>JALAZF010000114.1:8835200-11720401 GCA_022829125.1 Lathyrus tuberosus | reverse complement strand
CCATTCTTCTTCAGGCTTAGGCTTTGAGGTGCCTTCTTTATCCTTTCCAGCCTCATCTTTCTCACATACCTCTGGAGCTTTCCACTCTTTAATGACAGCCTTCCAAGCTCTGCTGTCTAATGACTTTAAAAAAGTAGTCATTCTAGGCTTCCAATACTCATAGTTTGAACCATCCAAGATAGGGGGTCTGTTGACAAATCCTCCAACCTCTTTGTCCATCTTTCACCAGAAAGTAACTTCCCAAGATCTCACCCAGAGATAGACAGGATGCCTGCTCTGATACCAATTGAAATTCTGGTACCAGACGTGTGATGTTAAGGTGCGATGTCACAACAATACACTCTGCAATAATGGACAGAATAAGCAACAGGAAAACACAAGGAATTGTTCACCCAGTTCGGTCTAACTACCTACGTCTGGGGGCTACCAAGCCAGGGATGAAATTCACTACTTGTAGATATAATTTACAGACTCAACACACCAGTTGACAATCTCCTAAACTTATACTCTACTAGTGACTTTCTACCTAAGAAACCACTTAGATATGAGAACACTACTCAATCCCCTAAAACACTCAAAGAACACCCTCTTTGAGATCCCTTGATCTTGCTTCCAAGCTTTGATCAATCAACAACTCTCTATTGCTTCACAGCTTCTAGAGAGGACAGAAAATTCAACACCTATTCAAACCTAGAATAGTGTGATTACAAGTACTCTAAACAAACCCTAGACTCTAAGCCTCCAACTCTTGATCTTCAATCTGTTTTCTGTACCTTCTTCCTTGGTCTTGTGCGCTTTATATAGCTCCTTGAATTTGGATTGGATTTGTCACAATATTTGATCAGATTTGTTAATTAAAAACTGAATCTTTTAAAACAGATTTTATCCCCAAAATCTTTTTAAATCTTCCACCTTTTAATTCTCCAACAAACCTGCAATCAAATCTCCCATGTAACAGAAAATATCTAGCCCAAGATATTCTCATCCAACGAGTCAACACTCTCCATAATTCCAGCTAATACGCGACCCTAATAACAACAAGCCCATGCTGTCATTAGCTTCAGTTCTGCAGGTCTGATGTTACAACATCACCTATGTGACATCAGACATCTACTTCAGCAACTAGCAACCTTAACACAGCCCAGTGTTAAGTGCAATGTTATGACATCAAGCCCATGACATCAAACATAGTTAACCTTCACAACTTAGTACAGCCCAGTACTAAGACTCAATGCTGCAACATCAACACCATGACATCAGCATTGAACACCTTGTTGTTTTACCAAAATTCCAGCCAATCCAGGAACTTACAAGTAGGCTGTCTGGAAACTTCTTCCTTAACGGTGATACACTCTATAAAAGAAACTTTGACATGGTTTTGCTTGGATGCGTAGACAAACCAGAAGCAAACATGTTGATGAAAGAGATTCATGAAAGATCCTTTGGCACTCACGTCAACGGACATAGAATGGGGAGGCAAATTCTGAGAGCAGGGTAATATTGGTTGACAATGGAATCCGACTGCTACAAGTACATGAGGAAGTGTCACAACTGTTAGATATACGCTGACAAAATCCATGTACCGCCAACGCATCTCAAAGTTCTTTCTTCCCCATGGCCTTTTTCTATATGGTGGGATCGACATGATTCACATGATTAAACCCAAGGATTCAAATGGACATCAGTTCATCTTACTAGCCATTGACTACTTCACCAAGTGGGTCGAAGCGGTGTCATACACTAATGTGACCAGACAAGTGGTGGTCCGATTTATCAAAAACAATATCATCTGCCGTTATGGTGTTCTAAGCCAGGTCATTACTGACAATGGATCCAACTTCAACAATAAGATGATGAAAGAGCTGTGCGCTGAGTTCAAGATCGAACACCACAACTCATCTCCCTGTCGGCCTAAGATGAATGGAGCGGTAGAAGCGGCTAAAAAGAATATCAAAAAGATCGTTCAAAAAATGGTTGTAACCTACAGGGACTGGCACGAGATGCTACCCTTTGCTCTTCATGGTTATTGATTGAGGCTAAGCCACCAGAGGCTGAATGGTGCCAAAGCCGGCACGAAGAACTGAATCTCTTTGAGGAAAAATGAATAACGGCTCTATGCCATGGTCAATTGTATCAACAGAGAATGAAGAAAGCATTTGACAAAAAGGTCTGACCCCGTGTCTTCAGAAAAGGAGACCTCGTGCTCAAGAAGATACAATCATTTCTCACTGATTCTTGAGGTAAGTGGACTCTGAATTATGACGGCCCATACGTAGTCAAGAAAGCCTTCTCAAGCGGTGCCCTGAAACTCGCAACCATGGACAGAGAGGAATTTGCCTACCCCACAAATGTTGATCTAGTCAAGAAATACTTCGCCTAAATAGAAAAAACGTCTCGGTGGATTGAAAATCCGAAGGGGTGATCCATGCAAAAATTTGAGACATAATCTAAAAATCATCCCGGTGGATTGGAGACCTCCAAAGGCAATCCAGGCAAAAGTTAGGGATTCATGGAAAGTAACTATATTCAACACGGCTAAATTCCCCAGTAGTAATACTTTCCATTAGAAAAAGACTTCAGTCAAGGCCATCTTCGACAGAAGCCCAGAATGTCCGGAATTCAAAGTTGGTAGAAGGATAACGGTATTTATGTTTCAATGTAGCCCTTTTCCCGTAAATTACCATTTTCTAAACTTTGTAAATACTCTATAGTATCACGCGCTTGGCTGATTACCATTCTATGAATAAAATTTTAGCCCTTGTGCTTTTGTTTGCAACTCTTATTTATTTTTACTTTATAGAATGACATTTTAACATGATCAACAATTCTTGAAACAAAATGAATTTACTTGCAAAAATTTTCTTCTGTTTTTAAAATAAAGATGGCATTTCCTTTTGACTTTAAACATCTGAAAGAACATCGACCACTTCCCCGAAAATGATTAAACTTCAAAATGCAGAATCAGATGTACTTCTTTTAAACTAGTGTACCTGACTGGAGGATCAACTGTTCAGATGCAATGTCACATCTGACCTCCCTGGAAGAGTTCTTACCTCCTAAGACCGATAAATAATTTATTTCTCCCCATGGGGTCTACTTCTCCTAACCAAGGCAGTATTGCCATCTTGAACAATGGTACTTTTCATTCCCCACAGTGGTCGAGTATCCAATCATGTTCAATCATTAGTCTATATGACGCGTCTGTTTTGTCAGCATAAACATACTTACATCATGCATTATTGATTCATACTCATATTCATTTTGCATTTCTATCACTATGGTCATACTCATTCCCGAGGGATAAAGTCCTCTTGTCAATCGAGTTGTCGGTACTTCCCTCGACAGGTAATGTTTTGTTAGAGTAATCTCTTCCCCAGTTTACTTCTGGATTAGAGCCTGTCCTCGACCACTTTGATAACTTGAACCTCTGAAAGACCACAAAACGTTCAATGGACACCTTAAGAACATCACTCTTCACCATTGAAGATGATACCTTTGCTTTCCCGGATTAAGAAAAATCCCCAGAGAAAGCCTCTTAACAAAAGACTCTCGACAGTACATCGGGATCTTTCTCTAAAAGAACCCAATGTTAATGAAGTCATCAGCAACTCAAATCGGATTAAGTCACATGGCCTTTCTCCGTGAGAATCCCGAAGAAAGGTGTGATATCCCTAAGTAGGAAGCAGTCTCTCAAGAGACTCGTTTTCCCTAGTAGAGTCAACAAGTGGCATCTCCGTCAGAGAAGGTTGCACACCTCTACAGCTCGGACCAATGGGTTTCCCCAACAAGTCTGACATCAAAATTTTCCATCAAATGGCGTTTCCTTAGTATAGCTCGGCGGGAAGTTTGATGAAAACTGCTATAAATAACATCCCTTGTCAAAAGCAGGAACATGACAAGAAGAAACTGAGACCACTTCCTTGGCTGAAAACCAGGATCGAGGGGAAGTTTATTTTAAAAAAAACTGAGACCAATTCCTTGGATAAAGACCGTGATCGAGGGGAAGTTTATTGAAAAAAAGAACCCGAGACCAGTTCCTTGGCTGAAAACCAGGATCGAGGGGAAAGTTATTTAAAAAAAAACTGAGACTAATTCCTTGGATAAAGACTGGGATCGAAGGGAAGTTTATTGACAAAAGAAACTTAGACCAGTTCCATGGCAGAAAACCAGGATCGAGGGGAAGTTTATTGACAAAAGAAACTAAGACTAGTTCCTTGGTTGGAGACCAGGATCGAGGGGACGTTTTACCTTTTCTAAGTATCACCGCTTAGCAAAAGAAGATGAATGAGCAAACTACCATTCATAACCACCGTCAAAATTTTAGGTATTCCGATATTTAAACCTCTTGCACCCTGAATGTCCGAATATCTTCGCCATTCACAACTTCGGGTCCAAGATTAAATAAGAGGATCTGTCATACCCCAAATTTTGACCATTAAGATTTCACATCATTGTGCAAATTATCACCACAATGTGGATGCATCATCATGTATCATCCACTTCATCCAAAGATGGTTGAGCACCTTCCACGATCAGGAATTAGGGTTTCGAGCCCTCTTCAAATGTTTAGACAAAGGATCAATCAAGAAATGACATGATCTTCAACTTGTCTAAACCTTTAAACATCCACAAAGGATCAAGAGGACTCACATATCAAGAATCAAGCACAAAGTTGCAACATTCCAAGTGGATCATACCTCAAGATCGCCAGTGTCACCAAATTAGGGTTTTGGTCGACCAAGGCCTCCAGATGAAAAATTTTCATATGGGAATGAGTAATACTTCACAACATGATCCAAGATGCTCCAAGTGATCTCATGAACCCAATCATCAAGTAATTTAGCCTCAGGGGATGCATTCCTAAAAAATCAGGGATTAAGGTTTCTTCACCTAATTCACCCCTAAGTTGATTTTTGGAGCAAAACATGATTCAAGGCCTCAAGATAGGTTTGAAGACTTCCAATACATCATATTGATCCATTTACAAGAATGGATGGATTCAAAGAACTTGGTTCATGAGCCACACAAAGATTCAAATTCATCTGGGCCAATTAGGGTTTCCTGATGAAAAAAGTCAACTGTACCTTTGACTTTTGACCAAGACATGCTCCTAAACCTTGGGTCATACTTTAAGATACCCTAAAACACATATGGAATCCGTCCATTAGGTTTGAATTGGTCAAGAACTTGATTGCACAAGGAATTACACAGTTTGGAATTCATCTGACAAAAAGTCAACTGTGCCCTAAATCAAGTTTGACTTTTTGGAATTTTTCACAAATATGGTTCCCCTAAGTCCAAAACAATGTTACTGTATGATGTTGATCATCATTCATCAAGAAAAATCAAGAAAGGTGAGTTAACTTGCTACCAACTTTGCAAGGTCATATCTCCCAAACCCTAAGGCATTTTTCTCCCATTCCAAGCTCAAATGAAAGTCCATCTGACATACGTTAAAAATGTCAACTACAAGAGATTCCAAATCTTCATGGCTTACGAGTTATGGATTGATCAAAATCACAAAAACATGAAAATGACATTTTTTCCAACACTTAGTGAAATTTTCACTAAGTCAGAATTTGTCTTACTTTTTCCAAAATGTAGAGGCATTTTTCACTATGATCCAAGGTGATTCAGAACCAATGATGTATATCAAAGTTAAAGTACAATATGCAAGCTTTCTAAATTGACCCAGAACTCCATCAAACTCCATTTGAGCTAGGAGTTATGGATCTTACAAGTTACCTTGTTGCAACTGTTTTCATGATAGAATTTGGTGCAAATTTGCACCCCAAGATTCTTTAGATTAATTTAGAACCCTTTGATTATTAAAATTCTGTTCAATTACAACACAAATGGGTAGATGATCTGATCCATAACACAAAATGCCAAAGACATAGCCTTCCATGTGCAAAATCATCATGAAAGGAATCTTGAAATTCAAATTTGGCATCAAGCATTAAAGTGATGCATTGAGGTGGCATGAATGAACCACAAACCAGTCTAACTAAGTCAAGATGTATCCAAAAATCAGAGGATCTAAACCTGCAAAGCCTGGTACAAGTCAATGGCTAGAGGAGACCATTGACCAAAGAATCAAGGCATTCAATACAATCTCATCCAAGCTGCCAAACACTATTGATGCCAAAACAAATTTGCTCTACTATAAATAGAGCTCATTTGTGCTCAATTTAAGTACACCAAAGCCCCCAAACTGAGGCTTTATTCAAAATCTCTCTTTCACTCACACTTTGCCTTCTAACTCAAGTTACTATCGGGTTTTAAGTTTGAGAGTGATTCTAACCAAACCAATGGTTCACACACCTCATAAACATTATATGTAGGTGATCTAAACACTGAACCAACATCTGGAACATCAAATTCATCAAATCATCAACCAGTTGCTCAAGTTCTTGAAAGAGTTGCAGTTGAGGTGCTACAACCAGTTCCAGCTCATTTCAATTTGTTCTAAGCATTGAAACACATCCTTTGAGGCACAAGGAAGCTGTCCAAATCATTGGAACTCATCAACCAGTTGCTCAAGTTCTTGAAAGAGTTGCAGTTGAGGTGCTACATCCAGTTCCAGCTCATTTCAATTTGTTCTAAGCATTGAAACACATCCTTTGAGGCACAAGGAAGCTGTCCAAATCATTGGAACTCATCTGCAACACCTCCAAACTAGGATTCGATCCTCACCTACAGAGGTAAGCCACAAACTTCCAAACTCATTGAATCATGCATCATAAACATATTTTGCGATTACCATTGTGTTTCTGATTATTTATAGATCATTTACCCTCAATCAATTATTATTTATGATTCTTGTATGAGATTTCATTAAGTTTTTGCAATTTTTAAGGTTCATTTGGTTTTACCATGCTATCTCTTGATTCAATTGATTTAAACAAAATTAAGTATTGCCATTGCATTCCTTGTTCAAAAACGCATGATTTTCATATTTAGATCATGTGAAATGATTGAGAAACGAGTGAGATAGGAGGCTTCACGCATCTGGCTCAAGGAAGAAGATGGCCATGGCGCCATTTCTTCAGAAATTCAACTTGTTTTACTATATATTATTCAGTTTCCATGTTATAACTGAATTGACATTGCGCCCTAGTGGAAACACTAGTATGTTTGTGTGTGTGAGTGAGCGAGAGGTCTAGGGTTCGAATCCTCCTCGCCCCAGACCTTTTTTATTTTATTTTTTGATCATTTTCAAAGGCATTTTACACATATTATACACCCTAGCCATTCTCCATCTGCCCACGCACATGGCTCAGATGGTAGAGTTTTACACTCCCCACCCCAAGGGCGTGAGTTCAAACCTTTGGGGGGGGGGGGGGGGGAGGGGGGGGACATTTCTAATTTTTTACCACTTGATTTTTATCAATTTTCACCAATCTTTTTAATAACTTTAAAAATTAATTTCTCGTTCATTTTTCATCATTTTTTATTGGTTCTTGGTGCAAAAATTCACAAAATTGATAAAGTATTTTATTCTACAAAAACCTCACAAAAAAAAAATTATTTGTCTATATTTAATATTTTTCATAAAGAACTTATTTTAATTGTTTTTTTAACATTTGAAAATACTTCTTTTCTCTTGATCTTTTCAAAATCAAATGAGTTCTAAATCATCTTGTGATTAAAACATCATTTTTCAAACCTTAACCAAGAATCACAAGTAGTTTATTTAAACTTATTTGGCTGCTTTATTATTTTTTTATTAATTTTCTTTAAAGAATTACTTTAAAAAATGAAATTAGGGTTTCTTTGATTTTGATCTTTATCAAACATTTAAAAATACACTTTTGGGCCTCTAATAGAGTGTAAGACCCAATCCCTTTTCTAACCAAAACCTTTTTGGGCCTTAGTCATTGTATAAAACCCACTGTGTTTTCAAAAATCTCGGCGCGATCGCCATTTTCATTTCAAAATCAATTGGGCCTCTCCTTGAGCTATAAGCCCCATTCCTTTTCATTAAAACACTTTTGGGCCTCTAATAGAGTGTAAGACTCAACCCTACCTTTGTACATAAATAATTTTGGGCCTCAGTCATTGTATAAGACCCAGTACAATTTTCAAAACGACAGTGCGATCATTGTCTTTCAATGGGCCTCTCCTTGAGTTGTAAGCCCCATCTTTTGTACAAATATAACCTTTGGGCCTCTAATAGAGTGTAAGACCCAATCCTTTTTGTAAATTACAATAACCCTGGGCCCCTGCTATGGTATAAGTCCCACAACATCTGTCAATATTATAGGCTGATAAATGTTATCAAATAAGTCATCTGGGCATCTGTTGTTAAATAAGACCCAAGCTTATGTTTCAAAACTACTTTCTTTGTGATTTAAATTCAAATTTATAGTTGTTATCAAAACTTTCTTCAATTTCTTTGAACAACTAACCATACAGCTATGGAAGCTTGCTCACTTATAAGTTTTTTATCAGCTTTCATTTACATGCTTTATATACATATATAACTGTATTGATGGAAGCTTGCTCACTTGTAAGTCCTTATTTCATATCCTTTTAAATACTTGTCATATATCAATTGTATATATACTTGTATATCTACTTAGAGTTTTCTCCGGCAATTAAGTCTAGCAGTAGATAAAGCCAGTAATCACTCTTTTAATACAGTTAAACTAGTTCCCCATAGGACTTTCCAGATACAGTTTTGCCTCCTCTTTGGATTAAATAATATGGAACAAAGAGAAAGGCATTATTCCCGATGAAACTTTTCTCAGACTGTCACTATTAGAAATTGTCAAAGAAATTCAATTCCCCGAAGAGGATTAATTCCCAGTGAAACTTTTCTTGAATTTCTTCAAACTCTAGAACTGTTCACTAAAGAAAGGATTAATTCCCGGTGAAACCTTTCTTGAATATTCTTAAGTTTGGACCCACAGGCATCCTAAAAGTATCCCCAACCTAGTCTTGGGATTTGTACAAGGACCCTCAGGCTTCTTAGAAGTTCTCATGCCTTCTCTTGGGCTTAGTACAAGGACCCAGAGACCTCTTAAAGGTATAGGCCAGAACCTAGTCATCCTTTGTTAGAACAGTCTTTCTAAGTTAAAATCACCATCTGAGAGCCACTCTCTTTATACCAGTAGACTTTGACAGTCTCATTCCCCTTTGGATTTCAAAGAAACATTTTTATTTCCTTAAAGAACAGGAAATAACCCTGATCACCTGATCAATCTCCAAACAGAGTTGAAATCTCAAAAGATTTCACAACTCAATCTCTAAACCCTCACTCTAAAAATCCCCAGCTAGGGTCAATTTACTGTCAAAATTCCCAACAGAATCAGAACCTCAAGGTATCTGATATCTCAACTCTTCTGTAATCCCCAGCAAGAGTTGAATTCCCCAATTTGGACATGTCTCTGGATATTAATAATCCTTAGCAGAATTTAGCCTCCTCTTAGGCTTCATATAAGGAATTTCCCAACCAGCCTCCTCTTAGGCTTTGTATAATGATTCTTCCTCAGCAGTCAGCCTCAATTTTGGGCTTTGTACAAGACACCCCCTAAATATCTCTCCAGTAGAGTCAGTAAATTTTCAGCCTCAATCTTGGGCTTTGTACAAGACACTCAAAAGTGTCCTCCACATTGGAGTCATAACCTTTTTAGCCTCAATCTTGGGCTTTGTACAAAACAGATATTAAATACTCCCTAAAACAGAGTCATACCCCTTTAGCCTCAATCTTGGGCTTTGTACAAGACACTCAAGGACTCTCCAGCTGAGTCAACCCCTTTAGCCTCAATCTTGGGCTTTGTACAAGACAGATAAAACCTTTTCCCAAAGAGTCAATTGTCTTTCAGCCTCAATCTTAGGCTTTGTACAAGACACAAATAAACACTCTCTTGTTGAGTCAATCTTTCTCAGCCTTCTCTTAGGCTTTGTATAATGATCTCACCAATAGAGACAATCAATCTCTTAGCTTCAACCTTGGGCTTTAATCAAGGCACACTAAAATCAACATTCCCTCAGAGGAAATCAAAATCTCTCTGCAGAAAGATATTTCTCTCTATATCACATCAAAACAGTCAATCAAAACAAAAACCCCAAATCCCAGATAATTGCTGTAAGTGGCACACTTGTTGGTACAAACATCTAAGCTGTGTGTCCCTCATTATCCTGGTTAAAACTATTTCATCTAATTGCTGCAAGTGGCAAGCCTCTGGATTATTTACGTCCAAGCCAATGTCCCTCTCTTAGTATGAAAAACTCCTAAGGAAAAATGGCATTGCTCACACCGAGTTAAAGTTTTCTCCTTCAAGACAAATCCCCTATAAAGGCAATTATGACATTGCTAGACTCCATACATTTCAGTTAAAGTAATTCTCCTTTAAAATCAGTCACCCAAACAATCGTGATAAACAGATGAGATATCTCCCTTTAGAGATGACAAATTCTCTCTCAGTAAAACCTTTTAGCTTCAATCTTGGGCTTTGAACAAGACATAAATACTCAACCTTTTAGCTTCAATCTTGGGCTTTAAACAAGACACCAGACATCTTTTCCTCCCTTAGAATAGGAGGAACTACGATTGCTATGATTTCCCTTTTTTCCTTAAAACGGGAATACGTTGGCATAAGATTGCGAAATCTTAGCGAGCACACTAATAAAAAACCTTAGGTCGAATACCTTACCAAAAACATCAAAATAACCCAAAAAAACAACAAAAATAACTCTCTCTCTCTCTCTCAGACATCTCAAAGGAGAAACTTTCCCATTTCACGGACAAACATCATCAAGTATCAAAGCAGAACCTTAAACTATCATCTCATGGATAACCATGTATAGGATGGCTAATTGACAAGTCCCCATTGTATAACCTGACCCCGGACTCCCCAATCTCTGTCAAGCGTTTGTTCAGTTAAACATTCGCGTGCAAGGTTAGTTTTAGATACCTTTCCCTTTTCCTTCCAACTTCACGGGATAAATAAGAAATCAGAAAGTAGCAACCAACGTTCCTCCCACTGAGGTGAGGAAATCCCCTTGCGATAAGGTGGTCGCGTCACCGACAAAAATCATACGCTACAGTATGAATGACACTAAACTCGATCCGAATACTAACACCCGAATTGTAAACTTTTGTTAATGTATCCATAATTGTGACACCTCTTTGCTGTTTTTTTTGGTGTTCTCCTACTACAGATTCCAAATCATTTGTCATGGCTTCATTTGAATACGTAGCTTCGTTACTACAAGATGAAGAAGAGACCGTCTATCAAGACATAAGCATCAACAACAATAAGATTGACCAACAACAACAAGCATCATCTTCAAGAATAAGCATTAACAATAACAACAACGAATACATAAGCATCAACAACAATAACAATCATTAACTTCAACAATAAGCAGTAACAACAACAACAACAACCAAGCATCAACAACAATATGCATCAACAACAACAAATAAGCTTCATCTTCAACAAGAAGCATCAACAACAACTACAACGTCAACAACAACAATAAGCATCATCAACAACATTAAGCATCAACAACAAATAAGCATCAACAACAACAAATACATGAGCATAAACAAATATAAGAATAAATAATAACAACAACAAGAATCATCTTCAACAAAGCATCAACACCAACAAGAATCAACAGCAACAATAAGAATCATCAACAGCAAATAGATAAGCATCAACAATAAAAAATACATAAGCATTAGCAACAACAAATACATAAATAACAATGGAAACTGTAGGTATTGTAGATGCATAGGACGAAAAAGTTTACGTAGCGGAAACGCGGTGAATAAGTAAAAAAAATGTCAGAATCTTAAAGTTCCTCCTCGACACCTTAACCGAAGGTTAGACAAGAACGGATAACATGATGTCGACACCCTCCTTGGAAGTACGAAAGCAGAGACATTAGTTGAAAATGTTGTTTTTTCTTCAGGTTTGAAGATGACGTTGAACGTTTCGTTAGAGTTGAAACTGATTTTGTATCGTTGGGGTTGAATTGGTGATGTACGTTTTGTTAGGGTTGAAAATCGCGTTGTCTCGTTAGGGGTTGTTTCTTGATGAAAAAGAAAATATGCAACTGAAGAGACAAGTTAGTTAGTTCTGTGTAAAGTGATTAAATGATATCACCACGATTATTTTTCAAAACTGTTGTGATATGATGAAATTTATTAAAAAAATGCCATGTCTTAAGCAAATAATTTTTTTTTTAATAATAAAAAAATATATATATCACTACGGTTTTTTTAGTCAACCATGGTGATATCATATTTACATTTGTGATAGTATTTTATAAAAAAACGCTAGATTTGAAGTAATTAATGATTTTATAAATATAGAACAAATATCACAACAGTTTGTTTAAATAACTGTAGTGATATATCTTTCTTTGTTTAAAAATGAAAGACGATGTTAAATTCTGAAAAATAACGAATTAACAAGTGCTGAGAGTTGAACTCATAAAACGTCAACTGATATTACCATAGTTGTTTTAGAAAACAGTAGAAATAAATTATTAAAATTTAATTAAAAAATAAAAAATTATATAGACACCTCAATTTAAAGATATCACCACAATCCTTCAAAGAATCATGACAATGGTGACGTCATTGTATCTATTTTTTTTTTAGTCGTGAATAATGTCATTGTAGAGAGGAAGTCTTGAATATTGCCATTGTAACTTGAAAAAAAAATGACACACACTTTCTAACATGCATATCAATTTGAAAATATTTTTCTCAAGGTGACACGTTATATGGTTTATTAAATTTGTATACGGACATAGATGGTAATTGACTGTGAGTATGCTACCTGATTGGAGAAACACGGTTCACAACATCGATGGGAAAATTAGCTTATGATTATTTGTATAATCCTCATTCCTTGGATTAGATATAACTTTTTATTAATTAAATTTTATTTATCCTTAATGAATTATTTTAACTGACTTTGTATATGGAGTCTTGAGAACATAAAAAGTAACAAGGAGAGACAAAATAGTAAACTTAGAATTGGGGGAGATTGTACTTACACGAGTGCTTGAAACATAAGCTCTACTGGTATTGTTACTACTTTTAATATTCATTGCATAAGCACTACTAGTAATGTTACTAGTTTTAATATTCATTGATTGGTTGTTGGTTAAAAATCTGCAGAAGCGACCTTTCGCAACAATTAAGAGAATGATATTAACTTTTTTAGAGAGAGAAGCTCTAAATTCTCTCTAGTCCCTCATTTCTCCAGTTCTTCATCCCTACCAAGCTACTCATACCTTCTTTTTTTTTTCGAAAATCATGTATCAAGTCCATTAAAACTCGTTTGGCTCTTGAATCTGAACTTCTGGACTTCGGTTTCCCTTGTTTTGGGTTTCAACATTGTTAGACTTTTAAGGGTTTGGTTTAAAGTCCTAATCTTCGAATAAGGGACATTCCTCCCTTAAGGTCTTTCTATACAGTGTTACTCCCTTTGACTTGGAATCTAGGTCTTTAATTGTTCTTTTCGGCGGTTTTTGGTCTGTCTGTTTTCTTTCTGTGATTCGGTTTTGGGCAATACCTCTGAGCGAGCTTGTGTAGTTATGGCTGGTCAGAAATTCGCTGGTTATAAACAAGGGGTTTGGGAGGTGGCTGAGAAGAAGAAGGATCGCCGACCTAACATTGGGAGAAGGTCGATCTGGAAGAACAGCAGAGGTAAAGGTACTGATTTTGATTTGCGCGAAGCATCGTCGTTCTTCTTTACGAAATTTCTAGATTTCTACGATGCTAAACATATGTTTGACGTATTTAAAGAATATTGTTTAGTTATGGAAGTGTTTATTCCTGGAAGAACGGATAAGAGGGGCAAAAGGTTTGGTTTTGTTAGATTCAAAAAGGTTGAAGATGAACATCTTCTTGCCATTAAATTGGACAATATCGTCATTAATGGCAACAAGATATTCGCCAACTTACCGAGATTTCAGAGAGAAGTTAAGGAAGTAGGTGGAATGAAGAACAAGCAGAAGGGAGATTTCGTTAATATGGCGGATGGGGCCCCTCCATATAAGCCTAATGTTAGGGGTTGGAATGGTGATGGTGCTACATATGCACAAATGGCTAAAGGAGAAATTGGACGGATGAGGAGTATTTCGAATCAAGTTCTATCAGGGGATAAACCCAACTTTGAACACTTGAGGTTCAATGTCAACGCTGAAGAGATAGAGAGATTCGAACAAGCTTTTGTTGGTGTGTTGGAAAAGCCTGGGTCTGCGGTTGAAGTTAAGGAAGCTTTTCAAATGAAGGGTGTCATACCCCAAATTTGTCCTACCTGTATATACTTTTCATTTATACTATCCATCCACTAACTATTATTCGAAAATCCAAAAAAAAATGTTACTTTTGTCCAGTTGTTGCAAGGATGAGCTCAGGCATGGATGTCAAGTCAGGGTTGAGTATGGGCTGAAGTTCATTTACTGGTTGATTTAATCTCAGTCAGACAAAGTTTGTTTCAAGGTCAAGGCTTGGGTGCAATTGATTCAAGTGGTTGTGTATGAGGCTCTAATTAGGTTTGTGTGCCAATACAAGCAATGAATATGGGTCAAGTTATCAAGCTGTGTTGAATTCAATAGTTTCATGGTTTAGAGTTTGTCAAGGACCAGATCATTTCCAATTCAAGGTTTTGAAGCATTTTGTGGGCTCAACTCAAGTGTGGTGTTGGTTAAGTTTAATCAGTGTGTATTTGTGGGTCTAAGCCAAAAATTCGTCCTCATGATTCAAGTCCATCACCCATTTTCTTTTTTTCTTTATATCCAAACCCATTATCCAATTATTAGCCAAACCCATGTTTTCATTATCCATATTAAACTAAATATCCATAGATGTCCATTCTTATTCAAATTCAACTCTTGGGTTTCAAATTCAATTCCATAATCCATTTTCCAAGATAAAAACCATTTCCATTTTTCTAAATTATCCAATTTGATCCATTTCATAACCAATTGTTCATTTTAACCCTTATCCATTTTGTTCACATCCATATTCTTTATTCTTTTTTAGTCTATTTCTCAATGTCCATTTTTCTAATTATCCATTTTCCATCATTATCCAATTCACAAATTTTTTTTTTATCTAAACCATTTTCTAAAGCCCATTAGTCCAGGCCCATGTCAATAGATCCATCAAGTAAAAGTTCTTTCTTCATACTACCAAAAAAATAGAATAGAGAGAAATACATTCAAAAAGTCTATGGGCTCAATTACATTTGGTTTTACAAAAATCACAAAAAAAGGCACATACAATAAAGGTCCATTTTAATACTAGCCCCACCACTATACAACCAAGCTTCTTGCCAAAATCCAAACCATATTTTTCACCAAGCCAACGTACATGCCAAACAAGCACAGGTTCCCTAAAACACTACACAAATAGTCTGCGAATAAGCTATCTCTCACAGCCAACAAATCCACATGTGAGCCTTCTTCGATGCACAATTTCCAACCTTCATCACAACACGTTGAGCCGACCTCCAATTCAAAAAGTACAGCCAATATTCACAACATACAATGTTGCAGCCATGATAGGATTCAAGCAAGCCTCACCACAACGTTTCGCACAGCCGTTTCGTAAAAACCATACACTAGCAATCACCTTCAGCTGACCCCACCTCCTTCTAAAATTTTCACAACACGACAAGATGTAAAAAAAACTGTTAAATAAAAACGCAGCAACAATACAACGAAAACCAACAAATCATCACCCCACAAAACCCGTTCCACAATGACCTTCTACGTATAGTATAAGGGATTTCCCATTTCAACCTCAGTCTCTCCCATAAATAACAGACTCTCTTCTTCATTTAAACGGACCTAGCCGCCACGACCTCACTCCTCCTTCAACCTTCATCGCCTCACCCTCATCCTCCTTCGACCCACTTTCTCAAATCCTCCATTAACCCACAAACATCAACAAATCCCACCAAAATACAAAACCGAACACAGAGATTGATATGAAGAGAAATAACAAGGCGAATTGAAAACCAAAACAGAGTGAAACGAGATCGAAAACGAACCTTTTCGAATCTGGAACGAGAGCAAGACGAAGAATCGAAAGCAGAAAAAGATCAGGAAGAAAAGAAATCGTAAACGAGAACTCAAACCATAGCCAAACCTGAAACGTGTTGAAGGAGAAGGTGGTTCTGTCTCGATTTTTTTCGATCTAGACCGTGTTATTTTGATGTCACTGCTGATGTTTGACTTCACTTTCCACGCGATGATGAATCTAGAATCTGAGCGTTTCTTTCGTTTTTATTTGTTTTTGAAGAATGATTTTTGGTACTGTGGATTTTAAAAGAGAAAAAGGAAAAGTTGAATGATATGGGTACTGTTCTTTATCTTGTTAACCCGTGTCTCATCAGCCCCTTTTTAGATTTGTTTAGTTTTATTTATTATTAAAAGATTCAGTAGCTGAGTGTAACCATTTGGAACTTTCATTCGGGATCCATGGGCTAGGCTTTGTTATTCTTTTCTAACGCACACATTACTTTTTTTCCATCCGAGTTTTGTATCTAGAAAATGGGTGATGGGCTTTTAAGCCAAAGTGATCTCATTCTTTTTCAAACACTCACAGTCAGCGCCACCCCCTCCCCTTCTCATTTCTTTCTTTTCTTGTTCTATTTATTTATTCCCCATTTTGATTTTCCTTTAAAAAAAATTTAATACTTATTTTATATTGATGTATTTGGTTTGTGGCTCATTATTTTATTCCAGTTTTTCTTTTGCTTTTGATTTTGTTTTAGCATTTTGGGCCAATGATATAATATCATTCATAATTTAATCAAGTTGATTAAGTTTTGACATATTTGAGGCCTATTATTTATTTAATGATTTATTCACTATTTTTATTCATTTTGGGTCAATGAAAACCATACATCAATGATTTATCGATTTCTCAACTAAATCTTGATAAAGGTGAGACCTTTATTCTATTTATTTATTTTTATTTCAATTTATGTCATTATTTTATTTCTATTCACTTATTTTGGGTCAATGAAAACCAAAACATCGACGATTTTTTGATTTCTCGACTTAATCTCGATAAAGGTGAGACCTTTACTCTTTTTCTTGACATTTTCGATCTTATTTCATTTCTATTATTTTTATTTCATTTTTATCCTCTTTTTGGTCAATGAAAACCAAATATCGATTGATTTATCGATTTCTCGATTAAATCTCGATAAAGGTGAGACCTTTATTATTTTTCTATCATTTTCCGATTTTATTGTATTTCTATTATTTTTTATCATTTTTATTCATTTTGGGTCCATCAAAACTAAATATCGATTGATTTATCGATTTCTCGATTAAATCTCGATAAAGGTGAGACCTTTATTCTTTGTATTCACATTTTCAATTTAATTGTCACTTTATATTTCTTTTATTCACTTTTGGTCAATGAAAGTCAAAAGTCGTCGATTATCGATTTCTCGATTAAATCCGATTAAGACGAGACCAACTTTTATTTTATGTCAACTTTAATCTCTTGTCAATATTATCTTGTTTATTTTCCGTCGAATATTATCTCGATTATATTATCGTTCATTCTTCTTCATATTCATATTCATGCTTATCTAATCATCTTTATTTGTTCAAATGCTTACTTCCCGATTAAAATACTCAACACCTATTCAAACATTTTTTTTAATTAAATTGCGAAAGAACTGAATTTTTGAGGTCTAGCACCTCTTGGGTTCTTGAGTGACCACCATTGGGGCGCACGCCTTGGGTAGTGTGTCATTCGACCTTTCGCTCCTAAAACACTCGCCTTAACTATTTGGACAAAGGAATGCCATTGGATTCTAGCATTCCACGTGGTACTTTCGTTGTTCATCAAACTTTATTTCGTAAATTAATCGAATGAAAAAGGTGTCGTTGGGATCTAGCATTCCAATAATGCCCCGATTAATTGGTTGCGAGGCCGACGTCTCGTTTATCAAATAATCGTCATTCTCCCTAAAACACTTAACCAATCGAACCATTACCAAACCAATTCTCGACTCGTCGTCGAGTCACTCTTCAAAACATTATCGTAAGTCGAGTGCCTTTTGCCTCGTCGTCAAATGCACACTCGCACATCTCATGGTTTCGTTACTAGGAGCACCCTTAGGGACTAGTATCGATCCTCACCTCTCTTCTTAACCAATTCGACTCAATCTTTTTCAAACGTTTTTTTTTAATCAACTAACGAAAAGAGGAGATTCTTGGAATCTAGCATTCCTTGGATCTTCGAATGAATGGCTCTTGAGGCACGCCCTTGGGTTGTTGTTCATTCACCCTTTCGTCTTAAAACACTTAACCATTATCAAACATTTTCGCAATCAACCCGTGAAAGAACTGAGTTCTTGGAGTCTAGCATTCCTTGGATTCTTGAGTGATTGCTCTCGAGGCATGCCCCTTGGGTTGTTTGTCACTCAATCTTTCGTCTCCTAAAATTCAACCCCTAACCCATCTTTTCGTGGGCGTACCACGAACTACGACCGCTCTGATTCTTTATTCTCGTCCGAGTAAAGATACGTAGGCAAAAGATCGCGATGATCTTGGCGAGCTACCTTCCCTCCATCTTCCGTCTTCCCTTTATCCCTTCCCGTAGTCGAACTACGATTGCTCTGATTCCTCATTCTCGTCCGAATGAGCATACGTAGGCCCGAGGTCGCGATGATCTTGCCGAGCACCCTACCCTAAAACCACCCCATTTTCCCTAGTATCTTTTCCCTTTATCTTATCGTTTCACGTTTACCATTGAGAAGAAAACAAACAAGCTTAGATAACATTCCGCACAAATCGAACTAAGAGGTTCCCGTTGAGTACAACGAACGTGAGGGGGTGCGCATACCTTCCTCTCACGTAACCGAATCCCGAACCCAGAATATGGTTGCGACGACCATGTTCTTATCCTTCTCCTTAAAGGTTTTCTCGATATTTTCCTTTCCCTCATTTTGGGATAAATAAAGTTTGGTGGCGACTCTGTCGAACCGTTTTCTGCGCCTTTCGCGCGAGGGTCGTGTCTTCGATTAAGCGATTTTTTCGAGGTGCGACGGATGGCGACTCTGCTGGGGATCATTGCTCCATGCAAGAGAGAGTCAAGCCTATCTTAGAGCGATTTGTGAGGAGCGTTATCTTTGTTTGCATGTTTTTTCTCATTTACGTATTTGTTCTCTTATTGCTTTCTCCTATTGTTCTTATCTGTTGGATCTTGGGATGATATCATGAGTAAAGCTCTATACCCAAGCTTTGGTAAAAGCAGAGGGAACACATAGTTTAGAATTAGAAGTCGAGTAGTGTTAGTCCCCAAGGACCCGCTCCTTGCGTGCCTAACATGAAAGCTCCCCTAGAGTAGACCTTTTCGTAGATCCTGTTGTAACGCAGCTAGCCTGTTGCACGACTTGATTCATGAAGGGTCTGTGACTCTATGAACCACTTTTAGAACCAAGTTCTATATTGGTGGTTGTGTAGTGTTAGTCTCCAAGGACTCGCTCCTTGTGCGCCTAGCATGAAGACCCCGCTCAGGGGAGACCTTGTCGTCATTATTGTCGTAATGCAGTTAGCCTGTTGCGTGACGTTGATGCGATTAGTGTCCGTAATCCTGGGAACCTTATCCATCAACGTAGAAATTATCCTATGAGTGGCTTTGTGGGTAAAGAACCTAGAACTTTCCTCATAAAGCCTACCTGTAAGGTTTCTTTGATCAGAGACTTTGGTCATTTACTCGTGAGCGGCCAACCTCAGAAATCTTTGAACCTGTGATTTGCGATCCTGGATCTTGCATCTTGCATTGCATCTCATGTCATTGCATTGCATTGCATCTGTTATGCATCTTGCATCGCATTTTCAACCTCAGAATCTCACTTTAACTTCCTTCCTTCTCCAGTAAATCAAGCTGATTCCTCGACACCAGTACGCAACTCGAGCCAATACTAGACGAATGATGGAACAGATCCAGCAAGAACAAGCCGCCTTCAGAGAAGAGCTGGACTTTATCAAGGGAAAGATTGATCAGATTTTCGAAGCCATCATGATGGGCAAAAAAGAGGAAGAATTGCGTGAAGCCGCTGCCGCCAATAACAATGCACAGGTTCAAGGGTCACCCTCAAGGCTCTCAGCTCCTGTTCCCAACCCCATCACTTATGGGATACCAATGAACTTCACTCCTGCCGCTGAAGAAGCCACCACTCAACCACTTCCAACCCCTGGAGTTACTGTTGGAGCTATTCCGCAAGCCCAACATGTTGTCACTCAGATTCCTATTCCTCATACTGAAGAAAATCTGGTAGATCAGTATGATGAGGTCCAAAACTATCATGCTATTATCCCACTTGCCAATCCTACTACTGCTCAGGATTCTGAAGCCATGAAGATGTGTCATGATCTAGCTGAGAAACTCCGAGTATTGGAGGGACGCAACTCAACTTCTTTGAATGCTCTGGATATGTGCTTGGTGCCAGATGTTGTCATTCCTCCCAAATTCAAAGTACAAGAATTCCCGAGGTACAAAGGCCTCAGTTGTCCCCACATGCATCTAAGGATGTACTGCCGCAAGATGGCTGCCCATGCTAAAGACGAAAAGCTGAGGATCCATTGCTTCTAAGACAGTCTGTCTGGAGCATCTCTTGAGTGGTATATGCAGCTGAAGTGTAACAATGTGCGCACTTGGGATGATTTAGCTTATGCATTTGTCAACCAATACAAGTACAACACCGACCTTGCTCCGAATCGCACTCAACTTCAGAGTATGGCTCAAAAGGACAACGAATCCTTTAAGGAGTACGCGCAACGTTGGAGAAAGCTAGCTGCAAGGGTGCATCCACCTCTTGTTGATCGTGAACTGATTGATATCTTCATGGGTACTTTGCAAGGCCAATACTATGAGAAGTTGATTGGTAATGTTTCTGCCGGATTCTCTGATTTGGTGATTGTCAGTGAGAGAATCGAAGAGGGTCTGAAGAGCGAAAAGATCCAAGGAGGTTCTAGCAGCCAGTCTCAAGCCAACAAACCTTTCAACAATGGATACAAGAAAAAAGAGGGTGAAACGAATGTTGTCTCTGCTCAGAAAGGGAAAGCTCAACAACAAACTCCCCCTCCAATTCCTTTTCAAATGCCATACTTCCAGTATCCATATGTTGCTGCTGCGTAATACGCTTCAATGCCTTATCAGCCAACTGTTCAAGCTATTCAAACTCCAACTCCTCAGCAACAGATTCCTCAGCAACAATCCTACAATCAGCAAGGGTATCAGTATCCTCCTCAACATCAACAACAGAGAGCTGCTCAACAACGTCAGCCTAATCAACAAAGGACAAGGAAGTATGATAGAGACTTTGATCGCCTACCTACGACCTATGCTCAGATCTTTGCTCAATTGATGGAGAAGAGGGCAATCCCTCCCAGGGACCTAGCTCCTCCAACTGTCATCCCCCTAGATTATGATGCTAATGCTCATTGTGAGTTTCATAAGGGTGCTCCAAGGCATACGATCGAGGACTGCAGAACTTTCAAACACAAGGTTCAGGACATGATTGACTCAAAGTTTCTCACATTCAGTGGGAGGGCTCCAAACGTCATCAATAACCCTCTGCCACCGCCAAACTAGTGCCAACAGCAAGCCAACATCAAGTCAAGTCAAGTTCATTCCCCAAAGAAGGCAGTCATGTTGCCATCCCGTCATTTGCATTCTTGTATTTTGTCTTTATTTGTTTAAGTACGGTATGCTTTAAGTAGTGGTTTCCTTTGGATATTCAAACCATTACACTCAAACTGGGGCAGGGTAGTGTTCAGTTAACCCAATTACACACTCGAATCACAAAGTAAAATCCAAAAGACATGGCGGTTGTTTATCAATAACCATAACCTGACAGTTACAATCATCCAACAAAACCAAAAACAAAAAAAAAATCAAAAGCCTGCTAAGTCAAGCACCTCAAGGGAGACTTAGGAAAAAATCAAGGCAACCCTGATGGACTCGAAAAGCGAAATCAGTCCATGCAAAAGATAGGGACCAAAAGCAAAATCAAAAGAGGCCCTCAAATCCTCAATAAAAATAAAATAAGATCCAGTGACCACTATATCAAAACCAAAGGGTCACTGACATCCATCAAAAACAAAATAAGGTGACTGCCATTTCAAGCATACCTTGAACCGTTAACCCTTTTGGAATACAAACATGTGCAGAATTAACTGAACGTAGGACTGGAGAACATCACGAAGAAGGGGTGTGTACAAATCACACTTTGAACCTAATATCCTTTGTTTCATAAACCGTAAACCAGGCCACATTGCAACCCTCGAAAGACCTAATTGAGGCGACGTTTATTCTGAAAACATATTGTTGCAAGGTTGCATAAACTGACTCCCCATATTTGCTAATCTTCAGCATTGGTGTCATTTTCCTTGCTATATCTTTCACACCATCAAAATCAGCACACGTTTGGGCTAACGGTCCATTCGTCACACTATCACGACACTCAAATAAACGACACTTTTTCAAAACTTGCATGAGCATCGTATTAAGATTACCATTTGTGAATGTGCAATTTTAACTGCAAATCAGTGCTTGACATCAAAGCAACTCCAACAAGGGGCAATCGAAGAGGAACTTGAACTTTCAATGGTGCCGACCCAAAGCAAGACTACCTCAACCACGGGCTGGGGCAAATCCTTCAACACCTCAATCAGGGGCAAGTCGTCTCAAAGCACATCAAATCTCAACCTCCAAAGATCAGACCACTTTAGAACTGGTTAATCAAGGGCAGACCATTACCATGTTCAGACTGGGGCAAGCCTTGTTGCAGAAGGTCATCCTGACCGACAAGCACAAAAGCAAGTGGTCAAATTCAAGGCTTCGAGAGCATCTTCGTCTGCATCAATCATGGCATCTTCAACAAACTGAGTGTCGAGGAACTCAATCCCTCCCACCGCCCAAAAGTCCAATCCGCATTGGCAACTACCAAAAGTCCACCACGTTGGCACCCCTCCAAACATATCTAATCTCCCGTCTGCAATCATATGCATCATACGCATCGCATTCGACATCATAGACATCATATACATCATATGCATAAGCCAAATCATACTTCCCCAGCACTTGCATATCCGCGCGTCAACATTTGCATTGCACATCATTACAAAACCAAGCATTCATACATGCATGTCAAGATCCAGGATCAATTTTGAGACCAAGTTTATCTTCAGCCTAGCCCGGGGCATCATCTGCAAGTCCGTGGGCGTTCCTCATGAAGTTGGTTCAACCTTTTGTTGATCAAGACAAGATCTCAAAGCAACCTTCTGCCCAGTCAGGGGCATCTTCTTCAAGTTTATGGGCGTTCCTCGTGAAGTTCTTTAACCTTTTGTTAATAAAAATGTGATCTCCAAGCAAGTCATTGGGCATTCCTCATTGAGTTGTGTTCCTCAACCTTTTGTTGCTGAGGTCGCCATCTTCATCCCAACCAATAAACATTCCTCCGAGTCAGTGGGCGTTCCTCATTGAATATTTTCTTCAAGTCAAACTACGACTGCCCTGATTCTTTATTCTCGTCCGAGTAAAGATACGTAGGCACAAGATTGCTTAGATCTTGGCGGGTTACCTTCTCCATTTTTCATTGTTTCCCTTTCCTTTTCGTGGGCTCTCCTCATTGATTTCTTTACTTCAACCTTTTGTTGATGTCTCCAAATAAATCTCATCACATCCCCAGCAAACTTGACCTTTTGTCAATTGCCTTACTATCATCCTTTTGGTGATAGCCAAACCCAATCAACTCAATTCAACCTGCATCCTTCTGATGTTGGTCCTCCCTATCATCCTTTTGGTGGTAGCAGCTTGTATTGATCCGTCATCCTTTTGGTGTCGCCGATCCGTGAACCCTTGGTCTGTGTGTCATCCTTTTGGTGAATGACAACCTGTGTTATCGTTTTGCTTGCTATTATCCTTTTGGTAGTAGTAAGTGTTGACCTCATTTCCATCCTTTTGGTGGAAGGGTCTGTGTGCATATGTGCCCTATTATCTCATCGGTAATAGCAGGCTTTGACCTCATTTCCATCCTTTTGGTGGAAGGGTCTGTGTGCGTGTGTGCCATACTATCCTTTTGGTAGTAGCAGGCTTTGACCTCATTTTTCATCCTTTTGGTGGAAGGGTCTGTGCGTGTGTGTGCCCTATTATCCTTTTGGTAATAGCAGGCTTTGACCTCATTTTCTATCCTTTTGGTAGAAGGGTCTGTGTGTGTGTGTGTATGCCCTATTATCCTTTTGGTAATAGCAGGCTGTGTTGTGTGCCATACTATCTTTTTGGTAGTAGCAGGCTTTGACCTCATTTTTATCCTTTTGGTGGAAGGGTCTGTGTGCGTGTGTGTGCCCTATTATCCTTTTGGTAATAACAGGCTTTGACCTCATTTTCTATCCTTTTGGTAGAAGGGTCTGAGTGTGTGTGTGCCCTATTATCCTTTTGGTAATAGCAGGCTGTGTTGTGTGCCATACTATCCTTTTGGTAGTAGCAGGCTTTGACCTCATTTTCATCCTTTTGGTGGAAGGGTCTGTGTGTGTGTGTGTGCCCTATTATCCTTTTGGTAATAGCAGGCTTTGACCTCATTTTCTATCCTTTTGGTAGAAGGGTCTGTGTGTGTATGTGTGCCCTATTATCCTTTTGGTAATAGCAGGTTGTGTTGTGTGCCATACTATCCTTTTGGTAGTAGCAGGCTTTGACCTCATTTTCATCCTTTTGGTGGAAGGGTCTGTGTGCGTGTGTGCCCTATTATCTCATCGGTAGAAGCAGGCGTCGACCTCATTTTCATCCTTTTGGTGGAAGGGTCTGTGTGTGTGTGCCCTATTATCTCGTCGGTAGTAGCAGGCGTTGACCTCATTTTCATCCTTTTGGCGGAAGGGTCTGTGTGCGTGTGTGCCCTATTATCCTGTTGGTAATAGCAGGCTGTGACCTCAATTTAATGCTTTTGGTGGAAGGGTCTTTATGTGTGCGTGTTCACTATCATCCTTTTGGTGATCAGTCTGTCATCCTTTTGGTGTCGGATTTCTTGTATTTCAACTTCCCAATCCCTTTTCTTTCTTTCAGACAAATTTGTGGTCTTCTTCATATCTAATTGTCTTATACCTCGAAAGACCGAACGCCGTAGCAGTTCATCTAACTCAGTTAAAGCCAATTAGATAGGGGCATCTGTCATACCCCAAATTTGTCCTACCTGTATATACTTTTCATTTGTACTATCCATCCACTAACTATTATTCGAAAATCCAAAAAAAACATGTTACTTCTGTCCAGTTGTTGCAAGGATGAGCTCAGGCATGGATGTCAAGTCAGGGTTGAGTATGGGCTAAAGTTCATTTACTGGTTGATTTAATCTCAGTCAGATAAAGTTTGTTTCAAGGTCAAGGCTTGGGTGCAATTGATTCAAGTGGTTGTGTATGAGGCTCTAATTAGGTTTGTGTGCCAATGCAAGCAATGAATATGGGTCAAGTTATCAAGCTGTGTTGAATTCAATAGTTTCATGGTTTAGAGGTTGTCAAGGACCAGATCATTTCCAATTCAAGGTTTTGATGCATTTTGTGGGCTCAACTCAAGTGTGGTGTTGGTTAAGTTTAATCAGTGTGTATTTGTGGGTCTAAGCCAAAAATTCGTCCTCATGATTCAAGTCCATAACCCATTTTCTTTTTTTCTTTATATCCAAACCCATTATCCAATTATTAGCCAAACCCATGTTTTCATTATCCATATTAAACTAAATATCCATAGATGTCCATTCTTATTCAAATTCAACTCTTTGGTTTCAAATTCAATTCCATAATCCATTTTCCAAGATAAAAACCATTTCCATTTTTCTAAATTATCCAATTTGATCCATTTCATAACCAATTGTTTATTTTAACACTTATCCATTTTGTTCACATCCATATTCTTTATTCTTTTTTAGTCTATTTCTCAATGTCCATTTTTCTAATTATCCATTTTCCATCAATATCCAATTCACAAAATTTTTTTTTATCCAAACCATTTCTAAAGCCCATTAGTCAAGGCCCATGTCAATAGATCCATCAAGTAAAAGTTCTTTCTTCATACTACCAAAAGAATAGAATAGAGAGAAATACATTCAAAAAGTCTATGGGCTCAATTACATTTGGTTTTACAAAAATCACAAAAAAAGGCACATACAATAAAGGTCCATTTTAATACTAGCCCCACCACTATACAACCAAGCTTCTTGCCAAAATCTAAACCATATTTTTCACCAAGCCAACGTACATGCCAAACAAGCACAGGTTACCTAAAACACTACACAAATAGTCTGCGAATAAGCTATCTCTCACAGCCAACAAATCCACATGTGATCCTTCTTCAATGCATAATTTCCAGCCTTCATCACAACACGTTGAGCTGACCTGCAATTCAAAAAGTACAGCCAATATTCACAACATACAATGCTGCAGCCACGATAGGATTCAAGCAAGCCTCACCACAACATTTCGCACTGCCGTTTCGTCAAAACCATACACTAGCAATCACCTTCAGCTAACCCCACCTCCTTCTAAAATTATCACAACACGACAAGATGTAAAAAAACTGTTAAATAAAAACGCAGCAATAATATAATGAAAACCAACAAATCACCACCCCACAAAACCTGTTCCACAATGACCTTCAACGTACAGCATAAGGGATTTCCCATTTCACCCTCAGTCTCTCCAATAAATAACAGACTTTCTTCTTCATTTAAACAGACCTAGCCGCCACGACCTCACTCCTCCTTCAACCTTCATCGCCTCACCCTCATCCTCCTTCGACCCACCTTCTCAAATCCTCCATTAACCCACAAACAGCAACAAATCTCACCCAAATACAAAACTGAATACAGAGATTGAGATGAAGAGAAATAACAAGGCGAATTGAAAACGAAAATAGAGTGAAACGAGATCGAAAACGAACCTTTTCGAATCTGGAATGAGAGCAAGACGAAGAATCGAAAGCAGAAAAAGATCCGGAAGAATAGAAATCATAAACGAGAACTCAAACCATAGCCAAACCTGAAACGTGTTGAAGGAGAAGGTGGTTCTGTCTCGATTCTTTTCGATCTAGATCGTGTTATTTTGATGTCGCTGCTGATGTTTGACTTCACTTTCCACGCGATGATGAATCTAGAATCTGAGTGTTTCTTTCGTTTTTATTTGTTTTTGAAGAATGATTTTTGGTACTGTGGATTTTAAAAGAGAAAAAGGAAAATGTTATTTCTTTGATTCTGTGGTTGGCATTTATTTTGCTAAAACTATTCTAGCAGCAAGATTTTGAAACATGATGTTCTAATTTGCTGCATTCAACATGTCGAATGAAGATGTCCCATACCTGCTCATAGGACATCGCGTCTGGATTCAGTTTTTAAAGCAGATTCTGTTGCTGTGAATTGTTACTAAATATTCTGTGAATATTTGGTTATCCTATGTGGCATCCAAAGCATTTTTGGATTGTGTTTATATGTTGGTTTTTCGGATTTTCAGCTGTTTCTAATTATGGAGACATATTAGGAAACTTTGGATTGAAGACCTATTTTCTTGGAGTTTATTTTGCAGATTTATGAGCAGTCTATTTGCTGTGTTTTTGAAGCCCAATTCAGTCCAGATTAAATGCTATATATTGACTGATGTAAACCTAGTTTAGGTGTGGAACTTACATGTGTTTTTGTTAGGGTTTTCGAGTGTATTTTGTGAGCCTAACTGGTATCATTCTGATAACAGTATAAGGACTGGTTTTTGTGTTGTAAGTTCTATCAGTTACTCATAAGCTTTTAAGCATTGAGTTTCTTGTGTGTCTATTCTCATAAGCTTTGAAGTATTGAGAATTGTGTGTTTTGAAAGTGTGAATTTCGGTTTGTTACTTGTGTGGAAAGAAACCAATCATGGGTTGTGGTTGTAGAGGGATTTGAGGAAGGCCTCATACCTAGGTGAGTCTTAGGTAGAAGTCATAGGAAGGGTAGTGATTAAGTGAGCAGATTATTCGATAATTGTATGATCTGTGAATTGATACTATCGTATATTGGTTTCGTCCCTGGCTTAGTAGCCCCCAGAGTAGGATTGTTGATCCGAACTGGGTAAACATATCACTATGTTATTTACATTCTGCACTATTATTCTTATTGTTATCTTGTTCATTGTGTTGGATATCAGTGTCTCAACATCTGTGTAGGACATCTGATATCTGTGCCAGAATTTCAATTGGTATCAGAGCTTGCACCCTTATTGGTTCTGGGTGAGATTCAGAGAAGGTACTTTCTGGTACAACGGACAAGGATGGAGGATTTTTGAACAAACCACCTCTGCTTGATGGTTCCAACTATGACTATTGGAAACCAAGGATGATTGCATTCATCAAATCCATGGATGATCAAGCATGAAAAGCTGTTATAAAAGGATGGGAGCCCCCAAAGGTTAAAGATGAAAAAGGTACCCCTACTGATGTGGTGAAGGAAGAGGAAGACTGGGATGATGCAGATTACAAAGGGTCCGTGGGAAATTCCAAAGCCATGAATGCGTTGTTTAATGGTGTCAACAAGAATATCTTCAGGTTGATTGAATATTGCACCATTGCAAAAGAGGCGTGGGAGGTCTTGAAGGTTGCTCATGAAGGGACTTCAAAGGTGAAGATGTCAAAACTTCAGCTTCTCACTAGCAAGTTTGAGAGTTTGAAGATGAAGGAGGATGAGAGCATTCATGATTTTCACATGAACATTATTGAGATAGCTAATGCCTCTAGTGCCCTAGGTGAAAAGATGTCTGACAGCAAACTGGTCAGAAAAATCCTCAGATCTCTACCTAAGAGATTTGACATGAAAGTGACTGCTATAGAGGAAGCTCAAGATATAGACAAGATGAAAGTGGATGAACTGGTGGGATCTCTTCAAACATTTGAATTAGGGATCAGTGAAAAGTCAGAAAAGAAGAAGAGCATAGCTTTTGTGTCAAATGCTGGTGACTCAGAAGATGAAGGTGACCTGGTCAGAGATGAAGGGGTGTCTAAAGATCTGGTATTGCTTGGAAAAATATTTAACAAAGTGTTGAAAAGGATTGACTGGAAGTCGAGAGCAAATGCTCAGAACAAGTCACTCGACATCAGTAAAAACCAGGATTTAGGCAGAAGATCCAGAACTGAAGAAGACTCCAATCAAGGGAAGAGAGTTCAGTGTTTTGAATGTAAGGGATATGGGCACAAAAAGACTGAGTGTCCCACGTATCTCAAAAGGCAGAAGAAGGGCTTATCAGTGTCTTGGTCAGAAGGAGAGTCTGAGAGTGATCTTGAAGAAGAATCTGCAAAATTAGTGACAACTTTGACTGGGATCTGTAAGGCTGATGGAGAAACTACTTGTGAGTCTGACTCTGACAAAGAATCCTATATTGGAGAACTCACTAAGGAAGAAGTCTTCACAGGGTTCTCAGAGTTGTGTATCAAGAATGAAGAAAGATGCCAGATAATATTAGAACAGAAGATTCTGATAGCTCAACTAGAAGCTGAGAAGGAAGAACATCTATCAACCATTGCTGATCTGAAAGAGGAGGTTGAATGGCAAAAGTCAAAACTTGACAATATGACCAAATCTATAAGAATGCTGAACAATGGTACCACACAGCTGGATGAGATTCTTCAGACTGGGAAAGATGCTGGAAATGTGCAAGGCCTTGGTTTTAACAATCAAGCAGAGACTTACAAGAAGCCTGTATTGAAGTTTGTTCCACAGAAAATAAAGAAAGAAGATGGGATGTCAAATCACATGTTTCAAGATCAGATGAAGCATCAGAAAATATTTTGTAGATCAAAGTATAAACCATGGAGATGCCATTACTGTGGAAAGATTGGTCACTTAAAGTCCTTTTGCTACAAGTTGAACGGCTATCCCAAAATTGCTCAGCAACAAAATAAAGGACAGAGTTGGGGTAAAGTGAAGAGAATATGGACTCCTAGAAAAATGATGGCTGGTCTCATAGCACATACCTCTCTTAGAGCATCTGCAAGAGAAGATTGGTACTTTGACAGTGGTTGTTCAAGATGTAACACCCCCAATCTATACCCCCAATTAATAATAAAACAATAACCACTTAATAAAAATTTCGTCAGAGTATATTTAAAATTATCATGGCATAGACAAGGTGAATCACATTATATTGAAACAAAACATACAACACCTGCTCATAAAGATATGCAACAGTGGGGTAGCAATCAACAGAGGAACTCAGTTCCTTACTCCCACATTTCAGATTTTAGAATAAAAGCGGAAAATCTAAAACTGAATATCATACATGTATATCACATAAAGGTTCATCTGCTATCGACAGAAGCATGTATATATACAACTCCCAAGAGATAAAGATGCATATACACAACATCACAAAATAATCCTAATCGATCTCCCGACTACCCGGTGCTACATATCAGAGCCGACCGACAAAAGGATGAAGACATAAGCTTCACCAAAGACCTCCAGCAACACTAATCTGCAATGCCTCATAGAGCATTATAAAACAGCAGAAGGGTGAGAAATAACAACTAAACCAAGATTGCATAATAATATGCAAAAACATATAAATTCACATACATAGTTATTCTCACCACAAGCATCACATATGATACATATAACATACCACATATACTTAACATATTTCTAACATTTCCAACAACATAGCATATACCAATTATTCCAACATGATAACATATTCACACATCATGCATATGTTTATACACAAAACATATCATTCATAATTCAAGGCATTTAACACGAATACACCTCAATTCGCAAATGCTATCACCCGCTCAATCACACAATGTCTCCATCCCCAATTGCATATTAATCATGCCCAATACATTTATCACAAATGCATATCACAATGTCTCGCACATAATCAACTAAATCATGATTTTCCACATATAACCAATGCAATCATAATTTATGCAGATGCAAAGAGACCGACACAACGACTCTCTATGCAAATGCATATGCGGTACCGACTCCAAGATTTCATATCTCATCACTAGTTCACTCAGGAACTCTGCTGGAACCATCGCTCGTTACTGAGGATCACTCAAGTAACACCCCGTCGGGCCTACGATGTTCACCCGTCGCTTTAGGTCCTCTTGGTATAAGGCGCACGACGTTTATGGATTGCTTTAGGTCCTCTCGATATAAGGCGCACAATCCGATCGCTTTAGGTCCTCTTAATATAAGGCGCACGATCATCTATAATCATCGCTTTAGGTCCTCTCGGCATAAGGCGCACGATGTCATAACGGATTCCCTCTGGAACCAAACCGTCACTCAGGACGTTTCAACAATGCATATCATGATGTTTGGCATACAATGACCCATGACATCAAATGCATCTTCACACATATATGCAACCATACTCAAGCATATATAATCAAATACTACACATTGCATATTCTTGCCCTTAGGCCACAATTCAACAACCACAACAATTACAACAACTTGTCACATGCTTCAACATCATCACATTCATGCATTGCAAAACAATTCAAACAATGCATTTCAAACCATAAAGGTCACCACACAACATACATTGAATTCAATCAAACAATGCATTTCACCACAAACCACAAACCACAACAATCATGCCATCACAATTACTTCCACAAGGGATTCACACCACAAAGGCTACCCACACACATCACAACAACATGCATCAACATCATATAAACCACATAAAAGCTCAACGTTATACAACAATAACACAACACACGGTAAAACATCAATCGCACGCATTCACGACGGTAAAAATCAACACAACAATACGGTTCCAATTTTATGCTATTATTGAACCAGGTACAGACCTTAAAACCATTTTTCCTAGAAACAACATTTCGTTGGCTTTCCAACGCTTCGAACGGGGGTCAAAACCGACTTACGGTTCAAGAGATATGAATTTTCGAAGTTTTATCAAAACCAGAAAATTGCCCTGCGGACTGCTACGGGTTCTGGCATTTTCGTCCGAAAAACCGACCGATTCAATTATTTTCTTCGAAACAAACAAATACTCATTCATACCAAACATATAGTGATGATTTGGAACCATTAAACGTGAATTCTACGACTTTCGATTTCACTCCGAATCTTAAACTCTCAATTCTCCAAAAATGCAAAAACTTACAAAATCAACCAAATTCGATAAAACAAACATACTCAATCACGACCTAACATTACTCGACACATCTACGCAATTTATTCCGACTTTCGTCCGTGAAAACATTGATTTCTAACCATTTTTCTCATTTTAACCTAGAATGGAAACTAGAAGAAAATAACCAAAACAGTCCAAGAAAACATACACATATACATACACAAGCAAGATATAATTGAAACTTCTCACCCTTACCCGATTAATCGCGCTTTAAACGGATGAATTCCCGATTTTCCTCTTTTTCCTCTTCTTTCTTCTCTTCCTCTTCTTTTCTCTTTTTCTCTTCTCTTTCTCTTTTTCTTTTCCTTTCTATCTTTTCTCTCTCCACTTTCTATTTATATAAAATATCTACTACCCAAATGACCAAAATACCCCTCAGCTCAAATATCTCCCAAACGCTCTCAAAATGCGATAAAACTTAAACATACCGATGAAATATATTTCGGGAAATAAAAGTTGAAAAGAAATTATAATTTATTGCAAATATTTTACCTATCAGAGAAATTATCCAATTAACAGGTAAAACTCATTTAATTTACACAATTCAAAAAAAGGCAAAAAACTCACTAACTTCCACCAGTGGAACTCAAGTGCAAAACGTGACATAACCAAAAATAACACTAACTTCTACCAGTGGCTGTTAGTTCAAAATGTGACACATTTATGCCACAAAACTCTCAATGCCCAAACATGATGCATTAACATGAAACACAATAAATCACACAATTCACAAAATTTCACATAAATGGAATAATTAAATACAGTTAAATAAATCGGGGCGTTACACAAGACACATGACTGGTGTGAAGAAATTCTTGTCAGATATCAAGCCTCACTCCACCAATTATGTCACTTTTGGGGATGGATCAAAGGGTGAAATAAAAGGTGTTGGAAAGCTGGACTACACAGGACAACCAAATCTGGATCGTGTTCTATTTGTCAAAGGGCTGGCCACAAATTTAATCAGTATAAGCCAATTGTGCGATGTAGGTCTCAAGGTAAATTTCACCAAATCTGAATGTCTAGTAACCAATGAGAAAGATGAAGTTGTTATGAAGGGAACCAGGTCTAAGGATAACTGCTATATGTGGAATCCTCAAGAACCGAAAAGTTTGTCTACTTGTTTGATGTCAAATGAAGATGAAACTAAATTGTGGCATCAGAAATTGGGTCACTTACACCTGAAAGGGATGAAGAAAGTTATGCCAAGTGAAGCTGTTAGAGGTATTTCCAAGCTGAAGATTGATGAGGATAAAATATGTGGTGAATGTCAAGTTGAGAAGCAAACAAGGGTGTCACACAAGAGGCTTCAACATCTTACCACAACTTCTAGAGTTCTGGAACTACTTCACATGGACTTAATGGGACCTATGCAGGTTGAAAGTCTTGGTGGGAAGAAGTATGCCTATGTTGTCGTAGATGACTACTCCAGATTCACTTGGATAAGTTTTATCAGAGAAAAGTCTGAAGTATTTGCAGCCTTCAAAGAGTTGTGTCAAAGGATTCAACGAGAAAAGGATTGTGGTGTTGTTCGGATCAGAAGTGACCATGGGAAGGAATTCGAAAATAGCAGGTTTGAAGAGTTCTGCTTATCTGAGGGAATCACTCATGAATTCTCATCACCGATCACTCCTCAGCAGAATGGTGTGGTGGAACGCAAGAACAGGACTATACAAGAGTATGCAAGAGTCATGGTTCATGCCAAAAAGCTTCCATATCATTTTTGGGCTGAAGCCATGAATACTGCTTGCTATATACACAATAGGGTGACTATCAGATCAGGTACTTCTGTCACTCTTTATGAGCTATGGAAAGGTAGAAAGCCAAATGTGAAGTATTTCCATGTGTTTGGGAGTAAGTACTATATCTTGGCGGATCGTGAGCAGAGGCGAAAGATGGATCCTAAGAGTGAGGAAGGAATATTTTTGGGATACTCTACAAACAGTAAAGAATATTGGGTATTTAATTCCAGAACTAAGGTGATGATGGAATCCATAAATGTGGTGGTTGATGACTCTGGCAAAGACGAAGATGTCCCAGATGATGTTGGAGCATGCCTTCCCATGAACAATGAAATCTCCCAAGACATTGAGTCTGTAGAAGATAATGCTCAAGAAACCGACACTAGACCTGAGAATGAAGAGGTAGAGGATGCTAACAGGGGACCCTCTATAAGGATTCAGAAGGATCACCCTAAGGAATTGATTATTGGAGATCTGAATGAAGGTGTAAGAACCAGAACGAGGGAGACTGTGTCAAATGCATGCTTTGTTTCAAAGATTGAACCAAAGAATGTCAAAGAAGCATTGACAGATGAGTTCTGGATAAGTGCTATGCAAGATGAACTTGGTTAATTCAAGAGGAATGAAGTCTGGGAACTGGTACCACGACCAGCAGGAACAAATGTGATTGGAACAAAATGGGTTTATAAGAATAAGTCTGATGAACAAGGAGTTGTTACTAGGAACAAAGCCAGATTAGTTGCTCAAAGATACACACAGATTGAAGGAGTAGACTTCTATGAAACATTTTCTCCTGTGGCTCGATTGGAATCCATCAGATTACTGCTAGGAGTGGCATGTTTGTTGAAATTCAGATTGTTTCAAATGGATGTCAAGAGTGCCTTTCTGAATGGCTATCTTAATGAGGAGGTCTATGTTGAGCAGCCTAAATGGTTCGTGGATCCAAATTTTCCTGATCATGTTTTCAAGCTGAAGAAGGCTTTGTATGGGCTGAAACAAGCTCCACGAGCTTTGTATGAAAGACTGACTGAGTTCTTAGTCAACAATAGATACAGGAAGGGTGGCATTGATAAAACGCTTTTTGTCAAGGAGAAGGATGGGAAACTAATGATTGCTCAGATTTATGTAGATGATATTGTGTTTGGTGGGATGTCGGATGAAATGATCCAACATTTTGTCAACCAAATGCAATCTGAATTTGAGATGAGCTTGGTAGGTGAGTTGACCTACTTCCTTGGATTACAAGTCAAGCAGATGGAAGATTCCATTTTTATCTGTCAGAGCAAATATGCGAGGAACATTGTGAAGAAGTTTGGACTGGATAATGCCAAGCATAAGAGAACTCCCGCTCCTACTCACTTAAAGTTATCCAAAGATGAAAAGGGAGTGAATGTTGAACAAAGACTGTACAGAAGTATGATTGGCAGTCTGCTGTATCTTACAGCAAGTAGGCCAGACATAACATTTGCTGTTGGTGTGTGTGCAAGATATCAAGCAGAACCCAAGGTCAGTCACATCAATCAAGTTAAGAGAATTCTTAAGTATGTGAGTGGTACATGTGATTATGGGTTGTTGTACTCCCATTGCTCAAGTTTCATTTTAGTAGGTTACTGTGATGCTGATTGGGCTGGAAGTGTTGATGATATAAAGAGCACCTCTGGAGGATGTTTCTTTTTGGGAAATAATCTTATTTTATGGTTTAGTAAGAAGCAAAATTATGTATCTCTTTCTACTGCTGAAGCTGAGTACATAGCAGCTGGTAGTAGTTGCGCTTAACTGGTATGGATGAAGCAGATGTTATCTGAGTATAATGTCACACAAGATATCATGACATTATTTTGTGACAACCTGAGTGTAACACCCCTTCTATACCCCGACAAAACAGAATAAACTAATCTTATAAATAAAACATCAGAGCAAAGAATAATTCATTTAGATTTAAACAGAGATGTCACATCAACGTGAACTAAAACAACCTGCTCATATAGATATATAACACCTGGATAGTTTTTATAAACAAAGGAACTCCGTTCCAAAATATCGGCATTCAGTTACAGAATTAAAGCGGAACATCCATAACTGATGTCATCACAAAGTATAAGTATGTCATATACATATTCATACAAGGCCACTATATACAAGCCCAAAGAAACATCTACACTCGAACCCCGACTACCCGTGTTACATATCAGAGCCGACGGAACGACAAAAGACGAAGACACTAATCTTCGCAAAAGACCTCCATCGTCTAATCTGCAATGCCATTACAGCATTAAACCACAGCAGAAGGGTGAGAAACAGGATTATAATATAATTGCATATCATTATAAAACACTTAGCAAAATATGCACAATTATTCTCACCACACAAATACGATACTTGTAAACAACACAAGACATATTAAACCCATTTCACACATCAATCACATAAGCATATACATTAACACAATGCATAACAAATCCTTCTCAAAATTCAACACATAAACATTCATGTAATGAATTATGCAAATGCACAGAGACCGACACAACGACTCTATGCATGCGGTACCATTAGTCCCCCAGGAACTCTTGGAATCATCGCTCGTTACTTAGGGTAACTCCCCGTCGGGCATACGATGTTCCCCGTCGCTACCACTTATCAACAAGCATACGACGTTATGGATCGTTTTTAGTCCTTTATAATAGGCACACGATCAATACAACAATTGCTTACACCCATAAGGGATCTACAATTCAACATGCATTATTTACACCCACAAAGGGATCTACAATGTCTTCATGCATTGTTTACACCCACAAAGGGATCTTACAATGTCTTCATGCATTGTTTACACCCACGAAGGGATCTTACAATGTCTTCAACATGATGCATGTCATATAATGACCCATGGAAATCGAGGCTCATATATTAAATCATGCATTTCAAGTACATATAATACAATGCACATAGTTGCCAAATGGCCACAAATCTTCACCACAACATCATATACTCATCAAACATCCCTCACACAAGTCATACGTTACATATCATATCCTATCGCACGATATAGAAAATAACTCAAAATTCCATTTTTACGGTTTCTCAGAAAAGTCGGCTAAAAGTCGGCCAAAAATAATATTTTCTATCATCATCAAAAAGTACTCATCGATAGCTTCGATTCGGTATAAAGAACTCTTAAATACGATAAACGGTTAACAAGATATGAATATTTCAAAATAACGCAAAAACATAAACCGGACGCCCGACACTATGAAACGGTTCGTAAAAACTGTACTGATTGGACTAGGTTCAGACCTCAAAACTATTTTTCCTAGAAAGAACATCTCGTTAGCTTCCCAACGCTTCGAACGGGGATCAAAACCGACTTACGGTTCAAGAGATATGAATTTCCGAAGTTTCCCCGACAACCAGAATTTTATGGTTCAGCACAGTATGTATCGATACATAGGCTTATGTATCGATACAAAAGGCCACATGTATCAATACATAGCACGCATGTGTCGACACATGCTGTAGTGAAAATGCTGTTTTTCCCAATTTCTTCAGTATGTATCGATACATAAGGGTTATGTATCGATACATAAACCATTTGGTATCGATACATAGCTGTTATGTATCGATTCATAGCCCTGTTTTTCTCAAAAATCAGATTTCTCAAAATACACCTTTGCTGCCATTTTTCCAAAGTGCCCGGAAACTCGACTAAATCAAACATTTTCACCGAAACAAACATATACGCCCAACCACCAAATACATAAGAACAATTTAGAACACATAAACGAAATTTCTACGACGTTCGATTTTTCGATTAAATTTCAACCTTTCAAAAACCAGAATTTTCAAACATCACCAAATCGAATAAAAAGCACGACATACGACGACCTAACCTTACTCGATACAACTACGTAATTTATTTCGAATTCTAACCGTGAAAACATCGATTTTTATCGATTTCCTACAATTCGACCTAAACGGACAAAACAACGGAAACATAACGAAAACTAACCAAAACATAACCAAACTTCATGAAACTTTAAACAGCAACTCACATACACATAACCAACCAACACATGTATCTATACGACTTTTCGACCGTAAAAACATCGATTTCTATCGATTTCGTCCAATACGGCATAAACGGAAACATGTGGAAAACCAACCAAAACATCCACACAAAACATACATAATCATACACAATGATATAATAACCGAGTTTCGCACCCTTACCCGATTTAATCGTGTTCTAGAAAGTCGGGAGATTGATTTCTTCCTTCACAAGTTTTTCCTCTCTTTTCTTCTTTCTCTTCTCTTTTCTTCTTCTTTACTTCTCTTTTCTCTCTTTTTCTTTCTATTCTTTCTATTTCTATTTTTCTTTTCTTTTCTTACTAACTTAGTGAAATTAAACGTGAAATGTCCAAAATACCCCCACACTCAAATATCTCGCAAACGTTCCCCAAAACGCGATAAAATATATTCCCGCCGAAAATAACATATTTTCACATAAAAGTCGAAATTAGAATAAAATAATAATAAAATAATCCAAAAAGACTCAATACAATAAAACTGGCAAAAACTGGGGCGTTACACTGAGCGCTATTAATATTTCCAAAAATCCCATTCAACATAGCAGGACTAAGCACATTGATATCAGGCATCACTTCATCAGAGAACTTGTGGAGGACAAAGTCATAACTCTTGAGCATGTGAGCACAGAAAATCAGCTTGCTGACATATTTACCAAGGCTCTGGATGCAGTTCAGTTTGAAAACCTGAGGAGCAGACTTGGGGTTTGTATTCATTAAGAACTATAGCAATTAATGTTCCTTCTGGCTGCCAGATTGGAAAGTTTAAAGGAGGTTCTGGTAGTGCAGCGTGTGAATGGAGGGAAAATGATGAAGTTTGAGCATGACACTTGGTCATGTGATGTAGTGTGCATCTACTTTCTGATGTTGTTTATTCTGGTTTATGATATGACCATTTCTCAAATATTAATAACTGTTCTACTTACCTTTGTCATATTAATGGCTAAAAAGGTGGAGTAGTATGTTTGTGTGTGGTGTGCTTGTGCTGCTGCAGAAGTTGAGGGGGAGATTGTGGTATGTTGCTGCAGTTGAGGGGGAGTTTTGCTATGCTGCTATGATGTGTTGTATGTTGTGCTGTGTGTTATACGCAGTTGAAGGGGAATGCTGCTATGCTGGATTTTTTTTGCTGTGTGTTGTTGGTAACTGTTGGTGTTTTTACTGCTGTCTGATATGGATGTTTTTTTTGTGCTTCGTTGCAAGTTTTTTTTGGTGTGTAGTTTTAGCCAAAATAAGCCAAAGAGGGAGATTGTTATTTCTTTGATTCTGTGGTTGGCATTTATTTTGCTAAAACTATTCTAGCAGCAAGATGTTGAAACATGATGTTCTAATTTGCTGCATTCAACATGTCGAATGAAGATGTCCCATACCTGCTCATAGGACATCGCGTCTGGATTCAGTTTTTAAAGCAGATTCTGTTGCTGTGAATTATTACTAAATATTTTGTGAATATTTGGTCATCCTATGTGGCATCCAAAGCATTTTTGGATTGTGTTTATATGTTGGTTTTTCGGATTTTCAGCTGTTTCTAATTATGGAGACATATTAGGAAACTTTGGATTGAAGACCTGTTTTCTTGGAGTTTATTTTGCAGATTTGTGAGCAGTCAATTTGCTGCGTTTTTGAAGCCCAATTCAGTCCAGATTAAATGCTATATATTGACTGATGTAAACCTAGTTTAGGTGTGGAACTTACATGTGTTTTTGTTAGGGTTTTTGAGTGTATTTTGTGAGCCTAACTGGTATCATTCTGATAACAGTATAAGGACTGGTTTTTGTGTTGTAAGTTCTATCAGTTACTCATAAGCTTTTAAGCATTGAGTTTCTTGTGTGTCTATTCTCATAAGCTTTGAAGTATTGAGAATTGTGTGTTTTGAAAGTGTGACTTTCGGTTTGTTACTTGTGTGGAAAGAAACCAATCACGGGTTGTGGTTGTAGAGGGATTTGAGGAGGGCCTCATACCTAGGTGAGTCTTAGGTAGAAGTCATAGGAAGGGTAGTGATTAAGTGAGCAGATTATTCAGTAATTGTATGATCTATGAATTGATACTATCGTATATTGGTTTCGTCCCTGGCTTGGTAGCCCCCAGAGTAGGATTGTTGATCCGAACTGGGTAAACATATCACTGTGTTATTTACTTTCTGCACTGTTATTCTTATTGTTATCTTGTTCATTGTGTTGGATATCAGTGTCTCAACATCTGTGTAGGACATCTGATATCTGTGCCAGAATTTCAGAAAAGTTGAATGAGATGGGTATTGTTCTTTATCTTGTTAACTCGTATCTCATCAGCCCCTTTTTAGATTTGTTTGGTTTTATTTATTATTAAAATATTCAGTAGCTGAGTGTAACCATCTGGAACTTTCATTCGGGATCCATGGGCTAGGTTTTGTTATTCTTTTTTAACGTACACATTACTTTTTTTCCATCCGAGTTTTGTATCTGGAAAATGAGTGATGGGCTTTTAAGCCCAAGTGATCTCATTCTTTTTCAAACACTCACAGTCAGCGCCACCCCCTCCCCTTCTCATTTCTTTCTTTTCTTGTTCTATTTATTTATTCCCCATTTTGATTTTCCTTGAAAAAAAAATTTAATACTTATTTTATATTGATGTATTTGGTTTGTGGCTCATTATTTTATTCCAGTTTTGCTTTTGATTTTGATTTTGTTTTAGTATTTTGGGCCAATGATATAATATCATTCATAATTTAATCAAGTTGATTAAGTTTTAACATATTTGAGGCCTATTATTTATTTATTTGATTTATTCACAATTTTTATTCATTTTGGGTCAATGAAAACCATACATCAATGATTTATCGATTTCTCGATTAAATCTTGATAAAGGTGAGACCTTTATTCTATTTATTTATTTTTATTTCAATTTATGTCATTATTTCATTTCTATTCACTTATTTTGTGTCAATGAAAACCAAAACATCGACGATTTGTCAATTTCTTGACTTAATCTCGATAAAGGTGAGACCTTTACTCTTTTTTTTGACATTTTCGATCTTATTTCATTTCTATTATTTTTATTTCAATTTTATCCTCTTTTTGGTCAATGAAAACCAAATATCGATTGATTTCTCGATTTCTCGATTAAATCTCGATAAAGGTGAGACCTTTATTATTTTTCTATCATTTTCCGATTTTATTGTATTTCTATTATTTTTTATCATTTTTATTCATTTTGGGTCCATGAAAACTAAATATCGATTGATTTATCGATTTCTCGATTAAATCTCGATAAAGGTGAGACCTTTATTCTTTGTATTCACATTTTCAATTTAATTGTCACTTTATATTTCTTTTATTCACTTTTGGTCAATGAAAGTCAAAAGTCGTCGATTATCGATTTCTCGATTAAATCCGATTAAGACGAGACCAACTTTTATTTTATGTCAACTTTAATCTCTTGTCAATATTATCTTGTTTATTTTTCGTCGAATATTATCTCGATTATATTATCGTTCATTCTTCTTCATATTCATATTCATGCTTATCTAATCATCTTTATTTGTTCAAACGCTTACTTCTCGATTAAAATACTCAACACCTATTCAAACCTTTTTTTTAATTAAATTGCGAAAGAACTGAATTTTTGAGGTCTAGCACCTCTTGGGTTCTTGAGTGACCACCATTGGGGCGCACGCCTTGGGTGGTGTGTCATTCGACCTTTCGCTCCTAAAACACTCGCCTTAACTATTTGGACAAAGGAATGCCATTGGATTCTAGCATTCCACGTGGTACTTTCGTTGTTCATCAAACATTATTTCGTAAATTAATCGAATGAAAAAGGTGTCGTTGGGATCTAGCATTCCAATAATGCCCCGATTAATTGGTTGCGAGGCCGACGTCTCGTTTATCGAATAATCTTCATTCTCCCTAAAACACTTAACCAATCAAACCATTACCAAACCAATTCTCGACTCGTCGTCGAGCCACTCTTCAAAACATTATCGTAAGTCGAGTGCGTTTTGCCTCATCGTCAAATGCACACTCGCACATCTCATGGTTTCGTTACTAGGAGCACCCCTAGGGACTAGTATCGATCCTCACCTCTCTTCTTAACCAATTCGACTCAATCTTTTTCAAACGTTTTTTTTAATCAACTAACGAAAGAAGGAGATTCTTGGAATCTAGCATTCCTTGGATCTTCGAATGAATGGCTCTTGAGGCACGCCCTTGGGTTATTGTTCATTCACCTTTTCTTCTTAAAACACTTAACCATTATCAAACATTTTCGCAATCAACCCGCGAAAGAACTGAGTTCTTGGAGTCTAGCATTCCTTGGATTCTTGAGTGACTGCTCTCGAGGCATGCCCCTTGGGTTGTTTGTCACTCAATCTTTCGTCTCCTAAAATTCAACCCCTAACCCAACTTTTCGTGGGCGTACCACGAACTACGACCGCTCTGATTCTTTATTCTCGTCCAAGTAAAGATACGTAGGCATAAGATCGCGATGATCTTGGCGAGCTACCTTCCCTCCATCTTCTGTCTTCCCTTTATCCCTTCCCGTAGTCGAACTACGATTCCTCTGATTCCTCATTCTCGTCCGAATGAGCATACGTAGGCCTGAGGTCGCGATGATCTTGTCAAGCACCCTACCCTAAAACCACCCCATTTTCCCTATTATCTTTTCCCTTTATCTTATCGTTTCACGTTTACCATTGAGAAGAAAACAAACAAGCTTAGATAACATTCCGCACAAATCAAACTAAGAGGTTCCCGTTAAGTACAACGGACGTGAGGGGGTGCGCGTACCTTCCTCTCACGTTATCGACTCCCGAACCCAGAATATGGTTGCAATGACCATGTTCTTATCCTTCTCCTTAAAGGTTTTCTTGATATTTTCCTTTCCCTCTTTTTGGGATAAATAAAGTTCGGTGGCGACTCTGTCGAACCGTTTTTTGCGCCTTTCGCGCGAGGGTCGTGTCTTCGATTAAGCGATTTTTTTTAGGTGCGACAGATGGCGACTCTGTTGGGGATCATTGCTCCATGCAAGAGAGAGTCAAGCCTATCTTAGAGCGATTTGTGAGGAGCGTTATCTTTGTTTGCATGTTTTTTCTCATTTACATATTTGTTCTCTTATTGCTTTCTCCTATTGTTCTTATCTGTTGGATCTTGGGATGATATCATGATTAAAGCTCTATACCCGAGCTTTGGTAAAAGCAGAGGGAACACATAGTTTAGAATTGGAAGTCGAGTAGTGTTAGTCCCCAAGGACCCACTCCTTGCGTGCCTAACATGAAAGCTCCCTTAGAGTAGACCTTTTCGTAGATCCTGTTGTAACGCAGCTAGCCTGTTGCACGACTTGATTCATGAAGGGTCCGTGACTCTATGAACCACTTTTAGAACCAAGTTCTATATTGGTGGTTGTGTAGTGTTAGTCTCCAAGGACTCGCTACTTGTGCGCCTAGCATGAAGACCCCGCTCAGGGGAGACCTTGTCGTCATTATCGTCGTAATGCAGCTAGCCTGTTGCGTGACGTTGATGTGATTAGTGTCCGTAATCCTGGGAACCTTATCCATCAACGTAGAAACTATCCTGTGAGTGGCTTTGTGGGTAAAGAACCTAGAACTTTCCTCATAAAGCCTACCTGTAAGGTTTCTTTGATCAGAGACTTTGGTCATTTACCCGTGAGCGGCCAACCTCAGTAATCTTTGAACCTGTGATTTGCGATCCTGGATCTTGCATCTTGCATTGCATCTCATGTCATTGCATTGTATTGCATCAGTTATGCATCTTGCATCGCATTTCATCAGTTATTCATCTTGCATCGCATTTTCAACCACAGAATTTCACTTTAACTTCCTTCCTTCTCCAGTAAATCAAGCTGATTCCTCGACACCAGTACGCAACTCGAGCCAATACTAGACGAATGATGGAACAGATCCAGCAAGAACAAGCCGCCTTCAGAGAAGAGCTGGAATCTATCAAGGGAAAGATTGATCAGATTCTCGAAGCCATCATGATGGCCAGAAAAGAGGAAGAATTGCGTCAACAATGCACAAGTTCAAAGGTCACCCTCAAGGCTCTCAGCTCATGTTCCCAACCCCATCACTTATGGGATACCAATGAACTTCACTCCTGCCGCTGAAGGAGCCACCACTCAACCACTTCCAACCCCTGGAGTTACTGTTGGAGCTATTCTGCAAGCCCAACCTATTGTCACTCAGATTCCTATTCCTCATACTGAAGAAAATCTAGTAGATCAGTATGATGAGGTCCAAAACTATCATGCTGCTATCCCACTTGCCAATCCTACTGCTGCTCAGGATTCTGAAGCCATGAAGATGTGTCATGATCTAGCTAAGAAACTCCGAGTCATGGAGGGACGCAACTCAACTTCTTTGAATGCTCTGGATATGTGCTTGGTGCCAGATGTTGTCATTCCTCCCAAGTTTAAAGTACAAGAATTCCCGAAGTACAAGGGCCTCAGTTGTCCCCACATGCATCAAAGGATGTACTGCCGCAAGATGGCTGCCCATGCTAAAGACGAAAAGCTGATGATCCAATACTTCCAAGACAGTTTGTCTGGAGCATCTCTTGAGTGGTATATGCAGTTGGAGTGTAGCAATGTGTGTACTTGGGATGATTTAGCTGATGCATTTGTCAAGCAATACAAGTATAACACCGACCTTGCTCCGAATCGCACTCAACTTCAGAGTATAGCTCAAAAGGACAACGAATCCTTTAAGGAGTACGCGCAACGTTGGAGAAAGCTAGCTGTAAGGGTTCATCCACCTCTTGTTGATCTTGAACTGATTGATATTTCATGGGTACTTTGCAAGGCCAATACTATGAGAAGTTGATTGGTAATGTTTCTGTTGGATTCTCTGATTTGGTGATTGTCGGTGAGAGAATCGAAGAGGGTCTGAAGAGCGAAAAGATCCAAGGAGGTTCTAGCAGCCAGTCTCAAGCCAAGAAACCTTTCAACATTGGATACAAGAAAAAAGAGGGTGAAACGAATGTTGTCTCTGCTCAGAAAGGGCAAGCTCAACAACAAACTCCCCCTCCAATGCCTTTTCAAATGCCATACTTCCAGTATCCATATGTTGTTGCTGCGCAATACGCTCCAATTCCTTATCAGCCAACTGTTCAAGCTGTTCAAACTCCATTGCCTCGGCAACAGATTCCTCAGCAACAATCCTACAATCAGCAAGGGTATCAGTATCCTCCTCAACATCAACAACAGAGAGCTGCTCAACAACGTCAGCCTAATCAACAAAGGACAAGGAAGTCTGATATAGACTTTGATCGCCTACCTACGACCTATGCTTAGATCTTTGCTCAATTGATGGAGAAGAGGGTAATCCCTCCGAGGGACCTAGCTCCTCCAACTGTCATCCCCCCAGATTATGATGCTAATGCTCATTGTGAGTTTCATAAGGGTACTCCAGGGCATACGATCGAGGACTGCAGAGCTTTCAAACACAAGGTTCAGGACATGATTGACTCAAAGTTTCTCACATTCAGTGGGAGGGCTCCAAACGTCATCAAAAACCCTCTGCCGCCGCCAAACTAGTGCCAACAGCAAGCCAACATCAAGTCAAGTCAAGTTCATTCCCCAAAGAAGGCAGTCATGTTGCCATCCCGTCATTTGCATTCTTGTATTTTGTCTTTATTTGTTTAAGTACTGTATGCTTTGAACATTTCCTGTCATATTTGGTTTTCTTAATGTAATAATTAGGCATGTTTTGAATCAGTTATGTCGTATCCACTCATTTCTTCCATTTATTGCAAATCACCGACACATTTATCCATTTCACTTTCTATATCAAACTGTTGTTAGCAATGATCGGAGGGAGGATGATGAAAGCGAAATACCCATAATTGCAAACTGTATGCTTTTAGATAGAATCTCGCCGAGGATGTACAGGCATTGTTTCAACCCCCAAACACTGGAGAGACAAGGAGATAGTCCCTAGTTAACCACTTCGAGCCAAGAAGTAGTGGTTTCCTTCGGATATTCAAACCCTTACACTCAACCTGGGGCAGGGTAGTGTTCAGTTAACCCAATTACGCACTCGAATCACAAAGTAAAATCCAAAAGACATGACGGCTGTTTATCAATAACCATAACCTGGCAGTTACAATCATCCAACAAAACCAAAAACAAAAAAAAAATCAAAAGCCTGCTAAGTCAAGCACCTCAAGGGAGACTTAGGCAAAAATCAAGGCAACCCTGATGGACTCAAAAACCGAAATCAGTCCATGCAAAAGATAGGGACCAAAAGCAAAATCAAAAGAGGCCCTCAAATCCTATATAAAATTAAAATAAGATCCAGTGACCACCATATCAAAACCAAAGGGTCACTGACATCCATCAAAAACAAAATAAGGTGACTGCCATTTCAAGCATACCTTGAACCGTTAACCCTTTTGGAATACAAACATGTGCAGAATTAACTGAACGTAGGACTGGAGAACATCACGAAGAAGGGGTGGGTACAAATCACACTTTGAGCCTAATATCCTTTGTTTCATAAACTGTAAAGCAAGCCACGTTGCAACCCTCGAAAGACCTAATTGAGGCGAGGTTTATTCTGAAAGCATATTGTTGCAAGGTTACGTAAACTGACTCCCCATATTTGCTAATCTTCAGCATTGGTGTCATTTTCCTTGCTATATCTTTCACACCATCAAAATCAGCACAAGTTTGGGCTAATGGTCCATTCGTCACACTATCACGACACTCCAATAAACGACATTTTTTCAAAACTTGCATGAGCATCGTATTAAGATTACCATTTGTGAATGTGCAATTTTAACTGCAAATCAGTGATTGACATCAAAGCAACTCCAACAAGGGGCAATCGAAGAGGAAATTGAACTTTCAATGGGGCCGACCCGAAGCAAGACTACCTCAACCCACAGGCTGGGGCAAATCCTTCAACACCTCAATCAGGGGCAAGTCGTCTCAAAGCACATCAAATCTCAACCTCCAAAGATCAGACCACTTTAGAACTGGTTAATCAAGGGCAGACCATTACCATGTTCAGACTGGGGCAAGCCTTATTGCAGAAGGTCATCCTGGCCGACAAGCACAAAAGCAAGTGGTCAAATTCAAGGCTTCGAGAGCATCTTCGTCTGCATCAACCATGGCGTCTTCAACAAACTGAGTGTCGAGGAACTCAATCCCTCCCACCGCCCAAAAGTCCAATCCACATTGGCAACTACCAAAAGTCCACCACGCTGGCACCCCTCCAAACATATTCAATCTCCCATCTGCAATCATATGCATCATACGCATCGCATTTGACATCATAGACATCATATACATCATATGCATAAGCCAAATCATACTTCCCCAGCACTTGCATATCCGCGCGTCAGCATTTGCATTGCACATCATTACAAAACCAACCATTCATACATGCATGTCAAGATCCAGGATCAGTTTCGAGACCAAGTTGATCTTCATCCCAGCCAGGGGCATCATCTGCAAGTCCGTGGGCGTTCCTCACGAAGTTGGTTCAACCTTTTGTTGATCAAGACAAGATCTCAAAGCAACCTTCTGCCCAGTCAGGGGCGTCTTCTTCAAGTTTATGGGCGTTCCTCATGAAGTTCTTCAACCTTTTGTTAATAAAAATGTGATCTCCAAGAAAGTCAGTCGGCATTCCTCATTGAGTTGTGTTCCTCAACTTTTTGTTGCTGAGGTCGTCATCCTCAACCCATCCAATAAACATTCCTCCGAGTCAGTGGGCGTTCCTCATTGAATCTTTTCTTCAAGTCGAACTACGACTGCCCTGATTCTTTATTCTCGTCCGAGTAAAGATACGTAGGCACAAAATTGCGTAGATCTTGGCGGGTTACCTTCTCCATTTTTCATTGTTTCCCTTTCCTTTTTGTGGGCTCTCCTCATTGATTTCTTTACTTCAACCTTTTGTTGATGTCTCCAAATAAATCTCATCACATCCCCAGCAAACTTGACCTTTTGTCAATTGCCTTACTATCATCCTTTTGGTGATAGCCTAACCCAATCAACTCAATTCAACCTGCATCCTTCTGATGTTGGTCCTCCCTATCATCCTTTTGGTGGTAGCAGCTTGTATTGATCCGTCATCCTTTTGGTGTCGCCGATCCGTGAACCTTTGGTCTGTGTGTCATCCTTTTAGTGAATGACAACCTGTGTTATCATTTTGCTTGCTATTATCCTTTTGGTAGTAGTAAATGTTGACCTCATTTCCATCCTTTTGGTGGAAGGGTCTGTGTGCGTGTGTGCCCTATTATCTCGTCGGTAATAGCAGGCTTTGACCTCATTTCCATCCTTTTGGTGGAAGGGTCTGTGTGCGGGTGTGCCATACTATCCTTTTGGTAGTAGCAGGCTTTGACCTCATTTTTCATCCTTTTGGTGGAAGGGTATGTGCGTGTGTGTGCCCTATTATCCTTTTGGTAATAGCAGGCTTTGACCTCATTTTCTATCCTTTTGGTAGAAGGGTCTGTGTGTGTGTGTGCCCTATTATCCTTTTGGTAATAGCAAGCTGTGTTGTGTGCCATACTATCCTTTTTGTAGTAGCAGGCTTTGACCTCATTTTCATCCTTTTGGTGGAAGGGTCTGTGTGCGTGTGTGTGCCCTATTATCCTTTTGGTAATAGCAGGCTTTGACCTCATTTTCTATTCTTTTGGTAGAAGGGTCTGTGTGTGTGTGTGCCCTATTATCCTTTTGGTAATAGCAGGCTGTGTTGTGTGCCATACTATCCTTTTGGTAGTAGCAGGCTTTGACCTCATTTTCATCCTTTTGGTGGAAGGGTTTGTGTGCGCGTGTGTGCCCTATTATCCTTTTGGTAATAGCAAGCTTTGACCTCATTTTCTATCCTTTTGGTAGAAGGGTGTGTGTGTGTGTGTACCCTATTATCCTTTTGGTAATAGCAAGCTATGTTGTGTGCCATACTATCCTTTTGGTAGTAGCAGGCTTTGACCTCATTTTCATCCTTTTGGTGGAAGGGTCTGTGTGCGTGTGTGCCCTATTATCTCGTCGGTAGTAGCAGGCGTTGACCTCATTTTCATCCTTTTGGTGGAAGGGTCTGTGTGCGTGTGTGCCCTATTATCTCGTCGGTAGTAGCAGGCGTTGACCTTATTTTCATCCTTTTGGTGGAAGGGTATGTGTGGGTGTATGCCCTATTATCCTGTTGGTAATAGCAGGCTGTGACCTCATTTTCATCCTTTTGGTGGAAGGGTCTTTTTGTGTGCGTGTTCACTATCATCCTTTTGGTGATCGGTCTGTCATCCTTTTGGTGTCGAATTTCTTGTATTTCAACTTCCCAATGCCTTTTCTTTCTTTCAGACAAATTTATGGTCTTCTTCATATCTAATTGTCTTATACCTCGAAAGACCGAACGCCGTAGCAGTTCATCTAACTTAGTTAAAGCTAATTAGATAGGGGCATCTGTCATACCCCAAATTTGTCCTACCTGTATATACTTTTCATTTGTACTATCCATCCACTAACTATTATTCGAAATCCAAAAAAAACATGTTACTTCTGTCCAGTTGTTGCAAGGATGAGCTCAGGCATGGATGTCAAGTCAGGGTTGAGTATGGGCTGAAGTTCATTTACTGGTTGATTTAATCTCAGTCAGACAAAGTTTGTTTCAAGGTCAAGGCTTGGGTGCAATTGATTCAAGTGGTTGTGTATGAGGCTCTAATTAGGTTTGTGTGCCAATACAAGCAATGAATATGGGTCAAGTTATCAAGTTGTATTGAATTCAATAGTTTCATCGTTTAGAGGTTGTCAAGGACCAGATCATTTCCAATTCAAGGTTTTGATGCATTTTGTGGGCTCAACTCAAGTGTGGTGTTGGTTAAGTTTAATCAGTGTGTATTTGTGGGTCTAAGCCAAAAATTCGTCCTCATGATTCAAGTCCATCACCCATTTTCTTTTTTTCTTTATATCCAAACCCATTATCCAATTATTAGCCAAACCCATGTTTTCATTATCCATATTAAACTAAATATCCATAGATGTCCATTCTTATTCAAATTCAACTCTTTGGTTTCAAATTCAATTCCATAATCCATTTTCCAAGATAAAAACCATTTCCATTTTTCTAAATTATCCAATTTAATCCATTTCATAACCAATTGTTTATTTTAACCCTTATCCATTTTGTTCACATCCATATTCTTTATTCTTTTTTAGTCTATTTCTCAATGTCCATTTTTCTAATTATCCATTTTCCATCAATATCCAATTCACAAAAAAAAAATTTATCCAAACCATTTTCTAAAGCCCATTAGTCAAGGTCCATGTCAATAGATCCATCAAGTAAAAGTTCTTTCTTCATACTACCAAAAAAATAGAATAGAGAGAAATACATTCAAAAAGTCTTTGGGCTCAATTACATTTGGTTTTACAAAAATCACAAAAAAAGCCACATACAATAAATGTCCATTTTAATACTAGCCCCACCACTATACAACCAAGCTTCTTGCCAAAATCCAAACCATATTTTTCACCAAGCCAACGAACAAGCCAAACAAGCACAGGTTACCTAAAACACTACACAAATAGTCTGCGAATAAGCTATCTCTCACAGCCAACAAATCCACATGTGATCCTTCTTCAATGCACAATTTCTAGCCTTTATCACAACACGTTGAGCCGACCTGCAATTCAAAAAGTACAGCCGATATTCACAACATACAATGCTGCAGCCACGATAGGATTCAAGCAAGCCTCACCACAACGTTTCGCACTGCCGTTTCGTCAAAACCATACACTAGCAATCACCTTCAGCTGACCCCACCTCCTTCTAAAATTTTCACAACACGACAAGATGTAAAAAAACTGTTAAATAAAAATGCAGCAATAATACAACGAAAACCAACAAATCACCACCCCACAAAACCCGTTCCACAATGACCTTCAACGTACAGCATAAGGGATTTCCCATTTCACCCTCAGTCTCTCCCATAAATAACAGGCTCTCTTTTTCATTTAAACGGACCTAGCCGCCACGACCTCACTCCTCCTTCAACCTTCATCGCCTCACCCTCATCCTCCTTCGACCCACCTTCTCAAATCCTCCATTAACCCACAAACAACAACAAATCTCACCCAAATACAAAACTGAACACAGAGATTGAGATGAAGAGAAATAACAAGGTGAATTGAAAACCAAAACAGAGTGAAACGAGATCGAAAATGAACCTTTTCGAATCTGGAACGAGAGCGAGACGAAGAATCGAAAGCAGAAGAAGATCGGGAAGAAGAGAAATCATAAACGAGAACTTAAACCATAGCCATACCTGAAACGTGTTGAAGGAGAAGGTGGTTCTGTCTCTATTCTTTTCGATCTAGACCGTGTTATTTTGATGTCGCTGCTGATGTTTGACTTCACTTTCCACGCGATGATGAATCTAGAATCTGAGCGTTTCTTTCGTTTTTATTTGTTTTTGAAGAATGATTTTTGGTACTGTGGATTTTAAAAGAGAAAAAGGAAAATGTTATTTCTTTGATTCTGTGGTTGGCATTTATTTTGCTAAAACTATTCTAGCAGCAAGATGTTGAAACATGATGTTCTAATTTGCTGCATTCAACATGTCGAATGAAGATGTCCCATACCTGCTCATAGGACATCGCGTCTGGATTCAGTTTTTAAAGCAGATTCTGTTGCTGTGAATTGTTACTAAATATTCTGTGAATATTTGGTTATCCTATGTGGCATCCAAAGCATTTTTGGATTGTGTTTATATGTTGGTTTTTCGGATTTTCAGCTGTTTCTAATTATGGAGACATATTAGGAAACTTTGGATTGAAGACCTATTTTCTTGGAGTTTATTTTGCAGATTTGTGAGCAGTCTATTTGCTGTGTTTTGAAGCCCAATTCAGTACAGATTAAATGCTATATATTGACTGATGTAAACCTAGTTTAGGTGTGGAACTTACATGTGTTTTTGTTAGGGTTTTCGAGTGTATTTTGTGAGCCTAACTGGTATCATTCTAATAACAGTATAAGGACTGGTTTTTGTGCTGTAAGTTCTGTCAGTTACTCATAAGCTTTTAAGCATTGAGTTTCTTGTGTGTCTATTCTCATAAGCTTTGAAGTATTGAGAATTATGTGTTTTGAAAGTGAGACTTTCGGTTTGTTAATTGTGTGGAAATAAACCAATCACGGGTTGTGGTTGTAGAGGGATTTGAGGAGGGCCTCATACCTAGGTGAGTCTTAGGTAGAAGTCATAGGAAGGGTAGTGATTAAGTGAGCAGATTATTCGGTAATTGTATGATCTGTGAATTGATACTATCGTATATTGGTTTCGTCCCTGGCTTGGTAGCCCCCAGAGTAGGATTGTTGATCCGAACTGGGTAAGTATATCACTGTGTTATTTACATTCTGCACTGCTATTCTTATTGTTATCTTGTTCAATGTGTTGGATACCAGGGTCTCAACATCTGTGTAGGACATCTGATATCTGTGCCAGAATTTCAATTGGTATCAGAGCTTGCACCCTTATTGGTTCTGGGTGAGATTCAGGGAAGGTACTTTCTGGTACAACGGACAAGGATGGAGGATTTTTGAACAAACCACCTCTGCTTGATGGTTCCAACTAAGACTATTGGAAACCAAGGATGATTGCATTCATCAAATCCATGGATGATCAAGCATGAAAAGCTGTTATAAAAGGATGGGAGCCCCCAAAGGTTAAAGATGAAAAAGGTACCCCTACTGATGTGGTGAAGGAAGAGGAAGACTGGGATGATGCAGATTACAAAGGGTCCGTGGGAAATTCCAAAGCCATGAATGCGTTGTTTAATGGTGTCAACAAGAATATCTTCAGGTTGATTGAACATTGCACCATTGCAAAAGAGGCGTGGGAGGTCTTGAAGGTTGCTCATGAAGGGACTTCAAAGGTGAAGATGTCAAAACTTCAGCTTCTCACTAGCAAGTTTGAGAGTTTGAAGATGAAGGAGGATGAGAGCATTCATGATTTTCACATGAACATTATTGAGATAGCTAATGCCTCTAGTGCCCTAGGTGAAAAGATGTCTGACAGCAAACTGGTCAGAAAAATCCTCAGATCTCTACCTAAGAGATTTGACATGAAAGTGACTGCTATAGAGGAAGCTCAGGATATAGACAAGATGAAAGTGGGTGAACTGGTGGGATCTCTTCAAACATTTGAATTAGGGATCAGTGAAAAGTCAGAAAAGAAGAAGAGCATAGCTTTTGTGTCAAATGCTGGTGACTCAGAAGATGAAGGTGACCTGGTCAGAGATGAAGGGGTGTCTAAAGATCTGGTATTGCTTGGAAAAATATTTAACAAAGTGTTGAAAAGGATTGACTGGAAGTCGAGAGCAAATGCTCAGAACAAGTCACTCGACATCAGTAAAAACCAGGATGGAGGCAGAAGATCCAGAACTGAAGAAGACTCCAATCAAGGGAAGAGAGTTCAGTGTTTTGAATGTAAGGGATATGGGCACAAAAAGACTGAGTGTCCCACGTATCTCAAAAGGCAGAAGAAGGGCTTATCAGTGTCTTGGTCAGAAGGAGAGTCTGAGAGTGATCTTGAAGAAGAATCTGCAAAATTAGTGACAACTTTGACTGGGATCTGTAAGGCTGATGGAGAAACTACTTGTGAGTCTGACTCTGACAAAGAATCCTATATTGGAGAACTCACTAAGGAAGAAGTCTTCACAGGGTTCTCAGAGTTGTGTATCAAGAATGAAGAAAGATGCCAGATAATATTAGAACAAAAAATTCTGATAGCTCAACTAGAAGCTGAGAAGGAAGAACATCTATCAACCATTGCTGATCTGAAAGAGGAGGTTGAATGGCAAAAGTCAAAACTTGACAATATGACCAAATCTATAAGAATGCTGAATAATGGTACCACGCAGCTGGATGAGATTCTTCAGACTGGGAAAGATGCTGGAAATGTGCAAGGCCTTATTTTTAACATTCAAGCAGAGACTTACAAGAAGCCTGTATTGAAGTTTGTTCCTCAGAAAATAAAGCAAGAAGAGGGGATGTCAAATCACATGTTTCAACATCAGATGAAGCATCAGAAAAGATTTTGTAGATCAAAGTATAAACCATGGAGATGCCATTACTGTGGAAAGATTGGTCACTTAAAGTCCTTTTGCTACAAGTTGAACGGCTATCCCAAAACTGCTCAGCAACAAAATAAAGGACAGAGTTGGGGTAAAGTGAAGATAATATGGACTCCTAGAAAAATGATGGATGTTCTCATAGCACATACCTCTCTTAGAGCATCTGCAAGAGAAGATTGGTACTTTGACAGTGGTTGTTCAAGACACATGACTTGTGTGAAGAAATTCTTGTCAGATATCAAGCCTCACTCCACCAATTATGTCACTTTTGGGGATGGATCAAAGGGTGAAATAAAAGGTGTTGGAAAGCTGGACTACACAGGACAACCAAATCTGGATCATGTTCTATTTGTCAAAGGGCTGACCGCAAATTTAATCAGTATAAGCCAATTGTGCGATGTAGGTCTCAAGGTAAATTTCACCAAATCTGAATGTCTAGTAACCAATGAGAAAGATGAAGTTGTTATGAAGGGAACCAGGTCTAAGGATAACGGCTATCTGTGGAATCCTCAAGAACCGGAAAGTTTGTCTACTTGTTTGATGTCAAAGGAAGATGAAACCAAATTGTGGCATCAGAAATTGGGTCACTTACACCTGAAAGGGATGAAGAAAGTTATGTCAAGTGAAGCTGTTAGAGGTATTCCCAAGCTGAAGATTGATGAGGATAAAATATGTGGTGAATGTCAAGTTGAGAAGCAAACAAGGGTGTCACACAAGAGGCTTCAACATCTTACCACAACTTCTAGAGTTATGGAACTACTTCACATGGACTTAATGGGACCTATACAGGTTGAAAGTCTTGGTGGGAAGAAGTATGCCTATGTTGTCGTAAATGACTACTCCAGATTCACTTGGATAAGTTTTATCAGAGAAAAGTCTGAAGTATTTGTAGCCTTCAAAGAGTAGTGTCAAAGGATTCAACGAGAAAAGGATTGTGGTGTTGTTCGGATCAGAAATGACCATGGGAAGGAATTCGAAAATAGCAGGTTTGAAGAGTTCTGCTTATCTGAGGGAATCACTCATGAATTCTCATCACCGATCACTCCTCAGCAAAATGGTGTGGTGGAACGCAAGAACGGGACTATACAAGAGTGTGCAAGAGTCATGATTCATGCCAAAAAGCTTCCATATCATTTTTGGGCTGAAGCCATGAATACTGCTTGCTATATACACAATAGGGCGACTATCAGATCAGGTACTTCTGTCACTCTTTATGAGCTATGGAAAGGTAGAAAACCAAATGTGAAGTATTACCATGTGTTTGGGAGTAAGTACTATATCTTGGTGGATCGTGAGCAGAGGCGAAAGATGGATCCTAAGAGTGAGGAAGGAATATTTTTGGGATACTCTACAAACAGTAAAGAATATAGGGTATTTAATTCCAGAACTAAGGAGATGATGGAATCCATAAATGTGGTGGTTGATGACTCTGGCAAAGATGAAGATGTCCCAGATGATGTTGGAGCATGCCTTCCCATGAACAATGAAATCTCCCAAGACATTGAATCTGTAGAAGATAATGCTCAAGAAACCGACACTAGACCTGAGAATGAAGAGGTAGAGGATGCTAACACGGGACCCTTTATAAGGATTCAGAAGGATCACCCTAAGGAATTGATTATTGGAGATCTGAATGAAGGTGTAAGAACCAGAACGAGGGAGACTGTGTCAAATGCATGTTTTATTTCAAAGATTGAACAAAAGAATGTCAAAGAAGCATTGACAGATGAGTTCTGGATAAGTGCTATGCAAGATGAACTTTGTCAATTCAAGAGGAATGAAGTCTGGGAACTGGTACCACGACCAGCAGGAACAAATATGATTGGAACAAAATGGGTTTATAAGAATAAGTCTGATGAACAAGGAGTTGTTACTAGGAATAAAGCTAGATTAGTTGCTCAAGGATACACACAGATTGAAGGAGTAGACTTCGATGAAACATTTTTTCCTGTGGCTCGATTGGAATCCATCAGATTGCTGCTAGGAGTGGCATGTTTGTTGAAATTAAGATTGTTTCAAATGGATGTCAAGAGTGCCTTTCTGAATGGCTATCTTAATGAGGAGGTCTATGTTGAGCAGCCTAAAGGGTTTGTGGATCCAAATTTTCCTGATCATGTTTTCAAGCTGAAGAAGGCTTTGTATGGGCTGAAACAAGCTCCACAAGCTTGGTATGAAAGACTGGCTGAGTTCTTAGTCAACAATGGATACAGGAAGGGTGGCGTTGATAAAACGCTTTTTGTCAAGGAGAAGGATGGGAAACTAATGATTGCTCAGATTTATGTAGATAATATTATGTTTGGTGGGATGTCGGATGAAATGGTCCAAAATTTTGTCAACCAAATGCAATCTGAATTTGAGATGAGCTTGGTAGGTGAATAGACCTACTTCCCTGGATTACAAGTCAAGCAGATGGAAGATTCCATTTTTATCTGTCAGAGCAAATATGCGAGGAACATTGTGAAGAAGTTTGGACTGGATAATGCCAAGCATAAGAGAACTCCCGCTCCTACTCACTTGAAGTTATCCAAAGATGAAAAGGGAGTAAATGTTGAACAAAGTCTGTACAGAAGTATGATTGGCAGTCTGCTGTATCTTGCAGCAAGTAGGCCAGACATAACATTTGTTGTTGGTGTGTGTGCAAGATATCAAGCAGAACCCAAGGTCAGTCACATATATCAAGTTAAGATAATTCTTAAGTATGTGAGTGGTACATGTGATTATGGGTTGTTGTACTCCCATGACTCAAGTCCCATTTTAGTAGGTTACTGTGATGCTGATTGGGCTGGAAGTGCTGATGATAGAAAGAGCACCTCTGGAGGATGTTTCTTTTTGGGAAATAATCTTATTTCATGGTTTAGTAAGAAGCAAAATTATGTATCTCTTTCTACTGCTGAAGCTGAGTACATAGCAGCTGGTAGTAGTTGCGCTCAACTGGTATGGATGAAGCAGATGTTATCTGAGTATAATGTCACACAAGATGTCATGACATTATTTTGTGACAACCTGAGCGCTATTAATATTTCCAAAAATCCCATTCAACATAGCAAGACTAAGCACATTGATATCAGGCATCACTTCATCAGAGAACTTGTGGAGGACAAAGTCATAACTCTTGAGCATGTGAGCACAGAAAATCAGCTTGATGACATATTTACCAAGGCTCTGGATGCAGTTCAGTTTGAAAACCTGAGGAGCAGACTTGGGGTTTGCACTCATGAAGAACTATAGCAATTAATGTTCGTTCTGGCTGCTAGATTGGAAAGTTTAATGGAGGTTCTGGTAGTGCAGTGTGTGAATGGAGGGAAAATGATGAAGTTTGAGCATGACACTTGGTCATGTGATGTAGTGTGCATCTACTCTCTGATGCTGTTTATTCTGGTTTATGATATGACCATTTATCAAATATTAATAACTGTTCTACTTACCTTTGTCATATTTATGGCTAAAAAGGGGGAGTAGTATGTTTGTGTGTGGTGTGCTTGTGCTGCTGCAGTAGTTGAGGGGGAGATTCTGGAATGTTGCTGCAGTTGAGGGGGAGTTTTACTATGCTGCTATGATGTGTTGTATGCTGTGCTGTGTGTTATACGCAGTTGAAGGGGAATGCTGCTATGCTGGATTTTTTTTGCTGTGTGTTGTTGGTAACTGTTGGTGTTTTTACTGCTGTCTGATATGGATGTTTTTTTTGTGCTTTGTTGCAAGTTTTTTTTTGGTGTGTAGTTTTAGCCAAAATAAGCCAAAGAGGGAGATTGTTATTTCTTTGATTCTGTGGTTGGCATTTATTTTGCTAAAACTATTCTAGCAGCAAGATGTTGAAACATGATGTTCTAATTTGCTGCATTCAACAAGTCGAATGAAGATGTCCCATACCTGCTCATAGGACATCGCGTCTAGATTCAGTTTTTAAAGCAGATTCTGTTGCTGTGAATTGTTACTAAATATTCTGTGAATATTTGGTTATCCTATGTGGCATCCAAAACATTTTTGGATTGTGTTTATATGTTGGTTTTTCGGATTTTCAGCTGTTTCTAATTATGGAGACATATTAGGAAACTTTGGATTGAAGACTTATTTTCTTGGAGTTTATTTTGCAGATTTGTGAGCAATCTATTTGCTGCGTTTTTGAAGCCCAATTCAGTCCATATTAAATGCTATATATTGACTGATGTAAACCTAGTTTAGGTATGGAACTTACATGTGTTTTTGTTTGGGTTTTCGAGTGTATTTTGTGAGCCTAACTGGTATCATTCTGATAACAGTATAAGGACTGGTTTTTGTGTTGTAAGTTCTGTCAGTTACTCATAAGCTTTTAAGCATTTAGTTTCTTGTGTGTCTATTCTCATAAGCTTTGAAGTATTGAGAATTGTGTGTTTTGAAAGTGTGACTTTCGGTTTGTTACTTGTGTGGAAAGAAACCAATCACGGGTTGTGGTTGTAGAGGGATTTGAGGAGGGCCTCATACCTAGGTGAGTCTTAGGTAGAAGTCATAGGAAGGGTAGTGATTAAGTAAGCAGATTATTCGGTAATTGTATGATCTGTGAATTGATACTATCGTATATTAGTTTCGTCCCTGGCTTGGTAACCCCCAGAGTAGGATTGTTGATCCGAACTGGGTAAATATATCACTGTGTTATTTACTTTCTGCACTGTTATTCTTATTGTTATCTTGTTCATTGTGTTGGATATCAGTGTCTCAACATCTGTGTAGGACATCTGATATCTGTGACAGAATTTCAAAAAAGTTGAATGAGATGGGTATTGTTCTTTATCTTGTTAACTCGTGTCTCATCAGCCCCTTTTTAGATTTGTTTGGTTTTATTTATTATTGAAAGATTCAGTAGCTGAGTGTAACCATCTGGAACTTTCATTCGGGATCCATGGGCTAGGCTTTTTTATTCTTTTCTAACGCACACATTACTTTTTTTCCATCCGAGTTTTGTATCTGGAAAATGAGTGATGGGCTTTTAAGCCCAAGTGATCTCATTCTTTTTCAAACACTCACAGTCAGCGCCACCCCCTCCCCTTCTCATTTCTTTCTTTTCTTATTCTATTTATTTATTCCCCATTTTGATTTTCCTTAAAAAAAAATTTAATACTTATTTTATATTGATGTATTTGGTTTGTGGCTCATTATTTTATTCCAGTTTTGCTTTTGATTTTGATTTTGTTTTAGCATTTTGGGCCAATGATATAATATTATTCATAATTTAATCAAGTTGATTAAGTTTTGACATATTTGAGGCCTATTATTTATTTATTTGATTTATTCACTATTTTTATTCATTTTGGGTCAATGAAAACCATACATCAATGATTTATCGATTTCCGATTAAATCTTGATAAAGGTGAGACCTTTATTCTATTTATTTATTTTTATTTCAATTTATGTCATTATTTTATTTCTATTCACTTATTTTGGGTCAATGAAAACCAAAACATCGACGATTTGTCGATTTCTCGACTTAATCTCGATAAAGGTGAGACCTTTACTCTTTTTCTTGACATTTTCGATCTTATTTCATTTCTATTATTTTTATTTCATTTTTATCCTCTTTTTGGTCAATGAAAACCAAATATCGATTGATTTATCGATTTCTCGATTAAATCTCGATAATGGTGAGACCTTTATTATTTTTCTATCATTTTCCGATTTTATTGTATTTCTATTATTTTTTATCATTTTTATTCATTTTGGGTCCATGAAAACTAAATATCGATTGATTTATCGATTTCTCAATTAAATCTAGATAAAGGTGAGACCTTTATTCTTTGTATTCATATTTTCAATTTAATTGTCACTTTATATTTCTTTTATTCACTTTTGGTCAATGAAAGTCAAAAGTCGTCGATTATCAATTTCTCGATTAAATCCGATTAAGACGAGACCAACTTTTATTTTATGTCAACTTTAATCTCATGTCAATATTATCTTGTTTATTTTCCGTCGAATATTATCTCAATTATATTATCGTTCATTCTTATTCATATTCATATTCATGCTTATCTAATCATCTTTATTTGTTCAAACGCTTACTTCCCGATTAAAATACTCAACACCTATTCAAACCTTTTTTTTAATTAAATTGCGAAAGAACTGAATTTTTGACGTCTAGCACCTCTTGGGTTTTTGAGTGACCACCATTGGGGCGCACGCCTTGGGTGGTGTGTCATTCGACCTCTCGCTCCTAAAACACTCGGCTTAACTATTTGGACAAAGGAATGCCATTAGATTCTAGCATTCCACGTGGTACTTTCGTTGTTCATCAAACATTATTTCGTAAATTAATCGAATGAAAAAGGTGTCGTTGGGATCTAGCATTCTAATAATGCCCCGATTAATTGGTTGCGAGGCCGACGTCTCGTTTATCGAATAATCGTCATTCTCCCTAAAACACTTAACCAATCGAACCATTACCAAACCAATTCTCGACTCGTCGTCGAGCCACTCTTCAAAACATTATCGTAAGTCGAGTGCCTTTTGCCTCGTCGTCAAATGCACACTCGCACATCTCATGGTTTCGTTACTAGGAGCACCCTTAGGGACTAGTATCGATCCTCACCTCTCTTCTTAACCAATTCGACTCAATCTTTTTCAAACATTTTTTTTAATCAACTAACGAAAGGAGGAGATTCTTGGAATATAGCATTCCTTGGATCTTCGAATGAATGGCTCTTGAGGCACGCCCTTGGGTTGTTGTTCATTCACCATTTCGTCTTAAAACACTTAACCATTATCAAACATTTTCGCAATCAACCCGCGAAAGAACTGAGTTCTTGGAGTCTAGCATTCCTTGGATTCTTGAGTGACTGCTCTCGAGGCATGCCCCTTGGGTTGTTTGTCACTCAATCTTTCGTCTCCTAAAATTCAACCCCTAACCCATCTTTTCTTGGGCGTACCACGAACTACGACCGCTCTGATTCTTTATTCTCGTCTAAGTAAAGATACGTAGGCACAAGATCGCGATTATCTTGGCGAGCTACCTTCTCTCCATCTTCCGTCTTCTCTTTATCCCTTCCCGTAGTCGAACTACGATTGCTCTGATTCCTCATTCTCGTCCGAATGAGCATACGTAGGCCCGAGGTCGCGATGATCTTGCCGAGCACCCTACCCTAAAACCAGCCCATTTTCCCTAGTATCTTTTCCCTTTATCTTATCATTTCACGTTTACCATTGAGAAGAAAACAAACAAGCTTAGATAACATTCCGCACAAATCGAACTAAGAGGTTCCCGTTGAGTACAACGGACGTGAGGGGGTGCGCGTACCTTCCTCTCACGTAACTGACTCCCAAACCCAGAATATGGTTGTGACGACCATGTTCTTATCCTTCTCCTTAAAGGTTTTCTTGATATTTTCCTTTCCCTCTTTTTGGGATAAATAAAGTTCGGTGGCGACTCTGTCGAACCATTTTCCGCGCCTTTCGCGTGAGGGTCGTGTCTTCGATTAAGCGATTTTTTCGAGGTGCGACAGAGGGATATTTTAATATTAAGGCCACCTCTTTGGGGGCCAATTTATGTTTACTAGAAGAAGACAATCTGGTTGATATCAAAAAGATGGTAGAAGAGGACAAATAGTGGATTTCCAAGTTGTTTTCTGATATCCACCCTTGGTCTCCCAACGATGTTGATCAAGAGAGACTCACATGGGTGATGATTTTCGGGTTACCTTGTCATGCTTGGGGAGAAAAATTCTTCAAATTCCTAACAACAACAATTGGAGTTTTTATTAAAATCGATGAAGACACTCAGAAACAGGTGAGATTGGATGTTGCACGCGTTCTGATACGCACAAAATTTGCTATGGACCTAAACGAAGTGATTGGTGTTGAAGTGAATGATAGGACTTATCGGATCAAGATTGTTGAAGATATTTTTGGGACTTATATAAGAGAATATTGTCATAACAAAGACGCTAGGTTTGAAGAAGATAGCACAGCAGAAGTAGAATCGGTTTCAGAGGAGGAAGAAGTGTACTGGGATAATAATCTTAAGATTCTCAGTAGTCAGTCAAAAACTTCATAGTACATTCTTGAAGAAGGTGAAGCAGAAGAGTCTCAAAACGATGGTCCCTTGAGAGCGCGTGAAGATATGGGTGAGTCCCAAGGAGCAGTGGGACCTGATGGTACTTCCAGTATCAAGACAGGGATGGGTATTAATGAGAAGGTCAAAACAACACGCCAAACGAGACATGATAGTGACATGTCTTTAGTTGGCTCTGCTGCAAGCTTTGGAACGAGCGAAAATCAGAGTTCCAAGGCAGAACATGTGACCTGCAGTCTTGAGATACAAAAAAGAAACGTTGGGACTGAGGACATCATGAAATGAAGTGAGAAGAAACTATTGTGCTTCAACAGCTCTTTCGATGATGAGATTTCAAACTCTCCAGGCGGGATGGCAGGTGGTGATTCAGTAACTTTGGGTTTAGCTACGATGGTGAAGAATACTTCTAAGAAGAAAAAGAAGTTAATTGAAGATATATACCAGAAGATCAAAATACCGTTCACTCCCTCTTATTATGCCACTATATTGCAAGCAGAGTGTTCTGATCCTAAAGTTTTTATTCCTCTGCAACGCCCCAGAAGGAAAGGAAGTGTAGAGGAAGACCAAACTTTACCTTTGTCCCCTAAGGTCTCAACTTCAATAGAAAACTCTATTGGTGACTCTGGTTTTATGCAGAGTAATTCTAGGATTAAGAAGAGATTAGAAAACCTACCTGCTAGAGTTTGGGATTCTATAAAATCATTGGGCATAGAGGCGGAAGAAGATGATGAAGCCTTTGAATCTATTCTTCGTAATTTGGAAGTTGTAGATAGAAAATCAAAGAAAGGTAAGAAGGCGGCAGCAATCGGCCATCCATGAATCTAATCACATACAACATTAGAGGGTGCGGGGGTGGTATAAAGAGTAAGAAAATCAGTACCACGATTAACAAGGGAGGTGCGGAGATATGTTTCTTACAAGAAACTAAATGCACAAATATGTCAGATGATATAGTGTATAGCATATGGGGTGATAGAAAATGCCAGTGGTCGGCAACACATTCAGTCGGCCTAGCAGGAGGTTTGCTTACTATTTGGAAAGAAGGAGTTCTAGTTCCGATTTGTAGCTATAGTGGCAAAGGATATTTAGGAATGCAGGTAGTATGGAGAGGGAGAAATTTTTACCTGTTCAACATATATTCGCCTTGCAATATTAAGGAAAAAAGAGACTTATGGTCCAAGCTTTTAGACTTAAAAGTTAAACCCGAGCCAGGGGAGTGGATCATGGGCGGTGACTTTAATGCAATTAAACGTCCGGGTGAAAAAGTTGGATGTACTAGCCACAATAGGAGATACATGGATGAATTGGCGGAGTTTATCAATATGAGTGGTTGTGTGGACATACCAGTATCTGGTAACAAGTATTCCTGGTTCAAACCGAGAGATAAGATATGTAGTCGTCTCGATAGATTCTTAGTTTCTCCTGGTGTTTTAAATGAGTGGAACATGGTCTGTCAAAAGATTAGTGAGCGGGACGTCTCAGATCATAGACCGGTTTGGATCTCCGCCAAAAATACCAACTGGGGACCTAAACCGTTCAAAGTCCTATCGTGCTGGTTTGATCATCCAAGTTTTATCCCGTTTGTGAAAAAAGAGTGGGAAGATTGTGTGGTGGTTGGGAAGGCCTCATTTATCCTGTCCAGGAAATTACAATACCTTTGGGAGAAACTTCGGTGGTGGAATGTTAATATATTCGGTTGGATTGATACCAAAATCATGGTGGATGTGGGCATTATTAATGATGTCGAAGATCTTATTGAGATTAATCAAGGCCGTATTGCATCGCAAGACTTGGATAACAGGAATGCTGCAGAAGATAATCTTTGGAAAAGTTTAAGGATCAAGAAAAGTATTCTAAGACAAAAATCTCGGATGAAATGGATAGAAGATGGGGACTTTAATACAAAATACTTTCATGCTGCTCTAAAAAGTCGCATCAACTTGAACACGATTTCCTCGGATTGTGTTAATGGCTGTTTGGTAGAGGATGTGGTGGGAGTCAAAGAAGCTGTTAGGGATCATTTTGTAAAAAGCTTTAATAAATTTACAAGGCCTTTCCCCCATGTTGAAGAGCTTGGTTTCAAACGACTCTCTAATCATGACAGCGAAGAGCTGGAAGCAGAATTCGACTTGGCTGAGATTAGAAGTGCAGTTTTTGAGTGTGCAGGTGATCGGAGCCCGAGTCCTGATGGTTTTAGTTTCGAGTTTTTTAAAAAGTGTTGGAATATTGTAGGCCAGGATTTTACAAATTATATCTTGGAGTTCTTTGAAGGTGAGAAATTACATAAGGTCCTCGCTTCTTCCTTTTTGGTCCTCATTCCTAAAAACGATAGCCCGAAGAATTTATATGATTACAGACCAATATCTCTAATTGGTTCGATATATAAAGTCGTGTCTAAGTTACTTGAAAATAGACTTAAAGGCAAAATTGGAAGCATTATTTCAAAATCTCAAATGACGTTTATTGAAGGAATGAACTTACTTGATGGTGTTCTGGCTTTAAACGGAGTTATTGATTTCGCTAAAAGATCCAAGAAAGAGCTATTGCTACTAAAGGTAGACTTTGCCAAAGCCTACGATTGCGTGGAGTGGAATTACTTGTGAGATGTCATGAAAATCATGGGATTTGGTAAAAAATGGATGCGGTGGATGGGCAATGGGGTTTTCAATAGCTGCATGTCGGTTTTGGTTAACGGGAGTCCTACAAAGGATTTTGCCGTTTCTAGAGGCCTCAAACAAGGCGACCCGTTAGCACCTTTATTATTTACAATAGCAGTGGAAGGACTTGCAGTGTTAATGGATAGAGCGGTGGATAGAGGTACATACTCGGGTTTCAAGGTTACTCAGGATGTTTCTTTTCACTTATTACAATATGCGGATGATTCGGTTATGGTGGGTGACGGATCGTGGAGTAATATTTTGGCAATAAAAGCTATACTAAACGGATTTCATCTAGTTTTTGGACTTGAAATTAATTTCAATAAAAGTTCTCTTTACGGTTTTGGTGTCGAAGAATCGGTACTCAAGGCTGCAAAAAACTTCATAGCATGTAAAGTATCTGAGTGCCCTCTTAAGTTTCTTGGTATTTTCATTGGTGACAATCATAGATTAGTCTCTTTCTGGAAACCTATGATTGATAAGGTGCGTTCTAGATTGAATTCCTGGAAAGGCCGGTTTGTATCCATGGGTGGTAGAGTAACATTAATCAATTCCGTGTTAGCAAATCTCCCAATTCATTACATGTCATTCTACAAGCTTCCTAGTAGGGTTACACGTATCCTTACTTCTATCCAAAAAAGATTCTTGTGGAATGGTTCGATGTCAAAAAAATGTGTATCTTGGGTTCGGTGGTGTACGGTGTGTAAAACCAAAGAAGATGGTGGTCTAGGGGTTAAAGACATAAAGCTTTTCAATATAGCTTTGCTCTTTAAATGGATTTGGAAAAAAAAATTGTCGGAGGAGTTTTTGTGGAGAGGCATTATTGATTGTCGATATCCTAATTCTGTGTACGACTTTCATCTTAGCGAGGTTCCTAAGTATCATGTCTCCCCATCATTATGGTGGAGAGATTTGTTTAATGTCTCTATCTTGTGTGGCACTAACCATTTTGCAGGACTGCTATCTCATAAGATTGGAAATGGAGTTAAAGTTTCTTTTTGGTTATCCCGATGGGCGGGAACAGCTGCTTTAGCAACATCATTTCGGAGCTATGGAACTGTGCTACTAACAAGGCCAGTCGGGTAGTTAATAATGGTTACCGAGAAGACGGATTGTGGCGATGGAAAGTGGAGTTGTCTCATCAAAACCTGGCTGAAGAATACAGACAACAACTCATTAATCTTCAGGCCGTGCTGATTGATTTCGCTGTGTGTGATGGAGCTCAAGATAAGGTAGTTTGGATGCATAACAGCAGCGCTCAATTTTCCGTTTCCTCTCTGTACCGCTTGCTGCAGGCTAATGAAAATGACAGTGGCTGGATCTGTGAGGAGGATTTTAGGTCAGCTCTCAAACTAGTTTGGTTAGCGCAGGTACCCCTTAAGGTGAATGTATTTGGGTGGAGGTTGGCGCACAACAAAATTCCAACCCGTGAGAATCTCGCTCGTAGAGGTATAATAACTGATATTCTTGCTAAGGTCTGCTCATTTTGTTTCTTAGAAGAAGAAAAAGCTGAACATGTTTTCTTCCACTGGTCTAAATCTATTTTGGTGTGGAAGTATGTGTGCAATTGGTTAGGTGTTGCGGAAATTTATTTTGGTGATATTCTGAATCATTTATCTAGTTGGATAGACGATTGTGTGCAGAAAAAATTAGTGTTAGAAATGCTGTTGGGCTGTGGCTGATTGTTTGTTGGGTAATCTGGTTGTCTAGAAGCAACATCATGTTTAGAGACGAATTTTGGGATCTCGATGTAATTACTAATCGAGTCATAATTTTTTCTTGGTGGTGAATAGGTAAGAAACACAAAAATGCATTTAATTGTAACTACTACGATTGGGTTAATGGCCATTGTGATTTTTTGTAGGTCTCGATTTTAGGTAGAGGCCTTTTCGATGTATATGGGTTTGGATACCCTTTTGTATCCTTGATATATAATACACAATTTTGCTTATTAAAAAAAAAATAATCTGCAGAAGCAAGGAAGATATTATGGTGATAATAGGCTCTATCTTCTATCCTATAATGCAAACTCTTTGGCCTTAATGTTAACCATCTCATATTTTGTTTTGGCGTCTTTGTTAAAGTGCTCTAGATTATTTTTGGATAAAAACTCAGTATCCCTCTAATTGTAGAGACTAATCCTTCGAACCGTATATGTTAATATAATAGACGAAAAAACTCTCTCTCAAAAGATATAACATTACTGCATCTTTGAATTATTAACTGCGATAAATACTCATATATATTTTAATTTTTTTTACGAGGATACAATTATTGCAACAACAAAAAAAAAAACATGCAATTAAAATTATATTTTGATTAAAGTAAATATTTATTCAATAATAACAATATAAAGTAGTAAATTAAAAATTACAATGTATATGTAATTTATACAATATAAATTGGCACCCTTCCTATTCAATTACAACAATTAGACTCCTTACTTGAAATTTACCATCATCCCAAATTAATGAAGCTGAGCCAATTGTTTTATTCATTTTTCCATTTAAAGTGAGAATATATTTTTGTTTTTCTCCCAATAATGTGAATGATAAAACATTTGAGGAGACCCAACATTGTAACAGTCCTTTTAAAGCTTGCGTTCAAGTGACGTTAACCCATTATATAAGTAATTTATAATTATAAATTGGCACCCATGTCGTTCACCGCTCGCTCATCAAATACAACAATAGGATTCCTCACTTGAAATTTACCATCGTCCCATATCAAAGAAGCTGAGCGAATTGATTTCTTCATTTTTCCATTTATAGTGATTGTAAATGTTTGTTTCTCTCCCAAGGATGTGAATGATAACACATTTGGGGTCACTGAAATGTTGAGTCCTTTGGGACTGTTACAAATGCTCTATACGTAGGCAATCCTACATTTGTAACCGCCCTTTTAAAGCTTCCGTTCAAGTGATGTTTAGGCCGTGGAGCTTTGAAAGCAAAAGAAGGATAATTTAAGTCTCTTGCGGTCATATATCCTATCTCAGAGCAATTGATTATCCTCTCTGTGATTTGGAGTAACGTAGACATATTTAAACCTTGACCACATAAAAGTCTAATATATTCTTCATTTGCATCATATACTAAACAAGGATTCAAAGCCTTTATAGGGTCAATTTGTCCGGCTCCATACGCAAATTCTGCGTCATGATTATTGTCTGGGATCATTTGTTTTGCTGCAACACAAAAACACACCAATTTTTTATGTGTTCTAAAACATACTAAGTACATTTTGCTCACATAAAATGAAATAACTAAAAAAGACAATTCTATTAGAATATTAATTTATACTATGCATAATATATCGATTGAAGAAGGTCATTACACATTTCTGCTACCTGTTGTCGTTAGAGCTAAGCGCACAACAGCAGGTTGAACATATTTTATGTATGCTACTGCACCAGACATGTTGGGAGTTCGGACACAACATTGATGTCCCAGATATAATATTGAACTCCAATTTTCTTCTCACACCAATAAAATGAGAAATTGGAAATACTAGAGACCAACGGGCCAAAATGTCTACTCCAAGAGCAATTAAATAAGGCAACAAAATTATATAAAAAATGGTTAGCAACAATATATTTGGCGCCTATTATTTTGCTATTCAAAAAGGTTAACAAGTTTAATGCACAAATTATATTATCTTCTAGATGAATTAATTTTATTAAACCATATCAAATATATATTGTAATTTTTAAAATTGTTTTTGTACTAATAGTGCCAAACAAGTTTTACATAAATTATGTTTATAATATATATTTCTTTCAAAGAGTTATTATCGAATGTTACCTCAACATTTGCAAATGGAAGATTTGAGCAGATGAAATGGAAGCTCTATCAGAAATTTGTTTTATCAAAGAAACTAATGTTGCTTAGAATAAGAGATAGAGAGAGAATGACTCAAACATGTGTTCAAGTAGTGAGTTATTGTGAGAGAGGGAGAGAGTGATTTGGTCAGATTTTATAGAGAAATGTTATGAACCGAATTCCTGTCCAACTTTTGCTTTTGCTTTTATTTAATTTTGCAGAATTTTTCATAACATAATTATTCGTGCACCAAAACTTGTAAATAGTTACTCTTGCATAATTAAGCCCAAACATAGACATAAAGCTTTTGGTGCATGTTGGGATATTCTCTTCCCATTATCATCATGTCTCCACTAAATTTTAGCATTTTCAAAGCATAAGTAACTCTACTAGCATATCTCATCATAATGGAACTAATTCCAAAGCAACACGTTTTCTCCATATGACATTAAGGCTTCTTGTTTGAATCTAAATTGTTACCCAGAGTTTGTTATATTGTTCTTAAGATAATTTGTATCAGCTAAATTGAGTAGCATCATCTCTGTGATTTTATTATAACTATGTGGTATAATAATCATAAATATATTTAAAAGGGGTTTTCTTGTTATGGTGGTTAAATAGAATTAATTTTGATGGAAGCAAACTCCAACTTTTGCTTTGGCTTCTCTATTTTTTTTTTTTTATTTGGCAGATTTTAAACAAAGTATTCCAGCACTAAAGTTTGTAGATAGATAATGGTGCAACATTAAGCCCAAACATACATATAAAGATTTTGGTCTATGTGGGGATATTATCTTTCATTTTTCATCATTCCATCACTAAAGTAATGGCAGTCTGTGTTTGAGGATTTTTTTATCGTTATTTACAACTTTATGCCTATAAGTCTCCTCTTAATATGCGTTTTAGTTTTGGTCTTGAAGTGTACTTATTTACAATCATGTTAATTAGTTTTGGTCTTGAAAACATATAATACTTATTTACAATTTTGTGAGGATTTTTTATCGTTATTAATCTCGTTTCAACTTTTTCTAATAATTCACATTTACTTATAAAACTTTATTAAACATTATAAATATATCATTTAATATTACATTAGAGTAAATTACATTCAACTCTCTTAAGATTTATTAAAATGACATCTGACATTTTCTCTATTTTTAAAATATACACCAATCTTTTTTTTTTGATAAGTTACACCATTCTTCTTTGAGGTCTATTAGATATTTAGATCAACACTCACACCCCCTCTAATTATTAGTGACAATAAAAACTTAGACGGTGTGTCTGTGTCACTTTTCTATACGTCAAGAGAGATAAGTGTAATTTTCTCATTATATTATTATGTATTTGCCCTGTAATTTAGACCTAATATAATATATTTAAATAATTTAGTAATTTAAATTAGATATTCAAATTATTTGAATTTTAATAATCCGTTCATTTTTTTATTAAGAAAGAATTACATTTTCAAAAACTCAGTGTACTACAAAGTCGATCCTAGGATCTAGAAAATAAACAGACCACAAAGACCAACTGATAAAGGAAATCTAACTATCGATTTCTATTACAATATATATCAAGCTGTCTATCGGGTTCCTCTCTTAAAAAGAATCATTTCAAAAATATCTCCGGTACGCAGACAATCAAGCGACATATTCTAAAAGATAATCGTGTTTCTAACAGTCCACATAGTGTATATAGTTTCAAAGATGGCTATCTTCAGAAGTTTCTTCTTGCACCCTTTACGACACATCATATTACAAAGTCGGCTCAACTCATTATTCCAACACCCTAGTGTAATACCCCGTATTATCTAAATGCTCAATTGGATATCAGATGAGATCAGATGAGCATTTATCTATCCTTGGTAAATTGGATTAATGGAATCCTCTAAGTACTTTAAGTATTGTCAATAGGGATTAATAGAGCAACTAATGGACTCTGAGGAGATCAATAATTATTAGTTTAAGAGATGATTTAATGGTAACTCTAATAATTGATCAATTGGTTGAAACGACAACATATCAATTGGAGATATCTTGCTCTATTGGATTATATTATATAATATTGGTTATATATATATATATATATATATATATATATATATATATATATATATATATATATATATATTTGGAAAGAAAAAAAAAAGATAGAAAGGAAGAAGAAGAAGAAGAGGAACGGAAGAGAAAGAGAGGAAATGGAGGAAGAGGAAGAAGAGAGAAAGCCCATGGATCACCACCATCTTCTTCAAACTCCTCTTCGATTATCAGGTGGGTTCTAGTTAGACACTCTAAGTTCTAGAAGTAGAGGTTAGAAATTGAGAGAAAATGATAAATTGTTGAATCAATGGAATCTAACGGGTTAAATGAGTTATAAACTGTGTTGCATGATCAATATGTGTGTAGAATAATCTATTAATGCTTGTTTGTGCATTGGGTGGTGTTTGGAATAGGTTTTGGACACCAAAGGACCAGCTGTTACGCTGCTGAGATTTATGGGTTTCGCATGGTTTGCCTAGTGAACCGGGGCGAAGGGGAAAGTGAGCGTTATCGAGGGTTCTCCTAGCGAACCCGACAGCGAAGGGCAGCAAGTGTTCACCAAGTTTTTCTCCTAGCAAACTTTGTATCTTTTCAGTTCTGTTTGGTTCTGCCTTGGTTCGCCCAGAGATTCGCGAAGCGAAGGGCAAGACGAAGGTTCGCCAAGGGGTTCACCTAGCGAACTTTGTGTCTGTTATGGTTTGTTTGTTGATTCGCCTGGAGTAGATAACCTAGATGGCAAGGCTCGGGCACCTGATGTAGGAAGGTACATCCGTGACGAGATTGGTCTAGGAGAGTGTGAAACACTAGTATGGAACATGTTGAACTTTGTGGTTATGAGAAAAGGCGAATGTGGCCTTAAGGCATTGTGGCCTTGTGATTGTCGAATACAAGCACGTTTTGTGTGAGATCACGTAATCGTAACCGTTTATCTTGAGTTGCAGTTTCATGAGTCTCGAGCTCCTCTGAAACATATGCATGACTACTTGGCTGGTTTGATTCCCGCGTGCAGTACGAATGGCGCTCAGAGAGCGTATGCTTGTGATGGTTAATGGCCCGTGTGAAGCGACGGTTCATAACGGTTAATGGCCCGTAGAACCCGAATCCATTCGTATGACAAGTAGGTTACCAGGATCCATGAATCGGGTCGACTTCTAGACGTAGAAGCGGGCGGGAAAAGGGGATGCCTTGGTGTGGTTATCGATTAGTGATATTTTTTGAGTTGGTGAACTCCTGATATGTTTCCATATAGTGTGAGATTGTGAAATAGTGTGAGATTGTGAACTCAAGGTTATTTCCCTTCCCCTTGACTTGAGTTAGGATTGATAGAACCTTGTAAAGCCGAGAGGACCTATAAGATAGGGAACTCACTGAGATTTAATGTATCTCACCCCACTATAGTTGCTTTATTTCAGGTGTGGTTTACAGGTTTGATTTACAAGTGGAGCGATGATGGGATGTTTCAGGAGAAGCTTGGCTTTAGTATTTTCTGTTGTGTATTATTTCGTTGTATACAATTGAGGACATTGTATATTATTCTTAGATTTTATATTTTTGGCTAGTTTCCATAGCTTGTACCATAGATTGTATTATGTTTTTAGAAATGGTCAAGTATGTGAATTACGCCATTAGGCATTTATGATGGTGTCAGTATAAAATTAAATGCTTGTATTGTATTATTCTAGGTATATATTATACAGGGCATTACAGTTGGTATCAGAGCAGGCGTGTCCTCGACCTAGCCTTGAAACATCATAAGTAAATCTATTCCTGCCTCTTAAGTGTGTCTTGCCAGCATGAAACTTAATATCATACTATCTAGTGTTTTGCCTGATCAACCTAATACTATGTATCTGATAGGTAGAATCATGGTTGAGCGACCACGAGGACTCCGAAGTGTTGTCGGAAGTTGTGTTGTGAGGGTAGGCTCAAGCCAAGAGTTAGTAGTAAGGAGTTTTGGTCAGCTCAGTGAGGTCTTAGTAGAGGTTGTGTTTTGGGTAGCATGGACTTAAAGAGTAGTGTGTTGTTTAAGCAATTCCTTGGAAAGGATGAAGTCTGAAAGTTAAGGAAGTTTGGCTTTTATAGGAACCTAAAGTGGTAGAGAAGTGTGTGAGGGAACACAAGGATGTGTTTACATGCTTCAAGTGAAACAAGTATGTGCCGGACGAAGAGTCGGAGATGAATTGTGTATCTTCAGTTATGTAGAGAAATTAAGTTCTAGATATTACATTGGGATTTTCTGTATTCGATGAGAGACCAATTTGGAATTTGGAAATGTTAAGTTACCCAAGGAACCGTATAGGGTATTATGTTGGAGAAAGAATGAACTTCATTTAGTAATGGAAGAAGTGTGTGTTAAGGAATAGAGTAAGTATCTTAGAATTTAAGGGAATCTTTGTAAGATGGTTTTATATTTGGACCTAAGAGGATTGCAAACGAAAGCAAAGTAAACGCGGTGTGGAAAGCGGTATCGATGGTATGTTAAGAGGAAGCAACAACGGAATGTATTTTGGACGAGTGTGCGGTGGAATTTTAAGATGTTGATGAACCTATAGTTAAGGAAGTGTAATTACGGGTGGTTCACCGGAGAGGAACTCTAATATTATGACATGGAATGAGAAAAGTTACACTTTGGTATTAAGAACAAGCTAGTAGTAGCACCGTGGTCACAAGTGTACGTGATGGACTTCTAGTCTTGAGACAAGTGTGATGGAATGTATTTTGTGGAACAGTGAGCATTGTGTTCTAAGAAGTAAGATTGCGGTAAAACAAAGAGAAACAAAATCGGGACTTATTACAGAATAAGTGCAAATCACGAAACGGTCTACACCAAAAGGGTTTTGTAGGTAGTTGATGAGAATTGTCGGTTGTGGATCTTCCATTAAGTAATTTGGTGTAAGTGGGATATGTAATGGATAGTGAATGGTAAGGAATCCCGGCTAATGTGTATGAAGTGATGAAAAAGTTCTTCAAGAGGATGCATTGCCCCGATTTAGTTGCAAGTATAGAGAAACTCCTGTATTTGTGAATAATCAGAATATTTGGAATATACCTTTTGTTGGACCAAGAACGTTGTTGTTTTATTTCTCACCAAGGACTTCAAGTGAGAGAATAAGGTGGTATGCTTGTTATGAGATGTCTGGCACTTTGGTAGTATCGTATAATGGTGGTGTGTTGGGTTTTGCTTATGGACGAATCAAGTAAGAGTTGTGGCTAAGACCCTAGAATGTCGTCATTATTGACTTCCCGCTAGTGCAATCGTTTGAACAGAAAAATGAACTGTCCCGCTAAAGTTATGTGTTGTGACCGCGTCAGATTTTGGAGTTTTGCCTGTCACTTGGTTGGAGTGTGTCGTCTGCATGTTTTGACCTTGTCGGTATTGTATTGAGTGGATCAAGCTTAGTGAATGTAATATAAGTTGAGAAACTGCGAGTTGAGAATGATATTCCAAGATAGGACAAATCGGATTGATGGTTTGAGTAGGGATGGTTTGAACTAAGAAGAAATTGGTTTTCAGTGTCTGCGGCAGTGTTAACCGATTACCACAATGGGGTTAATCGAATAAAGTGTGTGTAAATTATGGAATCCCTTAGGAACCATCATCTGTGTTTTGTTACCTGATGTTGCTCCGACTAGAGAGTATTATGTAAATGGAAAATGGGATGGTAAGTAAATGAAAAACGAATTTGTGTTTTGAAATCAGAACTTCTGAAGGGTGTTGCATAGTTGACCATTTGTTCAACCGACGAAAGAGTTTAACTTCGAAGAAGTAATCTTATGAACTGTGTTGAGTATGAGGAAGTCTTAGGTGCATTGTTATTATTACTGATGAGAACTTTAGGGTCGAAGTTGGAAATACTCACGAAGTGTTGACCTCGTAAGGAATATTACAGTATTTCAATTGGGGTGATGTTAAGATTTGAGCGGTTGACCAATAGTTTAGTAATTGTTATCTTCCGTGAGTTCATGGTATTGGATTTAGACTCCGTGAGAGTGGTAACTGTGGTGTGTAGTTGGGTTTACCACGAGGGTGGAATTTGAAAGTTATCTTTCCTAGTACGAGTAAGAATTGAACGTTCCGAAGTTAAGCGTATAACTTGGATCGTCTATGGAAACCCACAATTTCACTTTGGATGGTTAAGTTTGGATAAGTGGGGATTCGCGTATGAATGAGTTTTCATGATGGTGTTACACATTGTTGGTTAAGATCTCGTGTCAACAAGAAATCTTAAATAAGTCGGAAACCGTAAGAATAATCGATTTGGAATAAGAGTATGACTAAGGACGTGAAGTTTTGATAATTTGTGGAAGACAAGTATTTTGGAATTTGGAAGTCAAGTTGGAATCGGAATATGTCAGGAATTTTAACGAGGTAAGATTAAGTGTGAATCTAAGACCAGGATACCATTGGTGGTTATTTCCGAATAGAGGAAATCCGGAGGCGAATTTCAATTTAAGGGGGGAGAGTGTAATACCCCGTATTATCTAAATGCTCAATTAAATATCAGATGAGATCAAATGAGCATCTATGTGCTCTATCCTTGGTAAATTGGATTAATGGAATCCTCTAGGTACTTTAAGTATTGTCAATTGGGATTAATTGAGCAACTAATGGACTCTGGGGAGATCAATAATTATTAGTTCAAGAGATGATTTAATGGTAACTCTAATAATTGATCAATTGGTTAAAATGACAACATATCAATTGGAGATATTTTGCTCTATTGGATTATATTATATAATATTAATGGTTATATATATATATATATATTTGGAAAGAAAAGAAAAAGATAGAAAGGAAGAAGAAGAAGAAGAGGAAAGGAAGAGAAAGAGAGAAAATGGAGGAAGAGGAAGAAGAGAGAAAGCCCATGGATCACCACCATCTTCTTCAAACTCCTCTTCGATTATCAGGTGGGTTCTAGTTAGACACTCTAAGTTCTGGAAGTAGAGGTTAGAAATTGAGAGAAAATGATAAATTGTTGAATCAATGGAATCTAACGGGTTAAATGAGTTATAAACTGTGTTGCATGATCAATATGTGTGTAGAATAATCTATTAATGCTTGTTTTCGCATTGGGTGGTGTTTGGAATGGGTTTTGGACCCCAAAGGACCAGCTGTTACGCTACTGAGATTTTTGGGTTTCGCATGGTTCGCCTAGCGAACCGGGGCGAAGGGGAAAGCGAGCATTATCGAGGGTTCGCCTAGCGAACCCGGCAGCGAAGGGCAGCGAGTGTTCGCCAAGTTGTTCGCCTAGCGAACTTTGTATGTTTTCAGTTCGGTTTGGTTCTGCCTTGGTTCGCCCAGAGGTTCGCGAAGCGAAGGGCAAGGCGAAGGTTCGCCAAGGGGTTCGTCTAGCGAACTTTGTGTCTGTTCTGGTCTACTTGTTGATTCGCCTGGAGATTCGCCTAGCGAAGGCGGAAGCGAACACTCGCTGGGAGGTTCGCCTAGCAAACATGACAGTTTGTGCAATTTTGTTCCTTCATAACTTTTGATCCGTAACTCGGATCAGGACGTTCTTGGTGTCATTAGAAAGCTATGACGACCCTCAATCCGATGTGGGGTAAATTATTTAGTGGATAATGAAGGAAAGTAATGTTTTGTGAAATGTTGGAATTGACCTCTTTTTGGATCATAAGTCCGATTGCAGCGTAGGGATAGCCGTTAGAAAGTCGTGGAAATATCCTACGGGATAAGAGTGAGAATATTGATTTTGATACCCGGTTATATGAATCAGAGGAAAACCGAAATGATGTTTTATGTGATTGAATCATTATGTGTGATTCCATTATACAAATGTAATATACTTTTGTATAACTTGTGATGAAATTATTATATGTATTTCAAATGTGCAATTGTAATATGTTTTGCCTAATATTAATGTTAAACCTGATTAAAAGAATATGCATACTTAAAAATGAATTAGGAAGAGTGAGGAAACTTTATCCCAAAACAAATGGCATAGTTAAGATTGTTATAATTCTAGGTTGGGAATAGAATTGTGATAGAAACTCTGGATGGCGACGCTCGTGCATTCATTGGCGAGTTCTGGCCTGGAGTAGATAACCTAGATGGCAAGGCTCGGGCACCTGATGTAGGAAGGTACATCCGTGACGAGATTGGTCTAGGAGAGTGTGAAACACTAGTATGGAACATGTTGAACTTTGTGGTTAGGAGAAAAGGCGAATGTGGCCTTAAGGCATTATGGCCTTGTGATTGTCGAATACAATCACGTTTTGTGTGAGATCACGTAATCGTAACCGTTTATCTTGAGTTACAATTTCATGAGTCTCGAGCTCCTCTGAAACATATGCATGACTACTTGGCAGGTTTGATTCCCGCGTGCAGTACGAATGGCGCTCAGGGAGCGTATGCTTGTGACGGTTAATGGCCTGTGTGAAGCGACGGTTCATAACAGTTAATGGCCCGTAGAACCCGAATCCATTCGTATGTCAAGTAGGTTACCAGGATCAATGACTCGGGTCGACTTCTAGAAGTAGAAGCAAATGGGAAAAGGGGATGCCTTGGTGTGGTTATCGATTAGTGATATTTTTTGAATTGGTGAACTCATGACATGTTTCCATATAGTGTGAGATTGTAAAATAGTGTGAGATTTTGAACTCAAGGTCATTTCCCTTCCCCTTGACTTGAGTTAGGATTGATAGAACCTTGTAAAGATTAGAGGACCTATAAGATAGGGAACTCACTGAGATTTGATGTATCTCACCCCACTATAGTTGCTTTATTTCAGGTGTGGTTTGCAGGTTTGATTTACAAGTGGAGCGCGCTGGGATGTTTCAGGAGAAGCTTTGCTTTAGTATTTTCCGTTGTGTATTATTTCGTTGTATACAATTGAGGACATTGTATATTATTCTTAGATTTTATATTTTTGGCTAGTTTCCATAGCTTGTACCATAGAATGTATTATGTTTTTAGAAATGGTAAAGTATGTGAATTACGCCATTAGGCACTTATGATGGTGTCAGTACCAAATTAAATGCTTGTATTGTATTATTCTAGGTATATATTATACAGGGCATTACACCTAGAGTGTGAGAAAAGTTCATCTAATTAAGGATTTGGGTCCAAATTCTTTTTGTCACTCGAAGAAGAGGTGATTACAACTTTAGGTTAATCCGCAAAACACACACTTACCATCTGTAACGATTCCAAAGCGGTGTAATCTATCATTAGTGGGCAACCTATCCTGACACGTTAACCAAAGAATAAACGTAGCTCTTGGCCTAACACGATTCCCATATAACATTCATTTACAATTAACTTTCGGTTTTACACCTCTTAACATGAGGTAAACCTATTTAGTATTGTACCTGCCTGTAGTTTGGAACACTTTCCACTCTGCAGATTGCATAAGGGCATTACGTTGTTTGAACATTACCATAATCAGTGAAGAACAATGGACAACAGGAGTAAACACCTTGAGATCAGCTTTTTTCAGGTAATAAGTGTGAATCTAGTTAATCAACATTTTATCCTTCTTTGCACACACATTCTAGAGGAATTTCCAAATCGTCGCTTTATTCCACTACTTGAGGGATATCAGATTCAAACCACCCACAGAAAGGGGATCACTAATTATATCACTAGTGCAGAAATACGAAATTACACCCGTTTTTTATACATTTAATACCCGTTATTGGAGGGTGTGAATTCAACGGGTGAGAAATGTCTGACAAATTTACACCCGTTTTAAAACAGGTGTAAATTTGATGTTATATTACACTCTTTTTTATAGATATCGGGTGTAAAATTTTACATATATACATTTATAGATGGTATATTACACCATTTTTTTGTTTAAAACAGATGTATATACATTTCAGTTTACACCCTATTTTATAGAAAACGGGTGTTAATTTGATGTTATATAACACTGTTTTTTATAGAAATCGGGTGTAAATTTTTGAATATATAGATTTATAGATGGTATATTACACCCTTTTTTATTTAAAACGAGTGTATATATATATTCCCCTTTACACCCTATTTTATAGAAAACGGGTGTAAATGTGTAAATAATAGCATATAAAACGAATTTACACCCAATTTCGTAAACATCGGATGTAAAATGAGCAGTGAATACCTTAGAGGTTTGCAAATTTACACCCTATTTTCTTTAAATAGGTTGTAAAAACGCGGTGTATTACACCCGTTTTTACTATTGATGTTGGCATGTTTATACCCGATTTTACCATTGATGTTGCATTTTACACCCAATTTTACCATTAATGTTGGCATTTTTACACCCAATTTTACCATTGATGTTGGAATTTTTACACCCAGTTTTACCATTGATGTTGGCATTTTTACACCCTATTTTACCATTGATCTCGAAGTTTACATATATTTTGATTATGAACTTTTAGCAGTTTTAAGGGGCACGTGTATTGTGAATACTTCCAAGTTAGTTTGGAGTATAGAAACAGGTTTGGAAACTTTTGAGATTGTAATTAGACAAATCAATATTATCTTGTTTCATGGTCTCAATATACAATAAGCTTGAATCTAGAATATCTTAATTGATCTTTATATAAACCATACAGATTAAACAAATTTAAGAAATCTACCCCAAACTTAATATCTTCCCAGTCCTTCTCTGTGAAGTTAAACATATGACTTGACCTCAGGGGGCCCTGGCCTCTTATTCCAGACTTTGGCCTGAAAACATGTAGCAGAGTTGTTGTTGGAAGGATATTCTGCTAGAAAGGTAATGTAATACGTACCACCAGAAGTCGGGCTCCGGGTTGACTTCCCAATCTCAGCAAACAAAAAATTTGCACCCTAAATTAAGACAATAATTACATTTGGAACGGTCCAAAAGAATCTCCATTTTTCATATAAGTGGTTCTGGTATAACTGCCAAACTCTATTTGGCAGCAAGCATAATTTGCTTTTCAGTTTTTACTCTGAAAAGGGAAACTGCAAAATCAAAATCAAAATCAGTCGCACAAGTAACCATATAAAAAGGTATAAGGGTCTATTTTTGAAGACCTTTCTTGTTATTTTGCAATGCATATGATTAGTAGGTTTTTGCCATATTGCAATGTCACCCTTCTGTACAAGTTTTTTCCAACTTATACTTTTCGCCACTCTCTCAATTGAAACTTGTTCATCATTGAGACTCTCATTCTAACCTCATGTAGTTCCTGTTATAAATTAGCATATCATAAATTATACTAGAATTAAGGAAATATTGAATCAAATTTTTATACAAGGAAAAACAACACTACTTGTTCAATAGCATGCTACTTCTAGAATTTAGTGATTTGCAGTCAGATGTAGAAAAAAAAAACAAGAATTAAGCCAACCCGTCTTATTTCCTTAAGAGACTCGCAATAAAACAATTCAAGTTCATGTACACAAAGACGTTCTTAGAGGCATTCTGAAAGAATTTTGAAATAGACTCCAAGTGAAAACCATTGGAAGACATTCATCTGAGACTGAGAGGTTGCTTTCATAAAGATAAAGCCGTTTCACATTTGAAGAAATTACGGAACTCGATAGTCGCATTATGAAATGATATACGTGAACCAAAATACTTGTCAATTTTGGCATCTTGAAAATGAAACTTGGTAACCTAAACATTCCAAGTCCTTTTATAGATATCGAAATAAAGGTGAGATTTTAAAATGAAATTGAAAATTCTTTTATGTAAGTTTCCCAAATATTGATATCTTTTATATTTTCAATCTTTACAAAAAATTTTGGAAAAATCTGGAGACTCTTACAATGTGAAAGTTTCAGTTTTTTTGGGTATACCTTAGTTGTAAAAAAATCCTTTGCTGCTATTTCTTGATTTAATCTAACTATAAGGTCCTCTATCAGTTTTCGCTGTGACTAGCCTTCTTTGCATGGTTGAAAGAATCCTGTTCAGTTTATTTCGTTGATTTAGTGGAAGGACTAATTGAACATCGTTGGTACACTTCAACTTGTGGCTCGCAGTATCTTTTTCTCTTAAAACTGAGGCACATCCAGGAAGGTCGACAAAGCCATCACCAGATGAATTTGGAATCCCAAAATTAGACATGTCACTACCTCGTATTGAGCTTCCATCACTTCCAACACTCTCATTTGAAAGCTTACAAATGTGACCAAAAGATTTAACATGTCCAGGCTCAGAGAAACATTCCATGGTATTATTAGCTTGAAGTGAAGAATCATACAAATTACCATTACTTATGTCCTTCCCTGTAACATTGTTCATATGTCTGGCGTTTACTTTGTGCCTAGGAAGTCCTTCTAATTGCTCTAGAATAGTTTAACCCATAAACAAACCCTCATCAATATTTGATATGCCATATTTTACAAGCCTTTCTATTGGATTCGTCATATCTTCATCTAATGTCAGATCATTTGTCCTAACTTCAGAATTATCATCCCGTCCAATTCTCAGAGTTCCTACTTCCGATACATCATATGGAGTATCACTACCATAATCTGACGCAACAGATGAACTTCCAGCAGCTAATGATAACCTCGAAAGGAGATTGAAATAATCACCTTTGGATATTGAGCTTTAGAAAGAGATTGAAAATGCTCAAATTCTTTCCTGTGGAATAGAAAAAATTAGCTTAGAAGATGGAACAATTTTTTGCAAAGTTGAAACTAGGAAAAATGTGTAACTCAACTCTTACATGTATTTTTGGCTCTCGAAATTTAAGAACCTTTGTTTCATAAAACCAAATAGATTCAAGTAGCCATTAACTTCAGACATATTCCTTACATCAACACCTTTATTTTCAGGTAGTGAGTTCTTACCCAACCAAAACACCTAGACAGGTCATTTCCTGTACCAAGTGGTATGATTCCTACCGGAGGAACTGGTTCCCGACACTGTGTGTTATCAAACTATGGAAGTATGTTAGCATTTAGCACTAACAGATTGGTCTCTATAAATAGTTGTAGAAACCAGTGGTTACGTGTTGAAATTTAATTTGTGAAGTCCTACGATCCGTTTTGTTTGTTACTTTTATCAAGAAAGCAAGTGATGCAGCAACATCTTTCACATCCTGTATTAGACACCAAAACGAAAAACATTTTTGAGTTTAATTGCAAGAAAATAAACTTCAAAGAGAATATATAGAGAAAAAAGTATCACCTTTGTGTAACCTATTGAAAGCCGTTTCGTATAATCATTGGCGACATGCTGTTTTTCTATACCAGATACTTCATCATGGTGTTGAGCAATAGCCAAAACATCATCCAAAGAGTCACTATTAGGACTTAATGCACTATTCCCTTTGAAATTCTCCAACTGCCTTGCAGCCTATTTCTTGAGTGGCCAGGCTTCATTTGCAACGTCTTCTGCATCCGAATATGTTGACGGGGTTGAGTATAACGCGTGAACTCGTCCACCCTAAATAAGTATTAGCCAGCCAGCCCATTAGAATGTCAAAGTACACTTGGAAAAATAAGCTTAATTTAGAAAAAATTGCATTAAAGGAAGAGATAAAGATAAACTACCTGATTAACATAGTGAATAAACTTGTCTAGTTGCCTGAACCAGGTTTGTGCATATTGGTACTTGAAATCTGTCCCCATTGTTAACATTATATGATTTGCGCGTGTTATATTGGCCTGAGACATCCAGGCATTGGAATTGTTGTCTCAAATCCCTTTCAATTGTGACTGATAAAGCTTTGATGATTTGAATGACAATAAATATTTACGCTATAACTATACCTGTGATATTGCAGCTGAGACAAACTCATTTACTCGATCAGGGACAGTGTAATCGAACAAATTGATATCGTCCTTCAAGTTAAAAACACTAAGTTTACTTAACGCGTATTTTTAATCGGCAGCTAATAAGCTTTATAGCAATATTTGACTCAGATGTTACCAGAACAATTGTAGATTCGTCATGTACTTCAAAGTAGAAATTACTTGTTGGAGGTTCATAATTCTCAGGCAACGTGCCAGAAAATATCTATATCAATGGACAATTTTAATGATATGAAGATAATAGAAAATGAAATAATGTATTAAACTGTAACGTTTACTTAAAACTCTAATGTTGTACCTAAAAGATTAAACCCTGAGTGAAAAAAAACCAACCAATTAGGGTTTTTTCATCGTGCATGTCGTCACTGCTACCCATTACTGGTTGTACGATGAGATGAGAGAATGGATGTGGGTTTCGGAGAGAATGGATGATCGATGAGAGATCTAGGTTTCGAAAAAGATGTACGATGATAGGACGTGTGATTATCGGTGGGTTTCGGAGAGGATGGGTTTCAGAGAGGATGAGCAGAGAATGATTGATGAGTTTCGGAGAGGATGATCGATCGATGGATTTCGGAGAAGATGATAGATGGAAGAGAAATGAATGTGTGATAAGTTGTTATTGCATTTGGGTTATTTTATTTAATATTCACATAATAAATTTACACCCATTAATATCTATTTAATTAGATAATTAATACTTAATTATGCCTTATTAATGTATTTAGGATTAATATTTTGTTTATAAATATAAATAATTTATATCAGTCCATTTAAATTTACACCAGTTTATAATTTAACAGGAGTAATAGAAATTTGATTATAATAAAACTTTTAATTTACACCCGTTTTTAAGAATTAGAGGTTTATATTATCACGTAATAATACTTAAAATGAAATTTTATTTACGAAATTGCCACCACGTTTCTTATTTACACCCGCTTTTAGTATATCAAGGGTAAATTTTAAAATTATAATGTTCTTTTTGCACTAGTGTATGATCCCAAGCCACAAGAGCCCTCCTAGTATTGTTGTCTTTACCAGGCCACAAAAATTCCTGCATAAACTACCAATGTGAGAAATTACTTTCTTGGGCAACAGGAAGATTTGCGTTCACTAATTAACAATAGTTAAAATAACACTCTTCATAAGTTGGAATCTGCCGGCATAAGATAGATGTCTATTTCTCCAATGGTTAAAACAAACAAGCATTTTTTCGATCAGCGATTGATAATGGGAAATTGAAAGCTTCCTACTTGCCAAAGGGACCCTCATGTATTTAAAGGGAATTACACCTATGGCAAATCCAATTTCCTGCTGAATAAGCTTACGCGTATCCTCATCAACCCCTCCAAAATAAATTTTACTTTTGGGATAACTAACTATTACACTCTAATTTTGACCTTGAATCGCCGAAGCATACATATCAAAGCGTTTCCATCATCTGAGCAGCATATCCATTATTCATGTCATCTAACCATTATGCATACAGAATATGTACCTTTTGTTTTCGTGTTGTCTAACCTCAGGTTTTACAAGATCGAATCAAGGATCAGGAAAACTTATCAGGTCAAGGATGTCTTCAGTGTTGGTTGAAATTCAATGGAAGCTTGACCTAATCTTGGTCAAACAAGTGGTTTGCTTTAGTATCAAGGTGGGTAATCGTCGAGGCTAGTTCATTTTTAATCAGGGTTTTAGCATAGTGGCAATGCAGTTCAGATCTCAAGTCATATGTGCCATGGGCTATTTTGGAGATTCAAGGAGAAATAAAATAGGCCATTAATTCAAGATGATTTCAAGATAGATTCAATTTTAGTCATATCTCGAGAATTTATTCAAGAATGATTAAGATTCAGGAGTTGGTTCACCTTTAGTCGGATTCAAGATTTAATTCAAGTTTGGTCAAAGTTCGAGATTTGGTTGATTCATTGATTGATTCATTGGTCAAGGCTTTAGATCTAGTTATGCTTGATTCTATTTCCATAGGAATTGATTCAAGATTCTAAGTTATTTCATGTGGAAAGTGCAAGAATTCTCAGGGGTTAACTTTCGAGCATTGTTCAAGAATAAAATGGAGGATTCAAATTGCAAGTTCTTTTCAAGTTTCAATTAATAAACACATTTCAAATTCTAGTCAATTTCATTTCATTCAAGTTTAATTTCCATTAAAAGAATTCAAGCCCTCAAATTCCTTTCCATAATCCAAATCCCATTCAACCAAAAATAAATTTCAAATCCAATGTCCATTGAAACTCAATCTAATCCACTTATAATCTCATTCAATCTTCTAACAAGTCTTCAATCTAATCCGCTTGTTGTAGAGGCTTTAATTCTATCAATCTTCTAACAAATCTTCATTAACCTTGACTTAAGCACATTGTTTAATCACTATAGTTGAAGACGCGGAATGGAATAATCGGTGAAGGCTTATGGCACTAGAGCCTTGTGCTACTAACCACTAACTTCTAACTTCTTTACTTTTCCTTCTCGCTCCTTATCTCTCTTTATTTTTATGCTTATGCCATTTATCATATCATGTTTATGCTTATATCATTTTTCTTTTGTCCACTTGGACCATATTATCTTGTGCTTTATTTTTCTTTTGTCCATTTCGGACTTAAAACATTAATAAAGGATTAAACCACTAAAAGACTTGTGCTCTTAATTGTTGGATTATGGCCACTATCCCTTGCTTTGGAGGACATATATTCTTGATTATGGACTTATGATAGGATCTTAACATATGCTTGGGAGTTTGTGATGGAAAACCTTGGATTTTGGATACTTGGAGTCCTCTTTTGAAGACTTATTTTGAATCAAGACCAAATCAAAAAGGGAAAAATGCTTATGCTATGGAGCTTATCCATGTGGTTAGATCTTTCTTATCCTTAGCTTTTATTTTTATGCACTAGGATAGTCACTTCTTCTCCACCCCTTCTTTAATTTTCAAAACTTCCTCTCTTTTTCAAAACTTTATTGTTTTCAAACTTAAAACCGCTTTCATAATAAAACCTTGACTTCGGTCAAATGATTTTTTTTAAACTTTGCTTTTCTTTAATAAATGTCAATCAATATTAATCATATTTTGACAATTTCATAAAAACATAAAAAATATAAAAACTCATCAAACTCTTTTTGTGCTTTGTGCACTTTTTCCCTTTAAAACTTTTTCATAAGTTTAGACATGATTCATTTCTTTAAGCGGAATTATTCGCTTGGAAATGACGACTTGTCTTTACACTTAAAATCAACCAAAACAAACAAATTTTTGTTCTTTGTACCACGAACTACGAGGTTTTGATCCTACATTGCACATTGTGGGTACGTAGATATGAGACAATAAGTCTCTCCAAACACAAAAATCTTAAAAAATACTTCTCTTCTCATATCTCCCAATCTCTTTCAAGATAACCATTTTCATACCAAAAAGCTTGAATACATCAAAGGACTCCTATAGAGTACTATAGATGTATTGGGTGTGTAAAACCTTTCCTTTACATAACCAACTCCCCTTACCCATTTCTCTTTGTCTTTTTTAGCTTTTGCTTTTTTAGACTTTTATGGATTTATTCGCTCTTTTTTTCTTTTCCTTTGTGGAATAAATAAAAGCGCGGTGACGACTCTGTTTTTCTTGAGTTAAGTTAATCAATAGCTTACACTCACGATTTTTACCGCTACAGAAGCCACTACATAATATACGAGCTATTAGCAACAACTTTCAACCACACAACTGAAAATCGAATTTCCAAAACAATTAAAAAAAAATATACGTACGAGGCCCCACCAACAACATGCCTTCACAAGTTGCCACTATACAAAACAACTACAACAACATAACAAGCCGCGTCTCCAAATCGTACGAAGCTCTGTAATGAAAAACATGCTGCTGCTAGCACGCCCAACCTCAAGCACCAAAACCTACAAAAAAAACACTATGTTATTCCTCCAAAACCCGACCCCACCATAACCCCAACCCTGATACTACCCAAAAATGTCCCGCTACACACTTATTCCTTTCACACAAAACCTGTCAACAACAATAACAGTTGCAAAACGACACGTACAATTCCAAGAACCACTACGCAAAAATCCTCCAAAAGGTACAAGACATTTGCCACAAAAAGTTATACGACAAAAAAACCAATACGCAGTGGCGCAAGCATAAAAAACTAAAAAGCTAGCAAGAATGAAGGGAGATACAACCTTGCCGGATCCTTCCTAGAAAGAAAAATTCATTCTTACCAAACCGAAGGAGACAACTCCACCCACAACTCTTACAAAACACCTTCTTCTAGCTCTTTCTTCCTCCCATTTTTTTCTCTCTGAGTACTCCTTCTCTGTTAATAACTCCCAAAACCTTCCTCTTACAATGATGAACAAAACGTGAACCAAAACGATATCACGAAACCATTTAACCTTCACCTTTACAACTTTTCATCTTTAAACCAAAACCTCAAAAATCCCAATTCACCATAACCCTTGTCCAACAACCATAAACAATCTCAAAAATCTCCTAAAACCATCAACTTCTGCAAATCATCTTCACACCAATACAACCTATTTCTACCCCTAAGCATCATAACCTCACCTTCACTTATCGTCTATTCATCAAACCCACTCAAAACCACAAAACACAAACCTGGAACATGGATGAGATGAAGAGAAAGTTTGAAATGAAAACCCAAATCACACAAACCTGAACAGAATCGACCCAAACGCGAACCAAATCCTCAAATCGTCTTCATCCGACCTGCAAAATCCCAAACATCAACAAACCACACAACCTTCATCATTTACGGACCCATCCTCTTGAACCTTCCACGAATCGCAACACTGCATAAAACAACAAAAGACTCGCAGCACCGTGAGAATTAAGAGAGATATGTGAGAACAAGAGAGATGGGAACAAAATCGAGAATGGAAGGAAAGTGATCGCAGAGCCGCCGCGGTTTGGATCGACAATTTGAAAGAGATGAAGCTGATATGAAGGTATAACGTAATCAGTATGAGGACTGGTTTAATGTTTTTTCTCTTGGACTCTTGTATATTCGTGTATCACCATGGGCTCAGACCATTTGTATATCCTTTCCTTGTTCATCACCCAAGATCTACGCACCTCATAACTTTTTTTTTTTAATTTCTTTGTTGTTTTAACTTTTGTTTTTTTTTTTATATAAAATTTTTTCTTATTTATTTTGTTATAATTTTTTGCCTGAATCATGATATTTTCTTTATGTCACTAATATTCTATGTACTCTTTTTTACTTGTTTTGTATATCATTTCCAATTTGCTTTTCATTTTTCGATTTTATTTTCGATTTATTTTTGGTCCATGAAGTCTTTAGTATCATTAATGTCGATTGTTGAATTTGTTTAACCTTCATTATTCCAAATCTGTAGGGATTGATCCTTTGGATCATTTTCAATACTTTAGGATCGTTATTGGTTACCTTTGATTAATCGATAAAAGTTTGTGATCAAGACGAGATCATTCTCTCTTTTTTTTTGTCTGGCACGATTCTTTGAGAATGATCTACGTATCATTTCTCTATCGTGTTTTAGCATAAATATCGTATTGAGCGGCCTCCCATAGTATGATCTTCCTCATAGATCGTGTTATGAGTGCTTAGCTCTAGAGTGGACCCGATTCATCTAATCAATTAACGATTAACAACTGACTTTAATTTCTGTTCATTATTATCCTGATTCATCTTTCTGTCTATATATCATTGTTCATCCATTATTGTTCATATTATCATTGTTCATATCATCTTGTCATTTTCATCTTATTAAAAAAAACACAAAAAACATGATAAGTTTATCGAAACCCTAAAAGATTTTCAAGTGGTGGACTGTGGTTATTAGCTTGGGAATCAGGGATTTGAAACACTAGACAGAAACCCTAGCAAATGAGCTGTCGTTTGTGGTTATCTCTTCTCTCACGTACTTTAGCTTAGGATACTTGCACACGTACGACTTCCTCTTGGGCTACCTGACAATGATACATTTTATTTCTCGCATTCAATATTCCCTTGTATTTTTCATGTACCCCGCTCCCTCTTGGATGTACTTCATTTATTTTCTCGCTTTGTGTGGTTATGGTTTCGTACTAGGAGCACCCTTAAGGACTAGGATCGACCAAACCTTTTTGTAAGTCCTTGATCCAACGTCAAGTGGCTCTTTCCCTTGTAAGCGGATTTCCTTGTGTAATACCATCGACCTCTCCATTTACCCATTAGGACCCCCCTTTCCCTTAGTCTAAACCTTTTCACCATGAATAAACCCTTGATCCAACATCAAGTGGCATTTTCTAAGTCAAATTAATCAACTTAATCATACTTAGACACTTTTCAATAAAAGATGAAAAAGAAGCGGGGAGTAGTCAACGTCTCCCCGAGAGTGAGGATCCGAGAGGTAGATTTCGTGATTCGAGCTTTCGTCATCCTAAAATCAACCAAAAAACCGTAGTCTGAACTATGGATGCTCTGATTTCTCATTTGTCACGGAGAATACGTAAGCACAAGGGCCCCAATCCTTAGAGAGCAACCTTTTATCTTCCCCCTTTTCTCAACCGTAATCCCCCGAACTACGAATGCTCTGACTTCCTCATTGCACTATGAGGGTACGGAGGTCTGGTATTGCGATGATCTTGGAGATCACCCTAGGAAAATAATACATCTAGTATCTATCCTCTTTCATTACTAATAACTTGAGAAGCCTAGAACTTAGAAGCAAACATTAACACGCACACCTAACCTAATGTTTCCCGTTGTGTACAACGGACGTGAGGGGGTGCTAATACCTTCCCCTCATGTAACCGACTCCCGAGCTCAGACTCTTTTGGTTGCAATGACCATGTCTTTTCCTTTTGTTTTAGGGGTTTTATTGACATTTTCCCTTTCCCCTTATGGGAATAAATAAAGTTCGGTGGCGATTCTGTAAGTCCATCCCGCGGGCGTGCAATTGCGCTTCGCGAAGGATCGTGCCATTTTTCGAGGTACGACACTAACATTTAGACCAGTGGTTGCAGAGAAGTTTCTTACCTTATCAATGATCAGCTTCATAGAGCATATGTCCCCTCTCGCAAACAGTAAGATATAATTTGGTTGTAATTTCATGTTTGGTGGATAATTTGTTTGTAATTTGGATAATATGATCGTTCACTCTATGAATTTGTGTTAACTAGAATTACGTATGAAAATGGCATATTATGGTTACGAGTATATTACTACTTTGACATACACACCCAATACATTTGACATTTTAGATGTCTTGATTTAACATACCTCTTTGTAATCTAGCTAAGTACAACTGACTTTATCATTATCATTCTCCTTCCTTCACATGTTAAAATCATCTCTAACCACGATGCTGGAAATTCGTCTAAGTTGTTTTCAATTACAATAAAGTTATGTTAAAATAAAACAACAAAATATAATCTCAGGAAATTAAGCGGAAATTTTATCATTCAGAAAAAATGTGATATTGGAAATCAAAAACACTCTTCATGTATTAATCTAAGCTCTTTAACAATTTGATATTGGAAATCAAAGTTTGATATTGGAGATGAACAACAGTTTTCATCGAACCACATGCCGGTAAATTTAAACTAAAATATATAATATTATCTATGATATGGTTCTACATAAGTTACACGTTTAACACTACATTGGATAAATCTTAATTTATCAAAATTTTGGACTTGTCTAATCAGTTAAGGTACATTGAACAACCTCCATTTTGTAACTATAAAGTTTACATTATTAAACTCAAATACAGAGCATTATCTCAAATTTACTCGTGTGTATTTCCTTTGGGGGGGACTGTAGCGTGTGATTTTTGTCGTTGACGCGACCACCTTACCGCAATGGTTGGAATTTGGTGCTGCTTTCTGATTTCTTATTTATCCTATGAAGCTGGAAAGGAAAGGGAAGCTATCTAAAACTAACCTTGCATGCAAATGTTTTATTTAACAAATGCTAAGAGATTGGGGGGTCGGGGTCTGGTTATACAAAGGGAAGTTATTAATTACCTAGTGTATATATGGTTATCCATAGATCTTATTTGGCATGTTCTTCTATTATCTACTTACTAGTGTTTATCTGTTATAAATTGGGAAAATTTCTCCTTTGTGAGTGTTGAGAAGATATTTTTGTTGTTTTCGGGTTTTCCTTTGTTTTGAGTAAGGTACTGGACCTAAGATTTTTTATTTGTGTGTTCGCTAAGATTTCACAATCTTATGCCTACATATTCCCGTAAAGATACAGGGAAATCATAGCAACCATAGTTCCTCCTATTCTAAGGGAGGAAAGATATTTGGTGTCTTGTTTAAAGCCCAAGATTGAAGCTAAAGTTTGTTTGTATCTTGATTAAAGCCCAAGATTGAAGCTAAAGGTTTGACTGAAAGAGAATTTTTCATCTCGAAAAGGGAGGTATCTCACCTGTTTATCACAATTGTTGGGTGACTGTTTATAAAGAAGAATTACTTTAACTGGAATGTATGGAATCCAGCAATGCCATAATTTCTTTTATAAAGGGATTGTCCTGAAGGAGGAAACTTTAAATCAATGTAGATTAATGCCATTTTTCCTTAGGATTCTTCCATGCTAAAAGAAGGACATTGGCTTGGATGTAAATAATCCAGAGGCTTGCCACTTACAGCAGTTATCTGGAATTAGGCTTCCTACAGAGAGAATTTTTGATGTTTTCTCTGAGGGGATGTTGATTTTTGTGGGCCTTAATCAAAGCCCAAGGTTGAAGCTAAAAGGTTGACTCTGCTTAGGGAGATCATTAAAGCTAAGAGGAGGATTAACAGATTGATTCTTCTGGGGAAGTTTTTATTTTGTCTTGTACAATGCCCAAGATTGAGGCTAAAAGTAACTGACTCTACTAGGGAGAGGTTTTATCTGTCTTGTACAAAGCCCAAGATTGAGGCTAAAAAAAAGAAAATTGACTCAACTGGAGTATATGATATCTGTCTTATACAAAGCCCTAGATTGAGGCTAACTCTGTTGAGGAAAAAATCATTATACAAAGCCTAAGAGGAGGCAAACTAGGGAAATTCTTATATGAAGCCTAAGAGGAGGCTAACTTCTGCTGAGGATTATTGAGATCCAGAGACAGGTCCAAATTGATTTGGGGAATTCATAAGGAAAATCAACTCTTGCTGGGGATTGAAGAAGAGTTGGAAATATCAGATGCCATGAGGTTCTGATTTTATTTGGGATTTGTTTATGGTAATCTGACCCTAGTTGGGGTTTCTTGAACCTTGTGGGAATCAGAGAAGATTAAAGCTGAGTTTATAATTTTGGACTCTCATGGGGGATAGTGTAATGGATAAAATTATCAAGATTCTTCCTGTATTTTTTAGGGAACTTGAGGATTTTTTGGGGGTCCGAGAGGTGATGAGACTTTCTAAGTCTACCAGTATGAAGAGGTTTGCTCTTAGCTGGATAATGAACTTTGTATGATGCCCAAGAGGAGGCTGATGTTTTAAGGGATGAGAAACAACCCTCGAATGGTTTGATGTTTTTGGAATTTTGACTCTCCAGGGGATTGAACTAGTAGAGATGACTAAGTTCTATCCTATACATGTAGGAGGTCTTTGGGTCCTTCACCGGGAATTAATCCTCTCTGGGGAAATGAATTTCTTGTACAAATATTTCTAAGTTGTGACAGTCTTGAGAAAAGTTTCACCGGGAATAATGCATTTCTATGTTCCATATTGTATAAGCCCAATAGGAGGCAAGGCTGTATCTGGAATTTCCAATGTGGAACTAGTTTTGACTGTGTTGAAAGAGTGACCACTGGTTTGATCTAAACCTAGACCTAATTGCTGGGGGGATCTTTAAGCAAGTATATACAAGCATATATATATATATATATATATATATATATATATATATATATATATATATATATATACAAATGAAATATATAAACAAGCATTGTTGATAAGAGATAGTGGAACTTACAGTTGAGCAAGCCCAAGCATAGCAATTACAGCTGTATGGTTAGTTTTTTCAAGAAATTGAAGAAAGTTTTGATAAAAACAACTTTGAATTTGAGTTTGAATAAAAAGTAAGTTGTTTGGGGCTTATAACTCAAGGAGAGACCCAGATGACTTATTTGATAACATTGACCGTACTGCGATACTAACAGATGTTGTGGGACTTACATTCTATTAGAGGCCCAAGGTTTATTTTTGTACAAGATATGGGGCTTACAGCTCAGAGTGATGCCCGGATGAAAAACAACGATCGCACCGTTATATTTGAAAATGTATCGGGACTTATACAAATGACTGACGCCCAAAAATAGTTTATTTACAAAGGGATGAGTCTTACACTTTATTAGAGACCCAAGGGTGTTTGAAAAAGACACTAGTATAAAAAAATACTTTTTATATCATACATTTTAAACAGGTGCTATCCACTTGATTTAAAAAATTGAAAATTAGGACATATGGATCACATTTTTTAGTGAATATAATTTAAATTGGTTAATTTGATTTAAAAAAAATTATAATTAAAAAAGAAATTGTTCCCTCTCTTTTGTACGAAAACAAAAAGTTACAGAGTATTCCTCTTCTTTTTTCTTCGTATCAAAAAAATAGATAAAAATAAACGTTTCTTCTCTTTCTCTGCGATGTTCTGGCGGCGACGAATCAACTTGTTCTTCTCATTGTACGGCGGCGAAACAAACCCTTCCTTCTCATTGTACCAGCGCCGCTCACGTATTTCTCTCTCTTAACAATATATTATTTCTGATTTGTATCTCTTTTGCTCACATATTTTTCATTATAGAGCGTCGAGTTGGCGGGGAGAAAGACTCGACATTCAGGCGAGCCGCACACATACACGAAAGAAAGCCAAGGAATCTTTCTCTCAACTTCCAACAATAGACATGAGTTTTTCAATCAGAAAACATTCAAATTTGTAATATTCCATAACTGCACCTTGGTAAGTCTCTTTCTCAAACCCTAAATTGTTCTTGATTAATTTTTTCTTCTGATTTTTTCTTCTCTAGCCCTTAACTGTTCTACAATCTTGAGAAGAATGGTTGATTAATTGCTATATGTTCTTGTTCTTGTCCTTAAATTTGAATAAAATAGTGTGAATAATTATAAGAGAATGTTGTTCTTGTTCTTACATTTTAGAGTAGCTCTGTTAGTAGCTTTCTAGAATCCAACTGCAGTAGCTCTGTTAGTAGCTTTCTAGAATCCAACTGCAGTAGCTCTGTTAGTAACTCTATTAGTTTTTAAATGATGTTTGTAATAATATTAATCTTTGTGTTAGACCTTATAGCTAACAGGATTCACACCCTTTAACATATTTAGCGCTAATAGTTTGTGTGTAGTAATAACAATGAGCACATCTTTGCTTTCACCTTAACCGTATCGATGTCTTGTGCGTCTGCGAATTCACACCTTTCAATGAAATTCGTAGCTTTATCTGGCTTATGGCGAAAACAACCTTTGTAACAGAAGTTGGCAAGAAGGCTAATGAATTGAATATGTTTGATATGGTTATATCAATCACAGTGTCTCGAACTTCAAACATTAGAGTCATTCAAGGAGAAATGGCAGATATGTTAAACTTAAGATTGGAGGAAGAAACTAAAAAGGGAAGAGCACAACATTTATGGTTGTGTTTAAAGGAAAAGAAGCGAATTCTTATAATAATAGACGATCTGTGGGAGGAGTTTCATTTGATGGTAGTTATGAAGATGGTTAGTGATTGAGAGTTAGTTGATGTATTGTGAACTAGTTAAAATGTAAGAAGTTAGTTTGCTAGCAGTTAGTTTGTTAATGGGTTGAATATTTTTTTCCTTAGAACTGATTTTTTATTTTTCTGTTATGCTTAGCTTAACAGTGGTAAGAGAAACACAATTCTCAAACAAATTTGGCAAGTTTCTACTCAGATTTTCAAATAACAGTTACCCAACAAAACACAACTTTCACCCAATTATTCTGGCCACCCACCAATGAGTTAATGAATGGGACACTACCTTCAGAATTAGGAAGGTATTCAAAGCTTGTGATTTTTGAAGTTGGTGAAAATTAGGTAAGTTGCAGATAGAAAAGTTCTGCAGATAGTAAAGTTCTTTTGGTAACTAATTTTGAAAACATTTACAAATAGTAAAGTTCTGTAACTTACCTACTTTTTGAAAACAATTAGTTATAAATTAGTTATCCTAATTCTAAAGGTAGTGTCCCATTCCGTAGCTAATTAGTGACGAAAATCAACTCATGTTCAAAAACCTTGAATTTCCTCAAACTTGTAATCAGCCCTAAAACTGGTAGGACTCTCACTAGATAACTAATTTGGAAACAATTACAAATAGTAAAGTTCTGCAACTTACCTAATTCTTTTGGTATCGAACCCGTAAAATTGTTCATAGACAAATCGATTTCTGTTAAATTCAAAGCCTGAACTGAATTAGGTATCACACCAATCAACCCATTAAGGTAAATGTATGGCTCCTTTTAAATTTTTAAATGGAATGGTGCTAAAACTCAGTTAGAAGACTTTGTTGAAATAGTTAGTGAAAAAAAGATGGTGGTTTAATTGTTAATATATTGTACTTAGTTGATGTACACTTTAGTTAGTGTTAATTCAGTTTGAGGTTAACTGTTATTTTATGTTACTTGATGCAGTGTGTTGAAATCAACTGCTACAGTAAGTTGTGTAGCTATATAGTCATGGAATCATTTTGCAATGTTATGAGTTTAGTTGTTGTAGTGCTATTTGAGCTAGAATGAGGGTGCTATTGTATTTGAATTATTGGACAATTGTTGGTTAACTAACTGTCATGAGATTTGCTGTTATGAAAAGCATTAGTAAGATCATTGTCGTTATGTCATATTAGTATGCTAATTATTAGGGACATGCTAGCTAATTGGATGAAGTTAGTCTTGTCATGTTAAAATGTGGTATTAGTGAATTAGGTTATTTATGGTGTATGTAGTAAATGTTGTTTATATGATTACGGATCTCGAATGTAACATGATGTCGTCCATTTCGTTCTCAACCTCTGTTAATGTTTGAAATGTATATTAGTTGAAGTTTGAAATGGAATTAGTGAGTAGTTAGATAATCACGCCATGGTTGTTAGTTAGTATGACAAGTTGATGAACATTTGTTAATTGGTTAGTATGACAATTGTACATGGACACATCGGATTCGGTTCTGAAGCTGCACACGGACTCGAGCAGCTCCGGGCACGTGGTTTCGCCGGATGTCACGTGTGACAGGGAGGTGCAGAGTGAACCAAAATGGAATGAACTTGGGTTACAGCTGGATGATGCGTTTGGTTTTGGGAATTTTTCCCTAAATAACCATGTTTGCAAGTATATAATTCTATTTTACCCATGTTTTCACCATTAATACCAATATACCCATGTTTCGAAAAAAAAAAAAAAACATTGAAGGGGGGCGCCAATAGAAATGGCTACCCCATTGAATCCAAAAGGGAGGCGCCATTGGTAATGGCTACCCCCTTGAAATTTAAAGGGAGGCGCCATACTATCTGGAGCCCCCATTTGTGAACGAATTTTTTTTAATATTTTTCAAATAAATTTACATTAATAAATAAATAATCATAATTCACAAATAATATTTAATAATTTTAATAGTATTACTCATTCGAAATATTTTTTTTTAATAATTACAAATTACATAGATAAAAGGCGAAACACAGTACACTAATTTTCTCGACGAGGTCGAGGCAAATTTCCGCCCGTACCACATCCTCGTGTACGTACGTGTCTTCGTTCTCTTCGCGGTGGCGGCGGCGGCGACGTCGGGTCCATAGGTGCGGATGTTGTTAATGGGTTCGGCAGCTGAAGAAATAGTGACCATGCAGACGAGTCAATATTAGGCAAGTCCTCCACATTAAAGGTGTTTCCCATGCCTGTATAATTTTGTCGGGGTGGTTGGCTAGATGATATGTCAGGACGATAGCCTGCTTGGTCGTAATCGGGCAAGGGTGTAAATGTCTGGGTGGGTAAGGTTTGGTTAGGTGTTTGATAGTCCGTGTTAATCTGGGTTGTAGTGTCATAGGAGTATGCTTGATTTTGTGGTGGGTTTTGTTGGTATGTCGATTGAGTATAACCATGTTGAAATGGGGTGGATTGGTAAGGGGTGTTTTCATGGAATTGTGGTTGTGTGAGTGGGGGTTGGGTTGGATGTTGGCTTGGTTGATCGGTCCGCTGTTGAGTTTGTGATGATGTGGCTTGCTGGCGTGGGTCAACAAGATATCTAGGATGGGAAAAGAAACCAATGGAAACCGACCTATACCAAGTCATGTACTGGACAGACGGTTTGCTCTCATATGGCAAAACATTGTCGGTCAAAGCAAAATGGTTGCGAAACTTCCATTCACGACACTCATGTTTTGCATATGTTTTCCATGGCTTATAGTGCCATAAGTCAGAGAGGATGCTTGTGTGCCATCTGTCGTCGATGCATTTTGGGGGACCGGGAATATCTTGTAGCATTCCAAACTGAAGCTTGACACGATCACTGTTGTGCATTTCAACTGTTGTGAAGTGGATGATCGGTACCTTTGCAGTCCACACAGCAGAGTGGTGTACGTCAGCTTCATGGATGACCTCTAGACCAAGATATGGCCGCCAAATAAACTGCAGGTGGAAGAAAAATATTCAGTATATTTTAAATAACGTGTTAATATTAAATGTGACTATAACCATTAATAGATAGGTTAGTGATAATACATCATGTTCACCCAAATGATCTAGAAGATTTCGGTACTGAGTGATGCTGTAATGGGGACATTTGTCGTAATTCATCCCTAGTGCAGACCACCTATATTTTGAAAAGGCAACATTTTTAAGTAATACAATAAATTAAAAGACAGAAAACTAGATATTTAAAGAAATGGTTTAGAACATTACCTTGTAGCGTATGGAAAACCGAAAGAATAACATCAAATAAATTCTTGTTTTTCTTTCTTTAAATATTTCTTGTTTTTCTTTCTTTAAATATTTCTGGAGAGTCTTCTGTTAACGGTATTGCGCTATACATGCTCTTGAGCCATGACATTAATAATTTTTGGCCCCTCACCTGTGTGTATTCTGGGCATTCCAACCGTGCATCAAAGGTTTTGCTTTCTGCAAACCTGTTATTCAAGTGGACGGCACATGGTTGTATGGAAAATACAAAGGAACATTGCTGATGGCGGTAGCACAAGACGGAAATAATAATATATTCCCAATTGCATTTGCTCTGGTAGAAGGTGAGACAGGCGAGGCTTGGAGTTTCTTCCTCAAAAATCTCAGAACACATGTAGCCCCACAACCCAACTTATGTCTGATTTCCGACAGGCACGCCTCTATTGTCAGCGCTTACAATAATCCTGCAAATGGTTGGCATAATCCTCCTTCTGTCCATGTTTATTGTATAAGACACATGTCGCAGAATTTTATGCGGGAATTTAAAGACAAAAACCTCAAGAAGCAATTCGTGAACGCGGGGTATGCATTAAACCAACCATCATTCAGGTATTACCGCGAAGAAATAAGATTGTCAAACACAGAAGCATTAAGCTGGGTGGACAACATTCCGGTGGAAAAGTGGACAAGGGCATTTGATGGAGGATGTCGATGGGGTCACATGACCACCAACCTTGTAGAATCCCTGAACAACATTTTCAAGGGAACTAGAAACCTACCCATCACTGCGTTAGTTAGAGCAACCTATTACAGGTTGGGGTCACTATTTGCAACAAGAGGCAAAAAATGGGGCGTTGTTTTGGAATCAGGGCAGTTATTCAGCGAAAGCTGCATGACATTTATAAAGGAAGAAACTGATAAAGCGACCTCACATCGAGTTACATCGTTTGACCGTCACGATTACAGCTTCATGGTTGAAGAGACAAAGGATCACAATGAGGGACGACCAATGGGACAATACAGGGTGAAAGTTCATAAATATTGGTGCGACTGCGGAAAGTTTCAAGCGCTCCGTATGCCTTGTTCACATGTCATTGCGGCATGTTCTAGTGCTCGTCATGATCCGTTCTTGCAGCTATCAGAAGTTTACAAGGTCATGAACTTATTCGGTATCTACAGTAACAACTTTCCAGTGGTAGCTAGTGAGGACTATTGGCCAACCTATCATGGGGACACAATTTACCACAACGAAACCATGAGAAGAAACAAAAAGGGTCGCCCCAAAAGCACGCGAATTAGAACTGAAATGGACACTTATGAGAAAATGGAAAGACTGTGTGGAATATGTCGTCTACCCGGGCAAACATCATAGACCTAACGTCGTTGTCATTTCTAATTCGTAGCCACTCACGTCGAATATTTCCATCTTCGATCGAGAAGTAAGAAACAAGTCTTTCAATACTTCTAATTTGTTCACCATCTGCAATGTCTCCTTCTAACCATCGATTCAAATTCCTTCGTAGTTGCTCTAAGCTTTGGATATTCCAAAACAGCATCCTTATCGGCGGCTTCGTTCTTGAAAAAATCACATGACCGTATCTTCTGAGATACATGACTAAATCTGCTAAAATTTTAAGATACAACAACAACTTTGTTGTGAATGAATGTGTAAGAGTGCCATCTACTTATATAGGAGGTGTATCAAATAAAATAATATTTCATCAAAAATTAATATATAATATATTATAAAAAAATTAAATTAATTAAACGGAGGACTCCAAGGGGTATGGCGCCCCCCTTTATATTTAAAGGGTGACTCCAAATGGAATGGCGCCCCCCTTTAAATATAAAGGGTGACTCCAAAAGCATTGGCGCCCCCCTACAATTTTACATGGGGGAGCCAAACCTGATGGCGCCCCCTACAAATACACCTTTTTTTTTTTTTGAAACATGGGTACATTGGAAAATTGGAAGAAAACTTGGGTATTTTGAAAAATGTTACACTGAAACATGGTTATATGGGTAAAAATTCCTTGGTTTTGAGTTTAATTAATTGGATAACACCCTTTTATTTGAGTATGATGATGACCCTTTTGGGACCAATGATCAGTACCAAATCAACCTGCTTTCGCCAAATCAACCAGCTTTCGCCGTTACAGGATATGTTCATGTACCAACAAAAGCCATTTTGATTCTATTTAGACAGAAAACGATTCTTTTTGGTATTGGGGAGTTGCCTAATTAATTTATTTTTTGTAGCTAAAGTCATCATTAGTTAAAGCAATTACACCTAATTAGTCCTGTATGTGGACCACTATGGATAATTATTCTTATTCTCTGCTCTAGAGATAAGAGAATTGTGATTTTGGTTGACATGGACCATTTGGATTGGATTAGATAGGACCTAATTTGTATAGGAGATAGGCTCTACAGGGTGTAATTAAAAAAAAAAAGCAACAGGGTAATCTTATCACCAGTAGGTGTAGATATGGTCCTGTAGAAAATTCTTGTATTGTTGCTGGTATGAAAGAATTTTTTCATATATTTGTAATATACTATTACTTTTCAATTCAAAGAGATGGAATGTTGCTTTATATTGACTATTATACGCTTTATTTATGAACTCAGGACAAAAACAATGTTCAAAGAAAAAGACATGCATTAAAATACTAAGAAGTCAGAACATAGAACTGTTAACAACTGGTTCTTTTTTTTAAACTGCCAAAAAGAATTGCATTCACTAAAGTAGCACAAGTTGTGCCAATGGTACACCAGAAAGAACACGACTGTCTAAAATCCATCCAATGCAACCTTAGACCAAAACTCTAATAGAATGCAACAAACCCACCTAAAACTACCACCCAGAAAAAATACAAGGCCTCTGCAACAGAACTACAGAGGCTATACAGGTCCATATATATTTATATAGCTATAGTTAACTTTAGGTGGGGAAGGTAGTATTTGGCATTAGTTGTGAAGTTAACAGAGTTAGTATTCTGTTAGAGGTAGTTAGATGCAGTTAGTTTAAGACTAATTTGATTGTTGGAATAGTTGTTTGAATTTGGAAGTTAGTTGTGTAAGATGTATTAGGAACTGTTATGAAGTTAGCTTAAGTGAAATGTTAAGAAGTTGACAGTTAGAAGGAACTAGGAAAGCTGTTATTGTTGCTGCATTAGCTCATGCCTTGAATTTGAGTTATGTGAATTGGGAATGAAAGATCTAACAATTGCCCCTGAGTTTATTATATAGGTAGAAACCTCCTTTAATAAGGCCATATCTTGATTTTTATCATTAAAAAATATGAATATTATTTTGTGTCTAATTCTCCACACTAAATATATTTGCTTTTCTCATTTAAACTAATCTTCATTACATATGGCTCTGTCCATTCATATGGTAAATTTGATATAATCTGAAAACTTGACACAACATCAGAGCATAGAGCAGCACTTGTGTATACATAAAACTGGTGACAGTTTTGAATATAAATCAGGTCCATGCAATTGATTCAAAGTAAGCAGACAAGTATAGGAAACTCAAGATATCCATGAGTTACTACTGCATCAAGGTTCAGCTGCCTCTACCATTTCATGCTCCACAATACTAGGGGTAATGATAGTGAAGTCCCACGTGGTAAACTGAAATCATATAAATAAATATACAAGTTAGTGACCGTTAATTTAATTCCATGCCTTGCAAATTTAAAGCAATAAAATATTACAATTATAACATTTCATGTAACAAATTTGTTTAGAACAAAATTTTGTCTTAACAAACAAGTTTAGAAACCATGAACTATATGCAAGTAAGTGGACACAGTAAAATAGATATCATGTTTTGGGATGGTACGAGAGTTTAATGTAAGTAAATTAAAATGATGTCCAATAAAATGCACGATTATAATATAAGAGAAATTAATCACAATATAATATAATAGCAAATCTCATGACAGTTAGTTAACCAACAACAGTCCAATAATTCAAATACAATAGCACCCTCATTCTATAAAATACTTACATTAAAATAGTATGACTTTTTATAAAGTATAAGATAAATAAATATATTATCAACACTCCAATTTAGTCATTAAATAAGCTAAATATGTGTAAAATTATCATATAATAACAAATATAATATAAGAAAAATTAATTACAATATAACTTTTATATTAAAATTATTTTTTTTTTCAAAATAATATATTAAAATAAAATGATGTCAAGAAATAGTTAAGTAAATTATTATGCACGATTATTATTAAGCACCATAACTTACTATTTGTGTATGTATTTTTTTTTCCAGAACTAGTTATGGATCGTAGTTGGATGAATTCTAACCGTTTGAGTGAAGAGTACGAGAAAGGAGTGGACGAGCTTATACGGTTTGCTTTTGAAAAACTTCCTGATAATAACGGAAAGTTTTATTGTCCATGTGTTAAATGTTTGAATATTCCCTCAGTACATTTTGAGTTGATAAGAAGTCATCTTATTTGTCATGGGATTAATCAAAATTATACTAAATGGTTATGGCACGGCGAGTCGGTAAACAAGCCAAGTGCGCCGAATACAAATGAAGTCAATGTAGATATGAACAATCGGCTAGATGATATGATCCGTGATATAGGCCCAGAGTCTTTCCAGCGAGCACATATGTATGATAATTTTTGCAAAGATAAAGAAAAGGCTTTGTATCCGGGGTGCACTAACTTCACACGGTTGTCTGCGGTGCTGAGATTGTTCAACTTGAAGGCGAGAAATGGATGGACAGATAAAAGCGTCACTGAATTGCTTGAGTTGTTGAAAGAAATGCTCCCAGAAGGTAACACATTACCCAATCGTAACTATGAGGCAAAAAAGATATTGTGTCCGATGGGTATGGAGTATAAGAAAATACACGCGTGCCCTAATGGTTGTATATTGCATCGAAATGAGTTTGAAGAGTTGAAGAGGTGCCCCAGGTGTGGATTATCACGCTACAAAGAGAAGGACAATGATTTCAATTATGATGAAAGCATACAACGTCCTCCTGCGAAGGTGTTATGGTATCTTCCAATAATTCCATGGCTCAAACGATTTTTCAATAATGTAAATGATGCAAAGACGATTAGATGGCATGCAGATGAGAGGAAATGTGATGGGTACATTCGTCATCCAGCTAATTCTTTACAATGGAAGAAAATTGATGCTTTGTATCTGGAATTCGGGAATGAGCCAAGAAACCTTAGGCTTGGACTTGCTACAGATGGCATGAATCCATATGGGAACTTAAGTAGTAACCTAAGTTCATGGCCCGTTCTCTTAATGATCTACAATCTACCTCCTTTAATTTGCATGAAGCGCAAATACATTATGTTATCCATGATGATTTCGGGTCCAAAGCAAACGGGAAATGACATAGATGTTTATCTCAGTCAATTGATTGAAGACTTGAAAGTTCTTTGGGAGGAAGGTGTTGATGTGTTTATTTCCCATTCTCGTAATTATTTCATGTTGCGTGCGATGTTATTTTGCACCATCAATGATTTTCCTGCATATGGGAACTTGTGCGGCTATAGTGTGAAGGGGCATAAAGCATGTCCAATATGTGAAGAACGCACTTGCTACCAACAATTAAAAAATGGAAGGAAGACAGTTTACCTTAGGCATCGAAAATTTCTCAAACGTTATCACCCATATCGTAGGTTGAGAAAATCGTTTAATGGACACCCGGAAAATGAAATTGCTGAAAAAATGTCAGTGTTATATTTGGGAAGGGCCAAAAACAGACCATTGAGGAAAACATATGGAAGAAGACGTCTGTGTTCTTTAATCTTCCTTATTGGTCTAGTCTTGATGTTAGACATTGTATCGATGTAATGCATGCTGAAAAAATGTGTGTGATAGTGTAATAGAAACGCTTCTCAACATTCAGGGAAAAATAAAGGATTGTTTGAATGCTCGTCTGGATATGGTTGAGCTGGGTATAAGACAACAATTAGCTCCACAGTCAGAAGGTAAGCGAACATATTTGCCTCCTGCATGTCATACTTTGTCAAAAAATGAGAGAATAAGCTTTTGTGAGTGTCTATATAGCATAAAAGTTCCACAAGGCTACTCTTCAAATGTCAAGAGTCTTGTCTCAATGAAAGATTTGAAATTAGTTGGATTGAAGTCTCATGATTGTCACATATTGATGCAACAATTCCTACCAGTGGCAATTCGTGGAATATTGCCTACAAAAGTTAGAGATGTCTTAACTAGGTTATCCTTATTCTTCAATGCTATTTGTAACAAATTCATTGATCCTAATAAATTAGATGAGTTGGAAAACGAGTCTGTAATTATCTTGTGCCAACTAGAGATGTACTTTCCTCCTTCTTTTTTTGACATAATGGTTCACTTAATTGTTCATTTAGTGAGGGAGATTAGGTTGTGTGGTCCTGTTTATTTGAGGTTTATGTATCCAGTTGAACGATACATGAGGATTTAAAAGGATATGTGAAGAATCTACGACGTCCTGAAGCATCTATTGTTGAAGATATGTCGCAGAAGAAGCTATTGAGTTTTGTTCTGATTATATGTTAGAAGCAGAAACAATAGGAATTCCTAAGTCTCGTCGTGAGGGCAGATGTGCCGGTAAGGGTACACGAGGCTTAAAACTTAAGAGAATGGGGCGTGTGGAAGTAATTCAAGCACAGTTGTATATATTGAATAACACTGACGAGGCTCAACCTTACCTTTCTGCTCATAAAGTCATTGTCAAGGGAAAAAATTATAGAATGAATGAAAAATGGTTGATGAATGAGCATAACAAGACTTTTTAAAAGTGGTTTAAAGAAACCATTCTAAATGACAATTCAGCTTCCGATACATTAAAATGGCTATCAAGGGAGCCTAACTTTGATTTCGTAACTTGGTCTGGTTATGATATCAATAATTTTTCATTTTATTCAAAGACTCAGGATGACAAAAGTACCGTACATAACAGTGGGGTTATGGTTGTAGCCGAGTCCATGCACTTTTCCAATTCAAAAGATAAAAATTCAGTTGTGGCATCCATACCTTATTTTGGAATCATTCAAGAGATTTGGGAAGTTGATTTCACTAAATTTAAAGTGCCGATTTTTAAATGTAAATGGATTGACATAAACAATGGTGTCAAAACTGATGCATTTGGTTTTACATTGGTGGACCTTGAAAATGCAGCTTATACGGACGAGCTCTTTATAACTGCATTTCAAGAAAAAACAAGTGTTTTATGTTTGTGATCCTTCTAACAAAAAGTGGTCAGTGGTTCTTCAAGGTAAAAATATGCATGAGCCTAATGAAAGTATAGATTCAACCCTAGATAATTTTGAGAGTCCTTTTTCTCAAAGGATACCAACTTCCATTGAGGAAACTATAGCGGACGATGTTTATGCCACTCGTGATGATCATGAAGAAGGGATATGGGAAAATATCTAATCATGAAAATCTTTGAAAATAGTTTATACCCATATATGGTACATTTTAGTTTATCAAGAATTTTTACTTTGAATCTTAACTTTATTTTTACTCCATATATGAAAATTTATTCATAATTAATATGTTTTTTTTAATGCAGACACATGGATGGTCCATCAGCTCCTTTACCAAGCGAGAATGTCCCTCAACCTACAAAAAAGAGGGGGAGACGTGGCACACGAATGAAACAGCTGTGTTTACGCGAGAATGGTGTAAAGACACCAATTGATTTCAATCCAAGGACCAAAATACCTCTAGGGGAAAATAGAAAAAAGTTCAAGAGTCATGTGGGTTCCATTGCTCGAAACAAAGTCAGCATTTCGGAGGAATATTGGGATAATGTAGATTCAAAAGTGAAGGATCAAATTTAGGAAGATATCATGGTATAATATTAATAATTCTTGCCAAATGTAATACTTAAATGTATTATTCTCATACACTAACTATTTTATTTGTTATGTGATGTAAGAACAATGGGAAATTTGTGATCCTGATATTGGAGTATTTAAAGACAAGTGGATTTCCTATGCGGGTGAGAGTTGGAGGGCATTTAAAACGGCCCTAACAAGGAGATATTTAAATGACGGGGAATTGTATGTCATTGTAATTATTAGAAAGCTTTTTCATAACAAGGGCAATCTAGTTTTAGTGGCAGGGAGAAAGCTAATATATCAGACATTGTGGGGTCGTATAGGCAAAAGGGTCGGTTAGGGGAATGGTCTTTTCACAATCAGAAACATCTAGTCTGGTTCCTCAATTATGAGCACTATACAGGAAATATGGCCTACTTTGGATTTGCCAACACGGCATATTCTATTGATTTGTCTGTCAAGTTAAAATGTCATGCAAGGTGGTAGTAGTAACCCAACAAAGTTTACGTTTTTTAGGGAGAATATGTTAAAAATATCGGATATTATGCTCTGAAGTCAAGTAAGGTACCTATAGGTATTACTGGAATTTGGCAATCTATCAATTCAAGACATTGGCTTTTGCAAACACATTAGCGATTCTAATTATTTTGTATAAATAATATAGCCTCAACGTGATGGCTCGTGTTTACCTAATGAAAGAGATTAAAATCTTTGTATAGTTTGAAAGGGAGTCTCTAGAAACCGACTTGCCAGCCAAAAAACTTGGTATAAAATACAAGATACATCCCATTGTGGACACATCCCGTGCTTGGGGTTAGTCTCTACTATTGTTATTTTCTTGATTTACCATGAACATCATACTTATAAATAAGTTCATGTTGTCTCTTTGAAAAAGGCTTTGAATTGCCCGATAGAAAATATAGTAGTCCCTAAATCACTTATTAGAGAACATGTGGTATACTTTACGTTACATGCAATGGTTAATCATTGCGACTTTGGCTATATTTATATATATGCGATGATATTCCATGTATTAAGCCCTTATTTACACCTTTCTTAAACTAGTTGCAGTTCTTACCTGTCGGATACAAATGGATAACGAGAATTTGTAGTTTATAATGGAGAATTTGTTTTGTTGTTTGATTAACCTCTTGTATTATGCTATAGGATTCTCTGGTTCAAAAAGCATCTGAAGGAAGCTTTGTTCCTCAAGGACGCTAAGATATCTTGACGGAAGCGATTGGGCGACCTGAACACCCTGGACGTGTTCGTGGTGTTTGTCGAGGTGTGGGAATTCGACAATATTTTGGTCCACATCCTCGTGATGTTGCCTCTACCTCACTTGTTTTCAATAGCACACAAATAGATGCCATAAAATTAAAGCTTACAGAGGAGATTCGAGAACAAGTGATGCGAGACATATCTTCAATGCCGACTTTTTCTCAAAAGTATCCAAATTTTCCGGTTTGTTCTCCTAATGCCACTATACGTGTGCGCACGAATGGTAGTTGTTCAGCAATGCCACATACACAAGAGGATGAGGAGGATATCCCTGAAGAGTGTGAATTATATGTTGATAAGAAACATCATGTAGTGGCATATGCAAATGTGTGTAAGTTGGGGCCTACAATACATAATCAATTGTTAGATAATGATATGGAAAGGGTGGCGGTAACCAAGGTGCTAGATTCAACTGTTCAAGTCCCCATGCCAACGGATGAGGAGACAAAGGTTGGTGAGGCCCTCAACAATTTCATTCAATGGCCGAAAAGACTTTTGCGTCTTGTTACTAATAAGATATTCATTATTTGTGTCCATTTTCTATTTCAATAAAAATGACTAGCTTATGATGTCTAATATCTTATCTTAATTGTTTAGGATGTTGAAGGAAATAAAAAAGATGTCCTTCCATCTAAAAGATCAGAACCTGAAAACACCGGCGCTGAAAAATTGATGTTAAAGATAATGTCGCAAAAAGATGATGTGAAGTTCAAGTTGGAAGGGGATAAATTTTTTTATCTCCCAATAAAAGATATTATGGAGTTGTGTATGAAGACACAAGATTTACGCATCTCTATTCTACATATATGGGTGGTGTAAGTACATTTCTACATCTTTTTTATTGTTGTATTTTTCATATATTTGTACCATGATGATTATTTTACCCGATAAAAATTGTTAAGGCTTTTATTGGTGTTATGTTTTGTTGTTGTTCTGTGTATAGTTTGATGTTTTTTCCTCTGAAATTCTGAAGCTAAGTGTGCATTTCTATATTTCTATTGAAATTTAGATCCAAATTTAGATTCAAAGCCTCCACCCACATTTTCATCTCTTGAAATTTCTAGTGTGTTTATTTTGTACAAGCTAGAAGCATAAGGCAAACAAAAGCTATGGTAGGAATGGAACTTTATCTATTTCTTTAAGCCTTACGATCCGAAATTAAGAATGCCATCTGAAACTCTTGAGCTAAAAACATCAGTACACATACAACATATATTACATTAAATTGATAGGAGATGTGAAAGGTTACAAATGTAAAAACATTAATGACAAAATAATCTGGAAAAATAATATTTATACAAAGCAAATAAATTACTCAATTGAAAAAGTTGGAAGCCATAAGCCTTTAACAAAATTCAGATAAATTAAACATGCTGACTTCACAAAGTTGGTACTAATAGTGAGAAAACAAGTCTCTAAAATTATGCTATGTTTGAGGAAATGTTTTCTGTTCTCATCTTGTTTTCACTTTGAATTGGAAAACAGGCAAATGTCTTCCCTTTTTCCAGTTTCAAACATTTGTTCCAAAACAGTGAAACAAAGCTTTTCAGTACTCTGGTGTGAGAGAGAAATGATAAGTAGGAAGAAAATCATAACAATGAATACAATCTCATAAAAATCCAGCCTCAATGTGGTTTGTTTGATCCGTTAACCTTGAATCGGTTTTGTTTAAAGGGTGATATTATTGATCCATGTTGGTCAGAGGGATGTTTATTAGCTGATTTTTTTTTATGTTGTGCCTTTAATTCATGTTGATCTATTATTGATCCAAATTTGGTACTTGACAATAGGTATATAAAACACCTTTGTACTCGGTTGGACAAGAGTAACCTGTATGGTTTCATCGATCTAAATTTCATTCAAACACAAAACGATCGAGCTAGTTCTCAGTCTCACATAACTGAAAAGCTGTTTGAGGATGACAAAGACTGTTTTTTTTGTACCATACCTTAACAAGTAAGTGTATTTGATCTTCATAGAATATTTTTTTACTAAATTAGTTTTTGTTAGGTAGTCACGTATATTAGAAAGAACAGAAGTTGACAAATTTAATTTTTATTTCCCATGGAATGTAGTCATCATTGGAAATTGCTCACTATGAGCCAAAAAAACAAAATGTAGTCTTCCTATGTTCGATGGGGTTGAAGCTAGATAAAAACATCGTTCTTATTGTTGATTCGTAAGTATAATTTATTTACCTTACATGTAATTTATGATTTTTTTGAAGACAAATATAATTGTTAGTTCTGAATTGGCAGCATCTGTGCTAAAACACCCTGTTACATCAAGATGTCTTACTTGATGTCGTGACATGTTGTTTCTAACATTCTACAGTTTGTGTTTCTTAAAGGTAGCAGGACTGTGTACTGATGTCAAACACGATGTCCTAACATCTGTTGACATAACATCATGTTAAGGTTGGTTTTATTTACTACGAAGTCTGACGTGTGTTTACATTCTGTTATTGGCGAGAGAAAATCACGGTCTATCGTTTTGCAGCAGCAATATGTTTATTACTTGGTAAGAAGAACAGGTTAAGCAAGAAGTCCTGCTGTATGCTGAGACATGTTGAAATGAGAAGTTCTCATCATCTGGAGCAACGTTTCAGATAAGATGTCCTATGCTGAATCATTCGACATCACGCCTGTGCTGAGTTGGACAGTTAAATTCTATTATGATTTAACAGATGCAGAATATTCTGGGAATATTATGATTCCTATGTGGCGCTGTTTTGTTTGGTCTGGAAGATTCAAGTCAGAATTAAGAAGAATAATGACTCTCTAAATTATGGAGATAATTTAGGAAAGATTTGATTGAAGACCTATTTTGGTGCAGAAGTTATCGCAGATTTTTAACATCAGTTTTATTGTGATTTGAAGCCCAAATCCAGTTGGGATGTAGGTTATAAATAGGAGTGTTTGTAACCTGATTTTGTAACGATTCCAAGATGTAAAATTATTAGGGTTTCATTCTTGTGAACCACTCTCTAGGAGAGTTGGTATATGTGAACCACTCGGATTATGAGATGGTCACTGTTCTCCTAGAAGCTTTTAAGCAAGAGTGAGTATTGTTCTTGGAGGAAGCTGTTAAGCAACTCTAAGTTTTGTTCTTAGTCATGGGTGTCATGTTTAGGTATTGTCATGGAAGTGTGTCTGTTATTTTTGTTGAAGAGCTGTTGGAATTCAAGTTGTTGATGCAGTGGCTGAGGTGTTGACTGCTAGACATCATTGCGATGATTGGATGTGAGATGGAGTCTCTTATCTAGGGTGGACTTAGGTAGAAGGGTCATTGGGTAGTGATTAAGTGAATAGATCATCAACGGGTGTGTTGATTGTAGGGTCTATGAATGATACTGCTGATAGTGAACTTCCTTTCTGGCTTGGTATGCCCCAGATGTAGGTTGTTAGACCGAACTGGGTGAACAAATTCTGTGTGTTGTTTATGCTTTTCAGTACTCTTATTGTTTATACCTTGCCATGTTATCTGTAACAGATCAGATGTCTCGACATCCTGTAGGACACTGGGAACTGTTATACCAGAATTTCAATTGGTATCAGAGCATGCATCCTATTCTGTTTCTGGGTGAGATCCTAGGGAAGATACTTTCTGGTTGTGGGCAAGGTAGGTGGTACCTACTGAAAAGGGGTTTGAACTTGGAGAAGTTCATATTGTTGTTTGAATGGTCCCTAGAAGTGGAGGATGGACTGTTCATGACAGGGTGTGTATTGGACCTGTCTGTTATCAGGCTTGTAGATTTGGTGGTGAGCTGTTGTGTGGTTTGATTTATTTTCAAACCTATGTTGACATGGAGTGACGTGGGTTATTATGTTTTGCCTGAAGGCTGTAGAGGAGTTTTCTGGTGTGTATTTCGCTGCATATATATATCTGATGGAAAATTCCTGGTTGTTCATATTGCTGAGGGAGATTCTACAACAACTACGAAAGAAGTGGCTAGTTCTTTTGTTGATGTGTCTTATAAAATGTTTTGACATCTTATTAGGGCAAGCAGGATATGTTTCCTTGGTAGTTCCGCTGCATGAGGTTCTGATTGAAGAGCTCTAGAAGTATGGGATTCTGGAAGTTATGATTGAAGGAAGATTGTAGCTGTCCTTACTCGTTTTCTGTTCTTGTAGATGCCAACCGGTGTGAAGTCACATAGCATTCCAAAGTTGGGAGCAGAGGGGTGTCTTTGTGATGGTTGAGTCTTGTATGACTTGGTACATGGGTGAGTGGCTTCATCATGTATGCTGAAGTCAGATTGAAGAGGAAGGGTAAGATGAATTATCAAACTCATGCTCTAGGGGTTTGATGATTTCTTGTTGATTAAGTTGTTGAAGACATTTGATATGATGATCAAGTCCAATCAAGGCAACTGAGTCATGTTCTGGAGTCATCTAGTTATTCTTTAGACTAGGAGGTGCTTCCTAGGAAGCATAGGGGTGAAGACCGTGGAGGTGATTTATTTTCACCTTTCACAAAAACAGCAAGGAAGGATGCATCTCTCTTGACCCTAAGAGTGAATCCAATCTGTTTGAAGATTTGTTGAGGTAAAGAAGACTTGTTCAGAGAAAGTCTTAGTTACTTGAGACAAGAGTGGCAGCCTTGGTATCTCAACATTGTCATTAAAGAAGATACTTGCAACAAGACTGAATACTTTATAAGTGTTCATGACATGATCTGGTGGAGCTCAGCTACAACAGTAAAGAAGGGTTATTGTATAAGGATTTAAGATCAATTGCTATTTGTGAAATCCACAAGTATTTAATTGATTATCCTTGAAATTCAAGAGTGGGGATGTTCTGTCAGATGTTCTGACATCTTTTCATCAGAGGGTTGAAGAATCATGGGAGGGGTTCTACATTCGCTCAAAAGTCTCCTAGGTGTTGACCTGGGATTATTGGCTTAACATTTGTCCTTGGAAAGTATTGTGATTGAGTTGTCCAGTTGGTGATGCTGTTGAATGGTGATGGGAAGCAATTGTAACATCATAATTGTTGATGGTTATTTGGAAGATGATTGAGATTGTGCACTTGGAGTTGGATGATCAAGCATTTTTGTCAGAAGAGGTGTTTCTGACTATGTGAATTAGAATGTTGAGACTCTGATTTTGTTTTAGTAGTATGTTCTGGCAAAGCATGACTACTATTTTTGAAGACCTCACTAGTATCAACAACTACTAGTGGATGTAATGGCTGAGGAATTGTGTCAGATGGGGTGATTTGATCAGAAAGTTTTTTTTGGAGCTGTTCTTTCTCTTGAAGAGATTGGATCTCAGTAAAGCTTTTAAGTAAGCTGAGAATTCGTGGAGGTTATGAGCAGTGTCAAACCAGTCAGGATAATTGGATGTGTTCTCTAGGAGTGCGAGTATAGTATCTGACTGTGCTCAGCAAGTGTGTGAAGATCTGGTGCTCAATGGTTAACCTCCATCTAAGAGCATTGGTTATCCATGACAGGGGGAGTACTTGTCTATTGATTTTGCTGCAAAGGTGCATATATTGTGAAGCTTGCATGTTTGTGGAGATTGGTTGCCTCTTATGAGGATATAATGTCAGATAACATGCTATTAGGCTGCTGGATGGTGTTTTGATGTGTGAAGCAAATTGTTTGGATCATGTGTGCACATGCTTCTGAGGAGGAGTCTGAAGGACAGTTTTATTTGTATTTGGGAGAATTTATTTTTCTCTGCAGATTTTGGAAGAGCTCTGTGAGGGTCTTTGTTGATGGGAGTTGTCACACTTGTCTTGGTGTGTGTCATTAATTCTAAGTAAGAGGAGTTTACTTAGAGTTCAGTGGAAGGCAGTGTGTTTATGCTTTAGAACTTGAGGATGATTGAAACTGATTGTTCTTGTGTAGAAGAGGAGTTAGTTGAACTTGTAAGGAGGTTCTGGTTCTCTGGGAGCTTGTGGCAGAAGTTCTGGGTTGAAGCATATCTTCTTTTGGTGAATGAGAGTTTATTTCTCTCTGGGTTTCTGAAGTTTTCTTTGTTCAAGCTGGTGGCGCAGTGTTGTTTGAAGATCATCAGTTGGATTATTATGCAGATAGTAAGTTCAGTGGTGGACATATCCAGAACCATGATGTGTGGTGTCTATTGTAACACCCCCTTTCTATACCCCCAAATAATCACTTAATCATTTAGGCACATATTTAAAATTTCGTCAGAGTATAATTATAAACATAGTATAAAAGAGGTATGTCACATTATACATGAAATTAAAACATTCAACACCTGCTCAACCATTGATATGCAACAGTGGGGTAACTTTGCAATAGAGGAACTTAGTCCTTACACCCACATCTCAATATCTAGAATAAAAGCGGAAAATCTAAACATTGAATAACATCAAACATATATACATATATATATATATATATATATATATATATATATATATATATATATATATATATCATCAAGTATTATCCACCAGCATAATTCATGTTTACATAAACATTCATCAACCAGATACATGTACAAATGTATCACAAAAGAATCATATATATATCCTAGCTACCCGGTGCTACATATCAGAGCCGACCGACCAAAAGAATGAAGACACGCTTAACAAAAAGACCACCAGCATACCTACTCTGCAATGCCTCATAGAGCATCATAAAATAGAAGAAGGGTGAGAAATATTATCATAATAACAATGCATATAATTATATATCTTAGCATAAGAATACACATATTCTACATTCTCACCACAATTCATCACAACTCACTCATATACATCACAATGTATATATATACAAAACCAAGCATATTCATCATGCATACTTTCACAAACCTTATCATTCCACATAAACATACATATTCATGTTTATCCATCAATGCACAATTATAATGATGATAAATGCAAATCATAGAGACCGACTCACGACTATATGCAAATGCAATGCGGTACCGACTCAATCATCTCAAGTTCACTCAGGAACTTATTGGACCATCGCTCGTTACCAATGTAACTCCCCGTCGGGCCTACGATGTTCACCCATTGCTCACACCTCACATAGGCACACAATGTTTATGGATTGCTCACACCTCACATAGGCACACAATCCGATTACTCACACCCCACATGGGCACACAATCGTTTGTAATCATCACTCACACCTCACATAGGCACACGACGTTACAACGGATTCTCATTATAATCACACAACACAAGAATGCACATCATTATGCTTCACATGCAAAATGACTCAAGACATTCTTGAAATGCATACATATTCACAATATATTCATGCATTTATCTCATACTATCACATACAAGCTATATACATTCACATCAATGCACTATTGTATGATTCACATCCAAAACACACATTCAAACGGTAAAAGTCGCTAAATAACACTATTCCTGACTTTCCGACATAATTAAATCGGCTAACAATTTCCAAATCATCATAATAAGAAAGCACAGCTCAATAGCTTCACAACGATACCAAGAATGTAAAAATCGGATAAGCGGAACACAAGTTACGAAAGAAAAACGAAAACGATATTTGAAAAATCACATTTTTACACTTCTCCTGCCCATCCGCGTATGGACCAATGTCATACGCGTACGGCCAAAACTCATATGCATACAATACGCAAATCACCAGATGGCCGGGAAAAATGAAGTCCCATACGCGTATTGGCCCTGAAACGTGCCTCCCATACACGTATTGCCCAAGTCAATACGCGTATGGCCTGCCCCAATACGCGTATGGCCAGGCGAAATGCAGATTTTTCCTGCAGAATTTTGTTCTGCGTTTTTCACCCAAACCACACCCAAATTCATCATCTAAACCTAGAAAAATACCAATTTGATGTACAATAACCTATATCTATCATGTATCAACAACAAGGAACACGAAAACATCACTTCCAACACGATTAAATCGAATTCTAACACTTTCTACACAAATGGGTTCATACCAAAACTCATAAAAATCATCAACAACCACAACACAATCATACATAATGATATACATTGATAAGATAATAAGATTTCACACCCTTACCCGGATAAATCGATTCCTAGAAGTTGTTTTTGAAGATTTCCAAGCTTTTCCTCTCTTTTCTCCTCTTCCTCTTTCTTTCTCTCCTTTTTCTCTCTATTTTTCTTTTCTTTCTCTTTCTCTCCTATTTCTTCTTCTTATTTCTTTTTCTTTTCTATTTTCTACTCAAATTCCATTAATTCATTTTCTCACATAATTCTACATTTAATCACTTTTATACCAATTTTACTAAATTTCTATCTTACCATTAATTGAGAAATGTCCAAAATACCCTCCATTCTAATTTTCCCGAAAACTCTCAAAAACGGTAAAATATCATAACATGTCAACATAGCATATTAACACACCAATTTCACAGATAAAATAATTTATCACTCAATTTAAATAAAAAACTCAACAAAATGGGAAAAATCGGAATCGGGGCGTTACAACTCTCCCCCACTTTAGAAATTTTCGTCCTTGAAAATATTACCTGATTCAAACAACTCCGGATATGACTCTCGCATCCTACTCTCTAGTTCCCAAGTCATATTGCCTTCCGCAGTGCCTCCCCATGCTACTTTCACAAGCGCAATATCCTTGCCCCTTAGCTTCTTAACTTCCCGGTCCAACATCCTAATCGGTAAAGCTTCAACCGTCAGGTTATCTCTCACTTCAACCTCGTCCATAGGAATAACATGTGATGGATCCGGAACATACTTCCGAAGTTGCGAAACATGGAATACATCATGCAAATTCAAAAGATTCGGAGGCAACGCCACACGGTAAGCCACAGCGCCAACTCGTGCAGAAATCTGATACGGACCAATAAAACGAGAAGTCAACTTCTTCGACTTCAAAGCACGACCCACACCCGTAACCGGCGTAACTCTCAAAAACACATGGTCGCCTTCTTGAAACTCAAGATCTTTCCTTCTCTTGTCATGATAACTCTTTTGTCTACTTTGAGAAGCTTTCATCTTCTCACAAATAAACTTCACTTTCTCCGTCGTTTGTTGTACCATCTCCGGTCCAACTAACGTCCTCTCACCGGTTTCATGCCAACACAAAGGTGTTCGACATCTCCATGTAACTTCACAACCACAAGAACATAAATCTCGGCTAACTTCTCCAAAGGATAACTAATATCAATTGGAATGAAGTGAGAAGATTTAGTAAGCCTATCAACGATTACCCAAATAGCATTATGACCTTTTTGCGTATTCGGCAATCCCGTAACAAAATCCATCGATATACTATCCCATTTCCACTCCGGAATGTCCAACGGTGGCATCAATCCACTAGGCTTTTGATGTTCCACCTTAGACTTTTGACAAGTTAAGCATGCATACACAAATTGAGCCACATCCCTCTTTAATCCGGACCACCAAAAGATTTTCTTCAAATCTTGATACATTTTATTAGCTCCTGGATGAATACTTAAGTTACTTCGGTGTCCTTCTTCCAATATCATCTTTTTCAACTCCGCATCATCGGGAATACAAACACGACCACGGAATCTCAAAACTCCAAAATTATCAACCTTGAAATCCTCATTCTCATTCATCATCAAATCAACGAACTTCAAATCCAACTTTTGCTTTTCACATACGGTTGCAAGAAAATCATTCGTAACATGTAGCATACCAAGTCTCACACTTCTCGGCGTCATTTCACAAACCAAACTCAAGTCTCTAAAATTCTCTAAAAGTTCCCATTCTCTCATCATCAATACGGACATATGTAACGACTTCCGACTCAAAGCATCGGCCACCACGTTTTCCTTACCCGGATGGTAATTCAAACCAAAATCATAATCCTTCAAAAGCTCTAACCACCTTCTTGGTCTCATGTTCAATTATTTTTTATCAAATAAATATTTCCAACTCTTGTGATCACTAAAAACTTCAAATCTTGCACCATAAAGATAGTGCCTCCAAATTTTCAAAACAAACACCACGACCGCAAACTCCAAGTCACGTGTAGGATAATTCTTTTCATGCACTCTCAATTGTCTTGAAGCATAAGCCACAACTTTTCCATCTTGCATCAAAACACCACCTAAACCAACCAATGAAGCATCACAATACACAACAAATGGTTCCGTCGGATTTGGCAAAATCAAGATCGGAGCCGTTGTCAACCTTCTTTTTAGCTCATTGAAACTCTCTTCACAATGAATATCCCAAATGAAAGCCTTTCCTTTACAAGTCAATTGCGCTAACGGAAGTGCCAACTTCTAAAATCCCTCAATAAACCTCCGATAATAACCCGCCAAGCCTAAAAAGCTTCGAATCTCCGTAACCGATCTAGGAGCCTCCCATTGCATCACTGCATCAATCTTGGATGGATCAACACTAATACCACTACCGGAAATAACATGTCCAAGAAAACTTACTTCCGACAACCAAAATTCACATTTCGACAACTTAGCATACAATTGTTTCTCTTTCAAAATTTGTAACACAATCCTCAAATGCTCTTCATGCTCCTCTTGAGACTTAGAATAAATCAAAATATCGTCGATGAACACAACCACAAAACGATCTAACTGTTCATGAAAAATACGATTCATGTATTCCATAAACCCACCCGGCGCATTAGAAACCCCGAATGGCATCACGAAATATTCGTAATGGCCATACCGTGTCCTAAAGGCCGTCTTTTGAATATCCTCTTCTTTCACCCGAATCTGGTGATATCCCGATCTCAAATCAACCTTTCTAAAAACACGCACACCAACCAATTGGTCCATCAAATCATCGATCCTTGGAAGCGGATACTTGCTCTTAATTGTCACCTTGTTCAATTGTCGATAATCAATGCATAACCGCATACTCCCATCCTTCTTCTTTACCAACAATACCGGAGCACCCCAAGGAGAAACACTTGGACTTACAAATCTCTTGTCCAACAAGTCATTCAATTGCTTCTTCAATTCTACCAACTCCGATGCCGACATACGATACAGTGCCATCGAAACCGGTCTAGTACCTGGAACTAGATCAATAGAAAACTCAACTTCTCTTTTCGGCAGTACATCCGTAATATCCTCCGGAAACACTTCTGGAAAATCACACACCACTGGGAACACATCAAGCTCAACTTTACTCTCCACCGACAATGATGCAAACAAACAGAACAATTGAGCTTCGTCCGCTAAAAGTTTCTTCAACTCTTTAGTGGATAGGAAACTCTCATCTTCATCATCTTCCAAAGAAGGAAACCTTACTAACTTGTGATAGCAATCTATATGAACTCGATTAAATTGCAACCAGTTCATACCCAAGATTACGTCCAATCCCTCCAACGACAAACATACTAAATCCATAATGAAGTCTTTACCATACATGGTCAAAGGACAACTTACACATACCAAAGACGTAGTTACCGACCCTGAAGCAGGAGTCTCAATAACCATCTCACCACCCCAAGAAGTCATAAACAAATTCAAACACTTAGCACACTCATGAGAAATGAATGAATGAGTCGCTCCCGTATCAATAATAGCAACTAAAGGCGTACTATTAATAAAGCATGTACCTTTAATCAAACGGTCTGCACTAGTAGTGTCCGTCCCTGCTAATGCAAACACCTTTCCGCCCGCTTGAGCTTGTTTCGGCTTAGTACACTTAGTACTAATGTGACCCACGTCTCCACAATTATAGCACTTCACTACATTCCTTCTACAATCGGTAGTAGCATGCCCAAGGCCTCCACAGTTAGAACATTTCACTACGGTCTTCCCACACTCAAATGATTTATGACCCATTTCACCACACTTGTAACACTTAACGGAACCGGAACCTCCTCCTCCAGATCTTTTATCAAAGTTTCCCCTATGCCTGCCCTTATCAATGGGTGTCACATAAGGTCCACTTCTAGCTTGTTGCTTTCCCTTTCTCTCATTCAAACTTTTGTAATGTGTAGAACGAGCCTTGCTATCTTCCTCGAAGATTCTACAACATTCCGTCAAATCCGTAAACCTTCTTATCCTTTAATATCCCACAGCTTGTTTAATCTCGGGACGCAAACCGTTCTCATATTTAATACACTTTGAGAACTCAGCAGTAATTGCAGCATAGTGAGGATGGAATTGAACCAACTCCACAAACTTAGCAGTATAGTCCACCACGGACATACTACCTTGTTTCAGTTCAAGGAACTCCATCTCCTTATTCCCTTTCACACTTTCAGGGTAATACTTCCTCAAGAACTCGGTACGAAATAAATCCCAAGTTATCTCTTCATCATCCACCTCAAGAACCTGACGCATACCGACCCACCAATCGTCGGCTTCTTCCTTCAGCATGTGAGACCCAAGCCGCACCTTATTCTCCTTCGCACAACCCATAACTCTGAAGATCCTTTCAATCTCTTTCAACCAAATTTGAGCACCATCGGGATCAAATCTTCCTTTGAAGACCGGTGGTTGATTCTTCCTGAACTCGTCATTAGCATTCACGTTCGGCGCACCTTCCACCGCCCTAGCCATTGCTTCCAAAGCAGCAGCCATCGCATTGTCGTTCCTACCAGCCATATTCCGATCATTCCCAAAAATGACAACAAGGTTAAACAACAGTTCAACCATCACAACAACAAGACAGACACAACTGACTCAACAGTGGCTCTGATACCACTTAATGTAACACCCCCTTTATATACCCCCAAATAATCACTTAATCATTTAGGCACATATTTAAATTTCGTCAGAGTATAATTATAAACATAGTATAAAAGAGGTATGTCACATTATACATGATATTAAAACATTCAACACCTGCTCAACCATTGATATGCAACAGTGGGGTAACTTTGCAACAGAGGAACTTAGTCCTTACACCCACATCTCAATATCTAGAATAAAAGCGGAAAATCTAAACATTGAATAACATCAAACATATATACATATATATATATATATATATACATATATATATATATATATATATATATATATATATATATATATATATATATATATATCATCAAGTATTATCCACCAGCATAATTCATGTTTACATAAACCTTCATCAACCAGATACATGTACAAATGTATCACAAAAGAATCATATATATATATCATAGCTACCCGGTGCTACATATCAGAGCCGACCGACCAAAAGAATGAAGACACGCTTCACAAAAAGACCACCAGCATACCTACTCTGCAATTCCTCATAGAGCATCATAAAACAGCAGAAGGGTGAGAAATATTATCATAATAACAATGCATATAATTATATATCTTAGCATAAGAATACACATATTCTACATTCTCACCACAATTCATCATAACTCACTCATATACATCACAATATATATATATACAAAACCAAGCATATCATCATGCATACTTTCACAAACCTTATCATTCCACATAAACATACATATTCATGTTTATCCATCAATGCACAATTATAACGATGATAAATGCAAATCATAGAGACCGACTCACGACTCTATGCAAATGCAATGCGGTACCGACTCAATCATCTCAAATTCACTCAGGAACTTATTGGAACCATCGCTCGTTACCAATGTAACTCCCCGTCGGGCCTACGATGTTCACCCATTGCTCACACCTCACATAGGCACACAATGTTTATGGATTGCTCACACCTCACATAGGCACACAATCCGATTGCTCACACCCCACATGGGCACACAATCGTTTGTAATCATCGCTCACACCTCACATAGGCACACGACGTTACAACGGAGTCTCATTAGAATCACACAACACAAGAATGCACATCATTATGCTTCACATGCAAAATGACTCAAGACATTTTTGAAATGCATACATATTCACAATATATTCATGCATTCATCTCATACTATCACATGCAATCTATATACATTCACATCAATGCATTATTGTATGATTCACATCCAAAACACACATTCAAACGGTAAAAGTCGCTAAATAACACTATTTCTGACTTTCTGAAATAATTAAATCGGCTAACAATTTCCAAATCATCATAATAAGAAAGCACAACTCAATAGCTTCACAACGATACCAAGAATGTAAAAATCGGATAAGCGGAACACAAGTTACGAAAGAAAAACGAAAACAATATTTGAAAAATCACATTTTTACACTTCTCCTGCCCATCCGCGTATGGACCAATGTCATACGCGTACGGCCAAAACTCATACGCGTACAATACGCAAATCACCAGATGGCCGGGAAAAATGAAGTCCCATACGCGTATTGGCCCTGAAACGTGCCTCCCATACGCGTATTGCCCAAGTCAATACGCGTATGGCCTGCCCCAATACGCGTATGGCCAGGCGAAATGCAGAATTTTCCTGCAGAATTTTGTTCTGCGTTTTTCACCCAAACCACACCCAAATTCATCATCTAAACCTAGAAAAATACCAATTTGATGTACAATAACCTATATCTATCATGTATCAACAACAAGGAACACGAAAACATCACTTCCAACACGATTAAATCGAATTCTAACACTTTCTACACAAATGGGTTCATACCAAAACTCATAAAAATCATCAACAACCACAACACAATCATACATAATGATATACATTGATAAGATAATAAGATTTCACACCCTTACCCGGATAAATCGATTCCTAGAAGTTGTTTTTGAAGATTTCCAAGCTTTTCATCTCTTTTCTCCTCTTCCTCTTTCTTTCTCTCCTTTTTCTCTCTATTTTTCTTTTCTTTCTCTTTCTCTCCTATTTCTTCTTCTTATTTCTTTTTCTTTTCTATTTTCTACTCAAATTCCATTAATTCATTTTCTCACATAATTCTACACTTAATCACTTTTCTACCAATTTTACTAAATTTCTATCTTACCATTAATTGAGAAATGTCCAAAATACCCTTCATTCTAATTTTCCCGAAAACTCTCAAAAACGGTAAAATATCATAACATGTCAACATAGCATATTAACACACCAATTTCACAGATAAAATAATTTATCACTCAATTTAAATAAAAGACTCAACAAAATGGGAAAAATCGAAATCGGGGCGTTACATTTATGATGTGTGGAAGATGTCCTAACCAATGTTCGAACATCTTTGGGTTAGTTATCCTTGGAGTAGGATTCTGAGATCACTTTTTGTCTAAGAGGTGTTTATCTTATCATATAGGAGAATGATGAGTTAAGGACTGTCTTGGATGTCTGATCGCTTTTTATCACTCAATTTAAATAAAAGACTCAACAAAATGGGAAAAATCGAAATCGGGGCGTTACATCTATGATGTGTGGAAGATGTCCTAACCAATGTTAGAACATCTTTGGGTTAGTTATCCTTGGAGTAGGATTCTGAGATCACTTTTTGTCTAAGAGGTGTTTATCTTATCATATAGGAGAATGATGAGTTAAGGACTGTCTTGGATGTCTGATGTGAATATGACATGCTAGAAGTGGACCAGTTTGGTGCTTGTGGAGCAAATGAGCTGAAGATTTTTGGAGCATCATTCGTGAAATATAGGGGGAGAACTTCTGTTTGTTAATTGTACTAGTGTGGTACTTGGTTTGGTTGAGGATCAAGCATTAAGTGAATGCGTTCAGCAGGTGTGTTGGACAGAGGGTGCGCTCTTGAAGACATATAGATGAGTCTTATGTTTTCCATTCATTTAAGGTGTTCTTCTTGCAAAGGGCACTGGTTGTCTTAGATAGGGGGAGTTGGACTTCTGTTTTGGATTTCTTGCTGCAGTAGTACAGTTATTTATCAAGATTGGTTGTGGTTTCAAAAAAATCTATGATAGTGTACCTCTTGTGAGGGTGTAATGTCAGACAAGATGTCATGACATTGTGTGACTGGTTTAGTTCCGGGTGGACTTGACTGGTTGATCTTGGTCATGTCATTGGGTTGTCAATGAATCAAAGTTGTACAAGCTTCTGAGTTGGATGTGTTTTGCTACTGGTTGATTGCCCTTATTGTATAGTTGCTTTGTTTGCCAAAAAGGGAGAGTTAGCCTAGGAGTTGTCTAGTTGTCTGGTGTGATTCTAGTTTTGAGGGGGAGTTTGTAGTTTGTGTAGCTGTTATGGTATTTGAATTTGTTTTTGGTGCAGTTGTAGGATGTTGCTGATGCTGGTTGTGTGTGATGTTGGCTGTTTCTGGTGTTGAGGGGGAGCTTCGGTTTGTTGATGGAATTTCTTTCTGCTGGTTTTTGGTTTGTCTAAATTCTGGCCAAAAAGGGGGAGAGTTGTTGCCTGTTTTTTTAGTTGTTTTGTGTGTGCAACTGGCTTTTATTGGAATGTTAGAAGTGTTTGTATATAAATCTGCTGCAGGGATTTCTATTCATTGGTAATGCTATAGTGTTTTAGCCACAATTTGCCAAAGGGGGAGATTGTTAGTTCAGAATTGGCAGCATCTGTGCTAAAACACCCTGTTACATCAAGATGTCTTACTTGATGTCGTGACATGTTATTTCTAACATTCTGCAGTTTGTGTTTCTTAAAGGTAGCAGGACTGTGTACTGATGTCAAACACGATGTCCTAACATCTATTGACAGAACATCCTGTTAAGGTTGGTTTTATTTGCTGCGAAGTCTGACGTGTGTTTACATTCTGTTATTGGCGAGAGAAAATCATGGTCTGTCGTTTTGTAGCAGCAATATGTTTATTACTTGCTAAGAAGAACAGGTTAAGCAAGAAGTCCTGCTGTATGCTGAGACATGTTGAAATAAAAAGTTCTCATCATCTGGAGCAACGTGTAGGATAAGATGTCCTATGCTGAATCATTCGACATCGCGCCTGTGCTGAGCTGGACAGTTAAATTCTGTTATGATTTAACAGATGCAGAATATTCTGGGAATATTATGATTCCTATGTGGCACTGTTTTGTTTGGTTTGGAAGATTCAAGTAAGAATCAAGAAGAATAATGACTCTCTAAATTATGGAGATAATTTAGGAAAGATTTGATTGAAGACCTATTTTGGTGCAGAAGTTATCGCATATTATTAACATCAGTTTTATTGTGATTTGAAGCCCAAATCCAGTTGGGATGTAGGTTATAAATAGGAGTGTTTGTAACCTGATTTTGTAACGATTCCAAGATGTAAAATTATTAGGGTTTCATTCTTGTGAACCACTCTCTAGGAGAGTTGGTATATGTGAAAATTGGATTCTGAGATGGTCACTGTTCTCCTCGAAGCTTTTAAGCAAGAGTGAGTATTGTTCTTTGAGGAAGCTGTTAAGCAACTCTAAGTATTGTTCTTAGTCATGGGTGTCATGTCTAGGTATTGTCATGGAAGTGTGTCTGTTATTTTTGTTGAAGAGCTGTTGGAATTCAAGTTATTGATGCAGTGGCTGAGGTGTTGACTGCTAGACATTATTGCGATGATTGGAAGTGAGATGGAGTCCCTTATCTAGGGTGGAGTTAGGTAGAAGGGTCATTGGGTAGTGATTAAGTGAGTAGATCATCAACGGGTGTGTTGATTGTAGGGTCTATGAATTGATACTGCTGATAGTGAACTTCCTTCCTGGCTTGGTATGCCCCCAGATGTAGGTTGTTAGACCGAACTGGGTGAACAAATTCTGTGTGTTGTTTATGCTTTTCAGTACTCTTATTGTTTATACCTTGCCATGTTATCTGTAACAGACCAGATGTCTCGACATCCTGTAGGACATCTGGGAACTGTCATACCAGAATTTCAATAATGAATATATTTTATTACCGTAGAGCTATAGATGGATATAATAGGTTGAAAGATTCAAGAAAACAGAGAAAGCCAACATGGAACATTACTCCCAAAGTAAGTTAACAATTTCTTGAATAACTTAAAGTTTATTAATAATTTTTGTATATATATATATATATATATATATATATATATATATATATATATACTATTTACTTACTATAACTTATGGTAATTGTAGTGCCAAAGACAATCTTTCAATTATTAGTGTGGCTATTATGTTATGATATATATGTTGAACATTGTATCTGTGGGGATTGTTAATTCATGGAATCAGGTATTTAACAAAAGCTTCAATTATATGTGTTAATTTTCTTCTTTAATGTTAATACAATATTCTAATATTATTTAATATTTATTCAGATATTTGGAGACTCGACACCATTTTATGAGGATTACGTTACGAATGTTCAAGAACGCTGCGCAAATTTCATTGTAGAATCCATTTGAAGTAATTTGATTACGTGTCGGTGCTATTTATTTTTGTGCTTCTATTGTAGGCTTCATAGTTTTTTTAGCTTTGCTTAGATAAGCTAGTGTTATGGTAGAGCCATAGTTTGATTTTGGCAAGAGGTACTAAGTTTCATGGTACTGTTTGATACATAGTTTCATGAATATTTTATAACTGATTAAATTTATTTAAAACTTTGTTCTATGGTATTTTATTTTAATGGTTGTGTATGAAATATTTGATTAGTATTTGGTTGTGATGAAATTTCGTATTATTTATAATTTTTTGTACAATATTGTGGTAGAAATCAAAGAAAAATGACAATTAGAAAAAAAAATGACATTGTACTTTTAAATCGAATGAACCAATTTAAAATAACATTACTAAATCAAATGAACTAATTTAAATTTAAGAATTTAAATCAGAGCATATAGATTTAAAAGCTTTCATTACTTTTTGAACTTTTTTTAAATGTGTCAAAATGATTTAAATAAACACTTTTAAATCAGACTAGCTGATTTAATAAAATATTTTAAATCGGATGATACCTGATTTAAAACCTTTCTTTACTTTTTGAACTTTTTTAAATGTGTCAAACCGATTTAAATAAACACTTTTAAATCAGACTAGCCGATTTAATAAAATATTTTAAATTGAATGGAACCTGATTTAAAACCTTTCATTACTTCTTCAACATTTTTAAAATGTGTCAAACCGATTTAAATAAACACTTTTAAATCAGACAAACCGATTTAATAAAATATTTTAAATCGGATGGAACCTGATTTAATATCTAAAAACTTTCTAAATCGGCCCACCAACCGATTTAAAAAGTTATTTTTAACCGATTTAAAAAGTATTTTTTATACTAGTGAGAGAACAAATGAGGCTTACAACACGAAGGGAAGGCCCAGATGAAAATTGTTTTGAAAACGGCGATCGCGCCGAGATTTTAAAATCGAATCGGGACTTATACAATGACTGAGGCCCAAAAAGTTTTATGTACAAGAGAATGGGATTTACACTCTATTAGAGGCCTAAAAAGTTTTCTGTATAAAGGGATGAGACTTACACTCTATTAGAGGCCCAAAAGTGTTTCAAAATGAAGTTTGAAAATTTTAAAATCAAGAGAAAAACCCTAATTTTAAATAAAGTGTATTTTTCAAAGAAAATTAAAGAATAAATGATATAAAATATCAAATATATTCAAAAATGCAAGCTCCAAGTGTTTGACTAAATTTTGGTAAAATGTAATGTTGGAAAAGATGTTCCAACATGAAGGTTTTATCCCCAAACTGAAGATGTCGAGTGAAATGTCTTAACATGAAGACTCGACATCATGACTAACTCAGCAAGTTTGTTTCAAATCTGTTCCAAGATTCAAGGCGCAATTGGCAGTGCATCAAGGATCAAAGATATGAAGCCCAACAAAGCTGAAGACTATAAAAGAAGACCAATAGCTAGACAGAAGAGAGAAAGAGGATGACATAAACTTGGAATCCTAATTTGTAAAGTAGGGTTTAGGTTTGAGAGTCGTAGGTTTCTCTTGTAAGTCTCATTCTGTTTCGGTTTGATGCAGTGTGGTCGACATAGGAACTTGTACAGATTCAGAAGCCTGTAGGCAATGAATCGTGAGTGTTCTTGGATGAAGCTTTGAAGCAAATCCAAGTTAACTTGTTAGTCAAGGATGTTTGACTGAACTTTGTATTGGAAGGGGTGTCTTTCAATAGGGTAGATACAATTATGGTGTAGTAACTGTTAGATATCACAGGTTGTGATTTAGGAAGTGAGAGGGGGTTCTCTTATCATTTAGATGTGACTTCTATCAATAAAGACTTCATTGGGTAGTGATAGATTAGCGTGAGTGCTTTCTGTAAACCTGAGGTTGTTTGCATAAAACTATACTACTAATAGTGATTTCTTCTTCCTGGATTGGTATCCCCCAGATGTAGGTGAGTTGCACCGAACAGGGTCATCATATTCTGTGTTGTTTATCATTCTGCTATTTTCAGTTCAGTCTTGATTAACATGTTGGATCAGATGTTGTGACATTTGTGATTCTGCAGTTCTGATATTCAAGCTATCAGTCTGCTGTTGCGCCTCTGTGTTTAAATCATTATGTAGCACAATATCTTGACATGTGTTAGGACATCTGATGTCTGCATATGCCAGAATTTCAAAAAACAAATTGTAAACTTTGAAAAATGTTTTGAAAAAGCATGTTTAATCGCATGAAAACTTGAAATTCATTTGAAGTTGAAAAATAAAAGTGGAAATTTCATTTAAAAATGTTTAAAAACAAATAAAATGAAATTATTTACAAAAATTCAAGCTATATTAAATAAATAATATAAATTTGTTTTTTTTGAAGAATAAAATATTTTAACATTTTTGTGGCTTTTTTAAAAAAAAGGACCAATAAAAAATAAATAAATTTGAAAGAGAAATTAATTTTTTGAAGTTATTTAAGAAATTATGAAAAATGTGAAAAGAAAAAGTGGTAAAAAAAATGGGATGGTCCTCCCAAGGTTTGAACCCAGGCCCTTGGGGTGGAGGGTTTAAAACTTTACCAACTGAGCCAGGTGTGTTGGCTGATAGAGAATGGGAGGAGTAAATAATATAGGAAACCTTCTTTTGAAAATGACTAAAAAAAATACCAAAAGGTTTGGGGCGAGGGGGATTCAAACCCCAGACCTCTCGCTCGCTACACACACACAAATACTAGTATTTCCATTAAGACGCAATGCCAATTCAAACATATATTGGCAACAAAATAATATATAATATGATTGGTTTTAAAAACCTAAAAATGGCGCCATGGCCATCTTCTTCCTTGGCTCAACATCATACTTGCGTGAAGCAAGCTATCTTTCTCGTTTCACAACCATTTTACAAGATGTAAACATGAAAATCATTCATTTTTAACAAGGAACATGATGGTTCTTTTTAATTTCATTTAAATCAAATGTAACAAGAGATGTCACATTGTAACTAAATGAACCCTAAAATATGCAAGAACTAAATGAAGTCTCATACACGCAAAATAAATAACAATTGATCGAGGGTTAATGGTCACGACAATATAACAAACATGTTTGGGCTTTAAAAAATAAAAAATGATGCATGGATCATAGAGATTGAAAGGTTCAGGCTTACCTCTGCATGAAGGGATCGAATTCTATTGTAGAGATGTTACAGAAGTGAAACAATGATCAGGATAGCTTCCATAGGCCTCAAGGATTGTGTTGCAACCTTTAGAATGACTTGGAACTCCCTAGATCACTTGGCTAGAATTCAGTTACAATTGGATCAAGATGACTAGTGAGATCCTGATTCTGGTGTTACAGAAGTGATTAAGGTGTTTGGATCACTTATATATGTTGTATATGAGGTGTGTGAACCATTGGTTTGAGTTGCATTGGTCTCCAACTCAAAACCCGATAGTGCTTTCTCAAGAAAATGGAGTTTTTGTGCTTAAGAAGGAAAGGAGAGAAAGATATGTTGTAAGTTGCTTTGGTGTACTTTGAATGATCAATAAGAAGCTCTATTTATAGGAGAAGAGTTGTGCTGAACCTTCTCACTTGAATCTCAAAGCATAAGAATGGAGTCAGTGGTCGTGCTAAGCATAATTGCTTCTTACACAGGGTACTCATGGTTGCTCCAAATAGCTAAGTTATGCATTGACTCAATTCAAATTCTGCAGATGATTTTATTGTTGTTTATAGGAGCATCTTGACTGACAAGAATCTTTTTGTTGAATGCGCACTATTACACATAAATGTCATTTTGAATTCAAGGCACAAAGTGACAAAACCAATCATGCCATTTGAGATTTCCTTGACTCCTTGGTCCAACTTTGCAGGTTTGTGGTGATTCATCTGTTATACATTGCATGTGAGTGGTTTTGATCATTACCCTTGACAAAAATAATCGTGGCTAGCAAGAAATGCACAAAACATTCTTGCAAAACAGTTTGCAGCAAGGCATGTTGCAACTGTCATAACCTCTAACTCAAGTGGAATTTTCTCATGCTCTTGGCCTCATTGGAAAGCTTGCATATCCCTCTTTAACTTTGATGTCCACCAATGGACCTGGTTCAGCTTGCATTAAGGTGAAAAATGACTTGGAAGTTGGTAAAAATGTTGAAATAACAAGGCAGAATTCTCACTAGGTATTTATTACACATTTTGGTTTTCTCACCAGTTTGATCCACGCCTAATTAAAACTCCATGAATAAATAGGGTTGAGATAGTTGAAGCTTTTGTAGAGTGTAGGAAGACCTATAAATCAGGCTTTGGATCACTCAAAATGGTTGCTTGGATCAAAAGTTATGGTCCTTTGAAGTTGATATCAAAACCATTCAAATTTAGTAACTTAGAAAAATTTTCATTTTTTCAAGATTACCCCTTTTACAAGTTATCATGATTTCTTGATCAATTCTTGTTCAAATGACATTATAGATCATATTTTATGAGAATATGAGTCATAAGGATCATTTTTGCCTACAAAGTCATGTTTTTACTTTTGGCTCCGGAGCAGTTCGGTGCGGAAAAACCCTAATTCCCGACTTTTGAGGAATGTATTCTCAGAGGGTAAGTTAACTTTGCAAATGGACCCTTAGGGTTATCTTGAGCATATTGAGTCAAATTTTTAAGCCTTGGCTCATTCCCTTATTAAGATTTCACTTTGGAGGTCTCAGTCGACCAAAACCCTAATTTGGTAACACTGAGAGTTTTGAGGCTCATATGTCCTGAGATTTTACACTCTTGTGCTTAATTTTTGATATGGGAGACCTCTTGAATCTTCATGGATGTTTGAGAGGTTTAGACAAGTTGAAGATCATGTCATTTCTTGATTGATCTTTTGTCTAAGTGTTCTGAGAGGACTCGAAACCCTAATTCTTGATTGTATTGAATGCTCAACAATTATTGAGGAGATTGATGAGGTATGATGGCACAACCATATTATGGTAATGATCTTTACAATGATGGGAAATCTTGGTGCTCAAAATTTGGGGTATGACAGATGCCCCTTATTTAATCTTCTTGGACCCGAAGGTGTGAATGGCGAAGATATTCGAACATTCAGGGTGCAAGAGGATTAAATATCGGAATACCCGAAATTTTGATTATGGTTGTGAATAGTGGTTTACTCAACCATCTTCTTTTGCTAAGCAATGTTACTTAGAAAAGGGTAAAACTTCCCCTCGATCCTGGTCTTCAGCCATGGAACTAGTCTCAGTTTCTTTTGAAATAAACTTCCCCTCGATCCTGGTCTTCAGCCACGGAACTAGTCTCAATTTATTTTGAACTAAACTTCCCCTCGATCCTGGTATTCAGCCACTGAACTGGTCTCAGTTTCTTTTGAACTAAAATTCCCCTCGATCCTTGTCTTCAGCCACGGAACTGGTCTCAGTTTCTTTTGAACTAAACTTCCCCTCGATCCTGGTCACTAGGCACGGAACTGGTCTCAGTTTCTTCTTGTCGAGTTCTTTCCTTAACATGGAATGCTATGTGCAACAGTCTTCATCAAACTTTTCGCCAGGCTATACTAGGGAGACACCATTTGACAGAAAAAATTAATGTCAGACTTGCCGTGGAAACTCATTTCTCTTATTTGTAGAGGTGTGCAAACTTCTCTGTTGGAGATTCCATTTGGTGACTCTAATAGGGAAAAAGAGTCTCTTAAGAGACTGCTTTTTGCTTGGGGATATTACATCATACTTTTCTTCGAGATCCTTCCGGAGAAATGTCATGTGATGTGATCCAATTTTGAGATGCTGATGACTTCATTAACATCAAATTTCTTGGGAGAAAAATTGATGTATTACTGAGAATATTCGGTTAAGAGGCTTTCTCTGGGGATTTTCCTTGATCCGGGAAAATATCATCTTCAATGGTGAAGAGTGATGTTCCAAAGGTGTCTGTTGAATGTCTTCTTGCCTTTCAGAGGTTCAAGTTATCAAAGTGGTCGAGGACAATCCCCAATCTAGAAATAAACTGGGGTTTTGACAAGTAAATCGACTTCTGAAGAAGCTATCGATGTTCCTTTTTTGTGTTCAGTAGTCAAGAGGAATTACTATCTTTATTTTAAAAGCAGAAGAAATTTTTGACAAGTAAATTCATTTTGTTTTGTTTCAAGAATCGTTGATCATATTAAAAATGTCATTCTGCAAAGCAAAATAAATGAGAATTGCAAACAAAAACACTAGGGCTCAAACTTTATTTATAGAATGGTAATCAGTCAAGCGCATCATCCCATAGAGCATTTACAAAGTTTAGAAAATGGTAATTTTAGGGAAAAGGGGCTACATTAAAACATAACGACCATTATCCTTCTACCAACTTTGAATTCTGGACATTCTGAGCTTCTATCGAAGGTGGCCTTGACTGAAGTCTTTCGGCGGATGGTGTTACCGCTGGGTATTTAACCTTGTTGGACGTAGTTACTTGCCATGAATCCCTAACTTTTTCCTGGATCGTCTTTTGAGGTTTCCAATCCATCGAGATGTTTTTTTGCTTATGTCTCTAATTTTTGCCTGGACCGCCCTTTCGGGTTTTCAATCCATCGAGACGTTTTTTTTAGACGAAGTATTTCTTGACTACATCAACATTTGTGGGGTAGATAAACTCTTCTCCATCCATGGTTGCGAGTCTCAGGGCACCGCCTGAGAAGGCTTTCTTAACCACATAAGGGCCGTCATAATTCGGAGTCCATTTGCCCCGGGAATCAGTGAGAAATGATTGTATCTTCTTGAGCACGAGGTCCCTTTTTCTGAAGACACGGGGTCAGACCTTTTTGTCAAACCCTTTCTTCATTCTTTGCTGATACAGCTGACCATGACATAAACTTGTCATTTTCTTTTCTTCGATTAAGTTCAGTTCATCGTGCCTGCTTTGACACAATTCAGCTTCTGTTATCTTAGCTTCCATCAATACCCTGAGTGATGGGATCTCTACTTCTATGGGGAGCACGGCTTCCATGCCATATACTAGAGAGAAAGGGGATGCCCCTATTGAAGTGTGGTCAGATGTGCGATAACCGTGAAGAGCAAAGGGTAGCATTTCATGCCAGTCTTTGTAAGTTACAACCATCTTTTGAACGATTTTCTTAATGTTCTTGTTAGCCGCTCCTACTGCTCCGTTCATCTTAGGTCGGTAAGGAGATGAGTTATGATGTTTAATCTTGAACTCAACACACAACTCTTTCATCATCTTATTGTTCTTGATAAATCGGACCACCACTTGTCGGGTCACATTGGTGTATGACGCTGCTTCGACCCACTTGGTGAAGTAGTCAATGGCTACCAAGATGAACCGATGTCCATTTGATGCTTTGGGTTCAATCATGCCAATCATGTCGATTCCCCATATAGAAAAAGGCCATGGAGAAGAAAGGGCTTTGAGATGCATGGGCGGTACATGGATTTTGTCAGCGTATCCTTTCTGGACGCCCCAGGTGGGTGCTCTTGTTTTAGAAGGAAGCACTTAATATCATGATACCATGGTTTGTCGTTTATGACTACTTCAATTGTGAAAATGTAAGCGGGTTTTTCAAGGCGCATAATGTCAATTTTGGGGACATCATTCCAATGATTTACAACAATCATGGAAGAGAGAGTGGCTAGTGCATCAGCCATGTAATTTTCTTCACGAGGAATGTGTCGAAACTCAATTTTATTGAAGAATGGTAGCAACCTTCTTGCCAAGTCTTTGTAGGGAATCAGTCCTGATTGATATGTGTTCCATTCTCCTTTGGTCTGATTGATAACCAGGGTTGAATCTCCATACACATCCAAATTCTTTATCCTTAAGTCGATTGCTTCTTCGAGACCCATGATACAAGCTTCGTATTCAGCCTCATTGTTTATGCATTTGAATGTCAATCTGGAAGTGAAAGGAATATGGGTACCCTGAGGTGTTATGATAATTACCCCAATCCCGTCTCCATAACAGTCGACTGCTGCGTTGAATATTAATCCCCATTAGGATCCTGGTTCTGGCCCTTCACTGGGTAGCGGTTCATCGCAATCTTTCATTTTTAAGTACATTACATCTTCATATGGGAATTCAAATCCGACTGATTCCTGATTGTCAATCGGTTGATGAGCCAAATGATCAGCTAAAATACTTCCTTTGAAAGCTTTCTGAGCATGGTACTCGATATCATATTCTGATAACAACATCTTCCAACGGGCAATCCTTCCCGTGAGAGAAGGCTTTTCAAATACGCACTTGATCGGATCCATTTCGGAGATTAACCAAGTAGTGTGACAAATCATGTACTGGCGAAGACGTTTAGTTGCCCAAGCTAAAGCGCATCAAATTTTCTCAAGCATAATGTACCGAGTTTCACAGTCCGTGAATTTCTTGCTTAAGTAAGAAATGGCATATTCTTTTCTTTTTGTCACGTCTTGTTGGCCAAGTACACCGCCCATGGAATCTTCCAGGACTGTTAAATATATGATCAGTGGTCTTCCTTCCACTGGAGGAGACCGAATAAGTGGGTTCAACAGATATTCTCAGTTTTTGGAGAAGGAATTTTTTGAATTGCCCTGACTTTATCGGGATCAACCTCAATTCCTTTCTGGCCGACGATGAATCCTAAGAGTTTTCCTGAGCGGAAACTGAATGTGTGCTTATTGGGATTCAAGCGGAGTTTGTATTTTCTCAGACGCTTGAATAACTTTGATAGGTGTTCCACATGCTCTTATTCTGTTTTAGATTTAGAAATCATGTCATCGACGTACACTTCAATATTTTTGTGCATCATGTTGTGAAACAGAGTTGTCATGGCCCTTTGATAGGTTGCCCTGGCGTTCTTCAAAGCGAATGGCATTACCTTGTAACAAAAGGTGTCCCATGGGGTTATGAATGAAGTTTTCTCCATATCTTCCGACGCCATTTTGATTTATTTATAGCCCGAGAATCCATCCATGAAGGAGAAGACTTAAATTTTGTTGTGCTGGCTACCAGCATGTCAATGTTTGGTAGGGGAAGTCATCCTTTGTACTTACTTTGTTCAGATCCCTGTAGTCCATACACATTCTGACTTTTCTGTCCTTTTTCAGAACTGGCACTATGTTGGCCAACCATTGAGGATATTTTGAGGTGCGAGGAAACCTGCGTCGATCTGCTTTTGTACTTCCTCCTTAATTTTGATGGCCATATCAGGGTGAGTCCTTCTCAGTCTTTGTTTAACCAGAGGACATTCTACTTTTAGCTGTAAATGATGTTCAACGATGCTGGTATCCAACCCTGACATGTCCTGGTAGGACCAAGCAAACATATCTAGAAACTCTTTAAGAAGTTTAATCAAGTCTTCTCTGACAGTTGGACTGGGCAGTGCTCCAAACTTGAATTTTTTCCTTTCTTCCTCTGAAGCCATATTTACCGTTTCCAACAGTTCCTTGTGAGGCTCAATAGACCTTTCCTCTTGTCTGAGTAGTCGGGAGATCTCTTCCAGAATTTCTACATCCTCTTCTTCTTCAGCTTCAAATACCGGGAATTCAAAGTTGGGAGAAGGCATTGGATCGTATGTTTCAATGGGGTTTAAAACAAGAAATTTGCATGACATGATAATTCATTTTTTTAGAAAAGATAGAGAGAATGCAAGAGTGTGTGCAGTGTATTTTCGTAAAAATGCTTTTTTTATCTTGGGTTGTTTTTAGGATTACCGTTTTCTGGAAAAGCGAAAAGTGAAAACAACAATAAATGCGGAAATGACAGAATGACATTATTTATTCATGATTTTTTGATTCTTGAAACACAACTCTATAAAACAAAACTCTGTCGCTTTGGGTGAAGCGGAGAGGGACATTTACATAAACGTGAGCCCTATAAAACATCCATTTCACCTGGGTAGGATGAAAGGTTAAAACAAAGATGGTAATTACTTAGACTTATGGACAACTTTCGGGACATCCACAGCAACCCAGTGGCGATGAACTCCTCTGTGAATCACAAAGTCTGGTATTTTCTTTCTTGGTTTGTCTCCAGAAATAACACTGATTTTTGGTGGTGTAGGATCATTGGAGTTTTCCTCCCATGCAGAATTGTCATAAATGAACTCTTCTGTTGTATTTTCCATAGTGTTTTCACTCTCAAAGGCATCCTCCTATCCAGTTGGCTGGATGTCCTCAAGCCTGATACGAGAGCTTTCGGGAGCACTGTACTTAACTAAAAAGTCGTACTTGCCGCTTGGTTGTCCCAAGGTGTCCCATGATTCTGTGGGACTGGAGGAGTTATCTTCCTCAATGATGTTTATTTTAGGAAATGCATAATTAATGAATTCTTCTCCTACAACCTTCGCAAATTCATCAACATGGTGCCGGTAATGTTCGGAATGTCTTGAGTAATGATTCCATGATTCTGTGGGGACATGGGTATTCTTTTTAATATTACTCAGCTGATAGGCATCGTCTGGATGACTCTTCTTCCCCAAGTCTTTTGTGTATGGCTTCCAGATAGGCAAGTCATCCCTGTGATCATAATAATCATAGTCAAAGTTGTCTTTCATTAGATTCTCTTCCTCTAATGAATTGGGTGGAGCACGACATCCTTCAGGATCATAATCTCCATAGATCATCCTGCACCTTCAGAGACTTCAGCAGCGGAAAAACTTCAATCAATAATCTTGAAACCTCCAATCAGCAGCATCAGCAGTAACATCTTTTCTTCACAAAACTCTGCTGCTCACATAAAAACTTCAGCATGTATCATTATGCTGCAAACAGCTACAATCTTCAAACAGCTGCACATATTATCTTCAACTATGTTGCTCCCCCTCAATCATGAACCAGCATGGCAGCTGTCAATTACTCCCCCTTAATATCTGCATCACTTTAGCAGCATTTGTCATTTTTTGATACTCTTGACTCTCTTGGCTATTTCTCCCCCTTTTTAGCCACAATTAGAGAAGCTTCAATCAGAAGCCCTATGAACTACAGTCAGTACACCCTAGCTCTCATTGTTAGCCTCACAGTTAGCAACCAGGCAAAACAAATCATAGAAGGAAACCAAAAACATAAACAGGTGCATATAACAGCACAGAATTCAAATTACATAACCAAGCACATTAAGTGTTGAAACAAAGACAGAAAATAGACTAAAACTACTAGACGCAAAAGCAAATAAGCTAGCCTTCATTTGAACTAGATCCAACTCCAGGATTCTCTTCCTCCTCCTCTGAGCTATCGGCACTGTAATTTTCACACTCACCACTCTTATCAACCTCATCTTCCTCAGAGCCATCAACATTGTTCTCATTATTTTCTTCAGGAACATCATCACCACTGTCCAGTTCTAACTGCTGGATCAGCTTTTCAAGTCTCTCTTTTCTAACCAGACTGGTACTGATGATTGCATCAAGGTATTTGCACATGGTCTTCAATTCTTCGATCAGTTTAGCCTTTGTAGTCTTCTTCTTGACTTCAGCAGTTGATGTTAGAACAATGTCTGGAACATGATGTCCAGAAAACAGTTTAGGGTGTAGGGACAAGGCTGTCATCCTCTGGCAAGCTATGTCTGAGCTTGTTAAAGTCTCAGGTTGCTGATCTAAAATAATTCCACACACCAAAGAGGGGAATGCTATAGGTAATTTGAGAGCATTGGTTTCAGCATGTTTTACCACTTGGTTAAAGATGTAGCTTCCAAAGTCAAATTTTATTTTCTTTCCAACAGCATAGATAAACTTTCCAAGTCCAACAGCAATTGTTGTTTTATGGTTGGTTGGCACCTAGTTCGCTGCACCAATCCTGTGAAGAACGACATACTTAATGCTGAGCTTGCTAGTCTTCAGCTTCCTTTTCAAAGGCCATACCTTCACTTGTCCAGCAGTAATCTCCTTGCAGATATCGTTATCAGTAGACTCGAGATCACTGCATTCTCCATCATGTCTACCTAGATATTTGTTGATGATGCTAGGAGAAAAATTGATGCACTTCCCTCTAACAAATACTTTCATGAAGTCTGTGCTTCTCTTGTCAGTAATATTGATAGGTATGTTAACAATAAACTCTTTGACAAGCCCATCATACCTTTTTGGAAGAGCAGTCATAGTCTTAGCCAGACCAGCAGCATTTATCAGTTTCATAATTTCTTCCATTCCCAAAGCTTCTTTTCCAAGTTCCCTTTCCAAGGCTAATCTTCTCTGACAAACAAACTTCCACATAGATGCACTACTGGCATAATGGAAGGATATGTTGTCCACTGGCACTTCTAGGACCTTATCAGAGATTCTTTTTAAAATGGTTTTTATGATAGGCGTGATGTCCTGAACATCATCTTCACCATCATATTCAGACTCTGAATGCTCCACAGCCTTCCTTTTTCTAGGATTTACTTTCACTTTACTCCAGGCTTTTGTAGGTCCAACAACACTGTTCTTCTTCTTATCATCAGATGACCTCTTAGGAGAGGATTCAACCTTCTTTTCCTTCCTAGATTTTAGCCTTTTTGCAATACTTGGGACAGCTCTTGATATCACTTCATCATCTGATAGATCATCTACATTGATCACACCAACAGAAGGGGGTTCAGCAGATGTTCTAACATTCTCCTCAACATTTGTCTCTTCATGCATGTCTTTACTTTGATCAGCATCTTCAATAGCTGTTATTGCAAGTTGTTGAAGACTTGACTTATCTACTTGCACGCTATCTTTCTCAGCTGGCATCTGATTCAGCGGAATTGAACTTCCTTTAACAGGGATGCCTTTGTCCAGAATTTTTGAGGCAAACTTCTCTTCAATAGACTGAGAAGTTGATGATTTTGGCACAGGTTTGTCCCCAAATAACACACTCGTAACAACTTTCTTTGTTTCAGGATTCTTAAAGACAGTAGCAGGTCTCTTAGGAGTTAGTTTAGTGGGTCTCGAAGTACATGATTCAGGAAGAATGGTTGAGAGGGGCTCAATGTCCATAGGATCGGATGCTGAACCTTCGTCAGTGGAAACCTAGCTCTTCCTTTTGTGGAACTCTGACACTCAGATTTCTTGGATGGAGAAGCCATGAATCCTTTCAGCGAGGGTTGATTCTTGAAGGCGAAGAAGTTAATTCGTTGCGAGAACAGGGCTTTGAAGAAGCGTGATGTTGCAGCACCAAGAAATGGGGGTCTGAGGCAAGGAGCTTGATTTTGTGTAATTTTTAAAGACCAATTACTAATTTTCTCCCTCCATAAAGACTTTCCTTTTAAAAAATTCACATCAGGATTAATTAACTCTGAGTGACCTTTCAGCATCCTGACGTCATAGTCTGATGTTATAACATTAACTTGAGCATCATTAGTTGAATTACCTTCAAGAGAAATCCACTGATAGCAATTATCTTTGGTTCTGACACCCTTCATAACAACTTGATTTTGCTCACCAGATACCACACACTTATCTTTGGTGTAGCTGACTGTGTAACCTTCATCACACAACTAGTTTACGCTGATCAAATTTGCATTTAAACCACTGACAAATAGAACATTATCAAGTTTAGGTCTACCATCACCTTTCACTTTTCCAACTCCTGCAACTACACCTTTCTTGCCATTGCCAAATATAACCTCATGAGTGGGACAATGACTGACTTCAACTATCAAAGTTCTGAATCCAGTCATGTGCTTTGAGCATCCGCTGTCAAAGTACCATGTATCCTTATCAACTTGGCTACCTGAGGTGTGGGCTAAAAGACATTTCACCTTCTCCTTAGGAACCCATTGTTTAGCAACTTTAGGTCTGACCTCCTTGGGTTTGCTTTGAGGAGCAGATTATGGATAACCATGTAATTTAAAACAAGAGTACTACATGTGTCCAAACCTTCCGTAATAGAAGCATCTTACTCTGTCATCTCTAAAGTGGTTAAATCTTTTGCCACTTTGATGATAATGTTGTGGCTGCCACCCATAATGTCTTCTTCTTCCATAGTTGGAATATCTTCTTCTGTACTGATGTTGTCTTCTAGGCTGTCTCCTATGGTTTTGAGGCTTCCTTCTTCCATAGTTATGAGGCACATCATTGTTGTATCCATATCCATACCCATACCAGTTTCCCTGATGTTGAGACATCTGATGAGACATATTCTGTTTGAACCTTGCAGCTTGCATGCTCTTGTGATATTGGGGAGGCATATACTGACTAGCTCCTTGAGGCTGCATCTTTCTCTGATGGGGACCATTCTTTTTCTCAACATTCTGAGGCCGAACAACCTTCTTATGGGTAGGATCCTGTCTCTTTGTTTGAGACATTGGTTGATACACCTCCTCCTTTGCTCCTGAAGTGCTTGCTTTAGCAGAAACCTTTTTCTCAGCCACAAATCCTATACCTGACTTATCACCAGCAACCTTTTCTATCTGAAGGATCTTATCAAGTGTGTCTGTACCACAGCTCAGCATCCTAACAGACTTGGTCATATGATCAAGGTGAGCTTTGACCAGTACAACTTCATTTTCCAGATCAGCTTTTTCATTCTCAAGCTGAGCAATCTGTTGCTTGTGGCACTTATTTTCTTGACAAATCTCAGCACTTCTTAAACACAGCTCTTGATAAGTAGATGCTAACTCCTCATACGTTATTTCTCCATTACTAGAATCATCATCAGAAACAACAGTTTATGTTAAAGCTCTAACATGCTTTGCTGACTCACCTTCACTTTCACTATCAGAGTCAGACCAGGAAACTGTCATTCCCTTCTTCTGCTTTTTCAAGAAGGTGGGACATTCTTTCTTGACATGTCCATACCCTTCACACTCAAAGCATTGAACTCCTTTATCTTGGGCAGTTCTCTCTTCATCCTTCTCTTTTGACTTGTTGGTGTCAGAAGATATGTTCTTGACATTAGGCCTGGAGTTATTATTCATTCTCTTGAACACTTTGTTGAACTATCTTTTCTTCTCTTGATCATTTGACACCAAGGCTATACTCTTTGGCTTCTTTTCTGGTTCTTCCTCATTCAACCCAAGCTCAAAAGTTTGAAGAGATCCAATGAGCTCATCAACTCTCATCTTGCTGATGTCTTGTGATTCTTCAATGGCAGTTACCTTCATCTTGTACCTCTTAGGAAGTGACCTAAGAATCTTCCTTACAAGCTTTTCATCTGACATCTTTTCACCAAGAGCACTGGAAGCATTAGCCAGCTCAAGAACACTCATGTGGAAGTCATGAATAGTCTCATCTTCCTTCATCTTCAGACTTTCAAACTTCGATGTTAGAAGCTGAAGTCTTGACATCTTAACTCTAGATGTTCCTTCATGTGTAGCCTGCAAAATATCCCACGCTTCCTTAGCAACTTCACAGGTATTAATTAACCTGAAGATATTCTTATCCACTCCATTGAAGATTGCATTTAGAGATTTGGAATTTCCAAGGGCAAGCTCATCTTCTTCATTGGTCCACTCTTCTTCAGGTTTTGGCTTTGAGGTGTCTTCTTTATCTTTGCCAGCATCATCCTTCTCACAGATGACAGGTGCTTTCCACTTTTTAATAACAGCCTTCCAAGCCCTGTTGTCCAAGGATTTTAAGAAAGTGGTCATCCTTGGCTTCCAATAGTCATAATTGGATCCATCCAAAATAGGGGGTCTATTAACGAATCCTCCAACTTCTTTGTCCATCTTTACACCAGAAAGTAACTTCCCTAGATCTCACCCAAAGACAGACAGGATGCCTGCTCTAATACCAATTGAAATTCTGGTATCAAACTTGTGATGTTAAGGTGCGATGTCACAACAACACACTCTGCACAATGGACAGCAATAACGGTAACAAATTAACACACCAAATTGTTCACCCAGTTCGGTCTAACTACCTACGTCTGGGGGATACCAAGCCAGGGATGAAATTCACTACTTGTAGAATTAATTTGCAGACTCAACAACCCAGTTGACAATCTCCTAAACTTAATTCCTACTAGTGACTTCCTACCTAAGAAACCACTTAGATATGAGAACACTACTCAATCCCTAAAATACTCAAAGAACAACCTCTTTGAGCAACCTTGATCTTACTTCACAGCTTTGATCAAGTAATAACTCTCTTTTGCTTCACAACTTTTAAGAGAGGACAAAATACGACTCAGCAATTCACCTTAGAATTCTGGTTATACACCTCGTACAAAATACTCAAGACACTCAACCTATGCTCTTGATCTTCTCTCTGTATTTCTGTACTTTTTCCTTTGGTCTTGTGCGCTTTATATAGCTCCTTGAATTGGTCTTGGACCTGCTACAATATCTAACCAGATTTGTTATTTAAAACTGAATATTTAAAACAGATTTTCTCCTAAAATCTTTTTAAATCTTCAACCTTTTAAATCTCCTACAAATCTGCACCAGATCTCCTATGCAGCAGAAAATATCTATCCCAAGATATTCACATCCAATGAGACAGCTTGCTCTCCACAATTCCAGCTAATACGCAACCCTAACAACATCACAGCCTGCTGTTGTTAATTCTGCAGATCTGATGTTACAACATCGCCATGTGACATCAGACATCCAACTTCAGCAAATTAAATACTTAACACAGCCCAGTGTTAAATCTCAATGTTGCAACATCAGTACCTTGACATCAACATTGAATATACTTTGTTTTACCAAAATTCCAGCCAATGCAAGAACTAACAGCATGCACTATTTATGTCTTTAGTGCCCTTTCATTTTCTCCTTCCTTGAAGAAAAGACCTTCCAAATGAACATTACGCAGAATATGTCTCATCGGGTATCCGAATTGACGACGAACTAAAATTGGATGATAGTTAATTCCTCCTTTAATTCCTATGAGGGGTGCATTAGGGAAGTTTCCACAATGGTCGATGATTTTTACCCCGTCATAGATCCGATTGTACCAATCTATGTCAAGTTGGTAAGAGACATGATTCTCTACGACCAACGTAAAGTACTCTTATGATCCCAAAATGCAGCAAACTTGGGTAAGTAGGAAGTGAACCATTTGTATAGCAGGGGTACACATCATGTGATCATTCCTCCGCTGTACAAATTCCTTAAGTGTACAGAATGATAAGCATCTGCGAGCAAGGTTGTTACAGTGTTTCCAATCATTAAAATCTTAACGGCATTGATATCAACGAAGTCATCAATGTTAGGAAAGTACAGAGCCTTCTTTATCAAAAACTTGGTTGGCAAACCTTGGACTCCACCCTTAATGGTCATGTGAGTCCTGACCTCTGACCCGTCCAAATAGATTGCTCTTGCAATGGTTTAATCCTTTGGAATTTCTTTGATTCCAGAAAAGGGAGCTTGGTCAGTGATGGGTAAATCAGTCAGGTGAAAGTACTCCTCCAGTGTTGGTGCTAGTTGATAATCCGGGAATGTAAAACAGTGATAGACTGGATCATAAAACTGGATCACCGTAGACAGAATTCCTTCAATTACATGGACCCTTAACAGAGACAGCAGTCCTCTGTACTTAGCTCTGAAAGCATCAGGGTTGGTGATCATCCTTGCCAACCCTCTCAAATCCTCTAATTTTGGAACCTTGAAGGTGTACTTGTGAGTCTTCCTTCTACCGAAATCCATAACGCAATCTTTCTCTCTGATATTTGCAATCATTGTCTAAGTTTAATTTGAAAAAGAGAGACTAGAAGAGAAATTTTTTCTTTGTTTAAAGTTTTTTAATGAAATGAATGCATGAATGCAGCACACAAAAACATAGAAAAAACATGGGGTCAAAGGTTCGGTGTCATGAAGTCATGGCTCTACCCATCGCCAAAGGTTGTACTGGTGATTTTTTGTACATGTCCTCAAAATCATTGACCCCTCTTGGGATAACAACAGCAGGCTGGTTCACCCAAGCGAGCTGCAATATCTTAGAGTAATCTCAAATGAGGGTAGTATCGCATGTCAACTATTTCTGATAGCTTCCGCACTACAAAATAGTAACATGGTCTCAGCCTACTAAACCCTCAGTTTCATGGATACCACAATCGAACAATCTGCTTTCAACAACAGAAGTCGTTTAGGCATTTGTAGTGAGCGATTTTGGACGCAGTTCTTAAGCGTTGGTCGCTCTCTGCGGTTGAGCTTACTACAAGTCGATTCATTTTTTATCCTATTAAAGCTGATGAAGGAAGGGAAATAGATGTCTCCAATTAACCCTGCTTGCATACTGAGTTTAAACAGCGGTCTGTTAGGTTACGAATGCTATCAATGTGGGGGGGCCTTTGTACTGGTTATTTGTATTTTCGCCAATACTGGTTTGTCTCTTTTTACCTTGACAGAAGGTTTCTGGCGAGGAACAAGGATTAGGATGTTAGGACTGATGTTTTTTGAATTACTGCTTTTGATTGATGGAGATATGGGATTTGGGTTTTTTGTTGATTGTGCTCGCTAAGATTTTTCTTTCAATCTTATGCCTACGTATTCCCGTTTACCGAAATAGGGAAATCAGAGTGTTCGTAGTTCCTCCTATTCTATGGGAGGAAATGGTTGTTTTTGGTGTCTTGTTCAAAGCCCAAGACGTGAAGCTAAAGGGTAGTTTGTATCTTGTTTAAAGCCCAAGATGTGAAGCTAAAAGGGTGTTGACTTTAGAGAGAATTTGTCATCTCTAAAGAGGGGGTTTTTGTCACAACTGTTTATAAAGGAGAATTACTTTAACCGGGAGATGTGAATCCGGCAATGCCATAATTTCCTTTATAGGGGAGTTCCAACCTGAAGGAGAAGACTTTAACTCAGTCTAGAGCAATGTTATCTTTCCTTAGGAATTTCTCATGCTAAAAGAGGGACAGTGGCGTGGATGTAAAGAATCCAGAGGCTTGCCGCTTACAGCGATTAGATGAAGGGGAAGGAGTTGTTGATGTTTGTGTATTGTGAACGAGGCACAACTTTGATGCTAAAAGGTTGATTGGATCAACCAGTGGTTTTCTTATACAAAGCCTAAGAGGAAGCTGATATGTGTCTCGTACGAAGCCCGAGAGAGAGGCTAAAAGGTTTTGACTCAACGAGGGAATCTTTTGGTATCTCGTATAAAGCCCGAGATGGAGGCTGTTGTTTATTTGGCTCAATAAGAACCTTTTTGTATCTCGTATAAAGCCCGAGATGGAGCCTAAAGGGGTGATTGACTCAATGAGGGAGTCTCTTATGTGTCTCGTACAAAGCCCGAGAGAGAGGCTAAACGTTGTTTGACTCCGCTGGGGAGAATCATTGTATAAAGCCCAAGAGAGAGGCTAACTTTATTGAAGAAGGATCATTATACAAAGCCTAAGAGGAGGCTATGGTAACTGTTTCAGTTAAGTGACAGGTCCAGTATACTGATTTTGAAAGAGAAAATCAGTTCTTATATGAGCAACACTGTACTCAGGGATTTGATTTGAGGATCAGGGTTATTTCCTTCTCTTTGAGGAAACGGGAAATCCAAAGGGTATTGAGACTGTCCGAGTCTACGGGTTTCCTTCCTATTTAACGAAGGGGTCACTTGAGAATGTCTTTGAGACTCAAGGATATTAGACTGTCCAAGTCTAGAGTGGCATCTTTTGTACTATGTTTTGAGAAACAGTAGTAGACTCTATGAAAGGACTGTTCTATGAGGATCACTAGGTTCTGTTCCTATACTTCTATGAGGTCGTCGGGACAATTTGTACGAAGCCCAAGAGGAGGCTGGAAACTTTTAAGAAGCCGACGGGTCCTTGTACTAAGCCCAAGAGGAGGCTATCATTCCCAGAGGAAGAGATCATTATACGAAGCCTAAGAGGAGGTTGTGAATACTTCTAAGAAGCCGTAGGGTCCTTGTACTAAGCCTAAGAGGAGGCAGGGTTGCTTTTAGGAAGCCTGTGGGTCCTTGTACGATGCCCAAGAGGAGGCCGATGCTTTTAAGAAGCCCGTGGGTCCCTAAACCCTGAGAAATTCAAGGCAATGCTATTCACCGAGAATAGATCAAAGTCAGGAAAGTTCGAGAATTTGGAAGAAACTCAAAGATGCCATTCACGGAGAATACATTCATCTTTGGGAGTAGAGTTTCTTGACGATTCCTAATGAGGACAGCCTGAGAGAAGACTGTATCTGGTGATCCTATTGGGGATCTAGTTGTCTATTTCTACAAACAAACAAAACGGCGTCACCTAGTTCTAGACGTAGTTGCCGGGGAAACTCTAAATATCTATACTATTATTACACAGTTGATATGAGTTTATGAAAGAAGACTTACAACGAAACAGCCCCACAATACAGTTATATGTATATGAAAGCGGTAAATGAAAGCGATAACCACTTACTCGGTTGTAGAGCTTCCATGTTGTTTTGTTAGTTTTTCAACAAAGAAAGATTGAAAACAACAGTATATTCAAAATCAAAGGAGAAAGTGCTTTGAAAACGAAAGATTTGGGGCTTACAGCTCAAGGAGAGGTCTAGGGTTTTATCAGTGAGCGCACTGTTTGAATTTGTACAGAGGGACTTATACAAGTGACTGAGGCCCAAAAATTGTTTTATGTACAAAGGGATGGGTCTTACACTCTCTTAAGAGGCCCAAAAAGTTTTAAAGAAAAAGAGTGGGGCTTATAACACGAGGGTAGGCCCAGATGATTTTTCGTTTAAAATGGCGATCGCGCCGAGGTTTTCTTTTAACGCGAAGGGACTTATACAATAAGTGAGGCCCAAAAATGATTTGGTCAAAAAAAAGGATTGGGTCTTACACTCTATTAGAGGCCCAAGAGTTTTGAATGGGTCTTATAGCTCAAGGAGATGCCCAAAAGGTTATTTTTCAAAAGGTGACGATCGCGCCGTTTGTTTTTGACGGTATCGGGACTTATACAATACATTGAGGCCCAAAAATGATTTAGTCAAAAAAATATTGGGTCTTACACTCTATTAGAGGCCCAAGGTGTTTTGAAAATGATTTATGAGGGTTGAATTAATCCAAAACCCTAATTTGTTTTCAAAAATGTATTTAATTGAATAAAAATTCAATTAAAATGATCAAAATTGTTTAACATATGAAAAACAAATTGTGATCTTGGATTAATGCTTCAAAAATTAAGTATTGACCTACAAAATAATTAGAAAGCATTAAAAGTTGCAAAATCAATGTGGAAAAAATATTTAAAATGTCAAAAACAATTAAAATATTAATTCTTTGCAAAAATATCAATTATATGAAATAAATAATATTTTTGGGATTTTTTGATAAAATAAAATATTTTAACATTTTTGTGAATTATTAAAAAAGGAATCAACTCAAAATCATTAAAACTCAGAGAGAAATTAATTTTTGAATCAATTAAATAAAATCACAAAATTCAAATATTCAAATTTCTAAAAATGGCGCCAAGAACACACCAAGAACACGCGCGTGTTCTGGGCTTGGCCAGATTTGCATTTTCTCTCCAATCTCACTGAATACTTGATTATAACATGCAATCCACATATTATTATGCTCGTCTCAACCTCACGATCATGTCTATGTCAATTAATTTCATTTAAATTAAACATATAACAAGAAATCATGAAAAATCCTCAAGAACCCTAATTTCTGCATGAAGGCTAGGATTTTTGATACACGATTCAAACAATGCAATTAATTGAGGGGAAACATTCCATGCATGATTATGAAAATATGGCCAAATTATTGTGCATCAAAAATTGCATGGATCATATTGTTAGAAGAGCTCACGCTTACCACTTGCAGCTGGTGATCGTGTTTTGTGTTGGAGGTGTTACAGCTAGGTTCCAATGATATGGATAGCTTCCCTAGGTGCCAAGTGATGTGTCTGAGTGCTTGGAATGGATTGAAATGGTTTGGAGTTGAAGATGGCACCTCAACTGCAAAACTGTCAAGAACTTGAGCAATTGGCTGGTGATTTTGTGAAATATGTGTTCCAGATGTTATGTGAGTGTTTGTATCACTTCTATATGATGTATGTGAGGTGTGTGAGTGATTGGTTTGAGTGGAATTGCCCTTTAGCTCAAAACCCGATAGCTACCTTGCTAAGAAATGCATTTTTGCCAAGAGAAAAAGATTTTGAGGAAAGCATCTGTTAGATGGCTTTTGTGTACTTAAACTGATCACAATTGAGCTCTATTTATAGTAGAGCAAGTTTGTTTTGGGATCCACAGTGAATGGCAACTGCAGCAGGTGTTTGTTCAATGTTGGCCAATGGAAATGCAAGTCTCCTCTAGCCATTGACTAGAGGTTAGGGCACAGAGCTTTGGTCCCCTTGGTCTTGGATAAGTCTTGACTGATTTCAGATGAGAAGGGCTCAGTCCATTCCACCTTGATGCTTCCATTGAATGCTCTAATCCAAAATTGGAGTCTTGTCCCTATTTTGGCCATTCTAGGTTCAACATGCTATTTCTTGTTCCATGGACTTTGGAGGCTTGGCTCAGTGATTGTCCCCTTTAGATTCAATCCTCAGATGTGTCCAAGTGGATAGGAGCATTTGAATTTGGCTGATTTTGGTAAATCGAGCAAAAATGCAAATTCTGCCTTGCCTTGGCAGATTTCAGCAAGGCAACTTTCCAATGTCATATCTCATGACTTAAATGGAATTTGGTAATGTTCTTGGCCATTTTGGAAAGCCCTTACATGATACAACAACTGTTTGAACATGTTTGGTTTTGATCTCTTTTGAATCCAAGTGAAAAATCCCCCTACATTTGAAAAAAAATGAAGACAGATTTGGACTTAGTGAAAATTTCACTAAGTGTTGGAAAAAGTGACATTTTCATTTTTCAGCCATTTTGATCACTCCATAACTCAAAATCCTTAATGAATTAGTCTTAGGTCTAGTTGAAGTTTTTGTAGAGGGTAATGAGGGCTACAAATCCATCTTTGGATGAGGAAAAATGGCTTTGTGGTTTAGGAGTTTTGATCCTCCAAAGTTGGTACCCTTGTCATCTTTGGATGAGGAAAAATGGCTTTGTGGTTTAGGAGTTTTGAAAGTTTTTATGGTTACCCCTTTTACAAGTTATCCAACTTTTCTTGATTTTTCTTGATGAATGATGATTCAAATCATACATTAACATCATTTTAGGGTTAAAAATCCATTTTGGTGAAAAATCTCAAAAAGTCAAAGTTGACTTTTGTGCACAATTGATTTTTTATCAAATGAATTCCAAACTGTGCAATTCCTCAGGAAATCATGTCTTTGACCTAAATCAAACTTGATGGACATGTTTCATGGATGTCATAGGGTATATTGAGGCATGTCCTAGGGTTTGGGAGCATATCCTGGTCAAAAGTCAAAGTTATAGTTGACTTTTTCCTTAAAACCCTAATTGTGGTGCAGATGAAATTGAGACTTGTTGCTCAAACTTCTTGGATTAATCCATTGTTCCAAATGGATCAATATAGTTCATTAAAGACCCTCCAATCATGTCTTGAGGTCTTGGCTCATGATTTGTCCCAAAAGTCAACTTAGGGGTGAATTAGGTCAAAAAACCCTAATTCCTTATTTTTGATGAATGCATCCCCTGAGGCAAAATTGACTTGATGATTGGGTCCATGAGGTTCCATGGAGTATATTAGGTTAGGTTTTGGATCATTGGCTTATGCCCAGATGAAAAATTTCCATCTGGAGACCCTGGTCGACCAAAACCCTAATTTGGTGACACTGGCGATCTTGAAGCTTGATCCACCTAGAAGGGAGCAACCTTGTGTTTAATCCTTGAAGTGGGAGTCCTCTTGATCCATTGTGAATGTTTGAGAGGTTAGACAAGTTGAAGATTATGTCATTCCTTGATTGATCATTTGCCTAAGGCTCTGAGAGGGCTAGAAACCCTAATTTTGATTGTAGTGGATGCTCACCCATCTTTGGGGAGATTGAAGAAGTATGATGGTTCCTCCATATTGTAATGATGATTTGCACAATGATGGGAAATCTTAGTGGTCAAAATTTGGGGTATGACAACATTGAATCCATAAAGGGTATCTCCACTTATTCGATGGTTGAGTGAGTGAGTTGATGTTGATGTTCGGGTTGTTCCGATGTTTTTGGTAAGGTACTAGACCTAAGTTTTGATTGATATGAAGGTACTGGACCTAGAGTTTTTTATTAGTATGCTCGCTAAGATTTCGCAATCTTATGCCTATATATTCCCGTTTAAATGAAACAGGGAAATCAGAGCAATCGTAGTTTCTCCTATTCTAAGGGAGGAAAAAGATATTTTGGTGTCTTGTTAAAAGCCCAAGATTGAAGCTGAAGGGTTTGACTGAGAGAGAATTTGTCGTCTCTAAGGAGGGATTGGACTTCCTCTGAGGGGATTGTTGATAATTTTTTGTGCCTTGATCAAAGCCCAAGGTTGAAGCTAAGAGGTTGATTGACTCCACTGGGGAAGTCCTTATGCAAAGCCTAAGAGGAGGCAGGAGATGACCGACTCAACAAGAAAGTGTTTATATGTCTTGTACAAAGCCCAAGATTGAGGTAAAAAGAGACTGACTCTTTAGGGATATCATTATACAAAGCCTAAGAGGAGGCTAAAAGTTTGACTTTTCCGGGGAAAATGTTCTATCTGTCTTGTACAAAGCCCAAGATTGAGGCTGAAAAGGGATTTTGACTGACTCGGCTGAGGATTTTTTTAAGTGTCTCGTACAAAGCCCAAGATTGAGGGAATTGAGTTTGACTCTGCGGGAGAGTATTATCTGTCTTGTACAAAGCCCAAGATTGAGGCTGAAAAGATTTTGACTCAGCTTAGGGAATTTATTTCTCGAAGCCTAAAGAAGGCTAGGAGGTATGGACTCCGCTGGGGAAGATACTTGTCCCAAGCTTGAGAGAATGTTATGAAGATTTATGTCTTGTACAAAGCCCAAGATTGAGGCTAAAAGGGTTTAACTTAACAAGATAGTGCTAAAAGGTGATTGACTCAACAAGAGAGTGCTAAAAGGTGATTAGCTCAACAAGAGAGTCTGAAAGTTGATGGACTCAATAAGAGAGTCTTAAAAATTTATTGACTCAACAAGAGAGTCTGAAAAGTGATTGGCTCAACAAGAGAGTCTTGAAAATTTATTGACTCAACAAGAGAGTCTGAAAAGTGATTGACTCAACAAGAGAGTCTGAAAAGTTGATGGACTCAACAAGAGAGTCTGAAAAGGTTAGCTCCACCGGGGAGAATCATTGTACAAAGCCCAAGAGGAGGCTGACTGTGCTGAGGAAAGGAAGGATCATTATACAAAGCCTAAGAGGAGGCTAACTTTCTGTTGGGGATTATTAAGATCGCTTGGCAGGTCCAAGTGGGGAATCAACTCTTGATGAGGGTTCCAGATGAGTTGAGATATCAGATGCCTTGAGGTTCTGATTTGGGATAGTGTTATACTGATGATAAACTGACCCTGGCTTGAGGAATTTTAGGAAAGAGGCTGGGTTTTAGAACCCATGGGTTTTATCTCTACTGGAGATTGATCCAGAGTGACCGGGGTTTTTCATATATTTGTAGGGAACTTGAGAATGTCTTTGAGACTCAAGGGAATTCAGACTATCCAAGTCTACTGGTGTGGAAGAGTTTTATCTTTTGTATGATGCCCTCAGGGGAGGCAAGGGTATTAAGGGATGAGAATCAACCCTAAATTGGTCTGAGATTTGACACTAGAATAACTGCTTTAGCAAAGGATGACTAAGTTCTGTCTTATACCTTTAAGAGGTCTTCAGGGTCCTTGTATTAAACCTAAGAGAAGACATGAGAACTTCTAAGAAGCCGGAGGGTCCTTGTACAAAGCCCAAGAGGAGGCGGGGATGCTTTTAAGAAGCCTGTGGGTCCCAAACCAAGAAAAGTTCAAGAAATGCTATTCACCGAGAATTGATCATTTTGTGAAAGTTCCGAGGTTTGAAGAAATTCAAGAGATGCTATTTACCGAGAATAGATCAACTCTGGGGAGTAGAATTTCTTTGACAATTTCTAATAGTGACAGCCTGAGAAAAGGTTCACGAAGAATACTACCTTTCTCTTTGTTCCATATTATTTAAGCCCAAGAGAAGGCAAGACTGTATCTGGATATCCTATGGGGATCTAGTTTTAACTGTATTCAAGAGTGACCAACATGGCTTTACCTAGTTCTAGACCTAGTTGCCGGGGAAAACTCTAAATAACTATACTAGTATATATATATATATAGTTGATTTATGACAAGTATCTAAAAGGATATGAAAGAAGACTTACAGGGGAGCAGCTTCCCACAATACAGTTATACATATATGAGTAAATGAAAGCTGTTAAAAGTTATAGGTGAGCGAGCTTCCATGCTGTATTGTTAGTTGTTCAAAGAAATTAAAGAAATTTTTTATAACAATATGTATATTTGAACCTAAATAAAAAGGGAAGTTGTTTTGAAAAGATTATTGGGGCTTATACTCAAGGGGAGGCCCAAGGTTTAACAGTGATCGCACCGTTGTTTTGAAGATCGTATCGGGTCTTATACAATGGCTGAGGCCCAAAGAGATTTATTTACAAAAGGGTTTGAGTCTTACACTCTATTAGAGGCCCAAAGATTATTTTTTTGTACAAGTGATGGGGCTTACAACTCAAGGAGAGGCCCAATGACAGGCAGTGATCGTACCGTCGTTTTGAGAATCGTAGAGGGACTTATACAATGACTGAGGCCCATAATTGTTTTTGTACAACAAGGGGTTGGGTCTTACAATCTGTTAGAGGCCCAAAGAGTTTGAAAATGAATAAATATGGGTCTTATAGCTCAAGGAGAAGCCCATTTGATTTTGTTAAAAAGGCGACGATCGTGCCGAACATTTGAAGATACACAGAGGGACTTATACAATGTGTGAGGCCCAAAATTGTTTATTTACAAAGGGATTCGGTCTTACACTCTATTAGAGGCCCAAAGAGTTTTAAAATTTAAAATCAAGAGGAAACCCTAATTTTAAATTAAAATGTTATTTTTCAAAGCAAATTAAATGAAAATATGATATAAAATACCAAATATATTCAAAAATAAGATATACATCTTGAAAAATATTTTGAAAAGTCACGTTTAATCATATGAAAGTTTAAAATTCAATTGATTTTGAAAGATCAATGTGGAAATTCCATTTAAATATGTTTAAAAACAATTAAAATGAAATTAATTACAAAAATTCTAACTATATTAAATAAATAATATAAATCAGATTTTTTTGTAAAATTAAATATTTAAACATTTTAGTGAATTTTGAGAAAAAGAATTAATTCAAAAACATAAATATTCAGAGAGAAATTAATTTTTGAACCAATTAACAAAAATAAAAAAATATTCAAATATTCAAAAATTTAAAAAAGGGCGCCAAGAACACCAAGTTCTTGCCCGCGCCCTCTATTTTTCTAGATTTACATTTTCTCATTTTTCTCCAAGATTCCTCAATGGTTTTGCATGATTCAAGTACCAATCTTGTTCGTTTTTGAACAAGAATCACAACCATATAGATTAATTGCATTTAGTTTGAGTATTGAGTGAGAAATCAGAAGAAAATCTCAATACTCCTAATTTCAGCATGAACACCATGAAATTCCATACACGACTAATTCATGGCAATTGATTGAGGGTTATTACTCCATACATGATTAGGAACATATGGCAAAATTATTATGCAGTAAAATATGCATGCATCATGGAGTTTGAAGAGTTCATGCTTACCTCTTGCAGTTGGTGATCGAGCTCTGAGTTAGAGGTGTTACAGCTAGGTTCCAATGATCTGGACAACTTCCCTAGGTGCCAAGGATTTTGTTTGAATGTTTGGAATGAATGGAAATGATCTGGAACTTGAGATGGTATCCCAACTGCAAATCTGTCAAGAACTTGAGCAATTAGCTGGTGATTTTGAGAATCTGATGTTCCAGATGTGATTTTGTGTTATGGATCACTTCTATATGTTATATGTGAGGTGTGTGTGTGTGATTGGTTTGGTTGGAATTGCTCTCAAACTCAAAACCCGATAGTGACTTGAGTTAGAAGACAAAATTGGAGTGAAAGTGGTGATTTTGAGGAAAACATCAGTTTGGGTGCTTTTGTGTACTCAAACTGATCACAAATGAGCTATATTTATAGTAGAGCAAGTTTGTTTTGCAAGCAGCAGGGAATGGCAACTGTAGTAGGTCTTTGGCCAATTGTGATCAAATGGAATCTCAAGTCTCCTCTAGCCATTGACTTGAGATTAGAGCACAGGCTTTGTAGCTTTGGTTCAGAGATAAGCCTTGACTAAATTCAGTTGGACTTTGGAGGTTTTTTAGCACAAGCTTTTTAGCTTTGGTTCAGAGATAAGCCTTGACTTGAGATTAGAGCACATGCTTTTTAACCCTTTTAGGTTTGGCATCGCTATTGTAGATTCTTGGACTTTGAAGGCTTGGGGATCAAATCATTCCCTTCTTGTTTTATCCTTAGATGTGTCCAAATTGATGACAAGGCTTGTATTTATCAGATTTGTACAAATCGAGCAAAAGGCACAAATTCTGCCTTGTAAAAACTAGTTCATGATGCCATGTTCCAAGGGTTGTATCTCCTTACTCAAATTGAATTTGGAGACTATCTGGTACTTGTTGGAAAGCCCTTATGGCACACTTTAAATTTTATGTCCACCCCTAGACCTGGTTTGAGTTGGATCAAGGTGAAAACTTCCCCTACATTTTGGAAAAAGTAACGCAGATTTTGACTTAGTGAAAATTTCACTGTGTTGGGAAAATGTCATTTTCATGTTTTCAGCCATTTTGATCACTCCATAACTAAAAATCCATGAAGAATTGGAATGAGGTGTAGTTGAAGCTTTTGTAGAGTTTAGCAAGACCTACAAATCCAGATTTGGATCATCCAAAATGGTTGCTTGGATCTCAAGTTATGGTCCTTGGAAGTTGGTACCCTAGCCACTTTGTTCCATAACTTAGAAAAATTCTAAGTTTTTTATGGTTATCCCTTTTACAAGTTAACTCACTTTCTTTGATTTTTATTGATGAATGATGATTTAAATCACATATTAACATTGTTTTAGGGTCAAGGAACCATAATTGTGAAAAATTCCAAAAATTCAAACTTGATTTTGTGCACAATTGACTTTTTATCGGATGAAATCCAAACCGTGTGATCCTTTATGAAATCAAGTCCTTGACCTAAATCAAACCTAATTTATATATTCCATATGTGTTATAGGGTGTATTGAATCATGTCCCAAGGTTTGGGAGCATGTCTTCGCATAAAGTCAAAGGTACAATTTACTTTTTCCTCGAAACCCTAATTGTGGTCCTGATGAAATTGAAACTTGTGGATCCAGCTTCTTGGATCAATCCATTATTGTAAATGGATCAATGTAGTGTATTGGAGATCCTAAAATCATGTCTTGAGGTCTTGGCTCATGTTTTGTCCCAAAAGTTAACTTAGGGGTGAATTAGGTCAAGAAACCCTAATTCCTGATTTTTGAATAAATGCATCCTCTGAGGTTAAATTGACTTGATGATTGGGTCCCTGAGGTCCCTTGGAGTATCTTGGTGTAATACCCCGTATTTTTATTTCTTCGGATAATATTTTATTGTGATCGACTGAGCCCAGTGTACTCTGAGGAATTATTTGATAAAATAATTAGAGTAACTGTGGAACTGAGAATAAATCCAATTAATATTATCTGACTCTGAGGAATTTTATTAATTTGGACTTAAGAGACTTTTTGGACATTTAGTAGTATTAATTCTAATACTAAGTTACTATATATTCTTTTTCTCTCACTTTGCCAAACAAAAGAGAAAGATAGAAACATTGAAGGAAAGAAGAAAGAAAGGAAAGGAAAGGATAGAAAAGAGGAAATAGGAGAAAAGCTCAAGAACATCAAGATCATCATCATCCATTCATCAAACTTTCATCCAATCTTCTCAATCATCTTCATCTTGCTCATCTCAAGGTGGGTTCTAGTTAGAAACCACATTTTTAGAGTTTTTGGAATGATTGAGTTTTAGGTCAATATGTTGAATCGATGTTTTTAACAGTTAAAAATTGATATAAATTGTGTAGTATGATCACATTATGTATATTAACATTGTTGATGCTTGTTTGTATTGTTTGTAATTGATTTGGGTTAAGAAATGGTGATTTTGGGGTTTTGGGGCCATGGAACCCGTAAGGAGAAATTCTGATTCTGGTGTGATTCGCCAGGCGAATTGGGAATTCGCCAGGTGAATTAGGTCTCGCCACCTATTCGCTAGGAGAAGTGCTGGCGAAAGGGATTTGCCAGGCGAAAACCAGATTCGCCAGGCGAATTTGGAGAGACAGAAATGTGTTAGCTACTGGAACTTTTGATTTTTCTGAAATTAGGGATTCGCCACTAGATTCGCCAGGCGAAGTGCTGGCGAATGGGGATTTGCTAGGCGGAGTGCTGGCGAATGTGGATTCTCCAGGCGAAATCCAGATTCGCCAGGCGAATCTGCTTGGGACCAAATATTTTTCTTTTCTTCAAAAATCCGTAACTTTTGACTCGTTTATCCGATTTAAGAGTTCTTTATATCGTTGTGAAGCTAGGGAAATATTCTTCTCAATGGAAGTGAGAAATGTTAATTTTACCGACCGACTAAATAATCGGGAAAGTTCAAAAGTGTTTAATTATGTTGTAATTGTATAAATTGTTTTATTATGCAATTGTGAGATGCCTTGCCTATCCTATTATTGTTTAACATGATTGTAATTGAATATGCATGTTAATATGGAAGAAGAAATAGGAAGAGTGAGGAAAACCCCTTATGAACTATAGGAGAATTTAGAAGTTGGAAACACTAGTATGGAACATGTGGTTAACCTTTGTGGGTTTGAGCCGGCATGAGAGGCCGGGAGGCATTATAGCCTTGTGATTATCGAATACAATCGTATTTGTTGTATGTAATCATGTAATCGTAACCGGGTTATCTTGAGTGTAGTTTCATGAGTCTCGGACTCCTCTGAAATGGATGCACAACTACTTGGCAGGTTTGATTCCCCGTGCTGTGCGAATGGCGCCCATGGAGCGTATGCTTGTGACGATAAAAGGCCCCGTGTGAAGTGACGGTTCATAACGGTAAAAGGCCCATAGAACCCGAATCCATTCGTATGTCAAGTAGGTTACAAGGATCTATGACTCGGGTCGTCTTCTAGACGTAGAATCGGATGGGAACAGGAGATACCTTGGTATGGTTATCGATTAGTGATACTTTGAGTTGATGAACTCATGGCATGTTTCCATATAGTGTGAGAATTGACATGTGAACTCAAGAGTCCCTTCCCCTTTTTCCCCCGGACTTGAGTTAGGATTGTTAGAACCTCGATAATCCGAGAGAATCCATAAGATAGGGAAATCACTGAGATTTGATGTATAACAGCCCACGTTGTTGATGTATTTCAGGTGCTTCAGGTTTCGAGAAGGGTAAGGATAAGGTCGTGTGATCTTTCCTTGCTTGTTGATGGCTAACTTCCGTAGCGGAGTTTATTTTGAGATCATTGTTGATCTAGTTCTTAGTTTTTATCTTTTGAACATCTTGTGTATAATATGCCTTAGGTTTTTGTACTTGTACTTTAGGGCATTGATTTGTATACAATGTGTTAACTAGGAGCTTATGTGTTTCAGTACCAAACACTTGGATCTATATATAATATTTATATTTGATGTATGAGTTTTATATATGGGTGTTACAGTTGGTATCAGAGCAGGTCGTATCCTCGACCTAGCCATGAAATAGTATAAGTATTTCTTTCCGTTTCATATACGTTGTGTCGCCATTGGTCTTAAGTGTTATATTTATGGTATTGAGCCTGATTAACTTAATCCTATTTGTATAACCTTTAGGAACATGGCTGATGGACGTAGAAACACTCGTGGTAGACCTCGCACCACTCCTCAAGGGACGAATGCGCTGGGCAGCGATGGCAATACTCCTCTGTATCACTTTATGCAGCAGATGCAGCAGCAACAGAATCTATTCATGCAGCAAATGGTGCAACAAATTAATTGAGGTTTGCATCCTACGGTACGGCAGAAGCTGAAGGTGGGAAATTCCAGGATTTTATCTGCATGAATCCCCCAGAATTTCATGGTGGATTGGATCCCGTGAAGGCTCACGAATGGATTTCTGGTATGGAGAGGATTTTCTTGATAGTCTAGTGCAACGAGGAGACCAAAGTGTTGTTCGGTTTTAATGGTTATTCAGGAAGTGCCAAAGGTTTGGGAGCAGTTCAAGGTTGTGTTCATGGAGAAGTACTTTCCGAGCTCTTTGAGAACTCAGAAAGAGTTTGATTTTCAACAACTAAGACAAGGTAGTATGACTGTGGCCAGTTATGCTGAGAAGTTTGAAGACATGGCTGCTCATTCTAGGCAGGCTATGTATGCTCCATATGAGAGGTGGAAGGTGGACCAATTTATTTTTGGACTTAGAGCTGAAATATCCCATAGTGTATCTTAGAGGGAGTTCACTACTTATGCTGAAATTTTAAGGCAATGGTATGTAGCTGAACATAGTTTGAAGAAAGTCCAAGCGGAAGGTGTTACGAGTAGGGTGAATCAAGGGGATCGCGGAAGATCCAACCAACATTTCAGGCCTAGGCAACAAGCCTTCAAAGGAAAGCAAGTTCAAGATTCATGGGCGAGTGCACCTCCGGTGTGTCGCACTTGTGGAAAGATGCATTATGGAAGGTGAGGTATAGACAATGTGAAGTGTTACCAATGTCAGAAGATGGGTCATCTGAAGAGAGATTGTCCTCAGAATAGGACTCAGACACAAGGAAGGGTTTATACCTTAGATGCAAGGAAGAAGAAGAGTGACAATTCCTTAATTGTCGGTACGTGCTTCGTTAACGGGTTTCCTTGTTTTGTTCTATTTGATTGTGGAGCTACACACTCTTTTGTATCGATGCAATGTATGAAGCGACTTGGATTGCGGTCCGTTCCTTTGTCTCCTCCTATGATGGTCACTACCGCCATGGATGAAATAGTCGAGACACCGTCGATGTGTGAAAACTGTGTTTTGTCTGTGGACGGTAGAGTTTTTCAGATTGATCTTATTTGCTTACCACTTAAGAAAGTTGATGTCGTTTTGGGAATGGATTGGCTTTCTGCTAATTCGGTGTTTATTGGGTGTGAAGAAAAGCTCATCATCATTCCATCTATTGATGCTAACCCGAAAGATGTCTTAACAACTATCCTAGAAGGTACGATTGGAATGATAAATTTCTTGTTCGAAGAAGAGAAATTTGTTCTTCTGGTTCTCACTAAGGAAGGGAGTAGTGACCTTCAAGTTTCAAACATTCCCGTAGTTTGTGAGTTTTCGGAAGTTTTCCCCGAAGATGTCACTTCTCTTCCTCCGGAGAGGGAAGTGGAATTTTCTATTGACCTGGTACCAGGAACGGCTCCTATATCCGTTTCTCCGTATCGGATGGCACCGCTTGAATTGAGAGAACTGAAGGAACAATTGGAAGAGCTTTTGGTTAAGCATTTTGTTAGGCCTAGTGTCTCCCCATGGGGAGCCCCAGTTTTGTTAGTAAAGAAGAAAGACGGCGGGATGCGGTTGTGTATTGACTATCGTCAGCTGAATAAGGTCACCATTAAGAACAAGTATCCCTTGCCAAGGATAGACGACCTATTAGATCAATTGAAAGGAGCTTGTGTGTTCTCGAAGATTGATTTGAGGTTAGGTTATCACCAAATCCGAGTGAAGAGTTCCGAAGTACCTAAGACTGCATTTAGGACCCGTTATGGTCATTACGAGTTCTTAGTGATGCCTTTCGGTGTGACTAATGCTCCAGCTGTTTTTATGGACTACATGAATCGGTTATTTCAAACTTACTTTGATCAATTTGTTGTGATCTTCATTAATGACATTCTTATCTATTCCCGTACTCCGCAAGAGCACAAAGAACATTTGAGAATCGTCTTACCGATCGTACAAGAGAAGCAACTTTTTGCCAAGTTAAGCAAATGCGAGTTCTGGATGTCTGAAGTTAGTTTTCTTGGTCACGTTATATCACAGGGTGGTGTAGAGGTGGATCCGTCAAAGGTTGAAGCTGTGATTAATTGGGAGAGACCGAAGAATGTATCGGAAATTAGAAGCTTCTTGGGTCTAGCAGGCTACTACTGAAGATTTATCAAAGGCTTTTCGCAATTAGCATTACCCATGACTAAACTTACTCGGAAGGATTGCCCCTTTGAGTGGGATTCGGCGTGTGAACAAAGTTTTATGAGTTTAAAAGAAAGGTTGACTACGGCTCCCGTTCTGATTATTCCCGATCCTAGCAAGTTGTATGAGGTATTTTGTGACGCATCTAAGATAGGACTAGGAGGCGTTTTAATGCAAGAAAGTCACGCGGTGGCTTATGCTTCTCGACAATTGAAAATTCACGGGAAGAATTATCCAACCCACGATTTGGAATTAGCGGAAATGGTGTTTACTTTGAAGGTGTGGCGTCACTATTTATATGGAGTACATTTTGAAATGTTTAGTGACCACAAGAGTTTAAAGTACCTCTTTGACCAAAAAGAGTTGAATATGCGTCAAAGGAGGTGGATGGAATATTTAAAGGATTGATGACTTAGAGCTAAAATACCATCCGGGTAAAGCGAACAAGGTTGTCGATGCCTTGAGTAGGAAAGTTTTGAGAAAGGCCGAATTGATGATGTTAGAATATTCGTTGTTGGAAAAGTTTAGAGATTTAAATCTTCAATTTGTGTGGACTCCTAACGGAGTGATTATGGGAAGTTTGAATGTCAATTCTACTTTAAGAATTGAAATTCAACAAGGGCAATTATTGGATGAGAAGTTGCAAGAGCTGCTAAGTCAACCGGGTTTTGTGCACGCTAGCGAAGAAATGATTATGTTTAACCAAAGAATTTGCGTTCCGAACGATGCGACTTTGAAAAGAAGGATTTTAGAGGAAGCGCATAAGGGTGCCTTCACTATACATTCAGGTTCTTCAAAGATGTATCAAGATTTAAAGAAGGACTATTGGTGGTCCGGTATGAAAAGAGATGTTGCGGTCTTCGTGTCGGAATATGCGGTATGCCAACAAGTTAAGATTGAACATCAAAGACCGGGTGGATTATTATAACCATTAGAAATCCCAGTTTGGAAATGGGATAATATTTCTATGGATTTTGCAGTAGGTTTACCTCGTACGCAAGGTGGTTATGATTCGATTTGGGTAATAGTAGATCGGTTGACAAAGTCGGCGCATTTCTTGCCCGTAAAGACTACCTTCAAAGAAAGTCATCTTGCGAGGTTGTTTATTGCGAAAATTGTAAGATTGCACGGTATTCCCTCTAATATTGTGTCAGATAGAGATCCGAAGTTTACTTCGAGATTTTGGAAAGTTTTTCAACAGGCTATGGGGACGGAGTTGCGTTTGAGCATGTCTAATCATCCACAGACGGATGGTCAGACTGAGCGAACGATACAAACCATGGAGGATATGTTGAGGGCTTGTGTGTTAGAGAGTAAAGGGAATTGGAAAGAACTTCTGCCATTGATTAAGTTTTCTTATAATAATAGTTACCATGCGAGCATCGGTATGGCTCCGTATGAAGCATTGTATGGGATAAAGTGTAGGACCCCTTTGTGTTGGGCGGAGGTTGGGGAAGATAGGATCTTAAGACCCGAAATTATCCAAGAGACTACGAAAAATATTCAAATGATCGGCGAGAAAATTAAACAAGCACAAGATCGACAGAAGAGTTATGCGGACAACCGAAGAAGACCTTTAGAATTTGAAGAAGGTGACCATGTGTTTTTGAAATTTACTTCGAGATTAAGACTGAAAGGACCATTTAAGTCACGGAAGTTAAGTTCGAGATACGTGGGACCGTATCAAGTTCTAGAAAGGATTGGCGAAGTAGCGTACAGGTTGGCCTTACCTTCTTCTCTGTCGGAAATGCATGATGTCTTTCATGTATCTCAACTTCGCAGATTTGTTCCAGATCCTCTTCAGCCAATCCTACCGGATACTGTTGAAATAGAAGCAGACTTAACATTTGAACCTCAACCGAGCCGCATTGTGGGAAGAGAAACAAAAGTGTTAAGGATCAAAGACATTTCTCTCGTTAAGGTGCAGTGGGATGTAACTCATCCGGGTGATGCAACTTGGGAACTTGAATCGAAAATACGAGATGCTTACCCGCATCTTTTCAGGTAATCTTTAAATTCGAGGGCGAATTTCTATTTAATGGGGGGAGGATGTAATACCCCGTATTTTTATTTCTTCAGATAATATTTAAAGGGAATGAGCATAAGCTCACGTAGAGTCCACAATAACTCTCTAAGTCTACGTTATGAAGGGAGGAAGTGAATTCTCATGATAGTGAGAACCACACAGAGTTCATGATAACTCTGTAAGTCTGAGCAAAAGGTAAAGTGAGTTCTCATGATAGTGAGAATCACATGGAGTTCATGATAACTCCATCCCATTACTAAACTATGAGGGAAACGACTCTTATGCGGCCAAGGATGAAACGAGACTAGTTTATGGACTTAGGAGTCAACGTAAAGATCTTTCCTTTGGAAGGAGGGTCAAGTGTGAACAGTCATGAATATGATATAAATAGTGTGAATATGAACAAAGATATAATCCATATAATATGAATAGGATATGAACATGAATATGATCAAGATAGAATGAACAAGATATGAACATGGTATATACAGTGTGAATATGAACAAAGATATAATCCAGATAATATGAACAAGATATGAACATGAATAATCAAGACATCCAAAATTAAATGATAATAAATCAAAGAATGATGGTAAATACATAGTATCATGCTTAACATGCTAGAATGCTAAAACAATGTCAGACAAACATATATACAAGCAGACATCAAGAGATAAAAATGCATCAATGTAAATGAGCAAGAGATAGAAAAATCTAACCCAAAATAGAGTGCATGCTGGTGAGCCACTGACAAACCAAGATCAAAACCTCCACTCCAAGAGCATAGGGTAAAGAGTCCTAAATCTAAGTCCTCAGTCCAAAACACAATAGTGACCACAGTCCAGTCAATTGAGTTTTTTAGGGTTTCAATATTTATTAGTGTATTTTTAAATGAACAAATAAAATGAACAATATACACAAGATATAAATATGAACAATGATAATATTGACAAGGATAATAATCAACATAAAGAATAAATCAGGATATATATATATATATATATATATATATATATATATATATATATATTGAATGAAAGTAAATTTAGTGATTGTTGATTAATTTATTTGATCGACGAATCGGGTCCAATGTAGTACTGATCCGTCGTAGTACGGTCTATGAGGAAGACCACACTATAGGAGGATGCACAATTTGATCTTTGTGTTAAGACACGATAGAGAAATGATATAGAAGATCATTCTTCGATGAAATCGTGCCACACGAAAAGAAAAGGTAAGGACCTCGTCTTAAATCACAAACTCTCGTTGATTAGTCGAAGGTAACCTATCACGATCTCAAAGTATAGAAAGAGATCTCGATGATCACTCACTACAGATTTGAAATAACGAAGGTTTGTCGCTTCGCTAACAACGTTCGTGAATAGAAAGACTTCATCGGTCAAAAATGAAAATGAACATAAATGTGACGGGAAGTGAAAATAAAGTCGATCTCGTCTTAATCATGATTTAATCGTGAAAACGATAATCTATGATATTTGACTTTCATTGACCGGTAAAATAAAAGAAGTTGCCTCATATATATCACGACTTAGTGATTTGAAATAAATCGATAAAAAATCGTGATTTTACAATATCATCGGCCCAAAAATAAAGAAACGGGCTCGAAATGAAATAAAATTGGTCTCATCTAAATAAAGATTTAGATCCTCATTGACCGATAAAAAATAAAATAAAATGAGATTGAAATGAAACATAAAGTTGGTCTAGTCTAAATTAAGATTTTAAATCGATAAAATCGATAATCTTTAATTAAACTCTCATTGACCAAAAAAATAGAAAATAGGCCTCATATTCATCACAATTTATTGATTCAAGTAAATCAACAAAAATTATGATTTTGATATATCATAGGCCCTAATAAAGAAAATAGAAATTCAAAAGTGGAAATCAAAAATCAAATCTTTACCAAAAAACTTCGTTAAATCTAAAACAAAATACTAAAACCCTTAAAAAAAGAAGAATAAATAGAAAGGAAATTAACTAATTAATAAAACAGAAAGAGACCGGGGGCGGTGCTGCTTATGGGTCTGTAAATAAAAAAATGAGTGAAATCAAAATGTGGGCCAAGCCCACCCTCGTCCATTTGGAATAATACCTACAGCAACAAAGAACTAATTTCTAAAAAAATCAAAAAAAGAAACTTTATCCCCAAATGAACCAGTCAAAAGCAGAAATTGAAAACAAGGATAATAAATTGTGTAATCAATATCCTTCTTTCTCTCTATACAACAAAAAAATGACAAGACGGGAACACTATAGCATGTTTGGGTCCGCAAATCACCGTCAACCATCCACACTGCGACGGAAACAAGAATCTGAGGATTGATTCAACCTCCTCTCACGGTCTCTGCTCATGCTTTGCGATTCAGATCTCGGTTTCTCCTTGCTCAATCGTTTCTGAATCAGGTTTGGATTTGTTTCGGTTTGGTCTTCTTCTACTCCTTCACTTTTCTGGTTCAGCTTTGATTTAATTTTGGATGGAAGGTTTGAGAAAGATTTAAAGAGGGCTGGGTTGCTGAGATTGATTGGGTTCTGGGTTGAAAGGGTTTATGCGTTTGGATGTTTTTGGGGAAGAAGAATGGAGGAGTTTTGAGATTATGAACATGTCTGGTTTATTTGGTTGAGTTCGGTTGGGGAACGAGGTTGAATCGAAGGGTTGTGTGATTCGTGAGGGTGGAAGAGATGATGAAAGGGATGATGAAGGTGAGAAACAGGGGCGTATGAGGGTGATCACGATTTGAAATAAAAGGTGAGATACAATTGCGAATTGGTCTCTCAGACTTTGAAGTTTGATGTACGTTGAAGAAGATGGTTGGAGGGAAGTTTATGTTGTTTCTGGCGAGTCGAACAGGGTCGGCGACGAACAACGGAGGTGACCTAAAGTGGAAGTGACTCAATGGTTTGAAGGTACGGGATCTGCGGCGGGACTGGTGACTGAAGAACAAAATCAGGTTTTGTTAATCTTCTTTCTGATCCGTTCTTTTTCTTTTTCTCTTCTGGTATTTATCTGGCTTTGGTTAGATTCGATTTTTGGAGAGATGAAGGTCTGTGTTGTCACTGTTTTGTTTTGGTCATGGCTGAGGGAGTTTGAGGAGTTTTTATGAGTTGCAAAGAGGAGGTTATTGATGGATTCAGAAAGGGAGAAGGCGGAGAAGCTGGGATTGGAAGGAAATTGGTGTTGTTGTTTATGACAGAGAGAACGAGATCAGATGGTTGATATCTATTCTTTCGCAAACTCTTGCGTTCAGGTTGCTAGGTTCCAAGTGAGTGTTTTTCTGCTTGGCCTCTCCCTTTATGTGTTTTAGTTCCCTCTCCTTTAATCCACAAAACCTGTTTCTCTTTTATTTTTTGAATTTTAATCTATCCTGTCCTTTGATGTTGGGTTACTCTCAATCTGCAGGTTGGCAGGAGTGGAGGTACGGTTTTGCTTGGAAAGGTTTTTTTGCTTGTTATTTGGATGTTGCAGGCTATAAAGTGGAAGATGGAAGAAAAAAAAGAGAAAGAGTCTAGGCGTGTAGTGAGCCTGTGTAGAGTGGCTTGATGTACGGTTTTTTGGGAGACTTGGTTTTGGAGAAAAATTGTGTAGCCGAAAGCATGTTGAAGAGATTAAGGGACTGTACGATTGGAGTGACAGAAAGTTGGGTTTGGAATTGTTGTAAAGAAAAGTCAGCGGAGTGCTTGGAGTAGATTGAGGCAAAGTTGTTTTAGACTTAACAAATAAAAGGATATAAAGGTGAAACTAATAACAATAACCGTAAAAAAAACAATAATACTAATAATAATCATAAAAATAGCAATAATAATAATGACAAATATCATAGATAAAAAATAATAATAAAACTGATGATTAATAATAATAAATAAAATGATAAATATTAAAACTAAAAACAATAATAGCGAGAAAAAAGATAAAATGATAAAAAAGAAAATAATAATAATAATAATAAAATGACAATGACAAATAAATGAAAATAATAGTAATAGGAAATAAATAAATAAATTAAAATATAACATATTAAGAAAATAGAAACTAAGTTTTAGATTGGATATGTGATTTAAAAGTAAATAATAATAAAACAAAATTCTAAATTAAAAATAAAAATCTAAATCTCATAAAACAAATGAATGAAAATGCGTGACTATGATTTATGGACCAAAAGACTGCAAATGCTATGAGACAGATGACCTAAACATGGTATGACAACGATCAGAGGATCTGAGGGTAAAATTTGGGGTGCAACAGTTGCCCCTATTTAAACATCTTCACCGGATGACAAGGGATATGGAAAGATGGTGAAAGATATTTAAATATAGATAACCGAAAATTTTGCCCTTAGATACGCTGATATGCAATGATATGGACCCAACTAGTCTAGGATGCGGACGTGCCATGAACTTCTAGTATGATGGTATGATGGTGCAAAGATGCAATTGACAACGAAAGCAAACACACAGGTGGATAACACCGGGGAAGGATGAAGGTTAGTATCCATGAAGTAAACTCACTGGGGATACAAGCTAACCGATAAAAGAGACTCACGGGGAGACTCCAAGGAAACACTAGGGATAGAAACATTGAGGGAAACCCTACAAGTTCTTACTGGAGATAGGACACCAAAGAGGTGTTCTCCACTGGGGAAAGATCCAGGGAGGTAGACGACGCGGTTCAAAAGTAACCGGACGATACTGGAGAAAAGACACATTCTTACTGGGCATGAAACCAGAAAGAAGACATGATCACCACAGGGGATCAGTTTGAAATAAAAGGATCGACATCCTACGAAGATTTTCTGTGGATTTCCTATACTGAAGAGTTAAAACGGGATCTTCAAGAAAAGCCAGAAAAGGCAGAGGTAAACTCTGCGTCAGATGACGAAAGGTGACTGGACCTTTTGGCTAAGGATAAGGTTAATGAACCAAAAATGTACCATAACTGGTTGAGAGAACAAATACGATTCCGTTTATGGAGGATGCCAGCGATGAATGGACTTTAGGTTCAAGCTTGACACGATTCAAGCAGGAACAAACTGAAATAAAAGCCTAAGGTGACTCGATTCAAACCAAAGACGGTGCCAACGATAATTGGACTTTGGGTTCAAGTTTGACACGATTCAAACAGGAACGGGATCTTAAGACAAGAGACAATGTTCGATACGATTTGAACAAGGACTCGGTTCAGGTTTGACACGATTCAAACAAGAACAAACTGAAATAAAAGCCTAAGGTGACTCGATTCAAACCAAAGACAGTGCCAACGATAATTGGACTTTGGGTTCAAGTTTGACACGATTCAAACAGGAACAAGATCTTAAAACAAGAGACAATGTCCGGCACGATTCGAACAAGGACTCGGTTCAGGTTTGACATGATTCAAACAAGAACAATATCTTAAAAACAAGAGACAATGTCCGACACGATTCGAACAAGGACTCGGTTCAGGTTTGACACGATTCAAACAAGAACAAGATCTTAAAAACAAGAGACAATGTCCGACACGATTCGAACAAGGACTCGGTTCAGGTTTGACACGATTCAAACAAGAACAAACTGAAATAAAAGCCTAAGGTGACTCGATTCAAACCAATGACGGTGCCAACGATAATTGGACTTTGGGTTCAAGTTTGACACGATTCAAGCAGGAACGGTTTTAAACAACAGGAAAGATGCCAGCGATGACTGGACTTAAGGTTAGACTTCTTGGGGAATACCAATTATGGTTGCAAAGAGGTTGAATAAAACCAGAGCTACATAAGCTTCTCATAAGAGACTGACACTTATTGTCATGAAAGAACAAGCTTCTCCAAGAGAATGATACTTGTTGTTGGGTATAACTTCCAAAAAGATATTGGTATTACAACACTGTTGGAAAAAATAGACATGTCTTCCATGGGGATCTGTAAAAGATTCTTCCTGCGAGACACAGTGCAAAATAAATGCACGTTCAAGAGGGGTTCAGAAACCACACCTGCCAGGGACCAAAGTTCAATCTAGGAACAAGCTAGAAAGAAACGGTCAAACAAGATTCCAATTGAGGGATGAACTCAACTGGGGATTTATCTTATCTGAATGTGGAAAAAGATAACTGAAGCAACCATCATCCACGAGGATAAAACTCTGTGGGGAATTCAGAAGGAATGGGCAATTTATGCCTAGGGCTGACACCTCTATTGGAGAGAAAAGACAAACCCGGTCACTTGGGGAGATAAACGCCAAAGTGAACAACACAGGTAAACACCAGAAACGTGTAGTAAAAAAATGATAATATGCTATGCATATGAGTGCTTATGCCATGCTTATGCTTATGCTGATAAAACAGACAAGACGCAAAACTGGAGATGAAATAAACATCTCGACAAGGATACCCAACCAAACACAAAAGGTTGGACCATCACTGGGGGTGAAGTAGCTTTACTTCAAGGTTATGTTCTTCTCTGGGGAGAAAGAGTACTCCACTTTGATATAGCATCTTGACTTCACTAGGAATACCACCATGAGTTTAATTTCTTCATTGGAGAGAAGAGATCCATTGGGAAGTGCCAAGATTAGCTGAAGAGACAACTTACTGGGAGCTGGCAGAGACGCCACAAAAGCTGAGTAGTTCTGCATAACTCATCTGCCCCAGGGTACATGGTCTGTCAGAAGAATACAGCAAGAGGATTTTATAGAATAATTGGCATACAAGGTGTTTCAATATCTTCAAACTCTTGGAGAGATCTACCGAATCTCGACATAACTGCCCCTGATTGATTGCTTAGCACGACAGAGCCCGTGAACTAGTTATGTGTCTTGATCGAAACCCCAGGTTGAAGCTGAGAGATTGATTGGGTTCCGCTAGGGAAAATCATTATACAAAGCCTAAGAGGAGGCTGGATTCCACTTGGGGAAATCATTATACAAAGCCTAAGAGGAGGCTATCTGACTGACTGACTCCGCATGGGAGAATCCTTATACAAAGCCTAAGAGGAGGCTGGATTCCACTTGGGGAAATCGTTATACAAAGCCTAAGAGGAGGCTATCTGTTAGTTTATACTCATCCCGGAGTGTCTTGTACAAAACCTAGATTAACAGCGTCTGCACAACAAAATCCTTGAGTTAATTATCCAGTCCGGTTGTTGACAACTGGGGAACAGACTTGCCCCTACCAGCTTGGTTGGTCTGTGGAGGAGATGCCCCAGACTGGTTGTTTTTTAGAGGTTTGCAAAATCTTGACTTGACTGCTCCTGATTAACTGGTTCGGTGAGGATAAGTCATCAAAAGGATTTTACAGAAGAATTGAAATGCCAGATGCTTCAATATCTTCAAGCTTTTGAAAGGAATCATAAGTCTTGACAAAGCTGCCCCAGTTCAACTGCATTCGCAATACAAAGTTTTTAAGACTGTGGTAGAAACAACTGGGGAACCAACTTGCCCCTGTTGATGGGTCATCGGAGTCCAAACTTGTCATGAAATGACCTCAAGAAGGCTTGCCCCAATATTCTGAACTTTGAAGAGTTCTGCCCCTGATTCAACAATTCTTGAAATGATGGATCGGCAGAACCTTCCGCTTAGTTGCCCCTTGACTGAGCTTCCTTTATAAAGTCAAATTCCTTAGCTGGCTGCATTTTTTGGGATTCCTTTGATATTGAACCTTTTTTTTTTTGCAAACAAGTATTGTTCATTAAAAATTGGCAATTTCAATGCAAAATTCATGCAAGCTTTTGAAAACAAAGTTTACTGACGAAAACACACAGTGGAATGATTAAATAATAAAAAAACAAAGTGGATCTGGTCATTTACAGAATGACAGATGAAGTGATCAGCACACACATTTTAGCAAAGATCATTAGGAGTCAGGTTAATCAACCTTGTTGTAGTATGCTTTCAAAACAACCTTACCTCAATTAGGTCTTTTAAGGGTTGTAACGTGGCTTGGTTCACAGTTTATGAAACAAAAGATAAAGGCTCAAAGTTTATTTGGTGCCCACCCCATCTTCGTGATGAACTCCAATCCTACGCTCAGTTAACTCAAGTTATACATTCAGGTTCCTATAGGCTAGGAATGAATTGATGATAGTTGATGATGATTTAGACACCTTGGATAGTCAGTACTCCCTCGCGGAATTTGGTTAATCTTTGAGACTTTGAGACTTCTCCTTGTCTTTGCTGGTTGAGGTCATGATACCTCTTCTTTTGATTTGATTGAGGTCACGATACCTCTCTTTGTTTGCGGTTAGGACCTCCTTTTTGTTTGATTATTGCTTTGAAACTCCTTTTTTGTCTGTTGTATAAGTTCTTTTTGTAAAGCAAAGTTCTGAGCTTCCCATCTTTCTTGGCTTTTGCCTTGAAAGGGACTCGGCTCATCCTTTGATTAAGGATTTTTCTTTTTTTTTCAGCTATCCTTCCTTATTGTTGCTTGGATGAACAACTTGTACAACGCTAACTCATTTGATTTGAGAGAGCTGACTGGTGTCTTGCATGAAGCGCTTGCGTTCGAATGCGTAACCAAGTTAAACTGAGAACTACCCTGCCCCAAGGTTGAGATTTAAGGGTTTTTTGTGTAAAGAAAGAAGACTCCTACTTCTAGGCTCGAAGGGTTAACGAGGGATTATCTTCCTTATTTCTCCAGTGTTTGGGAATTGAAACAATGCCTTACATCCTCGGCGAGGTTTAATTGAAAGCATACCACAACAATTATGGATAACATTTTCGTCATCCTCCCCAATCTTTGCTTAAACAAAAGGATTGATATGGGAAAAAAATTTGTCTATTTTTGTTTCTTTTGTCTTTATGAACACAAAAATAAATGAGTGAAACGAATGGACTTAATCAAAAGATGCACAAACATTTCATTAATCTTGTCAATTTGAAAGTACAACAATGCTTATAAGCAAATATAATTCAAACATGCAAAGAAAATACAACAAAAATGCTAAACAGCCAAATGATTGCCAGCTTTAGGGAATTGAAATTTCCTTCTTAATCCGCCAAGCTGAGATAGTCATCTTCAGAGTTAATTGTTGAGATCCGCTTGAGAATCATCTTCACACATACTCCCAGAAAATTCTTCCACCTCAGAGTCTGATGAACCTGCCTGATTTGCCAAAGGTTGGCTGATTTGGACGCCTTGAGGCGTGAATGAGAACACATCAGAGGCAAACAAAGTCTGAACCTGGCTTCTGAGTACCCTAAGTCTTCAGCTGAATGCCTCTGTGCCCCAGCATAGTGGTCACAATGAACGAGTCTGAAAAAGATAACTTCAAAAGCTACTTCAAGTCCAATGATGGCTTCAGGAAGCCGCCTGGGTTATAGACAAAGGATGGACAAGACTCAAGGCTGAGAAATGCAAATGCAATGCAGATGACATGCAATGAGAATACAATGCTAATGCAAACCAAATGGTTTCAAGGAACTCACAGGCCAATTGCGAACATTTTGGAAAACCGAAGAGTTTTTTTTTTAAATCCGTGATCTCTAAGGATCTTTGCAAAGAAAAGAACGTCTAAGTTTCTTGAAACCATCAATGGATGCGATGAGATGTATGCAATACACAAACACGGGCACGCAAAACATAGATACACGCAAAAGCACACAAGCACAAACATATGTACACTGGTATTCGCAGATATGCACAAACAAAGATATTCACAGATATGCACACACAAACAAGAGAGAACTTAAGTTTGAAGATCACAAGCATGGAGCCATGGTCTACCCATCCCAGAAGGTATGTACTATGGGTTTTCATCTACAGAACGGGGTTCTAAAAAGTTCCCAGAGTCGACAACCCATCTTTCGGATTTTAAAGATTTCCCAGATGACTTGGTAATCAATAAAATTCTCAAGAGGATCTCGTCTGAGTGTAGTATCGCGTGACAACCAATTCAGAAATAGACTCCATCATGGTCACCGCACTACATCCTAAAAGGCCAAGTGGGGTTTGGTAACTACGGTTCTCAATATCCCGGGCACCCAGGTCGAGAGTAGCATGCTTTCACGAATAGGATCGTTCAACATAACTAGACTCTCGAGAGGGCCTCAACTGAGTGATGGTGTTATCAATTCAACTTTTCAGGATTCGACTCCCTCAAAGCCTCCTTGAATACCATCGTCCTATCCTAAGTAGACTCAAGTCCGGGTTAGGACTTATCTCACCACTCAAAAATAACACCCTGCACACAGAAAATCCAGTACAGACAGAGATATATACAAATATATACAGATATACAGATATCACAGATATATACAAGTAAACAAGCAAGACATAAATAACACAAGCAAAAAACAAGGTAGGCTTAACCCTAAAAAATAGGAGTCCCCAGTGAAGTCGCCATTTCTGTTGCGGTGAAAATCGGATAACAAGCTATGAATTAACTTGCATCATTTTATTTTACAACTGACTTTGATTTATCCAAAGGAAAGGTTCAAGATCGTTAGAAAAAAACCTAAAGGGGGGAGATCTAAGGTTCGGGGGTTGGTTATACAAAGGGAAGGTATTAGCACCCTAAGTATCTGTAGTACTCTACAGGAACCTCTTATTTAGTTTGTGTTAAGTTATGTTTGCTTGCTAAAAGAAATCTGTACTAAGGTAATGACCTAAGGATATGTACACTAAGTTTGCTAGCCAAGACGTCGCATCTTGTGCCTACGTATCTGACTAAAGAATCAGAGCAACCGTAGTTCACCTAACTAAGGGTGAAAGAAAAGGAAACATTGACTATGGCCAACGTTCTAAAGGGAATGAGCATAAGCTCACGTAGAGTCCACAATAACTCTCTAAGTCTACGTTATGAAGGGAGGAAGTGAATTCTCATGATAGTGAGAACCACACAGAGTTCATGATAACTCTGTAAGTCTGAGCAAAAGGTAAAGTGAGTTCTCATGATAGTGAGAATCACATGGAGTTCATGATAACTCCATCCCATTACTAAACTATGAGGGAAATGACTCTTATGAGGCCAAGGATGAAACGGGAGTAGTTTATGGACTTAGGAGTCAACGTAAAGATCTTTCCTTTGGAAGGAGGGTCAAGTGTGAACAGTCATGAATATGATATAAATAGTGTGGATATGAACAAAGATATAATCCAGATAATATGAATAGGATATGAACATGAATATGATCAAGATAGAATGAACAAGATATGAACATGGTATATACAGTGTGAATATGAACAAAGATATAATCCAGATAATATGAACAGGATATGAACATGAATAATCAAGACATCCAAAATTAAATGATAATAAATCAAAGAATGATGGTAAATACATAGTATCATGCCTAACATGCTAGAATGCTAAAACAATGTCAGACAAACATATATACAAGCAGACATCAAGAGATAAAAATGCATCAATGTAAATGAGCAAGAGATAGAAAGATCTAACCCAAAATAGAGTGCATGCTGGTGAGCCACTGACAAACCAAGATCAAAACCTCCACTCCAAGAGCAAAGGGTAAAGAGTCCTAAATCTAAGTCCTCGGTCCAAAACACAATAGTAACCACAGTCCGGTCAATTGAGTTTTTTAGGGTTTCGATATTTATTAGTGTATTTTTAAATGAACAAATAAAATGAACAATATACACAAGATATAAATATGAACAATGATAATATTGACAAGGATAATAATCAACATAAAGAATAAATCAGGATATATATATATATATATATATTGAATGAAAGTAAATTTAGTGATTGTTGATTAATTTATTGGATCGACGAATCGGGTCCAATGTAGTGTTGATCCGTCGTAGTACGGTCTATGTGGAAGACCACACTATAGGAGGATGCACAATTTGATCTTTGTGTTAAGACACGATAGAGAAATGATATAGAAGATCATTCTCCGATGAAATCGTGCCACACGAAAAGAAAAGGTAACGACCTCGTCTTAAATCACAAACTCTCGTTGATTAGTCGAAGGTAACCTATCATGATCTCAAAGTATAGAAAGAGATCTCGATGATCACTCACTACAGATTTGAAATAATGAAGGTTCGTCGCTTCGCTAACAACGTTCGTGAATAGAAAGACTTCATCGGTCAAAAATGAAAATGAACATAAATGTGACGGGAAGTGAAAATAAAGTCGATCTCGTCTTAATCATGATTTAATCGTGAAAACGATAATCTATGATATTTGACTTTCATTGACCGGTAAAATAAAAGAAGTTGCCTCATATATATCACGACTTAGTGATTTGAAATAAATCGATAAAAATTCGTGATTTTACAATATAATCGGCCCAAAAATAAAGAAACAGGCTCGAAATGAAATAAAATTGGTCTCATCTAAATAAAGATTTAGATCCTCATTGACCGATAAAAAATAAAATAAAATGAGATTGAAATGAAACATAAAGATGGTCTAGTCTAAATTAAGATTCTAAATCGATAAAATCGATAATCTTTAATTAAACTCTCATTGACCAACAAAATAGAAAATAGGCCTCATATTCATCACAATTTATTGATTCAAGTAAATCAACAAAAATTATGATTTTGATATATCATAGGCCCTAATAAAGAAAATAGAAATTCAAAAGTGGAAATCAAAAATCAAATCTTTACCAAAAAACTTCGTTAAATCTAAAACAAAATACTAAAACCCTTAAAAAAAGAAGAATAAATAGAAAGGAAATTAACTAATTAATAAAACAGAAAGAGACCGGGGGTGGTGCTGCTTATGGGTCTGTAAATAAAAAAATGAGTGAAATCAAAATGTGGGCCAAGCTCACCCTCGTCCATTTGGAATAATACCTACAGCAACAAAGAACTAATTTCTAAAAAATCAAAAAATGAAACTCTATCCCCAAATGAACCAGTCAAAAGCAGAAATTGAAAACAAGGATAATAAATTGTGTAATCAATATCCTTCTTTCTCTCTATACGACAAAAAAATGACAAGACGGGAACACTAGAGCATGTTTGGGTCCGCAAATCACCGTCAACCATCCACACCGCGACGGAAACAAGAATCTGAGGATTGATTCAACCTCCTCTCACGATCTCTGCTCATGCTTTGCGATTCAGATCTCGGTTTCGCCTTGCTCAATCGTTTCTGAATCAGGTTTGGATTTGTTTCGGTTTGGTCTTCTTCTACTCCTTCACTTTTCTGGTTCAGCTTTGATTTGATTTTGGATGGAAGGTTTGAGAAAGATTTAAAGAGGGTTGGGTTGCTGAGATTGATTGGGTTCTGGGTTGAAAGGGTTTATGCGTTTGGATGTTTTTGGGGAAGAAGAATGGAGGAGTTTTGAGATTATGAACATGTCTGGTTTATTTGGTTGAGTCCAGTTGGGGAACGAGGTTGAATCGAAGGGTTGTGTGATTCGTGAGGGTGGAAGAGATGATGAAAGGGATGATGAAGGTGAGAAACAGGGGCGTATGAGGGTGATCACGATTTGAAATTAAAGGTGAGATACAGTTGCGAATCGGTCTCTCAGACTTTGAAGTTTGATGTACGTTGAAGAAGATGGTTGGAGGGAAGTTTATGTTGTTTCTGGCGAGTCGAACAGGGTCGGCGACGAACAACGGAGGTGGCCTGAAGTGGAAGTGACTCAATGGTTTGAAGGTACGGGATCTGCTGCGGGACTGGTGACTGAAGAACAAAATTAGGTTTTTGTTAATCTTCTTTCTGATCCGTTCTTTTTCTTTTTCTCTTCTGGTATTTATTTGGCTTTGGTTAGATTCGATTTTTGGAGAGATGAAGGTCTGTGTTGTCACTGTTTTGTTTTGGTCATGGTTGAGGGAGTTTGAGGAATTTTTATGAGTTGCAAAGAGAAGGTTATTGATGGATTCAGAAAGGGAGAAGGCGGAGAAGCTGGGATTGGAAGGAAATTGGTGTTGTTGTTTATGACAGAGAGAACGAGATCAGATGGTTGATATCTGTTCTTTCGCAAACTCTTGCGTTCAGGTTGCTAGGTTCCAAGTGAGTGTTTTTCTGCTTGGCCTCTCCCTTTATGTGTTTTAGTTCCCTCTCCTTTAATCCACAAAACCTGTTTCTCTTTTATTTTTTGAATTTTAATCTGTCCTGTCCTTTGATGTTGGGTTACTCTCAATCTGCAGGTTGGCAGGAGTGGAGGTACGGTTTTGCTTGGAAAGGTTTTTTTGCTTGTTATTTGGATGTTGCAGGCTATAAAGTGGAAGATGGAAGAAAAAAAAGAGAAAGAGTCTAGGCGTGTAGTGAGCCTGTGTAGAGTGGCTTGATGTACGGTTTTTTGGGAGACTTGGTTTTGGAGAAAAATTGTGTAGCCGAAAGCATGCTGAAGAGATTAAGGGACTGTACGATTGGAGTGACAGAAAGTTGGGTTTGGAATTGTTGTAAAGAAAAGTCAGCGGAGTGCTTGGAGTAGATTGAGGCAAAGTTGTTTTAGACTTAACAAATAAAAGGATATAAAGGTGAAACTAATAACAATAACCGTAAAAAAAACAATAATACTAATAATAATCATAAAAATAGCAATAATAATAATGACAAATATCATAGATAAAAAATAATAATAAAACTGATGATTAATAATAATAAATAAAATGATAAATATTAAAACTAAAACCAATAATAGCGAGAAAAAAGATAAAATGATAAAAAAGAAAATAATAATAATAATAATAAAATGACAATGACAAATAAATGAAAATAATAGTAATAGGAAATAAATAAATTAATTAAAATATAACATATTAAGAAAATAGAAACTAAGTTTTAGATTGGATATGTGATTTAAAAGAACATAATAATAAAACAAAATTCTAAATTAAAAAGAAAAATCTAAATCTCATAAAACAAATGAATGAAAATGCATGACTATGATTTATGGACCAAAAGACTGCAAATGCTATGAGACAGATGACCTAAACATGGTATGACAACGATCAGAGGATCTGAGGGTAAAGTTTGGGGTGCAACACATTCATCAAACTTTCATCCAATCTTCTCAATCATCTTCATCTTGCTCATCTCAAGGTGGGTTCTAGTTAGAAACCACATTTTTAGAGTTTTTGGAATGATTGAGTTTTAGGTCAATATGTTGAATCGATGTTTTTAACGGTTAAAAATCGATATAAATTGTGTAGTATGATCACATTATGTATATTAACATTGTTGATGCTTGTTTGTATTGTTTGTAATTGATTTGGGTTAAGAAATGGTGATTTTGGGGTTTTGGGGCCATGGAACCCGTAAGGAGAAATTCTGGTTCTGGTGTGATTCGCCAGGCGAATTAGGTCTAGCCACCTATTCGCCAGGCAAAGTGCTGGCGAAAGGGATTCGCCAGGCGAAAACCAGATTCGCCAGGCGAATTTGGAGAGACAGAAATGTGTTAGCTACTGGAACTTTTGATTTTTCTAAAATTAGGGATTGGCCACTAGATTCGCCAGGCGAAGTGCTGGCGAATGAGGATTTGCCAGGCGGAGTGCTGGCGAATGTGGATTCGCCAGGCGAATCTGCCTGGGACCAAATATTTTTCTTTTCTTCGAAAATCCGTAACTTTTGACTTGTTTATCTGATTTAAGAGTTCTTTATATCGTTGTGAAGCTAGGGAAATATTCTTCTCAATGGAAGTGAGAAATGTTAATTTTACCGACCGACTAAATAATCGAGAAAGTTCAAAAGTGTTTAATTATGTTGTAATTGTATAAATTGTTTTATTATGCAATTGTGAGATGCCTTGCCTATCCTATTATTCTTTAACATGATTGTAATTGAATATGCATGTTAATATGGAAGAAGAAATAGGAAGAGTGAGGAAAACCCCTTATGAACTATAGGAGAATTTAGAAGTTGGAAACACTAGTATGGAACATGTGGTTAACCTTTGTGGGTTTGAGCCGGCATGAGAGGCCGGGAGGCATTATAGCCTTGTGATTGTCGAATACAATCGTATTTGTTGTATGTAATCATGTAATCGTAACCGGGTTATCTTGAGTGTAGTTTCATGAGTCTCGGACTCCTCTGAAATGGATGCACAACTACTTGGCAGGTTTGATTCCCCGTGCTGTACGAATGGCGCCCATGGAGCGTATGCTTGTGACGGTAAAAGGCCCGTGTGAAGTGACGGTTCATAACGGTAAAAGGCCCGTAGAACCCGAATCCATTCGTATGTCAAGTAGGTTACAAGGATCTATGACTCGGGTCGTCTTCTAGACGTAGAAGCGGACGGGAACAGGAGATACCTTGGTATGGTTATCGATTAGTGATACTTTGAGTTGATGAACTCATGGCAGGTTTCCATATAGTGTGAGAATTGAAATGTGAACTCAAGAGTCCCTTCCCCTTTTTCCCCCGGACTTGAGTTAGGATTGTTAGAACCTCGATAATCCGAGAGAACCCATAAGATAGGGAACTCACTGAGATTTGATGTATCTCACCCCACGTTGTTGATGTATTTCAGGTGCTTCAGGTTCCGAGAAGGGTAAGGATAAGGTCGTGTGATCTTTCCTTGCTTGTTGATGGCTAACTTCCGTAGCGGAGTTTATTTTGAGATCATTGTTGATCTAGTTCTTAGTTTTTATCTTTTGAACATCTTGTGTATAATATGCCTTAGGTTTTTGTACTTGTACTTTAGGGCATTTATTTGTATACAATGTGTTAACTAGGAGCTTATGTGTTTCAGTTCCAAACACTTGGATCTATATATAATATTTATATTTGATGTATGAGTTTTATATATGGGTGTTACACTTGGGTTGTGCCTTGAAGCATTGGCTCATGTCCAGAGGAAAATTCCCATCTGGAGGCCTTGGTCGACGAAAAACCTAATTTGGTGACACTGGCGATCTTGAGGCTTGATCCACTTGGAGTTTTGCAACTTTGTGCTTGATTCTTGATGTGGGAGTCCTCTTGATCCTTTATGTGTTTTGAGAGGTTAGACAAATTGAAGATCATGTCACTCCTTGATCCTTTGTCTAAGGGCTCTGAGAGGGCTTGAAACTCTAATCCTTGATTGAAGTGAATGCTCAAACATCTCTGAGGATATTGATGAGGCATGATGGTTCATCCATATTGTGCTAATGATTTGCACAATGATGGGAAATCTTGGTGGTCAAAATTTGGGGTATGACACTGGGGATTGAAGAAGAGTTGGAAATATCATATGCCATGAGGTTCTGATTTTATTGGGGATTTGTTTATGGTAATCAGACCCTACCTGGGGATTCTTGAACCTTGTGGGAATGAGAGAAGATTAAAGGTGAGTTTATAATTTTGGACTCTCATGGGGGCTAGTGTAATGGATAAAATTATCAAGATTCTTCCTGTATTTTTTAGGGAACTTGAGGGTTTTTTGGAGATCCAAGAGGTATTGAAACTTTCCAAGTATACCAGTATGAAGTGGTTTGCTCTTAGCTGGATAATGATCTTTGTATGATACCAAGAGGAGGCTGCTGTTTAAAAGGATGAGAAACTACCCTAGAATGGTTTGATGTTTTTGGAATTTTCACTCTCTAGAGGATTGAACTAGTAGAGATGTCTAAGTTATATCCTATACCTGTACGAGGTCTTTGGGTCCTTGTACTAAGCCCAAGAGCAGGCTGAGAACTTTTAAGAAGCCTGAGGGTCCGTGTACAAAGCCCAAGAGGAGGTTGGGGATGCTTTTAGGAAGCCTGTGGGTCCAAGCCAAAGAAAAGTTCAAGAAAGGTTTCACCGGGAATAATCCTTTCCTTAGTGAACAGTTCTAGGTTTTTAAGTGATTCAAGAGAGGTTTCACCAAGAATTAATCCTCTCTGGGGAAATGAATTTCTTGTACAAATATTTCTAAGTTGTGACAGTCTTGAGAAAAGTTTCACCGGAAATAATGCCTTTCTATGTTCCATATTGTATAAGCCCAAGAGGAGGCAAGACTGCATCTAGAATTTCTTATGGGGAACTAGTTTTAACTGTGTTAAAAGAGTGACCACTGGTTTGATCTAAACCTAGACCTAATTGCCGGGGAGAACTCTAAGCAAGTATATACAAGCATATATATATATATATATATATATATATACATATTCAAATGAAATATATAAACAAGCATTGTTGAGAAGAGATAGTGGAACTTACAGTTGAGCAAGCCCAAGCATAGCAATTACAGCTGTATGGTTAGGTTTTTCAAGTAATTGAAGAAAGTTTTGATAAAAACAACTTTGAATTTGAATTTGAATAAAAAATAAGTTGTTTGGGGCTTATAACTTAAGGAGAGGCCCAGATGACTTATTTGATAACATTGATCGCACTGCGATACTAACAGACGTTGTGAGACTTATACTATAGCAGAGGCCTAAATTATTTATTTACAAAGAGATTTGGGTCTTACACTCTATTAGAGGCCCAAGATTGATTTTTGTACAAGAGATGGGGCTTACAGCTCAGAGAGATGCCCGGATAAAAACAACTATCGCACCGTTATATTTGAAAATGTATCGGGACTTATACAAATGACTGAGGCCCAAAAATTATTCATTTACAAAGGGATGGGTCTTACACTCTATTAGAGGCCCAAGGGTGTTTGAAAAAGAGAACAAATGGGGCTTACAACACAAAGGGAAGGCCCAGATGAAAATTATTTTGAAAACGACCATTGCGCCGAGATTTTAAAATCGAATCGGGACTTATTCAATGACTGAGGCCCAAAACGTTTTCAGTACAAAGGGATGAGACTTACACTCTATTAGAGGCCCAAAAAGTTTTTTGTACAAAGGGATGGAACTTACACTCTATTAGAGGCATAAAAGTGTTTCAAAATGAAGTTTGAAAATTTTAAAATCAAGAGAAAAACCCTAATTTTAAATAAAGTGTAATTTTTCAAAGAAAATTAAAGAATAAATTATATAAAATATCAAATATATTCAAAAAACAAATTGTAAACTTTGAAAAATGTTTTGAAAAATCATATTTAATCACATGAAAACTTAAAATTCATTTGAAGTTGAAAATCAAAGTGGAAATTTCATTTAAAAATGATTAAAAACAAATAAAATAACATTATTTACAAAAATTCAAGCTATATTCAATAAATAATATAAAAAAAATTTGTAGAATAAAATATTTTAACACTTTTTTGACTTTTTTTAAAAAAAAAGAACCAATAAAAAATAATTAAATTTGAAAGAGAAAATTATTTTTGAAGTTATTTAAGAAATTATGAAAAAACGTGAAAAGAAAAAGTGGTAAAAAATGGGATGGTCCTCCCAAAGTTTGAACACACGCCCTTGGGGTGGAGGGTTTAAAACTTTACCAACTGAGCCAAGTGCGTTGGCTGATAGAGAATGGGAGGAGTAAATAATATAGGAAACCTTCTTTTGAAAATGATTTAAAAAAATACCAAAAGGTCTGGGGCGAGGGGGATTCGAACCCCAGACCTCTCACTCGGTACACACACACAAATAACAGTGTTTCCACTAGGGCGCAATGCCAATTCAAACATATATTGGCAACAAAATAATATATACTATGCTTGGTTCTAAAAACCTGAAACTGGCGCCATGGCCATCTTCTTCCTTGGCTCAACATCAGACTTGCGTGAAGCAAGCTATCTCCCTTGTTTCTCAACCATTTTACAAGATGTAAACATGAAAATCATTCATTTTTTAACAAGGAACATGATTGTTCTTTTTAATTTCATTTAAATTAAATGTAACATGAGATATCACGTTGCAACCAGATGAACCCTAAAATATGCAAGAACTAAATGAAATCTCATACACGCAAAATAAATAACAATTGATTGAGGGTTAATGATCACAACCATATAACAAACATGTTTGGGCTTTAAAAATTCAAAAATGATGCATGGATCATGGAGATTATAAGGTTCAGGCTTACCTCTGCAAGAAGGGATCGAATTCTACTGTAGAGATATTACATAAGTGAAACAATGATCTGGATAGCTTCCTTAGGCCTCAAGGATTGTGTTGCAACCTTTAGAATGACTTGGAACTCCTTGGATCACTTGGCTAGAATTAGCTGCAATTGGATCAAGCTGACTAGCGAGATCCTGATTCTGGTGTTACGGAAGTGATTAAGGTGTTTGGATCACTTCTATATGTTGTATACGAGGTGTGTGAAACAATGGGTTGAGTTGCATTGGTCTCCAACTCAAAACCCGATTGTGCTTTCTCAAGAAAATGAAGCTTTTGTGCTTAAGAAGAAAATGAGAGAAAGCTATGTTGTAAGTTGCTTTGGTGTACTTTGAATGATCAACAAGAAGCTCTATTTATAGGAGAAGAGTTCTGCTGAAGCTTCTCAATTGAAGCTCAAAAAATAAGAATGGAGTCAAGGGTCTTGCTAAGCATAATTGTTTCTTACACAAGGTACTCATGGTTGCTCCAAATAGCTCAGCTATGTATTGACTCAATTCATATACTGTAGATGATTTTATTGTGGTTTATAGGAGCATCTTGACTGACAAGATTCCTTTTGTTGAATGTGCACTATTGCACATAAATGTCATTTTGAATTCAAGGCACAAAGTGACAAAACCAATCATGCCATTTGAGTTTTCCTTCATTCCTTGGTCCAACCTTGCAGGTTTGTGGTGATTCATCTGTTATACATTGCATGTGAGTGTTTTTGATCATTACCCTTGACAAAAAGAATCGTGGCTAGCAAGAAATGCACAAAACTGTCTTGCAAAACAGATTGCAGCAAGGCATGTTACAACTGTCATAACCTCTAGCTCAAGTGGAATTTTCTCATGATCTTGGGCTCATTGGAAAGCTTGCATATCCCTCTTTAACTTTGATGTCCACCAATGGACCTGGTTCAGCTTGCATATTGAGGTGAAAAATGCCTTGGAAGTTGGTGAAAATGCTGAAATAACAAGGCAGAATTTTCACTAAGTATTTTTGACACATTTTGGTTTTTTCACCACTTTGATTCACTCTTAATTAAAAATCCATGAAGAATTAGAGTTTGAGGTAGTTGAAGCTTTTGTAGAGTGTAGAAAGACCTACAAATCAGGCTTTGGATCACTCAAAATGGTTGCTTGGATCAAAAGTTATGGTCCTTTGAAGTTGGTATCAAAACCATTCAAATTTAGTAACTTAGAAAAATTTTCATTTTTTCAAGATTACCCCTTTTATAAGTTATGAGGATTTCTTGATCAATTCTTGTTCAAATGACATTATAGATCATATTTTATGAGAATATGAGTCATAAGGATCATTTTGCCTAAAAAGTTATGTTTTGACTTTTGACTCCGGAGCGGTTCGGTGCGGAAAAACTCTAATTCTCAACTTTTGAGGAATGCATTCTCTGAGGGTAAGTTAACTTTGAAAATGGACCCTTAGGGTTATCTTGATCATATTGAGTCACATTTTGAAGCCTTGGCTCATTCTCTTATGAAAATTTCACTATGGAGGTCTCAGTCGACCAAAACCCTAATTTGGTGACATTGAGAGTTTCGAGGCTCATATGTCCTGAGATTTTGCACTTTTGTGCTTGATTTTGGATATGGTAGACCTCTTAAACCTTCATGGATGTTTGAGAGGTTTAGACAAGTTGAAGATCATGTCATTTCTTGATTGATCTTTTGTCTAAGTGTTATGAGAGAGCTCAAAACCCTAATTCTTGATTGTAGTGAATGCTCAACAATTCCTGAGGAGATTGATGAAGTATGATGGAACATCCATATTGTGGTAATGATCTTCACAATGTTGGAAAATCTTGGTAGTCAAAATTTGGGGTATGACAAGGACATCGCATCCCATGTAAAGAAAGTATTTTGGCTTGTCATTACCATCCATTAACTCTCTTAATTATTTACATGGAGGACTGATATGCAATAATTAAAAATGTCATAAAAAAATGATTCATTATAAACTTCCTGTATTATAAAACTGATGTGATTTAAGATATAATTTTATTGGTCAATTAAAAAAATCAATTATGTATCTTCAATGTAGATAATAGTGACACGTGTATGGAAAAATGTGCATAGGTGTCAGCAGAGGAACGAGGCCAAATATCAATTTTGTTTTCCATTGTATCAAAGTTGAAACACACACATGTATAACGTTTTCCACTTCAACAAGTCCAGCAGAAAAAGAAACTAAATCATGGAAGGCAATGAAGTGGTGAAGATGATAGTTCCATCATCACATCCACAAACACAACTCACCAATGTTGATGTTTCCGACACGGTTTTAAATTATGGTCCGCAACAACAATTGCACCCGCAATATTGCGAATGCGGTTGTATTCGTAATCGCATCAGATCACAATTGCGGTGTGATTTTAAAATTACCATTATATTTGGAATCACATCAGACAATTGCAATCATGTTTTTTCATGTATTTTTATCAAAAATCAAAATATTAAAATCTTAAAACTCAATTTGCTTCTTATGTAATGAAAAAACTTAACAATTAAGTGTTTTTCAAGATTATATTTCAAACACCTCCCTATAAACATTCATACCGCAACGGCCGCAATACGTATCGCAGCACCCGCAATGACCGCAACCGCAATTTTAAACCATGGTTTTCGGCGATGGCGATGGCGAGAAACAATACTTTTTTCCGGAAGAGATAGAAACTTTCTACGTCAAACTCACCGACTTGTTAAACTCCTCTGGACTCACTGTCATGTCAGTATCTTCTATAGAGATATTTTCGCCATTTTAGTTTTTTCCTTGCCAGCCACAAATGTGAAACTTTATTCCTGGAATGCCACGCCCTAAAAAAAAAGTTTCAAAATGCCACTTTTTTTGTCTTTTTCTAGCAATATTTAATTTATTTTCAGACCCCATGCATTGGTCCGCCATCTGGGATAGCGATCTCTTTTTATTTTCGTTTTTATTTTCTGAAAAGATTTTAAATGTTTTTAAATTTTATTTTAATATTTTAATTATTTAAATAATCTTAAAAAATATTCTTAAAATAAAAAATATTTTAAGATTAAAATTATTTAAATATTTTTTATTTAATATTATTTATAATATTTAAATAATTAAAATATTAAAATAAAATTTAAAAACATTTAGAATCTTTTTAGAAAAATAAAGACGAAAAAAAAAAGAAAAGGAGGCCGCCATCCCAGATGGCGGACCAATGCATGGGTCAGAAAATGAATTAAGTATTGCCCAAAATAGACAAAAAATGACATTTAGGGATTTTTTTTTTTAGGGTGTGGCATTCCATGAATAAAGTTTCACATGTGTGACAGGCAATGAAAAAACTCACCATTCTCTTTATTTCTTTGTTTTGGTTTCGTAAAAATTGCAGGCATGCATCAAACTCATGTCTTTTTTCCCCTTTTGTGCTTTCTTTATATGTTTAGTATAAAAAATCACTCACCTGTGTTCCGATTCTACTTGACAGTTTAAATGTCCGAGAAACATCCCTAGATTTGTTCATGTTTTACTTGGAGGTCGTTAAAAAAGGATTGTTATAAACAGGTACTTGTCAAGTTATCCACATAATCACGTTTTAAAAACCGTCGCGAATAAAAACTTTCGTGATTTCAGTCGTACAGATATCACAACACTGATTGCAATTGTCGCAGTATGGGGTGTGAATTAATGGAAATTTTATATTTTTTCTTTGATATAAAAATCGTAATAACTTAATTAACATCGGCACATGCCGAAACCGTTTTGTAGCGGCCATGGCGATTGGTGAACTGTTTTTTAAAACCTTCACGTGACTCTATTTATTCATATTTTATTCTAATAAATGCATGATTCATTTGTCAATACAAATATGAATTATTTGTCTTAGATATTCAAATTGAATGGGTTGATTCTCTTGAATGTTTTCAGGTTGGTAAACAAAAGAAATGGGATGAAGTTATTTCAGCTCTAAAACTGGAAGGAAACAATACAAAGTTATCATCTCAAATTAAAAAGCTCTATGCAAATCTTCTATACGAATTTGAGAAAATCTACTTCTACAGGTTTCGTGCAACTCAAACTGCAACTCACACCACCAAAGGTTAATCTAAGAGACTAGTTTCTGCATATTTTAACTTGTTTCACTTTGGTATTAAAATCAGTATGTGATGTTTAAACTTGAATACACATTTCTTAATTCATTGTTCGAAATGAAAATGAATTCACTCAAGTGAGATAGTAGCCTGCTAATTATAGTTGATTCTAAATTACATAGTTTTTATTTATTTATGCAGCATTACATGAAGGGCTTCCACAAGCACCTTCAAATGACAAAGAAAAGAAGAAACCACAAGGTGTTCCGAGGGGGGCAAATGGATATCAAATATTCCTCAAGCACGAATGTGCCCGATTAAAAGCGTGTCGTCAGGACATCGATGGCAAAGCAATCCTGCCCATGGTTTTAAATTGCGATTGCGGCTGCGGATGCGGTTGCGGGTGTTGCTATTGCGGTCATTGCGGGTGTTGCGATGCGTATTGCGGCCGTTGCGGTGTGAATTTTAATAAGGAATTATTTGAAATACAAAGTTAAAAAACACTTAATTTTAAGTTTTTTCATTACATAATAACTAAATTGAGTTTTAGGATTCTAATATTTTGATTTTAGATGAAAATACTTGAAGAAACGTGATTGAAATTATCTAATATAGTTCCAAACATAGTCAGAGGCGTAATTTTCAAATCACACTGCAATTGCCGTCCGATGCGGTTGCGGAGGCAACCACATCCGCAATATTGCGGATGCAATTGCGGTTGCGGACCGCAATTTAAAACCATGATCCTGCCCATGGCTGTCGGTGGATGGAAGAATTTGTCAGACATTTACAAAAGATGAAATTCAGATAATGTAGTCGAAAGATTTTATGTTTTTTGCTTCGAATATTCCTGTTATTAATATACTTTTTCATGTAGCCATATGTGGAGCATAGCAAGAAGATAAAGGAAGCAATGGTCATTGATAATAATAAACAGAAGAACACTCAAGATCTTAAATGGAAAGAAAAGATGCCTAGTATATGTGGTGACTACTACTGTGTAACTTCACAACCTCAAGCAAATTGCTCTTTTGGTGACAATGCAGCATTGGAATTGGCTTTTAAGATTTACAGAAAATACATCAAATGATCCTTTCTTACTATGTGATTTGGATGCTTATCGTTCGGGAGATTTGCTAAGTGGGATAGCAAGTAGAGAATCCAAATGACCATACTAGTTACTGGCAAGTATTTTTTGGTTTTTGAGGCAGTGTCATTGCCTAAGTATCTAATGCTAAGCTGCTATGGATTTATGGTTTTGAAACAGCAGCAACCAATGTTTGCATTAGTGAAGTAAGTATGTATATAAACCAAATATATAGTAAAAAAGGTTATTTGTTTTGTTGCACTATTCTAACTCTATTAATCTTACTGCATTGATTTTACATGTACACTTTTGCCACAAAATGAATAACACTGTGTAGTTGACAATGATAGTGAGCCGATGCAATGATTTTAATGATAGAAGACAATATATACATGTCTCTTCTTATTATAGGAGTAGATCATATATATAGATCTTAGATAAAGAATGTTTGTATGTAACGAGCCTTGTATCTATTCTATAAAATCGTCCAACATTATCGATTTGGTGCTCACAACTGCGACTCCTACTGGGCCACCGTATGGGATGTTGCTTACTCTGGCTTCGTTCCATTTGATGCTGAAAATTATCTTTTCTTGTGTCACCATGGAGAAGGGAATCATGGACCCTTTAAATGCACTAACTCAGCAATGTAGGTAATGCACAAGTCTAGCGATTTAAAGAAGTCACATATCCAATTATTCCCATTATCTCTGAGAACACCTCTACAACCCAACCCATTTTATTTCCTTCCTTACAAGCGCTATTATATTTTAATTTCACCTTCCCTTCTCATGGTGGCTTCCATCATATCAGAGAGCTCATGATCTCTACAATATTTTTATTTACCGACTTAGCACGATAGTAATCACTCTTTAGCTTCACAATATGGAGACCCATGTTATACAACTGTTGGGAAGAATCATCTTACAGTATTTTATTCCGCCACATCCACAATAGGATAGCACCACAAGCTTTGTGGTTAAGTTAGCCGGAATTCAAAAATAGTTAAGATTAACCCGAATTCAAAAATCCAACCTTGCAAGCAAGATTTTAAAAATCGAGAGTTAAGATCAGATAGAAGTTAAAAAATAGTAACTGAAGATCAGATCAGATAGAAGTTAAAAAATGGTAACTGAAGATCGTAACACAAACTGTAAGATCATACTAATAGAGAAAAAATATATATTTATATAATTATATACACATATATATGAACAAAAACTTTAAATTAAAACATTACAATAACCTAAGACTGGCCTATCAAACTATGGACTCTCAAAAGCCAACCAAAAACCAGCAAACCCTAGAAACATACACAAAAGCCAACAGAGTAAAAAACATACAATCTAAGTTAGGATTTTGGAAAAATTTAGGAAAAGTCCAATCTTAGATGAAATTGAAAGAAGAGACTCACAAGTTGTTGGTGGTTCACAACTCACGACTCACAACATTTTGACGTTACTTATAATGCACCGCATGTTCAAACTTATAATTTTCTCTTTTCACCTATTGAATAAAGCCGGTGTAATCTCATCATTTGCTGCAAAATCATCTATATTCTAAGGAGTTCTAAATTTTCATCTGGAAAAACAGTCGCAACTCCATCGAGTCCTACATCACAATAACTCATAGTTAACAAATTTATTAATATTAAGGAAAAGAATGAATAATTTTTCAATCGTAAAAATTAGATTCAAAACACACCAGCCATTCTATCAGCTTCTTTCTTGGTTAGATTCACGGCAAATCCACTGAAAGTATGCCAGTAATAGCAGATAATATTCTTTGGTGTTGAGTTGCTAAAATGGTAGGAAACAAAGCGTAAGTTAAAGAAGTCAAGTTTATCTTTTTAATATTTTTAAAATTTATAAAATGTTTCTATGAACATGTATATTATTTTTATCTTCACTCGCAATATTATGAGGAAAAATATTCCATAAAAATATTCAATAAGACCACATAAATATTCTATAACCACGCATCAAATTTGGATATTAGTGAAATTTTCTTCGATCTGGCGCTCGTATCCCTATTTCCTGTATCCCTATTAAATGCAACACTATAAGTCTATAAGTGCATAAAAATTGATAAAATTAAGTAACCTGTTTGCAATTTGTTGTAGCAAATCATTGTAATGTTGCAGCGAAGAAGCTTCATCTTTGAAAGGACCTCCGGTGAAGACAATGTAAGTCTGCATTTTTAATTCAACATATATATTATTTATCATGACAAGAAAAATGCACTTATTCCAATCAAATTTAACAATCAAAATCGTGAACCGAGTTGACGACGACTTGCCTCTAGGTTATTTTCTTGAGAAGTTGAATACCATTTCACGAAAAGTGAAGAAAAGCAAAGAAGAAGTAAAAGACCAATTAAAGATCTATGCTTCATTCTCAAGCTAATATTGACACAACAAATAATGGTTAATGAATCACTAAAATGGTTAATACAAAACAGCACAGTTTTATAAAGTCATTATAATATCTTTAAGCATTGCAAGTTGACCTAATCACTAACAAAACTAGCTGCTTCTTAATTACAAAAACATAATCAATTATACAAAAGTAAACATTTTCTTGAAACTAGTGTTACTCCTCTAATTAGAACATGCATGCACTCATCTATAGGAATTACAAGAATTTCAACCATATGATAAATGTCTCCACTATCAAAATAAAATTGAAGATTACGAAACATGGTTTTAAATTGCGGATGCGGCTGCAGATGCGTGAATATTGCGGCTGTTGCGATGCAGATTGCGGTCGTTGCGGCGTGAATTTATTTTCTATCGACATAAAATAATATACTTTATTATATTATTAGGTTTCACATGTCATCTATTGTTGCGGGCTGATGCGGTCTGATGCGGGCTAATGCGGTCATTGCGGTGTTATGATGCGGCGATATGATGCGGTTTTTAGTGTGATTTACAATCACACCGCAATTGTGGCCTGATGCGGATGCGGACACTACCGCAACCGCAATATTGCAGCCGTATCAGGTGATGCGGTCCGCAATTTAAAACTATGATAGGGATTCAAAAGAAAATTGGGAATTTGAAAATTGAAGAATAATTCAAGCAAATTGGTGTAAGGAAAAGTCTTACTCGCGACAACAAGTTTTTCCAATTGGTATGCACGGCGGCTATGACGCCACTGGAAAGTTGATGGTGGCTGCTAAGGTATTGTCGTCGCAGAGAAGAGGAAGAAAGTGAAATTCGTGAAAAGGGAAACTTCTTTGCGTTCAATGTCTTCTTTGTTATTTTGATTTTTTTAACTTATTTTTTTTAATACTTCAATAAAAAAAAATTATTAAGTAAATATTTTTTAAATAAAGTATTAGATAAATATTTTTTAAAAACTTACCAGACAAATAATTTTTATTAAAAAAGTTGTTGAGATATCTTAATATATTTCATGATTTCAAACACGCACTATTGTTTTTTTTTTAATAATCAGAAACTTTCTATTATGAACAAGAATATAACATTACAATCCAATACACCTACACAAATACCTACTCAAAATATTCAAAACAAAGAAGACTTCTATCATCATAAACTCACACAACCCTTATAAAAAACCTGTTGGATGCTTCATCCAATTATAATAAGCACAACTATAAGGTTTTGAGATGTAATTAGAAACTCACAATCAAGAGGAATGTTTGATTCTATCAACAATGTCGCCTACATTAAAGAAACCGTCATTGAAAATAATTTGTTTTCGCAAACACCATATATTCCAACACGTACAAAACAAAACTAAATGTGCCGTGTTTTTCGAAGACCTTCCATTCAACTTCACAAACCATTCCAATAGATACTCATTACAATTGTTTCGCGTCATTCTCTCCACCCCAACCCAATCGAAAATGTTGTTTCAAACCATACAAATCTTTGTACAATTAAAAAAGACGCGGTCTAAGGATTCAACCTCCATAAAACAAAATATGCAAACAATGTCGTGGGGATTGGATATTACCTCCCTAGCAGCCAGATTGGGTCTTGTCGGCAATCTATTCAATATCAAACGCCACGCGAAAAGCTTTAACTTCTGCGGTATCGAAGACTGCCACAAAATATCTAGGGATACCTTGGATATAATATCCATCTCATCAACATTGTTATGCTTTAGAGCCTGTAAGTAACAAGACCTGACAAAAAACCTATTATTAGAGGTTCCTGCCCACAAGAACACATCCTGCTGGCATGCTGAAGGGGCCTGCTCGTGTAACAGCTACTGCAATTCACTTTGTTGCTGCATAATAACATCCCCAACATTCCGAGTTTCGACACCAACATTCCAAACCCAGTCTGCCTCACTCCAATGACCATGATCTGCAACTGATCTCATCTTATGGTTTAATTCCTGATATAACTCTGAAAACCTGAAGCACAGTGGTACGGAATCAATCCAACTAACATTTCCAAAACGAGATATGAGTTCCTTCTCCCAATTTACAGTTGATTTGGTTAAAGAAAGAGTCAACCTTGGTTGAGTGCCCTAACTTGACCAGATTTCTCCACCACAAGGATTGGCATTTGACTTGGTTTTTTACCTGCAAAAGCAGAAAAATCGAATCACAACAACCGTATTTATGCTCTAATATAGGTTTCCAAATGGCCTCATCATCGTGAATGATTCTCCAAATCCGTTTTCAAAGAAGAGCAGCATTGAACATAGTTAAATCCTTAATCCCTAGACCTCTCATTTCCTTGGTTTTGCATATTTTACTCCAACTAACCCAATTGAATGAAGGTTTATCAGAACAACCAGCCCATAGGAAGCGTTGTTGTATCGATTTTAATTCCTTTAACACATTGACTGGAGCTTTAAAGAATGATAGGTGTTGAATTGGAAGACTTGAGAGAACATAATTAATGAGCGTTACACCTCCACCCATTGATAGAAGTTTGATTTGCCACGTTGATAACCTAGACTTAAAACATTCCATAACTGGTTTTAAAATATATAGCTTCTGTGATTCCCTCCCACCTGCAGGCCCAGAAAGAGAAGCGGAATACAACCACTCTTGCAAGTAAGGAACTGAGATGCTGCCAACAAGAAGCTCTCATCTACCCCTACACCAAAGATACAACTTTTCAAGAAGTTAATGCGTAAACTTGATATCAGTTCAAAAGCCCTCAGTATTGCTTTGATTCCCCAAAGGTTCTCCCAGTCAGCCTCACAAAACAGTATAGTATCGTCAGCAAATTATATGATACTAACCTCAACATATTCTGCAAGGGTAAATCCACAAAACAAACCAGCAGTTGAAGCTCTCCTCACAAGACACGCCAATCCCTCAGCCACAAACCAGCAGTTGAAGCCCTCCTCACAAAACACGCCAAGACACGCCAATTCCTACAAGACTAATTGGACGAAATTCATCAATACTTTGAGGGTTTAAAGTCTTAGGGATGAGTGCAATAAATGATAACAGAAGAGTATTAGGCAGTGTTGCCGTTGCATAGAACTCTTGAATGCATTCTACCATATCAGGTCCAACTATTCTCCAACATCTTTTGAGGAAATCCAAGTTAAAACCGTCGGGGCCAGGGCTTTTATGACCATCACCACAACAAACAGCTTCAAATATTTCTTCAGAGCTAAATTCCTCCTGCAATCATTCTTTATCCTCATCTGATAACTTAGGAAAGTCTCCAAGATTCATTGTTGGCCTTCTCCTTTTATCCTTCTTAAACCTGGTTCCAAAAGCTTCTTTAATGGCACCCTTAACTGCTTCAACTTCTTCTACAAACATTGTCCCTACCTTAAGAGATGCAATGTGGTCACTCATTGATCTTGTTTTCATTACAGCATGAAAAAAACTTGAGTTAGCATCTCCCTCCTTGATCCATCTAGATCGCAAATTTTTCCAAATCATGCTCTCTTTGATTCTCAGGTTACTCCAAATCTCAGATATTGCTTCATTTCTTAATTGCATTTGATATGCCTGCAACACATCCTCATACTCCAGCCAAGAATCTTCAATGTTATTGAAAGCCTTCACACCAGCCTCTATATTCAAATCCACCCAACCAAAAACATTCTTGTTCCACCAACAGATTTTCAGTCTAAGATGTTTGATTTTATGAGCCAACTGAAAACCTTTGCCTCCCAACCCCTTATTAGAATTCCATGAATCTTTCACAAAATTAAGGAACCCCAAATGATCAAACCAGCATGAAAATACTTGAAACAGTTTCAGGTCCCAGTTTTTGTGATTGAACTTCAGCCAAATAGGCCTATGCTCTGAAATATCTCGCACACCTACATGTTGAGCCACCAGCTTCCACTTATGAATCAAACCTTCACTTAAAAGGAAGCGATCTAACCAGCTATGACAACCACCGCTTGAGTTACACCATGTAAATTTGTTGCCAACAACAGGAAGGTCGATGAGGTCCATAGCCTCTATAAATGCTGAGAAATCGTTACTTTCCCCCACACAATCGACCCTATTTCCCCTCCTTTCTTCCATCATACTGGCTGCATTGAAATCACCTCCTAGTAGCCATTCTCCTTGTGGAAAACTGGTCTTCAACGATGAAATTTTGGCATAGCAGATAACAGATGTCCTAACACATGTCAAGACATTGTTCTCTGCACAACTTTAAAACAAGAACAGAAAAGTAAACTGATATTCAGAATATCAGTAACAGCAGCAAGACAGATGTTTCGACATCTGTTACAACATGTTAATCAAAATTGAACTGTAAATTGCAAAATGATAAACAACACAGAATATGATAACCCAGTTTGGTTCAAATCACCTATATATGGGGGCATACCAAGCCAGGAAGAAGAATCCACTATCAGTAGTATAGTTTTATGTCAACAACCGCTGGTTTACAGTAAACAACCTCTGGTTTACCTATCACTACCCAATAAAAACTTTATCTAAGAACTTCATCCTAGACAAGAGAAACCCATCTCACTCCCTAAATCACAACCTGTAATTATCTAACAGTTATAGTCATAATAATTGTATCATTCTAATTGAAAGACACCCATTTCAATACAAAGTTCAGTCAAGCATTCTTGACTAACAAGTTAACTTGGATTTGCTTAAAAGCTTAATCCAAGAACAATACATGATTCATTACCTACGGGTTTCTGAATCTGTACAAGTACCTATGTCTTCCACAATGTATCAAATCGATACAGAGGGGACTTACAAGAGAAACCTACGACTCTCAAACCCTAAACCATACTTTACAAAATAGGATTCCTAAGTTTATGACATTCTCTCTCTTTTTTCTGCCTAGGTCTTGGTCTTCTTTTATAGCCTTCTGCTTCTTTGGGCTTTAAATCTTCTGTTGGATGATCCCTTGATTCACTACTGTGATCGTTCCTTGATTCTTGCACCAGATTTAAAACCTGGTATATTTGTCGAATCTGGATGTTGGAACATTGTATTTGACATCTTTATTTGCAGTATTCTTCATTAAGTTTTAACCAAAATTTAGTCAAACCTCAAGAGCTTTCAATCTCCCCCTTTTGACAAATTTTGGCTAAAACTCCTTTTAGACAATAAACCCATGGTTCTCCTTACGTCTCTTCACCCTGAGTGTCCGGTTATGATTGGAGTATTGATGTGACTCCAATCATGTTGGTGTACATGAGGAAGAGGATGACATACAATCCCCCTTTCTCATAAATCTATGCTTTCACACCTGGGGGGAAGAATTTTGCGACTGAAGCAACCAAACACCAACCAGGGTAACTCAGAACACAGGGCACGACTGTGTTCATAACTCAGATCATAGGACACGAAAGAAGGACTGAGAACATATGGGAAACCTGAGACTCAGTGAGAATATCATAACATTTTGTCCAACATCCTTGCAAACCAACTGCAAGGACAAACTCAACCCTTGTATGTTTCTCCCCCTTTTTAGCCAAAAATTGACAAACATAACCAAGACAGACTCATACCCAACCTGAACAAACCCAGAAGCGGATAAACCCTATTAGAACATAGCACAACAAAACAGACAACCTGAGACAAGATGGAATCAAGAACACCCTTTATATACAAGAGTGTTTTTCTTCGAATGTAACGAACCATTGGAAGTAACACATGTTCATTCAATGTGAGCATTAAATGAAAGGATGTAACTTCACAGACAAAAGTGCACCGGCCAACTCGCATTTGACTGTTTCTTCTTTTAATGAGGATCATCCAAGGAATAGGTATTTACCGAGACGCGTGTTTAACACGCGTTTCCTAAAACACATTCTCTCCATCGTCCAAAGCAATCAATGAGGATATAACAATACATTCTAACCAATGTTCTGACATCTTGTCAGACTTTTCTTAGTCCCTCTTGCATATTCACTCTGCATTTCAATTAGAAGACCATAATAACTGACCAAGATGTTAATACATTTCTTTAAACATCTCCCAGTTAGCAGCAAAGACTCTTAGACCACTCCCAAGATACTTGTATCACTTCTGATTCAATCCATTGACACCCAATGACTGAATCAAAACAACCTGATAAGTCCACCTAGAACTTATACCAGTAGAGCAATGTCACGACATCTTGTCTGACATATCATCCTCACCAGAGGCAATCTATCACAAACTGCTTGAAACCACAAGCAATCTTGATAAACATTGCACTACTGCAGAAACATATCCAAAACAGAAGTCTAACTCCCCCTATCATAGATACCCAGTGCTTCTTTGCAAGAAGAACACCTTAAATGAATTGAAACCATAAGACGCATCTTCATGTCTTCAAGAGCGCACCCTTTATTCAACATACCTGCTGAATGCATTCACCTAATTCCTGATCCTTAAGCAATCCATGTACCACACTAGTACATTTAACATATAAAAGTTCTCCCCCTATCTTTCACTACAGTTGCTTCTTCAGCAAAAAACACCCAAAATAACCACATGATATCCCATGAAAACTTCATGATCATATAGTGAGAGTACCAGGATCACATCCTTGTACCACAACCAACAAACTCTTGGATTGAGACCAAAATCACCATTGATCCCTCTCGTCCAGAAACCATTCATACCCTATACACATCCACCTTGGATTTTATAGCCATAGATATCCTTGTTCCCTGAGATATAATCCAATTGAACTTGGAATGCTTCACATTCCTCAAAGAGACATACATAGCCCCTTAGTTTGCTAGCTCGCCCAGATGTTCTTCACACTTGAAAACATCAAACACATGCTCCAGAAATCTTCAGCGTATTTGCTCCACAAGCACCAAACTGATCCACTTCTCTCTAGCATGACTTGTAGCAGAAGAAACCACCTCTCCACAAGCATTCTGACCTCAGCAAGAGTCATTCATCCAATTAAACAACCCATGATCCAAGACAGTCTTCAATTTATCATTCTCCCATATGATAACATAGAACACTTCTGATTCAACTGGTGAATATCAGCTTCCATTTTCTAAACACATCAGAATCCAGACCTTCATGTAATCAACCCATGACCCACTTCAGTCTTGCTTAAACTCCTTTAAATCAGACTTTCAAGATAATCTTTTACTCATCATTCTCCCATATGACAAGATAAAATTCTTCTTAGACAAGATGTGAACATCAAGTTCCATTCACACAGAACTTCAACTCCTTTTCCAAGGATAACTAGCCCAGATGATGTCTAACATTAGTTAGGACATCCTTCACATATTACAGACACCAAACAATATGGTTCTTGATATGTCCATCACTGGACTTACTATCTACATAATAATCCAATTGAAGATCTTTAGACAACACTGCACAACCAACTTGATCAATAAGAACTCCAGATACCCAATGAGAGTAACAAAAGAAGGTAATCTTCCATCAGTAACTTATGGCTTTTACCACAAGCTCCAAGATATGAACAGAACAAGAACCTCCTTTGATTTTCAACCAAATACCCTTCTACACAAAAGTAATTAGTTCCAAGTACCCTGCTTGAATGCACTTATAGAAATCAATCAAATTCCACTGTTTGATTAATCTCAGCTTTCTTCAGAGTTCCAGAAAATCTTCTGATCCACCAATGAAACCCTATCTTCAAGTTACATAATCCACTTACTCCATAGCAAGCCATCTTAGATACACAAAGACTCATACATGTAACATCTGCTCCTTCTCGCAGCTCCCGCAAACTGCATGAGATAGACTTTTTTGAAGCATTACTTCCATTTATTTCTGAGAATATCAACTTATCTTACGATGATGCGCCACAACATCCACTAAGACCTTGAAGTTTCTGCTTGATGTCACAACATCTGTTCAGACATCCAGCTGAAGAATTCAGCTCTTCCTTCTGCCACTTAGAAGAACCTCCTCCCTATGACAGAACAAGAGTTCCATGTTCTCATAGATTTGATCAATGATATCAAGTTAGAGTAATCATCCTCCATCCTTCTTTGTTGAACTGCAACCATCACCTCATCTTCAGAGAACCCCTGTTTGCCATAGCTGGATTCTTTAGAAGAGATCAATCACACAAGGTCTTTACACAAGGAATCTCACCTTCCTTAAGTAGAGACTTCTTCAGAAAGTAAGAGATAACTGCCACTTATCCTTGACCTCTAAGATGAGCAATCTCACATGCTCCTACGCACCTAGATCAAAAATAAACTGACCTAAGCAGTGCTATCTTCAGCACCATATTCTAGACAAGTTTCTTGCCATGAAACTTTCCAGATAAGCATCAGATGCTTCTAGTAACAACTGGAACACACCTGCTGCACTCCAATACTCCTAGGTCAGATGCTTTCCTATACTGCAAGGAAATTTTCCAGAGGTAATATGCTTCTGCAATACCAGTCTGCAGCCGATCCTTACAACCTTAGGTCAACACCCAAGTGTTACAAATCCAAAGAGTGTGCAGTACCCCTCCTATGATTGTGCACAATCTTTAATGAAGAGGTGTTTCAACATCTGATTGAACATCTTGATGACACCAGCAATCTTGAAATCCAATTTCAAGAATAATCAATTAAATATTTGTGAATTCCACAAACAAAAATTGATCTTAAATCCTTGTTCAATAACCCTAACATACTATTGAAGAGATACTCCAACAGATCACTTCATGACTTAAGTATCCACTTTGACAAACAAAGTGTTGAGATATCAAAGCTGCCACCCTTGACTTAAGTAACTAAGATCCTCTATGAACAAACTCTATTTACCTTAACAGATCAGAAGTCTCCTTTTAGATTGGATTCATCCTTAGGATTAAGAAAGAAGAATCCTTTCTTGGAAATTTGGTTGGTGAAAATAAATCACCTTCACTTTCTTCAGATTTGTGTTTCACAGAAACAACCTCTAGTCATAAGAGTAACTAGAAGACTCCAGATGCACGAGTGAGATGCCTTTATGAGTGGACTTGAGATAGATCTCAAGTATCTTTGACAACTTAGCCAAAAAATAATTTACCAAATTCCTAGAGCAAGAACTTGATAAACCTAATCTCAACTCACCATACCTTCAATTGACTCCAAGATACACGATGGAACCAAGCATCCAAGTACCAAGTCACCATGACAAACATCAACCAATAACTCTCTACATTACATCGCTCCCGACTTTGGAATGAATATATGCTAATACCTTCAAGAGAACAAGTCGACGATTGAGATCTTCCACCATCTTTCTTCAATCACAACTCCAGAATCCATTAAATACCAGAGTTCTTCCATCAGAAACATAAGCAATGGAACCACCAAGGAACATCTTCGACATGCCCTAATAAGATGTCAGCACATCTTATAAGACACCCCAACAAGAGAACTAGTCACTCCTCATGCATTTGTTGTAGAAACTTCTCATAAAGCATGAACAATCACCAGTAGTTGTTACCTTTGACCCAGAAAATCCATCCAATCCATTAATACCCTTGAGTATGTCTAGGTGAATGATTTGATCTCCAAAACTCCTCCTTGTTTAAAACACCAGAAAGTATCTCTCAAGATCTCATCCAGAAACAGACAGGATGCCTGCTCTGATACCAATTGAAATTCTGGCATAGCAGATAGCAGATGTCCTAACACATATCAAGACATTGTTCGCTGCACAACTTTAAAACAAGAACAGAACAGCAAACTGATATTCAGAATATCTGTAACAGCAGCAAGACAAATGTTTCGACATCTGTTACAACATGTTAATCAAAACTGAATTGTAAATTGCAGAATGATAAACAACACAGAATATGATAACCCAGTTCGGTTCATATTACCTACATCTGGGGGTATACTAAGCCAGGAAGAAGAATCCACTTTCAGTAGTATAATTTTATGTAAATAACCGTTGGTTTACTGTAAACAACCTCTGGTTTACCTATCACTACCTAATAAAAACTTTATCTTAGAAAGGCATCCTAGATTAGAGAAACCCATCTCACTCCCTAAATCACAACATTTGATTATTAAATAGTTATAGTCACAATAATTGTATCATCCTAATCGAAAGACACCCCTTTCAATACAAAGTTCAGTCAAGCATTCTTGACTAACAAGTTAACTTGGATTCGCTTAAAAGCTTCATCCAAGAACAATACACGATTTATTACCTACGGGTTTCTGAATCTGTACAAGTACCTATGTCTTCCATAATGTATCAAATCGATACAGAAGGAGACTTACAAGAGAAACCTAAGACTCTCAAACCCTAAGAGAGAAATAAACTCTCATTCAACTCCCAAAAGAAGGAAATCTTCCATCAGCAACTTAGGGCTTCTACCATAAGCTCCAAGATATGAACTGAACAAGAACCTCCTTTGATTTTCAACCAACTACCCTTCTACACAAGAGTAATTAGTTCCAAGCACCATGCTTGAATGCACTTATACAAATCAACCAAATGCCACTGTTTGATTAATCTCAGCTTTCTTCTGAGTTCTAGAAAATCATCTGATTCACCAATGAAACCAAATCTTCAAGTTACATAATCCATTTACCCTATAGCAAGCCATCTTAGATACACCAAGATTCAGACGTGTAACATCTATTCCTTCTCGTAGCTCCCGCAAACTGCATGAGATAGACCTTTTTGAAGGATTAATTCCATTTATTTCTGAGAAGATCAACTTATCTTACGATGATGCGCCACAACATCAACTAAGACCCTGAAGTTTTTTGCTTGATGTCACAACATCTGTCCAGACATCCAGCTGAAGAATTTATCTCTTCCTTCTGCCACTTAGAAGAACCTCCTCTTATAACAGAACAAGAGTTCCATGTTCTCATAAACTTGATCAATGATATCAAGTTAGAGTAAACATCCTCCATCCTGCTTTGTTGAACTGCAACCATCACATCATCTTTAGAGAACCCCTACCTGCTAAAGCTTGATTTTTTAGAAGAGATCAGTCACACAATGTCTTTACACAAGGAATCCCACCTTCCTTAAGTAGAGACTTCTTTAGAAAGTCAGAGATAACTGCCACTTATCCTTGACCTCCAAGATGAGCAAGCTCGCATGCTCCTACGCACCTAGATCAGAAATAAACTGACCTAAGCAGTGTTATCTTCAGCACCATATTCTAGACAAGTTTCTTGCAAGGAAACTTTCCAGATAAGCATCAGATGCTTCTAGTAACAACTGGAACACACCTGTTGCACTCCAATACTCCTAGTTCAGAAATAAGCTGAACCAAGAGAATTTTCATCAAGATTATGATGTCTTCTTCTTCACCTTCAACAACACCATCTTCTAGGCATGTTTCTTTCCAGGAAACTTTTCAGAGGTAAGATGCTTCTGCAATACCAGTCTGCAGACGATCCTTACAACCTTAGGTCAACCCCTAAGTGTAACACATCCAAAGAGTATCCGGTACCCCTTCCATGATTCTGCACAATCTTTAATGAAGAGGTGTTTCAACATCTGATTGAACATCTTTATGACACCAGCAATCTTGAACTCCAATTTCAAGAATAATCAATTAAATATTTGTGAATTCCACAAACAACAATTGATCTTAAATTCTTATTCAATAACCCTATCATACTGTTCAAGAAATAATCCAACAAATCACTTCATGAACACTTATAAAGTATTCAATCTTTGCAAATATCCTTCTTGACAAACAAAGTGTTGAGATATCAAGACTGCCACCCTTGACTCAAGTAACTAAGATTCTCTCTGAACGAACCCTATTTACCTAAACAAATCAGAAATCTCCTTTCAGATTAGATTCATCCTTAAGATTAAGAAAGAAGAATCCTTTCTTGGAAATTTGGATGGTGAAAATAAATCACCTCCACTTTCTTCAGATTTGTGATTCACAGAAACACCATCTAGTCAGAAGAGTAACTAGAAGACTCTAGATGCACGAATGAGATGCCTTTATGAGTGGATTTGAGAGAGATCTCAAGTATCTTTGACAACTTAGCCGAAAAATAACCAACTTCCTAGAGCAAGAAATTGATAAACCTAATTGTCATACCCCAAATTTTACCCTTAGATTCTTTGATCTTTTAGGTTAATCATCTTGCATAATACCCAATTGGTCAGCCGAAATGAATTTTTGGATTTTTACAGCCGAGTCAGTCAAACTAAAAGCCAGTTCCGATTAATTTTAAAATTTGACTAACCGCTGTATTTTTCCGAATTGTATATTTCGCGCTGATCATTTTGATATATTTTTTTTATTTTTCTGAGCACTTTGACACAAGTCTAATTACTTATTTTTACCGTTTTTATTTCTATTTTTAATTAATAATTATTTTAATTAATCAACTTAATTTTTTTTAGATTATTTATGTGATATATTATATTATATTTTTACTTTATTTTTTATTTTTAAGATTTAATTTTGTTTTAGAAAACTTGTTTAGTAAGATTTAGAAGATTTGTTTTACTTTTGCTTGATACCGAGAAATCTGTTACGTATACGTTTGTATGCTATAGATTGAGACAGCACATGCTACTACCTTGTGGCTACCGACCTCTCCCTCTCACCTTTTTTAACTGGCTACTCCCTCCTCACTAGCCTTGGAAAAAGAAACTTACTGCATGAGGGTCCCATCAAGAACTCCCAATTCCTTTCTGAAGAAGCTGCTGCGTATGAAAATAAAAGTGAGAGACTCAACTTCATTTTACTACATATACACACTTCTTAATATCGCCTTTGGTTGTTTGTTTTGAAATTATAAAAAAAAAAACTTATACATACTATAGGAGAAAAAAGAGAAAACTTGTAAGTATCATTTGCACCTTTAATATCTTTTTATTTACCATATATTTTGCTTTTTGCTTTAAAGTTACTGTGTGTTATTATGTAATTGTAGTTTGTTTAAATGTATTTGTTTTAATGCAATATGTGGTGTGTGATGTGATTAAAATAATAGTAAATAGTATGTGTAAATTGTGTTGTAGTATATAGTCATGTGTAGTCAGTTTTGATCGTGAAGGCCGGATTAGATTCTGTAGAAGTGGACCAGCACATACATCTGAGATGCTGGTCGTATGGAGAGGAGGAGGGGGTGTACCTGCAAGGCACTCCGACGCTCAAGTAAGAAAGGGTCAGAGAAAATGGGCAAGTACAAAGTATTAGTTCGTAGGGTGAATATTGAATATCTGACCCTCTCAAGCGAGAGGGTTTATATAGAGCCCCCAGCGCGTGGCAAACGATCCTATTTTTGGGGCGAAATAACCGTTTTTCCGAAGAATAGGTAACTACCCAAACTAGCCGTTATGTCGGGCACAGGCGTAGTTTCGGGCACATGCCCTCAACTGTTCGGGGAGTGGATAAGCCGTGCGTAATGGGCATTGTTTCCGGGGTGGAGCGATGCGGTCCCTGCCCGGTTGGAGGGGCAAAAAGTTAACTTTTGCCCCTTTGTGGATTGGACTTAGGCAGAGTGGGCCGCTCTGGAGCAGAAGTGGATTAGGCCATGTCTAGCCATTGGTCCAGTCCAGAACAGAAGCCCCCCAAGTCGTTGCTCCCGAGCATGGGAGTGATGACTTAAGGACAACTCGTTGCTTTGAGGAGCTAGCGTGAAGTCTTTGTTTGGTGACGAGGAAGGCCGCATCGGGGCGCCCGTGACTGGTGGTGTTCGTGACCCCTGGAGTCCGTGGCATTCATGACTGTGACCGTGTTGCCCGGCGTCCGGGGAGACTAACGGTTAGTCAGAATTGGAAACGTTAGGGCGCCACGTGTGCCTAGAGCTCCGTGTAGCAGTTACTAGGAAATGATGGCTAGTTAATAGCCATCATGACCTACGAGCGCGTGCCACTGCACGTGCCCCTCTGTATAAAAGCGAAAAGTCCGTCTCATTTTGGACTTTTCACTCTCGCTTTTCTTCGTCTTCTTCAGAGCGTTTGCCAGTCACCGTCGTCTGCTACTCCGACCACCGCACCAAGCTTCGAGCAACCGCTTTTTGTCTTCCTAAATCAAGTAAGTTTTCGATTCTATGCTTGTTTTAACTCTTTTTGGGTGGCCAATGGTAGATTGCATGTGGTTATGGCTAGGCTTAGAGGATGAAATAGATTAGTTTCCGGTGATTGTTGGTGGTGGACGGTGGCCGTGCCATTTTTCCACTTCTGACATGTCGCCGGATGTGTTAGTATGTTTTGGTGAGGAGGGAGGTTCATGGCGTCGTTGCGACGACGATGCATGTGTAACCGCTGTGATTGTTCATCTTCTGAGTGGGTGATGAATTTTTCGGTCGAATACTCCCAGATTCCGGTTAAGCTTTGCGGTTTCCAGCGAAGCTTCAAACGGAAACTGGGTATGAGTGCGGTGAAGCTTCTCGCTTGGGGATGATTTGTTTCGAGCGTCTCCTCGCGGTGAGGTTTCATTTTTTCTTCTGATGTTAGGGCTTAGGCCGGGGACGCTGTCCTCAGCCCTCTGCGTGCCCTTTCACTTGACTAGCGGTGGAATGGTGGATTTGATTTATTGTCGAATTCACTTTTTTCTCTGCTTTTCAGGTGATCGATATGGCAACGGGGTCAGATGGAGAGATTATCCTGGATTCGTTCGAGGAAGAAACAAGTTCCTCAGATAGTAGTAGTTTGACGGCTTCGAGTACCCCCACTGAGGTCGGGGAGGAAGAGGAGTTGGAAGATATGGACGAAGACGTCGTCGAGGGTTCCGTGGAGGAATGGGAGGTGGCCGAACCTGCTGAACATGTGTCTACTTTTGCAAAGTACTTAGGGGATGTCTTTACGGAGGTCAGTCCAGAGGGGGAGTGGAAGGTGCACTTTCCCTCTGAGGATGACATGGTCTACACGAATTACCGGGACCGCTTTGCTATGTATGATGCCTTCAAGGAGCTGGGTCTAAGGTTGTCGTTCACCGATTTTCAGCAGTCGGTGTTCGTGTACTTGAAGTTGGACCCCACGCAACTATACCCTAACTCGTTGGCCTTCATCTGGGCGTTCGAGCTGGTGTGCGAGCATCTCACCATAGGGGATACTCTTCCTCTATTTTTTACCGTCTTCCATCTTCAAAGGCAGCTGTCGGGGAGGCAGTATGGTTGGGTCTCTTTGAAGCAGCCTCACAAATTGTTTAAACCTTTTTCGGAGTCGATACAGACGTTTAAGGAGCGGTACTATGTTATCGAGCCCGTGTCCGAAGCAGCCCAGGATAATACATATATCTGGGAGATCGAGGTTGATGATGATGGAAATGATCTGCACGACGAGACGGGGAAATTTATTGGGCAGAGAATCTACATGTTCCCTATCCATTGGGCACCTGACCATTTCACCAAGAGGACCGTTGACTACGTTCTCCAATCGCACGAGCTACACGAGCAGGATGTCGTGTCGTATGAGGCGTTGGTGAAGTACGTTAACTCCTTCCGGCTTGCGGAATGCTGGACGAATAAGGGTAACCCGGTCTTCGAGGAGGACGGTAGTCAGAGGGTTGAATACCGGTTTATTAACACCAAGGCACTCCTGGAGTGCAAGACTCCTGCGGAAGTCGAGAAGCTGCTTGGTAGTCTTAGTTAGTTAGATTTATACGTATTATTTCCTTTCCTCATATCTAACGTGCTCGACTTCTGTTTATGCAGGTGAGATGCCTCAGGCCCATGAGAGGGTTGTGAAGAATGCTCTTACGAGGAACAAGGCCGGAGCGGTTCCTCTGAAATCTCGATTCGCTGGTGCGCGTGCTCCCACTCTGGTTCAGTCTGCTGCCGGGACCTCTTCTCCCACTCCCACTCCCCAAGGTCTCCCCTGCCTTTGACCGGACGATCCAAGCGGCCAAGGGTTACTGACGCTGTGGATCTCGGTCGGGCCCCAGAGAAAGGGAAGTTCGAGCTTCCTCCTTGCATTCTTGATAGGAGATTCTTTGAGGGGAACTCCTTGAACGTGCCTCGGGTGGAATCTCTTCGTTTGGAAAGCATGGACCGCCCGAGCAAGAGGGCGTTCGTGGCTCAAGAAGCTTCTGCTTTGGTCAGGATGTTGGATGTAACGCCCCAGTTTTAGTTAGTTTTATTTAATTGAGTCGTTTTGATAATTTTATTATTATATTATTTTATTTTTGACTTTTATTTGAAAATATATTATTTTTCATCGTGATTATATTTTATTGCATTTTGGGAGCGTTTGCGAGATATTTGAGTGTAGGGGTATTTTGGTCATTTCATTTATTTTCTTAAGTTAGAAAACATAAATAGAAAGAAGAGAGAGAAAAGTAGGAAGGAAAGAAAAAGAAGAGAAGAAAAAGAGAAAGAAGGAAAGAGAAGAGAAAGAAGAAAAGAGAGAAAAACTTGTGGATTAAGAAATTGATCAACCGACTTTCAAAAACACGATTAAATCGGGTAAGGGTGCGAAACTCGGTTATAATATGCTTGTGTATGATTATGTATGTGTGTGTGAATGTTTGTGGTGTTCTATAGCTTTTCGATTCTAGGTCGGAAGAGAGAAATCGATGTTTTCGCGGTTGGAAATCGGTGTAAATGTTGTAGAATACTTGTTACCATGATTGAGTTATGTTTTGATTACTATGTGTTGGTTTGGAAGTGTTTTGGTGGGGAAAATATGGTTTTGGGTTGTATAACAGCTCTGCTGGGTTTTGCTGAATTCGCAGGTTCGCACTACGAATCCCCTAACGAAGGGGAAAGCGAGCATTCGCTGGCAATTCGCACTGCGAAGGTGAGGGCGAGCATTCGCCAGAGACTCGCACTGCGAACTTTACCTCATTTCAGTTATGACTTGGTTCGCCAGACGTTCGCACTACGAATGGGGCAGCGAACAAGTGTTGGCTAGGCATTCGCCAGAGACTCGCACTAAGAACTGTTGGCTATTTTCCTTTCTGCCATGGTTCGCTGGGGTATTTGCACTGCGAATGAGGAAGCGAATGACTCGCTAGGAGCTTCGCATTGTGAACATGACAACTTTTCCCAATTTGTTTTCGTTATAACTTTGAATCCGTAAGTCGGTTTGAGGCGCGGTTTGATGCGTTGGGAAGCTTTTGACATGTTCTTTCTTATAAAAAGGGTTTTGAGATTGTTGGCCGATATAATTATGTCGGGAAATTGGAAAGGTGTCGTTTTGTCAACTTGTACCATTTTAATTGTGTGTATTTACTGTGTTATCATGCAATATGCCTCTGATGGATATGGTATGACTTGTGTGCTGTTGTATGGTGTAAATGCATGTGTTTAGATGCTGTGATGATGGTTTGTGGCCGTATGGCAAATAAATGCATTGTTTTGGGCTTGATGGTAAAGCATAATTATTGTTGATTGAGATGGTTGCATATTTGTGTGCATTTGAATGTCATGAGTCATTGTATGCCAAACATCATGATATGCATTCTTGTGATGTCGTGTGCCCTAGTGGGTGTGAGCGACGAAATGATTCCAGAGGGAATCCGCTATAACATCTTGCGCCTTATACAAAGAGGACTGAAAGCGATGATTATAGACGATTGTGCGCCTTATACAAATAGGACCGAAAGCGATTGGATCGTGCGCCTTATACAAAGAAGACTGAAAGCGATCCATAAACGTCGTGCGCCTTATACCAAGAGGACCGAAAGCGACGGGGAACATCGTTTGCCCGACGAGGAGTTACACTAAGTAACAAGCGATGGTTCCAATAGTTCCTGAGTGAACTAGTGTTGAGATGATGGATGGATGGTACCACATATGCATTGCATAGAGTCGTTGTGTCGGTCTCTGTGCATTTGCATAAATCATGAATGGATTGATTTTGTGTGGAATTGTGAATGTAATTGATGGGTGGAGATATATTTATATGTTGGTGATAAATGCATTATGCATGATTGATATGCATTGGTGATGGATATATGAGATATACATTGTGTTGTTTTGTATTTGAATTCTGGTGTAAGTTGTGGTGAGAATCTTTTACGTGAGTATTTTTGTGTTATTATATAATTGTATGCAATTATATTATGATTGTGTTTCTCACCCTTCTGCTGTCTTAAATGCTCTATGAGGCACTACAGATTAGATTGCTGGAGGTCTTTTTGTGAAGCTTAGGTCTTCATTTTTTTGTCGGTCGGCTCTGATATGTAGCACCGGGTAGTCGGGGAGATCGAGTGTGATTATTATGTATATATCTCTTTTGAATTGTGCATGTATGGATCTGTGTATGACAGACAAACTCTTTATGTGATATATATATATGAGATTCAGTTGCAGATTTTCCGCTTTTATTCTGTATCTGAATTGTGGGTGTTAGGAACTAAGTTCCTTTGTTATGTGCTACCTTAATTGTTGCATATCTATATGAGCAGGTTGTTGTATGTTTGTTTCAAATTGATGTGACGCCTCTGTCTGTGCCATGAATTTTTAATTATACTCTGATGAAGTTTTATCGTTTTATTCTAATTGGGGGTATAGAAGTGGGTGTTACATTAAGTGGTATCAGAGCCAGTCCGTGTTAGTTTGTGTTAGTCCTTGTCGGTGTTTGTGGTTGGGTGAGCTGTTTGTTTAACCATAGTTGCTGTTATTTGAAATGAACATTATATGGCTGGTAGGAATGATGCTGCTTTGGCTGCTGCTATGCAAGCTATGGCTCGGGCTGTGCAGGGTGCACCTAATGCTGCTGGGAATGATGAGTTCAGGAAGAACAAACCGCCTGTCTTCAAAGGAATACATGATCCTGATGGTGCTCATATTTGGCTTAAGGAGATTGAAAGGATCTTCCGAGTGATGGATTGTGCTGAGGATCAGAAGGTGAGACTGGGTACTCACATGTTGCAGGAAGAGGCTGACGTTTTGGTGGGTTAGTACTCGTCATGTGTTGGAAGCTGCGGAGGAAGAAGACACTTGGGATTTGTTTAGTGTTGAGTTTCTGAGGAAGTAGTTTCTCGAAGATGTTAGAGGAAAGAAGGAGATAGAGTTCTTGGAATTAAAACAAGGTAATATGTTTGTTGTTGATTATACTGCTAAGTTTGTGGAGCTTGTGCAGTTTTATCCACATTATGCTAAAGCGACTGCGGAGTTTTCTAAGTGTGTGAAGTTTGAGAGCGGGTTGCGTCCTGAGATTAAGCAGGCAATTGGTTATTTGAGAATTCAGAGGTTTTCAGATTTGGTGGACTGTTGTAGGATTTATGAGTTCTACTCACTATAAGAGTGTGAACGAAAGGAAAGGGAAACATCTGTTTCGTAGTGGTCCTTATGTAACGCCAGCTGATAAGGGTAAGCAAAGGAGTAATTTTGAGAAAAGGCCAAGTGGAGGAGGTATGTCCAATTCTCTGAGATGTTATAGATGTGGTGTAGTGGGACATCGTCAGTTCGAATGTAGGAAGAATTTGGGGAAGTGTTCCAATTGTGGAGGTTTAGGACATGTAGCGGCTGAGTGCAAGAGGAAGAATGTGGCGAAGTGTTTCAACTATGGTGAACCTGGTCATATTAGTACAAAGTGTCCAAAATCGAAGCAAGCTCCAGCTGGTGGGAAAGTTTTTGCGTTGGCAGGAACTCAGACTTCTAGTGCAGATTGTATGATTAGAGGTGCTTGTTTTATTAATAGTACACCTTTAGTTGCTATTATTGATACGGGAGAAACTCATTCGTTTATTTCGTCTGAGTGCGCGAAGCGTTTGAATCTTGTGTTGTCTTCGATGGGTGGTGAGATGGTTATTGATACTCCAGCAATGGGGTCAGTAACTACTTCTTTGGTTTGTTTAAGTTGTTCTTTGACCATTTATGGTAAAGACTTTGAGATGGATTTGGTGTGTTTTCCGTTAGAGGGTTTAGATGTGGTTCTGGGAATGAATTGGTTGCAGTTTAATCGGGTTCATATTAATTGTTATCATAAGCTAGTAAGGTTTCCTTCTCTTGAAGAAGACAAAGAGTCGAGTTTCTTATCTACCAAAGAGTTGAAGAAACTTTTGGCGGATGAAGCTCAGTTGTTTGTGTTGTTTGCATCGTTGACTGTGGATAGTCAAGTTTCACTTGATGTGTTTTCTGTTGTGTGTGATTTTCCGAAAGTGTTTCCTGAGGATATTTCAGATGTGCCTCCAGAGAGAGAGGTGGAGTTTTCTATAGATCTAGTTCCTGGTACTAGACCTGTATCGATGGCACCATATAGAATGTCGACATCTGAGTTGGTAGAGTTAAAGAAGCAGTTGAATGAATTGTTAGAAAGAGGTTTGTGAGGCCAAGTGTGTCGCCTTGGGGTGCTCCAGTTTTATTGGTGAAAAATAAAGATGGGAGTATGCGATTGTGTATTGATTATCGCCAGTTGAATAAAGTGACGATTAAGAATAAGTGTCCTCTTCCGAGAATTGATGATTTGATGGACCAGTTGGTAGGTACGTGTGTGTTTAGTAAGATTGATTTGAGGTCGGGGGTATCATCAGATTAGGGTGAAAGAGGAAGATATTCAGAAGACGGCTTTTAGGACATGTTACGGTCATTATGAATATTCTGTGATGCCGTTCGGGATTTCTAATGCGCCAGGTGTGTTTATGGAGTATATGAATCGTATTTTCCACGAGCATTTGGATCAATTTGTTGTTGTGTTTATTGATGATATCTTGATTTATTCTAAGTCTCGGGAGGAGCACGCGGAGCATTTGCGTGTGGTGTTGCAAATTTTGAAGGAAAAGAGACTTTTTGCCAAATTGTCCAAGTGTGAGTTCTGGTTGTCGGAAGTGAGTTTTCTTGGTCATGTGATTTCAGGTAATGGTATTGTTGTGGATCCATCTAAAGTAGATGCAGTTCTACAATGGGAGGCTCCTAGATCCGTTACTGAAATTCGAAGCTTTTTGTGATTAACCGGATATTATCGAAGGTTCATTGAAGGTTTTTCTAAGTTAGCACTTCCTTTGACCCAGTTGACTTGTAAAGGGCAAGCGTTCATTTGGGATATTCGGTGTGAGGAAAGTTTTAATGAGCTGAAGAGAAGATTGACGACAGCTCTGATTTTGATTTTACCGAATCCTACTGAACCGTTTGTGGTGTATTGTGATGCGTCTTTGATTGGGCTAGGTGGAGTGTTGATGCAAGAAGGTAAGGTTGTAGCTTATGCTTCGAGGCAATTGAGGATTCATGAGAAAAATTATCCTACTCATGATTTGGAATTAGCGGCTGTGGTGTTTGTATTGAAGATTTGGAGGCATTATCTCTATGGTGCAAGATTCAAAGTCTTTAGTGATCATAAAAGTTTGAAATACTTGTTTGACCAGAAAGAGTTGAATATGAGGCAACGGAGATGGTTGGAATTTTTGAAGGACTACGATTTTGGCTTGAATTACCATCCTGGTAAAGCTAATGTGGTAGCTGATGCGTTAAGCCGGAAGTCATTGCACATGTCCACTTTAATGGTTAAAGAGTGGGAACTTTTGGAATCATTTAGAGATTTGAGTTTGGTATGTGAATTGACGTCTGACAGTGTGAGGCTTGGTATGTTGAAGGTTACTAATGATTTTCTGTTGACTGTTAGCGAGAAACAGAAATTGGATGTGAAATTTGTGGATTTGACGACGGTTGGGGATAAAAGTGAAAATGAGGACTTTAAAGTGGATGATAAAGGTGTTTTGAGGTTCCGAGGTAGAATTTGTATTCCTGATGATGCGGAGTTGAAAAGGGTGATTTTGGAGGAAGGACACCGGAGTAATTTGAGTATACATCCGGGAGCTAATAAGATGTATCAGGAATTGAAGAAGATCTTTTGGTGGTCTGGGTTAAAAAGAGATGTGGCTCAGTTTGTGTATGCGTGTTTGACGTGCCAAAAGCCAAAGTTAGAACATCTGAGGCCTAGTGGATTGTTGCAACCGTTGGATATTCCTAAGTGGAAATGGGATAGCATTTCTATGGACTTTGTGACAGGGTTGCCAAACACTCAGCGAGGACATAATGCGATTTGGGTGGTTGTGGACAGACTGACTAAATCGGCGCATTTCATTCCGATTGACATCAGTTTTTCTTTGGAGAGGTTGGCAGAGATTTATATCAGTGTGATTGTGAAATTACATGGTGTTCCGTTGAGTATTGTTTTGGATCAAGATCCAAGGTTTACCTCGAGATTTTGGGAAAGTTTACAAAAGGCGTTGGGTTCTAAATTGAGATTGAGTTCGGCTTATCATCCTTAGACGGATGGACATACCGAGAGAATGGTTCAGTCGTTGGAAGATTTGCTGAGAGCTTGTGTTCTTGAGCAAGGTGGTGCTTGGGATAGTTATCTTGCGTTGGTGGAATTCACGTATAATAACAGTTTCCATTCGAGTATTGGAATGGCACCTTTTGAAGCGTTGTATGGAAGAAGATGTCGAACACCGTTGTGTTGGCACGAACCTGGTGAGAGTTCGGTGGTTGGACCGGAATTGATTCAACAGACTACAGAAAAGGTGAAGCTTATTCGTGAGAAAATGAAGGCTTCTCAGAGTAGGCAAAAGAGTTATCATGATCGAAGGAGGAAAGACCTTGAGTTTCAAGAGGGCGATCATGTATTTTTGAGATTTACGCCGGTAACGGGTGTTGGTCGTGCATTGAAGTCGAAGAAGCTTACTTCTCGGTTTATTGGTCCTTGCCAGATATCCGTGAGAATGGGTGCTGTGGCTTATCGGGTGGCATTGCCGCCGAATCTTTCAAATTTACATGATGTGTTCCATGTTTCACAGCTTCGGAAGTATGTTCCAGATCCGTCACATGTGATTCCGATGGACGAGGTAAAGGTAAGGGAGAACCTTACGGTTGAGACATTACCGGTAAAGATTTTGGATCACGAGTTGAAGCAGTTAAGAGGCAAGGATATTGCACTTGTGAAAGTGGCGTGGGGAGGCGCTGCTGAGGGCAATTTGACTTGAGAGTTGGAGAGTCGGATGCGGGAGTCGTATCTAGAGTTGTTCGTCCCAGGTATTATTTTCGAGGACGAAAATTTCTAAGTGGGGGAGAGTTGTAATGCCCCAGTTTTAGTTAGTTTTATTTAATTGAGTCGTTTTGATAATTTTATTATTATATTATTTTATTTTTTACTTTAATTTGAAAATATATTATTTTTAATCGTGATTATATTTTATTGCATTTTGGGAGCGTTTGCGAGATATTTGAGTGTAGGGGTATTTTGGTCATTTCATTTATTTTCTTAAGTTAGAAAACATAAATAGAAAGAAGAGAGAGAAAAGAGGAAGGAAAGAAAAAGAAGAGAAGAAAAAGAGAAAGAAGGAAAGAGAAGAGAAAGAAGAAAAGAGAGAAAAACTTGTGGATTAAGAAATCGATCAACCGACTTTCAAAAACACGATTAAATCGGGTAAGGGTGCGAAACTCGGTTATAATATGCTTGTATATGATTATGTATGTGTGTGTGTGAATGTTTGTGGTGTTCTATAACTTTTCAATTCTAGGTCGGAAGAGAGAAATCGATGTTTTCGCGGTTGGAAATCGGTGTAAATGTTGTAGAATACTTGTTACCATGATTGAGTTATGTTTTGATTGCTATGTGTTGGTTTGGAAGTGTTTTGGTGGGGAAAATTGATGCGTCCGCAAGCGCACGTATTTATCGAAGTAATATAAAAGATTGTCGAACCACAGAGACCAATATCAACCTATCGTTATCTATCGTCGCTTTGTAAAGCTAAGGTAAATGATATTTGGTAAAAGGGAAACTAGAACTAAAACTAAAATAGAACTAAGGAAAATATAATAAAAGAACGAGGCCGGGATATGGTTTCCGCGCTCCTAAGGACTCGTAGAATGAGGTGCTAATTACGACTATACTCCTATTCCGTAGAATATACCAACTTAAAGACTCTGTCTCACGCTCTCGCGGTCTTAACTAAAATCATACTTCCTAATCCCAAGATTTTGCTCTCGCTCGCCCGGTAACTAGGAAACACTCTTTGAAAGCCAGCAGTATCCTAACCAACATCTAAAGTGCTCTCGCTGTATTTAGATATGATGCCTAACTTCTACTATCCGGTTCACTCCTCACGCTCTCGCGGATCTCGGCTTAAACCTTAATATGCTTATCACTCTCATGACAAAGCAATGTTAAATAATCTCTCACTCTCGTGACAAGGCTACTTAAATTACGGTTAGAAGTTAAAACCAAAATAGACTTTTAATCATAAGTTCGTACCTATTATTTTCTACCGAGTCCCGTCGGTAACGACGGTCCTCATACGCCGGACTCAAGACAATTTAACAAGACATAGAATTTAAAACCGAAAAACATAAACATAAACATAAACGGAAATACAGTAAAGCAAACATGGTAATAAAATAATAGAATTCTAATATTAATTGCAAATGTCGAAACCTGATACAAAAACTATTCTTCAAGCAACCCCCTCCACAAATGTCGGTAGGATTGAAGCTTTCAGAATTGCGAAATATCGAGTTCTGAGTTTGTAAACAAATAAAACTAAGCTACTGTAACAGTTCCCTAATGTTGGAAACTACTACTTGCAGGGTAATGGAATTGAAAATAAAGGAAACAAAGAAAACAACGAAGAACGAAAACAGAAGCTGAGGTTTAATTTTGGCAGAGCTTCGGTACGGCAATAACCGCCCAAAGCACCCCCCTCTCCTTACAATGACTGCTCCTATTTATATTTGTCGATTCCGTCGGTTGGAGCCCAAGTTGGATCATACGTGACCCACTAATTTGAGGAATAATCTGTAGACTCGGTCATCCTTGCAGTTGAGTTGAGAGTGAGGAAAAATAGGGAAAATGGAAAACTGCGTACTTCCCACGTTCTGCGTTTTAATAAGATGTGTGCATGACGGTCGTGATGTGTTGTTACGGTCGTGATACTTGAAAAAGGGCCATTACGGCCGTGGCATAGGTGTTACGGTCGTGGCCTGGTAATAAGGCGCGTGACGGTCGTAATGGAGGTGTGACGACCGTCACACCCACAAAATTCCTTCTTCTGCATTTTCCTGTCGTTTCTGTTCTGGTTTTCCAGATTTTGGTACCATGACGGTTGTAACAGGGGTGTGACGATCGTAACACCCATAATTTCTAGATTCAGGTTGCAGATCTCAGTCTTAGCTTTCCGTCACTTCAAACGGGGCGTCATTTCGATTTACGGTTCAAAAGTTATGGCCATTTTCGTCAGACAACTCCTTGTATGCAAATTGTTCCATTTCTTCTGTTTTTCGCCCGATTTGCTTCCTTTCTTCGCATACTACTTTTAAATGGTTGAATACCTGGAAATAAACAAAATAAACAAAATACCAACGTAATATGGTGCAGATACCAATCAAAACGACTAGAAAATATGCATTAATCAAGTCAAATAAACGATGTATTTTCACGTCATCAAACTCTCCCACACTTGAACCTTTGCTTGTCCTCAAGCAATAAACCAATTCAACAAAAACAAGGTAAGCGCCATTTGAAACAGAGACACACTGAACTCTAATCGTATACGGCTACTAGGCTATGTCAAATCAATTTGGACAAATCAAGACCAAGGATACCGTAATGACACAATTTTCAAAAACTCCATCATTATGCAGACCAATCCGAATCATGCCATTATAACTCAACCTATGTCTCTTGCTCTCTTTCACTCCTTTTCGTCCGAGCGCAATCACATTAAGCCTGTTATCCTTGCTCGTACATGGTAAGTTAACCTGTTAGTGTCTAATGATCTCATCTTTTCATTCTTTTTCATTTCTTTTCTTTTTCTTAATTCATCGAATTTAAAGAGTCCGCTCCGTTAGGCTAAGTGGTCGGGTAAGGGCCACCTAACTTAAAAGGAACTTATCCTATCATCTGCTTTTCTAATTCAATCATTTTTCTATCATGTTTAGAGATCATACACATATTTGCATTGGTTACTTACTTAGTTTGTGCATAGGATGGTGCCGACTGCTAATAAAAACTACTTAGAAGCCACTTTCGAAAACTTGGAGACTAAGGTTTCGGCATAATGTCTACTCAAATCGATATTACATAACGAGGGGGTTTAGGGTGTCAAAACAGTATCCGTGTTATTTAAATGTCCTCAAGTTTCTCTAACAAGCCTAAAGGGACAACCTATATACTTTCAGAGTGTGTGCCATGCATCGAAAAAAGAAAATATATTGATGGAAAATTTTTAAATTTTCGGGGAGATTTGATAACAACTGAAAAACATCTTGAAATAAACAAAAAATAGTGAATATGCTAGAAGACAGTAAAATGAAAACGGTAAAATTCTTCCCCCACACTTAAACCAAACATTGTCCTCAATGTTTTGATAAAAGGTGGAAGAGGAGAGATAGAACCTGTATGGATGCCATTGTTTGCTACCACGGCCAAATTTGCTCTGATTCTTCCCTTGTTGTCCCTGTCTTTGCTGACCACTTCTACTTCGGTGTCTTATACTACGTGATATCTGAATTTGCTAAAACTTCATTTTACTGAAGCGTTCATCATACTACCTATTTCCGGAAGAAGTACCTGCAAAAATTGTTAGAAAAATACGGTGCGGTGTGTACAGGTGGAACCATATAGTGTAAAGAACAAAGAGGAGATGAGTTACGAATGGGAGAGACATGTCATCTCCTATCATACTCATCATCTGTGTCACCACCAGCGGAGACATTCGTAGGAATGTCCGTGGGCACCAACTCATCTTAAGGGATTGTCATCTAGAGATCTTTCGCCTAAAAGTAGCTGAGACGTGACAAACAATACATTTCTTTATTTTCTGCAAACAAAAACAATAACAGGAAAATATTAAATTAAAACTCGGGGGTTACCACCCACGCGGAGTTTTGTTTAACGTCGATAGCTCGACGGTTATGAGTGTTACTCTTCGGTTTCCATGGCCATTTATCAAGCCATCTCACATATCCCTCACCTTTCCTTTTCTTCCTTCTGTGGGGTGGTTCATTCTTTTGAACTTGTGGTGGTGGTTCTGGATCTATGCTAAGTATTAGCTTTTCAAGTTTAGGCTTAGTTATTTCGTCCATCACCTTAAAGTGAAACCTTACCCTCTTTACACTAATGATTTCCTTAGTTTGGTCTTCAAATTTTCTCTTTTTATGCCAGACCTCAGACAAGGGTGCATGGATAATTTTCCATACATGCACATACGTTTTGGAGTCTGCAAACTTATACGGGAAAGGATATGGTGGGGTATATGGAGGGTGGTCAACAATTCGTGCTTCATTCTCTACCACTTTGACAACCTCGTTTTTGTTTGGTGTTGGTGGATTTGTCTCAATCTCAACTCTTTCCTCACCATAACTCTCATCAACCTCATTATCACTCTCCTCAGGATTTTCGAGTTGTTCTTCACTACTGGCTGTTATAGCATACGCATTCTCCTCAAGGGAGGGACCTATAGGTGTCAGTGCAAGTAGTAAGGTTTGGGTCTCCAATGCCTCAGTGTGAGTCACGAGGGACTCGACCATCGTGTTCAGCCGCCTAAGGGTTTCATGATTATTGATATGTTGTCTTTTAAGTTCTTGATTCTGGATAGTTTGTGCATCCACAAAGTGCTCCATCATAGATTCTATTCTAGCATTGGTCGATGTTTCAATGAAATCCTTCATTAATGTTTCGAGGTTGGACTGAACGGATTCTTCCGGTTCTTCAAAATATTGAGAGTGGTAATTTGGGAGAAAATGAGATAGCGTCATGTGGAAATCTTCCATTAGTATTTCGAGATTGGAATTGTATGATTCTTGGGGTTCCTCAAAATATTGGGAATGGTAATCATCGGGAAAATTTGGGTGCGATTCCTCAAAATTTTGGAAGTGATAGTTATAGAGGTTATTTGGGTGAGAATGGGTGAACGAAGGATTGAAATTCTCCATATGTATTTCGAGGTTGGGATTATGGTATCCTTGAGATTCCTCAAAATACTGAGAATGGGGATTGTAGAAAGAGTTTGGGTGGAGCATAGTTATAGGGATAAGAATGCCTTAGTCTATACGGTGCAACAACGGAATAACAATATTGACTGTTGGTCCCCGGCAACGGCGCCAAAAACTTGATGCGTCCACAAGCGCACGGATTTATCGAAGTAATATAAAAGATTGTCGAACCACAGAGACCAATATCAACCTATCGTTATCTATCGTCGCTTTGTAAAGCTAAGGCTAATGATATTTGGTAAAAGGGAAACTAGAACTAAAACTAAAATAGAACTAAGGAAAATATAATAAAAGAACGAGGCCGGGATATGGTTTCCGCGCTCCTAAGGACTCGTAGAATGAGGTGCTAATTACGACTATACTCCTATTCCGTAGAATATACCAACTTAAAGACTCTGTCTCACGCTCTCGCGGTCTTAACTAAAATCATACTTCCTAATCCCAAGATTTTGCTCTCGCTCGCCCGGTAACTAGGAAACACTCTTTGAAAGCCAACAGTATCCTAACCAACATCTAAAGCGCTCTCGCTGTATTTAGATATGATGCCTAACTTCTACTATCCGGTTCACTCCTCACGCTCTCGCGGATCTCGGCTTAAACCTTAATATGCTTCTCACTCTCATGACAAAGCAATGTTAAATAATCTCTCACTCTCGTGACAAGGCTACTTAAATTACGGTTAGAAGTTAAAACCAAAATAGACTTTTAATCATAAGTTCGTACCTATTATTTTCTACCAAGTCCCGTCGGTAACAACGGTCCTCATACGCCGGACTCAAGACAATTTAGCAAGACATAGAATTTAAAACTGAAAAACATAAACATAAACATAAACGGAAATACAGTAAAGCAAACATGGTAATAAAATAATAGAATTCTAATATTAATTGCAAATGTTGAAACCTGATACAAAAACTATTCTTCAAGCAACCCCCCTCCACAAATGTCGGCAGGATTGAAGCTTTCGGAATTGCGAAATATCGAGTTCTGAGTTTGTAAACAAATAAAACTAAGCTACTGTAACAGTTCCCTAATGTTGGAAACTTCTACTTGCAGGGTAATGGAATTGAAAACAAAGGAAACAAAGAAAACAACGAAGAACGAAAACAGAAGCTGAGGTTTAATTTTGGCAGAGCTTCGGTACGGCAATAACCGGCCAAAGCACCCCCCTCTCCTTACAATGACTGCTTCTATTTATATTTGTCGATTCCGTCGGTTGGAGCCCAAGTTGGATCATACGTGACCCACTAATTTGAGGAATAATCTGTAGACTCGGTGATCCTCGCAGTTGAGTTGAGAGTGAGGAAAAATAGGGAAAATGGAAGACTACGTACTTCCCACGTTCTGCGTTTTAATAAGATGTGTGCATGACGGTCGTGATGTGTTGTTACGGTCGTGATACTTGAAAAAGGGCCATTACGGTCGTGGCATAGGTGTTACGGTCGTAGCCTGGTAAAAAGGCGCGTGACGGTCGTAATGGAGGTGTGACGACCGTCACACCCACAAAATTCCTTCTTCTGCATTTTCCTGTCGTTTCTGTTCTGGTTTTCCAGATTTTGGTGCCATGACGGTCGTAACAGGGGTGTGACGATCGTAACATCCACAATTTCTAGATTCAGGTTGCAGATCTCAGTCTTAGCTTTCCGGCGCTTTAAACGGGGCGTCATTTCGATTTACGGTTCAAAAGTTTTGGCCATTTTCGTCAGACAACTCCTTGTATGCAAATTGTTCCATTTCTTCTGTTTTTCGCCCGATTTGCTTCCTTTCTTCGCATACGACTTTTAAATGGTTGAATACATGGAAATAAACAAAATAAACAAAATACTAACGTAATATGGTGCAGATACCAATCAAAACAACTAGAAAATATGCATTAATCAAGTCAAATAAACGATGTATTTTCACATCATCAAAAATATGGTTTTGGGTTGTATAACAGCGTTGCTGGGTTTTGCTGAATTAGCAGGTTCGCACTGCGAATCCCCTAACGAAGGGGAAAGTGAGTATTCGCTGGAAATTCGCACTGCGAAGGTGAGGGCGAGCATTCACCAGAGACTCGCACTACGAACTTTACCTCATTTCAGTTCTGACTTGGTTCGCCAGACGTTCGCACTGCGAATGGGGCAGCGAACAAGTGTTGGTTAGGCATTCGCCAGAGACTCGCACTGTGAACTGTAGCCTATTTTCCTTTCTTCCATGGTTCGCAGGGGCATTCGCACTGTGAATAAGGAAGCGAAGGACTCGCTAGGAGCTTCGCATTGCGAACATGGCAACTTTTCCCAATTTGTTTTCTTTATAACTTTGAATTCGTAAGTCGGTTTGAGGCGAGGTTTGATGCGTTGGGAAGCTTTTGACATGTTCTTTCTTATAAAAAGGGTTTTGAGATTGTTGGCCGATATAATTATGTCGGGAAATTGGAAAGGTGTCGTTTTGTCAACTTGTACCATTTTAATTGTGTGTATTTACTGTGTTATCATGCATTATGCCTCTGATGGATATGGTATGACTTATGTGCTGTTGTATGGTGTAAATGCATGTATTTAGATGGTGTGATGATTATTTGTGGCCGTATGGAAAATAAATGCATTGTTTTGGGCTTGATGGTAAAGCATAATTATTGTTGATTGAGATGGTTGCATATATGTGTGCATTTGAATGTCATGAGTCATTGTATGCCACGCATCATGATATGCATTCTTGTGATGTCGTGTGCCCTAGTGGGTGTGAGCGATGAAACGATTCCAGAGGGAATCCGCTATAACATCGTGCGCCTTATACAAAGAGGACTGAAAGCGATGATTATAGACGATCGTGCGCCTTATACAAAGAGGACCGAAAGCGATCGGATCGTGCGCCTTATACAAAGAGGACTGAAAGCGATCCATAAACGTCGTGCGCCTTATACCAAGAGGACCGAAAGCGACGGGGAACATCGTTTTCCCGACGGGGAGTTACACTAAGTAACGAGCAATGGTTCCAATAGTTCCTGAGTGAACTAGTGTTGAGATGATGGATGGATGGTACCGCATATGCATTGCATAGAGTCGTTGTGTCAATCTCTGTGCATTTGCATAAATCATGAATGGATTGATTTTGTGTGAAATTGTGAATGTAATTGATGAGTGGAGATATATTTATATGTTGGTGATAAAGGCATTGTGCATGATTGATATGCATTGGTGATGGATATATGAGATATACATTGTGTTGTTTTGTATTTGAATTCTGGTGTAAGTTGTGGTGAGAATCTTTTACGTGAGTATTTTTGTGTTATTATATAATTGTATGAAATTATATTATGATTGTGTTTCTCACCCTTCTGCTGTTTTAAATGCTCTATGAGGCACTGCAGATTAGATTGCTGGAGGTCTTTTTGTGAAGCTTAGGTCTTCATTGTTTTGTCGGTCGGCTCTGATATGTAGCACCGGGTAGTCGGGGAGATCGAGTGTGATTATTATGTATATATCTCTTTTGGATTGTGCATGTATGGATCTGTGTATGACAGACAAACTCTTTATGTGATATATATATATATGAGATTTAGTTGCAGATTTTCCGCTTTTATTCTGTATCTGAATTGTGGGTGTTATGAACTAAGTTCCTTTGTTATGTGCTACCTGAATTGTTGCATATCTATATGAGCAGGTTGTTGTATGTTTGTTTCAAATTAATGTGACGCCTCTGTCTATGCCGTGAATTTTTAATTATACTCTGATGAAATTTTATCGTTTTATTCTAATTGGGGGTATAAAAGTGGGTGTTACATTGAAGATGGCAGCTGTTTATGCTGAAGGGGACTCTACAACTGAGTCCGAACTTAATGCTGCCCGGGCTACCATGGCGTCCCTCAAAGAAGAGGTCAAGAGTGCAGACGATGCTCGGAAGAAGGCTGAAGAGGAGGTGGCCAGGTTGAAGAAAGAGAATTCTACGCTGGCTGCGGAGAAGAAGGTGGCTGAGGAGCTGGTTCAGCAGCTGAGGGCGGTCAATGCTCCGGGCGCAGATGAACCTGAAGATGTGAAGGAATTAAAGAGAAGGTCCGAGCTGGTCATCTGTATGCTGACAGCCGAGGATGGCAGTATTGTCGGCGCAGATGAATCCTTCAGAAACGCCGTGTCTCAACTGCGGGTGATGAACCTAGAGCTTGACTTCTCTGTCGAGGGTACCCATTATCTGGCGCATGTTGAGGATGGTCGGATCGTTATGCCTGCTGCCCTCCTTAAGGAGAATGTCGAGGACCAGCCCAAGGAGAACCAGGATCATCAGCCCGATCCCTCCGCCCAGATGGATGAGTGAGGGGTTTTCTTTATGTTGTTGTAATTTGTCCGGCCTGCGTGCCGAGTAATTGTTGTAACTTATTTGGGGGCATGGCCCCCGGTTTATGTAATCTAGCACAATCACAGTCCTAGTGGCTGCTTATTATGTTTAAATTATATGCCCGGTTTTGGTGGCCGGTTCTGTTATTTGCAGGTTTTACTTGCTTTTATTTTCTGCTAAGTGTTGTACTCATGCTTGTTGTGAATGGATGTCTGCCCGTGATAGGGAGTATTTGACTAGTTTGATCCTACCACGAAGGGTCCTAGGATGTCTAGGCCCCACCAGGCAAATGGCCACGGAGAGGAAATTGCCTTGAGCTCGTTAGGTGGAGCCAGGTGCATGTCTCAGTGCCGTTGGCATTTATCGCATTTCTTCACGTGTTCTTTAGCGTCGTTCTGCATGGTCGGCCAGTAATACCCTGCTCGGAGGGCCTTTCGGGCAAGGGACCTTCCACCGAGATGTTGGGCGTTGATTCCCTCCTGGATTTCGCGCAAGATGTGTGCGACCATTTCTCTCTCGACACACATGAGCGGCGGAATGGAGAATCCTCTCTTGTAGAGTTTATCCTCGACCAGGACGTAAGAGAAAGCTCTTCGCCTAACTATGCTGGCCTCTTTTGGGTCAGACAGAAGTTTGCCTTTAGCGAGATAGTTGTAAACAGGGGTCATCCAGCAGTTGTTGTCGCCGATCACCTGTACGTCGAGGGTCGGGGAGGCCTACTCGATACTGGGTCAAGGAAGTACTTCCTGTATGACGGATTTGTTTCCGCTTTTCTTCTTTGTGCTGGCGAGTTTGGATAGAACGTCTGCTCACACGTTATGTTCACGGGGAACATGTTTCACTTCTACTATTGCGAACTTCGCCATTTCCTTTTTGACCAGGGCTAAGTATTCGCTTAGGTTGTCATTTTTGGCTTGATATTCTCCTCGGACCTGAAGGGCCACGAGTTGTGAATCTGTGCAAATGACGACTTCTTCTGCGCCCAGGTCCTCGGATTGGCGTAACCCAGCGAGGAAGGTCTCGTATTCAGCCTGGTTGTTAGAGGTTGGAAAGGACAGGGTGAGTGATACTTCAACGATGATTCCTTCGTTGCTTTCCAGTATGATGCCCGCGCCGCTCCCTGTCGAGCTTAAGGAACCGTCCACAAAAATGGTCCATTTGCGCGCTTTGCTTGCGGGGGGCGTCTGCGACTGTCATTTCTGCGACGAAGTCGGCCAGAGCCTGGGCTTTGAGGGCTTTCCTGCCTTCATACCAGATGTCAAATTCGGATAGTTCAAGCGACCATTTGAGCATTCGACCGGCCATGTCTGGTCGTCCCAGTAGCTGTTTTTTGGGTTGATCTATTCGAACCACGATCGTGTGGGCCAGGAAGTAGTGTCTTAATCTTATGGATGCGTTTATGAGGGCCAGAGCCACTTTCTCTATCTGTTGGTATCTTAACTCTGGTCCTTGCAGTGCTTTACTCGTGAAATATATAGCCTTATGTCCATCAGGAGTCTCGCGGATGAGAGCGGCGCTCACTGCTTCAGTTGCTACGGCGAGGTAGAGGTACAAAGTTTCGCCATTGTCCGGGCGAGAGATGACTGGTGGCTCTGAGAGTGCCCGTTTTAGATGGAGAAGAGCCTTGTCACACTCCTCGGTCTATTCGAACGCTGCCTCCTTGTAGAGAAGTTTGAAGAATGGTAGGGCGTGCTGGGAAGATATGGCCACAAAACGAGATAGTGACGCGAGCATTTTGTTGAGGGACTAGATGGATTTCTTTGACTTGGGCGTTGGAAACTCGGAGAATGCTCGGAATTTATTAGGATTAGCCTCGATTCCCCGCTCTGTTAAATAGAAGCCGAGGAACTTTCCTTCCCAGACACCGAACGTGCACTTCTCCGGGTTGAAACACATTTTGTATTTTCTGGCCTGTTCGAAGACCTTCCTTAAATGGGCAGTGTGATCGGTTTCCTCATGGGATTTTACGATCATGTAGTCCATGTAGACTTCGAGCATGTCGTCTATCTCTCCCCGGAAGACCTTGTTCATCATTATTTGATAGGTCGCTCTGGCGTTCTTCAGGCCGAAGGGCATTACGTTGTAGTAATAGTTGCCCGATTCGGTCATGAAGGCCGTGTATTTTTTGTCGGCCATCGCCATCGGAATTTGATTATAGCCTAAGTAGGAGTCCATGAACGATAAAAGTTTAAAACCAGCAGAATGATCAAGTTTATCAATATTGAGGGGGGGAGGGTAGGCATCCTTCGGGCATGCCTTATTGAGATTGGTGTAATCAATGCACATTCGCCATTTTCTATTAGATTTTTTCACGAGTACAACATTGGACAGCCAAGTGGTATACTTGGCCTCCGAAATAAATTTGGCCTCGAGGGGGTCCTTTACAGCTTTTTCTACAGCCTCCGTTTTCTCCGGAGACTGCTTTCTCCTACGTTGTGCTACGACCTTGACGGCCGGGTCAATTGTCAGCTGGTGGCAGGCGATGGATGGGTCCAAGCCGGACATCTCGGCAGCGTTCTAGGCGAAGAGGTTGGCATTCTCACTGAGGCATGCTTTGAGCTACTTCCTCGCAATGTCGGGCAGGTCTGCTCCAATCTTCACTCCCCGCTGAGGGTCGTCGCTGAACAGAATGATCTCGAAGTTGCCATCCGAGATTGGGCGAATCGCATGGGAGCTGCTGTTGGAGGACGTAGACGAGTTGGCTGAAGCTGCTCGTTCCTCCTGTTGGTCTTCTTGGGGGAAGTGGCTGTCGAGGTCGATGGAGTCGACCTGGGGCAGAGGCTTGGCTTCCTCGGAGCTGCTTAGCAATGCTGGCTTGCCCGATGTTTTCGGCTTGGACGCAATGGTGTTGAGCCCCTTTGTGGCTGCTTCGAAACACCGTCGCGCATCCTCGATATCACCGTGGAGGGTGGTGACCATCCCTTTTGAAGTGTAATACTTCATCTTGAGGCGGACTGTTGGAGGCATTGCTACCAACTCGGCTAGAGTTGGTCTTCCGAATATGCACTGGTAAAGCGACGGGCAGTCGATTACCAGAAATTATACCTTGACGGATCTGGCCATCTCAGCTGATCCGAAGGTTACGATCAGTTCGACGTATCCCCATGGCTTGGTCACTGATCCGTTGAATCCCTGCAAATCAGACCCCACATAGAGGGTAAGGTGTGATTCGTCCAGCTGAAGTGTTGAAAACAGCTGGGAGTACATGATGTCGACCGAGCTGCCCTGGTCGACGAGGATTCTGCGAACGTCGAAGTTCGCCATTCGGGCTCTGACGAGCAAAGGTATGCTCGAGTTTGGAGACCCTCCGAGGAGCTCTTCCAGGTAGAAGGAGATAGGGATAGAGCCCTTCTAGGCCTGATCGAGCGTGGTCACCTTATTGGAGCTTGTGTTGATCAGATGCTCGAATTTTTGTTTCACGGAGCCCACCATGACTTTGTTGAAGCCCCCGCCTGAGATAACCATGGCGGAGGGAAACGTCTTCCATGGGCTGTGGGCCGCGAAATAAGCAGGGGTGTTGAGCCCGTCCGGGACGTAGAAGTCCTCTAGTCGCGATATGGACATAGCGACCTGGATGTTGGCTTCTTCTGAGGAGGGTACTTCTTCCTCTATCTTCTTGGACTCCTGGGCGTCCTGCCGAGGATTGTCCTTCTTCTTTGCAAAGTGTTTCAGGTGGCCGTCCCTGATCGGTATCTCAATAGCATCCTTCAGATGGATGCAGTCTTCAGTAGTGTGGCCGTGACTCTTGTGGAAACGACAGTACTTTGATTTGTCTGCGTTTGATCTGGCCGGCAGTTGTTTGGGGAAGCGAACCCCTACCTGCTTGAATTCGGAATTCGCACACTCGGACAGTATCTTCTCCCTGGACACGGTCAGGGGGGTATAGTCGTGGAACTGCACCATTCGCAGTGCGAATAGCTGGCGAACAGTGGCAGAACCAAAACAAGCTAAGGTTCGCAGTGCGAACCACTGGCGAAAGCCTGGCGAACATTCGCCTCCCCATTCGCTGTGCGAACATCCAGCGAGTGCACGATTTCCCCTTCACTAGGGGATTCGCATTGCGAATTTGGGAAATTTCAGGAGTTCTACAGCGTAACAGCTGAAATCCCATGGTCCAAAACCTCACCCAAACATATCCAAACATCCAATAATCAAACATAGATGATTCTACACTCATATAACTTATACTACTCAGTTTGTAACACATTCCTAACTTAAGCTATAATCATTCCTAACTCTAAACTTAAGCTATAATCATTCAAACATCGATTACCAAATTAAGCAATTTCTCATAAAAACCTAACTTAAGCTATAATCATTCCTAACTCTAAACTTAAGTTTCTATCTAGAACCCACCTTGAATAAATGAAGATGGTGAAGATTGGAAGATGATTTGATGAAGATTTGATGATGTTCTTGATGATCTTGCTCTTGAACTTTTTCCTCTTTTTTCTCTTCCTTTCCTTCTCTTTTCTTTCTCTCCAAAATCCTTTCTATCTTTTTCTTTGAAAAATGAAAGGAAAGAAATGATATAGGGAAAATATCATCAATTAGGAATACCACTAATTGTCCAAAAAGTCTCTAAAGTTCAAATACTTAAATATCTCAGAGTCAGATAATATTAATTGGATTTACTCTAAGTTCAATAGTTACCCTAATTATCTCTGCAGATAATTTTTCAGAGCACACTGGGACTCAGTTGATCACAACCAATATTATCCAGAGAAAAAAATAATTAATTTACGGGGTATTACATCCTCCCCCCCTTAAATAGAAATTCGCCCACGAATTAAAAAAAATTACCTGAAAAGATGAGGATAGACCTCCCGTATCTCCGATTCTAATTCCCAAGTTGCATCACCCGGATGCGTCTCATCCCACTGGACTTTAACAAGAGGAATCTATTTATTCCTTAACACTTTAGTTTCTCTTCCGGTGATACGACTCGGTTGAGGCTCAAATGTCAAATCTGCTTCTATCTCAATTGTATCTGGTAAAATTGGCTGAAGAGGATCTGGGACAAATTTCCGAAGCTGAGATACATGAAAAACATTGTGCATCTCGGACAGAGAAGGCGGTAAGGCTAATCTGTAGGCTACTTCCCCAATTCTTTCCAAAATCTGATATGGTCCCACATATCTCGGACTTAACTTCCGCGATCGAAACGGTCCTTTCAACCACAATCTCAGAGTAACCTTCAAAAACACGTGATCACCTTCTTCAAATTCCAAAGGTCTCCTACGGTTATCTGCATAGCTTTTCTGACGATCTTGTGCTTGTCTGACCTTATCACGGATCATCCTAATTTTCTCCTAGTTTTGTGAACAATCTCGGGCCCCAACATTTTATCTTCGCCAACCTCCGCCCAACACAATGGGGTTCGGCACTTCCTTCCATATAATGCTTCATAAGGTGCCATACCAATACTTGCATGATAACTGTTATTATAAGAGAACTCAATTAATGGCAAAAGTTCTATCCAATTTCCTCCACTTCCAAGTACACAAGCTCTCAACATGTCTTCCATGGTTTGTATTGTCTGTTCCGTCTGACCATCCGTTTGTGGATGATTCGACGTACTCAAACACAACTTCGTGCCCATCGCTTGTTGAAAAGCTCTCCAAAATCTCGAAGTAAATTTTGGATCTCTATCTGAAATGATACTGGTAGGAATACCATGCAATCTCACTATCTCCGAAACAAACAACCTTGCGAGATGACTCGCCTTGTAGGTAGTCTTCACAGCTAAGAAATGCGCGGATTTCGTTAACCGATCGACAATTACCCAAACCGAATCATAACCACCTTGCGCACGGGGTAATCCTACCGCGAAGTCCATCGAAATGCTCTCCCATTTCCACAGCGGAATTTCTAAAGGTTGCAGCAAGCCACCCGGTCTTTGGTGCTCGATTTTCACTTGTTGGCACACCGCACATTCCAACACATACACCGCAATATCTCTTTTCATCCCGGACCACCAATAGTCTCTCTTTAGATCTTGGTACATCTTTGAAGATCCCGGATGTATAGTAAAAGCACCCTTATGCGCTTCTTCCAAAATCCTCCTTTTTAACTCCGTATTATCCGGAACACAAATCCTTTGGTCAAATATAATAACTCTGTCGGTAGATCGCACAAAACCCGGTTGCAATAACACTTCTTGCTTAGCTTAGCAAAAAGTTGCCTCTCTTGTAAGATGGATAAAACGATTCTTAGGTGTTCTCCGTGCTCTTGAGGGTCACGAGAATAGATAAGAATGTCATCAATGAAAATCACCACAAATTGGTCTAAATAAGGTTGAAATATCCGATTCATGTAATCCATGAAAACTTCCGGAGCATTTGTCACACCGAAAGGCATCACCAAAAATTCATAATGACCATAACGGGTTCTAAACGCAGTCTTTCGTACATCTGAACTCTTCACCCGAATCTGATGATAACCCGACCGTAAATCAATCTTCGAGAACACACAGGCTCCTTTCAATTGATCTAACAAATCGTCTATCCTTGGAAATGGATATTTGTTCTTGATGGTGACCTTATTCAACTGACAGTAATCAATACACAACCGCATTCCACCATCCTTTTTCTTTACCAACAACACAGGAGCTCCCCAGGGCGAAACACTGGGTCGAACAAAATGCTTAGCCAACAACTCTTCCAATTGATCCTTTAATTCTCTTAATTCAAGTGGTGCCATCCGATACGGAGAAACAAATATTAGAGTCGTTCCCGGTATCAGGTCAATAGAGAATTCCACTTCCCGCTCCGGGGGAAGAGAAGTGATATCCTCGGGGAAAACTTCAGGAAAGTCACAAACTACCGGAATACTCAAAACTTGACGGTTACTACCCTCCTCCTTAGTAAGAATAAAAGAACAGATTTTTCTTCCTCAAACAAGAAATTAATCATTCCAACCGTACCTTCTAAAATAGTGGTTAACACATCCTTCGGAGTAGCCTCATTGGATGGGATAATAATTAACTTCTCCTCACAACCGATAAAAACCGAATTAGCAGAAATCCAATCCATTCCCAGAACCACATCCACTTTCTTAAGCGGCAAACAGATAAGATCAATCTGGAAAGCTCTTTCATTCACCGATAAAACACAATTTTCACAAATTAAAAGTGTTTCCACCATCTCATCCATGGCAGTAGTAACCACATTGGGTGGAGACAACAGAACCACTTGCAACCCAAGCCGCTTTACACATTGCATCGATACAAAAGAGTGCGTAGCTCCACAATCAAATAAAACAAAGCAAGGATTTCCATTCACAAAACACGTACCAGCAATCAACGAGTTATCACCCTTTGTCTTCCTTGCATCCAAGGTATATACTCGGCCGGTATTCTTTTCTTGCGTCTGATTCCTCTTCTGAGGACAATCCCTCGATAAATGGCCCACCTTATTACACTGATAACACGTTATTCTTTCCCAACTGCACCTACCAAAATGGTTCTTTCCACAATTACGGCATACCGGAGGCGCACTAGTCCTGGAACTCTGAACTTGCTTCCGTTTAAAAGATTGTTGTCTCGGTCTAAATTGTTGATTTAATCTCCCATGATTACTTTGATTCACCTTACTTAACTCTCCTTCTGCTTGCACCTTTTTTAAGCTATGCTCCGCCACATAACACTGTCGTAACAATTCAGCATAGCTAGTAAATTCTCTCTGAGAAACACTATGTGAAATTTCGGCCCTCAAACCAAAATTAAACTGATCAATCTTCCACCTCTCATCAGGAGCATACATGGCTTATCTAGAATAAGCAGCCATAACCTCGAACTTTTCCGCATAAGAAGCCACAGTCAAGTTACCTTGTCTCAGCGGCTGAAACTCGAATTCCTTTTGAGACCTTAGGGAACTTGGGAAATACTTCTCCATAAAGTTATCTTAAACTGCTTCCATACTTTCGGTACCTCTTGAATTGTCATTAAAGCTGAAGCGCTTTCCCACCATCTCATAGCAGGACCTTTTAACAAGTGATAAGCGAAAACAACCTTATTTTCTTCACTACACTGAACTATCAAGAAAATCCGCTCCATACCGAATATCCATTCATGAGCCTTTACTGGATCTAACCCTCCCTGAAACTCTGGAGGATTCATATGAATGAAATCCCTATAGGTTCCCCCTGCAGCTTCAGGAACCACCACTGGAGGATGCACACCACCAGCCATTTGCTGTACCATTTGTTGGACAAACTGATTCTGCTGTTGCTGCATCTGTTGCATAAACTGATACAGAGGGGCATTCCCTTCGTCCCCTGGCGGATTTGTCCCTGCTGGAGTAGTTCTCGGTCTACCACGGTTGTTTCTGCGCCGGTCGGCCATGTTCCTAAATGTCATACAGATAGGATTAAGTTGATCAGCCTCAATACCATAAATATAACACGTAAGACTAATGGCGACACAACGCATATGGAACGGAAAGAAACACTTATACTATTTCATGGCTAGGTCGAGGATACGACCTGCTCTGATACCAACTGTAACACCCATATATAAAACTCATACATCAAAGCATAAATATTATATATAGATCCAAGTATTTGGTACTGAAATACTATAAGTTCCTAGTTAACACATTATATACATTAAATGCCCTAAATACAAAGTTCTAAAGTCTACGGCATAACATATACAAGGTGTCCCCAAATGCACTAAGAACTAGATCAATACAATGATCTCAAAATAAAACGTCATAGCGGAAGCCATGCCATCTCAAAAGCTACGATTCGTAAGGAAAAGTCAAACCACTTTGTCCTTACCCTTCTCTGAACCTGTAGTACCTGTGATGTAAACAACAACGTGGGGTGAGATACATCAAATCTCAGTGAGTTCGCTATCTTATAGTCCTCTCGGCTTTACAAGGTTCTAACATCCTAACTCAAGTCAAAAGGGAAGGGAAGTGACTTTGAGTACACACATGTCATAAATGGATCCACACTCGTGCGTCTGTTAACTCACACTAGTGCTAAAGTAAGTCCTGAGCCTGTTAACTCAAAACTCTCGCTAATCAATAACCGTACCAAGGCATCCCCTTTTCCCATCCGCTTCTACGTCTAGAAGATGACCCGAGTCATGGATCCTTGTAGTTACTTGGCATACGAAATGGATTCGGGATCATCGGCCCGTACACCGTGATCCATCACTTCACACGGCCCGTACACTGTCACAAGTCTCTTTACCCGTAGGCTCTATTCGTACTACACGCGGGAATCAGACCTGCCAAGTAATTATGCATACGTTTCAGAGGAGGTGCTCGAGTCTCATGAAACTACACCGTAAGATAAACTGGTTATGATTACCAGACACACGCCTCGACCTCTTCTGCACGAGCGTTGTCATTATGTCATTTCCACACTTTTCGACAATGGCTTACGGTAATGATCCTCACTCTACTTATTCATATTTTAACATGCATACATATTCAAACATGTTTAACAATAAGAGCATAGGCATATAATCATCAATCACATAATGGAACATGCATAATTCAACATATCACAATTATACCAATTTACGGTTCCCTACGATTTATCTAATCGGGCAATAAACAGCTACCTCTCGCTGCCATTAGCTAGAATATGTTCTTAGCTTCATAACGATACCAAGAAAACTCACTACGGATAAACGATACAAAAGTTATGAAAGAAACAAGTTGGATGTTCTGTCATGTTCGCATTGCGAAGCAGCCAGCGAATGCTCGCTACTTCATTCGCAGTGCAAAGCGTCCAGCGAACGCCTAGCCAACACTTGTTCCCTGCACCATTCGTAGCGCGAACAGCTGGCGAACAGTGGTAGAACCAAAACAAGCTAAGGTTCGCAGTGCGAACCACTGGCAAAATCCTGGCGAACATTCGCCTCCCCATTCGCCTTGCGAACATCCAACGAGTGCACGATTTCCCCTTTGCTAGGGGATTCGCTGTGCGAATCTGGGAAATTTCAGGAGTTCTACAGCGTAACAGCTGAAATCCCATGGTCCAAAACCTCACCCAAACATATCCAAACATCCAATAATCAAACATAGATGATTCTACACTCATATAACTTATACTACTCAATTTGTAACACATTCCAACCGTTAAATTTCATCGATTACCAAATTAAGCAATTTCTCATAAAAACCTAACTTAAGCTATAATCATTCCTAACTCTAAACTTAAGTTTCTATATAGAACCCACCTTGAATAGATGAAGATGGTGAAGATTGGAAGATGTTTTGATGATGTCCTCCTTCTCTTTTCTTTCTCTCCAAAATCCTTTCTATCTTTTTCTTTGGAAAATGAAAGGAAAGAAATGATATAGGGAAAATATCATCAATTAGGAATACCACTAATTGTCCAAAAAGTCTCTAAAGTTCAAATACTTAAATATCTCAGAGTCAGATAATATTAATTGGATTTACTCTAAGTTCAACAGTTACCCTAATTATCTCTGCAGATAATTTTTCAGAGCACACTGGGAATCAGTTGATCACAACCAATATTATCCAGAGAAAAAAAAAATTTACGGGGTATTACAGAGTCTGTATAGAAAGGCTAGGATAGTCTTGTCTTAGGATCTAACACTATTAAAAATCTCTTTCATGTTGAAACGGGACTGGATTACTCTCGGACTGTGAGGGGAACCAGGATATATCTCCGTGTCTTTTACTTTCCGCACTCTACTGCATTTCATCACTTATTAACTTTAGGAAAGTAAAAATCAAAACCGTAAAAAAACCGAGAAATGTTCTAAGTACCTAATTCACCCCCCTCTTAGGTGCAACTCTAACTTACAATTGGTATCAGAGCAGGTTATAGGTAACCTGTTCCTATAGACCCAGTATGGCTTCCACAAGCGTAAATCCGGTTTTCAAAGATGGCGGTAGTAGCCATAAGCCCCCTATATTTTCTGGAGAATATTTTGACTTTTGGAAAATCAGAATGACAGCACACTTAGAAGCACAAGAAGATGGAATATAGGAAATTGTTGAAAATGGTCCACATCAACCAATGAGTATAGTACACGATGTTACAACTCCAAAGGTTAAAAATGCTTATAATGAAGATGATAGAAAGAAAGTGCTCGATGAAAAGAAAGCCATTAACATATTACAAAGTGCTTTAAGTATGGATGAATTCTTCCCCATTTCAAAATGTAAATCCGCAAAAGAAATTTGGGACACTTTGGTGGAAACTCATGAAGGAACCGCCGAAGTTAAATGATCTAGATTGAACACATTAAGTCAAGAATATGAGATGTTCATAATGCAGCCCCGAGAATCAATCCTCGACTTGCAAAAAAGATTTGTGCACTTGACAAATCATTTGAAGGCGCTCGGTAAAACTTTTACTAACGATGAATTATATCTTAAAGTGCTTAGATCTATAAACAGGGAATGGCAACCAAAGGTGACGGCGATATCAGAAAAGAAGAGTCTTTCTACCATGACATCCATTTCCTTGTTCGGAAAACTTCAAGAGCATGAATTAGAACTTGAAAGATTGGAGAAGCATGAAATACAAGTAAAAGACTCAAAAGACGGTGCCTTAAAGAAAAATGTAAAAAATTATGACAGCAATCAAGAGGATGAGTTCAATAGTGATGAAAATGATGATCTTATCAAGAAGTTTGAAAATTTTATAAGAAAAAAAGAAAAAGGGAGACCATTAAAGGGGAGGCACCGACAAGGAAGATTAAATGCTTTGAATGTGGAGAAAGAGGACATGTTAGAAGTGAATGCCCTACACTTCAAAAGAAGAATAAATTCAAGAAAAAGAATCATAAAAGGGAAAAGAAAGCATATGTAACATGGAATGAAAATGAAATAAGTTCATCGTCAGATGAAGAACATGTAAATCTTTCATTGATAGCAACACACCATTCCGATGAAGAAGAAGAAGAGGTTAGTAATGAAATATCTTCTTGTGATAATGATGCTTAAGTGCTATTGAAGAACTCTTAAATGAATGCAAAGTATTGTATAAAACAATATCTTCACAAAAGAAACAAATTACATCTTTAGAAGAAAAAGTTGATATTATGGAAAAAGAAGCAAAAGATGAGAAACAAAAGAAAATTAGTGAAGAAAAACAAGAGTTGGTATGTAAAAATTGTGAATCACTTTCTTTCCAATTTCTTCAATTAAAAAGAGTCCTTGAAAGATATGAGAAAGGAAAAATTGGATTAGAAGCAGTCCTTAGTCAACAAAGATATTCCAATGATAAAGTGGACTTGGTTATTCAAAGTTTTCCAAACAAAGTTCTAGTAAAACTATTTTTGATAAGGCTAGTGACCAATCTTCCAAAGAGAAAGTGAACAAACCTAGGAATGTGCATCCTTATCCTAAAAAGAAAAGATTTGTGAAAAAGAAATCTTATACTCCTAGATATAGAAGTAATTTTGTTCCTACATGTTTTTATTGTGGTATAAGTGGCCATACACCTAATGCTTGCTATGTTAGAAATGTTAGTGTGGAAAGTGGGCATTATGTGTGGGTTAAGATGGGAACTAACTATGATGGACCCAAAGCACATTGGGTACCAAATAAAACTTAATTTATTTTGTAAGTTTGCTTGAAGACCACTTCAATTCTATGCTTTGTTGATAAGTGGTTGTTCTAAGCTTTTGATGGGAGGCATTAACTAACATTTAAATCTAGTGCTTATAGTCCAAGGGTTATTTCATATGGGGAATACCTTAAAGGAAAAATTCTTAACATTGGCAATGTTGAAGCATTAACTTTCACATCCATTGAAGATATACTTTATGTTAAAAGACTAAAGCTTAATCTTCTAAGTACAAGTCAACTTTGTGACAAAGGCTTCAAAATCATGTTTGCCAAGGATGAATGTTTTGATGAAGTCAATCATGAGGTAAAATCTCATAGGTAAAAATTGTTTTAATTTTTAATAATTTCTTTATATACTTCAAGTCTTTTCCCATCCTTTTTGTTAATGACAAAGGAAGAGAAGAATTGTGTATTATTGCCTGGTTTCTCTAAAAAAATGTGCAGATTTCAAAACTTTCTAAAATAACGGATTAAGGGGGAGCAATATCCAAGGGGGGGGGGGGGGGGGGGGCAAGCTTTGGTTAGAGAAACAAGATTGGATCGAATTTTCAAGAATTGGGTTGTCATCATCAAAAAGGGGGAGAATGTGAAGACATAGCTTCTCAATGGCTTTGATGACGACAACAATGTTCATTCAAGGTTTTATGTACAAAAGGAAATGGATCAAAGACTTCGTTATCATGGCCATGCTTCAACTATTTGTATTTCTCAAGACTTCAAAATTTTCATTGTTTGTCATCTTCAAAAAGGGGGAAAATGTGAAGTCAAACATCTCTATGGTTAACAAATGTTTTGATGAAGACAAATCTCTTAGTAGCAAAAAGTGACAAGAAGGCAAAGATGATATTCAAGATAAAAGTATCATGTTCAAGACTTAGAATTCAAGAAATTCACATTTCATGGAGGTATGATGACAATTCTAATCAAATACTAAAGTCTTAGATGCTCAATCAATCAAACATCATTGCATACTTCTTTCATGATCATGACATGTATAGAATAGGCAATTCTCACTTTTTCACTGATGCAAATCGATTTACACAAGGGTACAATCGATTTGCACCTGTTGTTGCCTAAAAACACTTTGTTGAAATTTTCACATTTTTTCACTGTACAATCGATTTGCATATATGTGCAATCGATTGCATGCTGTAGTTTTTTGAAAATTTGATACGTTAATCCATGTGCAATCGATTTGTACATAGGTGCAATTAATTTGTACCTGGACAGAATTGAAAAATCACTATTTTTCATAACATCTCTTCATGCATTTTTTCATGGAACGTTTTCATTATGCATTGGCATTTGTTCATGATATTTTTATAGTCATTACCATGATTCATAAGGGTGTTATGTGCTTATAAATACTTGAAATTTCAAATAAAAAATTCACCTCTTTCAATCAAACTTTCAAATTATCAAAATTCACTTTTCAAGTCTTTAACTTTCATTCAAAATATTTTCTGCATACTTTCACATCATCCAAAACAGAAAACTCTTGAGCAATCTAACACATATACAAAAATTCAGATTTATTGTAAAAATCCTAAGTTCCAAGGGCTGTTTGGATTTAGGTGTTGACAATAAGGAGACGGTTTCTCTTATAGGGTTTGTTATATTCCTTGTTGTCCAGGTTTGTTGGAAACAAGAGGTTGAGTTTGAGGGGATTGTTCTCATTTCAACTTGGTTGTAAAATCCAAGTGGTTGTTCTTGGTTTGATTGTTAGAGTCTGTATAGAAAGGCTATGATAGTCTTGTATTAGGATCTAACACTATTAAAAATCTCTTTCATGTTGAAAGGAGACTGGAGTACTCTCGGACTGTGAGGGGAACCAGGATATATCTTGGTGTCTTTTACTTTCCGCACTCTACTGCATTTCATCACTTAGTAACTTTAGGAAAGTGAAAATCAAAACCGTAGAATTTACCCCCCTCTTAGGTGCAACTCTAACTTACAATTGGTATCAGAGCAGGTTATATGTAACCTGTTCCTATAGATCCAATATTGCCTCCACAAGCGCAAATCCGATTTTCAAAGATGGCGGTAGTAGCAATAAGCCTCCTCTATATTCGAGAAAATATTTTGACTTTTGGAAAGTTAGAATGAGAGCAAACTAAGAAGCATAAGGAGATGGAATATGGGAAATTGTTGAAAATTGTCCACATCAACCAATGAGTATAGTAAACGATGTTGCAACTCCAAAGGTTAAATATGCTTATATTGAAGATGATAGAAAGAAAGTGCTCGATGAAAAGAAAGCCATTAACATATTACAAAGTGCATTAAGTATGGAAGAATTCTTCCGCATTTCACAATGTAAATCCGCAAAAGAAATTTGGGACACTTTGGTGGAAACTCATGAAGGAACAACTGAAGTTAAACGATCTAGATTGAACACATTAAGTCAAGAATATGAGATGTTCATAATGCAACCCCGAGAATCAATCCTCGACTTGCAAAAAAGATTTGTGCAGTTGACAAATCATTTGAAGGCGCTCGGTAATACTTTTACTAACGATGAATTAAATCTTAAAGTGCTTAGATCTTTAAACAGGGAATGGCAACCAATGGTGACGGTGATATCAGAAAAAAAGAGTCTTTCTACCATGACATCCACTTCCTTGTTCGGAAAACTTCAAGAGCATGAATTAGAACTTGAAAGATTGGAGAAGCATGAAATTCAAGGAAAATATTCAAAAGACGTTGCCTTAAAGATAAAAGTAAAAAATTATGACAGCAATAAAGTGGATGAGTCCAATAGTCATGAAAATGATGATCATGAAAAGTTTCTAAGAAAAGAAAGAAAAAGGGAGACCATTAAAGGGGAAGCACCAACAAGGAAGATTAAATGCTTTAAATGTGGAGAAAGAGGATATGTTAGAAGTGAATGCCCTACAATTCAAAAGAAGAATAAATTCAATAAAAAAAATCATAAAAAGGAAAAGAAAGCATATGTAGCATGGAATGACAATGAAATAAGTTCATCTTCAGATGAGGAACATGTAAATCTTGTATTGATAGCAACACACCATTCCAATGAAGAAGAATAAGAGATTACTAATGAAATATCTTCTTGTGATAATGATGCTTTAAGTGCTATTGAAGAACTCTTAAATGAATGCAAAGTATTGTATAAAACAATATCTTCACAAAAGAAACAAATTACATCTTTCGAAGAAAAAGTTGATATTATGGAAAAAGAAGCAAAAGATGAGAACAAAAGAAAATTAGTGAAGAAAAACAAGAGTTGGTATGTAAAAATTGTGAAGTTTCTTTCCAAATTGTTCAAAATAAAAAGAGTCCTTAAAAGATATGAGAAAGGACAAATTGGATTAGAAGCATTCCTTAGTCAACAAAGAAATTAAAATGATAAAAGTGGACTTGGTTATTCAAAATTTTCCAAACCAAGTTCTAGTAAAACTATTTTTGTTAAGGCTAGTGAGCAATCTTTAAAAGAGAAATTGAACAAACATAGGAATGTGCATCCTTATCCTAAAAAGAAAATATTTGTGAAAAATAAATCTTATACTCCTAGATATAGAAGTAATTTTGTTCCTACATGTTTTTATTGTGGAATAAGTGGCCATACACCTAATGCTTACTATGTTAGAAATGTTAGTGTGGAAAGTGGGCATTATGTGTGGGTTAAAAAGGGAACCAACTATGATGGACCCAAAGCACATTAGGTACCAAATAAAACTTAATTTATTTTGTAGGTTTGCTTGAAGACCACTTCAATTCTTTGCTTTGTTGATAAGTGGTTGTTCTAAGCTTTTGATGGGAGGCATTAACTAACTTTCAAATCTAGTGCTTATAGTCTAAGGGTTATTTCATATGGGGAATACCTTAAAGGAAAAATTCTTGGCATTGGCAAAGTTGAAGCACTAACTTTCACATCCATTGAAGATATACTTTATGTTAAAAAGACTAAAGCATAATCTTCTAAGTACAAGTAAACTTTGTGACAAAGGATTCAAAATCATGTTCGCCAAGGATGAATGTTTTTATGAAGTCAATCATGAGGTAAAATCTCATAGGTAAAAATTGTTTTTATTTTTCATAATTTCTTTATATACTTCAAGTCTTTTCCCATCCTTTTTGTTAATGATAAAGGGGGAGAAGAATTATGTATTATTGCTTGGTTTCTCTAACAAAATGTGCAGATTTCAAAACTCTATAAAATCATGGATTAAGGAGGAGCAATATCCAATGGGGAGCAAGGTTTGGTTAGGGAAACAAGATTGGATCGAATTTTAAAGAATTGGGTTGTCATCATTAAAGAAGGGGAGAATGTGAAGACATAGCTTCTCAATGGTTTTGATGAAGACAACAATGTTCATTCAAGGTTTTATGTACAAAAGGAAATGGATCAAAGACTTCATTATCATGGCCATGCTTCAACAATTTGTATTTCTCAAGACTTCAAAATTTTCATTGTTTGTCATCATCAAAAAGGGGGAGAATGTGAAGCCAAACTTCTCTATGGTTAACAATTGTTTTGATGAAGACAAATCTCTTAGTAGCAAAAAGTGACAAGAAGGAAAAGATGATATTCAAGATAAAAGCATCATGTTCAAGACTTAGTATTCAAGAAATTCACATTTCATGGAGGTATAATGACAATTCTAATCAAATACTAATGTCTTAGATGCTCAATCAATCAAACATCATTGCATACTTCTTTCATGATCATGACATGTTTAGAATAGCCAATTCTCACTTTTTCACTGATGCAAATCGATTTACACAAGGGTACACTCGATTTGCACCTGCTGTTGCCTAAAAACACTTTGCTGAAATTTTCACATTTTTTCACTGTGCAATCGATTTGCATATATGTGCAATCGATTGCATGCTGTAGTTTTTTGAAAAATTGATACGTTAATCCATGTGCAATCTATTTGTACAAAGATGCAATCGATTTGCACCTGGACAGAATTGAAAAATCACTATTTTTCATAACACCTCTTCATGCCTCTTTTCATGGAACGTTTTCATTATGCATTGGCATTTGTTCATTATATTTTTATAGTCATTAACATGTTTCATAAGGGTGTTATGTGCTTATAAATACTTGAAATTTCAAATAAAAAATTCACCTCTTTCAATCAAACTTTCAAATTATCAAAATTCACTTTTCAAGTCTTTTACTTTCATTCAAGATATTTTCTGCATACTTTCACATCATCCAAAACAGAAAACTCGTGAGCAATCTAACACTTTAGTGTTTGTGAATTATTGTTGTTGAAAGAGAAGATCAATCTTGTGATTGATATATTCAAGAATCATGTTTCAAACTCTTACACAAAAAGTCAGCTTTATTGTAAAAATCCTAAGTTCCAATGATTATTTGGATTTAGGTGTTGACAATAAGGAGAAGGATTGTTTCTCTTATAGGGTTTGTTATATTCCTTGTTGTCCAGGTTTGTTGGAAACAAGAGGTTGAGTTTGAGAGGATTGTTCTCATTTCAACTTGGTTGTAAAATCCAAGAGGTTGTTTTTGGTTTCACTACAAGAATTTAGTTGATTTGCGACACTTGGATTGCGACGATTGTAATACAACTGTCGCAACTTGTAAATTGTGACACTTCACATGACAGTTTTGACTAACTGTCGCGACTTTTCAACATTAAAAATGGTTTTTGCAAAAATTCTATCTAAAGTAGAGACACTTTTGTTAGCAAACCAATTAATCATTTTTTATTTTTCTTTTCCCACCAATTTAGCTAACTATTTTACTTTGCCTCTCTTTTTGTTTTTTATTTTTTATAGTTAAATTATCTTATTTTTACTTCTTTTCCTTAAATTATTATTATTTTAATTAAAACAAATTTAACTATGCTATTGTAACAAAAAAAACATGAAATCCTTCAGCACGATTCTGGCTCGTTCTCCAACCCTTCACCTTCAACCATGCTTCCTCTCAAACCTTTAGCGGCTTCCATTGTTTTCTCTTCAATTCGACTAGTTATCCTCTATTTTCTTTAAAAACAATCCAATCTGAATGGCCTAACAACTATCATTTTACTCTCATATAGAATCCCTCTTTTAATTTAGGGTTCAAAAACCCTAAAACTTCAAAATAATTTGACCGTGCATGGCCGGCGGCGAAAGAAAACAAGATGAAAACCTATGTCTTATCTAAAACGCTAAAACACATTGATGTTGAAGGTCCAACTACATGCTCCTATAGAAGTCTACTTTTGATTTTATGGGAAGTTTCTGCAAGCATTTTTTTGTTCATGTTAGTTTTCACTTTTCTTTACAGGTTATTGATTCATAGTTACCTTTCTTTACAGCTTATTGATTCTAACTCTGAGGTTGTTTGCGTTCATGATTCTACAAGACCTTTAGTGCTACAAGGAGATGCAAAAAAGGTCTGGGTTTAATAAGTTTCTCTCGTATGTGTTTCTAAGTTCGCCGCTTAATTTATGTCTTTGATTGCATGTGCTATAAGCTCTTAAATTGAATTTTGTTGAGTTGTAAATTGACAATTTTTAGGGTTTTAAAGTGCATAATTTTAGTGTGAGTGTGTGGTGCAAAACATGACTTGTTCTACTTATAGCATTGCTCTGAGTGATGATGATAGAGATACAGTGAAGATGTTTAGACAAGTTGGAAGAAAACTATCCAAAAACTTGACATCTTCTGTTGATCAGCTTCTTCAATTACTTGATGTACTCTATCTAATTTCTATTGATTTTTTTTATATCTGCTTCATTTTTATTGTCATCAATTTTGCTTAATTGATCTTCCTGCTTTTCTTAATACTATCTTGTTGGTTATGACTGACTCATAGTTTGCAGATAACTACAATTTAAACACATGTTCTAATCGGTAAATGTAGGTACAATTGCCCGAACTATGTGATCAAATTTTGTTATTTGTTTGCGTTTTTCGTATCAGTTTTTTTATTTGAACTAGGGTTTCTATTCTAACATATCTATATTCTGGATTTGTGCTTTACAAATTGATCTTTTATCCTCTCTACTGATTTTCATATCTATTGATCTATGTTTATGTTTTTTCTATTGGATTTTTTTGTCATGAATTCAATTGTATATCTTGAATTGTTCTTCTGTTGTTACAAAAGTGATTCAATTCTGATTTCCCCCCTTCTGTTTAGTGATTCTAACTTTTAGAAATTGGAGCTTGTATTATCAAACTTGGATCATGATCCACCCAAGCCAAATCAAGGATCACTTGTACTTCCAATGAAGACACTCATTTCTGATGAGCTTTTGAGACACATAGATGAGGATGTTAAGATTTTAGTTACAGTTTGTCTTACTGAGATTGCAAGAATTACAACACCAAATGCTACTTATGATGATGAACACATGAAGGTACTTGTTTTAACTTGAAGTAATCGATTTCTGTTTTGTTCGTCACAACTTTCCTCATATTAGCATTTTAAAGTAAGTTCCATTATCTTTCCTCTTCTTATTAGGTAGCGCATAATAGTTGATTTCCTCACACATGCACAAGTCACTAATATGAGTGTGTCAAGTACATTTCTTATTTCTTTTGATCTTGGTCTGTAAGTTGGAACAAATTCAAGGTGGTAACTTGAGCATGTGTTCCATATAAAAAGTTTCAGACAATTATATGATAAAAGGCTTAATAATTATGAAGCAATTATGAATAATTATAATGTGTTTGGATTAATAAATTTAACCTGCATTTGTTGTTATACAAGTTTTGGTACTATACTTATTCCTGTTTTATTTATGCTACAGGCAAGATATTTGAAGCTTAAAAAATGGCCTGTTGAGTGGGGTTGGTGTCGAGATCTTCAATCATTTATTTTTGTTTTTCACAGGCATAACAGGTGCTAACTAGGTAGCTAATAGTTTAGCAAACCATGGCTTGAGTTTGTACTCTAGTCTCAAGATTTTTTTAGTATGTTCCTGCTTGTGCTTGATAACACTCATTTCTGCATCAATAGCTACTTCTGACTAATTTTCCTCCGCGTCTACTTTATCATATGAAGATTTCATATCATCTTTTAGATAATGTCAATGAAAATTGTCTAATTCTCGCCAAATAGGCATTCCTTGTTTCTTCCGCAGGTTGTAAAGCACAACATCATAGTCCGAGATTTTAAAGTCAATAATCCTCAAAGCTGGTTTTTCTTTGGCTGTATATTTAGGTGGTTTCCTCTATACCTTGGTCCTAGCAAATTTAGAAAGGCCTATCTAAACCAGATTGATGCCAACACATCCACAGTCCAATGCTCTTTTAATCTTTCAGGTATTACTTATTTTCACAGATAGCTCCCCGATGACTTTTGATTACTAAGAAGGATGAACACAAGAAATGGGGCCATTTCTTAAAATAGAGAGCCGTGGACTGCCTCCTAATGGTGGTGGTGAAGTTATTCTGTCACTTCCTATTGTTCAGAGCTTAAATGTAAGTTTTGGAATTTTTATATGCTTTGTTTCATTTTATTTAGGTAGCTTATATATTATTCCAAGCAAGCAGTTAATTGGATCGACGAGGGATTTGTTAAGAAGATACGAGGAGTCACGTTTTCAACCAAAGTATCTTCTCAATTTGAAACTAGTATGATTAGAGCTGCGTGTGGAATCACCAATCCACTAATTTCTGATGTGCACATTTTTACAGATCATAGAACTGGTCCACCAGCTGGAAAGTATGATCTCTTTCTTTTGGTAGATATTTTGGATTTTTCATTTGATTTTTTGAATGTATATTTGATAGAAACCAAGAAAATCATATTGCATAAAGCCATAATTCCTTTTAATTTAAGTATTTAACTAGTTGTTTGCTGGCACAACTCTCCCGTATATGAAATTTTACTAGTTACAGAGACTACTTCTGGTTGCTATATCTCTATCGACACTGCCGCTTCTCATGGTAGGGACGAAGATACTTCGGGCCTTGCAGATGATGTGAAAAAGGATCTGATGCCTCCGGAGGATATTGGTGAGGGGATTGCTAATGCTTTACTAGAGGAGATAGGTCAATCTGGAGTGGTAGATTCAACATATCAGGTTAGCATCTTTGTTTATCTAATGATAGATACTGCTATCAAACAAGTAGAAAAGGATTTCCCTGGTTACCCTTTTTTGTCCTTTCTATGTTGCACACCACATTTAGGGGTGTGCATGTTTTGGATATCCATAAAACATAATCACATTCAAATTTTAATCAATAATATAAATTAAATTTCTAAACCAAACCAAAATTTCCCCAAGCCTGGTTTTAAAAAAGTGCTGGTGTTGGTGTGATTAAATTTCTGAATCTTTCCAGGATAGATTTGATCCATTTTCGACTGTGAATGATAATATGCAATGGCCATCTTTTGAAATTTCTAGTGTTGGTGTACCTTCTGTTACATCTGATGTAATGCAACTTAACAGTCATGGAATGCATTTGAAGATTCTGGTACACACTTTCCTGTGGATGGCAGTAGTCAAGGGTTAAATTTGCACTATTTTCCACCACAGATTTTGGGTTTAAATGCTTCTGAGGTTGGTGCATGCTTGTTGTATTACCATGATAATCTATATGATCAGATTTTGGGTTTAAGTTCTTCTATGAAAAAAATTAGGGACCCAATAAAGATGGAATCCAAGGTGTGGCTCCTATTGGAGGTGTTGATAATCATGTCATCCCATCACAAGTAAGTGACTCATCATATTTTCACCACACTTTCTCTACTAATTTGTTCTTAAGGTTGATTATATATTTGTGTGTGTGTGTGTGTGTATATATATATATATATATATATATATATATATATATATATATATTAATTTTGCATTCTTTCATTCAGGGAGATACTCAACCTAAAGGACTCAGTCGTAAATCAACTAATCCATTTGATTTTCCCTTTGATTTTGATGTAGAGCAGAGCCATATGGTATGTCTTGGTCTCTTAGATCATATATAGATGCAGATCTATTGATTAGTATCTTATTCTGCCTGTAACTTAATACTTAAAGATAATAGAGGATGGACAAGGATGAGTAGTGCTGGTCTAGCTTGGCAATTACAGGTGGAAAGCTTACCGATTTTCTCTGTAAGATTTTGTTATGTTTTTGTATTGTGTTTAAATTGACTTGTATTCTTTTACTGTAGGGGGAGTATCTGAAATCAAAGATACAGTTCCAAAAGATGAAGGGATGATTGTCCTGAGTCATTGTTATATCTCTCTAGCTCTGTCCTTTTTATCTTTTTAGTAATGTGGTTGATGTTGAATTGTGTTAGGTTGAGGGGGAATAGTGATGATGTAACTTGTTTTTTCAAAATTTCATGGTATTTTGTATTGTTAGAATTGAAATGTATTGGTATTCGTATGGATTATTTTTGTAAATGAAAACAATGTTCTGTGTGTGGTAAAAGTTCATTTGTTTATTTTTTTATAATTTTAGAAATATATTAGCTGCGGAATTACCTACGGATTTTACATTTCCTGCGGATTTACCTTTGGAAATACCTATAGGCTTTTTATTTTTGGATAACAAAAGCAATTATTTATGGCGGGTTTAACCGCCGCAATTTTCAATTTACGACAGTTCCTTACTCGTCGCAACAGAGAACGATGGTTGGAGTGGTGCTTTTAGGAACCATCGCGATATAGCCCGGTGACACACGTTTTCGCGACAGAATCAAAACCGTCGCGACTAGTAAATTGTGGCGGTTAAAACCGCCGTAATAAGCCAATATTAACCGTCGCAACTTGCCAATTTTCTTGTAGTGTTTGATTGTTAGAGTCTGTATAGAAAGGCTAGGATAGTCTTGTCTTACGATCTAACACTATTAAAAATCTCTTTCATGTTGAAAGAGGACTGGAGTACTCTCGGACTATGAGGGGAACCAGGATTTATCTCCGTGTCTTTTACTTTCCGCACTCTACTGCATTTCATCACTTAGTAACTTTAGTAAAGTGAAAATCAAAACCGTCGAAAAACTAAGAAAAATTCTAAGTACCTAATTCACCCCTGCTCTTAGGTGCAACTATAACTTACAATTGGTATCAGAGCAGTTTTGTAATACCCCGTATTTTATTACTCCGGATAATATTATATTGCGATCGACTGAGCCCAGTGTACTCTGAGAAATTATTTGACAAAATAATTAGAGTAACTGAGGAACTTAGAATAAATCCAACTAATATTATCTGACTCTGAGGTATTTTATTAATTTGGACTTTAGAGACTTTTTGGGCATTTAGTAGTATTAATTCTAATACTAGATTTTGTTATTATTTTCCTTCCTTTTCCAAACATATAAGAAGAAGAAGTTAGTAAGAAGTGAGAGAAAGAGAAAAGAAGGAAAAGAAGAAGAAAGAAAGGAAGAGGAAATAGAGAGAAAGGAGAAAAGAAGAGAAAGAAGGTTTTGTGAAGAAAAGTTTAAGGAATCATCATCCATTGTTCAAAGCTCCAACCATTCATCTCATCTTCCTCATTTTCATCATCCTTGCAAGGTGGGTTTAGCTAGAAACCATTTTTTTCTTGAGTTTTGATATTATGAGTTTTAGGTCGAAATCTTAGAAATCGATGTTACAACGGTTACAATTGTTTTGAAATCAAAATGAATGATTGGTATGATCATAGAAACATGTTTTGATATTTGTTTTGATGATTTAGTTGATGTTGGTTTGTTTGAGAATTTTAGGTTTTGAAGAATGTTTGTATTCTTGAGAAACTATGAGTTTTGGAAATGTGGTTGTTCAAACCTTGCAAACTGTGTTTTGAGCCTCTATTGATAGTTATTTTGTGCTATAGATGAGTTTTGGGATGTAGGGGGAAACCTGTTATCGCTGTCGCATTTTTTCTGAGAATCGCGCTGCGCATTGAGTGCGCAGGTTGCCCGCTGAGCGCGGTGCCAAATCCTTGGAGCCTCTCGAGGCAGGGAGTTATGCGCTGAGCGCGGACCAGGGCGCGCTGAGAACTACTTGGGAGTTGGAATTTTGTACTTTTATGGAAAAATTCATAACTTTTGACTCGTTTATCAGTTTCGATCATTCTTTATATCGATGTAAAGCCGAGGAAATATTCTTCCCAATGGAATTGAAAAATATCGACTTTATCGAATGATTAAATAATCGAGAAACTTCAAAATGATGTAAATTATGTTTTAAATATTGGTAATCTATTCTATTATGTCAATATGATGTGTTTTGCCTAATCCATGATTGTTAAGCATGTATTATGAAAATGAAATAGGAAGAGTGAGGAAAACATCAACATTTAACTAAAGGAGGAACTAGTTATGACTAGGATGATATGGTTACTTGAACGACAATGCTCGTGCATAAGAAGCCGAGACGTGTGCCCTTTTGGACGGTATAGAAAGAGTGAGACACTAGTATGGAACATGTGGTTAACTTTGTGGTTTTGTAAGGTTGAGAGGCCTTAAGGCGTTATAGCCTTGTGATTGTCGAATACAATCGTTTTATTTGTTGTGATCATGTAATCATAACCGGTTTAGATCGAGTGTAGTTTCATGAGTCTCAGACTCCTCTGAAATAGATGCACAACTACTTGGCAGCTTTGATTCCCCGTATTGTACGAATGACGCCCATGGAGCGTATGCTTGTGACGGTTAATGGCCCGTGTGAAGTGACGGTTCATAACGGTTAATGGCTTGTAGAACCCGAATCCATTCATATGTCAAGTAGATTACAAGGATTTATGACTCGGATCGCCTTCTTGACGTAGGAGCGGGCGGGAACAGGAAATACCTTGGTATGGTTATCGATTAGTGATGTTGTGAGTTAATGAACTCATGTCATGTTTCCATATAGACTGAGAATTTCAAGTGTGTGAACTCTAAGTCCTTTCCCTTTCCCGGACTTGAGTTAGGATTATTAGAACCCATTAATCCGAGAGAATCTATAAGATAGGAACTCACTGAGATTTGATGTATCTCACCCCATGTTGTTGATGTATTTCAGGTACTTCAGGTTCCGAGAAGGGTAAGGATAAGGTCGTGTGATCTTTTCTTTGCTTGTTGATGGCTAGCTTCCGTAGCGGAGTTTATTTTGAGATCATTGTTGATCTAGTTCTTAGTTTTTATCATTCTGAACATCTTGTGTATAATATGCCTTAGGTTTTTGTACTATGCACTTTAGGGCATTTAATTGTATACAATGTGTTAACTAGGAGCTTATGTGTTTCAGTACCAAACACTTGGATCTATATATAATATTTATGCGTTGAAGTATGAGTTTTATATATGGGTGTTACAGTTGGTATCAGAGCAGGTCGTATCCTCGACCTTGCCATGAAATAGTATAAGTATTTCTTTCCGTTTCATATACGTTGTGTCGCCATTGGTCTTAAGTGTTATATTTATGGAATTGAGCCTGATCAACTTAATCTTATTTGTATGAACTTTAGGAACATGGCTGAAGGACGTAGAAACACTCTTGGTAGACCCCGCACCACTCCTGAAGGGACAAATCCGCCGGGCGGCGATGGCAATGCTCCTCTGTATCAGTTCATGCAACAGATGCAGCAGCAACATAATCTATTCATGCAGCAAATGGTGCAACAAATGAATGGAGGTTTGCATCCTACGGTAGTTGTTCCAGAAGCTGAAGGTGGGAAATTCCGGGATTTTATCCGCATGAATCCCCCAGAATTTCATGGTGGATTAGATCCCGTGAAGGCTCACGAATGGATTTCTGGTATGGAGAGGATTTTCTTGATAGTCCAATGCAGCAAAGAGAATAAGGTGTTGTTCGCTTCTCATTCACTGAAGGGTCCCGCTATGAGATGGTGGGAGAGCGCTTCGACTTTGATGGCTATTCATGAAGTGCCTAAGGTTTGGGAATAGTTCAAAGGTATTTTCATGGAGAAGTATTTTCCGAGCTCATTGAGGACTCAGAAAGAATTTGAATTTCAGCAATTAAGACAAGGTAGTATGACTGTGGCCAGTTATGCTGAGAAGTTTGAGGACATGGCTGCTTATTCTAGGCAGGCTATGTATGCCCCTGATGAAAGGTGGAAAATAGACCAGTTTCTGTTTGGACTAAAAGCTAAAATATCTCATAGTGTATCTCAGAGAGAGTTCACTACATATGCTGAAGTTTTAAGGCAATGCTATGTGGCCGAGCATAGTTTGAAGAAAGTCCAAGCTGAAGGTGTTGCGAGTAGAGTGAATCAAGGGGATCGCGGAAGATCCAACCAACAATTCAGGCCTAGACAACAACCCTTCAAAGGGAAACAAGTTCAAGATTCAAGAGCGGGTACACCTCCGGTGTGTCGTACTTGTGGAAGGATGCATTATGGAAGGTGTGGTATAGACAATGTGAAGTGTTACCAATGTCAGAAGGTGGGTCATCTGAAAAGAGATTGTCCTCAGAATAGGACTCAGACACAAGGAAGGGTTTATACCTTAGATGCAAGGAAGAAGAAGAGTGACAATTCCTTAATTGCTGGTACGTGCTTCGTTAACGGATTTCCTTGTTTTGTTCTATTTGATTGCGGAGCTACACACTCTTTTGTACTGACGCAATGTATGAAGCGACTTGGGTTGCGGTCAGTTCCTTTGTCTCCTCCTATGGTGATCACTACCGCCATAGATGAAATAGTTGAGACACCGTCGATGTGTGAAAACTGTGTTTTGTCTGTGGACAGTAGAGTTTTTCAGATTGATCTTATTTGCTTACCACTTAAGAAAGTTGATGTTGTTTTGGGAATGGATTGGCTTTCTGCTAATTCGGTGTTTATTGGGTGTGAAGAAAAGCTCATCATCATTCCATCCGTTGATGCTACCCCGAAAGATGTCTTAACAACTATTCTAGAAGGTACGGTTAGTATGGTAAATTTCTTGTTTGAAGAAGAGAAATCAATTTTGTTGGTTATCACTAAGGAGGGTAGTACCGATCTTCAAGTGTTGGATATCCCAGTTGTTTGTGAGTTTTCCGAAGTCTTCCCTGAAGATGTCATTTCTCTTCCTCCGGAGAGAGAAGTGGAGTTTTCGATTGACCTGGTACCGGGAACGACCCCTATATCCGTTTCCCCGTACCGGATGACGCCTTTGGAGTTAAGGGAATTGAAGGACTAGTTAGAAGGACTTATGGCGAAACATTTTGTACGGCCTAGTGTTTCACCGTGGGGAGCCCCTATTTTGTTGGTAAAGAAGAAGGACGGTGGGATACGGTTGTGTATCGACTATCGTCAGTTGAATAAAGTCACCATTAAGAACAAGTATCCCTTGCCAAGGATAGACTACCTATTAGATCAATTGAAAGGAGCCTGCGTGTTCTTGAAGATTGATTTGAGGTCGGGTTATCACCAAATCTGAGTGAAGAGTTCTGATGTACCTAAGACTGCATTTAGGACCCGTTATGGTCATTACGAATTCTTAGTGATGCCTTTCGGTGTGACTAATGCTCCAGCTGTCTTTATGGATTATATGAATCGGTTATTTCACGCTTACTTGGATCAATTTGTTTTGATCTTCATTGATGATATTCTTATCTATTCCCGTACTCCACAAGAGCACGAAGAACATTTGAGAATCGTCTTATTGATCTTACAAGAGAAGCAACTTTTTGCCAAGTTAAGCAAGTGCGAGTTATGGATGTCTGAAGTTAGTTTTTCTTGGTCACGTTATATCACAGGGTGGTGTAGCGGTGGATCCGTCAAAGGTTGAAGCTGTGATTAATTGGGAGAGACCGAAGAATGTATCAGAAATTAGAAGTTTCTTGGGTCTAGCAGGCTACTACAGAAGGTTTATCAAAGGCTTTTCGCAATTAGCATTACCTATGACTAAGCTTACTCGGAAGGATTGCCCCTTTGAGCGGGATTCGGCGTGTGAACAAAGTTTTATGAGTTTGAAGGAAAGATTGACTACAGCTCCCGTTCTGATTATTCCCGATCCTAGCAAGTTGTATGAGGTATTTTGTGATGCGTCTAAGATGGGACTAGGAGGCGTTTTAATGCAAGAAAGTCACGTGGTGGCTTATGATTCTCGACAATTGAAAATTCACGAGAAGAATTATCCAATACACGATTTGTAATTAGCGGCGGTGGTGTTTACTTTGAAAGTGTGGCGTCACTATTTATATGGAGTACATTTTGAAATGTTTAGCGACCACAAGAGTTTAAAGTACCTCTTTGACCAAAAAGAGTTGAATATGCGTCAAAGGAGGTGGATGGAATATTTAAAGGATTATGATCTAGAGCTAAAATACCATCCGGGTAAAGCGAACAAAGTGGCTGATGCCTTAAGTAGGAAGGCTTTGAGAAAGGCCGAATTGATGATGTTAGAATATTCGTTGCTGGAAAAGTTTAGAGATTTGAATCTTCATTTTGTGTGGACTCCTAATGGAGTGATTATGGGGAATTTGAGTGTCAATTCTACGTTAAGAGTTGAAATTCAACAAGGACAATTATTGGATGAGGAGTTGCAAGAGATGCTAAGTCAACCGGGTTTTGTGCACGCTAGCGATGAAATGATTATGTTTAACCCAAGAATTTGCGTTCCGAGCGATGCGACCTTGAAAAGAAAGATTTTGGAAGAAGCGCATAAGGGTGCTTTTACTATACATCCGGGTTCTTCAAAGATGTATCACGATTTAAAGAAAGACTATTGGTGGTCCGGTATGAAAAGAGACATTACGGTCTTTGTGTCGGAATGTACGGTATGCCAACAAGTTAAGATTGAACATCAAAGACCGGGTGGATTATTACAACTATTAGAAATCCCAGTTTGGAAATGGGATAGTATTTCTATGGATTTCGCAGTAGGTTTACCCCGTACGCAAGGTGGCTATGATTCGATTTGGGTAATAGTAGATCGGTTGACAAAGTCGGCGCATTTCTTGGCCGTGAAGACTACTTTTAAGGCAAGTCATCTTGCGAGGTTGTTTATTGCGGAAATTGTAAAATTTCACGGTATTCCCTCTAATATTGTGTCGGATAGAGATCCGAAGTTTACTTTAAGGTTTTGGAAAGTTTTACAACAAGCTATGGGGACGGAGTTGCGTTTGAGCACGTCTAATCATCCACAGACGGATGGTCAAACTGAACGAACAATACAAACAATGAAGGATATGTTGAGAGCTTGTGTGTTAGAGAGTAAGGGGAATTGGAAAGAACTTCTACCATTAATTGAGTTCTCTTATAACAATAGTTACCATGCGAACATTGGAATGGCTCCGTGTGAAGCATTGTATGGAAGAAAGTGTAGGACACCTTTGTGTTGGGCGGAAGTTGGGGAAGATAGAATCTTAGGACCCGAAATCATCCAAGAGACTACAGAAAAGATTCGAATGATTCACGAGAAAATTAAGCAAGCACAAGATCGAAAAAAGAGTTATGCGGACAATCGAAGGAGACCTTTGGAATTTGAAGAAGGTGACCATGTGTTTTTGAAAGTTACTCCGAGATTAAGACTGAAAGGACCGTTTAAGTCACGGAAGTTATGTCCGAGATACGTGGGACCGTATCAAGTTTTAGAAAGGATTGGCGAAGTAGCGTACAGGTTGGCCTTACCGCCTTCTCTGTCGGAAATGCACGATGTTTTCCATGTATCTCAAATTCGGAGGTTTGTTCCAGATCCTCTTCAACCAGTTTTACCGGATACTATCGAAATAGAAGCAGATTTGACGTTTGAACCTCAACCGAGACGCATTGTGGGAAGAGAAACAAAAGTATTAAGGAACAAGGACATCTCTCTCATTAAGGTGCAGTGGGATGTAACGCATCCGGGTGATGCAACTTGGGAACTTGAATCGGAAATGCGAGATGCTTACCCTCATCTGTTCAGGTAATCTTTAAATTCGAGGGCGAATTTCTATTTAAGGGGGGAGGATGTAATACCCCGTATTTTATTACTCTGGATAATATTATATTGCAATCGACTGAGCCTAGTGTACTCTGAGAAATTATTTGACAAAATAATTAGAGTAACTGAGGAACTTAGAATAAATCCAACTAATATTATCTGACTCTGAGGTATTTTATTAATTTGGACTTTAGAGACTTTTTGGACATTTAGTAGTATTAATTCTAATACTAGATTTTGTTATTATTTTCCTTCCTTTTCCAAACATATAAGAAGAAGAAATTAGTAAGAAGTGAGAGAAAGAGAAAAGAAGGAAAAGAAGAAGAAAGAAAGGAAGAGGAAATAGAGAGAAAGGAGAAAAGAAGAGAAAGAAGGTTTTGTGAAGAAAAGTTTAAGGAATCATCATCCATTGTTCAAAGCTCCAACCATTCATCTCATCTTCCTCATTTTCATCATCCTTGCAAGGTGGGTTTAGCTAGAAACCATTTTTTTCTTGAGTTTTGATATTATGAGTTTTAGGTCGAAATCTTAGAAATCGATGTTACAACGGTTAGAATTGTTTTGAAATCGAAATGAATGATTGGTATGATCAGAGAAACATGTTTTGATATTTGTTTTGATGATTTAGTTGATGTTGGTTTGTTTGAGAATTTTAGGTTTTGAAGAATGTTTGTATTCTTGAGAAAATATGAGTTTTGGAAATATGGTTGTTCAAACCTTACAAACTGTGTTTTGAGCCTCTATTGATAGTTATTTTGTGCTATAGATGAGTTTTGGGATGTAGGGGGAAACCTGTTATCGCTGTCGCATTTTTTCTGAGAATCGCGCTGCGCACTGAGTGCGCAGGTTGCCCGCTGAGCGAGGTGCCAAATCCTTGGAGCCTCTCGAGGCAGGGAGTTATGCGCTGAGCGCAGACCAGGGCGCGCTGAGAACGACTTGGGAGTTGGAATTTTGTACTTTTATGGAAAAATTCATAACTTTTGACTCGTTTATCAGTTTCGATCATTCTTTATATCGATGTAAAGCCGAGGAAATATTCTTCCCAATGGAATTGAAAAATATCGACTTTTCCGAACGATTAAATAATCGAGAAACTTAAAAATGATGTAAATTATGTTTTAAATATTGGTAATCTATTCTATTATGTCAATATGATGTGTTTTGCCTAATCCATGATTGTTAAGCATGTATTATGAAAATGAAATAGGAAGAGTGAAGAAAACATCAACATTTAACTAAAGGAGGAACTAGTTATGACTAGGATGATATGATTACTTAAATGACAACACTCGTGCATAAGAAGTCGAGACGTGTGCCCTTTTGGACGGTATAGAAAGAGTGAGACACTAGTATGGAACATGTGGTTAACTTTGTGGTTTTGTAAGGTTGAGAGGCCTTAAGGCATTATAGCCTTGTGATTGTCGAATACAATCATTTTATTTGTTGTGATCATGTAATCGTAACCAGTTTGGCTCGAGTGTAGTTTCATGAGTCTCGGACTCCTCAGAAATGGATGCACAACTACTTGGCAGGTTTGATTCTCCATATTGTACGAATGGCGCCCATGGAGCGTATGCTTGTGACGGTTAATGGCCCGTGTGAAGTGACGGTTCATAATGATTAATGGCTCGTAGAACCCGAATCCATTCGCATGTCAAGTAGATTACAAGGATTTATGACTCGGATCGCCTTCTAGACGTAGGAGCGGGTGGGAACAGGAAATACCTTGGTATGGTTATCGATTAGTGATGTTGTGCGTTAATGAACTCATGTCATGTTTCCATATAGTGTGAGAATTTCAAGTGTGTGAACTCTAAGTCCTTTCCCTTTCCCGGACTTGAGTTAGGATTATTAGAACCCATTAATCCGAGAGAATCTATAAGATAGGAACTCACTGAGATTTGATGTATCTCACCCCACGTTGTTGATGTATTTCAGGTACTTCAGGTTCCGAGAAGGGTAAGGATAAGGTCGTGTGATCTTTTCTTTGCTTGTTGATGGCTAGCTTCCGTAGCGGAGTATATTTTGAGATCATTGTTGATCTAGTTCTTAGTTTTTATCATTCTGAACATCTTGTGTATAATATGCCTTAGGTTTTTGTACTATGCACTTTAGGGCATTTAATTGTATACAATGTGTTAACTAGGAGCTTATGTGTTTCAGTACCAAACATTTGGATCTATATATAATATTTATGCTTTGAAGTGTGAGTTTTATATATGGGTGTTACAAGTTTATAGGTAACCTGCTCCTATAGATCTAGTATTGCCTCCACAAGCGCAAATCCGGTTTTCAAAGATGGCGGTAGTAGCAATAAGCCCCCTCTATTTTCTGGAAAATATTTTGACTTTTGGAACGTCAAAATGAGAGCACACTTAGAAGCACAAGGAGATGGAATATGGGAAACTGTTGAAAATGGTCCACATCAACCAATGAGTATAGTAAACGATGTTGCAACTCCAAAGGTTAAAAATGCTTATAATGAAGATGATAGAAAGAAAGTGCTCGATGAAAAGAAAGCCATTAACATATTACAAAGTGAATTAAGTATGGATGAATTCTTTCGCATTTCACAATGTAAATTCACAAAAGAAATTTGGGACACGTTGGTGGAAACTCATGAAGGAACCGCTGAAGTTAAACGATCTAGATTGAACACATTAAGTCAAGAATATGAGATATTCATAATGCAGCCCCGAGAATCAATCCTCGAATTGCAAAAAAGATTTGAGCAGTTGACAAATCATTTAAAGGCGCTCGATACTACTTTTACTTATGATGAATTAAATCTTAAAGTGCTTAGATCTTTAAACAGGGAATGGCAACCAAAGGTGACAGCGATATCAGAAAAGAAGAGTCTTTCTACCATGACATCCGCTTCCTTGTTCGGAAAACTTCAAGAGCATGAATTAGAACTTGAAAGATTGGAGAAGCATGAAATTCAAGTAAAATATTCAAAAGACGTTGCCTTAAAGAAAAATGTAAAAAATTATGACAGCAATCGAGAGGATGAGTCCAATAGTGATGAAAATGATGATCTTATCAAGAAGTTTGAAAATTTTCTAAGAAAATAAAGAAAAAGGGATACCATTAAAGGGAAAGCGCCAACAAGGAAAATTAAATGCTTTGAATGTGGAGAAAGAGGACATGTTAGAAGTGAATGCCCTACACTTCAAAAGAAGAATAAATTCAAGAAAAAGAATCATAAAAAGGAAAAGAAAGCATATGTAGCATGGAATGACAATGAAATAAGTTCATCTTCTGATGAAGAACATGTAAATCTTGCATTGATATCTTCTTGTGATAATGATGCTTTAGGTGCTATTGAAGAACTCTTAAATGAATGCAAAGTATTGTATAAAACAATATCTTCACAAAAGAAACAAAATACATCTTTAGAAGAAAAAGTTGATATAATGGAAAAATAAGCAAAAGATAAGAAACAAAAGAAAATTAGTGAAGAAAAACAAGAGTTGGTATGTAAAAATTGTGAATCACTTTTTTTTCCAAATTGTTCAATTAAAAAGAGTCCTTGAAAGATATGAGAAAGGACAACTTGGATTTGAAGCAGTCCTTAGTCAACAAAGATATTCAAATAATAAAAGTGGACTTGGTTATTCAAAGTTTTCCAAACCATGTTCTAGTAAAACTATATTTGTTAAGGCTAGTGACCAATCTTCCAAGGAGAAAGTGAACAAATCTAGGAATGTGCATCCTTATCCTAAAAAGAAAAGATTTATGAAAAAGAAATCTTATACTCCTAGATATAGAAGTAATTTTGTTCCTACATGTTTTTAATGTGGTATAAGTGGCCATACACCTAATGCTTGATATGTTAGAAATGTTATTGTAGAAATTGGGCATTATGTGTGGGTTAAGAAGGGAACTAACTATGATGGACCCAAAGCACATTGGGTACCAAATAAAACCTAATTTATTTTGTAGGTTTGCTTGAAGACCCCTTCAATTCTATGCTTTGTTGATAAGTGGTTGTTCTAAGCTTTTGATGGGAGGCATTAACTAACTTTCAAATCTAGTGCTTATAATCCAAGGGTTATTTCATATGGGGAATACCTTAAAGGAAAAATTCTTGGCATTGGCAAAGTTGAAGCACTAACTTTCACATCCATTGAAGATATACTTTATGTTATAAGACTAAAGCATAATCTTCTAAGTACAAGTCAACTTTGTGACAAAGGCTTCAAAATCATGTTCGCCAAGGATGAATGTTTTGATGAAGTCAATCATGAGGTAAAATCTCATAGGTAAAAATTATTTTTATTTTTCATAATTTCTTTATATACTTCAAGTCTTTTCCCATCCTTTTTGTTAATGACAAAGGGGGAGAAGAATTGTGTATTATTGCTTGGTTTCTCTAACAAAATGTTCAAATTTCAAAATGATCTAAAATCATGGATTAAAGGGGAGCAATATCTAAGGGGGAGCAAGCATTGGTTAGAGAAACAAGATTGGATCGAATTTTTATGAATTGGGTTATCATCATCAAAAAGGGGGAGAATGTGAAGACATAGCATCTCAATGGTTTTGATGAAGACAACAATGATCATTCAAGGTTTTATGTAGAAAAGGAAATGGATCAAAGACTTCACTATCATGGCCATGCTTCAACAATTTGTATTTCTCAAGACTTCAAAATTTTCATTGTTTGTCATCATCAAAATGGGGAAGAATGTGAATAAAGGTGCGAGAAAGACACAAGAAAGGAGGGGTTTGAATTGTGTTTTCACTCTTAAAAACTTTTCGCCTCTTATCGTTAAAGCACTAAGGGAACATCAGAGTTAATTGAGAGACTCTCACTGGCGAAGTAGCATTCAGACTTGTTAATGCGTAAAGCATATTTGACAGGGAGAGTCTGAATAAGATATGCATCATTCAGAACTTGCAATGCGGAGGCTTATCAGAGTTAAGATGCAAGGTTCTGATTTGTTTATGTAAGGTTCTGATAATTTAGTGTAAGACATAAACAATAAATCAAAACATAAGCAAGAGTAAAGAACACACGATATATCTTGGTTCACTTGAGCCATTCCCAAGCTAGTCTAGTCCACCCTCCTCAAGTGATTTCGCCTTGAACACAAGGACTTAATCCACTATAACCAAATCCGATTACAGATGCACGGGCAACAGCCGGTGACTAACAACCTGCACAACCGCAGCTGTGACTAACACACAATGAACCATTCAGGGATTCAACTTAATGAATATAACGAACATTGACCTGCAGGTACCAATCTCGCAAGATCTACTGCTAGGATTTCACAGCTAAACGTGCAGGGATTCGTCGCAACGAATATAATGTTTATTGGCCATATTTCAGGATTTTCCACAATGACACCAAGCCATTGTCTTCTCAAGTCTCCGATCACACTGACCACTCAAGGAATCCTAATTCACATAGAATTAATTTAAACAGGAGATTACAAAAATGCTTCTTAACAAGCAGATTACTCCTAAGTTTAAGTACATAAGAACACACAAGTGTTCGAGCAAGATATGAGTAACAACTCCTTGCTATCTTCAGATTCTATGAAGATGTATGTTGATTTGACAGTTGATGACATCTCATAGATCTTCTTCTTCTTCGTCTTCTTTGTTAAGCAAGCTTCGAGCAACAACTCCTTGCTTCGGATCTTCAATATAGCTTATACGAAGATGGTGGTTAATGACTTGACTGATTTGCAATGTTGCCTTCTTCATCAACAACTTCTGTTTCAATTCTTGTTATTTTGTTGATTTATGATCTTGAGCTTCAACAACAATGGTCGTGTGTAAATGGCGATAGCTTTGGATATTAAGTGTTACAACGAGAACTCATCGTTGTGGCTATCATTACATCAACTTCGACACTTCAGAAGCGCATACTCATTTCCTTTAAATAGTCAAGTAAAATATAGTCGTTAGAGAGCTTTTGGCCGTTTGAAAAGAGTCGTTATGCAATGATTAAAGTTATGCTGCCATATCTTCTTTTTACTGTAGAAGTGATGGGATTGGTCTTTTAGAACGGTGTACAGTCATTGCTAACGGTAACATTTGTCTTCAAATCTTCAGAGGCTTCTGATGGTAATTAATTGAAGCATGAGTAGAGACTTCTTAACAGGATATATGAAACTCCGAGTCTTCAGTCTTTCGAAGTCGTCCATTAGGAATCAGCCTTCAGAACTTCAGCACTTGTCTTTAAATCCATTATCCTTTAATGCTTAAATTCTTCTGAAACTTCAGAGCTTGTCCATTAGGAATCTGTCTTCAGAGTCTTCAGCACTTGAACTTTAGAACCATAATCTTCAGAACACATAAGTCTTCAGAGTTTTTCTGCACTTGGTCTTCAGAGCCTTCAGCCTGCAGAACTTCAAGTCATTGGAATCTTCAGCACTTCGGCTCTCTAGAAGATTGTCTCTTCAGAAACTTCGCTATCTTCTGAATCATAACCACTCTCAGAGAGCATCCACAAGATCATTACAACAGCAATATCGGCATCCTTGGATCTGACTGATTATGATCAGATCCAGAAGCATACTTGCTTCTTGCGACTTGTGTCACACATAATAACTTCACATTTAATCAATTATGCACGTTTGACTGGTGCTTGTTGGATCTAATATCGTCCATGATTATGATCCGCACACAACACACATTAGAACATAAAATGGTTCTTTCACCAATACCATTGTTATCATCAAAACATAGAGATGACTTGTAGAGACAACTCTTGCTCTAACAGTGAAGTCAAGCTTCTCTATGGTTAACAATTGTTTTGATGAAGACAAATCTCTTAGTAGCAAAAAGTGACAAGAAGGCAAAGATGATATTCAAGATAAAAGCATCATGTTCAAGACTTAGTATTCAAGAAATTCACATTTCATGGAAGTATAATGACAATTCTAATCAAATACTAAAGTTTTAAATGATCAATCAATCAAACATTATTGCACACTTCTTCATGATCATGACATGTTTAGAATAGGCAATTCACACTTTTTCACTGATGCAAATCGATTTACACAAGGGTACAATCGATTTGCACCTAATGTTGCCTAAAAACACTTTGCTGAATTTTTCACATTTTTTCACTGTGCAATCGATTTGCATATATGTGCAATCGATTGCATGCTGTAGTTTTTGGAAAATTTGATATGTTAAGCCATGTGCAATCGATTTTCACATAGGTACAATCAATTTGCACTTGGACAGGATTGAAAAATCACTATTTTTCATAACACCTCTTCATGCCTCTCTTCATGGAACCTTTTCATTATGCATTGGCATTTGTTCGTGATATTTTTACAGTCATTACCATGTTTCATAAGGGTGTTATGTGCTTATAAATACTTGAAATTTCAAATAAAAAATTCACCTCTTTCAATCAAACTTTCAAATTATCAACATTAACTTTTCAAGTCTCTAACTTTCTTTCAAGAAATTTTCTGCATATTTTCACATCATCCAAAACAGAAAACTCTTGAGCAATCTAACACTTTAGTGTTTGTGAATCATTGTTGTTGAAAGAGAAGATCAATCTTGTGATTGATTCTAATGCCCTGTATAATATATATCTAGAATAATACAATACAAGCATTTTATTTGGTACTGACACCATCATAAGTGCCTAATGGTGTAATTCACATACTTGACCATTCTAAAAACATAATACAATCTATGGTACAAGATATGGAAACTAGCCAAAAAAATAAAAACTAAGATCAATATACAATATCCTCAAATGTATACAATAGATTACACAGCGGAAAAACTAAAATTGAGCTTCTCTTGAAACATCCAAGCCTAGCTCCACTTGTAAATCAAACCTGCAAATACCTCCTGAAAATAATCAACAATAGTGGGGTGAGATACATCAAATCTTAGTGAGTTCCCTATCTTATAGATTCTCTTGGCTTTACAGGGTTCTAGCCAAATCCTAACTCAAGTCAAAAGGGAAGGGAAATGACTTTGAATTCACAATCTCACACTATATGGAAACACGTTATTGAGTCCGTTAACTCAAAAGTTTATCAAATCAATATTTCTCACTCTTATCCCGTAGGATATTTTCACAGCTTTCCAACGGCTATTACTATACCTCGATCGGACTTATGATCCAAAAGATATGGATTTTCAACATATCACAAAAACATTATTTTCACATAGTTCACATACATTTTAAGGCATACAAGCCACTACTATCCTCTACCAAGCATCCTTGGTTAAATCATGGTCTCACATTACCAGTTAATAGCACATTGGATTGTATTTCCAATGCTTTAAGTCCCATATCAATCGGCTTCCCGATTCATGAATTTCCGGTGGAAACATAAACCACACTTTTCACATTCATCATAATATTTAGCTCTACCATATCAATCCATGACATAAACATATGTTTCTATTTCATTATCATAAAGAGCATTGAAATAGATTTCCAACGCATCCGACCGTGCCTCAATCTGAGTTACGGATCAAAAGTTATAAAGGAAACAAGATGGAAAAATCTGCCACGTTCGCTAATGTATTCACTAGGCAAACCCCCAGCGAACCAAGTCAGAAGAAAAAGGGGATAAAGTTTGCTAAGCGAACTTCTAGGTGAACATTCGCCTTCCCTTCGCCTTGGGTTCGCTAGGCGAACCCGCAAATCAGAAATTCTCAGCAGCGTCAATATAGGTCATTTGGGGCCAAATCCCTCATTTCTTCCACCCAAACACTTCCAATCCTTACTATATCAACCAAAATATGTTCCAAACATAAAAACAAGTATTCTACGCAGTTTATATCGCATTTCATCCGTTAGATTTCATTGATTTAACCGTTTAATCATTTTCTCTCAAAACTAACCTAAGTTCTAACCTTATATTTCTAGAACTTAGAGTGTCTAACTAGAACCCACCTGGTAATCGAAGAGGAGGTTGATGAAGATGAGATGATTTGAAGATGATCCATGAGCTTTCTCTCAAGCTTTCCCTCTTTCTCTTCTTCTTTCTCTCTTCCTTCTCTTCTTTCTCTTTTCTTCTTCTTTACTATCTTTTTCCTTTTCTTTTTCTTCACAAATATATATATATATATATATATATATATATATATATATATATATATATATATATATATATGTAATACGATTATTATATAATATAATCCAATAGAGTAAAATATCTCCAATTGATATTTCATCGTCTCACACCAATTGATCAATTATTAGAGTTACCTCTAAATCTTTTCTTGAATTAAAATAATTGGTCTCTTCAGAGTTCATCAGTTGCTCTATTGATCCCAATTGACAATACTTAGAGCACTTAGAGGATTCCATTAATCCAATTATCCAAAGATAGAGTACATAGATACTCATCTGATATCCAATTGAGCATTTAAATAATATGGGGTATTGCACTCTCCCCCCCTTAAATTGAAATTCGCCCCCGAATTTCCTCAACTCGACAATAACCACAACTTGCATCATTGTCTTAATTCCACACTCAACTTTACTTCCGTTAAACTTTCTGACGTATTCCAATTCCAACTTGATTCCACAGACCAAAAATCCCTATTTTCACGAATTATCGAACTTCGTGTCCTTAGTTATACTCTTGTTCCAATACTGGGTTAACTTCTAACTTTGCTTTTTCTATAACTCATCTGTTGTTCCATACAAAACACTTTGTCGCATCTTACTTTGGAAAGAATGTACCATTCTACATTCCTCTATCGAGTCACAACAAGACCGTAATATCTTATCTTGGTTCAGGATAACAAACACTCGTCAAATCCGATAATTCGTCTCTTTCGTATCACACCAAAATAACATGCTTAGGAAAAGTTCTTCTTATTTCCATACTTATAAGTAACAATCTTCCAAATTCCCATTATTCTGACTGAACTCTTTCATCTAACACCTCCCACCGCGTAATCCAAAATTCTAACAGTGGAATACCACCAATTCTTAAGCATTACCATGTAGCTAACAGTTTGCAGAGAAATACGCTTATCCATTGGGGTCCTTACTAACCAATGATACAAGAAGCTTACTGACGTCCTATGGTAGAATAATTTCCTCGCCAGCACACAATATCTTAACATCGGTCCAACACTCTCCAGACGATGAAGGCACATGAGTTACACTGCTACTACCATAACATATACAACTCCAAATCCATTTTAAACTCAAAACAATTCATCCAAAAATAACTTAACAATATCCGGTTTTGGTTACCACATTCCATAATCGATTATTCTTACAGTTTCGACTCACTCAAGGTTTCTTGTTGATTCTATATCTCAATCAATCACATGTAACACAATCACGGAACATCAATTATACATGAGTCACCACTTAAACAAAACTCAACCCATTCAAGGTACAATTGTGAGTTTCCATACCAATCATCAATTCACATACAACACTCCACACACCCACACACTTTCGAAGTCCATACCACGTTCCTGAATTGAATCCACATCTCTCAAACGTTATGTCCTATAAACGATCCAAGTTACATGTTTAACTTCGGAACGCCAAATTCTCATTCTTACTTGGAAGGATAACCTTCGAATTTCCTTCTCTGGGTAAAAGACAACTACACACAACTGGTACCCCTCTCACAAACTAAATTTGATGCCATGAACTCACAGAAGATAGCAATTACTAACTCTGACCAACCGCTCATACCTTACTAATACCATAATTACACACCGAAATATTCCTTGCAAGATCGATACTTCGTGAGTATTTTCCAACTTCGTCCTTAAAACTCTCAACGGTAATATACCTAAGACCTTCTCCTACTCAACATAGTTCACTAGATTATTTCCCCAAGTCAACTCTCTTGTCGTCTGAACAAATGGTCCACTATGTGACACCCTTCCAAAAGTTACGATTTCAAAACACAAATCCGTCTTTCATTTACTTGTAATTCTGTTTTCCATTCGCACAATACTCTCCACTCCGAGCAACATGAGGTAACAAAACACAAATGATGGTTCCTAAGGGATTTCACAATTTACACACATGTTAATCGATTAACCATTTGAGCTAATCAGTTAACTCCTCAAGATTCAGTGCAAAACACTATCCTTGCACGTGTTAATCGGCTAACCCCATTACGTTCGTCGGTTAACAATACTGCAGAAACTAAAAACCAGTTTCTTCTTAATTCAAATCCATCCCTACTTAAACTATCAATCCGATTTGTTCTATCTTGGAATATTACTCTCAACTTGCAGCTTCTTAACTTATATTACATTCACTAACCATGACCCACTCAAGGTAATACAGAACCAAGTTAAAACATGCGGATGTCACACTTCAACCAAGTGACAATGCAAAATTCCAAATTCTGTCGCAGTCACATGACGAATCGTTGGCGGGATAGTTCATTCTCTGCTCATACAACTATGCTAGATGAAAGATAATAATGACGACATTATAGGATTTCAACCACCACTCATACTTGATTCGTCCATAAGTAAAACCCAACACACAATTATCGTACGGTACCACAAAACGATGGACATCTCATGTCAAGCATACAACCTTATTCTCTAACTTGAATTTCCTTGGAGAGAATTAATACAACAACGTTCTTAGTCCAACAAAAGGTAGATTTCGAATGTTCCAATCATTCAGCAATACAGAAGTTTCTCTATACTTGAAAATAAATTGGGGCAATGCATCCTCTTGAAGAACCTTTCCATCACTTCGTACCCATTAACCGGGATTTCTTACCCTCCATTAACCATTGCACACCACACTTACACCAAATTACTTAATGGAAGATTCGCAACCGATAATTCTCATTAACTATGTACAAGACCTTTCAGGTATAAATCGTTCCATTATTTACCCTTAGTCTGTGATAAGTCTTGTCTTGCTTTTTGTTGTTTTACCACAATCTTACTTCTTAAAATACAATATTCACTGTTCCACAGAGTACGTCCCATCACACTTGTCTCAAGAATAAGAATCCATCACGTACACTTGTTACCACGGTGCTACCACTATGCTCGTTCTTAATACTAAAGTGTAACTTTTCTCATCCCACGTCATACCACTGAGGTCCTCATGGGTGAGCCATCTTTGATTACACTTCCTTAACTATAGGTTCATCAACACCTTAAAACTCCATTGTAATCCTCTTAGGTCCAAAAAATAAAATCACCATACTAAGATTTCCTTAAATCCAAGGTACTTATTCTGTTTCTTAATACAAATTCTTTTCGGTCTGTATCACTACACTTTCTGTTACTAAATGAAGCTCATTCTTTCTCCAACACAATACCTTATACGGTTCCTTGGGTAATTTAACATTTCCAAAATCCAAATTGGTCTCTCATCGAATACAGAAAATCCCGATGTACTAACTCGAACTTAATCTCTCTTCATAACTAAATATAAGCAACTTATCTCCTACTCTTCGTTCGACACATACTTGTTTCACTTGAAGCGTTTAAACACATCCTTGTGTTTCTTCACACGCTTCTCTACTGCTTTAAGTTCCCATAAAAGTCGAACGTCCTTAACTCTCCACCTTCTAACCATTTGAAAGATATCATTCCGAACACATTCCCTAGGGTACTCTCGTCCATTTAAGATACCATTGTGACCTTAGAACAAAACACCAATAATTATCTCACTTCCGGACTTTACGTTACACATTCCACAAAACAAGTTTTCTTTTCCACTGAATGAGATTACTTGAAATCCTTATCCGTACTAGTGGCCAATCCATCTCTACTAGCGATTTTACATATTCCTCAATACCTTAACCAATCGTCCAATAGAGATCCTTAACTTTCAGGTTCCAAAATTCCAAAGGATTTGCTTGAACAACACATTACTCTTTAAATTCCATGCTACCCAAGCACAACTTCTACCAAAACCTCACTGAGCTGACCAAAACTCCTCACTAATAACTCTTGGCTTGAGCCTATCCTCACAGCACAAGTTCTGACAACACTTCAGAGTCCTCGTGGTCGCTCAACCATGATTCTACCTATCACATACATAGCATTAGGTTGATCAGGCTCAACACAACATATGATATTAAGAGTCAAGCTGGCAAGACACACTTAAGAGGCAGAAATAGATTTACTTATGATGTTTCAAGGCTAGGTCGAGGACACGACCTGCTCTGATACCAAATGTAATGCCCTGTATAATATATATCTAGAATAATACAATACAAGCATTTTATTTGGTACTGACACCATCATAAGTGCCTAATGGCATAATTCACATACTTGACCATTCTAAAAGCATAATACAATCTATGGTACAAGATATGGAAACTAACTAAAAAAAATAAAAACTAAGATCAATATACAATATCCTCAATTGTATACAATAGATTACACAACGGAAAAACTAAAATTGAGCTTCTCTTGAAACATCCAAGCCTAGCTCCACTTGTAAATCAAACCTGCAAATACCTCCTGAAAATAATCAACAATTGTGGGGTGAGATACATCAAATCTCAGTGAGTTCCCTATCTTATGGATTCTCTCGGCTTTACAGGGTTCTAGCCAAATCCTAACTCAAGTTAAAAGGGAAGGGAAATGACTTTGAGTTCACAATCTCACACTATATGGAAACACGTTGTTGAGTCCGTTAACTCAAAAGTTTATCACTAATCGGTAACCTGTACCAAGGCATCCCCTTTTCCCGTCCGCTTCTACGTCTAGTAGTCGACCCGAGTCATGGATCCTTGGAGTTACTTGGCATATGGAATGGATTCAGAAATAAGGGACATATTATCACCTTAAATCGTCACTTCACACGGCCCGTACAGTGTCACAAGTCTCTACCCGTAGGATCCATTCATACTACACGCGGGAATCAAACCTGCCAAGTAATTCTGCCTGCATTTCAGAGGAGCTCGAGACTCATGAATGCCTCTCAAGGGCAATGGTTACGATTACGTGATTTCACATACAACCATAATTGTATTCAACAATTCTAGGCCACATTAGCCTTTAGGCATGCATGCCTTATCAATAAAACATAACAATTACACGTGTTCCATACTAGTGTCTTATTCTTTCTATAACATTCGGTAGTGGACACACGCCTCGGCCTCTCTTGCACGAGCGTTGTCATTTTGTCATACATCAATTTCCTAGCCGTTACTAGGTTCCACTATTTTAAGCTATGCCATTTATTTTGGGGTAAAGTTTCCTCACTCTACCTAATTCATATTTTAAGCATGCATATTCTCTTGATAATGTTTAACAATGATATTAGGCAAAGCATATTACAATTGCACATTTTAATTACATATAATAATTTCATCACAATTTATACAAAAACATATTACAATTGTATAATAGAATCACATATAATGATTCACCCACAAGTCACATAACTCTTGGTTTCCCTCCGATCATTTAATCGGGTGTCAAATCAATATTTCTCACTCTTATCCCGTAGGATATTTTCACAGCTTTCCAATGGCTATTACTATGCCTCGATCGGACTTATGATCCAAAAGATATGGATTTTCAACATATCACAAAAACATTATTTTCACATAGTTCACATACATTTTAAGGCATACAAGCCACTACTATCCTCTACCAAGCATCCTTAGTTAAATCATGGTCTCACATTACCAGTGAATAGCACATTGGATTCTATTTCCAAGGCTTTAAGTCCCATATCAATCGGCTTCCCGATTCATGAATTTCCGGTGGAAACATAAACCACACTTTTCACATTCATCACAATATTTAGCTCTACCATATCAATCCATGACATAAACATATGTTTCTATTTCATTATCATAAAGAGCATTGAAATAGATTTCCAACACATCCGACTGTGCCTCAATCCGAGTTACGGATCAAAAGTTATGAAGGAAACAAGATGGAAAAATCTGTCACGTTCGCTACTGTATTCGCTAGGTGAACCCCCATCGAACCAAGTCAGAACAAAAAGGGCATAAAGTTCGCTAAGCGAACTTCTAGACGAACATTCGCCTTCCCTTCGCCTTGGGTTTGCTAGGCGAACCCGCGAACTCAGAAATTCTCAGCAGCGTCAATATATGTCATTTGGGGCCAAAATCCCTCATTTCTTCCACCCAAACACTTCCAATCCATACTATATCAACCAAAACATGTTCCTAACATAACAACAAGTATTCTACGCAGTTTATATCGCATTTCATCTATTAGATTTCATTGATTTAATCGTTTAATCATTTTCTATCAAAACTAACCTAAGTTCTAAACTTATATTTCTAGAACTTAGAGTGTCTAACTAGAACCCACCTGGTAATCGAAGAGGAGGTTGATGAAGATGAGATGATTTGAAGATGATCCATGAGCTTTCTCTCAAGCTTTCCCTCTTTCTCTTCTTCTTTCTCTCTTCCTTCTCTTCTTTCTCTTTTCTGCTTCTTTACTATCTTTTTCATTTTCTTTTTCTTTATAAATATATATATATATATATATATATATATATATATATATATATATATATATATATATAATAGTATTATTATATAATATAATCCAATAGAGTAAAATATCTCCAATTGATATTTCATCGTCTCACACCAATTGATCAATTATTAGAGTTACCTCTAAATCTTTTCTTGAATTAAAATAATTGGTCTCTTCAGAGTTCATCAGTTGCTCTATTGATCCCAATTGACAATACTTAGAGCACTTAGAGGATTCCATTAATCCAATTATCCAAAGATAGAGCACATAGATACTCATCTGATCTCATCTGATTTCCAATTGAGCATTTAAATAATATGGGGTATTACACTGATATATTCAAGAATCAAGTTTCAAACACATATACAAAAATTCAGATTTATTGTAAAAATCCTAAGTTCCAAGGATTGTTTGGATTTAGGTGTTGACTATAAGGAAAATGATTGTTTCTCTTAAAGGGTTTGTTATATTCCTTGTTGTCCAGGTTTGTTGGAAACAAGAGGTTGAGTTTGAGAGGATTGTTCTCATATCAACTTGGTTATAAAATCCAAGAGGTTGTTCTTGGTTTGATTGTTAGAGTCTGTATAGAAAGGCTATGATAGTCTTGTCTTAGGATTTAACACTATTAAAAATCCCTTTCATGTTGAAAGGGGATTGGAGTACTCTCGGACTGTGAGGGGAACCAGGATATATCTCTGTGTCATTTACTTTCCGCACTCTACTGAATTTCATCACTTAGTAACTTTAGGAAAGTAAAAATCAAAATCGTCGAAAAACTGAGAAAAATTCTAAGTACCTAATTCACACCCCCTCCCCCCTCTCTTAGGTGTAACTTTAACTTACAGTAACTTTTCTTCCTTCCCCACCTCAGTCATTACTTTGTTCCATAACTGTGTTGTGAAGGTTTGTTGAACAAAAGGATAAAAACTATTACTTTGTTCCATAATTGTGTTGTGAAGGTTTATTGAAGAAAAATACAAAATATATTACTTTGTTCCACTATTCTACATTTGAGAAAGTGACAAATGGTTGATGCTGGCTTTGTAAAAAAAAAGTGCATCCACTAATAGCTTCATGAAATCCACGTAAAAAAATGGATTGGAACGTGGTATTTCATACTTCACTTTAATGATATTTCTATAATGAAAATGAGAATGGATTGTAATAATAACTATCAGTGTTACAAATAATACATTTTATATGATACTAATTTCACTTCAAGTATTAAAAATTCAAATATAATTTATGGACGTATCTTTTTATTATAAAAAATATATAATATATTCTGTTAGATATTTAAAAAATATATATAATATATTTTTATATTTTAAAATTATTTTATCTCTCGGTTTATGTGATGACCGAAGTGAAAATATGGTTTAATCGTCGGTGAAATGATAAAATCGAAGGGATATTTTTTTCGCCATTTCAAAATTGCAAAAATCTACCTATATAAAAAAAGTTAAGGCTCTGGAAAACTCTCATTTGCCATTGCCTCTAATTCTGCCACCTCACTAAATTGAGGGTAATTTTAGTCCAAAAATTACTTTTTCTGACTAATGATGTCACATTTTTAAATTCCAACTAGATGCTTATTATATTGTGCCTTTGTTTGTTAAGTTTGATTCAATTGATGATGTCATATGGCTCTTTTGGTTCCAAACAAACCAATTCAATTCAATTTTTCAGTTTTTTCCTACTCTCAATGTCTGTTACATCACTTTTGTACTTTAGTTTTTTCTTCTTTCTCTCTCTCGATGCTCATCTCACTCTTTCTCTTCTTCAAACTTCTCTTTTCCTCTTCTTTCTTCATGTTTTTCTTCTATTTTATTTCTTTCTTCTAACAAGTTTTACAAAAATACTTTATGACGAGGGTGTGTGGTTTAACGGCAGTGGTAGACCTGTTTTGGAGGCACCGCGTTTTCGGCGGCGAGGGTGATAGTGGTTGGATTCGAAATAGTTGATGTGTTTTACCGACATCGTTGCTTCAAACTTGTCTTTTCTCTTCTGAAAGTTGTTGCTTCTTTTTGTTCCAGAAATGAAGACGACTTTGTTTTCTGTTTTTTTCCAGTTCAAATGGTACATTAAAATGTCGGTTAAATCTTCTACATCTTTGTTTCCTCTTATTTTATATTGTAGTGTTTCTTTGGTAAGTCAACCTTTTTTGTTTTTGTTTTTTATTTGTTGGTTTTGTTTTGTGATTACACATAATAAATGTTGAATTTCTCTTATTTTCTGCATCTTTGTTGGTTTTGTATTTTATGAAGTAATAAATCTATATAAAAACGTAAATCCATTTTCTGCAGCGACGAGATTGTTTCTGGCAGATTTCAAGTGTGGTGGTTCAATCTATCGCCACTGATGTGCCGGGGAAAGGAAGGGTGGATCTGTTATGCATGGTGGTGGTCGATTTCTGAGTTTGAATGGGGCTGGTGACTTGGGCATTTTACAGCGGTGTGCGGTGTGTGGTTTCAACAGATAAAGGCAATTTTCTAATGAAATGCTTTTGCTTATCATACATATTTATCAGTATCAGACTAACCACTATTTTATATTTTATTGGATTTTATCTTTATCTGTTGTTACATTTAGAAAATTGATTTTAATTTTGTTTTGTAACCATGGTAGTCTATTGTCACCAATGGCATTTCATTACTTTTGAAAATCAAATTAATATACTACTAATTGGATACATTCCTCAAATTGTGTTTTTAAAACTATTGTCATTTTTAAGGGTATAAATTTCAATCCTAACCTTTGAAAAGTAATATTATGTTATTTCTCACAAATGATGGTTTTTCTCTTCATATTTTGATTTCAGTTCTGTTTTATTCTTCTTTTCTGTTGAAGTATTATTAGTCTATACTTTAAGTTTTTTAACTTGGAACAAACTGAGCAGAAATCTTCATGATTAGCAATTTGGTGTTAACTTATTCACATATATATAAGAGTGTGTACTTTTCCTTCATGTTGGCAGGTGCGGTTGTCTCAAATGTGAAAAATGGTTTGTAATTTTAAAAACCAAATGAATTTTTGAATTTTGGTAGCTGATGGTTGTGCAGAGTAATTTTTTTCAATTGAACATCAAGACTATCACTGGAACTCTTTAATGAAAATCCTGTTTAAAACAAACTGACATTCATTTTTGATTTGGTTGAAAAGTTTGAGAAAGAGGCAAATTTCATCAAGGAGAAAAAGTTTGATATGTTTGAATGTGCACTGGATGCATGGATGAAACCGGTGTTGCCAAATTGCGAGAGTTGCGGAAGAAAAAACACAATGCAGCCATTGATTCAAGCCCCCACATAAATTAAATTTTTTCTTTAATGCTATTATCATATAATTTTTATAGTCCCCATTAAATTTAATTAGTCTCATTAATTTATTTTATTATGCATCATAACTTTATATTTTTTATGTTTAACTTTATGTTATTTCATTTTTTCTTCTAGAATTTATTGTAAATACTTCTCATCTTTAATTAAAATATAAATTTATAAATTTGTAAAAATAATTTTTCTTTAATTAAATATTTTATTCTTTAAAAAAGTATTAGATATATAGTTAATCCTGTTAGCAAACTATAAAAAATTTCTACCATCAATTTTAAAGAAAGTAGAATATTCATGCAATGACGAGTGAATAAATATTTAATTTTATATATAATAAGTGTCATTTTTTAATTGTTAAATTTTTGGTGAATTGAACTTCTAGAATTAAGTTATGGTGGACTTTAAAGTTTAAGAATATATTTGATAATATTGATAGTAAAAATATCATTAAATTTTTTTTAGAATATAAAAATTAATAAGAAATAAATATATTTTTTATAAAGAAAACTATGTAATTTAAATTTATTTATCATTATAACCATATATTATGTATAATTTATAATATTGTTTCAATTAAAATATTTACACAATTTTTCCCATCAACCAAAATTCTTGGATTCGCCACTGTGTGTCATAGATTTTTTTTGTCAAAATAGCTGATAACGTGCCTAAGAGTTGAACTGTTAGAGGGTTTCATGTTAGAAGTAGAGAATAAACAAGTATTGCTCTTGTGTGCTGCAAAGCACGAACGATAGCATCCTTCAATTTTTGCACAATCATGTCTAATCAATGTCAGTCAGCTACACACTCTATGAACAATAGCATACAACTTATAGAGTACTTTCCTTCAATTTTTGCACAATCACGTCTAATCAATGTCAGTCAGCTACACACTCTATGAGACCTACCTATCTATTAGTGAGACCTATCTATCTTATTTGCCATGAGTAGGGGTGGACAACGGGCCGGGTTGGGCGGTTTCGGGCCCAAAAGCCTCACCCAATCCAACCCGCAGTTGAGTTCTATTAGCCCATTTCCGCCCATTTTCGCAATCGGTTTGGACGGGTTGGGTTGGAACGGGTCACGGGTTAATACATCTGGTTTAATCGGTTTATTGGGTTGATTTTGTTTTGAGCCTAATAAAACATTTTGAGCTTTTTTTTTTAAAATAAACTTAATCCAGCTTGATATTCAAATCTAAATCACCTATTTCAAACATCTAGCACTATAAAAAAAATAAATGTGTCAACAGACAAAAAGACAATCATTCAAAGGAAAACAAATTTACACTACTACTTTCTCTCCAATCACAAGTATTTGAGCAAACAAAAAGACAATGGTAACAGTAAGAAAATAGAGAAGAACATTGTTTCATGAATTGTAGAATACTAGTTATTCATGAATTGAAAACAATTCTTTTTATTGTTGTTGAACCTTCTTCCAATAGACTAGGAGCTTCCATTATCTACAAAATTGTAGAATACTAGTTATTCATGAATTGAAAATGAAAATTTCTAGAAGTGAGAGCAAAATCATTGATAAAATCATTAGCAAAATCATTAATAAAATCAATTAAAAGTAACCATAATATGCAGTTCTTAAACATGAGAGCAAGTATAAGATAATCTACTTGGTTGTTTGCAAGGGACCATATTCTTTGGATTAGAATAGATCCTTAAATTACACAACTCAAATATGAAACAACATACATAAATAAAATACAAAATAATAGATATCCTAAATAGAAAAACTAAAACTTGAATCAAACCTTTAAGTTTTCATACAATTTAAATCCAACTTAAATTCAATAACATATTTTGAGCTACAAATTAAGTCCAACTTAAATCTAAATTACCAAGAATTGAAAATCAGTTTAAAGCAGCCCCAATTCATATACATACAACACATAAAACACTTAAGTCATTTGCTAACAGAAAAAATCTTACCACTGAGCTAGTTCCAAAGGGACCGTTTCCATTCAAAATACTTGCAGTCAATTGAACTACAAATGTTGATGAACAAATACTACAAAAAAGAATAAACTTAGATTATTTTGAAACAAACAGAGCAAGCCCACAATATGTTGTTCACAAACAGAGGTAGATAAAAAAACAAGAAAAAGAAAACTTAACCTTTGCTCTGTCTGAAACATACAAAGATAGATCTAATAACATTAAAAAGAAAATCAAAACAAAAAATAAAAGAAAAATTGTTAGAGATCTAAATCAACAAACTTACAAAATTAAAAACTCAAAAATATGAAATAGAACAGAAATACAAAATGGTAAAAACTCCAAATAAATACAACAAAAAATAGAAGCTAAAATTAACAACATTGACTTGAACATTTACCTTTGCAAACAAGAACAAGAAGGAAGAATGACCAAGAACGTGAAGATGATAACTTGTTAACATGAAAAGAAGGAAAAGAAATCCAAAAGCCAACCGTTAGACTATGAAAAAGGGAGAGATGTGAGACTGTGTTTAGATAAATACTCACAGAAAAAAAAAATAATGAAGCTTACTCACAGGAAAATAATGATTGTTGTAGATGTACAAAGAACGCAAATGAAGCTTCCTCACCGGCGGCGGCGCAAATGAAACTTTCTAGGGTTTTTTGATTAAGAATAGTTATTTGAGAGAAAAGCTAATGAATGATAATATAATAGTTAAAACATAATTTTATTTTTCTATTTTTTTTACCCTCAAGTGCTCAGAATGACAACTTGATTCTGAAATTATGAACTTTGATCGGGCGGTTGCGGAATCCGGCGGTTGCTTTCCCATGAACCGAACCGCCCAGTGCAATCCATTTGGAGCCGCACTGTTTGACCCGTCTAACCGTGGACCCGTTTGAAACCATTTAATTTGGTTTTTTTCTTTCGGATTTTGCGGATTGGGCCGGTTGGCCGGTTCTTGTCCAGCCCTAGCCATGAGTATATGGACTACGTTAAATGCAAAAACACAGAAACCGTGTAAAGCATTCATTTTCTTCTTCTTGACATAATAACACAGTATAACTAATAGTAGTAAAATTATTATATATATTTCAAGTACTTTTTTTACTAATATATAAATAATGAAATCTATCTCTCTTATTCCCATGAGTATAGGGACTAGGGTTAATGCAAAAGCTATGTAAAATATATGTTTTCTTCTTATTGATAGTATAACAAACTCTATTACTCAAACTAATTGTAGCAATCTTGTTATGAGTTTCAAGTATTTTTTTTAATACATAAACAATGAAACTATTTTAAGTATTTAACACAATCATTTTTTTTTGGTAAAGACCCGACTTTAATTTATTTCATATTTATATCATAAGCTGCCAAACACAGTTTAAATTTGAAATAATAATAATAAATTTATTAGGAATGGAAAAATAGATAAATTGAATAAATTTCAATTCAATTATTAGTAGATGATCAAAACAAACAATTAATTTATTAATGATTCTTTAATCTTTTTTAATTCAATCAAATTCATCTATTAAAATTAAAATTCAATTCAATTCAATTAATTGATTAACAATGTTGGAATCATATTGGTGCATAAAAAGTCAAAATAACACAAATGCATATGCCACTAAGATATATTAAAGTACTCCCTCTGTTCTCCAATGAGTGACTCATTTGGAATAAAATGGTGTCCCAAAATGTATGATCCATTTTAATTTCTAATGCAACTTTTCCTATTTTACCCTCTAATTAATATTACTTTCATCATTTCCAATACATCATAGGAGTATTTTAGTAAAAATATCATTATCTTTCTTTCATTTATTCCTTTTTTCTTAATCTATGTGAAAAATTTACTGGGTCACTCATTGTGAGATGGAGAGAATATATAACTATTGAAAAACATAATTATTTCATTGAATTTCTGGATTAATAGCTCAAAGTTCAAAAAAGGCAGCTTTTATCTATTTAGTACATCTTTTTAGTTTAAGTTTTATTTAACATAAATTGAAACCCAGAGAAGATGCATACCATGTGCTGGTCCTCTTTGAACCAGCAGTCTGATCTAGCATAATCAGTAACTATTTTGTCAACAGGATTTCAAAAAACAAGTAAAGCTAGATACAAATGTTTAATCCATCTTTAACCTTTTTCTTTTTTTAATAAACATATGAAGAGAAAATGAAGAGAAAGCTTTAGAGGTGTCATTGAAAAAGTATTACTACAAAAATTGCATAGCATATCACTGTTCACAAAGTATGTGACATGACACAATTACTAACACGATTACTATGCACCAAGTATATGTATGACAATTCAAAGGTCTTTGTGATGGCTACAAGTTGACTTAGGGGTGGACAAATTTGAACCGACCGATCCGTTGTCTTTTTTGTGCAAATGGATCGGGTTGAATCGGGTGTCGGGTTGATTCGGTTGCTTAATTTGAATATTATAGTGTTGCTTCGGCCGGGTTCGGATACAAATTTTGAATTCGACGAAAACTGAAACCAACCGAATTTAATTAATATATTTTTTATTTATTTTTATTACTATATGAATGACTCACTGTAAAAATGAGATTTATAATGTTGCAGGATACTATCATTTTTATAAATTGATGATTGCATTGTATACTCCCAAAAATACAAGATATGTAATATAAAATTTTGTATATTATTTACTTTATCGGTTAAAGTATGATAATGATCAAAATTAATGTCAAATAATATTAAAAATATTATTCCGTAATAATAATTTTTATTAAAAAAATAGTTTTAAGTAACTATTATTAAGTTGAAATTTACTATTGTTATAAACTCTGAGGTAGATTATAACTTAAGTAAGAGCTTATCTGAAATTTACTATTCTTATAAAATGCTGTGAATTTTGAGTAGCAAATTCTAAGTATCTGAAACTAAACGAATTAATTAAATGATTATAGGATAAGAGTTTATCAAATAAGCACATATACTGTTTCTATAGTGAAAAAGAAAATATGGTTAAATGTTTCACTATAAGTTATAGCTTATTTTCATAAGCTATTTTTAAGAACTTATCAAAATTATATAAATAAAAACAGTTTGCGAGCATGTCTTGAACTGAATTTGTAAGTTATGTTAAACACCCTGCCATGAGTTTATTCAGGTAGAGAAGCTGAGGTGGTTCATGAGCCAAGAATGAATGCAGCATATGTGGATTGTGTTTGGTCATTTGTATGAATTTACTTTCTCCCTGAATGTTTATAGGAGTCCATGTTTGTAAGTTGTCACACCCTTTTTTTCATAATTTGCTTTTTGATAATTCATATTTGCAGTTTATACCATATTTACTAGCTGATACAACTTAATGAGATATTCATAATGAAGTAGCTTAGCAGTTTTTGTTTGATTCTTATTGTTTTTGTTCTGCATGTGCATGTTTGGTTGCCCTGAAATTTGTGTTGTCTTAGGCAACCTCTCTCACCTTGGAATTTTAATTGTGTTCTTGAGCACAATCAGTTTGGCTTATGATAAGTATATTCATGTCATGAAAAATTATTGCAGTACAGATTAATATAACTTATTTAATTTCAACTTCTACACGTTTTTCAAATGATGACAGGCTCAAAATCTCGATTTTTCACTAACTATTACTATTATACTCATGACAATATGGGAAATCATTTTTGACCGTAAATCATTTTTTAAAGGATATATTCCAAATTGTATTATAAATTACACGTTAAATGAGTACTAATAGTTTGGAACACCTATTTGTTTTTGAAATTGATGTTTTTTTTTATAAGTGCACGTTGCTTGTGAGAATTGAACACCACAAATGTGAACGAGCGTAACACATTATTATTATGAAAGAATATATCTCAAAATAAGAACAAATAAAATGGGATGCATAAATAATAAAATAAACTGGCAGGCGAGGCACAAGGCTTCCTTTCCTTCCCGGAGACGAACCCTCTACAACTTTGGTACCGTGTGAACGCCCAGATAACCATATCAAAATTCGTACGAACGCACGAGTTTAATATATTGAAAGTTAAAAATACATATTATTGATGTAAAATAATTTTGTATAAACAATATTATTTTTCTTTTAAAAATATGTCTTTTTTTTAAAATAAAAAAATTTATTGATAAACAATATTATTTTTCTTATTTACAATTTTGTTACATTTTAAAATAATTATAGTGTTGATTCAAATATTTTTATATACGGAAGAAAATACTGAAATTATTTTATTATCTCTTTTAAATATAATAAACTTTTAATTAAGCAATTTTGTCTTTTTTCCATTTCATTTTTCTTATTATATTATTATATTATTATATTTTGAAAACAAAATCGTACGTACCACACTAGTATTCGTGCGAACGCACGGGTAACACACCAGTACCGTGTGAACGCACGGGTTATCGTACCAAAATACGTGCGAACGCACGAGTTTTTACTTTTTATGTGCATTTAAAGAAAATAAATGTAAAACTTATGTCAGTTGTACTAATGACTTTTCATTATTTTATATTTTAAATCATATTAAAATTAGTTTTATACTGATTTTCAACTAATTATAATTTTGAATATTTATTTGTCTCATTTATTAAACTTTATAAACCCTTTTATTATAACTCTATCAACCCTAAATAAACATATTTTTTTATTTTCACAATTGTTTTTTACAAAGTATGTGTTTAATAGTTTTTCTTAATAATAGTTAATTTTAAAAACTTATTCAATTATCTTCCAGTCCATTTTCTATTTTTTATTTTTTCCAATAATATTTTGATATTTTCTAATTTGTTTGAATTTTTATGACAAATTGGTGATAATTCCGCGGTCCACAGCAGTACCCGTGCGGATGCATGGGTATCCCACTAGTGTATATTTAAAAAATCGAATCCCTAATCTTTATAATACACTTAAGTTTTTCTAAAACTGAGAGATAAAATGTGTGTTTTTTATGACGTTTTTTTTATTTAACCAGTGAAATTGAGATAAAATTTGGCTTTTAGTAGTATATTGAAAGTTTTTCTAAAATCATCCCTACATCAAATTAAAACCATCAACAAAAACTCTAAATACTATAATTAACCAAAATTTCAGTAACAGTATAAACATAACAAACCCTTACGTAAAGACAAAGAAATCAATAGTAGGAAGTTTGGGCATGTTGGAATCTTGTTGGAGTATATATGAATGAGGTAAATAAAATTAAAAGGAATTGAGATGAAAAGATACTACATAATCAAGCCAGACACACATATCAAGAACCCAATTGCCTGTCTTATGTATTTAAGGAAATTATTTTGGAGCTTTAATAAAATTATGTACACACCAATTCAACATACCAAGTAACATGTTTGCGAACTCAAGATTAAAACACTATTACTTTTAGCTTAGCTAAATAATTTATCCTATTTTATATTCGTTTATAAATTTTCAGCCCCCTATATTTTATATGCGTGCTTCAAATATACAACAGCAAGAACATTTCAATTAAAAGCCATTTAAAGAAAGTGTTTATAGGAATTAATTTTATTAATGAAATATTAATTAACATGAAAATCTTTATTCTAGTGATGTGCGTGTCAACTTCCTTTTAGACTGATTTTTCCAGTTAAGGAGTTCCCCACTTCACGCTGCAACTTTTCTTCCTTCCCCACCTCAGTCATGACTTTGTTCCATAACTGTGTTGTGAAGGTTTGTTGAAGAAAAGGATAAAAACTATTACTTTGTTCCATAATTGTGTTGTGAAGGTTTATTGAAGAAAAAGATAAAATATATTCCTTTGTTCCATAAGTGTGTTGTGAAGGTTTGTTGAAGAAAAGGACAAAAACTATTACTTTGTTCCATAATTGTGTTGTGAAAGTTTATTGAAGAAAAAGATAAAATATATTACTTTGTTCCATAAGTGTGTTGTGAAGGTTTGTTGAAGAAAAGGGTAAAAACTATAATTTTGTTCCATAATTGTGTTGTGAAGGTTTATTGAAGAAACAGATAAAATATATTACTTTATTCCACTATTCTACAATTGAGAAACTGACAAACGGTTGATGTTGGCTTTGTAAAAAAAGTGCATTCACTAATAGCTTCATGAAATCCACGTAAAAAATGGATTGGAACGTGGTATTTCGTACTTCCCTTTAGTGATATTTCTATAATGAAAATGAGAATGGATTGTAATAATAAACTAGCAGCAGTGCTACAAATAATATATTTTATATGATAATAATTTCATCTCATGTATTAAAAAATTCAGATATAATTTCTGGACGTATTTATTTTTATTATAAAAAATATATTATATATTCTGTTAGTTATTTAAAAAATATATATAATATATTTTTATATTTTTAAATTGTTTTACCTCAATGTGATGACTGAAGTGAAAATGTGATTTAACCGTCGGTGAAATAACAAAATTTAAGGGATATGTGTTTTAGCCATCTCAAAATTGCAAAAATATATATTTAAAAAATCGAACCCATAATCTTTACACATACGCTTAATTTTATTTAAAACTGAGAGATAAAATATGTATTTTTTAAGACATTCTTTGTTGAGATAAAATACGTTTTTTAGTAGTTTACTGGAAGTTTTTCTTAAATCATCCCTACATCAAATTAAAATCATCAACAAAAACTCTAAACACTATAATTAACCAAAATTCCACTAACAGTATAAACATAACAAACGCTTACGTAAAGATAAAGGATGCAATAGTAGGAATTTTTGGCATGTTGGACTCTTGTTGGAGTTTATATGAATGAGGTAAATAAAATTAAAAGGAATTGAGATGAAAAGATACTAAGTTATCAAGCCATACACACATACCAAGAACCCAATTGCCTGGCTTATGTGTTAAAGGAAATTATTTTGGAGCTTTAATAAAATTGTGTACACGCCAATTCAATATACCAAGTAACATGTTTGCGAACTCAAGATTAAAACATTAAAGTAAAATTAAAACAAATTAACCCTAACATACCCAAACCTCATACTATTACTTTCTTTGTCTTTATGTAAACGTCCTACAATTGGTTTACTGTTTAGTGTTTTTATTTATTTTTTGATAAGCCAATTATATATCAAAAGGTACAAAGTGTACCATCAACCAGAGATATAGCCACCAATAAAAATTAGTTACAAAAAATTGAATGGATATTTATACCATTCATAAAAAGAGCAATTCAACAACCCTCTATCTTGAATTAAAACCCACCACCAAGTGTAATATTTTATACGAGTATCACATAACTCCGGGTCACAAACCTCATCCCTGAAAATAACGTTGTTTCTAGAAGTCTAAATTACCGAACAAACTACCATCCAGATCTTCCAAGTCTATGGGCTTATGGATGCCCACGGTCTTGGCGAAGTCAGTTCCAGGGCGCAATCCCTTCGCATCAGGAACTTCTTCATCTCATCGGTCGCGTGGACCTCGAGAGTTTCTCGGTTGAACCTCTCGATATAATTTCAGAGAGATTTGTTCCGTCCTTGGAAGATGGCCTCGAGGGACGCCACCGTCTTCGGATGTCGGTGCGAAGCGGTAAAATGTTTGGAAAACCACTACTTGAACTGTTTCCAGGAAGTGATGGACTCTGGAGCAAGCCATTTATACCATGTCATGCGACACGGTCGTCCTCCCTCTCCCCATCAATCTCCCCGGAGAACTGCCCAGGCGGACTCCCGCAGTCCCTCCCCGAGACGCAAGGCTCGCGGGCCACGTTTGGAACTCCCTCAACCAGCAGTTGCCCAGATATGCCACCGCTCACCTCCCCCGAAAGAGACGACCAAGAAAAGGAGCAGAGTCTCTTCACGAGGAAGAACGTCGGGGTCGACCTCTCTCCAGAGCTTCGATCTGGATGTTCTGTTGTGCGATCATCTGGTTGGTCTGGTTGACCAGGGAGAACAGGGCCGCCGTACTAGGATCTGCGTCGGGCGGTGGCGGAATAGGCTGGTACACGGCCTGCGGAATCACCTATTCGGCGACATCATCAGCTATGTCCTTGGAGAATGGGGAGCTGATCTGCCCATCTCTGATGTCGACGTCCTCGACTTGGACGGCAACATTATCTTCACGATGGTCGCCGTTATCGGATGGTGCGGCGACGGCGTCCGGTTCTTTGGTTCCAGATACACTGGCCATGGTTGTTGAGAATGAATTCTTTGGTTTATCGAAGGAGAAAAACGGGGAAGCAAAGAGTTCCCACAGACGGCGCCACTGATCGTACCTGGATCAGACAGTTAGATAGTGGCCAGCAGCGTCGTGAAACCTTCAGCTCCGGTGATGGTGAGACGCCGGGGGGGGGGGTGTACCTGCAAGGTACTCCGACGCTCAAGTAAGGTACAGGTCAGAAGTAAAATCAAGTACAGAAAAAGGTTAGAGTGTATGAGATTGTGTGTAACCTGACCCTCTCAAGTGAGAGGGTATTTATAGAGAGCCCCCAACGTTAGGCCAACGGTTACTTGCATTGGGCTGGACTGCAAGGCCCAATCCAAGCAACTTCCAGGGCTTACGTGGCGTAGTGAAGACCATCACGTGGTCTTCGCCCTGGTGTAACGGTCCCTAAATCTTCGGAAGTAGGGCAGACCGATTCTTTCGGGAGTGGGAAGTTACAAGAGAATGTGTCCTCCCGGGGAAGTGCATGTGGGTGTCGGAGAGAGGTGTGCCATGCGGGCTATGTACCTCTGCTCGACAGACTCTGCCTCGCGTGCCCGACGTCAACAGGAATTGGTATGTGCCTGACACGGAGGTGATGTAGGGACTCGTTGGGCCTTCGTTGGTCATTGGGTTTGGGCCTGGCACTGGCCCAGTCCAGAACAATATATATATATATATATATATATATATATATATATATATATATATAACCTTATTATATAATATAATCCAACAGGGTAAAATATCTCCAATTGATATTTTGTCATCTCAACCCAATTGAACAATTATTAGAATTACCTTAATATACTCTCTTGCTCTTATAAATAGTGATATGTCTTTCTAATAAAATAATTGATCTATTCCGAGTTCACTAGTTGCTCTATTGATCCCAAATGTCAATACTTAAAGTACTTAGAGGATTCCATTAATCCAATTTACCAAAGATAGAGCACATAGATACTCATCTGATCTCATCTGATATCAAATTGAGCATTTAGATAATACGGGGTATTACATTTTGTATATGCAGACATACATAATCTATACCGGATATATGAAAGATGAAATTTCAGCATTGCTTCATTTCAAATATCTTATGCAACAAACTTCTAATAGGTTGCATAGTTTTTTATGATATATTTATTTCTAACAGTTACACGCAATTTAATATTTTCTTTGATAAGGCTCTGATAGTTTAGTTTAATCATTTTTTTTTGTTACATCTCATTTATATTTGATCATAATTAAATATGAAATTAGTCATAAAAATATATTATTATATAATTAATTTCTTACACATTGTTTTTCCTTACAAATATACCAACGAAGACCCAAAATCTATACTGCATTATTACAAACCCAGCCTTGGCGGCTTTGTAGCAAAACTAACCAAGGCAGAAGTGGATAGAATGGCAGGTATGTAGTCTCTAATTTTTAAATTTTGAAAACCAATTATATTTTTTCTTTATAGTAATAATTGTATGTGTAATTATGAAAATTTATATTGTAGGATTGGATGGAGTGGTGGCTATCTTTCTTGATAAAAAGAGACCTCTCCTTACACCAAAAATTATGGGATTTTATTGGTCTTCTAAAGAACGTGAAAAGAGGATCTTATGAATCCGATGTGATCATTGGAGTAATAGATTATGGAATTTTGTTAGAATCAGAGAGTTTTAATGATAAAGGCTTTTGATCCACCGCCAAGCAAATGGAAAGGTGTTTGTCAAACCACTAATTTCACATGCAAAAAGTAAGATGTTATTTTTATAACACATCTTAAAATACATAATTTACAATAGAGTATAATACAAACATTTGTTGATATATATGCTTTTTTTGTAGTAAGTTAATTGGCGCTATATATATATATATATATATATATATATATATATATATATATATATATATATATATATATATATATATATATATAACCATTTTGATTTTTTATCTTAATAAAAAAATGTGCTCGCGTGCACAAGTGTAAGTAATAGTATGATTCTAAGACTGAGTATTATAAAAGAATATTTTATTCACAGTTTTTAAAATATGACAGATAAAAACTGGATATATGTGGAAATTTATGAATCACATACACATTGATATAAAAAATATAAAAAAAGAACATGACTATTGCACTAAGGTGGGGAAGAATAATTCCAATGCAATTCCAGCGGATGAAAACCCACCTCTAGATTTTTCTTTTTCTAAGCCTAACATATTAGCATTCTCAATAGAATTTCCAGCGGCAGTTGATGTTGCATGTATTCTGTAACGCCCACATATACATACATACATCAAAGCATATATTATACGTGAATAATACGTTTGGTATTGAAATATACAATAAGTTCCTAGTAAACACATTATACATATACATGCCCAAAAAGACTAAATACAAAATACTACGGCATAGTATATCTACAGGATGTTCCAAAGACAAATACTAAGAACTAGATCAAATAATGATCTCAAAAATATTCACAACGGAAGCCTTGCCAACAAAAAGCTACGATCCGTAAGGAAAGTCAAATAACCTTGTCCTTACCATTCGCCAAACCTGCAGAACCTGTGATGTAAACAACAACAATGGGGTGAGATGCATCAAATCTCAGTGAGTTCGCTATCTTATAGTCCTCTCGACTTTACAAGGTTCTACATCCTAACTCAAGTCAAAAGGGAAGGGAAAAGACCTTGAGTATGCACACGCCATATAAGCATTCATGCTTGTGAGCCTGTTAACTCACAATAGTACCAAAGTAAATCTTGAGCCTGTTAATTCAAGGATCTCGCTAATCAATAACCGTACCAAGGCATCCCCTGTTCCCGTCCGCTTCTACGTCTAGAAGACGACCCGAGTCATGGATCCTCGTATTTACTTGGCATACGAATTGGATTCGGGATCATCGGTCCGTACACCGTGATCCGTCACTTCACACGGCCCGTACACCGTCACAAGTCTCTTTACCCGTAGGCTCAAATCGTACTATACGCGGGAATCAAACCTGCCAAGTAATTGTGCATACGTTTCAGTGGAGGTGCTCGAGTCTCATGAAACTACACCGCAAGATCAATCGGTTATGATTACTAGACACACGCCTCGGCCTCTTTTACACATTAAATGAGTACTAATAGTTTGGAACACCTATTTGTTTTTGAAATTGATATTTTTTTTTTATAAGTGCACGTTACTTGTGAGAATTGAACACCACAAATGTGAACTAGCGTAACACATTATTATTATGAAAGAATATATCTCAAAATAAGAACAAATAAAATGGGATGCATAAATAATAAAATAAACTGGCAGGCGAGGCACAAGGCTTCCTTTCCTTCTCGGAGACGAACCCTCTACAACTTTGGTACCGTGTGAACGCCCAGATAACCATACCAAAATTCGTACGAACGCACGAGTTTAATATATTGAAAGTTAAAAATACATATTATTGATGTAAACTAATTTTGTAAAAACAATATTATTTTTCTTTTAAAAATATGTCTATTTTTTTAAAATAAAAAAATTTATTGATAAACAATATTATTTTTCTGATTTACAATTTTGTTACATTTTAAAATAATTATAGTGTTGATTCAAATATTTTTATATACGGAAGAAAATACTGAAATTATTTTATTATCTCTTTTAAATATAATAAACTTTTAATTAAGCAATTTTGTCTTTTTTCCATTTCATTTTTCTTATTATATTATTATATTATTATATTTTGAAAACAAAATCGTACGTACCACACCAGTATTCGTGCGAACGCACGGGTAACACACCAGTACCGTGTGAACGCACGGGTTATCGTACCAAAATACGTGCGAACGCACGAGTTTTTACTTTTTATGTACATTTAAAGAAAATAAATGTAAAACTTATGTCAGTTGTACTAATGACTTTTCATTATTTTATATTTTAAATCATATTAAAATTAGTTTTTTACTGATTTTCAACTAATTATAATTTTGAATATTTATTTGTCTCATTTATTAAACTTTATAAACCCTTTTATTATAACTCTATCAACCCTAAATAAACATTTTTTTTTATTTTCACAATTGTTTTTTACAAAGTATGTGTTTAATAGTTTTTCTTAATAATAGTTAATTTTAAAAACTTATTCAATTATCTTCCAGTCCATTTTCTATTTTTTATTTTTTCCAATAATATTTTGATATTTTCTAATTTGTTTGAATTTTTATGACAAATTGGTGATAATTCCGCGGTCCACAGCAGTACCCGTGTGGATGCATGGGTATCCCACTAGTGTATATTTAAAAAATCGAATCCCTAATCTTTATAATACACTTAAGTTTTTCTAAAACTGAGAGATAAAATGTGTGTTTTTTATGACGTTTTTTTTATTTAACCGGTGAAATTGAGATAAAATTTGGCTTTTAGTAGTATATTGAAAGTTTTTCTAAAATCATCCCTACATCAAATTAAAACCATCAACAAAAACTCTAAACACTATAATTAACCAAAATTTCAGTAACAGTATAAACATAACAAACCCTTACGTAAAGACAAAGAAATCAATAGTAGGAAGTTTGGGCATGTTGGAATCTTGTTGGAGTATATATGAATGAGGTAAATAAAATTAAAAGGAATTGAGATGAAAAGATACTACATAATCAAGCCAGACACACATATCAAGAACCCAATTGCCTGTCTTAGGTATTTAAGGAAATTATTTTGGAGCTTTAATAAAATTATGTACACACCAATTCAACATACCAAGTAACATGTTTGCGAACTCAAGATTAAAACACTATTACTTTTAGTTTAGCTAAATAATTTATCCTATTTTATATTCGTTTATAAATTTTCAGCCCCCTATATTTTATATGCGTGCTTCAAATATACAACAGCAAGAACATTTCAATTAAAAGCCATTTAAAAAAAGTGTTTATAGGAATTAATTTTATTAATAAAATATTAATTAACATGAAAATCTTTATTCTAGTGATGTGTGTGTCAACTTCCTTTTAGACTGATTTTTCCAGTTAAGGAGTTCCCCACTTCACGCTGCAACTTTTCTTCCTTCCCCACCTCAGTCATGACTTTGTTCCATAACTGTGTTGTGAAGGTTTGTTGAAGAAAAGGATAAAAACTATTACATTGTTCCATAATTGTGTTGTGAAGGTTTATTGAAGAAAAAGATAAAATATATTCCTTTGTTCCATAAGTGTGTTGTGAAGGTTTGTTGAAGAAAAGGACAAAAACTATTACTTTGTTCCATAATTGTGTTGTGAAAGTTTATTGAAGAAAAAGATAAAATATATTACTTTGTTCCATAAGTGTGTTGTGAAGGTTTGTTGAAGAAAAGGGTAAAAACTATTATTTTGTTCCATAATTGTGTTGTGAAGGTTTATTGAAGAAAAAGATAAAATATATTACTTTATTCCACTATTCTACAATTGAGAAACTGACAAACGGTTGATGTTGGCTTTGTAAAAAAAGTGCATTCACTAATAGCTTCATGAAATCCACGTAAAAAATGGATTGGAACGTGGTATTTCGTACTTCACTTTAGTGATATTTCTATAATGAAAATGAGAATGGATTGTAATAATAAACTAGCAGTAGTGCTACAAATAATATATTTTATATGATAATAATTTCATCTCATGTATTAAAAAATTCAGATATAATTTGTGGACGTATTTATTTTTATTATAAAAAATTTATTATATATTTGGTTAGTTATTTGAAAAAAATATATAATATATTTTTATATTTTTAAATTGTTTTACCTCAATGTGATGACTGAAGTGAAAATGTGATTTAACCGTCGGTGAAATAACAAAATTTAAGGGATATGTGTTTTAGCCATCTCAAAATTGCAAAAATATATATTTAAAAAATCGAACCCATAATCTTTACACATACGCTTAATTTTATTTAAAACTGAGTGATAAAATATGTATTTTTTAAGACATTCTTTGTTGAGATAAATTACGTTTTTTAGTAGTTTACTGGAAGTTTTTCTTAAATCATCCCTACATCAAATTAAAATCATCAACAAAAACTCTATACACTATAATTAACCAAAATTCCACTAACAGTATAAACATAACAAACGCTTACGTAAAGACAAAGGATGCAATAGTAGGAATTTTGGGCATGTTGGACTCTTGTTGGAGTTTATATGAATGAGGTAAATAAAATTAAAAGGAATTGAGATGAAAAGATACTAAGTTATCAAGCCAGACACACATACCAAGAACCCAATTGCCTGGCTTATGTGTTTAAGGAAATTATTTTGGAGCTTTAATAAAATTGTGTACACGCAAATTCAATATACCAAGTAACATGTTTGCGAACTCAAGATTAAAACATTAAAGTAAAATTAAAACAAATTAACCCTAACATACCCAAACCTCCAACTATTACTTTCTTTGTCTTTATGTAAACGTCCTACAATTGGTTTACTGTTTAGTGTTTTTATTTATTTTTTGATAAGCCAATTATATATCAAAAGGTTCAAAGTGTACCATCAACCAGAGATATAGCCACCAATAAAAATCAGTTACAAAAAATCGAATGAATATTTATACCATTCATAAAAAGAGCAATTCAACAACCCTCTATCTTGAATTAAAACCCACCACCAAGTGTAATATTTTATACGAGTAACACATAACTCCGGGTCACAAACCTCATCCCTGAAAATAATGTTGTTTCTAGAAGTCCAAATTACCGAACAAACTACCATCCAGATCTTCCAAGTCTATGGGCTTATGGATGCCCACGGTCTTGGCGAAGTCAGTTCCAGGGTGCATTCCCTTCGCATCAGGAACTTCTTCATCTCATCGGTCGCGTGGACCTCGACAGCTTCTCGGTTGAACCTCTCGATATAATTTCGGAGAGATTCGTTCCGTCCCTGGAAGATGGCCTCGAGGGATGCCACCGTCTTCGGATGTCGGTAAGAAGCGGTAAAATGTCTGGAAAACCACTACTTGAACTGTTTCCAGGAAGTGATGGACTCTGGAGCAAGCCGTTTATACCATGTCATGCGACACGGTCGTCCTTCCTCTCCCCATCAATCTCCCTGGAGAACTGCCCAGGCGGACTCCTGCAGTCCCTCCCCGAGACGCAAGGCTCGCGGGCCACGTTTGGAACGCCCTCAACCAGCAGTTGCCCAGATATGCCACCGTTCACCTCCCCTGAAAGAGACGACCAAGAAAAGGAGCAGAGTCTCTTCACGAGGAAGAACGTCGGGGTCTACCTCTCTCCAAAGCTTCGATCCGGATGTTCTGTTGTGCGATCATCTGGTTGGTTTGGTTGACCAGGGAGAACAGGGCCACCGTACTAGGATCTGCGTCGGGCGGTGGCGGAATAGGCTGGTACACGGCCTGCGGAATCACCTATTCGGCGACATCATCAGCTATGTCCTTGGAGAATGGGGAGCTGATCTGCCCATCTCTGATGTCGACATCCTCGACTTGGACGACAACATTATCTTCACGATGGTCGCCGTTATCGGATGGTGCGGCAACGGCGTCCGGTTCTTTGGTTCCAGATACACTGGCCATGGTTGTTGAGAAGGAATTCTTTGGTTTATCGAAGGAGAAAAACGGGGAAGCAAAGAGTTCCCACAGACGGCGCCACCGATCGTACCTGGATCAGACAGTTAGATAGTGGCCAGCAGCGTCGTGAAACCTTCAGCTCCGGTGATGGTGAGACGTCGGGGGGGGGGGGGGGTGTACCTGCAAGGTACTCCGACGCTCAAGTAAGGTACAGGTCAGAAGTAAAAGCAAGTACAGAAAAAGGTTAGAGTGTATGAGATTGTGTGTAGCCTGACCCTCTCAAGTGAGAGGGTATTTATAGAGAGCCCCCAACGCGGGGCCAACGGTTACTTACATTGGGCTGGACTGCAAGGCCCAATCCAAGCAACTTCCAGGGCTTACGTGGCGTAGTGAAGACCAGCACGTGGTCTTCGCACTGGTGTAACGGTCCCTAAATCTCCGGAAGTAGGGCAAACCGATTCTTTCGGGAGTGGGAAGTTACAAGAGAACGTGTCCTCGCGGGGAAGTGCATGTGGGTGTCGGAGAGAGGTGTGCCATGCGGGCTATGTACCTCTGCTCGACAGACTCTGCCTCGCGTGCCCGACGTCAACAGGAATTGGTATGTGCCCGACACGGAGGTGATGTAGGGACTCGTTGGGCCTTCGTTGGTCATTGGGTTTGGGCCTGGCACTGGCCCAGTCCAGAACAATATATATATATATATATAACCTTATTATATAATATAATCCAACAGGGTAAAATATCTCCAATTGATATTTTGTCATCTCAACCCAATTGATCAATTATTAGAATTACCTTAATATACTCTCTTGCTCTAATAAATAGTGATATGTCTTTCTAATAAAATAATTGATCTATTCCGAGTTCACTAGTTGCTCTATTGATCCCAAATGTCAATACTTAAAGTATTTAGAGGATTCCATTAATCCAATTTACCAAAGATAGAGCACATAGATACTCATCTGATCTCATCTGATATCAAATTGAGCATTTAGATAATACGGGGTATTACATTTTGTATATGCAGACATACATAATCTATACCGGATATATGAAAGATGAAATTTCAGCATTTCTTCATTTCAAATATCTTATGCAACAAACTTCTAATAGGTTGCATAGTTTTTTATGATATATTTATTTCTTACAGTTACACGCAATTTAATATTTTCTTTGATAAGGCTCTGATAGTTTATTTTAATCATTTTTTTTTGTTACATCTCATTTATATTTGATCATAATTAAATATGAAATTAGTCATAAAAATATATTATTATATAATTAATTTCTTACACATTTCATACTACTCAGTTTATAACACATTTCAACCGTTAATTTTCAAGATTTTACAATTAGTCCAATTCTCTTACAACTCTAACCTAAGTCTTAGAATCCAAGAAAAATCTAAACAAAAAGCATCTATCTAGAACCCACCTTGAACAGATGAAGATGGTGAAGATTTGAAGATGATTGGATGAAGATGTGATTAGGTTCTTGATCTTGAGCTTTCCTCTTTTTCTCTTCCTTTCCTTCTCTTTTCTTTCTCTCCACTTCTTTCTATCTTTTCCTCCCTTTGCTTCTAAAGAGGAAAATGAGTTGAAAAGGAAATGATATAGTAAACATCATCAATTATCAACACTACTAATTATCCAAAAAGTCTCTAAAGTCCAAATATTTAAATATCCCAGTGTCAGATAATATTAATTGGATTTACTCTAAGCTCAACAGTTACCCTAATTATCTCTGCAGATAATTTCTCAGAGTACACTGGGACTCAGTCGATCACAACTAATATTATCCAGAATAACAGGATTTACGGGGTATTACATATTCCATGAACCATAAAATCTATGGGGCGAGTCATCTTTGTTTCGTCGTCGATAACAACATAATATCTTAGGCCAAGTAATTTATTATACAAAACACACACACACGCACACACACACACACACACACACACACACACACATATATATATAATGAACGTGAAAAGAGGATCTTATGAATCTGATGTGATCATTGGAGTAATAGATTCTGGAATTTTGTCAGAATCAGAGAGTTTTAATGATAAAGGCTTTGTCCACCGCCAAGCAAATGGAAAGTAGTTTGTCAAACCACTAATTTCACATGCAAAAAGTAAGATGTTATTTTTATATCACATCTTAAAAAACTTAATTTACAATAGAGTATAATACAAACATTTGTTGATATATATGCTTTTTTTGTAGTAAGTTAATTGGCGCTAGATATGTATATAACCATTTTGATTTTTGATTTTAATAAGAAAAAATGTGCGCGCGTGCACAAGTGTAAGTAATAGTATGATTCTAAGATGGAGTAATATAAAAGAATATTTTATTCTTAATTTTTAAAATATGGCATGTAAAAACTGGATATATGTGGAAATTTATGAATCACATACACATTGATATAAAAAATATAGAAAAAGAACATGAATATTGCACTAAGGTGGGGAAGAATAATTCCAATGCAATTCCAACTGATGGAAACCCACCTCTAGATTTTCCTTTTTCTAAGCCTAACATATTAGCATTCTCAATAGAATTTCAAGCGGCAGTTGATGTTGCATGTGTTCCATGAACCAAAAAATCTATGGGGCGAGTCATCTTTGTTTCATCGTCGATAACAACATAATATCTTACGCCAAGTAATTTATTATACAAAACACACACACACATACACACACACTTATATCTATATGTATATATATATATATATATATATATATATATATATATATATTGATTTGAAGGTTTTAGTTATGAGAGTTTTTTTAACATATGTCAACATATTTGTTATTCTATTGTTTCTATGTATAAAGAAAATGATTTTTAATTGTTAAGCTTTTGTTCATCTTGATATTAAAAAACATCGATATATTTGAATAAAACTTTTTTTGGGTATATTTTGGTTACAATGAGTTGACAAATGGTAGTAATTATAAAATTCCAATGTGTTTAAATATTCCTTTCTATATTTAGAAACAAAAATAACAAATTGTTGTAGGAGTCACATCATGTAATTATGTAAAATACATTTTCTTTTAAGACTCACTAACAAAATCTTTATATATTCACCACGATCATAAAGCTTCGCTGTAACACCCATATATAACAACATACATCAAAGCATATATATTATACATGAATCCAAGTATTTGGTACTGAAATACCATAAGTTCCTAGTTAACACATTATATACATTAAATCCCCTAAATACAAGGTTCTAAAGTCTACGGCATAACATATACAAGATGTTACAAAATGTACTAAGAACTAGATCAATACAATGATCTCAAAATAAAACGCCATAGCGGAAGCCATGCCATCTCAAAAGCTACGATCCGTAAGGAAAAGTCAAACCACTTTGTCCTTACCCTTCGCCGAACCTGTAGTACCTGTGATGTAAACAACAACGTGGGGTGAGATACATCAAATCTCAGTGAGTTCGTTATCTTATAGTCCTCTCAGCTTTACAAGGTTCTAACAAACCTAACTCAAGTCAAAAGGGAAGGGGGTGACTTTGAGTACACACACACTATATGGAAACATGTCATGAGTTCATCAACTCACACTATCACTAATCAGTAACCACACCAAGGCATCCCCTTTTCCCTTCCGCTTCTACGTCTAGAAGTTGACCTGAGTCATGGATCCTGGTAACCTACTTGACATACGAATGGATTCGGGTTCTACGGGCCATTAACCGTTATGAACCGTTACTTCACACGGGCCATTAACCGTCACAAGCATACGCTCCCAGAGCGCCATTCGTACTGCACGTGGGAATCAAACCTGCCAAGTAGTTGTGCACATGTTTCAGAGGAGCTCGAGACCCATGAAACGCACTCACAAAATAACCGGTTACGATTTCGTGATCTCGCACACAAACGTGATCGCATTCGACGATCACAAGGCCATAACGCCTTATTACAACCATAAAGGTTAACACACATGTCAAATACTAGTGTTTATTCATTCTATGTCATTCCACACTTTCCTACGTTGTTTACGGTAATAATCCTCACTCTACCTATTTCGTACTTAGCATGCATTTTCACTTATAATCATGCTACACGATCAATAAGATAGGCAAGACATGTCATAATTGCATAGTAGAATAATGTATAACAATTAAAACATAATTATATCACTTTTAGAACTTTCTCGATTATTTAATCGATCGGTAAAATCGACATATTTCCTCTCCATCGTATATAATATTTCCTCGGCTTTACGTCGATATAAAGAATGATCGAAACCGATAAACGAGCAGAAAGTTACGAATTTTCTCGCTAAAGGAAAAATTTCAACTCCCAGGTCTGCGCGCTGAGCGCGCCCCTGACCGCGCTGAGCGTGGTTCTCCCTGACTTGAGGGGTTGCAGATTTTCTTGAGCGCGCTGAGCGGGCTCTGCGATTTCCAGAAAAATAAAACTCTTAACAGAGCTTTTCCCAACCTACAACAACATCTCAACAACATACCCAACAACCCATCGAGGTATAATATCACGGTTCTATTACGGTTTAACCGATAAACTTCATACAATATGATTTTCAACATTTATCACATAATTTCCACTAAACCCTAACATTTCAAATAACATAAACCGATCCAAACATTCATAACGATTATCGGTAAATGATTCCACACCAGTATAGATTATACTACGCAATTTATAACTCATTTCAACCGCTAGATTCCTCGATTTTCCACAAAATCCCATTTTTCTCCCAAACCTAACACAACCCCAAAAACCTCAAGAAATTCTACACTAAGGTTTCTATCTAGAACCCACCTGGATTAGAAGTTGAAGATGAAGGAGATGAGATGGTTTAATGAAGGATTGATGAAGATTCTTGAAGTTCTTGAACTTTTCTTCAAGTTTTCCTCTTCTCCACTTTTCTCTCCTTCCTTTCCTTTCTTTCTTTCCTTTTCCTTCTCTTCTCTTACTATCTTTTTCTTTTGTTTCGAAAATGGGAGGAAAAGGAAACATATAGTAAACTATCATTAATAAATAATACTACTAAAAGTCCAAAAAGTCTCTTAAGTCCAAATTAGTAAAATACCTCAGAGTCAGATAATATTAATTGGATTTATTCTAAGTTCCACAGTTATTATAATTATTTTGTCAAATAATTTCTCAGAGTACACTGGGCTTAGTCAATCACAATATAATATTATCCGGAGTAATAAAATACGGGGTATTACATTCGCCTAACCAAAATCACATACTTTCAGATTCATCGCACAATCCACAAGCACATTTTCAGCTTTCAGATTCCTCGTGCAAATAAACTAAGCCCAAAAGCCACACCTTTTATGATCCTACACCTCTCTTCCCATTTCAACATTCTTCAATTGTAGTGATTTGGGTTCTCCATCGATTTTGAAGCTCCAACCTGTTGGACAACTTGATGTGAATTTGAAAGGGTCGTCCGATTAATTAATGGAAGTCAATTCTATTTATTTATGTGGAAATTAAATAATTAATATTAATTAATTATTAATTAATAATTATAATGAGTCACTCATCAAAACCTAGTCTTAACCTAGTTTTGATTAAATAACTCCCTCCCACTTTTTACTCTCAACTCTCCCACTATTTTCTCTCCACTCTTCCACTATTTTCTCTCCATCATATCAGTTCCTTAGATATAACTTGAATATCTCGTATCATCAGTAAAATAGTAACATGCTTTGACTCATATTTTGATAACAACATTTTTAAAATTTCAAGTTTATTAGTTTTTAACCATTTTTTTCTAGCATGACAGTTGACTGCAAATTTTCATTCAGTCTCTTGCTTTTTAGTGTTACTCTTACTTCAATTTTCATATACTCATCTTTCCAAGACCATTTGTAGGTAAATAATTACACTTCATCTCTTTTTATAAAAATTTTATAATAGGTTGCATATTTATGTTAAAGTTTTTAAATTATAGTGTCATATTTTTGCATTTTTCTTTTAGTAGAATAAAGTGTCATATGTTAAGCAAGTGTCATTTACTTTATGATATATTAATTTCTTACACATTTTTTTTACGTAAAATTTTAACAGCCAAGAGCCCAAACCTATACTACATTATTACAAACCCAGCCTTGGTGGCTTTGAAGCAAAACTAACCAAGGAAGAAGTGGATAGAATGGCAGGTGTGTAGTCACTAATTTTTAAATTTTGAAAACCAATTATATTTTTTCTTTATAGTAATAATTGTATGTGTAATAATGAAATTTTATATTGCAGGATTGGATTGAGTGGTGGCTATCTTTCCTGATAAAAAGAGACCTCTCCTTACAACAAAATTATGGGATTTTATTGGTCTTCTAATGAACGTGAAAAGGGGATCTTATGAATCCGATGTGATCATTGGAGTAATAGATTCTAGAATTTTGTCAGAATCAGAGAGTTTTAATGATAAAGGCTTTGTCCACCGCCAAGCAAATGGAAAGTAGTTTGTCAAACCACTAATTTCACATGCAAAACGTAAGATGTTATTTTTATATCACATCTTAAAAAACTTAATTTACAATAGAGTATAATACAAACATTTGTTGATATATATGCTTTTTTTGTAGTAAGTTATCTGAAAATATGTTATTTTTCAATGTTGTGATATTTTATTGGGTTTTGGGAACGTTTGCGAGATATTTGAGTGTGGGGGTGTTTTGGTCATTTCATAATATTTTCATTTAGATAGGTAGAATAGAAAATAGAAAGAGAGAAAAATAGAGAGAAAGAAAAAGAGAAGAAGGAAAAAGGGAAGAAAAGAGGAGAAGAGAAGAAAAGTGAGAAAATCTTGGGAAATTCAAGAAATCAACTCCTAGAATCGATTTAATCGGGTAAGGGTACGAAACTCAGTTATTGTATGCTTGTATATGATTATGTATGTGTGTTTTCGGTTGTTCTTGGATTGGATTGCAAAAATTTAGTAAAACCCATATTATGTGAGATTGATTAGAAATCGATTAAATGTGTTGGGAATCATGTTTTTAATGTTCATTATTGGTGGTACATGATAGATACATGTTGTTATGCATTGTATTGGTAATTTTCTGGGTGTAGGTGGAAATTGGAGGATTTTGGTTTAGGAAACGCAGAACTTTGTTCTGCAGATTTTTTCTGGTTTTTCCAGGTCATACGCGTATGGGGCATGTTCATACGCGTATGGACCTTGGCAATACGCGTAACATGGTCGAGGCATGGGCCATTAAGCGTATGGATCTTCAATTTTCTTGGCCATCTGCCCATTTATGTATGATACGCGTAACACTTCAGGCCAATACGCATACGGTGTTGGCACTACGCGTATTGGAATTTTAACGTGAATTTTGGGGAAAAATGGACTTTGCCCATATGCGTATGGCTTTGGGCAATACGCGTATGGCATGGCGAGGAATTTGGGCAATACGCGTATGGCTCAGGGCAATACGCATATAGCCAGGAAAATGGTAAAATGGGACTTTTCAAAATATCGTTTTCGTTTTTCTTTCGTAACTTGTGTTCCGTTTATCCGGTTTTACATTCTTGGTATCGTTGTGTAGCTATTGAGCTGTACTTTCTTATTTTGATGATTTGGAAATTGTTAGCCGATTTAATTATGTCACAAATCGGGAATAGTGTCGGTTGTCGACTTTTGTCGTTATAATGGTGTGTAATTGAGGTGTATTATGCAAGGTGTTGTTGTATGATGTAAATGTATGTGTTTAGATGGTGTTGTGATGATTTGGGCCCGTATGGCAATTAAATCCATTGTTTTGGGCATAAGTGCAAAGTGTGAGTTTGTTGATGTAGATGAATGCATGTATGTGTGCATATTAAATGTCATGAGTCATTGTATGCCAAGCATCATGATATGCATTGTTGAGACGTCCTGAGTGACGGTTTGGATTCCAGAGGGAATTCGCTATAACATCGAGTTCCCATGTGGGGTGTGAGCGATGATTATAGACGATCGTGTGCCCATGTGGGGTGTGAGCGATCGGGTGTGTGCCCGTGTGGGGTGTGAGCGATCCATAAACGTCGTGTGCCCGTGTGGGGTGTGAGCGACGGGGGACATCGTATGCCCGACGGGGAGTTACCGTGATGTAACGAGCGATGATTCCAGCAGAGTTCCTGAGTGAACTAGTGATGAGAAACATTCGAAGTCGGTACCCGCATGTGCATATGCATAGAGTCGTTGTGTCGGTCTCTTGCATTTGCATAAATCATTAATGGTTGTTTATGTGTGGAATTGTGGATAAACTGATATATGGATATGTGTTGTTGATACTTGTATTGTGTGTGGTTAGTATACCTTGGTGATGTATGAGTTGTGGTGAGAACCGACTATATGCGTATTTTTATGTTATATTTAATTGTATGCAATTATATTATGATTGTTTTTCTCACCCTTCTGCTGTTTTATAATGCTCTATGAGGCATTGCAGATTAGAGTTGCTGGAGGTCTTTTTGTGAAGCTTTGCGTCTTCATTCTTTTGTAGGTCGGCTCTGATATGTGACACCGGGTAGTTAGGGAGGCCGTTTGTGATTATGTGTATTATGTATATATATCTTTTGGCTTGGTCATGTATAACTTGATGTATGACAACTTTTCATGTGATATATATATATAATATTCAGTTTTAGATATTTCCGCTTTTATTCTAATTCTGAAATGTGGGTGTAAGGAACTGAGTTCCTCTGTTGATTGCTACCCCACTGTTGCATATCTTTATGTGCAGGTGTTGTATGTTTTGTTTCAATATAATGTGATTCTCCCCGTTTATGCCATGATAATCTAAATGTACTCTGATGAAATTTTGAATTTTCTTTTACCGCTTTATTTAATTGGGGGTATAGATTGGGGGCGTCACATTAAGTGGTATCAGAGCCAGTCCGTGTCAGTTTGTGCCAGTCCGTGTCAGTTGTGTCAGTCCTTGTTGGTCGTTGTTGTTGGGTGAGCTATTTGTTTAACCATTGTTGCTGTTATTGGAAATGAACAGAATATGGCTGGTAGGAATGACGCTGCTTTGGCTGTTGCTATGCAAGTTATGGCTCGTGCTGTGCAGGGTGCATCTAATGCTACTGATAATGATGAGTTCAGGAAGAACAAACCGCCTGTCTTCAAAGGAAGATATGATCCTGATGGTGCACAGATTTGGCTTAAAGAGATTGAAAGGATTTTTCGGGTTATGGATTGCACTAAGGATCAGAAGGTGAGACTGGGTACTCACATGTTACTGGAAGAAGCTGATGATTGGTGGGTTAGTACTCGTCGTGTGTTGGAAGCTGCAGAGGAGGAGATCACTTGGGTTGTGTTTAGCAATGAGTTTCTGAGGGGGTATTTTCCTGAAGATGTAAGAGGAAAGAAGGAAATTGAGTTCTTGGAACTGAAACAAGGTAGTATGTCTGTTGTTGATTATACTGCTAAGTTTGGGGAGCTTGTGCAGTTTTATCCCCATTATGCTGAAGCGACTGCGGAGTTTTCAAAGTGTGTGAAATATGAGAACGGATTGCGTCCTGAGATAAAGCAGGCAATTGGTTATCAAAGGATTTGGAGGTTTTTTGATTTGGTGGATTGTTGTAGGATTTATGAGGAGGACAGTAAGGCTCGTTCTACTCACTATAAGAGTTTGAGCGAGAGGAAAGGGAAGCAACAGTTCCGTGGTGGTCCTTATGTAACACCAGCTGATAAGGGTAAACAAAGGGGAAATTTTGAGAAAAGGTCAAGTGGAGGAGGAATGTCTGGTCCTTTGAGATGTTATAAATGTGGTGAGTTGGGGCATCGTCAGTTTGAGTGCAGGAAAGACTTGAGGAAGTGTACGAATTGTGGAGGTATAGGACATGTTGCAGCTGATTGTGCCAGGAAGAATGTGGTGAAATGTTACAACTGTGGGGAACCTGGTCATATTAGTATGAAGTGTCCAAAACCGAAGCAAGCTCCAACTGGTGGGAAAGTGTTTGCATTAGCAGGAACTCAGACTTCAAGTGCAGATCGTCTGATCAGAGGTACTTGTTTTATTAATAGTACTCCTTTAGTTACTATTATTGATACTGGAGCGACTCATTCAGTTATTTCGTCTGAGTGCGCGAAGCGTTTGAATCTTGTATTGTCTTTGATGGGTGGTGAGATGGTTATTGATACTCCAGCAATGGGGTCAGTAACTACTTCTTTGGTTTGTCTAAGTTGTCCTTTGACCATTTATGGTAAAGACTTTGAGATGGATTTGGTGTGTTTTCCGTTGGAGGGTTTAGATGTGGTTCTGGGAATGAATTGGTTGCAATTCAATCGGGTTCATATTGATTGTTATCATAAGTTGGTAAGGTTTCCTTCTCTTGAGGAAGACGAAGACTCGAGTTTCTTATCTACCAAAGAGTTGAAGAGACTTTTGGCGGATGAAGCCCAGTTGTTTGGGTTGTTTGCATCTTTGACTGTGGATAGTCAAGTTTCACTTGATGTGTTTCCTGTTGTGTGTGAATTTCCGGAAGTGTTTCCTGAGGATATTTCAGATTTACCGCCAGAGAGAGAGGTGGAGTTTTCTATAGATCTAGTTCCTGGTACTAGACCTGTTTCTATGGCACCTTATCGTATGTCGGCATCTAAGTTGGTTGAGTTAAAGAAACAGTTGAATGAGTGTTGGAAAAGAGGTTTGTAAGACCTAGTGTTTCTCCTTGGGGTGCTGCAGTTTTATTGGTGAAAAAGAAAGATGGAAGTATGCGGTTATGTATCGATTATCGTCAGTTGAATAAGGTGACGATTAAGAATAAGTATCCTCTTCCAAGGATTGATGATCTGATGCATCAGTTGGTTGGTGCGTGTGTGTTCAGTAAGATTGACTTGAGGTCGGGGTATCATCAGATAAGGGTGAAAGAGGAAGATATTTAGAAGACGACTTTTAGGACACGTTACGGTCATTATGAATATTCTGTGATGCCATTCGGGGTTTCTAATGCGCCAGGTGTGTTTATGGAGTACATGAATCGTATTTTCCACGAGCATTTGGATCGATTTGTTGTTGTGTTTATTGATGACATTTTGATTTATTCTAAGTCTCGGGAGGAGCACGCGGAGCATTTGTGTATTGTTTTGTAGGTTTTGAAAGAAAGGAAGCTTTTTGCCAAATTGTCTAAGTGTGAATTCTGGTTGTCGGAGGTGAGTTTTCTTGGACACGTAATTTCAGGTAATGGTATTGCTGTGGATCCATATAAAGTAGAAGCAGTTCTACAATGGGAGGCTCCGAGATCTGTTACTGAAATTCGAAGCTTTTTGGGTTTGGCCGGATATTATCGAAGGTTTATTGAAGGTTTTTCTAGGCTAGCACTTCCTTTGACCCAGTTGACTTGCAAAGGTCAAGCGTTCATTTGGGATATTCGGTGCGAAGAGAGTTTTAATGAGCTGAAGAGAAGATTGACGACAACTCCGATTTTGATTTTGCCGAATCCTAAGGAACCATTTGTGGTTTATTGTGATGCTTCTTTGATTGGTCTAGGTGGTGTTCTGATGCAAGAAGGTAAGGTGGTGGCTTATGCTTCAAGGCAATTAAGAGTTCATGAGAAGAATTATCCTACTCATGATCTTGAATTAGCGGCTGTGGTTTTTGTGTTGAAGATTTGGAGGCATTATCTCTACGGTGTAAGGTTTGAAGTCTTTAGTGATCATAAAAGTTTGAAATATTTGTTTGATCAGAAAGAGCTAAACATGAGGCAACGTAGATGGTTGGAATTCTTGAAGGACTACGACTTTGGCTTGAATTACCATCCTGGTAAAGCGAATGTGGTAGCTGATGCATTGAGCCGGAAATCGTTACATATGTCCGCTTTAATGGTTAAGGAGTGGGAACTTTTGGAATCGTTTAGAGACTTAAGTTTGGTATGTGAAGTTACGTCGGATAGTATAAGGCTTGGAATGCTAACGATTACTAATGATTTTCTGATGACTGTTAGTGAGAAACAGAAGTTGGATGTGAAATTTGTGGATTTGATGTTGGTGGGCGGAAAAGATGCGGATAGTGATTTTCAATTGGATATTAATGGTGTTTTGAGATTCCGAGGTAGGATTTGTATTCCTGATGATGCGGAGTTAAAAAAGATGATTTTGGAGGAAGGACACCGGAGTAATTTGAGTATACATCCGGGAGCGAATAAGATGTACCAAGATTTGAAAAAGATTTTCTGGTGGTCTGGATTGAAAAGAGATGTGGCTCAGTTTGTTTATGCATGTTTGACTTGTCAGAAATCGAAGGTGGAACATCTGAGGCCTAGTGGTTTGTTGCAGCCGTTGGATATTCCTGAGTGGAAGTGGGATAGCATTTCCCTGGATTTTGTAACGGGGTTGCCAAATACTCAGCGAGGGCATAATGCTATTTGGGTGGTTGTCGATAGGCTGACCAAATCGGCTCATTTCATTCCGATTGACATCAGTTTTACTTTAGAGAGGTTGGCGGAGATTTACATCGGTATGATTGTGAAATTACATGGAGTTTCGTTATGTATTGTTTCTGATCGAGATCCTAGGTTTACCTCGAGATTTTGGGAAAGTTTACAGAAGGCGTTGGGTTCTAAATTGAGATTGAGTTCGGCTTATCATCCGCAGATGGATGGTCAGACGGAGAGGACGATTCAGTCGTTGGAAGATTTGTTGAGGGCGTGTGTTTTGGAACAAGGTGGTGCGTGGGATAGTTATCTTGCATTGATTGAATTCACGTATAATAACAGTTTCCATTCTAGTATTGGAATGGCACCGTTTGAAGCACTGTATGGACGAAGGTGTCAAACACCTTTGTGTTGGCACGAATCTGGTGAGAGTTCGGTGGTTGGACCAAATTTGGTTCAACAGACGACGGAGAAAGTGAAGCTTATTCATGAGAAAATGAAGGCTTCTCAGAGTAGACAAAAGAGTTATCATGATCGGAGACGGGAGGATCTTGAGTTCCATGAGGGGGATCATGTATTTTTGAGGGTTACGCCGGTAACGGGTGTGGGTCGTGCATTGAAATCGAAGAAACTTACTTCTCGATTTATTGGTCCTTACCAGATATTCGCGAGAGTGGGTGTTGTGGCTTATAGGGTGGCGTTGCCGCCGAATCTGTTGAATTTGTACGATGTGTTCCATGTTTCACAGCTTCGGAAGTATGTTCCAGATCCGTCGCATGTGATTCCGATGGATGAGGTTGAGGTAAGGGAGAACCTTACGGTCGAGGCATCACCAGTTAGGATTTTGGATCGCGAGGTGAAACGGTTGAGGGGCAAGGGTATTGCACTTGTGAAAGTGGCGTGGGGAGGCGCTGCTGAGGGCAACTTGATGTGGAAGTTGGAGATTCGGATGCAGGAGTCGTATCCAGAGTTGTTCGTCTCAGGTATATTTTCGAGGACGAAAATTTCTAAGTGGGGGAGAGTTATAATGCCCCCAGTTTTGTCAGTTTTATTTAATCGAGTCGTTTTGATGATTTTATTATTATTTTATTTTATTCTCGACTTTTATCTGAAAATATGTTATTTTTCAATGTTGTGATATTTTATCGGGTTTTGGGAACGTTTGCGAGATATTTGAGTGTGGGGGTATTTTGGTCATTTCATAATATTTTCATTTAGATAGTAAGAATAGAAAATAGAAAGAGAGAAAAATAGAGAGAAAGAAAAAGAGAAGAAGGAAAAAGGGAAGAAAAGAGGAGAAGAGAAGAAAAGTGAGAAAATCTTGGGAAATTCTAGAAATCAACTCCTAGAATCGATTTAATCGGATAAGGGTGCGAAACTCAGTTATTGTATGCTTGTATATGATTATGTATGTGTGTTTTCGGTTGTTCTTGGATTGGATTGGAAAAATTTAGTAAAACCCATATTATGTGAGATTGATTAGAAATCGATTAAACGTGTTGGGAATCATGTTTTTATTGTTCATTATTGGTGGTACATGATAGATACATGTTGTTATGCATTGTATTGGTAATTTTCTGGGTGTAGGTGGAAATTGGAGGATTTTGGTTGAGGAAACGCAGAACTTTGTTCTGCAGAATTTTTCTGGTTTTTCCAGGTCATATGCGTATGGGGCATGTTCATACGCGTATGAACCTTGGCAATACGCGTAACATGGGCGAGGCATGGGCCATTACGCGTATGGATCTTCAATTTTCTCGGCCATCTGCCCATTTGGGTCTGATACGCGTAATACTTCAGGGCAATACGCGTACGGTGTTGGCACTACGCGTATTGGAATTTTAACGTGAATTTTGGGGAAAAATGGTCTCTGCCCATACGCGTATGGCTTTGGGCAATACGCGTATGGCATGGCGAGGAATTTGGGCAATACGCGTATGGCTCAGGGCAATACGCGTATAGCCAAGAAAATGGTAAAATGGGACTTTTCAAAATATCGTTTTCGTTTTTCTTTCGTAACTTGTGTTCCGTTTATCTGATTTTTACATTCTTGGTATCGTTGTGTAGCTATTGAGCTGTACTTTCTTATTTTGATGATTTGGAAATTCTTAGCCGATTTAATTATGTCAGAAATTGGGAATAGTGTCGGTTGTCGACTTTTGTCGTTATAATGGTGCGTAATTGAGGTGTATTATGCAAGGTGCTGTTGTATGATGTAAATGTATGTGTTTAGATTGTGTTGTGATGATTTGGGCCCGTATGGCAATTAAATGCATTATTTTGTGCATAAGTGCAAAGTGTGATTTTATTGATGTAGATGAATGCATTTATGTGTGCATATTAAATGTCATGAGTCATTGTATGCCAAGCATCATGATATGCATTGTTGAGACATCCTGAGTGACGGTTTGGATTCCAGAGGGAATTCGCTATAACGTTGTGTGCCCATGTGGGGTGTGAGCGATGATTATAGACGATCGTGTGCCCATGTGGGGTGTGAGAGATTGGGTCATGTGCCTTTGTGGGGTGTGAGCGATCCATAGACGTCGTGTGCCCGTGTGGGGTGTGAGCGACGGGGGACATCGTATGCCCGACGGGGAGTTACAGTGATGTAACGAGCGATGATTCCAGCAGAGTTCCTGAGTGAACTAGTGATGAGAAACATTGGAAGTCGGTACCGAATGTGCATATTCATAGAGTCGTTGTGTCGGTCTCTTGCATTTGCATAAATCATTAATGGTTGTTTATGTGTGGAATTGTGGATAAACTGATATATGGATATGTGTTGTTGATTCTTGTATTGTGTGTGGTTGGTATACCTTGGTGATGTATGAGTTGTGGTGAGAACCGTCTATATGTGTATTTTTATGTTATATATAATTGTATGCAATTATATTATGATTGTTTTTCTCACCCTTCTGCTGTTTTATAATGCTCTATGAGGCATTGCAGATTAGAGTTGCTGGAGGTCTTTTTGTGAAGCTTTGCCTCTTCATTCTTTTGTAGGTCGGCTCTGATATGTGACACCGAGTAGTTAGGGAGGCCGTTTGTGATTATTTGTAATATGTATATATATCTTTTGGCTTGGTCATGTATAACTTGATGTATGACAACTTTTCATGTGATATATATATTATATTCAGTTTTAGATATTTCCGCTTTTATTCTAATTCTGAAATGTGGGTGTAAGGAACTGAGTTTCTCTGTTGATTGCTACCCCACTGTTGCATATCTTTATGGGCAGGTGTTGTATGTTTTGTTTCAATATAATGTGATTCTCCCCGTCTATGCCACGATAATCTAAATGTACTCTGATGAAATTTTGAATTTTCTTTTACCGCTTTATTTAATTGGGGGTATAGATTGGGGGCGTCACACTAGATATATATATAACCATTTTGATTTTTTATTTTAATAAAAAAAATGTGCGCACGTGTACAAGTGTAAGTAATAGTATGATTCTAAGATGGAGTAATATAAAAGAATATTTTATTCTCAATTTTTAAAATATGGCATGTAAAAACTGGATATATGTGGAAATTTATGAATCACATACACATTGATATAAAAAATATAGAAAAAGAACATGAATATTGCACTAAGGTGAGGAAGAATAATTCCAATGCAATTCCAACTGATGGAAACCCACCTCTAAATCTTCCTTTTTCTAAGCCTAACATATTAGCATTCTCAATAGAATTTCAAGCGGAAGTTGATGTTCCATGTGTTCCAAGAACCAAAAAATCTATGGGGCAAGTCATCTTTGTTTCATCGTCGATAACAACATAATATCTTAGGCCAAGTAATTTATTATACAAAAAACACACACACATAGACACACACTTATATATATATATATATATATATATATATATATATATATATATATATATATATATATTGATTTGAAGGTTTTAGTTATGAGACTTTTTTTTAACATATGTCAACATATTTGTTATTCTATTGTTTCTTTGTATAAAGAAAGTGATTTTTAATTGTTAAGCTTTTGTTCATCTTGATATTAAAAAACATCGATATATTTGAATAAAACTTTTTTTGGGTATATTTTGGTTACAATGAGTTGACAAATGGTAGTAATTCTAAAATTCCAATGTGTTTAAATATTTCTTTCTATATTTAGAAACAAAAATAACAAATGGTTGTAGGAGTCACATTATGTAATTATGTAAAATACATTTTCTTTTAAGGCTCACAAACAAAATCTTTATATATTCACCACGATCATAAAGCTTCTCCTAACCAAAATCCCTTACTTTCAGATTCATCTCACAATCCACATGCACATTTTCAGCTTTCAGATTCCTCATGCAAATAAACTAAGCCCAAAACCCACACCTTTTATGATCCTACACCTCTCTTCCCATTTCAACATTCTTCAATTGTAGTGTTTTGGATTCTCCATTGATTTTGAAGCTCCAACCTGTTGGACAACTTGATGTGAGTTTGAAAGGGTCGTCCGATTAATTAATGGAAGTCAATTCTATTTATTTTTGTGGAAATTAACTAATTAATATTAATTAATTATTAATTAATAATTATAATGAGTCACTCATCAAAACCTAGTCTTAACCTAGTTTTGATTGAATAACTCCCTCCCACTTTTTTCTCTCAACTCTCCCACTATTTTCTCTCCACTCTTCCACTATTTTCTCTCCATCATATTAGTTCCTTAGATATAACTTGAATATCTCGTATCATCAGTAAAATAGTAACATGCTTTGACTCATTTTTTGATACCAACATTTTTAAAATTTCAAGTTTATTAGTTTTTAACCATTTTTTTCTAGCATGACAGTTGACTGCAAATTTTCATTCAGTCTCTTGCTTTTTAGTGTTACACTTACTTCAATTTTCATATACTCATCTTTCCAAGACCATTTGTAATGCCCTGTATAATATATATCTAGAATAATACAATACACGCATTTTATTTGGTACTGACACATCAAAAGTGCCTAATGGCATAACTCACATACTTGTCCATTCTAATAACACAAATACAATCTATGGCACAAGTCATGGAAACTAGTCAAAGAGAATACTAAAGCCGAGCTTCTCTTGAAACACCCGAGCCTCGCTCCACTTGTAACCAAACCTGCACCTGAAATAAAGCAACTTTAGTGGGGTGAGATACATCAAATCTCAGTGAGTTCCCTATCCTATAGATTCTCTCGGCTTTACAGGGTTCTATCAATCCTAACTCAAGTCAAGGGGAAGGGAAAATGACCATGAGTACACAATCTCACAATCTCACACTATATGGAAACATGTCATGAGTCTGTTAACTCATAAATATCACCCGGAAGGAATTACGTGCTGAGCCTGTTAACTCAAGAATCTCGCTAATCAATAACCGTACCAAGGCATCCCCTATTCCCGTCAGCTTCTACGTCTAGAAGACGATCCGAGTCATGGATCCTTGTAGTTGCTTGGCATATGAAATGGATTCGGGATCATCGGCCTATTAACCGTGAACCGTCACTTCTCATGGCCTGTTAACCATCACAAGTCTCTTTACCATATAGGCTTTATTCGTACTACACGCGGGAACAAACCTGCCAAGTAATTGTGCATACGTTTCAGAGAAGGTGCTCGAGTCTCATGAAACTACACCGCAAGATAAATGGTTACGATTACGTGATCATATACAAAACCGTGATTGTATTCGACAATCACCAGGCCACATTAGCCTTTAGGCCTCTCATGCCTTTAACAATAAAACATAATAATTACACATGTTCCATACTTGTGTTTCACTCATCCTATACCATTCGGTAATGGATACATGCCTCAGCCTCTCATGCACGAGCGTTGTCATTACGTTATCTACTCTAGGCCAGAACTCGTCAGTGAATGCACGAGCGTTGCCATCCAGAGTTTATATCACTGTTCTATCCACAACCTAGAATTATACCATTTTGTTTTGGGGTAAAGTTTCCTCACTCTTCCTAATTCAGTTTAACATGCATATTTTCTCATTCACAATTTACAATTTGATAGACATAGTATAATCACAAATATTACAAGTAAACACACATAATCACACATTACATAAAGTATCACTTTTCACATTTACATAGTTAACACAATACGTAGGTTTCCTCCAATTCATTTAATCGGGTACCAAACCAATATTTCTCTCTCGTATCCCGTAGGATAATTCCACAACTTTACATCGGCTATAAATATGCCTCGATCGGATTTACGATCCAAAAGATGTCAATTCAGCATTTCGCAAAACATTACTTTCCTTCGTTTTCCACTAAATAAAATATCCCACATCATACCCAAGATAGAGGATCGTCATAGCTTTTTATCAGATAGAGGGTCGTCATAGCTTTCTAATGACACCAAGAACGCCCCGATCCGAGTTACGGATCAAAAGTTATGAAGGAAACAAGTTGGAGGAGCTGCTATGTTCGCAATGCGAAGCAGCCAGCGAATGCTCGCTTCTCATTCGCAGTGCAAAGCTCCCAGTGAATGCCTAAATACACTGGGTTTGCTGTCCTATTTGCAGTGCGAACGTGTGGCAAACCGTGGCAGAACCAAAATAGGGTAATGTTCGCAGTGCGAACCTCTGGCGAATCTCTGGTAAATGCTCGCCTTCACCTTCGCCGTGTGAACAACCAGCGAATGTTTGCTTTCCCCTTCGCTAGGGGACTCGCAGTGCGAACCTGCGAAAACTGGATTTTCCAGCAGCGCTGTTATGGATCATTTGGGCCAAAATCCAACATTCCTTCAACCAAAAATCATCCAAATCATACCAGAACATAATCCAATCATACAACAAGTATTCCACACATTTTATATCACATTTCATCCATTAGATTTCATCGATTATCCGTTTAATAATTTTCTCTCAATTCTAACCTAAGTTCCAAACATCTATTTCTAGAACTTAGAGTGTCTAACTAGAACCCACTTGATAATTGAAGAGGAGTTTGAAGAAGATGATGAATCGATGAAGATGATCCACAAGCTTTCTTCTTCATCCATGGCTTTTCCCTCTTTCTCTTCTTTTCCTCTTTTCCTCCTTCTTCTTTCTATCTTTCTCTTTTCCTTTCTTTACACACACACACACATATATATATATATATATATATATATATATATATATATATATATATATATATATATATATATATATATATAATGCTTATTATATAATATAATTCCAACAGGGTAAAATATCTCCAATTGATATTTTATCGTCTAAACTAAATCGATCAATTATTAAAGTTACCTTAAAATCCTTTCGTGAATTGAAATAATTGATCTCTTCAGAGTTCAACAGTCGCTCTATTGATCCCAAATTTCAATACTTAAAGTACTTAGAGGATTCCATTAATCCAATATACCAAAGATAGAGCACATAGATATTCATCTGATCTCGTCTGATATCCAATTGAGCATTTCAATAATACGGGGTATTACACTCTCCCCCCTTAAATTGAAATTCTCCCCCAAATTTCCTCTATTCGGCCATAACCACCAATTGTATCCTGGTCTTAGATTCACACTTAACTTTACTTCCGTTCAAATTTCTGACACATTCCAATTCCAGCTTGATTCCACAGACCAAAAATCCATACTTTCACAATTTAACAACTTCACGTCTTTAATCAAATTCTTGTTCCAATATTGGGTAAACTTCAAACTTTTCCTTCCCAAATTCATCTGTTGTTTCCTTACTAAAACACTTAGTCGTATCTTATGGCAGAAAGAATGCACCATTCCACATTCCTCTACCGACTCACCACAAGACCGTAACATCTTATCTCAAGTTAGAACAACAACACTTAACACATCTTCCCGATGTAATTCAGTGATCTCTTAACTTCATGCTGTCAACGACGATTTATATTTCGATAACTTTCAACGTCCAAAACTACTCCATTAATATTTAGACGACTTCTTTACCAGTTCCATCTGGTCTAATGCTGTAAATTGTACTTACTAAATCCAATATTTCCTTCCTATCGTATCACACCAAAAGGTAATCCACTTAGAACAAGGTCTTCTTATTTCCATCCTTACAAGTAACAATCTTCCAAATCCCTACCATTCTGACCAACTCTTTCATCTGTCACATTCCACTGCGTAATTAATCTTAACAGTAGAGCATTACAAATTCTTAAGCGTTACCAAGTAGCTAACAGTCTGCGGAGGAATACGCTTATCCCTTAGGGTCCTTACTAACCAATGGCACCAGAAACTTAGTGACGTCCTATGGTATAACAATTTCCTTGCCAACACACAATCTACAAACATCGGTCCAACACTCTTCAGACGAAAAAGGTACAAGAGTTACACTTCTACAACCATGACAAATATAATTCCAAATTCAGTCTAACTCGAATAAATACATCTCAAAATACTTAACAACCTCCGGTTATGGTTACCACATTCCAAATCGATTATTCTTACGGTTTCCGACTTATTTAAGATGCCTTGTTGACACGAGATCTTAACCAACAACGTGTAACACCACTTATCAACACTTAATCATCCAAAGCGAAATTGCGAATTTCCATACTACTCACCCATCCACACACCACACTTTACACGTACACACACCCTCAAAGGACATGACACGTTTCTCCATTGAATCCACATTTCTCATTCGTTCCGTTCCACAACCAATTCCGAGTTACATGCTTAACTTCGAAGCGTCCAATTCTTACTCGTACTTGGAACGATAACTTTCAAATTCCTTCTCTGGGTCAAACACAATTGTACCTAACTGGTACCACTCTCACAGGGTCTGAATCCAATACCATGAGCTCACGGGAGTTAACAATTACTAACTTGGACCAACTGTTCATACCTTACTTAAAACCATAATTACACATCGAAGTACATTTACAAGATCAATACTTCGTGAGTATCCTCCAACTTCGTCCTTAAAGTTCTCAACAGTAGTACACTTAAGACTTTCCCATACTCAACCCAGTTCATAAGATTACTTCCTCGAAGTCAAATTCCTTTGTCATCTTACCAGATGATCAATTAAGTAACATCCTTCCTCAAGTTCCGACTTCAAAACACAAATCTGTCATTCCTTTACTTACTATCCCGTTTTCCATTTACACAATACTCTCCGCTTGGAGCAACAAAGGTAACAAAATGCAAATGATAGTCTCTAAGGGATTTCACAACTTACACACACACGTTAACTGATTAACCCTCTAAGTTAATCGGTTAACTCCTCAAAATTCAACGTAACACACCTTCCATGCACGTGTTAATCGGTTAACACTGCTGCCGAATCAAAACTATTTCTCATAATTCAAAACCATCCCTACTCCAACCATCAATCTGATTTGTTTTATCTTGGAATATCATTCTCTTATCGCGGTTCCTTAACTTGTATAACATTCACTAACCATGATCAACTCCAGGTAAAACCGACAAAGTTAAAACGCGTAGATTACACACTCCAACCAAGTGACTAGCAAAATTCCAAATTCTAACGCGGTCACACTACAAAACTTCAACGGGATAGTTCATACTTTACTCAACAATTACTCTAGCTGAAAGCCAACCATGACGACATTTTAAGGTTTAAGCCAAAACTCTCACTTGATTCGTCCATAAGCAAAACCCAACCAACAACAGTTACACGGTACCACAAAATTGATGGACATCCCATATCAAGCATACCACCTTATTCTCTCACTTGAACTCGTTGGTGAGAATTAAAACAACAACGTTCTCAGTCCAACTAAAGGGTAGATTCCTAATATTCTGATTGCTCACAAATACATAAGGTTCTTTATACTTGAAAATAGATCGGGGTAATGCATCCTCTTGAAGAACTTTTCCATCACTTCGTACATACTAACCAGGATTTCTTACCCTTACTATCCATTACACATCCCACTTACACCAAATTACTTAATGGAAGATTCGCAACCGACAATTCTCATCAACTATTAACAAAACCCTTCTGGTATAAATCATGCCATGATTTACACTTAGTCCGTAATAAGTCCTGATTTTGGTTTTTTTTTTGTTGATTACCGTAGTCTTACTTCTTAAGATATAACGCTCACTGCTCCACAAGGTACATCCCTTCACACTTGCCTTAAGAATAAGAATCCATTATGTACACTTGTGACCATGGTGCTACTACTACGCTTGTTCTTAAAACCAAGGTGTAACCTTTCTCATAACATACCATTAATACCGTTTTCCACATCGCGTTTACTTTGCTCTCCACGGTAACCCTCTTAGGTCCCAATATAAACCATCTTACTAAGATTCTCTTTAATCCAAGATGCTTACTCTGTCTCTTAATGCGAACTACTTCCGATCCATATCACTACACTTTCGTTACTAAATGGAGTTCATTCTTTCTCCAACACGATTCCTTATACAGTTCCTTGGGTAACTCGACATTTCCCAAATTCCGAATTGGTCTCTTACGGAAAATATAAAACCTGAAGTATTACCTTGAACTTAATCTCCACGCATAACTGAAGATACATAACTTATTTCTTACTCTTCTTTCTGCTCACACTTGTTTCACTTGAAGCATGTAGACATATCCTAGCGTTCCTTCACACCCTTCTCTACTACTTTAGGTTCCCATAGAAACCCAACGTCCTTAACTCTCAACTTTTAACCAGTTGAAAGACATTGTTCCGAACACATTCCTTAAGGTATTCTCGTCCATTCAAGGTATTATAGCGACCTTAGAAACTGAAGCACCAATACTTATCTCACTTCCGGACCTTACGTCACACATTCCATAATACAACTTTTCTTTTCCACGGAATGAGACTACTTGAAATTCTTACCCATAATAGTGGTCCATCCAGCACCACTAGCGACTTTACATATTCCTCAATACCTTAATCAATCGTCCGATAGAGGTCCTTAATCTTAAGACTCCATAAATTCCAAAGGATTGCTTGAGCAACACACCACTCTTTAATTCCATGCTACCCAAGCACAACTTCTACTAAAACCTCAACTGAGTTGATCAAAGCTCCACACTACTAACTCTTGGCTTGAGACTACCCTCACAGTACAAGTTCCGACAACAAGTTCCGATAACACTTCGGAGTCCTCGTGGTCGCTCAACCATGATTCTACCTATCACATACATAATATTAGGTTGATCAGGCCTAACACTACATAGTATGATATTAAGTTTCATGATGGCAAGATACACTTAAGAGGCAGGAATAGATTTACTTATGATGTTTCAAGGCTATGTCGAGGACACGACCTGCTTTGATACCAACTGTAATGCCCTGTATAATATATATCTAGAATAATACAATACACGCATTTTTTTTGGTACTGACACATCAAAAGTTCCTAATGGCATAGTTCACATACTTGTCCATTCTAAAAACACAAATACAATCTATGGCACAAGTCATGGAAACTAGCCAAAGAGAATAAAATCTAAGAATATACAACAAATACACAACGGAAATACTAAAACCGAGCTTCTCTTGAAACACCCGAGCCTCGCTCCACTTGTAACCAAACCTGCACCTAAAATAAAGCGACTATAGTGGGGTGAGATACATCAAATCTTAGTGAGTTCCCTATCCTATAGATTCTCTCGGCTTTACAGGGTTCTATCAATCCTAACTCAAGTCAAGGGGAAGGGAAAATGACCATGAGTACACAATCTCACAATCTCACACTACATGGAAACATGTCATGAGTCTGTTAACTCATAAATATCACACGGAAGGAATTACGTCCTGAGCCTGTTAACTCAAGAATCTCTCTAATCAATAACCGTACCAAGGCATCCCCTGTTCTCGCTAATCGGGTACCAAACCAATATTTCTCACTCGTATCCCGTAGGATAATTCCACAACTTTACATCGGCTATAAATATGCCTCGATCGGATTTACGATCCAAAAGATGTCAATTCAACATTTTGCAAAACATTACTTTCCTTCGTTTTCCACTAAATAAAATATCCCACATCATACCCAAGATAGAGGGTCGTCATAGCTTTTTATCAGATAGAGGGTCGTCATAGCTTTCTAATGACACCAAGAACGCCCCGATCCGAGTTACGGATCAAAAGTTATGAAGGAAACAAGTTGAAGGATCTGCTATGTCCGCAATGCGAAGCAGCCAGCGAATGCTCTCTTCTCATTCGCAGTGCGAAGCTCCCAGCGAATGCCTAAATACACTGGGTTCGCTGTCCCATTCGCAGTGCGAACGTCTGGCGAACCGTGGCAGAACCAAAACAGGGTAATTTTCGCAGTGCGAACCTCTGGCGAAAATTGGATTTTCCAGCAGCGCTGTTATGGATCATATGGGCCAAAATCCAACATTACTTCAACCAAAACTCATCCAAATCATACCAGAACATAATCCAATCATCAAACAAGTATTCCACACATTTTATATCACATTTCATACGTTAGATTTCATCGATTATCTGTTTAATCATTTTCTCTCAATTTTAACCTAAGTTCCAAACATCTATTTCTAGAACTTAGAGTGTCTAACTAGAACCAACCTGATAATCAAAGAGGAGTTTGAAGAAGATGATGAATCGATGAAGATGATCCACAAGCTTTCTTCTTCATCCATGGCTTTTCCCTCTTTCTCTTCTTTTCCTCTTTTCCTCCTTCTTCTTTCTATCTTTCTCTTTTCCTTTCTTTACATATATATATATATATATATATATATATATATATATATATATATAATGCTTATTATATAATATAATTCCAACAGGGTAAAATATCTCCAATTGATATTTTATCGTCTCAACTAAATCGATCAATTATTAAAGTTACCTTAAAATCCTTTCGTGAATTGAAATAATTGATCTCTTCAGAGTTCAACAGTCGCTCTATTGATCCCAAATGTGAATACTTAAAGTACTTAGAGGATTCCATTAATCCAATATACCAAAGATAGAGCACATAAATATTCATCTGATCTCGTCTGATATCCAATTGAGCATTTCGAGAATACGGGGTATTACACCATTTGTAGGTAAATAATTACACTTCATCTCTTTTTATAAAAAATTTATGATAGGTTTCATATTTATGTTAAAGTTTTTAAATTACAGTGTCATATATTAGCATTTTTCATTTAGTAGAATAAAGTGTCATATGTTAAGCAAGTGTCATTTACTTTATGATATATTTATTTCTTACACATTATTTTTACGTACGATTTTAACAGCCAAGAGCCTAAACCTATACTACATTATTACAAACCCATCCTTGGTGGCTTTGAAGCAAAACTAACCAAGGAAGAAGTGGATAGAATGGCAGGTGTGAAGTCACTAATTTTTAAATTTTGAAAACCAATTATATTTTTTCTTTATAGTAATAATTGTATGTGTAATAATGAAAATTTATATTGTAGGATTGGATGGAGTGGTGGCTACCTTTCCTGATAAAAAGAGACCTCTCGTTACAACAAAATTCTGGGATTTTATTGGTCTTCTAATGAATGTGAAAAGAGGATCTTATGAATCTGATGTAATCATTAGAGTAATAAATTATGGAATTTTTTCAGAATCAGAGAGTTTTAATGTTAAAGACTATGATCCACCGCCAAGCAAATGGAAAGGAGTTTGTCAAACCACTAATTTCACATGCAAAAAGTAAGATGTTATTTTTATACATATCTTAAAATAATTAATTTACAATAGAGTACAATACAAACATTTGTTGATATATATGCTTTTTTTGTAGTAAGTTAATTGGCACTAGATATATATATATATATATAACCATTTTGATTTTTTATTTTAATAAAAAAAAATGTGCGCGCGTGCACAAATGTAAGTAATAGTATGATTCTAAGATGGAGTAATATAAAAGAATATTTTATTCTCAATTTTTAAAATATGGCAGGTAAAAACTGGATATATGTGGAAATTTATGAATCACATACACATTGATATAAAAAATATAGAAAAAGAACATGAATATTGCACTAAGGTGGGGAAGAATAATTCCAATGCAATTCCAACTGATGGAAACCCTCCTCTAGATTTTCCTTTTTCTAAGCCTAACATATTAGCATTCTCAATAGAATTTCCAGCATCAGTTGATGTTGTATGTGTTCCATGAACCAAAAAATCTATGGGGTGAGTCATCTTTGTTTCATCGTCGATAACAACATAATATCTTAGGCCAAGTAATTTATTATACAAAACACACACACACACACACACACACAGAGATATATATATATATATATATATATATATATATATATATATATATTGATTTGAAGGTTTTAGTTATGAGACTTTTTTTAACATATGTCTACATATTTGTTATTCTATTGTTTCTTTGTATAAAGAAAGTGATTTTTAATTGTTAAGCTTTTGTTCATCTTGATATTAAAAAACATCGATATATTTGAATAAAACTTTTTTTTGGTATATTTTGGTTACAATAAGTTGACAAATGGTAGTAAATATAAGACTCCAATGTGTTTAAATATTCCTTTCTATATTTAGAAACAGAAATAACAAATGGTTGTAGGAGTCACATCATATAATTATGTAAAATACATTTTCTTTTAAGACTCACTAACAAAATCTTTATATATTCACAACGATCATAAAGCTTCGCCAAACCAAAATAACCTACCATCAAATTCATCTCACAATCTACAAGCACATTTTTAGCTTTCAGATTCCTCATGCAAATAAACTAAGCCCAAAAGCCACACCTTTTATGATCCTACACCTCTCTTCCCATTTCAGCATTCTTCAATTGTAGTGTTTTGGATTCTCCATTGATTTTGAAGCTCCAACCTGTTGGACAACTTGATGTGAATTTGAAAGGGTCGTCCGATTAATTAATGGAAGTCAATTCTATTTATTTATGTGGAAATTAAATAATTAATTATTATAATGAGTCACTCATCAAAACCTAGTCTTAACCTAGTTTTGATTGAATAACTCCCTCCCACTTTTTTCTCTCAACTCTCCCACTATTTTCTCTGCACTCTTCCACTATTTTCTCTCCATCATATCATTTGCTTATATTTTCTCTCCAACATTTTTAAAATTTCAAGTTTATTAATTTTTAACTATTTTTTTCTAGCATGACAGTTGACTGCAAATTTTCATTCAATCTCTTGCTTTTTAGTGTTACTCTTACTTCAATTTTCATATACTTATCTTTCCAAGACCATTTGTAGGTAAATAATTATACTTCATCTCTTTTTATAAAAGTTTTATGATAGGTTGCATATTTATGTTAAAGTTTTTAAATTATAGTGTCATATATTAGCATTTTTATTTTAGTAGAATAAAGTTTCATATGTTAAGCAAGTGTCATTTACTTTATGATATATTTATTTCTTACACATTGTTTTTACGTACAAATTTAACAGCCAAGAGCCCAAACCTATACTACATTATTACAAACCCAGCCTTGGTGGCTTTGAAGCAAAACTATCCAAGGAAGAAGTGGATAGAATGGCAGGTGTATAGTCACTAATTTTTAAATTTGAAAATTGAATGATATTTATTATTTATACTAATAATTGTATGTGTAATAATGAAAATTTATATTGTAGGATTGGATGGAGTGGTGGCTACCTTTCCTGATAAAAAGAGACCTCTCGTTACAACAAAATTCTGGGATTTTATTGGTCTTCTAATGAATGTGAAAAGAGGATCTTATGAATCTGATGTAATCATTAGAGTAATAAATTATGGAATTTTTTCAGAATCAGAGAGTTTTAATGTTAAAGACTATGATCCACCGCCAAGCAAATGGAAAGGAGTTTGTCAAACCACTAATTTGACATGCAAAAAGTAAGATGTTATTTTTATACATATCTTAAAATAATTAATTTACAATAGAGTACAATACAAACATTTGTTGATATATATGCTTTTTTTGTAGTAAGTTAATTGGCACTAGATATATATATATATATAACCATTTTGATTTTTTATTTTAATAAAAAAAAATGTGCGCGCGTGCACAAATGTAAGTAATAGTATGATTCTAAGATGGAGTAATATAAAAGAATATTTTATTCTCAATTTTTAAAATATGGCAGGTAAAAACTGGATATATGTGGAAATTTATGAATCACATACACATTGATATAAAAAATATAGAAAAAGAACATGAATATTGCACTAAGGTGGGGAAGAATAATTCCAATGCAATTCCAACTGATGGAAACCCTCCTCTAGATTTTCCTTTTTCTAAGCCTAACATATTAGCATTCTCAATAGAATTTCCAGCATCAGTTGATGTTGTATGTGTTCCATGAACCAAAAAATCTATGGGGTGAGTCATCTTTGTTTCATCGTCGATAACAACATAATATCTTAGGCCAAGTAATTTATTATACAAAACACACACACACACACACACACACACACACACACAGATATATATATATATATATATATATATATATATATATATATATATATATATATATATATATATTGATTTGAAGGTTTTAGTTATGAGACTTTTTTTAACATATGTCTACATATTTGTTATTCTATTGTTTCTTTGTATAAAGAAAGTGATTTTTAATTGTTAAGCTTTTGTTCATCTTGATATTAAAAAACATCGATATATTTGAATAAAACTTTTTTTTGGTATATTTTGGTTACAATAAGTTGACAAATGGTAGTAAATATAAGACTCCAATGTGTTTAAATATTCCTTTCTATATTTAGAAACAGAAATAACAAATGGTTGTAGGAGTCACATCATATAATTATGTAAAATACATTTTCTTTTAAGACTCACTAACAAAATCTTTATATATTCACAACGATCATAAAGCTTCGCCAAACCAAAATAACCTACCATCAAATTCATCTCACAATCTACAAGCACATTTTTAGCTTTCAGATTCCTCATGCAAATAAACTAAGCCCAAAAGCCACACCTTTTATGATCCTACACCTCTCTTCCCATTTCAGCATTCTTCAATTGTAGTGTTTTGGATTCTCCATTGATTTTGAAGCTCCAACCTGTTGGACAACTTGATGTGAATTTGAAAGGGTCGTCCGATTAATTAATGGAAGTCAATTCTATTTATTTATGTGGAAATTAAATAATTAATTATTATAATGAGTCACTCATCAAAACCTAGTCTTAACCTAGTTTTGATTGAATAACTCCCTCCCACTTTTTTCTCTCAACTCTCCCACTATTTTCTCTGCACTCTTCCACTATTTTCTCTCCATCATATCATTTGCTTATATTTTCTCTCCAACATTTTTAAAATTTCAAGTTTATTAATTTTTAACTATTTTTTTCTAGCATGACAGTTGACTGCAAATTTTCATTCAATCTCTTGCTTTTTAGTGTTACTCTTACTTCAATTTTCATATACTTATCTTTCCAAGACCATTTGTAGGTAAATAATTATACTTCATCTCTTTTTATAAAAGTTTTATGATAGGTTGCATATTTATGTTAAAGTTTTTAAATTATAGTGTCATATATTAGCATTTTTATTTTAGTAGAATAAAGTTTCATATGTTAAGCAAGTGTCATTTACTTTATGATATATTTATTTCTTACACATTGTTTTTACGTACAAATTTAACAGCCAAGAGCCCAAACCTATACTACATTATTACAAACCCAGCCTTGGTGGCTTTGAAGCAAAACTATCCAAGGAAGAAGTGGATAGAATGGCAGGTGTATAGTCACTAATTTTTAAATTTGAAAATTGAATGATATTTATTATTTATACTAATAATTGTATGTTTAATTATGAAAATTGATATTGTAGGATTGGATGGAGTGGTGGCTATCTTTCCTGGAAAAAAGAGACCTCGCCTTACTACAAAATGCTGGAATTTTATTGATCTTCCAATGAACGTGAAAAAAGAATTTTATGAATCCGATGTGATCATTGGAATAACAGATTCTTGAATTTGGTCAGAATCAGAGTGTTTCAATGATAAAGGCTTTGGTCCATCACCAAGCAAATGAAAGGGAGTTTGTTAAACCACTAATTTCACATGCAACAAGTAAGATTTTATTTTTAAATCTCATTTTAAAATATTAATTTACAATAGAGTATAATATAAAAAATTGTTGATAAACATTTTTTTTGTAGTAAGTTAATTGGGGAGAGATATTATGGTGCTACCGACGATAAATTAATGAACTCCCGCATAGACTTTTACGGTCATGGAACACACGTAGCATCAACTGCTGTTGGGAATCCTATTAAGCATGCAAGTATGTCCGGATTAGGAGAAGGAACATCTAGAGGTGGAGTTCCATCAGCCCAAATTAATGTATATACGGTGTGTGGGATTCATGCATGTGATACGAGAAGAATTCATGACCCTTTCTATGATGCGGTGTCACATGGAGTTGATAAAATATCAGTGTCAATGGGATGATAAACGGAAAACAAACAAAAAATTGTTAACGATGAACTATCGGTTAGATCCTTCCATGCAATGACTCATGGAGTCTTAACTGTATTTTCTGAAGGAAACTTTGGTCCAACAACAGCTTCCTTAGCGAATTTATTACCATGGTCTATTATTGTGGGTGCTGGAACTTTAAATAGAAAAATTATAACCAAGGTGAAATTAAGAAACAACAAGATTTATGAGGTAAATATTTGTTTCCATAATATTATATAATATAATTCAATAGAGTAAAATATCTCCAATTGATATTTTATCGTCACACACCAATTGATCAATTATTAGAGTTACCTTAAAATACTCTCTTGATCTAATAAATAATGATTTGTCCCTTTATTGAATAATTGATCTCTTCAGAGTCCATTAGTTGCTCTATTGATCCCAAATGTCAATACTTAAAGCACTTAGAGGATTCCATAAATCTAATGAACCAAGATAGAGAACATAGACACTCATTTGATCTCATCTAATATCCAATTGAGAGTTTAGATAATATGGGGTATTACACTCTCCCCCCCCCCCCCCCCCCCCCCCGTTAAATTGAAATTCGCCCCCAAATTTCCTTTATTCAACACTAATCACAATTGTATCACTGTCTTAGATCCACACTTAACTTTACTTCCATTAAAATTTCTGACGTATTCCAATTCCAACTTGACTTCCCATACCAAAATCCTTGTTTTCACAAATTATCAAACGTCACGTCCTTAGTTGTACTCTTGTTCCAATAATGGGTTAACTTCAAACTTTTTTTTTTCCGTAATTCATCTCTTGTTTCATAGTAAAAGACTTGGTCGCATCCTACCTTCGGAAGGAAAAATACCATTCTAAACTTTTCTACTGAGTCACAACACAAAACCATAATACCTTATCTTGGTTTAGGATAACACACTCATCAAATCCTCATCTTAATACAATTACCGACAACCATCCTTTCCTAAATCCTTTAACTTTCTAACCACTTCATAATTAGTTAAATGACTTCTTTACCAGTTCTATCTGGTCTGATGCTATACATTGTACTTATCACGTCCAATATTTCATTTCTTTCGTATCACACAAAAAGGTAACACACTTAGAACAAGCTCTTCTTATTTCCATACTTATAAGCAACAATCTTTCAAATCCTTAATATTCTGACTGAACTCCTTCATCTGTCACCTTCCACTGCGGAATCCAAAATCTAACAATGGAACACCACGAATTCTTAAGCACTACCAGGTAGCTAATCAGTCTACAGAGAAACACACTTATCCACTGGGGTTCTTACTAACCAACGGCATAAGAAACTTACTGACGTCTTATGGTAGAACAATTTCCTCGCCAACACACAATATTTTAACATCTGTCCAACACTTTCCAGAAGTATTGGTAAAAATCGTGAGTGTAAGCTATTGATTAACTTAACTCAAAAAGCAAGAGTCTCCACCGCACTTTTATTTTGTCCAAAAGGAAAGGAAAAAGAGCGAACAAAACCTAAAGAAGTTCTAAAACAAGAACAAATGAATAGAGACTGGGTAAGGGGGTTGGTTACGCAATGGGAAGGTATTAGCACCCAAAACATCAATAGTACCCTATAGGAACCCTTTGAAATATCTACCGCTTTTTGGTTTGAAAAGGTTTGCTTGAAAAGAGATTGGAGAGATGAGAAGAGAAATTGTTTTTTAATATTTTTGTGTTTGGAGAGACTTATCATCTCATGCCTACGTACCGACAAAGTGCAATGTAGGATCAAAGCCTCGTAGTTCGTGGTACAAAGAATGAAATTTGTTTGTTTTGGTTGATTTTAACTGTAAAGACAAGTCGTCATTTCCAAGCGAATAATTTCGCTTAAAGAAATGAATCATGTCTAAACTTATGAAAAAGTTTTAAAGTAAAAGTGCACAAGGCACAAAAAAAAAGATTGATGAGTTGGTGTTTTTTAAAGTCTTTTTGAAATGGTCAAAATATGATTAATATGGATTAACATTAATTAAAGAAAAGAAAGTTTAAAAATCACTTTACCAAAGTCAAGGTTTTATTACCATAGTCTAAGATTAGAAGCACAAGTTTTTTAGAGGTTTTGGCCTTTATTAATATTTTTGGTCCAAGTGGACAAAGAGAAAAAGGCATAAGCATAAACATGTGTCCAAGGGACAAAGGAAAAATTGCGGAAGCATAAACATGTGTCCAACGAACAAAGGAAAAACTGCGGAAGCATAAACATGATGTGATAAAATGAGCAATGAGCAATAAAAATAAAGAGACGTAGGGAGCGAGAAGGAAACATAAAGTTAGAAGTTAGTAATTAGTAGCACAAGACTCTAGTACCATAAGCCTTCACTGATTATTCCGTTTCGCGTTTTGAACTATAGTGATTAAACAATGTACTTAGGACAAGGTTGATGAAGACTTGTTAGAAGATTGATAGAATCAAAGCCTCTACAACAACAAGCTTCAAAGATTTTGAACCTAATACAAAAGATTAACCAACATTGGGTTGACACGACCAATCAAGGTCCGGACCACAAAAGTTCAAATTCCGAATTGGATAAAGAGGGACAAATGTTGCGCTATGTTAAGCAATCGCCGAGTAATTTACAGAGTAATTACCCTACAATGAGGCCGGTCAATAGATCTTTGTGCTAATGCATGCCAGATGAACGATATGTAAATCGTCATCCGAAAGCAATACCGTACAAAAAGAAAAGAAGGTAGCGATATATTCTTGATCAAAATTGGACAAAGAAATTCTAAGATCCATAAGACTTTCATCTATCAAAATAAAAAACGGAAATAGATGAAGAGAAAGCCAAATTGAGTTACACTTTTAAGATCCTTTCATCTTCAAGTTCAATCACCTTTCATTGATAGGTTTAAGTGTGAAAACATATCACTAATTCAAAGCACCTCAAATGAATTCAACAATTCATTTAAAGATAGATTTGAACTAATGAATATTTAATTACTTTAACCATATCCAAAGTCCATTGAAATTGAAGAGAAATTAATCTCAACAATGCATTTCAAGGCTAAAACAAGAAGAAAGGGGAAGAAGGAGGAAGCAAAGCCAAAACAGTCCCAAAAATAGGTGAAAAACACCATTCTGTTCAGTGCGAATCGATTGCACCAGTGTGCAAATCGATTCCACACCGACAGATTGCAAAAACAAGGCAAAAAAACAGCACTGTGCAATCTATTGCATGAAAATAAAAATCGATTGCATCCTACTGTAGCAGCAAAAATTCAGCAAATTCAGCATGATCATGATCTAAAACTTTCTTCAAATACCTCATGATCATGGAATCAAAAGTGCACGAAAATTCAAAGCAAATAATAAAAAATACCAGTAATTAAACACAATTACAAGATCCAAAAGATCAAGTAACAAGGATCTCAAAGATCTACATTATGGAAGATGAAATTGAAGCTTCAGCAATGGTGAATGATGAATAAACACTTCAAATCCGAAAATTCCTTCAAATTGTTTCAAGATTCACACACCAAAGCCTTGATCTACAAGAATTAATGAACAAAACAAGTTTGGATGAAGGTTTAGCTCAAAGTTGAACAAGATTCAATGTGAATTCTTGTTAACTTTCCAAAGAAGAAAAGTGAGCTTTGGTGAATTTTGTGGCCGGGAAGAGAATTTGCAAGAGGTTTGTTGGCTATCAAAAGCTTCAAGAGAAATTTTAGCAAGGTGAATTTGGCTCTCAAAAGCTTGTAGAATGAATGAAATGAGGCCTCTATTTATAGAATTTAGGCTAGGAAAATTGGTGGTTTGGAATTTGGTTTGGAAGATCAAAATTAGGCTTGGAATTTGAATTTGGAGGGAAATCATAAAAAGAGTGGTGATTAGTGGAGGTACATGGTGGGAATTAATTGTGGTAATGTAGGGGAATTATTTTTGGGTGATCTAGAATATTACCAAATGATGAAATTGGTTCCAAATGCTTCAAAATTTGAAAAATGCTGATTTTGGCCAATTCTGTCTTTGTGCAATAGATTGCACTATAGCGCGAATAGATTGCACTGCTGAAAACTTCAAAATCTAGGCAAAAAATGAATGGTACAATCAATTGGACCAATAGTGCAATCGATTGCACAGTTGAAAAACTTGAAAAATGCCCTGTTGGATGGATTGTTTTGGCTCTGGCTCGATTTCTCTTGCTTGTCAAAGAAGGCATGGAAATAAACACATGAACCTTGGAGTCTCTTGAATAATAATTAATTAAATCTTGGAAACTCTTGATCAGATAATTTTTGAATTGATTGCAGATCAACTTTGACTTTGTTCAGATGAAATTCATTCGAGCCGAGGGACTGCTTTTTTTGGTATTTTTAACCTGTTCTTCCCCTGAAAATGTTAGTGAAAGAAAACAAAATATTTTTGGATTTTGATTAAAGATTATTAAACATAAACAAATTAAGCAAAAAAAACAACTAACAAACACACACACACTCAAAGATCCCTGCAAGGCACAATCCTACAAAAGAGGGAACCAATGTGTGATCTTGTTTGTGGTATGAAGTGCAAAAAGACATGTGGGATCTTAGGGGTAAAAATCAGGGTATTACACTAGACGATACAGCTGCAGGAGTTACACTGTTACTACCATAACATATACAACTCCAAATTCATTCCAAACTCGAATAATTCATCCAAAAGTAGTTTAACAACTTCGGTTTCTGGTTACAACATTCCATATCAATTCTTCTTACGGGTTTTCTGACTTACTCAAGGTCTCTTGTTGACACGAGATCTCAACCAATAACACATAACACGATCACTAAACTTCAATCATATGCGAGTCACCACTTATCAGAAACTTAAACCATCCAAAGCGCAATTGTGAGTTTCCATACCACTCACCAATTCACATACAACACTCCAACTACACACACACCTTCGAAGTCCATACCACGCTTCACAATTGAATCCACCTCGCTCAATTGTTCTGTTCCATATATGATTCAAGTTACATGCTTAACTTCGGAACGTCCAATTCTTACCCGATCTTGGAAGGATAACTTTCAAATTTCCTCCCTGGATAAAGTATAACTATACACATCCGGTACTACTCTCACGGAGTCTAAATTTGATGCCATGAACTCGTGGAAGATAACAAATACTAAACTTTGACCAACCATTCATACCTTATAAACACCATAATTAAAAATACCGAAATATTCCTTGCGAGACCGATACTTCATGAGTGTTCTCTAACTTAGTCCTTAAGGCTCTCAACAGTAATGATAACAATATACCTAAGACTTTCCCACCTTTAACACAATTCACAAGATTACTTCCCCAAAAGTCAAACTCCCTCGTCGTCTGAATAAATGGTCAACTATGCAACACCTTTCCAGAAGTTCCAATTTCAAAAACATAATTGCATCTTTTAATTACTTGCAATCCAGTTCTCCATTCACACGACACTCTCCAATCGGGTAACAAAATCCAGATGATTGTTTACAAAGGATTTCACAATTTACACACACGTAAATCGATTAACCGTCTGTGGTTAATCGATTAACGCCTCAAAATTCAGCGTAAAGCACCATCCTTGCATGTGTTAATCGGTTAACCACACTGTGTTAATCGGTTAACACTGCTGCAGAAGCTGAAAAAACTAATTTCTTATAAGTTAAAAGCCATCCAAACTTAAAACCCTCACTCCGGTTTGTTCTAACTTGAAATATCATTCTCAACTCGCGGCTCCTTAACTTGTATAACATTCACCAACCATGATCAACTCAAGGTAATACAGAACAAAGTTAAAACATGTGGATGACACACTTCAACCAAGTGACAAAGCAGAATTCCAAATCCTAATGCGATCACACGACAAATCTTCAGCGGGATAGTTCGTTTTCTACTCAAACAACTACGCTAGCGGGGAGCTAATAATGGCGACGTTCTAGGGTTTTAGCCACAACTCGTACTTGATTCGTCCATAAGCAAAACCCAACACGCAGCCATTAAACGGTACCACAAAAGTGATGGACATATCATATCGAGCGTACAACCTTGTTCTCTCACTTGAACTCCTTGGTGAGAAATAAAACAACAACGTTCTTAGTCCAATCAAAAGGTAGATTTCGAATACACTTAAAAATCGAGGCAATGCATCCTCTTGAAGAACCCGTCCATTACTATGTAAGTATTAACCGGGATTTCTTACCTTTCACTATCCATTGGACACTACACTTACACCAAATTCACTTAATGAAAGATTCGCAACCGACAATTCTAATCAACTATTTACAAAACCCTTCCGGTATAAATCGTTCCATGATTTACACTTAGTCATTAATAAGTCCTGATTTGCTTCTCGTTGTTTACCGCAATCTTGCTTCTTAAAATACATTATTCACTGTTCCACAAAGTACGTCCCTTCACACTTGTCTCAAGAATAAGAATCCATCACGTACACTTGTGACCACGGTGCCACCACTACGCTTGTTCTTAATTAAAGCTTTAACAACATCCTAATAACTCTATTGCAAACTCGTCCAAAATACATTTTGTTATCACTTCCTCATAACATACTGTTAATATCATTTTCTACCTTGCGTTTGCTTCGCTGTCCACGGTAATCCTCTTAGGTCAAAATATAAAACCATCTTACTAGAGTTTCCTTGAGTCCAAGGTACTTACTCCATTTCTTGACATAAACTTCTTCCGGTCTGTATCACTTCACTTTTTTTTGTTACGAAATAAAGCTCATTTATTCTCCAACACAACACCTTATACTGTCCCTTGTGTAATTTAACAATTTCCAAATTGGTCTCTCACCTAATATAGAAATCCTGATGTATCATCTCTAACTTAATCTCTCTTCATAATTGAATACACGCAACTTATCTCCTACCTTCGTTCGACACGTACTTATTTCACTTGAAGCGTGTAAACACATCCTTGTGTTCCTTCTCACACTTCTCTACTACTTTAGGTTCCCATAAAAGCCGAATATCCTTAACTCTCCACTTTTAACCAGTTGGAAGATAATGTTCTGAACACATTCCTCGAGGTACTCTCATCCATCCAAAATGCTATAGCGACCTTAGCAACTGAAGCACCAATACTTATCTCACTTCTGAACCTTACGTTACACGTTCCACAAAACAACTTTTCTTTTTCACCTGATGAGATTACTTGAAATCCTTATCCATACTAGTGGCCAATCTAGCTCTAGTAGTGATCTTACATATTCCTCAATACCTTGACCAATCGTTCGATAGAGATCCTCGACTTTCAGACTCCATTCATTCCAAAGGATTGCTTGAACCACACAACAATATTCATTTCCATACTACCCAAATCACAACTTCCACTAAGATCTCGACTGAGCTGACCAAAACTCCTCACTACTAACTCTTAGCTTGAGCCTACCCTCACAACACAAGTTCTGACAACACTTCGGAGTCCTCGCGGCCGCTCAACCATGATTCTACTTATCATATATATAACATTAGGTTGATCAGGCCCAACACTACATAGTATGATATTAAGATTCATGCTGGAAAGACACACTTAAGAGGCAGGAATAGATTTACTTATGATGTTTCAAGGCTAGGTCGAGGACACGACCTGCTCTGATACCAACTATATCGCCCTGTATAATATATACCTAGAACAATATCATACCCGTGTTTTATTTGGTATTGACACCATCATAAGTGACTAATGGCGTAATTCACATACTTGACCAGTCTAAAAACATCAACACAATCTATGGTACAAGATATAGAAACTAGCCAACACAATAAAAACTAAGATCAATATACAATATCCTCAATTGTATACAACAAATTACACAGCGGAAAACTAAAGCTAAGCTTCTCTTGAAACATCCAAGCATAGCTCTACTTGAAAATGAAACTTCAAACAACGCCAGAAAAAAATAACAAAAATAATGGGGTGAGATATTAATCTCAGTGAGTTTCCTATCTTATGGATTCTCTCGGCTTTACAGGGTTCTAGCCAATCCTAACGCAAGTCAAAAGGGAAGGGAAATGACCTTAAGTTCTCAATCTCACACTATATGGAAACATGTTCATGAGTCCGTTAACTCAAAATATCACTAATCGATAACCTTATTAAGGCATCCCCTTTTCCCGTCCTCTTCTACGTCTAGAAGTCGGAATGAGTCATGGATCCTCGTAGATTACTTGGCATACGAGATGGATTTGGAAATTAAGGGACATGTTATCACCTTACGAATCGTCACTTCACACGGTCCGTACACCGTCACAAGTCTCTTTACCATATAGGTTACATTCGTACCATACTCGGGAATCAACCCTACCAAGTAATCGTGCATTCATTCCAGAGGAGCTCGTCACTCATGGAACGACACATATTAGTGAAACAGTTCTGATTTCGTGATCTCACACACAAACGTGATTGTATTCGACAATCACAAGGCTACATTCGCCTTAAGGCCCATTCTCCTTTTCTCATAATTACAATGGTTCACACATGTTCCATACTAGTGTCTTATTCAGTTCTAGACCATTTCGATATTTGGATGCACGCCTCGGCTTCGAGTGCACGAGCGTCGTCATCTAGATTCTCTATCATAATCCTAGTCATAACCTTGAATCATACCATTTGGTTTTGGGGTAAGGTTTCCTCACACTTCCTAATTCATTTTAAGCATGTTATCACACAATCACATTATACATATATCATACACATTGGAATATAACAATATCAATCATAAAACACACATGATAGCATGACACGTCAAACATAATCCATATAGTAGTTCACACACATTTTAAGGCATACAAGCCACTACTATCCTATACCAAGCATCCTTGGTTAAATCATGGTCTAACATTACCATTTACTATCTTATTGGATCATCTTTCCAAAGGCTCTGGACTCGTAACAATTGGATTCCCGATCCTTGAGTTTTGGTGGAAACAAAATTACATACATTACATTTCTATATTTATCTTATCAATCCATGGCATATAACCATGTTTCTACCTCACCATCACATAGAGCATAAATTTAGCTTTCCAACGCTTCCAAGAACGCATCAATCGGAATCACGGTTCAAAAGTTATGAATTTTCAAACATTTTTCAAAAGTTACAGCAATGTAACCGGTTACCTCAAACATGTAACCGGTTACTTCACCTTTGTTTCACGTAAAAACCCCTTTTTTCTTCAGGTAACCGGTTACCTCAACCATGTAACTGGTTACTTCACTGAACCAGAGCCAAAAACCTGTTTTTCTCAGCATAAACTTCAAAGGAACTTCAGAGAAACTCAATGGAACATCTAAGCAATTATCATAGATCATATTCACACATAATCCAAGCATGATATGCATTTTATATTGCATTTTAACCGTTAAAACATCAATCCACATGATTCTCACAATCTATTACTTTCTATTTCTAGGTTTTCAAAACCTAACTTCTACTCTTAGAGTTCAACCTAGAACCCACCTGATAATCGAAGAGGAGTTTGAAGAAGATGATGAATAATGAAATGAATCCAAACTTCTTCTTCTTCCTGGAGCTTTTCTCTCTTCTTTCTCGGTTTTCCTCTTTCTCTTCTTTCTCCAACTTTCTTCTTTTTTAATTTTTCTTCTTCTCTTACTAACAAACACACACACACACACACACACACACATATATATATATATATATATATATATATATATATATATATATATATATATATATATTGTTCTGGACTGGGCTGAGGCTTCCTACAGTCAAACAGGCCCAATCCATACAACTCGAGGAAACCCAACAAAGTCCTAGAGAAGGACACATGACTACCATACTCAAGACCGAAAGCCTATCGAGCACCTTAAGAATCCGAGGACACTCAAGCATTCGAGGACAACGAAAGACGTCACACCCAGACGAGGACCTCCTCGACAGATTAGCTTCTCCCCGCGAGAACACTCCTAATCCCCGCTGACTCGTAGGTCCTCGACATACATGGTTCGCCTCCTTTAAACCAGGTCCAAACCACGACCACCACATCTCCTCGACACTATAGACTCGTCCCCGAGGAGACCATCAACGGTCTTATCTACATAAATACGTTTCACGTAACCGTCTAATAATGATATTAAAAGGACAGTTACACTAGGGTGTTGACCACGAGCTGGTCATTATTACTACACGTAAACCCTAGCAGTTATTTGGAACGGGTCACATGCTGGTCCCACCCGTTGCAAATAACCGTTGGCCACGCGCTGGGGGTCCCTTATAAAAACCCTCTCACCTTAGAGGGTCAGGTTAAGTTAACTTCATACTCACAATCATACTCTCTGTATTTGTTGTGCACTCACTGACTTAAGCATCAGAGTGTTCTACAGGTACACCCCCCCCCATTGTCTTGCATCATCACTGAAGTAGCAGTCATTCCAGACATGGTTGGCCACTTTCAAACATTCTGATCCAGGTACGATCAGTGGCGCCGTCTGTGGGAACTCATTAACTTCCACGTTTTTCCCCTGCGATAAACCAAAGTTTCCTCGTTCAAATACCAGCAATGGCCAACCCATCCGCGAATCAAGCCGTGGATAATGTCATCGCTCAACTTGGTGGTAACACCCATGGCGATAACGATGTTCTCCAACCCGTCGTGGAGAATGATGTCAGAGACGGAGTCACCGCTTCCCCATCTTCCGATGAGGTAGAATACGAGGCTGCTCAACAAGACGCACATGAAGCAACCCTCCTGCCCGCATATCAGTCCATGGACCCACCACCAAATGCGGATCCAAGCACTGCTTCTTTGTTTGCATTGGTCAATCAGACCAATCAAATGATCTTCAACCAAAACTTACGAATTGAGAAGCTGGAAAAAGGCCGTGGTCGCTCTTCCACGCGAAAGCACCGACTACCCCCTTATCTCGGGCACTCACTGTCTCCGGTGGAATCTCGTAGTCGCTCCCCAGCAAATAAAGGTCACAGGCCACGTTTGGAGCGCAACCAGACCGAGCATCTGGTGAAGCGCCATCGCTCCCCGCCACCAAAAGCGGCCACTCGTCCCTTGAAGATTAAGAAGAGAAAACGTATGTCGTGGAGCCAAGAGTCCGCCACCAAGAAAGCTCCCCGAGACGCCACTATACTCGGGGTCATATTTCTCTTTCTGTATCCCCAGGAGATAACGATGACGAAGACTACCGGACTCCCTTATCCAGACAAATAATGGAAGCCCCTATTCCTAAAGGCTTGGAGAGACCCCCAGCCTTGGGGACGTACGATGGGACATCTGATCCAGACGACCATGTCGAGAGCTTCGAGGCTCTTCTCGATTTTAGAAACGTTTCCGGTGCTATCAAATGTCGGCTATTCCCTACAACTCATCGAAAAGGGGCCATGGCTTGGTACAAAAACCTGGCAAGTGAATCTATAACGTCCTGGAAAGCTCTGAGGGAACGTTTCAGGAAGCATTTTACGGCTTCACGAAGGCATCCAAAAACTATATCATCCTTGGAGGCCATCTTCCAAGATAAGAAAGAATCCCTCCGGAGCTACATAGAGAGATTCAACAAAGAGGCGGACGAGGTCCACACGACCGACCATATCAAATTATATCTTATCATCAAAGGACTGCGGGTTGGTTCCAAGTTCGCGGAATCTGTCGGATTACACTGTCCTTTCAGCTTTAAAGGATTCATTGAACGAGCTCAATCACACATCGAGTTCGAAGAAGCTGAAGCCGCCCAGATTGCCCTTGATTTAAGGAGGAGAGAAGGCCCCTGCGGCCGGAACCGCGAAGACTCCCCCACGCCTAGACGAGGAGGGGAGAAGAGAAGAGAAGACTCTCCTCCACCGAGGCGAGCCGGGGAGAGGAAGAAAGAAAATCGACATAAAGAACCCCGGGAATCTCGAGGACCTGCCGGTCTTTTCAAAGATTACACTCCACTAAATGTGTCCCGAGCATGCATTTTCAGTGACTGTGCAAATTTGGAGTTCATAAAAGGGGGAATCCGCTTCCCAAAGCCAACAGCTCCCAAACCAAATACCGATAAATCCAAGTACTGCCGGTTCCATCGCAGTCACGGGCATGTTACTGAGGATTGCATCCACCTTAAGGACGCAATCGAAACGTTGATCAAAGAAGGCTACCTGAAAAAATATGCCAAACAAGATGAAGCTCCCTGACCTTCCGGCCAAGAAGCTCTAAATACCGAAGAGTCAAACCATCCAGACAACAGAAAACTACAGGTCGCCTTAAGCATCACACGACCTGAAGACTTCGGTTTCCTTGGAAATATTAGCGATGCTGAACCTGTTCGAAACATGTGGAAGAGCTTCCCAACGGAAGAGCTAGTAAGTGTTCGCAGTACCTGGGAAAATTTTCCACAAGCCCTAGTCATATCAGGCGGAGATCCTGAACTGGTGACCGTCGACTCAATAAAGAGAAAGTTCGACGAACTAAGGACATCCACTCCTCGAGACCCAACTCTCAGCTTATCTCGTGGAAAATCATGCCCCATAAGTTTCTATCTCGAGGAATTACCAGGTGGATCCCCGAATGCTAATATACCCCTCCTAATTCGTGGACAGATGGCCAACTTTGATGTGCATCGGATTTTGGTCGATCAAGGAAGCTCGGTGGACATCATGTACACTCGGCTCTTCGATACTCTCCAGCTGACAAAGCATCACCTGTCCCCATATGTGGGATCCGATCTACAAGGCTTCAACGATGCATCTACTAGACCTCGAGGTTATGTAGAATTGGTGGTCACATTCGGAGCAGGAGAAACAGCTCGACAGGCGAAGACGCGTTTCCTAGTAGTCGACTGTACTTCTCTCTACAACTGCATCTTGGGAAGGACCACCTTGGCCAAAATAACAGCTGTACCATCCACTGTCCACCTAAAAATGAAGTATTATACTACTCGAGGATGGGTGGTAACCCTACATGGGGATATTGAAGCAGCCAGAAGATGTTCCGATGCAGCGATCAATGGCCTTAGTGTCGTCGGTGGTGTTCACCCCAAAAGGGCAGCTGTAGATGTCGCACAAGTTCCGCTGCCGCCGGTCAGTGCGGTCGACCCCGAAAATGGAGGCTGCTGAAAAAGATGTAAAAGACCTCCTAGAGGCAAACTTTATTTTGGAAGCCAAGTACACCACTTGGTTGTCCAATTTTGTATTTGTTAAAAAATCTAATGGAAAATGAAGGATGTGCATTGACTACACGGATCTTAATCGGGCATGCCCGAAAGGCTCTTACCCATTTCCTAACATCGACCGATTGGTCGACAACTCTGCAGGATTTAAACTCTTATCTTTCATGGACGCTTATTTGGGATATAACCAAATCCCCATGGATGAGGCCGACAGAAAACACACAGCTTTTATGACCGAGTCGGGCAATTACTATTATAACGTGATGCCCTTTGGTCTGAAAAATGCTGGCGCCACCTACCAACGGATGATGAACAAGGTCTTCCAAGCGGAAATTGGCGACATGATCGAAGTCTATATGGACGACATGATCGTCAAATCCGCAGAAGAAGTCGACCACGCTACCCATCTTAAAAAGGTGTTCGACACAACTAGGAAATGCCGCATGAGATTCAATCCCGACAAGTGCACTTTCGGTGTTCGAGCTGGGAAATTCCTCAGATTTTACCTTACAGAGAGAGGAATTGAAGCAAATCCCGACAAATGTAAGGCCTTTTCCAAAATTCCCACTCCAAACTCGAAGAAATTGATACAGTCACTTAACGGGATGCTCACTGCTCTCTCCCGTTTTGTCGCCAAATCCGCCCAATACGCACTCCCCTTTTTCAAACTTCTTTGACAAAAAGCAACATTTGAATGGAGTGAAGAATGCGAACAAGCCCTCCTCCACCTAAAACAAGTCTTGTCACAGCCCCCGGTCTTATCCCGACCAGACGACGGAGAAACTCTCTTTTTGTACCTGGCCATCACCGGCGAAGCAGTAAGTGCTGTCCTCATACGGGAGACCCCAGACGGACAAAAACCGGTTTATTTCACGAGCAAAGCTCTCCAGTGTCCCGAGCTCAGATACCAACAGATTGAGAAGGTCGCCTTGGCACTCGTAACGGCAGCCAGAAGACTCCGACATTACTTCCTGGCCCACACAATAGTGGTAAGAACCGAGCAGCCTATCAGACAGCTCCTTAGTCGGCCAGACATGGCGGGGAGAATGCTCCGGTGGTCTCTCGAGCTATCCGAATTCGACGTTCGATATGAAGGGAGAAAAGCCTTGAACGCTCAAGTACTGGCCGACATCGTAGCGGAAATGACAATCCCCGAATCCTCGACCAATGGATCCCAAAGATGGACAATTTACGTCGACGGAGCCTCCAGTGCTAAAGGCAGCGGGGCAGGCATTATCCTCGAAAATGAGGAAGGCATTTTGATAGAAGTCTCACTAGAGCTATCTTTCAAAACATCAAACAACCAAGCCGAATATGAAGCTTTCCTTGTAACACCCCAGTTTTGGTCTTTTATTTTTAATTGAGTCGTTTTTTATTATTTTATTATTATATTATTTTATTTCTGACTTTTATGTGAAAATATGTTATTTTTCGTCGTGAATATATTTTATCGGGTTTTGGGAACGTTTGCGAGATATTTGAGTGTAGGGGTATTTTAGGCATTTGGGTGTATTTTGTTAAGTTAGTAAAGAAAAGAGAAAAATAGAAATAGAGAGAAAAATAGTAGAAGAGAAAAGAAAGAAGAAAAGAGAAGAAAAGAGGAGAAGAGAGAAAAGAGAGAAATTGGAGAAAAAGCTTGGGAAATCAAGAGAACAAGTTCTAGGAATCGATTAAATCGGGTAAGGGTGTGAAACTCAATTATCATATTGTTGTGTATGATTATGTATGTGTGGTTGCATGTTGTATTGTCTTGTTTGGTAGCTTTTCGGATATAGGTCGAAATCGCGTAATCGAGTAGAAATCGATGTTTTCACGGACGGAATTCGATATAATCTGGGTTGTATGATCTCTATATGTGTATGAACCATTGCTAGTAATTGTTTTGCTGTTGGAAATGATTTGGGGATGAAAATGAGAAAATTTGGAGTATGGAACAGTGCACACACGCAGTAGATTTTTCTGCTTCTGGTGCAAAGCGCCGGGCGATGCGTCTTTTTCGCCGGGCGGTTTTGAGAGGCGCAGAGGTGCCAAGCTTCTGCCTCTTTGAATTATTTTGGGGTTTTGGTGTCGCCTGTGCTTCGCCGAACGAAGCAGAGGCAAAGCGTGTTTCGCCGGGCGGTGAGCAAGCTTCGCCGGGCGGTTGGCTGTTTTTGAAAACAATTTTCTTTTTTTTAAAATCCATGTCTTTCGAACCGTATTTCCGATTTAAGTGATATTTATATCGTTGGAAAGCTTATGAAATGTACTTTTGGATGATGATGATTTTGGAATTGTTGACCGATTTAATTATGTAGGAAAAATCAGGAATAGTGTCGGTTGTCGACTTTTGTCGTTATACTTGTACGTGATTGATGTATACTGTGCAAGGTGATGTTGTATGATGTGTAATGTACACTGTAGTGTTAATATGAATGTTGTATGGATTGTGTGCTGTGTTGGGATAAGAATACATGTGTTGATGATGATTTGTGGCCTAAAGGCAAGAAAATACTATGTGTGGTATTCGATGATAAATGCATGATTATGAATGTGTGTATGTATGCAATGTGAATGTCATGAGTCATTGTATGCCAAGCATCATGATATGTATTATGGAAACGTCCTGAGTGGCGGTTTAATTCCTGAGGGAATTTGCTATAACATCGTGTGCCTAAAAAATATGAGGCGCTGTCTGAGGACCTAAAGCGATGGTTGTAGACGATCGTGTGCCCATGATGGGACTTAAAGCGATCCATAACGTCGTGTGCCTCGAAAATATGAGGCGATGCCTGAGGACCTAAAGCGACGGGTGAACATCGTAGGCCCGACGGGGTGTTACTTGAGATTCTCAGTAACGAGCGATGGTTCCAATAGTTCCTGAGTGAACTGGTGATGAGACATGAGAAACATTGGAAGTCGGTACCGCATGGCATGTGCATAGAGTCGTTGTGTCGGTCTCTGTGCATTTGCATAATCATGGATTAATTGTGTATGTTAATTGTGAATGTGATAATGTGATGGAATATGTATAATTGTGTTGATGAGGAGTGTATTATGGGGGATTGACGTGTATTGGTGATGAATACCTGATAATTGTACTGTGTTATGTTTTACTCGATTGTGGTGCATTTGTGGTGAGAACTGTATACTTTTGCATTTTTGTGTTAATATATAATTTTATGCAACGGTATTATGATTGTTTTTCTCACCCTTCTGCTGTTTTATAATGCTCTATGAGGCATTGCAAATTAGAGTTGCTGGAGGTCTTTTTGTGAAGCTTTGCGTCTTCATTCTTTTGTCGGTCGGCTCTGATATGTGACACCGGGTAGTTAGGGTGGCCGTGTTGTGATTATTGTTGTATATGTATATATATCTTTTGTCTTGTACATGTATAACTTGGTGTATGACAACTTTCTTGATATATATATGTATGTTATTCAGTTTTAGATTTTCCGCTCTTATTCTAAAATCTGAAATGTGGGTGTAAGGAACTGAGTTCCTCTGTTGATTGCTACCCCACTGTTGCATATCTAAATGAGCAGGTGTTGTATGTTATGTTTGTTTCAAATTGATGTGATGCTCCCTGTCTATGCCATGTTTTCAAATATACTCTGATGAAATTTTGAATTTTTATTTACCGCTTTAATAGCCTGGGGGTATTAGATTGGGGGTGTTACATTAAGTGGTATCAGAGCCAGTTTGTGTCAGTTGTGTCAGTACTTGTTGGTCGCTGTGGTTGGTTGAGCTGTTTGTTTAACCATAGTTTCTGTTATTGGAAGTGAACAGAATATGGCTGGAAGGAACGATGCTGCTTTAGCTGCTGCTATGCAGGCTATGGCTCGTGCTGTGCAGGGTGCACCGAATGCTGGGGAGAATGATGAGTTTAGAAAGAATAGACCGCCTGTCTTCAAAGGGAGACATAATCCTGATGGAGCGCCAATTTGGCTGAAAGAGATTGAGAGGATTTTCAGGGTGATGGATTGTGATGAGGACAGTTAGGTGAGACTGGGAACTCACATGTTACAGGAAGAAGCAGATGACTGGTGGGTCGGTACTCGCCAGGTGTTGGAAGCTGCGGAGGACGAAGAGATCACTTGGGAAGTGTTTAGCCGAGAGTTTCTAAGGAAGTATTTTCCCGAGGATGTCCGAGGAAAGAAAGAAATTGAGTTTTTGGAGCTAAAGCAAGGTAATATGTCTGTTGTGGATTATACCGCTAAGTTTGTTGAGCTGGTGCAGTTTTATCCTCATTATGCTGAAGCGACCGCGGAATTCTCTAAGTGTGTGAAGTATGAAAGTTGATTGCGTCCTGAGATAAAACAGGTGATCGGTTACCAGAGGATAAGGAGGTTTGCTGATTTGGTGGAATGTTGTAGGATTTATGATGAGGATAGTAAGGCTCGATCTACTCACTACAAAAGTGTAAGTGACAGGAAAGGGAAGCAGCAGTTTCGTAGTGGTCCGTATGTAACACCGGCGGATAAAGGTAAACAAAGGGGTACTTTTGATCGAAGGTCTGGTGGAGGTGGTATGTCTAATGCTCCGAGGTGTTTTAGATGTGGTGGATTGGGACATCGTTAGTCCGAGTGTAGGAAGATTTTGGATAAGTGTTCTAACTGTGGAGGTGAAGGACATGTTATGGCTGATTGTAAAAGGAAGAATGTGGTGAAATGTTATAATTGTGGGGAACTTGGTCACATTAGCTCGAAGTGTCCGAATCAGAAGAAAGCTCCGACTAGTGGCAAGGTATTTTCTTTGGCAGGAACTCAGACTTCAAGTGCAGATCGTCTGATTCGAGGTACTTGCTTTATTAATAGTACGCCTTTAGTTGCTATTATTGATACTGGAGCGACTCATTCGTTTATTTCGTCTGAGTGCGCGAAGCGTTTGAATCTTGTGTTGTCTTTGATGGATGGTGAGATGGTTATTGATACTCCAGCGATGGGGTCAGTAACTACTTCTTTGGTGTGTTTGAGTTGTCCTTTGACCATTTATGGTAAACACTTTGAGATGGATTTAGTGTGTTTGCCGTTGGAAGGTTTGGATGTAGTTTTGGGAATGAATTGGTTGCAATTTAATAGGGTTCATATTGATTGTTATCATAAGCTGGTAAGGTTTCCTTCTCTTGAGGAAGGCGAAGACTCGAGTTTCTTATCTATCAAAGAGTTGAAGAAACTTTTGGCGGAGGAAGCTCAGTTGTTTGGATTGTTTGTATCTTTGACTTTGGATAGTCAGGTTTCACTAAATGTGTTTCTTGTTGCGTGTGAATTTCCTGAAGTGTTTCCGGAGGATATTTCAGACTTGCCGCCAGAGAGAGAGGTGGAGTTCTCGATAGATCTAGTTCCTGGTACTAGGCCTGTTTCTATGGCACCTTATAGAATGTCGGCATCGGAGTTGGTGGAGTTAAAGAAACAGTTGAATGAGTTGTTGGAATAGAAGTTTGTAAGGCCAAGTGTTTCTCCTTGGGGTGCGCCAGTTTTGTCGGTCAAAAAGAAGGATGGAAGTATGCGATTGTGTATTGATTATCGTCAGTTGAATAAGGTGACGATTAAGAATAAGTATCCGCTTCCAAGAATTGATGATCTGATGGATCAGTTGGTTGGTGCTTGTGTGTTTAGTAAGATTGATTTGAGATCCGGATATCATCAGATAAGGGTGAAGGAAGAAGATATTCAGAAGATGGCCTTTAGGACACGATACGATCATTATGAATATTCTGTGATGCCGTTCGGGGTTTCTAATGCGCCTGGTGTGTTTATGGAATACATGAATAGGATTTTTCACGAGCATCTGGATCGTTTTGTGGTGGTGTTTATTGATGATATCTTAATTTATTATAAGTCTCGGGAGGAGCATGCAGAATATTTGCGTATTGTTTTGCAGGTTTTGAAGGAGAGGAAGCTTTTTGCAAAATTGTCCAAGTGTAAATTTTGGTTGTCGGAAGTGAGTTTTCTTAGACACGTGATTTCAGGTAACGGTATTTCTGTGGACCCATCTAAAGTAGAGGTAGTTCTACAGTGGGAGGCTCCGAGATCTGTTACTAAAATTCGTAGCTTTTTGGGTTTGGCCGGTTATTATCGACGGTTCATTGAGGGGTTTTCGAAGCTTGCATTGCCTTTGACCCAGTTGACTTGTAAAGGTCAAGCGTTCATTTGGGATATTCGGCGCGAGAGAGTTTTAATGAGCTGAAGAGAAGATTGACGGCAGCTCCGATTTTGATTTTGCCGAATCCTAATGAACCATTTGTGGTTTATTATGATGCTTCTTTGATTGGTCTAGGTGGTGTTCTGATGCAAGAAGGTAAGGTTGTGGCATATGCTTCGAGGCAACTGAGAGTTCATGAGAAGAATTATCCTACTCATGATCTTGAATTAGCGGCTGTGGTTTTTGTGTTGAAGATTTGGAGGCATTATCTTTTTGGTGCGAGGTTTGAAGTTTTTAGTGATCACAAGAGCTTGAAATATTTGTTTGATCAGAAGGAATTGAATATGAGGCAACGTAGGTGGTTGGAATTCCTGAAAGACTATGACTTTGGCTTGAGTTACCATCCTGGTAAAGCTAACGTGGTAGCTGATGCGTTGAGTCGGAAATCATTGCATATGTCGGCTTTGATGGTTAAGGAGTGGGAACTTTTGGAATCGTTTAGAGATTTGAGTTTTGTTTGTGAAGTGACTTCGGATAGTGTAAGGCTTGGAATGTTGAAGGTTACTAATGATTTTCTGATGACGGTTAGTGAGAAACAGAAGTTCGATTTGAAATTTCTGGATTTGATGTTGGTTGGAGAAAGAGATGCGAATAGTGATTTTCAAGTGGATTCTAAGGGTATTTTGAGGTTTCGTGGACGGATTTGTATTCCGGATGATTCGGAGTTGAAAAGGATGATTTTGGAGGAAGGGCACCGGAGTAATTTGAGTATACATCCTGGAGCTAATAAGATGTATCAAGACTTGAAGAAGATTTTCTGGTGGTCTGGTTTGAAAAGAGATGTGGCTCAGTTTGTGTATGCTTGTTTGACTTGTCAGAAATCGAAGGTGGAGCATTTGAGGCCTAGTGGTTTGTTGCAACCGTTGGATATTCCTGAGTGGAAGTAGGATATCATTTCGATGGATTTTGTAACGGGGTTACCGAACACTCAGAGAGGGCATAATGCTATTTGGGTGGTTGTAGATAGGCTGACTAAATCGGCTCATTTTATTCTGATTGACATCAGTTTTTTTTTGGAGAGGTTGGCTGAGATTTATATCAGTGGGGTGGTGAAGTTGCATGGGGTTCCATTGAGTATTGTTTCTGATCGGGATCCAAGGTTTACATCGAGATTTTGGGAAAGTTTACAGAAGGCTTTGGGTTCTAGATTGAGATTGAGTTCGGCTTATCATCCGCAGACGGATGGTCAGACGGAGAGGACGATTCAATCTTTGGAGGATTTGTTGAGGGCTTGTGTTTTGGAACAAGGTGGTTCGTGGGATAGTTATCTTGCGTTGATTGAATTCACGTATAATAACAGTTTTCATTCTAGTATTGGTATGGCGCCGTTTGAAGCATTGTATGGACGAAGGTGTCGAACGCCGTTGTGTTGGCACGAATCTGGTGAGAGAACGGTGGTTGGACCGGAGTTGGTACAGCAGACTACAGAGAAAGTGAAGCTTATTCGAGAGAAAATGAAGGCTTCTCAGAGTAGGCAAAAGAGTTATCATGATCGGAGACGGAAGGATCTTGAGTTTCAAGAGGGCGATCATGTATTTCTGAGAGTTACGCCGGTAACGGGTGTTGGTCGTGCATTGAAATCGAAGAAACTTACTTCTCGGTTTATTGGTCCTTACCAGATATCTGAGAGAGTGGGTGCTGTGGCGTATAGGGTGGCGTTGCCGCCGAGTCTGTCGAATTTGCACGATGTGTTTCATGTTTCACAGCTTCGGAAGTATGTTCCGGATCCGTCGCATGTGATTCCGATGGATGCGGTTGAGGTAAGAGAGAATCTTACAGTTGAGGCATTACCAGTTGAGATTTTGGATCGCGAGGTGAAGAGGTTGCGAGGCAAGGATATTGCACTTGTGAAGGTAGCGTGGGGAGGCGCTGCTGAGGGCAATTTGAATTGGGAGTTGGAGAGTCGGATGCGGGAGTCATATCCAGAGTTGTTTGTTTCAGGTGAGATTTTCGAGGACGAAAATTTCTAAGTGGGGGAGAGTTGTAACGCCCCAGTTTTGGTCTTTTATTTTTAATTGAGTCGTTTTTTATTATTTTATTATTATATTATTTTATTTCTGACTTTTATGTGAAAATATGTTATTTTTCGTCGTGAATATATTTTATCGGGTTTTGGGAACGTTTGCGAGATATTTGAGTGTAGGGGTATTTTGGGCATTTGGCTGTATTTTGTTAAGTTAGTAAAGAAAAGAGAAAAATAGAAATAGAGAGAAAAATAGTAGAAGAGAAAAGAAAGAAGAAAAGAGAAGAAAAGAGGAGAAGAGAGAAAAGAGAGAAATTGGAGAAAAAGCTTGGGAAATCAAGAGAACAAGTTCTAGGAATCGATTAAATCGGGTAAGGGTGTGAAACTCGATTATCTTATTGTTGTGTATGATTATGTATGTGTGGTTGCATGTTGTATTGTCTCGTTTGGTAGCTTTTCGGATATAGGTCGAAATCGCGTAATCGAGTAGAAATCGATGTTTTCACGGACGGAATTCGATATAATCTGGGTTGTATGATCTCTATATGTGTATGAACCATTGCTAGTAATTGTTTTGCTGTTGAAAATGATTTGGAGATGAAAATGAGAAAATTTGGAGTATGGAACAGTGCACACACGCAGCAGATTTTTCTGCTTCTGGTGCAAAGCGCCGGGCGAAAGGCCCTGAGCGTCGGGCGATGCGTCTTTTTCGCCGGGCGGTTTTGAGAGGCGCAGAGGTGCCAAGCTTCTGCCTCTTTGAATTATTTTGGGGTGGGCTGTTTTTGAAAACAATTTTCTTTTTTTTAAAATCCATGTCTTTCGAACCGTATTTCCGATTTAAGTGATATTTATATCGTTGGAAAGCTTATGAAATGTACTTTTGGATGATGATGATTTTGGAATTGTTGACCGATTTAATTATGTCGGAAAAATCGGGAATAGTGTCGGTTGTCGACTTTTGTCGTTATACTTGTACGTGATTGATGTATACTGTGCAAGGTGATGTTATATGATGTGTAATGTACATTGTACTGTTAATATGAATGTTGTATGGATTGTGTGCTGTGTTGGGATAAGAATACATGTGTTGATGATGATTTGTGGCCTAAAGGCAAGAAAATACTATGTGTGGTATTCGATGATAAATGCATGATTATGAATGTGTGTATGTATGCAATGTGAATGTCATGAGTCATTGTATGCCAAGCATCATGATATGTATTGTGGAAACGTCCTGAGTGGCGGTTTAATTCCTGAGGGAATTTGCTATAACATCGTGTGCCTTGAAAATATGAGGCGCTGCCTAAGGACCTAAAGCGATGGTTGTAGACGATCGTGTGCCCATGATGGGACTTAAAGCGATCCATAACGTCGTGTGCCTCGAAAATATGAGGCGATGCCTGAGGACCTAAAGCGACGGGTGAACATCGTAGGCCCGACGGGGTGTTACTTAAGATTCTCAGTAACGAGCGATGGTTCCAATAGTTCCTGAGTGAACTGGTGATGAGACATGAGAAACATTAGAAGTCGGTACCGCATGGCATGTGCATAGAGTCGTTGTGTCGGTCTCTGTGCATTTGCATAATCATGGATTAATTGTGTATGTTAATTGTGAATGTGATAATGTGATGGAATATGTATAATTGTGTTGATGAGGAGTGTATTATGGGGGATTGACGTGTATTGGTGATGAATACCTGATAATTGTACTGTGTTATGTTTTACTCGATTGTGGTGCATTTATGGTGAGAACTGTATACTTGTGCATTTTTGTGTTAATATATAATTTTATGCAACGGTATTATGATTATTTTTCTCACCCTTCTGCTGTTTTATAATGCTCTATGAGGCATTGCAGATTAGAGTTGCTGGAGGTCTTTTTGTGAAGCTTTGCGTCTTCATTCTTTTGTCGGTCGGCTCTGATATGTGACACCGGGTAGTTAGGGTGGCCGTGTTGTGATTATTGTTGTATTATGTATATATATCTTTTGTCTTGTACATGTATAACTTGGTGTATGACAACTTTCTTGATATATATATGTATGTTATTCAGTTTTAGATTTTCCGCTCTTATTCTAAAATCTGAAATGTGGGTGTAAGGAACTGAGTTCCTCTGTTGATTGCTACCCCACTATTGCATATCTAAATGAGCAGGTGTTGTATGTTATGTTTGTTTCAAATTGATGTGATGCTCCCTGTCTATGCCATGTTTTCAAATATACTCTGATGAAATTTCGAATTTTTATTTACCGCTTTAATAGCCTGGGGGTGTTACATTCCTCGCGGAAGACCTTGGCGCCAAAGAAGTCAAAATCTTTACGGATTCTCAGCTCGTAGCATCCCAAGTTAGGGGAGAATTCCAGGCCAAAAATGATAGTCTCATTGAATACCTAACCTTGGTGCAAGAAAAGTTGAAGAAATTTGTCTCCACGGAGGTGGCCCACATCCCGCGCGAGCATAATGCTCGAGCAGACGTGCTCTCTAAGCTAGCGAGCAGTAAGAAGAAATGAGGGAACAAATCAGTGATCCAAGAAATACTGACCATTCTGAGCATCAACAAACCTACTTCGATCACCGAGGTGAACGTTATCGGGGACGCAAACTGTTGGATGACCCCAATATACGAATACCTGACAACGGGCGCACTGCCCGACAACCCCAAAGAGGCTGGGACCGTTAGAAGGCGGGCATGCGCATACACGGTAGTCGACGGTAAGCTGTATCGTCGAGGATTCTCCATCCCTCTACTCCGCTGCGTCGAGGAAAATAAAGTTTCCGAGATTCTCCAGGAAATACACGAAGGAATCAATGCACAACATCTAGGCGGAAGATCCTTAGCTCGAAAAGCTATCCGAGCAGGATATTACTAGCCCACTATGCAATAAGACGCAAAGGAACACGTCAAAAGATGTGACCGTTGTCAGAGACACGCGGACATGCACCTCGCTCCTCCAAACGAGCTCAAATCATTGACATCCCCGTGGCCCTTTGCGTGGTGGGGAATGGATATCCTCGGACCCTTTGTCGTAGGATCATACCAAAATAAGTACTTCATCGTCGGGGTAGATTACTTCACAAAGTGGATCGAGGCAGAAGCACTAGCCAAGATCACTGCTTTCAACATATTATGATTTTACAAGAGATATATATTCGCCCGATTTGGCGTGCCTCAGGCCATTGTCAGGGACAATGAGACACAGTTCACAGACGGAAACTTTCAGGATTTCGTTGCCAAACTAGGCACGAAGCAACATTTTACGTCAGTCGAGCACCCACAAACCAACGGGCAAGCCGAAGCGGCGAACAGAGTAATACTCCGAGGACTCAAACGACGACTCGGCGAAGCCAAACAACGATGGGTCGAGCAGTTACACAGCCTCCTTTGGGCATATCGAACTACCCCTCATTCCACGACTGGGGAGACCCCGTTCCGGTTAACATATGGAACCGAGACAGTCATCCATGTGTAAATCAAAGAATCTTCGAGAAGGACAGAAGCTCCTCTTGACGAAGAAGCGAACAACGAAGCCCTTCGCGAAGAACTCGACCTTGTCGAAGAAATAAGGACGGGTGCGGCCCTCCGAGAAGCCTCTTTAAAACAGAAAATAACTTTGTGTTATAATGACAAAGTCATCAAACGAGATTTCCCAGTAGGCAGTCTTGTCTTACGGCAAAATCAAAAAAGTTCACATGAAGGAAAGCTGGCCGCAAACTGGGAGGGCCCATACCGCGTCATTGCAAAGACGGGGACAGGTGCATATTACCTCGAAAACCTCCAAGGTGAACAACTTGCTCGACCATGGAATGCTGAGAAGCTCAAACAATATTATAGTTGAACGCCACATGTAACTATACAAATGTTGCCATTATGGGGAGCGTGCCATGGTGCAAGCACGACACCTCTATACCCTAACGAAGGTCACAAGTCACGTTGTGTGTGCGGTGAACTATTGACCCGACGAGGAGTACTCTATCGAGCTCCGTCGTCGACGTACCGTGTAGGCAGAACGCCCAGCTCGCGATGGGAAGTTCACGCCATGAAACTAAGACCTCGATCGACATCTTAGCTTCATTAAAGGTCGGAGTACAACCCCTAACCACTCGACCAGCTCTCTTCGCAGTCGAGGATCACTAAAGTCGAGCAAACTCCCAAATATCCAGCAAATTCAAAATAACTTAGACAAAAATAAGTAAAATACCACACACAGATCAGATAAAGAGGTAAAAATGAAGTATTAAATCGGGCAAGCACATTGTCAAAATATTACACAAAGCCCTGGCTCTTAGGCCGGGCAAATCAAAAAGTATGGCACGCAGGCCAGTCAATACAAAAAATTGGTACGCAGACCAAACTGAATACATCATCACTCCACAGTAGCATCGGCTGTCTCAGGATTCTCCCATCCCCTGCCAAATGTTTGTCCGGACAACACAATCTGGCCGTCGACCACCTCAAACTTGGAATTAACCCCATCAGTTACAAGGCCCGGGTTCAGGACCTTAAGCTGCTCTCCTGAATTCTAGAACCCGACATCAGCGAACTCGAGAGCATCATCTTCAGCCAACCGAAGATCCTTCTCGACCTCCCTATGCTTAGCTATCAAAGCTGCTCGAGAGGTTAACTGTTTATCCTCCTCAGTTTCGTTTTTGGCTGGCCAAACAACTTCCTCTAATTCAGTTATCCTGTCCTTGAGACGCTGCTCTTCCCCTTCCAACGCAGCAATCCGAGCAAGGCGGCCCTTCACCGCATCCTTAGCTTCCTTCAACTTCCTCTCCGACCTTTTCTGCTGCTCACTTTGCTCCTTGTTCAGCTCCCTACAGTCCTTTAAATCCTTCTGCACGGCAAGCAATTTAGCCCCCAAAGTCTGAAGCCTTTCCTCCAATCGAGAAAGCTCAGATGCATAACAACTCTCCTCATTCAAAACAAGGGCAGCCGAACAAAGCCGCATAATGGCAGACATATCCTCCATGATTATTTTTCTCCTTGCCTCCGGAGTACTCCCCAACAAAGCCTGGACTTCTGAAGGAGCAACATGAGGGCAAACAGCCTCGGAGAAATAGCGGCGCTGGAGATAACACGGAGGAATCTCGAAGCTTGCAGGAGGAGGAGAAGGAGTACCCTCCACGTCAACAATGAGCGGCCCAGAAGTCCTCGCCCATTTAAGTGTCCTTTGACCCCCCGGGGACTGCTCCTCGGAAGTCACAGGTGCGGTTAACGCTGCATGAGTTTGCTCAGAACCCTCAGGCACCGCAGTAGAGGGAGCATTCTCGGGCACTATCGACGAGGAGGCAGGCTGAGAGGTACTTTACTCGACCAGACGAGCTTGTTCTTCCCTAGCCCTCTTCGCCCTTAACTTCGCATATCTGTCTGCTGCTTTGACCATTTTCCCTGCAAAAAGAAAGAGAAACATTAGCAAAACAAGAAGAGCACACAAGAGACAAGTATAACTCGAGGATCGGGCATCACCTAAAAGCTCGACAACCTCCTCATCGGAGAAAGTCTCGAGCAAGACACGAGTGTTAATCAGGCGACGGATCTTTGGCACCTGCTCATCGCCACCCGTCGAGGTCTCTCCGCCCTCGGATATGCCGGAGGTTTTATTCAAACTCTCCACGTACTCGACAATCTTGTCGTAAGCCTCGCGGTCCTCGACATCGAGCTTATAATGTCTCACTTTATATTTGTCAACCCCCTCTTCATAATGCTCCTCTGTCCAATAGAGGGGGAACTTTGGCACCAGCACTTCAGTGGACAGCCCATTCATTTCTTGATTCACCCGGTCATAGATCGAATTAATAGCCTCGGGAGAGACCGGTCTCACAAAGTAATAGCGCCACTTGAAATCTCGAACAGAGTCTAAGTAGGTATGGAATAGAGCCTTATTCTGTTTGAATGACACCCAGCTGTGTCGACCATCAGTCGTAGACCACTGCAGATGAAAAATTCGGAAGAAAAGGGGCACCGTTGCCCTGACCTCCAAGTATTTACAGACGAGCTCAAAAGCCCAGATAAAGGCCAAAGAATTCGGATGAACTTGCGATGGCGCCAATTTTAACCATTTATAGACCCCCACCTGGAAGTCTGTGAAGGGGAGCCTCCACCCCGCTGCTTGAAACATAAACTCGTACATCGGGAAACGTAGTCCCATATAAGGTGTACATATACGCTGGTCCTCATTAGGACGGTACACTTTCCAGGATTGCTCTAAACCGAGCAACTTATGTTCAACAGTGCAAAACCCATTTTCGTCGGGGAATGTAAAGACAGACGACATGGTGAGGGCCTCATCACATACCCAGTCCTCGAGAGGACGCTCTTGCCTAAAAGCCATATGGGCCATCGGGACCTCAACTTGGCTATCCTCCTCGAATTCACCCACGGCCACTTCAGCAGCCAATCTGTCCATCAACCTGAAAAACAGGAGGGAACAGGTGAATTCGACGAGTCATACCAAACCAACCAGTTGGGGACAAATAACAGATACCCCCGGGGAACTCGTCGCTCCCCCGGACAATCTTGCCCCTTTCCCTGTGAAATCAACGAAAGGGAGTAAATTTTGGGAACCCAAAAACATAATCAGGTCCCCACGATGTCCATTACAATCCCCAAAAAGTTCCTACAAATCCCCAGAATATTCACCAAGCTCCTCAGTTAGTTAACAGAAATAGAGAAAAATTCCATACACTATTTCTCTTGAAACAGCCAAAGATCCCTGCCGTAATCGCCAAGGATCTTTCCATTCCTCATAAGAACTCTTCCAGTTCATCAGAGAAATGATTTCAAGCAAGTCAAACAACAATGTCGAAAGAAAATGCCTAAAGAAACAACAGTTTTGGAGAAAATACCTTGAAAATGGTGGATTAGGGTTCAGGCACGGCGTAACACGGCGGTTGGCGGCGAACTTACAGTGGTTGACGGTAGCAAGCGGAAGATGAGGAAACAGAGAAAAAAGAAGAAACAATTCTAGAACAAAAGAGCAAAAAAAGAGAAAGAAAGGAAAGGGAGAGTATTTATAGAGAAACCACGGAACTCGAGAAACCTACGACACTCGAGTACTCTAGGCACCCACCCTACGCAATGATGACTAGTGACACGTGGTACACTGACACCTATCAAAAACCCCACGCGTGTCCCTTCATCATCCCATCGTTTCAAACGAAAACTTCTCATCTCCACGACACCTCAACCGGATGCAATTCTTCGTTGCCCGCAAACCGTCGGTACCCGCCTCATGATAACTGTCCGCAAACCATCATGCCCCGAATGTCATGAAAACTTCGACCATGATGATATCGTCCTCGGATCATCCATTGGCGTTTCCCCGAAACAATTATTAACCCTCAAGTTATTCCTCTGATGCCTCAAAGCAACGACTTGGGGGGGGCTCCTGTTCTGGACTGGGCCGAGGCTTCCTACAGTCAAACAGGCCCAATCCATACAACTTGAGGAAACCCAACAAAGTCCTAGAGAAGGACACATGACTACCATACTCAAGACCGAAAGCCTATCGAGCACCTTAAGAATTTGAGGACACTCAAGCATTCGAGGACAATGAAAGACGTCACACCTAGACGAGGACCTCCTCGACAGATTAGCTTCTCCCTACGAGAACACTCCTATTCCCCGCTGACTCGTAGGTCTTCGACATACATGGTTCACCTCCTTTAAACCAGGTCCAAACCACGACCACCACATCTCCTCGACACTATAGACTCGTCCCCGAGGAGACCATCAACGGTCTTATCTACATAAATACGTTTCACGTAACCGTCTAATTATGATATTAAAAGGACAGTTACACTAGGGTGTTGACCACGAGCTGGTCATTATTACCACACGTAAACCCTAGCAGTTATTTGGAACGGGTCACACGCTGGTCCCACCCGTTGCAAATAACCGTTGGCCATGCGCTGGGGGTCCCCTATAAATACCCTCTCACTTTAGAGGGTCAGGTTAAGTTAACTTCATACTCACAATCATACTCTCTGTATTTGTTGTGCACTCACTGACTTAAGCATCGGAGTGTTCTACAGGTACACCCCCCCCCCCCATTGTCTTGCATCATCACTGAAGTAGCAGTCATTCCAGACACGGTTGGCCACTTTCAAACATTCTGATCCAGGTACGATCATATATATATATATATATATACACACGCAAATTCTATGGTGAATTCACAAAAATGATTTCTTTGGTAAAGTCATTAATTTGACCAATCAGAAACAACCCCTAATTTTCCCTAATTTAATGAGTGCCACCTAGGATTATATTGTAGATACAACTTACTATGTAATCTCATATTATTAATATTGCAATTAAGTCCTTATCATATTTAAAATGCTAAAATTATTATTTTAATTATTAAATTGAAAATCAAATAAAAGTTCCAAAATCATATAAACTTCATCTTTCTATTTTCTCTTCTGCGAATTTCAACTCTCAATTCATGCTCAGCAACATTCTGCCATTGTTTAGGATTTAGTTCACAAGGGCGTCGTACTCATTCCGCCATTGTTTGCTTGTGCTCAGTTCGTGCTCAACTCATACTACCAATAATCTGCAAATCGCGTTCCGCCATTGTCCACAAGGGTTTGATTGTGTTCTTATTGAGAACTGAATTGCTAAGGTAAATACGCCATTCACTATTATATTTAATTTATATTAGTTACTAAGATTTAATGATATCGAATTGGTGTATTACATTTGATTTCAATTTGGGAATTAGGGTTTATGTCTAATTTTGTTTTCTGTATATGTGTTTCAATTTTAATGATTTCGATTTTCAATTTTCTGAGTTACATTTGATTTTAATTATGGAATTAGGTATTGTGATTGATGTTGAGTTTTGATGTGTTAAAAGTTGTTTTAATTTAGGTTCACGATGGAAAACTCAGACGAGTCATTTGAGGTTGATTCCAATGAAGTTCATTACACTGATGCTGATATTTCTGATGTTGAATTAAATGATGATGAGGGTTGTCGCTCCCGAAAGATTTCGCATCCAACGGTACAAACGCGAGAGTGGCGCAAAAGAACACAGAGTCGCCAGCAAAGTGTATTTATCCCAAGAGAGGGAAAGGAAACACTGCGTAAACCTAAAAGAAGGGAAAGAACATGGTCTCGCGACCAAGAGAACGGGTACGGGAGTTGGTTACGCGAAGGGAAGGTGTTAGCACCCAACACGTCCATCGTACTCGATGGGATCCACGCTTGTTGTCTGCATCAAAGGGTGTCGTTATCTGGAACTTCACTGCTACTGGATCGGCGAAGAAACGAGAACGGAAAGAACGGAGAAACGAAGGAGAAAAGAAAAAAGAAGCGACTCGATAGGACGGTATCGTTGTCCTAGGCCTACGTACTCCCTCAGTGCAATGGGAAAGTCAGAGTCAACGTAGTTCGGACGGGAACTGTGGGGGAAGGTTGCTCGCCAAGACAATCGCTGTCTTGTGCCTACATATCCTCAATCGGACGAGAGAGAGGAATCAGAGCTAATGTAGTTCGTGGGTACGACCACGGGTAGGTAAGTGTTTTTTACGTGAGCGACGAGCTCTTTCTGAAAAAAAAGAAGTTTGAAACCCAACAATCCCGAAGGATAAAAAAGATTTGAATTTGTTTGGTGTTTTTTAGACAGAAGTGTCTTTTAAGTTGTTTCGCAACTTGCATTGAACCCAGGTCTTGAATACAGGAACGAATACTTTCGTGCATCGTCCCCGACAGGACAAACACTAGGTATCCTAGAAGAATGAGAGGAAGCCCCTCAATCCCCACTTCCCACATAGAAGGCTCGCGCGCAATACACGTTAACTCTTATTACGTGTCTTGACGGAGTTTTGAGATGAGAAGAGAAGCGACACAAAAGGAAACTCTAAAGGGAGACTAAGAATCCTAATGTTATCATACACGGAGGTCCTAGGGTTAGTGAGGTTTAGGAGAGACGGCTACCTAACCTAATTCTAATCCTACTCCAAGCTTAATAAAAAATTAAGTTGGACTAGGTAGCTCTAAGGGGGAAGAATCCAAGACTTAAACAAGTCTTGAGACTCGAGGGATGAAAAGAGTGAAAGAGAAGGAGGAGAAAGAGAAGTGAAACACAAGTGGCCTAAGCTCACTTCAAACACAAGTATGAAAATTAAAAGATAAAGGGAGAAAGTAAAATGTGGAAGCATATCCACACTCAAACAACTTACCATTTGCCCCTGAAAGTGTTAGAAGTATTCACATATGACAAAATGAAACTCAAACAAGCCTAAGGCAATAAAGAAACAAGTTCTAAGGTAAATCAAACATCAAGTTTAGAACCTAATGGTCCTACTGACCTCTAATGTTAGTCATGTACAATTAGTCAAAAAGAAAAGGGAGAAGTCAATCAAGTACCATTCAAGTCATTAAAGAAGGAGTGAGATGAAAAGAAGTGATCATGTAAAGCAACCAAGTCAAAATTTCACAAAGTAAACCAAGTCTAGAAGTGACACAATCCTAAATATGTGCCTAAACAAGATCTTCAAACATCATTCAAGTCATACAAACACTTTCACAATCAATTAAGAAGCAAAGAAGAAGAAGTGAAGTGAAGTGAAACATGATTCATTCTTGTGAAACAAGTGACTTAAAGTGCAAGGCAAACATCAAACATGCAAAGATGAGATCCAAATATCACAACCAGAAGTCAATTAACATGCCATCAATTCTCAAACAAGACCCCAAATTATGGCACAAGTGCCTTCATGATCAAGCAAACCAAACATGAAGCATACATTCACAAGTTGGACAAGTTAAAGTTCATGCTTCAAAGAAATAACAAACATGACTCAAAAATTATGTCATTTAGTATTCAAGCATCTCAAACATGTATAATTGGCATATCAAAGCCACAAGCAATGAATCAGAACCAAAGTCAATCAACAATTAGGTCAAAGCATCAATAGGATTTCATACATTCATGCTCAAAGAAACACATCAAAAGTCATCCAAAAAGGACCTAAAAATCATCCCAAAAATCTCAAACATACCTCAACATGTTATGAACACAACCCAAAAAGAATCAGGATCAAATCACTTTTAAAATGAGAGAAATAAATGATGCAATATGAAGTATGCAATATGAAGTGCAAATGAGAAAAATTAATTTGGAAAATTAATATTTAATGCAAATTTAATGCAAAAATAATAAAATAAAATGTGAAAAATTAATTTTAATAATGAGTATGCGTGATGAATTTTTTGGAATTTTTTTAGTATATGCAAGTATTTTTTAAAAAATTAATTATGAAATGGTATGGAAATAGAAAATGAAAATGAAATGAAATGAAACCAGGGGTGTATCAGCAATGTCCAGCACCAAAGGAAACAAACTACATGCGTTTGGGCCATGAACAGAGGGGGTGCGAGTATCAATCATGCACTAGGCCCATCCAATTCAGTTCAGCAACAAACAAAAAAAAGTGCCACATAAGCTCATTAATTGGCGTGGCAAAACAATTGGCCAGAAACAAACCAAGTCAAACAATTCAAATTCAAAAAACGGCGCGAAGGCCACATCACCATCTCTTCAAATCTCAGACGCCGGAGCCCTAGCTCCGGTCGTCTTCTCCGACCAACCAGCCGCCGGAGCCACCATGAAACCACCAGAAATTCACCGGACCACCATCATTCCACTCCAAATCTTGCGCAGATCACAGATTCACTCTCCAATTTTTAAAATAAACTCAATATCATAATGAATCGAAGAGAAAAAGAAACAAGATCTAAACTGAAACATTCATAAATCAGCACAAGCATGATGTATACTTCAAGCTAATCTTGCATAGATCTCGAATACATCAACAAATCACGTAACCGGTCACAGAAAGGCATGGAAATGTGCATCAAAGAAAAGTTCACAAAACTGAAACTCCAAGAATCATGCACATATACACACATAAACCACTGCATACACGCATAGGACTTCAGAATCGCTCGCAAACAAGTTTATCATACGTTCATTATGAGAGAAAAAAGAGGTAGAGGAGTTACCTAACGGAGCTGCTCCGTTGGCTCTTCTTAGCACAAGATAGATCAAAGAAATGTTGTAGAAAGCTTCTAAATCACTTGGAGATTGTAGATAGTGGCTTGTTCTGAACAGAGAAGTGCTGAAAATCTTCAAACCAACTCAACCCGATAATGAAGAATGTGAAGCTTGTAGAGCCTCAAACAATGAATCTAGAAGCGATTCTTTGCATACAGAAGCGAGATAGTATTTAATGGAGGATGATTCCACCAAGAAGGCTTCAAAAAAACTCAGAAAACCACAAACTAGAGGGTGAAAAAGGTTGAGAGGAATTTTGCTTTAGATCTGAAAAGTGAGAGTCAGTGGCTAGGTTTGGAGTTGCTGTGCTTATAAATGGGAGGTTTAGGGTTGGCACGAGGTTAGGAAATGAAGCTGAGACTTGGAAGTTTGTTGCCTTGGCTTGGGATTGAAAATGAATGAAAAATGAAACATGTGGGTGGCACGGGTTATGCTCTGGTTTCAGCCTTGGAGCCAGGTTTGGAATGATGATATGGCAATGGAAATTCTTATGTGAATGGGATCATCAGATGGGCACGTGAGAGCAACAAGTTTGTTGTGAATTCCATTTCCAAATTTAGCCAAAATGTGAAAATAAAGTGCATGAGGCGTGCATGGCATGTGATGAATGTTTGGACATATAAGGCAATGTTATTGGTGATGATACATGTGGTTTAGGTAGTACAAGAATGCTACCAAACCAATGATAAAATATGCCAAGAAAATGGACCATGCCATGCCTTGAAATTGGTTGAAAAAGCTTCACTTTGCATGAAGATTGCTCCATGAACATGGCTCTAAATAACTTGCATTTGATGTCACCATGAAGTATAAATGACATAGAACAAATTTCAAGTTAATTACCAAATGAAATATAGCCTAGAATCATGTGAAAATAGACCATGAAATGTGTTCACCAAATCTGCCAAAACATCTTTTAAAAAAAAAATCTAAGTTTTAGTCATGTCACAACTTGAAACTTCAAACTTTAGGATGCCATAACTCTTTCAAAAATGATCCAAATGGTATGATTCTTGTGCCCATTTTGTAGGAAATGTTTCAAACTACAACTTTCATGTGGAAAAGATTTGCAAATGAAGCCTTGATCATGAAGAAAATTGGATTTGAAAGTGGTTAAAAGGACATGGAAACTTTCCCAAAATAGCAACTTCTTGAAAACCTAGATTTCCAAAAATAGCAAGTTTTCCACATTTTTTGATTTTTCATGAATCCTTGAACATTTCTTGATCAAATCTTGTCCATGGACCATATTTGACCTGAGAATCATGATGTTACCTCAAAAAGTCAGGAGTTGACTTTTTCACTGCCCAATTGACTTTATTCCCAATTCTCCTGATTTTGAAATTTCTGATCAATTGAAAACCTTCTGAAGCAAATTGATGGGCAATCTTTTATCCCTAGACATTTGAGGACATGAGGAATACCATGAGGTCGAGCCTTGTCCTAAAAATCAGAAATAAACTGATTCTATAGGAAACCCTAATTTTGGCTCCTCTGGTTAGGAGAAATCAGCACATCCTCCAAATTCAAATTCCTCTGAGTATGATGTGTGTCATGTCCACCAATGATGATATGTGCCATTTGGAGATGATAAACAATCAAAGAGCTTGCTCATTTGAGGGTTAAATCTCAGAATCTCCAACCCTAATTTAAGAAACCAAGTTAGGAGAGTGTGATTCTTTTGAATCCCCATGCCAATCTTGATCTTGTGATGAGATGATGGACCAAATAAAACACCTTGAGGCTCAAGGCTCATTTGTGGTTCAAGAATTGATAGCATCAAGAATTTTCTCTCCTCTTAGCCCCTTGGACAATGCACATGAACTGTTGTTTGAAAACTTGAAAAACCTCTTCTCCCTTTGAGTTAAACCAAGTACCTTGATCCCATGCTAGGACCCAATGCTATGCACAAATGCTAATGCAAGAAATGCAAAGAAACATAAGCCAGTTAGCTAAAAACAACAAGGCAAATTTTGGGGTGTTACAGCTGCCCCTATTCAACCAACTTGATCCTGAAGGTATGATAGTGACGGCTATCATGCGTTCCAAGGATTCACGGAGATTGAATACCATAAGAAACCTGAAATTTGCAATCCTCAAAGGAGGGACGACTCCACTGAGGAATAAACAATAAATGCTGCACTGTCACAACACGTACGAGTGTTGGAAACCAAAACTGTATTGAAAAGTCTTGAAATAAACACAAACGAGTGTTAGCTACGCCGGGGATAAACACGGACGAGTGTCAAAGAATCCAAGATATCAAATACGGACGGGTATTGAGAATATACACGGACGGGTGTAAAAGATTTCAATACGGACGGGTACTGAAAAGGTACACGGACGGGTGTAAAAGATTCAATACGGACGGGTATTGAAAAAGGTACACGGACGGGTGTAAAAGATTTCAATACGGACGGGTATTGAAAAAGGTACACGGACGGGTGTAAAAGATTTCAATACGGACGGGTATTGAAAAAGGTACACGGACGGGTGTAAAAGATTTCAATACGGACGGGTACTGAAAAAAGGTTGTAAAGCAACTTTATCGGGAATTAATCTCGCTGGGGGAACGGAAGGCAACACAGACGAGTGTCATCAAAAGGTCAATACGGATGGGTATTGAAACAAAAAGGCGACCTCTCTGGGGATTGAATCGCAACACTGACGGGTGCCGAAGGAAACACGGACGAGTGTCATCAAAAGGTCAATACGGACGGGTATTGAAAAGAACACGGACGGGTGTCTCAAAGGTCAATACGGACGGGTATTGAAAAAGTTCAAACACGGACGGGTGCTGCAGGAAACACGGACGAGTGTCTGACGGTAAAAATTTCGAGGAAATAAACCAAAGGAACACCTGGACGAAGGGGTACAAACAAAATCAAGGATAAACAATCCTGGCCAAAACGTTCTGCCGGGGAACTATCAAATATTGTTTAACCCAACACCTCTGAAATCCAGCTTTTCCTGACGAAGGAAAACTCAAACTTGGCTTACGCTTCGGATGCATATGTTTGAATTTTGCCGTAATGCCCCACATGAAGTGGAAATGCTACGCATTTGGGAGGATGCTATGCAAAACAAATGCTTATGCAATGCAAAAAAGAGCGCCCCAGCAAAATAAATGCTGAAGACCAGAAGCAACTCCGCTGGGGATGGCAAACTAAATTGCCACTGAAACAAAGGAAAACTTGTTGAGGAAGACTTCTCCCTGCTAGGGGAGATCACAATCGCCAATTCTGCCGGGGATGGACGAAACTCCGAGAGAATATCCACTCTGTTGGGGAATGTCAAGATCAACAACTCTGTTGGAGATGAACGAAGCTCCGGGAGGATACCCACTTAGCTAGGGAGGGATATGAATACTGAAGATGGAAATTCCACCGTTGGGGACGACCAACTATTTCAGAACTTGGCTTCGGTGCCTGCCAAAAACGATTGGCATTAAGACCTGCTGGGGATACCACTCACCACCAGACTCTGATTGGGGAAATGAGCTTAATCTGCTGCTAGGGAAGTAACTTTACCCTCACCCTGCCGGGTACTAGATCAAACCATTGTCGACGAAACTATACTTTCTGACTAACCGAGGAAAGTAGACATCAGGACCCTGTGGGGATAATAACATCTTCATCCACAAACTTCCCGTTGGAGGTACGGCAACATTCACCTCAAAGCAATCAACTTCTGAGTACTTGCTGGGGAATAACAATCCAAACACGACTCCGGTTGGGTATACAATCCTCTGTACTTTACTGAGGAAGACGATCCTCAACGACTCCGCTTGGGAGAGAAAGTAATTGTCAACATTCATCTGCTAGGGGATAACACATGCTTCCTGACTAGCTGGGGGACAGATAAATGCCCCATGCTCAGTGGGGATACTTCACTTGCTGAAGAAAGATGTGCCAAGTCACAACTCTGGCCTGGGAGAAAACCTCTTATATCCTGCTAAGGAAAACAATCCTTAACGATCCCGCTTAGGGAATTACTTCTTTATACTCTGGTTGAGGAAGACGACCCTCGGTACTCTGATGGGGAAGAGTAATAACCTACTGAGGACGATCAGACTTCAAAGATAAAGAGAGCAACTCTACTGGGGGAGTACATCTGTCACCCTGCAAAACCAACAGAAAGGTCTATGCGCAGAAATGATTACATTGATTATCAACATAGTGACTGTCGCCTAAACAATTGCCACTGTTTTCCAACTTGTGTCATAAAGCTCAACGTTTTAGCATGTAATATTTTTATCAAAAATATCGGACATTTTCACAAACAAAACAGGTAAAAAAGAAAACAAAAGCTCTTTAACTGAAATGCAAACTTTATTGAATGAATTGGCCTGTAAATAGGCATTTACATCTGGAAGCAATTCCTGAAAAGAGGTAATTGTGCAAAAAGTAAAAGAAAATACAAATGTCGGCAATGTGGGGAACAGACATCCACCATGACTCGACTCAGCTATAACCCATATGACTTGCTCATCCGCAGATACTTTGGCCTTCGAAGACGACTAACTGGACTGATTCCTTTCCTCCGAATTTTCCAAGTGTGAACGGTGATCACAGACCGAACGCGGATCGTAGTCTTTGCTTTAAAATCCCTAACTTTTGCCTAGATCGCCCTTTTCGGGTTTTCAATCCACCGGGATACCCATTTTTGCCAAGGTTGCCTTTTCAGGTTTTCAACCTTGCGGGTTTATTCTTTTTTCCTTTTATCCCTAATTTTTGCCCGAACCTTTTCTTTTTATGGTTCGCCAGGATGCCCCATTTTTGTCTGAACCTTCTTTTTTTGCTCAGCGGGTCTCTTTTATGCAAAGTATTTTTTGACTACATCCGCGTTCACAGGGGACGTAAAATCTTCGCCATCCATAGTTGAGAGTAATAAGGCTCCACCAGAGAAAACCTGTCTTACTACATATGGCCCTTCATAATTCGGAGTCCACTTGCCCCTGTGATCTGTTTGAGGGGGAGTGATCCTTTTCAGAACTAATTCACCAGCTTGAAAACACCGAGGATGCACCTTCTGATCAAAGGCTTTCTTCATCCTGCTCTGATACAATCGGCCATGCGCAATGGCTTTCAATCTCTTCTCTTCAATGAGGTTCAATTCATTCAGCCGGGAACGCACCCACTCAGCTTCATCCAGCTTTACATCTGTCAGAATTCTCAAAGAAGGAATCTCAACTTCTAATGGCAAGACTGCTTCCATGCCATATACCAGTGAGAAAGGAGTTGCCCCAGTCGAGGTGCGCACCGAAGTACGATATCCATGCAAAGCGTAAGGCAACATCTCATGCCAGTCTTTGTATGTCACTACCATCTTCTGCACAATCTTCTTTATGTTCTTATTAGCCGCTTCAACAGCTCCATTCATCTACGGACGATAGGGAGAGGAATTGTGATGTTCGATTTTAAAGCTCTGGCATAGCTCCTTCATCATCTTGTTATTCAGATTTGAACCATTATCAGTAATGATTCTCTCCGGGACTCCATACCGGCAGATGATGTCCTTCTTAATAAACCGGGCTACCACTTGTTTGGTGATATTGGCATACGATGCCGCTTCCACCCACTTCGTGAAATAATCAATAGCCACCAGGATAAAACGATGTCCATTTGACGCAGTTGGCTCGATCTTCCCAATCATGTCAATACCCCACATAGCAAAAGGCCAAGGTGACGATAAAACATTCAGAGGAGTAGGCGGTACGTGCACCCTGTCAGCATAAATCTGGCATTTATGACATTTCCGGGCGTATTTAAAACAGTCAGACTCCATAGTCATCCAATAATACCCCGCTCTCAACAATTTTCTGGCCATAGTATGCCCATTGGCATGAGTACCGAAGGAACCTTCGTGAACCTCTTCCATTAACAAGCCTGCCTCGTGTTCATCAACACAACGTAGCAAGACCATGTCAAAGTTTCTCTTGTACAACACATCATCCTTGTTCAAAAAGAAGTTTCCTGATAACCTCCTCAATGTCATTTTATCTTTGGAAGATGCCCCAGCTGGGTATTCCTGACTCTTCAAGAAGACTTTAATGTCATGATACCAAGGCTTGCCATCTGATACCCCTTCAACTGCAAATACAAAAGCAGGTCTATCCAAGCGCATGATTCTGATTGAGGGAGCTTCATTCCAAAGATTCATTTTATACATTGATGACAAAGTTGCCAACGCATCAGCCATCTGATTCTCTATCCGGGGAATGTGATGGAAGTCTACTCTGTCAAAGAAAGGTAACAATCTTCTGGCATAATTGTTATATGGAACGAGATTTACTTGACGAGTCTCCCATTCTCCTGTAATCTGATTCACCACCAACGCAGAATCACCATAAACATCGAGGTTCTTGATTCTCAAATCAATTGCCTCTTCTAACCCCATGATGCATGCTTCATACTCCGCCTCATTGTTGGTGCATATGAACGCTAATCGGGCAGTAAAGGGTATATGAGAACCCTGTGGAGTCGTAATGATTGCCCCGATTCCGTTGCCATATGAATTAACAGCCCCATCAAAAACCATCTTCCATTGAGATCCAATCTCAGGTCCTTCATCAGGCAAAGGCTCTTCACAATCCTTCATCTTCAGATACATGATATGTTCATCTGGAAATTCGAACTTCATCGGTTGATAATCCTCAATTGGCTGTTCAACGAGATATTCTGACAAAACACTTCCCTTAATGGCCTTTTGGGAAACATACTGAATATCATATTCTGTCAGAACCATCTGCCAACGGGCTATTCTACCAGAAAGTGCTTGCTTCTCAAACACATACTTGATTGGATCCATCTTCGAAATCAAAAGGGTTGTATGGTTTAACATATACCGCCTCAAACGCTTAGTGGCCCAAGCGAGTGCACAACATGTTTTCTCCAGCATCGAGTATCTTGACTCGCAATCAGTAAACTTCTTACTCAGGTAATAGATGGCGTGCTCTTTTTTACCTGACTCGTCTTGTTGACCGAGCACACAACCCATTGAATTCTCAAGAACCGTGAGATACATAATCAAAGGCCTTCCTGGTACTGGCGGCATAAGGACTGGAGGTTCCTGCAAGTATTCTTTAATCTTTTCAAATGCCTTTTGACAATTTTCATTCCACCTGACCGCTTGATCTTTTCTTAGCAGCTTGAAGATTGGTTCACACGTGGCTGTGAGATGCGAGATGAACCTAGCAATGTAATTCAATCTCCCCAAGAAACCACGAACCTCTTTTTCTGTTTTCGACGCAGGCATTTCTTGTATGGCTTTTACCTTTGCAGGATCAACCTCAATACCTTTTTCACTAACAATAAACCCCAGCAATTTTCCTGATCTCACCCCGAAGGTGCATTTGTTTGGATTCAACCTCAGTCTGAATTTCCTTAACCTTTCGAATAACTTCTGAAGATTCACCAGATGTTCTTCTTCCGTCTGTGACTTTGCAATCATGTCATCAACATAGACTTCAATCTCTTTGTGAATCATATCATGAAAGAGAGTCACCATCGCCCGCTGGTAAGTTGCCCCTGCATTTTTCAATCCAAAGGGCATCACTTTGTAGCAGAAAGTTCCCCACGGTGTTATGAATGTTGTTTTCTCCATGTCCTCTGGGGCCATCTTGATTTGGTTATACCCAGAGAAGCCATCCATGAAGGAAAACACAGAATACTGAGCAGTATTGTCAACTAACACGTCAATGTGAGGGAGCGGGAAATCATCCTTTGGGCTGGCTCTATTCAAATCCCTGTAATCAACACACATCCTGACCTTCCCATCCTTCTTAGGTACGGGCACGATGTTAGCAACCCATGGAGGATAATTTGTTACGGCAAGAAATCCGGCGTCTAGCTGTTTCTGAACCTCTTCCTTGATCTTGACAGACATCTCCGGTTTAGTTCTTCTCAACTTTTGCTTGACCGGAGCACAACCTTCTTTGAGTGGTAGCCGGTGTACAACAATATCAGTATCCAGCCCGGGCATGTCTTGGTAAGACCAGGCGAAGATGTCCACATACTCACGGAGCATTTCAATCAATCTTCCCTTGACACTGTCTTCCAATGCAGCCCCTACTCTTACTTCCTTTCTAGCGTCCTCGGTTCCTAGATTCACAATCTCGATTTCCTCCTGATGAGGTTAGATGACTCTCTCCTCTTGCTTCAACAATCTGGCCAACTCTTCGGGTAGTTCACACTCTTCGTCAGCCTCTTCTTCAGCCTGATAAATTGGATTGTCAAAGTCATACCGAGCTATAGCTGAGTCATGATCGGTGTCACCTGAACAAAGAGACCTGCAATGATTTATGAGGTATGTTTTATTATGATGCAACAAAAGAAACACATTGCCATTTTGATGTGGGTTTTTTAATGCATAAAAATAAAAACAGAAAGACAGAGATCAAAATATTTGAGTGTGAAAAGTCCTTTATTGATGATAAAGCAAAACATGTGACAGTTAAAAGCCCTACAAACAGAATCACTACGTCTTGGGCAGAACGTAGGATTAACAAAATAGGAAAACAAAGCAATTACTCGAAGCCTGTCACTTGAATGACTTTCTCGGAAGACCAGTTGCACAGACTTTCCCCTGGGCCACAAGGACGGATCCAGCTATCCATGTCACAATCACTGTCTCCTTCTTCTTCAATAGCATTAACTCTGTCGAAGAAAACTCCAGCGCTAGTGAACCGGACAGGGCCATAGAATTTTGGGGGATCCTCATCTCTTCCGGATGGCTTATATCCCAATCCATAAGTATCCTTCTTTTTCTGGACTTCAACCACCTGGCCCCACCTCTGTGAGCTACCCGCTTCAACCACAGCTTTGGCGTCTTTTAACGAAGACATGGAACCCTCAGGTTGATTTACCACTACAGGCTGCACTATAGCTTCAGACTGAACAACTTCTTCAGAAATTTTCACCTTCTCAAATCCCTGGCACAACGTCTCGTGGATTTCCCCATCTACTTCCACGTATTTGAAGGTTGACAGCTGACTGATCATTATGTCTTCTTCCCCACATACTGTCACTACGTGACCATCAACCATATACTTCAACTTTTGATGTAGAGTGGAAGTTACAGCACCTGCCCCATGGATCCAAGGACGACCCAATAAACAACTATACGCTGGCTGAATATCCATAATGTAAAACGTTGCATTAAAGATTTCCGGCCCAACCTTGATTGGAAGCACAATCTCGCCAAAAACAGATCTCTTCGAGCCATCAAACGCTCGCACCACCAAGTCGCTTGGTGTACAAATAAGTCCTCGAGTATCCAACTTCATTAACGCTTTCTTGGGCAATACATTCAACGATGAACCAGTATCAACCAAGACATGTGACATCAACGAGCCACGGCATTCGATCAAAATATGCAGGGCATTGTTATGATTCCTGCCAGCAGAAGTCAAGTCGAGATCTGTAAAACCCAGGCCGTTACCCGCATTCACGTGCGCTACAACCCCTTCCAGCTGATTAACAGAAATCTCTTGAGGAACGTATGCTGCATTCAAAACCTTCAAAAGAGCATTCCTGTGAGCCTCAGAACACAAGAGCAGAGACAGAATAGAGATCTTGGACGGGGTCTGATGTAACTGGTCCACGATCTTATAATCACTTTTTCGGATGAGCCTCATGAATTCCTCTACATTTTCCGAAAAAGCATCATCAACCGGTTTCACTGTAGATTCCACAATCGCTGGGGTCTGAACAGAACCATCCATCGCTTGTTTTCCTCTATCTTGCCTAGAGGTACTGGGTTGATCGTTAACCGGAGGGAGCACTCTACCACTTCTAGTTATGGCATCAGTCTCAACTTTAACCCCTGAACTAGAACCCACTGGTGAAGTATTCATTAGCTCTTGCTTTTGCCCATTGACAAACACCTCTGCACCATAATTCCACGGAATAGCCTTAGAACTCTCGTACGGAATGGGTCCAGCCCTTGTGATAATGACTGGAGGTGGCCTTGCTGGACCAGAAATAGTAATCGTTTTGAATGGAATAGTGATAGTGGCAACCTTCTCACTAACAACCTCTTCTAGCTGATTACCTCTGTCAAACTATAAACAGCCCTCATCAATCAGATTCTGGATACCCCTCTTCAATGAATCGCAACCATTAGCCTTTATCAAACAATCTGAGCAGTTCTCACCACAGCCCGGATAGACATCACCTTTCAATAACCTATTCTTAACCACCACCAATGGAGTCTTCAGTTCCTCCACATCCATGATCAAATTCAAAGTTTCACAGTCCTCAATTATAGCATTCACCCTTGGCCCATTGTGATTAGGCATCGGGTTCTGAATAACATTGGGTCCGTCATTCGAGAAATTGATGGCTTTAGAGTCCACAAGGTCCTGCACCTTGTGCTGAAACGCCCTGCACTTCTCCACCGTGTGCCCAGGGGCACCAGAATGAAAATCGCAGTGTGCGTTAGCATCGTAGCCTCGTGGGAGTTCCCCTGTTGGTGGCGCCAAGGTACGAAGCTCAACTAGACGCAACTGCAGCAAGTGTTGCAACAACTGTGCATATGACATTGGGGGTTGATCAAAATGCCTCTCTGCATTCCTCTGTCTGTTCTGATACTGACCCTGCTGTCTATTCTGATTAGCATTACCCCTTTGCTGCTGTGGTGGAGGTAATGTTGCTGGAATGGTTACTGATGCTACCTGTTGATTGTTAAACTGGCGCTGTTTCCCTTTTCCCCTTTGGGATGATACAGCGTTGGTCTCTCCTTTCTTCTTATAATTATCAAACGGCTTTTTTCCCTGTCCGGAAGACGATCCATCACCGCTAGAAACCTTCCCAGCCTTAATTCCCACCTCTATCTTCTGCCCAATAGCAATCACATCTGCAAACTTGCCTAGAGAACAAGGCAAAAGCTTCTCATAGTAGTGCTTAGGCAGTGTGTCCATGAACATATCTAGCATCTCTTTCTCTAGCATTGGTGGCTGCACCCTAGCTGCCAATTCACGCCACCTTTGCGCGTATTCTTTGAAACTCTCATCATTCTTCTGGGACATGCTCAACAACTGAGTTCTGTTGGGAGCCATGTCCGTGTTGTACTGATAATGCTTAATGAAAGCTGCAGCTAGCTCTCTCCAGGTACGAACATCTCTGCTTTCTAGCCCCATGTACCATTCCAAAGACGCGCCAGACAGGCTGTCTTGGAAGAAGTGCATCATTAACTTTTCATCCTTAGCGTGAGCAGCCATCTTCCGGGTATAGGCCTTCACATGAGTCCTTGGGCAGGTAGAGCCATTGTACTTTTCTAGCGTAGGAATATGAATCTTGTGTGGAATAACAATATCAGGGATCAACCCTAGGTCATCCAAATCAATCCCCAAATCATCCTGTTTCACCACTCCTTTCAATTGAGCTTCGATTAAACGGATTCTTTCATCACTGACCACAGGAAGGGCAACATCTAGACTCCTGACCGAGAACACATCGTCCTGTTGATCATCAAAATGATGGCCATGGATTGCCCGAACAGTACTTCCCTCTCCAACCACTGTAGGAATTCTGCCCTGTCCACCAGCACCAACTCCTCCCGGAGGGATATTACGGTTAACAAGACCACCGTGTAGGATACCATTTTCGTCGACCTGCGCCACTAACGGCTGAACCAGAGTTCTGAACTCGTTCTGACTTTGCACCACACCCTGCATCATTTCCATGAACTGGTCGATGCGAGCTTGCATAGCGGCCATATCTGCTTGAACTTTGTCCATCACTCTGTTTTGATTGAGCCGAGTAGAATAACGATGAGTTGGTTGATCAATCCTGACTGAAAGAAAGAGAGAACATAAGAAACCCAGAGAAACCCAAGAAAACCTGCAATGCAAAGAATGAATATGATTATGCAAATGCAAATGCAACAAACATATTTGAACATTTCCAAGGTATATCTGCTTTGATTCCATTCCAAGCAACCGGGCCAAGGATTAGACGCAATATCGGAAAATAAATCCGACCCAGAAATACCACCGGATCCAACCACTGGAAACCAATCACAAAAAAATAGAAAACTACCAAGGCAAAAATATCTGAATCAAACATTCTATTATCAAGATGGAAGAATTCATACAAACAAAGTCAATCGTAACCAACGGTGATTCCATCAACAATCCTGATGGTAACCACATAAAAACAGATACACAATACACTACAATTCTACCCCAAACAGGCTAGCCTCCACTTCTTCCAGAAGATTCAAAGTGTCAGGATGTGCCGGTCGCGAGATTAGCCCTTTGATTAACCTGTTTCTCTTTGCAATCTCTTGGTTCAGCGTTGCAATCTGTTCTTCAGCGTTGCTACTTTCATGCCTTACCTTCTTGATTCCAACTTGTAATTTGAGCTCTTCAATCTCCTTTTGGGATTCTTTCCACTTGTTGAAGAAATGCTTCCCCTTTTCTTTCGCCTTTTGCAGCTCTTTGTTTAGTACCTCGTTTTCGACTTGAACCTCACTCCACATCTCTTGATAAACATCAAGCTTGGTTTCAGTCTTAGCCAAAAGCTTCTTAGTTGTCCTGGTGGTCTGGCTTGAAGTCTCTGCTGCCATGCTGATCTTCCTGAAATGCTGAATTCTGCTATTCAGATCATTTTCTGTCTTCTTCAGACGCTCAGTCGACTCTTTGACCTGCCACTTCAGCTCCAAATTGTCATGCAAAGCTCCTTGCAGCTGACTACTCATACCGGAATTCTCTGCTCTCAATTCTTGCACCAACTTCTGTTGCTTGTTGAACTCTTCAATAGGCACAATAAGTCTTTCCTCCACACTTTCTGGATACAAGGGAGACGCCCGATCAAAAGGTAAATAGAACTCTTCTACCCTCTTTTTCACCCATTCAACATACGGAGCGAAAGCTTGGTTATTGGGTTTCCCCAAAACGGTTTTACCTATCTTCTGTCTGTTGAGCCAGGCTTGAGAAGCTTCTTGTGCAATAACTACACCATCAATCATATGAAAATACAAGGATTCTTCCAAATTTTTCTCAGCTGGAGGATCTCTTAGGGCGTACGCAAACTGCCTGATAGCCAAAGATGGGTTGTAGTTAATACCTCCCTTTCTTCCGATCAAAGGTACATTAGGATACCTGCCACAGCTATGTAGAATATCAGTCCCCAACAAACCCTTATCCACCCAGAGAATATCTTTAGCAGCTAATCCCATCAGACGCTTACTCCACTCTAATGAAGTCTTCGAATCCACAAAGGCACCGGATTGGGGTAAACGTTTAGCAAACCACTTGTAGAAGAGAGGTGCGCAACAACAAACCACACCACCTCGCTTTTTCTCATTCCTGTTATATAGAGCGTAATGGAGATCACCTAACAAAGTCAGTACCGGATTCTGAGCTGTAAATATCTGAATAGCATCCGTATCGACGAAGTCAGACTCATTAGGGAATAACACAATTCCATATATACACAGAGCTAATATTGCATTGAAAGCCCTCCACCTATTCTCCTTAGCTTCCTCTCGAGCCCTCTTTACCAAATACTCCAAATGATACCCTCGGGATTTTCCTTTCTTAGAAAAATCATCCTCCACTGTAGATCTGCTCAAATAAAGAGCCTCAGACACTGCCTGGAAATCACACTCTCCTTGGGAACCACAGAAAGGAACACCTTCTTTGACAGGAATCCGCAAGATGTTGGAGTATTCCTCCAGGGTAGGAACCAACACATAATCTGGCATCACGAAGCACCTCAGGGAAGGATCATAAAACTGCATCAAGGTGTGTAGCCCATTATATTCATATTTACTGAGACTCCGAACCAGGGACAGTATCCAACCATACTTCTCTTCAAAGGCTCCCAAAACTTCCGGACCAGCTATACTTTGTAAACTGCTCAAAGGACCAAGAGTGATCTTCGGAAACTTGTAGATGATGATATTCTTCTTACCCCTCTTAGTGTCCATCCCTAAGAACGCCCTCTGATTGGAATCAAAGACTAGATACTACCTGAAAATGCACAAACATGAATGTCAGATAAATGGAATGCAATGCAGAGCACGGGATCAAGGTATCCACATAAACTGGCTGCACTGTGCTGACTGAACAAATCAAGGCTCTGTACCAAAACTCAGAATCAACAACAACCATAGTGATAACAACAGAAAACCGGGTCGGTTGATGGTCACGGTTACCTGCTCACCTGTAAACAGACCGTCCCTCTCACACGTGGGTACTAGGATGTTCAGTATCCCGGGCTCTCAGGTCGAGAAATGATGATACGTTCACCATTTCTGGTTTGGCATCATCATCAATCGAGGAGGCCTCAACTGATTCTCCAAAAACGAAAGATCCTCAGCTTGAGAGGTTTGAGAAGCAATAGCACATTCAGCCCGAAGGATACAATGCTACCGCCAATCAAAGAGGTCGTCTGCTGATTCTCTTTCAAAAAGAAGGATCCTATGGCAAGTCCCCAGCATTAGGTCCTCGGATCGAGAGTGTGCAATGGGTTTGCCACAGAAAGTGGGCTGCCACTGTCACATCCCGGGAGGAGTGCCGCAACTGAGTCCTCGGGAATGGTCATCAGAGTCGACGATTCCTCCAGAGAATAACTACTGGCCTGTATCAGCATACAGTAGCAGAAAGCTCCGGATAGAACCTCGTCTGATTGTAGGGATCGTGATCACCCGCACGTGGCCAACACCACGGGAGCGTCACGCCTGCCCACGCTAAAGCCTAAGTGTATACTCGAGCCTGTGTATTGAGCTCATCTCTCAGAACATCCCAACCCGCCAAACAGAACAACAGCCAGCACAGCGCAGTATATCCAGTATGACAATATAAAATGCAATGCGATAAAAGCTGTAAAAACAATAAAGCAGTAAAGCAAAAATACGGTAAACAACAGTACAGTAATATACAACAAAGCAAAGCACCATAGAAACACCTAACAAAAACAAACAGACAAGCGCTAGGATTGACTCGCTAAAGGGGAAGGACCAGCAGTAGGTCAACCAGAGTCCCCAGCAGAGTCGCCAGCTGTCGCTCCCGAAAGATTTCGCATCCAACGGTACAAACGCGAGAGTGGCGCAAAAGAACACAGAGTCGCCAGCAAAGTGTATTTATCCCAAGAGAGGGAAAGGAAACACTGCGTAAACCTAAAAGAAGGGAAAGAACATGGTCTCGCGACCAAGAGAACGGGTACGGGAGTCGGTTACGCGAAGGGAAGGTGTTAGCACCCAACACGTCCATCGTACTCGATGGGATCCACGCTTGTTGTCTGCATCAAAGGGTGTCGTTATCTGGAACTTCACTGCTACTGGATCGGCGAAGAAACGAGAACGGAAAGAACGGAGAAACGAAGGAGAAAAGAAAAAAGAAGCGACTCGATAGGACGGTATCGTTGTCCTAGGCCTACGTACTCCCTCAGTGCAATGGGAAAGTCAGAGTCAACGTAGTTCGGACGGGAACTGTGGGGGAAGGTTGCTCGCCAAGACAATCGCTGTCTTGTGCCTACATATCCTCAATCGGACGAGAGAGAGGAATCAGAGCTAATGTAGTTCTTGGGTACGACCACGGGTAGGTAAGTGTTTTTTACGTGAGCGACGAGCTCTTTCTGAAAAAAAAGAAGTTTGAAACCCAACAATCCCGAAGGATAAAAAAGATTTGAATTTGTTTGGTGTTTTTTAGACAGAAGTGTCTTTTAAGTTGTTTCGCAACTTGCATTGAACCCAGGTCTTGAATACAGGAACGAATACTTTCGTGCATCGTCCCCGACAGGACAAACACTAGGTATCCTAGAAGAATGAGAGGAAGCCCCTCAATCCCCACTTCCCACATAGAAGGCTCGCGCGCAATACACGTTAACTCTTATTACGTGTCTTGACGGAGTTTTGAGATGAGAAGAGAAGCGACACAAAAGGAAACTCTAAAGGGAGACTAAGAATCCTAATGTTATCATACACGGAGGTCCTAGGGTTAGTGAGGTTTAGGAGAGACGGCTACCTAACCTAATTCTAATCCTACTCCAAGCTTAATCAAAAATTAAGTTGGACTAGGTAGCTCCAAGGGGGAAGAATCCAAGACTTAAACAAGTCTTGAGACTCGAGGGATGAAAAGAGTGAAAGAGAAGGAGGAGAAAGAGAAGTGAAACACAAGTGGCCTAAGCTCACTTCAAACACAAGTATGAAAATTAAAAGATAAAGGGAGAAAGTAAAATGTGGAAGCATATCCACACTCAAACAACTTACCATTTGCCCTTGAAAGTGTTAGAAGTATTCACATATGACAAAATGAAACTCAAACAAGCCTAAGGCAATAAAGAAACAAGTTCTAAGGTAAATCAAACATCAAGTTTAGAACCTAATGGTCCTACTGACCTCTAATGTTAGTCATGCACAATTAGTCAAAAAGAAAAGGGAGAAGTCAATCAAGTACCATTCAAGTCATTAAAGAAGGAGTGAGATGAAAAGAAGTGATCATGTAAAGCAACCAAGTCAAAATTTCACAAAGTAAACCAAGTCCAGAAGTGACACAATCCTAAATATGTGCCTAAACAAGATCTTCAAACATCATTCAAGTCATACAAACACTTTCACAATCAATTAAGAAGCAAAGAAGAAGAAGTGAAGTGAAGTGAAACATGATTCATTCTTGTGAAACAAGTGACTTAAAGTGCAAGGCAAACATCAAACATGCAAAGATGAGATCCAAATATCACAACCAGAAGTCAATTAACATGCCATCAATTCTCAAACAAGACCCCAAATTATGGCACAAGTGCCTTCATGATCAAGCAAACCAAACATGAAGCATACATTCACAAGTTGGACAAGTTAAAGTTCATGCTTCAAAGAAATAACAAACATGCCTCAAAAATTATGTCATTCAGTATTCAAGCATCTCAAACATGTATAATTGGCATATCAAAGCCACAAGCAATGAATCAGAACCAAAGTCAATCAACAATTAGGTCAAAGCATCAATAGGATTTCATACATTCATGCTCAAAGAAACACATCAAAAGTCATCCAAAAAGGACCTAAAAATCATCCCAAAAATCTCAAACATACCTCAACATGTTATGAACACAACCCAAAAAGAATCAGGATCAAATCACTTTTAAAATGAGAGAAATAAATGATGCAATATGAAGTATGCAATATGAAGTGCAAATGAGAAAAATTAATTTGGAAAATTAATATTTAATGCAAATTTAATGCAAAAATAATAAAATAAAATGTGAAAAATTAATTTTAATAATGAGTATGCGTGATGAATTTTTTGGAATTTTTTTAGTATATGCAAGTATTTTTTAAAAAATTAATTATGAAATGGTATGGAAATAGAAAATGAAAATGAAATGAAATGAAACCAGGGGTGTATCAGCAATGTCCAACACCAAAGGAAACAAACTACATGCGTTTGGGCCATGAACAGAGGGGGTGCGAGTATCAATCATGCACTAGGCCCATCCAATTCAGTTCAGCAACAAACAAAAAAAAGTGCCACATAAGCTCATTAATTGGCGTGGCAAATCAATTGGCCAGAAACAAACCAAGTCAAACAATTCAAATTCAAAAAACGGCGCGAAGGCCACATCACCATCTCTTCAAATCTCAGACGCCGGAGCCCTAGCTCCGGTCGTCTTCTCCGACCAACCAGCCGCCGGAGCCACCATGAAACCACCAGAAATTCACCGGACCACCATCATTCCACTCCAAATCTTGCGCAGATCACAGATTCACTCTCCAATTTTTAAAATAAACTCAATATCATAATGAATCGAAGAGAAAAAGAAACAAGATCTAAACTGAAACATTCATAAATCAGCACAAGCATGATGTATACTTCAAGCTAATCTTGCATAGATCTCGAATACATCAACAAATCACGTAACCGGTCACAGAAAGGCATGGAAATGTGCATCAAAGAAAAGTTCACAAAACTGAAACTCCAAGAATCATGCACATATACACACATAAACCACTGCATACACGCATAGGACTTCAGAATCGCTCGCAAACAAGTTTATCATACGTTCATTATGAGAGAAAAAAGAGGTAGAGGAGTTACCTAACGGAGCTGCTCCGTTGGCTCTTCTTAGCACAAGATAGATCAAAGAAATGTTGTAGAAAGCTTCTAAATCACTTGGAGATTGTAGATCGTGGCTTGTTCTGAACAGAGAAGTGCTGAAAATCTTCAAACCAACTCAACCCGATAATGAAGAATGTGAAGCTTGTAGAGCCTCAAACAATGAATCTAGAAGCGATTCTTTGTATACAGAAGCGAGATAGTATTTAATGGAGGATGATTCCACCAAGAAGGCTTCAAAAAAACTCAGAAAACCACAAACTAGAGGGTGAAAAAGGTTGAGAGGAATTTTTCTTCAGATCTGAAAAGTGAGAGTCAGTGGCTAGGTTTGGAGTTGCTGTGCTTATAAATGGGAGGTTTAGGGTTGGCACGAGGTTAGGAAATGAAGCTGAGACTTGGAAGTTTGTTGCCTTGGCTTGGGATTGAAAATGAATGAAAAATGAAACATGTGGGTGGCACGGGTTATGCTCTGGTTTCAGCCTTGGAGCCAGGTTTGGAATGATGATATGGCAATGGAAATTCTTATGTGAATGGGATCATCAGATGGGCACGTGAGAGCAACAAGTTTGTTGTGAATTCCATTTCCAAATTTAGCCAAAATGTGAAAATAAAGTGCATGAGGCGTGCATGGCATGTGATGAATGTTTGGACATATAAGGCAATGTTATTGGTGATGATACATGTGGTTTAGGTAGTACAAGAATGCTGCCAAACCAATGATAAAATATGCCAAGAAAATGGACCATGCCATGCCTTGAAATTGGTTGAAAAAGCTTCACTTTGCATGAAGATTGCTCCATGAACATGGCTCTAAATAACTTGCATTTGATGTCACCATGAAGTATAAATGACATAGAACAAATTTCAAGTTAATTACCAAATGAAATATAGCCTAGAATCATGTGAAAATAGACCATGAAATGTGTTCACCAAATCTGCCAAAACATCTTTTAAAAAAAATTCTAAGTTTTAGTCATGTCACAACTTGAAACTTCAAACTTTAGGATGCCATAACTCTTTCAAAAATGATCCAAATGGTATGATTCTTGTGCCCATTTTGTAGGAAATGTTTCAAACTATAACTTTCATGTGGAAAAGATTTGCAAATGAAGCCTTGATCATGAAGAAAATTGGATTTGAAAGTGGTTAAAAGGACATGGAAACTTTCCCAAAATAGCAACTTCTTGAAAACCTAGATTTCCAAAAATAGCAAGTTTTCCACATTTTTTGATTTTTCATGAATCCTTGAACATTTCTTGATCAAATCTTGTCCATGGACCATATTTGACCTGAGAATCATGATGTTACCTCAAAAAGTCAGGAGTTGACTTTTTCACTGCCCAATTGACTTTATTCCCAATTCTCCTGATTTTGAAATTTCTGATCAATTGAAAACCTTCTGAAGCAAATTGATGGGCAATCTTTTATCCCTAGACATTTGAGGACATGAGGAATACCATGAGGTCGAGCCTTGTCCTAAAAATCAGAAATAAACTGATTCTATAGGAAACCCTAATTTTGGCTCCTCTGGTTAGGAGAAATCAGCACATCCTCCAAATTCAAATTCCTCTGAGTATGATGTGTGTCATGTCCACCAATGATGATATGTGCCATTTGGAGATGATAAACAATCAAAGAGCTTGCTCATTTGAGGGTTAAATCTCAGAATCTCCAACCCTAATTTAAGAAACCAAGTTAGGAGAGTGTGATTCTTTTGAATCCCCCTGCCAATCTTGATCTTGTGATGAGATGATGGACCAAATAAAACACCTTGAGGCTCAAGGCTCATTTGTGGTTCAAGAATTGATAGCATCAAGAATTTTCTCTCCTCTTAGCCCCTTGGACAATGCACATGAACTGTTGTTTGAAAACTTGAAAAACCTCTTCTCCCTTTGAGTTAAACCAAGTACCTTGATCCCATGCTAGGACCCAATGCTATGCACAAATGCTAATGCAAGAAATGCAAAGAAACATAAGCCAGTTAGCTAAAAACAACAAGGCAAATTTTGGGGTGTTACAAGGGTGACAGTTATCAAAGCTCAGATGATGATGTCGACGATGCTGATAATGCCGATGAAGATGATGCGACAGAAGTAGATGAAAGGGTAAGAATTAATTCCATGACTTCTGATGATATTCATGCTATGGAATTTGATTATGTTAATGACACTTATGATTTTTATTATAAGTATGGTAAATGTAAAGGTTTTGCCATTACGAAAATTGATATTAGGAGTAGAGGGCCTGAAGGTAGTAAAATAATAGTAATGAGGTGGTTTGTATGCAACACGCATGGTTTAAGAGAGGATAAACACTTTCGTAGGTTAGATAGGAAAAGATAGGAGAGACGTACGGCCCGTACTAATTGCTTAGCTAGGCTTCGTGTGCACTACAAAGTCAAAAAGGGTATATATGTAGTGTCATTTTTCGAAGAGGTTCATAACCATGAATTAACCCCATATAGGTTTATGCACTTACACCCCAGTTATCATCAAATTTCTGAAGCGGATAGAGCTCAGATTGATGGTCTTCGGTCACATGGAGTTAGAACTTGTCATATAATGGGGTACATGGTTGCTCAGAAGGGTGGATACGCTGAACTTGGATTTATAAAGAAAGATATGTACAATTAAAGATGGTGACTGGAGATGGCTGGTTTCTACCTGAGTGAATCGCACACTCAAAGATAATAACAGAGTCCCTACCGAACTTTATTTAGTCCCAAAGGACAGGGAATATATCGATAAAACCCAAGGGGAAGAGAAACGGGAACGGGGGGTCGGTTATGCGAAAGGAAGGTGTTCTGTACTGGGCCGAGGCTTCCTACAGTCAAAGAGGCCCAATCCATACAACTCGAGGAAACCCAACAAAGTCCTAGAGAAGGACACATGACTACCATACTCAAGATCGAAATCCTGTCGAGCACCTTAAGAATCCGAGGACACTAAAGCATTCGAGGACAACGAAAGACGTCACACCCAGACGAGGACCTCCTCGACAGATTAGCTTCTCCCCGCGAGAACACTCCTAATCCCCGTTGACACGTAGGTCCTCGACATACATGGTTCGCCTCCTTTAAACCAGGTCCAAACCACGACCACCACATCTCCTCGACACTATAGACTCGTCCCCGAGGAGACCATCAACGGTCTTATCTACATAAATACATTTCACGTAACCGTCTAATAATGATATTAAAAGGACAGTTACACTAGGGTGTTGACCACGAGCTGGTCATTATTACTACATGTAAACCCTAGCAGTTATTTGGAACGGGTCGCACGCTGGTCCCACCCGTTGCAAATAACCGTTGGCCACGCGCTGGGGGTCCCCTATAAATACCCTCTCACTTTAGAGGGTCAGGTTAAGTTAACTTCATACTCACAATCATACTCTCTATATTTGTTGTGCACTCACTGACTTAAGCATCGGAGTGTTCTACAGGTACACCCCCCCATTGTCTTGAATCATCACTGAAGTAGCAGTCATTCCAGACACGGTTGGCCACTTTCAAACATTAACTTCCCCGTTTTTCCCCTGCGATAAACCAAAGTTTCCTCGTTCAAATACCAGCAATGGCCAACCCATCCCCGAATCAAGCCGTGGATAATGTCATCGCTCAACTTGGTGGTAACACCCATGGCGATAACGATGTTCTCCAACCCGTCGTGGAGAATGATGTCAGAGACGGAGTCACCGCTTCCCCGTCTTCCGATGAGGTAGAATATGAGACTGCTCAACAAGACGCACATGAAGCAACCCTCCTGCCTGCATATCAGCCCGTGGACCCACCACCAAATGCGGATCCAAGCACTGCTGCTTTGTTTGCATTAGTCAATCAGACCAATCAAATGATCTTCAACCAAAACTTACGAATTGAGAAGCTAGAAAAAGGCCGTGGTCGCTCTTCCCCGCGAAAGCACTGACCACCCCCTTATCCCGGGCACTCACTGTCTCCGGTGGAATCTCGCAGTCCCTCCCCAGCAAATAAAGGTCGCAGGCCACGTTTGGAGCGCAACCAGACCGAGCATCCGCTGAAGCGCCATCGCTCCCCACCACCAAAAGCGGCCACTCATCCCTTGAAGATTAAGAAGAGCAAACCCTATGTCGAGGAGCCAAGAGTCCGCCACCAAGAAAGCTCCCCGAGATGCCACTATTCTCGGGGTCATATTTCTCCTTCTGTATCCCCAGGAGATAGTGATGACGAAGACTACCGGACTCCCCTATCCAGACAAATAATGGAAGCCCCTATTCCAAAGGCTTGGAGAAACCCCCAGCGTTGGGGATGTACGGTGGGACATCTGATTCAGACGACCATGTCGAGAGCTTCGAGGCTCTTCTCGATTTTAGAAATGTTTCCGGCGCTATCAAATGTCAGCTATTCCCTACAACTATTCGAAAAAGGGCCATGGCTTGGTACAAAAACCTGGCACCTGAATCTATAGCGTCCTGGAAAGCTCTGAGGGAACGTTTCAGGAAGCATTTTACGGCTTCACGAAGGCATCCAAAAACTATATCATCCTTGGAGGCCATCTTCCAAGATAAGAAAGAATCCCTCCGGAGCTACATAGAGATATTCAACAAAGAGGCGGACGAGGTCCACACGACCGACCATATCAAATTATATCTTATCATCAAAGGACTGCGGGTTGGTTCCAAGTTCGCGGAATCTGTTGGATTACACTGTCCTCGCAGCTTTGAAGGGTTCCTCGAACCAGCTCAATCACACATCGAGTTCGAAGAAGCTGAAGCCGCCTAGATTGCCCTTGATTTAAGGAGCATAGAAGGCCCCCGCGGCCGGAACCGCGAAGACTCCCCCGCGCCTAGACGAGGAGGGGAGAAGAGAAGAGAAGACTCCCCTCCACCGAGGCGAGGCGGGGAGAGGAAGAAAGAAAATCGACATAAAAAACCCCGGGAATCTCGAGGACCTGACGGTCTTTTCAAAGATTACACTCCACTAAACGTGTCCCGAGCATGCATTTTCAGTGACTGTACAAATTCGGAGTTCATAAAAGGGGGAATCCGCTTCCCAAAGCCAACAGCTCCCAAACCAAATACCGATAAATCCAAGTATTGCCGGTTCCATCGCAGTCACGGGCATGTTACTGAGGATTGCATCCACCTTAAGGACGCAATCAAAACGTTGATCAAAGAAGGCTACCTGAAATAATACGCCAAACAAGATGAAGCTCCCCGACCTTCCGGCCAAGAAGCTCTGAATACCGAAGAGTCAAACCATCCGGACACCGAAAAACTACAGGTCGCCTTAAGCATCACACGACCTGAAGACTTCGGTTTCCTTGGAAATATTAACGATGCCGAAGCTGTTCGAAACATGTGGAAGAGCTTCCCAACGGAAGAGCTAGTAAGTGTTCGCAGTACCTGGGAAAATTTTCCACAAGCCCTAGTCATATCAGGCGGAGATCCTGAACGGGTGACCGTCGACTCAATAAAGAGAAAGTTCGACGAACTAAGGACATCCACTCCTCGAGACCCAACTCTCAGCTTATCTCGTGGAAAATCATGCCCCATAAGTTTCTATCACGAGGAATTACCAGGTGGATCCCCGAATGCTAATATACCCCTCCTAATTCGTGCACAGATGGCCAACTTTGATGTGCATCGGATTTTGGTCGATCAAGGAAGCTCGGTGGACATCATGTACACTCGCCTCTTCGATACTCTCCAGCTGACAAAGCATCACCTGTCCCCATATGTGGGATCCGATCTACAAGGCTTCAACGACGCATCCGAGGTTATGTAGAATTGGTGGTCACATTCGGAACAGGAGGAACAACTCGACAGGCGAAGACGCGTTTCCTAGTAGTCGACTGTCCTTCTCTCTACAACTGCATCTTGGGAAGGACCACCTTGGCCGAAATAACAGCTGTACCATCCACTGTCCACCTAAAAATGAAGTATTATACTACTCGAGGATGGGTGGTAACCCTACACGGGGATATTGAAGCAGCCAGAAGATGTTTCGACGCAGCGATCAAAGGCCTTAGTGTCGTCGGTGGTGTTCACCCCAAAAGGGCAGCTGTAGATGTCGCACAAGTTCCGCTACCGCCGGTCAGTGCGGTCGACCTCGATAGCAGGTTCTCCGGGGAACATGAAGAAGTTGCAGGCAAAGACCTCCCAGTTGAAGTCAACGGGCAGCCCACCTACCCAACGCGCCCCATCCCAGACGGGGATTTCGAACTGATCCCTCTTGGCGACGACCCAAAGCGAACAGTGAAGATCGGCCAGGGACTCCCCGACCTGGCGAGGAGACAATTGAAAGCATGTCTCCGAGAGAATGCAGATTTGTTCGCTTGGAGCGCTTCGGAAATGCCCAGATTAGATCCTCAAGTGGCTTGTCACCAGCTGTCCATAGATCCAAATGCTAGGGATGTAGCTCAACGTAGGCGTAAGCAGTCTCCAGAAGAAATGGAGGCTGCTGAAAAAGCTTTAAAAGACCTCCTAGAGGCAAACTTTATTTCGGAAGCCAAGTACACCACTTGGTTGTCCAATGTTGTACTTGTTAAAAAATCTAATGGAAAACGGAGGATGTGCATTGACTACACGGATCTTAATCGGGCATGCCCGAAAGACTCTTACCCATTGCCTAACATCGACCGATTGGTCGATAACTCTACAAGATTTAAACTCTTATCTTTCATGGACGCATATTCGGGATATAACCAAATCCCCATGGATGAGGCCGACAGAAAACACACAGCTTTTATGACCGAGTCGGGCAATTACTATTATAACGTGATGCCCTTTGGTCTGAAAAATGTTGGCGCCACCTACCAACGGATGATGAACATGGTCTTCCAAGCAGAAATTGGCGACATGCTCTAAGTCTATATGGACGACATAATCGTCAAATCCGCATAAGAAGTCGACCATGCTGCCCATCTTAAAAAGGTGTTCGACACAGCCAGGAAATGCCGCATGAGATTCAATCCTGACAAGTGCAATTTCGGTGTTCGAGCTGGGAAATTCCTCGGATTTTACCTTGTAGAGAGAGGAATTGAAGCAAATCTCGATAAATGTAAGGCCTTTTCCGAAATTCCCACTCCAAACTCGAAGAAATCGATACAATCACTTAACAGGATGCTCACTACTCTCTCCCATTCTGTCGCCAAATCCGCCCAATACGCACTCCCCTTTTTCAAACTTCTTCGACAAAAAGCAACATCTGAATGGAGTGAAGAATGCGAACAAGCCCTCCTCCACCTAAAACAAGTCTTGTCACAGCCCCCGGTCTTATCCCGACCAGACGACGGAGAAACACTCTGTTTGTACCTGGCCATCACCGGCGAAGCAGTAAGTGTTGTCCTCATACGGGAGACCCCTGAAGGACAAAAACCGGTTTATTTCACGAGCAAAGCTCTCTAGGGTCCCGAGCTCAAATACCAAAAGATTGAGAAGGTTGCCTTGGCACTCGTAACGGCAGCCAGAAGACTGCGCCATTGCTTCCTGGCCCACACAATAGTGGTAAGAACCGAGCAGCCTATCAGACAGCTCCTTAGTCTGCCAGACATGGCGGGGAGAATGCTCCGGTGGTCTCTCGAGCTATCCGAATTCGACGTTCGATATGAAGGGAGAAAAGCCTTGAAGGCTCAGGTACTAGCCGACTTCGTAGCGGAAATGACAATCCCCGAATCCTCGACCAATGGCTCCCAAAGATGGACAATTTACGTCGACGGAGCCTCCAGTGCTAAAGGCAGCGGGGCAAGCATTATTCTCGAAAACGAGGAAGGCATTTTGACAGAAGTCTCACTAGAGCTATCTTTCAAAACAACAAACAACCAAGCCGAATATGAAGCTTTCCTCGCAGGACTTCGACTCGCGGAAGACCTTGGCGCCAAAGAAGTCATAATCTTTATGGATTCTCAGCTCGTAGCATCCCAAGTTAGGGGAGAATTCCAGGCCAAAAATGATAGTCTCATTGAATACCTAACCTTGGTGCAAGAAAAGTTGAAGAAATTTGTCGCCGCGGAGGTGGCCCACATCCCGCGCGAGCATAATACTCGAGCAGACGTGCTCTCTAAGCTAGCGAGCACTAAGAAGATAGGAGGGAACAAATCAGTGATCCAAGAAATACTGACCCATCCTAGCATCAATAAAACCTACTTCGATCACCGAGGTGAACGTTATCGGGGACGTAAACTGTTGGATGACCCCAATATACGAATACCTGATGACGGGCGCACTGCCCGACAACCCCAAAGAGGCTGGGATCGTTAGAAGGCGGGCATGCACATACACGGTAGTAGACGGTAAGCTATATCGTCGAGGATTCTCCATCCCTCTACTCCGCTGCGTCGAGGAAAATAAAGTTTTTGAGATTCTCCAGGAAATACACGAAGGAATCAACGCACAACATCTAGGCGGAAGATCCTTAGCTCGAAAAGCTATCCGAGCAGGATATTACTGGCCCACCATGCAACAAGATGCAAAGGAACACGTCAAAAGGTGTGATCGTTGTCAGAGACACGCGGACATGCACCTCTCTCCTCCAAACGAGCTCAAATCATTAACATCCCCGTGGCCCTTTGCGTGGTGGGGAATGGATATCCTCGGACCCTTTGTCGTAGGATCATACCAAAATAAGTACCTCATCGTCGGGGTAGATTACTTCACAAAGTGGATCGAGGCAGAAGCACTAGCCAAGATCACTGCTTTCAACATATTACGATTTTACAAGAGAAATATACTCGCCCGGTTCGACGTGCCTCAGGCCATTGTCACAAATAATGGGACACAGTTCACAGACGGAAACTTTTAGGACTTTGTTGCCAAACTAGGCACGAAACAACATTTTACGTCAGTCGAGCACCCACAAACCAACGGGCAAGCCAAAGCGGCGAACAGAGTAATACTCCGAGGACTCAAACGACGACTCGGTGAAGCCAAACAACGATGGGTCGAGGAGTTACACAGCGTCCTTTGGGCATATCGAACTACCCCTCATTCCACGACCGGGGAGACCCCGTTCCGGTTAACATATGGAACCGAGGCAGTCATCCCCGTGGAAATCAGAGAACCGTCAAGAAGGACAGAAGTTCCTCTTGACGAAGAAGCGAACAACGAAGCCCTTCGCGAAGAACTCGACCTTGTCAAAGAAATAAGGATGGGCGCGGCCCTCCGAGAAGCCTCTTTAAAACAAAAAATAACTTTGCGTTATAATGACAAAGTCATCAAACGAGATTTCCCAGTAGGCAGTCTTGTCTTACGGCGAAATCAGAAAAGTTCACAAGAAGGAAAGCTGGCCGCAAACTGGGAGGGCCCCTACCGCGGCATTGCAAAGACGGGGACAGGTGCATATTACCTCAAAAACCTCGAAGGTGAACAACTTGCTCGACCATGGAATGCTGAGAAGCTCAAACAATATTACAGTTAAACGCCACATGTAACTATACAAATGTTTCCATTACGAGGAGCGTGCCATGGTACAAGCACGACACCTCTATACCCTAACGAAGGTCACAAGTCACGTTGTGTGTGCGGTGAACTATTGACCCGACGAGGAGTACTCTATTGAGCTTCGTCGTCGACGTACCGTGTAGGCAGAACGCCCAGCTCGCGATGGGAAGTTCACGCCATGAAACTAAGACCTCGATCGACATCTTAGCTTCATTAAAGGTCGGAGTACAACCCCTAACCACTCGACCAGCTCTCTTCGCAGTCGAGGATCACTAAAGTCGAGCAAACTCCCAAATATCCAGCAAATTCAAAATAACATAGACAAAAATAAGTAAAATACCACACACAGATCAGATAAAGAGGCAAAAATTAAGTATTAAACCGGGAAAGCACATTGTCAAAATATTACACAAAGCCCTGTCTCTTAGGCCGGGCAAATCAAAAAGTATGGCACGCAGGCCAGTCAATACAAAAAATTGGCACACAGGCCAAACTGAATACATAATCACTCCACAGGAGCGTCGGTTGTCTCAGGATTCTCCCGTCCCCCGCCAAATGTTTGTCCGGGCAACACAATCTGGCCGTCGACCACCTCAAACTTGGAATCAACCCCATCAGTTACAAGACCCGGGTTCAGGAGCTTAAGCTGCGCCACTGCATTCTGGAACCCGACATCAGCGAACTCGTGAGCATCATCTCCAGCCAACCGAAGATCCTTCTCGACCTCCCTAAGCTTAGCTATCAAAGCTGCTCTAGAGGTTAACTGTTTATCCTCCTCAGTTTCGTTTTCGGCTGGCTAAACAGCTTCCTCTAATTCAGCTATTCTGTCCTTGAGACGCTGCTCTTCCCCTTCCAACGCAACAATCCGAGCAAGGTGGCCCTTCACCGCATCTTCAGCTTCCTTCAACTTCCTCTCCGACCTTTTCTGCTGCTCACTTTGCTCCTTGTTCAGCTCCCTGCAGTCCTTCAAATCCTTCTGCACGGCAAGCAATTCAACCCCCAAAGTCTGAAGCCTTTCCTCCAATCGAGAAAGCTCAGATGCAGAACAACTCTCCTCATTCAAAACAAGGGCAGCCGAACAAAGCCGCATAACGGCAGACATATCCTCCATGATTATTTTTCTCCTCGCCTCCGGAGTACTCCCCAACAAAGCTTGGACTTCTGAATGAGCAATATGAGGGCAAACAGCCTCGGAGAAATAGCGGCGCTGGAGATAACACGGAGGAATCTCGAAGCTTGCAGGAGGAGGAGAAGGAGTACCCTCCACGTCAACAACGAGCGGCACAGAAGTCCTCGCCCATTTAGGTATCCTTTGACCCCCCGGGGACTGCTCCTCGGAAGTCACAGGTGCGGTTAACGCTGTATGAGTTTTCCCAGAACCCCCAGGCACCGTGGTAGAGGGAGGAATCTCGGGCACTATCGACGAGGAGGCAGGCTGAGAGGTACTTTGCTTGACCAGACGAGCTTGTTCTTCCCTAGCCCTCTTCGCCCTTAACTTCGCATATCTGTCTGCTGCTTTGACCATTTTCCCTGCAAAAAGAAAGAGAAACATTAGCAAAACAAGACGAGCACACAAGAGACAAGTATAACTCGAGGATCGGGCATCACCTAAAAGCTCGACAGCCTCCTCATCGGAGAAAGTCTCGAGCAAGACACGAGTGTTAATCAGGCGACGGATCTTTGGCACCTGGTCATCGCCACCCATCGAGGTCTCTCCGCCCTCGGATACGCCGGAGGTTTTATTCAAACTCTCCACGTACTCGGCAATCTTGTCGTAAGCCTCGCGGTCCTCGACATCGAGCTTATTATGTCTCACTTTATATTTGTCAACCCCCTCTTTATAATGCTCCTCTGTCCAATAGAGGGGGAACTTTGGCACCAGCACTTCAGTGGACAGCCCATTCACTTCTTGATTCACCAGGTCATAGATCGAATTAATAGCCTCGGGAGAGACCGGTCTCACAAAGTAATAGCGCCACTTGAAATCTCGAACAAAGTCCAAGTAGGTATGGAATATAGCCTTATTCTGTTTGAACGACACCCAGCCGTGTCGACCATCAGTCGTAGACCGCTGCAGATGAAAAATTCGAAAGAAAAGGGGCACCGTTTCTCTGACCTCCAAGTATTTACAGACGAGCTCAAAAGCCCGGAGAAAGGCCAAAGAATTTGGATGAACTTGCGATGGTGCCAATTTTAACCATTTAAAGACCCCCACCTAGAAGTCTGTGAAGGGGAGCCTCCACCCCGCTGCTTGAAACATAAACTCGTACACCGGGAAACGCAGTCCCATATAAGGTGTACATATACGCTGGTCCTCATTAGGACGGTACACTTTCCAGGATTGCTCTAAACCGAGCAACCTATGTTCAACAGTGCAAAACCCATTTTCGTCGGGGAATGTAAAGACAGACGACATGGTGAGGGCCTCATCACATACCCAGTCCTCGAGAGGACGCTCTTGCCTAAAATCCATATGGGCCATCGGGACCTCAACTTGGCTATCCTCCTCGAATTCACCCACGGCCACTTCAGCAGCCAATCTGTCCATCAACCTAAAAAACAGAAGGGAACAAGTGAATTCGACGAGTCATACCAAACCAACCAGTCGGGGACGAATAACAGATACCCCCGGGGAACTCATCGCTCCCCCGGACAATCTTGCATCTTTCCCCGTGAAATCAACGAAAGGGAGTAAATGTTGGGAACCCAAAAACATAATCAGGTCCCCACAATGTCCATTACAATCCCCAAAAAGTTCCTACAAATCCCCGGAATATTCACCCAGCTCCTCAGTTAGTTAACAGAAACAGAAAAAAATTCCATACACTTTTTTCTCTTGAAACAGCCAAAGATCCCTGCCGTAATCGCCAATGATCTTTCCATTCCTCATAAGAACTCCACAAGTTCATCATAGAAATGATTTCAAGCAAGTCAAACAACAATGTCGAAAGAAAATGCCTAAAGAAACAACAGTTTTGGAGAAAATACCTTGTAAATGATGGATTAGGGTTCAGGCACGGCGTAACACGGCGGTTGGCGGCGAACTTACGGTGGTTGACGGTAGCAAGCGGAAGATGAGGAAACGGAGAAAAAATAAGAAACAATTCTAGAACAAAAGAGCGAAAAATGAGAATGAAAGGAAAGGGAGAGTATTTATAGAGAAACCACGGAACTCGAGAAACCTACGACACTCGAGTACTCTAGGCAGCCACCCTACGCAATGATGACTAGTGACACGTGGCACACTGACACCTATCAAAAACCCCACGCTGTCCCTTCATCATCACATTGTTTCAAACGAAAACTTCTCATCTCCACGACACCTCAACCGGATGCAACTCTTCGTTGCCCGCAAACCGTTGGTACCCGCCTCATGATAACTGTCCGCAAACCATCATGCCCCGAATGTCATGAAAACTTCGACCATGCTGATATCCTCCTCGAATCATCCTTTGGCGTTTCCCCGACACGATTATTAACCCTCAAGTCATTCCTCTGATGCCTCAAAGCAACGACTTGGGGGGGACTCCTGTTCTGGACTGGGCCGAGGCTTCCTACAGTCAAACAGGCCCAATCCATACAACTCGAGGAAACCCAACAAAGTCCTAGAGAAGGACACATGACTACCATACTCAAGACCGAAAGCCTGTCGAGCACGTTAAGAATCCGAGGACACTCAAGCATTCGAAGACAACAAAAGACGTCACACCCAGACGAGGACCTCCTCGACAGATTAGCTTCTCCCTGCCAGAACACTCCTAATCCCCGCTGACTCGTAGGTCCTCGACATACATGGTTCGCCTCCTTTAAACTAGGTCCAAACCACAACCACCACATCTCCTCGACACTATAGACTCGTCCCCGAGGAGACCATCAATGGTCTTATCTACATAAATACGTTTCACTTAACCATCTAATAATGATATTAAAAGGACAGTTACACTAGGGTGTTGACCACGAGCTGGTCATTATTACTACACGTAAACCCTAGCAGTTATTTGGAACGGGTCACACGCTGGTCCCACCCATTGCAAATAACTGTTGGCCACGCACTGGGGGTCCCCTATAAATACCCTCTCACTTTAGAGGGTCAGGTTAAGTTAACTTCATACTCACAATCATACTCTCTGTATTTATTGTGCACTCACTGACTTAAGCATCGGAGTGTTCTACAGGTACACCCCCCCTTGTCTTGCATCATCGCTGAAGTAGCAGTCATTCCAGACACGGTTGGCCACTTTCAAACATTCTGATCCAGGTACGATCAGAAGGTATTAGCACCTAATTCATCCGTCGTACTCGACGGGAACCATTTCGGTTGCTTCTAGGCTTGGATGGGTTATCTATCTAAAGGCTTATAGCTAAAAGAAGGAGAGAGAGAGAAAGGAAAGGGGGGAAAGAAAGAAAAGAAGGAAAGTGCTCGCTGAGGAACAAGGTCCTCGTTCCTACGTACCCTCATAGTGCAATGAGGAAGTCAGAGCGTCGTAGTTCTTGGAACCAGGGGACGAAGAAGGAAGAAAGAAAGGAGAAAGACGGAAGAAAGGTGGAAGTGTGCTCGCCGAGATCATTACGATCTCATGCCTACGTATCATACATTCGAAAGAATGCAGAATCAGAGCTTCCGTAGTTCGGGGAACTGAACGGAAAAGGAAAACAAGAAAGAAACAAGGAGACAAAAGAAGTGGTGTCGAAACCAAGAGCAAAAACAAGAAGGAAATTCCACTGAGGATTCCAAAGAAGTGGTGTCAAAACCAAGAAAAGAGTGTGAAGAAAAGGAATAGTAACTGTATTGAGAATAAAGTGTGAGAATGGTGTCGAAACCAAGAGAATAGGAGAGTAGGAGAGGAATGGTGTCTAAACCAAGAGCAAGAGTGAAAGAAACTCTACTGGGAAAGACCCCGCAGCAAGAGCATTCGCACAAAAGAATAGGAAAAGAATGGTGTCAAAATCGAGAATGAAAGAAACTCCGCTGGGGATGGCAAAGAGAATTGGTGTCGAAACCAAGAAAGTAAGAGCAAGGGGAATAGAAAGGACTCCGCTGGGGATCCGAAAAAGAGGGATGGTGTCATAACCAAGAGAAAAAGGAGACTCGGTATCTTAACTGGCTGGCAGTGGTTAACCGAAGAAAGAGAGTAGACCCTGGCGGGGAAAAGAAGCTAGTGTCAACAGACGGACTGTGATAAACCAAGAGAGAGAGTGCTGAACCAAGAGAAGGTGTTTGACTCTGAAGGGGCCTCGGTATATTAACTTGTAAATAGTGGTCAACCGAGGAAAGAAAGGGCTGCAACTCTGTGGAGGTAGAGGAGCATTGGTTTTAACAGAGGAAAATTTGATTAACCAGAAGCACGGGTGTAGGACCGATCAAAGGTCATGACCCAAAGGGGTTCGATAAACTGACTGAACAAACAATACTCAACCGAAGAAAGGGTATTTGAACCAAAGAAAGATTACTAACCCAAGGGTGCAAGTATTCGAAACAAGAGGAGGTTGCCAACTGCGGGGGATTCGGTGTTTACAGACGGACTATGACAAACCAAAGAGAAAAACGAGTGATTAACCAAGAGAAGGTGATTAACTCGAAAGGGTTCAGTATTTTAATAGACGGACTGTGATTAACTGAAGAAACGAGTGAGTAACCAAGGATAGGTGATTAACCCAAGAGGTGCTCAGTGATTAACAGACGGACTGTGATTAACTGAAGAGACGGGTGATTAACCAAGAATAGGTGATTAATCCAAGGGGTGCTCAGTGATTAACAGACGGACTGTGATTAACTGAGTAAGAGAGCAAAATTGGTGTTTTAACTGACAAGCAATGGTTAAACCAACAACGGGAGAAGAACCAGGAGAGGATTGTGAACTCCTGGGGAAGAATGGTCTTGACAGGAAAACTGTGTTAGACCAAAGAAAGAGGATTGAGACTCTTCAGGGGAATCAAAAAGCAATGATTGATTACAAGAAGAAAGGAGTGATGGAACAAAGAGAGATTGCTAGCGCAAGAATAATGATCTCAACCAAGAAGGATGGTGATTGATCAAAAGGAGAGATTGAAAGAGATAGGAGTGATCAAGGATCGAAAAGGATCGCAAAGGGAGAAGAGTGATCAAGGATCAACTTGACAGGGGAATGAGAAACACTATAGCTGGAGGATAGAGGTGACTATTCTCGAGGAGAGGACAAGACGCCCTTACCAAAGAAATAGCCAGAATGAGGGTGGAAAAACTCCATCCTCATTCTTTCTCTAGCACCCAAAATATAGTGCGGAAAGTGAAACGGACAGCGCAACCACTCCAATGTTGTACAATGCTCCTGCGTAGAGAAACGCACAGCATAACGACGTCAAATTATACAGTGCTCCGATGCAAAGGGCAGCGTGAAACTCCAACTCCACCTGGGGGAAAGAGAGAGGAAGCTCTAAAGGAAGCCTAAAGAGAGGAAAAAGGAAGATCGATTAATCGAAACAAAGCTTCGATCAATTAACCAAGGGATAAACATGCTAACAACTTTCCAAAGAGGATGAAAAGTCATTAAAGCAAAAAGGAGTGAATTATTGATTATACAAGATTAATTTTATCCATGAAGAATAAACTTAATGCAAACTGAAATGGAAAGTGCAAAACAGTGCCAAATGATCATCAAAGTGCCACACAAAATCATGTATCATGTGAACAAAGATAGTGCAAGAATTGCTATGTTCATACAATGCTAAGAACACGAAACAAAAGAAAAATAAAAAATGCGCGTCGAAAGTTCATGAACATACTTCAACCAGAAGTAAATGACATTAAAAATATCCATAAAATCAAACATGACAATCAATGGAAGTTAAAATAAAGAAAGCAAGGCAAACATACTTAAAAATGCAAGAAAATGGCCTTCTGGTTCAGTGTTAATCGATTAACACAATTGCACTGCAAAGTGTTAATCGATTAACACGTGAAAAAGTGCAAAAAAACACTGGTTAATCGATTAACACAATTGCACTGCAATGTGTTAATCGATTAACACTGTACAGGGAGCAGAAAATCAGTTTTGAAAAGTGCTTTTGGCCAACTTTTTGATTGTGCAATCACTCCAATGCTAGGGCAAACAATAATGCACAAGAAATCAAGCTTAGAAACAGCTAATGATCAACAATAGAATCAATTAACAGTCAAGATCATGGATCAAGCAAAAGTGTAATCAATTCACATGCAAGAGAAATTACATCGCGAACGATACGAAAACGATCGAAACGAAAAAATAAATGAAATCCACCAACCTACAAGGCTGAGATGTGCCTTGGTAAATGTTGCAAAGTGATCTTGGTGCAGAAGATTAGAGAAAACCAGAGGATCCTTGAATTGTAGACGAAACACGTCGAAACCGATCAAAATCGCGAAAATGAGTCGGAATCGAACTTGCACCAAAATAAATGGTGTGAAACCCTTAGATTGGAGTAGAATGAGATGTACTTCCAGAAATCCAACCAAAGAATGCCAAATGATGAAGGTAAAGCTCAATAATTAATCACTTTCAAGGTGAAAAGTGATTATCCTTCAAGAATAAGAGCTTTTGGTGAGGTTTGATGGAGAAGAATTGAGATGAAGATGAAGAATGAGTAGAGAAATCAGAGAAAAAGTGAGAGAATTGAGAGTGAAATGTGAGAAGCGTGGTGAAAAATGGTAGAGAATGGTTGAGGAATTGAAAAGTGAGTGGAGGTGAGTTTATATAGACTTTAGGTTTGGAGCATGGAAATTGTGCCTATTTTGCCTGTGTTAATCGATTAGAGGTGTCTAGAATATTCCATATGCTGCTAGAATCCAAGACCAAAATGTGTGCAAAGGTGCTGTCATGAAAAAGCAGCAAATTGTGCCTATTTTGCCTGTGTTAATCGATTAACACAATTGCACTGCAAATGGTTAATCGATTAACCAGGCCAAAATGTGCCTAATTTGCCTAAAAAAGGGTGTTGTGGTCCCGGCTTCAATTTTCCACCTCTTGTATTGATGAATAGGTATGGAAACCTTCATTTTGTAAATGTTTTGATGATGAAATAATCTTGAGAGGACGCGATTAATCGGGCTTGGAAAACCTAAATATCCTGCAATCAAAACACCAGAGGAAACAATACGAATGCATATGCCAGCGATGCGAATGCTTATGCTCATGCAAAAGGCAAAAGAGGGAGGTCAAATTCGAGTTACGACAGTGACGTTGCCGCTTCTTTAAATTATCTAAAAGTAAAGTCATCTACTAATCCCATGCTATATGCAAAATATGCCGTCAACGGGGATGGACGACTGAGGTCTCTTTTTTGGGCTGATGGGAGCAGTAGATCCGACTATTTTTATTTTGGTGATGTGGTTGCGTTTGACACAACCTACAAGAAGAACAAATACAACTACCCATTGGTTATATTTTCAGGGTGTAACCACCACTCTCAGAAAGTCATTTTGGTGCTGTGTTGGTATCAGATGAAACAATGGATACCTATAAGTGGTTGTTGAGTTGTTTTTTAAAGTGCATGGATGACAAATACCCACAAGCAGTGGTAACAGATGGAGATGGTGCTATGCGGGAGGCTATAAAATAGATTTTTCCCGATGCAACCCATCGGTTATATGCTTGGCATTTGAATAAGAATGCAGGTGAAAATGTAAAGAACTCAGAATTTTTAGAAGGCTTTAAAAAAGCAATGTACTCAAATTTTTCAAAGGATCAATTTGAAGAATTTTGGTCAGAGATAATTAAAGAAAATGAACTTGAAGGAAACCCATGGGTAACCAAGACGTATGAGAACAAGTCACTGTGGGCAACTGCATATTTATGTGACAAGTTTTTTGGACATATAAGAACTACATCTCAATGTGAAGCGGTTAATGCAATAATCAAGAGTTACGTAACGAAGGAAGGCTGCATTTTTGAATTTATGCACAATTTTGATGAGGCTCTTAGACACTATAGAAACAATGAACTGGAAGCCGATTTTAAATCAAAATTTTCGGAACCGGTGTTGACAACGCACTTGCGTTTGATTGAGAGCGAATCCGCTAAAATTTATACAGCCGAGATTTTCAAAGAAGTTAAAGATGAAATTATGAAGGTGTTTTCCGTGAAAATTGATAAACAACCGCTGATCTTCCAAATCTAACTTTAGTGACTCACAGGATCGATCAGATTGATCCTAGTATATGTGCTAACGATTTATCTAAGGCGCATTCTAAGGAAATAAGTACTTCGACAGAACTCATAAATAAAGTTGGTTGAAAGCACAATCTAGACAATGTTTTTAAAATGTTAAGTTAAAAGACTGAAAAAGGTAAAAAAGAAAAAGTCGAAGGCGTGCAGTAAAGGTTGAAAACTATAGAAAGTGCAGAAATATAACTTGCGTTAAATAGGAGATAAAAGCTTAACGAAAGGTTGAAGTAAATTGTATTGAAAGATAAATGGTGTTTACATCACGTACATTCTCACAAGACTCTTTTCTCAACACGCGGATACTTTGAGTGAATTTGGAGTTACTTGTACAAAGTGAACACAACACACTGAATCCTATTGCTAGAACCCTTATTTATAATGCCTAAAACTAATTGTTATAAACTTCCTAAAATAATAAATGAATGACAAGTGTCGCATTGCATGCTTCCATCACTTGGACGTACGCCACCTGTCCTTCTTCAAGAGCGAACCACACTAACTACTCCCTCCTTGATTTGAATTTGAATTCTCAGCGCCAGACATCATCAGCATTCTCGGCCGAAGGTGCCCTCTTTTGTGAGGGATATTCTCCTAGCTACCTTGTTTTAATGATGTCACCAAACATATTAGATTGTAATTTGAGCGGTATCACTTCACGTGTCGGGCATATAGCGTCTAACCATTATCGTTCATATGTCTAGATATATAGGATCTTGTCTTCTCCAAAAATAAATGTCCACTATTGTGTTAGTTGTGTCTAATATGTGTCTCTGATCTTGGTCTGGTAAAAATGCTCAGAAAAATTGAATTTCCTGAAAATTTGCACTTCATGCGCTGACCCTTCAGTTCATGCGATAACCCCAAATTTTATGCGCTAACCTCCAAAACTTGCGGGAAAGCGCACAAACTTGTGGACACCAAATTCTTCATTTATGCGTCGATGCATGAATGCTGGAGGTTGACGCATGACCTCAAATTCTGCATTTTTTCACTTAATTTCTTTTCTGTTATTTTTCTGTTATTTTTTTGTTGGTCATATTTTTCATGTAAATAGTTTTGGTCATCCTTTTTTATCAAAAAACAAGAAACGTGAAAGATATATGTCAGTTCTCTCTTCATCTTCATCTTCTTCAATGTGCAAACAAACAATCACACATAATCATCTTTGTTTGTGTCGCCCATTAATCGAACTGATAACGTTCAGAATTTAGGAAGTGTAATCTTCATCTTCTGGGTTGAGAGTTTGGCAGGTGTTTCTTGAATAAAACCAGTTGGTTTTGTCCTTGAAGAATCGGATAGATTTTGGGGGTTTTTGCACAAATTGTTCTTTCTATAGGGATTCGGATGGGCGAAGGTAACCGAAAATTGGCGCAATTGTTCGGTTTAGTAGCTGTAATCAGAGGATCGTAGAAAGGAGGTTTGGGTTCGAATTCTTGGTAGATCGCAATTGACCGAGTGAAGGTAACTGAAGAACGGTGGTTTCTTTCGGTTTAGTAGCATGGGACGGTAATTGGATCAACCATATTCAGAGCACTTGATTCATCTTGAATCAAGGGAAGAGAAAATTCTGCATCAACGATCGAAGACATTCGAGGGTTTGGATGTTCATTGTTTTCTCTTGTAATAAACAATTTGCAACAACGATATATATATATATATATATATATCAATTCAATTTGTGGAGTTGGGGGCAGACGTACCCAAAGCGAGGACGATTGGGGAATTACCTAATCAAATCGCGTTTGTTCTCTTTCCTTAACTCTTTTACAATTCAGTTCGTTCGAATTTGTGAAATCGCAAGTCATCGAAATTTCTGTTGTAGAGTAATTGTAAGCTGATAAATTGTTTTCTTAAACTGATACAATTCCTTGAATTGTATCTTGGAGCAGTTGTACATTACCCTTCACTGAAATTCTGCACTTAGTGTATTTTCGCACACTAGGTGTTTGATAATTTGTGTCAAAGCAAAATTCGATCTTGTTGTTTTTAAATTGCTTATCATTTTACCTTATTGGATTGGAATAAACATCAACATAGTGATATTTTGTTGATTGCGTATCTTAAGTGTAATATTCAAAACTGAATTTTTCTCTTTTGTACTCATCCGTGATATATTCGTGCATATCTGATCCTTTTGGTAGAAGGTTCGTTGTAGACGTTCTATCCAGTGGTAGCTTCCGTTTAAATAATTTTTAAAAACTAATTTTGTAAAACATTTGAGTGTAAAACTCAAGGGATCTATTCAACGCCCCTTCTAGATCCATAGCCATCGTCTAACAAGTGGTATCATGAGCTCCGGTTAATTCTGGTGCTTTGGTAAAACTTCTTGGATCATGGCGAACGAACCTAAAGGGGTTTATAATAGAGCTCCAGTTTTTACAGGCGAAAACTATAGCTACTGGAAGAATTGTATACGCGTTCATATTAATTCCAATGATCGGAAGGTTTGGAACATTATTTTAAACGGTCCCATGCAAATTACTATGACTAACGTGGAAGGCGTTGTCGTTCCTAAACCCGAAGCTCAATGGACTGAGGAGGACGAGAAAAAGTACAGTTATGATTGGAAGGCTCGTAATATGATCATCTCCTCTTTGGGAGTTGACGAGTATTATCGAGTCTCCCATTGTGAAACGGCCAAAGCCATGTGGGATGCTTTACAAGTAGCTCGCGAAGGCACTAATGATGTTAAGTTGGCTCGTATTAATACACTAACGCAAGAGTTTGATTTGTTTTACATGAAGCAAGGGGAAACCATTGCGGATATGCAAAAACGATTCACTCACATCATCAACAAACTGCATGTTCTTGGTAAACCAATTCCAAATGAGGTTTCTACTAACAAAATTCTAAGGTGTCTTAAAACGGAATGGCAACCGAAGGTCACCGCTATCAAGGAGGCCAATGATCTTGCTACACTAGACCTCACAACACTATTTGGGAAACTTGATGAGCATGAGAAAGTGCTCATTAGCTTGGATAAATATGAAAAGAGTATCAAGAAAGAGAAGGCAAAAGATACAGAGAAGAAGTCGATAGCTCTTAAGGCTTCTTGCTCAAAGTCCACACATCAAGAGCTAAGTGATGATGAAACCAACAATAACAAAGATGAAGAATCCAGTGATGATATGGGCTTATTTGTGAAGAGATACAATAGATATGTTTGTAAGAATGATATTCAACACTCGGATAGAAATCTAGTCAAGTTTAGGAAGCCTAGAAGCGAAGGAAATAAAAATGGCAAGGTAAAAGGTACGTGCTACAACTGTGGAAAATCCGAGCACTATAAGTCGGATTGTCCATCTCTAAAGAAAGACAAAGATAAGGATAATGACAAGAGTCGCTCAAACAAAAAGTCCAACAAGTCTCGACGAGCATACATCGCTTGGGAAAGCGATAGTGTGTCGGAGAAAGATGACTCCTCAAGCGACGAAAGTGAATCCGTTAACTTTTGTCTTATGGCACACCACAACAAAGCAAAAGAGGTAAAGCATTCTAAATATGATCATGTTAATACTATGTCTCATTTACAGTTATGAAAGGATTTTGACATGTTACACTATGAGGCTAAGGAAGCATTTCAACGCTTAGCCTCAAATAAAAGGATTTTCACGTATTTGGAGAAAAAGGTTTCCGATTCCGAAAAGGAATTGGAAGCTCTAAAAAACTCTATAGTGGACACATCAAAAGCCAAGATTGAAAAGGATCCTACCTCTTGGTTCAATTGGGGCTGTGACACTTGTCATATTTGGCAACGAGAGGTGAGAACTCTCAAGGTAAAATTGGACAAGGCTCTTAAGTCAAAAGTTACGTTTGCTATTGATCGATCACATTTTCGTGAGAGCATGAATAATCCATATCAAAAGTATACTTATGTGATTCGAGATAGTGATAGCAAAAGTAAATTCCAAATGAATCGTAATTGTCTTTACTATTGTAAGCTTGGTCATACTATTGAGAAATGCCGTTTCAGAAGGTTTCTTGTTCCGAAAGGCATCTACCAATGGTTGCCCAAGTGCGGTTTTGGTTTCACTCACCTTAAAGGACCCAATGAGAATTGGGTACCTACTCTCCCTTGATTGTTTTTGTAGGTACAAAGTCTTGAGACCATCGAAAGAAGATGGTTTCTGGATAGCAGCTGTTCAAGACACAGGACCGGAGACATATCTCTTTTTATCGAATTTGTGGAGAAGAAAAAGGGGTTTGTCACCTACGGAGATAACAACAAGGGACAGATTCTCAGCAAAGGTAGTGTAGGTAACCCCTCATCTACTACTATCTCTGATGTGCTGCTTGTTGAAGGCCTTAGACATAACCTTTTAAGCATTAGTCAACTATGTGACAAGAATTATAAAGTATCTTTTTCAAAGTATTGTTGCATAGTTGAAGATTGCGACAGAAAGAACATGTTTAAGGGCTTGAGGGTGAACAACGTCTATATGCTAGACTTAAATGAGGTATCGTTAATTGGAGACAAGTGTCTGGTCGCTATAAATGAAGATTCATGGTTGTGGCATAGACGGTTGGCTCACATCAATTTTGATTTGCTTAACAAAATTGTCTCTAAAGACCTAGTCATCGGTTTGCCCAAAATTAAATTCACAAAGGATCACCTTTGTGATGCGTGCCAAATGGGGAAGCAAACAAGGATCTCATTCAAATCCAAAAACATTGTTTCAACTATGAGGCCCCTTGAGCTCCTCCATATGGACCTCTTTGGACCATCTAGGGTTAAAAGTCTAGGTGGTAACTACTATGGGCTTGTTATAGTCGATGATTTTTCTAGGTTTTGCTGGACAATTTTATTAGCAAATAAGAGTGATACTTTTTCGGCCTTTGAACGATTTGCTAAGTTATCTCAGAACAAGTTAAACACAAACATTGGGTCAATTATAAGTGACCATGGGGGTGAGTTTGAAAATCATTTATTTGAAGCATTTTGTGATTCCAACGGAATTGATCATAATTTTTCCGCACCACGTACCCCTCAACAAAATGGGGTAGTGGAAATTAAAAATAGAGTTTTGGAAGAACTTGGAAGGACTATGATCAATGATGGTGGATTACCAAAATACTTTTGGGCCGACGCCATAAGTACGGCTTGTTATGTTTTGAATAGGGTGCTCATCCGGCCTATTCTAAACAAGACACCGTATGAGCTTTTAAAAGGGCGTAAGCCAAACCTATCTCACCTTCATGTATTTGGTTGCAAATGCTTTGTGTTAAATAATGGGAAAGAGTCTCTTGGTAAATTTGATGCCAAGGCCGACGAGGGTATTTTCCTTGGATACTCTCAGTCAAGTAAAGTATATAGAATTTATAATAAGAGGTTACGCATAGTTGAAGAGTCAGTTCATGTTACTTTTGACGAGTCTTATCCGAGAAATGTCGAAGAAGGTAGTTCTTTTCATGGTGCAGGTGTACCTACTGAAGACATACTCAAGGACACTGATAAGCGAATTGATCAGCCTGAAGCAATGCGTATTGAGGAGGAAAAGGATCACCAACAAGTGAAAAGTGAGGATGATCATCATGCTGATAAAGATGAACATCCTCCAGCTTGGAAGTCTTCAAAAGACCATCCAATTGACAACATTCTTGGTGATATCTCTAAGGGAGTAACTACTCGCTCTAAACTTAGTAACTTTTGTTATTACTCTGCTTTTGTTTCCCAAGTTTAACCTAAAAACGCTAAGGATGCGTTACTCGATGAGCATTGGTTTCTATCAATGCAAGATGAACTAAATCAATTCTGGAGAAATGAGGTTTGGGACCTTGTCCCCCCTCCGCGAGATCATCGAGTAATCGGCACCCGATGGGTGTTTAGGAATAAACTTGATGAAAATGGAGTAATAACGCGTAACAAAGCTAGGCTTGTAGCGCAAGGCTATAACCAAGAGGAAGGAATCGACTATGAGGAAACTTATGCGCCGGTTGCCCGACTCGAGGCCATACGCCTTCTACTTGCCTATGCTTGCACAAAGAACTTTAAATTATTCCAAATGGATGTTAAAAGTGCATTCCTTAACGGAGACATAAATGAAGAGGTTTATGTAGCCCAACCTCCGGTTTTGAATTCCACGAATATCTTGATCATGTCTATAAACTTAAAAGAGCTTTGTACGGACTTAAACATGCCCCTAGGGCTTGGTATGAACGTCTAAGCAAATTTCTACTAGATCAAGGGTATTCAAGAGGAAAGGTTGACACAACCCTCTTTATTAAACATCAAGGAAAACACTTAATTTTGGTACAAATTTATGTTGACGATATCATATTTGGGTCTACTAACATGACCTTGGTCAAGGAGTTTTCTAGTTTGATGCAGGGGGAGTTTGAAATGAGCATGATGGGGGAGCTCAACTATTTCCTCGGATTCCAAATCAAATAACTTGAAGAGGGCACATTCGTGAGTCAAACGAAATATTGTCTTGAGTTACTAAAACGTTTTGATATGATGAACTGCAAAGCAATAGATACTCTTATGCCTACAAGTGCTAATCTTGATCGTGACCAAAAGGGTAAGGATGTTGAGGTAAAGAAGTATCGAGGTATGATAGGGTCTCTTCTTTATCTTACCGCATCACGTCCCGATATAATGTTTAGTGTATGCATGTGTGTGAGGTATCAGGCACATCCCAAGGAATCCCACCTTAAAGCAGTTAAGCGCATACTTCGATACCTTTCTGGTACACAAAAGTATGGGCTGTGGTATTCCAAAGGTAGTGTTTGTTCCTTAGTTGGCTACTCCGATTCTGACTTTGCCGGGTGCAAGTTGGATAGGAAAAGTACTAGTGGCACGTGTCACTTTTTCGAAAATTCCTTGGTGAGTTGGCACAGCAAGAAACAGGTTTCCATTGCTTTGTCAACAGCCGAGGCGGAATATGTTGCCGCTGGTAGTTGTTGTGCTCAAGTCTTATGGCCTAAACAACAATTACTTGATTTCAACTTAAAACTTGAACGTATTCCAATTTTGTACGATAACACTAGTGCGATTAATCTAACTAAGAACCCCGTATTGCATTCATGCACCAAGCATATTGAAATACGCCATCATTTTCTTAGGGATCATGTAGAGAAAGGTGATGTAATTTTTGAGCATGTTGACACTAAGAATCAACTTGCTGACATTTTCACAAAACCATTAGCTACAGAGCCTTTCTTTCACATCCGTAGGGAACTTGGCATTCTCGATATCTCAGATCGTGCTTAACAATCCTTTAGGGGCATTGATCTTCACACACACACACACATATATATATATGCTTGTTTATTCTTTTCACTAACAATGCAAAGAGATATTTAGCCATATGTGAGGGATCTTATCGTCATGATGATCAAGGTAATATTGTTCTGATTTATAGATGTTTATCAATATTTTGTGCCATATTAATTACTCTAATATTGATATTTATTGCATTTTGAGCACTTATCGTTCATATGGATGTTTTGTTCTGTATGTGCATGTGTCTATTTATCTGGTTGGAACTTAAAAATTTCAAAATTTCACTTTTATATGTTCATGCATCGACGCATAGATTCATGCGCTGACCTACTAAATTTTCGGGATAGCGCATAAACACATGTTCAACATTTTTCAAAAAAAATTCAAGAATCATGCGCCGAGTCACAGATTCACAAGTCGACGCATAACTTGACCGTTCAAACCTCCTTCTTTACTAGGACTTGTGCGCCGACCTAGTGTTGTTCATTTTCCCCTACATATTCTCATTGCACATTAATCTATGATTCTTGCATGTCATCCCATTAGTCTTTGTGGTCAATCTCTCATTATCCTCCTCCATTAAACCTCATCAATCACAATTACTCTCCACTAAATCCTCATCCAAACCCTAGAAATCAAAACCCACCAAGAGGAAATCTTCTATATTACTGCTACAAGGTTCTCTAAGGGCTGCCATATCTCATCTTTACTCTCAGAGAAAAACAAGTGTCATCATCCTCTCTCAACTTTTCTTCAACAATGGCTTCAAGAATAAACCCTAGTAGAAGGGGAACAAGAGGATCATCTTCACAATCAGCACCCACCAGAGCATCATCATCTTCACAACTGGTAACCTTTGAATCTTTAATTTCTGAAAGGATAACTACTCCTTTTGCGGAACTGTTTTCTAATCGGCCTGTTATAAGACAACATGGGTTTTATCCTCTGATGGGTCCAGATTTTCACATTCCTGAGATTTCTGAACTTATAAATTTTCAAAATCTTAGTGAACTTGTAGAATGTGATGATAAGTATAGTGAAGACTTGACTCGGTTATTCTATTGTGGGATCAAGGGCAAATTTCGTGGGGCTGAATTTAAATTCTCCATGAATAATACAAAATTTGAAGTGACAAATGATGTATGGTCTACATTGTTTGTCTTGGACACTGATGACAGTCTCCCAAAGGTTACTAATAAAACCTTTGTTGAGGGCTATGAATTTAAAACTGCTCTGAATTCAATGTTGCGGGAACCGTATTCAGCTGATTTTGTGGCAAGTGAATTATTTCCTAAAAGTGTCACTACCGGCCATCTAAAATTCAAAGACCGTATTCTTCAGTGGATTGTTGCTTGCATCTTGAGGCCTAAGAAAAAAGGATACTCAAGAGTTGAGCAGGCAGAGGTTCACCTCATCTATATTCTCAAGAATAGGATCAAAATTAACTGGCCCTATTATTTTGCTTATAGGATGTTCACTACTCGCAGCTCCCACAAATTTCTGGCACTTGGTTATGCATCTGTTGTTGCAAACATCTTGAATCACTTTGATGTTCCTATTCCGCAGATTTGTCACATTCATATCACTGTTGAACAACAATTTCTTGCCAAAACCCTTTCCATGATGGGTTACTTTTGGCAGTCACGTGAAAACAGGTTCATCTATCGACCAAGATCCACCCATCCTGAACATGATGAACCAGTTCATCTTGAAGCAAGTGATGATGAAGACATTCCTGGAAATACAAATCAAGCGGTTAATGATGAAAATGTGGTCATACAGGAAGATCTGGTTATGCAAGAGAATGTGGATGTGCAGGAAGAGGATAATGAGGCATGGATGGGCCATCAACCTGAAGAGACCTCTGAAAATCAGGGCTGGGGTCAGTGGCAACAAAACTGCTGGACTGTGCTTGGTGATGCATACATTCCTCCATCTTATGGTGTGGACTATGAATGCCAGCCACCGTAAAATTTTGCTCCTCCAACTCCACCATTCCAGCATGATCAGCAGTCGTCTGAAGAAATTCTAGCGAGGCTGAATGAGTTGTCTCTGCAACATCAAGAATTCCAAGCGCTGCAGGACACTCGATACACGGCTCAGCAGGAACAGTTCACAAATATGTCTAACCAAATATCTTTTCACTTCACCAACTTCAACAATTTCACAAATACAGCCATGATTCGGTTCAATCAGATGGATGCCAACTTGACTCAGCAAAATCTGAATTTGGCAAACAACCTTGGTAACCTCAACAGCACATTGATTGAGCTCAACCTTCAACTCGAGGATCTTCCACCACCAAGTCACCATTATAGGGGAAGAGGTCATCCATTCAGAGGGAGAAAACCATAGAGCTTGGGGCATTATGCTTCATTCGTGCTTGCGTTTATGCTTTGTGGTTTGTTTGTTTTTGTTGCTTCATTTTGACATGTGCTTCCATTTCTTTAAACTCTTCCGAAGTGAATGTTTTGCTTGTATTTTTTTTGTTTCGTATTTAATCATTCCTAAGTTTACATTAGCGGTATCATATGCGGATGCATGTTAATGTGTGATTGTTGCAAATATATGATGATCCAATACATATTATACTGCATCATTTTGACCACTATCTTTTCTTCTTTTTGATGTTGTCAAAGGGGGAGAAGAATAACAAGCAGAAATCTTATTAACCAGATGTCAAAGACAGGGGGAGCTTTGTTCACTCTCAAATTACATATCTCGTGACAGCTAAGAAAGTGTTGCCATCATAAAAAAGGGGGAGTATGTGAAGGATATTCTCCTAGCTACCTTATTTTAATGATGTCAACAAACATATTAGATTGTAATTTGAGCAGTATCATTTCACGTGTCGGGCATATAGCGTCTAACCATTATCGTTCATATGTCTAGATACATAGGATCTTGTCCTCTCCAAAAATAAATGTCCACTATTGTGTTAGTTGTGTCTAATATGTGTCCCTGATCTTAGTCTGGTAAAAATGCTCAGAAAAATTGAATTTCCTGAAAATTTGCACTTCATACGCTGACCCTTTAGTTCATGCGCTAACCCCAAATTTTATGCGCTAACCTCCAAAACTTGCGGGAAAGCGCACAAACTTGTGGACACCAAATTCTTCAATTATGCGTCGACGCATGAATGCTGGAGGTCAATGCATGACCTCAAATTCTACATTTCTTCACTTAATTTCTTTTCTGTTATTTTTCTGTTATTTTTTTTGTTGGTCATATTTTTCATATAAATAGTTTTGGTCATCCTTTTTTATCAAAAAACAAGAAACGTGAAAGATATATGTCAGTTCTCTCTTCATCTTCATCTTCTTCATTGTGTAAACAAACAATCACACATAATCATCTTTGTTTGTGTCGCCCATTGATCGAAGTGATAACGTTCAAAATTTAGGAAGTGTAATCTTCATCTTCTGGGTTGAGAGTTTGGCAGGTGTTTCTTGAATAAAACCAGTTGGTTTTGTCCTCCAAGAATCAGATAGACTTTGGGGGTTTTTGCACAAACTGTTCTTTCTACAGGGATTCGGCTGGGCGAAGGTAACCGGAACTTGGCGTAATTATTCAGTTTAGTAGCTGTAATCAGAGGATCGTAGAAAGGAGTTTTGGGTTCGAATTCTTGGTAGATCGCAATTGACTGAGTGAAGGTAACTGAAGAATGGTGGTTTCTTTCGGTTTAGTAGCGTGGGACGGTAATTAGATCAACCATATTCTGAGCACTTGATTCATCTTGAATCAAGGGAAGAGAAAATTCTGCATCAACGATCGAAGACGTTCGAGGGTTTGGATGTTCATTGTTTTCTCTTGTAATAAACAATTTGCAACAACTATATATATATATATATATATATATATATATATATATATATATATATATATCTCAATTCCATTTGTGGAGTTGGGGGCAAACGTACCCAAACGAGGACGATTGGGGAACTGCCTAATCAAATCGCGTTTGTTCTCTCTTTCCTTAACTCTTTTACAATTCAGTTCGTTCAAATTTGTGAAATCGCAAGTCATCGAAATTTCTGTTGTAGAGTAATTGTAAGCTGATAAATTGTTTTGTTAAACTGATGGAATTCCTTGAATTGTATCTTGGAGCAGCAGTACATTACCCTTCACTGAAATTCTGCACTTAGTGTGTTTTCGCACACTAGGTGTTTGATAATTTGTGTCAAAGTAAAATTCGAACTTGTTGTTTTTAAATTGCTTATCATTTCACCTCATTGGATTGGAATACACATCAACCAAGTGATATTTTGTTGATTGCGTATCTTAAGTGTAATATTCAAAACTAAATTTTTCTCTTTTGTACTCATCCGTGATATATTCGTGCATATCTGATCCTTTTGGTAGAAGGTTCGTTGTAGACGTTCTATCCAGTGGTAGCTTCCGTTTAAACAATTTTTAAAAACTAATTTTGTAAAACATTTGCGTGTAAAACTCAAGGGATCTATTCAACCCCCCCTTCTAGATCCATAGCCATCGTCTAACATCTTTAACTCTTAGAAATATTTTCTAAGTCCCAAAAAGACATCCTTTCCTTTTACGAGCACATTCGACTTAAACCTATCACACAGATCCTATCGGAAGCTTCTCTAAACCTCTTCAAGAGCTTAACACTCCCATCAACACTTCCAACTTCATATGGGCGTCGAATTTATGAGCTAACAAATTGCCCCCCAAAAATGTCTTTTTCGACAGTATTTCAAAAAAGGGCATTTTTTTATAGTGTTCGTTCAATACCATCTTTCGACCATGCATAAGGGTCCAAACAAAAACTGATTAACCCACGTTCCAAGAAACTATTCAGTTTCTTTTCAATCAAATTTATGACATCACAGCCAATTATGATTATGACTGAAACGTCCCCTTGGAAATCACATCAAGCCGCAAATCACCATAACCTCTCCTATAGTCTAGGAGATCGTGGACATGGGTGGCACCTGCCACCGCCCCTACTTTGGCTCCTGGGAGGACACGTGTCCCACTAGCCTTAGCTCCTTAATGATAATTAGTGATCCCCTTAGTGTTTCCAAAGCACTTTATAAATAGTTTCTTCAGAAACTACTTTTATTTTCTTTTCCACTCCCAAGTATCCACGACGCACCTTCTCCTTTCTTCCCAAACGTTCAACCCTTCACCTTCAACAAACTCTTTTCTTCAAATTTTTTCACTAATGGCTTCTTCAACTACTACTACTCAAGACCCAAAGATAAACCAAAAGCTCAAAGGACAAAAGGGCGTATCACTACTCCCTCCATTCGCTACATTAAATGGACCCAAGGTGGTAAAGAATCAGCAATTCATCCCAGAGCCTCTCAAGGAGGAGAAAAGACACATCTACGAATCCCAGGTACTGATTCCTATCACAGTTTCTGGGAAACCATTAGCTTTATCTGGTCCCTTATCTTCTTTAGATACAGATTATACAGCCATTAGTGACTTCTTTCCATCATATCGTAAAACCAAACCTCTATGGCAAAAAGACAAAACTAGGGTAACATCTGAACCCCATGACAATGTAGCCCTAAAGAACCTGGATTTAAAGTATATAAATGATGGGTCTAGGCTGTTTTGGGCTACCCCGTATTTTAAGGATTCTGACCTCTATTTGAACCGGTTAACCAAGTTAGAGAAAGTGAAAGCAGAAACTTGGAAGAACTTAGGAATCTACGACTTAATTATGATGTCGAAGACTGGACCCGCTTACTGTCCGACTTTACTGGCATCCTCTTTGTATTTTTGGGATAGTACCCACTATACCTTCCATCTCCCTTGTGGGATGATGATGCCCACTCTGTTTGACATAGCCGCTATCACAGGGCTAAAGCCTCATGGGTTAGTTTACGACCCTGAAATAGATGCTCTAGACACCATAGGGTTCGCCACTACCAAACACACTTATACTCATTTCATGAACCACTATCCCGACAAGCAAACTGACACAGTCGAGGACAAAAAGCATATAGAATTCCTGGCTATGTGGCTTTCTTGCTGCGTATTCTGTACCAAATCCTTGCAGGTGGCAAGAAAATATCTGACTCTAGCCAATCAACTACACCTTAGTCGTGGCATTTGCCTAAGCGAAATGATATTGGCCTGTCTGTACGAGTCTTTGAGCGAAGGTGCTGGTCGTCTGAAAGACCAAGAGAGCAACGGGAACCTCCTGCTGTCAGGACCCTTTTGGTTGCTTCAACTTTGTCCTAATGCCACTTTTGAAGCCAGCCTCCCCAACAAAGGGCCTGTGGACGAAGAAGCTATGGAGATTAAGGAGAGACGAGTCAAATGGGTTCGACTGATGCAACTGACCCCAAACGAAGAAGGGCAGTCACTCAGGGCATCCTTCTCTGGCTTCGTCAAAATGTTTGTTAAGTGCTATGAGTTCACACCAAGGATGGCGCCCTTTGCTGAACGAAAATATGGCCCTGAATGGTTTACCAAGTCTTTTCCTCCTTCGTTCAAAAAACATGAATAAGAATCGCAGTGTGTCTGGGAGGCATTCCTCATCCCTCAACTTATTGTTCATCGACTCAACTTGCTAAAGGGCCAAACCTCTCTGATGCCCTATCAACCAAATATTGTCTCTCGACAGTTTAGTTTAGTCCAGACTCTATCTATGATGCCATAGAGAGTTTGACACACCTTACATGACATGCTCATCGATCACTCCTGATTCCTGTCTACTTTGAACCTTCTCATCTCTGCACCCAAGAATTCCACGACTGGTGGTTGAAACATTAGGCAGCAGAATTCCTTGATGTCTCCAGCTTCTCTCAGTTGATTGACCAAGCTTTTTTTGATGTGCAGGAGAAGATCAAGAAAGGTAAATCCTCTCATATTAAGGAGATTCAGGCCTTCCAGAAGTACTTTGAAACTGTTTATCGACCATACGATATTAGTCGAACAGTCCGCAAAGCCGCGGTTACGCTAAAGGAGAAATTTTTAAAGAAAATGGAGAGTTTGAAACTCCCTTCATATGTTACTCCTGAGAAATGCTATGAAGTGGCTTTCGCACTTTTTCCTCCAAAGACTCCTCGACTGCCATCTGCTGATTTTGGAGTGGCTCTTGTCCCTCCATTTCCAGATTGGTTCATCTGTGGGGACTCTATAAAGATCCTTCGCCAGCAGTCAAAACCTAAGGCTCAGCGGGTGGTTCCGACTAAACATACGCTAGACAGTTTCAAAGGACACCTTTATGTCGGTATCGAAGATGTTCACATCGAATCCAAAATACATGAAGGTTTGGATTCTTCGATTTTATGCTCTTTCACTTGAACTTTATCATTACTGACATGTGGTAACTTGGCTTGTTTTGCAGCTACTCCCAAAAAGAACACCCCTCAGCACCTAATCGAAGCCAAAGGCGAAGGCAGCAAGGTACATCACACACCTTTTCCTTTCGTTGATTATTCTTTCTCCCCCTAATGCTTCTCAATTTCAGGCTTCTCGCAAACCACCTCCGCACCTCAAAGGAAGTCAAAGAGAGGTACTGCCTAAATTATCTTCGATTCTGAGGATGAAGACCAATCTCCTCCTGAAGATTTGAAACTCAATAAGAGGAGGAAGCCAAGCCAAGAATTTGGTGCTGCTAGTGGCTAATCTGAGCCTACAACGGCTAAAGTCCTCAAAAAGACCACTACTACGAGTAAAGCTGAATAAGCCCTTTCTGGAACCGCCTCTAAACCAGTTGTAGGTCATGCTGAAAGCAATAACTCTAGCCCTGATGCTGAAGGAGTCAAGGTAACTTGTCGTATTTTTCTTTAAATAAAAACTTATTTACCTTGTTTTCCTTAATCTGACTTGCTTCGATTTGATTCAAGCTGATGCTAGTGGTTCGAACCCACCGGTGGATAATCCGCCTCTAAACCAGCTGCAGGTCATGCTGAAAGCAATAACTCTAGCCCTGATGCTGAAGAAGGTAAGGTAACTTGTTGTATTTTTCTTTAAATAAAAACTTATTTACCTTGTTTTCCTTAATCTGACTTGCTTCGATTTAATTCAGGCTGATGCTAGTGGTTCGAACCCACCAGTGGATAATACTCCTTCTTCCACCACCCTCCTTCTCCCACCACATACCATCCCACTTCTAATTTGGGCTCTGGAATGAGTTCACTAGGTGAAATTAACAAGCCTATTTTTGAAATAGCTCCCCCTTCGCCAGCAAAGACTGCTACCCAGCAGTCTCAAACAGATGGCTCCGACCATGAGGCAGACGATGTTCAGCAGGATCCTAACACATAAAATCCAAAAGCTGCTGCCATGGATGAAGACCCACCCTTGGTCGATGAAGAGGGATCCCCAAATGACGAACCCATTGGGGCTGCCAATGTTAACCTAGAAGGAGAGGAAGAAATGAAAGAAGATGATGATGAGACCATGCACCAAACTGAACTTGATGGCCATGATGATGACAATGAAGATGAAGACAAAATGGACGAAGATGAAGAGAATGAGAATAAAGGTGAGGAGGAGAAGGCTGACAAAGGACCTACTGCGACGACTGAAGGCAAGGTAGCCTGAACTGTGTATGGAGCAGGTCTTTCTAAAGAGGAACTAGATGTCTTGAAGACTAGCAACCCTCGTCAATACATAAAGATCCTTCTTGGGCATCGAGGAAGCTCATATGATAAAACTCCCAGTGCTTCGACTACCTCTAGGGACCAGCCTTCAAGCAAACTTGAGGACAATATACTTCTGAAGATCAAAAATAAGATCTTTAAGGGTGACCTTTTCACACTCTTACAGATGGATGATGTCACTCATATCTCTTTGAAAAGTCTCCTCCAGCAAGTTGACATTCACGCTATTTCTCCAGAATCTGCCAACGTCATCTTAGAGCTTGGCACTATGATTGACCAAGTCCATGGTGACCTCAAATTCCTGCCCCAAATTGAAAAGGCCATTTCGACAAAAGCTAGAAGTGAGGCTGCCGCTTGGATTGCTGCCACTGATTCTGAGAATAAGGTAGCCGAATTGGAGGAAACAAAAGAAAAAACAAGCAAGAAATCACCTCCAATGAAGAAAATATTGCTTCCTGGGAGAGAAAGATCAAGAAACTTCGAGCCAAGATGTCAAAGGCCAAAAAGCGTAACGCTGAATTGTCTGCCTTCGATGACTCTGGCTTGTCGAAAGAGCTTGAAAATGCCATAACTTTTGCTGAAAAAGCTCAACGACTGGAGAAGGAAGTTGCACACTTAAAATCTGACAAGGCCTTATGTGAAAAACGTCTTGACGTTGAGAAGTCGAAGTACTTGAAGATGAAGGAGAATCTCCCCTTTTAGCTTGTTACTCTCTTTGTAATTTTTTAATTTGATGCTCTATGGCCCTTTGAGGCATTTATATGTAATGATTACTAAGCCATTTTGGCATTCATAAATACCATTATTGGCTTTGCCCTTGTTATGTCGAATTACTCCTTAACAATTTTAATTTCTTGAAGTGTTGGTTTATATTTTTTCAAATACTTGCCATTTACTTTCAAGATTCTTTTATCCTCATTTAATTCTTCAACTTCATAGGCTCCATTAGAAAATACTTGCGTAATTTAAAACGGGCCCTCCCATTTTGGGGACCATTTGCCCAAGGCTCTAACCTTTTGATCCATAGGCAGGATTACCTTCCAAACTAAATCTCCAGGTGAGAAGGTCTTGATTCTAACCTTCTTATTATAAGACTTCTCCACTCTTTTCTTTTGTCTCTTCAAAAGTTCTAAGGCTTTAAGTCTTTCTTCGTCCAGATCTACCAGTTTATCTAACATCATATTCCAATAAAGCTCAGAGGTAATTTCATGATGTCTCTGAATCCTAGCCGACTGGAGATGTATCTCAATAGGTAACACTGCATCGTGACCAAAAGTCAATCGAAAAGGAGTGGTGTTGGTTGCTTCCTTGGGAGAGGTTCAACATGCCCAGAGGATCTGGTCCAATGTCCTATGCCAATTTCTAGGCTTCTTTCCCACATGTTTCTTGATCAGACCGATCACCACTTTATTAGCTGCTTCGACTTGACCATTCGCCTGAGCATAATAAGGTGTGGAGGTTAGGAGTTTGAAACCCATCTCTTTTGCAAACTCATGCATCTTTCGACCCATAAAGACTGATCCTTGATCTGTTGTGATCGTTTCTGGGATTCCAAACCTGTAAATGATGTATTTTTGAATGAACTCGATCACATCCTCTTGATCCACATTTGGTAAAGGTACTGCCTCGATCCACTTCGTAAAGTAGTCAATTCCTACAAAAATGTATCTCTGATTCTTGGAGGATGCCGGTCGAATCTCTCAAATCAGATCCAAAGCCAAACCTCTAAAAGGCCATGGTTTGACTATGGAATGCAATTCACTTGCAGGAATATGCTGTATCCCAGCATGAACTTGACATTCTTGGCAACCCTTGGAGAATTCAATGCAGTCTTTTAGCATCGTAGGTCAATACATGCCTTTTCGAAACAATACCCACTTCATCTTATGGCCTACCTGATGTGCCCCACATGCCCCACTATGGACAGTCGAAAGGGCCAGATATGCTTCCGTTTCACTAAGACATTTAAGTAAGATCCCCGCAGGGGTCTTTTTAAACAATTCATTACCTAGAAGGACGTAACTTAAGGTTTGATACCTAACCTTTCGCTCTGTGGATGCTGTTAGGTTTTGCAAGTACTCGACTATAGGCTTCCTCCAGTCTTTATCCGTCAAGCAGTCTATTGCAAAAATCTCGAAATTTTCTTCATCAGCATATCCAAGCTTTGTCACTTCTAGGTCTGATGGCCATAATCCAACAGATACCACTTTGCCTCTAGATTCGATTGCCTCTTGTAAATTTTCCTTCGAAACCTTATACCCAAAAGCACCCTGATCCAAGTCATTGGCCACTTGATTTTCCAGTCGAGGTATGTGTCGAATGCTTACTACTTCGAATTTCTTCAATAGTCTGTTGGCCACTACAAAGTACATGATAAGATTCTCCTTAACACATTTGTACTCCTTTGTAATTTGCTTTATGACCAACTCTGAGTCTCCCATTATTTCGACTCGAGTTGCCCCCAATTCTAACAAAATTTCAAGTCCAGCTATTAAGGCTTCGTACTCAGCCTCGTTGTTGGAACAAAGTCCTTCGACCCTGTACTTAAATTTTGTTGGAATTTTATCTGGAGAAATAATTAGCACACCTACACCTATGCCATCTTTGTGGATGGAGCCATCGAAGTATAACTTCCAAGGTTCCATTTCGACATAATTCAACATGCTTTCGTTTATGGAGTGGTCGACTATAAAGTCTGCTACCACTTGTCCTTTAACCGCCTTCAGAGGCTTACACGTTAAAGAGTACTCAGTAAATGCTAGTGCCCATTTACCGATTCGACTATGCAAGATAGGTTTAGACAACATGTGCTTAATAACATCGAAATGAGACGAAACATAAACATCAACTGGCTTTATATATTTCTTCAATTTTGTACAAGAGAAATACAGGCATAGGCATAATTTTTCTATCACGCTATACCTAGTTTCCGCATCATTCAAAACTCTAGTGAGGTAGTAAATGGCTCTTTCGACATCATCCTCATCCTCTTGAGCCAACATGCTCCCTATGGTTTTTTCTGATGCAGCTATGTACAATCTCATACTCCTATCCCTACAAGGTGGTGAAAGAATTGGGGGATGACTCAGGTATTCCTTGATCTTGTCGAAGGCTGCCTGCTGCTCATGCCCCCATTCGAACCCATCTTTATTGAATCGAAACAATGGTGAAAAGGCATACATTTTTCCACTTAGGTTCCATATGAATCTTCTCAAGAAATTGATCTTGCCCAGTAGTGAATGCAGCTCCTTTTTCGTTGATGGCGCTTTGCTTCCATGATGGCCTTGGTCTTGTTCTGGTTGATCTTAATCCCCTTTTTATGGACCACTAATCCTAGAAAATCCCCTGCCTGCACACAAAACGCACATTTAAGAGGATTCATTTTAAGACCATGCCTTCTCATCCTTTCAAAGGAGTGTCGAAGATGGTCTAAATGATTCTTCCCTGAAACAGACTTGACCACAATATCATCAATATATATTTGCATGAAAGTCTCTATATAATCATGGAAGATCGAGTTCATTGCTCGTTGATATGTTGCCCCAACATTTTTGAGGCCGAAAGGCATCACCACCCACTCGTAGGTGCCTAAGGCTCCAGGGCAACGGAAAGCTATTTTGGGGACATCATCTTCAACAATGAATATTTGGTTATAGCCAGAGTACCCATCTAGCATACTAAGATACTCATGTCCTGCGGCGGAATCGACTAGCATTTCTGCCACAGACATAGAATACTCATCCTTAGGAGTTGCAGCATTTAAATCTCTAAAGTTTATGCAAACTCTTAAGGAACCATTATTTTTAATAACAGGTACAATGTTAGCTAACCATTCGACATACCTGGCAGTGCGGATAAATTTGCATTGAAGGAGTCTTTCGACTTCCTCCTTTATCTTCGAGAGAACCTCTGGGGCAAACCGTCCTGGATCCTGTTTAACTGGCTTCTTCCCAGGCTTGATCGGCAACCTGTGTTCGACCAACTCTCTACTCAAACCAGGCATTTCATCGTAGTCCCAGGCAAAACAGTCTTTAAACTCCTGTAACAGCTGGGTAACTTCGACCTTAAGTTGTGGGTCAAGATTGGCACTAACATATGTTGGCCTTTTAATCACCCCTTCTCCTAGGTCGATTTCTTCCAGTGGATCCCAAGCTAGCATCTTAGTGTTACTTGCCAGCGGATCCTTCTCGAATCCCAAAGGCTCATCGTCATAAATGGCGTCAAGCCTCTGGCCTTGCTCTACACCTAGAACCTTATCAGGTGGCTCTGGGTCGATGTCCTTACTAGGACCTTCTTGGTGGAATTCAAGATTAGCTTCGCCAGCCATTATCACTGAATTCACTCCCCCACCCTTTGGGGTCTACTGCAGGCTCGCCAAGGTATGAAAGTCTTTCCCCTGGCACCTCCTTATCCCAACGGAAACCCTCGACGGGATGTAAGTACAATGAACAAAATGTCTCATCATCTGGGACAAACTCAAAATCTGCTGGACCACAGGGGGCAATGTGAGCCAAATGTTTGTCGAACTGACGTCTGTCTACATGATTGATTGGTGCTTTAAAATACCCCTGGTTAGCTTCAATGTTTTTGACTATACCGTCTGGCCTCCAGATGGTGATGCGTTGATGCATCGAAGATGGCACTGCACCAACGCCATGTATCCACTCTCGTCCTAAGAGCATATTGTAGTTGGCTTTTGTTTCTACTACCATGAAGACAATAGGCCTTGTGATTGTCCCCACTATTAAGTCAACTTGTATCACCCCCAGAGTAGAGCCAACTTTTCCTTCGTAATTTGAAAGAACCATGTTATGTGGCTTAGTGTCAGTATCATATTTTTCAACTTTGCTCAGTAAGAAATGTGGCATCAAGTTCACTGTTGCACCACAATCGACTAATATTTTATTTATTGGCACCTTCTCCACTTTGCCAGTAATGTAGAGGGGCTTCAGGTGACCCTTCATATCCTTCATTGTTCATAATATAGTAGCATACCGGCTTGTGTGCTGCCATCTCCGCCTCAGTGCAGGCATCTAAATCTTTGACTTTTGTGAGCTGGTTGAACTCTCTGGGCATCACAGACACCACATTGACTATGATGTCAAGAGAAGCATCAGATTCGGAGTCAAAGTTGTCTGTCATTTCGTCATCCTCTTCGACAGTCTTCTCAGGTTTATCCTCTTGAGAGGCAAACAGTTTTCGTCCTACAGGTATTTTTTCAGCAACCTTCATTAAACTCCCTCCATTATTTTCAGTAGGGATATTAGTACTGGACTCTCCTTGATCCTTCGACTAGGCCTCCCTGAGAGCCTTCCTTCGACGTTGCTCTCTCCTCCATTGAGATCGCGACATCATTTTCTCCCCCTTATAATTTTCAAATACATATGCCGATTTGTTAGAGGTCTGAAACTCCTTTAGATACTCTATTGAAGAGCCTCTACCCACATCAAACTTCTGCCATTTTTCTGACCTTTTTCCTTTCCTTCGACAGGTTTCATCCAGCTCCCTATCGGTGCATTGCTTGTTGGTTTGAAGGTACTGGGTCTGGCCCCTAGGAACTGTGTTTTTCCTCCCACTTATTTTGAAGAGGACCTTCTAGGGTCGAAACCCCTTTGACCATGAGATGCTCTCTGCTCCCTTCTTTCTCTAGCCTTCCTAATCCCTTCAAGATTGTGAGTAGCCTTTTGATCGAAGATTGCACTGCATCTGGGCATAACATGACGCCTGATCCCTTTTTTTTTGCAGCGGTGAAGGAATTCAATGATAGTTTCATCCTGTTTTAGATACGCCACTTTGTTACGCTCTTCTTGGCGGCTTGTTTCGTCCACCTCCATGGTCTTATGTTGCGTAATCTCGACCATATTTATGTCCATGTCGACATCAGCACTAAGGTTCAGATTGCAGAAGTCCACATCAAGGCCCTCAACAGCCTTATCCATCTTAACGAAACTCTCAGCAGTCTCTTTAGTAACCAGCATCATGTTGGAACCCTCATTGATCCCATCATTTAAGCCCTCAGTGGCTTCGTCGAAGCTATCAACGGCCCCTCTCATGAGTTTCTCCATAGCATAAATATCAAGGTCTTCAGTAACCTTGGCTAACACAACTTTGTTGGCAAAATCTTTAGTAATTTCCACCATATTGACTGAATGGTCGAAGTCATCAACAACCTCAACCATATGTACCTCTGGCTCAGCATAATGAGCATCTGCTGTTTGCAATGGGTCGGAGTCAATTTTCATCTGACTTTTGTTCTTCTCTCCGAATTTTAGCTTGCCCTCCTGAATAGCATTTTGCACTAGATCCCTGAAAAGAAAACATTGAGAAGTTTTATGACCCAAAAAATTATGGTACTTACAAAATCCTCTCTTTTTTCTTTGTTCTAACGGCGGCATTTTAGCGCCAGGAGGCACTATCATCTGCCCATCTTTTACCAACAAATCAAAAATTTCGTCACATTTGGTGATATCGAAAGTGTATGTTTTCTTGGGAAACTTATCATTCTTTTGGGATTTGCCAGAATTTTTTCTAGTCGAAGGGGCTAACATTTTACAAGCATACGGAGGGCCTTGCTTTAACTCAGCAACGTCTACCTCACTCTCATCAAAATAAATGGTTCGTCGTACAAACCTTTGACATCCTCATTATATTCAACATAAGCTACCTTTTTACCCTTATTGCACTTATCCTTTTCGTCTTTTAGACGTTCTAACTGTCGAACCCTATCAGCCAGTTGGGCCATATATCTCAGATATTGGGTATCCAATTTCTTTCTAATAGAGTAATCAAGGCCACCAGCGGCCATTTCGACCAGCTCATGCTCCGACACTTGAGTAAAACACCTAGCCTTAAGTAATCGAAACCTGTTTAGGTAATCATCTATTGGCTTAGTAAACTTTCACTTTATGCTAGCCAACTCCTTCAAACTAATCTTTGTTTGCCCCATAAAGAATTGTACATGGAACAAGCGCTCTAACTGGGTCCAATTACAGATTGAGTTAGGAGGTAGGGTTGTAAACCAAGTAAAAGCATTTTTGGTGAGAGAACTTGGGAAGTATTTTACCCTTAGACTTTCGTCATTTGCCATCTCTCCAGCCTCGATCAAATACCGGGCTACGTGTTCGACAGTAGATTCAGTTGTATCTCCTGAGAACTTGGTAAAATTTGGGACCTTCGTCCTAGGAAGTTATTCTGATTGCAGGATATAATCCACTATGGGTGAGGTATAGTTTGGCCTTGTAAAGCAAAAATTCACCCCATTTTGAGCCATTATTCTTTCGACCATGGCTGCTAGGTTGTTATCCGCTGCTATGTTGTTACGTCGAACCTGTTGTACAATACGGTCAGCATCTTGGTTTCTATTCACTACCACTACCCCTTGTTCCCCTTCTTCAGGAATTGGCCCTTGGTTCCTAGGTGGTTCGACTCTGGGGAGTTCGACATCGGCCTCAGGCATAGTCTCTAGGTTCCTCCGTGGGATATTCTCCACCACAGTCGCACCTCGTACAGGGGCCGGCACCCCCATCAATTTGGCCATGCGTGCCAGTTGTGCTGCTAGTTGTTGGTTAGTTTGGGTAGTGTTCCGAATCAAAGGCTGGAAAATTTCCCCCATAGTTTGAGACAAAGTTTGTACCATTTGTAGGTTACTCTCATCCATTTGTTGTCTTAAACATTCCATAGACGTGTTTGTCGGACTAGGACCTTGAGTGGAATATCCTATACCTACACTTTGGCTGTTTTGACCCACATTTATCCCAGATCCCGATCCTTGTAATGGCGAAGACATTACATTGTCTGAGAATACTGGGGGGTATTTTGGAGGCTTTGCATTATTGACGTTGGCATTCCATAAAGTGGATTCCTTGGTATGGGTTGTGAAAATCCTGGAGGGGGAAGATGCCTAAGTGTCGAAGTTCCTCCTGGTGGAGTTTGGGGATTAGATGCTTGTGGCCCAACATACTCCAAAATAGGTTGAGTGTAAGCCCTTATATATGTCGACCCTGGTCCTGTCATTGATGGCGTTGGGTCGAACATAACAGGAGGTGGGATTGGCTCTCCTGTCGAAGGGACTGGAGGTGGTATCACATCATTCCTATACATATTTTAAGGGTTTATGTTACTAGGCTGGGTATTCGAATTACTTGGCTGAGGATTAGAACCACTCCCTTGAGGGTTTGGATTGTTTGGCTAACTAGTGTTCGTCGCCATTTTTCTAGTATATCTTCTCTTTGGTCTCTCTTCGTTTGTAGTGGCTACCTTACCACTTCTCAATAACATGCAACGAAGCTTTTTAAGAAGGAAACTATGACTGAAGATTTTCAAAAAATTTGGAAAGATCTTTATCAAGTTAGCAGTGTCCCACTGGGCGTGCCAATTTGTTTGTCGTGAAAATTGGTAAACAACCGCTGATCTTCCAAATCTAACTTTGGTGACTCACGGGATCAATCACATTAATCCTAAGACATGTGCTAACGATTGATCTAAGGCGCATTCTAAGGAAATAAGTACTTCGACAGAACTCATAAAGAAAGTTGGTTGAAAGCACAATCTAGACAATGTTTTTAAAATGTTAAGTTAAAAGACTGAAAAAGGTAAAAAAAGAAAAAGTCGAAGGCGTGCAGTAAAGGTTGAAAACTATAGAAAGTGCAGAAAAAATATAACTTGCGTTAAATAGGAGATAAAATCTTAACGAAAGGTTGAAGTAAATTGAATTGAAAGATAAATGGTGTTTACATCACGTACATTCTCACAAGAGTCTTTTCTCAACACGCGGATACTTTGAGTGAATTTGGAGTTACTTGTACAAAGTCAACACAACGCACTGAATCCTATTGCTAGAACCCTTATTTATAATGCCTAAAACTAACTGATATAAACTGCCTGAAATAATAAACGAATGACAAGTGTCGCATTGCATGCTTCCATCACTTGGACGTATGCCACCTGTCCTTCTTCAAGAACGAACCACAGTAACTACTCCCTCCTTTATTTGAATTTGAATTCCCAGCGTCGGACATCATCAGCATTCTCGGTCGAAGGTGCCCTCTTCAACTCTTAGAAATATTTTCTAAGTCCCAAAAAGACATCATTTCCTCTTACGTGCACATTCGACTTAAACCTATCACACAGATCCTGTGGGAAGCTTCTCTAAACCTCTTCAAGAGCTTAACATTCCCATCAGCACTTCCAACTTCATACGGGCGTCGAATTTATGAGCTAACAGAAGGCTGGTGCATTGATCGTTAAGAGCTATGTAAGACGCGGTGATGTTAAGATGTACATATTGACAAAATATTTTCAGGAAAACTATGAAAGACGAGTTATTTATGAAGGTACAACATTTCAATGTTCTTGTAAGTTATTTGATTCTCGTGGGCTTCCATGTTCTCATATTTTTTATGTCACGAAGGAAGAACATGTTGAAAAAATTCCTAGTAGTATGGTTCTGTCGCGCCGGACAAAGGATGCCAAAATTGAATATTTGAACATGGATGATAATGGTACAGTTGATTCAAATTCGATTGAGGTTGCTCGTTTTGGTGCATATTGTTCTCTTTTTACTGCTTTCTACAAAGAAGCTTCAAAAAAGAGTGGTGTTTACGGGGAAATAATGGAGGACATCATGAAGTTACACAAAAAACATTGCAGTACTGACGATCAAATTGGGACACAAAGGTTAGATGTAGGTGATCCAATAACGGTGAAGGGTAAAGGTGCTCCGAAGAAAAGAAAGAATGACACAAAAGTTGTCAGGCACTGTTCAAAATGCAATAGTACAACCTATAATGCAAGGAATTATTCGGTAAGTTCGATAACTTGTGATCTGATTGTTAGAGTCAATGTCTTGTTTTATTTTAAACATAACAGTTGTTATTGTTTAATTTGCAGAGTATAGAAAACGCGCCATTTGAGCGAAATGTTGAGTTAGAGTCGGTGTCGATAATTATTTTTGGGTTAATACCCATTTTGCCCCCTGCCATATAGGCACTTTTTGAAAAACTCCCTTGTAAAAAAAAAAACTTGCAAAAAAAAACCCTAACATTTGAAGATTCTTTCAATTTTGACCTTCATCACATTCAGTCACCAAAAACCTGCCATTTTGGCAGCATTTTTATTTTGACCCCTGCCATTTTGGCAGCGTTTTCATTTTGACCCCTGCCATTTTGGCAGCGTTTTTATTTTGACCCCTGCCATTTTGGCATTTTTAGTAACTGGATGTGATGAAGGTCAAAACTGAGAGAATCTTCAAATGTTAGGGTTTTTTTTTGCAAGTTTTTTTTTACAGGGGGTTTTTTCGAAAAGCGCCTATATGGCAGGGGGCAAAATGGGCATTAACCCTTGATTTTTTAAGCCAAATTTCGAAGGTATTATATGTTTTTATAATTATATTGTGTAATTATCTGTATTCAAATAATAATTTATTTTTATCAACAGAAGAAGAAAATAAAAAGAAGCTGCAATGGTGATAGAAGTGTGCAAAAGAAATTTTCACCAAATATGGATGTTGCAAGCAATGTATGGAATGAGTGATGGGGAAAATTCAAATTCGTGCTTCAGTCTACTACAACAAGTGATGAAATCTGCTGGTCATGATTGAGTATACCCATCTATGTAATTTGAGTCAAAAAAACAATGTTTTTAGGTAGTGTTTATGAAATCTGTCGGGCCTATGCTGGAATGTGATAATGTTCTCAACGTACAATGTTGTTTGTGGCTGAAATGAACCTGTGAATCTGCAAGTGTTTTGATCTTATTAGTATGTGAATCTGTATGTGTAATTCCAACATCTTATTTGAAACTGATGTGGATTAGTATGGCATTGTGTGATGGCCATTTTTCTCTGAAATTTAAGCACTCTCACTGTACTGATATGACTTGTTGGAGTTTTGCAATCTTGCAATGTCTTGAAATGATATTTGTTCATAATTATATTGTGGTATATCTCTTTTGGCCAACACATATTAAAACTCTACTAACAAAGATATGGCCAACACATAATCAATTTCTTGTATTAGTTATTCAACAAATGAAAACAATCCAACATAAAAACAACAAGGTGTTGAACATCGTAAAATAACTTGTTGGATATTTGCAATGTTGCAATGTCTTGAAAAATGATCTTTGTTCATGATTTGTATTGTTTGTGTTTTCTTTGAAATGCCCAATATAAGTGTTTAGAACTGAATGCATGATGGCCTATGTTGTGTAGATGATATCACTGTAAGTTGAATTCATGTGAAAATGATTAATTTAATTATTTCTCTTGTCATTATATTTCTAATTGTCCTAAATGTGTTTAATTATATATAGGTTTCGACATCGACAAGAATGAAACTAGCACTATTTTTGGTACATTCGGCAAATAATGTGTTGCTGGATGAAGTGGTGTCAAGGTCAAAAGCTTATTGGAATTAACAGGAAAAGCTTCATAAGGCATCGCTGAAATGTGATTGAAGTTTGATGTTTAATGTTTGTATGATTGTGAAAACCATTTATTACATCGTTGGGATAATCCTTGTGAAAGCATTGGCATTGGTGAATATTTAATAGTTGATGTTTTAAAACATTGTTTCATTTACATTGTTAGTAGGCTTATTTGTAGTTGCAGTGGCTGTTTCAGCTTATGTAATAGATGTTTACTATGTGATTATGAATTTGGGAATTTTAAGACATCAAATCCAGTTGCATTGTTTCAACTTATCACAGTTCAAGTTTTAAAACAGTGTTGCATTGTTTACTATGTGTTTTGACCTTTTTGACAAATTCAAAACAAAATACTACTAGTACTAGTATATGACAAATACACACCAAATCACAAAAATGATGATTTTTCACATTTGGATTTCACATACCTCTTTTATCTGGCCATGCACAATTGAATATAACTAACGTCTGACTTGAGGGGTTCTGATCGGTCACCATTTCTACTAGTTTTCCGTCAATTATTCGGCATGAATCCATAAAATCGGTAGCACTTTGTTTGTCTTTTCATTGTTTTTCAATTCAATTTTACTTGTCGTATTTTATTCTCGCATTTTATGATTTGTTGTTTTATTTCAATTATGTTGCATTTTATGCTTTGGTTTGGTAGTTTTCAATGGTTTCAGATCTGAGTGGAAAAGCCCAAAGGACTCGTGCGAAGAAAATGGAAGTTTCGGGGATTTAGAAGAGTTTTTGGAATGAAGCAGAGGATGCCTGGACCTAAAATTCAACAAGCATTGAAAAATATTGGGCAACTAAGTTCCTTGTCTGTACTATGTTGTAGTTCTCCTCATTAACTTTCCGATGCTTCGAACGGGGACCAAAACAGACTTACGGATCAAAAGTTATGATCGAAACAATTTCGGTTATAAAATCCAGCAAGCTGACACGGCCGACAGTGTTGGCTGACACGGCCCGTGTCAGCTTTGACGCTGATTTCCTGAATTTTTTCTTATTTCCTCCATATATTAAGTTGTGGGGGCGCTTTGGGTATTTTCGACCGATCTGGATGATTTGATACTATTTAGATGAGTTTTTAGGAAGGAAAAAAGGACTTTTGGACATTACGAACAAAGTTACAAATTTTATGCGATCAAGGGTTTTTGGAGAACGAAGATTATTCAACCGCGGAAGCCATTGAAGATTAAAGTGATCCAAATACTATTGTAATGGTTGTTTCTTATCTTTTTCTTGTTATTGTTTTTAGTTAGAACATGAGAGGCTAAACCCCCCAATGCTAGGGGGTGTCCCTGAATTGTGATGTATGAACCTATTTTGATTTAGTCAATGAGATTTTGTTTTCTTGCTTTAATTTTTTGTTATGCAAATTATAAAATATTTTTTGCAATCGGTTAAATTGGGAACGATTTACGATTAGGGATTTGGTCTGAAAAACCCAATCTATCATTTTGCACAATAACACTACGGTAGATATTGCCTAGGAATGGGGATACCCTGTAGTGACTTTTATAAACCTTGTCAGGACTATTGCTTGATGTTCTTTCTTGACCGCTAAGGAATTAGGGTCAAGGGAGAATATCAAATGTTTTTCGATTAAGGAATTTAAGAAAAATATTATTAAGGTTTTGTAAAATTAAGGTTTGAGGCATTTCTCTTTGATTATAATTTAAGGTTCTTACTAAGCAATTTATACACCTTCCCTAGCATGTTTCATAATATTCGTAAAAAGAACTTTTTCTAGTTCTGATTATTTTACCTTGTTATTATAATTTTCTCAAACAAACAAACCCCAAAGAAAATTTTTATTTAATTGAGTTAGCATCTGCACTTACATTGACGCGCAGTCCTCGAGAGATCGATTCTGGGGATAACCCCTACTATTACTACATCGTTAAAATAGTACACTTGCAATTTTTCCGATCAAGTTTTTGGCGCCGTTGCCGGGGACTGCCAAATTATAAGTGTTGATTTTAATTCAATTGGAATTTTGTCACTCTGTGACCAAAATTTTTTTTTATCTTATTTTCCTGTTATTTTTTTTATTACTAATAATTTCCTAACCTGTGTATGCGAGGTAAAGCCTCAGCTGAATTTTCTTTTAACCCAGAACCAGAGATCTCTTTGCACACCAGACGTCGTCAAGCTAGACTAGAAAGACTGGCCACGTCGAGTTCAGAACCAATTATTTCTGAGCAAGAGAAAGAAGAGTCAGTTTTAGGGCACTCAGAGCACACGGATTCCGGCATAGATTCAGAGCCGGAAACTCTTATCATGGCTACTGATCCACCTCTAGTAGAGAGACTTCTGGGGGACTATGGAAGAGAAAATGCTTCAACAGGCCGGTTGACCATCGTAAATAAACCGGTTAATGTTGACCACTTTCAGTTGCATCCATCCACCATCCGACAGCTCGAAAGGAGACCTTTTACTGGAAAAATTAATGAAGATGCCAATAAGCACCTCCAAAGGTTTCTAACTATGAGCACGTCACTAAAAATTGAAGGACATTCTGAAGAAGCCAAAAACCTGGTCATGTTCCCTTTTACCTTGTCAGATGATGCAGAAGAGTAGTTTTATTCCTTACCTGCTGGGAGTATCACCACTTGGAAAGAGATGGAGACAACATTTTTGAATGAGTACTTTCCCGCCTCAGTGTACATTCGAAAAAGGTATGATATAGTAAGTTTTAAGCAGAAGGAGGGAGAGTTACTCGGAGATACATATAAGAGATTTAAGAGGTTGTTGGTTACATGTCCTACTCATAACCTGGATGCAAGCGAACAGATGCAAAACTTCGTCAATGGCCTCCAGTTGAAGACCAAGCAACTAATTGATACAGCTACCGGTGGCTCATCTAATTTTACAACAGCCACTAGTATCAAAAAGATCATTGAAGCCATAGCCGCAAACGAGCATTTGGAGTTGTATGATCGCACTGTGAGCTAACCAGAAAGGATGATTGATTTGAAACTTATTGAGAAAGTGGTAAAGATGGAAGACCAGATTGCAGCCGAAGTCGAGAGAAGACTTAAGAAGATGAATCTTGGTACTCAGACTGTGGCTCAGGTTCAACCAGTTCAAGCAGTAAATTGTGAAATTTGTGGGGGGCCTCACTTCGCCATGCAATGTGTTGCTACAACACAACAGGTAGAAGAAATTAAAATTTTGAGGCAGAACAATCCCTACTCCAATACTTATAATCCGGGGTGGAAAAATCATCCAAATTTCTCCTGGACGGATCAACAAGGGAATGTTCCGAAGCAAGGACCCATCCAATATCACCAACCATACCAGCAACAATATCAACAACCTCAGCAACAATTCCAACAACAGGCTCCCCAAAAAGCACAATGGGAGATAGCAATTGAGAAGATGGCAACTCACAGTATGCAATTCCAAGAAGAAACTAGAAATAATCAAAGGAATAATACAGCTTCTATCAAAAATCTTGAAGTTCAGTTGGGACAAATAGCACAACAACTCTCCGTGCATGCTCAAGGATCCCTCCCGAGTGCAACAATACCGAATCCAAAAAATCATGAGAATGTTAATGTTGTCACAACGAGAAGTCAGAGAGTTGTGGAAGAAGAGGAAGAAATGGAAACAAATGATTATCAATGTATAGAGGTGGATCTGCAGGTGAGAGAAAACAGGAAAGAACCAGAAAGAGCTTTACCACCCATGAAGCCAACTGAAGAGAAAAAGAAAGAGGAGGCTAAACCACATATTAAGTTACCTTACCCTCAGAGAGTGACGAAGAAAGATCCTAAAGAGAAGGACTTTGAGAAATTTATCTCAATGTTCAAAATGTTAGAAGTCCATATGCCTTCTTTGAAGCACTCGACCAAATTCCCTTGTATCAGAAATTCATGAAAGAAGTGATAACTACTAAAAGACCTATTGGAGATGAGCCGGTTGTTCCAAAGGAAAAGTGCAGTGCGATCTCGCCGGAAAGGAAGATCCCAATCAAGCAGAAGGATCCCGAATCGGTCGCAATACCTTGCACCATAAAAAACATTAATTTCAAGAAGGTCCTCATTGATTCAGGTGCAAGTGTAAGTCTCATGCCATTATCCAGTTTTAAAAAGTTGGGAATTGGGAAGGTGAGTGATGGGAGAACAAATCTTAAATTTGCTGGCCACACAACTAAGCAATCATATGGGTTAGTTGAAGATGTGTTGGTGATGATTGATAAATTCGTCTTTCCAGTTGATTTTGAGATCATGGATATTCCTGAGGATGAAGAGACTCCCATCATTCTTGGTCGACCATTCTTGCTCACTAGTAGATGCAATGTGGACATTGAAAAAGGTACTCTGACATTGAAATCTTTTGAGGAGGAAATAACTTTAAAAGTGTTGGATATCAAGAAGCAAGGTGTAGGTGAAGGAAATCAAGCTTCGGTTGGAATGATCCACATAGTGGGAAAAAGAAGAAGTGCAAAACCACCACCTGAAAAAGTCTCGGGCATAATCTCTAAGGTTGCAGTATCTTGGCCATCTATTGCACATGGCAACACTTCAAGGTCCATTCATGAAATCAAGAAGAGAAAGAAAAAGAAACATCAACGAAAGTATATGGAGGTTGGAGGTGACTTAAGGGATAAAGTAGCTCTTATCTCTGAACCTAACTGGTTTTTTGTGGCGGAAAAGTCACGAGACAAGGTGTGTAAGCTGAAGTATCCCCCATAGCTTTGGGGAGTAACCCGTCGAGCCTTGCGACGTTAAACGAAACGCTTCGTGGGAGGCAACCCACGCGTTTTATTGCTAATCATTTTGTTTTTGTTTGTTTGTCTATTTTGTTTTGTTAGGTACTCACAGATGCGGCACTAGTAGAGCGGAGGAAACAAAGAGAGAGAAAACAAAGAAAACGTCAAAAATACGGCAAAAAAGGTGAAAAACAGGGTCCTGACACGGCCGCCCGTGTCAGGAGGGCGAGAAAAGGCATGGAAAAATGAAGAAAAGTTGAATTTCAGTAGGCTGACACGGCCGCCCGTGTCAGCCCTACTGTAACGAAAAAAAACAGTAGGTTGACACGGCCACCTGTGTCAGATGACACGGCCCATGTCATGCCTACTGAAAAAAAAAATTTACAGTAGGCTGACACGGCCCCCCGTGTCAGCTGACACGACCCGTGTCAGCCCTACTGTAGCGAAAAAAAAACAGTAGGCTGACACGGCCACCCGTGTCAGATGACACGCCCCGTATCAGGCCTACTGAAAAACAACATTTCTTCTTTTTTCGTGGATTGAGGACAGAATCCTGACATGGCCCGTGTCTGGCAGGCGTTCGGTTTTTATAACTTTGTCCCTCCACAGTGAGGCTCTGTGAGTTCCCCTCTCTAGTTTGTTCTAAAACATTGAGGTCAATGTTTAGTTCAAATGTGGGGGGGGGGGGGTTTATTGCTTTCAGGATTTTTATTTATGTTATTTCATCTTCGTACCGTTGATTGGTGTGTTTTGTATTTTGTGTGTTACAGATTGAAGGTATTTGTGCCGGATGAATGATGAGGCTTGTAGTTAGTGGATGAGAAGACGCAACCCATACTTGATCTCCAGGAAACCCCTGAAAGTTGGTAATGCTGAAGTGAATGATTGGATGCGACTTTCCAACACTGGACTGATACGGGAGTACTGTGCACCTGAGACAGAAATGAAGCGACATTACACTAGAGGTACCTTGGAATTTGTCAGTATGCCAAACATGGCGAGGATAATAAAAAGCCAAACACCTTATCATCATGAGAGTTCGTCAGGTATGTCTCTGTCACTCTTAGTTTGCATACTCGTCTCTTGGAATGTCAATGCACACATATACACACTGAGGCACTTGTTCGTTTTTAACCCTGAGCCTTTCCAGCCTACCCTTTTATGTTATCCTTCGTTAACCCCCTCGAGTCTTCTTCCTTTTTTTTTGTTTATCACAATTCCAATCACAACCTAGACTTATGCCATTTTGTTTTGGGGTAAAGTTTTCTCACTCTTCCTAATTAATTTTAACATGCGTAATCACTCACAATCATATTTAATCAACAATAGGATAAGCAAAACATATTATAATTGAACAATAGAAACACATATAATAATTCATCATAAATGCCCCACTTTCGGGTTTCCTCTGATTATTTAATCGGGAAATAAAATCGACATCTTTTACCATCATCATAAAGATTAATTCCATAGCTTTCTATCGATATCAAGAACACTCAAATCGGATAAACGGGTCAAAAGTTATGAATTTAAAAAGAAAAGGGAACATTTGAAAAAGTCCCAGGAGTGCCCAACGCTTTTAAATTTTTCCCGGCGGTTTCCCTTTTGCCTCCTGCTTCGCCCGGCGAAACAGAGGCGTAAAATACTTCTTCAAAACATGAAAGTTACAGGGGCGTTACATGCTGCGCCTCTTGGGAATCGCCCGGCGAAGCAGAGGCATTTTATAATTTTGCCTAGCGGATTTTTATTTCGCCCGGCGCTTTTTACAGAATCAACATTTTCTGCTGCGTTTTAAGGGTTCCAACCGCCCCAAAATCCATTCTTTCCCCCACCAAATCATTCCCAAACATCAAAACAAGTATCAATAATTAATCACATGCATTACACAACTACTCTACGCAATTTATATCAAATTTCATCCGTTAGATTCCATTTTCTCTCAAATCTAACCTAAGTCCAAAACCTATATTTCTAGACTTAAAGTGTTTAACTAGAACCCACCTGATAATCGAAGAGGAGTTTGAAGAAGACGATGATGATCCATGAGCTTCTCCTCAAGATTTTCCCTCTTTCTCTTCTTCTTTCTCTCTTCCTTCTCTTCTTCCTCTTTTCTTCTTCTTATTTCTATCTTTTCTTTTTCTTATATATATATATATATATATATATATATATATATATATATATATATATATAATACCAATATTAAATAATATAATCCAATAGAGTAAAATATCTCCAATTGATATTTTGTCGTCTCACACCAAATGATCAATTATTAGAACACCACAAAAACCTCTCTTAGACTAATCCCTTTAATAAAATAATTGATCTCTTCAGAGTTCATTAGTTGCTCTATTGATCCCAATTTGTAATAATTAAAGTACTTAAAGGATTCCATTAATCCAATTATCCAAAGATAGAGTACACCAAAGCTCATCTGATCTCATCCGATATCCAATTGAGCATTTAAATAATATGGGGTGTTACACTCTCCCCCCCCCCCTTAAATTGAAATTCGCCCCCGAATTTCCTCTATTCTGCAATAACCACCAATTGTATCCTGGTCTTAGATTACCACTTAACTTTACTTCCGTTCAAATTTCTGACGTATTCCAATTCCAAATTAACTTCACAGACCTAAATCCTTATTTTCACGAATTATCAAACTCCGGTTCCTTAGTCATACTCTTATTCCAGTATTGGGTTTACTTCGAACTTAGTTTTTTCCCATAGTTCATCTGTTGTTCCATACTTACTAGCAATAATCTTCAAGCTCTTACTATTCTGATTGAACTCTTTCATCTGTCAATTCCACTGTGCAATCCAAATTCTAACAGCGGAACACCACAATCCTTGAGTACTACCAATTAGTTAACAGTCTGCGGAGAATCACACTTATCCACTGGGATTCTTACTAACCATCGATATAAGAAACTTACAGATGTCTTATGGTAGAATAATGCCTTCGCCAACATACAAAGTACAACCATTAGTCCAACACTCTCCAGACGATAAAGGCACATAAGTTATACCGTTACAACCATAACATATACAACTCTGAAATCCACTCTAACTCAGAATAATACAACCCAAAATATCTTAACAATTTTCATTTCTAGTTACCACATATATAACAATCCTTCTTAAGGTTTTCCAACTCACTCAAGGTTTCTTGTTGATACGAGATCTCAACCAATAACAACGTAACCCCAACACAGAACTTCAATCCTATATAAGTCACCACTTATCAAAACTTAAACCATCCAAAGCACGATGGTGAGTTTCCATACTACTCGCTAATTCACACCTGACATTTTCGAAGACCATTCCACACTTCTCAGTTGAATCCACTTTCCTTAATCGTCCTGTTCCATAACGATCCAAGTTATATGCTTAACTTCGGAACGTCCAATTCTTACTCGTACTTGGAAGGATCACTTCCATATTTCATTCTTGGGTAAAACACAACTGCACACAATTGGTACTACTCTCACGGATCCTAAATCCAAAACCATGAACTCACGGAAGATAACAATTACTAACTCTGACCAACCGTTCATGCCTTACATACACCAACAATTAACTTACCGAAACGATCTTTACAAGATCAATACTTCGTGAGTATTCTCTACTTCGCCCTCAAGTCTTTCAACAAAAGTACACTTAAGACTTTTTCATACTCAACTCAGTCCATAAGATTATTTCCTCGAAGTCAAATTCCCTTGTCATCTCAACAGATGATCGACTAAGTAACACCCTTCCACAAGTTTCGGTTTCAAAACACAAATTCGTCTTTCATTTACTTACCATCCTGTCTTCCATTCACACAATACTCTCCCATCGGAGCAGCATAAAGCAACAAAATGCAGATGACGGTTTCTAAGGAATTCCATAATTTACACACATGTTAATCGATTACCAGTCTGAGGTTAATCGGTTAACTTCTCAAACTCAACGTAAAACACCTTTCATGCACGTGTTAATCAGTTAACCCCATTGAGTTAGTCGGTTAACACTGCTGCAGAAACAAAACCCAGTTTCTTCTTAATCCAAATCCATCCCTACTCAACCCATCAATCCAATTTGTTCTAACTTGAAACATTATTCTCAACTCGCAGCTTCTTGACTTATTTTACATTCACTAACCATGATCCACTCAAGGTAAAACCGACAAAATCAAAAACATGCAGACGACCCACCCCAACCAATTGATAAGGCAAAAATTCTAAATTCTGATGCGGTCACACCACAAAACTTCGGAGGGATAGTTCATTCTCTATTCAAACAACTACATTAGCGAAAAGCCAATAATAACGACATACTAGGGTTTAAGCCACAACTCATGCTTGATTCGTCCATAAGCAAAACTTAACACACAACCATTATACGGTACCACAAAGCGATGGACATCTCATATTAAACATACCACCTTATTCTCTCACTTAAACTCCTTGGTGAGAAATAAAACAACAACGTTCTTAGTCCAACAAAAGTAGATTCCAAATATTCCGATTATTCACAAATACAGAAGTTTCTCTATACTTGAAAATAATTCGGGGTAATGTATCCTCTTGAAGAACCCTTCCATCACTTCGTACACACTAACTGGGATTACTTACCCTTCATTATCCATTGAACATCCCACGTACACCAAATTACGAAATGGAAAATTCACAACCGACAATTCTCATTAATTATTTACATAACCCTTCCGATATAAACCATTCCATGATTTACACTTTGTTCGTAATAAATCCTGTTTTTCTTCTCGTTGTTTTAACATAATATTGCTTCTTAAAATACATAATTCACTGTTCCCCCAAGTACATCATTCACACGTAACTCAAAAATAAGACTCCATCACGTACACTTGTGACTACGGTGCTACTCTTACGCTTGTCCTTAATACCAAAGTGTAACTTCCTCAGTTCAGTTTGTACTACTAGGGTTCACGTGGGTGAATCATCTTTGATTACACTTACCTAATTTGAGCCTCAACAACTACTCAAAAGCTCCATTGCACCTTCGTCCAATAATACATTCCGTGGTCACTTTCTCATAACATACCGTTAATACCATTTTCCACATCGCGTTTACCTTGCTCTCTATGGTAATCTTCTTAGGTCCAACATAAAACCATCTTACTAAGATTTCCTTGAATCCAAGGTACTTACTCTGATTCTTAATACAAACTTCTTCCAGTCCGTATCACTACACTTTTCGTTACTAAACGAAGCTCATTCTTTCTCCAACACAATACCTTATACGGTTCCTTGGGTAAATTAACATTTCCAAATTCCAAATTGGTCCCTCACTAAAAACATAAAACCCGAAGTATTATCCTGAACTTAATCTCTCTTCATAACTGAATATACGCAATTCTCGCACACTCTTCGTCCGGCACCTACTTGTTTCACTCGAAGCATGTAACACATCCTTGTGTTCCTTCACACACTTCTCTACTAATTTAGGTTCCCATAAAAGCCGAACGTCCTTGACCCTCAACTTTTAACCAGTCGGAAGATATTGTTTCGGACACCTCCTCAAGGTACTCTCGTCCATTCAAGATACCATAGCTGTAACGCCCCAGTTTTGTCCGTTTTATTTAATCAAGTCGTTTTGATTATTTTATTATTATATTATTTTATTTCTGACTTTTATTTGGAAATATGTTATTTTTCAATGTTGTGATGTTTTATCGCGTTTTGGGAACGTTTGCGAGGAATTTGAGTGTAGGGGTATTTTGGTCTTTTTGGGTGGTTAGATATTTTGATTTTTTATAAAAATAGAAAAGTAGTAAGAAAAGAGAGAAAAGTAGAAAGAAAAGAAAATAGAGAGAAAAGAGAAGAAGAAAAAGGAGAAGAGAAAGAGAAGAGGAAAAAGAAGAAAAAGAGGAAAAACTTGTGGATTTAGGAACCGATTCAACCGACTTTTCAAACGCGAATTAATCGGGTAAGGGTGCGAAACTCGATTATACTATGTTTATGTATGATTATGTATGTTTGTGTGGAAATTTTGTTGGTTTTTCAAATATAGGTCGAAATGAGATAAACGAGTAGAAATCGATGTTTTTACGGACGAAAGTCGGAATAAATCGCGTAGTAGAGTCGAGTGATGTTGGGTCATGATTTAGTGCGATCGTTTGATTGAATCGAGTTGAATTTGTATCTTTTGAGTTTTTGATATATATATTGATGTTTTTGTGCAAATTGATGTTGTGATCGAGTAAAAGTGTTTGGATATGTCTGGTAACATTGGTATAGGTTGATATTTAATCGGGTAAGGATAGGAATTAATCGGGAATGGTTGTTTTTGTGTTTTCGAGTGGTTTTGAGCAAGTTTGGAGTTGAGTAAATTGATAAAACTATGTTTCAAAATATTTCAAAAATGGAAAATGTGTTGGATGGCTTTTTAATGGTGAAAATATTGTAGTACGTTGAATTCTGAGATCGCAGCTTTTTACGGAATCGAAATCGGAGGTCCGGAAGGCATTTAACGATCGAAAATTGAGTTTTTATCAAATTCTGCGCAGTGTGCGTCGACCTAAAGCATCTTTGTGTCGACCTAAAGAACCCTTGCATCGACTCATGAGTCGACCTGAGCATACTCGCGAGTGACAAAAATTTTCCAAAATGTCTGATTTTGTTTTCTTCATAACTTTTGAACCGTAAGTCCGTTTTGACCCCTGTTTGAAGCGTTGGAAAGCTAATGAAATATTCTTTCTATTAAAAATGGTTTGGAGGGTAAAAGATGATTTAATTAATTCGTGTTTTTTGGAAAATAGTCGAGTTGTCGGGTTTTTGTCGCGTTAATTGTGTGCGATTGATGTGTTATCATGCTATATGCTTTTGTTATGTAACGTGTAGCTTGTGTGCGGTTATATGATGTGAATATACATGATGAAATGTTGTGATGATGATTTGTGGCCTAAGGGCAAGAAAATGAAATGCGTGGTAATTGATGATATATGCATGGTTATGGATGGGTATATGTGTGCATTTTGAATGTCACGAGTCTTTGTATGCCAAGCATCATGATATACATTCTTGTGACGTCCTGAGTGACAGATTGATTCTAGAGGAAATCCGCTATAACATCGTGTGCCTTATACAAAGAGGTGTGAGCGATGATTATAGACGATCGTGTGCCTTATACAAAGAGGTGTGAGCGATCGGGTCGTGTGCCTTATACAAAGAGGTGTGAGCGATCCATAAACGTCGTGTGCCTTATACAAAGAGGTGTGAGCGATGGGGAACATCGTATGCCCGACGGGGAGTTACACTAATTAACGAGCGATGGTTCCAGCAGAGTTCCTGAGTGAACTAGTGATGAGAAATATTGGAAGTCGGTACCGCATGGCATATGCATAGAGTCGTTGTGTCGGTCTCTGTGCATTTGCATAAATCATGGATTAATTGTGTATCGAATTGTGAATGTGATTAATGAGATGGAATAGGTATAAATTTTTTGATGATGAGTGCATTGTGTATGATTGATATGCATTGGTGTTGGATACCTGATACTTGTACTGTGTTGTGTTGTATTTGATTGTGGTGCATTTGTGGTGAGAATATTTTACTTGTGCATTTCTGTGTTAATATATAATTGTATGCAACTGTATTATGATTGTGTTTCTCACCCTTCTGCTGTTTTATAATGCTCTATGAGGCATTGCAGAGTAGAGTTGCTGGAGGTCTTTTTGTGAAGCTATGGTCTTCATTCTTTTGTCGGTCGGCTCTGATATGTGACACCGGGTAGTTAGGGAGGCCGTTTGTGATTATTTGTATTATGTATATGTATCTTTTGGATTGTACATGTATGATGTGTATATGACAAACAAACTTCTTATGATATATATATATATATATATATATATATATATGAGGTTTCAGTACAGATTTTCCGCTTTCATTCTGTTACTGAATTGTGGGTGTATTACTACCTGAATTGTTGCATATCTTTATGAGCAGATGTTGTATGTTTGTTTCAAATTGATGTGACCCCTCGATCTATGCCGTGTATGTTTAATTATACTCTGATGAAATTTTGAATTTTATTTATCGCTTTGAATATTTGGGGGTATAGATTGGGGGTGTTACAATAGCGACCTTAGAAAACTAAAACACCAATACCTATCTCGCTTCCGGACCTTACTTGACACGTTCCACAAAACAACTTTAATTTTCCACGGAATGAAATTACTTGAAATCCTTATCCACACTAGTGGTCAATCCAGCTCCACTAGCGACTTTACATATTCCTTGATACCTTATCCAATCGTCCAATAGAGATCCTTAACTTTTGGACTCCATCGATTCCAAAGGATTACTTGAACCACACATCGCTCTTTAATTTCATGCTACCCAAAACACAACTTCTACTAAAACCTCACTGAGCTGACCAAAACTCCTCACTACTAACTCTTGGCTTGAGCCTACCCTCACAGCACAAGTTCTGACAACACTTCGGAATCCTCGTGGTCGCTCAACCAAGATTTTACCTATCACATACATAGTATTAGGTTGATCAGACCCAACACTACATAGCATGATATTAAGTTTCATGATGGCAAGAAAAACTTAAGAGGCAGGAATAGATTTACTTATGATGTTTCAAGGCTAGGTCGAGGATACGACCTGCGTTGATACCAACTGTAATGCCCTGTATAATATATATCTAGAATAATACAATACAAGCATTTTATTTGGTACCGACACATCAAAAGTGCCTAATGACATAGTTCACATACTTGTCCATTTCTAAAACATAAATACAACAAATGGAACAAGATATGGAAACTAGCCGAAACAATAAAAACTAAGATCAATATACAATATCCTCAATTGTATACAACAAATACACAGCGGAAAAATAAGCTCAACTAAGCTCCTCTTGAAACATCTAAGCATCGTTCCACTCATAACCAAACCTGCACCTGAAATAAAGCAACTATAGTGGGGTGAGATACATCAAATCTCAGTGAGTTCCCTATCCTATAGATTCTCTCGGCTTTACAGGGTTCTATCAATCCTAACTCAAGTCAAGGGGAAGGGAGATGACTTTGAGTTCACAATCTCACGATCTCACACTATATGGAAACACGTTCATGAGTTCATCAACTCACAATATCACTAATTGATAACCACACCAAGGCATCCCCTGTTCCCGTCCGCTTCTACATCTAGAAGTCGACCCGAGTCATGGATCCTGGTAACCTACTTGACATACGAATGGATTCGGGTTCTATGGGCCATTAACCGTTATGAACCGTCACTTCACACGGGCCATTAACCGTCAAAAGCATACGCTCCCAGAGCGCCATTCGTACTGCACGCGGGAATCAAACCTGCCAAGTAGTTGTGCACATGTTTTAGAGGAGCTCGAGACCCATGAAACGCACTCGCAAGATAACCGGTTACGATTACGTGATCTCACACACAACGTGATTTTATTCGACAATCACAAGGCCACAATGCCTTAAGGCCACATTTGCCTTTCACAAAGAACACAAGGTTTACACACATGTTCCATACTAGTGTTTCACTCTTTCCTAGACCAATCTCGTCACGGATGCATCTTCCTACATCAGGTGCCTGAGCCTTGCCATCTAGGTTATCTACTCCAGGCCAGAACTCGTCAATGAATGCACGAGTGTCGCCATCCAGAGTTTCTATCACAATTCCATTCACAACCTAGACTTATGCCATTTTGTTTTGGGGTAAAGTTTTCTCACTCTTCCTAATTCATTTTAACATGCGTAATCACTCACAATCATATTTAATCAACAATAGGATAAGCAAAACATATTATAATTGTACAATAGAAACACATATAATAATTCATCATAAATGCCCCACTTTCGGGTTTTCTCCGATCATTTAATCGGGGAATAAAATCGACATCTTTTACCATCATCATAAAGATTAATTCAGTTAGTTCTTTAATTTTAAGGGTTGGTATTAATTTTGTAAAACAAATAATAGCAGCAATATGTTAGATAGTTTTGTTTATCTAGCTAAAGTAGAACAGGTTGAGCAAGAAGTCCTAGTGTGCATTGGAACATGTTGAGCTGAAGTAGTGTTAACATCTGGAACAACATGTCCTATCGAGATGTCTCATGCAGGTTCATTCGACATCGCGCCAGAACTGAAGAGAATGTAGAATTCTGTTATATCCTAACATATGCAGAAGTTTCAGGAAATCATATGCAAATTCCAAGTGGCACTGAATTAAAAGTTTTGAAGATTCAAGTCTGAATTTGAGAAGAATATGGGAAAATATGCACTTTCTAAATATGGAGATATTTTAGGAAGTTAAAGATTGATGTCCTATTATGTAGCAGAAGTCTCTGCTGATTTATAGCAGCTCATTTGCTATGTTTTTGTAGGCCCAAATCCAGTTGGTAATAGGTTATAAATAGATGTTTTGTAACCTAGTTTGGCAACTCAACCAAAGATGTAAAAGTTCTATTATTAGGGTTGGTTCCTGTATCACTCGACTTGTGAGTTGGACAGTTTGTTAGTGTGATCCTCGAAACTGTTAAGTAAGAGGAGTATTGTTCTTGGAGGAAGCTTTTAAGTAACTCTAAGTTGTGTCTTGGAAAGGAGTTGTCCTTGTTGAATTATTGTATTGGTAAAGAGTCTTGATGCAGTGGCGGATTGTCAACTGCTAGACATCATTGCGGTGATTGGGAGTGAGAAGGGTTTCTCATATCTAGAGAGGATCTAGGTAGAAGGGTCATTGGGTAGTGATTAAGTGATAAGCTGTAAACGGGTAGTTTAGCTTTGAATTGATACTACTAATAGTGGACTTCATCCCTGGCTTGGTAGCCCCCAGAGTAGGTGTGTTCGACCAAATTGGGTTAACAATTCTGTGTGTCTTGCTTTTATCTTTTCAGTACCATGATTTTTGCAATATACCTTGCCCTTTGTGATCATGTCAGACCAGATGTCGAACGGCATGTTCTAGGACATCTGAATTCTGCACATGCACCAAAATTTCAATTGGTATCAGAGCAGGTCATTTTCTTCTGTATCTGGATGAGATCCCAGGGAAGATACTTTCTGGTTCATGGTCAAGGTAGAAGCTTTCTACTGAAAAGTTGTTTGAACTTGGAGTAGTTCATATAGGTGTGAGAATGGTCCCTAGAAGTGGAGGATGAACTGTTCGTGACAGGCAGTGGAATGTGCTGAAGGCTTGGAGGAGTGGTTGAAAAGCTGCTGTGTTGGGGTTTGATTGTGATGTCACCTGAATTATATTGCTAGGGCTGATATGTGACACCTGAAGGCTTTGGGGAGGTTGTATCTTGATCCGCTGCGAATCTATCTGAATTCTCCTAAGGTTGTAACTGAGAAGGTTGTTCTTCTCTGATGGGATTTATGCAAGACTGCTTCAACTTACAGTGTCAACGATACTTGAAGATTATTGTTCAAGTCCACTCATAAAGGCATTAATAAGTGAAGGTGTGAGGAAGAGAAGTAATTTACTTTTGCTTCTACTCTTACAAGGACTAATCTCCAGTCTTTGATCTCTTGTTGTGTTCATTGGAATGATGTCCTATCTTGTGTTAGAACATTACGCCAGAATTGTGGTGAATTCTGTTGTCTGAAGGAATGGCACAGCAGATGCTCTGGGTGCTAAACTAATGTGGTTTGATCACATGAGTTTGGAGCCTACTCCTGATCTGGAAGAGGAGGCATCTGGGTGGTATGTCTAAGAAGGTGCTGGCCCTGGAACTTATCTTAGTTGTGTGAGTTGGTCAAGGTGCGATCAACATACTCCTGACGTCAGTTTATTTCTGGTCCTTTCTGCAGGAGTGGAGAACCTGAGATTCAAGAAGTATTATCTCTAGCAGACTTCTTGGACATGAAGGTCAAAGATTAAAAGGTCGTGTTTTTACTCTGTTACTTGGAAGCATGTTCTGAATGATCTTGTGAAGCTAGATAAGTATTGACTGTGTGTGCTTAGGATTGATATGATCTAATCACAGTCTGTGCTATTATTAAAGGGGAGAATGTATGATTCTCTGAAGTGTTCTTGGCAGATTCTGACCTGATGCATTAAGAATTTATTTTCTCAAGCTGCCTGGATGATGTTTCTCTGATGGAGGTTGTTTACTCAAACTTGACGACATTTATCAAGTCTATGAGAGCATGGAACTCTTGTTCAGGTGTAGTGGAGAACTTTCGAGGGCTAAGCACTGTGGAGTTAAAGCAACTGGTGGGGTTGATTGGTGACCATGTGCGTGGAGTATCATCCAAATTGTCTGAGATGCGTTTGGCTGAAGGGTTAGAGGAGGCAGATTGGTTGAGTCAGACAAAATGCAGTGAGAAGACTCTTGAGATGTTCCTACTACTGAATGTGGTTGTGATATGACCTGGAAGCTTGATCAGCTACTGATGGTTGATCTTCATGTGTTCCCCTGCTAGAGCTTGACTATAGATGATATCTTCAGAAAAGCTCTGTGAAGATGTGTAACTGAGATTGATGTTGGAGCATCAATTCAGGTGGTTATTGCCTGTTCAGCCAAGGTTGTTTTGCGCAGAAATAACTCCAAGATCAAGCCACTGATCCAAGTTAAAGTAACTTGTGAACATATGTTGTCAGACGTATGCAGAAGATTACACACAAATTGACATACCTTGTGGGAGAAGGCAATCTTATTCTAACTAATAATAGATACTTTGACGGGAGACTTAGTATTTGTCTATTATTGATGTTATGCGTAAGGGCAAATACTTTGACGGGAGACTAAGTATTTGTCTAGAGAATTGTGCAAGTCTGCAGTCTGGATATTATGGTTTAGGAATTTATTCTTTCTGAGTGGTTGTGGCTGATGACAACATGAGGTAGCCTTATCAGCTGACTGTATGAAAAATGTGTGAATGAAGAAGTGAGCATCATCTGCTGTTTGTTTGGATAACAAATACCTTGTCGGGAGCTAGGTATGAGTCTGATGGAGATGTGTATGTGACTGATGGTAAAGACCTTGTTGGGAGCTTGGTAGTTATCTGATGTGTGGATGCAATTCAGATTTCTAAATTGTGTGAGAGTTTATTTCTCACTGTTGTGATCAGGTGGGTGTGAATAAAATGCAGAAGGTGTGATCTTTTATCCAAGGCTGATGTCCTACATAATGTTACAACATCATTGGTTGTTGTGTATCCTGGATGAAGGTCTGGGAGTGTGCTTGTGGAGTTGGAAGAAGCAGCATTATTGTCTGAAGTGGCAGTTCTGACATAATGTGGATTAGAATGGGCAGATTCTGATCTTGATGTTAAGTAGTTTGTTCTGGCAATACATGACTACTTTCATGATGAAGACTTCTTAGGTGCTTGTGAATGTAAGGACAGAAGGTTGTTGTCAGTGGTGTGATCTGATCAGAATGGCTGAAGGTTCTTCTAATACAAGTAAAAGGTGGTGGCAATCCTTATCTTGTGTTGCAAGTAATTTAAAGACATTTGTTATGGAATGTGTGAATCAAGTGGGCTTTTATGTTGGACTTGGCGTAAACCTGGTGAGATTATGCTTAACAAATACAAGAAGTGGCAGTTCTTGATGTTGAGAATGTGGCAATATCATTGTGCTATCATCTGGTGTCAAGTGTTCATCTTCATAAGGAGCTTGGGTTGTTCATGTCAGGGGGAGTTAAGGCTGTCATCTATGGTCTATTACTGCAAGGGTACAGATTTCTGTGTAGCATGTGCGCTGGTCAAGTTTGTGCAGTGTGAAGTCGAACTTCATGATGGGATACATCATAGCTGTGTAGAAGAGGTCTAAAAAGCAGATTTGGTGGTTTTAGGTGACTTTATTTTTACTCTGCTGCCTTGAAGGAATCTAGAAGGGATTGAGAGAAGTCGTCTCAGTATCCATCAGATAAGAAGATGGGTTTGTATAAGGGTCTGTGGAGTCTTGGGCTGATAATGTTGTGAGCAAGCAGACATTGTCTGATAAGATGTCAGAACATGGTACAGGACATGTTTTTTCTCTTGAGCCAAACAAGGAATTACTCTGGACGGTGGTATAGGGATAAGACAAAACGTGTGTCTCTGCCTATGCATGAAGCGTTATTGGCCTAATTTATGGTAAGATTCAGTTGAGAAACATTTAAGGCAGTCAAGGCAGTTTTTGGAAGGTAGGCATTGAATGTTGAATGGAGTTTTTGATACCTAAAATAGCGTTTCTTTGACCAAGAACCTTGACATATTCAAGGCTCGTTAATTCCTAAGTTACTGGTCAGCTATTTATAGGGGCTGCTCTCTTCTCCTCCTGCCAAGTGAGTGTCTTGTTTCACTAGTCTTATGCCGTTTATTCGTATTTGGGTAAGTGTCACTTGGGTCTGGTTCTGTGAGGGCCTTTTTTGCCTAGTTTTGGCTAAAAAGGGGGAGAAAGGGTGTGTGAAATGGGTTATGCAGATACCTTGTTCTGAGTCTACACTGAGTCTGCAGTTCCAATTGTTTGCGAAGAGAGTGTTAAAATTCTTGAGTTGGTGTTGAGTTCCAATTGTGACTTGTGTCCTGAGTTATGAACACAGTTGTGAATTGTGTTCTGAGTTACCTGGGTTAATAGATTGATACTTCCTAAGTTTCATCTTATGCCACAGGTTGACTGGGGGCGTCTGATCAAGCAAGGTGTGCAGAAACCTCGTATGCCACCTTTGGTCCTTTGTGTTAAGACAAACGCTTCTTTTCTGGAGGAGTCTTCTTCTATGTAGTTAGATCCTTCTTGAAAGGAAAAAGAAATGTGTAGAAGAATGTTCCTCAGATTCCTGATTTGAGGGGGAGTATTGGATATCTTCTTCCTCATGTGCATAACTTCGGGACTTTCTACTTCTTACCTCCTGATGTGCTGCCTGAAGTGATTGTGGTGGGATGCTCGAAGGTGATGTTATGGAGCTCATAGAAATATGCTGCCAAAAGAGTTGTCAGACATGATGTCCTAACATCATTCAAATATTCCCTAGAAGATGTTTCTCCAGGATTGCTGTTCACAGTAGCTACTGATGGTTACTGGTAGGTTCAGTAGTTGCTGATGACTACTGACAGTAGTATAAAAGTGTGATTGCTGCTGAAATCTGAGTTGTAATGTTTATGTATTTGTTTTAGCAAAAATTTGCCAAAGGGGGAGAATGTTAGTTCTTTAATTTTAAGGGTTGGCATTAATTTTGTAAAACAAATAATAGCAGCAATATGTTAGATAGTTTTGTTTATCTTGCTAAAGAAGAACAGGTTGAGCAAGAAGTCCTAGTGTGCATTGGAACATGTTGAGCTGAAGTAGTGTTAACATCTGGAACAACATGTCCTATCGAGATGTCCCATGCAGGTTCATTCGACATCGCGCCAGAACTGAAGAGAATGTAGAATTCTGTTATATCCTAACAGATGCAGAAGTTTCAGGAAATAATATGCAAATTCCAGGTGGCGCTGAATTAAAAGGTTTGAAGATTCAAGTCTGAATTTGAGAAGAATATGGGAAAATATGCACTTTTTAAATATGGAGATATTTTAGGAAGTTAAAGATTGAAGTCCTATTATGTAGCAGAAGTCTCTGCTGATTTATAGCAGCTCATTTGCTATGTTTTTGTAGGCCCAAATCCAGTTGGGAATAGGTTATAAATAGATGTTTTGTAACCTAGTTTGGCAACTCAACCAAAGATGTAAAAGTTCTATTATTAGGGTTGGTTCCTGTACCATTCGACCTGTGAGTTGGACAGTTTGTTAGTGTGATCCTCGAAACTGTTAAGTAAGAGGAGTATTGTTCTTGGAGGAAGCTTTTAAGTAACTCTAAGTCGTGTCTTGGAAAGGAGTCGTCCTTGTTGAATTATTGTATTGGTAAAGAGCCGTTGATGCAGTGGCGGATTGTCAACTGCTAGACATCATTACGATGATTGGGAGTGAGAAGGGTTTCTCATATCTAGAGAGGATCTAGGTAGAAGGGTCATTGGGTAGTGATTAAGTGATAAGCTATAAACGGGTAGTTTAGCTTTGAATTGATACTACTAATAGTGGACTTCATCCCTGGCTTGGTAGCCCCCAGAGTAGGTGTGTTCGACCGAACTGGGTTAACAATTCTGTGTGTCTTGCTTTTATCTTTTCAGTACCATGATTTTTGCAATATACCTTGCCCTTTGTGATCATGTCAGACCAGATGTCGAACGGCATATTCTAGGACATCTGAATTCTGCACATGCACCAGAATTTCAAATTCCATAGCTTTCTATCGATATCAAGAACACTCAAATCGGATAAACGGGTCAAAAGTTATGAATTTAAAAAGAAAAAGGAACATTTGAAAAAGTCCCAGGAGTGCCCAGCGCTTTTAAATTTTGCCTGGCGGTTCCCCTTTTGCCTCCTGCTTCCCGCGGTGAAGCAGAGGCGTAAAATACTTCTTCAACACATGAAAGTTACAGGGGCGTTACATGCTGCGCCTCTTGGGAATCGCCCGGCGAAGCAGAGGCATTTTATAATTTTGCCTGGCGGATTTTTATTTCTCCCGGCGCTTTTTACAGAACCAGCATTTTCTGCTGCGTTTTAAGGGTTCCAACCGCCCCAAACTCCATTCATTCCCCGCCAAATAATTCCCAAACATCAAAACAAGTATCAATAATTAATCACATGCATTACACGACTACTCTACGCAATTTATATCGAATTTCATCCGTTAGATTCCATTTTCTCTCAAATCTAACCTAAGTCCAAAACCTATATTTCTAGACTTAAAGTGTCTAACTAGAACCCACCTGATAATCAAAGAGGAGTTTGAAGAAGACGATGATGATCCATGAGCTTCTCCTCAAGCTTTTCCCTCTTTCTCTTCTTCTTTCTCTCTTCCTTCTCTTCTTCCTCTTTTCTTCTTCCTCTTTCTATCTTTTCTTTTTCTTATATATATATATATATATATATATATATATATATATATATATAATACCAATATTATATAATATAATCCAACAGAGTAAAATATCTCTAATTGATATTTTGTCGTCTCACACCAAATGATCAATTATTAGAGCACCACAAAAACCTCTCTTGGACTAATCCCTTTAATAAAATAATTGATCTCTTCAGAGTTCATTAGTTGCTCTATTGATCCCAATTGGTAATAATTAAAGTACTTAAAGGATTTCATTAATCCAATTATCCAAAGATAGAGTACACCAAAGCTCATCTGATCTCATCCGATATCCAATTGAGCATTTAAATAATATGGGGTGTTACAACCAACCACTAAGTAACTTTCCCTGGACATCCCTCACAAGGAGATTAAACACGGGTCACGGTTACTTACTTAATAAATACTTTCCCCGACCATCCTACACCAGCGGATTAAACACGGGTCATTAATATTTATTTAGGTAAACATACTTAATAAATACTTTGCTTGGCCATCCTACACCAGAGGATTAAACACGGGTCACTAATATTTATTAAGGTAAACATACTTAATAAATATTTTCCCCGGCCATCCTACACCAGCGGATTAAACACGGGTCACTAATTAAGGTAAACATACTTAATAAATACTTTCCCCGGCCATCCTACACCAGAGGATTAAACACGGGTCACTAATATCTATTAAGGTAAACATACTTAATAAATACTTTCCCCGGCCATCCTACACCAGAGGATTAAACACGGGTCACTAATATTTATTAAATGAAACATACTTAATAAATACATTCCCAGGCCATCCTACACCTGAGGATTAAACACGGGTCACTAATATTTATTAAGGGAAACATCACAAACCGGAGGAATTACAATCCTCCACTGACAATTACTTATCAAAGACATTCTTCTAGTATCGATGCATAAGCATTGCCCTTTAAACCTTTACCAAGTCCTAGTTACATCTCTAGGATCATAACATTTGTTTAGGGTAAGTTTTCTCACTCTTCCTAATTCATTTTAAGCATGTCATTTTCTCAATTATGATCAACAACAATATTAGACAAGCATATTACAACATCAATCATAAAACACACAAGATATCATAACATATCAAACATAATCCACATAGTAGTTCACACACATTTTCAAGGCATACAAGCCACTACTATCCCCTACCAAGCATCCTTCGTTAAATCATGGTTTAACATTACCATTCAATAGCACATTGGATTCTCTTTCCAAGGCTTCAAGTTCCATATCAATCGGCTTCCCGATTCATGAATTTAGGTGGAAACAAGGACCACAATATTCACACATACATTACATTTCCATAATTTCTTATCAATCCATAGCATATAACCATGTTTCTACCTTACCATCACATAGAGCATTGAAATTTCTTTCCAACGCTTCTGACTGTGCGTCAATCTGAGTTACGGATCAAAAGTAACGGCGAAAACAAGAGGCGCAGTATTTTCTCTGCACAGGGGACTTCGCTATGCGAACTTTACTTCGCGACGCGAACTAAGTCAGTGGCAGAATCCCCTGTTTTTTGCTACGGATCGCATAGCGACCGGCAGCGAGTTGTAGCAGTATCAGGACACATTTTTTGTGCATAAACCACCAAAATTCATCATTTTAAGGTTCCCAATGACCCAAAACATCAAGAAAACAAAGGTAGCACCAATAATGACAATGGAAACAACATCAAGAAAGATTTCATGGTTCAATACCCAAAACCCTAACTTCCCAAAACATATTCCAACATAAAGACCAGTATTCTCGATTGTTTCCACATGCAACCCGACTCTATTACTCGATTTATTTCACGTTTTATCCGTTTGAAACACCGATTTCATGTTATTATTCACAATCCAACATTTCTAACCTAAACTCTATCATCTCCAATATTTATAAACTTAAGTTCTAACTAGAACCCACCTTGATGATTGAAGAGGAGTTTGAAGAAGATGAGATGGTGAATCCAAGCTTCTTCTTCTTCTTCCAAGACATTCTCTTCTTCTTTCTCTTCTTTCCTCTTTTCTCTGTTTTTCTTCTTCTTTCTATTTCTTTTCCTTTATCCTTCTCTCACCATATATATATATATATATATATATATATATATATATATATATAAACTCATTATATATTATAAATCCAACAGGGTAACCATAACATATACAACTCCAATTTCATTCTAAACTCGAAACAATATATCCAAAGTAGTTTAACAACCTCTGGTTCTGGTTACCACATTCCAAAGATTCCTCTTACAGGGTTCCGACTTACTTAAGGTTTCTTGTTGATTCGAGATCTCAACCATTAACAACGTAACAACAAAACATAACTACAATCATATGTGAATCACCACTTACCAAAAATTAAACCATCCAAGGCGTAATTGTGAGTTTCCATACCACTCACTCATTCTGTTTCATAACCAATTCCAAATTACATGCTTAACTTCGTAGCGTCCAATTCTTACTCGTACTTTTAAAGATAACTTTCCAATTCCTTCTCCTGGTTAAGGTACAACTGTACACAACTTGTACCACTCTCACGGTCTAAATCCAATGCCATGAACTCACGAAAGATAACAATTACTAACTCTGACCAACCGTTCATACCTCACTAACACCATAATTAAGTATCAAAATATTCCTTGCGAGACCAATATTTCGTGAGAATTCTCTAACTTCGTCCGTAAGGCTCTCAATCGTAATACACTTATAACTTTCTCACACTCAACACAATTTCACAAGATTACCTCCCCAAAAGTCAGCCCTCTCGTCGTTTGAACAATTGGTCAATTACGCAACACCTTTCCAGAAGTCACGATTTCAAAACTACAAATCCGTCCTTCATTTACTTGCAATCTCATTTTCCATTCACACAATACTCTCCAACCGGAGCAACAGTGACAAAATAAAGATGATGGTTCCTAAGGGATTCCACAATTTACACACATGTTAATCGATTACCCTTCTGAGGTCAATCGGTTAGCTCCTCAAAATTCAGCACAAAACACCATCCTTGCACGTGTTAATCGGTTAACACTGCTGCAGAAGCTGAAAATAAATAATTTCTTTTAATTCAAAGCCATCCCTACCCAAAACCATCAATCCGTCTTGCTCTATCTTGGAATATCATTCTCAACTCGTGGCTCTTTAACTTATATATCATTCACCAACCATGATCCACTCAAGGTAATACAGAACAAAGTTAAAACATTCAGACGACACACTCCAACCAAGTGACAAGGCAAAATTCCAAATTATGTCGCAGTCACATGACAAATCATTGGCGGGATAGTTCATTCTCTGCTCATACCACTACACTAGCAGGAAGTCAATAATGACGACCTTATAGGGTTTCAACCACCACTCATACTTGATTCTTCCATAAGCAAAATCCAACACACAACCATCACACGGTACTACAAAAATGATGGACATATCATGTCAAGCATACAACCTTGTCCCCTCACTTGAATTACTTGGTGAGAAATAACACCACAACGTTCTTAGTCCAACAAAAGGTAGATTCTGAATATTCCGATTATTCACAAATACAAAAGTTTCTCTATACTTGAAAATAAATTGGGGCAATGCATCCTCTTGTAGAACCTTTCCATCACTTCGTACACATTAACCGGGATTTCTTGCCCTTCACTATCTATTGCACATTCCACTTACCAAATTACTTAATGGAAGATTCGCAATCGACAATCCTCATTAACTATTTACAAAACTCTTCCAGTATAAACCGTTCCATGATTTACACTTAGTCCATAATAAGTCCTTATGTGCTTTTCCTTGTTTTACCACAATCTTACTTCTTAAAATACAATATTCACTGCTCCACAAGGTACGTCCCTTCACACTTATCTCAAGAATAAGAATCCATCACGTACACTTCTGACCACGGTGCTACTACTACGCTTGTTCTTAATACCAAGCTATAACTTTTCTCATTTCGCATCTTACTACTAGGCTCCTCATGGGTGAACCATCTTTGATTACACTTCCTTAACTATAGGTTCATCAACACCTTAAAACTCTATTACACACTCGTCCAAAAATACATTCCATTGTCATTTCCTTATAACATACCGTTTTCCACACCGCGCTTACTTCACCCTCCATTGTAATCCTCTTAGGTCCAAATATAAACCCATCTTACTAAGATTCCCTTAAATCCAAGGTACTTACTCTGTTTCTTAATACAACTTCTTCTGGTCCGTATCACTACACTTCCTGTTACTAAATGAAGCTCATTCTTTCTCCGACACAATACCTTATACATTTCCTTGGGTAATTTAACATTTCCATATTCCAAATTAGTCTCTCATCGAATACAGAAAATCCCGATGTAATATCTCGAACTTAATCTCTCTCTCTAACAGAATATACGCAATTCATCTCCTACTCTTCGTCTGACGCATACTTGTTCACTTGAAGCATGTAAACACATCCTTGTGTTCCTTCACACACTTCTCTACTACTACTTTAGGTTCCAATAAAAGCCGAACGTCCTTAACTCTCACTTTTAACCAATTAGGAGATATTGTTCCGAACACATTCCTTAAGGTACTCTCGTCCATCAAGATACCATAGCGACCTTTGAACTGAAGCATCAATACTTATCTCACCTTCGGACCATACATCACACGTTCCACAAAACTACTTCTCTTTTCCACGGAATGAGATTACTTGAAATCCTTATCCGTACTAGGGGTCAATCTAGCTCTACTAGCGATTTTACATATTCCCTGATACCTTATCCAATCGTCCAATAGAGATCCTTATCCAATCCATCCATTCCAAAGGATTACTTGAATAACACATCACTCTTTAATTCCATGCTACCCAAATAACAACTTCTACAAAAACCTCACTGAGCTGACCAAAACACCTCACACCTAACTCTTGGCTTGAGCCTACCCTCACAGCACAAGTTCCGATAACACTTCGGAGTCCTCGTGGTCGCTCAACCATGATTCTACCTATCACATACATAGGTAGATCAGGCCCAACACTACATAGTATGATATTAAGGTTCATGCTGGCAAGACACACTTAAGAGGCAGGAATAGATTTACTTATGATGTTTCAAGGCTAGGTCGAGGACACGACCTGCTCTGATACCAACTGTAAATGCCCTGTATAATATATACCTAGAATAATACAATACAAGCATTTTATTTGGTACTGACACCATCATAAATGCCTATTGGCGTACTTCACATACTTAACCATTTCTAAAAAAACATAATACAATCTATGGTACAAGCTATGGAAACTAGCCAAAACAAAAATCTAAGATCAATATACAATATCCTCAATTGTATACAACAAATTACACATCGGAAAAATCTCAAGTTAAGCTTCTCTTGAAACATCCAAGCATAACTCCCCTTGTAAATCAAACCTGCAAAAACCTCCTGAAAATAATCAACAATAGTGGGGTGAGATACATCAAATCTCAGTGAGTTCCCTATTTCATAGATTCTCTCGGCTTTACAAGGTTCTATCTTAGCCTAACTCAGGTCGGGGGAAAGGAACTAGACCTTGAGTTCAAACATTTCTGACTAGAGAAAACAATTGCACAATACACAAAACGACAACTAGTTAAGGAATCTTTCCCCGACCATCCCGCTCAAAGAGATTAAACACGGGTCATGGTTATCTATAATTGGTACTTTCCCGAGCCATCCCCCTCAAAGAGATTAAACACGGGTTACGGTACCAACCACTAAGTAACTTTCCCCGACCATCCCTTACAAAGAGATTAAACACGGGTCACGGTTACTTACTTAATAAATACTTTCCCCGGCCATCCTACACCAGCGGATTAAACATGGGTCACTAATATTTATTAAGGTAAACATACTTAATAAATACTTTCCCCGGCTGTCCTACACCAGAGGATTAAACACGAGTCACTAATATTTATTAAGGTAAACATACTTAATAAATACTTTCCCCCGCCATCCTACACCAGAGGATTAAACACGGGTCACTAATATTTATTAAGGGAAACATACTTAATAAATACTTTCCCCGACCATCGTACACCAGAGGATTAAACACGGGTAAATAATATTTATTAAGGGAAACATCACAAACCGGAGGAATTATAATCCTCCACTGACAACTACTTATCAAAGACACTCTTCTAGAATCGATGCATAAGCATTGCCCTTTAAACCTTTACCAAGTCCTAGTTACATCTCTAGGATCATAACATTTGTTTGGGGTAAGTTTTCTCACTCAGCTTAATTCATTTTAAGCATGTCATTTTCTCAATTATTATCAACAACAATATTAGACAAGCATATTACAACATCAATCATAAAACAGACAAGATAGGATTACATATCAAACATAATCCACATAGTAGTTCACACACATTTTCAAGGCATACAAGCCCCTACAATCCCCTACCAAGCATCCTGGGTTAAATCATGGTCTAACATTACCATTCAATAGCACATTGGATTCTCTTTCCAAGGCATCAAGTCCCATATCAATCGGCTTCCCGATTCATGAATTTAGGTGGAAACGAGGAGCACAATATTCACACATACATTACTTTTCCATATTTTCTTATCAATCCATAGGATATAACCATGTTTCTACCTCACCATCAAATAGAGCATTGAAATAGCTTTCCAACGCTTCTAACCGTGCGTCAATCCGAGTTACGGATCAAAAGTTACGGCGAAAACAAGAGGCACGGTATTTTCTCTACCTAGGGGACTTCGCTATGCGGACTTTACTTCGCGATGCGAACTAAGGCAGTAGCAGAATCCTCTGTTTTTCGCTACGGATTACATAGCGACCGGTAGCGAGCTGTAGCAGTATCTGGATGCATTTTTTGTGCAGAAACCACCAAAAATCATCATTTTAAGGTTCCCAATGACCCAAAACATCAAGAAAACAAAGGTAGCACCAATAATGACAATGGAAACAACATCAAGAAAGATTTCATGGTTCAATACCCAAAACCCTAACTTCCCAAAACATATTCCAACATAACGACCAGTATTCCCGATTGTTTCCACATGCAACCCGACTATATTACTCGATTTATTTCACGTTTTATCCGTTAGAAACATCGATTTCATGTTATTATTCAAAATCTAACATTTCTAACCTAAACTCTATCATATCCAATATTTCTAAACTTAAGTTCTAACTAGAACCCACCTTGATGATTGAAGAGGAGTTTGAAGAAGATGAGATGGTGAATCCAAACTTCTTCTTCTTCTTGCAAGACTTTCTCTTCTTCTTTATCTTTTTTCCTCTTTTCTCTGTTTTTCTTCTTCTTTCTATTTCTTTTCCTTTCTCCTTCTCTCACCACACACACACACACACACACACGCACACACACACACACACACACACACACACACACACACACACATATATATATATATATATATATATATATATAAACTCATTATATATTATAAATCCAACAGGGTAAAATATCTCTAATTGATATGTTGTCGTCTCTACCCAATTGATCAATTATTAGAGTTACCATAATATACTCTCTTGGTCTAATAAATAGTGATATGTCTCTTTTATAAAATAATTGATCTCTTCAGAGTTCATTAGTTGCTCTATTGATCCCAATTGATAATACTTAAAGCACTTAGAGGATTCCATTAATCCAATTTACCAAAGACAGAGCACATAGATACTCATCTGATCTCATCTGATATCCAATTGAGCATTTAGATAATATGGGGTATTACACATTAGGTGATCTCTGAAGACTGTACCACCTCCAAACTACTCCTTGAAGTTAGCATAAAATGCATTAGACAAAATCTGTTTTCAATATCAGTATAATCTTCCTCAAATACTTGCACTATTCCCTAAACACATAATAACATAGATCATTAGTAGACTATAATGACAAGCAACTATAATAACCACCAATGGACCATTACACATACCTTTTGCTGATCAAATATGAAGCGCCACCTACTCTCACCACCAATGTCATCAAGAAGTAACTTGACAAACCAGCTCCAAGAGTCCTTGGTGAAGCTTATCTACAACCACAATCTTCTAATTGTCAAACGTAACTAACAACATTGAAAATCAAAATCATTACATTTGAAAACCATACACAGAAAACAAAATCAGGCATAAACCCTTATTCCCAAATTGAAATACCCATATATAGAAAACAAATTCAAGCATGAACCCTAATTCCCAAATTGAAATCAAATTTAACACCTTAAATTATAATTTATTCGAAATCAGTAAATCTTAATAACTAATTTTAAATCAATATAACAAACAATTTCGTATTCACCTTAGCAACTGTGTCTTCAATACGAATGTCGCCCTTGAATGATAATTGTGGTGTTATATCCGATGAGCAATTGAATCGGAAAACGCGATAGAATCGGAATATGAGGTTGCTATTCGAAAGGTTTTGACTATGATTGGAAATGATCTGGAGTGTGAGGTTTCTATTAGAGAGAGTCATGTTGGGAGAACCTGTGAGGTGGTGTTTGGAGTGGTCCGATAATGGTGGTTTGAAGGTGGAAAAATGAAGAACGAAAAAGAACAAGAAGAACAAATCAATTGATACTCTGTTTTTCAATTTTCAAATTATATAATTTAAATTTAAATAAATGTTATATTTAAAATTGTATACCATTATTATTAATTTAATGAAGGACTGATATGCAATAAATAAAAATTTTAAATAAAAAGAGGTTCACTATAAATGTGCTGCACTATAACGCTGATGTGGCGTTGATTAAATTAGAGCTTGTTAGGGCTTGTTTCTTATTGGTCAGATTAATGACTTCACCAAAGAAGTCATTTTAGTGACTTCACCCAAGAAGCTCCCACATATATATATATATATATATATATATATATATATATATATATATATATATATATATATATATAATATAATTCAATAGAGTAAAATATCTCCAATTAATATTTTATCGTCAAACACCAATTGATCAATTATTAGAGTTACCTTAAAATACTCTCTTGAACTAATAAATATTGATATGTCCCTTTGTTGAATAATTGATATATATATATATATATATATATATATATATATATATATATATATATATATATATATATATATATATATAATACAAATATTATATAATATAATTCAATAGAGTAAAATATCTCCAATTAATATTTTATCGTCAAACACCAATTGATCAATTGTTAGAGTTACCTTAAAATACTCTCTTGAACTAATAAATATTGATCTGTCCCTTTGTTGAATAATTAATCTCTTTAGAGTACATTAGTTGCTCTATTGATCACAAATGTCAATACTTAAAGCACTTAGAGGATTCCATAAATCTAATGAACCAAGATAGAGCACATAGACACTCATCTGATCTCATCTGATATCCAATTGAACGTTTAGATAATATGGGGTATTACAAAGATAATAATCTAAGATAATGTAATTTAGATTTATTTGATTTGAAATTTGTTTAGTTTAGTCAATATGTTTTAGAGTTAATGTAAAACATATTATGTGTTCCTTGTGTTGTGTTGCAGCCAAACAAATGAGTGCGATACATAATCATGCTACTGAATTTGCTTACGGAGCCGGTCAAATTTATCTTTAAAAGCTTTAAATCCCGGCTTAATATATGATGCTGGAAAAATGGATTACATAAATGTTTTATGTAATCTAGGCTACAACAAATCCGTCATAACATTTATATGAGGAATCCATTTATCTGTTCCAATATATCATATACATCTGGACGAGATTTAAATTATCCATCCTTTGCTTTGAAAGCATCAAACCCGCACAACATAAGAGGTACCTTCAGACGAATAGTAACAAATACTGGATCGCCATCGTCCACATATAAAGCATTTCTGACACTTCTTGATGGACTAAGCATCTTGGTGAAGCCTGATGTTTTGTCTTTCACTTCATTAGAAGAAAGGCAAACATACATTCTTACGGTAGATGGATCGATTAAAGAACCTATTTGTAGCGAACGATTTTGGACGCGGTTCTTAAGCGCTGGTCGCTCTCTGGGGTTTGAGCTTTGACTACAGGTAGATTCATTTTTTATCCTATTGTGAGCTGAATAAGGAAGGGAAATAGATGTCTCCAATTAACCCTACTTTGCATACTGAGTTTAAACAGCGGTCTGTTAGGTTACGAATCCGATCAATGTGGGGGGCCTTTGTACTGGTTATTTGTATTTTCGCCAATACTGTTTTCTTTCTTTTTTACCTGGGCAGAAGGTTTCTGGCGGGGAACAAGGATTAGGATGTTAGGACTGATGCTTTTGAATTACTGCTTTTGATTGATGGAGATATGGGAATTGGGTTTTTTGTTGATTGTGCTCGCTAAGATCTTTTCTTTCGATCTTATGCCTACGTATTCCCGTTTACCGAAACAGGGAAATCAGAGCGTTCTTAGTTCCTCCTATCTATAGGAGGAAATGGGTGTTTTGGTGTCTTGTTTAAAGCCCAAGATGTGAAGCGAAAGGTGGTTTGTATCTTGTTCAAAGCCCAAGATGTGAAGCTGAAAGGTCTATTTGTGTCTTGTTCAAAGCCCAAGACGTGAAGCTGAAAGACCTCGGCTTTAGAGAGAATTTGTCATCTCTAAAGAGGGGGGAAGGAGAATTACTTTAACTGGGATACGCGGATCCGAGCAATGCCATAATTTCCGAAGAAAGGGTTTTAACCTGAAGGAGAAGACTTTAACTCAGTGTATAGCAATGCCATCTTTCCTTAGGAATTCCTCATGCTAAAAGAAGGACAGTGGCATGGATGTAGATGATCCAGAGGCTTGCCGCTTACAGCAATTAGATGAAGGGAAAGAAGTTGTTGATGTTTGTGTACTATGAACGAGGCACAATTTTGATGCTAAATGGTTGATTGGATCAACCAGTGGTTTTCTTATACAAAGCCTAAGAGGAGGCTAATTGTATCTCGTACAAAGCCCGAGAGAGAGGCGAGAAGGTTTTGACTTGACGATGAAGTCTTTTGGTGTCTCGTATAAAGCCCGAGAGAGAGGCTAAAAGGGTTGACTCAACAAGAGAATCTTTTATACTCAACAAGAGAGTGTTTTTGTATCTCGTACGAAGCCCGAGATGGAGGCTAAAGTTTGTTTGGCTCAAAAAAAAGAACCTTTTTGTATCTCGTATAAAGCCCGAGATGGAGGCGAAAAGGTGATTGACTCAACGAGGGAGTCTCTTGGTGTCTCGTATAAAGCCCGAGAGAGAGGCTAAAACATTGTTTGACTCCGCTGGGGAGAATCATTGTACAAAGCCCAAGAGAAGGCTAAGGTTACTGTGTCAGTTAAGTGACAGGTCCAGTATACTGATTTTGAAAGAGAAAATCAGTTCTTATATGAGCATCACTGTACTCATGGGTTAGATCTGAGGATTGGGGTTGTTTCCTTTTCTTTGAGGAAACTGGAAATCCAAAGGGTATTGAGACTGTCCGAGTCTGCGGGTTTCCTTCCTATTTAACGAAGGGGTCACTTGAGAATGTCTTTGAGACTCAAGGAGATTAGACTGTCCAAGTCTATAGTTTTTTCTTTTGTACTATGCTTTGAGAAACAGTAGTAGACTCTATGAAAGGATTGTTCTATGAGGATGACTAGGTTCTGTTCCTATACCTCTAGGAGGTCGTCGGGACAATTTGTACGAAGCCCAAGAGGAGGCTGGAAACTTTTAAGAAGCCGACGAGTCCTTGTACGAAGCCTAAGAGGAGGCTATCATTCCCGAAGGAAGAGATCATTATACGAAGCCTAAGAGGAGGCTGTGAATACTTCTAAGAAGCCGTAGGGTCCTTGTACGAAGCCCAAGAGGAGGCGGGGTTGCTTTTAGGAAGCCTGTGGGTCCTTGAACAATGCCCAAGAGGAGGCCGATGCTTTTAAGAAGCCCGTGGGTCTATCATCTCCTTTCCATTAGGAGAGATAACTCTTTTAAAGATAAAAACCACTGGTAAACGTGTGAGGTTTACTATCCAGCGACTTTTAGCTTTTAAAGAGGGTTCCTTAGTTAAGGTCCAAGATTATGACCGTAGGGGGTACCCAAACCCCGAGACATTCAAGGCAAGCTATCCGCAAGGAATAGATCAATTCAGGAAAGTTCGAGAATTTGGAAGAAACTCAAAGAAGCCATTCACGGAGAATACATTCATCTTGGGGAGTAGAGCTTCTTGACGATTCCTAAGGAGGACAGCCGAAGAGAAGACTGTATCTGGTGCTCCTATTGGGGATCTAGGCGTCTATTTCTACGAATAAATGAAACGGCGTCACCTAGTTCTAGACGTAGTTGCCGGGGAAACTCGAAATATCTATACTATTATTACACAGTAGATATGAGTTTATGAAAGGAGACTTACAGTGAGCAGCCCCACAATACAGTTTATAATATGAAAGCAGTAAATGAAAGCGATAACCACTTACTCGGTTGTAGTGCTTCCATGTTGTTTGGTTAGTTGTTCAACAAAGAAAGATTGAAAACAACAGTATATTCAAAATCAAAGGAGAAAGTGCTTTGAAAAAGAAAGATTTGGGGCTTACAGCTCAAGGAGAGGCCCAGGGTTTTATCAGTGAGCGCACTGTTTGACTTTGTACAGCGGGACTTATACAAGTGACTGGGGCCCAAAATGGTTTTTTGTACAAAGGGATGGGTCTTACACTCTTTTAAGAGGCCCAAAAAGGTTTAAAGAAAAGAGTGGGGCTTATAACACGAGGGTAGGCCCAAATGATTTTTCGTTTTAAAAATGGCGATCGCGCCGAGGTTTTCTTTTAACGCGGAGGGACTTATACAATAAGTGAGGCCCAAGATGTTTTGGTTAAAAGGGGGATTGGGTCTTACACTCTCTCAAGAGGCCCAAAGTGTTTTGAATGGGTCTTATAGCTCAAGGAGAGGCCCAGATGATTTTTTATTTTTAAACGGGCGACGATCGCGCCGTTTACTTGTACAGAGGGACTTATACAATGAGTGAGGCCCAAAAAGTTTTTGTACAAGGGGGGATGGGTCTTACACTCTTTCAAGAGGCCCAAGAGTTTTGAAAATGATTTATGAGGGTTGAATTAATCCAAAACCCTAATTTGTTTTCAAAATGTATTTAATTGAATAAAAATTCAATTAAAATGATAAAAAATTGTTTAACACATGGAAAACAAATTGTAATCTTGGATTAATGCTTCAAAAATTAAGTATTGACCTACAAAATGATTAGAAAGCATTAAAAGTTGCAAAATCAATGTAGAAAAAATATTTAAAATGTCAAAAACAATTAAAATATTAATTCTTTGCAAAAATATCAATTATATGAAATAAATAATATTTTTGGGATTTTTTGATAAAATAAAATATTTTAACATTTTTGTGAACTATTAAAAAAAGAATCAACTCAAAATCATTAAAACTCAGAGAGAAATTAATTTTTGAATCAATTAAACAAAATCACAAAATTCAAATATTTGAATTTCTAAAAATGGCGCCAAGAACAAGCTGAAGAACACGCGCGTGTTCTTGGTTTCTCAGATTTGCATTTTCTATCCAATCTCCATGAATACGTAATCATATCATGCAATCCACATATCATTATGCTTGCCTCAACCTCACGATCATGTCTATGTACTTTAATTTCATTTAAATTAAACATACAACAAGAAATCATGAAGAGACCTCAAGAACCCTAATTTCTGCATGAAGGCTAGGATTTTTGATACACGATTCAAACAATGCAATTAATTGAGGGAAAACATTCCATGCATGATTATGAACATATGGCCAAATTATTGTGCGAGGAAATATGCATAGATTGAGAGATGACCAAGTATGTGCTTACCTCCAAGTCGTGACAGCAAGTTCAAAGTGATTTTTGATTTGGAGGTGTTACAGATGAGTGGTGATGATCTGAACAGCTTCCCTACACCCTATGGATTGTGTTTGGATGGTTGGACTTGATTGAAATTGGCTGGATCATTTTGTGGTACCTCAGCTGCACTTTGGTTAAAACCTTGAGTAACCAGCTGGTGATTTTGTGAAATTGATGTTTCAGAAGTAATCTAAGTGTTTGATCATCTCATATGTGATGTATATGAGGTGTGTGAGTGATTGGTTTGATTGGAATTGCTCTCAAACTCAAAACCCGATAGTGACTTGCCTTAGAAGGCAAAATTGGAGTGAAAGAAGAGATTTTGAGGAAAGCATCTATTAGATGGCTTTGGTGTACTCAAACTGACCACAATTGAGCTCTATTTATAGTAGAGCAAGTTTGTTTTGCAAGGAATAGTGCATGGCAGCTGGTAAGTAGGTTTGGCCAATGTTGGCAAATGAAAATCCAAGTCTCCTCTAGCCATTGACTAGAGGTTAGGGCACAGAGCTTTGGTTCCCTTGGTCTTGGATAAGTCTTGACTGATTTCAGATGAGAATGACTCAGTCCATGCCACCTTGATGGTTCCATTGAATGCCTCATTCCAAATTTGAAGTCTTGTCCCTATTTTGGCCATACTAGGTTCAACATGCTATTTCTTGTTCCATGGACTTTGGAGGCTTGGCTCAGTGATTGTCCCCTTTAGATTCAATCCTCTGAGGTGTCCAAGTTGATAGGAGCAATTGAATTTGGCTGATTTTGGCAAATCGACCAAAGTTGCAAATTCTGCCTTGCCTTGACAGATTTCAGCAAGGCAACTTGCCAATGTCATAACTCATGGTGTAAGTTGAATTTGGTAATGTTCTTGACCATTTTGGAAAGCTCTTACATGATACAACAACTGTTTGAACAAGTTTGGTTTTGATCTCTTTTGATTCCAAGTGAAAAATCCCCCTACATTTGGCAAAAAGTGAGGCAGAATCTGACTTAGTGAAAATTTCACTAAGTGTTGGAAAAAGTGACATTTTCACTTTTCAACCACTTTGATCACTCCATAACTCAAAATCCTTAATGAATTGGAATGACTTGTAGTTGAAGTTTTTGTAGGTGATAATGAGGGATACAAATCCATCTTTGGATGAGAAAAAATGGCCTTGTGATTTAGGAGTTATGGTCCTTCAAAGTTGGTACCCTTGCCACTTTATTTTTAACTTAGAAAAATTTCTAAGTTTTATGGTTACCCCTTTTACAAGTTATCTCACTTTTCTTGATTTTTCTTGATGAATGATGATTCAAATCATACATTAACATCATTTTAGGGTTAAAATTCCATTTTGGTGAAAAATCTCAAAAAGTCAAAGTTGACTTTTGTGCACAGTTGACTTTTTATCAAATGAATTCCAAACTGTGCAATTCTTCAGGAAATCATGTCCTTGACCTAAATCAAACTTGATGGACATGTCCAATGGGTGTCATAGGGTATATTCAATCATGTATTAGGGTTTGGGAGCATGTCTTGGTCAAAAGTCAAAGTTACAGTTGACTTTTCCCTTAAAACCCTAATTGTGGTGCAGATGAAATTGAGACTTGTTGCCCAAGCTTCTTGGATTAATCCATTGTTCCAAATGGATCAATATGGTATATTAGAGACCCTCAAATCATCTCTTGAAGTCTTGGCTCATGGTTTGTCCCAAAAGTCAACTTAGGGGTGAATTAGGTCAAGAAACCCTAATTCCTGATTTTTGATGAATGCATCCCCTGAGGCAAAATTGACTTGATGCATGGGTTCATGAGGTTCCATGAAGTATATTAGGTTATGTTTTGGATCAATGGCTTGTTCCCAGATGAAACTTTTCATCTGGAGGCCCTGGGTGATCAAAACCCTAATTTGGTGACACTGGCGATCTTGAGGCTTGATCCACCTAGAAGGGAGCAACCCATTCGTCTGAATTGTAGAGGTACACAAACTTCTCTGTTTTGGAGACGCCATTTGTCGATTCTACTGGGGAAAGCGAGTCTCTTGAGAGACTGTTTTCGTTTGGGGTTACATCATACTTTTCTCGGGATCTTCCCGGAGAAATGCCATATGATGGGATCCAATTTTGAAGTGCCAATGACCTTCTCATCAGTGGTTTTTCGGAGCAAAACTGGCGTGCTGCCGAATCTCTGATCACGAGGCTTTCTCTGTGGATTTTCCTTAATCCGGGAAAGCAAGGATATCATCTTCAATGGCGAAGAGTGATGTTTATTGAAAGTTTTCTCTGGCTTTTCAGAGGTTCAAGTTATCAAAGTGGTCAAGGACCAACTTCTTTCCAGAATTAAACTGGAAGCGAGGTTGTTCAGACACAGTATTTCCTGACGAGGCAAGAACTGACAACTCGATTGAGAGGACTTCTACCACTAGGGGACAAGACCGACTAGAGTGATAATGATGCAATATGAAATGTGAATGCAAATAAAAAATGCATGATGTATGTATGTATATGCTGACAAAACAGACGCGACATACAGACTAATGGATGAACAAAATCAGATACTCGGCCATCGCAGGGCGAAGAAGTACCGTTGATTCAAAATATCAATTCCACCTTGCTTAGGAGAGATAGTCCCGTTGGGAGCTATGTTGATCGGACTTAGGAGATGAGAACTCGGCCGAGGATGTCAGACGAAACAAGGTCTCTGACACAGTTGATCCCTTCATTCAGGCGTACTGGTCTAGAAGGAGTACTTTGATTCTGCACTTTGAAGTTCGCTTACTTCGGGAGAAGCGATCGATGTTCTTCTGATGTTCAACAGTCAAAAGAAATGCCATCTTTAATTTAAAAGCAGAAAAAGTTTAACAAGTAAATTTATTTTTGTTTTATTTCAAGAATCGCTAATTAAGTTTAAACAACGTCGTTCTGTAAAGCTAAAACAAGTAAAGAGTTACAAACAAAAGCACAAGGGCTCAAATTTTATTGATAAGATGGAGATCAGCCAAACGCGTGATTCCAAAGAGTATATACAAAGTTAGAAAATGGTAATTTACAGGGAAAAGGGCTACGTTGAAACATAACGACCACTATCCTTCTACCAACTTTGAATTCGGGATATCCTGAGCTTCCGTCGAAGATGACCTTTGACTGGAGATTTCCTCCGATAGATGATGATGTAACTGCTGCTGAGGGACTTGCCTCTGTTGAACATAGTTACTTGCCATTATCCCTAATTTTTGCCTGGATTGTACTATGAGATTTCCAATCCATCGGGATGATTTTTTTTCATGTCTCTAACTTTTGCCTGGACCGCCCTTTCGGGTTTTCAATCCACCGAGACGTTTTTTTTTTTTTAGTTTTAGGCGAAGTATTTCTTGACTACATCAACGTTCGTGGGGTAGGAAAATTCTTCTCCGTCCATGGTTGTAAGTCTCAAGGCGCCGCCTGAGAAAGCTTTCGTGACCACATAGGGGCCATCATAATTTGGGGTCCATTTGCCCCGAGAGTTAGTGAGAAATGATTGTATCTTCTTGAGCACGAGATCTCCTTTTCTGAAAATACGAGGTCGGACCTTTTTGTCGAACGCCCTTTTCATTCTCTGTTGATACAACTGACCGTGGCATAGTGTCGTGATTCGCTTCTCCTCGATCAGGTTCAGTTCGTCGTGTCGACTTTGACACCATTCAGCTTCGATGAGCTGAGCTTCCATCAATACCCGGATTGATGGGATCTCTACTTCTATGGGGAGCACTGCTTCCATGCCATACACTAGAGAGAAAGGGGTTGCCCTTGTTGAAGTGCGGATAGATGTTCGATAACCGTGAAGAGCAAAGGGTAGCATTTCGTGCCAATCTTTATAGGTTACAACCATCTTTTGAACGATCTTCTTGATGTTCTTGTTAGCCGCCTCTACCGCTCCATTCATCTTGGGTCGGTAGGGAGATGAGTTATGGTGTTCGATCTTGAACTCTGCACACAACTCTTTCATCATCTTATTGTTCAAGTTAGATCCATTATCAGTAATGATCTTGCTTGGAACACCATAACGGCAGATGATATTGTTTTTGATAAATCGGACCACCACTTGTTGGGTTACATTGGCGAATGACGCTGCTTCGACCCACTTGGTGAAATAATCAATGGCTACCAGGATGAACCGATGTCCGTTTGAAGCCTTGGGCTCAATCATACCAATCATGTCGATTCCCCGTATGGAAAAAGGCCACGGGGAAGAAAGAACTTTGAGATGTGATGGCGGTACATGAATCTTGTCAGAGTATATCTGACACTTGTGACACCTCCTCATGTACTTGTAGCAGTCGGATTCCATGGTCAACCAATAATACCCGACCCTGAGAATTTTTCTCGCCATTGTGTGTCCGTTGGCATGAGTGCCAAAGGATCCTTCATGAATTTCTTTCATGAGCATGTCGATCTTAGGTAGGTCATTCCATTGACCTACACTAATCATAGAAGAGAGAGTGGCTAAGGCATCAGCCATGTGATTCTCTCTACGAGGGACGTGATGAAACTCGACTCTGTTAAAGAAGGGTAACAACCTTCTTGCATAGTCTTTGTAAGGAATCAGCCCTGATTGGTATGTGTTCCAATCTCCTTTTATCTGATTGATAACCAGGGCTGAGTCGTCGTATACGTCCAAGTTTTTTATCCTTAAATCAATCGCTTCTTCGAGACCCATAATACAAGCTTCGTATTCGGCCTCGTTGTTCGTACATTTGAACGTAAGTCTGGCAGTGAAAGGAATGTGGGAACCCTGAGGGGTAACAATGATTGCCCCAATTCCGTTTCCATAATGATTGACTGCTCTGTCAAAGATAAGTCCCCACTGGGAACCTGGTTCTGGCCCTTCACTGGGTAGCGGTTCATCGCAATCTTTCATCTTTAGATACATGACATCTTCGTCTGGGAAGTCAAACCCGATTGACTCTTGATTGTCAATCGGTTGATGAGCCAAATGATCGGCTAAAATACTTCCTTTAACAGCTTTTTGAGCACGGTACTCTATGTCATATTCTGATAGTAACATCTGCCAACGGGCAATCCTTCCCGTGAGAGCAGGTTTTTCGAAAACGTACTTGATTGGATCTATTTCGGAGACCAACCAAGTAGTATGGAGAATCATGTACTGGCGAAGACGTTTGGCTGCCCAAGCCAAAGCACAACAAGTTTTCTCAAGCATTGTGTACCGAGTCTCGCAGTCGGTGAATTTCTTGCTTAGATAGTAAATGGCAGACTCTTTCCGTTTAGTTTCGTCTTGTTGGCCAAGTACACATCCCATTGAGTCCTCTAGGACTGTGAGGTAAATGATCAGTGGTCTTCCTTCCATTGGAGGTGATAGAATCGGAGGATTCAACAGATATTCTTTGATACTGTCGAAGGCGGTTTGGCAATCTTCTGACCAAACGCAATCCTGGTTCTTTTTGAGTAATCTGAAAATCGGCGCACATGTCGCGGTCATAAGGAATATGAATTTGGAGATGTAGTTCAAACGTCCCAGGAATCCTCTGACTTGTTTTTCAGTTTTCGGAGAAGGCATTTCTTAAATGGCCTTGACCTTGTCAGGATCAACTTCAATTCCTTTCTGGCTGACGATGAACCCTAGTAGTTTCCCCGAACGGACACCGAAGGTGCACTTGTTAGGATTCAAGCGGAGCTTGAATTTTCTTAGACGTTCGAACAATTTTGACAGATGTTCAACGTGCTCATCCTCTGTTCTTGATTTTGCAATCATATCATCGACATACACTTCGATTTCCTTGTGTATCATGTCATGAAACAGAGTAATCATGGCCCTTTGATAGGTTGCCCCGGCATTCTTCAAACCGAACGGCATTACCTTGTAACAAAAGGTACCCCATGGGGTAATGAACGAAGTTTTCTCCATGTCTTTCGGCGCCATTTTGATCTGGTTATAGCCCGAGAATCCATCCATGAAGGAGAAAACTTTGAACTTTGCTGTGCTGTCAACCAGCATGTCAATGTGTGGTAAAGGAAAGTCATCCTTTGGACTTGCCTTGTTTAGATCTCTGTAATCAACACACATTCTGACCTTTCCGTCCTTTTTGGGAACGGGTATGATGTTGGCTAACCATTGAGGATATTCAGATGTAGCGAGGAAACCCGCGTCGATCTGTTTCTGTACCTCCTCTTTGATTTTGATGGCCATGTCCGGGTGAGTCCGTCTCGACCTTTACTTTACTGGCGGACATTCCGATCTCAACGGTAAGTGATGTTCCACGATGCTGGTATCCAACCCTGGCATATCCTGATAGGACCAAGCGAATACATCGGGGAATTCTTTGAGAAGCTTTATCAGATCCTCTCTGGCAGTTGGACTGAGCAGTGCTCCGATCCTGATTTCTTTTCTCTCTTTTTCTGAACCCAAGTTTACCTTTTCCAACGGTTCTTTGTGAATATCAATGGACCTTTCCTCTTGTCTGAGTAGTCGGGAGATCTCTTCTGGAATTTCGTTGTCAACTTCTTCTTCAGCCTCGAATACCGGGAACTCAAAGTTGGGAGAAGGCATTGGATCGTATGTTTCAACGGGGTATAAAACAAGCAATCTGCATGACGTGATGATTCGTGTTTAGAAGAGATAGAGAAAATGCAAGTGTGTGCAGTGTTTTGATTTTACTGCTTGTTTTTATTATTGAATGTTTTTTAGGATTACCATTTTCTGAAAAAGCAAAAAGAGAAAACAACAATTAATGCGGAAATTACAGAACGACGTTATTTTATTAATGCACAAGTCGAATCTTGAAACTACAGCCCTATAAAACAAAACTCTGTCGCTTTGGGAAAAGCGAAGAGGGAAATTTACAGAAAACGAGCCCTATCAAAACATCTGTTTCACCTGGGCAGGGTGAAAGGTTAAAGATGGCAATTACTTTGACTGATGAACGATCTTCGGAACCTCGACAGCAACCTATTGGCGGCGAACTCCTCGGTGAATCACAAAGTCTGGCACCTTCCTTGATTTGTCTTCAGAAATGACGCTGATTTCTGGTGGAGCGGGATCATTGGAACCTGTTTCCCAGGTGTAATTGTCGTAGGAGGATTCCTCTGTTGCATTTTGCATAGCATTGGTGCTCTCAGCTGTATCTCCCCATCCAGTTGACTGGATATCTTCGAGCCTGATACGAGAGCTTTCGGGAGCAGTGTACTTGACCATAAAGTCGTATTTTCCGCTTGGTTGTCCCAGAGTGTCCCAAACTTCTTTGGAACTGGAGAAGTCATCCCTCTCGATGACGTTGACCTCAGAAAAAGCATAGTTGATGAATTCTAGTCCTGCAAACGTTGCGAATTCATCTTCATGTTGAGTAGTTTTTGAATGACCTGAGTGTTGATCCCATGACATGGCGGGGACATAGGTATTCTGTTCAATGATGCTCAGCTGAGTTTCATTGTTCGGCTGACTCTCTCGCCCCAAGTTTCCTGGGTAAGGCTGCCACATTGGCAGGCCATCCATCGGGCCATAGTAATTGTGATCAAAGTTGTCTTTCATCAGAGTGTCTTCCTCTAATGAATTTGGCGGAGCACGGCATCCTTCCGGATCACAATCTCCGTAGATCATTTCGACATCTGATCTTGGTATAAATCTCGGACTTTCTGTAGGAAAGCAAAAAGGCATAGGCACCTCTTCCTGAGACATATAACCGTCCTTGTTAAGATAGGACTTCCATTCTTCATCTGTGTCAGAGGGATCTTCCTCATTGATAGCATGAACTGTCTAAGACACTGGGTGGAGAAAACCTCCACTATGGAAGAAGTTTTGAAGGGGATGAAGACTTTCATCGATGGCGGCTGTCTGGGTACAGGTCGCAGAAAAACCAAGACCCTTCTTTGTTTTATTGTCAGTGGGAATGACAAGTTGTCCCCATCCTTTTGTATCGGTACTCTTGACCGCTTTGATAGCATCTTTGTATGAAGAAATTGAAGTTCCTTCTTTGAACTGATTGTTCTTGCTCACCGATAGTGCTTGGAACTGAGTTCCAATAACCTCCTCGGGTTCCACACAAGTAGATGATGATAGGTTACTCACAAGAAAGGCTTGTTCCCCACAAACCGTGACAAGTTGATCGTTCTTGACGAACTTTAGCTTTTGGTGGAGGGTTGAAGTAACCGCTCCAGCCTGATGTATCCAAGGTCTTCCTAATAAACAACTGTATGTTGCCCGGATGTCCATGACCTGGAAAGTGACTTGGAAAGTGTGAGGACCAATAGTTATGGGAAGATCAACTTCGCCTATAACTGTTTTTCTGGATCCGTCGAATGCTTTGACGACGACCTCGCTGACTCTCATCGGAGGGCCCTTGAATGATAATTGCGTCAAAGTGGACTTCGGCATAACATTCAGGGCTGACCCTGTGTCTACCAGTACGTTGGCTAAAGCATCGCCCTGGCAGTTAACTGTAATGTTGAGCGCCATGTTAAGACGGCGACCCTCTTCAGGTAATTCTTCATCACTAAATCCCAAATTATTGCAGGAAGTGATGTTAGAGACAACGCTATCGAATTGTCTGATTGTTACATCCTGTTCCACAAAGGCTTGCTCCAAGACTTTCTGTAGAGCCTCCCTGTGGGCTTCTGAACTGAGTAACAGTGATAATACTGAGATCTTTGAAGGAGTCAGTAACAGCTGATCAACAATGTTATATTCACTCCTTTGGATGAGCTTTAGCATCTCATCTTTGTCTTTTGAAAAGTCGAGATTACTAGATTAACCGACTGGTGGATCAGGAATTTCTGCCTGAAGTTCCTTTTCTTTGTTGGATTCGCCAACCCCTCGGTTGAAGATTCGACCGCTCCGTGTTACACGACTGATGTCTGTAATATTCACGACGGAGGGTAATGGAATTTCCTTTCCATTCTCGATTATTGTTGCACCGTATTTGTAAGGGATTGCCTTAGCTGATTCATACGGTAGTGGCCCCGGTAGATAGATGACTATGGGAACCTTCTGATTTTTCTGACCATCATAAGTAACCTTGATCCGTTCCCGGTTGGGAACTCTAGATTCGTCAAGTAGAGGGATGATGGCAAAAACATCCCTGGTCCTGTGATGACCAGAGATCGTGACAACATCCTCAACTTACTCGGCAAGGTATTTCGGCGACCAAATGATGGGTCCTGAACCTGGATATGGACGAATTTCTCCGTGATCCACTTGACCCTGAAGAGCTGCTCTCACAAGGTAACACCCTTGGTTACTTTCTGCACAGACGCTACAACTGTCATAGTTGTGTGGTGGCACCTGGCCACGCCCACTTTGAATACATTGTAACCTCACTAGGTTACCTTCCATTGATCGGACATCCTGACTTTGACGACGAGTAGGATTCCCGTTATTGATATTAATCTGCTGAGTATCTTCGTCCATATAGATTGGCATCCACCAGTGATTTAACAAGTGCTGAAGTGCCTCCTGGACAAGGGTACAACCTCGATCGTTTTCGCAACCCGCTTTACAATTTTGATAGTCATGTGATATTAAGAATCCAAGTCGGACCTGCTCAGCATGTAACTCTACCAGGTTGGTATTCATTACGCGGATGTCGAAGATCTGAACCATGTTGATTTGATATGAGTTCCTATCATGGTAGTCTTGGATCCATCCAAGATTCATCTGACGCTGGAGGGCCTCTTGTATGAAAGAGCATCCCTGTTTGTTTACCGAGCAAATCAGACAAGAACTGTAATCGTGCCGCGGCAGATTATGATACTGGCTTTGCCTTGAGTGCATCGCCACCAAGTTGACATTCATCGCACGGATGTCGTGGTTTTGAATGACGTTGGAATTCGTGTAAACCATATTAACTCCACGAACTCGGTGCTCTTGGATCCATCCAAGATCCATTTGTTCCTGTAGAGCTGCTTGCACCACAGAACATCCCTGGTTGTCTTTAGAGCAGACATCACACTGGTGATAATTATGAGGTGGCACATGGCCATATCCACTCTGTCTACAATGCATCTTGACCAGATTGGTCCCCAATAAGAGTACATCGTGAATTTGATAGACATTGTTAGTCTCTTTCTCAATCAGATTGACTGCAGCTTTCTCGTGTTGAGGCAGCGGGTTCGTAAGAACATTAGGATTCGTATCTTGACAAGCTTTTGCACATCGGATTTGAAATTGAGACAAGTCTCAATGTTATGCCCTGAACCTCCTTGATGATAAGGGCATGTTTGATCCGCTTTAAACCAAAAAGGCGGATTTTCCGGAACTGAAAGGGGAGACTTAGTCTGAATGTGCCCCTTAGCCAGCAGTAACGGAAACAGCTCTGCGTACGTTACGGGTATAGGATCAAATCCTGGTGGCCATGTTGTACGGTTGTTGTTATATGGAGGATGAGCCTGCTGAAGAGGCTGTTGTGTCCTTTGCTGATCAGGTTGGCTCTGCGCAACCTGAGGTTGATACGTAGGAATAGGCACAGGGCCGATAGCAGGAGTAACAGCTGCTACTGGCTGATAACGTCGCCTTTGCTTTCCAAGAGAGATATTCCCAATATCTTGCTCTTTTTTCTTAGGGAGAGCACTACAATATTTTTTAGTACCGCTCATTGATCCAGTGTATTTTACCAAACGTCCTTCTCGAACGGCTTCCTCAAGACGTACGCCCATGCCGACCATCTCGGTGAAATCACTGGGCGCACTGGCAACCATTCGGTCATAGTAAAATGAGCTCAAGGTCTTTAAGAAGATCTTTGTCATCTCTTTTTCCTCAAGAGGTGGACAAATCTGAGCTGCAATTTCACGCCACCTTTGAGCATACTCCTTAAAGGTTTCTTTGTCCTTTTGTGACATTGATCTGAGTTGATCTCTGTCGGGTGCCATGTCCAAATTGTACTTGTATTGTTGGACGAAGGCAGTACCAAGATCTATGAATATACTGATCGTAGTACGGATTAAACCCATGTACCATTTGAGTGCGGCACCGGTTAAACTATCCTGGAAGTAGTGAATCAGCAGGTCCTGATTCTCCGTCTGAGCTGACATCCGCCGAGCGTACATCACCAGATGCCTCTGAGGGCAAGAGTTACCCTTGTATTTTTCAAAGTCGGGCACTTGGAACTTGTGCGGGACTTTCACATTTGGGACCAAGCAGAGGTCTGCGGCGTCCTTTCCAAATAGATCCTGACCGCGAATGGCTTGCAGCTCTTTCTGCATTTCCAAGAACTGCTCCTGGAATTCATCCATTCTGTCAAACATAGTTTCCTTCTTACCAGAAGGTGTCTGTGGAATCTGTCCTTCTGGGACAGTGTGCACCACAGGGGGTGGTACCGTGACTACAACAGTAAGTCTTGGCGCCTCCCGAAGTTTGTAACCTTCAGGAGTCTTGAGTATGCCCCTGGCATCTTCGTTTTCCCAAAGTTTGTAACCTTCAGGCCCAGCGGCTTCTGTTGTGATTCCCAGATCTTCAGTGATCGGCGGAACATATCCTTCTGGGATATAGTTAACAGGCATGCCCCAAGGACGATCTTTCGGCATCTGATACCTAGGATCATACTTTTCTATGATGGGCGTTGAGGTGATCTCTGAGATCACAGTTCTTTGTAGCTGAGCTTCTGCCATGGCTTGCATGTTGTTACGAAGCTTTCTCATATCCTCTCTCAGAGCGTCGATCTCTTCTTACAACTCTCTGTTTTCTTCCTCAAGATCATCCATCTTTTTCTGACGATTGGGCCGAGTATTATACGAATGAGACAGTTTGACTCTAGAATCGAGACACAAACGTGAGATTCGTAGGGAAGAAGAATACGCGATGTGAGAATGATGAATGCAATGATTATATTAATTGTTCTTTTGGTTTAATCAAAATAAACTTCGACAATTATATTGCAAATATCAAACAGTGGGGAAACCCCTTTTTATTGAATTCCAAAGGATTACAGAAATGGAAATACAGTAGATTACAAAGTGCAGAAACAGAAACCTAAACTAATGGGTCCCGAGTCCTCTTCTTTGACCGGGGCGCTTGGGCCGTTGTCGGGATGTCATTCCTTTGCCAGGTGAAAGGAGCGAGCAAATTCCTTTGGTCATCTTGATTCTCTACAGCATGCTGCTCCAAAATTTCAATCAGAGCATCTTTCTCTTTTAGTAGTTGCTGTATTTGGATACACTCTACGTCGAGGGTGCGGTACTTGTTCTTCCAAGATCTTCTTTCCTTTTGAACTTTGTTGAGAGTAACCTGAAGCTTTTCAGTTTCCGTCATGAAGTACATAACAGTTTCCCTCGGTGGAAGAATTTCGTAACGAGGATAAGGCATTTTTAACTTGAGAGCTCTAGTTTGTACCCAATGGAGATAAGGCTCCACCGAGACACAGTCCGGTTTTCGCAGAGACTCTCGTCCTTTCTTATGAACCTGTTTCCAAGCTTGCACTATTTCCATCTTTAGTGCTCTGTCATTTTCTCCTTCTTTGAAGAAAAGACCTTCCAGATGAACACCCAGTGGGATGTGTCTCATCGGGTATCCAAATTGACGAAGAACCAATATCAGATGATAGTTGATTCCTCCTTTAGTTCCTATGAGGGGTACGCTGGGGAAGTTTCCACAACGGTCAATGATTCTGATTCCCTCATAAATCCTATTACACCAATCTATATCGGAATTGGTGAGAGACATGATCTTCTGCGACCAACGTAAGACACTCTTGCAATCCCAAAAAGCAGCAGACTTGGGCAAGTGAGAGATAAACCATTTGTAGAGCAAAGGTACACAGCATGTGATCTCCCCTCCACTGTACAAATTTCCCAAGTGTACAGAATGATACGCATCTGCGAGCAAAGTCGGCACAGGGTTTCCAATGAGAAAAACCTTAATGGCGTTGATATCGACGGAGTTATTGATGTTGGGAAACAAAAATAACCCGTAGGTGAGCAAGACAAAGATGCTTTCAAAAGCAGTCCCGTTCCCTATACTAGCGAAGTATAGAGCCTTTTTTGTCAAGAACTGGGCTGGAAAACCTTGGATGCCACCCTTAGTGGTCATGTGAGTCCTGACCTCAGACTCGTCCAAATGAATTGCTATTGCAATAGTCTGATTCTTTGGAATTTCTTCCAGTCCAGAAAATGGAGCTCGATCAGTGATATGTAAATCAGTCAGATGAGAATACTCCTCCAGCGTTGGTGATAGCTGGTAATCCGGGAATGTGAAACAGTGATAAACCGGATCGTAGAACTGAATGAGCGCGTCCATGATCCCCTCAATCACATGGACTCTTAACAGTGGTAGTAAACCACCGTGCTTGGCTCTGAAAGCCTCTGGGTTAACGATCATCCTCGCTAACTTTCTCAAATCCTCTATGTAATACCCCAAAATTTGCTCTTCCCTTTTGTCATCATAGCATGGCATTATCATTTATCATATCATATCCACCTCATTAACATTACATTGCATTTAATATAGAAAAATGGAGCATGGCATCCTTCTTACCATCAGGGCATGTGATCAGGTGGAAGGTGGACAATCAAGGAATCATTCAAAGCACAAAAAGGTCAATCAAGTTGCCTTAAGGCAAGCCAAGAAGCCTTTCATGTCTCATACTATCTCAATTGATCATCCACAACCTCAAGGATAAGAGATACAATGGGAGATTGAAGCATTACATCTTTCACTATGCAAGAGGTTCAAAAAACTGAAGGAAAACCCTCAAAAGAGATAGCTCATTGATCCAAAATCATCCTCAAAAGGCATATATCATCATCCTTTAAGAAGGTACACAACATACTATGAGGAATTTGAAATTGAAGACTGCACTTTTACCTCCTAACCAGAGGGGGCCAAAATTAGGGTTTCCATTTAAATCAGGGAATCTTTGATTTTTTGAACAAAACTTGATGTCATGGTATCCCATATGTCCTTAAGTGTATGTATGTGGAAAATTACATCTCAATTGGTTTTAGAAGTGGTTCAATTGGAAGAAAGATCAAAAATCAGGAAATTGGGGCAAAGTCAAATAATCAGGGGAAAAAGTCAACTCTTGAATTTTTGAGGCCAAATTCATGAAATTCATGTTATATGTGTCCAATGTACAAAATTTGATCAAGAAACTCCAAAGGAATCATGAAAAAATCAAGATGTGGAAAGTTGCCATTTTTGGATGAAGTAGGGTTACTAAAAATAGCAAGTTTTTGGCCATTTTGCATCAGAATTTGAACCAAGGCCATTCAAATTTGGAGCACCAAATGAAAATTCCACTCTGCCTCAATGAAAGGCCTTGCTTTAAGCTTCAAATCCATGTGTGGAACATCTCCATTGGATAAAAAATGAGGGAGATATGATTGATCAAAGTTTGAGCAAAGTAGGTTCAAAACTAGGTCATGATCAAGATTTTCAGGGCACGCGCGCAGTCATTTTAACAAACATGTGGTGGGCCAAATGTCCACTCATTTTTCTCATGGTTAAAGGCCTCAAATGAAAAACTTCTCAACATCAAAGTTGTTCCTTGTAGTGTCATCTTCAATACTCATGTTGGACAAAATTCCATTTGATCAAGTTATAGTGGAGATATATTGGTTCAAAGTCATGTTGATTGTGCTGAAATTTTGTGTGCCAAGTTGCCATGCCATGACTTGCTTCACACGCCCTTACACCAGTTCTCAGACCTTTGTGTTTTAAGCTATTTTGCACCATTTTCCAAACCTCATCTCAATTTGAAATCAACATCAAATGTGTTCCACAACATGCCCTCTTTTATTTGGCATCAAAAGTTCCTCAAACCATTCACTAACATGTGAGAAATTCACCCTCAAACACTTACTGTTACAATGATGATTTGGTGCACGATTTTGGTTCACACACACTACAAACACTTCCTCACTTCAGTTTCCTCTTTAGACCAAGCACACATCACTTACACAATATTTAGTATTACGTGCCTTGCATGAAAATGGAGAGAACAACTTGTTGAGCAAGTTTCTGCCACAACAGTCCTACCATTCCAAGTTTTACTCTTCATCCTCACCATAACTGTCATGAGATTAACCTCACCATAACCCAGCCTTGATCACTCGCCCCCTAACTAACTTGACTCAGTTAGTTAGGGTGGACTCAGTTAACCACCTTGACTCACCCTAACTCAACTCATTAAACCGTGGTAAGCTCACACTATAAAAGAAAATCACACACTCCATTTTCATTTTTCAGTTTTGACAACCACATTTCTTTCCAAGAACACCTCAAACTCTCTCTACTTTCTCTCTGATTCCACACGATTTCAACACTCTTCTTCCACTTTTCATCTGCATTATCATTGCTTGGCATTGTTGGATCAGGAGCACACTGAATCTTCATCATTCTCCCAGTGAAGCTTCATCAACATTTTGCAATTTTCTCTCTGCTCTCAAGATATTAAGCTCAAACAGCATTTATTTTGCTTAGTTTGTGAAGCTCCAAGGAAGAAGAAGAAGATAGGATCTCTGGTATTCTGGTAGATCCAAAGTTCATCATATTTCAGGTTCCCTTCCTCAACTTTGTTTTAGTGAATCTAGCTTGTTTTCGTGGTGTTTGTGGCCTAGTAGAGGTCGTGTGCGTTCTGGCTAGTTGATAGAGCTTCTTAGAAGCTTAGATCCAAAATCTAGGGCTAATTTCATTGCTTCGATTCTCTCTGTTTGTGTGTTGTTTGTGAAAACTAATCCTAGATTCATGCTCTACGTGACTTCCTGAACATTTTGATGTGCATTGCATAAATTTCTGGAATGTTTGGTTGATTGCAGCGCCGGAGAGTGGCCGGAGAAGGTGACCGGAGGTCCCTCTCCGGCCGGTGAGTGGATGTTAGGGTTTAGCATGTTCTAATCTTGTGCGTCCATTTTGGCATGATCGTGTGGTGATATTGGTGACAGCGCATTAAAAAACTCGTGCAAGTCATGTGCACATTTCTGATGGACTTAGCCAAATTGATATTCACACCCCCCTTGTTTAAGGCCCAATGTAATTTGAACTGAATAGTTACTAGGCATACACCCCTTCCCTCATTTCATTGCATTTTTTTTTTTCATTTTTATACACGTTTACCTTTTAATTTTTAAAAATATCAAACCTCATCATAAAATTCCACAAAAATTCATGTGAATTCTCAAGACATTTAGGAAATTTTTCATGATTTTATTTTCTGATTTTATGACCTTTTTGCCCCTGTTCCATAATTTTCTTTGAATTTCCATTTAGATGTATTCTAAGCATGATACATGAATTTGTTTAATTTTGTTCTTGCTCATTAACAACTATTTTGACATGATTCTTTTTGCATTGATTCACTAATACATTGAAGCATGTTAGATGATTTTTGTTTGTTTTTTTAGGTCACTTTATTACATGTTTTGATGCCTATATTTGCACCACTTTGCATGATGTTTCAATTTGACCTAATTGCTTGGTTTGAAGTCATTTTTGCTTTGAATTTTTACATGCTATCTTGATGTATGATGCATTTCTGACCTAGGCACTCCAATACCATGTTTTCATAATTTTCATGAGGCCATTTGATTTTTGTTTGATGCATTACCTTTGAAGTATAATACATGTCATGTCATTTTAACTTTAGTGCATGTTTGCATGATTTCTTTTGTACATACTTGCATGATCATTTGCCTACTTTGTGAACTACTCACTTGACATTATAGGTCATTGGTACATATTACATGTTATCCTTGCATGTTGATTTTTATTTGAACTTTGTGCATCATTAACATGTATTGTTTGCACTTTCTTTTTGAACTTTCATTTCAATTCTCCTTATATTACTTCTTGAATGTCTTGAAGTTGATTCATAAATACTTTTGAGATGTTCATAAACCATTTTCCATTTAGTTTCAATTCTGGTTGTTGATTTACATGTTCCATTTATGCATGTCCTCTTCATTTCTTTCCATCTTTCATCTATCCCTTCTTCTTGTAACATGTTTAAATGCTAATGGGTGATGCTTGTTGCTTATTCACTTGCACTTGTATGATGATATTCACTTGTTGTCCATATGATGCCCATTCTGGTTGTGGTTCTAGGATTTGTTTTCTCATTTAATTCTTTTGAGTTTTATGATGCATTACATGTTCTTTTATTTCTTATACTTCTTATACATGTTTACTAACCATGTAGGGGCTTTGGTAAGTTTCAATTGAGTGTGGATAAGGAATCCACATTCAACTTCTATCCTTTCTCTTTTACAATTCCATTTTGTGTTTTGTTAAGCACTTATGTGCTTTCTTTTAATAACTCATCACTTTCCCTTTGTGAATTACAATGCATCTTCTACTTTAGAAGTGAATTGTTTAATTCATTCCTTCTTTAGACTTTAGGTTGAAACCTCACAAACCTTAGGATCACTCCCTTAACTAATCAATTAGGATTGAGTCTTAGTCCATATAGATTTTACCTTTACCTCTTTCTTGAGTCTTTCATCTTCTCATCTTAAAACAATAATAAAAAAACACTTAATAAAGGTAGGCATTTATTGCATTTAGGCCTTTCACATAAAGAAAAGATTATAAGGGGTCTTCTCTTATAATCTTAAAATGTATAGCATATAGCCCATCTTGGGTCAATGTGTTAAACATTTGATCTTGTGTGAGGGACTTAAATGCAATACTTGTTGAAGGTGCAAATAATAAAAAACACTTCTTCATTTCTTAATCAACAAAAACACTTAATAAATACCAGTATGCTAGTGTGTTTGAACCTTGACAATTGGAACTAAGTGTGGGGGTCTTCTTCACCCTTAGTGTGCTTTCTTACCCATTCCATCTTGGAATGTGAGGATGTACACATTCCAATGACTAAGATTCAGATACACTATCATATGCAAACAAATGAAAAAACTCTTAAAAGACAAAAACAAACAATAACGTCTTTCCTTCGGGAATTCTTTTCTCACCTCACTCACTCTCAGCGTACGAACGTGCTTCTACTCGTTCTCTTGCAAGATGGTAACGCACTCGGACCAGCGAGCCTGCAACACCTGAGCTAGAACGTAAGCCGTTCTCTAAAAAACACAAACAATCCATCCCTATTGAGGGGAACTACGTCGCTCTGATTCTCATGCTCCCGATGAGATACGTAGGCAGTGGGGTAGGGCCCATGCGAGCACTTCTTTTATTTTCCCTACATTTGTTTCTCGTTCCTTTTCCATTCTCTCTCCTTTCTTTCTTTCAGTTCCTTTTCCAGCATTCTTTTCTTACACCCTTTGATTGAAGCAGCAAGCGTGGATCCCATCGGGTACGATGGACGCGAGGGGGTGCTAATACCTTCCTCTCGCGTAACCGACTCCCGAACCCAGTTCTCTTGGTCGCGAGACCATGCTCTTTCCTTTCTCTCAGGTTTACGCGGTGTTTCCTTTCCCTCTCTTGGGATAAATACACATTGCTGGCGACTCTGTTCGGTGCCACTTTCGCGTTTGTACTTGGATGAAAATCCCGGGAGCGACAGCTGGCGACTCTGCTGGGGAGTATTGCCCAGAATCTCTGGTTTCCTTAGCGAGTTCATCCTAGCGCTTGTCCGCTTTTCTTTCATTGGGTGTTTACTGTTGTGTTGTATTTACTGTTTTATTGTATGGTTATTTACTGCTTTACTGTACATTATTGTATTTACCGTATTTTAGCATTTTCATTTCATATGATATATTATGCTATACTGGACTGTGTTGTTTTCTGTTTGGCGGGCGGGATTTCTGAGAGATAAGCCCATTACACAGGCTTGAGCATACACTTAGAATTAGAGTGGAGAGTAGTGGGACCTACGTGCCGTTTGGAGTGCGTTGGGTGTTCACGAAATTCACAGCTAGACGAGGCTATCTTGGGACACGTCGTGGCATACGCATCTTGCGTATTCCAGGATGTAGATCTAGAGAGCTGTCGACTCTAGTGACCGATCATGAGAACCTTAGTGGAAATATCCCTCTTTAGTGGTGACAATGGCAGACTACATTCTGTGGCAAACCCATTCGCACCCGAGGGCCCACTTTGGAACTTGCATAGGATGACCTTTATTTTCTAAGGGGAGTCAGTGGACGACCTCTTTGATTGGCATAGCATTGTATCCTACGGGCTGAATGTGCTATTGCTTCTCAAACCTCCGAAGCTGACAAGCCTTATTTTCTAAGAACCACATGTGAGCATGGGCGGGATGTTTACAGGTTTGCAGGAAACCCAATCTCCTACCTACCTTACTTGTGATTCTATGATGATTTCAGACATTGTATCCTATGACAGTGATTTAAGTGTTCATCTCAGATATTGCCAGATTCAGTACAGAGACACAGTGCACACAGTTCAATACAGACACCGACACTTGATTACCTGATCACATGCCCTCTTGCATTGCATTATCATATCATAACAGTTATGTTTGTCATTTTCAGGTGCATAATACATTTCTGATTCCAATCCATGGGTTCAACAGAGATCGTCGCCGAGAGAAAGAACAATGTGTCTTACAAGTTTCCAGATCCTGTCTTGGATTCATTGCTCAAAGTTATAGATATGGCTGGTCCGGGTATTCTTGATAGGTTTCAGAAGAACTACGGGAATTTGGTTGGGATGGTCCGTACAATCACCAAGTATGAGCATGATGCTTTGCACACTCTGCTGCAGTTCTACGAGCCTTCGTTGAGGTGCTTTCTTTTTCCAGATTACATTTTGATGCCAACACTGGAAGAATTCTCATTTATTTTGGGAATTCCGATCACGTCGGCAATACCATTCTTCTCTGGTAGTTCTCCCAGCGTAAAAGAAATTGCTGCTGCTTTACAAATGGATCAGGCAGTGATAAAGAGTGGTGTGAGCAGTAAAAATGGAGTTAGCGGATTTCATTTAGAATTTCTGTCTGGACAGGCCCAGGAGGCTGCAAGTGCTAAAAATTGGACGGTTTACAATTCCATCCTGGCTCTCTGCATATATGGCCTAGTTTTCTTTCCCAATCAGCAAGACTTTGTGGATATGCAAGCGACAAGAGTTTTCGTTCTTAAAAATCCAGTCCCTACTTTGTTAGGAGATTTTTATCATTCCGTGCACTATAAGAATGAGAAAAGGAGGGGAGGATCTGTCAGTTGTTGTACTCCACTGCTGAGTCATTGGTTTTTCAAACATTTGCCTCAGACAGGTGCCTTTGTGGAAACCAAAGATGTGGCGAAATGGTCTAAACGATTGATGAGTTTAACTGCTGATAACATTGTATGGTTTGATCACCGGTTGTTGAGAATAGAGCTTGTCACAAGATGCGGAAATTTTCCAAATGTGCCTTTGATTGGCAGAAAAGGAGGGATCAATTATAATCCAGTTTTGGCCATCCGACAGTTTGGGTATGCTTCCAGGGATCCTCCTACAGAGCAAGATGTGGAAGAATCTTTATTCTTTACAGGAACTAAAGATGCGAAGGTGGTAGAAGTAGTGAATGCTTGGAAAGATAAGCACAAAATTGGAAAAGCAGTTTTTGGAAAAGGAGATTGTAGATCTTATCCTGAATATGACAGATGGATGGAGACGAAAGTAAAGGAATTGCTTTTACCCTTTTCAAGGGGACCTCTTTTATGTGCAGTACAGCCAGAACAACCCACTATGGTGGCTATTGAAGAATGTGAGAAGTGGAAGAAAATGGTCAGAGAGTTGCAGATAGAGAATTCTGGAATGAGCAGATGTCTTCAGAAAGCTCTAGCTGACAACAAAGAGTTGGAAAAGAGAGCCTTGAAAGCAGAAAAAACCTTGGCTGACAAAGAGGAAGATTTTGATGACCGAGCTCGGTACTTTCGGAAACTTACTTTGGGAGCAGATGACACTAGTCAGGCTCACAAGATTACAAAACAGGCTTTAGCCCGAAGCAAGGATTCATTAGCTCAACTTCGTCAAGCTTGGGATGAAGTCAGAATTGAAAATGCCGAGTTAAAGGATCAGTCGAAGACTAAAGACGAGGAGCTTAAAAAGGCACATGAGCAGAGGAGAAAGTATCGGGAAAGTCTCGATAAAAGTCAAGAACAGTTAGAAGAAGCTAGAAGCCAACTGAGGAATACCAAGAAAGAGCTTGAAGAAGTCATGATAGAAAGGGAGATACTCAAGACGCAAGCCGGCATAAAGAGACACAAAGGAGTGTGTGATGACGAAGCTCTGATGCTGCATATGAGTTCTTTAACTGAAGCTCTTGAGAAAAGGGATGTCTTGATCAAAGAGATGATTGAAAAGCCGAATCACCAGCGTACCCGTATACTTTTTGAGGAAATCAAGTATTCAAGTGATAGGCTGAAGGATGTGGAATTGTCAGATTGATGTTCTTTTCCCTGTATTTTGTTGTTAATGGCTACCATCAGGCTTGTTGATGGATCCATTTTTTTCCTTATATTGCATTTGCGGTTGAACCTTTCTTAAATGTACTTGAATATTTTATTGAATGAGTATGAGCAGTTTTATTCGGGATTATTTCTTATCAGATAGCTGCACACAAGCACATGACCACGACACGTCTCTGTATATCACGATTTCTGGTCTTCAGATTTCTGTGGATTGGATTGGAATCAGGGTATAAAAGCACCTAGGAAATGACAAACATAGCATTGCATGGCATTGCATATCATTTTGCATTTTTGTTACTTGCTTTTCAGGTACTCGTTGCAGGGTCTCTAACCTTTATTTGGTTTCAGGCAGTATAGCGGAGAATCATATTCACCGATATTCGACGAGAAGAAATCAAGTAAGAATCATGGATCAAGTGCAAAGTGATTTGGCCGAAATGAGGGCGCGTATGGACCAGTTCATGACCCTCATGACTGGCATGGCGCAAAATCAGGAGAGGCTGAGGCTTCTGGTTGAGCGTCCCGACAACGGGCCCGAAGGTGATCATCATGACAATTCACAGGGACATGGCATTCCTCCTCCCGGTGGCAACCCTCCTCCTGGTGGTAACAATCGGGGTAATGGAAATGGTAGGCATGCTGGTGTTACTCTTGAAGATACTCTGGAAGACCAATTTACTCTACTAGATGCTGATGTGGGTAATCAAGGTGATCGAAGGTATGAGGAGTTAGCAGAAAAGATCAGGGCCATAGAATGCAAGAACTCTATGGGTATTGATGTTACCAGCCTGGGGCTGGTCTCAGGAGTCAGAATTCCCCCTAAATTCAAACCTCCTACTTTTGATAAGTATCACGGCAATGCGTGTCCCCAAACGCATCTTCAAGCTTACTTTGGGAAGATTTCAGCCCATACGGATGACGAGAAGCTATGGATGCACTATTTTCAGGACAGTCTGGCTGGGGCGTCTTTGACCTGGTACATGAAGTTGAGTAGAGCTGCTGTGAAGAATTGGAAAGATCTGGCAGAAGCGTTCCTGAAGCAATACCAATATAATATTGACATGGCGCCCAACCGCACCCAATTGCAGGGATTGTCCCAGAATGCCAAGGAGAGTTTCAAAGAATATGCACAGAGGTGGAGGGAAATGGCTGCCCAGGTTCAACCTCCCTTGTCAGACAGAGAAATGGCAGATATGTTCATGGGCACCTTGCAAGGGGCCTATTTGGATAGATTAGCTGCTTGTCCGTCAACTGGATTTGCTGATATTGTGATTGCGGGAGAAAGAATAGAAAGTCGGTTAAAGCTTGGAAAGATCCAGGATGTGAGTGGGGCTGGCTCTTCGGGGACGAAGAAACCGTTTGCTAGTAACCAGAAAAGAAGAGAAGGTGATACGAATGCTGTGTTTAGAGGACGAGGCAGAGGGCGTTCTCGAGCTTATTATCAGGTGGATGCTGTAACAATCCCCACACCGTCTGTTCAGAAACAACAACCCCAACAACAAGTTCAACAGCAACAACCTTTTTTCCAGCAAAGGTCTAGACAGAGGGATCGTAAGATGGATCCTCTCCCTATGACTTATGCCGCGCTGTTGCCCCGGCTACTCGAGTTAAAGTTGGTAGAGCTCCGTACTATGAAAGCTCCGGTTGCTGGAAACCTGCCACCTAACTTCGATGCTAATGCTCGTTGTGAGTTCCACTCAGGTGCTCAGGGGCACTCCATTGAAAAATGCTGGGCTTTCCATCATAAAGTACAAGATTTGATTGATGCTAAAGCCATCAATTTCTCTCCCGCTCCTAATATTACTCAGCATCCCATGCCTGATCATAGTGCAGCAAATGTGTACGCTATTGAAGGTGGGAGGAGATTGAATTTGGTGTTAGACGTTCATCAAGTGAAAACTTCTTTATTGGTTGTAAAAGATCGTTTATTGAAGGGACAGGTGTTCCCGGGCTGTAGTCAGGATTGCTCTGAGTGTATGAATCAGGAGAACGGCTGTGATAAGTTGAAGATGGGTTTACAGAATCTGATCGATGAAGGATGTCTACAGTTTGACAGAGTCGTGAAAGACACTGATGAGATATCAACCGTGACCATCTATTACACTCCCGCTGAGATTCAAATGCCGGTCAATGCAGTTCCCGTGGCGAGTGTTGCGCCAGAAGGGCCCAGTCCTGTCACTATCACAGTGCCAGGGCCAATTCCGTTCACATCTACGAAAGCTATCCCATGGCACTATGGGGCAGATGTATATTACGAAGGTAAAAAGCAGGAAGTTGGATCGTCAGTCAGCCCAAATATTGATAACGTAGGGGGTGTAGGGGGCTTTACAAGGAGTGGAAGGTTGTTCGCTCCCCAAACCTTGAGAAGCGATAAGGAGGTAGAAGCTGCAGCAAAGGCTAAGGGTAAACAGGTGGTTGAAAATGCGCCTACACCTGAAGCAGAGACAAAGATTACTTTTGATAAGGAAATGGAAGAATTTATGAAGATAATCAAGAAAAGCGATTATAAGATTGTGGACCAACTGAATCAGACCCCTTCAAAGATTTCAATCTTGTCACTATTGATGTGCTCTGATGCGCACCGACAGGCGTTGTTGAAAGTGTTGAAGAGTGCGTACGTGCCACAAGAAATTACTGTTAATCAGCTCGAGGGCGTAATCTCCAATGTTAATGTTAGCCATGGCTTGGGCTTTACAAATAGAGATTTGACTGTTGAAGGAAGAAACCATAATAAGGCTTTGCATATCACGATGGAGTGTAAGGGCGCAGTGTTATCTCATGTACTGGTAGACACTGGTTCATCACTCAATGTCTTGCCCAAGAAGGCATTAATGAAGTTGGAAGTTGATGGTTTGATCTTAAGGCCTAGTGAATTGGTGGTCAGAGCATTCGATGGAACTAGACGATCTGTGTTTGGTGAGGTGGAATTGCCCGTACAAATTGGACCACAGGTATTCAAATCCACGTTCCATGTAATGGACATACAACCTGCATATAGCTGCCTATTGGGGCGCCCTTGGATTCATGGAGCCGGGGCTGTTACTTCTACTCTACATCAAAAGCTGAAGTATGAGTTTGAAGGGCAGATTGTGACAGTGTGTGGGGAAGAAGACATCTTTGTGAGTCACTTGTCTACGTTCAAGTACATTGAAATGGATGGGGAAATTCATGAGATGCTGTGCCAATCATTTGAAGCAGTCAATATTGACGATGCACCTGAGTCTTCTTCTGTACCAGTTGGGGCTGGTACCTCCATTTCATCTTACAAACAAGCTGTCGAAGTCGTCAGGGCAGGCAACGCCCAAGGTTGGGGCAGGTTGATAGAGACCCCAATGAAGGAAGACAAATTTGGTATTGGTTATCATCCCTCTACAACTTCAGATGCAGGGAGCAGGGGACCCATTACTTTCAATAGTGGGGGAATTATCTACACGGACCAGTCTTGTGCAGCCACAGAGGATAGTGTTGACAGTGATTGTGACCTGGACAATTGGGTACGCCCTCATGTTCCGGGACAACAAGTGCGGAACTGGTTCGTTGAAGAAGTCATCCGGGTTACTCTTCAGACAGAGTAATTTTTCTTTGTTTTTTCTAACCATAATGCATGTCAAAATCTTGCGCTCTGCCCAAGGCGTATAGATTCATTTGTAGGGCCACCATGGTTGCATTTGCAATGTTTAATCATTAATAAAGGACGTTTTGCAATCAAATTTTGTTCTCTGTCTTTCAGTTTTTATTTTTGCACAAAAAAATAATAAAATGGCAATGTTTCATTTTCTTTTGTTTTGCTTAAAAATAAATTCTAAAATAAGGCATGAACCCGTTCATGCAGACTTGATCCTCCGGATACCACTGATAACGATTTTGATATGGCTATGTATGACTTTGACAATCCGATTTATCAAGCCGAAGAAGGGGATGAGAAAGATTGTGAACTCCCTGAAGAACTGGCCAGATTGTTGAAACAGGAGGAAAGGGTCATCCAGCCTCATCAGGAGACTGTAGACATCATCAATATTGGTACCAAGGACGCCAAAAAAGAGATCAGGATTGGTGCCAGCTTGCAAGCAGATGTGAAGCAAACTTTGACGGAAATGTTGCGCGAGTATGTTGACGTCTTCGCCTGGTCGTATCAAGACATGCCGGGGTTGGATACGGATATTGTCGTGCACAGGCTACCATTGAGAGAAGAATGTTCGCCAGTCAAGCAGAAACTTCGTCGGACTCACCCCGACATGGCTTTAAAGATTAAGGAGGAAGTCCAGAAGCAGTGGGACGCTGGTTTTCTTGCTGTGACAAAGTATCCTCCATGGGTAGCCAACATCGTGCCAGTACCGAAGAAAGACGGAAAAGTGAGAATGTGTGTGGATTATCGAGATCTTAATAAAGCTAGCCCGAAAGATGATTTTCCACTACCTCATATTGATGTGCTGATCGATAATACAGCTCAGTTTTCAGTGTTCTCATTTATGGACGGGTTCTCCGGATACAACCAGATCAAGATGGCACCTGAAGACATGGAGAAGACCACGTTCATTACTCCGTGGGGTACATATTGTTATAAAGTAATGCCTTTTGGGTTGAAAAACGCAGGGGCAACGTACCAGCGGGCGATGGTGACATTGTTTCATGACTTGATTCATAAGGAGATCGAATGTTATGTAGATGATATGATTGCCAAGTCGAGAACAGAAGAGGAACATCTGGTTAACCTGAAAAAGTTGTTTGAAAGGTTGAGAAAGTTCCGTCTGAGATTAAATCCAAACAAGTGCACGTTTGGGGTGCGTTCTGGAAAGTTGCTAGGTTTCATTGTGAGCGAAAGAGGAATCGAGGTTGATCCTGCCAAGGTGAAAGCAATACAAGAAATGCCTGAACCGAGAACAGAAAAAGAGGTTCGTGGTTTCTTGGGTAGATTGAACTACATTGCGAGGTTCATATCTCACCTAACAGCCACGTGTGAACCAATATTTAAATTGTTAAGGAAAGATCAAACGGTCAGGTGGAATGACGATTGCCAATTGGCATTCGATAAGATAAAAGAATACTTGCAGGAACCTCCGATTCTAATGCCTCCAGTTGAAGGGAGACCGCTGATAATGTATCTGACAGTGCTTGAAGGTTCCATGGGTTGTGTTCTCGGTCAACATGACGAGACAGGTAGGAAGGAGCATGCTATTTACTACCTGAGCAAAAAGTTCAATGATTGTGAGTCCCGATACTCAATGCTTGAAAAGACATGCTGTGCGCTTGCATGGGCCGCTAAGCGATTGAGGCAATATATGGTTAGGCACACAACCTTGTTGATTTCAAAAATGGATCCTATCAAGTATATTTTCGAGAAACCAGCGTTGACAGGCAGAGTTGCACGGTGGCAAATGGTCTTGACAGAGTATGACATTCAGTACACTTCACAAAAGGCCATCAAAGGAAGTATCTTGTCCGACTATCTCGCGCAACAGCCGATTGATGATTACCAACCCATGAAGTTTGACTTCCCTGATGAGGACATCATGTTTCTCAAAGCTAAAGACTGCGAGGAACCACTTCCGGAGGAGGGGCCAGACCCTGAATCCAAATGGAGTCTGATGTTTGATGGGGCTGTCAATATGAATGGGTGCGGAGTTGGAGCAGTTCTTAGCACGCCGGAAGGTGTTCATATGCCTTTCACTTCCCGAATAACTTTCGGATGCACCAACAATGAAGCAGAGTACGAAGCTTGTATAATGGGGATCGAGGAGGCGATTAATCTACGGATTAAGACCCTTGATATATTTGGTGATTCAGCTTTGGTAATCAATCAAGTGAAGGGGAGTTGGTACACGCACCAAGCAAATCTAGTGCCGTATAGAGATTATACAAGGAGGTTGCTGACGTTTTTCACAACAGTGAAACTGTACCACATTCCTCGAGATGAGAATAGGTTCGCTGATGCCTTGGCCACTTTGTCTTCTATGATCAAAGTGCAAAGATGGAACCATGTACCTAAGATTGAGGTATCCCGCCTTGACAGACCAGCATTTGTGTTTGCGGTCGATGCAGCGTCTGATGACAAGCCATGGTTTCATGACATTAAGTGTTTCTTGAAAAGTCAAGAGTACCCGTCCGGGGCATCGTCCAAAGACAGGAAGACGTTGAGAAGGTTAGCTAGTAGTTTCTTCCTGAACAAAGATGGCGTGCTGTATAAAAGAAATTTTGACACGGTCTTGCTTAGATGTGTGGATAGACATGAAGCAGACTTGTTGATGATTGAAGTGCACGAAGGCTCTTTCGGTACCCATGCCGGAGGGCAGGCAATGGCTAAAAAGTTGTTAAGGTCGGGATATTATTGGTTGACTATGGAGTCAGATTGTTGCAAATATGCCCGCAAATGTCATAAATGCCAGATCTATGCAGACAAGGTGCATGTGCCTCCAAATCCGTTGAGTATCATGTCGTCGCCTTGGCCGTTTGCCATGTGGGGCATTGATATGATCGGAAAGATTGAGCCTACAGCTTCCAATGGTCATCGTTTCATCTTGGTGGCAATTGATTACTTCACCAAATGGGTTGAAGCCGCATCCTATGCCAATGTTACAAAACAAGTGGTCGCTCGTTTCTTAAAACGGGATATCATTTGCCGATATGGAGTTCCCGAAAGAATCATTACTGATAATGGTTCTAATTTGAACAATAAGATGATGGCTGAGTTATGCCGGGACTTCAAAATCGAACATCACAATTCTTCTCCGTACCGCCCAAAGATGAATGGCGCGGTCGAAGCGGCCAACAAAAATATCAAAAAGATTGTGCAGAAGATGGTTGTCACGTACAAAGATTGGCATGAGATGTTACCATTTGCTTTGCATGGGTATCGAACGTCGGTACGCACGTCCACTGGGGCAACCCCATTCTCACTTGTATATGGTATGGAGGCAGTGCTACCGGTTGAAGTAGAAATTCCGTCCCTCAGAGTTATGATGGATGTTAAGCTAGATGAAGCTGAATGGGTACGAGCCAGATTTGATCAGTTGAGCCTTATTGAGGAAAAGCGATTGGCGGCTGTATGTCATGGGCAATTATATCAGCGCAGAATGAAACAGGCATTTGACCAGAAGGTGCGTCCTCGGGTTTATAAAGTCGGAGATGTGGTACTCAAAAGGATCCTTCCTCCCAATACAGATCACAGGGGCAAATGGACTCCTAATTATGAAGGTCCATTCGTGGTTAAAAAGGTTTTTTCGGGCGGAGCTTTATTGCTTACAACCATGGATGGCGAAGACTTTTCATCCCCTGTCAACTCGGACGTAGTCAAAAAATACTTCGCATGAATAGACCCGCTGGATAATAAAAATAAAAAAAATCCAGGCAAAAAAGGGCATCCCGGCGAACCAAAAACAGAATAAGGTTCGGGCAAAAATTAGGGATATAATTGAAAAATTTGTACACCCGGTAAGTTGTAAACCCGAAAGGGCAACTTAGGCAAAAAAGGGTATCCTGGTGGATCGAAAACCTGAAAGGGCGGTCCACACAAAAGAGGGATTTAAGCGAATGACTACGGTTTGAGTTATCTGTACCCCATTACCGTTTGAACAACTGACGTTCTGAAGGATAGGAATCGGTCTGATCATTCCTCAGAAGGCAAGGTCGGGGAGTTTTGAAGACATACTGGTCATAACAGAATGGAAACTCAGTGGAATTCCGTTTTCACATTGCCATTAGGATAGTTTCTTTTCTCAATTTTCAGCGATCACCTCTTTCCAGGGATTGCTTCCAGATGTAATTGCCTATTCTGGGCTCTCAGTCAATAAATTGAATTTCAGTAAAAAGCCTCCTATTTTTGTTTTATTGCTTTGTTTGCAAAGACGTCCTAATTTTGATAAAACATTGCATTTGAAAACATGGCAGCCTTACAATAACATGCGCAGAAAAAACATTTGAAATTACTTCGAATGTTGAATACTCCCGGATGGTGGATTCTAGCCATGCAATATTCGGGGCATGTGGGCATATTCTTTTGTTGCAGGTAGCAGGTGCAGATGATTTTAAGCACAAGACCAGCAATAAATCACCCCACGCAAAAGACTGGGGCAATTATGGGTAAGGAGATCGGCGTTCATCGTTCGGTCGACGATTGTGTATAACGGGTCGATATCAGTGAATTAAGTTCAGCTGGGTACCGTTGCATCTTATTAAGTCGATTCTCTCATATAGTATTTCCAACAGCTACAAGCTTTTCTATGTCGATAACGGTCACAGGTTCCCCAAAAGAGTGGTCTCGTCGACACCGAAACTGATGGTCATTATCCCCAGCGAAGTCACAAGAGTTTGAAGAGGCTAGATCTTCTGTAAAATCCTCTTATGACATCCTCTGCGGGGACGAATTGTTGTGTTGTCCAAGCATGGGGCATGATTGTTTCCCCAGCATGAAGTGTTGGTCACCCCCAGTAGAGTTTGAGGACAGTTGGTCTTCTGTAAAATCCTCTCGAAAGGCATCCCCAACATGAGACGTTTTAAAGCAGTTTTCTCCAACAGAGTTTGTTATAAACCCGTCATCCCTAACGGAATTGTCTAAAGGGAAGCTCGCCTAACATGGGGCATTGTAGTACTTATCCTAAGCTCGACAGTCATATTCCTCAGCAGACTACTATGGATTTGCTTTGGGTTTCCCCAACAAATCTCTAAGGACTCTTTCTAGCAAGTTGCAGTGAAATGTTCTAACCAGGATTTGCATATCCCTGGCAGAGTAGCCCTGATACCCAGCAAGATCGTATCTCTGGTCATGGTATCCCCACAGAGGTCAGCATCGAATCTTGTCAGCAATTTCCAGCTGAGTTGTTGTTCTCTTCGCAAAGGTTTATCAGATCGACAGAATCTATTCCTCAACAAGGATGGTACAGCCTTTCCCCAGCCGGGTCAGAAGGTTGATAATCCCTATAAAGGAGCTTGGGTTGAATAAATCCCCAAGCAGAGTTTTAATGGCTCATTTCCCCAGCAGGACGTCATTTAAAAATTCTCATCCCCAGCGGAATCGCTGTGACCAGAATTCGTTCCCCCAAACAGATGGAATAATTCCTGGCAGAGTCGTCATTCCCTCATATCTTAAAGTCCAATTTATTTTTGGCAAGCTTGACAATTCGAAGCAGACGGATTGTTCATCCATTCGCCAGCAGAGATATTATCCTTTTAGGAGTCTCCGAGATTAAATCATTGATTGTGATTCCTCAGCAGAGTCGGCAGAGATGTCTGGCGCAGAGGCAGAGAGTAATTCGATTTTAAAATTCTAAAAGTCCAACAGTGGATTGGCAAAAGTCCGTCTTCGGGTGGCAAAAGTCCAACAGTGGATTGGCAAAAGTCCGTCTTCGGGTGGCAAAAGTCCAACAGTGGATTGGCAAAAGTCCGTCTTCGGGTGGCAAAAGTCCAACAGTGGATTGGCAAAAGTCCGTCTTCGGGTGGCAAAAGTCCAACAGTGGATTGGCAAAAGTCCGTCTTCGGGTGGCAAAAGTCCAACAGTGGATTGGCAAAAGTCCGTCTTCGGGTGGCAAAAGTCCAACAGTGGATTGGCAAAAGTCCGTCTTCGGGTGGCAAAAGTCCAACAGTGGATTGGCAAAAGTCCGTCTTCGGGTGTCAAAAGTCCAACAGTGGATTGGCAAAAGTCCGTCTTCGGGTGGCAAAAGTCCAACAGTGGATTGGCAAAAGTCCGTCTTCGGGTGGCAAAAGTCCAACAGTGGATTGGCAAAAGTCCGTCTTCGGGTGGCAAAAGTCCAACAGTGGATTGGCAAAAGTCCGTCTTCGGGTGGCAAAAGTCCAACAGTGGATTGGCAAAAGTCCGTCTTCGGGTGGCAAAAGTCCAACAGTGGATTGGCAAAAGTCCGTCTTCGGGTGGCAAAAGTCCAACAGTGGATTGGCAAAAGTCCGTCTTCGGGTGGCAAAAGTCCAACAGTGGATTGGCAAAAGTCCGTCTTCGGGTGGCAAAAGTCCAACAGTGGATTGGCAAAAGTCCGTCTTCGGGTGGCACGAAGCTGCAAAGTCCACCAGTAGCGTGGCAGGCCAGTAGTCGTCTGGAATTGCATAAAAGACATTTCCAAAGTCCACCAGTAGCGTGGCAGGCCAGTAGTCGTCTGGAATTGCATAAAAGACATTTCCAAAGTCCACCAGTAGCGTGGCAGGCCAGTAGTCGTCTGGAATTGCATAAAAGACATTTCCAAAGTCCACCAGTAGCGTGGCAGGCCAGTAGTCGTCTGGAATTGCATAAAAGACATTTCCAAAGTCCACCAGTAGCGTGGCAGGCCAGTAGTCGTCTGGAATTGCATAAAAGACAGTATTAAAGTCCACCAGTAGCGTGGCAAGCCAGTAGTCGTCTGGCATCGTTCAAAAGACAGATCTCTCCGACGTTTCATCGAAGATTCAATCCAGCAGTCTCGTTGGGTTTATATCCCTTTTCTTCTTCACTATCCAGAGCAAATTTTTGGTTATATTTGGTATTCAATCACTATATACCTTGAAAGTCCGAAAGCAATCGCTTTCAGGCATTCAGGTCTACAGCGCTTGAATAGGGGCAGCTGTAATACCCCAAAATTTGCTCTTCCCTTTTGTCATCATAGCATGGCATTATCATTTATCATATCATATCCACCTCATTAACATTACATTGCATTTAATATAGAAAAATGGAGCATGGCATCCTTCTTACCATCAGGGCATGTGATCAGGTGGAAGGTGGACAATCAAGGAATCATTCAAAGCACAAAAAGGTCAATCAAGTTGCCTTAAGGCAAGCCAAGAAGCCTTTCATGTCTCATACTATCTCAATTGATCATCCACAACCTCAAGGATAAGAGATACAATGGGAGATTGAAGCATTACATCTTTCACTATGCAAGAGGTTCAAAAAACTGAAGGAAAACCCTCAAAAGAGATAGCTCATTGATCCAAAATCATCCTCAAAAGGCATATATCATCATCCTTTAAGAAGGTACACAACATACTATGAGGAATTTGAAATTGAAGACTGCACTTTTACCTCCTAACCAGAGGGGGCCAAAATTAGGGTTTCCATTTAAATCAGGGAATCTTTGATTTTTTGAACAAAACTTGATGTCATGGTATCCCATATGTCCTTAAGTGTATGTATGTGGAAAATTACATCTCAATTGGTTTTAGAAGTGGTTCAATTGGAAGAAAGATCAAAAATCAGGAAATTGGGGCAAAGTCAAATAATCAGGGGAAAAAGTCAACTCTTGAATTTTTGAGGCCAAATTCATGAAATTCATGTTATATGTGTCCAATGTACAAAATTTGATCAAGAAACTCCAAAGGAATCATGAAAAAATCAAGATGTGGAAAGTTGCCATTTTTGGATGAAGTAGGGTTACTAAAAATAGCAAGTTTTTGGCCATTTTGCATCAGAATTTGAACCAAGGCCATTCAAATTTGGAGCACCAAATGAAAATTCCACTCTGCCTCAATGAAAGGCCTTGCTTTAAGCTTCAAATCCATGTGTGGAACATCTCCATTGGATAAAAAATGAGGGAGATATGATTGATCAAAGTTTGAGCAAAGTAGGTTCAAAACTAGGTCATGATCAAGATTTTCAGGGCACGCGCGCAGTCATTTTAACAAACATGTGGTGGGCCAAATGTCCACTCATTTTTCTCATGGTTAAAGGCCTCAAATGAAAAACTTCTCAACATCAAAGTTGTTCCTTGTAGTGTCATCTTCAATACTCATGTTGGACAAAATTCCATTTGATCAAGTTATAGTGGAGATATATTAGTTCAAAGTCATGTTGATTGTGCTGAAATTTTGTGTGCCAAGTTGCCATGCCATGACTTGCTTCACACGCCCTTACACCAGTTCTCAGACCTTTGTGTTTTAAGCTATTTTGCACCATTTTCCAAACCTCATCTCAATTTGAAATCAACATCAAATGTGTTCCACAACATGCCCTCTTTTATTTGGCATCAAAAGTTCCTCAAACCATTCACTAACATGTGAGAAATTCACCCTCAAACACTTACTGTTACAATGATGATTTGGTGCACGATTTTGGTTCACACACACTACAAACACTTCCTCACTTCAGTTTCCTCTTTAGACCAAGCACACATCACTTACACAATATTTAGTATTACGTGCCTTGCATGAAAATGGAGAGAACAACTTGTTGAGCAAGTTTCTGCCACAACAGTCCTACCATTCCAAGTTTTACTCTTCATCCTCACCATAACTGTCATGAGATTAACCTCACCATAACCCAGCCTTGATCACTCGCCCCCTAACTAACTTGACTCAGTTAGTTAGGGTGGACTCAGTTAACCACCTTGACTCACCCTAACTCAACTCATTAAACCGTGGTAAGCTCACACTATAAAAGAAAATCACACACTCCATTTTCATTTTTCAGTTTTGACAACCACATTTCTTTCCAAGAACACCTCAAACTCTCTCTACTTTCTCTCTGATTCCACACGATTTCAACACTCTTCTTCCACTTTTCATCTGCATTATCATTGCTTGGCATTGTTGGATCAGGAGCACACTGAATCTTCATCATTCTCCCAGTGAAGCTTCATCAACATTTTGCAATTTTCTCTCTGCTCTCAAGATATTAAGCTCAAACAGCATTTATTTTGCTTAGTTTGTGAAGCTCCAAGGAAGAAGAAGAAGATAGGATCTCTGGTATTCTGGTAGATCCAAAGTTCATCATATTTCAGGTTCCCTTCCTCAACTTTGTTTTAGTGAATCTAGCTTGTTTTCGTGGTGTTTGTGGCCTAGTAGAGGTCGTGTGCGTTCTGGCTAGTTGATAGAGCTTCTTAGAAGCTTAGATCCAAAATCTAGGGCTAATTTCATTGCTTCGATTCTCTCTGTTTGTGTGTTGTTTGTGAAAACTAATCCTAGATTCATGCTCTACGTGACTTCCTGAACATTTTGATGTGCATTGCATAAATTTCTGGAATGTTTGGTTGATTGCAGCGCCGGAGAGTGGCCGGAGAAGGTGACCGGAGGTCCCTCTCCGGCCGGTGAGTGGATGTTAGGGTTTAGCATGTTCTAATCTTGTGCGTCCATTTTGGCATGATCGTGTGGTGATATTGGTGACAGCGCATTAAAAAACTCGTGCAAGTCATGTGCACATTTCTGATGGACTTAGCCAAATTGATATTCACACCCCCCTTGTTTAAGGCCCAATGTAATTTGAACTGAATAGTTACTAGGCATACACCCCTTCCCTCATTTCATTGCATTTTTTTTTTTCATTTTTATACACGTTTACCTTTTAATTTTTAAAAATATCAAACCTCATCATAAAATTCCACAAAAATTCATGTGAATTCTCAAGACATTTAGGAAATTTTTCATGATTTTATTTTCTGATTTTATGACCTTTTTGCCCCTGTTCCATAATTTTCTTTGAATTTCCATTTAGATGCATTCTAAGCATGATACATGAATTTGTTTAATTTTGTTCTTGCTCATTAACAACTATTTTGACATGATTCTTTTTGCATTGATTCACTAATACATTGAAGCATGTTAGATGATTTTTGTTTGTTTTTTTAGGTCACTTTATTACATGTTTTGATGCCTATATTTGCACCACTTTGCATGATGTTTCAATTTGACCTAATTGCTTGGTTTGAAGTCATTTTTGCTTTGAATTTTTACATGCTATCTTGATGTATGATGCATTTCTGACCTAGGCACTCCAATACCATGTTTTCATAATTTTCATGAGGCCATTTGATTTTTGTTTGATGCATTACCTTTGAAGTATAATACATGTCATGTCATTTTAACTTTAGTGCATGTTTGCATGATTTCTTTTGTACATACTTGCATGATCATTTGCCTACTTTGTGAACTACTCACTTGACATTATAGGTCATTGGTACATATTACATGTTATCCTTGCATGTTGATTTTTATTTGAACTTTGTGCATCATTAACATGTATTGTTTGCACTTTCTTTTTGAACTTTCATTTCAATTCTCCTTATATTACTTCTTGAATGTCTTGAAGTTGATTCATAAATACTTTTGAGATGTTCATAAACCATTTTCCATTTAGTTTCAATTCTGGTTGTTGATTTACATGTTCCATTTATGCATGTCCTCTTCATTTCTTTCCATCTTTCATCTATCCCTTCTTCTTGTAACATGTTTAAATGCTAATGGGTGATGCTTGTTGCTTATTCACTTGCACTTGTATGATGATATTCACTTGTTGTCCATATGATGCCCATTCTGGTTGTGGTTCTAGGATTTGTTTTCTCATTTAATTCTTTTGAGTTTTATGATGCATTACATGTTCTTTTATTTCTTATACTTCTTATACATGTTTACTAACCATGTAGGGGCTTTGGTAAGTTTCAATTGAGTGTGGATAAGGAATCCACATTCAACTTCTATCCTTTCTCTTTTACAATTCCATTTTGTGTTTTGTTAAGCACTTATGTGCTTTCTTTTAATAACTCATCACTTTCCCTTTGTGAATTACAATGCATCTTCTACTTTAGAAGTGAATTGTTTAATTCATTCCTTCTTTAGACTTTAGGTTGAAACCTCACAAACCTTAGGATCACTCCCTTAACTAATCAATTAGGATTGAGTCTTAGTCCATATAGATTTTACCTTTACCTCTTTCTTGAGTCTTTCATCTTCTCATCTTAAAACAATAATAAAAAAACACTTAATAAAGGTAGGCATTTATTGCATTTAGGCCTTTCACATAAAGAAAAGATTATAAGGGGTCTTCTCTTATAATCTTAAAATGTATAGCATATAGCCCATCTTGGGTCAATGTGTTAAACATTTGATCTTGTGTGAGGGACTTAAATGCAATACTTGTTGAAGGTGCAAATAATAAAAAACACTTCTTCATTTCTTAATCAACAAAAACACTTAATAAATACCAGTATGCTAGTGTGTTTGAACCTTGACAATTGGAACTAAGTGTGGGGGTCTTCTTCACCCTTAGTGTGCTTTCTTACCCATTCCATCTTGGAATGTGAGGATGTACACATTCCAATGACTAAGATTCAGATACACTATCATATGCAAACAAATGAAAAAACTCTTAAAAGACAAAAACAAACAATAACGTCTTTCCTTCGGGAATTCTTTTCTCACCTCACTCACTCTCAGCGTACGAACGTGCTTCTACTCGTTCTCTTGCAAGATGGTAACGCACTCGGACCAGCGAGCCTGCAACACCTGAGCTAGAACGTAAGCCGTTCTCTAAAAAACACAAACAATCCATCCCTATTGAGGGGAACTACGTCGCTCTGATTCTCATGCTCCCGATGAGATACGTAGGCAGTGGGGTAGGGCCCATGCGAGCACTTCTTTTATTTTCCCTACATTTGTTTCTCGTTCCTTTTCCATTCTCTCTCCTTTCTTTCTTTCAGTTCCTTTTCCAGCATTCTTTTCTTACACCCTTTGATTGAAGCAGCAAGCGTGGATCCCATCGGGTACGATGGACGCGAGGGGGTGCTAATACCTTCCTCTCGCGTAACCGACTCCCGAACCCAGTTCTCTTGGTCGCGAGACCATGCTCTTTCCTTTCTCTCAGGTTTACGCGGTGTTTCCTTTCCCTCTCTTGGGATAAATACACATTGCTGGCGACTCTGTTCGGTGCCACTTTCGCGTTTGTACTTGGATGAAAATCCCGGGAGCGACAGCTGGCGACTCTGCTGGGGAGTATTGCCCAGAATCTCTGGTTTCCTTAGCGAGTTCATCCTAGCGCTTGTCCGCTTTTCTTTCATTGGGTGTTTACTGTTGTGTTGTATTTACTGTTTTATTGTATGGTTATTTACTGCTTTACTGTACATTATTGTATTTACCGTATTTTAGCATTTTCATTTCATATGATATATTATGCTATACTGGACTGTGTTGTTTTCTGTTTGGCGGGCGGGATTTCTGAGAGATAAGCCCATTACACAGGCTTGAGCATACACTTAGAATTAGAGTGGAGAGTAGTGGGACCTACGTGCCGTTTGGAGTGCGTTGGGTGTTCACGAAATTCACAGCTAGACGAGGCTATCTTGGGACACGTCGTGGCATACGCATCTTGCGTATTCCAGGATGTAGATCTAGAGAGCTGTCGACTCTAGTGACCGATCATGAGAACCTTAGTGGAAATATCCCTCTTTAGTGGTGACAATGGCAGACTACATTCTGTGGCAAACCCATTCGCACCCGAGGGCCCACTTTGGAACTTGCATAGGATGACCTTTATTTTCTAAGGGGAGTCAGTGGACGACCTCTTTGATTGGCATAGCATTGTATCCTACGGGCTGAATGTGCTATTGCTTCTCAAACCTCCGAAGCTGACAAGCCTTATTTTCTAAGAACCACATGTGAGCATGGGCGGGATGTTTACAGGTTTGCAGGAAACCCAATCTCCTACCTACCTTACTTGTGATTCTATGATGATTTCAGACATTGTATCCTATGACAGTGATTTAAGTGTTCATCTCAGATATTGCCAGATTCAGTACAGAGACACAGTGCACACAGTTCAATACAGACACCGACACTTGATTACCTGATCACATGCCCTCTTGCATTGCATTATCATATCATAACAGTTATGTTTGTCATTTTCAGGTACATAATACATTTCTGATTCCAATCCATGGGTTCAACAGAGATCGTCGCCGAGAGAAAGAACAATGTGTCTTACAAGTTTCCAGATCCTGTCTTGGATTCATTGCTCAAAGTTATAGATATGGCTGGTCCGGGTATTCTTGATAGGTTTCAGAAGAACTACGGGAATTTGGTTGGGATGGTCCGTACAATCACCAAGTATGAGCATGATGCTTTGCACACTCTGCTGCAGTTCTACGAGCCTTCGTTGAGGTTCTTTCTTTTTCCAGATTACATTTTGATGCCAACACTGGAAGAATTCTCATTTATTTTGGGAATTCCGATCACGTCGGCAATACCATTCTTCTCTGGTAGTTCTCCCAGCGTAAAAGAAATTGCTGCTGCTTTACAAATGGATCAGGCAGTGATAAAGAGTGGTGTGAGCAGTAAAAATGGAGTTAGCGGATTTCATTTAGAATTTCTGTCTGGACAGGCCCAGGAGGCTGCAAGTGCTAAAAATTGGACGGTTTACAATTCCATCCTGGCTCTCTGCATATATGGCCTAGTTTTCTTTCCCAATCAGCAAGACTTTGTGGATATGCAAGCGACAAGAGTTTTCGTTCTTAAAAATCCAGTCCCTACTTTGTTAGGAGATTTTTATCATTCCGTGCACTATAAGAATGAGAAAAGGAGGGGAGGATCTGTCAGTTGTTGTACTCCACTGCTGAGTCATTGGTTTTTCAAACATTTGCCTCAGACAGGTGCCTTTGTGGAAACCAAAGATGTGGCGAAATGGTCTAAACGATTGATGAGTTTAACTGCTGATAACATTGTATGGTTTGATCACCGGTTGTTGAGAATAGAGCTTGTCACAAGATGCGGAAATTTTCCAAATGTGCCTTTGATTGGCAGAAAAGGAGGGATCAATTATAATCCAGTTTTGGCCATCCGACAGTTTGGGTATGCTTCCAGGGATCCTCCTACAGAGCAAGATGTGGAAGAATCTTTATTCTTTACAGGAACTAAAGATGCGAAGGTGGTAGAAGTAGTGAATGCTTGGAAAGATAAGCACAAAATTGGAAAAGCAGTTTTTGGAAAAGGAGATTGTAGATCTTATCCTGAATATGACAGATGGATGGAGACGAAAGTAAAGGAATTGCTTTTACCCTTTTCAAGGGGACCTCTTTTATGTGCAGTACAGCCAGAACAACCCACTATGGTGGCTATTGAAGAATGTGAGAAGTGGAAGAAAATGGTCAGAGAGTTGCAGATAGAGAATTCTGGAATGAGCAGATGTCTTCAGAAAGCTCTAGCTGACAACAAAGAGTTGGAAAAGAGAGCCTTGAAAGCAGAAAAAACCTTGGCTGACAAAGAGGAAGATTTTGATGACCGAGCTCGGTACTTTCGGAAACTTACTTTGGGAGCAGATGACACTAGTCAGGCTCACAAGATTACAAAACAGGCTTTAGCCCGAAGCAAGGATTCATTAGCTCAACTTCGTCAAGCTTGGGATGAAGTCAGAATTGAAAATGCCGAGTTAAAGGATCAGTCGAAGACTAAAGACGAGGAGCTTAAAAAGGCACATGAGCAGAGGAGAAAGTATCGGGAAAGTCTCGATAAAAGTCAAGAACAGTTAGAAGAAGCTAGAAGCCAACTGAGGAATACCAAGAAAGAGCTTGAAGAAGTCATGATAGAAAGGGAGATACTCAAGACGCAAGCCGGCATAAAGAGACACAAAGGAGTGTGTGATGACGAAGCTCTGATGCTGCATATGAGTTCTTTAACTGAAGCTCTTGAGAAAAGGGATGTCTTGATCAAAGAGATGATTGAAAAGCCGAATCACCAGCGTACCCGTATACTTTTTGAGGAAATCAAGTATTCAAGTGATAGGCTGAAGGATGTGGAATTGTCAGATTGATGTTCTTTTCCCTGTATTTTGTTGTTAATGGCTACCATCAGGCTTGTTGATGGATCCATTTTTTTCCTTATATTGCATTTGCGGTTGAACCTTTCTTAAATGTACTTGAATATTTTATTGAATGAGTATGAGCAGTTTTATTCGGGATTATTTCTTATCAGATAGCTGCACACAAGCACATGACCACGACACGTCTCTGTATATCACGATTTCTGGTCTTCAGATTTCTGTGGATTGGATTGGAATCAGGGTATAAAAGCACCTAGGAAATGACAAACATAGCATTGCATGGCATTGCATATCATTTTGCATTTTTGTTACTTGCTTTTCAGGTACTCGTTGCAGGGTCTCTAACCTTTATTTGGTTTCAGGCAGTATAGCGGAGAATCATATTCACCGATATTCGACGAGAAGAAATCAAGTAAGAATCATGGATCAAGTGCAAAGTGATTTGGCCGAAATGAGGGCGCGTATGGACCAGTTCATGACCCTCATGACTGGCATGGCGCAAAATCAGGAGAGGCTGAGGCTTCTGGTCGAGCGTCCCGACAACGGGCCCGAAGGTGATCATCATGACAATTCACAGGGACATGGCATTCCTCCTCCCGGTGGCAACCCTCCTCCTGGTGGTAACAATCGGGGTAATGGAAATGGTAGGCATGCTGGTGTTACTCTTGAAGATACTCTGGAAGACCAATTTACTCTACTAGATGCTGATGTGGGTAATCAAGGTGATCGAAGGTATGAGGAGTTAGCAGAAAAGATCAGGGCCATAGAATGCAAGAACTCTATGGGTATTGATGTTACCAGCCTGGGGCTGGTCTCAGGAGTCAGAATTCCCCCTAAATTCAAACCTCCTACTTTTGATAAGTATCACGGCAATGCGTGTCCCCAAACGCATCTTCAAGCTTACTTTGGGAAGATTTCAGCCCATACGGATGACGAGAAGCTATGGATGCACTATTTTCAGGACAGTCTGGCTGGGGCGTCTTTGACCTGGTACATGAAGTTGAGTAGAGCTGCTGTGAAGAATTGGAAAGATCTGGCAGAAGCGTTCCTGAAGCAATACCAATATAATATTGACATGGCGCCCAACCGCACCCAATTGCAGGGATTGTCCCAGAATGCCAAGGAGAGTTTCAAAGAATATGCACAGAGGTGGAGGGAAATGGCTGCCCAGGTTCAACCTCCCTTGTCAGACAGAGAAATGGCAGATATGTTCATGGGCACCTTGCAAGGGGCCTATTTGGATAGATTAGCTGCTTGTCCGTCAACTGGATTTGCTGATATTGTGATTGCGGGAGAAAGAATAGAAAGTCTGTTAAAGCTTGGAAAGATCCAGGATGTGAGTGGGGCTGGCTCTTCGGGGACGAAGAAACCGTTTGCTAGTAACCAGAAAAGAAGAGAAGGTGATACGAATGCTGTGTTTAGAGGACGAGGCAGAGGGCGTTCTCGAGCTTATTATCAGGTGGATGCTGTAACAATCCCCACACCGTCTGTTCAGAAACAACAACCCCAACAACAAGTTCAACAGCAACAACCTTTTTTCCAGCAAAGGTCTAGACAGAGGGATCGTAAGATGGATCCTCTCCCTATGACTTATGCCGCGCTGTTGCCCCCGGCTACTCGAGTTAAAGTTGGTAGAGCTCCGTACTATGAAAGCTCCGGTTGCTGGAAACCTGCCACCTAACTTCGATGCTAATGCTCGTTGTGAGTTCCACTCAGGTGCTCAGGGGCACTCCATTGAAAAATGCTGGGCTTTCCATCATAAAGTACAAGATTTGATTGATGCTAAAGCCATCAATTTCTCTCCCGCTCCTAATATTACTCAGCATCCTATGCCTGATCATAGTGCAGCAAATGTGTACGCTATTGAAGGTGGGAGGAGATTGAATTTGGTGTTAGACGTTCATCAAGTGAAAACTTCTTTATTGGTTGTAAAAGATCGTTTATTGAAGGGACAGGTGTTCCCGGGCTGTAGTCAGGATTGCTCTGAGTGTATGAATCAGGAGAACGGCTGTGATAAGTTGAAGATGGGTTTACAGAATCTGATCGATGAAGGATGTCTACAGTTTGACAGAGTCGTGAAAGACACTGATGAGATATCAACCGTGACCATCTATTACACTCCCGCTGAGATTCAAATGCCGGTCAATGCAGTTCCCGTGGCGAGTGTTGCGCCAGAAGGGCCCAGTCCTGTCACTATCACAGTGCCAGGGCCAATTCCGTTCACATCTACGAAAGCTATCCCATGGCACTATGGGGCAGATGTATATTACGAAGGTAAAAAGCAGGAAGTTGGATCGTCAGTCAGCCCAAATATTGATAACGTAGGGGGTGTAGGGGGCTTTACAAGGAGTGGAAGGTTGTTCGCTCCCCAAACCTTGAGAAGCGATAAGGAGGTAGAAGCTGCAGCAAAGGCTAAGGGTAAACAGGTGGTTGAAAATGCGCCTACACCTGAAGCAGAGACAAAGATTACTTTTGATAAGGAAATGGAAGAATTTATGAAGATAATCAAGAAAAGCGATTATAAGATTGTGGACCAACTGAATCAGACCCCTTCAAAGATTTCAATCTTGTCACTATTGATGTGCTCTGATGCGCACCGACAGGCGTTGTTGAAAGTGTTGAAGAGTGCGTACGTGCCACAAGAAATTACTGTTAATCAGCTCGAGGGCGTAATCTCCAATGTTAATGTTAGCCATGGCTTGGGCTTTACAAATAGAGATTTGACTGTTGAAGGAAGAAACCATAATAAGGCTTTGCATATCACGATGGAGTGTAAGGGCGCAGTGTTATCTCATGTACTGGTAGACACTGGTTCATCACTCAATGTCTTGCCCAAGAAGGCATTAATGAAGTTGGAAGTTGATGGTTTGATCTTAAGGCCTAGTGAATTGGTGGTCAGAGCATTCGATGGAACTAGACGATCTGTGTTTGGTGAGGTGGAATTGCCCGTACAAATTGGACCACAGGTATTCAAATCCACGTTCCATGTAATGGACATACAACCTGCATATAGCTGCCTATTGGGGCGCCCTTGGATTCATGGAGCCGGGGCTGTTACTTCTACTCTACATCAAAAGCTGAAGTATGAGTTTGAAGGGCAGATTGTGACAGTGTGTGGGGAAGAAGACATCTTTGTGAGTCACTTGTCTACGTTCAAGTACATTGAAATGGATGGGGAAATTCATGAGATGATGTGCCAATCATTTGAAGCAGTCAATATTGACGATGCACCTGAGTCTTCTTCTGTACCAGTTGGGGCTGGTACCTCCATTTCATCTTACAAACAAGCTGTCGAAGTCGTCAGGGCAGGCAACGCCCAAGGTTGGGGCAGGTTGATAGAGACCCCAATGAAGGAAGACAAATTTGGTATTGGTTATCATCCCTCTACAACTTCAGATGCAGGGAGCAGGGGACCCATTACTTTCAATAGTGGGGGAATTATCTACACGGACCAGTCTTGTGCAGCCACAGAGGATAGTGTTGACAGTGATTGTGACCTGGACAATTGGGTACGCCCTCATGTTCCGGGACAACAAGTGCGGAACTGGTTCGTTGAAGAAGTCATCCGGGTTACTCTTCAGACAGAGTAATTTTTCTTTGTTTTTTCTAACCATAATGCATGTCAAAATCTTGCGCTCTGCCCAAGGCGTATAGATTCATTTGTAGGGCCACCATGGTTGCATTTGCAATGTTTAATCATTAATAAAGGACGTTTTGCAATCAAATTTTGTTCTCTGTCTTTCAGTTTTTATTTTTGCACAAAAAAATAATAAAATGGCAATGTTTCATTTTCTTTTGTTTTGCTTAAAAATAAATTCTAAAATAAGGCATGAACCCGTTCATGCAGACTTGATCCTCCGGATACCACTGATAACGATTTTGATATGGCTATGTATGACTTTGACAATCCGATTTATCAAGCCGAAGAAGGGGATGAGAAAGATTGTGAACTCCCTGAAGAACTGGCCAGATTGTTGAAACAGGAGGAAAGGGTCATCCAGCCTCATCAGGAGACTGTAGACATCATCAATATTGGTACCAAGGACGCCAAAAAAGAGATCAGGATTGGTGCCAGCTTGCAAGCAGATGTGAAGCAAACTTTGACGGAAATGTTGCGCGAGTATGTTGACGTCTTCGCCTGGTCGTATCAAGACATGCCGGGGTTGGATACGGATATTGTCGTGCACAGGCTACCATTGAGAGAAGAATGTTCGCCAGTCAAGCAGAAACTTCGTCGGACTCACCCCGACATGGCTTTAAAGATTAAGGAGGAAGTCCAGAAGCAGTGGGACGCTGGTTTTCTTGCTGTGACAAAGTATCCTCCATGGGTAGCCAACATCGTGCCAGTACCGAAGAAAGACGGAAAAGTGAGAATGTGTGTGGATTATCGAGATCTTAATAAAGCTAGCCCGAAAGATGATTTTCCACTACCTCATATTGATGTGCTGATCGATAATACAGCTCAGTTTTCAGTGTTCTCATTTATGGACGGGTTCTCCGGATACAACCAGATCAAGATGGCACCTGAAGACATGGAGAAGACCACGTTCATTACTCCGTGGGGTACATATTGTTATAAAGTAATGCCTTTTGGGTTGAAAAACGCAGGGGCAACGTACCAGCGGGCGATGGTGACATTGTTTCATGACTTGATTCATAAGGAGATCGAATGTTATGTAGATGATATGATTGCCAAGTCGAGAACAGAAGAGGAACATCTGGTTAACCTGAAAAAGTTGTTTGAAAGGTTGAGAAAGTTCCGTCTGAGATTAAATCCAAACAAGTGCACGTTTGGGGTGCGTTCTGGAAAGTTGCTAGGTTTCATTGTGAGCGAAAGAGGAATCGAGGTTGATCCTGCCAAGGTGAAAGCAATACAAGAAATGCCTGAACCGAGAACAGAAAAAGAGGTTCGTGGTTTCTTGGGTAGATTGAACTACATTGCGAGGTTCATATCTCACCTAACAGCCACGTGTGAACCAATATTTAAATTGTTAAGGAAAGATCAAACGGTCAGGTGGAATGACGATTGCCAATTGGCATTCGATAAGATAAAAGAATACTTGCAGGAACCTCCGATTCTAATGCCTCCAGTTGAAGGGAGACCGCTGATAATGTATCTGACAGTGCTTGAAGGTTCCATGGGTTGTGTTCTCGGTCAACATGACGAGACAGGTAGGAAGGAGCATGCTATTTACTACCTGAGCAAAAAGTTCAATGATTGTGAGTCCCGATACTCAATGCTTGAAAAGACATGTTGTGCGCTTGCATGGGCCGCTAAGCGATTGAGGCAATATATGGTTAGGCACACAACCTTGTTGATTTCAAAAATGGATCCTATCAAGTATATTTTCGAGAAACCAGCGTTGACAGGCAGAGTTGCACGGTGGCAAATGGTCTTGACAGAGTATGACATTCAGTACACTTCACAAAAGGCCATCAAAGGAAGTATCTTGTCCGACTATCTCGCGCAACAGCCGATTGATGATTACCAACCCATGAAGTTTGACTTCCCTGATGAGGACATCATGTTTCTCAAAGCTAAAGACTGCGAGGAACCACTTCCGGAGGAGGGGCCAGACCCTGAATCCAAATGGAGTCTGATGTTTGATGGGGCTGTCAATATGAATGGGTGCGGAGTTGGAGCAGTTCTTAGCACGCCGGAAGGTGTTCATATGCCTTTCACTTCCCGAATAACTTTCGGATGCACCAACAATGAAGCAGAGTACGAAGCTTGTATAATGGGGATCGAGGAGGCGATTAATCTACGGATTAAGACCCTTGATATATTTGGTGATTCAGCTTTGGTAATCAATCAAGTGAAGGGGAGTTGGTACACGCACCAAGCAAATCTAGTGCCGTATAGAGATTATACAAGGAGGTTGCTGACGTTTTTCACAACAGTGAAACTGTACCACATTCCTCGAGATGAGAATAGGTTCGCTGATGCCTTGGCCACTTTGTCTTCTATGATCAAAGTGCAAAGATGGAACCATGTACCTAAGATTGAGGTATCCCGCCTTGACAGACCAGCATTTGTGTTTGCGGTCGATGCAGCGTCTGATGACAAGCCATGGTTTCATGACATTAAGTGTTTCTTGAAAAGTCAAGAGTACCCGTCCGGGGCATCGTCCAAAGACAGGAAGACGTTGAGAAGGTTAGCTAGTAGTTTCTTCCTGAACAAAGATGGCGTGCTGTATAAAAGAAATTTTGACACGGTCTTGCTTAGATGTGTGGATAGACATGAAGCAGACTTGTTGATGATTGAAGTGCACGAAGGCTCTTTCGGTACCCATGCCGGAGGGCAGGCAATGGCTAAAAAGTTGTTAAGGTCGGGATATTATTGGTTGACTATGGAGTCAGATTGTTGCAAATATGCCCGCAAATGTCATAAATGCCAGATCTATGCAGACAAGGTGCATGTGCCTCCAAATCCGTTGAGTATCATGTCGTCGCCTTGGCCGTTTGCCATGTGGGGCATTGATATGATCGGAAAGATTGAGCCTACAGCTTCCAATGGTCATCGTTTCATCTTGGTGGCAATTGATTACTTCACCAAATGGGTTGAAGCCGCATCCTATGCCAATGTTACAAAACAAGTGGTCGCTCGTTTCTTAAAACGGGATATCATTTGCCGATATGGAGTTCCCGAAAGAATCATTACTGATAATGGTTCTAATTTGAACAATAAGATGATGGCTGAGTTATGCCGGGACTTCAAAATCGAACATCACAATTCTTCTCCGTACCGCCCAAAGATGAATGGCGCGGTCGAAGCGGCCAACAAAAATATCAAAAAGATTGTGCAGAAGATGGTTGTCACGTACAAAGATTGGCATGAGATGTTACCATTTGCTTTGCATGGGTATCGAACGTCGGTACGCACGTCCACTGGGGCAACCCCATTCTCACTTGTATATGGTATGGAGGCAGTGCTACCGGTTGAAGTAGAAATTCCGTCCCTCAGAGTTATGATGGATGTTAAGCTAGATGAAGCTGAATGGGTACGAGCCAGATTTGATCAGTTGAGCCTTATTGAGGAAAAGCGATTGGCGGCTGTATGTCATGGGCAATTATATCAGCGCAGAATGAAACAGGCATTTGACCAGAAGGTGCGTCCTCGGGTTTATAAAGTCGGAGATGTGGTACTCAAAAGGATCCTTCCTCCCAATACAGATCACAGGGGCAAATGGACTCCTAATTATGAAGGTCCATTCGTGGTTAAAAAGGTTTTTTCGGGCGGAGCTTTATTGCTTACAACCATGGATGGCGAAGACTTTTCATCCCCTGTCAACTCGGACGTAGTCAAAAAATACTTCGCATGAATAGACCCGCTGGATAATAAAAATAAAAAAAATCCAGGCAAAAAAGGGCATCCCGGCGAACCAAAAACAGAATAAGGTTCGGGCAAAAATTAGGGATATAATTGAAAAATTTGTACACCCGGTAAGTTGTAAACCCGAAAGGGCAACTTAGGCAAAAAAGGGTATCCTGGTGGATCGAAAACCTGAAAGGGCGGTCCACACAAAAGAGGGATTTAAGCGAATGACTACGGTTTGAGTTATCTGTACCCCATTACCGTTTGAACAACTGACGTTCTGAAGGATAGGAATCGGTCTGATCATTCCTCAGAAGGCAAGGTCGGGGAGTTTTGAAGACATACTGGTCATAACAGAATGGAAACTCAGTGGAATTCCGTTTTCACATTGCCATTAGGATAGTTTCTTTTCTCAATTTTCAGCGATCACCTCTTTCCAGGGATTGCTTCCAGATGTAATTGCCTATTCTGGGCTCTCAGTCAATAAATTGAATTTCAGTAAAAAGCCTCCTATTTTTGTTTTATTGCTTTGTTTGCAAAGACGTCCTAATTTTGATAAAACATTGCATTTGAAAACATGGCAGCCTTACAATAACATGCGCAGAAAAAACATTTGAAATTACTTCGAATGTTGAATACTCCCGGATGGTGGATTCTAGCCATGCAATATTCGGGGCATGTGGGCATATTCTTTTGTTGCAGGTAGCAGGTGCAGATGATTTTAAGCACAAGACCAGCAATAAATCACCCCACGCAAAAGACTGGGGCAATTATGGGTAAGGAGATCGGCGTTCATCGTTCGGTCGACGATTGTGTATAACGGGTCGATATCAGTGAATTAAGTTCAGCTGGGTACCGTTGCATCTTATTAAGTCGATTCTCTCATATAGTATTTCCAACAGCTACAAGCTTTTCTATGTCGATAACGGTCACAGGTTCCCCAAAAGAGTGGTCTCGTCGACACCGAAACTGATGGTCATTATCCCCAGCGAAGTCACAAGAGTTTGAAGAGGCTAGATCTTCTGTAAAATCCTCTTATGACATCCTCTGCGGGGACGAATTGTTGTGTTGTCCAAGCATGGGGCATGATTGTTTCCCCAGCATGAAGTGTTGGTCACCCCCAGTAGAGTTTGAGGACAGTTGGTCTTCTGTAAAATCCTCTCGAAAGGCATCCCCAACATGAGACGTTTTAAAGCAGTTTTCTCCAACAGAGTTTGTTATAAACCCGTCATCCCTAACGGAATTGTCTAAAGGGAAGCTCGCCTAACATGGGGCATTGTAGTACTTATCCTAAGCTCGACAGTCATATTCCTCAGCAGACTACTATGGATTTGCTTTGGGTTTCCCCAACAAATCTCTAAGGACTCTTTCTAGCAAGTTGCAGTGAAATGTTCTAACCAGGATTTGCATATCCCTGGCAGAGTAGCCCTGATACCCAGCAAGATCGTATCTCTGGTCATGGTATCCCCACAGAGGTCAGCATCGAATCTTGTCAGCAACTTCCAGCTGAGTTGTTGTTCTCTCCGCAGAGGTTTATCAGATCGACAGAATCTATTCCTCAACAAGGATGGTACAGCCTTTCCCCAGCCGGGTCAGAAGGTTGATAATCCCTATAAAGGAGCTTGGGTTGAATAAATCCCCAAGCAGAGTTTTAATGGCTCATTTCCCCAGCAGGACGTCATTTAAAAATTCTCATCCCCAGCGGAATCGCTGTGACCAGAATTCGTTCCCCCAAACAGATGGAATAATTCCTGGCAGAGTCGTCATTCCCTCATATCTTAAAGTCCAATTTATTTTTGGCAAGCTTGACAATTCAAAGCAGACGGATTGTTCATCCATTCGCCAGCAGAGATATTATCCTTTTAGGAGTCTCCGAGATTAAATCATTGATTGTGATTCCTCAGCAGAGTCGGCAGAGATGTCTGGCGCAGAGGCAGAGAGTAATTCGATTTTAAAATTCTAAAAGTCCAACAGTGGATTGGCAAAAGTCCGTCTTCGGGTGGCAAAAGTCCAACAGTGGATTGGCAAAAGTCCGTCTTCGGGTGGCAAAAGTCCAACAGTGGATTGGCAAAAGTCCGTCTTCGGGTGGCAAAAGTCCAACAGTGGATTGGCAAAAGTCCGTCTTCGGGTGGCAAAAGTCCAACAGTGGATTGGCAAAAGTCCGTCTTCGGGTGGCAAAAGTCCAACAGTGGATTGGCAAAAGTCCGTCTTCGGGTGGCAAAAGTCCAACAGTGGATTGGCAAAAGTCCGTCTTCGGGTGGCAAAAGTCCAACAGTGGATTGGCAAAAGTCCGTCTTCGGGTGGCAAAAGTCCAACAGTGGATTGGCAAAAGTCCGTCTTCGGGTGGCAAAAGTCCAACAGTGGATTGGCAAAAGTCCGTCTTCGGGTGGCAAAAGTCCAACAGTGGATTGGCAAAAGTCCGTCTTCGGGTGGCAAAAGTCCAACAGTGGATTGGCAAAAGTCCGTCTTCGGGTGGCAAAAGTCCAACAGTGGATTGGCAAAAGTCCGTCTTCGGGTGGCAAAAGTCCAACAGTGGATTGGCAAAAGTCCGTCTTCGGGTGGCAAAAGTCCAACAGTGGATTGGCAAAAGTCCGTCTTCGGGTGGCAAAAGTCCAACAGTGGATTGGCAAAAGTCCGTCTTCGGGTGGCAAAAGTCCAACAGTGGATTGGCAAAAGTCCGTCTTCGGGTGGCAAAAGTCCAACAGTGGATTGGCAGAAGTCCATCTTCGGGTGGCACGAAGCTGCAAAGTCCACCAGTAGCGTGGCAGGCCAGTAGTCGTCTGGAATTGCATAAAAGACATTTCCAAAGTCCACCAGTAGCGTGGCAGGCCAGTAGTCGTCTGGAATTGCATAAAAGACATTTCCAAAGTCCACCAGTAGCGTGGCAGGCCAGTAGTCGTCTGGAATTGCATAAAAGACATTTCCAAAGTCCACCAGTAGCGTGGCAGGCCAGTAGTCGTCTGGAATTGCATAAAAGACATTTCCAAAGTCCACCAGTAGCGTGGCAGGCCAGTAGTCGTCTGGAATTGCATAAAAGACAGTATTAAAGTCCACCAGTAGCGTGGCAAGCCAGTAGTCGTCTGGCATCGTTCAAAAGACAGATCTCTCCGACGTTTCATCGAAGATTCAATCCAGCAGTCTCGTTGGGTTTATATCCCTTTTCTTCTTCACTATCCAGAGCAAATTTTTGGTTATATTTGGTATTCAATCACTATATACCTTGAAAGTCCGAAAGCAATCGCTTTCAGGCATTCAGGTCTACAGCGCTTGAATAGGGGCAGCTGTAATACCCCAAAATTTGCTCTTCCCTTTTGTCATCATAGCATGGCATTATCATTTATCATATCATATCCACCTCATTAACATTACATTGCATTTAATATAGAAAAATGGAGCATGGCATCCTTCTTACCATCAGGGCATGTGATCAGGTGGAAGGTGGACAATCAAGGAATCATTCAAAGCACAAAAAGGTCAATCAAGTTGCCTTAAGGCAAGCCAAGAAGCCTTTCATGTCTCATACTATCTCAATTGATCATCCACAACCTCAAGGATAAGAGATACAATGGGAGATTGAAGCATTACATCTTTCACTATGCAAGAGGTTCAAAAAACTGAAGGAAAACCCTCAAAAGAGATAGCTCATTGATCCAAAATCATCCTCAAAAGGCATATATCATCATCCTTTAAGAAGGTACACAACATACTATGAGGAATTTGAAATTGAAGACTGCACTTTTACCTCCTAACCAGAGGGGGCCAAAATTAGGGTTTCCATTTAAATCAGGGAATCTTTGATTTTTTGAACAAAACTTGATGTCATGGTATCCCATATGTCCTTAAGTGTATGTATGTGGAAAATTACATCTCAATTGGTTTTAGAAGTGGTTCAATTGGAAGAAAGATCAAAAATCAGGAAATTGGGGCAAAGTCAAATAATCAGGGGAAAAAGTCAACTCTTGAATTTTTGAGGCCAAATTCATGAAATTCATGTTATATGTGTCCAATGTACAAAATTTGATCAAGAAACTCCAAAGGAATCATGAAAAAATCAAGATGTGGAAAGTTGCCATTTTTGGATGAAGTAGGGTTACTAAAAATAGCAAGTTTTTGGCCATTTTGCATCAGAATTTGACCCAAGGCCATTCAAATTTGGAGCACCAAATGAAAATTCCACTCTGCCTCAATGAAAGGCCTTGCTTTAAGCTTCAAATCCATGTGTGGAACATCTCCATTGGATAAAAAATGAGGGAGATATGATTGATCAAAGTTTGAGCAAAGTAGGTTCAAAACTAGGTCATGATCAAGATTTTCAGGGCACGCGCGCAGTCATTTTAACAAACATGTGGTGGGCCAAATGTCCACTCATTTTTCTCATGGTTAAAGGCCTCAAATGAAAAACTTCTCAACATCAAAGTTGTTCCTTGTAGTGTCATCTTCAATACTCATGTTGGACAAAATTCCATTTGATCAAGTTATAGTGGAGATATATTGGTTCAAAGTCATGTTGATTGTGCTGAAATTTTGTGTGCCAAGTTGCCATGCCATGACTTGCTTCACACGCCCTTACACCAGTTCTCAGACCTTTGTGTTTTAAGCTATTTTGCACCATTTTCCAAACCTCATCTCAATTTGAAATCAACATCAAATGTGTTCCACAACATGCCCTCTTTTATTTGGCATCAAAAGTTCCTCAAACCATTCACTAACATGTGAGAAATTCACCCTCAAACACTTACTGTTACAATGATGATTTGGTGCACGATTTTGGTTCACACACACTACAAACACTTCCTCACTTCAGTTTCCTCTTTAGACCAAGCACACATCACTTACACAATATTTAGTATTACGTGCCTTGCATGAAAATGGAGAGAACAACTTGTTGAGCAAGTTTCTGCCACAACAGTCCTACCATTCCAAGTTTTACTCTTTATCCTCACCATAACTGTCATGAGATTAACCTCACCATAACCCAGCCTTGATCACTCGCCCCCTAACTAACTTGACTCAGTTAGTTAGGGTGGACTCAGTTAACCACCTTGACTCACCCTAACTCAACTCATTAAACCGTGGTAAGCTCACACTATAAAAGAAAATCACACACTCCATTTTCATTTTTCAGTTTTGACAACCACATTTCTTTCCAAGAACACCTCAAACTCTCTCTACTTTCTCTCTGATTCCACACGATTTCAACACTCTTCTTCCACTTTTCATCTGCATTATCATTGCTTGGCATTGTTGGATCAGGAGCACACTGAATCTTCATCATTCTCCCAGTGAAGCTTCATCAACATTTTGCAATTTTCTCTCTGCTCTCAAGATATTAAGCTCAAACAGCATTTATTTTGCTTAGTTTGTGAAGCTCCAAGGAAGAAGAAGAAGATAGGATCTCTGGTATTCTGGTAGATCCAAAGTTCATCATATTTCAGGTTCCCTTCCTCAACTTTGTTTTAGTGAATCTAGCTTGTTTTCGTGGTGTTTGTGGCCTAGTAGAGGTCGTGTGCGTTCTGGCTAGTTGATAGAGCTTCTTAGAAGCTTAGATCCAAAATCTAGGGCTAATTTCATTGCTTCGATTCTCTCTGTTTGTGTGTTGTTTGTGAAAACTAATCCTAGATTCATGCTCTACGTGACTTCCTGAACATTTTGATGTGCATTGCATAAATTTCTGGAATGTTTGGTTGATTGCAGCGCCGGAGAGTGGCCGGAGAAGGTGACCGGAGGTCCCTCTCCGGCCGGTGAGTGGATGTTAGGGTTTAGCATGTTCTAATCTTGTGCGTCCATTTTGGCATGATCGTGTGGTGATATTGGTGACAGCGCATTAAAAAACTCGTGCAAGTCATGTGCACATTTCTGATGGACTTAGCCAAATTGATATTCACACCCCCCTTGTTTAAGGCCCAATGTAATTTGAACTGAATAGTTACTAGGCATACACCCCTTCCCTCATTTCATTGCATTTTTTTTTTTCATTTTTATACACGTTTACCTTTTAATTTTTAAAAATATCAAACCTCATCATAAAATTCCACAAAAATTCATGTGAATTCTCAAGACATTTAGGAAATTTTTCATGATTTTATTTTCTGATTTTATGACCTTTTTGCCCCTGTTCCATAATTTTCTTTGAATTTCCATTTAGATGCATTCTAAGCATGATACATGAATTTGTTTAATTTTGTTCTTGCTCATTAACAACTATTTTGACATGATTCTTTTTGCATTGATTCACTAATACATTGAAGCATGTTAGATGATTTTTGTTTGTTTTTTTAGGTCACTTTATTACATGTTTTGATGCCTATATTTGCACCACTTTGCATGATGTTTCAATTTGACCTAATTGCTTGGTTTGAAGTCATTTTTGCTTTGAATTTTTACATGCTATCTTGATGTATGATGCATTTCTGACCTAGGCACTCCAATACCATGTTTTCATAATTTTCATGAGGCCATTTGATTTTTGTTTGATGCATTACCTTTGAAGTATAATACATGTCATGTCATTTTAACTTTAGTGCATGTTTGCATGATTTCTTTTGTACATACTTGCATGATCATTTGCCTACTTTGTGAACTACTCACTTGACATTATAGGTCATTGGTACATATTACATGTTATCCTTGCATGTTGATTTTTATTTGAACTTTGTGCATCATTAACATGTATTGTTTGCACTTTCTTTTTGAACTTTCATTTCAATTCTCCTTATATTACTTCTTGAATGTCTTGAAGTTGATTCATAAATACTTTTGAGATGTTCATAAACCATTTTCCATTTAGTTTCAATTCTGGTTGTTGATTTACATGTTCCATTTATGCATGTCCTCTTCATTTCTTTCCATCTTTCATCTATCCCTTCTTCTTGTAACATGTTTAAATGCTAATGGGTGATGCTTGTTGCTTATTCACTTGCACTTGTATGATGATATTCACTTGTTGTCCATATGATGCCCATTCTGGTTGTGGTTCTAGGATTTGTTTTCTCATTTAATTCTTTTGAGTTTTATGATGCATTACATGTTCTTTTATTTCTTATACTTCTTATACATGTTTACTAACCATGTAGGGGCTTTGGTAAGTTTCAATTGAGTGTGGATAAGGAATCCACATTCAACTTCTATCCTTTCTCTTTTACAATTCCATTTTGTGTTTTGTTAAGCACTTATGTGCTTTCTTTTAATAACTCATCACTTTCCCTTTGTGAATTACAATGCATCTTCTACTTTAGAAGTGAATTGTTTAATTCATTCCTTCTTTAGACTTTAGGTTGAAACCTCACAAACCTTAGGATCACTCCCTTAACTAATCAATTAGGATTGAGTCTTAGTCCATATAGATTTTACCTTTACCTCTTTCTTGAGTCTTTCATCTTCTCATCTTAAAACAATAATAAAAAAACACTTAATAAAGGTAGGCATTTATTGCATTTAGGCCTTTCACATAAAGAAAAGATTATAAGGGGTCTTCTCTTATAATCTTAAAATGTATAGCATATAGCCCATCTTGGGTCAATGTGTTAAACATTTGATCTTGTGTGAGGGACTTAAATGCAATACTTGTTGAAGGTGCAAATAATAAAAAACACTTCTTCATTTCTTAATCAACAAAAACACTTAATAAATACCAGTATGCTAGTGTGTTTGAACCTTGACAATTGGAACTAAGTGTGGGGGTCTTCTTCACCCTTAGTGTGCTTTCTTACCCATTCCATCTTGGAATGTGAGGATGTACACATTCCAATGACTAAGATTCAGATACACTATCATATGCAAACAAATGAAAAAACTCTTAAAAGACAAAAACAAACAATAACGTCTTTCCTTCGGGAATTCTTTTCTCACCTCACTCACTCTCAGCGTACGAACGTGCTTCTACTCGTTCTATTGCAAGATGGTAACGCACTCGGACCAGCGAGCCTGCAACACCTGAGCTAGAACGTAAGCCGTTCTCTAAAAAACACAAACAATCCATCCCTATTGAGGGGAACTACGTCGCTCTGATTCTCATGCTCCCGATGAGATACGTAGGCAGTGGGGTAGGGCCCATGCGAGCACTTCTTTTATTTTCCCTACATTTGTTTCTCGTTCCTTTTCCATTCTCTCTCCTTTCTTTCTTTCAGTTCCTTTTCCAGCATTCTTTTCTTACACCCTTTGATTGAAGCAGCAAGCGTGGATCCCATCGGGTACGATGGACGCGAGGGGGTGCTAATACCTTCCTCTCGCGTAACCGACTCCCGAACCCAGTTCTCTTGGTCGCGAGACCATGCTCTTTCCTTTCTCTCAGGTTTACGCGGTGTTTCCTTTCCCTCTCTTGGGATAAATACACATTGCTGGCGACTCTGTTCGGTGCCACTTTCGCGTTTGTACTTGGATGAAAATCCCGGGAGCGACACTCTAGCTTTGGAACCTTAAAGGTATACTGGCGAGTTCTCCTTCTACCGAAATCCATTAATGCAATCTTTTTCTCTGATATTTGCAATCACAGTCTTAGTTTAATTTGAAAAACAGAGAGACTAGAAGAGAAGTTTTTTGAATGTTTTAATGTTTTATTAAATGGATGCATGAATGCAGCACACAAAAACATAGAAAAAACATGGGGTCAAAGGGTCGTTGTCATGAAGTCAAGGCTCTACCCATCCCCAAAGGTTTATACTAGGGTGATTTTTGTACCTGTACTCATTATCATCAGCTCCTCCCAGGAAAGCAAGACAACAAGCGGATCGCCAGCGAGTTGTAAAGCAATCTTAGAGTAAGTGCCATTCACCGAGAATAGATCACCAGCCTCAAATGAGGGTAGTATCGCGTAACAACTATTTCCGATAGTTTCCGCACTACGAAAGGGTTTGGCACCTCAGCTTCTCAGACTTAACAACCGGCCCATTGGCTAGAAGAGTGAATGGGTTGCGTTGGTCAGCCTCCACTGAGGTTGATGGTCGACCCCGTCGCCATCACTTATCTTAAGTGTATACTCATTCTCACCACATGCGGCATCACACGCATTCCCAGTAGCAGAAAAATAAACACGTATAGCAATTAGGAAAAGCAGTATATATATTTGTCCTAATCATCCTAGACTTATAAAGCTATGATTCCTAAGTTCCTGACAGAAAGGGTTCCCCGGCGGAAGCCCCAATCTGTGGTATCAACCAAAGAGGTGAAAAGGAGGAAAAAGGAAAGAAGCTGAAGAGATAGGTCCCACGGTGGGCGCCATTTTTCTGTGAAAAATGGGGACGACCGTGCCTAGATCTAACTTTGAACGGCCCACGGTGGGCGCCACTTTTCTGTAGCGAGCGATTTTGGACGCGGTTCTTAAGCGCTGGTCGCTCTCTGGGGTTTGAGCTTTGACTACAGGTCGATTCATTTTTTATCCTATTGTGAGCTGAATAAGGAAGGGAAATAGATGTCTCCAATTAACCCTGCTTTGCATACTGAGTTTAAACAGCGGTCTGTTAGGTTACGAATGCGATCAATGTGGGGGGGCCTTTGTACTGGTTATTTGTATTTTCGCCAATACTGTTTTCTTTCTTTTTTACCTGGGCAGAAGGTTTCTGGCGGGGAACAAGGATTAGGATGTTAGGACTGATGCTTTTGAATTACTGCTTTTGATTGATGGAGATATGGGATTTGGGTTTTTTGTTGATTGTGCTCGCTAAGATCTTTTCTTTCGATCTTATGCCTACGTATTCCCGTTTACCGAAATAGGGAAATCAGAACGTTCGTAGTTCCTCCTATTCTATGGGAGGAAATGGGTGTTTTGGTGTCTTGTTCAAAGCCCAAGACGTGAAGCGAAAGGTGGTTTGTATCTTGTTCAAAGCCCAAGATGTGAAGCTGAAAGGTCTATTTGTGTCTTGTTCAAAGCCCAAGACGTGAAGCTGAAAGACCTCGGCTTTAGAGAGAATTTGTCATCTCTAAAGAGGGGGGAAGGAGAATTACTTTAACTAGGATACGCGGATCCAAGCAATGCCATAATTTCCGAAGAAAGGGTTTTAACCTGAAGGAGAAGACTTTAACTCAGTGTAGAGCGACGCCATCTTTCCTTAGGAATTCCTCATGCTAAAAGAAGGACAGTGGCATGGATGTAGATGATCCAGAGGCTTTCCGCTTACAGCGATTAGATGAAGGGAAAGGAGTTGTTGATGTTTGTGTACTGTGAACGAGGCACAGTTTTGATGCTAAATGGTTGATTGGATCAACCAGTGGTTTTCTTAAACAAAGCCTAAGAGGAGGCTAATTGTATCTCATACAAAGCCCGAGAGAGAGGCGAGAAGGTTTTGACTTGACGATGAAGTCTTTTGGTGTCTCGTATAAAGCCCGAGAGAGAGGCTAAAAGGGTTGACTCAACAAGAGAATCTTTTATACTCAACAAGAGAGTGTTTTTGTATCTCGTACGAAGCCCGAGATGGAGGCTAAAGTTTGTTTGGCTAAAAAAAAGAACCTTTTTGTATCTCGTATAAAGCCCGAGATGGAGGCAAAAAGTTGATTGACTCAACGAGGGAGTCTCTTGGTGTCTCGTATAAAGCCCGAGAGAGAGGCTAAAACATTGTTTGACTCCGCTGGGGAGAATCATTGTACAAAGCCCAAGAGAAGGCTAAGGTTACTGTGTCAGTTAAGTGACAGGTCCAGTATACTGATTTTGAAAGAGAAAATCAGTTCTTATATGAGCATCACTGTACTCATGGGTTAGATCTGAGGATCGGGGTTGTTTCCTTTTCTTTGAGGAAACTGGAAATCCAAAGGGTATTGAGACTGTCCGAGTCTGCGGGTTTCCTTCCTATTTAACGAAGGGGTCACTTGAGAATGTCTTTGAGACTCAAGGAGATTAGACTGTCCAAGTCGATAGTTTTTTCTTTTGTACTATGCTTTGAGAAACAGTAGTAGACTCTATGAAAGGACTGTTCTATGAGGATGACTAGGTTCTGTTCCTATACCTCTAGGAGGTCGTCGGGACAATTTGTACGAAGCCCAAGAGGAGGCTGGAAACTTTTAAGAAGCCGACGGGTCCTTGTACGAAGCCCAAGAGGAGGCTATCATTCCCGAAGGAAGAGATCATTATACGAAGCCTAAGAGGAGGCTGTGAATACTTCTAAGAAGCCGTAGGGTCCTTGTACGAAGCCCAAGAGGAGGCGGGGTTGCTTTTAGGAAGCCTGTGGGTCCTTGAACAATGCCCAAGAGGAGGCCGATGCTTTTAAGAAGCCCGTGGGTCTATCATCTCCTTTCCATTAGGAGAGATAACTCTTTTAAAGATAAAAACCACTGGTAAACGTGCGAGGTTTACTATCCAGCGACTTTTAGCTTTTAAAGAGGGTTCCTTAGTTAAGGTCCAAGATTATGATCGTAGGGGGTACCCAAACCCCGAGACATTCAAGGCAAGTTATCCGCAAGGAATAGATCAAGTCAGGAAAGTTCGAGAATTTGGAAGAAACTCAAAGATGCCATTCACGGAGAATACATTCATCTTGGGGAGTAGAGCTTCTTGACGATTCCTAAGGAGGACAGCCGAAGAGAAGACTGTATCTGGTGCTCCTATTGGGGATCTAGGCGTCTATTTCTACGAATAAATGAAACGGCGTCACCTAGTTCTAGACGTAGTTGCCGGGGAAACTCGAAATATCTATACTATTATTACACAGTAGATATGAGTTTATGAAAGGAGACTTACAGTGAGCAGCCCCACGATACAGTTTATAATATGAAAGCAGTAAATGAAAGCGATAACCACTTACTCGGTTGTAGTGCTTCCATGCTGTTTGGTTAGTTGTTCAACAAAGAAAGATTGAAAACAACAGTATATTCAAAATCAAAGGAGAAAGTGCTTTGAAAAAGAAAGATTTGGGGCTTACAGCTCAAGGAGAGGCCCAGGGTTTTATCAGTGAGCGCACTGTTTGACTTTGTACAGCGGGACTTATACAAGTGACTGGGGCCCAAAATGGTTTTCTGTACAAAGGGATGGGTCTTACACTCTTTTAAGAGGCCCAAAAAGGTTTAAAGAAAAAAGTGGGGCTTATAACACGAGGGTAGGCCCAAATGATTTTTCGTTTTAAAAATGGCGATCGCGCCGAGGTTTTCTTTTAACGCGGAGGGACTTATACAATAAGTGAGGCCCAAGATGTTTTGGTTAAAAGGGGGATTGGGTCTTACACTCTCTCAAGAGGCCCAAAGTGTTTTGAATGGGTCTTATAGCTCAAGGAGAGGCCCAGATGATTTTTTATTTTTAAACGAGCGACGATCGCGCCGTTTACTTGTACAGAGGGACTTATACAATGAGTGAGGCCCAAAAAGTTTTTGTACAAGGGGGGATGGGTCTTACACTCTCTCAAGAGGCCCAAGAGTTTTGAAAATGATTTATGAGGGTTGAATTAATCCAAAACCCTAATTTGTTTTCAAAATGTATTTAATTGAATAAAAATTCAATTAAAATGATAAAAAATTATTTAACACATGGAAAACAAATTGTGATCTTGGATTAATGCTTCAAAAATTAAGTATTGACCTACAAAATAATTAGAAAGCATTAAAAGTTGCAAAATCAATGTAGAAAAAATATTTAAAATGTCAAAAACAATTAAAATATTAATTCTTTGCAAAAATATCAATTATATGAAATAAATAATATTTTTGGGATTTTTTGATAAAATAAAATATTTTAACATTTTTGTGAATTATTAAAAAAAGAATCAACTCAAAATCATTAAAACTTAGTGAGAAATTAATTTTTGAATCAATTAAACAAAATCACAAAATTCAAATATTTGAATTTCTAAAAATGGCGCCAAGAACAAGCTGAAGAACACGCGCGTGTTCTTGGTTTCTCAGATTTGCATTTTCTATCTAATCTCCATGAATACGTAATCATATGATGCAATCCACATATCATTATGCTCGCCTCAACCTCACGATCATGTCTATGTACTTTAATTTCATTTAAATTAAACATACAACAAGAAATCACGAAGAGACCTCAAGAACCCTAATTTCTGCATGAAGGTTAGGATTTTTGATACACGATTCAAACAATGCAATTAATTGAGAGAAAACATTCCATGCATGATTATGAACATATGGCCAAATTATTGGGCGAGGAAATATGCATAGATTGAGAGATGACCAAGTATGTGCTTACCTCCAAGTCGTGACAGCAAGTTCAAAGTGATTTTTGATTTGGAGGTGTTACAGATGAGTGGTGATGATCTGAACAGCTTCCCTACACCCTATGGATTGTGTTTGGATGGTTGGACTTGATTGAAATTGGCTGGATCATTTTGTGGTACCTCAGCTGCACTTTGGTTAAAACCTTGAGCAACCAGCTGGTGATTTTGTGAAATTGATGTTTCAGAAGTAATCTAAGTGTTTGATCAGCTCATATGTGATGTATGTGAGGTGTGTGAGTGATTGGTTTGATTGGAATTGCTCTCAAACTCAAAACACGATAGTGACTTGCCTTAGAAGGCAAAATTGGAGTGAAAGAAGAGATTTTGAGGAAAGCATCTGTTAGATGGCTTTGGTGTACTCAAACTGACCACAATTGAGCTCTATTTATAGTAGAGCAAGTTTGTTTTGCAAGGAATAGTGCATGGCAACTGGTAAGTAGGTTTGGCCAATGTTGGCAAATGAAAATCCAAGTCTCCTCTAGCCATTGACTAGAGGTTAGGGCACAGAGCTTTGGTTCCCTTGGTCTTGGATAAGTCTTGACTGATTTCAGATGAGAATGGCTCAGTCCATGCCACCTTGATGGTTCCATTGAATGCCTCATTCCAAATTTGAAGTCTTGTCCCTATTTTGGCCATTCTAGGTTCAACATGCTATTTCTTGTTCCATGGACTTTGGAGGCTTGGCTCAGTGATTGTCCCCTTTAGATTCAATCCTCTGAGGTGTCCAAGTGGATAGGAGCAATTGAATTTGGCTGATTTTGGCAAATCGACCAAAGTTGCAAATTCTGCCTTGCCTTGACAGATTTCAGCAAGGCAACTTGCCAATGTCATAACTCATGGTGTAAGTTGAATTTGGTAATGTTCTTGACCATTTTGGAAAGCTCTTACATGATACAACAACTGTTTGAACAAGTTTGGTTTTGATCTCTTTTGATTCCAAGTGAAAAATCCCCCTACATTTGGCAAAAAATGAGGCAGAATCTGACTTAGTGAAAATTTCACTAAGTGTTGGAAAAAGTGACATTTTCACTTTTCAACCACTTTGATCACTCCATAACTCAAAATCCTTAATGAATTGGAATGACTTGTAGTTGAAGTTTTTGTAGGTGATAATGAGGGCTACAAATCCATCTTTGGATGAGAAAAAATGGCCTTGTGGTTTAGGAGTTATGGTCCTTCAAAGTTGGTACCCTTGCCACTTTATTTTTAACTTAGAAAAATTTCTAAGTTTTATGGTTACCCCTTTTACAAGTTATCTCACTTTTCTTGATTTTTCTTGATGAATGATGATTCAAATCATACATTAACATCATTTTAGGGTTAAAAATCCATTTTGGTGAAAAATCTCAAAAAGTCAAAGTTGACTTTTGTGCACAGTTGACTTTTTATCAGATGAATTCCAAACTGTGCAATTCTTCAGGAAATCATGTCCTTGACCTAAACCAAACTTGATGGACATGTTACATGGGTGTCATAGGGTATATTCAATCATGTATTAGGGTTTGGGAGCATGTCTTGGTCAAAAGAGTTACAGTTGACTTTTCCCTTAAAACCCTAATTGTGGTGCAGATGAAATTGAGACTTGTTGCCCAAGCTTCTTGGATTAATCCATTGTTCCAAATGGATCAATATGGTATATTAGAGACCCTCAAATCATCTATTGAAGTCTTGGCTCATGGTTTGTCCCAAAAGTCAATTTAGGGGTGAATTAGGTCAAGAAACCCTAATTCCTAATTTTTGATGAATGCATCCCCTGAGGCAAAATTGACTTGATACATGGGTTCATGAGGTTCCATGAAGTATATTAGGTTATGTTTTGGATCAATGGCTTGTGTCCAGATGAAACTTTTCATCTGGAGGCCCTGGGTGATCAAAACCCTAATTTGGTGACACTGGCGATCTTGAGGCTTGATCCACTTAGAAGGGAGCAACCTTGTGCTTAATCCTTGAAGTGGGAGTCCTTTTGATCCTTTGAGGATGTTTGAGAGATTAGACAAGTTGAAAATCAAGTCCTTTCTTGATTGAGCCTTTGTCTAAAGCTCAGAGAGGGCTTGAAACCCTAATTTTGATTGTAGTGGATGCTCACCCATCTTTGGGGAGACTAATGAGGTACAAAGGTACATCCATATTGTGCTGATGATTTGCACAATGATGGGAAATCTTAGTGGTCAAAATTTAGGGTATTACACTATTAGATCTGCTTCTTTAATTTGAGATGATGGTGTACATCAAGTAAGGAGTCCTATCATTATATATATGATAAACGAGCAGAGAAAGATAAAAAAACTCCATATTTTAATTTTTGAGTTGTAGTCATTATTGTTGTTGCTTTTTTTATTCTTTTTATTTTGATTTTGATTTTACTTAGGTATAGGCACTTGTATTTTCCAACTTTGTATCATTTTTGTGTGCCCCATCGATATGAGCAATTGTGATACTTGTAAGATATTCAGTTTGTTTAAATATATGAATTTTGTAGTGAAAAAAAATATTTGTTGGTTAGGTATACATAGGTAGGGCTGGCAATGAACCAAACCAACTCGAAAATAGTTCGAAATTTGATTCGAAAATTAAATCGTTGAACTAGGTTCATGAACCAAATGAGCAGAATATGAGCTAAAAACTAAGTTCGTTAACTAAATGATCTGAACTTGAACTATACATAGTTCGACTCGTTAGGTTGATGAGTCAATTTGATTATATATGAGATAGATTATATTGTCTTTAAGAGTAGGTGTAACCTTTCTCATAACATACCGTTAATATTGTTTCCCAAGTCGCGATTACTTTGCTCTCCACGGTAATCCTCTTGGGTCCCAACATAAACCATCTTACTAAGATTCTCTTTAATCCAAGATGCTTACTCTGTCTCTTAATACGAACCACTTCTGATCCATATCACTACACTTCCGTTACTAAATGGAGTTCATTCTTCCTCTAACATAATACCTTATACGGTTCCTTGGGCAAGTTAACAAATTCCAAATTGACCTCTCACCGAAAATAGAAATCCTGATGTGTTACCTTGAACTTAAACTCTCTACATAACTAAATGTATGCAATTCGTCTTCTAATCTTCGTTCGGCGCACACTTGTTTCATTGAAGCATGTAACACATTCTTGTGTTCCTTCTCACGCTTCTCCACTTCTTTAGGTTCCCATAAAAGCCGAACATCCTTAAGTCTCAACTTTAACCAGTCAGAAGATAATATTCCGAACACACTCCTTAAGGTACTCTCGTCCATTCAAGATACCATAGCGACCTTAGAAACTGAAGCACCAATACTTATCTCACTTCCGGACTTTACGTCACACATTCCATCATACAACCTTTCTTTTCCACGGAATGAGATTACTTGAAATCCTTATCCAATCGTCTGATAGAGATCCTTAACTTTCAGACTCCATTCATTCCAAAGGATTGCTTGAACAACACGACACTCTTAAATCCCATGCTACCCAAAACACAACTTCTACCAAAACCTCAACAGAGTTGACCAAAACTCCACACCACTAACTCTTGGCTTGAGCCTACCCATTTAGTACAAGTTACGACAACACTTCGGAGTCCTCGTGGTCGCTCAACCATGATTCTACCTATCACATACATAGTATTAGGTTGATCAGACCCACCACTACATAGTATGATATTAAGATTCATGATGGCAAGACCCACTTAAGAGGAAGGAATAGATTTACTTATGATGTTTCAAGGCTAGGTCGAGAACACGACCTGCTCTGATACCAACTGTAATGCCCTGTATAATATACATCTAGAATAATACAATACAAGCATTTTATTTGGTACTGACATATCAAAAGCGCCTAACGGCATCGTTCACATACTTGTCCATTTCTAAAACATAAAAACAACACATGGCACAAGTCATGGAAACTAGCCAAAATAATAAAACTAAGAATGATATACAATATCCTCAATTGTATACAATAAAATAATACACAACGGAATAAGCTTAACTAAGCTTCTCTTGAAACATCCGAGCATCGCTCCACTTGTAACCAAACCTGCACCTGAAATATAGAAACTATAGTCAGGTGAGATACATCAAATCTCAGTGAGTTCCCTATCCTATAGGTCCTCTCGGCCTTACAAGGTTCTATCAATCCTAACTCAAGTCAAGGGGAAGGGAAAAATGACCTTGAGTGCGCAACCTCACAAACTCACACTATATGGAAACATGTCATGAGTTCTTCAACTCAAAATATCACTAATCGATAACGACACCAAGGCATCCCCTTTTCCCGTCCGCTTCTACGTCTAGAAGTTGACCCGAGTCATGGATCCTGGTAACCTACTTGACATACGAATGGATTCGGGTTCTACGGGCCATAAACCGTTATGAACCGTCGCTTCACACGGGCCATAAACCGTCGCAAGCATATGCTCCCAGAGCGCCATTCATACTGCACGCGGGAATCAAACCTGCCAAGTAGTTGTGCACATGTTTCAGAGGAGCTCGAGACCCATGAAACACACTCACAAGATAACCGGTTACGATTACGTGATCTCACACACAAACGTGATTGTATTTGACAATCACAAGGCCACAATGCCTTAAGGCCACATTCGCCTTTTCTCAAAAACATAACAATTACACATGTTCCATACTAGCGTTTCACTCAATTCTATACCATTCGGCAATGGACCCACGCCTCGGCCTCTCTTGCACGAGCGTTGTCATTACGTTGTCTACTCTAGGCCAGAACTCGTCAATGAATGCACGAGCGTCGCCATCCAGAGTTTCTATCACAATTCTAATTACACCCTAGAATTATACCATTCGTTTTGGGGTCAAGTTTCCTCACTCTTCCTAATTCATATTAACATGCATATTATCTCATTCATATTAACAACAACATTAAATAGATATGGCATAACACAATATTACAAATAAATACATATAATCACACATCACATAACACATCACTTTTGGTTTCCCTCCGGTTCATTTAATCGGGTATCGAAACCAATATTTCTCACTCTTATCTCGTAGGATATTCCCACAGCTTTACATCGGCTATAAATATGCCTCGATCGGATTCACGATCCAAAAGATGTCAATTCCGACATTCCGCAAAACATTACTTTCCTTCATTTTCCACTAAATAAAATATCCCACATCATACCCAAGAACGCCCCGATCCGAGTTACGGATCAAAAGTTATGAAGGAAACAAGTTAGATGTTATGTCATGTTCGCAATGCGAAGAAGTCAGCGAGTGCTCGCTACTCATTCGCAGTGCGAAGCTGCCAGCGAATGCCTAGCCAACACTTGTTCGCTGCACCATTCGCAGTGCGAATGTCTGGCGAACAGAGGCAGAACCAAAACAAGCTAAGGTTCACAGTGCGAACCACTGGCGAACGTCTGGCGAACATTCGCCTCCTCATTCGCCGTGCGAACGTCCAGCGAGTGCACGATTTCCCCTTCGCTGGGGGATTCGCAGTGCGAATCTGGGAAAATTGGGTTTTCCAGCAGCGTGAAAACAGAGCTAGGTTACCAATTTCTCATCCCAAAACTTCACCAACATGCAAAACATACATTTACAGATGATCATACATGGCTAATGATTATACTACACAGTTTATAACTCATTTTATCCGTTAACTTTCATCGATTACCAATTTAAGCCATTTCTCACAAAACCTAACTTAAGCTCAAATCATCTCTCATTCTAGGACTTAAGTTTCTATCTAGAACCCACCTGATAATCGAAGAGGAGTTTGAAGAAGATGATGAATTGATGATCCATGAACTTCTTCTTCCCAAGTTCTTCTTCTTGCCTTTCCTTCCTTCTCTTTTCTTCTTTCTCCTTTCTTTCTATCTTTTCTTTTCTTAACAAACATATATATATATATATATATATATATATATATATATATATATATATATATATATAATACCAATATTATATAATATAATCCGATAGAGTAAAATATCTCCAATTGATATACTTAAAGTACTTAGAGGGTTCCATTAATCCAATTTACCAAGGATATAACACATAGATGCTCATCTGATCTCATCTGATTTCCAATTGAGCATCTAGATAATACGGGGTATTACACTCTCCCCCCCTTAAATTGAAATTCGCCCCCGAATTTCCTCTATTCGGCAATAACCACCAATGATATCCTGGTCTTAGCTTCACACTTAATCTTACTGCATTAACATTCCTGACCTAATCTGATTCCAATCTTGACTTCAAAATCCAAACTCCTTGTTTTCCACAAAGTATCAAAGCTTCACGTCCTTAGTCTTACTCTTATTCCAGTATTGGGTTAACTTTCAACTTGCTTTTTCCCCATACTTCATCTGTTGCTCCCTACTACAACACTTGATCATATCTTACCTTCGGAAAGAATGTACCATTTCATACTCCTCTATTGAGTCACAACAAAATCCTAACACCCTATCTTGGTTTAGAACAACCACCACTCATCACCTCTTTGCAATGTAAATCAGTGATCCCTTAACTTCATACAATTTTCAACAACTATCCATCCATAAATCCTTCAACATCCAGAACCACTTCACCATTCGTCAAACGACTTCTTTACCAGTTCCATCTGGTCAGATGCTGTACATGGTACTCATTAAATCCGATATTTCATCCCTTTCGTATCACACCCAAAAGATAATTCTGTTAGAACATGATCTTCTTACTTCCATCCTTGCATTGTACATCTGGTATTGTTTGGACACCGACAATTGCCAAGTAGACAGGAATGTCGTTTCCATCTTTACAAGTAACAATCTTCCAAATCCCTACCATTCTTACCAACTCTTTCATCTGTCCTATTCCACTTCGTAATCAGTCTTAACAGTAGAACATTACGAATTCTTAAGCATTACCAAGTAGCTAACAATCTGCAGTGAAACACACCTTTCCACTGAGGTCCCTTACAAACCGTGGTACAAGAAACTTATTGGCGTCTTATGGTAAAACAATTTCCTCGCCAACACACAATATCTTAACATCGGTCCAACACTCCCCAGACGATAAAGACACAAGAGTTACACTGCGACAACCATAAGATATACAACTCCAATTCCATTCTAATTCGAAATCAATATACCCAAAATAGTTTAACAACCTCCGGTTCTGGTCACCACATTCCAAAAATCGATTCTTCTTACGGTTTCCGACTTACTCAAGGCTTCTGTCGTCACCAATCTCCACCACTGTCAATGTAACACCATCACGAAACTTCAAACATATACGAATCACCACTTATCAAAACTTTAACCATTCAAAACGAGATTGTGAGTTTCCATACTACTCACCAATCGACACACAACACTCTACACGTACACACACCCTAAAAGGACATGCCACGTTTCTCAATTGAATCCACTTTTCTCATTCGTTCCGTTCCACAAACGATTCCAAGTTACATGCTTAACTTCGGAACGTCCAATTCTTACTCGTACTTGGAAAGGTAACTTTCAAATTCCTTCTCTTGGTCAAACACAATTGCACACAACTAGTACCACTTTCACGGAGTCCAAAATACCAACTGTTCATACCTTACTAATACCCTAAATTAAATTACCGAAACGATCTTTACAAGATCTACACTTCGAGAATATTTTCCAACTTCGTCCTTAAGACTCACATCAGTAGGGATAACTATATACTTAAGACTTTTTCCTACTTAACACAATTCACAAGATTACTTCCTCGAAGTCAAACTCCCTTGTCATCTGATAGATGATCAACTATGCAACACCCTTTCAGAAGTCCCAATTTCAAAACACAATTCCATCTTTCATTCACTTGCCATCCTGTTTTCCAATCACACGATACTCTACAATCGGGGTAACAAAAATGCAGATGATAGTTTTCAAGGGATTTCATAATATACCCACACGTTACTCGATTAACCATCTGAGCTAATCAGTTAGCTCCTCAAAATTCAACGTAAAACACCTTCCGAGCATGTGTTAATCGGTTAACACTGCTACAGAACAAAACCAGTTTCTTCTGAATTCAAAAGCATCCCTGCTCAAACCATTAATCCGATTTGTTCTAACTTGGAATATCATTCTCAACTCGCGACTTCTTCACTTATATAACATTTACCAACCATGATCGACTCAAGGTAAGACCGACAAAATCAAAACAGGCAGACGACACACTCCCACCAATTGACAAGGCAAAATTCCAAATTCTGACGAGGTCACACTACAAAGCTTCAGCGAAATAGTTCCTCTATGCTTAAACAACTACACTTACGAAAAGTCAAAAAGACGACGTTCCAAGGTTTGAGCCACAACTCATACTTGATTGATCCATAAGGAAAACTCAACACGCCACCATCATACGATACCACGAAAGCGATGGACATAACCTGCAACACACCACCTTATTCCCTCACTTGAATTCCTTGGTGAGAAAATACTAGCAACCAAGTTCTTAGTCCAACAAAAGGTAGATTCTGAATAATCTGATTATTCACAATTACAGAGGTTTCTCTATACTTGTAACTAAATCGGGGCAATGCATTCTCTTGAAGAACCTTTCCACCATTTCGTACACACTAACCGGGATTTCTTACCCTTTACTATCCATTGAACATCCCACGTAAACCAAATTACGTAATGGAAAATCCGCAACTGACAATTCTCATCAACTATTAACAAAACCCTTTCAGTATAAATCGTTCTGTGATTTTCACTTAGTCCGTAATAGGTCCTGAGTTGCTTTTCGTTGATTTACCACAATCTTGCTTCTGAAAAGATACAGTACTCACTACTCCACAAGGTACGTCCCTTCACACTTGTCTCACGAATAATAATCCATCCCTTACACTTGTGACCACGATGCTACTACTACGCTTGTTCTTACTACCAAGGTGTAACCTTTCTCATAACATACCGTTAATACCGTTTCCCACGTCGCGATTACTTTGCTCTCCACGGTAATCCTCTTGGGTCCCAACATAAACCATCTTACTAAGATTCTCTTTAATCCAAGATGCTTACTCTGTGTCTTAATACGAACCACTTCTGATCCATATCACTACACTTCCGTTACTAAATGGAGTTCATTCTTCCTCTAACATAATACCTTATACAGTTCCTTGGGCAAGTTAACAAATTCCAAATTGACCTCTCACCGAAAATAGAAATCCTGATGTGTTACCTTGAACTTAAACTCTCTACATAACTGAATGTATGCAATTCGTCTTCTAATCTTCGTTCGGCGCACATTTGTTTCATTGAAGCATGTAACACATTCTTGTGTTCCTTTTCACGCTTCCCCACTACTTTAGGTTCCCATAAAAGCCGAACATCCTTAAGTCTCAACTTTAACCAGTCAGAAGATATTATTCCGAACACACTCCTTAAGGTACTCTCGTCCATTCAAGATACCATAGCAACCTTAGAAACTGAAGCACCAATACTTATCTCACTTCCGGACTTTACGTCACACATTCCATCATACAACTTTTCTTTTCCACGGAATGAGATTACTTGAAATCCTTATTCAATCGTCCGATAGAGATCCTTAACTTTCAGACTCCATTCATTCCAAAGGATTGCTTGAACAACACAACACTCTTAAATCCCATGCTACCCAAAACACAACTTCTACCAAAACCTCAACAGAGTTGACCAAAACTCCACACCACTAACTCTTGGCTTGAGCCTACCCTCTTAGTATAAGTTACGACAACACTTCGGAGTCCTCGTGGTCGCTCAACCATGATTCTACCTATCACATACATAGTATTAAGTTGATCAGACCCACCACTACATAGTATGATATTAAGATTCATGATGGCAAGACCCACTTAAGAGGCATGAATAGATTTACTTATGATGTTTCAAGGCTAGGTCGAGGACATGACCTGCTCTGATACCAACTGTAATGCCCTGTATAATATACATCTAGAATAATACAATACAAGCATTTTATTTGGTACTGACACATCAAAAGCGCCTAACGGCATCGTTCATATACTTGTCCATTTCTAAAACATAAAAACAACACATGGCACAAGTCATGGAAACTAGCCAAAATAATAAAACTAAGAATGATATACAATATCCTCAATTGTATATAATAAAAGAATACACAGCGGAATAAGCTTAACTAAGCTTCTCTTGAAACATCCGAGCATCGCTCCACTTGTAACCAAACCTGCACCTGAAATATAGAAACTATAGTGAGGTGAGATACATCAAATCTCAGTGAGTTTCCTATCCTATAGGTCCTCTCGGCTTTACAAGGTTCTATCAATCCTAACTCAAGTCAAGGGGAAGGGAAAAATGACCTTGAGTGCGCAACCTCACAAACTCACACTATATGGAAACATGTCATGAGTTCTTCAACTCAAAATATCACTAATCGATAACCACACCAAGGCATCCCCTTTTCCCGTCCGCTTCTACGTCTAGAAGTCGACCAGAGTCATGGATCCTGGTAACCTACTTGACATACGAATGGATTCGGGTTCTACGGGCCATAAACCGTTATGAACCGTCACTTCACACGGGCTATAAACCGTCACAAGCATATGCTCCCAGAGCGCCATTCATACTGCACGCGGGAATCAAACCTGCCAAGTAGTTGTGCACATGTTTCAGAGGAGCTCGAGACCTATGAAACGCACTCACAAGATAACTGGTTACGATTACGTGATCTCACACACAAACGTGATTGTATTCGACAATCACAAGGCCACAATGCCTTAAGGCCACATTCGCCTTTTCTCAAAAACATAACAATTACACATGTTCCATACTAGCGTTTCACTCAATTCTATACCATTCGGCAATGGACACACGCCTCGGCCTCTGTTGCACGAGCGTTGTCATTACGTTATCTACTCTAGGCTAGAACTCGTCAATGAATGCACGAGCGTCGCCATCCCGAGTTTCTATGACAATTCTAATTACACCCTAGAATTATACCATTCGTTTTGGGGTCAAGTTTTCTCACTCTTCCTAACTCATATTAACATGCATATTATCTCATTCATATTAACAACAACATTAAATAGATATGGCATAACACAATATTACAAATAAATACATATAATCACACATCACATAACACATCACTTTTGGTTTCCCTCCGGTTCATTTAATCGGGTATCGAAACCAATATTTCTCACTCTTATCTCGTAGGATATTCCCACATCTTTACATCGGCTATAAATATGCCTCGATCGGATTCACGATCCAAAAGATGTCAATTCCGACATTCCGCAAAACATTACTTTCCTTCATTTTCCACTAAATAAAATATCCCACATCATACCCAGGATTTTCACTGTTTATCCGATAGAGGGTCGTCATAGCTTTCTAATGACACCAAGAACGCCCCGATCCGATTTACGGATCAAAAGTTATGAAGGAAACAAGTTAGATGTTCTGTCATGTTCGCAATGCGAAGAAGTCAGCAAGTGCTCGCTACTCATTCGCAGTGCGAAGCTGCCAGCGAATGCCTAGCCAACACTTGTTCGCTGCACCATTCGCAGTGCGAATGTCTGGCGAACAGAGGCAGAACCAAAACAAGTTAAGGTTCGCAGTGCGAACCACTGGCGAACGTCTGGCGAACATTCGTCGTGCGAACGTCCAGCGAGTGCACGATTTCCCCTTCGCTGGGGGATTCGCAGTTCGAATCTGGGAAAATTTGGTTTTCCAGCAGCGTGAAAACAGAGCTAGGTTACCAATTTCTCATCCCAAAACTTCACCAACATGCAAAACATACATTTACAGATGATCATACATGGCTAATGATTATACTACACAGTTTATAACTCATTTTATCTGTTAACTTTCATCGATTACCAATTTAAGCCATTTCTCACAAAACCTAACTTAAGCTCAAATCATCTCTAATTCTAGGACTTAAGTTTCTATCTAGAACCCACCTGATAATCGAAGAGGAGTTTGAAGAAGATGATGAATTGATGATCCATGAACTTCTTCTTCCCAAGTTCTTCTTCTTTCCTTTCCTTCCTTCTCTTTTCTTCTTTCTCCTTTCTTTCTATCTTTTCTTTTCTTAACAAACATATATATATATATATATATATATATATATATATATATATATATAATACCAATATTATATAATATAATCCGATAGAGTAAAATATCTCCAATTGATATACTTAAAGTACTTAGAGGGTTCCATTAATCCAATTTACCAAGGATATAGCACATAGATGCTCATCTGATCTCATCTGATATCCAATTGAGCATCTAGATAATACGGGGTATTACAGTCTCCCCCCCTTAAATTGAAATTCGCCCCCGAATTTCCTCTATTCGGCAATAACCACCAATGATATCCTGGTCTTAGCTTCACACTTAATCTTACTGCATTAACATTCCTGACCTAATCTGATTCCAATCTTGACTTCAAAATTCCAAACTCCTTGATTTCCACAAAGTATCAAAGCTTCACGTCCTTAGTCTTACTCTTATTCCAGTATTGGGTTAACTTTCAACTTGATTTTTCCCCATACTTCATCTGTTGCTCCCTACTACAACACTTGGTCATATCTTACCTTCGAAAAGAATGTACCATTTCATACTCCTCTACTGAGTCACAACAAAATCCTAACACCTTATCTTGGTTTATAACAACCACCACTCATCACCTCTTTGCAATGTAAATCACTGATCCCTTAACTTCATACAATTTTCAACAACTATCCATCCATAAATCCTTCAACGTCCAGAACCACTTCACCATTCGTCAAACGACTTCTTTACCAGTTCCATCTGGTCAGATGCTGTACATGGTACTCATTAAATCCGATATTTCATCCCTTTCGTATCACACCCAAAAGATAATTCTCTTAGAACAAGATCTTCTTACTTCCATCCTTGCATTGTACATCTGGTATTGTTTGGACACCGACAATTGCCAAGTAGACAGGAATGTCGTTTCCATCTTTACAAGTAACAATCTTCCAAATCCCTACCATTCTGACCAACTCTTTCATCTGTCCTATTCCACTGCGTAATCAGTCTTAACAGTAGAACATTACGAATTCTTAAGCATTACCAAGTAGCTAACAATCTGCAGTGAAACACACCTTTCCACTGAGGTCCCTTACAAACCCGTGGTATAAGAAACTTATTGGCGTCTTATGGTAAAACAATTTCCTCACCAACACACTATATCTTAACATCGGTCCAACACTCCCCAGACGATAAAGACACAAGAGTTACACTGCGACAACCATAAGATATACAACTCCAATTCCATTCTAATTCGAATCAATATACCCAAAATAGTTTAACAACCTCCGGTTCTGGTCACCACATTCCAAAAATCGATTCTTCTTACGGTTTCCGACTTACTCAAGGCTTCTGTCGTCACCAATCTCCACCACTGTCAATGTAACACCATCACGAAACTTCAAACATATACGAATCACCACTTATCAAAACTTTAACCATTCAAAACGAGATTGTGAGTTTCCATACTACTCACCAATCCACACACAACACTCTACACGTACACACACCCTCAAAGGACATGCCACGTTTCTCAATTGAATCCACTTTTCTCATTCGTTCCGTTCCACAAACGATTCCAAGTTATATGCTTAACTTCGGAACGTCCAATTCTTACTCGTACTTGGAAAGGTAACTTTCAAATTCCTTCTCTGGGTCAAACACAATTGCACACAACTAGTACCACTCTCACGGAGTCCAAAATACCAACTGTTCATACCTTACTAATACCCTAAATTAAATTACCGAAACGATCTTTACAAGATCTACACTTCGAGAATATTTTCCAACTTCGTCCTTAAGACTCTCATCAGTAGGGATAACAATATACTTAAGACTTTCTCCTACTTAACACAATTCACAAGATTACTTCCTCGAAGTCAAACTCCCTTGTCATCTAAACAGATGATCAACTATGCAACACCCTTTCAGAAGTCCCAATTTCAAAACACAATTCCATCTTTCATTCACTTGCCATCCTGTTTTCCAATCACACGATACTCTACAATCGGGGTAACAAAAATGCAGATGATAGTTTTCAAGGGATTTCATAATATACCCACACGTTACTCGATTAACCATCTGAGCTAATCAGTTAGCTCCTCAAAATTCAACGTAAAACACCTTCCGAGCATGTGTTAATCGGTTAACACTGCTACAGAACAAAACCAGTTTCTTCTGAATTCAAAAGCATCCCTGCTCAAACCATTAATCCGATTTGTTCTAACTTGGAATATCATTCTCAACTCGCGGCTTCTTCACTTATATAACATTTACCAACCATGATCGACTCAAGGTAAGACCGACAAAATCAAAACAGGCAGACGACACACTCCCACCAATTGACAAGGCAAAATTCCAAATTCTGACGAGGTCACACTACAAAGCTTCAACGAAATAGTTCCTCTATGCTTAAACAACTACACTTACGGAAATTCAAAAAGACGACGTTCCAAGGTTTGAGCCACAACTCATACTTGATTGATCCATTAGGAAAACTCAACACGCCACCATCATACTATACCACGAAAGCGATGGACATAACCTGCAGCACACCACCTTATTCCCTCACTTGAATTCCTTGGTGAGAAAATACTAGCAACCACGTTCTTAGTCCAACAAAAGGTAGATTCCGAATAATCTGATTATTCACAATTACAGAGGTTTCTCTATACTTGTAACTAAATCGGGGCAATGCATTCTCTTGAAGAACCTTTCCACCATTTCGTACACACTAACCGGGATTTCTTACCCTTTACTATCCATTGAACATCCCACGTAAACCAAATTACGTAATGGAAAATCCGCAACTGACAATTCTCATCAACTATTAACAAAACCCTTTCAGTATAAATCGTTCTGTGATTTTCACTTAGTCCGTAATAGGTCCTGAGTTGCTTTTCGTTGATTTACCACAATCTTGCTTCTGAAAAGATACAGTACTCACTACTCCACAAGGTACGTCCCTTCACACTTGTCTCACGAATAATAATCCATCCCTTACACTTGTGACCACGATGCTACTACTACGCTTGTTCTTACTACCAAGGTGTAACCTTTCTCATAACATACCGTTAATACCGTTTCCCACGTCGCGATTACTTTGCTCTCCACGGTAATCCTCTTGGGTCCCAACATAAACCATCTTACTAAGATTCTCTTTAATCCAAGATGCTTACTCTGTGTCTTAATACGAACCACTTCTGATCCATATCACTACACTTCCGTTACTAAATGGAGTTCATTCTTCCTCTAACATAATACCTTGTACGATTCCTTGGGCAAGTTAACAAATTCCAAATTGATGTCTCACCGAAAATAGAAATCCTGATGTGTTGCCTTGAACTTAAACTCTCTACATAACTGAATGTATGCAATTCGTCTTCTAATCTTCGTTCGGCGCACACTTGTTTCATTGAAGCATGTAACACATTCTTGTGTTCCTTCTCACGCTTCTCCACTACTTTAGGTTCCCATAAAAGCCGAACATCCTTAAGTCTCAACTTTAACCAGTCAGAAGATATTATTCCGAACACACTCCTTAAGGTACTCTCGTCCATTCAAGATACCATAGCGACCTTAGAAACTGAAGCACCAATACTTATCTCACTTCCAGACTTTACGTCACACATTCCATCATACAACTTTTCTTTTCCATGGAATGAGATTACTTGAAATCCTTATCCAATCGTCCGACAGAGATCCTTAACTTTCAGACTCCATTCATTCCAAAGGATTGCTTGAACAACACAACACTCTTAAATCCCATGCTACCCAAAACACAACTTCCACCAAAACCTCAACAGAGTTTACCAATACTCCACACCACTAACTCTTGGCTTGAGCCTACCCTCTTAGTACAAGTTACGACAACACTTCGGAGTCCTCGTGGTCGCTCAACCATGATTCTACCTATCACATACATAGTATTAGGTTGATCAGACCCACCACTACATAGTATGATATTAAGATTCATGATGGCAAGACCCACTTAAGAGGCAGGAATAGATTTACTTATGATGTTTCAAGGCTAGGTCAAGGACACGACCTGCTCTGATACCAACTGTAATGCCCTGTATAATATACATCTAGAATAATACAATACAAGCATTTTATTTGGTACTGACACATCAAAAGCGCCTAACGGCATCGTTCACATACTTGTCCATTTCTAAAACATAAAAACAACACATGGCACAAGTCATGGAAACTAGCCAAAATAATAAAACTAAGAATGATATACAATATCCTCAGTTGTATACAATAAAAGAATACACAGCGGAATAAGCTTAACAAAGCTTCTCTTGAAACATCCGAGCATCGCTCCACTTGTAACCAAACCTGCACCTAAAATATAGAAACTATAGTGGGGTGAGATACATCAAATCTCAGTGAGTTCCCTATCCTATAGGTCCTCTCGGCTTTACAAGGTTCTATCAATCCTAACTCAAGTCAAGGGGTAGGGAAAAATGACCTTGAGTGCGCAACCACACAAACTCACACTATATGGAAACATGTCATGAGTTCTTCAACTCAAAATATCACTAATCGATAACCACACCAAGCCATCCCCTTTTCCCGTCCGCTTCTACGTCTAGAAATCAACCCGAGTCATGGATCCTGGTAACCTACTTGACATACGAATGGATTCGGGTTCTACGGGTCATAAACCGTTATGAATCGTCGCTTCACACGGGCCATAAACCGTCACAAGCATATGCTCCTAGAGCGCCATTCATACTGCACGCGGGAATCAAACTTGCCAAGTAGTTGTGCACATGTTTCAGAGGAGCTCGAGACCCATGAAACGTACTCACAAGATAACCGGTTACAATTACGTGATCTCACACACAAACGTGATTGTATTCGACAATCACAAGGCCACAATGCCTTAAGGCCACATTCGCCTTTTCTCAAAAACATAACAATTACACATGTTCCATACTAGTGTTTCACTCAATTCTATACCATTCGGCAATGGACATACGCCTCGGCCTCTCTTGCACGAGCGTTGTCATTACATTATCTACTCTAGGCCAGAACTCGTCAATGAATGCACGAGCGTCGTCATCCAGAGTTTCTATCACAAATCTAATTACACCCTAGAATTATACCATTCGTTTTGGGGTCAAGTTTCCTCACTCTTCCAAACTCATATTAACATGCATATTATCTCATTCATATTAACAACAACATTAAATAGATATGGCATAACACAATATTACAAATAAATACATATAATCACACATCACTTTCGGTTTCCCTCCGATTCATTTAATCGGGTATCGAAACCAATATTTCTCACTCTTTTCTCGTAGGATATTCCCACAGCTTTACATCGGCTATAAATATGCCTCGATCGGATTCACGATCCAAAAGATGTCAATTCCGACATTCCGCAAAACATTACTTTCCTTCATTTTCCACTAAATAAAATATCCCACATCATACCCAAGATTCTCACTGTTTATCATATAGAGGGTCGTCATAGCTTTCTAATGACACCAAGAACGCCCCGATCCGAGTTACGGATCAAAAGTTATGAAGGAAACAAGTTAGATGTTCTGTCATGTTCGTAATGCGAAGAAGTCAGCGAGTGCTCGCTACTCATTCGCAGTGCGAAGCTGCCAGTGAATGCCTAGCCAACACTTGTTCGCTGCACCATTCGCAGTGCGAATGTCTGGCGAACAGAGGCAGAACCAAAACAAGCTAAGGTTCACAGTGCGAACCACTTGCGAACGTCTGGCGAACATTCGCCTCCTCATTCACCGTGCGAACGTCCAGCGAGTGCACGATTTCCCCTTCCCTGGGGGATTTGCAGTCCGAATCTGGGAAAATTGGGTTTTCCAGCAGCGTGAAAACAGAGCTAGGTTACCAATTTCTCATCCCAAAACTTCACCAACATGCAAAACATACATTTACAGATGATCATACATGGCTAATGATTATACTACACAGTTTATAACTCATTTTATCCGTTAACTTTCATTGATTACCAATTTAAGCCATTTCTCACAAAACCTAACTTAAGCTCAAATCATCTCTAATTCTAGGACTTAAGTTTCTATCTAGAACCCACCTGATAATCGAAGAGGAGTTTGAAGAAGATGATGAATTGATGATCCGTGAACTTCTTCTTCCCAAGTTCTTCTTCTTTCCTTTCCTTCCTTCTCTTTTCTTCTTTCTCCTTTCTTTCTATCTTTTCTTTTCTTAACAAACATATATATATATATATATATATATATATATATATATATATATATATATATATATATATATATATATATATATATATATATATATATATATAATACCAATATTATATAATATAATCCGATAGAGTAAAATATCTCCAATTGATATACTTAAAGTACTTAGAGGGTTCCATTAATCCAATTTACCAAGGATAGAGCACATAGATGCTCATCTGATCTCATCTGATATCCAATTGAGCATCTTGATAATATGGGGTATTCCACTATATAAAAGAGATGGTTTTGTGCATCATTTTATTCATCGTTATCATTAGTTATATTTATTATTTTTGATAAACAAAATAATAATCTTTTTGGTTCAAAACAAATAATCAAAATAATATTCTTTATATTGTTGTTAAATTAAATATAATAAATATAAATATTAAATTACTAATTAAATTGTATACAATAAAAAAATTTATTTGTGATACTAATAAAAGAAATCAAATCTTAATAAAATATTTATAATTAACTATAATTAAAGTTGTTCACAATTAAATTTGATAATGAAAATAATAAAAATTTAAAATTTATATTATTTCTGAAAATTAGAAAATACCATATAATATGCCAGATAATATGCTATTGTAAAAAAAAGTCATATGATATTTTATTCCAAATATTAAAAACACAAAATAAAATTTTTAAAAAAATTAATTTTATTTTCTAAAAAATGCCATGATTAAAAAAACATATGTTGGTATAATATTTCTATTAAAGTATATTTTAAAATGTTCCCGATTAAATGCAATAATGATTATAATAAATATTTAAAATTTATATTATTAACATTTTTAACCAAAATTGAATTAATTTAATTAAATTCAATTATATTAATTTTTAATTTTATTACTGAACAATATAATTACATAAAATTTATAACTATTTATTTTATAATGAAAGTTAAAAAAATTTCAATTTCATCTGTGCATAAAATTGAAACATTTATATCATTTAAAAAATATAATAGACTATTTTTTAGATTATGAAAGAAAACGGAAAAATGAATGGAAATGAGTTACACATTGTTTTGAATATAATAATAATAATATTCAATACTACTTTAAGTTTCATTATAACTCATAATACATACAAGTTATAACTAATAGATATGATTGCTTACTTACATACTAAATAATTGAATAATTCAATTTTATTATAGTTACGAATTAATTGGCATTTAATTGTATTATAATTTAAAATTAATATTCATTTATTATTATGAAAATTATTATTATTATTATAAATCTTCATATTAATTTTTTTTAAATAATCAATATATATGATTTACTTATATATTATTATTATTATTACTATTATTATTATTATTATTATTATTATAAACATTTTAAATAATAAATATAGATATTAAATGAATAATTAAATTGTATTCAATCAAAAAAAAAAATTTTATTATTAGGAGAATTATTTTTACAACATTAAAAACCTCAGGCATAAAAAATATGTATAATGTATTATATATTAATCATTATGTAAAATATTAAAAAGATTAAATATTTTTCATTTATATAGATATAAATAAAAATAAATATTTCTATAAAAAAATATTCATAATCAATTTTATTACAGTTCATCTATCACCATTTAATATATATTATAGTTATATGAATATTGCAATCCAGTAATTAAAATATTCAAATAAAATTAATTTGAAACATAAAAAAGTAATTTAGTCTCCGTAAAAAATAATTTGTTTGTAAGACTATAAATTATATTTAAAGCTATTTAAAATTAAATTCAATTATGAAAATAATAAATACTTAAATTTTGATTAATACTGAAAATTAAGAAATGCATATCAATAATAAATATGCTATTTTATTTTACTTGAACATTAAAAAATAAAAAATAAAAAAAAAAAATATATATATATATATATATATATATATATATATATATATATATATATATATATATATATATAATATTAATACCATATATAATAAAATTTTACAAAAATAAAATATTTTTTTATAAATATCTTAAAAAATACGTATATAATTATTATTATGAATATTTATACCATTTTTTAAAAAATATAACACATAAAATAATGACAATAAAAAAATTAACCTATTTTTTAAATCATGAAATATAACTGATGAATTTATGGACTTGAGTTTTTTTTACGTATTTAATTATTGACAATTTCAATTTTGTAATAAACCATTTTTACAATCGCGCATCGTAAAATTATAATTTCTTAATATTATTATTTGATAATATTAACCATTTTACAATCGCGCATCGTAAATTAATTTGATAATATGCAACGGTTAAACATTTTAAGTAAAATGTTTCCTTTTCTATCATATTGTTTTCTATATTATAATTCATAATAAATTATTATAATTATATTTTTTTAACCATATATTTAAAAATAATAATAATTAAAATTCAATATAAATAAAATTAAAATTAATTTACAATCGCGCATAGAATTAATTTTTAATATTGATATTAACTTTTTTAATATCACACGATAACAACGATCATATTAACTATATTTCAATATTACTAGACAATCAGTAATGGAAAATTTAATCTTAGATCTTAACACTGAGCGTGATGATTGGTTACTTCGAGTCAGAGTTATTCGATTGTGTGACGTTTATAATCTGCGAAATGATGAAGACCAAACATTCGTAGAAATGATTTTGTTAGATGAGAAGGTATTAATTTTTTATCCAAAATTTTGAATTTGTTGTTAACAAATATACTTTTATATTCTAAATGTTTAACATTATTATTTTTTTCTTTAAAAAATGATTGATTTTAATATTTTATTGCTATAGTTTTTTTTCTTCATGGAACTCCTTTACATGCAACGATAAACAAATATCCTATACCACAATTTTGAGAATTGATAAAAGAGAGAAATTTATATACCATACAAAATATAAAAATAGTTTCCGCTAATGAAACATACAAACCAGTCAAAGGCTTAAAAAAGGCATGGTTTTTGCGAACGACTGCTGTAACAATTATTCAAGACTCAGGATCCACATTTCCACGCCATTATTTTGAATTTGTTACCATAGAAACAATTTCAAAAAGAATTGGAAACAACGATGTTCTTTCCGGTAGTGTTATACACAAGTTACCCTGCAACAATATAAATTATATTATATAACTATATTTATATTTCTTTTCAGACATAGTTAGAGTGCTTCATGATATTATCCTCTGACGACGAGTCACTTCTCATACACAAATTAAAGACTCGAAAGTCCATTAAAGGAAAACACAGGAACAAAGCCTTATCTAAGAAAAAAATAACCATAAACCATAAAAATTGATTTTATTTTGAAGACATCTTTCATGTTTTATCATTTGATTTTATGTCTCACCTTACTTTTCCATTATTTATAAATGTATTATTTTCAATTAAAATTAAACTATTTTCTTTTGTTATGGTAATCTTATTATCTATATTATAGAGTTCTTATAACAAATAATATCTACCATAAATAAATTTTTATATTATTTCAGCAACTTCTATTTCCTATCTGCAGGATCTTCTGTACCACCCACGCATCACGCGGGTCCTATTCTAGTTAAATGTAATTGTGAGGGAAATTGAGAAGGAATGTTGAGTATTCTCTAAAAATACAATATAAAAATATTAATGACAGAATTTATGATAAAATAAAGACGTCGCAAAGTTTTTGTCACAAAAACGCTAGCTAAAGTGATTATTTTAATTTTGATATGTATCTTCAGATTTTCTATGCTCTATTCTAAATTATTTGGAGTGATGCATAAACCATTTGTTATGATGAGTGTTGAAATAATATATATATATATATATATATATATATATATATATATATATATATATATATACTATTTTGATTTTTTATTTTAATACAAAAGAATGTGCACGCGTGCACAAGTGTAAATAATAGTATGATTCTAAGATGGAGTAATATAAAAGAATATTTTATTCTTAATTTTTAAAATATGCCAGGTAAAAAATCGATATATGTGGACATTTATGAAGCTCATACACATTGATATAAAAGATATAGAAAAAGAACATGAATATTGCAATCAGGCGCGGAAGAATAATTCCAATGCAATTCTAGCGATGGAAACCCACCTCTAGATTTTCCTTTTCATAAGCCTAACATATTAGCATGCTCAATAGGATTTCCAGCTACAATTGATGTTGCAAGTGTTCCATGACCCTAAAAATCTATGAGACGAGACATCTTTGTTTCATCGTCGATAACATCATAATATCTTAGGCCAAATAATTTATTATACAAAACACACACACATATATATTGATTTGAAGGTTTTAGTTATGAGACTTTTTTTAACCTATGTCAAAATATTTGTTATTCTATTGTTTCTTTATATAAAGAAAGAGGTATTTAATTGTTAAGCTGTAATGCCCTGTATAATATATACCTTGAATAATATTATACAAGCATTTTATTTGGTACTGACACCATCATAAGTGCTTAATGGCGTAATTCACATACTTGACTGTTCTTAAAACTTAGACACAAGATATGGTACAAGATATGGAAACTAGCCAAAATAAAAACTAAGATCAATATACAATATCTCACTTGTATACAACAAATTTCACAGCGGAAAAACTAAAGCTAAGCTTTTCTTGAAACATCCAAGCATAGCTCCACTTGTTAATCAAACCTGCAAACAACGCCTGAAAAATAACAACAACAATGGGGTGAGATATTAATCTCAGTGAGTTCCCTATCTTATGGATTCTCTCGGCTTTACAGCGTTCTAGCCAATCCTAACTCAAGTCAAGGGGAAGGGAAAAGACCTTGAGTCCAGAATCTCACACTATATGGAAACATGTTCATGAGTCCGTTAACTCAAAATTTATCACTAATCGTAAACCTCGTCAAGGCATCCCCTTTCTCCCGTCCTCTTCTACGTCTAGAATTTGGAACGAGTCATGGACCCTCGTATATTTCTTGGCATACGAGATGGATTCTGAACAAAGGGACACATTATCACCTTAATTCGTCACTTCACGCGGTCCGTACACCGTCACAAGTCTCTTTACCATATAGGTTCCATTCGTACTATAAATGGGAATCAAACCTATCAAGAAATCGTGCATTCATTCTAGAGGAGCTCGTTACTCATGGAACTGCACATTCGCCTTAAGGCCCATACACCTCCTTCTCATAATTATAATATTTCATACATGTTCCATACTAGTGTCTTATTCTTTCCTAGACCATTACTCTGCAAAGATGCACCTTTCTACATCGAATGCACGAGCATCGTCATCTAGGTTCTCTATCAATTCCTAGCCCTTACTAGGTTCCACTATAGATTTATGGTGAAGTTTCCACACTCTTCCAATTCCGTATTTTAAACATGATTACTCTCTCAATCATAATTAACAATAATCGATTAGACAAAGCATAATACAATTTTGTAATAGAATTACATGTAATAATTCAATCATAAAGTTAACATAATTATTGGGTTCCCTCCGATTTATTTAATCGGGTATCGAAATCAATATTTTTCACTTTTATCACGTAAGATATTTTCATAGCTTTCCAACGGCTATCACTATGCCTCGATTAAAATTACGATCCAAAAGATATCAATTCTTAAACATTTTTTAAAAATCATAACAGTGGTAACCGGTTACCTCAAAATGAGTAACCGGTTACTCAAGCTGTACTGTTCAAAACAGAATCAAAATGAGAGTTAGAGGCACATTTTGGTAACCGGTTACCTCAAAGTGAGTAACCGGTTACTTTGTTCATTTTTCAAGTAAGACTTCAATTTTTCCTGCATGTAATCGGTTACCTCGAAGTGAGTAACCGGTTACCACTGAACCAGAAGCATAAAAACCTGTTTTTAATGGTGTAAACTCAAACTATAACCAAGCAAAACATGATTCATCCCAATAACAGGTATTATTCAGCAATTTCTCATATAATCCAATCATGTTATGCATTCTATTTCATGTTTTAACCATAGAAACAACATTCAACACATTTAATCAAAATCCACCATTTTTATTCAAAGTTCTAACCTAAGTTTCTACACTTAGGGTTCTAACTAGAACTCACCTATGAACAAGATGAAGAAGATTGTGAGATGATTTGATGAAGAATGAAGATGATTCAAGCTTTCCCTCTTCCTCTAGGTCTTCTTTCTCTTTTCTCCCTTTTTCTCTCTTTCTCCTCTTCCTCTTACTAACTTTATTCTTTTTCTTCTTCTTTCCCCACTTTCTTTCTCTTTCTCTTCCACAAATATATACATATAAACTTATTATATAATATAATCCAATAGAGTAAAACATCTTCAATTGATATTTTGTCGTCTCAAACCAATTGATCAATTATTAGAGTTACCTTAAATTACTTTCTTGAATTAATAATATTGATTTGTTCCTTTATGTTAATTTATCGATCTCTTCAGAGCTCACTAGTTGCTCTATTGATCCCAATTGACAATACATATAGCACTTGGAGGATTCCATTAATCTAATTATCCAAAGATAGAGTACACAAAAGCTCATCTGAACTCATCTGATATCCAATTGAGTGTTTAGAGAATATGGGGTGTTACACTCATCGCCCCCCCCCCCCCCCCTTAAATTGAAATTCGCCCTGAATTTTCTCCACCCAACAGTAACCAGAACTTGTATCCTTGGCTTAGATCCATACTTAACCTTTCTTCTGTTCAAATTTCTGACGTATTCCAATTCCAACTTGACTTCACAGACCAAAATCCTTATTTTCACAAATTATCAAACTTCGGGTCCTTAGTCATACTCTTGTTTCAATATTGGATTAACTTCTAACTTTGCTTCTTGATAACGCGAAATTATATCGTGGATTTGACTTGACTTGCATGAATTTTAGTTATGTTTTATTTGATTTTTCCTGATTTATGTTTTATATTACCCGTATTTATTTCTGTTTTCAGGTACTCGAGTCAGATCGAAATTTATCACAAAATAGAGAAAATATAGATGAATTGAAGAAGAAAATGAAGAAGATAGAAGAAAAAGAAATATTCATAAAAGAAAGAAAAGGAAGAAAAGAGAAAAAAAAAGAGGAAAAAAAAAAATAAAAGGGGTAGGGCCCGCCACCTTCCAATGTGGCGCCAGCCACTTAATGTGAGAGAGGGAGAGGTGGCGCAAGCCACCTAGTTTTTAGTAGAAGAAAAATTCCACTTTCCCTTTTATTTCTCCACTACCTCCTATATTTCCTTCACTACTTTTTAGTTCAACCGAGTCTTCCACTTCTCACGCAACATTTTCTCACGAAGCCACAACTGAGTATAAATATTAGAAGACGGTTTCAAAACTGGGGGAACTTTTTGGCCAGATTTTATTTTCTTTAGTTTTTAAGCAGTTTCATATTTACCATGTAAAAGTAATAGTTCTCCACATCAGGGAACTATTACCTATATAGTTTTAGGATTTATTTTTGTGAGTCAATTTCTGTACTTTGATTCGAAGCCTTCAGACGTATTACAATTCAGAATCTATTTAATTTCAGGTTCCCTTTATCGTTTATTTTACTGTTATTGCTTTCTTATTTTATCTGCTAGATCATGTTTAGTATTAAGTTTATTTATCGTAACTACGTGTTTGTTTTCCTATCCATGTCTTTCTAAATATTCTTGAGTCCGGCGTATGAGGACCGTTGTTACCGACGAGGCTCAGTAGAAAATAATAGGTGCGAACTTATGATTAAAATTTTGTTTTGGTTTTAATTTCCAAGTCTAATTTAAATAGCTTTGTCACGAGAGTGAGAGGTTATTTGACACGATTTTGTCACGAGAGTGAGAAATTAATTAAGGTTAGAGCCGGCACTGCGAGAGCGCGGGGTCGAACCGGATAGTGGATATTAGGCAACATATCTAAATTCAGCGAGAGCGCTTTAGATACGTTTAGGATATTATTGGCTTTCAAAATATATTTCCTAGTTACCGGGAGAGCGAGAGAAAAATCCTGGGATTAGGGAACATGACTTTAGTTAATACCACGAGAGCGTGAGACGGAGTTTTTAAGTCGGTATATTCTACGGAACTAAGTTATAGTTGTAATTAGTACCCGAATTCTACAAAGTCCTTTAGGAACGCAGAATCCATATTCCGGCCTCTCTTTATTATCGTATTTTCTAAGTTCATTTTTAGTTTTAGTTCTAGTTTCCTCTTAATTAAATATTCATTAACCTTAGCTTTACAAAGCGACAATAGATTACGGTAGGTTGACATTGGTCTCTGTGGGTTCGACAATCTTTTATATTACTTCGATAAATCCGTGCACTTGCAGACGCATCACTTCTCCTCAATTCATCTGCTGTTCCATACTAAAACACTTGGTCGCATCTTTCCTTTGGAAGAATATACCATTCTTACTCTTCTACTGAGTCACAGCCAAAACCATACCATCTTATCTTGATTTGGGATAACAACACTCATCAAATCTTTGCGAGGTAACTCAATGATTCCTTATCTTCATACAATAACTGACTACTATCCTTTCATAAATCCTTTATCATTCAAAACCACATCATAATTAGTTAAACGACTTCTTTACCAGTTCTATCTATTCTGATGTTGTACACTGAAAGGTAACACACTTAGAACAGGACTTTCTTACTTCCATACTTGTAAGCAATAATCCTCAAATCCCTATAGCCTAACTGAACCTTTCATCTGGCACCTTCCACTGCGTAAGCCAAATTCTAACAGTGGAACATCACGGATTCTTAAGCACTACTAGGTAGCTAACAGTCCACGGAGAAACACACTTATCCACTGGGATCCTTACTAACCAACGGCACAAGAAACTTATTGACGTCTTATGGTAGAACGATTTCCTCGCAAATACACAATATTATACCATCGGTCTGTAGCGTACGATTTTTGTCGGTGACGCGACCACCTTATCGCCATGTGGTTTTTCCTTAAGAATCTTTCTTGCTAAGAGAAGGACAGTGGCATAGATGTAAATAATCCAGAGGCTTGCCGCTTACAGCAATTAGATGAAAGAGAGGATTTGCCAGGATAAAAGATAGACGACAGCTTGGATTTCTCCATCAATAAGTGCGCCACTTATGGCAGTTATCTGGGATTAGGGTTTGTTTTGATTTTTTGTGTGATGGACAGAGAAATGTCTTCCTAGAGAGATTTTGATTTCCTTTGAGGGGATGTTGATTTTGTATGTGCCTTGGTCAAAGCCCAAGGTTGAAGCAAAGAGATTGACTGACTCCACTGGGGAAGTCCTTATACAAAGCCTAAGAGGAGGCTAGAAAAGACTGACTCAACAAAAGAGTGTTTTTGTGGTGTCTTGTACCATGCCCAAGATTGAGGCTAAAAGAGATTTGACTCTTTTGGGGATATCATTATACAAAGCCTAAGAGGAGGCTGAAAGTTAACTTTTCCGGGGAAAAATTTTGTCTGTCTTGTACAAAGCCCAAGATTGAGGCTGAATTGGGAAACTGACTCTATTGGTGAGAGGTTTTATGTATCTTGTACAAAGCCCTAGATTGAGCCTGAAGGGAGATTGACTCTGCTGGAGAGTATGATTTGTCTTGTACAAAGCCCAAGGTTGAGGCTGAAAAGAGAGATTGACTCTGCTTAGGGAGATTTATTCCCAAATCCTAAAAGAAGGCTGGGAGGAATTGACCCTGCTGGGAAGATATTTATCCAGAGCTTAAGAGAGGGTTTAGAAGATTTTGACATTGTTGGAGAAAGTTTATATATTTCTTGTACAAAGCCCAAGATTGAGGCTAAAAGGAGATGACTTAGCTGAGGATATTTCAGGTGTCTTGTACAAAGCCCAAGATTGAGGCTGAAAAGATCTGACTGACTCAACAAGAAAGTGTTTTTTATTTGACTCAACAAGAGATGTTTTTATCTGTCTTACACAAAGCCCAAGATTGAGGCTAAAAGAGGTTGACTCAACAAGAGAGTGTTTTTTGTTTGACTCAACAAGAGAGTGCTGAAAAATGTGATTGACTCAACAAGAGAGTGCTATTTTTTTTATCTGCCTTATACAAAGCCCAAGGGTGAGGCTAAAATGGTTGACTCAACAAGAGAGTGCTGAAAGGAGATTGACTCAATGAGAGAGTTCTGAAAAGGTGATTGACTCAACAAGAGAGTGCTTTTGAGGCTAAATCTGCTAAGGAGAATCATTATACAAAGCCTAAGAGAAGGCTATCTTCTGCTGAGGATTATTGAGATCCAGAGGCAGGTCCAAAGTGGGGAATCAATTTTGGCTGAGGATTACAGAAGAGTTGAGGTATCAGATGCCTTGAGGTTCTGATACAAGTTTATTGATGACCCTAGCTGGGGAAATTTAGGATAAAGATTGACTTTTAGAACCTATGAGGGTTTTAACTCTACTGGAGTTTGATTAAATGAGCAGGGTTTCTCCTGTGCTTGTAGGGAACTTGAGAATGCCTTTGAGATCCAAGAGGAGATTAGACTATCCAAGTTTATTGGTATGAAAGGTTTATCTTTGTATGATGCCCAAGAGGAGGTTGGTTCTTTAAGGGATGAGAATCAACCCTTAAATTGGTTTGAGGTTTTGACTCTTTGGAAAGACTGCTCTAACAAAGGATGACTAAGTTCTGTCCTATGCCTTTAAGAGGTCTTCAGGGTCCTTGCATTAAGCCCAAGAGAAGGCATGAGAACTTCTAAGAAGCCGGAGGGTCCTTGTACAAAGCCCAAGAGGAGGCTAAGATGCTTTAAGGAAGCATGTGGGTCCAAACTTAAGAAAAGTTCAAGAAAAATTTCACTGGGAATAATCTTTTCTTTAGTGAACAGTTCTAGGGTTTGAAGAAATTCAAGAGAGGTTTCACCGGGAATTAATCCTCTCTAGGGAAAATGAATTTCTTTGAAAATTTTCTAACAGTGACAGTCTGAGAAAAGTTTCATCGGGAATAATGCCTTTCTCTTTGTTCCATATTGTATAAGCCCAAGAGAAGGCAAGACTGTATCTGGAATTCCTATGGGGAACTAGTTTTGACTGTGTTGAGAGAGTGACCACTGGCTTTATCTAATCCTAGACCTAATTGCCGGGGAAAACTCTAAGCAGATAATATACAAGCATATATACAGATGAAATATATACTTTATGTAAAAGAGGGTAGGAGGACTTACAGGTGAGCAAGCTTTCAGCACAAACAAAAATATATATGTGCAAGTGTATAAAAGAAAGTTGTTTAAAACTTACAGGTGAGCAAGCTTCCATTGTAACAGTTGTATGGTTAGTTATTCAAGAAATTACATAAAGTTTTGATAACAATTATGAATTTGAACCTCAATCAAAAGGGATGGTTATTTTGAAAAGATTGGGGCATACACTTAAGGAGAGGCCCAAAGAATTGTTTATTTACAAAGGGATGGGTCTTACAACTCGAGGAGAGGCCCAAATAAAAAACAGTAATCGTACCGTTGATCTGAAAATTATATCGGGACTTATAAAATGACTGAGGCCCAAAAAGGTTTTCTGTACAAAGAGATGGATCTTACAACTCAAGGAGAGGCCCAAGGTGTTTGAAAAAGAAAAGAAATGGGACTTACAACACAAGGGTAGGCCCAGATGATTTTTGTTTTGAAATGGCGATCGCGCTGAGATTTCTGAAAACGTGTCAGGACTTATACAATGACTGAGGCCCAAATTATTTTGTATTTACAAAGGGGATGGGTCTTACATTCAATTAGAGGTCCAAGAGTTTTAAAATATAAGAAAGGTGGGACTTACAACACAAAGGAGGCCCAGGTTAAAATTGTTCGAAAATGGCGGGACTTATACAATGACTGAGGCCCAAATTATTTTATGTACAAGGGGGTTGGGTCTTACACTCTATTAGATGCCCAAAAGTTTATTTTTGTACAAGGGATTGGGCTTACAACTCAGGGAGAGGCCCATGGTTTTAAAATATAAGAGAGGTTGGGTCTTACACTCTATTAGAGGCCCAAAGTTATTTTGAAATGTTTGATAAATATTAAAATCAAAGAAACCCTAATTTCATTTATAAAAGTTAATTTTCAAAGAAAATTAATTAAAAAAAGATAAAAACACCAAATAAGTTTAAATAAACCATTTGTGATTTTTGGTTAAGGTTTGAAAAATGATTTTTTAATCATAAGATGATTTAAAACTCATTTGGTTTTGAAAAGATCAAGAGAAAAGAAATATTTTCAAATGTTTAAAAACAAATAAAATAAGTTCTTTATGAAAATATTAAATATATAAATAAATAATATTTTTGTGTGAGATTTGTAGAATAAAATATTTTAACATTTTTGTGACTTTTTGCAAAAAGAACCAATAAAAAATGATAACAAATGGATAAGAAATTAATTTTCAAAGTTATTAAAAAGATAGTGAAAAAGTGACAAGAAAACAAGTGGTAAAAAATTAGAAATGGTCCCGCCAAGGCTTGAACTCACGCCCTTGGGGGGAGAGAGCTTAAAATTCTACCATCTGAGCCATGTGCGTGGGCTGAAAGAGGATGGCATCAATGAATAATATGTGAAGGCAACCTTTGAAAATGGTTAAAATAAATAAAATCAAAAGGTCTGGGGCGAGGGGGATTCGAACCCCAGACCTCTCGCTCACTCACACACACATACACAAATACTAGTGTTTCCACTAGGCGCAATGCCAATTCAGTTATATTGTGGCAACTGAATAATATATAGAAGGTTTGGTTTGAAAACTTGAAGAATGGCGCCATGGCCATCTTCTTTCTCCAAGCTTCATCCGATTTACAAAATGAATCATATCTCCCTTGTTTTTCAACCATTTCACAAGATCCAAATTTGAAAATCGTGCGCTTTGAAACAAGGAACACAATGACAATATTCAATTTTGTTTAAATTAAGCAAATCAAAAGATAACATGGTAAAACCAGATGAACCCTAAAATTTGTAAGAGCATAATGAAATTCTATACATGAACTATAAACATCAATTGACTGAGGGTAAATGATCTACAGACATTCAGAAACACAATGGTAATTTAAAAACATGTTTATGATGCATGATTCATTGAGTTTGAGAGTTTAAGGTTTACCTCTTGCAGCTGGTGATCGAATTCTGGTTTGGAGGTGTTACAGTTGTGTTCCAATGATCTGGACAGCTTCCTTGGGTGCCAAGGAGTGTGTTTCAATGCTTAGAGTGGATTGAAATGAGCTGGAACTAGTTGTGGTACCTCAATTGCAACTCTGTCAAGAACTTGAGCAATTGGCTAGTGACTTGATGAATTTGATGTTCCAGATGTTGTGTTAGTGTTTAGATCACTCACATATGATGTTTATGAGGTGTGTGTGTGATTGGTTTGGTTGGAATCACTCTCAATCTCAAAACCCGATAGTGACTTGAGTTAGAAGGCAAAATTGGAGTGAAAGGGAGATTTTGAGTAAAGCATCAGTTTGGGTGCTTTGGTGTACTCAAACTGATCACAAATAAGCTCTATTTATAGTAGAGCAAGTTTGTTTTGGCTGCAATAGTGAATGGCAACCGCAGCAGGTATATTGCAAATGTTGATCCATTGGAATCTCAAGTCTCCTCTAGCCATTGACTTTAGGTTAGAGCACAGGCTATGCGTTGTGTGGTTCACGGATAAGGCTTGAATAAACTTGGATAACATTGTTGTAGCGGCAAAATCGTGAGTGTAAGCTATTGATTAACTTAACTCAAAAAGCAAGAGTCGCCACCGCACTTTTATTTTATCCAAAAAGGAAAGGAAAAAGAGCGAACAAAACATACACAAGCTCTACAACAAGAACAAGTTAACAGAGACTGGGTAAGGGGGTTGGTTACGTTAAGGGAAGGTGTTAGCACCCAAAACGTCTATAGTACTCTATATGAACTCTTTGAAATATCTACGCTTTTGGTCTGAAAAAGTTTGATGAAAAGTGATTGAGGAGATGAGAAGAGAAATTGTTTTTAAGATTTTTGTGTTTAGAGAGACTTGTCGTCTCATGCCTACGTACCCACGATGTGCAATGTAGGATACAAACCCCGTAGTTCGTGGTACAAAGAATGAAATTTGTTTGTTTTGGTTGATTTTAAAATGTAAAGACAAGTCGCCATTTCCAAGCGAATAATTCCGCTTAAAGAAATGAATCATGTATAAACTTATGAAAAAGTTTTAAAGGAAAAGTGCACAAGGACACAAAAAGAGAGTTTGATGAGTTTGATGTATTTTTTAAAGTCTTTTGAAAAAGGTGTCAATATGCTTATGTAGTTTAGCATTTGTTAAGAAATGAAAGGAAATGAGTAAAATCACTTGACAAAGTCAAGGTTTGATTATGAAAGAGGTGATAGTTTGAAATCAAGAAGGTTTTGAAAAAGAGAGAGAGTTTTGAAATTTGAAGAATGGGTGGAGAAGAGTGACTATCCTAAAGCATAAAGTAAAAGCTAAGGATAAGAATAGCCTAACCACACAAGCAAGCTCCATAGTCTTCGAACCATAATTCCGAAGCAAAGGGAAAAGGTCCTAGTTCTAAGTCCAAGGTTCCAAGAATTGCATTGGATGTCCAAGGTCTAGGTGCAAAACTCCATGTCCATTGCAAAGGATAGTAACCATAGTCCAAGATTAGAAGCACAAGTTTTTTAGAGGTTTTAGCCTTTATTAATGTTTTTTGTCCAAGTGGACAAAGAGAAAAAGGCATAAGCATAAACATGTGTCCAACGGACAAAGGAAAAATTGGAGAAGCATAAACATGTGTCCAACGGACAAAGGAAAAATTGCGAAAGCATAAACATGATATGAAATGATAATAATGGAGCATAAAAGTAAAAGAGAGATAGGGAGCGAGAAGGAATAGTAAACAAGATTAGTACAATAGTATTATTAGTAAGTTAGTGATTAGTAGCACAAGGCTCTAGTGCCATAAGCCTTCACCGAGTATTCTGTTTCGCGTCTTGAACTATAGTGATTAAACAATGTACTTAGGTCAAGGTTAGTGAAGACTTGGTAGAAGATTGATAGAATCAAAGCCTCTACGACAACAAGCTTCAAAGAATTTGAACCTAATACAAAAGATTAACCTACATTGGGTTTACGCGACCAATCAAGGTCCGGACCACGAAAGTTCAAATTCCGAATTTGATAAAGAGGGACAAATGTGGCGCTATGTTAAGCAATCGCCGAGTAATTTACAGAGTAATTATCCTACAATGAGGTCGGTAAATAGATCTTTGTGTTAATGCATGCTAGATGAACGATATGTAGATCGTCATCCGAAAGTAATACCGCACGAAAAGAAAATAGGTGACGATCTCGTCTTGATCAAGAATTCAACAAAGAGATTCTAAGATCCATAAGACTTTCATCGATCAAAATAAAAAGAAATAGATGAAGAGAAAAAATGGATCTAACAAGTTATGATCCATCAACAACCAACAATTAACCAAAATAAAAAAGAAAATCAAATGAAAAGAAGAAAGAATTAAATATATTTTGAAATGATTTTTTCCAAGAAATTTTTCTAAACAAAATTAAAAAAAGGTAGTATAATCCAAATCTAAAAATAAAGGTATTAGAAAGAAATTTAAAAAAAAATCAAAAAAATAGATCAAATCTTTTTTAAAAAAAGAAAAAAAATATGGAGGTTTATTAAAAAAATTGTGGTGATGGAGTTGTTTCAAATCTACACGGGCCAAGGCCCAAGGTTTTAGTTAAAAATTCTTTAAAAACAAAGAAACAATAAAAATGAAAAAAAAAAGAAATAGGGAATCAGAAACAGATTTCATCTTCTCCAAAGAACAAAACGTCGCGACCACTATAGCAACGGCAACGGGAGAATTGAGAATCAACACTCCGTAGCGGCGGGACTTAGAAATATGACAGAAGTGATCGAAATGTGAAGGAGATTCAAAATACAAGTTTAATTCCGAAACGAAGTCAACAATGGATACAAATTCAGAGCGCGAAATCTCGTCGGATATTTGTGACTACCTTCAAATTGAGGTTTGTATGCTTCTGATTTTTCCTCCTTCTTTTTGATTCGCACTAAATTGATGTTGTTGTTGAAGCTTGAGAGATGTGAATCGCTGCGGTTATTGTTGATGAACTTGATGATGTTAAAGTTTTTTTTTCAAATTCTATGTGTTGCTATTGTTAATGGTTGCGAATGGTTATGGTTTTGTTTTGAATAGAAGATGGAGTAGGTTGAAGAAAATAGAGGTTAGGGTGAGATTTCTGCAGAATTTTGGTTGAATTTTGAAGATGATTGAAGGTTATTGAAGTTTTGGGTAATGAATTTGGCAGGGTGGTTATGGCTCGTCAAAGCTTGAATTTGAAGTGAGATTGAGGGTGCTTTTATAGATGAAATTGGAGGTGATGTGAGATGATTTGAATTGTCAAGTTTTGTTGCCTTTATTAATTTTCTTCTGCGTTTTGAATGTTGAAGTGACTTAAAGGGTTGTGGCTTGTATTGGCTTTGAAGCTTGGACGTAGTATTTGTCTACAGTGGCTCACGCGTTTTAAAGTGAAATTTCATGTGCAGGTTTCGCGTGTGAATTGTGAAAGAGTGGCTTGCTTTATTCACATCACACCAGCTTGTGTTGTGAGTTCACATGGCTACTTATGCGTGTTGGCTAGCTTGGTTTAATGGCTGCTGAATTTGGAAAACAAAATGGCTAGCTTGGGTTAATGGCTGCTGAATGTGGAAAACAAAATGGCTAAGTTGTTCGCAGGTTTGGAAGTAGCGCATGTATGGCTTGGAACTTTGGAAGATTGGCTTGGATGAAAAGTTGTGCTGATGAAGTTGTTCAGCCTGTATTTCATGAAGGAATGGCTTAGAATATTATAGTAGCTTGTATCTTGCTTATTGATGGCTTCACACAGCTTTCAAGGTTTGGAAAGTTTAATCCCTTTTTTTTCATTTTTTGCAATGTGTAGTAATGGGCCCAATTATTTTTGTGACTATGGAACTTGTTTTTGTAATGCACATTTGGGCTTGAAATGTGGATTTTGGAATTTTGGTTTTTAGAAAGAAAATGGTTTAAGAGTTAGATAAATGGATAATTGGAAAAAATAGGAAGTGAATTGAATAATTTGGAAAAAAATGAAAAAAAAAATGGATATAAAATGTGGAGCAATTGGTTAAAATGTGGATAATAGAATAGAAATGAATTGAAATTGGATAAAATGGATAAGATGAATTTATTGAATATGGAGTATTGGTATGGAATTTGGTTATTAAAAAATTGAAATGGATATGAGAAAGTGACATGGAATATAAAATTTGGTAGAAATTAAACTCAAAATGAAACAAGGTGGTAATTGGAATGAAATTTAGAAATTTAAATGGATTATGGAAGGAAATGGATTAGAAAAAAAAAAAGAAGAGATAATCATGGATAGGAACGAGAATGGTTTATGGATATGAAATCATGATTTTAATCCAAAGCCAACTTGAAATTTTCCACAAAGCGTTTGAACGAAAACACTCTTGAACCATTGAATAATTTGCAATTTAGGTAACAACCAACTGAATCCATCATCCTTTGAGTCTCTGATCAAATGAATTCTGACTTTCTGAACCCAAACCTCACATGAACTACTGCTTGATAAATTGAAGAATCTCAACACAAGGCATCTTGCCTTTGAACAGCCACTATTTGAGAAATAGTCCACTGAAACAGATAACTTGCACTTGAAGCAATCTCTTGATAGTTTGACCAAGATTAGGTCAAACTTCCATCTGAAATGGATCAAGAACAAACAGTCACATTTGACTTGAAGTTAGGCCCTTGTTTTGACAAACCTACACAACACACACAGAGAGAAACTGCAGCAAATTTTTTTGGTATTTTGGTTAGAGGTTAGCAAACCTAATCAAATATAAAGCAGGTAAAAATAATATACAAATGCTCAGGAGAAACAAAGATTGTAATCTTGTTTGTGGTATGAAATGCAAATGCAATATGCGAAATCTTAGGGGTAAAAATTAGGGTTTAACAGCTGCCCCTATTTAAGTTTCTTCTATCAGGAGATATGAAGGTCGAAAACTTCGTCTCGACAAGATTGAAGATACTTAAATACAGAAAACCAAATTTTTAGCCATAAGATGCCACAAGATGATATGAATGCAAAGAATGAGACACCCTGCGGGGAAGCTTGAAACAAGAGATTTTTGGTAAATTGAGTGGGAAGACGCGAAAAGACACGCCGGGGAACACAAGCTATTTCTGGAGATCTGTTAAGGTGACAAGAAGTTTCCATCAATAGTTGGAAAGAGAGGGACAAGACCCTGGAAGATGAGTAGTGACATCCAAGAATAGCATTGGATGGAAACTGCAAACGAGACAAAGGGTATGTCAAAGGATGTCCGAGAATGGCATTGGACAACAACAAGAAAGTTTCTGGTAAAAACAACAGTGTCATCCAAGAGTAGCATTGGATGGAGGTGAAAAAAGCACTCTATTAGGGATAAGATATCCAAGAATAACATTGGATAAAAGAAACTACAAAATTCAAGAATGGTATTGAATGGGGCAACAACAAACATTAGAATCATCCAAGAATAGCATTGGATATAAAAAAAATTCCATTTGAACAACTTCACTGGGGACATCCAAGAATGGCATTGGATGACAAGGGTAAACATCAGAAATATCCCATAATAGTATTGGACTTGGCCAGGGAAAAGGTGTCCAAGAAGGGCATTGGACAGAAGAATTTCAACATCCAAGAATGGCATTGAATGAAGTGAGAAAAGTTATGGAAAATATATTATAAGTATCCAAGAATGGCATTGGATAGAAGGAATAACGACATTCAAGAATGGCATTGAATAATGTGAGCAGGGACTTTCAGGAATGGCACTGAAAGGTAAATCACTACATTCAAGAATGGCATTGAATAATAGTGAGAAAGACATCTAGGAATGGCACTGAATGCAAAGGGTAAACTCATTCAGGAATGGCACTGAATGAACAGATAAAACTTTCAGGAATGGCACTGAAAGATATCCAAGCAAATCTGATGGGGATTATAGAAGAGAGGCAAAACTTCCAGGAATAGCACTAGGAGAAACAAGAGGAACAAGATATCCAGGAATGGAACTGAAGATCAAAAGAGCAGACATCCAGGAATGGCACTGGAGCGAAAGAGTACAAAGATCCAGGAATAGCACTGGAATGGAAGAAAACAAACATCTAACAACAACAATAGATGCACAGGGAGACGACAACATCCAAGAATGGAACTGGAAAGAAAGAAGATAAAAAAGACATCCAGGAATGGCACTGGGTAAAAAGATAGGTAAACGACAACATTCAGGAATGGCACTGAATGAGAAGGTAGGTAAAAGTTTTGGTAGGTGCCAAGTAAGTTGGACTTTGGTCACAAGGTAAGATGTTGACAACAACAGGACCTCAGGAAATGCATATGAGCGCGAAGCACACTTCGAGATATGAGAGTCTTTCTATGTATGATATATGAATGATTTGTGTATGCAATACAAATGATATGGACAACTGAGATAGAATCTTTTGTGAGGGAAGAAAGGGGACTCTGATCCCTCAACACAGGGAACACTGCCCACTCTGCTTGGAGAGAAGATGTTAAACACATCTCCTTCACTCTTATGAATTGTATCAGGCTGATGGTATTTTGAGGAAAGACATCTTGAGGATTCTTGAAGAAAACTACCCCAGATTGATTGACTGATGAAGATAAACTGATCATAGCTTCAGTTTGACTGCTGTAGGGGAAAAGATTGATCATAGCTTCAATTCTTGAAATGAATGCTGAGAATAAACTGATCATGGCTTCAACTTGAATTTTGTTGGGGATGAACTGATCATGGCTTCAGTTCTTGAAATGACTGTTGAGAAGGATAAACTCAGTATGAGTCTTGAAAGAGATCTTCTGGTTAACCAATTCTGAGAATAACTTGCGCTGAGCAACAAATCTTGAACTGATTCACAATAGGATCTGGAGGTAATGTGCCCCTGATAGGATCACTGGCCAAGTTTCTCAACTGTTTGAAAATTCTTGATGAGGAAAGTTTGCCTGCAAATAAGATCATTCAAACATTGTAATTTTAATGCGAAGCTCAATGAAATTTTGAAATCAAAAATAATTTTTTTGCATGATGTTATTGATGTAAAGCAAATTAATCAATTGTCAAAACATGGCGGTTTAGACATTCAAAAATGGAAGAGAAAGCAAAGGTAAGACATCAAAGCAAATGATTGGCAACAAACTTAGGAGTCAATTTATGCAACCTTGCGGTAGTATGCTTTCAAAAGAAACCTGGCTTCGATTAGGTCTTTTGAAGGTTGTAACATGGTCTGGTTCACGGTTTTTGAAACAAAGGATATAGGCTCAAAGTTAATTTGTATCCAACCCATTCTTCGTGATGACCTTCAGTCTTATGCTCAGTTAATTCAAACTATGCATTCAGGTTCCAAGTGATTTTGGAATTGTAACACATGTCATGATGATGGTTCAAGGACCAAAGGATTTTTGAGATGGCAGTCACTCTTTCTTACAACATTTTGTTGTTTTTGATGAGGACCTTAGTCAACTTGTTTTGTCTTTGAGGATTTTGGTAACCTCTCAGTTGATTTTTTTGTTATCCCTAACTTTTTCCTGAACTGTGTCATTTGAGTTTACAGTCAGCGGGATGCCCCAATTTTTGCCTAAGTCACCTTCATAGGTTTTGACTTAACGGGATTTTCTTTTGATTTTTTATTCCTTTTTTTTTTTGAAAGATAGTGACTTCCTGGCTTAATGATTACAGTGAACCATCATTGGCTTTTTATTTGAAAGACATCTTTGACACTTCTTTGATGTGTGCGAAGGAAAGCTTGTGATTGCAACCTTTATTGGAAGGCGTCTTGCATGCACAGTCAAATTAACTGAGAACTACCCTGCCCCAGGTTAAAATTGCGGTTTTTTCGTACAGAAATAAACTCCAACTTCTAGGCTCAAAGGGGTTGACAAGGGATTAACTTCCTTATTTCTCCAGTGTTTGGGAGTTGAAACAATGATTGTACATCATCAGCCATGTTTTAAATTGAAAGCGTACAGTTCAACAATTTTAGGTATTTCGCTTTCATCATCCTCCCTCCAATCTTTGTATAAACAAAAGTTTGATAAAGAAAGTGAACAGGAGATACATTTTTATTTTATGAAAAAGAAAGCATAAAGATGCACACTATGGATATAAATGAATTTGAATCAAAACATTGCAATTCTCATTTCATTGCAATTACCATGAAAGTACAAATAAAGTTCGAAACCAAACAATCAATACAATCAAAGAAAAGTGCAAACAGAAAGAAACAAGGCCTAGTGACTAATCAGCAACAAGGATGAGATGTCCTATCTGAAACACTAGCTTTAGGAGATGATCCGTCTGAACTGACTCAAACTTCACTTGGCATGCTCTGGCAAAGGATTGTTGACAACATTGGGATTCTCATCAAGAAAAGTCAAAATCTTTGAGTTCACCAATTCTTGTACTCTATCTTTCAATGCATAACAACCTTCCAAGTTATGGCCTGCCCCACCTCGATGGAACTCACAGTGAAGATCAGCCCTATAGCCAGCTGGGAGAGGATTTGGAGGAGGAGGTAGATCCCTCGTTATAATCAAACCTTTCTTTACAAGATATGGATACAACTCAGTGTAGGACATCGGGATAGGATCAAAGTTAGCCCTATTGCGATTCTGATTTTGTCTAACAGCCTGACGAGGAGCTTGAACTATTTGAGCATTGACAACAGGAGCAACTACAGCTACATATTGTTGTTGCTTGTGACGAGGTTTCCCTTCCACTGAAATAGCATGGGTATCGCCATCCTTTTTCTTTTGAAAATTCCCAGCATACTTTTTAGCACCACCAAAGGCTTCAGCATTGGTAATCTTTCCTTTCTTGATACCTTCTTCTAGTCTTTCTCCAATAGTGACTAGGTTAGCAAAACCAGATGATACACTGCCTATCATCTTTTCCCAAAATAGTGGCTGAAGAGTATGCATGAACAATCCAGTCAATTCCTTTTCAGCCAATGGTGGCTCCACTTGAGCAGCTAGCTCTCTTTAGCACTGAGCGTACTCCTTAAAGGATTCTTTTTCTTTCTGAGACATATTCTGCAATTGACGGCGGTCAGGTGCCATGTCCTGATTGTACTTATATTGCTTCAAGAAAGCATCAACCAAGTCTTTCCAGCTTTGGATACGGTTCTTCTCAAGTCCCATATACCATTTCATTGAAGCCCCACTCAAGCTGTCTTGGAAACAGTGAATGAGCAGTTTGTCATTTTTGGCATGAGCATCCATCTTGCGGCAGTACATCACCAAGTGGCTTCTGGGACAAGTGTGCCCCTTGTATTTCTCAAAATCATGAGTTTTGAATTTTGCAGGCATAACCAAGTCTGAAACTAAGCACATGTCCATTGCGGCATCACTGAAGACATCACTTCCTTCCACGACTCTTATCCTTTTTTCTAGAGTTTGCCATTGCTCTCTGACTTCTTCAATGTATCCAGGTTCTCCCTGACTCTCAGATTTTGGACCAACAGCATAGTACATGAAAGGAGGATTCTCAGGAATAACTTGAGCAACAGAATGCACAACAGGCTGAGGTTCAGTGAACAATGGGGCTGAAGATACTGGCAGTATAGACGGGACAAACACAGGAGTAGTTGCAAAGGGTGGCGAGAAATTCAGAGGTAACCCAAATTCTGGCCAAGTAGAAGCTACCTGCTGAGTCAGTGGAGGGTCAACAGCAGCAGGTAAGATTTCAGAGATCACAGTCCTCTGATGTGGTTCACCTCTAGCAATCAGAACTTGCATCATTTCTGTGAGTTTGGTCATGCTAGCCTTCAACTCATCAATTTCCATTCTGACTTTGGCATTGTGTTGTTCTTGATTTTCCATTCTCAATCTGACAGCAACTCTAGTTCTGTAGTTGTGTTGAGGAAACAGCTTGACGGTGAACAGATAACTGAAGAAGGAGACAGTTGAAATGAGTTTCTGAGACAACTTGGAAGAATGCATATGTATGCTCATGGATGCAAGAGTGCATGGATTCAACAACCACAAACAAGATCACTCAAAGCACACAGGTTTAAAGGTTCGAGTCAAGAGCATAAAGTCAAGGTTAAGAACCAATCACACAAAAGTGTGTACTAAAGTTTGTCTTCATTGTACCTGCAGAAAACAGTGGTTCTAACAGAGTGCCCAGGGTCCACAATTCACTATCAGACACACCAGCGCACTGATTTACTCGGAGGTTGGTATTTATCCTCAAGAGAATCTAACTTGAGTGTGGCATCGCGTGATAGCTAAGTCGGATTTGCATCCTCATAGCTTCTGCGCCACGATCCTAAAAAGGCTAAGATGGGTTAAGGGTTACTACAGTCCTCAGTGTTATAGGCTTCCATGGAAAAAGTAATGCCTTCAACGATCGCTCGATCGGCATCAGTAATTCCGAAGAGGCAACCACCAAGTGGATAGATTCTCAAGTTCTGCTTTTTCAGGATTCAACTCCTTCAAAGCTCCCTTGACTATACCATCCTCCTATCTCAAAGTACACTCTGGTCCGGGTATAAGACCTATCTCACACACAGAGGAACTCCCAAACAGAATAATCAAGTAACAAGCAAATCAGACGAAAAGTAGTAAATAAATCAAAGTAGACTAAACCCCTCAAGGGAGGATATCCCCAGCAGAGTCACCACTTTTTCTGTAGCGGCAAAATCGTGAGTGTAAGCTATTGATTAACTTAACTCAAAAAGCAAGAGTCGCCACCGCATTTTTATTTTATCCAAAAAGGAAAGGAAAAAGAGCAAACAAAACCTACACAAGCTCTACAACAAGAACAAGTGAACAGAGACTGGGTAAGGGGGTTGGTTACGTTAAAGGAAGGTGTTAGCACCCAAAACATCTATAGTACTCTATATGAACCCTTTGAAATATCTACGTTTTTGGTCTGAAAAAGTTTGTTTGAAAAGTGATTGAGGAGATGAGAAGAGAAATTGTTTTTAAGATTTTTGTGTTTGGAGAGACTTGTCGTCTCATGCCTACGTACCCACGATGTGCAATGTAGGATAAAAACCCCGTAGTTCGTGGTACAAAGAATGAAATTAGTTTGTTTTGGTTGATTTTAAAATGTAAAGACAAGTCATCATTTCCAAGCGAATAATTCCGCTTAAAGAAATGAATCATGTCTAAACTGATGAAAAAGTTTTAAAGGAAAAGTGCACAAGGACACAAAAAGAGAGTTTGATGAGTTTGATGTATTTTTTAAAGTCTTTTGAAAAAGGTGTCAATATGCTTATGTAGTTTAGAATTTGTTAAGAAATGAAAGTAAAAGAGTAAAATCACTTGACAAAGGCAAGGTTTGATTATGAAAGAGGTGATAGTTTGAAATCAAGAAGGTTTTGAAAAAGAGAGAGAGTTTTGAAAATTGAAGAATGGGTGGAGAAGAAGTGACTATCCTAAAGCATAAAGTAAAAGCTAAGGATAAGAATAGCCTAACCACACAAGCAAGCTCCATAGACTTCGAACCATAATTCCAAAGCAAAGGGAAAAGGTCCTAGTTCTAAGTCCAAGGTTCCAAGAATTGCATTGGATGTCCAAGGTCTAGGTACAAAACAATATGTCCATTACAAAGGATAGTAACCATAGTCAAAGAATAGAAGCACAAGTTTTTTAGAGTTTTTAGCCTTTATTAATGTTTTTGGTCCAAGTGGACAAAGAGAAAAAGGCATAAGCATAAACATGTGTTCAACGGACAAAGGAAAAATTTCGGAAGCATAAACGTGTGTCCAACGGACAAAGGAAAAATTGCGGAAGGATAAACATGATATGAAATGATAATAATGATGCATAAAAGTAAAAGAGAGATAGGGAGCGAGAAGGAATCATAAACAAGATTAGTACAATAGTATTGTTAGTAAGTTAGTGATTAGTAGCACAAGGCTCTAGTGCCATAAGCCTTCACCGAGTATTCTGTTTCGCGTCTTGAACTATAGTGATTAAACAATGTACTTAGGTCAAGGTTAGTGAAGACTTGTTAGAAGATAGATAGAATCAAAGCCTCTACGATAACAAGCTTCAAAAATTTTGAACCTAATACAAAAGATTAACCAACATTGGGTTGACGCGACCAATCAAGGTCCGGACCACGAAAGTTCAAATTCCGAATTGGATAAAGAGGGACAAATGCGGCACTATGTTAAGCAATCACCGAGTAATTTACGGAGTAATTACCCTACAATGAGGCCGATCAATAGATCTTTGTGCTAATGCATGCTAGATGAACGATATATAGATCGTCATCCGAAAGCAATACCCCACGAAAAGAAAATAGGTGACGATCTCGTCTTGATCAAGAATTCAACAAAGCAATAGCCCACGAAAAGAAAATAGGTGACGATCGCAAAATCACGTCGGAAATATGTGACTACCTTCAAATTGAGGTTTGTATGCTTCTGATTTTTCCTCCTTCTTTTTGATTCGCACTAAATTGATGTTGTTGTTGAAGCTTGAGAGATGTGAATCGCTGCGGTTATTGTTGATGAACTTGATGATGTTAAAGTTTTTTTTTCAAATTCTATGTGTTGCTATTGTTAATGGTTGCGAATGGTTATGGTTTTGTTTTGAATAGAAGATGGAGTAGGTTGAAGAAAATAGAGGTTAGGGTGAGATTTCTACAGAATTTTGGTTGAATTTTGAAGATGATTGAAGGTTATTGAAGCTTTGGGTAATGAATTTGGCAGGGTGGTTATGGCTTGTCAAAGCTTGAATTTGAAGTGAGATTGAGGGTGCTTTTATAGATGAAATTGGAGGTGATGTGAGATGATTTGAATTGTCAAGTTTTGTTGCCTTTATTAATTTTCTTCTGCGTTTTGAATGTTGAAGTGACTTAAAGGGTTGTGGCTTGTATTGGCTTTGAAGCTTGGACGTAGTATTTGTCTACAGTGGCTCACGCGTTTTAAAGTGAAATTTCATGTGCAGGTTTCGCGTGTGAATTGTGAAAGAGTGGCTTGTTTTATTCACATCACACCAGCTTGTGTTGTGAGTTCACATGGCTACTTATGCGTGTTGGCTAGCTTGGTTTAATGGCTGCTGAATTTGGAAAACAAAATGGCTAGCTTGGGTTAATGGCTGCTGAATGTGGAAAACAAAATGGCTAAGTTGTTCACAGGTTTGGAAGTAGCGCATGTATGGCTTGGAACTTTGGAAGATTGGCTTGGATGAAAAGTTATGCTGATGAAGTTGTTCAGCCTATATTTCATGAAGGAATGGCTTAGAATATTATAGTAGCTTGTATCTTGCTTATTGATGGCTTCACACAGCTTTCAAGGTTTGGAAAGTTTAATCCCTTTTTTTTTCATTTTTTGCAATGTGTAGTAATGGGCCCAATTATTTTTGTGACTATGGAACTTGTTTTTGTAATGCACATTTGGGCTTGAAATGTGGATTTTGGAATTTTGGTTTTTAGAAAGAAAATGGTTTAAGAGTTAGATAAATGGATAATTGGAAAAAATAGGAAGTGAATTGAATAATTTGGAAAAAAATGAAGAAAAAAAATGGATATAAAATGTGGGGCAATTGGTTAAAATGTGGATAATAGAATAGAAATGAATTGAAATTGGATAAAATGGATAAGATGAATTTATTGAATATGGAGTATTGGTATGGAATTTAGTTATTAAGAAATTGAAATAGATATGAGAAAGTCACATGGAATATAAAATTTGGTAGAAATTAAACTCAAAATGAAACAAGGTGGTAATTGGAATGAAATTTAGAAATTTAAATGGATTATGGAAGGAAATGGATTAGAAAAAAAAAAGAAGAGATAATCATGGATAGGAACGAGAATGGTTTATGGATATGAAATCATGATTTTAATCCAAAGCCAACTTGAAATTTTCCACAAAGCGTTTGAACGAAAACACTCTTGAACCATTGAATAACTTGCAATTTAGGTAACAACCAACTGAATCCATCATCCTTTGAGTCTCTGATCAAATGAATTATGACTTTCTAAACCCAAACCTCACATGAACTACTGCTTGATAAATTGAAGAATCTCAACACAAGGCATCTTGCCTTTGAACAGCCATTATTTGAGAAATAGTCCACTGAAACAGATAACTTGCACTTGAAGCAATCTCTTGATAGTTTGACCAAGATTAGGTCAAACTTCCGTCTGAAACAAATCAAGAAAAAACAGTCACATTTGACTTGAAGTTAGGCCCTTGTTTTGACAAACCTGCGCAACACACAGAGAGAGAAATTGCAGCAAAAAATTTTGGTATTTTGGTTAGAGGTTAGCAAACGTAATCAAATATAAAGCAGGTAAAAATAATATACAGATGCTCAGGAGAAACAAAGATTGTTATCTTGTTTGTGGTATGAAATGCAAATGAAATGTGCGAAATCTTAGGGGTAAATATTAGGGTTCAACAATTGTCTTGATGAATGCCACCCCTATGCATCAGTTAAATGCTTGCAAACAAAATTGACCATTTGGAAGAATCTTGAATTTAGGAGTGTCATGCCAAACATAGATCCATGGACTTGTGAGGCCGGGGGTCAGTGTTTGTCCCTTGTTTATTCCCTCTTGATGTGTGCAGATGGATAACCATGCTTGTTATTGCACAAATTGATTAATTCGAGCAACAATGCACAAATCTGCCTTGTAAAAATCAGTGAAAAATGCCATTTTTAATGGATCATATCTCCTTGCTCAGGTTGAGTTATGGGAGGCTCTTGTACTTTTTAAAGAGCCCTCATATGGTACTATCTATGTATGATCATAGTTTGTCTTGAAACTAATTGGATCCCATTGAAAAATCCTCATGAACATTGGTGTTCAGAGTTGATAACTTAGGCAGATTTTCAGTAAGTGTTGGAAAAGTGTCATTTTCTACATTTTTGTCATTTTGATCACTGCATAACTTAAAACCCATGAAGAATTGGAGTTTGATGTAGTTTAAGCTTTTGTAGAATGTAGGAAGACCTACAAATCAGGCTTTGGATCACTCAAAATGGCTGCTTGGATCACAAGTTATGATCCTTGGAAGTTGGTACCAAAATCATTCAAATTTAGTAACTTAGAAAAATTTCCATTTTTTCAAGATTACCCCTTATACAAGTTATCTTGGTTTCTTGATAAATTCTTGTTCAAATGACATTATAAGTCACATTTTATGAAAATATGAGTCATAAGGATCATTTTTGCCAAAAAAAGTCATTGTTTGACTTTTGGCTTCGGAGCGGTTCGGTGCGTAAAAACCCCAATTTCCGACTTTTGGGGAATGCATCCTCTGACGGTAATTTATCTTTGCAAATGGGTTTTTAGGGTTGTTTTGAGCACATTGAGTCACATGTTGAAGTCTTGGCTCATCCCCTTGTGAAAATCTCACTCTGGAGGTCTCAGTCGTTCAAAACCCTAAGTTGGCGACATCGGGTGTTTCGAGGCTCAAACCACTTGGAATGTGGAAACTTTATGCTTGATTCTTGATGTAAGGTTCCTATTGATCCTTTTTGGATGTTTTAAGAGATTAGACAAGTTGAAGATCATGTCATTTCTTGATTGATCTTTTGTCTAAATGTTCTGAGAGGGCTTAAAACCCTGATTTTTTATTGTAGTGAAAGCCCAACAATCCTTGAGGAGATTGATGAGGCATGATGGTACATCCATATTGTGGTGATGATTCTCACAATGATGGGAAATCTTGGTGGTCAAATTTTGGGGTATGACAGATGCCCCTATTTAATCTTCTTGGACCCGAAGGTGTGAATGGCGAAGATATTCGGACATTTAGGGTGCAAGAGGATTAAATATTGGAATACCCAAAATTTTGATGTTGGTTATGAATGGCAAGGAATTGGTCTCAGTTTTTGAAATAAACTTCCCCTCGATCCTGGTCTTTAGCCAAGGAACTGCTCTCAGTTTCTTTTGTCAATAAACTTTCTTGACAAGGGACGCCAATTGTAACGGTTTTCATCAAACTTCTCGCCGGATTTTCCTGGGGAGATGCCATTTGATGGGAAAAACTTGATGTCAGACTCGCTGGGGAACCCATTCGTCTGAGTTGTAGAGGTATGCAAACTTCTCTGTTTGGGAGGCACCATTTGTCGACTCTACTAGGGAAAACGAGTCTCTTGAGATACTGCTTTCTGCTCGGGGATACTACATCATACTTTTCCTCGAGATCTTTTCGGGGAAATGCCATGTGATGTAATCTAATTTGGAGGTGCTAATGACCTTTTTGTCAACGGATTTTCTGGAGAAAAACTACTGTATTGCTGAATATTTGATTAAGAGGCTTTCTCTGGGGATTTTCCTTAATCCGGGAAAGCGAAGATATCATCTTCAATGGTGAAGAGTGACGTTTGTCGACTGTCTTCTTGTCTTTCAGAGGTTCAAGTTATCAAAGTGGTCGAGGACCGGTTCCAATCCAGAAATAAACAAGGGAGGGATTTGTTCAGACAAAACATTTCCTAGCTAGGAAAGAACTGACAACTCGATTGATAAGAGGTCTTTTATCACTTGGGGATAAGGCTGGCCCAAGTGATAGTGATGTAATATGAATATGAATGTAAATCAATAATGCATTATGTATGTATGTTTATGCTGACAAAACTGACGCGACATACAGACTAAAAGATGAACACGAAGGGATACTCGGCCACTGCGGGGGATGAATAATACCATTGGTTCATGATAGCAATCATGCCTTGCTTAGAAGAAGCGGTCCCCATGGGGAGAAAGAATTGTTCATCGGTCTTAAGAGGTACGAACTCTGCCGGGGATATCAGATGGAACATTCGCATCTGACACAGTTGATCCTTCATTCAGGTGCACTAGTTTAGAAGGAGTACTTTGATTCTGCACTTTGAGGTTCAATCACCTCCGGAGAAACGATCGATGTTCTTTTTAATGTTCAAAGTCAAAAGAAATTCCATCTGTATTTAAAAGCAGAAAGTAAATTTGACAAGTAAATTCATTTTTGTTTTACTTCAAGAATCGTTGATCATGTTAAAAATATCATTCTGTAAAGCTAAAACAAATGAGAACTGCAAATAAAAGCACTAAGGCTCAAATTTTATTGATAGGATGGAAATCAGCCAAGCGCGTGATCCCATTGAGTATTTATAAAGTTTAGAAAATGGTAATTTAAGGGAAAAGGCTACATTGAAACATAACGACCGTTATCCTTCTACCATCTTTGAATTCTGGACATCCTGAGCTTTTGTCGAAGATGACCTTGACTGGAAGTTTTTCGACGAATAGTGTTACCTCTGGGGGATTTAACCTTGTCGAACGTAGTTATTTGCCATGAATCCCTAACTTTTGCCTAGATTGTCTTTTGAGATTTCCAATCCATCGGGATGATTTTTTTTGCTTATGTCTCTAATTTTTTCCTGGACCGCCTTCTCGAGTTTTCAATCCACCGAGACGTTTTTTTTAATTTAGGATGATTATTTCTTGACTACGTCAATATTCGTGGGGTAGGCAAACTCTTCTCCATCCATGGTTGGGAGCCTCAAGGCGCCGCCTGAGAAAGCTTTCTTGACCACATAAGGGTCATCGTAATTCAGACTCCATTTTCTCCAGGAATCAGTGAGGAATGATTGTATCTTCTTGAGCACGAGGTCTCCTTTTCTGAAGACAAGAGGTCAGACCTTTTTGTCAAACGCTTTCTTCATTCTTTGTTGATACAACTGACCATGGCATAGTGCCGTTATTGACTTTTCTTCAATTAGGTTCAGTTCATCGTGACTGCTTTGACACCATCTAGCTTCTGTTAGCTTGACTTCCATCAGTACCTGGATTGATGGGATCTCTACTTCTATAGGGAGCACTGCCTCCATGTCATATACTAGAGAGAAAGCGGTTGCCCCTGTTGAAGTACGGATCGATGTGTGATATCCATGAAGAGCAAAGGGTAGAATTTCATGCCTGTCTTTATAGGTTACAAGCATCTTTTGAACAATCTTCTTGATGTTCTTGTTAGCCGTTTCTACAGCTCCGTTCATCTTAGGTCGGTAGCGAGATGAGTTATGGTGTTCAATCTTGAATTCAGCACACAACTCTTTCATCATCTTGTTGTTCAAGTTAGATCCATTATCAGTAATGATCTGGTTGGGAACACCATAACGGTAGATGATATTGTTCTTGATAAATCGGACCACCACTTGTCAAATTACATTGGCATATGATGCTGCTTCGACCCATTTGGTGAAGTAATCAATGGCTACCAGGATGAACCGATGTTCGTTTGAAGCCTTGGGTTCGATCATGCAAATCATGTCGATTCCCTATATGGAAAAAGGCCATGGGGAAGAGAGGAACTTTGAGGTGTATTGGCAGTACATGGATTTTATCAACGTATATCTAATATTTGCGACACTCCCTCATGTACATGTAGCAATCGGATTCCATGGTCAACCAATAGTATCCTACTCTCAGTATTTTTCTCGCCATTGTGTGTCCGTTAGCAAGAGTTCCAAAGGATACTTGTGGAATCTGTCCTTCCGGGAATGTGTGTACCACTGGTTGTGGTATAGTCATTACGGCGGTGACTCTTGGTGCTTCCATGCCCCGAAGTTGGTAACCTTCAGAAGTTGCTGTCATAACTCTTGCGTCTTCGCATTCCCGAAGTTTGTAACCTTCAGGCCCAGCAGTTCCTGCTGCAGTTACTGGGCCTTCCATTACCAGCGAGATGTATCCTTCAGGGACAAAGTTGATAGGCATGCCCCAGGGGCGATCTTTAGGCATGTTGTACCGAGGATCATATATCTCCACTATGGGCATAGATGTTATCTCTGAGATCACAGTCCTTTGTTGTTGCATCTAAGCTCCTGCCAGGGATTGCATGTCACTGTGAAGTTTTTTCAGATCTTCCTTCAGAGCGTCGTTTTCTTCTCTCAGCTCTAAGTTCTCTTCCTCGATATCGTCCATTTTCTTTTGTCGATTGGCCCGAGTATTGTATGAGTGAGACAGTTTGACTCTAGAATCATAACGTATATGTGAGATTCGAAGATAAGAGGGTGCACTATGTGAGAATGATGGATGATATGCAAAGTTATGTATATTTTTTTTTTAATCAAAAAGAAACTTCAACAATTAGATTGCAAATATCATACAGTAAAGGGTGGAGACCCTATTTTGTTGAATTTGAAAGATTGCGGAAATGGAAAAATACAGTATTTTACAAAGTGTTGTAAAAGGAAATGTCTAAACTTATGGATCCTGAGTCCTCTCTAAAGAGAGCTAAGATGCTGGTTCTGGTATTTTCCTTTTCTTTGATCGGGGCTCTTTAGCCGTTGTCGAGTTATCAGTCTTTTGCCAAGTGAAAGGAGCGAGCAATTTCTTCGGTCTTCTCGATTCTCCACAACATGTTGCTCTAGTATCTTAATCAAAGCATCCTTTTCCTTTAACAATTCCTGAATCTTGGTACACTCCACGTTGAGGATTCGGTACTTGTTTTTCCAAGAGCTTTTCTCCCGTTGAACTTTGTTGAGAGCTACCTGGAGTTTTTCCGCATCATACATGAAATAAAGGACAGATTCCTTTAACGGAAAAACTTCTTGACGAGGGTAAGGCATCCTCAGCTTGAGAGCTCTAGTTTGCACCCAGTGGAGATAAGGTTCCATAGAGGTACAATTTGGTCTTCCTAGAAACTTTCTTCCTTTCTTGTGAACATGTTGCCAGGCATGCACTATTTCCTTCTTTAATGCCCTGTCATTTTCCCCTTCCTTGAAGAAAAGGCCTTCCAGATGAGCATTATGTGGGATATACCTCATTGGGTATCCAAGTTGACGGCGAACTAAAATTAGATGATAGTTGATTCCTCCTTTAGTTCCTATGAGGGGTATGTAACGCCCCGTTTTGTCTTATTTATTTAATCGAGTCGATTTAATTATTTTTGTTTTTATATTATTTTATTCTTGACTTTTATTTGACAATATATTATTTTTCATCGTTATTATGTTTTATCGCGTTTTGAGAGCGTTTGAAAGATATTTGAGCTAAGGGGTAAAATAGTCTTTTTAGGGGTTTAGATATTTGTCATTATAAGAAAGGGAAAGGAAAGAAAGAGAGAAAGAAGGAAAAGGAGAGGAAAGAAATGGAGAAGAGGAAAAGAGGTGGAAATCTCCAATACTCCGTTTCAATCGCGATTAATTGGGTAAGGGTGAGAAGTTTCGATTATATCTTGCTTGTGTATGTATATGCATTGTTTGTTGTAATTGTTTTGGTTGTTTCACAACTTTTTCTCATTGATAAATTGATAGAAATTGATGTTTTCACAGATGAATTTCGATATAAATTGCGTAGAATACTTGTCGATTATGTTGGAACATGTTTTGGTTGTTCTGGTATGAATTGGAAGGGTTTTGGTGGAAGAAATGATGTATTTTGGCCCCAAATGACCTATATTGACGCTGTTGCGAGTTCTGGGTTTCGCGGGTCTGGCTAGCGAACCCCAGCGAAGGAACGGGTGAATGTTCGCCTAGAGGTTCGCCTAGCAAACTTTATGTTGGTTTTCCACTGCCTTGGTTCGCTAGGGTTCGCCTAGCGAATACTGGAGCGAAGTGGCAAATTTTTCTATTTTGTTTTCTTTATAAGTTTCAAACCGTAAGTCCGTTTTGGTCGCCGTTCGAAGCGTTGGAAAGTTAATAAAATATTCTTTCTATTAAAAATGGTTTGGAGGGTAGAAGATGATTTATTTAAGTTGAGTTTTTGCAAAAGTGTTGGGTTGTCGGGTTTTTATCGCGTTAAATGCGTGCGGTTGGTGTTTTACTGTGTGTTGTTCTATTGTTGTGTAACGTGGAGCTTTTATGTGGTTTATATGATGTTGATACATGTGATAATTATGTTGTTGTGTGGTAAAATACATTTTTTGATTGAATATCAATGTATGTTGTTATGATGTTTTGTGGGATTGTTGTGGTTTGTATGATGTGGAAGCATGTGATAAGTTGTTGTAATTGTTGTGGTTTAAGGATTATGATGGAATGCATTGTTTATGTGAAATTCAATGTTGTGATGATGGTTTGTGGCCTTATGGAAAATAAATGCATTGTGATGTGTTTGATTTTATATGCATGATTATGGATGTTGAAATAGTTCACATGGTTGTATATGTGTATGCATTTGATTGTCATGAGTCATTGTATGCCAAGCATCATGATATGCATTCTTGTGATGTCGTGTGCCCTAGTGGGTGTGAGCGACGAATCGATTCCAGAGGGAATTGCTATAACGGTCGTGAGCCTTATACCAAGAGGACCTAAAGCAACGTTATAGAAGATCGTGAGCCTTATACAAAGAGGACCTAAAGCGATCGGATCGTGAGCCTTATACTGAGAGGACCTAAAGCGATCCATAAATGTCGTGAGCCTTATACCGAGAGGACCTAAAGCGACGGGGAACATCGTTTTCCCGACGGGGAGTTACACTAAGTAACAAGCGATGATTCCAATAGTTCCTGAGTGAACTGATGATGAGAATGATGGATGGATGGTACCGCATGGCATTTGCATATTGTCGTTGTGTCGGTCTCTTTGCATTTGTATAAATCATGAATGGATTGATTATGTGTGAAAAATCATGAATGGATTGATTATGTGTTGAGTTTGTGATAACATTGGTGAATTGATGTGCATATGTGATAAATGCATTGGTTGTGGATAATATGTTTTATGTATAGACATATGCTATGTGATGTGGTGGTGTGTTTCCATATGTCATAACTTTGGTATGCATTAGGTGTGAATATGTTATCATGTTGGTATAATTGATATATGCTATGTGTTTGGATTATTAGAAATATGTTATGTATCTGTGGCATGCAATATGTATTAGTATGTGATGCTTGTGGTGAGAATAACTATGCATGTGAATTTTATGTGTTTTTGCATATTATTATGCAATCTTGATTTAGTTGTTATTTCTCACCCTTTTGCTGTGGTTTGTTGCTCTATGAGGCAATTGCAGATTTGTGTCTTGGAGGCTTTTGTGAAGCTTAGTTCTCCATCCTTTTGTTGGTCTGTCTGCTCTGATACGTAGCACGGGAGTCGAGGAACGCTTTTGTTATTTATGTATATATTTGTTGGCTCTATTTTGTATTACCTTTGTATGAATATTTTGATGTTATAAAATAATTTATTTTGTAAAACAAGTCAGTTATGGATCTTTCCGCTTTATTCCATAATTGAACTTTCCCTTTGTTGGAAAAATTTTCCCTTTTAGGTTTATTCCACTTTGTGTTATGTATCAAATTTATGAGCAGGGATTGTGTTTTCTTTCTTTAAATGTGGCATCCTTGTTTCTGTCGAAAAAATAAATTTTTGTTTACTCTGATTTATTTATGTATTATTTATTCGAGATGGGAATTGGGGTGTTACAATAGTGGTATCAGAGCAGGTCAGTCCGTCCGGCCATGTTGTTGAGTCAGTTGGTGTGACAGTTGAATACTGTCGATGTTGTTTGTCCCTTAGAACGTGATATGTGTGTGAAACACTGTCAGTGCTTTCTGGTTTTCTAATCTTTTGTCTTCAGGATTGAGAATGAGATAAGTGGGGGAGAAGCTTGTGCTTCTCCAAGTTGCGTTAGGTGTGGAGCGTTGGCTCAGTGTGTTGTAGATTGTAAGATTGTAAGAGTTGTTTGGGCAGCGTTGTTCCCGGTTCCGGAGGGAATGCGGAGGTAAGGTTTATGTCAACTAAGGATTTGTGCCTTAGGTAGTTTTTTGCACAAGATGCAAGAAATGCTATTATGGTCTGGTAAAGATGGTCTATGCCCCATCATGATTGTCGGCTGTCTATTGACAAATTGAGGAACTGATCACCCTTAATCTCTTGTTGATAGTAGACGGGAATTATGTTGGATGGAATAGATGTGTCTTTCCGGCTTTGATAGTGTGTGCAATGAATTGTTTGGAATTAAGAAAATGATTACGAATTATTTTGTTGAGTCGATGAAGATTCTAATATCGGAAGATTAGACGGATTAGAGGTTTTGGTATGTTGGTTCAGTTGGGAAGTCATTGAGAGAGAACGATTGGGTATCGTTAATGGTTGTTCTCAGAGAGTAGAGTGTGAACTCAAATTTGACGAAGGGAAAGATTTGAAGTTTGGATCTGCTAAGTAAGTAGAAGAACTTTTAGGAAGTGAAACTCAGATTGAAAGAGCAGTTGAAAGATTTACTGGAAAAGGGATTTGTGAAACCAAGTGTGTCGTCTTAGAGAGCTCCAGCTGTGTTAGTAACAAAAAGGATGGATGATTGAACGGAATAACAAGCATGATGTGTATGATGGTATTGAGACTATGGAAAGCAAAACTTAGAGTTTTTGTGAGTTTTGGAGTTTTTAAAGTTTTAGGGCATTAATGGAAATTTTGAGAAAACCCTTAGGTGTGGATGTAATATTTGAGAGTTCTTTTTGGTTGGTTGTTACTACATGTTGGGATTTATGGAATTTGGACTGTTAAGAGAAGAAATTGTGTATGGATTACTGACAGTTGAATAAGGTAACGATTAAGAACCAGTGTCCACTTTCATGAATAGATGATTGGAATGGTTTGGTTGAGTTTGAGTGAAATTACAATTGTTTGGAATGTTTGATAAGAGTGGTGAATTGTGTGAGTTGAGGCTTTGATCGATTTAATGTGACTGGTTATGTTTGTTATCATCGGGATAAGCTGTTATTTACTCGGTTAAGCTTGTATGTGAGTAACCAGTTACCTAGTGAAAAGTTTTGCAAAAGCTTTAAGAATTTATATCTTTTGGAATTTGGTTGGGCATTACAACGTACAGTGATGTTATTTGGTGTTAGTAATGCGTCTGTAATGTTTGTGAAGTATATGAATCGTATCTTCCATATTTATTTGGATAAGTTCGTAATGGCTTTGATTGAGGATATTCGGATCTGTTATAAACTCAAAGGAAGAACAGGTAGAGTGTTTGAGAATGGAATTACAAGTGTTGAAAAGAGGCGAAGTTTTATGCTAAGTTATTCAAGTGAGAATTTGGGTTTTAAAAAGGTTAGTTTTCTTGGATATGTTATTTCAGATGAGAGTATGGTTATGGATCCATCGGAAGTAGATGCAGTTCTATAATGAGAGGCTCCGAAGTTAGTTAAGGAGATTAGAAACTTTTGGGCTCAGTTGGTTGTTACTGCAGGCTATGGAAGACTTTTCTAAGTTCGTACTTCTGTCATCTCAGTTGACTTGCAAAGGGAGAGTCGTTTGTTTTGGATGTTCGTTGTGAGTAAGTTTTGGTGAGCGAAAGTAAAGATTGACTACGGCTCCAATTTTGATTCTGCCTGATCCTAATAAACTGTTTATGGAATATTGGGATGCGTCCTTGATGAGGGTAGTTAGTGTGTTAATGCGAGAGGGTAAAGTCATTTCTTATGCTTGACGACAATTGAGGATTCATGATTTCAAGATGGCTGCGGTTACTTTTGTGTTGAGAATCTGGAGGTATTATTTTGAGGGTTTTAGGTTTAAGGTGTTTGGATGGAGAAAATGATGGTTTTGGATGAGTAACAGCACTACTGGGATTCTGAGTTTTCCATGGTTCGGCTAGCGAACATGGTAGGTTGTCCTGTTTTGTTTCCTTCATAACTTTTGATTTGTAACTCGGATTGAGACAACGAGGATAGTTAGAATTCGTGACGAGTTATGAATTTAGCTTGGATTACTCTTCGGGAAAAGTGGAGGTTGTGCCTGAAGAGTTAAGTCGATATTCTTTGCATGGTTGTTTTGATGGATAGAGAATTAAAATTATTCGAGCAGTTCAGAGACTTGTGTCTGGTGTGCGAGGTAACACAGTAGGGTGTGAGGTTGGGTATATTAAAAGTGAACAGAGATTTTATACGAATATGAGGAAGAGTTAGACTTTGGATATGAAATTAGTGGATTTGATTATTACGAGTAATCAGAGTGCGCAGCGGAAGCGCGATGTGGCACATTTTGTATTTGCGTGTGAGACTTGTAAGAGTTCGTAGGTTGAACATTGGAAACATGTAGGACTGATGAGACCATTGGATGTTTCTGAATGGAAGTGTTAGGTGAAAGGTTTTAATATTATTCATGGGCTACTATGTAGATGGATGTTTTGGTTGTATGTTCGATTGGTGAATCGTAGCATTGTTGTAATAAGGTTGTGTGACAAGGATGTTGGTATTATGGTTATGTAGAGGTTGTTGAAACGATGTTGTGTCGTGGGACTTTATGTTCTTGTTTGTGTTGTTGCCTCGTTTCCATCGTGTTGGTTTGAGTGCGAGTAGCTGATTCCTGTGTGTGTTCGTAACTTGGGTATTCTTTGAGTTGTGAGTTGGTCGTCAGGTGCATTGTATGGGCTTTGCATCTTGTCGTTGTAGTTAGCGTCGTTGTCGTGTCGTTGTTGTAGTTGCTGTTAGCAAGGTGGTTTGTCAGTTTGTGTTATTCGTGGTGTGCCTTTTGTTGGCATGTTAGTTGGTTAGTCGGATGCGAGAGTCGTATCCGGAGTTGTTCGTCTCAGTTATATTTTCGAGGATGAAAATGTCTAAGTGGGGGAGAATTGTAACGCCTCGTTTTGTCTTATTTATTTAATCGAGTCGATTTAATTATTTTTGTTTTTATATTATTTTATTCTTGACTTTTATTTGACAATATATTATTTTTCATCTCTATTATGTTTTATCGCGTTTTGAGAGTGTTTGCGAGATATTTGAGCTGAGGGGTAAAATAGTCTTTTTAGGGGTTTAGATATTTGTTATTATAAGAAAGGGAAAGGAAAGAAAGAGAGAAAGAAGGAAAAGGAGAGGAAAGAAATGGAGAAGAGGAAAAGAGGTGGAAATCTCTAATACTCCGTTTCAATCGCGATTAATCGGGTAAGGGTGAGAAGTTACGATTATATCTTGCTTGTGTATGTATATGCATTGTTTGTTGTAATTGTTTTGGTTGTTTCACAACTTTTTCTCATTGATAAATTGATAGAAATCGATGTTTTCACAGATGAATTTTGATATAAACTGCCTAGAATACTTGTCGATTATGTTGGAACATGTTTTGGTTGTTCTGGTATGAATTGGAAGGGTTTGGGTGGAAGAAATGATGTATTTTGGCCCCAAATGACCTATATTGACGCTGCTGCGAATTTTGGGTTTCGCGGGTTCGCCTAGCGAACCCCAGCGAAGGAATGGGTGAATGTTCGCCTAGAGGTTCGCCTAGCAAACTTTATGTTGGTTTTCCACTGCCTTGGTTCGCTAGGGTTCGCCTAGCGAATACTGGAGCGAAGTGGCAGATTTTTCTATTTTGTTTTCTTCATAACTTTCAAACCGTAAGTCCGTTTTGGTCGCCGTTCGAAGCGTTGGAAAGCTAATAAAATATTCTTTCTATTAAAAATGGTTTGGAGGGTAGGAGATGATTTATTTAAGTCGTGGTTTTGCAAAATTTTTGGGTTGACGGGTTTTTATCGCGTTAAATGCGTGCGGTTGGTGTTTTACTGTGTGTTGTGCTATTGTTGTGTAACATAGAGCTTTTATGTGGTTTATATGATGTTGATACATGTGATAATTATTTTGTTGTATGGTAAAATACATTGTTTGATTGAATATCAATGTATGTTGTTATGATGTTTTGTGGGATTGTTGTGGTTTGTATGATGAGGAAGCATGTGATAAGTTGTTGTAATTGTTGTGGTTTGGGGATTATGATGGAATGCATTGTTTATGTGAAATTCAATGTTGAGATGATGGTTTATGACCTTATGGTAAATAAATGCATTGTAATGTGTTTGAATGTTTATGCATGATTATGGATGTTGAAATGGTTCACATGGTTGTATATGTGTATGCATTTGATTGTCATGAGTCATTGTATGCCAAGCATCATGATATGCATTCTTGTGATGTCGTGTGCCCTAGTGGGTGTGAGCGAAGAATCGATTCCAGAGGGAATCTGCTATAACGGTCGTGAGCCTTATACCGAGAGGACCTAAAGCGACGTTATAGACGATCGTGAGCCTTATACAAAGAGGACCTAAAGCGATCGGATCGTGAGCCTTATACCGAGAGGACCTAAAGCGATCCATAAACGTCGTGAGCCTTATACCGAGTGGACCTAAAGCGACGGGGAACATCGTTTTCCCGACGGGGAGTAACACTAAGTAACAAGCGATGATTCCAATAGTTCCTGAGTGAACTGATCATGAGAATGATGGATGGATGGTACCGCATGGAATTTGTATAGAGTCGTTGTGTCGGTCTCATTGCATTTGCATAAATCATGAATGGATTGATTATGTGTGGAAAATCATGAATGGATTGATTATGTGTTGAGTTTGTGATAACATTGGTGAATTGATGTGCATATGTGATAAATGCATTGGTTGTGGATAATATGTTTTATGTATAGACATATGCTATGTGATGTGGTGGTGTGTTACCATATGTCATAACTTTGGTATGCATTAGGTGTGAATATGTTATCATGTTGGTATAATTGATATATGCTATGTGTTTGTATTATTAGAAATATGTTATGTATCTGTGGCATGCAATATGTATTAGTATGTGATGCTTGTGGTGAGAATAACTAAGCATGTGAATTTTATGTGTTTTTGCATATTATTATGCAATCTTGATTTAGTTGTTATTTCTCACCATTCTGCTGTGGTTTGTTACTCTATGAGGCAATTGCGGATTTGTGTCTTGGAGGCTTTTGTGAAGCTTAGTTCTCCATCCTTTTGTTGGTCTGTCTGCTCTGATACGTAGCACGGGAGTCGGGGAACGCTTTTGTTATATATGTATATATTTGTTGGATCTATTTTGTATTACCTTTGTATGAATATTTTGATGTTATAAAATAATTTATTTTGTAAAACAAGTCAGTTATGGATCTTTCCACTTTATTCCATAATTGAACTTTCCCTTTGTTGGAAAAAATTTCCCTTTTAGGTTTATTCCACTTTGTGATATGTATCAAATTTATGAGCAGGGATTGTGTTTTCTTTCTTTAAATGTGGCATCCTTGTTTCTGTCGGAAAAATAAATTTTTATTTACTCTGATTTATTTATGTATTATTTATTCGCAATGGGAATTGGGGTGTTACAGGGTACATTAGGGAAATTTCCACAACTGTCGATAATCTATATCCCTCGTAAATCCTATCATACCAATCTATGTCAGAGTGTGTAAGGAACATGATCCTTTATGATCAACGTAGAGTACTCTTGTGATCCCAAAAAGCAGCAGAATTGGGTAAATGGAAAATGAACCATTTGTAAAGCAAGGGTACACAGCATGTGATCATTCCTCCGTTGTACAGATTCCTTAAGTGTACAGAATGATAAGTATCTGCAAGCAGAGTCGGTACGGGGTTTCCAATACGAAATATCTTAACAGCGTTGGTATCAACGAAGTTGTCTATTTTGGGAAAAAGGAACAACCTGTATGTGAGTAGGATAAAGATATCCTCGAAAGAAGTAATGTTTCCTATACCGACAAAGCACATGTCTTTCTCTACCAAAAACTTGGCTGGTAAACCTTGGATTCCTCCTTTGGTGGTCATGTGAGTCCTAACTTCTGACTCGTCCAAAGAGATTGCTCTTACAATGGCCTGATCCTTTGGAATTTCTTCCAGTCCAGAAAATGGAGCTTGATCAATGATAGGTAGATCAGCCAGATGAGAGTATTCTTATAATGTTGGTGCTAGTTGATAATTCGGAAATGTGAAATAGTGATAGACCGGATCGTAGAACTGAATCAGCGTAGACAGGATTCCTTCAACTACATGGACCTTTAATAGAGATAGCAGTCCTCCATGCTTAGCTCTGAAAGCAACAGGGTTGGTGATCATCCTTGCCAGCCCCCTTAAATCCTCTAGTTTTGGAGCCTTGAAGGTGTACTTATGCGTCTTTCTTCTACCGAAATCCATAGCGCAATCTCTCTGATATTTACAATCATTGTTTCAGTTGAATTTGAAAAAAGAGAGAAGAGAAGAGAAGATTTTTCTTTGTTTAAGAGTTTTTTTAATGAATGAATGAATGCAGCACACAAAAACATTGAAAAAACATGGGTTTAAGGGTTCAACGTCACGAGCATGGAGTCATGGCTCTACCCATCCCCAAAGGTTGTATTATGGTCAAGTTTTGTACCTGTAGAACGGATCCTAAGGTTCCAAAAATCATTGACCCCCCTAGGGATAACAACTGCAAGCTGGTTCACCCGAGTGAGCTGTAGCATCCTAGGGTAATCTCATTTGAGTGTAGTATCGCGTATCAACTATTCCCTATAGTCACTGCACTACCAAGTGGTCATATGGTTAATGCCTACTAAATCCTCAGGTTCACAGGTGCCGCATTAGGAAAACTATGCTTTCACAACGATCGTGTTCAGCAGGCTGAATCCTACGGGCCCTTGCCTGATTTGGTGGTCTACCAGGATCGCTTATTCGGGATTCACTCCGTATAAGTCCACCCGCTATGCCACCCCTTATGTTAGGTTTCTCTCAAAATTTCCAGATGCGTATCAATCGCATTCCCATTGACATAAAAATAAACACGGATATCAAGTAGGAAAAGCAATATATATATATATATATATATATATATATATATATATATATATATATATATATATATATATATATATAGTATGTAGTATGATTGCTAATAACCTAGACCTCTTAGGAACTATAATCCTAGTCCTAGACAGACAGATAATGACATCCCCAGTAGAGTAGCCATTTTACTGTAGCGTTCGATTTTTGTCGGTGACGCGACCACCTTATCGCCATGTGGTTTTTCCTTAGGAATCTTTCTTGCGAAGAGAAGGATAGTGGCGTGGATGTAAATAATCCAGAGGCTTGCCGCTTACAGCAATTAGATGAAAGATAGGATTTGCCAGGATAAAAGATGGACGATTACTTGGATTGCTCAGTCAACAAGTGTGCCACTTATAGCAGTTATCTGGGGTTAAGTTTTGTTTTAATTTTTTATGTGATGTATAGAGAAGTGTCTTCCTAGAGAGATTTTGATTTCCTCTGAGAGGATGTTGACTTTTGTATGTGCCTTGATCAAGGCCCAAGAAGCTAAGAGATTGATTGACTCCACTAGGGAAGTCCTTATACAAAGCCTAAGAGGAGGCTGGAAAAGATTGACTCAACAAGAGAGTGTTTTTGTGGTGTCTTGTACAAAGCCCAAGATTGAGGCTAAAAGTGATTTGACTCTTTTAGGGATATCATTATACAAAGCCTAAGAGGAGGCTGAAAGTTAACTTTTCCGAGGAAATATTTTGTCTGTCTTGTACAAAGCCCAAGATTGAGGCTGAAAAGGGAAACTGACTTTATTGGTGAGAGGTTTTATCTGTCTTGTACAAAGCCCAAGATTGAGGCTGAAGAGAGATTGACTCTGCTGGAGAGTATGATTTATCTTGTACAAAGCCCATGGTTGAGGCTGAAAAGAGAGATTGACTCTGCTTAGGGAGATTAATTCCCAAATCCTAAAAGGAGGCTGGGAGGAATTGACCCTACTGGGAAGATATTTATCCAGAGCTTAAGATAAGGTTTAGAAGATTTTGACTTTGCTGGAGAAAGTTTATATATGTCTTGTATCAAGCCCAAGATTGAGGCTAATAGGAGATGACTCAGCTGAGGATATTTCAGGTGTCTTGTACAAAGCCCAAGATTGAGGCTGAAAAGATCTGACTGACTCAACAAGAGAGTGTTTTTTATTTGACTCAACAAGAGAGTGTTTTTATTTGTCTTGTATAAAGCCCAAGATTGAGGCTAAAAGAGGATGACTCAACAAGAGAGTGTTTTTTGTTTGACTCAATAAGAGAGTGATGAAAAGGTGATTGACTCAACAAGAGAGTGCTATTTTTTTTATCTGCCTTGTACAAAGCCCAAGGGTGAGGCTAAAAGGGTTGACTCAACAAGAGAGTGTTGAAAGGAGATTGACTCAACAAGAGAGTGCTGAAAAGGTGATTGACTCAACAAGAGAGTGCTTTTGAGGCTAACTCTGTTGAGGAGAATCATTTTACAAAGCCTAAGTGGAGGCTGTCTTCTGATAAGGATTATTAAGATCCAGAGGCAGGTCCAAAGTGGGGAATCAACTCTTGCTGAGGATTACAGAAGAGTTGAGGTATCAGATGCCTTGAGGTTCTGATACAAGTTTATTGATGACCCTAGCTGCGGAAATTTAGGATAATGATTGAGTTTTAGAACCTATGAGGGTTTTAACTCTATTGGAGTTTGATTAAATGACCAGGGTTTCTCCTGTGCTTGTAGGGAACTTGAGAATGTCTTTGAGATCCAAGAGGAGACTAGACTGTCCAAGTTTACTGGTATGAAAGGTTTATCTTTGTATGATGCCCAAGAGGAGGCTGGTGCTTTAAGGGATGAGAATCAACCCTTAAATTGGTATGAGGTTTTGACTCTTTGGAAAGACTGCTCTAATAAAGGATGACTAAGTTCTGTCTTATGCCTTTCAGAAGTCTTTAGGGTCCTTGTATTAAGCCCAAGAGAAGGCATGAGAACTTCTAAGAAGCTGGAGGGTCCTTGTACAAAGCCCAAGAGGAGGCTAGGATGCTTTTAGGAAGCATGTGGGTCCAAACTTAAGAAAAGTTCAAGAAAAGTTTCACCGATGTAGCGCGCGATTTTTGTCAGTGATGCGACCACCTTATCGCGGATTTTGGGTTTTCTCAATGAAGAGAAGGGGGTGCTACTTTCTGATTTCCTATTTACCCCATGAAGCTGGAAGGGAAAGGGAAGCTATCTAAAACTAACCTTGCACACGAATGTTTAACTGAACAAACACTTAAAGAGATTCGGGGAGTTCGGGGTCAGGTTATACAATGGGGAGTTATTAATTATCCATCCTATATGTGGTTATCCACATGTTGTTAGCTTTAGATTTCGCTTTGTACTTGATGGTGTTTATCCGTTAATGGGTTGGGAAAGTTTCTTGGGAAATATGAGAGAGTGAGTTTTTGTTGATGTTAGGGTTTTTCCGATGTTTTTGGTAAGGTACTGGACCTCAGTTTTGATTTATATGAAGGTACTGGACCTAGAGTTTTTGTTTGGTATGCTCGCTAAGATTTCACAATATTATGCCTACGTATTCCCGTTTAAATGAAACAGGGAAATCAGATCAATCATAGTTCCTCCTATTCTAAGGGAGGAAAAAAGATATTTTGGTGTCTTGTTCAAAGCCCAAGATTAAAGCTAAAAGGTTTGACTGAGAGAGAATTTGTCATCTCTAAAGGGAGACATCTCGTCTGTTTATCACAACTGTTGGGTGACTGTTTATAAAGGAGAATTACTTTAACTAGGATATGAGAATCCAGCAATGCCATAATTTCCTTTATAGGGGATTTGTCCTGAAGGGGTGTTGTCCTGAAGGAGAAAACTTCAACTCAGTGAGCAATGCCATTTTTCCTTAGGAATTTCTCATGCTAAGAGAGGGACAGTGGCATGGATGTATATAATCCAGAGGCTTGCCGCTTACAGCAATTAGATGGAAGAAAGGGTTTTACCAGGATAAAAGATAGACAACAGCTTGGACATTTGAATCAACATGTGTGCCACTTACAGCAGTTATCTGGGATTAGGGTTTGTTTTGATTTCTGTTTCGATAAGTGATAAACACAGAGAAAGGCCTTCCTATAGAGAGATTTGGATTTCCTCTGAGGGGATGTTGATTTTTGTGTGCCTTGATCAAACCCAAGGTTGAAGCTAAGAGGTTGATTGACTCCACTGGGGAAGTCCTTATACAAAGCCTAAGAAGAGGCTGAAAAGGGACTGACTCTTCGGGGGTATCATTATACAAAGCCTGAGAGGAGGCTAAAAAGTTTGACTTTTTCAGGGAAAAAGTTTTGTTTGTCTTGCACAAAGCCCAAGATTGAGGCTAAAAAGAGTTTGACTCCGTTGGGGAGAACTTGTATGTGTCTTGTACAAAGCCCAAGATTGAGGCTGAAAAGAAACTGACTCTGTGGGAAAGAAATCTTTATATGCCTTGTACAAAGCCCAAGATTGAGGCTAAAATGAGACTTTATTGACTCAACTGAGGGTATTATAGGTGTCTTGTACAAAGCCCAAGATTGAGGCTGAAATGAGTTTGACTCTACTGGAGAGTATTATCCGTCTTGTACAAAGCCCAAGATTAAGGCCGAGATAAGTTTGACTCTGCTTAGGGAATTATTTCTCAAAGCCTAAAAGTAGGATGAGAGGTATTGACTCCACTGGGGAAGATATTTGTCCCAAGCTTAAGAGAAGGTTATGAAGATTTATGTCTTGTACAAAGCCCAAGATTGAGGCTAACAGGGTTTGACTCAACAAGAGAGTGCTCTTATCTGTCCTGTACAAAGCCCGGGATTATGGCTAAACAAGCTGGAGAAATCATTATACAAAGCCTAAGAGGAGGCTAATTTCTGCTGGGGGAAATCTTTATACCAAGCCTAAGAGGAGGTTGGAAAAGATTGACTCATTAAGAGAGTGTTTTTATCTACCTTGTAAAAAGCCCAAGATTGAGGCTAAAAGGGTTGACTCAACTAGAGAGTGCTGAAAGGTGATTGACTCAACAAGAGAGTCTGAAAAGGTGACTGACTCAACAAGAGAGTCTGAAAGTTGATTGACTCAACAAGAGAGTCTGAAAAGGTTAGCTCCATTGGGGAGAATCATTGTACAAAGCCCAAGAGGAGGCTGATTATGCTGAGGAAAGGAAGATCATTATACAAAGCCTAAGAGGAGGTTATCTTCTGCTGGGGATTATTGAGATCCCGAGGCAGGTCCAAATGGAGAATCAACTCTTGCTAAGGGTTACAGAAGAGTTGAAGTATCAGAGACCTTGAGGTTCTAATTTAGGATGGTGTTATACTGATGATAAACTGACCCTGGTTGGGGAATTTTAGGAGAGAGACTGGGTTTTAGAACCCTACTGGAGATTGATCCAGAATGACCGAGGTTTCTCCTATTGTTTGTAGGGAACTTGAGAATGTCTTTGAGACTCAAGCGGAGATTTAGACTGTCCAAGTCTACTGGTGTGGAAGAGTTTATCTTTGCACGATGCCCAAGAGGAGGCGGGTGCTTTAAGGGATGAGAATCAACCCTAAATGGTTTAATGTGTTGACACTGGAAAGACTGCTCTAGCAAAGGATGACTAAGTTCTGTATTATTCCTTTAAGAGGTCGGCGGGTCCTTGTATTAAGCCCAATAGAAGGCATGAGAACTTCTAAGAAGCCGGAGGGTCCGTGTACAAAGCCCAAGAGGAGGAGGGGATGCTTTTAGGAAGCTTGTGGGTCCAAACTTAAGAAGAGTTCAAGAAAAGTTTCACCGAGAATAATCTTTTCTTTAGTGAACAGTTCTAGGGTTTGAAGAAATTCAAGAGAAGTTTCACCGAGAATTAATCCTCTCTGGGGAAACTGAATTTCTTTGACAAGTTCTAATAGTGACAGCCTGAGAAAAGGTTCACCAAAAATACCGCCTTTCTCTTTGTTCGATATTATTTAAGCCCAAGAGAAGGCAAGACTGTATCTGGAAATCCTATGGGGATCTAGTTTTGACTGTATTAAAGAGTGACCAACTGGCTTTACCTAGGTCTAGACCTAGTTGCCGGGGAAAACTCTAAATAGATATACTAGTATATATACAGTTGATATATGACAAGTATCTAAAAGGATATGAAAAAAGGACTTACATGGGAGCAGCTTCCCACAATACAGTTATATATAGTAAAGCATGTAAATGAAAGCTGATAAAAACTTACAGGTGAGCAAGCTTCCATGCTGTATTGTTAGTTGTTCAAAGAAATTAAAGAAAGTTTTGATAACAACTGTATATTTGAACCTAAATCAAAGAGAAGTTGTTTTTGGAAAGATTGTTGGGGCTTACACTCAAGGAGAGGCCCAAGGTTTAACAATGATCTTACCGTTGTTTTAAAAATTGTATCGGGACTTATACAAATGACTGAGGCCCAAATTATTTTACAAAAAGAGGGTTGGGTATTACACTCTATTAGAGGCCCAAAGATTATTTTGAAAAAGAAAAATGGGACTTACAACATGAGGGGAGGCCCAAATGATTTGATTTTGAACTGGCGATCGCGCCGAGGTTTTTGAAAATGTGTTGGGACTTATATAATGTCTGAGGCCCAAAAAGGTTTTGGTTAAGAAAAATATTGGGTCTTACACTTTATTAGAGGCCCAAAGTTTGTTTGAAAATTTATAATCGAGAGAAACCCCTAATTTTAAATAAAATGTTATTTTTCAAAGGTAATTTAAATAATAAATGACAAAATATCAATTATATTTAAAAACAAGTTATACACTTTGGAAAATATCTTGAAAACTCATGCTTAATCATATGAAAGTTTAAAATTCAATTGATTTTGAAAGATCAAAGTGGGAATTTCATTTTAAAATTGTTTAGAACAAATAAAATGAAATTAATCACAAAAATTATAACTATATTAAATAAATAATATAAATTGGATTTTTTTGTAAAATAAAATATTTAAACATTTTAGTGAATTTTGAGAAAAATAATTAATTCAAAAACATAAATAATCAGAGAGAAATTAATTTTTGAATCAATTAACAAAAATATCAAAATATTCAAATATTTGAAAATTTGAAAAAGGGCGCCAAGAACACTCAGCTCTTGCCCGCGTGCCCTGTTTCTGCAGATTTTTGTTTTCTAACTTTTCTCCATGATTTCTCAATGGTTTTGCACGATTCAAGTACCAATCTTGTTCGTTTTTGAACAAGGATCACAACCATATTGATTAATTGCATTTATATTAAGTATTGAGTGAGAAATCAGAAGAAAACCTCAAGAACCGTAATTTCAGCCTGAACACAATGAAATTCTATACACGATTGATTCATGGCAATTGATTGAGGGTTATCACTCCATACATGATTATGAACATGTGGCAAAATTATTGTGCAGTAAAATATGTATGCATCATGGTGTTTGAAGAGTTCATGCTTACCTCTGGCAGTTGGTGATCGAGTTTGGTGATGGAGCTGTTACAGCTAGGTTCCAATGATCTGGATAGCTTCCTTAGTTTCCAAGGAGTGTGTTTGAATGCTTAGAGTGGATTGAATTAAGATGGAGTTGGTTGTGGTACCTCAATTGCAAATATGTCAAGAACTTGAGCGATTGGCTGGTGATTTTGAGAATCTGATGTTCCAGATGTGATTTTGTGTTATGGATCACTCACATATGATGTTTATGAGGTGTGTGTGTGATTGGTTTGGTTGGAATTGCTCTCAAACTCAAAACCCGATAGTGACTTAAGTTAGAAGGCAAAATAGGAGTGAAATGGAGATTTTGAGGAAAGCATCAGTTTGGGTGCTTTGGTGTACTCAAATTGATCACAATTGAGGCCTATTTATAGTGTGTCAAGTTTGTTTTGTAAGCAACAGTGTGTGGCAACTGCAGCAGACCTTTGGCCAATTGTGATCAAATGGAATCTCAAGTCTCCTCTAGCCATTGACTTGAGATTAGAGCACAGTCCTATGGTTCTCTGTTGTATGAGCTTATCTTGACTCAATTGACTGATCATGGACTGATACATGCCAACTCTATGCATCCATTTAATGCCTCAAAACAAAATTGGAGTCTTGAGGCATCTTTAGCTTTTAGGGGTGCCATACCTATATGTAGCTCCAAAGCCTTGGGAGGCTTATGGATCAGTGCTTGTTCCTCCTTGGTCTCCCCCTAAGGTGTGCAGATGGATAACCATGTTTATTTTTGCATAATTTGATCAATTCGAGCCCTAATGTACAAATCTTCCTTGCAAAGCAGTTTGCAGCAAGGAATGTTGCAGCTGTCATAACCTCTAGCTCAGGTGGAGTTTGATGGAGTTCTTGGACATTTTGGAAAGCTGATATATCCTATTTCAACATGATGTCCAACTTTGGTTTTGAGTCAACTTGAATTACAATGAAAAATTCCTCTACATTTTGGAAAAAACAAGGCAGATTCTGACTTAGTGAAAATTTCACTAAGTGTTGGAAAAATGTCATTTTCATGTTTTTTGTGATTTTGCTCAAACAATAACTCAAAATCCATGATGATTTGGAATGAGGTCTAGTTGACATATTTGAATTATGTAATGAGAGCTACAAATCCAACTTTGAATGGGAGAAAAAGGCCTTAGGGTTTGGGAGATATGGCCTTGCAAAGTTGGTACCCTAGCCACTTTGTCTCATAACTTAGAAAAATTCTATATTTTTTATGGTTACCCCTTTAACAAGTTAACTCATTTTATTTGATTTTTATTGATGAATGATGACTCAAATCACTTATTAACATTGTTTTAGGGTTAAGGAACCTTGGTTGACCAAAAATCCAAAAAGTCAAACTTGGATTTTTGTTCAGTTGACTTTTTCATTAGATGAAATTTTGACTTTGTGATTCTTTTGTGAAATTAATCCTTGGGCTCAATTAAACTTCATGGATGGCCTCCAAGGGTATTTAGGAATGTCTTGGACCCTCCCCAAGGTTTGAGATCAAGAGTAGGTCAATAGTCAAGGGTAGGGTTGACTTTTTTCATTAGAAACCCTAATTTGTGATCAGTTGGTCTTGAGTTCTTGTGGCTTATGACTTGAGCTCTTTGAGTCAATCAAATCTTGTAGATATATCAATATGATGTATTTGAGGTCTTTGGAGTTCATTTTGAAGCTTCAAGTTGTGTCTCACTTCACAAGTTAACTCAAGGGTTGAATTAGGTCAAAACCCTAATTCCTGATTTTTTTATAGATGGACCTTCAAGGTGATTTTACCATTGTGGATAGGCTCTTGAGATCCTTTTGAGCTTATAGGATCACACATTGAGGCATTGGCTCATGTCCAGATGGAAATTTTCATCTGAGGACTCAGTCGACCAAAACCCTAATTTGGTGACACAGGCGATCTTGAGGCTTGATTCACTTGGAATGCTGCAACCTTATGCTTGATTCTTGATGTGGGAGTCTTCTTGATCCTTCATGGATGTTTGATAGGTTAGACAAGTTGAAGATCATGTCATTTCTTGATTGATCCTTTGTCTAAGTGCTCTGAGAGGGGTTAAAACCCTAATCTTTGATTGTTAAGAATGCCTAACAATCCCTGAGGAGATTGATAAGGCATGAAAGTACATCCATATTGTGGTAATGAGCTTCACAAAGATGAGAAATCTTGGTGGTCAAAATTTGGGGTATGACAGATGCCCCTATTTAATTTTCTTGGACCCGAAGGTGTGAATGGTGAAGGTATTCGGGCATTCGGGGTGCAAGAGGATTAAATATCGGAATACCCAAAATTTTGGTGGTGGTTATGAATGGCAGCTTGCTCATCCATCTTCTTTTGCTAAACAATGATGCTTAGAAAAGGTAAAAACTTCCCGTCGATCCTGGTTTTTGGCCAAGGAACTGGTCTCAGTTTCTTTTATCAATAAACTTCCCCTCGATCCTAGTCTTTAGCCACGGAACTGGTCTCCGTTTCTTTTGTCAATAAACTTTCTTGACAAGGGACGCTATTTTTTAGCGGTTTTCCTCAAACTTCTCGCTGAATTTTCCTAGGGAGATACCATTTGTTGGGAAATTTTTTTGATGTCATACTTGATGGGGAAACCCATTCGTCTGAGTTGTAGAGGTGTATAACTTCTATGTTAGAGACGCCATTTGTTGACTCTACTGGGGAGAACAAGTCTCTTGAGAGACTGCTTTATGCTTGGGGATACTACATTGTACTGTTCCTCGAGATCTTCTCGGAGAAATGCCATATGATGCAATCCAATTTTGAGGTGCTGATGACTTCATTAACATTGACTCTCTTGGGGAGGAAAATCAATGTGTTGCTGAGAGTCTTTAGTAGTGAGGCTTTCTATGGGGATTTTCCTTAATCCGGGAAAGCGAAGATATCATCTTCAATGGAGAATACTGACGTTTGTCAAATGTCTTCTTGTCTTTCAGAGGTTCAAGTTATCAAAGTGGTCAAGGGACCGTCTCCAATCCAGAAATAAACTGGAAGAGAGATTGTTCAGACGCAACATTTCCTGATGAGGAAAGAACTGACAACTCGATTGATGAAAGGACTTTTATCACTAGGGGATAAGACCGACTAGAGTGATAGTGATGCAATATGAATATGATTGCAAATTAATAATGCATGATGTATGTATGTTTATGTTGACAAAACTGACACGGCAAACAGACTAGCGGATGAACATGACTGGATACTCGGCCACTGCAGGGGATGAAAAGTATCACTGGGTCAAGATAGCAATTCTCCTTTGCTTAGGAGAGATAGTCCCCGTGCGGAAAACATTGGTCGGGCTTAGAAGATAATAACTCTGCCAGGGATGTCAGATGGGGAAAATCACATCTGATACAGTTGATCCTTCGTTCAGGCATACTAGTTTAGAAGGATTAATTTGATTATGTACCTTGAGGTTCAACCACCTTCGGAGAAGCGATCGATATTCTTTCGATGTTCAACAGTCAAAAGAATTGCCATCTTTGTTTTAAAAGCAGAAAAAATTTTGACGAGCAAATTCATTTTTGTTTTATTTCAATAATCGTTAATCATATTAAAACATCATTCTATAAAGCTAAAACAAATAAGAAGTGCAAACAAAAGCACTAGGGCACAAATTTTATTGATAGAATGGAAATCAGCCAAGCGCGTGATTCCATAGAGTATTTACAAATTCTAGAAAATGGTAATTTTAGGGAAAAGGTCTACATTGGAACATAACGACCGTTATCCTTCTACCAACTTTGAATTCTGGACATCCTGAGCTTCTCTCAAAGATGACCTTGACTGGAGTTTTCCAGATGGATGGCATTACTGCTGAGGAGTTGAACTGATCAGGCGTAGTTACTTGCTATTAATCCCTAATTTTTCCCTGGATTGTACTTTGAGATTTCCAATCCATCGGGATGATTTTTGCTTATGTCTCTAATTTTTGCCTGGACTGCCCTTTCGAGTTTTCAATCCACCGAGACGTTTTTTTTTGTTTAGGCAAAATATTTCTTGACTACGTCAACATTTGTGGGGGTAGGCAAATTCTTCTCCATCCATGGTTGCAAGTCTCAAGGCACCGCCTGAGAAGGCTTTCTTGACCACATAGGGGCCGTCATAATTCAGAGTCCATTTGCCCCAGGATTCAGTGAGGAATGATTGTATCTTCTTGAACACGAGGTCTCCTTTCCTAAATACGCGAGGTCGGACCTTTTTATCGAACACCTTCTTCATTCTCTGTTGATATAACTGACCATGACATAATGTCGTTATTCATTTGTCTTTGATCAGATTCAACTCATCGTGTCGTCTTTGACACCATTCAGCCTCTGTTAGCTTAGCTTCCATCAATACCCGGATTGATGGGATCTCTACTTCTATGGGAAGCACTGCCTCCATGCCATATACTAAAGAGAAATGGGTTGCCCCTGTTGAAGTAGGGAGAGATGTTCGATAACCGTGAAGAGCAAAGGGTAGCATCTCGTGCCAGTCTTTGTAGGTTACGACCATTTTTTGAACAATTTTCTTGATATTCTTGTTAGCCGCTTCTACCTCTCCATTCATCTTAGTTCGGTAGGGAGATGAATTATGGTGTTCGATCTTGAACTCAGCGCACAACTCTTTCATCATTTTGTTGTTCAAGTTAGATCCATTATCAGTAATGATCTGGCTTGGAACACCATAACGACAGATGAGGTTGTTCTTGATAAAATGGACCACCACTTGTCTGGTTACATTAGCGTATGACGCTGCTTCAACCCACTTGGTGAAGTAATCAATGGCTACCAGGATGAACCGATGTCTGTTTGAAGCTTTGGGTTCGATCATGCCAATCATGTCGATTCCCCATATGGAAAAAAGCCATGGGGAAGAAAGAACTTTGAGATTCATTGGCGGTACATGGATTTTGTCTGAGTATATCTGACACTTGTGACACCTCCTCATGTACTTGTAGCAATCGGAATCCATGGTAAACCAATAGTACCTTACTCTCAGAATTTTTCTTGCCATTGTATGTCCATTGGCATGAGTGCCAAAGGATCCTTCGTGAATTTCTTTTATCAGCATGTTTGCTTCTGGTTTGTCTACACATCGAAGCAAGAACATGTCAAAGTTTCTCTTATAGAGTGTATCACCGCTCAGGAAGAAGCTTCCTGCTAACCTTCTGAGGGTCTTTTTGTCCTTTCTGGATGCCCCATGTCGGTACTCTTTTTTTTGAAGGAAGCATTTGATATCGTGATACCAAGGTTTGTCTTCTATGACTGCTTCAATTGCGAAAATGTAAGCGGGCCGCTCAAGGCGCATTATGTCAATCTTAGGTATGTCATTCCATTGACCTACACTAATCATGGAAGAGAGAGTGGCTAGTGCATCAGCCATGTGATTCTCTTCACAAGGGATGTGATGAAACTAAATTCTGTTGAAGAATGGTAACAAACTTCTCGCATAGTCTTTGTAAGGAATCAGTCTGGATTGGAATGTGTTCCAATCTCCTTTGATCTGATTGATAACCAGGGCTGAGTCTCCATACACATCCAAGTTCTTTTCCTTAAGTCAATTACTTCTTCGAGACCCATGATACAAGCTTCGTATTCGGCCTCGTTGTTTGTACACTTGAATGTAAATCTGGCAGTGAAAGGAATGTGGGTACCCTGAGGTGTTATGATGATTTCCATAATTCTGTTTCCATAATGATTGACAGCTCCGTCAAAGATTAGTCCCCATTAGGAAGCTTGTTCTGTCCCTTCACTGGGTAGCGGTTCATCGCAATCTTTCATTTTCAAATACATGACATCTTCGTCTAGGAAGTCAAATTCGACTGATTCTCGATCGTCAATCGGTTGATGAGCCAAATGATTGGCTAAAATACTTCCTTTGATGGCTTTCTGAGCATGGTACTCAATGTTGTATTCTGATAACAACATCTGCGAATGGGAGATCCTTCCCGTGAGAGCAGGTTTTTCAAAGACATACTTGATCAGATCCATTTAGGAGATTAACCAAGTAGTGTGACAAATCATGTACTGGCGAAGACGTTTGGCTGCCTAAGCCAGAGAACAACAAGTTTTCTCAAGCATAGTGTATCGAGTCTCGCAGTCGGTGAATTTCTTGCTCAAATAATAGATGGCGGACTCTTTCCCTTTCGTTTCATCTTGTTGGCCAAGTACACAACCCATTGAGTCTTCCAAGACTATTAGGTAGATAATCAACGGTCTTCCCTCTACTGGAGGTGATAGAATCGGTGGGTTCAACAGGTATTCCTTGATACTGTCGAAGGCGGTTTGATAGTCTTCTGTCCATACGCAGTCCTGATTCTTTTTGAGTAATTTGAAGATTGGAGGGCATGTAGCGGTCATGAGGGATATAAATCTAGAAATGTAATTCAAACTCCCCAGGAATCCTCTGACTTGTTTCTCAGTCTTTGGAGAAGGCATTTTTTGAATGGCCTTGACCTTGTTAGGATCAACCTTAATTCCTTTATGGATGACGATGAATCCTAGCAGTTTCCCTGAGCGGACACCGAATATGCACTTATTCGGATTCAAGCGGAGTTTGTACTTCCTCATACGCTCGAATAGTTTTGACAGGTGGGTCACATGCTCCTCTTTTGTTTTAGATTTGGCAATCATGTCATCGGCATACACTTGCTCAAATTCGATGTACAGAAGCTTGTCAGGAGCGGGGTCCTCTCCTTCAAGGATATGAACCCTAATGTTCAGACGAACCTGTTGCCTCAACACGAGAAGGCTGTAGTAAATTTGATAAAGGAAGGATCTAACCACAACTATCAAATTCATGATGTACTCTTATTGGGAACCAACCTGGTCAAGATGCATTGCAGACAGAGCGGATACGGTCATGTACCATTTCACAACTATCATCAGTGTGATATCTATTCTAAAGACACTCAAGGGTGTTTTGTGGTGCAATCAGCTCTGCAAGAACAGATGGATCTCGGATGGATCCAAGATCACCGAATCCGTGAGGTTAGCATGACTTATACAAATTCCAACATCATTCAAAACCATGACATCCGTGCAATGAATGTCAACTTGGTGGCAATGCACTCAAGGCAAAGCCAACATCATGATCTGCCACGGCACGATTACGATTCCTGTCTAATCTGCTTGGTAAACAATCAGGGATGCTCTTTTGTACAAGAGGCCCTCCAGCGTCAGATGGGTCTTGGATGGATCCAAGATTACCGTGATAGAAGTAATTATCAAGTTAATATGATTCAACACGATGATGAATTTGCAAATATTGCAGGACAAGAGTTTATCAACTATGCTTTTCCCGAGGTCAACGTCATCGAAAGGGATGACTCCTCCAGTTCCAAAGAAATGTGGGATACCTTAGGACAACTGAGTGGCAAGTACGACTTCTTGGTCAAATACACCGCTCCTGAAAGCTCTCGTATCAGGCTCGAAGACATCCATCCAACTGGATGGGAAGATCCACTTGAGAGTACAAACACTGCACAAGATACAATAAGAGAATTCGTCTACGACAACTCTTCCTGGGAGACAGACTCCAACGATCCTGCTCCACCAGAAATCAGCGTCATTTCTGAAGACAAATCAAGGAGGAAGGTACCAGACTTTGTGATTCACCGAGGAATTCACCGCCAATGGGTTGCTGTCGATGTCCCGAAAGTTGTTCATAAGTCTAAGTAATTGTCGTCTTTGTTTTAACCTTTCACCCTGCCCAGGTGAAACGGATGTTTTGATAGGGCTCACTTTCTGTAAATGTCTCTCTTCGCTTTGCCCAAAGCGACAGAGTTTTGTTTTATAGGGTTATAGTTTCAAGAATCGACCAAATCATAAATAAAATAACGTCGTTTTATAATTTCCGCATTTTATTACTGTTTTCTCTTTTCGCTTTTTCAGAAAATGGTAATCCTAAAAAACAGCTCAAGATAATAAAAACAAGCATTTTTCAGAAAATACACTGCACACTCTTGCATTCTCTCTATCTCTTCTAAAAATAAATCATCACGTCGTGCAGATTGCTTATTTTAAACCCCAATGAAACATACGATCCAATGCCTTCTCTCAACTTTGAATTCCCGATATTTAAGGCTGAAGAAGAAGAAGACGAAGAAATTCCAGAAGAGAACTCCCGACTACTCAAACAAGAGGAAATGTCTATTGAGCCTCACAAAGAGCCGTTGGAAACGGTCAACTTAGGTACAGAAGAAGAGAGAAAAGAAGTCAAGATTGGGGCACTGCTCAATCCGATTGTCAAAGAAAGTTTGATAAAGCTTCTCAAAGAGTTTCCCGATGTATTTGCTTGGTCCTACCAGGACATGCCAGGGTTGGATACCAACATCGTGGAACATCATCTACCGTTAAGATCAGAATGTCCTCCGGTGAAACAATGACTGAGACAGACTCACCCAGACATGGCCATCAAAATCAAAGAGGAAGTACAGAAACAGATTGACGCGGGTTTCCTCGCCACATCAGAATATCCTCAATGGCTAGCCAACATAGTACCAGTTCCAAAAAAAGACAGAAAGGTCAGAATGTGTGTAGACTACAGGGATCTGAACAAAGCCAGTCCAAAGGAAGACTTTCCCTTACCACACATAGACATGTTGGTAGACAGTACATCGAAGTTCAAAGTCTTCTCCTTCATGGATGGATTCTCGGGCTGCAATCAAATCAAAATGACGCCGAAAGATATGGAGAAAACTTTATTCATCACCCCTTGGAGCACCTTTTGTTACAAGGTGATGTCGTTCGGTTTGGAGAACATCGGGGCAACCTATCAAAGGGCCATGACTACTCTGTTCCACGACATGATACACAAAGAAATCAAAGTGTATGTCGATGATATGATTGCCAAATCTAAGACAGAAGAGGAGCATGTGACCCACCTGTCAAAGCTATTCGAGCGTATGAGAAAGTACAAACTCCATTTGAATCTCAACAAGTGCATATTTGGTGTCCGTTCAGGGAAACTTTGAGGGTTCATCATCAGCCAGAAAGGAATTGAGGTCGATCCTGACAAAGTCAAGGCCATTCAAGAAATTCCTTCTCCAAAGACTGAAAAACAAGTCAGGGGATTCTTGGAATGTTTGAATTACATTTCCAGATTGATATTCCTCATGACCGCGACATGCGCGCCAATCTTCAAATTACTCAAAAAAGAATCAGGACTACGTATAGACAGAAGACTGCCAAACCGCCTTCGACAGTATCAAGGAATACCTGTTGAATCCACCTATCCTGTCACCTCCAGTAGAGGGAAGGCCTTTGATTATCTACCTAACAGTCTTGGAAGACTCAATGGGTTGTGTACTTGGCCAACAAGACAAAACCAAAAGGAAAGAGTCTGCCATTTACTATTTGAGCAAGAAATTTATCGACTGTGAGACTCGGCACACTAGGCTTGAGAAAACTTGTTGTGCTCTGGCTTGGACAGCCAAACGTCTTCGTCAGTATATGATTTGTCACACTACTTGGTTAATCTCCGAAATGGATCCAATCAAGTACGTCTTTGAAAAGCCTGCTCTCACGGGAAGGATTGCCCGTTGGCAGATCTTGTTATCAGAATACGACATCGAGTACCATGCTCAGAAAGCCGTCAAAGGAAGTAATTTAGCCGATCATTTAGCTCATCAACCGATTGACGATCAAGAATCAGCCGAATTTGACTTCCCAGACGAAGATGTCATGTACTTGAAAATGAAAGATTGTGATGAACCGCTACCCAGTGAAGGGCCAGAACCAGGTTCCCAATGGGGACTTATCTTTAACGGAGCTATCAATCATTATGGAAACGGAATTGGGGAAATCATCATAACACCTCAGGGTACCCACATTCCTTTCACAGCCCGACTGACATTCAAGTGTACAAACAACGAGGCCGAATACGAAGCTTGTGTCATGGGTCTCGAAGAAGCGATCGACTTAAGGATCAAAAACTTGGATGTATATGACGACTCAGCCCTGGTTATCAATCAGATCAAAGGAGATTGGAAGACATACCAATCAGGACTGATTCCTTACAAAGATTACGCGAGAAGGTTGTTACCATTCTTCAACAGAATCGAGTTTCACCATATTCCTCGTGAAGAGAATTACATGGCTGATGCATTAGCCACTCTCTTTTCCATGATTAGTATAGGTCAATGGAACGACATACCTAAGATCGACATAATGCGCCTTGAGAGTCCCGCCTACATCTTCACAATTGAAGCAGTCATAGACGACAGACCATGGTATCACGATATCAAATGCTTCCTTCATAAACAAGAATGCCCACCTAGGGCATCCTAAAAAGACAGAAAGACCCTCAGAAGGCTAGCAGACAGTTTCTTCCTGAGCGGTGATACACTCTATAAGAGAAATTTCGACATGGTCTTGCTTCGATGTGTAGACAGACCCGAAGCAAACATGCTGATAAAATAAATTCACGAAGGATCCTTAGGCACTCATGCCAATGGACATATAATGGCAAGAAAAATTCTGAGAGCAGGATACTATTGGTTGACCATGGAATCCGACTGCTACAAGTACATGAGGAGATGTCGCAAGTGCCAGATATACTCAGACAAAATCCATGTACCGCCAACGAATCTCAAATTTCTTTCTTCCCCATGGCCTTTTTCCATATGGGGAATCGACATGATTGGCATGATTAAACCCAAAGCTTCACCCAGACATCGGTTCATCCTGGTAGCCATTGACTACTTCACCAAGTGGGTCAAAGCAGCGTCATACACCAATGTAACCCGACAAGTGGTAGTCTATTTCATCAAGAACAATCTCATCTACCGTTATGGTGTTCCAAGCCAGATCATTACTGATAATGGATCCAACTTGAACAACAAGATAATGAAGGAGTTGTGCACTGAGTTCAAGATCGAACACCATAACTCATCTCCCTACCGACCCAAGCTAAAAAGATTGGTAGAAGCGGCTAATAAGAACATTAAGAAGATCGTTCAAAAGATAGTTGTAACCTACAAAGACTGGCACAAAATGCTACCCTTTGCTCTTCACTGTTATCGCACATCTGTCTGCACTTCAACAGGGGCAACCCCTTTCTCTCTAGTATATGGCATGGAGAAAGCGCTTCCCATAGAAGTAGAGATCCCATCAATTCAGGTATTGATGGAAGCTAAGCTAACAGAGGCTGAATGGTGTCAAAGTTGACATGATGAACTGAGTCTGATCGAAGAAAAGCGAATAACGGCTCTGTGCCACGGTCAGTTGTATCAGTAAAGAATGAAGAAAGCGTTTGACAAAAAGGTTCGACCCCGTGTCTTTAGGAAAGGAGACCTTGTGCTCAAAAAGATACAATTATTTCTCACTGATTCCCGGGGCAAATGGACCTTATGTGGTCAAGAAAGCCTTCTCAGGCGGCGCCTTGAGACTCGCAACCATGGATGAAGAAGAATTTTCCTACCCCGCAAATGTTGACGTAGTCAAGAAATACTTTGCCTAAACAAAAAAAAATGTGTCTCGGTGGATTGAAAACACGAAAGGGCGGTCCAGGTAAAAATTAGAGACACAGGCAAAAAAAAAATCATCCCGATGAATAGGAAATCTCAAAGTACAATCCAGGCAAAAGTTAGGGTTTAATGGCAAGTAACTACGTCTGATCAGTTCAACCCCTCAGCAGTAATGCCATCCATCAGGAAAACTCCAGTCAAGGTCATCTTCGACAGAAGCTCAGGATGTCCAGAATTCAAAGTTGGTAGAAGGATAGCGGTCGTTATGTTTCAATGTAGCCCTTTTCCTCTAAATTACCATTTTCTAACTTTGTAAATACTCTATGGAATCACGCGCTTGGCTGATTTCCATCCTATCAATAAAATTTGAGCTCTAGTGCTTTTGTTTGTAATTCTTATTTGTTTTAGCTTTACAGAATGATGTTTTTAACATGATTAGTGATCCTTGAAATAAAACAAAAATGAATTTAATTGTCAAAAAATTTCCTGCTTTTAAAATAAAGATGGCAATTCTTTTGACTGTTGAACATCGAAAGAACATCGATCGCTTCTCCGGAAGTACTTGAACCTCAAAGTGTAGAATCAAAGTACTCCTTCTAAACCAGCATGAAGGAGACCCCGTGTCAGATACCTTGTTTCATCTGACATCCCCGGCAGAGTTCTTATCTCCTAAGCCCGACCAACGTTTTTCCTCACAGGGACTATCTCTCCTAAGCAAGGCAGAATTGCTATTTTCGACCAAATGGTACTTCTTCGTCCCCAGCAGTAGCCGAGTATCCAGTTGTGTTCATATATTAGTCTGTATGTCGTGTTAGTTTTGTTAGCATAAACATACATACATCATGCATTATTGATTTGCATTGATATTCATATTGCATCACTATCACTCTAGTCAGTCTTAACTCTAAGTGGTAAAGTCCTCTTGTCAATCGAGTTGTCAGTTCTTTCCTCGTCAGAAAGTGAATCATCTAAGCAATCTCTCCCCAGTTTATTTCTGGGATGGAGATGATCCTCGACCACTTTGATAACTTGAACCTCTGAAAAACAAGAAGGCATTCGATAAACGTCACTCTTTACTATCGAAGATGATATTCTCGCTTTCCCATATTAAGGAAAATCCCCAGAGAAAGCCTCACAATCGAAGACTCTCAGCAACACATTGGTTTTTCTCTCTAGAAAGTCAATGTTAATAAAGTCACCGGCACCTCAAAATTGGATTGCATCACATGGCATTTCTCCGAGAAGATCTCGAGGAAAAGTATGATGTAGTATCCCCAAGCAGGAAACTGCCTCTCAAGAGACTCGTTTTCCCCAGTAAAGTCAACAAATGGCGTCTCCAACAGAGAAGTTTGTACAACTCTACAGCTCAGATGAATGGGTTCCCCAGTAAGTGTGACATCAAAACTTTTTCCCATCAAATGGCATCTCCCTAAGAAAATTCGGCGAGAAGTTTGAGGAAAACTGCTATAAATAGATTCCCTTGTCAAGAAAGTTTATTGACAAAAGAAACTGAGACCAGTTTCGTGGCTAAAAACCAGGATCGAGGGGAAGTTTATATCAGAAACTGAGACCAGTTTCATGGCTAAAAACCAGGATTGAGGGGAAGTTTATTGACGAAAGAAACTGAGACCAATTCTGTGGCTAAAGACCAGGATCGAGGGGAAGTTTTTACCTTTTCTGAGCATCATTGCTTAGCAAAAAAAGATGGATGGGCAAGCAGCCATTCATAACCACCATCAAAATTTCGGGTATTCTGATATTTAATCCTCTTGCACCCCGAATGCACGAATACCTTCGCCATTCACACCTTCGGGTCCAAGAAGATTAAATAGGGGCATCTATCATACCCCAAATTTTGACCACCCAGATTTCCCATCATTGTGCAAATCATCAGTCTTCTCAAAGATGATTGAGCATTCACTACAATCAAGAAGTAGGGTTTTAACCCCTCTCAGAGCATTTAGACAAGGATCAATCAAGAAATTACATGATCTTTAACTTGTCTAGCCTCTCAAACACCCACAAAGGATTAAGAGGACTCCCACATCAAGAATTAAGCACAAGGTTGCAGTATTCTAAGTGGATCAAGCCTCAAGATCGCCTGTGTCACCAAATTAGGGTTTTGGTCGACCGAGGCCTCCAGATGAAAATTTCCATTTGGGCATGAGCCAATGCCTTAATGTATGGTCCTATAAGCTCAAAAGGATTTCAAGAGCCCACCCACAATGGCAAAATCACCTTGAAGGTCCATCTATCAAAGAATCAGGAATTAGGGATTTGACCTAATTCAAATCTTGAGTTAACTTGTGAAGTGAGGCATGGCTTGAAGCTTCAAAATGAACTTCAAAGACCTCAAATACATCATATTTACATGGTTACAAGATTTGATTAACTCAAAGAGCTCAAATCATAAGCCACAAGAACTCAAAACCATCTGATCACAAATTAGGGTTTCTGATGAAAAAAGTCAACCCTATCCTTGACTGTTGGCCTACCCTTGATCTCAAACCTTGGCGAGGGGTCCAAGACATTCCTAAATACCCTTGGAGGCCATCCATGAAGTTTAATTGAACCCAAGGATTGATTTCACAAAAGACTTACAAAGTCAAAATTTCATCTGATGAAAAAAGTCAACTGTACAAAAATCCAAGTTTGACTTTTTGGATTTTTGGTCAACCAATCTTCCTTAACCCTAAAACAATGTTAATATGTGATTTGAATCATCATTCATCAAGAAAAATCAAAGAAAGTGAGTTAAGTTATAAAAGGGGTAACCATAAAAAAAAACTTAGAATTTTTCTAAGTTATGGAATAAAGTGGCTAGGGTACCAACTTCCAAGGACCATAACTTGAGATCCAAGCATCCATTTTGGGTGATCCAAAGCTATATTTATAGGTCTTGCTACACTCTACAAAAGCTTCAACTATATCAAGTTCCAATTCTTCATGGATTTTTAGTTAGTACTGGATCAAAGTGGTGAAAAAACCAAAATATGTCAAAAAAACACTTAGTGAAAATTCTGCCTTGTAATTTCAGCATGAAACATCAAACTTCCAAGGCATTTTTCACATTGATCCAAGATGAATCAATGAAATCTTCAAACTTCAATGTTTTAGTACATCATTCAAGTTTTTCAAAAGGTACAAGAAGTCTCTCTAATTCATTTTGAGTTGATAGATACATCTATGGGAAGTTAGCTCCAAAATCTGATTTTTCACTAAGTCAGAATTGTGCATTTGGTCGAATTTGCATATTATGAGTCATCAAAGACATGTTTATCCATCTGCACACCTCAGGGGGGGGACCAAGGAGGAACAAACACTGATCCATAAGCCTCCCAAGTCTTTGAAACTACATGTAGGTGTGCCACCCCTAAAAGCCTAAGATGCCTCAAGACTCCAATTTTGTTTTGAGACATTCAATGGATGCATAGAGCTAGCATGTATCAGTCCATGATCAACCAAATGAGTCAAGATAAGCTCATAGAACAGAGGACCATAGGCCTGTGCTCTAATCTCAAGTCAATGGCTAGAGGAGACTTAAGTTTCCATTTGATCTACATTGGGCAAAGGCATGATGCAGTTGCCACACACTGTTGCTTGCAAAACAAACTTGACACACTATAAATAGGCCTCAATTGTGATCAGTTTGAGTACACCAAAGGTCCTAAACAGATACCTTTCTCAAAATCACCACTTTCACTCCAAAAACACTTTCTCTTGCAAGTCACTATCGGTTTTTGCATTTGAGAGTGATTCCAACCAAACCAATGGTTCACACACCTCACATATAACATATAGAGGTGATCCAAACTCTTACATAACATCTGGAACACCAATTTCACAAAATCACCAGCCAACTGCTCAAGTTCTTGACAGAATTGCAGTTGAGGTACCATCTCAAGTTCCAGCTCATTTCAAACCACTCCAAGCATTCAGACACAACCCTTGGCACCTAAGGAAGCTGTCCAGATCATTAGAACTAACTTACAACACCTCCAACTCAGAATTCGATCATCAGCTGCAAGAGGTAAGCCTGGCACTCTCAAATTCCATGATCCATGCATCATAAATGAATTTTTGAGTTACCATCTTGTTTCTGCATGTATATAGAGTAATAACCCTCAATCAATTGCCATGAATCAATCATGTATGGAATTTCATATTGGTTTGTGCAAATTAGGGTTCATCTGTGTTCATCACGATTATCTCACTCCACACTGAAAATAAATGAAATTAAATACCATAGTCATGATCGTGAGTAAAAAACGAGCAAGTTTGATATTTGGAACAAAGAGAAAGGCATTATTCTTCGTGAAACTTTTCTTAGGCTGTCACTATTAGAAATTGTCAAAGAAATTCTACTCCCCAGAGTTGATCTATTCTTAGTGAATAACATCTCTTGAATTTCTTCAAACCTTAGAATTATTCACTAAATGATCTATTCTCGGTGAATAGCATTTCTTGGACTTTTCTTTGGTTTGGGACCCACGGGCTTCCTAAAAGCATCCCCGCCTCCTCTTGGGCTTTGCACAAGGACCCTCCGGCTTCTTAGAAGTTCTCATGCCTTCTCTTGGGCTTAATACAAGGACCCTGAAGACCTCTTAAAGGTAAAAGATAGAACTTAGTCATCCTTTGCTAGAGCAGTCTTTCCAGTGTAAAATCACAGACCAATTTAGGGTTGATTCTCATCCCTTAAAACACTTGCCTCCTCTTGGGCATCATACAAAGATAAAATCTTTCATACCAGTAGACTTGGACAGTCTAATCCCCTCTCAGATCTCAAAGACATTCTCAAGTTCCCTACAAATATAGGAGAAACCCCGATCATTCTGGATCAATCTCCAGTAGAGTTAAAACCCATGGGTTCTAAAACCCTGTCTCTCTCCTAAAATTCCCCAGCCAGGGTCAGTTTATCCTCAGTATAACATTATCCCAAATCAGAACCTCAAGGCATCTGATACCTCAACTCTTCTGTAACCCTCAGCAAGAGTTGATTCCCCATTTGGACTTGCCTTGGGATCTCAATAATCCCCAGCAAAGATAGCCTCCTCTTAGGCTTTGTATAAAGATTTCTTTCTTTGTTCATCCCCAGCAAAGATAGCCTCCTCTTAGGCTTTGTATAATGATCCTTCCTTTCCTCAATATAGTTAGCCTCCTCTTGGGCTTTGTACAATGATTCTCCCTAGCGGAGTTAACCTTTTCAGACTCTCTTGTTGAGTCAATCACCTTTTTAGACTCTCTTGTTGAGTCAATCACCTTTTAATACTCTCTTGTTGAGTTAACCCATATAGCCTCAATCTTGGGCTTTGTACAAGACAGATAAAACCATTCTCTTGTGGAGATAATCTTTTTCAGCCTCCTTTTAGGCTTGGTATAAATATTTCCCCTAGCAGAAGTCAGCTTCCTCTTAGGCTTTGTATAATGATTTCTCCAGCTTGTTCAGCCACAATCCTGGGCTTTGTACAGGATAGATAAAAGTACTCTCTTGTTGAGTCAAACCTTTTTCAGCCTCAATATTGGGCTTTGTACATGACACCATATAAATTTCCTAAGCAGAGTCAATCTCTTTCTAGCCTCAGTCTTGGGCTTTGTAAAAGACAAATAATACTCTCCAGTAGAGTCAAACTCATTTCAGCCTCAATCTTGGGCTTTGTACAAAACACGTAAAATATCCTCAGCTGAGTCAGTAAAACCTCTTTTTAGCCTCAATCTTGGGATTTGTATAAGACAAATAAAGAGTTCTTTCCCACAGAGTCAGTCTTCTTTTCAGCCTCAATCTTAGGCTTGGTACAAGACACATACAAACCTCCCCCAACAGAGTCAAAATCCTTTTTAGCCTCAATCTTAGGCTTTGTATAAGACAGAAAAATACCTTTCCCCGGAAAAGTCAAACTTTCAGCCTCCTCTTAGGCTTTGTATAATGACATCCCCAAAGAGTCAGTCTCTTTTTTTTGCCTCAATCTTGGGCTTTGTACAAGACATGTAAACACTCTCTTGTTGAGTCGGTCATTTCCAGCCTCCTTGTAGGCTTTGTATAAGGACTTCCCCAGTGGAGTCAATCAACCTCTTAGCTTCAACCTTAGGCTCAGATCAAGGCACACAAAAATCAACATCCCCTCAGAGGAAATCAAAATCTCTTTGTAGAAAGTCATTTCTCTGTTTATCACTTATCAAAACAGAAGATAAAAAACCCTAATCCCAGATAACTGCTGTAAGTGGCACACTTGTTGATTCAAATATCCAAGCTGTCGTCCATCTTTTATCCTGGCAAACTTTCTCTTTCATCTAATTACTGTAAGTGGCAAGCCTCTGGATTATTTACATCCACGCTACTGTCCCTCTCTTAGCATGAGAAATTCCTAAGGAAAGATGTCATTGCTCTACACTGAGTTAAAGTTTTCTCCTTCAAGATAACACCCCTATAAAGGAAATTATGGCATTACTGAATTCATATATCCCAGTTAAAGTAATCCTCCTTTATAAATAGTCACCCAATAGTTATGATAAATAAACAAGATGTCTCCCTTTAGAGATGACGATTTCTCTCTCAATCAAACCTTTTAGCTTCAATCTTGGGCTTTGAACAAGACATAAGTAAACCTTTTAGCTTCAATCTTGGGCTTTGAACAAGACACAAATACTCAACCTTTTAGCTTCAATCTTGGGCTTTGAACAAGACACCAAATATCTCTTTCCTCCCTTAGAATAGGAGGAACTACGATTGCTCTGATTTCCCTGTTTCATTTAAACGGGAATACGTAGGCATAAGATTGTGAAATCTTAGCGAGCATACTAATCAAAAACTCTAGGTCCAGCACCTTCATACCAATCAAAACTTAGGTCCAGTACCTTACCAAAAACAGTGGAAAAACCCGAACATCAATAAAAACTCACTCTCTCATATTTTCCCAAGAAACTTTCCCAACCCATTAACGGATAAACACCATCAAGTACAAAGCAGAACCTAAAGCTAACAACCTGTGGATAACCACATATAGGATGGGTAATTGACAACTCCCCATTGTATAACCTGGCCCCGATCTCCCCGAATCTCTTTAAGCGTGTGTTTAGTTAAACATTCGCGTGCAAGATTAGTTTGAGATAACTTCCCTTTCCCTTTCAGCTTCATGCGATAAATAAGAAATCAGAAAGTAGCACCCCCTCCCTCTTCTTCATTGAGGAGAAAACCCAATCTCCGCGATAAGGTGGTCGCGTCACCGACAAAAATCGCGCGCTACAGCTACAAGCTAAAAAGCCCACTTAAGTGTATGCACACCATATCTTATGGTCTACAGTATATCACCTAACCGCGTGGTACCTTACCACATTATGTTTTCTACTTAAGTGCATCATACCTTACGGTGTTCTATATTTACTTAAGTACACCGTACCTTACGTTGTTCATTATTTACTCTACCTTTTTAATAATTTGTCCTTATGTGTGTGACTATGTAGGTTTTTGCGACGTTGACAATTATATTAAATCATGCATTTAACATAATAAACAGTGAACGTTATCTAGCAACACATCACTGCTAACCAAGTCACAAAAATGTCATGTGATTTGACAAAACCTTTGGTGAAAGTACTTGTGTGTACCATTTACCCTTTTTTCCTTATGTCTATATTGAACACAAGACATATACCGTGTCATCCTTGTCCAGTTCTATATTGGGCCCTTAGACATTTATCCTGTAATGCAGGAATCAGGATGGGCAAATTCCATCTAGGTCTCTCATGTCCCTCAGCATGCTTCGTGAAGTACCCATCAACTGTCTTTATGGTCATCTAGTTATGGATAATTTTACATCAGCAATAAAGTACTAGACTCTACATCTAGGGTCCATAGTGGTTTCAGGTCGAAGGGTGGTATACACCACTATCACCATGAGAGTAACTTATGACACTTTGCATATAATTCTATGTAGTACTCTCATAGCGGGTCAATCTAGTATAAATATTACTCCTAATATTCATACCCATGTTAAAACTTGATAACTCCTTATCCATGATCCATGAGATGTGATCACTAGTCTATCTACATAATAGTCTTAATGCTTTAAGGTTATCCCACTTCATAGTAAAACTCAACTACGAATGCTTTAAGAATAGTTTCCTTATGTTTAATGCGATCTCATGATTAAGTCGCACTTGATATTTCATTAAACAAACTAGCTATTATATGGACTTTATTATCTTGGAAAAACAAACATAATAAAGAAATGTCTTTTATTATAAATAATTCGATACAAGTATCAAAAGTAATGGCCTCTAGGGCTTACACCAACAATCTCCCACTAGCACTAGAGCCAATAGGGCATACCCCTAATACCCATAGATCTAGTATGGCCATCATGCTTCTGCTGCGCAAGAGGCTATATTAGTGGGTCAACAGTATTTCTAAGTGTAGGTACTCTGCATATCTTCACATCTCCCCGATCTATTGTCTCTCAAATGAGGTGATAATACCTAAGTATGTGTTTGGATCGTTGGTGAGATCTAGGCTCCTTAGCTTGTGTTATAGCACCATTATTATCACAATAGAGATCAATGGGATCCATAATTTTAGGGACTATACCAAGTTCACTAATGAACTTCTTGATCCAAACAGCTTCATTTGCTGCATTTGAGGCGGCAATGTACCCGACCTAGGTTGTAGAATCAACAAGTGTTTTTTGCTTTTAACTTTTCCAGCTCACAGCGCCACCATTTAAGCAAAACACAAAACCGGATTATGATCTGAAGTCATCCTTATTTGTCTCGAAGCTAGCATCGCTATCCAATTACAACAAGCTCTTCCTGACCTCCATATACCAAGAATGAGTCCTTAGTCCTTCTCTAGTACTTAAGGATATTCTTAACAGCTATCTAATGTGCATCATCGGGATCAGATTGGTACCTACTTGTTGCACTTAAAGCATACGAGACATCTGGTCGAGTACATAACATGACATACCTGATAGATCCTATTGCAGATGCATATGAAATCTTATTCATGCGATCTCTTTCTTTCTTAGTTGAAGGGGATTGTGTTTTTGATAGACACAGTCCATGTTGCATAGGTATGAATCCTTTCTTGAAATCATGCATATTAAAGCATCTCAGCACTTTGTCTATGTATGTACTTTGACTTAGGCAAAGTAATTTTTGTGATTTATCTCTATAGATCCTGATTCCTAATATATAGACTGCTTCACCAAGGAGTGGTGAACATGGTTTTCTCCATTTCTAAGGGAGCCATTTTTATCTAATACCGGAGAATTTGTCCAAGAATGAGAAGACTGAAAACGGAGCGGTGTTGTCCATTAACACGTCAATTTATGGTATAGAGAAGTCTCCTTTAGGACTTACTCTGTTTAGATCTCGGTAATTTACGCACATTCTCACTTTACAATCCTTCTTTGGAACTGGCACAATGTTGGCTTCCATTTTGAATATTTTACAACAGCTAAGAATCTTGCGTCGAGCTGCTTTCTAACCTCTTCTCTGATTCTGGGAGCCATATCGGGTATAGTCCTTCTCAATTTATGCTTGATAGGCAAGCACTCTGGTTTGAGTGGTAGCTTATGCTCGACGATGTTTGTATCTAGTCCTGGCATATCTTGGTATGACCAAGCAAACACGTCTGCGTACTTGCATATTAATTTGACCAATCTTTTCTTTATTTTCTCATTTAAGGAAGCGCCGACTTTAACCTCTTTCTTATCTTCTTCAGTTCCCAAATTGATGATATCCACCAGCTTATGATGAGGTTGTATTACTTTGTCCTCTCATTTCAACAGGTTGGATAACTCTTTAGGAAACTTCCAATCGTCCTCATCGTCTTCTTCCTCTTGGTTAATCGGGAATTCGAAGTTGTAAGGGATTATAGCAATGTCATTTTCAATAGGTTCATTTATTAATTTGCATAAGGAAGATTTTATTTTATTATTTTCTCTTAGAATGAAGTGCTGGGAAAGAGAATGTTATTAAAGAATATTGCAATTTTTTGAAAAACTTGAAATGAAAGAAAAGAGATCTTAATTGAAAACAAAATGAAATTTATTGATAAAATAAGTTATTGAAACAAAAGGGGCCCTACAAAGCTTGTCCATTTTCCTTGGGTAGAGCAAAGGATTTATTATTATTTAGAAAACAATAAATTACTTTGAAATAGAAATCATGTCAGAAATCTCGACAGTCTTCCAATTGTAAAGAGTGGTATCCGTTAAGCAGTGACACACAAAGTTGGGTATCCTTTCATCTTCTTCCTCAATTGTAGCCACATGATCTTCACTTCGGAACCCAGTGTCATACCCTAATTTTTTACCCTAAGATTCAGTTTTCTCTCTATAAGGTCATCCGACCTTTGGCCATGATCTTCTGAGAATTAGGTCATACGGTTTTTGTGTGTGTGCTTATTATGACTAACATGTGTGTGCAAGTACATTGATTTCAAGTGTAGATGATACTTATTCTCACAGTCAAGCATTGAAGGGCGTGACCAATGTATTCTGATTCAAAAGGATCCTAGGGTTTCCACGGGTTCAAATTTTCTGTTTCATTTCAACTGTTTCTTTCATGGATTGTGGAATTAGGGTTTGAGCATATCCTCATCAAGGATCAAGGTCATCCCCTTCAGTATTTCTCAGAGGACTCTAGTCATTTACTCATTCAATATATACTCCAGAGATTTAGGGTTTTCTTCCATTGGTATTGAGCATGGGAATTTGTGGATTGTTATGGTCGTTGTAAGTTTGTTCTTGAAGGCATGATGCATTGATCTCAAACCTAAATTTATTGGGCTCTAGTGTATTGGACCATGGTATTTCAAGCTTGGTTGCAATACGATGTTTGTCTTAGACGTACTATTCTTTGAAGAAGTTTGGCCATCATTAAGAGTTTCATGATTTCATCAAGGTGTTCAAAATCAAGATTTGCAAAACGTTGGCTTAATAGCATGATCATGATACATTCACAATCCAAAGGAATGGTTTGATATAATTTTCATGTTAAGTTCTATTGAATTAAAAGAGTGTTATCAAACTCATGATCTTTACAAAAGTGCAATTTGATTTCATGATTCTTTGATGATTTCATCACAAGATTACAAAGTCCAAATTCAAGATTCATGTCCCTCAAAGTTGCAAATTCAAAGATATCAAAAGTTTCAAAGTTGCAAGATCAGATGGATTCAAAGTATAGAAGAGTTAAGAGTGATTTATGCAAGAAGTTGAAAATCTACATTAACTCCCAAATTCGAAGTTCAGGGTAGTTGTGGTTCAAATTGCCATACAAAGATACAAGACGTAATTCATATTTTACCATAAAAAATCTCATTCATCAATTCAAGCGTGTTCAACATCAAAATTGCAAAAAATGTAAACCTAAACCTAAGCCTAAAAGCTTCTTCATATCTTGATGAAATGCACCGTTATGACACCGTTTGTGGAATATCTTGCGCCATATGGATACGAAAGCCTTACGCCTGCAAAATCAACAAATTCAAAGACGTAAGATTCCAATACAAAAAATGTAAAAGATGAATTAAGGAGGAGAATCTAAGATGAAAGCCCATATGTTTTTGGACCAAAAGTTGCTTCTACTGGGACAAATTCATACTAGCATAATAAATTCAAAATCATTACCTTTTGCTAATAAGTTCACTAATCCAAAGTGCAGGCAAACTCTTTGCTAAGGTTTTGTAGTTTTTATCTCGCACACAATGCGATTGATTGGTAATAAATTAACTTGTCCAAAGTGCAGAGTAATTACTTGTTGCTGCCCTGAAATGTTGGAACGTGTGAAAGAGCCTTGAAGAAAATCAATACGATTAATGAACATAAGAAGAAGTAGATATCAAATAATATTCAAATGAAAAAGGAAAAGATTTTTAGCCATCAATTCCCCGACACAATCCAAACATATTCAAATGAAAAAGGGAAGTTTATCAGTCATATGAAGCAATTTTCAGCCGACACGATCAGACAACCATCATCAATAATTTTCATCACAAAATCATGAGTAAAATAGAAAGTTACAGCTTGTGTTTTTTCCAAAACAATACACAACATTCTGGAGCAAAAAAGGAAATGGCATTATCATCGAAAAAACACGTTCGCAGCAGTTAAGATCTTTCCAAAACAAATTCCCAACATGTTCAGAACTGCATTGATTCGTTTCTAAGACAAGAGTTCATATTGAAATCATGACAATTAATAAGCATATGCTTATAAGAAGGAGGGAAGTAGGCAAAAGGGAGAGGAAAAAAACCAGTGTTCACGCAGTAGAAAACATCAAAAGCATTCACACAGAGTCACACAAAAAAAACCTGATACAAAACTCTCAGCATACAGAGTACATACATCACAGTCACACAAATTTACAGTATTGAAGTGAAATTATCATAAATACATACATTAACAATAACAAGATTTGAGTAGCAGCATACACAAACACACTGACAAAGGCACGCACAGCAGGACCAATACAAATTCAGACATTCATACATACAAGCAGCCACACAACAAGCAGAAAATACACGGCCACAACGTCACCATACGCACTCAGATAAATAGAAATAACATGGAGAACAGCATAATCATAACAGTGCATAGGCAACAACAGAGAGCATTCGAGATTTGAGAAGAAGAAGGTGAATCACGTATACGCGCAAGAGTGGCGTCATACCCACGGTTTCGAGATACAGGTTGAAGCAACAACAACGCACAAGCGAAGCTAAAAAAGAAAATGAGAAGATCAAAAGCTGCAGAATTACCTTCGTCGGAAACAAGTCTTCGCGTCACCGGAACCACCACGAAGCACTCATCTCGCCATCACTGTCGTTGACGAAGTCGCGACCATTTCCCCTTCTGATCGAAGGAAAATACGAGAGACAAGATACAGTAGCCGCGATGGAAAGAGGGAAAGATTGGAGAAGCTTGTGTGAGAATGAAAGCACGGCGCGCACGAGCAAGAGTTGATTGGGTCGTGAAGATGACGATACGAAAGAGGAACTTTTCAAGGTACTGTTATGCTCATTTGGAGAACTTGTTGAATCAAAACTCTCTAAATCCCAAGGGTTGACGGTGTTGGCTTGGGTCTTGAGAGTGTGCTCTTTTCAAGGTCTTAGGTTCGAATTTTACTTGGTGCAATCAACTCTTGTGTGGTCAAGGTCTTAGGTTCGAATTTTACTGGGTGCAATCAACTCTTATGTGGGTCGGTCTATACGGAGCTCCGATTTTAATTGAGGCTCCTGCTAGTGGACGGTGGAATTGATCTCTCTTGAATTAATTGATCGTAAGACCGGATATCAAGATTTAAAAAAAAAAAAAAACTCTAGTTAATAAAATTTTGTTTTTATTTTTTATTTTTTATTTTTTATTTTTGAAGTTATTTTGTTGTTTTATGAGATATCATGGATGAGCCATGCTAGGCACATGAGTTTTTTTTGTTCTTTCTAAGAAAAGCCCGCACTTTTTTGTAAACATTATATTGTTAGTTTTTTTTTTTTTTTTTAATTTTCGGTTTAATTTTTGATGTGGTTTTTTATTGTGATATTAATTTTTAGGATTAATTTTAGATAATAATTGTTAATCTCGATTTTGATTTTGATCTTGACAAACTTTGATTAACTTAAGTCTATGCTTAATCTCCTCGATTAGTTTGACATTAGGTTTTGAATTAATTGATTATGAAGTTCCTTGGATACTAAAGTTTGGTTCTAATTTTTATTTGGATGAGGACTTTACGGTAATTCTGATATCAAAATTAGATACTGATTCCGATGATTAACTGATTATCCCTAGATACATTCATGTTAATGACGTTTGATGTGAACTTGGTGTGTGATGGTTTGTGATACTTTTGCGAGTTTTCATTTGATTGTTGCAACTCACATGTTCCCTTTTTATATCCTGATTCAATTTTCTCTCTGATAAGTTGAATTAGGGTTAGACTTTAGTCTTTCACCCGGTATGACTTATAGGATAGTTTCCCTTTTAATCGTAACTTTAGAACCTTAGAATTAGGTTAGATTTTCTTTCCGTTTAAAACTAAAACCTTTTCCTGATAAAAAATCCAAAAACATTCTAATTATATCCTTAACTGTTTATTTCAATCCCTAAAAAATACTTCACAAATCTCAAACCATTTTGTTTCTTGGCATTTCCGTTTAAAACTTTTCAAAAAGGACATACTCTTAGTATCGTCCATAAAAAATACACAACTAACCAAAAACATTTTCAACACGAACTACGAATGTTATGATTATATTCCCGTCAGGATATATAAGCACGAGATGCGATGTCTTGGCGAGCATACTTAGGACTAACACCTTATGTCTCTCCCCCTTTACCTTTTCACTTTTTAGCTGACAAAATAACAAATAACACAATAAAACAAGAGGTTCCTGTAGAGTACTACAGATACTTAGGATGCAAGCTCCTTCCCTAGGTATAACCAACCCCCGAACCTTAGATTCTCTTTTGTTTTGCATTGCATTTCATATTTATGGGTTTATTCGTTCTTTTTCCTTTCCCTTGGATAAATTAATGATCGGTGGTGAACTATGATTTGTGATTCAAGTTAATTCAATAACTTGATATCTAATTCTCACCGCGACACCCATCACTATGGAAAGTTTCTTGGAGTGTACGAACCTTCTTTTGATAAGCCTTCTGAACTACTTCATTAGCCGGTTTGTAACCCATCCCGAACCAATCCTTCTTCTCAGGTATTTCCAACAACTTACCCTAGCCCGTTGTATCTCCTCCTTTAATCAGATTTTAAACCTTTTCCCGTGACGAGACTAAATTTCCCTTCTTTGGAACATTTTGTTTTCGAATAACCGCCACAATTTCCAAGGCTTAGAAGGGTATTTAAGAGTTTCCGCATCTGCTTCTATGTATCTGAACGATGAGAGGTGAGTGATAAACATGTCTTCCTCATCTTCAACAATTATCAACTTGTCACTTATTATGAACTTCAGCTTTTGGTGAAGTGTGGAAGTGACGACACCTCTAGCATGGATCCAGTGTAGTCCCAGAAGACAACTATAAAATGGGTTAATGTCCATCACCTGGAAGGTAGTCATAAAAGTATGTGGACCCACCCTTATTGGTAGATCTACCTCTCTGATCACTTTTTTCTTTGAACTGTCAAAAACTTTGATGACCAGACTACTGGTCTTTATGAATGTTCTTTCAGCATTCAACTTCATGAGAGTATTCTTGGGCATGACATACAAAGACGAGCATGTGTCCACTAACTCTCTTTAAAGGATGCTATCTTGGCATTTCATTGATATGTGTATGGCTTTATTATAGGCTTGCCCTTCTGGAGGATATTTGTCACTAATGAAACCTAGGTAACTGCTAGCAGTGATATTAGAGACTACTCCATCAAATTGACCCACTGTTATATTCTTGGTTACATGTGCCTCGTTCATGATTTTCAACAAAGCTCCCCTGTGAGTATTGGAACTTTGTAATAGAGACAATATAGAGATTTTGGAAGGTGTCTGACTTAGCTGAGTAATCACCTTATAGTCATTCTTTCTTATAAGTATCAAGAATTCTTTGGCCTCCTCTTGGGGTACAATATTCTTGGAGGATCTTTCTCCTAAACTTATGGTTTATTTTCCTTTTGAACTTTCAGGGACACTTTTTTTGAGTGGTTGTTCGGGAGCGAACACTCTTCCACTAGGGGTCATACCTCCAATACCAGTTATATTAGTAATTGCTGGTTCTAGTACAAGAGGTTTCTCTCCTACGTATGCAATGGTATTATAATTCCACAGTATCGCCTTAGTACTTTCAAATGGGAATGGTGCAAGAACATGGAAGATAATATGGTCTTTCGACTTCATTGGTACAGGAATTTGAAAAGGTATTGGAACCGGTATTTGAATTGGTGCCTAAGAAGATATCGAAACGGGGATCTGAAATGATGCATACACCTCTCCTTGATAAGGGATCTTAAAAGGTATATGCCTCTGAAATCTTATAGCTAAAATGTATTCCACTTTCTTCGTGTATCCAATTTGAACCAAACCTTGGTCGATCATTTATTGGAGACACTTCTTCATTTTTCAACACTCATCTAGATTGGGCAGACAAACTTTACAATCAGTGTGCAGCTTGTCGAACATGTCGTAGCCAATCAAATTTTCTCGTATCCCGGTCATTGAAGTTTTTAATAAGTTTACTTCCTTGATTAGGACGTTGTCTTCAATTCCTTCATTTGGCATTAACAGTTAAACCAACGTGCCCCGATAGCGAATTATTCTTTACATTTGGATTTTTGACAGTGAAAGTGATAATCTTATGGTTGAGTAGGTCTTGTACCTTAAATTTGAAAGCCAAACATTTCTCAGTTGTATGCCCTAGTGAAATAGCATGGAAGTCGCATTTGGCGTTAACATCATAGCCACAAGGAGGAGGTGTTGGTGGAGGCGCTAGAGGTGTAGGCGCTACCATCCCTCTTTGAATTAAATAAGGCATGATATGATTATACGTCATAGATATTGGGTCGAAGTCCTTCATAGGCCCTTGTTGATCCCTTCGGGGATACATATTCAACTATTGTTGATTCTGTGGAGGCAGCGTTCCAGGTTGCTGAGCTTGAGGTGTAGGATATGCCTGTTTCAGATACTGATTAGGAGTTACCACAACTATGTAAGGATTGTAAGGTATCTAAGAATACCCGTCAATTGTAATAGTATTAGTGTCGTTGTTCTTCACGTTATTGTTGTTGGAATACCTCTTTTTATTATGTGGACTAGAGGATGGATTTCTGATCTTAACAGTCTTCAAGCCAATTTCAATCCTTTCTCCAATTATCATCTGGTCAGCAAATACTGTTAACACAAATCATGTCATCTTCTTGTAATATGGAACTTGTAGGGTGCCCATGAACATATCGGCCAATTCACTTTCTAGGAGGGGAGGTTGCACACGAGAAGCCAGTTCTCTCCATATTTGAGCATATTCCTTGAAAGATTCGTTGCCCTTCTGAGACAGATTTTGCAGTTACATGCGGTTAGGATCTATGTCTAAGTTGTACCTGTATTGTCTTAGGAAGGCATTAGAAATGTCCTCCTATGTTTAAACATTAGCTCTCTCCAACTTCATATACCAACCTAAGGATTCCACACTTAGACTGTCTTGGAAACTATACATCATCAACTTCTCATTTACTGCATAGGCAGTAAATTTTATGACAAACATTCAGAGGTGTCTCCTAGGGCAACTGACACCCTTGTATTTCTCAAATTTAGGTGCTTTAAACTTTGCAGGTATTACCACATCAAGTACTAAGCACATCTCCTTAACATCGAATCCAAAGATATTGAAGTCTTCTACAACTCTTAGCCTCTCTTCTAGTATCATGTACTTGTCATCGACCCTTGGTTCAACAATAACAACGATTGGGTAAGCAACTAGTTTATTCTCAGAAATCACATGCCTTGGATCTTCATCTTCATATTGTTTGCTCAAATCCATATAGTTGTCATGGGGAATTAGTATCTGTGTATAACGAGTTGTCCCACTATGGGCAGGAGGAGGGACAGGTCCTTCAGGAGGTTGGACATTTGATTTTAGTTGGGCATCCTCGGCTTCAGCACGTTGGATATCTGCAACAAACCCTAGTAGATGGTTATTGTCCTCAGGTTGAGGGACGTAAGTGGAATCCTTTCTCCTATTACTAGCCTCACTTTCACTCGTCATACTGTTAGTAATGGCGCGAGTAAGATGATCCATCTTTTCCTTCATTTCCTAGACGTTCCCTTTAACTGAATCTATATCCTCTTTGAGAACGTCCTGATTTTGTTCAAGTTGCTCCATAGCCTTTTTGCGCCGAGCTAGAGATTGATAAGGTGGTCGGAGAGTCGGGTTGCCGTGTTCTATGATTCTAAGAAAGATGGGAAAATGATTTTTTATTTCTTTTTATGTATGTTGATGCATGTATGAATGCATGAGTATGTATACGAAAATATTTATTTAGAGGAAACAAGATCAAGGTTCTGCTATCAGATTAAGGTGGTGAATCTACATCAAAGATGTTACAAGCATGTTACTGATGTGAGAACAAGGAAGCTTGATAACAAGAGTGAAGCTATGATTCTGGTAGGATATCACAAAACTAGAGCATACATGATATTCAATCCAATCAATAAAAATATCGTTATGAGTCAAAATAATGTTATTGATGAAAATTCTGTCAGGGATTGGAATTCTGGTGATCCAATTAACAATCCATTGATGAGTTATGGCGTCAACGAAGAAATCGATGAAGTCGAAGTCGAAGAAATAACCGAGATTCCAGTCGAAGTAGTTACTGACATTCCCAACACAGTCGAAGTCAAAGAGGGTATGGCTAGCATAAGCCAGAGACCTCAAAGAGCTAGAGTTTGTCCAGCAAACTTCAAGACTACGAAGTGACTGGTGATGATGAATTCACACCAGATGGAGAATTAGTTAATTTTTCTTTAATTGCAAGTGATGAACCAATCAACTATAGCAAGACTTTAAAGAATATGAAGTGGGTATCTGCTATGGTCGAAGAGTTACAAGCAATTGAAAGAAATAACACATGGGAGTTAGTTGATCTGTCGGCACATACAAAAGCTATCAAAGTGAAGTGGGTGTCAAGATGAAGTACAATGCTAATGGGTCGATAGCAAGACCTAAGGGGAGATTGGTAGCTCTAGTATTTATTCAGAGATCAAGACTCGATTACTCTGAAGTATGTGCACCTGTCTCAAGATTAAAGACTATCAAATTGGTTGTAGCCTTGGCATGCAAGCAAGGCTAGTCAACATTTCACTTAGATGTGAACTCAACATTTTTGAATGGTCCCTTAGACGAAGAAGTCTATGTCACATAACCTCCTAGGTTTTTCATATAGGAGGAAGTACGTAAAGTGAATAAGTTGCACAAAGCACTATATGGCCTCAAGTAGGCACCTAGGGCATGGAACAAGAAGATCAACTCATACTTCACCAAATTGAGATTGGTCAAATGCAGGCCTGAGTATGGTGTCTATGCACAGGTTGTGTCACAAGATATAACAATCATCTGCTTATATGTCGATGACTTGCTGGTAACTGGAATTAGCTTAAAGAACTTGTCGAAGTTCAAAGAGTTGTTGATGAGTGAATTTGAAATGTGGGATCTGTGAAACTCGTCTTATTTCCTAGGCATGGAATTTCAAATTTTGAAGCAAGGTATGGTGCTACATCAAAGAAAGTACATCAAAGAGATACTCAAGATATTCATGATGGATGATTTAACACCTGCATATTCGCCTGTCAAACCAAATTTGAAGTTGGAGAAGCAGGGAGAAGAAGACATAGTCGATGCAACTTTGTTTAAACAAATTTTTGGATCTTTGAGATATGTGTGCAACAGTCGGCCTGATATAGGTTTCTCAGTCAGTTTAGTGAGCAGATACATGAGTGGACCAAGGGTGTAACACATAAAGGTTGCAAGAAGAATCATGAGATACTTTAAAAAATTGATAAACTATGGAATTCTATTTTAACGAGAATTTGAAAGCAAAGAAATTATGGTTACTTATTATTCAGACGTTGATTGGTGTGGAGATAAGGAAGATCGAAGAAACATTACTGGTTATTTCTTTCAAGTATTTGGTGCCCCAATCTCACGGTGCTCAAGAAAGTAACCTATGGTGGCATTGTCATCATGCGAGGCTGAATATATAGCAGGATCCTAGGATGTGTGTCAAGCAATCTAGATCAGATATATGCTGAAGAGATTGTGGTCGAAGTGAAGAAACCTTTGGTGCTGTAGATCGACAACAAGTCAACCATAAATCTTGCGGAGAATCCAGTTTTGAATGGAAGGAACAAGCACGTCGAAACTAGATTTCACTTCTTAAGGGATAAGATAAATCGAGGTGAACTTGAAGTAATGCATTGCTCAAGTGAAGCACATTTGGACGATATATTTACCAAAGGATTGAAGATCGACAAATTCCTGAATTTGAGAAAAAAATTATAAATAGTTCAGATCGACTATGATTAGCGTATCTTCGACAACTTAGATTATAGGGGGTATGTTGGGATATAATCTAAGTTGCGTGGTCCAAACCCAAAGTCAATTAGGGATTAAGGTTTGTTACTTAGTATACAAGTTAGTTGTATATAAATAGACATATTTTGTAATTCAGTTTGCTCAATCACTTTCACTAATTCAATAATATCAATCTTTATTTTCATTCTCTCTCATTATTTCTCTCGTTACTAGAAGTGCCTCACGCATTAACAAGAGAGATTGATTGATTTATATTGAATCAAAGAATAAGTTTGAAGGTTTACTCTAAGTCTTAACCCTCAATTTTATTTTAATTGATAAATAAATATTTACATTGACTCAAGGAGTAAGTTTGAAGGCTTACTCTAAATTATAACTCTTAATTTAATTAATGGTCATTTATATTCTTAAGTAAAATTCCCAAAAATAATTATATCAAATAAAATCAATGTCATTGTGGTTGAAGATTAAATATAATTGATCATTTATATTCTGAAGTAAATAAGATATTTCCAAATATAATTATATCAAATAAAATTAATGTTATAAAAGAAATATTATGTATTGTGTTTGAAGATTAAATTTCCATAATCAATAAAATAGCTAGGCCAAAATTATATTTAGACTAGTTGATGATTGTATTCTTACAAACTTATGTAATTTTTAAAAAGTAACTACACTAAAATTTTTATATCACAATGCTTTATATTGATGAGTGCACGTAACTTTTTTTTGAGACAGTTAAGAAAATTATCAAATGCTCACATAATCAAAATGTTAATGATTTGTCAATACAATTTTGAAACTAAAATAATTGCTTGAACCGGTGATCATGAGCAGATTTATTTTATTTTATTTTATTTTTAAGTTTAAATTTAGCTTTTTAAAAAGACACTTTAAGAAATAAAAAACTAAATTATGAAAGAAAAAGAGTCAAAAAAGAAAGGGTTAATACCCCTTTTCCCCCTGCCATTTGAGCCAAATCCCAAAAACAACCCTGTAAAAAAAAAACACAGATTACATCCCTGTATTTTAAAAATTCTGTCATTTTAGACCTTCAATGGATTTGCCCAACAAAAAAGATGATGTGGCACTGACAGCTTGACAATTTTGTTACTGTTACTGACACGTGGCATTATTAGCTAATATTATTTCATTTAATTATAAAATCTTAATTACTTAATTCAGTTATTTATAGTATTCATTTACTTAATTTCATTTAATTATAAAATGTTAATTACTTAATTCATTTAATATACTTAATTCATTTACTGAAAGATCCAATAAAATGAAATGTTCATTTACTTAATATTTGTTAAACGTAAACGGATTTAGGGTTCGTCATATGGTCATCCACTTCTTCTTGGTTTCTTTGTATGTTCACCATCCCCACAGCTCCATCTTAAGCTTGAAACAATTTCAGCCATGGTAGGAAGTGCTTCTTCAGGGAGTAACTTCAGTGGAAGGATAGCTCCAATTTGTGGGCATGAGCTTCCCATGAGAAAACACATTTCGAAATCAAGCTCAAACCCAGGAAGAAGATACTGGAAGTGTAAAAATTGGGGGGTATGTACAAATTTATTCAATTTCCTTCTTTAATGATCCAGATTTTGTTTTTTCTAAACTTAACAATTGTCATCTATTTTCCATTTTCTAGAAGGATGATGATTGTCATCTTTTTCACTGGGATGATGAACTTGACCATGGAAAATTTGCTGAACCAAGATACGATGGTGGTTGCTTTGAAAGTGAAAAGATGATGGAGGTTATGAGGAAATATAGAGTTGAGTTTGGGAAGAGTTTCGTTTATGAGTTTGGCAAGACAGTGAACAATAAGAAGATTGACAAATTGAAAATGAAGTCTGCTAAAGATGAGAAGACCATTAATGTTCTCTCTGTTCTTCTAATTGGATCTTGGTTTTTTTTTGCTATCATGTATAGTTCTAGGTAGTAACATATGTAAACCTCACTCTCCTGTGATGGAAAAAAGTAACTACTCTGTAACTTTTAAATTTGGAAAAAAGTACCAATTGGAATATGTTACCATCTGTACTCTAAATTTGGAAGCAATGTATAACTTTTAATGCAATAAGAATTTGGTGTACTCTAAATTTGGAAGAAATGTATAACTTTTATATATTACAGGTCAAAAATATTACAGGGTACTAATTTTGTACTCACAATTTGGTGTACTCTAAATCTGTACTCACAATTTGGTAATATATTACAGGTCAAAAATAGAAACAGTTCATGAAGAGTGTCAAAATAGAAACATAAAACCTGTCAAACCAAAATCTGAACCATAACCATAACTATACAACCAAAATAAAACCTGTCATAATCTAATTTTGTACCATAAGTTTTACTGTCATAACCATAACCATTACAACCAAATACCATAACCATTACAACCAATAACCATAACCATTACAACCAAAATAAAACCTGTCATAATCTAATTTTGTACCATAATTTTTACTGTCATAACCATAACCATTACAACCAAATACCATAACCATTACAACCAAAATAAAACCTGTCATAATCTAATTTTGTACCATAATTTTTACTGTCATAACCATAACCATAACCATAACTGTCAAGCTTACAAAATGCCATAATTGTCATAATCAAAATACAATAAGTGTCATAATCAAAATATAAGGCATTACAAAATACAATGCATCCTAATGCATTCAAAAAGAACTGTCATAACTAAAACTAGACTGGCTTCAATTCTTCTTTTTTGGTCTTCCCACTTTCTTTTTTGGTCTCCCCACTTTCTTCTTCGATTTTGGAGGGCTTTTTGTAGGTGTTGGATTCACTATCTGAGATGCCTGAGATGCCTGAAATTGAGCTTCAACTGAGGCCACCATTGCCTCAACTGTTGCATCAAATTCACCATCAAAAAAGTCCATTCCAATTGTTGCAATTTCTCTGCATGTATTGACATTGACAGGGTGCTCATCAACTTCAGTTGCATGGACATTGCTTGCTTCAGTTGCATCAATGTTGCTTGCTTCAGTTGCATGGACATTGCTTGCTTCCGTTGCATCAATGTTGCTTGCTTCAGTTGCATGGACATTGCTTGCTTCAGTTGCATCAACATTGCTTGCTTCAGTGGCATCAACATTGCTTTTTTTGGGTGTTTTCCTTGGAGCCTTCCTCTGTTTAAAACATAAACATAATCAAGGCCATGAGCTTCAGTTGCATCAACATGTCAGAAGTAAAACAAATTCAATAACATAAATAAACATAAACATAATCACACCTTTCTCTTTAAAGCAGCAGGGTTTTGTTCTGTACTCTTACATTTTCTTGAGTTATGTCCAATACCATCACATTTAGTACACCTGTAATTAACACCAGGCCTTCTCATCCTAGATCCATTTTCATCATGTTCCCTAATCCTGAGTTTCCTTGGTCTACCTGGACCTTTCTTAAATGCAGGTGGAAGCATTTCCTCAACATCAACATGAGGCCACATATCCATCCCATTAGTGGGACTCACACTATATGAGTAGCACTTAGTGTATGTTTCCATACTGTAACAGTCATCAACAAAGGTTTCTGGTTCCAATTTCTGATAGCTCATGGCATCTATGGCATGCCTACATGGAATGCCAACAAGTTCCCAAAAACAACATGTACATGTTTTTTTAGCAAGATCAAGAATGATTTGATGACCATCATATGTGTGGTTAACCTGCCAAACCATGTTTTGACACCATGTAGGAATCCAATTACCACTCATTACAACCTCTTTATCCATTCTTTTTCTAGGCATAGGCATTATCCTGTGTTTCCATTTGTCTAACTTAGTTAAACTAACAGCTACCCTATTCATGAGGTAAGTCCTAATCCATTCACACATAGTGAGAATTGGTTTGTCTCTAGCCTGAAGTATGGTACTATTGAAAGACTCACTAAGGTTATTCATCAGAACATCACATTTTGGATAATAACTAAAAGCATGCTTACACCATAGTTTTGTTGGAACACCCATTAGCCATTCCCAAGCTTGTTTATCAACTGCCCTTAACTCAGACATCTTTTTCTCCCATGCTTGCAGGTATGTTGCTTTTGCTGCTCCCATCATTAGGTCCCTTATTGCACTTCCACCACCAAATTTCTTTTTGAAATTGGCATACAAATGCCTTAGACATACTCTATGCTCGATTGACTCAAACATCTCCTTAAATACAGCCACAAGACCCTATGAAAATTGCAACAAATACATATGAGTATAACTTAAACAAAAGCAGTTTACATAACAAATACAAAATCACTTTACACACCTTCTGTTGGTCAGATATGAAGACATATCTTTTGTCTTGGCCAATGTCCTCCATAAGCAGTTGCAAGAACCACCTCCAGCTTTCCTTTGTCTCTGTCTCCACAACACCAAATGCTAGAGGAAAGTACTGATAGTTTGGATCCCTAGCCATAGCAATAAGTAGTTGCCCACCATACTTAGTCTTCAGATGACAGCCATCTACACCAATAAATGGTCTGCAACCATGGATAAATCCTTTCTTGCAGCCATCAAAGCAAAAATAGAAACTTCCAAATCTTGGTGGAAGTGTTGGTATTGGCCTCTCCACACTGATCTTGACAGTATTCCCAACATTTTGTTTCTTCAGTTCTGCAGCATAACTATATAGCATAGAGTATTGTCTATAAGAGTCACCTTCAATAATTTCTTCTGCTATGTGTTTAGCCCTCAATGCCCTTCCCTTAGAAATCCCAACTGAATATTTACTTCTTAAATCTGCCATTAGATCTGAAACTTTGACCTTGTCGTTAGTTTGCCTCTTTTCTACAACAACTTTTGCCACCCACTTAGAGTTAGCTGACTTGTTGTTTAAAACCCTAGCACATGTATGGGTCCCCACCCAAGTCTTTAATTGAAATGTATGTTTGTCACCAACTTTACTACAAAGGGCTAAAAAACCACATTTACCCCTGCACTCTACACGTACCCTATTACTTTCATTTTTCACAAACCTAATCTCTCTACCATTTAAAACAGACCATTCTCTTATAGCATCCTTAAATTCAACAAGAGAGTTAAACTCCATACCTAGTTTGAACTCAAAGTCTTTGTTGAGCAAATCCCCTCTAAACTTCTCATACTTGGGCATCCTTTCATTGTCACTAGCATCTGGATCAGAGCTACCCAACTCTTCACTTTCATAATCTGCATCCTGGTCTACAACCTTTGATGAACTAGGTTTCCCACCAATGACCTTTGAAGGCACACGCAACCTTAGTTTTTTGGGAGACCTTACACTTGCTTCATTCTTGTTAGCTCTTAGCTTGAACCTTAGCTTATGTCCTGAGACTTCAACCCTATTACCTTCATCAAGTCTATCAACCTCCACAACCACGAAGCCTTCATTCACATCATTCACTCTTTCTTCCTCGCTGTCCCCAAATGTTATCCCAACTGATTCTTCTTCTTCGTCTTCAGCATTATCGCTCTCTTCGCCAACATCAACAACATTTGGATTCAACACCCTTTCTGACTTGTGTCCGACAATGTGCTCAAGCCAAATGTGACCATCAACTTTGTGGGAAATGCAATGATTGGCAATATCCATTACATGAACATCTTCAGTCACGTGGAAGAAACTTTGGTCAATACCTTCGATTTTCCTCCACATTCGGATTCCACTACCGTCGAATCCACAATCGAGCACTAAACTCATAGCTTCGTAGTAGGACCATGTGTCTGAATCTTGTCCTGTAACGAACGTTTCACTGCCGCCTCTGTAAAAAACAAAACTTTCTCGCACGAACTGACCACCATGGTGAAAGACTAGGTTGAACAGTGTCATACCTACAAAAGCACAAACCACACATGCATGTTTCAGGAATCGTGAAGAAGACAACGAAATATTAAGTTCAACAATAAATGTGATAAACGCACCTGAAAAAGCTCTCGGATTTTGCCAAAGGATGTTTCTGCGTTGAAGGAGCCGGTGAAGAAAAGATTGTCAATGGGAAGAGGATAGTTTGAGAAATTAGGTTTCAGGGTTGTAAACGAAATTCAACTTGGTACATTTCATTTTATTGGATCTTTCAGTAAATGAATTAAGTATATTAAATGAATTAAGTAATTAACATTTTATAATTAAATGAAATTAAGAAAATGAATACTATAAATAACTGAATTAAGTAATTAAGATTTTATAATTAAATGAAATAATATTAGCTAATAATGCCACGTGTCAGTAACAGTAACAAAATTGCCAAGCTGTCAGTGCCACATCACCTTTTTTGTTGGGCAAATCCATTGAAGGTCCAAAATGACAGAATCTTTAAAATACAGGGATGGAATCTGTGTTTTTTTTTTTTACATGATTGTTTTTGGAATTTGGCTCAAATGGCAGGGAGGAAAAGGGGTATTAACCCAAAAAGAAATTATTTTGTTTTTAGTGTCATAAACAAAAGTATTTAATTTTGACCCATGAAATAAAAATTTAGTCCCAAAAAACTTATTTAAAATTTAATCTACTATCACTATTTATGAAATTTTTTATTTTATTTGATATAAAAATTTTGATCAAATTACTTTTATTTTTTAATTAAAGTAACTTGTACGTATATAATCTTCAACCATTATATATAAATATAGTCTATTTCTTTTATTTGATTAAATTCATATATATTAAATAAAATAAGAAAAATGTATACTGATTAGTGCATTTTACTTTTATTTAAATACTGTTAAAAACTAAAAATAATTTCATGATAGAAATATTAATGTTTTATAAAAAAAAAATTGAAATTAAAATAATTTTAGGAATAGATGAGCTTGGGAGAGTTTATCTTATTGAATTTCTCAAATTATTTTTATTTTTTGAAAATAAATTTTAAGAATTTAAAAACTAAATTTTAAAAGTGAGAGACAATTATTTTTTTTTTTGTTTCAAAAGCTAAAAATATAAAGATGTTTGAAAAGCCTAAAGAAACATATTTCCAATAAAATTTTATTTTTAATTTATTCATAGTCACAATAGGAGTTTTAGTCTAAGAGATTAATTATTATGTACAAAGTTTTATTCGGTCAATTCATCATCATCTATTTGTATTATTTTATAGATAATTAAAATAAAAGGTAAACTTCTTTTAATATTCAATATTTATGATTAATTAACAGTGTAATTTTTGTTTACATTGTTATTGTTAGTGTATTTCAATTAAGTTCTTTAATTACTTTTTAAGAATTACAGTAATCCGTACTGATAGAATTATTAACCAATATATATAATTTCGGTGTAATTATTAACTTGATATAGAAATTTAATCTTAAAATACTATATTTAATATTTATTTATATGATATTGATTTTATTTGATATCAATTCAATATTATAAAAAGTTAACGTATTTATAATAAAAGATGCTTCACTTTTATAAATTTGTTATAAAAAAATGTCAAAGCATTTTTAAATTTTTCTTTTTAATTTATTCAACAAATAATAATTAAATACTTAAAATAAAAGTATAAATAAAGAAAAATATTAATATAATAAGATAAAGTGTCAATAGATGAAACAAAAAAAAAAGTATTAATTATAAAAATTAATATAAAATATAAAAAGATTTTTCATATCATTAAAGTTTAAAATTTTCCATTTACATATTTTTATGATTATTTCTTTTTGCTTATAAATAACTACATTCTTTTTAAGATAGGACTCGCTCTAAAATATTTTATTTTAATTTTTCTTTACAAATACTGCTCAGTAATGATGAAATATAGGTTGAATATGTTATTCAAACTTGTGCTGTTACTCGTTGCTATCACAAGCACAAGTGCCTTTGCTGCAAAAATACAAGACTTACCACCTTGCTGCAAACTTGGAGGTGGTTGGTGTGAGCCAATTGTTTGTCCTACATTGCCGTGTTGCACACACAATCCTCCATCTGGTTAATTATGCAAAAGCTTGTAAAACTTTATCGATCTTTTATTGTTTTAACACCAATCACTATGCTTTAAATAAATGTGCATCTCATATATAAGAATTTTATGAATAAGATTGGTTACGAATTTATGATTCTCGATTATTTTTCGTCTAATATTCCAAAATTTAGTTTGTAGATGTTGATTGTTGAACGAGAGACTATAGAATATTTTTTATTAAATAGTTTATTGAACAAAATTGCACATTTAAAAGACAAAAGTTGATATTGGTATGTTGGACATTTTGTTTTCACACATAAGGATTGGATGTCTCCTTTTATTTTCTTTTTTCTCTCTCTTCGCATTTTGGTTACAAGGAAAAAGAGATTATATTAATGGAGAACTCGTGCAGAGATCATGATTCTAGTCAAACATTATTATTCATCATTCGAGTCCAAATATTTTATTAACAATTGGATGTCTCTCTTACAACTGAATTGATTAATCAAAGAAAAAATATATTCATTTTCATAAAAGTTAATAATAATTAATAACAACAATAACAAAAATTAATAATAATAATAATTTAAACAAATAATAATAATAATTAATAATAATAGTTTGGTATTACCTCAAAATAGTGTGATTAAATGACATTGAAAAGAAATCCCTATTTATTATTATTTTTTATTACATATCCTTTTTTATTTTATGTTATCTGAACATTTGGGGAGATTTAATATGTAATTAATATCTTATAATTTTACATTTAATGTTATTTATTGTATAAAATGATTTATCAATTTAGTTTCAAAAATGTTCATATTTCATTTTTTAGACTATAAAAGCTTATACAAATATTAGGTAATTTATTAATATATATAATTTTACTGTTATTTTCTTAGAGTATACAAATTTTTTGATTATTACTTAACATGTTAACTAGGGATGTAAATGGATATTCATAGAGATGGATATTATGATATATGTCTTTATAAAGTAGATATGTATTTAAAAAAAAAAAAAAAATATATATATATATATATATATATATATATATATATATATATATATATATATATATATATATATATATAATAAATTTAAAAATAATTAGTTACAAATTAATTAAAACTATGAATATAATCATATTACTAAATATACTCGTTGTATTGCATCCAATAAATTAAAATCTCTAAAATATATTAAATCTAAAGTGGCACGTTATATTAAGACATATGCTAACAATTTCATTCTATTTTTGCCACATCATCCTATATTACTATGTGAAACCTCCAAAATCTTATTTTCGCTTTTCATATAAAAAAATATAATATTTATTATGTATTAGAGATCACAAGTTAGAACCTTAGAAAAGACAAAAAAAAATTATTTTTAACAAAAATAATCTAACAAGACGATCATTATTTCAACCATTTTTTTCCTCTAAATTTAAAATTTAAAATAGACATGGAACCACAGAGAGTATAACAAAAATATTGAGAATAATGTTTAAGAGAAAGATCACTCATTTCTATAGGTATCAAAGAAATTTTTGATAAAATTTTACAATCACATTAATAGAATTAAATTTATTATTTAAAAAACAATTAAGCTACTATAGAAACTATCAATTTCATCCCTTTATTCATTAGATAACTAAAGTTTGACAAAAATAGATATCAATTCTATTTCATTTGTGCTACATTATCTCAGAGTCCTATGTGCCGCCTCTAAAATTTTATTTTCACTTTTCAAATAGAAAAATACAATAATTATTCTCTAATGAAGATCACGGGTTCGAACCTTAGGAAAGGCAGAAAATATTATCATTTTTAACATCACCTTAGTATTCACAACAACAACACATGTTCCATACAATGACTAACATCTTAACTAGACGACCACTTGCTTATGACACACCGAGGTATCATATGAACAAGCATTGTCATCTATGTCATTCATCACATCCTAATTATCCTGCTAATTCATTCCATTAATTGCTCTTAAGTTTTCCTCACCAATCTTTATGAATTTCCAAAAATATTATCATTCGTTCACAACAATGAATCATAGAGAGGAAAACATGCATAACAATCACAATCCTTGGTAATTAACACAAGAAAGCTCATTATAAGTTTAACCCATACAAGAGGAATTCCTTAAGCAAAGAACAAAGAAAACATTTTCCTACACTCTGTCATGGTCGCCTGGTGAGCAGCCAGAGAGTCTGGCTCGCCAGAGAGTCATGGTAGTGCTGCTCACATAAACATTCATAAGTCTAAAGTGAACATAACACTCAACACTTTCGGGTTAGGAAATTTGATTAAAAAATTCATGCATCATGGTTCATCATTGCAATAATCACTTAATTCATCATTATAAATTTCATTTCACATTTTCATGCATAATAATCAAAAGTAAAAGAAAAGTCAACATTGCACATGTTGAGAAAATTGGCTAAAATTGAATTTTTCTTTCTTTATTTTGGAGAATAAATTTATAATATCCAATTGAATTTTATTAATCAGTTTTAATGCATCATAAAACAAAAATCAATGTTTGTAGAAGGTCCAAAATATCTCTCATATATTACATAATTATTCCATGCAAATATTGCATAATAATTCACAATTTAATTAATTAAGTTTATAGAAGGCAATCACACCATTGTCACATCTTTTTCATAATTTCTAAACTATCCTTTTTAGAGTCTATAAATAAAACCATTCGCATTCACAAGTCTCACCAAAAATCACGCAGAAGAACAAGCCAAAACTTTGCACAAATTTCTCTCCAATTTTCAAATCACTTTTTATTTTTCTTTATTTAGGTAGGATTTTAATTTTTATTGTTTATTTAATTTTCTTTGAATTCTTATTCTTACTACACTTAATGAGTATCTTAATCATCACCATTCTTATTCCATGATATTCGTGAGATCGAGTAGATAAATTTTCATTATTCAATCACTTAATTCCATGAAAAATTGAGCAAATTATGGCCAAAATAAGGATGAATGTTGTTGTTGTTCTTGAATAAGCCAAAATTTAATCTAGATCACACGATACAACTCCCTTTTTTCTCCTCAAACCATGCGCTGCCACTTGTCACACTGTGATAAACGCTGATGCTTGTGTGTGAGGAAGGGAATCCTATATAGGACCCTCACGTGAGCTCATCACCATTGATCCATTATAGTCGTTCGCGCAAATCTAAGGCTGAGAAACCGAGTCAACGTTCTGAATATTGACTAGCGCTAATGGACTCCTAATTTGGTCCAGTTTGCTCTTCCCACCCCCATTTTGTCTTGTTTCTATTTTTACTATAATTTTTTTTTGTTTGCTTAAATGCCTTTGACCATTTTTTGTTATATTATTTTATTTTGTTTGCTAGACTCGTATCTCCTTTATTTCTCTTGCACCATATTTATTTTGTTTATAGTTTTTAATTTTTATTTCTCTTTTTTAATTATTATAATCTTTTATTATTATTATTAATTTATTAAAAATTATTTTGATTAATTAATTATGTTAGTTAGCCTTAATCATTTTAATTAATAATTGGATCTTTTTGAACTGATTAATTAAAATACTTAATTCTAATTAACCTAAATAATTAGTTCAAATCAAGTTTAGTTAATTAATTTAAACCCATTGTTTAATTGTCATGTCCTTCATACTCATGCACTCAATTTGGCTATTCATGCCCACTTAGAATGATATCCATTATCAGTATTATTCGCTTATTATTTAATTAAAAATTAAAATTAAATGAATGATGATATTAATATTAAACATGATTTTCTAAAAGTCTAAAAAACCCTTGGTCCAACACCAAGTGGGCTTTTCATGAAACCTTGTTTTAATATCAAATGATCTTATTAAATTTGGTTAATTTCATGTCAACGCTATTCAAATCCTTTTTCGAATCAATGAAATTCTAAGTTTTCTTTTATTAATTTAAACCTCGGATGAGAAAAGGAATGGGGTCCGTTCGCATCACTGTTCCTCGAATAATTGAACCATTGGCGCTCGTCATATCGCTAGAATATTTGTCTTCCAATTAAATACTGTAATCAAACAAGGATAAAGGAATAGGTGGCACACACCTAATTATTTATCGAAAGCAAGTAGGAGGCGCTCACCTCACTAATGCATGTATTCGAATTTCGTAAATTTAACGAAAAGGTTCCCATTGAGTACAACGAACATGAGGCGGTGCTAATACCTTCCCCTTGCGTAATCGACTCCCGTACCTGGATTTGTTTGTGACAACCATCTTATTTTTCTTTTGAGGGTTTTATCGATATTTTCCCTTTCCTTACTTTGGAATAAATAAAGTTCGGTGGAGGCTCTGTTCATATCATTTTCCCCGAGCGTGCAAACGCTTCGCAAAGAATTGTATTTTTTTTTAAAGATTCTACAGTTGACGACTCTGTTGGGGACTATCGCTCCAAGCAAGAGAGAGTAAATCCTAATTTAGTTCAATTAGCGATTAATGTTAAAAATGTTCTGTTTATCTTATTGTGTTATTTATATTATATGTCATTTGGTTCTCCGATACTGTGATGGGTGATCTATGTGTTTAATACATGTTGTGAGATAAGCCATGTGCTTAAGCATTGAGGAAAAACTTATAATTAGAACTTGTGTAGTGTTGAACCGATGGGTCTATACCTCGTTGGAACAATACAAAGACTCCACCTATAGTAGATCTATTTGTATTTTCATCATGATGTGGCTAACCCACCGTCACATTGAAATTCCGAATATGGTCCATGACTTTAGGAACCCCGCCTTAACCAGAAGCATGTAATTAGGGTCGGTGATTGTGTAATATTTAACCGAGGGGACTACACCTCGTTGGAACAATGAGAAGATCCCACCTAGAGTAGATCAACTTAGAGTTTTCATCATAATGTGGCTAGCCCACCATTAAGAGGAAATTTTGAACATGTGGTCCATGACTCTAGGAACTTTGTCTAGAGCCAAAACCCATTCTCATGATTGGTGATTGTGTATTGTTGACCTGGGGATCTACACCTCACTAAGGCAATACGAAGATCCCACTCAGAGTATACTAATTCAGAACTTTCATCATGATGTGTCTAGCCCATAATTGCAGTGAAATTTTGTATATGATATGTGACTCTAAGTTTTTTCCTTGATGATTTCAACCCAAGAGTTACCCCTTGTTAAGGGTTAGGTATAAAATCTTTGAGCTATGTAGTTTTAAGGGCCCCACCTAAATAAGTTTGTTATGACATTACTCATTTTATCCTGGATCCTAACCATACATAAATTGCATTTTCTTTGCGCATCAAAACGAAAAAAATTCATGCATTCTCATTTCATCGGCATGCATTGTCATACCCCAAAATTTGACCACTAAGATTTTCCATCATTGGGCAAATCATCATCACAATATAGATGAATCATTATGCCTAATCAATCTCCCCAAAGATGGGTGAGCATTCACTACTATAAAAAATTAGGGTTTCAAGCCCTCTCTGAGCCTTAGACAGAGGATCAATCAAGAATTGACACGATCTTCAACTTGTCTAACCTTTCTAACATCCCCAATGGATCAAGAGGACTCCCACAGTAAGAATCAAGCACAAGGTTGCAACATTCTGAGTGGATCAAGCCTCAAAATCGACTGTGTCACCAAATTAGGGCTTGGTCGACCAGGGTCTCCAGATGGAAATTTTCCTCTGGGCATGAGCCAATGCTTCAAAGCATAGCCTAATATACTCCAAGTAACATCATGGACCCAATCATCAAGTCAATTTAGCCTCAGGGGATGCATTCACTGAAAATCAGGAATTAGGGTTTCCTGACCTAATTCACCCCTAAGTTAACTTTTGGGATAAATCATGAGCCAAGACCTCAAGACATGATTTGAGGGTCTCTAATACACCACATTGATCCACTTGCAATAATGGATTGATCCAAGAAGCTTGATCAACAAGTTTCAAGTTCATCAGAACCACAATTAGGGTTTCACTGAAAAAGTCAACTGTGCCTTTGACTTTTGACCAAGACATGCTCCCAAACCCTGGGATATGATTCAATACACCCTATAACACCTATGAAATCAATACATTAAGTTTAATTTAGGTCAAGGACTTGATTTCATAGAGGATCGCACAGTTTGGAATTCATCTGATAAAAAGTCAATTATGCCCAAAAGTCAAAGTTTGACTTTTTGATTTTTTGATCAATTATGGTTCTTTGACCCTAAAATGATGTTAATGTTTGATTTGAATCAACACTCATAAAAAAAAATCAAGAAAAGTGGGATAACTTGTAAAAGGGGTAACCATAAAAAATTTAGAAATTTTCTAAGTTATGGAACAAAGTGGCTAGGGTACCAACTTCCAAGGATCATAACTTGAGATCCAAGCAACCATTTGGGATGATCCAAAGATGGATATGTAGCTCTCATAGCATACTTTAAAAGTGTCAACTACACCTCATTCCAATTCCTCATGGATTTCAAGTTATAGAATGGCCAAAATCACAAAAAGTGAAAATGTCACTTTTTTCCAACACTTAGTGAAATTTTCACTAAGTCAGAATCTACCTTCATTTTTTTCCAAATGTAGGGGAATTTTTCACTTGGATCCAAAAGGTATCAAAACAAACTATGATCACACATATGTTGTATCATATGAGAGCTTTCCAAAATGGCCAAGAACTCCATGAAAATCCACTTGAGCCATGAGATATGACCATGCCAATGTGCCTTGCTACAAACTGTCATGGCAAGGAAGATTTATGCATTTTGCTCAATTTGCCAAATTTTTGCAAATGACAAACATGACTATCCATCTGAACACCTCAGTGAGGGACCAAGGAGGGACAAACACTGATCCTAAGCCTCCCCAGTCCTTGGAACCAAAAGTAGCATGCCAAACCTAGAAATCCCTAAAGAGGGGACAAGACTCCAATTTTGTTTTGGAGAATTCAATGGATGCACCAAGGTGGCATGGACTGAGCCATATCCAACTGAATTCAGTTAAGACATATCCAAGACTAGGGAACTAGCAACCTGTGCCCTAACCTCTAGTCAATGGCTAGAGGAGACTTGGATTCCCATTGATCAACATTGGCCAAACCTCTGTTGCAGTTGCCATTCACTATTGCAGCCAAAACAAACTTGTTCTACTATAAATAGAGCTCATTTGTGATCACTTTAAGTACACCAAAGCTATCAAACATATGCTTTCCATATTGCAAGAAAGGGCCAGTTTCCATTCCTGAGGTTTCCAGCTGGTTCCAATCATCCTAAAAGCTTCTAAGGGATCATTTGAGAGTGTTCAAAGCATTAAAACATTTCTGGAATAAAGCACTTGACAGATTACCAAAAAAGCTCCAAGGGAGGTAAGCATCACAACTTGAATTCTTTAAAATATGCCTTGCTTTGAGGTCCACTGATCTCTTATACATGTTATATGTGTTGTGTTTGAACCAATTCATCATGTAATTCATGCCTGTACCAAGAGGTAGCACAGAAAATGCAAAATATGGCCTATTTCAAAACCACTATCGGGTTTTGAGGAGGATTTGTTTTCTGAAAAAACCACCACCACCATTGGATTCCTTGTGAAATTCTAGGCCAGATACATATAAATTTTGTCTCCATCCATGGAGAAATGAGGAAGTTATTGCCTTCACGTTTCTGACCAAAATCTTGTCTTGCCTTGCCTTGGGCCAGGCCAAGAACAAGGCAAGCCTTGTATATTTGTGGTTAGGGTTTGATACACAAATGTATCACCACCCTAATGGTAAGGCGCGTGCCCTGCATACACAAGGTCTGGAGTTCGAATCCCCTTTGCCCCAGGCCCCTTTTTAATCTTTTTTCACTTTTTTATTATTTTTCTTATATTTTTTAATGATTTGAAAAATTAATAACTCCCTCAATTTTAATTATTTTTTATTGGTTCTTTTTGCAAAAAATCACAAAAATGTTGAAATATTTTATTCCACAAAAAATAAAATTTATATTATTTATTTAATATAATTAGTATTTTTGTGAATAAATTCATTTTTAATTGTTTTTAAACATTTTAAAAGTGAATATTTACCTTGAAAATCAAAACCAAATGAGTTTTAATTCATCTTGTGATTAAAAACTCATTTTTCAAACCTTAAACAAAAACCACAAGTGGTTTATTCAAACTTATTTGGTATTTTTTATCATTTTATTGATTTTCTTTAAATATTTACTTTTAAAGAAAAACAAAATTAGGGTTTCTTTGATTTAAACCCTCATCAAACTTTTTAAAACACTTAGGGCCTCTTAGTAGAGTGTAAGACCTAATCCTTTGTAAATACAAACCATCTTTTGGGCCTCATATGTTGTATAAGTCCCGTTGTATTTTCAAAATCACGGCGCGATCGTCGCCTTTTAAAACAAAACCCTGGGCCTTTCCTTGAGCTATAAGACCCATTCATTTTCTTAAAATAAAACACTTTGGGCCTCTAATAGAGTGTAAGACCCAATCCCCCTTGAAAACCAAAACCTTTTTGGGCCTCAGTCATTGTATAAGACCCGTTGCGTTTTCAAAAACCTCGGCATAATCGCCAGTTCAAAATAAAACCTTGGGCCTCTCCTTGAGGTGTAAGCCCCATCACTGGTACAAAAACACTTTAGACCTCTAATAGAGTGTAAGACCTAACCCCCTTGTACATAAAAACTTTGTGGGCCTCACACATTGTATAAGTCCCTCTGTACAGTTTTCAAAACAGCGGTGCGATCATCATTAAAACTTGGGCCTCTCCTTGAGCTGTAAGCCCCAACAAACTTTTCAAAGCACTTTCTCCTTTGATTTTGAATATAATTGAACAACTAACAAAACAACATGGAAGCTCTACAATGGGTAAGTGTTTATCCGCTTTCATTTATCGCTTTTATATACTCGTAAAATATCAACTGTGTAATACTAGTATAGTTATTTAGAGTTTTCCCCGGCAACTACGTCTAGCACTAGGTAAAGCCTTGTTGGTCACTCTTAAATACAAACAAAACTAGATCCCCCGTAGGATTCCAGATACAATCTTCCCTTCTCTTGGGGTTAAACAATATGGAACAAAGAGAAAGGCATTATTCTTGGTGAACCTTTTCTCAGACTATCACTCTTAGAAATTGTCAAAGAAACTCTACTCCCCATAGTTGATATATTCTCCGTGAATAGCATCTCTTGAGTTTCTTCCAAATTCAAGAACTTTCCTGGCTTGATCTATTCTCGGTGAATAGCATGTCTTGAACTTCTCTTAGTTTGGGGACCCACAGGCTTCCTAAAAGCATCCCCCGCCTCCTCTTGGGCGTTGTACAAGGACCCTTCGGCTTCTTAGAAGTTCTCATGCCTTCTCTCGGGCTTAATACAAGGACCTTGATGACCTCTTAAAGGTATAAGATAGAACTTAGTCATCCTTTGCTAGAGCAGTCTTTCCAGCGTCAAAACTCTGGCCGTTGTAGGGTTGATACCCATCCCTTAATACCCGTGCCTCCTCTTGGGAATTATACAAAAGATAAAACTCTAGACTTTGACAGTCTAAGACCCTTGAGTCTCAAAGACATTCTCAAATTCCTTTCAAACATAGGCAGAAACCCGGTCCCTCTCATGAGAGTTCCCCACACTTGGACTCACTTCAGGATCTCTAGAATCCACGACGGTAAGGTAGCCTCCTCTTGGGCTTTGTACAATGACTCTCCCCGGCGGAGCTAACCTTTTCAGACTTTCTTGTTGAGTATAAAAGACTCTCTTGTTGAGTCAATTCCCTTTTTAGCCTCTATCACGAGACAGCAAAACACTCTCTTGTTGAGTATAAAAGACTCTCTTGTTGAGTCAATTCCCTTTTAGCCTCTATCTCGGGCTTCGTACGAGATACCAAAAACACTCTCTTGTTGAGTATAAAAGACTCTCTTGTTGAGTCAATTCCCTTTAGCCTCTATCTCAGGCTTCGTACGAGACACTAAATCACTCTCTTGTTGAGTATAAAAGACTCTCTTGTTGAGTTAAACCTTTTTAGCCTCCGTCTTAGGCTTCATATAAGACAGATAAAAGACTCTCTTGTTGAATCAAAACCTTTTAGCCTCGGTTTTGGGCTTCGTACAAGACACATAAAAACACCCTCTTGTTGGGTCAATCGCCTCCTCTTAGGCTTTGTATAAGGGAACCTCGGTTGAGTCAATTAACCTTTTGGCATCAAATCTGTACTTTGCTCATAGTATACAAACATCAACAACTCCTCTTTAGAGATGACGAATTCTCTCTCATCCAAACCTTTTAGCTTCACATCTTGGGCTTTGAACAAGATACAGATGACCTTTAGCTTCACGTCTTGGGCTTTGAACAAGACACCAAAACAACCTTTTTCCTCCCATAGAATAAGAGGAACTATGATCGCTCTGATTTCCCTGTTTTGTTAAACGGGAATATGTAGGCATAAGATTGCAAAATCTTAGCGAGCATACTAATCGAAAACCCAAACTCCAGTACCCCCATATATCAACCCAAAAGCACCAAATCCTAACGTCTTACCAAAAACCTCACAAATAGTCCAGACACTGTGTTCTTAATAAAATAATCGAAGAGAGGGACCCACATCTCAAGAGCATCTGTAAACTAATAGTCAGTTGTTTAAACTCAGTATGCAAGCAGGGTTAATTGGAGACATCTATTTCCCTTCCTTAATCAGCTCAATAGGATAAAAAAAATGAATCGAACTGTAGTGCCCAAGCGAAAGTTATTCAAGACCACAAAAATCGCGCTACAGAAAAATGGCACCCACCGTGGGGCCCAGTTCTCTTTCTTACAATCTTCGGTGAAAACCTTAAGTTCACAATCTTAGGTAGAAAACCCTGAGTTCACAGAGTATCACAAAAATGGTGACTCTGCTGGGGAGTCATTGTCTGTATAGGATCATAAGACTAAAGGTCTAGGATGATTAAGACAAATATATATACTGCTTTTCCTAATTGATATCTGTGTTTATTTTTCTGCTAATGGGAATGCGTGTGATGCCGCATGTGGAAAGATTGAGTATACACCTAAGATAGGTGATGGCAATACGGGTAATCTTACTGGGAGTGAATTCCAGCTAAGAGTCCCCGGTCGACCATCAAACTCAGTGGAGACTCCCTTTGCAGATACATTACCTATACGACTTCGGTTGTTGAAAGTAGTGTGGTCGACTGGATTATCTGAGAAGCTGAGGTTTTTAGTAGACTGAAACCATTTTGTAGTGCGGAAGCTATTGGAAATAGTTGTCACATAATACTACCCTCATTTGAGATCACTCTAAGATACATCAGCTCGCTGGCGATCCGCTTGCTATTGTTATCCCAAGAGGGGTCAATGATTTTGCGGACAGGTACAAAAAATACCAGTATAAACCTTTGGGGGGGGGGGGTAGAGCCTTGACTTCATGACACCGGCCCTTTGACCCCATGTTTTTTCTATGTTTTTGTGTGGTGCATTCATACATTCATTTAAAAAACATCAAAAAATAAAATCTTCTCTTCTACTCTCTCTCTTTTTCAAATTAAACTAAGACGATAATTGCAAATGTCAGATAAAGAGACTGCGTTATGGATTTTGGTAGAAGAAAAACTCACAAGTATACCTTCAAGGTTAAAAAATTAGAGGATTTGAGAGGTTTGGCGAGGATGATCACCAACCCTAAGGCTTTCAGAGCCAAGTATGGAGGACTGCTATCTCTGTTAAGGGTCCATGTAATTGAGGGAATCATGTCCACACTAATTCAGTTCTATAATCTGGTCTATCACTGTTTCACATTCCCGAATTATCAGCTAGCACCAACACTAGAGGAGTATTCTCATCTGACTGATCTGCATATCACTGATCGAGCTCCCTTTTCTAGACTGGAAGAAATTCCAAAAGATCAAACCATTGCAAGAGCAATTTATTTGGACGAGTCAGAAATCAGGACTCACATGACCACTATGTAGCGAGCGATTTGGGACGCGGTTCTTAGGCGCTGTCGCTCCTTTGGGGCTTACTACAGGTCAATTCATTTTTTATCCTATTGAGTTGATTAAGCAAGGGAAATAGATGTCTCCAATTAACCCTGCTTGCATACTGAGTTTAAATAGCGGTCTGTTAAGTTACGGATGCGATATGGAAGTGGGGCCTCTTTCTATCTATTTAAGGTTGAAATGACGGGACTGGGCTATTGGTAGGATGTTAGGACTGATGCTTGATTTTGGTTTTTTGATTAGTGTGCTCGCTAAGATTTTTCTTTCAATCTTATGCCTACGTATTCCCGTTTACCGAAATAGGGAAATTAGAGCGATCATAGGTCCTCCTATTCTATGGGAGGAAATGGTGTTTTGGTGTCTTGTTCAAAGCCCAAGACGTGAAGCGAAAGGTGGTTTATATCTTGTTCAAAGCCCAAGATGTGAAGCTGAAGGGTCTATTTGTATCTTGTTTAAAGCCCAAGATGTGAAGCTAAAGGGTTTTGCCTTCAGAGAGAATTTGTCATCTCTAAAGAGGGGTCTGTCTGTCACAACTCTTGGGGTGACGGATTATAAAGGAGGATTACTTTAACCAGGATATGTGAATTCGGCAATGCCATAACTTCCTTTATAGGGGTTTTCCAACCTAGAGGAGAAGACTTTAACTCAGTGTAGAGCAATGCCATCTTTCCTTAGGAATTTCTCATGCTAAAAGAGGGACAGGGGCCTGGATGTAAGTGATCCAGAGGCTTGCCACTAACAGCAGTTAGATAAAGGGAAAGGAGTTATTGATGTTTGTATACTGTGAACGAGGCACAACTTTGATGCTAAAAGGTTGATTGGCTCAACCGGGGGTTTCCTTATACAAAGCCTAAGAGGAGGTTATTGGCCCAACAAGAGGGTGTTTTATGTGTGTCTCATATAAAGCCTGAGAGAGAGGCTAAAAGGGGTTTGACTCAACAAGAGAACCTTTTTGTATCCCGTACGAAGCCCGAGATGGAGGTGAAAAGTGTTTGACTCAACAAGAGAGTCTTTTATACTCAACGAGAGGTGTTTTGTATCTCGTACGAAGCCCAAGATGGAGGCTGAAGCTGATCGACCCAACAAGAGAGTCTTTTTGTATCTCGTACAAAGCCCGAGATTGAGGCTAAAAGTGTGACTCAACAAGAGAGTCTTTGTATCTTATACGAAACCCGAGATGGAGGGTAAAAGTAGTTTCAGTCGAGTGACATGTCCAATATGTTGATTTAAAGAGAAAATCAGTTCTTATGTGAGTAATGTTGTACTCAGGGATTTGATTCGAGGATCAGGGTTATTTCCTGTTCTTTAAGGAAATGGGAAATCCAAAGGGTATTGAGACTGTCCAAGTCTGCGGGTCTTATCTTTTGTACTATGCTTAAGAAACAGTAGTAGTAGGATCTAGACTCTTTGAAAGACTGTTCTTTTAAGATGACTAATTTCTGTTCCTATACCTCTAGGAGGTCGTCGGGACAATTTGTACGAAGCCCAAGAGGAGGCTGAAAACTTTTAAGAAGCCGAGGGACAATTTGTACGAAGCCCGAGAGGAGGCTATCATTCCCGGAGGAAGAAATCATTTATACGAATCCTAATAGGTGGTTGCGAATACTTCTAAGAGGCCGACGGGTCCTTGTACAACGCCCAAGAGAAGGCGGGGATGCTTTTAAGAAGCCTGTGGGTCCCCAAACCCTGAGAAATTCAAGACATGCTATTCACCGAGAATAGATCAAGCCAGGAAAGTTCGAGAATTTGGAAGAAACTCAAGAGATGCCACTCATGGAGAAAAGATCATCTCTGGGGAGTTAGAGGTTCTTGACAATTCCTAAGGAGGACAGCCGAAGAGAAGACTGTATCTGGTGCTCCTATGGGGGATCTAGTTTTGTCTATTTCTAAGAGCGAACAACAGGCTTAGTGCTAGACGTAGTTGCCGGGGAAACTCTAAATATCTATACTATTATTACACTGTTGATATGAGTTTATGAAAGAAGACTTACAGCGAAACAGCCCCACAGTACAGTTATATACATATGAAAGCGGTAAATGGAAAACGGGTAAACACTTGCTCGGTTGTAGAGCTTCCATGCTGTTTTGTTAGTTTGTTCAACAAAGAAAACTTTGATAACAATATTATATTCAAAATCAAAGGAGAAAGTGCTTTGAAAAGAAATATCGGGGCTTACAGCTCAAGGAGAGGCCCAGGGTTTTATCAGTGATCGCACTGTTGTTTTGTACAGGGTCTTATACAAGTGACTGAGGCCCAAGAAAGGTTTTCTGTACAAGAGAATGGGTCTTACACTCTCTCAAGAGGCCCAAAGGTGTTTAAAGAAAAGGAATGGGGCTTATAACACGACGGTAGGCCCAGATGATTTTTGTTTGAAACGGCGATCGCGCCGAAGTTTCTTTTAACGCAGGGGGACTTATACAATATCTGAGGCCCAAAAAGGTTTTGGTTAAAAGGGGGTTGGGTCTTTCACTCTAATAGAGGCCTAAAAGTTTTGAATGGGTCTTATACCTCGAGGAGAGGCCCAAAGTTTTATTTTTTTAAACGGGCGACGATCGCGCCGAACTTTTGAAATACAACGGGACTTATACAATAAGTGAGGCCCAAAAAGGTTTGTATTTACAAAGGATTGGATCTTACACTCTATTAGAGGCCCATCAGTGCTTGAAAATGATTTGTGAGGGTGAAAATCAAAGAAACCCTAATTTGTTTTCTTTTAAAAGTAAATATTAAAAGAAAATCAATGAAAAATACCTAATAAATTTGAATAAACCACTTGTAATTTTGTTTAAGGTTTGAAAAATGAGGTTTTAATCACAAGATGAATTAAAACTCATTTGGTTTTGATTTTCAAGGTAAATATTCACTTTTAAAATGTTTAAAAACAATTAAAAATTAATTTATTCACAAAAATACTAATTATATTAAATAAATAATATAAGTCTAATTTTTTTGTAGAATAAAATATTTTAACATTTTTGTGATTTTTTGCAAAAAGAACCAATAAAAAATAATTAAAATTGAGTGAGTTATTAATTTTCCAATTAATTAATAAAACATAAAAATATTGAAAAAAATGGCAAAATGTGAAAAAACACAAAATGGCATGGGTGGGGTTTGAACCCACGACCTCAAGGTTATAGGGCACGCGCCTTACCACTAGGGTGGTGATACATCCATTGTTTGAAGTGAAAACACAAATATACAAGTCATGCCTTGGTTTTAGGCCTGGCCCAAGGCAAGGCAAGGCAAGTTTTGGCTCAGAAACGTGAAGGTCATAACTTTCTCAATTCTTAATGGTTTGAGACAAAATTTATATGCATCTGGCCTAGAATTTCACAAGGAATCCAATGGTGGTGGTAGTTTTTTCAGATCACACTCCCTCCTTAAAACCCGATAGTGGTTTTGAAAAAGGCCTATAATTGCATTTTCTATGCTACACTTTGATACAAGCATGAATTACATGATCAATTGGTTCAAACACAACATATATAACATGTATGAGGTGTGCATGATCAGTGGACTTCAAAGCAATGCATATTTTGGAAAGTTCAAGTCATGAGGCTTACCTCTTTTTGAGCTTTTTGGAGTTTTTGTGCAATCTGTCAAGCCTTTTGTTACAGAAATGATTTGATGCTTTGGACACACTCAAATGATCCCTTAGAAGCTTTTAGGATGATTGAGATCAGCTGGTACCTACAAAAACACAAACTGGCCCTTTCTTGCAAAAGGGGTTAAAAGTGACCAAAATAGCAACTCTCTCAAATGATGTTCCAGATGGGGGGAACCATTTGGGACAGTTCAAGGATGATATATGGAGTGTGTTTGAGGTTTTATCTGGTTTGGAAAGTGACTGAATCAAGACATGGCTTGAAAAATGCACAAAAAGCCTATTTTGAGGTTTTGAGAGGTGACTTTGTGATTTTGGTGTTATAGGTCACTTGTGAGAGTTTGGATCACCTACATATGATGTTTATGAGGTGTGTGTGTGATTGGTTTGATTGAAAATGCTCTCAAACTCAAAAACTCAGAGTTACCTTGCTAGAGAAGGCATTTTGGCCTAAAGAGAGGGATTTTGAGGAAAACATCTGTTTGATGGCTTTGGTGTACTAAAACTGAGCACAATTGAGCTCTATTTATAGTAGAGCAAGTTTGTTTTGGGATCAATAGTGAATGGCAACTACAGCAGAGGTTTGGCCAATGTTGGCAAATAGAAATCCAAGTCTCCTCTAGCCATTGACTAGAGGTTAGGGCATAGAGCTTTGGTTCCTTAGTTGTTGAAGGAATATTGACTGAATTCAGTTGCAAATGTGTCAGTCCATGCCACCTCTAAGCATCTATTAAATGCTCCAATCCAAAATTGGAGTCTTGTCCCTATTTTAGGCAATTCTAGGTTTGACATGCTACTTCTTGTTCCAAGGACTTTGGAGGCTTGGCTCAGTGATTGCCCCCTTTAGATTTGATCCTCAGATGTGTCCAAAGTGATGACAAGGCTTGGAATTATCTGATTTTGGAAAATCGAGCAAAAATGCAACATTCTGCCTTGCCTTGGCAGTTTTCAGCAAGGCATTTTGCCACTACCATAACTCTTAGTTCAAATTGAATTTGGTGATGTTCTTGGCCATTTTGGAAAGCCCTCATATGATACAACAACTGTTTGATCATATTTGGTTTTGATAATTTTTGAATCCAAGTGAAAAATCCCCCTACATTTGGAAAAAAGTAAGGCAGATTCTGACTTAGTGAAAATTTCACTAAGTGTTGGAAAAAAGTGACATTTTGTCATTTTGATTACTCCATAACTCAAAATCCATGAGGAATTTGGAAGAAGGTCAGTTCTTAGCTTTTGTAGAGGGCCATGAGATCTACAAATCAAGCTTTGGATGGGGAAAATGGCTTTGTAGTTTAGGAGTTATGATCCTCCAAAGTTGGTACCCTTGCCACTTTGTTCATAACTTAAAAAATTTTCTAAGTTTTTAATGGTTACCCCTTTTACAAGTTATCCCACTTTCTTTGATTTTTCTTGATGAATGATGATTCAAATCATACATTAACATCATTTTAGGGTTAAAAATCCATTTTTGTGAAAAATCTTAAAAAGTCAAAGTTGACTTTTGTGCACAGTTGACTTTTTAGCAGATGAATTCCAAACTGTGCAATCCTTTAGGAAATCATGTCCTTGACCTAAATCAAACTTGATGGACATGTTCCATGGGTGTTATAGGGTGTATTGAAGTCTTAGGGTATGGGAGCATGTCTGGGTCAAAAGTCAAAGTTACAGTTGACTTTTTCCTCAAAACCCTAATTGTGGTTCAGATGAAATTGAGACTTGTTGCTCAAGCTTCTTGGACCAATCCATTGTTGCAAATGGATCAATGTAGTATATTAGAGACCCTCAAATCCTCTCTTGAGGTCTTGGCTCATGTTTTGTCCCAAAAGTCAACTTAGGGGTGAATTAGGTCAAGAAACCCTAATTCCTGATTTTTGATGAATGCATCCCCTGAGGATAAATTGACTTGATGATTGGGTCCATGAGGTTCCATGGAGCATATTAGAGTATGCTTTGAAGCATTGGCTCATGCCCAGAGGAAAATTTCCATCTGGAGGCCATGGTCGACCAAATCCCTAATTTGGTGACACTGGCGATCTTGAGGCTTGATCCACCTAGAAGGGAGCAACCTTGTGCTTAATCCTTGAAGTGGGAGTCCTTTTGATCCATTGTGGATGTTTGAGAGTGTATACAAGTTGAAGATCATGTCATTCCTTGATTGATCCTTTGTCTAAAGGCTCTGAGAGGGCCTGAAACCCTAATTTTGATTGTAGTGAATGCTCACCCCCCTTTGGGGAGACTGACGAGGCATAATGATACAACCATATTGTGATGATGATTTGCACAATGATGGGAATCTAAGTGGTCAAAATTTGGGGTATGACACACTAAGGGTGGCATCCAAGGTTTGCTAGCCCAATTCTTGATAAAGAAAGCCCTGTACTTTGCCAGTATAGGGAACGTGGCTGCTTTCGAGAGCATCTTTGTTTTGCTCACCTACGGGTTATTTTTGTTTCCCAACATTGATAACTTTGTAGATATCAATGCCATTAAGATATGTCTGATTGGAAATCCTGTACCGACCTTACTCGCAGATGCGTATTATTCGGTACACTTAAGGAATTTATACAACGGAGGAATGTTCACGTGCTGTGTACCCTTGCTATACAAATGGTTCATTTCCCATTTACCCAAGTCTGCTGCATTTTGGGATCAAAAGAATACTTTACGTTGGTCGCAGAGAATCATGTCTCTTACCAACTCTGACATCGATTGGTACAATCGAATCTATGACGGGATCAGAATCATTGACCGCTGTGGAAATTTTCCAAATGTACCCCTTATAGGAACTAAGGGAGGAATCAGCTATCATCTGATGTTAGTCCGTTGTCAATTTGGATACCCGATGAGGCATGTTCTGCGTAATGCTCATCTAGAAGGTCTTTTCTTCAAGGAAGGATAAAATGACAGGGCACTAAAGACAGAAATAATGCATGCTTGGAAACACGTTCATAGGAAAGGAAGAGAGTCTCTAGGAAAACTGGACTGTGTCTCGGTGGAGCCTTATCTCCACTGGGTACAAACTAGAGCTCTCAAGCTGAGGATGCCTTACCCTCGTCAGGAGGTTCTTCTGTTAAGGGACTCTGTCCTCTATTTCATGTCCGATATGGAAAAACTTCAGGTTACTCTCAACAAATTTCAACAGGAGAGGAGGTCTTGGAGGAACAAGTACCGTATTCTCAATGTAGAGTGTAAGAAACTACAACAGCTATTAAAAGATAAGGATGCTCTGATTGAGATTTTAGAGCAACATGCTGTAGAGAATCAGGATGACCAAAGGAACTTGCTCGCTCCTTTCACTTGGCAAAGGAATGACAACCCGACAACGGCTGAAGAGCCCCGGTCAAAGAAAAGGAAAGCACCAGAACCAACGCCTGAGCTCTCTTCAGAGAGGACTCAGGATCCCTTAGTTTAGACATTTCCTTTTTCAGCACTTTGTAATCTACTGTATTTCCATTTCTGCAATCTTTGAATTCAATAAAACGGGGTTTCCCCACTATTTGATATTTGCAATCTAATTGTCGAAGTTTATTTTGAATAAACAAAAAAATAATTAATAAAATCATTGCATATCATTCATCATTCTCACGTAACACATTCTTCTTCCCTGCGAATCTCACGTTTGTGTCTCGATTCTAGAGTCAAAGTGTCTCATTCATATAATACTCGGGCCAATCGACAGAAAAAGATGGATGATCTCGAGGAAGAGAACAGAGAGTTGAGAGAAGAGATCGACACTCTGAAAGAAGATCTGAGAAAGCTTCATAATAGCATGCAAGCTCTAGCAGAAGCTCAGATGCAACAACACCGGACTGTGATCTTAGAGATCACATCAACGCCCATAGTGGAGAAGTCTGATCCTCGGTACAAAATGCCGAAAGATCGTCCCTGGGGCATGCCACTCAACTATATCCCCGAAGGATATATCCCGTCGATCATGGAAGATCTGGAAAACACAGCAGGAACCGCTGGGCCTGAAGGTTACAAACTTTGGGAAAGCGAAGATTCCAGGGGCATAACAATAACTCATGAAGGTTACAAACTTCGGGAGACACCAACAGTCTTTGCCATGATGACTATACCACCGCCTATGGTGCACACTGTCCCGGAAGGATAGATTCCACAGATACCTTCTGGTAGAAATGAAAGTATGTTCAACAGAATGAGTTCCAGGAACAGTTCCTGGAGATGTAGAAAGAGCTGCAAGCCATTCGTGGTCAGGACCTATTTAGAAAAGACGTCGCAGACCTTTGTTTGGTCCCCAATGTGAAAGTTCCGCACAAGTTCCAAGTGCCCAATTTTGAAAAATACAAGGGTAACTCTTGCCCTCAAAGTCATTTAGTGATGTACACTCGGCGAATGTCAGCCCAGACAAAGAACCAGGAGCTACTGATTCACTACTTTCAGGATATTTTAACCGGTGCTGCACTCAAATGGTACATGGGTTTAAACCGCACTAAGATTGCTACTTTCAGAGATCTTGGCGCTGCCTTCATTCAGCAGTATAAGTATAACCTAGACATGGCACCGGACAGAGATTAACTCAGATCGATGTCACAAAAGGACAAGGAAACCTTTAAAGAGTACGCTCAGAGATGGCGTGAAATTGCCGCCCAAATTTGTCCACCTCTTGAGGAAAAAGAGATGACAAAGATATTCTTGAAAACCTTGAGCTCATTTTACTACGACCGAATGGTTACCAGTGCACCCAGTGACTTCATCAAGATGGTGGGCATAGGAGTTCGTCTTGAGGAAGCCATCCGAGAAGGACGTTTAGTTAAATACACTGGATCATGAAGTAAGTAATACAAAAAGATACGGTAGTGCTCTCCCTAAGAAAAAAGAGCAGGATATTGGGAATATCTCTCTCGGAAAGCAAAAGCGACGTTACCAACCAGTGGCAGCTGTAACTCTTGCTATTAACCCTGCGCCTATTCCTACGTATCAACCTCAGGCTGCACAGAGCTAACCTAATCAACAGCAATATCAGCGAAGGACACAACAGCCTCTTCAGCAGGCTCGTCCTCCGTACAACAACAACCGTACAACGCGACCACCAGGGTTCGACCTTATTCAAGTGTTATACACAGAAGTGCTTCCGTTACTACTGGTCAAGGGGCACGTCCAAACCATGTCTCCTCTTACAGTACCGGAAAATCCGCCTTTTTGGTTCAAAGCGGATCAGACTTGTCCTTACCATCAAGGAGGACCAGGGCATAACATAGAAAACTGTCTCAATTTCAAATCCGACGTACAAAGGCTTGTTAGGAGCGGGGTCTTATCTTTCAAAGATACGAATCCAAATATCATCACGAATTCGTTGCCTCAACACGAGAAAGCTGCAGTCAATTTGATAGTGGGAGAATCTAACGACAACTATCAAATTCATGATGTACTCTTATTGAGGACTAATCTGGTCAAGATGCATCGCAGACAGAGTGGGTATGGCCATATACCACCTCACAATTATCACCAGTGTGATATCTGCTCGAAAGACAATCAAGGATGTTCTGTGGTGCAATCAGCTCCACAGGAACAATTGGATCTCAGATGGATCCAAGAACACTGAATTCGTGGGGTCAATATGACTCTTACAAATTCCAACATCATTCAGAGCCACGACATCTGTGCGATGAATGTCAACCTAGTGGCAATGCATTCAAGGTAAAGCCAGTATCATGATCTGCCATGGCACGATTATGATTCTTGTCTGATTTGCTCAGTAAATAATCAGGGATGCTCTTTTGTATAAGAGGCCCTCCAACGTCAGATGGATCTTGGGTGGATCCAAGACTACCATGATAGAAATCAGTATCAAGTGAACATGATTCAAATCTTTGATATTCGCTTGATGAATACTAGCTTGGTGGAGTTACACGCTAAGCAAGTCGAGCTCGGTTTTCTAACTTCGCATAATTATCAGAACTGTAAAGGATGTTGTGAGAGTGACCAGGGATGTGCTCTCATTTAAAGAACTTTACAACACTTGTTAAACCACTGGTGGCTTCCGATCTATATGGACGAAGACACGCAACAAGTCAGTATGATTAATGGGAACCCTACTAGGCATCAAAGTCAGGATGCTCGATCAATGGAATCAGACCCAATGAGGTTACACTGCATTCAAAGTGGGCATGGCCAGGTGCCACCACATAACTATGAACGCTGTAGAGTTTTCTCAAAAAATAACCAAGGATGTTACCTCGTGCGAGCAGCCCTTCAGGGTCAGTTGGATCACAAAGACATTCAACCATATTCAGTTTCGGGGTCCATTGACTGGACGCCAGACTACTTCACTGATCAAATCAAATATGTGGTTGTAATCTCTGATCCTGAGAGGACCAAGGATGTTTGTGCCATCATCCCTCTATTGGACAAATCAAAGGTTCTTAGCCAAGAACTAATTGAAGTTACTTACGATAGTCGGAAAAATCAGAAGGTTCCTGTAGTTATCTATCTACCGGGACCATTACCGTATGAAACAACTAAGGCGATCCCTTACAAATACGGCGCAACAATAATTGAGAATGGAAAGGAAATTCCATTACCCTGCATCGTGAATATGTCTGTTGCAGACATCAGTCGAGTAACACGGAGCGGTCAAATCTTCAACTGAGGAGTTGGAGAACTTACCAAAGAAAAGGAACTTTAGGCAGAAGCTCCCAATCTACCGGTCGGTTAGTCCAATGATCCCGACCTTTCAAAAAACAATGATGAGATGTTGAAGCTCATCCAAAGGATTGAATACAACATTGTTGATCAGCTGTTACAAACTCCTTCAAAGATCTTTGTGCTATCACTTTTACTCAGTTCCGAAGCCCATAGAGAGGATCTACAGAAAGTCTTAGAGCAGGCCTTTGTGGAACAGGATGTGTCAATACGACAGTTCGATAGCATCATCTCTAACATCACTTCCTGCAACAACTTAGGGTTCAGTGATGAGGATTTTCCAGAGGAGGGAAAAAATCACAACATGGCGCTCAATATCACAGTCAACTGCCAGGATGATGCTTTAGCCAGCGTACTCGTAGACACAGGATCGACCATCAATGTTATGCCGAAGTCCACTCTAATACGACTATCATTCAAAGGATCCCCAATAAGGGGCAGTGAGGTCATCGTCAAAGCCTTTGACAGATCTCAGAAAACAGTTATCGGCGAAGTCGACCTTCCCATAACTATCGGTCCTCACACTTTCCTAATCACTTTCCAGGTCATGGACGTCCGGGCAGCGTACAACTGTTTATTAGTAAGACCTTGGATACACCAGGCTGGGGCAGTCACTTTGACGCTGCACCAGAAACTGAAGTTCGTCAAGATCAATCAACTCGTCACGGTCTGTGGAGAACAAGCCTTGATCATGAGAAACCTGTCATTATCTACTTGTATAGAACCTGATGAGGTTGTTAGGACTCAGTTCCAAGCACATTCGGTGAGCAATGAGAATTAATCAGAGAAAGGAACATCGATTTCCTTATACAAAGATGCTCTCAAAGTGATCAAAAGTAATAATGCAAAAGGATGGGGACATCTTGTCATTCCTACTGATAACAAAACAAAGAAGGGTCTTGGTTTTTCCACAACCTGCAACCAGACAGCTGCTAACGATGAAAGTTTTCATCCCATTCAGGATTTCTTCCATAGTGGAGGTTTCCTTCACCCAATATCTCAAGCAGTCCATACCATCAACGAGGGAGATCCCTCTGATACAGATGAAGAGTGGAAGTCCTATCTTAATGAGGACGGCTATATCTCATAGGAAGAGGTGCCTATGCCATTTTTCTATCCCGCACAGAGTCCGAGATTTATACCCAAGTCAGATGTCAGAACAATATACGGAGATTATGAACCGAATGGATTCCGTGCTCCGCCAAACTCATTAGAGGAAGACACTATGATGAAATACAACTTTGACCATGACTATTATGGCCCGATGGATGGCCTGCCAATCTGGCAGCCGTACCCAGGAAACTCAGGGCAAGAAAATAAGCCGAACAATGAAAATCAGCTGAGTGTTGCACCCCAAATTTTACCCTCAGATCCTCTGATCATTGTCAATATCATGTTCAGGTTATCTATCTTAGCATTTTGCAATCATATAGTCCATTACTCATAGCCGTGTATTCCTGTACAATCTTTGTCACCCATTTCTTTTCATGTTATTCTTATTAATTATTCAATTATTTTCTATGAGCTTTAGAACATATCTTTTTAATTTAGATTTTTGTTTTTATTATTTTAAATCACTAATTCTTTTGTTATTATCATTATTATATTATCATTATTATTACTATTTATTTTTATTCATTATTTTTGATAGTTGTCCTTTTTTATTTATTTTCTTTTTTTATTTTTATTTATTATTATTATTATTTTAATGTTTATTAATCTCTTTTGTTATTATTTTCATGATTGTTATTATTATTATTATTATTATTACTGTTTTTTATTATTGATACTATTTTTTATTTATTTTATTTTTGAGTCCAAAGAATTCTCAGACGGGTTCATCCGTGGATGGTTGGTGTGAACCCACACAATCCAACCTGCTTTCTCCTGGGTCCGAAACTGGCTCACAACTCTCCAAAACTTCTCCCAAAATCCTGTTGTATACAACCTCCAAAAGTTTTCTGCTGCTCTCCATGTACGAACCGCCAGCCTCTCACTACAAGCCTCCAGATTTTCTGCTGCTGCTAGTTGCAAACCTAGCCTCACAAGACTTGTCACAAACACCAAAACCTGCATAAAACGGCCCATATGTACGGAAAACACAGAGAAAGTTCAGACAAAAAAAGAAAACATTAACAAGTTTCAATTTCCAACCCAAGGCTTCTCATAACTAAGACCTTCAAAGAAACCACACGACATCCTCATAACAACAAGAGAAACCGGACATCACCTAAAAAATCCTTCTGTCTGATACTACAATAAAGACCCCGCAACCAGTTCCTTGAAACAAGAAAAAACCTAGACACGCACCAGCTCGCATCCATCTTCCTTGCTTGAGTCTTCTTTGCCTTCCTCCACCAAAGAAATTATTTCACTTTTCACGTCTTCAATAAATCTCGCCCCACCTTTCCTTCACGTATCATCACACAACTTCTATAAACTCCTCCCTCCGCCACTTTTCGTTCCAACCATCACCATCTCACTCACACTCCACCATTCTTCATACACCAGAAACAACAACAACATAAACCACCAAACCGTGAATCACCTCTGTTTTCCATAAACTCCTCATAAACCAAAAAAATCAATCCTTCACAATCCCAATTAACCTCTTCCATCAACAACCATCAAAACCTTCTTCAAAACTCGATTCTAAATCAACATTCTGGAACCTTCAACAACCCAATCTTCCACGGTCCAACTTCATAAACCTCCGCTCATCTCTTTCTTCATACAACTCGACCCATTCAATCATCAATCCAACCAGCTTGTTTTTTTTCTTCTTCTTTAATCAACTCAGAATCAAACCAAAATAGGAGAAGAGAGATTCGCAAACAAAAACGAAAACTCAAACCTGAGAACTTGGATTCGAACGGTTATGTTGTTGTTATTGAAACGAAGATCACCATGTCCGTTTAACTTGTCTTGAGTTTCAAAAAGGGAGCGATGATGAAGAGCAGTTCTTTTCTGAGCGATTTGGTCTGTAAAAATCATGATGTTTTGCGTCTTTAAATCTTAGCCTTGTTTCTATCTGCTGATAATTTTATTTTGAAAGTATGCAAGCGTGTCAATGGTGACCGAGGTGTGAACAGAGGTCATTTTGACCTAATTCCATGGCTTTGACTAGGTTGTTTCTTTACCCTGGGCCACAAAGATGCTGAGTGTTTCGGCCCGTGTACTGTCTGTCTTTTCCTCTTTATTTTCTTTTTTTTTTCTTTCAGCAGCATCTTGGGTCTTTGGATGATGGGACCTGGGCCCATTTAAGTTCATGTTTACACCATGTATTTTTTTCTGCGCCCCCATTCCCTTCTTGATCCTCTTAATGTTTTGTTAAACAAATTTTCACTTTATTTTTATTTCTAACAAGTTCAATATTTAATTGATTCTGGTTTTTTTATATATCTTCATGTTAATTTTATTTTCATTTCATTTTCAATTTTTAGGGCCTATGACATTAACAAAATCATGACTTTGGTTTATCTTAAAATCACTAAAAAAGTCTTGACAAGTATGAGGCTATTTTTTGTTTATTTTATCGGTCAATGAAAATCTAATAGAAAGGTATTCGATTTATCGATCTAAATCCTTATTTAGATGAGACTGATTTTATTTTCATTTCGAGCCCGTTTCTTTATTTTTGGGCCGATGATATTACAGAAATCATGACTTAGTCGATTTATCAAATTACTAAAAGTCGTGATATGTATGAGGCCACCTTCATTATTTTATCGGTCAATGAAAGTCGAATATCATAGATTATCGGTTTCTCGATTAAATCATGATTAAGACGAGACCGACTTTATTTCTACTTCATTCTGTATTTTCTTATATTTTCATTTTCATTTTTGACCGATGAAGTTCTTTATTCACGAACGTTGTTAGCGAAGCGACGAACCTTCATTATTTCAAATCTGTAGTGAGCGATCATTGAGATTTCTTTCTATACTTTGAGATCGTGATAGGTTACCTTCGACTAATCAACGAGAGTTTGTGATTTAAGACGAGGTCTTCACCTTTTCTTTTCGTGTGACACAATTGCATCGGAGAATGATCATCAATATCATTTCTCCATCGTGTCTTAACACAAAGATTGAATTGTGCCTCCGCCTATAGCGTAGTCTTCCTCATAGACTGTGCTACGACGGTTTTGCACTACATTGGACCCGATTCAGCGATCCAATAAATTGAATCAATTAACCACTGACTTTACTTTCTGTCAATATTATCTTGATTTTATTATTATTCTTGTTCATGTTATCACTGTTCATATCTTATCTTTATTGTTCATTTTATCTGTTCATTTAAAATACACTAATAAATATCGAAACCCTAAAAAAATCAATTGATCGGACTGTGGTTACTATTGTGTTTTGGACTGAGGACTTAGATTTAGGACTCTTTACCCTATGCTCTTGGAGTGGAGGTTTTGATCTTGGTTTGTCAGTGGCTCACCAGCATGCACTCTATTTTGGGTTAGATCTTTCTATCTCTTGCTCATTTACATTGATGCATTTTTATCTCTTGATGTTTGCTTATATATATGTTTGCCTGACATTGTCTTAGCATTTTAGCACGTTAAGCATGATACTATGTATTTACTGGCATTCTTTGATTTATTATCACTTGACTCTGATATCTTGATCATTACCATGTTCATATCTTGTTCATTCTATCTTGATTATTATACTTGTTCATATTCATATTGTTCACTGTATATTCATACCTGACTCATTTGACCCTCCTTCCAAAGGAAAGTTCCTACTTTGACTCCTAAGTCACAACTACTCCCATTTCATCCTTGGCCTCATAACAGCCATTTCCCTCATAGTTTAGTAATAGGATGGAGTTATCATGAACTCCATGTGATTCTCACTATCATGAGAACACACTTTACCTTTTACTCAGACTTACAGAGTTATCATGAACTCTGTGTGGTTCTCACTATCATGAGAATTCACTTCCTCCCTTCATAACGTAGACTTAGAGAGTTATCGTGGACTCTACGTGAGCTTATGCTCATTCCCTTTGGAACGTTGGCCATAGTCAATGTTTCCTTTTGTTTCACCCTTAGTTAGGTGAACTACGGTTGCTCTGCTTCTTCAGTCAGATACGTAGGCACAAGATGCGACGTCTTGGCGAGCAAACTAAGTGTACATACCTAGGTCTTTACCTTACCTTAGTACAGATTTCTCTTAGCAAGCAAACATAACATAACACAAACTAAACAAGAGGTTCCTGTAGAGTACTACAAATACTTAGGGTGCTAATACCTTCCCTTTGTATAACCAACCCCCGAACCTTAGATCTCCCCCCTTTAGGTTTTTTAACGATCTTGAACCTTTCCTTTGGATAAATCAAAGTCGGTTGTAAAAGAAAATGATGCAAGTTAATTAATAGCTTGTTATCCGATTTTCACCGCAACAGAAATGGCGACTTCACTGGGGAGGCTTATTTTTTTGAGGGTTAAGCCTACCTTGTTTTTTGCTTATGTTATTTATGTCTTGCTTGTTTACTTGTATACATCTGTGATATCTGTATATCTGTATATATTTGTATATATCTCTGTCTGTACTGGATTTTCTGTGTGCAGGGTATTACTATTGAGTGGTGAGATAAGTCCTAACCCGGACTTGAGTGTACTTAGGATAGGATGATGGTATTCAAGGAGGCTTTGAGGGAGTCGAATCCTGAAAAGTTGAATTGATAACACCATCACTTAGTTGAGACCCTCTCGAGAGTCTAGTTATGTTGAACGAATTCGTTCGTGAAAGCGTGCTACTCTCGACCTAGGAGCCCATGATATTGAGAACTGTAGTTACCAAACCCCACTTGGCCTTTTAGGATGTAGTGCGGTGACCATGATGGAGTCTATTTCTAAATTGGTTGTCACGCGATACTACACTCAGACGAGATCCTCTTGAGAATTTTATTGATTACCAAGTCATCTGGGAAATCTTTAAAATCCGAAAGATGGGTTGCCAACTCTGGGAACGTTTTAGAACCCTGTTCTGCAGATGAATACCCATAGTACATACCTTCTGGGATGGGTAGACCATGGCTCCATGCTCGTGATCTTCAAACCTAGGGCTTGTGTGTTGTTGTGTGTACATATATCCGTGTTTTTGTGTGCCTGTGTTTTGTACTTTGCATACATCTCATCGCATCCATTGATGGTTTCAAGGAACTCAGACGTTCTTTTCTTTGCAAAGATCCTTAGAGATCACGGATTTTTAAAAAACAAAACTCTTCAGTTTCCAAAATGTTCGCAGTTGGCCTTTGAGTTCCTTGAAACCATTTGGCTTGCATTAGCATTGTATTCTCATTGCATGTCATTTGCATTACATTTGCATTTCTCAACCTTGAGTCTTGTCCATCCTTTGTCTGTAACCCAGGCGGCTTCCTGAAGCCATCGTTGGACTTGAAGTAGCTTTTGAAGTTGTCTTTTTCAGACTCGTCCGTTGTGACCACCATGCTGGGGAACAGAGGCATTCAGCTGAAGACTTAGGGTACTCAGAAGCCAGGTTCAGACTTTGTTTGACTCTGATATGTTCTCATTCACACCTCAAGGCGTCCAAATCAGCAAACCTTCTCCTAATCAGGAAGGTTCATCAGACTCTGAGGAGGAAGAATTTTCTGAGAGTATGTGAGCGGATCTCGACAATCAACTCCGAAGATGGCTATCTCAGCTTGGCAGATTAAGAAGGAAATTTCAAATTCCCTAAAGCTTGCAATCATTTGGCTATTTAGCATTTTTGTTGTATTTTCTTTGCATGTTTGAATTATATTTTATTATAAGCATTGTTGTACTTTCAAATTGGCAAGATTAATGAAATGTTTGTGCATCTTTTGATTAAGTCCATTCGTTTCACTCATTTACTTGTGTTCATAAAAACAAAAAAACAGACAATTTTTTTTCCCATATCAATTCTTTTGTTCAAGCAAAGATTGGGGAGGATGACCAAAATGTTATCCATAATTGTTGTGGTATGCTTTCGATTAAACCTTGCCGAGGATGTAAGGCATTGTTTCAATCCCCAAACACTGGAGAAATAAGGAAGAAAATCCCTTGTTAACCCTTCGAGCCTAGAAGTAGGATTTTTCTTTCTTTATACAAAAAACCCTTAAAATATCAACCTTGGGGCAGGGTAGTTCTCAGTTTAACTTGGTTACGCGTTCGAACGCGAGCGCTTCATGTAAGACACCGGTCAGCTCTCTCAAATCAAATGAGTTAGCATTGTACAAGTTGTTCATCAAAGCAACAATAAGGAAGGATAGCTGAAAAATCCTTAATCAAAGGATGAGCCGAGTCCCTTTCAAGGCAAAAGCCAAGAAAGATGGGAAGCCCAGAACTTTGCCTTATACAAAAAGAGCTTGTACAACAGCCAAAAAGGAGTTTCAAAGCAACAATCAAACAAAAAGGAGGTCCTAACCGCAAACAAAGAGAGGTATCGTGACCTCAATCAAATCAAAAGAAGAGGTATCGTGACCTCAACCAGCAAAGACAAGGAGAAGCCTCAAAGTCTCAAAGATTAACCAAATTCTGCAAGGGAGTACTGACTATCCAAGGAGTCTAAATCATCATCAATGATCATCAGCTCGTTCCTAGTCTATAGGAACCTGAATGTATAAGCTTAAGTTAACTGAGCTTAGGATTGGAGTTCATCACGAAGATGGGGCTGGATACCAAACAAACTTTAAGCCTTTATCTTTGTTTCATAAAACCGTGAACCAAGCCACGTTACAACCCTTAAAAGACCTAATTGAGGTAAGGTTGTTTTGAAAGCATGCTACAACAAGGTTGATTAACCTGACTCCTAATGATCTTTGTTAATTGCGTGTGTTCATCACTTCGTCTGTCATTCTATAAATGACCAGATTCACTTTATTTTTGATTGTTTAATCATTCCACTGTGTGTGTTTTCATCAATAAAACTTGATTTCAAAAGCTTGCATGAATTTTTGCATTGAAATTTCCAATTTTAAATGAACAATACTTGTTTGTGAAATGATTCAACATCAAAGGAATCCCGACTAATGCAGTCAGCTAGGGAATTTGATTTGATAAAGGGAGCTCAGTCAAGGGGAAACTAAGCGGAAGGTTCTGCCGATCCATCATTTCAAGAATTGTTGAATCAGAGGCAGAACTCTTCAAAGTTCGGAATATTGGGGTAAGCATTCTTGAGGTCGTTTTATGACAAGTTTGGACTCCAATGACCCATCAACAGGGGCAAGTTTGTTCCCCAGTTGTTTCTACCACAGTTTAAAGGACTTTGTATTGCGAATACGGTTGAACTGGGGCAATTATGTCAAGACTCATGGATCTTTTCAAGAGTTTGAAGACATTGAAGTATATGGCATTTCAATTCTTCTGAAAAATCCTCTTGGTGACTTATCATCACAAGACTAGTTAATCAGAAGCAGTCAAGTCGAGATTCGACAAACCTCTCAAAGGTTAACTAGTCTAGGACATCTTCTTCACAGATTAACCAAGCTTACAGGGGCAAGTTTATTCCCCAGTTGTCAACAACCAGACTGGATAATTAACTCAAGGATTTTGTTGTGCAGACGCTGTTAATCTAGGCTTTGTATAAGACACTCTGTGATGAGTATAAACTATCAGACATCCTCCTCTTAGGCTTTGTATAAGGATTCTCCCATGCGGAGTCAGTCAGTCAACAGATAGCCTCCTCTCAGGCTTTGTATAATTATTTCCCAAGTAGGATCCAGCCTCCTCTTAGGCCTTGTATAATGATTTTCCCTAGCGGAACCCAATCAATCTCTCAGCTTCAACCTGGGATTTCGATCAAGACACATAACTAGTTCACGGGCTCTGTCGTGCAAAGCAGTCAATCAGGGGCAGTTATTGTCATACCCCAAATTTTGACCACTAAGATTTCCCATCATTGTGCAAATCATCATCACAATATGGGGAAACCATCATACCTCATCAATCTCCCCAAAGATGGGTGAGCATCCACTGCAATCAAATTTAGGGTTTCAAGCCCTCTCTGAGTTCTTAGACAAAGGATCAATCAAGGAATGACATGATCTTCAACTTGTCTAGCCTCTAACATATCCACAATGGATCAAAAGGATTCCCACTTCAAGGATTAAGCACAAGGCTGCTCCCTTCTAGGTGGATCAAGTCTCAAGATCGACAATGTCACCAAATTAGGGTTTTGGTCGACTAGGGCCTCCAGATGGAAAAATTTCATCTGGGCACAAGCCAAAGATCCAAAACATAACCTAATATACTCCATGGAGCCTCATGGACCCAATCATCAAGTCAATTTTGCCTCTGGGGATATATTCACTAAATATCAGGAATTAGGGTTTCTTGACCTAATTCACCCCTAAGTTGACTTTTGGGACAAATCATGAACCAAGACCTCAAGACATGATTTGAGGGTCTCTAATATACTATATTGATCCATTTGGAAAAATGGATTAATCCAAGAAGATTGAGCAACAAGTCTCAATTTCATCTGCACCACAATTAGGGTTTCACGAGGAAAGTCAACTGTAACTTTGACTTTTGACCAGGGCATGCTCCCAAGCCCTAAGACATGATTCAATATACCCTATGACACCCATGGAACATGTCCATAAAGTTTGATTTAGGTCAAGGACATGATTTCCTGAAGAATTGCACAGTTTGGAATTCATCTGATAAAAAGTCAACTGTGCACAAAAGTCAACTTTGACTTTTTGAGATTTTTCACCAAAATGTATTTTAACCCTAAAATGATGTAAATGTATGATTTGAATCATCATTCATCAAGAAAAATCAAAGAAAGTGGGATAACTTGTAAAAGGGGTAACCATAAAAACTTAGAAAAATTTCTAAGTTATGGAAAAAGTGACACTAATATGCCAACTTTGGAGGACCATAACTCCTAAACCACAAGGCCATTGTTCCCCATTCAAAGCATGATTTGTAGATCTCATTTCCCTCTACAAAAGCTTCATACTAACTTATGTCCAAATTTCTCATGGATTTTGAGTTATGGAATGATCAAAATCAAGAAAAGTCACTTTGTTCCAACACTTAGTGAAAATTTCACTAAGTCAGATTTTACCTTACTTTTTGCCAAATGTAGGGGGATTTTTCACTTGGATTCAAAAGAGATCAAAACCAAACATGTTTAAACAGTTGTTGTATCATGTAAGGGCTTTCCAAAATGGCCAAGAACATTACCAAATTCAATTTGAGCCATGAGATATGATATTGGCAAGTTGCCTTGCTGAAATCTGCCAAGGCAAGGCAGATTTTGCACTTTTGGTCGATTTGCCAAAATCAGCCAAATCCAAATTCTCCTATCCACTTGGACACCTCTGAGGATTGAATCTAAAGGGGACAATCACTGAGCCAAGCCTCCAAAGTATTTGGAACAAGAAATAGCATGTTGAACCTATAATTGCCAAAATAGGGACAAGACTCCAATTTTGGATTAGAGCATTCAATGGAAGCATCAAGGTGGCATGGACCGAGCCATTCTCAACTGAATTCAGTCAAGACTTATCCAAGACCAAGGGAACCAGCAACCTGTGCCCTAACCTCTAGTCAATGGCTAGAGGAGACTTGGATTTTCATTTGCCAACATTGGCCAAACCTACTCAGCAGTTGCCATTCACTATTCCTTGCAAAACAAACTTGCTCTACTATAAATAGAGCTCAATTGTGATCAGTTTGAGTACACCAAAGCCATCAAACAGATGCTTTCCTCAAAATCTCTTCTTTCACTCCAATTTTTCCTTCTAAGGCAAGTCACTATCGGGTTTTGAGTTTGAGAGCTTTTCCAATCAAACCAATCACACACACACACACACCTCACATACATCATATAGAAGTGATCCAAACACTCATATAACATCTGGAACACAGATTTCACAAAATCACCAGCCAATTGCTCAAGTTCTTGACAGTTTTGTAGTTGAGGTACCATCTTCAACTCCAAACCATTTCAATCCATTCCAAGCATTCATACACACTCCATGGCACCTAGGGAAGCTATCCAGATCATTGGAACCTAGCTGTAACACCTCCAACACAAATCACGACCACCAGCTGCAAGTGGTAGGCATGAGCTCTTCTAACTCTATGATCCATGCAATTTTTGCTGCACAATAATTTGGCCATATGTTCATAATCATGCATGGAATGTTTCCCCTCAATTAATTACATTGTTTGAATCGTGTATCAAAAATCCTAGCCTTCATGCAGAAATTAGGGTTCTTGAGGATTTTTCATGATTTCTTGTTATATGTTTAATTTAAATGAAATTAAATACCATAGACATGATCGCGAGGTTGAAACGAGTTGATTGGTATGTGGATTACATGATATGATTAAGTATTCAGTGAGATTGGAGAGAAAATGCAAATCTGGGCAAAACTGAAAAACGCGTGTGTTCTTGCCTTTGTTCTTGGCGCCATTTTCCAATATTTGAATATTTGAATTTTTTGATTTTATTTAATTGATACAAAAATTAATTTCTCTCTGAGTTTTAATGATTTTGAGTTGATTCTTTTTTTAATAATTCACAAAAAATGTTAAAATATTTTCTTTTCCCAAAAAATCCCAAAAATAGTATTTATTTTATATAATTGATATTTTTTCAAATAATTAATGTTTTAATTGTTTTAAACATTTAAAATATTTTTTCCACCTTGATTTTGCAACTTTTAATGCTTTCTAATTATTTTGTAGGTCAATACTTAATTTTTGAAGCATTAATCCAAGATCACAATTTGTTTTTCATATGTTAAACAATTTTGATCATTTTAATTGAATTTTTATTCAATTAAATACATTTTTGAAAATAAATTAGGGTTTTTGGATTAATTCAACCCTCATAAATCATTTTCAAAACACTTTTGGGCCTCTAATAGAGTGTAAGACCCAATCCTTTTTTTTGACCAAATCATTTTTGGGCCTCAGTATATTGTATAAGTCCCGATACCGTCAAAAACAAATGGCGCGATCGTCGCCTTTTCAAAACAAAACTTTGGGCCTACCCTAGAGTAGTAAGACCCATTTCTTTTCTTAAAACCCTTTTTGGGCCTCTCCTAGAGCTATAAGACCCATTCAAAAATTTTGGGCCTCTAATAGAGTGTAAGACCCAATCCTTATTTTTGACCAAATCATTTTTGGGCCTCAGTATATTGTATAAGTCCCGATACCGTAAAAAACAAACGGCGCGATCGTCGCCTTTTCAAAACAAAAATTTGGGCCTACCCTCGAGTAGTAAGACCCATTTCTTTTCTTAAAACTCACTTGGGCCTCTATTAGAGTGTAAGACCCAACCCCCTTGTACAGAAAACTTTTTGGGCCTCATTCGTTGTATAAGCCCCCTGGTACATTTTTAAATAAACGGCGCGATCGTCGCCTTTTCAAAAAATCAATTGGGCCTCTCCTAGAGCTATAAGACCCATTCAAAAATTTTGGGCCTCTAATAGAGTGTAAGACCCAACCCCCTTTTAACCAAAACAATTTTGGGCCTCACTTATTGTATAAGTCCCTTTGCGTTAAAAGAAATCCTCGGCGCGATCGCCATTTTAAACGAAAAGTCATCTGGGCCTACCCTCGTGTTATAAGCCCCACTCTTTTTCTTTAAAACGTTTTGGGCCTCTTGAGAGAGTGTAAGACCCATCCCTTTGTACAGAAAACCTGTTTGGGCCTCAGTCACTTGTATAAGTCCCACTGTACAATTTCAAACAACAGTACAATCACTGGTAAAACCCTGGGCCTCTCCTTGACCTGTAAGCCCCAAATCTTTCTTTTTCAAAGCACTTTCTCCTTTGATTTTGAATATACTATTGTTTACAATCTGTCTTTGTTGAACAACTAACCAAACAGCATGGAAGCTCTACAACCGAGTAAGTGTTTATACGCTTTCTTTATCCGTTTTCATATACATATAACTGTATTGTGGGGGCTGTTTCGCTATAAGTCTTCTTTCATAAACTCATATCAACTGTGTAATAATAGTATAGATATTTAGAGTTTCCCCGGCAACTACGTCTAGAACTAGGTGACGCCGTTTCGTTTATTCGTAGAAATAGACAACTAGATCCCCAATAGGATCACCAGATACAGTCTTCTCTTCGACTGTCCTCTTTAGGAATTGTCAAGAAACTCTACTCCCAGAGATGAATGTATTCTCCATGAATGGCATCTTTGAGTTTCTTCCAAATTCTCGAACTTTCCTGGCTTGATCTATTCCTTGTGAATAGCCTGTCTTGAATTTCTCGGGGTTTGGGGACCCACGGGCTTCTTAAAAGCATCGGCCTCCTCTTGGGCATCGTACAAGGACCCACAGGCTTCCTAAAAGCATCCTAGCCTCCTCTTGGGCTTAGTACAAGGACCCGTCGGCTTCTTAGAAGTATTGGCAGCCTCCTCTTAGGCTTCGTATAATGATCGCTTCCTCCGGGAATGATAGCCTCCGCTTGGGCTTCGTACAAGGACCTCACGGCTTCTTAAAAGCTTCCAGCCTCCTCTTGGGCTTCGTACAAATTGTACCGACGACCTCCTAGAGGTATAGGAACAGAACTTAGTCATCTTCATAGAACAGTCCTTTCCAAGAGTCTACTGTTGTTTCTCAAAGCATAGTACAAAAGATGAAACTCTAGACACGGACAGTCTAATATCCTTGAGTCTCAAAGACATTCTCAAGTGACCCCTTCGTTAAATAGGAAGGAAACCCATAGACTCGGATAGTCTCAATACCCTTTGGATTTCCCGCTTGCATAAAGAATAGGAATAACCTGGATCCTCGAATCAAATCCCTGAGTACAGTGTTACTCATATAAGAACTGATTTTCTCTTTTAAAATCAGCATACTGGACCTGTCACTCAACTGAAACAGCGTGATAGCCTCCTCTTGGGCTTTGTACAATGATTCTCCCCAGTGGAGCAAACAATTTTAGCCTCCATCTCGGGCTTTATACTAGATACAAAAGGGTTCTCATTGAGCCAAACAAATTCTAGCCTCCATCTCAGGCTTTGTACGAGATACAAAAACACTCTCTTGTTGAGTATAAAAGATCCTCTTGTAGGATCAACCCCTTTTAGCCTCTCTCTCGGGCTTTGTACGAGACACAAAAATACCCTCTTGTTGGGCCAATAGCCTCCTCTTAGGCGTTGTATAAGAAAACCACTGGTTGATCCAATCAACCTTTTAGCATGAAAACTGTGCCTCGTTCACAGTACGCAACCATCAATAACTCCTTCCCCTTCATCTAATCGATGTAAGCGGCAAGCCTCTGGATCATCTATATCCATGCCACTGTCCCTCTTTTAGCATGAGAAATTCCTAAGGAAAGATAGCATTGCTCTAAACTGAGTTAAAGTCTTCTCCTTCAGGTTAAAAATCCCCTATAAAGGAAATTATGGCATTGCCGGATCCACACATCCCGGTTAAAGTAATTCTCCTTTATAAACAGTTGTGACATACAACCCCCTCTTTAGAGATGACAAATTCTCTCTAAAGTCAACACACTTTTAGCTTCACATCTTGGGCTTTGAACAAGATACAAATAGACCCTTCAGCTTCATATCTTGGGCTTTAAACAAGATACAAAATACCTTTCACTTCACGTCTTGGGCTTTGAACAAGACACCAAAACACCAATTTCCTCCCATAGAATAGGAGGAACTACGAACGCTCTGATTTCCCTGTTTCGGTAAACGGGAATACGTAGGCATAAGATTGAAAGGAAAATCTTAGCGAGCACACTAAACAAAAACCCAAAATCCCATACTCTCATATAAAAGCATCAGTCCTAACATCCTAATCCTTGTTCCCCGCCAGAAACCTATCATTCTGTCAAAATAACACAAGAAAGGCCCCACCACATTGATCGCATCCGTAACCTAACAGATCGCTGTTTAAACTCAGTATGCAAGCAGGGTTAATTGGAGACATCTATTTCCCTTCCTTCATCAGCTCACAATAGGATAAAAAATGAATCGACCTGTAGTAAACTGACTCTAGAGAGCGACCGCGCTTAAGAACCGTGCCCAAAATCGCTCGCTACAGAAAAGTGGCGCCCACCGTGGGGCCGTTCACTGACTTTCTTCAAATTTAAGGTGAAAACCTTGGACAAATCTTTTTCATGGCGGTGGCCACCACAGAAAAGTGGCGCCCACCGTGGGGCCCCTCTAACCTTTTTTTTCTTTTTTCTTCACTTGTGTGAAAACCACATATTGGGGCTTCCGCCGGGGAACCCATTTTCTGTCAGGAACTTAGGATTCATAGCTTTAAAGGTCTAGGATGTTTAGGACAAATATATATACTGCTTTTCCTAATTGCTATACCTGTTTATTTTTCTACTAATGGGAATACGTGTGATGCCGCATGTGGAAAGATTGAGTATACACTTAAGATAAGTGATGGCGACGAGGTCGACCATCAACCTCAGTGGAGGCTGACCAATGCAACCCATTCCCTCTCATAGGCAATGCGCCGATTGTGATGTCTGAGAAGCTGAGGAGCCAAACCCTTTTGTAGTGCGGAAACTATCAGAAATAGTTGTCACGCGATACTACCCTCATTTGAGGTTGGTGATCTATTCTCGGTGAATGGCACTTACTCTAAGATTGCTCTACAACTCGCTGGCGATCCGCTTGTTGTTTTGCTTTCCTGGGAGGAGCTGATAATAATGAGTACAGGTACAAAAATCACCTTAGTATAAACCTTTGGGGATGGGTAGAGCCTTGACTTCATGACAACGACCCTTTGACCCCATGTCTTTTCTATGTTTTTGTGTGCTGCATTCATGCATTCATCTAAAAAACATTAAAACATTCAAAAAAATTTCTTTTCTAGTCTCTCTATTTTTCAAATTAAACTAAGACTGTGATTGCAAATATCAGAGAAAAGGATTACGCTAATGGATTTTGGTAGAAGGAGAACTCATAAGTATACCTTCAGGATTCCAAAACTAGAGGATTTGAGAGGTTTGGCGAGAATGATCACAAACCAAGAGGCTTTCAGAGCCAATCACGGAGGTTTGCTACCACTGTTAAGAGTCCATGTGATTGAGGGAATCATGGACGCGCTCGTTCAATTCTACGATCCGGTTTATCACTGCTTTACATTCCCGGATTACCAGCTAGCACCAACGCTGGAGGAGTATTCTCATCTGATCGATTTACATATCACTAATCGAGCTCCATTTTCCGGACTGGAAGAAATTCCAAAGAATCAGACCATTGCAAGAGCGATTCATTTGGACGAGTTTGAGGTTAGGACTCACATGACCGCTAAGGGTGACATCCAAGCTTTGCCAGCCCAGTTCTTGACAAAGAAAGCCCTGTATTTTTCCAGTATAGGAAATGTGACTGCTTTTGGAAGCCTCTTTGTCTTGCTCACCTACGGGTTATTTTTGTTTCCTAACATCAATAACTTCGTCGATATCAACTCCATTAAGGTTTTTCTCATTGGAAACCCTATGTCGACTTTGCTTGCAGATGCGTATCATTCTGTACACTTGGGAAATTTGTACAGCAGAGGGGAGATCACATGTTGTGTACCTTTTCTTTACAAATGGTTTATCTCCCATTTGCCTAAGTCTGTTGCTTTCTGGGATCATAAGAGTGCCTTGCGCTGGTCGCAGAAGATCATGTCTCTCACCAACTCTGACATTGACTGGTGTAATAGGATTTTTGATGGAATCAGGATCATTGACCATTGTGGAAACTTCCCCAACGTACCCATTATAGGAACTAAGGGAGGAATCAACTATCATCCGGTATTGGTTCTTCGTCAGTTTGGATACCCGATGAGGCATGTTCCTCGGAATGCTTATCTGGAAGGTCTTTTCTTTAAGGAAGTAGAAAGTGACAGAGCACTAAAGACATAAATAGTGCATGCTTGGAAACATGTTCATAAGAAAGGACGGGAGTCTCTAGGAAAACCAGACTGTGTCTCGGTGGAGCCTTATCTCCACTGGGTACAAACTAGAGCTCTCAAGTTAAAAATGCCTTATCCTCGTTACGGAATTCTTCCGCCGAGGGAATCTGTCATGTACTTCATGACAGAAACTGAAAAGCTTCAGGTTACTCTCAATAAAGTTCAAAAGGAGAGAAGGTCTTGGAAGAACAAGTACCGCACCCTCGACGTAGAGTGCATCAAAATACAACAACTACTGAGAGATAAGGACGCTCTGATTGAAATTTTGGAGCAACATGCTGTGGATAATCAGGATGACCAAAGGAATTTGCTCGCTCCTTTCACTTGGCAAAGGAATGACAACCCGACAACGGCTCAAGAGCCCCGGTCAAAGAAAAGGAAAGTACCAGAATCAGCACCCGGTTTCTCTTCAGAGAGGACTCGGGACCCATTAGCTTAGGTTTCTGTTTCTGCACCTTGTAATCTATTGTATTTCCATTTCTGTAATCCTTTGGAATTCAATAAAAAGGGGTTTCCCCACTGTTTGACATTTGCAATCTAATTGTCGAAGTTTATTTTGATTACCCCAAAAGAACAATTAATATAATCATTGCATTCATCATTCTCACATCACGTATTCTTCTTCCCTACGAATCTCACGTTTGTGTCTCAATTTTAGAGTCAAACTGTCTCATTCGTACAATACTCGGGCCAATCGTCAGAAAAAGATGGATGATCTTGAGGAAGAAAACAGAGAGTTGAAAGAAGAGATCGACGCTCTAAGAGAGGATATGAGAAAGCTTCGTAACGACATGCAAGCCATGGCAGAAGCTCAGCTACAAAGGACTGTGATCTCAGAGATCACCTCAACGTCCATAGTGGAGAAGTATGATCCTAGGTATCAAATGCCGAAAGATCGTCCTTGGGGCATGCCTGTTAACTATATCCCGGAAGGATATGTTCCGCCAATCACTGAAGATCAGGGAATCATGACAGAAGCCGCTGGGCCTGAAGGTTACAAACTTCGGGAAAGCGAAGATGCCAGGGGCATATTGAAGACTCCTGAAGGTTACAAACTTCGGGAAACACCAAGATTCGCTACCGTAGTCACGGTACCACCCCCTGTGGTGCACACTGTCCCGGAAGGACAGATTCCACCGATACCTTCTGGTAAAAAGGAAACTATGTTCGATAGAATGGATGAATTCCAGGAGCAGTTCCTGGAAATGCAGAAGGAGCTGCAAGCCATTCGCGGTCAGGATTTATTTGGAAAGGACGCCACAGACCTCTGCTTGGTCCTCAATGTGAAAGTTCCGCACAAATTCCAAGTGCCCGACTTTGAAAAATACAAGGGTAACTCTTGCCCTCAAAGCCATCTGGTGATGTACGCTCGGCGGATGTCAGCTCAGACGGAGAATCAGGACCTGCTGATTCACTACTTCCAGGATAGTTTAACCGGTGCCGCACTCAAATGGTACATGGGTTTAAACCGTACTACGATCAGTAGATTCAAAGATCTTAGTACTGCCTTCATCCAACAATACAAATACAATTTGGACATGGCACCCGACAGAGATCAACTCAGATCGATGTCGTAAAAGGACAATGAAATCTTTAAGGAGTATGCTCAAAGGTGGCGTGAAATTGCCGCTCAAATTTGTCCACCTCTTGAGGAAAAAGAGATGACAAAGATCTTCTTTAAAACCTTAAGCTCATTTTACTATGACCGAATGGTTGCCAGTGCGCCTAGTGATTTCACCGAGATGGTCGGCATGGGCGTACGTCTTAAGGAAGCCGTCCGAGAAGGACGTTTGGTAAAAGACACTGGATCGACGAGCGGTACTAAAAAATACGGTAGTGCTCTCCCTAAGAAAAAAGAGCAAGATATTGGGAATATCTCTCTCGGAAAGCAAAGGCGATGTTATCAACTGGTAGCAGCTGTGACTCCTGCTATCAACCCTGCGCCTATTCCTATGTATCAACCTCAGGTTGCGCAGAGCCAACCTAATCAGCAAAGGATACAACAGCCTCTTCAGCAGGCTCGTCCTCCATATAATAACAACCGTACAACACGACCATCAGGGTTTGATCCTATACCCATGTTGTACGCAGAACTATTTCCGTTACTACTAGCTAAGGGGCACATCCAGACTAAGTCTCCTCTTACAGTACCGGAAAATTCGCCTTTTTGGTTTAAGGTAGATCAAACATGCCCTTATCATCAAGGAGGATTAGGGAAATAGCATAGAGAACTGTCTCAATTTCAAATCTGATGTGTAAAAGCTTGTTAGGAGCGGGCTCTTATCTTTCAAGGATACAAATCCTAATGTTCTTAGGAACCCGCTGCCTCAACATGAGAAAGCTGCAGTCAACCTAATTGAGAAAGAGACTAACAATGTCTATCAAATTCACGATGTACTCTTGTTGAAGACCGATCTGGTCAAGATGCATTGTATACAGAGTGGATATGGCCATGTACCATCTCATAACTATCACTAGTGTGATATCTGCTCTAAAGACAACCAGGGATGTTCTGTGGTGCAAGCAGCCCTACAGGAACAGATGGATCTCGGATGGATCCAAGAGCACCGAGTTCGTGGAGTTAACATGGTTTATACGAACTTCAACGTCATTCAGAACCACGACATCTGTGCAATGAATGTCAACTTGGTGGCGATGCACTCAAGGTAAATCTAGTATCATAATCTGCCACGACACGATTACAGTTCCTGTCTGACTTGCTCGGTAAACAAACAGGGATGCTCTTTCATACAAGAGGCCCTCCAGCGTCAGATGGATCTTGGATGGATCCAAGACTACCATGATAGGAACCCTTATCAGATCAACATGGTTCAGATATTTGATATTCGCGTGATTAATACCAACTTAGTAGAGTTACATGCTGAACAGGTCCGACTCGGATTCCTGATATCACATGACTATCAAAGCTGTAAAGCGGGTTGCGAAAATGATCTAGGTTGTACCCTTGTCCAGGAGGCACTTCAGCACTTGTTAAATGACTGGTGGATGCCAATTTATATAGATGAAGATACTCAGCAAATTAGTATCAGTAACAGGAATCCCACCCGGCGTCAAAGTCAGGATGTCCGATCAATGGAAGCTAACCTAGTGAGGTTACATTGTATTCAAAGTGGGCATGGCCAGGTGCCGCCATACAATTATGACCGTTGTAGCATCTGTTCGGAAAGTAACCAAGGATGTTACCTTGTGAGAGCAGCTCTTTAGGGTCAGGTGGATCGTGGAGAGATTCGTCCATATCCGGGTTCTGGACCCATCAACTGGACGCCGAACTACCTTACCGATCAAGTCGAGGGCGTTGTCACAATCTCTGGTCATCATAGGACCAGGGATGTTTTTGCCATTATCCCTCTACTTGACGAATCTAAAGTTCCCAACCGGGAACAGATCGAGATTACTTATGATGGTCAGAAAAATCAGAAGGTTCCCATAGTCATCTATCTACCGGAACCACTACCGTATGAATCAACTAAGGTTATCCCTTACAAATACGGTGCAACAACAATTGAAAATGGAAAGGAAATTCCATTACCCTCCAACGTGAATATTGCAGACATCAGTCGTGTAACACGGAGCGGTCGAATCTTCAACCGAGGAATTGGAGAACCTAACAAGGAAAAGGAACTTCAGACAGAAGCTCCCGATCCATCAGGCGGTCAATCCAGTAATCCCGACCTTTCAAAAAATAATGATGAGATGCTGAAGCTCATCCAAAGGAGTGAATATAACATTGTTGATCAGCTGTTATAGACTCCTTCAAAGATCTCGGTATTATCACTGTTACTCAGTTCAGAAGCCCACAGGGAGGCTCTACAGAAAGTCTTGGAGCAAGCCTTTGTGGAACAGGATGTAACAATCAGATAGTTCGATAGTATTGTCTCTAACATCACTTCCTGCAATAATTTGGGATTTAGTGATGAGGAATTACCCGAAGAGGGTCGCCGTCATAACATGGCACTCAATATCACAGTCAACTGCCAGGACGATGCTTTAGCCAGTGTACTGGTAGACACAGGGTCAGCCCTGAATGTTATGCCGAAGTCCACTTTGACTCAATTATCATTCAAAGGCCCTCCGATGAGAACCATCGAGGTCGTCGTCAAAGCATTCGACGAATCGAGAAAAGCGGTTATCGGCGAAGTTGACCTTCCCATAACTATCGGTCCTCACACTTTCCAAGTCACTTTCCAGGTCATGGACATCCGGGCAACATCCAGTTGTTTATTAGGGAGACCTTGGATACATCAGGCTGGTGCAGTCACTTCAACCCTCCACCAAAAGCTAAAGTTCGTCCATAACGATCAACTTGTCACAGTCTGTGGGGAACAGGCCTTGCTCGTAATCAATTTATTGTCATCCACCTATGTGGAACCAGAAGGGATGATCGGAACCCAGTTCCAAGCGCTTTCGTTACACAAGGACGAACAATCCTAAGGAGGAACCTCGATTTCCTCATACAAAGATGCTATCAAAGCGGTCGAGAGTACCGATACAACCGGATGGGGACAGCTTGTCATTCCTATTGATAATAAAACAAAGAAGGGTCTTGGTTTTTCTGTAACCTGTACCCAGACAGTTGCCAGCGATGGAAGTCTTCATCCCATTCAGAACTTCTTCCACAGTGGAGGTTTTCTTCACCCAGTGTCTTAAGCAGTACATGCTATCAATGAGGAAGATCCCTCTGACACAGCGGAAGAATGGAAGTCCTACCTTAACGAGGACGAATATATGTCTTAGGAAGAGGTGCCTATACCATTTTGTTATCCTGCACAGAGTCCGAGATTTATACCACGGTCAAATGTCGAAATGATATATGGAGATTGTGATCCGGAAGGATGTCGTGCTCTGCCAAATTCATTAGAGGAAGACATTCTGATGAAAGACAATTTTGACTACACCTACTATGGCCCAATGGATGGTCTGCCAATGTGGCAACGTTACTCAGGAGACTTGGGGCAAGAGAGTCAGCCGAACAATGAAAATCAGCTGACCATCATTGAACAGAATACCTGTGTCCCCACCATGTCATGGGATCAACACTCAGGTCATTCAAAAACTACTTAACATGACGATGAATTTGCAACGTTTGCAGGACTTGAATTCATCAACTATGCTTTTCCCGAGGTCAACGTCATCCAGAGAGATGACTCCTCCAGTTCGAAAGAAGGGTGGGACACCCTGGGACAACCGAGTGGAAAATACGACTATATGGGCAAGTACACTGCTCCCGAAAGCCCTCGTATCAGGCTCGAAGATATCCAGCCAACTAGATGGGGAGATACAGCTGAGAGCACAAATGCTATGCAAAATACAACTGAGGAATTCTCCTACGACAACTCTTCCTGGGAGACAGATTCCAATGATCCTGCTCCACCAGAAATCAGCGTCATTTCTGAAGACAAATCAAGGAAGGTGCCAAACTTTGTGATTCACCAAGGAGTTCGCCACCAATGGGTTGCCGTCAAGGTTCTGAAGATCGTTCATCAGTCAAAGTAATTGCCATCTTTTAAACCTTTCACCTTGCCCAGGTGAAACGGATGTTTTGATAGGGCTCACTTCCTGTAAATTTCCCTCTTCGCTTCGCCCAAAGCGACAGAGTTTTGTTTTATAGGGCCGTAGTTTCAAGATTCGACTTGTTTATTAATAAAATAACGTCGTTCTGTAATTTCTGCATTAATTGCTCTTTTCTCTTTTTGCTTTTTCTCAGAAAATGGTAATCCTAAAGAAAAACAAATAATAAAAACAAGCAGTAAAATAAAACACTGCACACACTCGCATTTTCTCTATCTCTTCTAAACACGAATCCTCACGTCATGCAGATTGCTTGTTTTAAACCCAGTTGAAACATACGATCCGATGCCTTCTCCCAACTTTGAGTTCCCGGTATTTGGGGCTGAAGAAGAAGTTGACAACGAAATTCCAGAAGAGATCTCCCGATTACTCAGACAAGAGGAATGGTTCATTGAACCTCACAAAGAGCCGTTGGAAACAGTATACTTGGGTTAAGAAAAAGAGAGAAAAGAAATCAGGATTGGGGCACTGCTCAGTCCAACTTCCAGAGAGGGTTTGATAAAGCTTCTCAGAGAATTCCCCGATGTATTCGCTTGGTCCTATCAGGACATGCCAGGGTTAGATACTAGCATTGTGGAACATCACTTACCGTTAAGATCGGAATGTCCGCCAGTAAAGCAAAGGTTGAGACACACTCACCCGAACATGGCCATCAAAATCAAAGAGGAGGTACAAAAACAGATCGACGCAGGTTTCCTCGCTACATCTGAATATCCTCAATGGTTAGCCAACATCGTACCCGTTCCCAAAAAGGACGGAAAGGTCAGAATGTGTGTTGATTACAGGGATCTGAACAAGGCAAGTCCAAAGGATGACTTTCCTTTACCACACATTGACATGCTGGTAGACAGCACAACAAAGTTCAAAATTTTCTCCTTCATGGATGGATTCTTGGGCTATAACCAGATCAAAATGGCGCTGAAATACATGGAGAAAACTTCGTTCATCACCCCATTGGGCACCTTTTGTTACAAGGTAATGCCGTTCGGTTTGAAGAATGCCGGGGCAACCTATCAAAGGGCCATGACTACTCTGTTTCATGACATGATACACAAAGAGATAGAGGTATATGTCGATGACATGATTGCAAAATCTAAGACAGAAGAGGAGCATGTGACCCACCTGTCGAAACTATTCGAGCATTTGAGGAAGTACAAACTCCGCTTGAATCCCAACAAGTGCACCTTCGGTGTCCGTTTGGGGAAACTCTTAGGGTTCATCGTCAGCCAGAAAGGAATTGAGGTTGATCCTGACAAGGTCAAGGCCATTCAAGAAATGCCTTCTCCGAAAACTGAAAAACAAGTCAGAGGATTCCTGGGACGTTTGAACTACATCTCCAGATTCATATTCCTCATGACCGCGACATGCGCGCCGATCTTCAAGTTACTTAAAAAGAACCAGGATTGCGTCTGGTCAGAAGATTTCCAAACCGCCTTCGACAGTATTAAGGAATATCTGTTGAATCCTCTGATTCTATCACCTCTAGTGGAAGGAAGACCACTGATCATTTACCTCACAGTCCTAGAGGACTCAATGGGATGTGTACTTGGCCAACAAGACGAAACCAAAAGGAAAGAGTCTTCCATCTACTATCTAAGCAAGAAATTCACCGAGTGCAAAACTCGGTACACGATGCTTAAGAAAACTTGTTGCGCTTTGGCTTGGGCAGCCAAACGTCTTCGCCAATACATGATTCGTCATACTACTTGGTTAATCTCAGAAATGGATCCAATCAAGTATGTCTTCGAAAAACCTGCTCTCACAGGAAGAATTGCCCGTTGGCAGATGTTGTTATCAGAATATGACATAGAGTACCACGCTCAAAAAGCCGTTAAGGGAAGTATTTTAGCTGATCATTTGGCGCATCAACCGATCGACAATCAAGAATCAATCGGGTTTGACTACCCAGTGAAGGGCCAGAACCAGGTTCCCAATGGGGACTTATCTTGTTGGAGCAGTTAATCATTACGGAAACAGAATTGGGGCAATCATTGTTACCCCTCAGGGTACCCACATTCCTTTCACCGCTCTACTTATGTTAAGTGTACCAATAATGAGGCCGAATACGAAGCTTGTATTATGGGTCTCGAGGAAGCGATTGATTTGAGGATAAAAAACTTGGACGTATATGGCGACTCAGCCTTGGTTATCAATCAGATAAAAGGAGATTGGAACACATACCAATCAGGAAGGATTCCTTACAAGGACTATGCAAGAAGGTTGTTACCCTTCTTCAACAAAGTTGAGTTTCATCACATCCCTCGTGAGGAGAATCACATGGCTGACGCTTTAGCCACTATCTCTTCCATGATTAGTGTAGGTCAATGGAACGACTTACCTAAGATCGACATAATGTGCCTTGAACGGCCCGCCTACATCTTCACGATCGAAGCAGTCATAGATGAGAAACCTTGGTATCACGATATCAAATGCTTCCTTCAGAAACAAGAGTACCCATCTGGGGCACTCAGAAAAGACAGGAAAACCCTCAGAAGACTAGCAAGACGCTTCTTCCTGAGCGGTGACACTCTTTCTAAGAGGAATTTTGACTTGGTCTTGCTCCGATGCGTAGACAGACCAGAAGCAGACATGCTTATGAAAGAAATTCATGAAGGATCCTTTGGCACTCATGCCAACGGACACACAATGGAGAGAAAAATTTTTAGAGCAAGGTACTATTGGTTGACCATGGAATCCGACTGCTACAAGTACATGAGGAGGTGTCACTAATGTCAGATATACTCCGACAAAATTCATGTACTGCCATCACATCTCAAAGTTCTTTCTTCCCCGTGGCCTTTTTCCATATGGGGAATCGACATGATTGGCATGATTGAGCCCAAAGCTTCAAACGGACATCGATTCATCCTGGTAGCCATTGACTACTTCACCAAGTGGGTCGAAGCAGCGTCATTCGCTAATGTAACCCGACAAGTGGTGGTCCGATTTATCAAAAATAGTATCATCTGCCGTTATGGTGTTCCGAGCCAGATCATTACTGATAATGGATCTAACTTGAACAATAAGATGTTGAAAGAGTTATGCGTAGAGTTCAAGATTGAACACCATAACTCGTCTCCCTACCGACCCAAGATCAACGGAGCGGTAGAAGCGGCCAATAAGAACATCAAGAAGATCATTCAAAAGATGGTTATAACCTACAAAGACTGGCACGAGATGTTACCCTTTTCTCTTCATGGTTATCGTACATCTGTCCGCACTTCAACAGGGGCTACCCCTTTCTCTGTAGTATATGGCATGGAAGCAGTGCTCCCCATAGAAGTAGAGATCCCATCAATCCGAGTATTGATGGAAGCTAGGCCCACCGAAGCTGAATGGTGTCAAAGCCGACACGACGAACTGAACCTGATTAAAGAGAAGCGAATCACGGTACTACGCCACGGTCAGTTGTATCAATAAAGAATGAAGAGGGCGTTCAACAAAAAGGTCCGACCTCGCGTCTTCAGGAAAGGAGACCTTGTGCTCAAGAAGATACAATCTTTTCTCATTGATTCTCGGGGCAAATGGACCCCAAATTATGATGGCCCTTATGTGGTCACGAAAGCTTTCTCAGGCGGTGCCTTGAGACTTGCAACAATGGACGGAGAGGAATTTGCCTACCCCACAAATGTTGATGTAGTCAAGAAATACTTCGCCTAAACTAAAAAAAAATCATCATCCCAGTGGATTGGAAACATCACAGTACAATCCAGGCAAAAGTTAGGGATAATGGCAAGTAACTATGTTCGACACAGAGGCAAGTCCCTCAGCAGCAGTTACACCATCCATCGGAGGAAAACTCCAGTCAAGGTCATCTTCGACAGAAGCTCAAGATGTCCTGAATTCAAAGTTGGTAGAAGGATAATGGTTGTTATGTTTCAACGTAGCCCTTTTCCCTGTAAATTACCGTTTTCTAACTTTGTAAATACTCTTTGGAATCACGCGTTTGGATGATCTCCATCTTATAAATAAAATTTGAACCCTTGTGCTTTTCTTTGTAATTCTCATTTGTTTTAGCTTTACAGAACGAAATTTTAACATGATTAGCGATTCTTGAAATAAAACAAAAATAAATTTACTTGTTAAAACTTTTTCTGCTTTTTAATAAAGTCGGCAATTTCTTTTGACTGTTGAACATCAAAGGAATGTCAACCGCTTCTCCAGAAGTAAGCAAACTTCAAAGTGCAGAACCAAAGTACTCCTTCTAGGCCAGTACGCCTGAACGAAGGATCAACTGTATGAGATGCGGCTTTCCCATCTGATACCCTCAACCGAGTTCTTATCTCCTAAGCCCGATCAACGGTATTCCCCGCAGGGACCATCTCTCCTAAGCAAGGTAGAATTGCTACTCTTTTTTTGACCAGCGATACTTTTTTGCCTCGCGATGGCCGCGTATCCAGTCGTGTTCACTCGTCAGTCTGTATGTCGCGTCTATTTTGTCAGCATATACATACATGCATCATGCATTTGATTTGCATTCAATTTCATATTGCATCACTATCACTCTTGTCAGTCTTATCCCCTAGTGATAACAGTCCCTTCAATCGAGTTGTCAGTTATTTCCTCATCAGGAAGTGTTGCGTTCGAACAATATCACCTCCAGTGTATCTATGGATTAGAGTCGGTACTCGACCACTTTGATAACTTGAACCTCTGAAAAACCAGAGGAACCTTCAGTCAGCATCAGTCTTCGCCATTGAAGATGATATCCTTGCTTTCCCGAATTAAGGAAAATCCACAGAGAAAGCCTCATAATCAGAGAATCGGCAGCATGCCAGTTTCGCTCCAAAAAGATCACTGATGAAAAGGTCATCGGCACCTCAAAATTGGACCCCATCATATGGCATTTCTCCGGGAAGATCCCGAGAAAAGTATGATGTAAGATCCCAAGTAACAACAGTCTCTCAAGAGACCTGCTTTCCCCCAGTAGAAACAAATGGCGTCTCCAACAGAGAAGTTTGTGCAACTCTACAACTCAGACGACTGGGTTCCCCAGCAAGTCTGGCATCAAAACTTTTTCCGTCAAATGGCCTCTCCCCAAGAAAATTCGGCGAGAAGTTTGAGGAAAACCGCTACGCATAGCGTCCCTTGTCAATTAAGTTTATTGACAAAAGAAACTTAGACCAGTTCCTTGGTAGGAAACCAGGATCGAGGGGAAGTTTATTTCAGAAACTTAGACCAGTTCCTTGGTAGGAAACCAGGATCGAGGGGAAGTTTATTTCAGAAACTAAGACCAGTTCCTTGGTAGGAAACCAGGATCGAGGGGAAGTTGATAATAATAAAACCGAGACCAGGTCCTTGGCTGAAAACCAGGATCGAGGGGAAGTGTTTACCTTGTCTAAGCCTCATTGCTTAGCAAAAAGAAGATGAATGTGAAAGCTGCCATTCATAGCCATCAAAATTTCGGGTATTCCGCTATTTAATCCTCTTGCACCCCGAATGCCCGAATACCTTCGTCATTCACACCTTCGGGTCCAAGAAGATTAAATAGGGGCATCTGTCATACCCCAAATTTTGACCACTAAGATTTCCCATCATTGTGCAAATCATCATCACAATATGGGGGAACCATCATACCTCATCAGTCTCCCCAAAGATGGGTGAGCATCCACTGCAATCAAATTTAGGGTTTCAAGCCCTCTCTGAATTCTTAGACAAAGGATCAATCAAGGAATTACATGATCTTCAACTTGTCTAGCCTCTAACATATCCACAATGGATCAAAAGGATTCCCACTTCAAGGATTAAGCACAAGGCTGCTCCCTTCTAGGTGGATCAAGTCTCAAGATCGACAATGTCACCAAATTAGGGTTTTGGTCGACCAGGGCCTCCAGATGGAAAAATTTCATCTGGGCACAAGCCAAAGATCCAAAACATAACCTAATATACTCCATGGAGCCTCATGGACCCAATCATCAAGTCAATTTTGCCTCTGGGGATGCATTCACTAAAAATCAGGAATTAGGGTTTCTGGACCTAATTCACCCCTAAGTTGACTTTTGGGACAAATCATGAACCAAGACCTCAAGACATGATTTGAGGGTCTCTAATATACTATATTGATCTATTTGGAACAATGGATTAATCCAAGAAGATTGAGCAACAAGTCTCAATTTCATCTGCACCACAATTAGGGTTTCGCGAGGAAAGTCAACTGTAACTTTGACTTTTGACCAGGACATGCTCCCAAGCCCTAAGACATGATTCAATATACCCTATGACACCCATAGAACATGTCCATCAAGTTTGATTTAGGTCAAGGACATGATTTCCTGAAGAATTGCACAGTTTGGAATTCATCTGATAAAAAGTCAACTGTGCACAAAAGTCAACTTTGACTTTTTGAGATTTTTCACCAAAATGGATTTTTAACCCTAAAATGATGTTAATGTATGATTTGAATCATCATTCATCAAGAAAAATCAAAGAAAGTGGGATAACTTGTAAAAGGGGTAACCATAAAAACTTAGAAAAATTTCTTAGTTATGGAAAAAGTGACACTAATGTGCCAACTTTGGAGGACCATAACTCCTAAACCACAAGGCCATTGTTCCCCAATCAAAGCTTGATTTGTGGATCTCATTTCCCTCTACAAAAGCTTCATACTAACTTATGTCCAAATTCCTCATGGATTTTGAGTTATGGAATGATCAAAATCAAGAAAAGTCACTTTGTTCCAACACTTGGTGAAAATTTCACTAAGTCAGATTTTACCTTACTTTTTGCCAAATGTAGGGGGATTTTTCACTTGGATTCAAAAGAGATCAAAACCAAACATGTTCAAACAGTTGTTGTATCATGTAAGGGCTTTCCAAAATGGCCAAGAACATTACCAAATTCAATTTGAGCCATGAGATATGACCTTGGCAAGTTGCCTTGCTGAAATCTGCAAAGGCAAGGCAGATTTTGCACTTTTGGTCGATTTGCCAAAATCAGCCAAATCCAAATGCTCCTATCCACTTGGACACCTCTAAGGATTGAATCTAAAGGGGACAATCACTGAGCCAAGCCTCCAAAGTCTTTGGAATAAGAAATAGCATGTTGAACCTAGAATTGCCAAAATAGGGACAAGACTCCAATTTTGGATTAGAGCATTCAATGGAAGAATCAAGGTGGCATGGACCAAGCCATTCTCAACTGAATTCAGTCAAGACTTATCCAAGACCAAGGGAACCAGCAGCCTGTGCCCTAACCTCTAGCCAATGCTAGAGGAGACATGGATTTTCATTTGCCAACATTGGCCAAACCTACTCAGCAGTTGCCATTCACTATTCCTTGCAAAACAAACTTGCTCTACTATAAATAGAGCTCAATTGTGATCAGTTTGAGTACACCAAAGCCATCAAACATATGCTTTCCTCAAAATCTCTTCTTTCACTCCAATTTTGCCTTCTAAGGCAAGTCACTATCGGGTTTTGAGTTTGAGAGCTTTCCCAATCAAACCAATCACACACACACCTCACATACATCATATAGAAGTGATCCAAACACTCATATAACATCTGGAACACAGATTTCACAAAATCACCAGCCAATTGCTCAAGTTCTTGACAGTTTTCCAGTTGAGGTACCATCTTCAACTCCAAACGATTTCAATACATTCTAAGCATTCATACACACTCCATGGCACCTAGGGAAGCTATCCAGATCATTGGAACCTAGCTGTAACACCTCCAACACAAATCACAATCACCAGCTGCAAGTGGTAGGCATGAGCTCTTCTAACTCTATGATCCATGCAATTTTTGCTGCACAATAATTTGGCCATATGTTCATAATCATGCATGGAATGTTTCCCCTCAATTAATTACATTGTTTGAATCGTGTATCAAAAATCCTAGCCTTCATGCATAAATTAGGGTTCTTGAGGATTTTTCATGATTTCTTGTTATATGTTTAATTTAAATGAAATTAAATACCATAGACATGATCGTGAGGTTGAAACGAGTTGATTGGTATGTGGATTACATGATATGATTAAGTATTCAGTGAGATTGGAGAGAAAATGCAAATATGGTCAAAACTGAAAAACGCGCGTGTTCTTGCCTTTGTTCTTGGCGCCATTTTCCAATATTTGAATATTTGAATTTTGTGATTTTATTTAATTGATTCAAAAATTAATTTCTCCCTGAGTTTTAATGATTTTGAGTTGATTCCTTTTTTAATAATTCACAAAAATGTTAAAATATTTTATTTTCCCAAAAATTCCCAAAAATATTATTTATTTTATATAATTGATATTTTTGCAAAGAATTAATGTTTTAATTGTTTTAAACATTTAAAATATTTTTTCCACCTTAATTTTGCAACGTTTAATGCTTTCTAATTATTTTGTAGGTCAATACTTAATTTTTGAAGCATTAATCCAAGATTACAATTTGTTTTTCATATGTTAAACAATTTTGATCATTTTAATTGAATTTTTATTCAATTAAATACATTTTTGAAAACAAATTAGGGTTTTTGGATTAATTCAACCCTCATAAATCATTTTCAAAACACTTTTGGGCCTATAATAGAGTGTAAGACCCAATCCTTTTTTTTGACCAAATCATTTTTGGGCCTCAGTATATTGTATAACTCCCGATACTGTAAAAAACAAACGGCGCGATCGTCGCCTTTTCAAAACAAAACTTTGGGCCTACCCTCGAGTAGTAAGACCCATTTCTTTTCTTAAAACCCTTTTTGGGCCTCTCCTAGAGCTATAAGATCCATTCAAAATTTTTGGGCCTCTAATAGAGTGTAAGACCCAATCCTTTTTTTTTACCAAATCATTTTTGGGCCTCAGTATATTGTATAAGTCCCGATACCGTAAAAAACAAACGGCGTGATCGTCGCCTTTTCAAAACAAAACTTTGGGCCTACCCTCGAGTAGTAAGACCCATTTATTTTCTTAAAACTCACTTGGGCCTCTATTAGAGTGTAAGACCCAACCCCCTTGTACAGAAAACTTTTTGGTCCTCATTCGTTGTATAAGTCCCCCTGTACATTTTCAAATAAACGGCGCGATCGTCGCCTTTTCAAAAAATCAATTGGGCCTCTCCTAGAGCTATAAGACCCATTCAAAATTTTTGGGCCTCTAATAGAGTGTAAGACCCAACCCACTTTTAACCAAAACAATTTATGGCCTCACTTATTGTATAAGTCCCTCTGCGTTAAAAGAAAACCTCGGCGCGATCGCCATTTTAAACGAAAAGTCATCTGGGCCTACCCTCATGTTATAAGCCCCACTCTTTTTCTTTAAAATTTTTTGGGCCTCTTGAGAGAGTGTAAGACCCATCCCTTTGTACAGAAAACCTTTTTGGGCCTCAGTCACTTGTATAAGTCCCACTGTACAATTTCAAACAACAGTGCAATCACTGGTAAAACCCTGGGCCTCTCCTTGACCTGTAAGCCCCAAATCTTTCTTTTTCAAAGAACATTCTCCTTTGATTTTGAATATCCTGTTGTTTTCAATCTGTCTTTGTTGAACAACTAACCAAACAACATGGAAGCTCTTCAACCGAGTAAGTGTTTATACGCTTTCTTTATCCGCTTTCATATACATATAACTGTATTGTGGGGCTGTTTCGCTGTAAGTCTTCTTTCATAAACTCATATCAACTGTGTAATAATAGTATAGATATTTAGAGTTTCCCCGACAACTACGTCTAGAACTAGGTGACGCCGTTTCGTTTATTCGTAGAAATAGACAACTAGATCCCCAATAGGATCACCAGATACAGTCTTCTCTTCGGCTGTCCTCATTAGGAATTGTCAAGAAACTCTACTCCCAGAGATGAATGTATTCTCCGTGAATGGCATCTTTGAGTTTCTTCCAAATTCTTGAACTTTCCTGGCTTGATCTATTCCTTGTGAATGGCCTGTCTTGAATTTCTCGGGGTTTGGGGACCCACGGGCTTCTTAAAAGTATCGGCCTCCTCTTAGGCATCGTACAAGGACCCACAGGCTTCCTAAAAGCATCCTAGCCTCCTCTTGGGCTTAGTACAAGGACCCGTCGACTTCTTAGAAGTATTGACAGCCTCCTCTTAGGCTTCGTATAATGATCTCTTCCTCCGGGAATGATAGCCTCCTCTTGGGCTTCGTACAAGGACCTCTCGGCTTCTTAAAAGCTTCCAGCCTCCTCTTGGGCTTCGTACAAATTGTTCCAACGACCTCCTAGAGGTATAGGAACAGAACTTAGTCATCTTCATAGAACAGTCCTTTCCAAGAGTCTACTACTGTTTCTCAAAGCATAGTACAAAAGATGAAACTCTAGACACGGACAGTCTAATATCCTTGAGTCTCAAAGACATTCTCAAGTAACCCCTTCGTTAAATAGGAAGGAAACCCGTAGACTCGGGCAGTCTCAATACCCTTTGGATTTCCCGCTTCCATAAAGAACAGGAATAACCCAGATCCTCGAATCAAATCCCTGAGTACAGTGTTACTCATATAAGAACTGATTTTCTCTTTTAAAATCATCATACTGGACCTGTCACTCAACTGAAACAGCGTGATAGCCTTCTCTTGGGCTTTGTACAATGATTCTCCCCAGCGGAGCTAACAATTTTAGCCTCCATCTCGGGCTTTATACGAGATACAAAAAGGTTCTCATTGAGCCAAACAAATTCTAGCCTCCATCTCGGGCTTTGTACGAGATACAAAAACACTCTCTTGTTGAGTATAAAAGATCCTCTTGTAGGATCAACCCCTTTTAGCCTCTCTCCCAGGCTTTGTACGAGACACAAAAATACCCTCATGTTGGGCCAATAGCCTCCTCTTAGGCTTTGTATAAGAAAACCACTGGTTGATCCAATCAACCTTTTAGCATCAAAATTGTGCCTCGTTCATAGTACGCAAACATCAACAACTCCTTCCCCTTCATCTAATCGCTGTAAGCGGCAAGCCTCTGGATCATCTATATCCATGCCACTGTCCCTCTTTTAGCATGAGAAATTCCTAAGGAAAGATATCATTGCTCTAAACTGAGTTAAAGTCTTCTCCTTCAGGTTAAAAATCCCCTATAAAGGAAATTATGGCATTGTCGGATCCACACATCCCGATTAAAGTAATTCTCCTTTATAAACAGTTGTGACATACAACCCCCTCTTTAGAGATGACAAATTCTCTCTAAAGTCAACACCCTTTTAGCTTCACATCTTGGGCTTTGAACAAGATACAAATAGACCCTTCAGCTTCATATCTTGGGCTTTAAACAAGATACAAAATACCTTTCGCTTCACGTCTTGGGCTTTGAACAAGACACCAAAACACCAATTTCCTCCCATAGAATAGGAAGAACTACGAACGCTCTGATTTCCCTGTTTCGGTAAACGGGAATACGTAGGCATAAGATTGAAAGGAAAATCTTAGCGAGCACACTAAACAAAAACCCAAAATCCCATACTCTTATATAAAAGCATCAATCCTAACATCCTAATCCTTGTTCCCCGCCAGAAACCTATCATTCTGTCAAAATAACACAAGAAAGGCCCCACCACATTGATCACATCCGTAACCTAACAGACCGCTGTTTAAACTCAATATGCAAGCAGGGTTAATTGGAGACATCTATTTCCCTTCCTTCATCATCTCACAATAGGATAAAAAATGAATCGACCTGTAGTAAACTGACTCCAGAGAGCGACCGCGCTTAAGAACCGCGTCCAAAATCGCTCGCTACAGTTATGTCGAGATTCGGTATATCTCTCCAAGAGTTTGAAGATATTGAAACACCTTGTATGCCAATTCTTCTATAAAATCCTCTTGATGTATTCTTCTGACAGACCATGTACCCTGGGGCAGATGAGTTATGCAGAACTACTCAGCTTTTGTGGCGTCTCTGTCAGCTCCAAGTAAGTTGTCTCTTCAGCCAATCTTGGCAATTCTCAATGGATCTCTTCTCTCCAATTAAGAAATTAAACTCATGATGGTATTCCTAGTGAAGTCAAGATGCTATATCAAGTGAAGTACTCTTTCCCCCAAAGAAGGACATAACCTTGAAGTAAAGCTACTTCACCCCCAGTGATGGTCCAACCTTTCGAGTTTGGCTGGGTATCCTCGTCGAGATGTTTATTTCATCTCCAGTTTCGCTTCTTATCTGTTTTGTCAGCATAAGCTTAAGCATGGCATAAGCACTCATATGTATAGCATATTATCATTTTTGCTACATGTTTCTGGTGTTTACCTGTGTTGTTCACTTTGGCGTTTATCTCCCCAAGTGACTGGGTTTGTCTTTTCTCTCCAATAGAGGTGTCAGCCCTAGGCATAAAGTGCTCATTCCTTCGGAATTCCCCACAGAGTTTTATCCTCGTGGATGATGGTTGCTTCAGTTATCTTTTTCCACATTCGGATAAGAAAAATTCCCAGTTGAGTTCATTCCTCAATTGGAGTCTTGTTTGACCGTTTCTTTCTAGCTTGCTCCTAGACTGAACCTTGGTCCCTGGCAGGTGTGGTTTCTGAACCCACTTTCAAGTGTATTTATTTTGCATTGTGTCTCACAGGAAGAATCTTTTACAGATCCTCATCGAGGACATGTTTATTTTCTCCAACAGTGTTGTAATACCAATATCTTTTTGGAAGTTATGCCCAACGACAAATTTCAATCATCTTGAGAAGTTTGTTTTGTTATCATTACCTCTACAATGATAAGTGGTCATCTATCTCAGGAGAAGCTTATCCGTCCTTGATTTCACCTTCAATCAATCATTTTCCATCAACCCGTTTGACGTGATCCCTAGTTAAGGTGTTTTTTTTTCGTCAATCTTTTTGATAAAGTGTTCAAAAGTCCAGCTTATACTGGTACGCAGAGTTGTTTCTGCCTTTTCTGGTTTCTCTTGAAGATCCTGTTTGAACTCTTCATTATAAGAATCTCCAGGAAATATGTTTATCCTTTTGTTTCACATTAATCCCCAAGTGGAGATCATGTCTTCTTCCTGTCTTCATACTCTTTGACAATGTGAGCCTTTATTTCACTAGTAAAGTGAAGACATTCCCAGTTTATCTTAAACCTTTGGCTAAGCTAGAATTATGTCCGATCTTCACCTTTGAGTGTCAGATCTTGATTCTTTGTGCAGTATTCCCCAAGAAGTCTAATCTTAAGTCCAGTCATCGCTGACATCTTTCCTGTTGTTTAAAACCGTTCCTACTTGAATCGTGTCAAGCTTGAACCTAAAGTCCAATTATCATTGGCACCGTCTTTGGTTTGAATCGAGTCACCTTAGGCTTTTAAGATCTTGTTCTTGTTTGAATCGTGTCAAACCTGAACCGAGTCCTTGTTCGAATCGTGTCCGGCATTGTCTCTTGTTTTAAGATCTTGTTCTTGTTTGAATCGTGTCAAACCTGAATCGAGTCACCTTAGGCTTTTAAGATCTTGTTCTTGTTTGAATTGTGTCAAACCTGAATCGAGTCCTTGTTCGAATCGTGTCGGACATTGTCTCTTGTTTTAAGATCTTGTTCTTGTTTGAATCGTGTCAAACCTGAATCGAGTCCTTGTTCGAATCGTGCCGGACATTGTCTCTTGTTTTAAGATCTTGTTCTTGTTTGAATCGTGTCAAACCTGAACCAAGTCCTTGTTCGAATTGTGTCGGACATTGTCTCTTATTTTAAGATCTTGTTCTTGTTTGAATCGTGTCAAACCTGAACCGAGTCCTTGTTCGAATCGTCTCGGACATTGTCTCTTATTTTAAGATCTTGTTCTTGTTTGAATCGTGTCAAACCTGAACTGAGTCCTTGTTCGAATCGTGTTGAACATTGTCTCTTATTTTAGAATCTTGTTCTTGTTTGAATCGTGTCAAGCTTGAACCGAGTCCTTGTTCGAATCGTGTCGAACATTGTCTCTTGTTTTAGGATCTTGTTCTTGTTTGAATCATTTCAAGCTTGAACCGAGTCCTTGTTCGAATCGTGTCGAACATTGTCTCTTGTCTTAAGATCCCGTTCCTATTTGAATCGTGTCAAACTTGAACCCAAAGTCCAATTATCATTGGAACCGTCTTTGGTTTGAATCGAGTCACCTTAGGCTTTTATTTCAGTTTGTTCCTGCTTGAATCGTGTCAAGCTTGAACCTAAAGTCCAGCCATTGCTGGCATCCTCCATAAACGGAATCATATTTGTTATCTCAACCAGTTCTGGTACATTTTTGATTCATTAACCTCATTCACAGCCAAAAGGTCCAGTCAACTTTCATCATCTGACGCAGAGTTTACCTCTGTCTTTTCTGGCTTTTCTTGAAGATCCTGTTTGAACTCTTCAGTATAGGAAATCCCCAAAAAATATTTGTAGGATGTCTATCCTTTTATTTCAAACTGATCCCCTGTGGTGATCATGTCTTCTTTCTGGTTTCATGCCCAGTAAGAATGTGTCTTTTCCCCAGTATCGTCCGATTACTTTTGAACCGCGTCGTCTACCTCCCTGGATCTTTCCCCAGTGGAGAACACCTCTTTGGTGTCCTATCTCCAATAAGAACTTGTAGGGTTTCCCCTCAGTTTTTCTATCCCCAGTGTTTCCTTGGAGTCTCCCCAGTAAGTCTCTTTTGTTGGTTAGCTTGTATCCCCAGTGAGTTTACCTCATGGATACTAACCTTCATCCTTCCCCGGTGTTATCCACCTGTGTGTGTTTGCTTTCGTTGTTGATTGCATTTTTGCACTATCATGACATCATACCATCATACTAGAAGTTCATGGCACGTCCGCATCCTAGACTAGTTTGGTTTATATCATTGCATATCAGCGTATCTAAGGGTAAAATTTTTGGTTATCTATCTTTAAATGTCTTTCATCATCTTTCTATATCCCTTGTCATCTAGTGAAGATATTTAAATAGGGGAAACTGTTGCACCCCAAATTTTACCCTCAGATCCTCTGATCGTTGTCAATATCATGTTCAGGTTATCTATCTTAACATTTTGCAATCATATAGTCCATTACTCATAGCCGTGTATTCCTGTCTAATCTTTGTCACCCATTTCTTTTGATGTTATTTTTTTAATTATTCAATTATTATTTTTAATTATTCAATTATTTTTTTAATCTTTGTCACTAATTCTTTTGTTATTATCATTATTATATTATCATTATTATTACTATTTATTTTTATTCATTATTTTTGATAGTTGTCCTTTTTTATTTATTATATTTTTTTATTTTTATTTATTATTATTATTATTATTATTTTAATGTTTATTAATCTCTTTTGTTATTATTTTCATGATTGTTATTATTATTATTATTACTGATACTATTTTTTATTTATTTTATTTTTGAGTCCAAAGAATTCTCAGACGGGTTCATCCGTGGATGGTTGGTGTGAACCCACACAATCCAACCTGCTTTCTCCTGGGTCCGAAACTGGCTCACAACTCTCCAAAACTTCTCCCAAAATCCTACTGTACACAACCTCCAAAAGTTTTCTGCTACTCTCCATGTACGAACACGCCAGCCTCTCACTACAAGCCTCCACATTTTCTGCTGCTGCTAGTTGCAAACCTAGCCTCACAAGACTTGTCACAAACACCAAAACCTGCAGAAAACGGCCCATATGTACGGAAAACACAGAGAAAGTTCAGACAAAAAAAGAAAACATTAACAAGTTTCAATTTCCAACCCAAGGCTTCTCATAACTAAGACCTTCAAAGAAACCACACGACATCCTCATAACAATAAGAGAAACCGGACATCACCTAAAAAATCCTTCTGTCTAATACTACAATAAAGATCTCGCAACCAGTTCCTTGAAACAAGAAAAAACCTGGACACGCACCAGCTTGCATCCATCTTCCTTGCTTGAGTCTTCTTCGCCTTCATCCACCAAAGAAATTATTTCACTTTTCACGTCTTCAACAAATCTCGCCCCACATTTCCTTCACGTATCATCACACAACTTCTGTAAACTCCTCCCTCCGCCACTTTTCGCTCCAACCATCACCATCTCACTCACACTCCACCATTCTTCATACACCAGAAACAACAACAACATAAACCACCAAACCGTGAATCACCTCTGTTTTCCATAAACTCCTCATAAACCAAAAAAATCAATCCTTCACAATCCCAATTAACCTCTTCCATCAACAACCATCAAAACCTTCTTCAAAACTCAATTCCAAATCAACATTCTGGAACCTTCAACAACCCAATCTTCCACGGTCCAACTTCATAAACCTCCGCTCATCTCTTCCTTCATACAACTCGACCCATTCAATCATCAATCCAACCAGCTTATTTTTTTTCTTCTTCTTTAATCAACTCAGAATCAAACCGAAAAAGGAGAAGAGAGATTCGCAAACAAAAACGAAAACTCAAACCTGAGAACTTGGATTCGAACGGTTATGTTGTTGTTGTTGAAACAAAGATCACCATGTCCGTTTAACTTGTCTTGAGTTTCAAAAAGGGAGCGATGATGAAGAGCAGTTCTTTTCTGAGCGATTTGGTCTGTAAAAATCATGTTTTGCGTCTTTAAATCATAGCCTTATTTCTATCTGCGGATCATTTTATTTTGAAACTATGCAAGCGTGTCAATGGTGACCGAGCTGTGAACAGAGGTCATTTTGACCTAATTCCATGGCCTTGACTAGGTTGTTTCTTTACCCTGGGCCACAAAGATGCTGAGTGTTTCGGCCCGTGTGCTGTCCGTCTTTTCCTCTTTATTTTCTTTTTTTTTTCTTCTTTCAGCAGCATCTTGGGTCTTTGGATGATGGGACCTGGGCCCATTTAAGTTCATGTTTACACCATGTATTTTTTTTCTGCGCCCCCATTCCCTTCTTGATCCTCTTAATGTTTTGTTAAACAAATTTCCACTTTATTTTTATTTCTAACAAGTTCAATATTTAATTGATTCTGGTTTTTTTATATATCTTTATGTTAATTTTATTTTCATTTCATTTTCAATTTTTAGGGCCTATGACATTAACAAAATCATGACTTTGGTTTATCTTAAAATCACTAAAAAAGTCTTGACAAGTATGAGGCCATTTTTTGTTTATTTTATCGGTCAATGAAAATCTAATAGAAAGGTATTCGATTTATCGATCTAAATCCTTATTTAGATGAGACTGATTTTATTTTCATTTCGAGCCCGTTTCTTTATTTTTGGGCCGATGATATTACAGAAATCACGACTTAGTCGATTTATCAAATTACTAAAAGTCGTGATATGTATGAGGCCACCTTCATTATTTTATCGGTCAATGAAAGTCGAATATCATAGATTATCGGTTTCTCGATTAAATCATGATTAAGACGAGACCGACTTTATTTCTAATTCATTATGTATTTTCTTATATTTTCATTTTTATTTTTTACCGATGAAGTTCTTTATTCACGAACGTTGTTAGCGAAGCGACGAACCTTCATTATTTCAAAACTGTAGTGAGTGATCATTGAGATTTCTTTCTATACTTTGAGATCGTGATAGGTTACCTACGACTAATCAACGAGAGTTTGTGATTTAAGACGAGGTCTTCACCTTTTCTTTTCGTGTGTCACGATTGCATCGGAGAATGATCATCAATATCATTTCTCCATCGTGTCTTAACACAAAGATTGAATTGTGCCTCCTCCTATAGCGTAGTCTTCCTCATAGACTGTGCTATGACGGTTTCACACTACATTGCACCCGATTCAGCGATCCAATAAATTGAATCAATTAACCACTGACTTTACTTTCTGTCAATATTATCTTGATTTTATTATTATTCTTGTTCATATTATCACTGTTCATATCTTATCTTTATTGTTCATTTTATCTGTTCATTTAAAATACACAAATAAATATTGAAACCCTAAAAAACTCAATTGACCGGACTGTGGTTACTATTGTGTTTTGGACTGAGGACTTAGATTTAGGACCCTTTACCCTATGCTCTTGGAGTGGAGGTTTTGATCTTGGTTTGTCAGTGGCTCACCAGCGTGCACTCTATTTTGGGTTAGATCTTTCTATCTCTTGCTCATTTACATTGATGCATTTTTATCTCTTGATGTTTGCTTGTATATATGTTTGCCTGACATTGTCTTAGCATTTTAGCACGTTAAGCATGATACTATGTATTTACTGGCATTCTTTGATTTATTATCACTTGACTCTGATATCTTGATCATTACCATGTTCATATCTTGTTCATTCTATCTTGATTATTATACTTGTTCATATTCATATTGTTCACTGTATATTCATACCTGACTCATTTGACCCTCCTTCCAAAGGAAAGTTCCTATTTTGACTCCTAAGTCACAACTACTCCCATTTCATCCTTGGCCTCATAAGAGCCGTTTCCCTCATAGTTTAGTAATAGGATGGAGTTATCATGAACTCCATGTGATTCTCACTATCATGAGAACTCACTTTACCTTTTACTCAGACTTACAGAGTTATCATGAACTCTGTGTGGTTCTCACTATCATGAGAATTCACTTCCTCCCTTCATAACGTAAACTTAGAGAGTTATCGTGGACTCTACGTGAGCTTATGCTCATTCCCTTTGGAACGTTGGCCATAGTCAATGTTTCCTTTTCTTTCACCCTTAGTTAGGTGAACTACAGTTGCTCTGATTCTTCAGTCAGATACGTAGGCACAAGATGCGACGTCTTGGCGAGCAAACTTAGTGTACATACCTAGGTCTTTACCTTACCTTAGTACAGATATCTCTTAGCAAGCAAACATAAAATAACACAAACTAAACAAGAGGTTCCTGTAGAGTACTACAGATACTTAGGGTGCTAATACCTTCCCTTTGTATAACCAACCCCCGAACCTTAGATCTCCCCCCTTTAGGTTTTTTAACGATCTTGAACCTTTCCTTTGGATAAATCAAAGTCGGTCGTAAAAGAAAATGATGCAAGTTAATTAATAGCTTGTTATCCGATTTTCACTGCAACACTGAGCATCATTGAATAGAATACCTGCGTCCCCACCATGTCATGTGATCAACACTCAGGTCATTCAAAAAATATCCCGTACGACGATGAATTGACAAAGCTTGCCAGACTAGAATTCATCAACTATGCTTTTCCTGAAGTCAACGTCATCGAGAGAGATAACTCCTCTAGTTCCAAAGAAGTGGGGGACACCTTAGGACAACCAAGTAGAAAATACGACTATATGGTCAAGTACACTACTCCTGAGAGCTCTCGTATCAGACTCGAAGACATCCAGCCAACTGGATGGGGAGATTTACCTGAGAGCACGAATACTGTGCAAAATACAAATGAGGAATCCTCCTACGACAACTCTGCCTAGGAGACAGATTCCAATGATTCTGCTCCACCAGAAATCAGCGTTATTTCTGAAGACAAATCAAGGAATGTACCAGACTTTGTGATTCACCGAGGAGTTCGGCGCCAATGGATTGCTGTCGATGTTCCGAAAATTGTTCATAAGTCAAAGTAATTGCCGTCTTTAACCTTTCACCTTGCCTAGGTGAAATAGATGTTTTAATAGAGCCTGCTTTCTGCAATTATCCCTCTTCGCTTCGCCCAAAGCAACAAAGTTTTGTTTTATAGGGTTGTAGTTTCAAGAATTGACTTGTTCATAAATAAAATAGCGTCGTTCTGTAATTTCTGCTTTTATTGTTGTTTTCTCTTTTTGTTTTTTTAGAAAATGGTAATCCTAAAAAAAAATTCAATAATAAAAACAAGCAGATTTCATAAAAAAAATGCTGCACACACTCTTGCTTTCTCTCTATCTCTTCTAAAAACAAATCATCACGTCATGTAGATTGCTTGTTTTAAACCCCATTGAAATATACGATCCGATGCCTTCTCCCAACTTTGAATTCCCAGTATTTGGGGCTGAAGAAGAAATTGACAATGAAATTCCAGAAGAGATCTCCCGACTACTCAAACAGGAGGAAAGGTCCATCGAGCCTCACAAAGAGCCGTTGGAAACGGTAAACTTGGGTTCGGAAAAAGAGAGAAAAGAGGTCAGGATTGGGGCATTGCTCAGTCCAACTGCCAAAGAGGGTTTGACGAAGCTTCTCAAAGAGTTTCCTGATGCATTCGCTTGGTCCTATCAGGACATGCCAGGGTTGGATACCAGCATCGTGGAACATCATCTACCGTTAAGGTCAGAATGTCCGCCAGTAAAACAAAGGTTGAGACGGACTCACCCGGACATGGCCATCAAAATCAAGGAGGAAGTACAGAAACAGATTGACGCGGGTTTCCTCGCCACGTCAGAATATCCTCAATGGTTAGCCAACATCGTACCCATTCCAAAAAAGGACGGAAAGGTCAGAATGTGTGTGGACTACAGAGATCTGAACAAGGCCAGTCCAAATGACGACTTTCCTTTACCACACATTGACATGCTGGTAGACAGTACATCAAAGTTCAAAGTTTTCTCCTTCATGGATGGATTCTTGGGCTATAATCAGATTAAAATGGCGCCGAAAGACATGGAGAAAACTTTGTTCATTACCCCATGGGGTACCTTTTGTTACAAGGTAATTCCGTTCAGTTTGAAGAATGCCGGGTCAATTTATCAAAGGGCCATGACTACTTTGTTTCACGACATGATACACAAGGAAATTGAGGTATATGTCGATGATACGATTGCTATATCTAAAACAGAAGAGGAGCATGTGACCCACCTGTCAAAACTATTCGAGCGGTTGAGAAAGTACAAACTCCGCTTGAATCCCAATAAGTGCACATTCGGTGTCCGCTCAGGGAAACTCTTAGGGTTCATCGTCAGCCAGAAAGGAATTGAGGTTGATCCTGACAAGGTCAAGGCCATTCAAAAAATGCCTTCTCCGAAAACTGAAAAACAAGTCAGAGGATTCCTGGGACGTTTAAACAACATTTCCCGATTCATATTCCTCATGACCGCGACGTGCGCGCCGATTTTCAAATTACTCAAAAAGAACCAGGACTGCGTTTGGACAGAAGACTGTCAAACTGCCTTCGACAGTATCAAGGAATATCTGTTGAATCCACCGATTTTATCACCTCCAGTGGAAGAAAGTCCACTGATCATCTATCTCACAGTCCTAGAGGACTCAATGGGTTGTGTGCTTGGCCAATAGGACGAAACCAAAAGGAAAGAGGCTACCATCTACTATCTAAGCAAGAAATTCACCGACTGCGAGACTCGCTACACTATGCTTGAGAAAACTTGATGTGCTCTGGCTAGGGAAGCCAAACTTCTTTGCCAGTACATGATTCGTCACACTACTTGGTTGGTCTCCGAAATGGATCCAATCAAGTATGTATTTGAAAAACCTGCTCTCACGGGAAGAATAGCCCGTTGGCAGATGTTGTTATCAGAATACGACATCGAATACCATGCTCAGAAAGCCGTTAAAGGGAGTATTTTAGCTGATCATTTGGCTCATGAACCGATTGACGATCAAGAATCGATCGGGTTTGACTTCCCAGACGAAGATTTCATGTATTTAAAGATGAAAGATTGCGATGAACCACTACCCAGTGAAGGGCCAGAACCGGGTTCCCAATGGGGACTTATCTTTGACGGAGCCGTTAATCATTATGGAAACGAAATTAGGGAAATCATCATAACACCTCAGGTTACCCACATTTCTTTCACTGCCAGACTTACGTTCATGTGCATGAACAATGAGGCCGAATACGAAGCTTGTATCATGGGTCTCGAAGAAGCGATCGACTTAAGGATAAAAAACTTGGATGTATATGGTGACTCAGCCCTGGTTATTAATCAGATCAAAGGAGATTGGAACACATACCAATCAGGACTGATTCCTTACAAAGATTACGCAAGAAGGTTGTTACCTTTCTTCAACAGAATCGAGTTTCATCATATCCCTCGTGAAGAGAATCACATGGCTGTTGCATTAGCCACTCTCTCTTCCATGGTTAGTGTAGGTCAATGGAACGACCTACCTAAGATCGACATAATGTGCCTTGAAAGGCCCGCTTACATCTTCACGATTGAGGCAGTCATAGACGATAAACCTTGGTATCACAATATCAAATGCTTCCTTCAGAAACAAGAGTACCCACCTGGGGCATCCAGAGAGGACAGAAAGATCCTCAGAAGGTTAGCAGGCAGCTTTTTCCTGAGCGGTGATACACTTTATAAGAGAAATTTCGACATGGTCTTGCTTCGATGCATAAACAGACCAGAAGCAGACATGCTAACGAAAGAAATTCACGAAGGATCCTTTGGCACTCATGCCAACAGACACGCAATGGCGAGAAAAATTCTAAGAGCAGGGTACTACTGGTTGACCATGGAATCTGACTGCTACAAGTACATGAGGAGGTGTCACAAGTTTCAGATATACTCCGACAAAATCCATGTACCGCCAACATATCTCAAAGTTCTCTCTGCCCCATGGCCTTTTTCCATATGGGGAATCGACATGATTAGTATGATTGAACCCAAGGCTTCAAACGGACATCGGTTCATCCTGGTAGCTATTGACTACTTCACCAAGTGGGTCAAAGCAGCATCATACGTCAATATAACCCGACAAGTGGTGGTCCGCTTTATCAAAAATAATATCATCTGCCGTTATGGTGTTCCGAGCCAGATCGTTACAGATAATGGATCCAACTTGAACAACAAGATGATGAAAGAGTTTTGCTCAGAGTTTAAGATCCAACACCATAACTCATCTCCCTACCGACCCAAGATGAACGGAGTGGTAGAAGCGCCTAACAAGAACATCAAGAGGATTGTTCAAAAGATGGTTGTAACCTATAAAGACTGACACAAAATGCTACCCTTTGCTCTTCATGGTTATCGCACATCTGTCCGTACTTCAACATGGGCAACCCCTTTCTCTCTAGTATATGGTATGGAGGCAGTTCTCCCCATAAAAGTAGAGATCCCATCAATCCGAATATTGATGGAAGCTAAGCTAACAGAAGTTGAATGGTGTCAAAGTCGACACGATGAACTGAACCTAATCGAAGAAAAGAGAATAACGACTCTATGCCATGGTCAGTTGTATCAACAAAGAATGAAGAAGGCGTTCGATAAAGAGGTTTGACCTCGTGTCTTCAGGAAAGGAGACCTTGTGCTAAAAAAGATACAATCATTTCTCACTGATTCCCGGGGCAAATGGACTCCGAATTACGATGGCCCCTATGTGGTCAAGAAAGCTTTTTCAGGCGGTGCCTTGAGACTCGCAACCATGGATGGAGAAGAATTTTCCTACCCCACGAATGTTGACGTAGTCAAGAAATACTTCGCCTAAACTAAAAAAAATGTCTCGGTGGATTGAAAACCTGAAAAGGCGGTCCAGACAAAAATTAGAGACATAAACAAAAATCATCCCGGTGGATTGGAAATCTCAAAAGTACAATCCAGGAAAAAACTAGGGATTAATGGCAAGTAACTACGTCCAACATAGGCAAATCCCCCAGCAGCAGTCATGCCATTCATCAAAAAACTCCAGTAAAGGTCATCTTCGACAGAGGCTCAGGATGCCCAAAACTCAAAGTTGGTAGAAGGATAGTGGTCGTTATGTTTCAATGTAGCCCTTTTCCCTTTAATTACCATTTTCTAGCTTTGTAAATACTCCATGGAATCACGTACTTGGCTGATTTCCATCCTATCAATAAAATTTGAGCCCTTGTGCTTTTGTTTGCAATTCTTATTTGTTTTAGGTTTACAAAACGACATTTTTAACATTGTTAACGATTCTTGAAATAAAACAAAAATGAATTTACTTGTAAAAAAATTTCTGCTTTTAAAATAAAGATGGCAATTTCTTTTGACTGGTGAACATCGAAAGAACATCGATCGCTTCTCCCGGAGTGGTTGAGCTTCAAAGTGCAGAATCAAAGTACTTCTTCTAAACCTGTGCGCCTGAATGAAGGATCAGTTATGTCAGATGCGAATAATCCATCTAACATCCCCGACAGAGTTCTTACCTTCTAAGTCTGACCAACGGTTGTTCCATGCAGGGACTATTTCTCCTAAGCAAGGCAGAATTGCTATCGTGAACCAGTGATACTATACATCCCCCACCGTGGCCGAGTATCCATTCGTGTTCATCTACTAGTCTGTATGTCGCGTCAGTTTTGTCAGCATACACATATATACATCATGCATTATTGATTTACATTCATATTCATATTGCATCACTATCACTCTAGTCGGTCTTATCCCCTAGTGATAAAAGTCCTCTCAATCGAGTTGTCAGTTCTTTCCTCGTCAGGAAGTGAACTATCTGAACTATCTCTCTCCTCCAGTTTATTTCTGGATTAGAGTTGGTCCTCAGCCACTTTGATAACTTAAACCTCTGAAAGATAAGAGAACTTTCGACAAATGTCACTTTTCGCCACTGAAGATGATACCCTCGCTTTCCCGAATTAAGGAAAAATCCCTAGAGAAAGCCTCGCAACTGGAGATTTGGCAACACAATAGTTTTTCTCCGAGAAATCCGCTGACGAAAAGGTCATCAGCACCTCAAAATTGGATCACATCATATGGCATTTCTCCGAGAAGATCCCGAGAAAAGTATGATGTAACACCCCAAGCAGAAGACAGTCTCTCAAGAGACTCGTTTTCCCCAATAGAGTCGACAAATGGCATCTCCACAGAGAAGTTTGTACACCTCTACAACTCAGACGACTGGGTTCCCCAGCAAGTCTGACATCAAATTTTTTTCTATCAAATGGCATCTCCCTAGAAAAATTTGACGAGAAGTTTGAGGAAAACAACTACGAATAACGTCCCTTGTCAAGAAAGTTTATTGACAAAAGAAACTGAGACCAGTTCCTTGGTAGGAAACCAGGATCGAGGGAAAGTTTATTTCAGAAACTTAGACCAGTTCCTTGGTAGGAAACCAGGATCGAGGGGAAGTTTAATTCAGAAACTGAGACCATTTCCTTGGTAGGAAACCATGATCGAGGGGAAGTTTACATTAGAAACTTAGACCAGTTCCTTGGTAGGAAACCAGGATCGAGGGGAAGTTTATTTCAGAAACCTAGACCAGTTCCTTGGTAGGAAACCAGGATCGAGGGGAAGTTTATATCAGAAACATAGACCAGTTCCGTGGTAGGAAACCAGGGTTGAGGGGAAGTTTATTTTAGAAACTTAGACCAGTTCCTTGGTAGGAAACCAGGATCGAGAGGAAGTTTAATTCAGAAACTGAGACCAGTTCCTTGGTAGGAAACCATGATCGAGGGGAAGTTTACATCAGAAATTTAGACCAGTTCCTAGGTAGGAAACCAGGATCGAGGGGAAGTTTAATTCAGAAACTGAGACCAGTTCCTTGGTAGGAAACCAGGATCGAGGGGAAGTTTACATCAGAAACTTGGACCAGTTCTTTGGTAGGAAACCATGATCGAGGGGAAGTTTACTTCAGAAACTAAGACCAGTTCCTTGGTAGGAAACCAGGATCGAGGGGAAGTTTTTACCTTTTCTAAGTATCATTGCTAAGCAAAAGAAGAAGGATGCATGAACTACCATTCTTAACCACCATCAAAATTTCGGGTATTCCGATATTTAATCCTCTTGCACCCCGAATGCTCGAATACCTTCGCCATTCACACCTTCGGGTCCAAGAAGATTAAATAGGGGCATCTATCATACCCCAAATTTTTACCACTAAGATTTCCCATCATTGGGCAAATCATCATCACAATATGGATGAACCATTATGCCTCATTAGTCTCCCCAAAGATGGGTGAGCATTCACTACTATAAAAAATTAGGGTTTCAAGCCCTCTCTGAGCCTTAGACAGAGGATCAATCAAGAGTTGACATGATCTTCAACTTGTCTAACCTCTCAAACATTGACAATGGATTAAGAGGACTCCCACAGCAAGAATCAAGCACAAGGTTGCAGTATTCTGAGTGGATCAAGCCTCAAAATCGACTGTGTCACCAAATTAGGGTTTGGTCGACCAGGGCCTCCAGATGGAAATTTTCCTCTAGGCATGAGCCAATGATTCAAAGCATAACCTAATATACTCCATGGAACATCATGGACCCAATCATCAAGTTAATTTAGCCTCAGGGGATGCATTCACTAAAAATCAGGAATTAGGGTTCCTTGACCTAATTCACCCCTAAGTTGACTTTTGTGACAAATCATGAGCCAAGACCTCAAGACATGATTTGAGGGTCTCTAATACACCACATTTATCCATTTGCAATAATGGATTGATCCAAGAAGCTTGATCAACAAGTTTCAAGTTCATCAGAACCACAATTAGGGTTTCGTTGAAAAAGTCAACTGTGCCTTTGACTTTTGACCAAGACATGCTCCCAAACCCTGGGACATGATTCAATACACCCTATAACACCTATGAAATCAATCCGTCAAGTTTGATTTAGGTCAAGGACTTGATTTCATAGAGGATCGCACAGTTTGGAATTCATCTAATAAAAAGTCAACTGTGCCCAAAAGTCAAAGTTTAACTTTTTGATTTTTTTGATCAATTATGGTTCTTTGACCCTAAAATGATTTTTATGTCTGATTTGAATCAACATTCATCAAGAAAAATAAAAAAAGTGGGATAACTTGTAAAAGGGGTAACCATAAAAAAATTAGAAATTTTCTAAGTAATGGAACAAAGTGGCTAGGGTACCAACTTCCAAGGATCATAACTAGAGATCCAAACACCCATTTGGGCTGATCCAAAGATGGATTTGTAGCTCTCATGGCATAATTTAAAAGTGTCAACTACACCTCATTCCAATTCCTCATGGATTTCAAGTTATGGAATGGCCAAAATCACAAAAAGTGAAAATGTCACTTTTTTCCAACACAGTGAAATTTTCCCTAAGTCAGAATCTGCCTTCACTTTTTTCCAAATGTTGGGGAATTTTTCACTTGGATCCAAAAGTTATCAAAACAAACTATGATCACAGATATGCTGTATCATATGAGAGCTTTCCAAAATGGCCAAGAACTCCATGAAAACCCACTTGAGCCATGAGATATGACCATGCCAATGTGCCTTGCTGCAAACTGTCATGGCAAGGCAGATTTGTGTATTTTGCTCGATTTGCCAAATTTGTGCAAATGACAAATATGTCTATCCATCTGAACACCTCAGTGAGGGACCAAGGAGGGACAAACACTGATCCTAAGCCTCCAAGTCCTTGGAACCAAAATTAGCATGCCAAACCTAGAAATCCCTAAAGAGGGGACAAGACTCCAATTTTGTTTTGGAGCATTCAATGGATGCACCAAGGTGGCATGGACTGAGCCATTTCCAACTGAATTCAGTCAAGACATATCCAAGACTAGGGAACCAGCAGCCTGTGCCCTAACCTCTAGCCATTAGAGACTTGGATTCCCATTGATCAACATTGGCCAAACCTCTGCTGCAGTTGGCATTCACTATTGCAGCCAAAACAAACTTGTTCTACTATAAATAGAGCTCATTTGTGATCAGTTTAAGTACACCAAAGCCATCAAACATATGCTTTCCTCAAAATCACCTTCTCACTTCCAAATTTGCCTTCCAAAGCAAGTCACTATCGGGTTTTGAGTTTGATAGCAATTCCAACCAAACCAATCATACACACACCTCATAAACATCATATAGAAGTGATCCAAACTCTCACAAGTGACCTGTAACATCAAAATCACAAAGTCCCCTCTCAAAACCTCAAAATATGGCCTTTTTGCATTTTTCAAGCCATGTCTTGAATCATTCATTTTCCAACCCAGATAAAACCTCAAAGACACTCCAAATATCATCCTTGAACTATCCCAAATGGTTCCACACATCTGGAACACCATTTGAGAGAGTTGTTATTTTGGCCACTTTTGCCCCTTTTGTAAGAAAGGGCCAGTTTCCATTTCTGGGGTTTCCAGCTGGTTCCAATCATCCTAAAAGCTTCTAAGGGATCATTTGAGAGTGTTCAAAGCATCAAAACATTTCTGGAACAAAGCACTTGGCAGATTGCCCAAAAAGCTCCAAGGGAGGTAAGCATCACAACTTGAATTCTTTAAAATATGCCTTGCTTTGAGGTCCACTGATCATGCATCTCTTATACATGTTATATGTGTTGTGTTTGAATCAATTCATCATGTAATTCATGCCTATACCAAGAGGTAGCACAGAAAATGCAAAATATGGCTATTTCAAAACCACTATCGGGTTTTGAGGAGAATTTGTTTCCTGAAAAAACCAGCACCACCATTGGATTCCTTGTGAAATTCTAGGCTAGATACATATAAATTTTGTCTCCATCCATGGAGAAATGAGGAAGTTATGGCCTTCACGTTTCTGACCAAAATCTTGCATTGCCTTGCCTTGGGCCAGACCAAGAACAAGGCAAGCCTTGTATATTTGTGGTTGGGGTTTGATACACGGATGTATCACCACCCCAGTGGTAAGGCGCGCGCCCTGCACACACAAGGTCTGGGGTTCGAATCCCCTTCGCCCCAAACCCCTTTTTAATGTTTTTTCACTTTTTAATTATTTTTCTTATATTTTTTAATGATTTGAAAAATTAATAACTCCCTCAATTTTAATTATTTTTTATTGGTTCTTTTTGCAAAAAATCACAAAAATGTTGAAATATTTTATTCCAAAAAAAAATCAAATTTATATTATTTATTTAATATAATTAGTATTTTTGTGAATAAATTCATTTTTAATTGTTTTTAAACATTTTAAAAGTGAATATTTACCTTGAAAATCAAATCCAAATGAGTTTTGATTCATCTTGTGATTAAAACCTCATTTTTCAAATGTTAAACAAAAATCACAAGTGGTTTATTCAAACTTATTTGGTATTTTTTTATCATTTTATTGATTTTCTTTAAATATTTACTTTTAAAGAAAAACGAAATTGGGGTTTCTTTGATTTCAACCCTCATCAAACTTTTTAAAACACTTTGGGCCTCTTAGTAGAGTGTAAGACCCAATCCTTTGTAAATACAAACCATTTTTTGGGCCTCAGATGTTGTATAAGTCCCGTTGTATTTTCAAAATCATGGTGCAATCGTCGCCTTTTAAACAAAACCCTGGGCCTCTCCTTGAGCTATAAGACCCATTCATTTTTTTTAAATAAAACACTTTGGGCCTCTAATAGAGTGTAAGACCCAATCCCCCTTGAAAAGAAAAATCTTTTTAGGCCTCAGTCATTGTATAAGACCCACTGCGTTTTCAAAAACCTTGGCACGATCGCCAGTTTAAAATAAAACCTTGGGCCTCTCCTTGAGCTGTAAGCCCCATCACTGGTACAAAAACACTTTGGGCCTCTAATAGAGTGTAAGAACCAACCCCCTTGTACATAAAAACTTTGTGGGCCTCACACATTGTATAAGTCCATCTGTACAATTTTCAAAACAGTGGTGCGATCATCATTAAAACTTGGGTCTCTCCTTGAGCTGTAAGCCCCAAAAAACTTTTCAAAGCACTTTCTCCTTTGATTTTGAATATAATATTGTTATCCAAGCTTTCTTTGTTGAACAACTAACAAAACAGCATGGAAGCTCTACAACAGGTAAGTGTTTATCCGCTTTCATTTATCGCTTTCATATGTATATAACTGTATTATGGGGCTGCTTCATTGTAAGTCTTCTTTCACATCCTTTTATATACTCGTCAAATATCAACTGTGTAATACTAGTATAGTTATTTAGAGTTTTCCCCGGTAACTACGTCTAGCACTAGGTAAAGCCTTGTTGGTCACTCTTAAATACAAACAAAACTAGATCCCCTGTAGGTTTCCAGATACAGTCTTCCCTTCTCTTGGGGTTAAACAATATGGAACAAAGAGAAAGGCAGTATTCTCGGTGAACCTTTTCTCAGACTGTCACTCTTAGAAATTGTCAAAGAAACTCTACTCCCCAGAGTTGATCTATTCTCCGTGAATAGCATCTCTTGAGTTTCTTCCAAATTCAAGAACTTTCCTGGCTTGATCTATTCTCGATGAATAACATGTCTTGAACTTCTCTTGGTTTGGGGACCCACAGGCTTCCTAAAAGCATCCCCTGCCTCATCTTGGGCATTGTACAAGGACCCTTCGGATTCTTAGAAGTTCTCATGCCTTCTCTTAGGCTTAATAGAAGGACCCTGACGACCTCTTAAAGGTATAAGACAGAACTCTGGCCGTTGTAGGGTTGATACCCATCCCTTAATACCCGTGCCTCCTCTTGGGCATTTTACAAAAGATAAAACTCTAGACTTGGACAGTCTAAGACCCTTGAGTCTCAAAGACATTCTCAAGTTCCCTTCAGACATAGGCAGAAACCTGGTGTCTCTCATGAGAGTTCCCCACACTTGGACTCGCTTCAGGATCTCCAAAATCCACGGCGGTAAGGTAGCCTCCTCTTAGGCTTTGCACAATGACTCTCCCCAGCGGAGTTAACCTTTTCAGACTCTCTTGTTGAGTATAAAAACCTCTCTTGTTGAGTCAATTCCCTTTTTAGCCTCTATCTCGGGCTTCGTACGAGACAACAAAACACTCTCTTGTTAAGTATAAAAGACTCTCTTGTTGAGTCACTTCCCTTTTAGCCTCTATCTCGGGCTTCGTACGAGATACCAAAAACACTCTCTTGTTGAGTATAAAAGACTCTATTGTTGAGTCAATTCCCTTTTAGCCTCTATCTCGGGCTTCGTACGAGACACTAAATCACTCTCTTGTTGAGTATAAAAGAATCTCTTGTTGAGTCAAACCTTTTTAGCCTCCATCTTAGGCTTCATATAAGACAGATAAAAGACTCTCTTGTTGAGTCAAAACCTTTTAGCATTCGTCTTGGGCTTCGTACAAGACATATAAAAACACCCTCTTGTTGGGTCAATCGCCTCCTCTTAGGCTTTGTATAAGGGAACCTTGGTTGAGTCAATTAACCTTTTGGCATCAAATCTGTGCCTTGCTCACAGTATACAAACATCAACAACTCCTCTTTAGAGATGACGAATTCTCTCTCATCCAAACCTTTTAGCTTCACATCTTGGGCTTTGAACAAGATACAGACAACCTTTAGCTTCACGTCTTGGGCTTTGAATAAGACACCAAAACAACCTTTTTCCTCCCATAGAATAGGAGGAACTACGGTCGCTCTGATTTCCCTGTTTCGTTAAACGGGAATACGTAGGCATAAGATTGCAAAATCTTAGCGATCATACTAATCAAAAACCCAAACTCCAGTACCCCCATATATCAAACCAAAAGCACCAAATCCTAACGTCTTACCAAAAACCTCACAAATAGTCCAGACACTGTCTTCTTAACAAAATAACCGAAGAGAGGGACCTACATCTCAAGAGCATCTGTAAACTAACAGTCAGTTGTTTAAACTCAGTATGCAAGCAGGGTTGATTGGAGACATCTATTCCCTTCCTTAATCAGCTCAATAGGATAAAAAATGAATCGAACTGTAGTGCCCATGCGATAGTGATTCAAGACCACAAAAATCGCGCTACATGCATCAATTTTATTTTCCAAAACAAAAACAAAAAAAAAACTTACACACATTTTACCCTTCTATCCAGCAAAACTAACACCTCGGCATAAATATGAAACTCACAACAACTATAAGATAACGCTCAAGAATATTAAGTCCTACAAAGCAACCATGAGAACAAACATCGAATCCATGCAGGCAAAGCTGGATCATTTTCTTGAGACCATGTTAAGCATGGCCCAAAAGGAGATAAATGATGAAATAGGCGTTGAAACCCAAAGAATTGCTAGCCGGATTAACTCATCCTCACTTCCATCCCTAGAGTAACTTACCCAGAATTTGGATTTGTTCATCCTGAGAAGGTCCATATCCTTTCTCCTGTGGGAATACCATTAGGTAATGTGGAGACTCAGAATCATTTTTCGGTATCTGTCGGGCATAGATCTTTGTATGAGGACAAAGATCACTATGATGCTTTCTTTATTCCTCCATAAATGAGGCATGTTGTTAGTGCTCTACCAGACCCTGATGTAGAAAGGCTATGTGCTTTAGAGGAGAAGTTCATGTCCTTGGAGTTTCACTCTACACTCGGCTTGGACACTGTTAACATGTAACTAGTGCCAGGGATGGTGATTCCCTAAATCTTCAAGTTTTCGGACTTCGACAAATACAAGGGGATTATTTTTTCCCGGACTCACCTTAGAGCATACTACCGTAAGATGGTACACATTAACATAAATCAACTATTTATCCATTATTTCTAGGATAGCCTTAGTGGGGCATTCTTGGAATGGTACATGCTACTAGAGAGGGGTCAGGTCCAATCTTGGAGGGACCTTGTAGAACCGTTTCTCAGACACCATCATTACAAAACTGAACTAGGGCCTAATCGTATCCAATAAGATGATATGCTAGAATAGATTAGAGATATTGAGTATCCCCAATTCCCTTCGGATGTTGAAAAATGGTTCGACCGCAAGTGGTTTTGTGAAAATATCCGCAAGTTGGTTTTTACTATCAACAGGCTCGAATACGACATCACTTTTTTCAACATGATCACATAGGAAATGATAGCGAATCTTAATGTGCTTAGTGTTTGAATGTAGCACTAGATTCTTGGTTAGATTGATAGTTCTAGTGTTGTCACACATAATGGGAATACGTTGCAAATTTATATCAAAATCAAGTAATTGTTGCTTAAGCCACAAGATTTGGGCACAACAACTATCGGCCGCAACATATTCCGCCTTGGCGGTTGACAAAGCAACGTAAACTTATTTCTTGCTATGCCAACTTTCGAAGGCATTTGAAAACATGTGGCAGGTTCCCCTAGTGCTCTTCCTATCCGATTTGCAACCGGAAAAATTGGAGTCAGTGTATCCAATCAAGTTACAATCGCCTCCCTTTGAATACCAAAGCCTATATTGAGAGGTACCATGAAGATATCTAAGAATATGCTTTACAACTTTTAAGTGAGATTATTTAGGAGCCGATTGATAATGGGCACACATGCATACACTAAACATGATATCTATCCTAGATGCGGTAAGATATATAAGTGAGCCGATCATACCTCTATATTTCTTCAGATCTACATCCGTACCATTTGTGGTCTTTTCCAAATTACCATTTGTGGCAATAGGTGTATCGATAGAATTTTCATCTTCCATGCCAAAGCGCTTTAGCAATTCTTTGCAATACTTCGTTTGACACACCAATGTACCCTCTTTCGATTGCTTGATTTGAAGCCCAAGGAAGTAGTTCAACTCCCCTTTGTGATGTCTCCAAGTATGTTGTTGTAATAACCTAAATCTCATTAAATGCTCAATTGGGTGTTAGTTGGATTTACTGAAGCTTTTAAGTGCTCTAAGTGTCATCAGTTGGGACCAATAGAGTAGTTAGTGGACTCTGAAGAGATCAATTATTGATTAAAAGAGACAAACCAATATTAGTAGTTGTAAGAAAGGATATTTTGGTAACTCTAATATTTGGTCAATAGGTGTTAGATGACAAAATATTAATTGGGGATATTGTATATCATTGGATAATATTATATATTATATGTTATAAATATAATTGGAGAAAAGAAAAAAAAAGTTGGCAAGGGAAAATGAAGAAAAGAGAAAGAAGAGAAGAGAAAGAGGGAAAGAAGAAGAAAACTTGTGGGAGAGCTTGAATTCATCATCTTCATCATCAATTCATATTCTTCTTCAAAGAGGTGAGTTCCATTAGATAGCATAGCATTAGGGGTGGATTTGAGAATATGTTGGGATAGGCTTTTGTGTGAAAGCATGCTAAATTGAATTGAACAGTTGTTTACTTGATGATTTTGATGAAGTTCATGCTAATATATGTTCCTATGAGTGTTTGGATGTGTATTAAGAACATTGGGTATTGGAGTTTGGGGTTTTTGGACATGGTCACACCTATTCACACACTGCTAGGAATTTTGGAAAACACATAGCTCGCATTGGGAACCCCAGCAAACCCCAAGCGAACGTATCAGCCTGCTACGCTCGCACTACGAGCTAGCAGCGAAGTGAAGGAGAACATTCGCCTAGCCTTCACATATTGACTGGAGAAGGCTTTTGGCTCTGCCATATTTTTTTCCATCTTCGCCCCTAGTTCGCATAGTGAACTCAAGGCGAAAGACCTCGTCCAGGCTTCGCACTGTGAACCCTGCAGTTTTTCCTATTTTGTTTCCTTCATAACTTTTGAACCGTAACTCGGACCGAGTCAAGGCCGGAAGCGTTGTATTGGATTGATATGATGGCTTTGAATTTAAAGAATGTGTAATATCATGTGAATAGGTGAAGATGAACACCTAGTGTTTTATTGAGAACTATGTGATTGGTTTGATCTTTGGTGAGGGACTTGGCTCCGAAAGTCCTATCTATTATGTGATTACAAATTAACTGATAATGTCGGTAAAGGAATAATGATGATTTTATGCCTTATGTGAGATGTTTATGCTTGATGCATTATACTATTTTACCATATGTGTTTATGCATGATATATATGAATATAATTGTATGATAATATGCTTAAAGGACTATTAGAATGGTGAGGCAACCCTTGACATTAATTAATGGAATAAATTAGTAAGGTGATTAGGACATGATGAATAACATAAATGGAAATGCTTGTGCGACGATGCTTAGGTGTGCATTGTTGGTAAGTAGTTGTCTAGTTATGAGGAAAGCTTTGTATGGAACATGTGTGGATTTATGTTACTTGTGATTAAGGTTAATGTATTTGCCTTGTGATTGTCGAATACAATCACGATGTGTTATGTTTTATGACATAGTCGGAAACAACCCTTGACTTGTATCGTCACAAGAGTTGATGCTTATGTAGAGCTCTTTTGGGATGTACGCACCATTACTTTGGAAGGAGTTTCCTTAAATAAATGGAGCCTATGGGAAAAAGACTTGAGATGGGGAGTGGTCCCATGGGAAGTGACGATTCATGTGGGAATAACCTTGAATCCAAATTCATTCATTTATCCCATGTGTAGTATGAATTAAGCCAACGGGTAAGAGACATGAGATGGGGAGTGGTCTCATGGGAAGTGACGATTCATGTGGGAAGTGTAGCACCCCAAAATTTACCCTCTTATTTATTCCCAATAAGTGGCTTATGTTTCACCTTTCCATATGCATTTAGGTCATAAGCATCGCACATACATCATTTTCTCAAGGCATGGGATCAGAGGTTTCCATGGCATGAATTGTTCAAAGCAAAGAGAAAAAGGCTCCTCAAAGCCAAGACATCTTATTGGATTCACAATTTCATTCAGAAGGATTTCGATTGGCCAAATGGTTGAAAATCGTACAAATTGAGAAAAAATCAATTGATCGAGGAAAAAGTCAACTTTAGACTTTTAAGGTCAAACTCATGTTCATCATGTAAAAAATGGTCCTTAAGTGGAATTTGGTCAAGACTTATCAAAGGAATAAAGAAAAATTAAGAATTATGGAAAATTGCCATTTTTGGAAAATAAGGGTTTTACAACTTTCCATTTTGGGAAAGTTTTGCATGCCATGCAACCAACTTTATGGGCATTTTTCTCAATCATCCACGCCTCATTTGGAAACATTTTTGGATATAAAAGTTGTAGCATGAATTCCAAGCTTTCCAACCATATAAAGAATGTTCCATTTGAATTTCTAGATCAAGAGTTATGATTAATCAAAGTTGGGATTATTAAGTTGTTCAATGAAAAAATGTAGAGTTTTTCTATGTCCCAAAAATTTAGTTTTGTGATCATGTTTTCAACAATATTTTCCATGGTGTTCCAGACCTCAATTCCATTTCTTTTTGACATCAACTTTGTTCTATCAGATACCATCTTTCCAATGACATCAAAATTATGCAAATTGATTCATTATCCTTCAAGAAATTCATCCATAAAGTCACCTTCATGAACTTTTTTTCCATGCCATAAACCATAAAAATTCTATTTTTCAAATTACAAACTTTTGTGAGCAAGTTATGTTGGCTTTACTAACTATCATCTTACACCATTATTACCATCACAAAGAACTCCATGGTAGCAAATATACACCACCCACATAGTAAAATCTTGCACCACCAAAAACCCTCATTTTTCCAACTTTCACTAAACCACCTCTAACCAACTTTTAACCATGCTTAAGCTTTTAACCATACTCTAACCCACCATATAAATTCCCATTCACCTTCTAACAGAAGTTAGTTACACCATTAGAGAGCAAATAGATCAGAAAATGAATGTCACACCCACAACTCCAACCTCTAAGATCTCTCTCATCTTGAGGTTTTTTTTTCTGAAATTCTTTCAGCATTTTCATCGACTCATGAAGTAGAAGCTATTGTTTGCATTTATTCTCAACTGGAAACATTGAATCATCACCTACTAGTTCATCTTCTTCCATTATCAATTTGCAATTTTTTTCAAGATTTGAAGAGGTTAAGCATTTATTTTGCTTAAGGGAGATTCCAAGACCTTGCATCAAAGTTTTTCGGGTTTCTTAATTGCGAAGTATCACAAGAAGCGGTGGACTTTCTCCACTAGGTAAGGATCTCTAAAAATTCCATGGCTCTCATTCTTATATTTACATGATTTAGGGTGTTAAAATCTTGTTCATACATTGCATCTGGAAGTCCTGAAATGATGGCACACCATGAATCTTGGAATTTAAGTTTATGTGGTGTTCTTGATTTTATGATTTTCAATTTGAATCCATGACTTTCATGGCAATTTTCACTATGTTAGAGCTGTTATTTTGGGAAACTAATGGCGTATTGTTGTTCTACATTTCATGAGCTTCAATTTGGTATATTATTTCGCATGATTTGATGAAATATTGGTTGAATTATGTGTTGTTGAAGATTGGCTTTTTTTTCTCTCATGTTAATGTGCATGAAATTTTGCATGGAGAGAGTGCAGAATTTTTTGCATGTGTGCTTGGTAGGGACGACACGTGTCGTCGCGCCATAAGCCTAGTGTTTCATTTTTTTTCCTTCACTTAAAAATATACTTGCCCAATTGATGAGAGTGCAATGCAACGTTAGTTTTTTCCTCTTCATTGTGAGGCCAAACGAATACTAATGCTAACAGCACTAGCATTAGCAGCGAAAATAAATCTCAATCACATAATCTGGATCATGCGATGGAGACAAACGATGGTCATGTGGTGATTAGTCCAGAGAATCTAAATCCTAGTCTTACGATCTGGATCATGCGATGGAAATAAGTGATGGTCATGTGGTGATTAATTTAGCGAAATCAAATCATAGCCGTACATTAGATCCAACGCATGGGATCTTGACAGCACGTTAATGAGATCATGTGCCTCTCACATGACTTCTCTTCCCACCCTTTCCTGGTTTTTTTCAACAAAAAAGTGGAGCCTTTTTGTGCGCCTGGGCCCAATGAATATACTATACGCACCCCCTTTTGAGCCAAAGTGAGATCATTCACCCCCTTTTCCTTACATGGTATTTTCAATGTCCTTTTTACTGCGTGTTAGAAAACAAACTATTAAAAATACTAAAAAGTTCCTAAAAATTCTGAAAAATATTCATGTATGTTCCTGGACGTTTTACTTTTCATGAATTTTATTTTCATTTTTGGGCTGTTTGGATTTTTTCTAGGATTTTTGAAAGAGATGTGTGCATATGGATACACCTTGTGATAGAAGGCTTAAAAAATGACTTTCTCTTAATGGTTGTGATCTAATTTTGTGTTTGTATTTTGACCCTTCATTGTAGGATCTTTACATGTTAAATTCATGCCTTGATCATGATTTTTAGGTCACTTGTTAAGTATTTTTTGTGACTTGTGTTTGTATGATCATTAAGTGGAAAATGCCTAATGTTTGTAATTAATTGAGCACTTTTGGTGCATGATTTTGATCCAATATATTGCATGTGATTACCTATTGGACTTAACATGAACTGGTTGTTTGTTCATAATTTTCAAAGGTCATTTGCTATTTTTCACTAATTTTCCCATGTGAATATGTTATATGTAAACATACTAGAACTAGGTCAAGTTTAATGACAATGTGTGAGCTCCTTGAAACCAATTTTGGGAGCATGGTTGATCCTATATACAATGACATTTCAGGTGCATTTTTTATCCTTAAATGTTGATTTTTGTTCATGACTTAAATGATTCTTTTTGAACCCTAAGTTGTTTATTCGATTACGATTGATGTTTGGTTAGGTGTTTTAGGTTGATGATGTATTTGTGCTATCCTCTTTAGGATATTTTTGTGCATCATTCTACATATCATTTTCCCCTACCCCATGTGTATATACACTTGATTAGCTTGACTTTGCTCCCTTTTTTTGTGACTTTCATAAGTCTTTTTGCCATAGCTTGTAAATGATACACGTTTAGGTGATGGTGTAAGACAAAACTTGACACTTTTGAATGCTCCCTTAGGACACTAACTTAGGTCAGATGTAGTAGGATTTTCTACTTCCCCTAGTAGAATCTCATACCTTTTGGACACTTCTAACTTTGGTTGTTGTTTGATATTCATCCTAGCATAGTTTTTGGACTTTAATGTAGCCATAATTGCATGTTTGCACACTTTGCTTTCGACTACTTGATAGTTGAGCTTGGTATGGAGGTGGTAAGTTGTTTATTATGCTTTGAATGCTATTTTACACTTACATGATTCATTATCCCCTCACTTCTCTCTTTTATGATTGTTTAGAATACTGTTTACTTGTGTCGATTCACATGATCCCTTAGGATTCCTTGCTCCACTTAATTTCCGATAAAGATGTAGGTAGGAGAGACATTAGGCTAGCAATCCATGTATGATAACAAGTAGGTTAGTCTCCTTTTAACCTTAACCATAGGGTCATCATTGTATGATAACATTAGGACATAGTCTCCCTTAGTGTTTTTCTTTCAACTTTGAGTCTTTCTTCTCTCATGTCAAAACAAAATAAAAAACATGTAATAAATACAATGAGTATTGTACGCCATGAGCCTTAAGTACATTGGAAATGGAATGCGGAGGGTCTCCCTTCACCTTTCTAGAGTGTTTAGCATACGTCCCATTGGGGGCAACCATGCGACGCTTTCGCTCCTATGTCATAGACTTTAGTGCAATACAAGTTTCAAACTAACTTCAAAACACTTTCTCATAAAAAACAAAAACAAACAATCATCTTCCTTTGGAATTCTCTTCTCATATCCCCCACTCTCATCGTAAAGGACACGTCATTTCCGTTCTACCGCAAACAGGTAAATGCCTAAGACTCCATACAACGAGTAGCAACACCTAAACTACTGGAACGCGAACGTTGGTGTCTTCCACTTAAAAAAGACAAAACAACAGGACCCTGTTAGGTCGAACTACGGCTGCTCTGACTTCCTCCTTCGCATCAGATTGAGGATACGTAGGCACGAGACGCGATGTCTTAGAGAGCAAAGTTCCCCTACAAAATCCGTAGTCCGTCAAACTACGTCGACTCTGATTCTTTGCTCGTCCACGAAGATACGTAGGAATAGGATCGTGATGATCCCTGTGAGTCCTCTTTTGGTTTTCACCTTCCCTTTTCTCCCGTTCTGTTTCAAGTTAGCAGTTGAGCTTCAGATAACCTACACCCTTTGATCGATAACAACAAGTGTGGATCCCATCGAGTACGATGGACGAGTGGGGGTGCTAATATGTTCCTCTCGCGTAACCGACTCCCGAACCCAGGCTATGGTTTCGATGACCATTCCTTTCCCTTTGTTGAGGTTTTCTTCGATCGTTTCCTTTCCCTGCGTCGGGATAAATAATGTTTGGCGGCGACTCTTCTGTTCTTTTTCGCCTGTTGATTTTCGCAGATACGACAGCTGGCGACTCTGCTGGGGTGACTGGTTCCCTAAGTGAGTCAATCCTAGCACCTGTTTTTTTCGATTATAGGGTGTTTATCTGTGTGCTTTACTCGCTTTATTTATGGCATTGTTGCATGTTTATCGCTTTCATTGCATTTACTTGCTTTTCATTTCACTGTTGCCATATATTTTGTGCTGGACTAGACTGTCTGTTTTATTTGGTGGGATAGGTGTTCTGAGAGATAAGCCCACTACCCAGGCTTGAGTATACACATAGGATTTAGAGTGGATAGTCGTGTCGCTTGCGTGGTGGTGACCACGTGTAGTGTTCACGAGACCCACAACCAGATGAGGTTCTTCTAGGAGATATCTGATACTGCATGTTGATGCAGGCCATTGGATATTCCATTGATGAGCTGTCGACTCTGGTGACCATTCCCGAGGAATCAGTTAAGGCACTCCTCCCGAGGGGCAATAATAGCAGACCAGAAATGGCAAACCCATTATGCTTTTTTATCTGAGGACCCGAAGCTCAGAACTTGCCATAGGATGACCTTTTTTTAGGGGAATCAGTTGAGGCCTCCTCGATTGATGATGATGCCAAACCAGAAATGGTGAATGTATAATCATTTATCGACCTGAGAGTCCATGATGCTGAGGATCCTTAGTTTTTAGAACCTACATGTGAGAGGGACTGGGTGTTTACAGGTTTGCATGTAACCGTAACCATCATCCTACCCAGTATTCTGGTTTTCTTATCAGTGTGGACTTATCACCCTGATATTATGGTAATTTGATTATTCGGATATTCTGGTACTCCGATTATTCCAGCACTCTGACTATTCTGATATTCTGATTATTCTGGCATTCTGGTATTCTGATTATGCCAGTATCCTGGTATTCTGGCATTCTGGTATTCTGATTATCCGGTATTCTGGTATTCTGATATTTTCTTCAGAGCAGTCCTTTGAACTTATTCAGGCTCAGTGCGGCACTTATTCAGAATATATGGAAACTTTGATCCCATGTCTGTTGCGTTCATATTATTGCATTTGCATTGCATCTTACATCATTTTGCATATCTTTCTCCAGCCAGAACAGTGAGCCCATCCATCCTCTGTCCATGACTTGCAGTTGATTTCTTGACTCTCGTATTGGACTTGAATTAGTATTTTGGGAAGAATCATGAACTCAGGAGAGCATAATTAGTTTGTGACTAGGGTCGATGTTGAATTGATGAAAAATCAGTTGGACCAACTTATGGAAGCTATGGCCGCCAAGACAAGGGGAGAGGCCAATATTGAGAGAATCGAGAATGTTGTTCCACCTCTGGTGAACAATGTTGCCCAAGCTCAGCCGGTACGGATCCCTGTTGAGGATCCTGTTATACAAGAACGTCTCATTGTCCAAGACGGACATTCATCTTCTCTTAATGCTGCAGACTATCAGAGTTTTCCCTTTTCTGTGCCAGATGTCCAAGGGGTGGTTCCAAATATAAAGCCTAAGGACCCACGATCTATTGAGTTTGCCGAAAGATATTATGTATTGAACGAGAAGCTTAAAGCCCTGGAGAGGCGTGGTATTCTTGATTTGAATGCTTCGAGCATGTGTCTGGTACCCAACCTTGTAATGCCTCTAAAGTTCAAGACACCGAAGTTTGAAAAGTACACAGGGGATAGTCTTCCAAAGCAACATTTGGTGATGTTTTGCAGAAAAATTACCTCATTGTCGTACAGTCAGATACTCCCATATTTGATCAAGGAATTGAAACCAGTGCCTTTTCCATACCCACCAGTTTGATGCCAACGCCCGTTGTGGCTACCGTGTTGGGGCACAGGGGCATTCCACTGAATATGGTAAGGGGCTCAAGCGCAATGCCTAGACACTGCTTGACTACAATATGTTCCCATTCATGCCTCAGGGTATTCAGATCAACGATTCTGCTTCATCCAGTCAGGTGGGTTCATCAATCCATATTATGGAAGAAGTCACCGAGAGCAATTGTGCAGATGAGTATCAGACTCACTTCGACGAGAAATTCTAAAGATGGCTAGCTCAGTAGCAAATCAAGCTTGGAAAGCCCAGTTTCCCGAAGCTGACAATCATTATATCATGTCATTTGTTTGCATTTGTAGTTTCTTTTCTGTTAAAGTGCAAACTCATTTGTAAAACTCGTATGTTTTTAATTGATAACGATAATGAAATGAATATGCATGCTTTGATTAAATCCATTCGTGTTCACTCATACTTTTTATCGATATCATATGCTTGTTTAAGCAGGATCCGAGGAAGGATGATGAAATTAAAAGACGTAAAACTTCTGATTGTATGCTTTTGGAACAAAACCCTGCTGATGATGTACATGCATTATTTCAACTCCCTAAACACCGGAGACATAAGGAAGATAATCCCTTGTAAACCCCTTCGAGCCTAGTAGTAGGAGTTTCTTTTTGAAAACTAAAAAACCCTTGATCTTAACCTGGGGCAGGGTAGGTGTCAGTTGATTTGACCGTGCGTTCAAATCACAATGGTTATCCCTCACCAACCGAAGAGTGAGGCAGTCACAACCCTTTCAAACAAGTTAGAAAAACTAGTGTCACACGATTTGTTCAAGAAAAAAGAAAAAGAATCAAAAGAAAGAGAAAACCCGCTAAGTCGAAACTTGAAAACAAGTGACTTAGGCAAAAGTTAGGGCATCCCGCTGGACTTCAAAATTGAAAGATTAAAAAAGAATCAGTCCAGGCAAAAATAAGGGAAATCAAAAGCAAAAGAACAAAAATCGAACAGGATTACAAAAGAAAATCCTCAATAAAGAACAAAGTCGTGTGACCACGAACACCAAACACAAAAGGGGTGAATGTCACTCCGAAAACTGTGTGGGTTCCTTAACCATCCTCCTACCATTCATTAACTTTTTTGAAAGGTGAGCGGTTGTGTCAAGTTAGGTGAACATAGGACTGGAGAACATCAAGGGGAATGGGCGGGTTAAAAGAAAACTTTGAGCCTTATATCCTTTCTTTCTCAAACCGCGAACCATGCCATGTTACAACCTTTAAAAGACCTAATGAAGTAGGGCTATTTTGAAAGCATACTTCGGTTAAAATCGCGTCAGTTCTGACTCCTTAAAGGTTTTTCTTACCATTCATGTTGGTATCGATGTGACATTCTGATAAGTGATTCATTCACTATATGTCACAACATTTTTCCAATGAACAGACTTGGATTTCAAAACTGTCATATGCATTGCATTAAAATTGTCATTTTCAAAACGGTCAGTTTTACTTGCTAGTAAGTACTTGATATCAGGAGAGTTTCTACAATGGAAAGATTGATCAAGATAAGATGCAAACGCCAAAAGACTTCGTTGAGCAGCGGCAATTCATCAAATGATCACGTCAAATGGGCAAGCCATTCCAAGATTCAACTAATCTGGAGCATCCACATCGAGGAATCTCTCTAAAGTTTAGCCAAATAGGGGCAATCACATCGAGATTAGGCAAATCTCTTGAAGATCAGTTAGTCAGGGGCAAAATCACTTCAAGGTTCGTATCGAGGCAGGGCACCTCAAGAGCACGAGAAGTCATCCTTCCCCAAAAGACGGTTAATCAAAAGCACCTTTTCAAGATTCAAGATACTGGGCAGAGTATTTCAAATCACTACAAATCATCTCGAGGCAAATTCCTTCATAAACTAGGCAGTCTGGGGAGTCCACTCATGATAATTGGCATGCAGTTGATCAGTAGAAGCGTGAAGCGCTAAAGTAGTTCCCAACATGGGGTTTCTCTTCCTTGGTAAGGCGCCAGAGGGTACCGTTCCCTAGTGAGGTATTAGAATTGCTACTCGTCCCCGAGAGAAATAGCCAAGATGGTATTGTCCTCGGAAAAGTGTTCTCCCTAGAGAGAGTCCTAAGGTTTGGTTTCCCCAATCGAAGTTGGATTTGTCTTTTCTCCAACATTAGTTTAAGTCCCGAGACAGGGTAAAGATGGTTTGTTCTTTCCCTCCAAGCATGTGGGCATCCCCAACAAGAGGCTCGTTTGACCTCCCGTCCCTAGTAAAGTATTTCTCTCTAATATAGAAGAGCTATCATCCTCAGTGGAGCATTAATAATCTCTCTCTCCCCAGCAAGAGTGCAGAGATTTACTTTCCTCAGTCAGATTAGTTTATTACTCCCTAGTGAATGTTCAGAAGTCAACCACATCAAACAGGGTAACGTTGCATCTCTAGCAGGAGACTTATTTGTTGTCTCTCCTTGGTAGAGATCTTATACTCCCCACAGTTTCGTGGTGTCCATTTTCCTCATCAAGACATGAAGTGTAATTTCTCCAGGAGTCGTGTGCTCTTATCCCCCAACAGGTTAATTAAAGTCATTTCCCCAACAGCAGGTCAAGTTCAATGATATTCCCCAGCAAGTTTAGTATTATTGACTGCTCACCCCAAGCAGAGTTTGGTGTTCATCCTCTCAACGGTTGATCAACAGTGGTTGACATCCCCAATAGATTCCAAGTCCAATGGTTATTGGTGTAACGCCCCGATTTGTTTAATTGTATTTATTTATTTCATTTATGTGAATTTTGTGAAATGTGTGAATTTATTGTATTTTACCTGCTAATTGAGTTAATTGGTTAATTTCCCTGATAAGTAAAATATTTGCAATAAATTATAATTTCTTTTCAACTTTTATTTCCCGAAATATATTTCATCGCTGTTTATGTTTTATCGCATTTTGAGAGCGTTTGGGAGATATTTGAGCGAAAGGGCAAAATGGTCATTTTGGAGGTTAGATATTTTTTTAGAAATAGATATTTTTATATATGTAGAAATAGAGGAGAAAGAAAAAGAAAAAAATAAGAGAAAGAGAAAGGAAGGGAAAGAAGAGGAGAGAAAGAGAGGAGAAGAGGAAATCTTCAATACTCCGTTTCAAGCGCGATTAATCGGGTAAGGGTGCGAAACTCGGTTATTCTATGCTTGTGTATGATTATGTATGTATGTATTTGTTTGAAGTTTGGTTGAATTGAATAGAGAACTGCAACAATTAATATGTTGAGATTGTGAGAATTGGATACAACTTTTGTGTTGGAAATCATGATTTAAGATTCCTAATTGTTGAAACCTGATAGATATAGGTTGTTGTGCATTCAATTCGTAGTATGCTGATGTTTAGATGAGATTTGGAGAGAAATTGGGTGAAATTCGTAGCAGAAATTATGCAGGAAAAATTCTGGGTTTCGCTGCCCATACGTGTAACGGGCAAGGTAATATGCGTATTGGGTAGGGCAATACGCGTATGGCAAGGGAAAAATGAGGGCATTACGCGTATGGAAACCCATTTTACACGGCCCTCTTCTGAAATGCGTAATGGTACGCATAAGGGGCAAGGCATTACGCGTAACGAGGGAGGTAATACGCGTACTGGGTTTTTAGTGGAATTTTTAGAGAGAAATCAGTCTCTGCTCATACGCGTAGCACTTTGGGCAATACGCGTATGGATGGGCGAGCGAGCTGGGCATTACGCGTATGGCCCAAGGCAATACGCGTATGACCAGCGAGGGTGCAGGATTTAGCCGTTTCGCGATTTCTTTCCCGATTTCCCGTCCGATGCGGTTCCTTTTGATCCGTAACTCGGATCGAGACGTTCTTAGTACCTATGGAAATCTAATGAGATGTCCTTTCTTATAAAAATGGTTTTGAGATTGGTGGCCGATTTAATTGTGTCGGGAATTTGGAAATGTGTCGTTTTGCTGACTTTTACCGTTGTAACTGTGTGCAATTGATGTGTTATCATGCGATACACTTTTGATATATAACGTATAGCTTGTGTGCTGTTATATGATGTGAATGTATGTGATGAAATGTTGCGATGATGGTTTGTGGCCTTATGGCAAATAAATGCCTTGTTTTGGGTTTGATTGCAATGCATGATTATTGATGTCGAGATGGTTCACATGGTTATATATGTGTATGCATTTGATTGTCATGAGTCATTTGTATGCCAAGCATCATGATATGCATCTTGTGATGTCGTGTGCCCTTGTGGGGTGTGAGCGACGAAACTACTCCAGAGGGAATCTGCTGTAACGGTCGTGTGCCTTATACAAAGAGGACCTAAAGCAATGTTATAGACGATCGTGTGCCTTATACAAAGAGGACCTAAAGCGATTGGATCGTGATCCTTATACAAAGAGGACCTAAAGCGATCCATAAACGTCGTGTGGCTTATACAAAGAGGACCTAAAGCGACGGGAAACGTCGTTTTCCCGACGGGGAGTTACACTAAGTAACAAGCGATGATTCCAATAATTCCTGAGTGAACTAATGATGAGAATGATTGATGGAATGGTACCGCATGCATAGAGTCGTTGTGTCGGTCTCTGTGCATTTGCATAAGTCATGAATGGATTGATTATGTGTGGGAATTGTGAATGGGATTGATGATTGATATGCCTTTGTGATGGATGCATGAATTATGAATTGTTTTGTTTTGTATTTGAATTATGGTATACGTTTGTGGTGAGAATGTTTTTGTATGCGTATTTCATGTTATTACATAATTGTATGCAATTATATTATAATTGTGTTTCTCACCCTTCTGCTGGAATATGTTTTTTATGGCATAATGCAGATTAGCCGCTGTGGAGGCAAGTGGAAGAGTTAGATCTTTATTTTGTTTAGATCTTAGGTGTCAGCTCTGATACGTAACACGGGAGTCGGGGGAGCGCTTTTGTTATTTATGTTTATATATGTGAACGTATATATTTTGATAACTCGTATGTATATTTTGATGTTATGAAACAACTTATTTTGTAAAATGAGTCAATTATGGATTATTCCGCTTTATTCCATAATTGAATTTTCCTTTTGTTGGAAAAAGTTTCCTGTTATTATTTATTCCACTTTGTGTTATGTATCAAAGTTATGAGCAGGTGGATTATGTTTTCTCAAATGTGGCATCCTTATTTCTGTCAAAAAACTTTTTTTTATTCATTCACTCTGATTTAATTATGTATTATTTATCTGGGATGGAAATTGGGGTGTTACAATTGGCGTCGTTTTCGTATCAGATCTTTGGGTTCCTTCATCAGCAGTTGTCGTTCTTAATCCTCAGCAGGGGGGAAGTTATCTTCGGGTTTCACCTTCAGCAGAGGTTTGGATAGGGAAGGCCATTCAATTTGTCTTCCTCAGCACGGTTCATGACCCTGAGGACAATCCATTTTGTCATCCCTAGTGGAGTTGCCTTCATGTCCTCAACATTTATTTTGCTGAGGAGCGTCTAATGCATAGTATAATCATCATTACATTGCATCCTCTAAATGCGTAGCATTTCCATTTCGTATGGAGCATTACGCCATAGAAAAATTCAAACATATGCATTCGAAGCATAAGCCATGTTTGGATATTCTCGTTGAGGGGCGTTCTCCCCAGCAAAAGTGGGTTAACTCAGGAGGACTAATCTTACTTTATCCCCGGTGAAATTGCCAATGAACTCATTCATCTCACTGGTATTCCTCTGCAGAGTTGTCCGTTCAGATTTCTCTTATCTCCCAGCAGAAAATGATGTGTCTCTAGCCCTACGAAGATGCTTCAATCGATCCTTAGGGTAGTAAATTCGTCAACCTTACCCTTTTGATTTTTCTCCCCTAGCAGATTCGTCTGACTAGGACTACATTATCCCCTCTGAGTCGTCTCTCACACCCATCTTCCAAGGTTTGGATGCGTTAATCTTAATGTTTTCGAGATACTGTCCTTCCAACACTCGTCCATTTTTGTTTCATGTCCTCAATACTTCGTTCGTATTGATTCCCCATTTCTTTCAACACTCGTCCATGTCTGTCTCACTTTCGTCAATATTCATCCATATTGATCTTTCAACACTCATCCGTGTTTGTTTTAGGGTCATCAATACTCGTTTGTATTGATCCTATATTTGAAGAGACTCTTCCGTGGTTTTTCAACACTCGTCCTTGTTTGTTTCAGGTTCATCAATACTCGTTCGTATTGATCCTAGACGTGTAGACACTCGTCTGTGGTCTTTCAACACTCATCCGTGTTTGTTTCAGGTTAATCAATACTCGTTCGTATTAATCTTGAACGTGTAGACACTCGTCCGTGGTCTTTCAACACTCATCCATGTTTGTTTCAGGTTAATCAATACTCGTTCGTATTAATCCTAGAAAGTGTAGACACTCATCCGTGGCCTTTCAACACTCGTCCGTGTTTGTTTCAGGTTAATCAATACTCGTTCGTATTGATCCTAGAACGTGTAGACACTCATCTGTGGTCTTTCAACACTCGTCCGTGTTTATTTCAGGTTAATCGATACTCGTTCGTATTGATCCTAAAAAGTGTAGACACTTGTCCGTGGTCTTTCGACACTCGTCCGTGTTTATTTCAGGTTAATCAATACTCATTCGTATTGATCCTAGAAAGTGTAGACACTCGTCTGTAGTCTTTCAACACTCGTCCGTGTTTATTTCAGGTTAATCAATACTCGTTCATATTAATCCTAGAAAGTGTAGACACTCGTCCGTGGTATTTCGACACTCATCCGTGTTTATTTCAGGTTAATCAATACTCGTTCGTATTGATTCTGGTTTCTCAGTCACTCATCCGTAGTCTTTCAATACTCGTATGTGTTCGATTTCATTCCTCAATACCTCGTATGTATTGACCTTAGACACTCTTCGTGATATTTTAACACTCGTTTGTGTTTGCTTTAGTTCCCTTAATACTTATCCGTATTGATCCTCATTTCTTTGTGACACTCGTCCGTGTTTACCCATATTGACCTTAAACACTCATCCATGTTCTTTCATCACTCGTCTGCGTTTATCCCTAGTGCAATTAAGCACCCGTCCTTGTTTGTTTCGTCCTATTTCAATACTTCGTCCGTGTTGATTTTGGCGCCCGTCCGTGTTCATGGTTCTACATCTCTTGTACTGGTTCCCCAGCAGAGTCATCCCTCCCTCGCAGGTTACGAATTTGGTATGGTTATTTTGATATTTAATCTTCTTCTTGACACTCGTCAGTGTTCATCTTTCGTTGATTTACGTAAGTATCATCTTTGGATACTCGTCTGTGTCGTTAACTGAATCACTTGTTCATGTTTGTCCTCTTTCTTTGACACTCGTCCGCATCTTCTTTCGATACTCATCCGTATCGTTCATCTAAATCTCCGTTTACACCCGTCTGTGTCATTTCCTACCCTTAACAGATTCTTCAACTTCACTTACCCCTTCATCACCAATAGTGTTTTACACTCATCTGATTTTCCACCCTTATTTTATACCCACAGAGCGTAAATTTTCGGTTTCCATCAATATTCAATCCTTATTTACCTTGAATGACTGAAAGTCGACGCTCTCATCCCTTCAGGTCCACAGTTGATTGAATAGGGGCAACTGTAGCACCCCAAAATTTTCCCTCTTATTTATTCCCAATAAGTGGCTTATGTTTCACCTTTTCATATGCATTTAGGTCATAAGCATCTCACATGCATCATTTTCTTAAGGCATGGGATTAGAGGTTTCCATGGCATGAATTGTTCAAAGCAAAGAGAATGAGGCTCCTCAAGGCCAAGACATCTCATTGGATTCACAATTTCATTCAGAAAGATTTCAATTGGCCAGATGGTTGAAAATTGGACAAATTGAGAAAAAATCAGCTGATCGAGGAAAAAGTCAACTCTCGACTTTTTAGGTCAAACTCATGTTCATCATGTCAAAAATGGTCCTTAAGTGGAATTTGGTCAAGGCTTATGAAAGGAATATAGAAAAATCAAGAATTATGGAAAATTGCCATTTTTGGAAAACAAGGGTTTTAGATCTTTCCATTTTGGGAAAGTTTTGCATGCCATGCAATCAACTTTATGGCCATTTTTCTCTATGATCCAAGCCTCATTTGGATAATTTTTTGGAGATAAAAGTTGTAGCATGAATTCCAAGCTTTCCAACCATATAAAGAATGTTACATTTGGATTTCTAGATCAAGAGTTATGATCAATCAAAGTTGGGATTATTAAGTTGTTCAATGAAAAAATACAGAATTTTTCTAAGTCCCAAAAATTCAGTTTTGTGATCATGCTTTCAACAATATTTTCTATGGTGCTCCAGACCTCAATTCCATTTCTTTTTGACATCAACTTTGTTCTATCAGATACCATATTTCCAATGACATCAAAACCATGCAAATTGATCCATTATCCTTCAAGAAATTCATCCATAAAGTCACCTTCATAAACTTTTTTTCGATGCCATAAACCATAAAAATTCTATTTTTCAAATTACAAAATTTTGTGAGCAAGTTATGTTGGCTTTACTAACTATCATCTTACACCATTATTACCATCACAAAGCACTCCATGGTAGCAAATATACACCACCCACATTGTAAAATCTTACACCACCATAAACCCTCATTTTTCCAACTTTCACTAAACCACCTCTAACCAACTTTTAACCATGCTTAAGCTTTTAACCATACTCTAACCCACCATATAAATTCTCATTCACCTTCTAAAAGAAGTTGGTTACACCATTAGAGATCAAATAGATCAAAAAACAAATTTCACACCCACAACTTCAACCTTCAAGATCTCTCTCATCTTGAGGTTTTTTTCTGAAATTCTTTCACCATCTTCATCATCTCATGGAGTAGAAGCTAATGTTTGCATTTATTCTCAACTGGAAACATTGATTCATCACCTACTAGTTCATCTTCTTCCATTATTAATTTGTAATATTTTTCAAGATTTGAAGAGGTTAAGCATTTATTTTGCCTAAGGGAGATTCCAAGACCTTGCATCGAAGTTTTCCGAGTTTCTTAATTGCGAAGTATCACAAGAAGCGGTGGACTTTCTCCACTTGGTAAGGATCTCAAAAATTCCATGGCTCTCATTCTTAGATTTTCATGATTTAGGGTGTTAAAATCGTGTTCATACATTGCATCTGGAAGTCCTGAAATGATGGCACACCATGAATCCTGGAATTTAGGTTTATGTGGTGTTCTTCATTTTATGATTTTCAATTTGAATCTGTGACTTTCGTGGAAATTTTCACTATGTTAGAGCTATTATTTTGGGAAACTAATGGCATATTGTTGTTCTACGTTTCGTGGGCTTCAATTTGGTATATTATTTCGCATGATTTGATGAAATATTGGTTGAGTTATGTGTTGTTGAAGATTGGCTTTTTTTTTATCTCATGTTCATGTGCATGAAATTATGCAGGGAGAGAGTGCAGAATTTTCTGCATGTGTGCTTGGTAGGGACGACACGTGTCGTTGCGCCATAGGCCTAGTGTTTCATTTTTTTTCCTTCACTTAAAAATATACTTCCCCAATTGATGAGAGTGCAATGCAACGTTATTTTTTTCCTCTTCATTGTGAGGCCAAATTACGGGTATTCAAAAATATGGTTAATTGAATTGTATACTAGAATTGAACTGCATTGCACTATAAAAAAACTGAACCATTTAAATGGTTAATGAACTGAACCATTTAGTTAAAACAATTCAAATTCAGTTTAAAACCGGTTCAGAACCAATTTTCTTTTATAAACTAGTTTAATTATATAAATTAATTAGTTTATAATAAAGGAATAAAAAATTTACTGAAAGTAAAAAAAAAATTCAGATTATTAAAAAAAAATCAAAAATTAATAAAAAATTATAGAAAATATATTTTTTATTTTCTGAAAAAACTTTATTTTCATACCCTTATTTTTTTTATATCAAACCCTTATTTTCTATATCATCTCTCCATTATTTTTTTAATAAACTTTTTTTTTGTGTGTGTATAAGAATATAAAATTTAATTATTATGTTATGAATGAGATAAAGTTAATTTAAATGACATTTAACTGTTATGAATTATTTTTTATTTTTAAATAATCTTAATATTGTTTATGGCACAGAAATGTTTACTGAAAGCTAAAATTTATAGGCGTTACAAATATTTATATATTAAAAAAAGACAGAGATTTAGGGTGATTTTTTTTAAAAGTACTATTTAAACCTTGAACCTTGTACCTGAGCTATAAGGAATGCACGTGAGCTGAAATTTATAGAAATTAATAAATATTATAAATATTAAACGTGTGGTTGCATTTATGAAAAAAAATGGAATAAACCTTAAATGTTTCTCCTTTTACTATGCTTAGGCGCAATGTTCATAGTAGGCATGGCAACGGGGCGGGTCGGGGGCGGGTTTAGCTAGCCCCGCACCCGCATCCGCCTCCCTATTATAAACCCGCTCCTGCCCCCAAACTCAGTCGGGGGTGAAAACTTAACACCCAGACCCGTCCCCGATAGAAACGGGTTTGCCCGCACCAGCACTCGCTCCCACCCGCAAAAAAAATATTTTTTTTAAATAGTAATAAAAATTAACAATTTTATTAAAAACTTAACCATTTTAATAATAAACTTGTTTCTAAAGATGTGAGTTTGAGTGAATTGTGAAAAATGACTAATGAGGTTTTTTAATTACTTGTTCAAAAGTGAATAAGTGTGATATAAAATAATTTAAATATGGGTATTAAAGTAAATATTATAAGACCGGGCGGGGGCGAGGGCGGAAGCGGGCGGGTAGTAGCATCCCCCCGTCCCCGCACCCGCAATTACAAACCGGATTTTACCCGCACCCGCACCCGCACCCGCATCCAATCAAATCGGGTTTTCCCCGTTAATTTCGGGCCTAGTCCGGGCGGACCCCGGCGGGCCCGGATTTTCTTGCCGTGCCTAGTTCATAGAAGATCAGAGGTTGCAAATTGGAATACTTCTTAAACGTTCCTCCTTAAATGAATATAAATATATTTTTTATTTATCAAAGTCGAGTTTTTTCAAAAAATATTAAAAAGTCGAGTTTTTTTAGAAATACAGACATTTGAGTTGTTTTGGAAATAAAAAAAAAATCGATTTTTTTCAAAAATACAAAAAAATTGGGTCTTTTAGAAACACGAAAATTCAATATTTTTTCTGAAAAGTACAAAAAATCGATTTTTTTTTTTAAAATGTGAAAAGAGTTTTTTTTCAAAAATATGAAAAAATTAATTTCTTTTTCGAAAAAACGAGAAAGCATTTTTTTTCAAAAATACAAAATATGAAAAAAAAATGAAAATAAATATTTTGAAGAATTTTTTTTTAATATAAAAAAATTTAAATTTTTATGAAGTTAAAAAATCTGGTTTTAAAAGAATTCAAAATATATAATTGGTTTATAATTGTAAACTGATTATAAACTAGTTTATAATTATAAACTAGTTATAAACTTGTTTTTAATTGACTTATAACCATTTTATCAGATAACTGAATTTTTATTGAAATGATTATTACAAACTGAACCAAATCATAAATGAGGTTCAATTCAATGCAGTTCATGAACCATGAACACTCCTAAGCCAAACGAATACTAATGCTAACAGCACTAGCATTAGCAGCGAGAATAAATCTCAATCACACGATCTGGATCATGCGATGGAGACAAATGATGGTCATGTGGTGATTAGTCCAGCGAATCTCAATCCTAGCCTTACGATCTGGATCATGCGATGGAAACAAGTGATGGTCATGTGGTGATTAATTCAGCGAAAACAAATCATAGCCATACATTAGATCCAACGCATGGGATCTTGACAGCACATTAATGAGATCATGTGCCTCTCATATGACTTCTTTTCCCACCCTTTCCAGGTTTTTTTTTCAGCAAAAAAGTGGAGCCTTTTTGTGCGCCTGGGCCCAACGACTATACTATAAGCACCCCCTTTTGAGCCAAAGTGATAATTCACCCCCTTTTCCTTACATGGTATTTTCAATGTCCTTTTTGCTGCGCGTTAGAAAACGAACTATTAAAAATAATAAAATGTTATTAAAAATTCTGAAACAATTCATGTATGTTCCTAGACGTTTTACTTAATTTTTCATGAATTTTAATTTCATTTTTGAGCTTTTTGGATTTTTTATAGGATTTTTGAAAGAGATGTGTGCATATGGATACACCTTGTGATACAAGGCTTAAAAAATGACTTTTTCTTAATGGTTGTGATCTAATTTTGTGTGTGTATTTTGAACCTTCATTGTAGGATCTTTAAATGTTAAATTAATGTCTTGATCATGTTTTTTAGGTCACTTGTTAAGTATTTTTTTTGTGACTTGTGTTTGTATGATCAATAAGTGGAAAATGCCTAATGTTTGCAATTAATTGAACACTTTGGTGCATGATTTGGATCCAATCTTTTGCATGTAGTTACCTACTGGACTTAACATAAATTGGTTGTTTGTTCATAATTTTTAAAGGTCATTTGCTATTTTTCACTCATTTTTCCAAGTGAAAATGTTATATGTAAACATGCTAGAACTAAGTCAAGTTTGACGCCAATGTGTGAGATCCTTGAAACCAATTTTGGGAGCATGGTTGATCCTATATACAATGACATTTTAGGTGCCTTTTTTATCCTTAAATGTTGATTTTTTTTCATGACTTAAATGATTCTTTTTGAACCCTAAGTTGTTTATTCGATTACGATTGATGTTCGCTTAGGTGTTTTAGGTTGATGATGTATTTGTGCTATCCTCTTTAGGATATTTTTGTGCATTACTCTACATATCATTTTCCCCTGCCCATTGTGTATATACACTTGATTAGCTTGACTTGGCTCCCTTTTTTTGTGACTTTTATAAGTCTTTTTGCCATAGCTTGTAAATGATACATGTTTAGGTGATGGTGTAAGACAAAACTTGACACTTTTGCATGCTCCATTAGGACACTAACTTAGGTAAGATGGAGTAGGGTTTGCTACTGCCCCTAGTAGGATCTCATACCTTTTGGACACTTCTAACTTTGGTTGTTGTTTGATATTCATCCTAGCATAGTTTTAGGACTTTAATGTAGCCATAATTGCATGTTTGCACACTTTGCTTTCGACTACTTGATAGTTGAGCTTGGTATGGAGGTGGTAAGTTGTTTATTATGCTTTGAATGCTATTTTACACTTACATGATTCATTCTCCCCTCACTTATTACTCACTTCTCTCTTTTATGATTGTTTAGAATACTGTTTACTTGTGTCGATTCACATGATGCCTTAGGATTCCAAGCTCCACGTAATTTTCGATTAAGATGGAGGTAGGAGATACATTAGGATAGCAATCCATGTATGATAACAAGTAGGTTAGTCCCCTTTTAACCTTAACCATAGGGACATCATTTTATGATAACATTAGGACCTAGTCTCCCTTACTGTTTGTCTTTCAACTTTGAGTATTTCTTCTCTCATCTCAAAACAAAATAAAAAACATGTAATAAATACAACGAGTATTGTACGTCATGAGCCTTAAGTACATGGGAAATGGAATGCGGAGGGTCTTCCTTCAACTTTCTAGAGTGGTTAGCATACGTCTCATTGGGGGCGACCATGCGACGCATTCGCTCCTATGTCATAGACTTTAGTGCAATACGAGTTTCAAACTAACTTTAAAACACTTTCTCATAAAAAACAAAAACAAATAATTGTCTTCCTTTGGGATTCTCTTCTCATCTCCCCCACTCTCATCATAAAGGACACGTCATTTTCGTTCTACCGCAAACAGGTAAACGCGTAAGACTTCATACAACGAGCAGCAACACCTAAATTGCTGGAACGCGAACGTTGGCGTCTTCCACTTAAAAAACACAAAACAACAAGATCCTGTTAGGTCGAACTACGACTGCTCTGACTTCCTCCTTCGAGTTAGATTGAGGATACGTAGACACGAGACGCGATGTCTTGGTGAGCAAACTTCCCCCACAAATCCATAGTCCGTCGAACTACGTCGACTCTGATTCTTCGTTCGTCCACGAAGATACGTAGGCATAGGATCGCGATGATCCTTGCGAGTCCTCTTTTGGTTTCACCTTCCCTTTTCTCCCGTTCCGTTTCCAGTTAGCAGTTGAGCTTCAGATAACCTACACCCTTTGATCGATAACATCAAGTGTAGATCCCATCGAGTACGATGGATGCGTGGGGGTGCTAATACCTTCCTCTTGCGTAACCGACTCCCGAACCCCGGCTATGGTTGCGATGACCATTCCGTTCCCTTTCTTGAGGTTTTCTTCGATCGTTTCATTTCCATGCGTTGGGATAAATAACGTTCGGTGGCGACTCTTCTGTTCTTTTCCGTCAGTTGATTTTCACATATGGGACAAGCAGCACCTTGAATTCGAATGCATTTCGTATGTCAAAGTAGATACATCCGTGACCCACGCTAAAAGTCCTAGACGTAGGTGAGGCGGCAGGGAAGTTTACCTTGGTATGGTTTCCGATTAGTGGTTGTTTAAGTTGGTGGACTCAAGAGACACGTTTCCACACATTGCGAATTGTGTGAACTCAAGTCTTATCTCTTTCCCTTTTCACTGAGATAGAAATTTTCTAGAACCCTGTAGAGTCGAGTGAACCTATAAGATAGGGGAACTCACTGATATTTTTATCTCACCCCATTATTGTTTTTGTTTTTCAGGTATTATTTGCACGTTTAGTTTGCATGTGGAGCATTGCTCGGATGTTTCAAGAGAAGTTTAGATTATGCTTTTCCGCAATGCATTGTGTACTGTGTATCTTATACAATGATGGATATTGTACTCTGATCTTTATTTTTATTGTTTTTGTACTTTCCATATTTGTACCATAGGTCGTCTTTTATGTTTTTGTAGAAAGGGTCAAGTATATAAATTATACCAATAGGCACTTATAATGGTGTCAGCACCAGATATTAACACTTGTAAGTTATTATTCTAGATATATATTATATAGGATGTTGCAGTTGTCGATCGGGTGATCCTTTGATGTATTCCAAGTCAAAGGTAGACCTTCCACTGCAGTTAGACTTTCTTCCTTTTTCTTCATGATCGTCAGCCTCTTTCTTCTCATCGTCTACCACTTTAGGTTGATCAATTCCTTGTTCGGTTTCGTTGAAGATTTCATGAAACGATACATCTACATCATGAAAAACAATACCTTTCCCAACATCTTTTGGGTATGACTCATCAAAAGCAACATGTACGGACTCTTCAACTATAAGCAATCTCTTATTATAAACCCTATATGCCTTGCTAGACTATGAGTATGCGTGGAAGATACCCTCATCGGCTTTTGCATCGAGTTTACCAAAATTATCCCTAAAATTATTAAAAATTTAACATTTTCATCCAAAGGCATACAAGTGAGAACAAAATTTGGTTTTCTACCTATAAGTAGCTCATAGGGGGTCTTGTCTAGAATAGGTTGTATGAGTACTCTATTCTTAACATAACATGTTGTGTTAATGGAGTCTGCCCAAAAGTACTTAGGAAAATTACCCTCATTGAGCATAGTTCTCTCTAACTCCTCTAAAATTCTATTATTACATTCCACAACACCATTTTGTTGTGGTGTTCTAGGAGCAGAAAAGTTATGCTCAATACCATATTTATCACAAAATTTATCAAAGAGTTAATTTTGGAATTCTCCTCCGAGATCACTTCGAATGGAAATGATTCTCAAATTCATTTTGTTTTTAAATAATCTAGCAAATTTCTTAAACGCCAGGTAGGTTTCATCTTTACTTGACAACAACAAGACCCAATGAAATCTAGAGTAATCGTCTACAATAACAAAGCCATAGTAAGTTCCACTTATGCTCTTTGTCCTAGAGGGACCAAGAACATACATGTGGAGAAGCTCAAGAGGTCTAGAGGTAGATACAAGGTTTTTCGATTTAAAATAAATTCTTGTTTGCTTCCTTTTTTGACAAGCCTCACAGTGATGGTCTTTAGTGAACTTTAGTTTAGGTAGACCAATTACTAAATATTTTGAGGATACTTATTTAATAGGTCAAAGTTAAGATGGGCTAGGCGTCTTTGCCACAACCAAGAGATTTCACAAATGGTAGCTAGACACTTAGTTCCATCCAAGGAAACTTCATATTGATTTAACATGTAAGTATTATTTACCCTCACACCTTTAAACACACGTTCTTTATTTTCATCATGCACAAACAAGCAACAAGTTTTTGTAAAGGTAACCTTAGAACCCTTGTCACATAATTGGCTTATGCTTAGAAGATTCTGTTTAAGGCCATCAACTAGCATTACATCAGAGATAGTAGTAGATGAGAGATTACCTACACTACCTTTTCCAAGTATAGAACCTTTATTATCATCTCCATATATGATGAATCCCTTCCTCTTTGGCACAAAGTCAATGAAGAGGGATATGTCACACCTGTCATATGTCTTGAACATCCACTATAGAGATACCACATCTTTTTGCTAGAGTCAAGACATTTAACCTGAAAATTTAAACAAAGGAAATAGGTACCCAATTTTCATTGGGTCCTTGATAGTGAGGGGGATCAAATTGGCAGTTAGGAAACCATTGAATAACTACTTTAGGAGCAAAGATTTGCCTAAATTTCCATCTTTCAATGGTATGTCCCTTTTTGCAACAATAATGAAAAGATAGGTTTTTATGAGACATGTCCCTTCTATTTGAATACTTATACATATATCTATGCATCGTTTTAGAATGGTTCAAAGGCTTTTCAACCTTAGAAGAATCAATATCAAACGCCATCTTAGGTTGCACGACATCATCTAATTTGACTTGAAGAGATTTCACATTCTCTTGTCTATTATGACAATACTCACAACCAAACCTAAGAGGTATTATGTCCTCTCTCTTTTCACTTTGAATTTCTATCATAGTATTCTTAATAATTTTGAACTTCCTTTCAGATTCCAACACTTTAGCTTCTAAATTTAAAATCACTTTTTCATGTGAAGCTAACTTGTGTAGCGTGTGATTTTTGTCGGTGACGCGACCACCTTATCACCGTGGGTTTCTCCACCACAATGGTAGGAGTGGGGTGCTACTTTCTGATTTCTTATTTATCCCGTGAAGCTGGAAGGGAAAGGGAAGATATCTAAAACTAACCTTGCACGCAAATGTTTAACTGAACAAACGCTTAAAGAGATTCGGGGAGTTCGGGGCCAGGTTATACAATGGGGAGTTGTCAATTACCCATCCTATATGTGGTTATCCACAAGTTGTTAGCAATAGGTTCTGCTTTGTACTTGATGGTGTTAATCTGTTGATGGGTTGGGAAAGTTTCTTCTTTAGGAGATATGAGAGAGAGAGTTTTTGATGATTTTGGTGAGTTACTGGACCTCAGTTTTTTGATTGGTATGAAGGTACTGAACCTAGAGTTTTTTATTAGTATGCTCGCTAAGATTTCGTATTCTTATGCCTACGTATTCCCGTTTAAAGAAAAGGGGAAATCAGAGCAATCGTAGTTCCTCTTGTTCTATGGGAGGAAAAAGATGTTTTGGTGTCTTGTTCAAAGCCCAAGATTGACGCTAAAAGGTTTATTTGTGTCTAGTTCAAAGCCCAAGATTGAAGCTAAAAGGTTTGACTGAGATAGAATTTATCATCTCTAAAGGGAGACATCTTGTCTGTTATCACAACTGTTGGGTGACTGTTTATAAAGGAGGGTTACTTTAACTGGGATATGTGTATCGAGCAATGCCATAACTTCCTTCACGAGGGATTTTTCCTGAAGGGGAAAACGTTAACTCAGTGTAGAGCAATGCCATTTTTCCTTAGGAATCTTTCATGCTAAGAGAGGGACAGTAGAGTGGCTCTAAATAATCTAGAAGCTTGCCACTTACAGCAATTAGATGAAAGAGAAAGTTTGCCAGGATAAGAGATGGAAGACAACTTGGGTTTTTGAATCAACAAGTGTGCCACTTACAACAGTTATCTGGGATTTTAGGGTTTGTTTTGAATGTCTATTTAGAAGTGTGATAACATGGAGAAATGACTTCCTACAGAGAGATTTTGATTTTCTCTGAGGGGTGTTGATTTTTGTGTGCCTTGATCAAAGCCCAAGGTTGAAGCTAAGAGGTTGATTAACTCCACATGGGAAGTCCTTATACAAAGCCTAAGAGGAGGCTGGAAAAGGATGACTCAACAAGAGAGTCTTTATATCTGTCTTGTATAAAGCCCAAGATTGATGCTAAAAAAGAGACTGACTCTTTTGGGGGTATCATTATACAAAGCCTAAGAGGAGGCTAAAAGTTAACTTTTTCGGGGGAATATTTTGTTTGTCTTGTAGAAAGACCAAGATTGAGGCTAAAAGGGGAAACTAAATCTATGGGTGAGAGGTTTTATCTGTCTAGTACAAAGCCCAAGATTGTGGTGAAAAGAATATTGACTCTGCTAGAGAGATTTATATGGTGTCTTATACAAAGTCCAAGATTGAGGTTGAAAAGAAACTGACTCTGTGGGAAAGAAATCTTTATCTGTCTTGTGCAAAGCCCAAGATTGAAGCTAAAATGAGACTGACTCAACTGAGGATTTTTAGGTGTCTTGTACAAATCCCAAGATTGAGGCTAACCTTACTGGGAAAATCATTATACAAAGCCTAAGAGGAGGCTGGGAGGAACTGACTTTGCTGGGGAAGAAATTTTCCCCAAGCTTTAAAGGAGTTTATGAAGATTTTGACTTTATTGGAGAAGGTTTATATATGTCTTGTACAAAGCCCAAGATTGAGGCTAAAAATGGGGTTAACTTAACAAGAGAGTGTTTTATTTGGTGTCTTGTACAAAGCCCAAGAATGAGGCTGAAAGAAGATGACTGACCCAGCTGAGGATTTTTAGGTGTTTTGTATAAAGCCCAAGATTAAGGCTAACCTTACTGGGAAAATTATTATACAAAGCCCAAGAGGAGGCTAAAAAAAGGTTAACTCAACAAGAGAGTGCCTTAAGGTGATTGACTCAACAAGAGAGTGATTTAAGAGAGTAGATGGGCTCAACAAAAGGGTGTTGCTAGGGCTAATTCTACTAAGGAAAATCATTATACAAAGCCTAAGAGGAGGATGGCTTATACTGAGGATTATTGAGATCCAGAGGCAGGTCAAAAATGAGGAATCAACTCTTGCTGAGGGTTTACAGAAGAGTTGAGGTATCAGATATCTTGAGGTTCTAATTTGGGATAGTGTTATACTGATGGTAAGCTGACCCTGGCTGGGGAGTTTTAGGAGAAAAACTGGGTTTTAGAACCCATGGGTTTTAACTCTGTTGGGGATTTATTAAAATGACCAGGGTTTCTCCTATGTTTGTAGGGCACTTGAGAATGTCTTTGAGATCCAAGAGGAGATTAGACTGTCCAAGTCTACTGGTATGAAAGAGTTTATCTTTGTATGATGCCCAAGAGGAGGCTGGTACTTTAAGGGATGAGAATCAACCCTAAATTGTCCAAGGTTTTGACTATTTAGAAAGACTGATCTAACAAAGGATGACTAAGTTCTGTCTTATACCTTTAAGAGGTCTTCAGGGTCCTTGTATTAAGCCCAAGAGAAGGCATGAGAGCTTCTAAGAAGCCGGAGGGTCCTTGTACAAAGCCCAAGGGGAGGCGGGGATGCTTTTAGGAAGCCTGTGGGTTCACACTTAAGAAAAGTTCAAGAAAAGTTTCACCGGGAATAATCTTTTCTTTAGTGAACAGTTATAGGGTTTGATGAAATTTAAGAGAGGTTTCACCGGGAATTAATCCTCTCTGGGGAAATGAACTTCTTTGATAATTTCTAATAGTGGCAGTCTGAGAAAAGTTTCACCGGGAATAATGCCTTTATCTTTGTTCCATATTGTTTAAGTTCAAGAGAAGGCAAGACTGTATCTGGAAATTCTTATGGGGAACTAGTTTTGACTGTATTTAAGAGTGACCAACTGGCTTTACCTAGATCTAGACCTATTTGTCAGGGAAAACTCTAAGCAGGTATACAAGTATATATATACAGATGATATATGACAAGTATTTAAAAGGATATAAAAGAAAGACTTACTCTCATACCCCAAATTTTGACCACCAAGATTTCCCACCATTGTATAAATCATTACCACAATATGGATGAACTATCATGCCTCATCAATATCCTCAGAGATGTTTGAGCATTCACCACAATCAAGAATTAGGGTTTTTTAACCCCTCTCAGAGCACTTAGACAAAGGATCAATCAAGGAATGACATAATCTTCAACTTGTCTAAACCTCTCAAATACCTATAAAGGATCAAGAGGACTCCCACATCAAGAATCAAGCACAAAGTTGCAACATTCCAAGTGGATCAAGCCTCAAGATCGCCACTGTCACCAAATTAGGGTTTTGGTCGACCAAGGCCTCCAGATGAAATTTTTCATCTGGGCAGGAGCCAAGGCTTCAAGGCACAACCCAAGATACTCCAAGGGACCTCATGGACCCAATCATCAATTCAATTTAACCTCAGGGGATGCATTTACCAAAAAATCAAGAATTAGGGTTTCTTGACCTAATTCACCCCTAAGTTGACTTTTGGGACAAAGCATGAGCCAAGACCTCAAGACATGATTTGAGGGTCTCCAATACACTACATTTATCCATTTGTAACAATGGATTGATCCAATAAGCTTGATCCACAAGTTTCAATTTCATCAGGACCACAATTAGGGTTTCGACGAAAAAGTCAACTGTACCTTTGAATTTTGACCAGGACATGTTCCCAAACCTTGGGACATGATTCAATACACCCTATAACACCTATGGAACATATCCATTAGGTTTGGTTTAGGTCAAGGACTTGATTTCACAAAGGATCGCACAATTTAAATTTCATCCGATAAAAAGTCAACTGTGCACAAAATCAAGTTTGACTTTTTGGAATTTTTTACAATTATGGTTCCTTGACCCTAAAACAATGTTAATATGTGATTTGAATCATCATACATCAAGAAAAATCAAAGAAAGTGAGTTAACATGTAAGAGGGGTAACCATAAAAAACTTAGAATTTTTTCTAAGTTATGGAACAAAGTGGCTAGGGTACCAACTTCCAAGGACCATAACTTGAGATCCAAGCAACCATTTTGGATGGTCCAAAGCTGGATTTGTAGCTCTCATTACATACTTAAAAAGTGTCAAATACATCTCATTCCAATTCTTCAAGGATTTTTAGTTATGGAGTGATCAAAATGGATAAAAACATGAAAATGACATTTTTCCAACACTTAGTGAAATTTTCACTAAGTCAGAATCTGCCTTACTTTTTCCAAAATGTAGGGACATTTTTCACCTTGATCTAAGTCAAACCAGGTGTAGGGGTAAACATCAAAGTTAAAGTATGCCATAAGGGCTTTCCAACAAGTACTAGATCATCTCCAAATTCCATTTGAGTAAGGAGATACAACCCTTGGAACATGGCATCATGAATTGGTTTTTACAAGGCAGAATTTGTGCATTTTGCTTGATTTGTCTAAATCTGATAAATCCAGGCCTTGTCATCAATTTGGACACATCGGAGGATCAAATCCAAGGGGGACTATCTGATCTCCAAGCCTCCAAAGTCCAAGAATCTACAAGTAGCCATGCCAAACCTAAAACAGCTAAAAAGTGCCAAGACTACAATTTTGTTTCCAAGTGTTTAATGAATGCATCAAGGTGGCATGAATTGAGCCTATTCCAACTGAATTCAGTCCAAACTTATCTCTGAACCAAAGCTACAAAGCCTGTGCTCTAATCTCAAGTGAATGGCTAGAGGAGACTTGAGATTCCTTTTGCATAACATTGTCCAAAGGCCTGCTACAACCTCCATTCACTATTGATGCCAAAACAAACTTGACACACTATAAATAGACATCATTTGTGACCAGTTTGAGTACACCAAAGCAACCAAGCTGATGCTTTCCTCAAAACCCCTCTCTTTAGGCCAAAATGCCTTCTTTTGCGAGGTATCTCTGAGTTTTTGAGTTAGAGAGCAATTCTATCACAGCTCATGATCCGAACACCTCTAATATGTTGTATCTAAGCTGTTCAAACACTAACATGTGACTTGTAACACCAAAATCTCAAAGTCCACTTCCAAAACCTCAAAATTGGACTTTTTTTCATTTTTCAAGCCATGTCTTGATCCAGTCATTTTAAAAACCAGATAAAACCTCAAACATACTCCAAATATCATCCTTGAACTATCCCAAATGGTTCCCCACATTTGGAACACCATTTGAGAGAGTTGCCATATTGGTCACTTTTGCCCCTTTTGCAAGAAAGAGGTCAAACTTGTTCCTGAAGATTCCAGCTGGTTCCAACCATTCTAAAAGCTTCTAAGGGATCAATTGATAGTGTCTAAAGCATCAAAATACTTCTGGCATAAGAAACTTGGCAGATAGCACAAAAAACTCCCAAAGAGGTAAGCATCACAACTTGAATTCTTTGAATTATGCATTGCTTTGAAGTTCACTAATCATAAACATCTCATACATGTTGTATATGTGTAATACCCCAAAATTTGCCCTCTCATTTCTTCATATCATTTAGCATGAGCTTTCATTCCATTGCATTGCATTCAAGCATAGAAAAATAAAACATTAAGCATTTAGCATTGCATCTTGCATAAGGGCATGTGATCAGTTGTTCCTCAAAGGGGTGGATCATCCAAAGCAAGAGAATAAGAGCCAAGGGTTTCTCAAGGGTCTATTACATCATATATCATCCCAATTGATCCCACAAGTCATTGAAAGAAGGGAAATCATCAAGAATATTGGGCAATACATCACCTCCTATAAAAAAACAGTCAAAATTAGGGTTTTGGATTCAAGGGGTCTCCTGATGAAATTTTGATTCAAACTTGATCTCATTGTTTTCTACATGTTAGTAAGTGTCTAAGGATGAAATATGGGCCATTGATTCATTTCAGAAGAGGTTCAATTGATCAGTTGCTTGATAATCAAGAAATTGGGGAAAAAGTCAACTATGCAGTGAAAAAAGTCAACTCCTGACTTTTTAAGATCAAAATCATAAAGTTCAAGTTATATATGTTCATTGGACAAGATTTTATCAAGAAATGATGAAGGAGTCATGAAAAATCAAGAAGTTACAAAATTGATAAAAATAGAAACTTTAGGATTTCCAAAAATGGCAAGTTTGGACCATTTTGCACTACACTTTGAGGCTCTCTTTCTCCAAGATAAAAGCTCCAAACCTCAGGCCCAAGTTGAGCCAATTAAAGTTCATTTTCTAAGCTTCAAATCCTTATAAAGAACTCTTCCATTGGATCAAAATTGAGGGAGTTATGGTCAATCAAAGTTTGGTAAAATCAAGGCAAAAACCATGTCATGACCAAGCAAGACCAGGCCCATGCGCCATAATTTTGACAAACACATGGTGTGCCAAATGTCCAGCCATTTTTCTCCATCAAGGAAGCTTCAAATGGAAAACTTTCCAACATCAAAGTTGTTTTTTTCCATGCCCTCTACAATGTTCATGTTGGACATTTTTTTAATTTGAGCAAGTTATGAGATAGTTATGATGGTCCCAAGTTGGTGTGATCATGATGAATCTCATAGGCCATTTTGCCATGCCATGCCTTATCCTACCACGCCCATGAACACAGATTGGATCTCTCTTGTTTCAAGTCATTTTCAAAGGTGTTAAAGGCCTCAATTCAATTTGATTTTAACTACAACATTGTTCTATCATGTTCCATCTTTCCATAGCCATCAAAAGTTCATGATTTCATGTCTTGTACATAGAGAAATTCATCTCTAAACATCCATGATTTCTACTGTGTGTTGTAGTGCCAAGATTGGAATGTTGTGCATTGTTGTCGTTAACTCACACCAGCCACGCATGCTTTATGGATGAATCAGTCCACTTCTTTTCCTCATTAAGTCAAACACTTCCTACATACTATGTACTTCCCGTGTTGCTTCATACACAAAAGAAGAAAAACAAAAGCTTGTTGTGTAAGTTTCTGCAAAGGTCAGAGCTACATCATCACCATTCTTTTCTCCACCTCACCATATGCACCATGAACACACCACACTATATCACAACCAAAGCTAACTCGCCCTAACTAACTTGACTCAGTTAGTTAGAGGCAGCTCATTTAACTCAACTTGAACTCATTTGGTTCAAGCTACTAAACTCAACATATAAATTCAAAACTCTTTACAAATTCATTCTAACTTTCATTTTCCACTCTCACTCGAGAAAACTCACTCAGATTCTCTATGCTCTCTCTCTGATTTCACACGACCTCAACAATCTTCATCCACATTTCATCTTCATCATCATCATTGTTTCATTTCTGATCAAGAACACTCAAGAAAAACTTCATCTCTTCAAGCTCAACATCACTGCAGTCATCAATTCTCTTCTTATACTCAAGAATCAATAGCATTTATTTTTCTTAAAAGTTGAAGTTCAACAAGTTCAAGAGCTTAAGTTCTCCGGTTTTCTCAATAACTCCAAGTTCTGCAAGTTTCAGGTGCCACAATTTCCAAACCTTTCTTGCGTGATTTATTATCTGTTTTGCTATTTTTGCATTGATTTGAGCTTAATAGAAGCACCTTGACATTTCTGGCTAGTTGATAGACCTCTTAGAGGTGTAGAGCAAAACCTAGGGAAAACGTATTGTGTTCGATTCTCTGCGTGTGAGTGTGGTTTGTGAAAACTGAGCCTAGATTTGTGATCCTTGTAACTTCCTCTTTCGATTGGTATACAGTTTGTTGATTTCTGGAGATTTTGAGGTTGCAGGTGGCCGGAGAGTGGTCGGAGAAGATGAGCAGAGGTCCTTCTCCGGCCGGTGAGATGTTTTAGGGTTTAATCCTCAGTTTTAATCTTGGCCGTTTGATCTTGTGCATCGTGTGGTCCTAATATTGCCAGCGCATTAAAATCCACGTGACTTGCATGTGTTTTATTTTTGACTTCAGATTGATTGAGTGTGTGTGCGCATACGTTGCATATGGTGGACTTTAGTTCTGATTCATTTGATGTGCATGCTTACTTGATGATCTCATCTTGACTTTAATCCAACGTCTGTTATTTTGCCAACGTTTAATGAAATGGTGGTCTAGCACGTGTTCTCTCATTTTTGTTTCAGATAATGGCATGTGTGTGTGTGCGTATTAATTATGGTGGGCATGCTTTGATATACGTTGGATTGTACTACCTTTCATCATGATTTAATCCAAAGGCCATGATTGATTGCCCACATTGACTGATCATGCACACTATCACACACAATCACACGCATGTTGGACTGGGTTTATGTTTGATATCTGCACCCCCATTGTCTAAGCCCAGTTTATTTTTGAACATGTATTTTACTCACGCTGCACCCCCTTCCCATTTCTTTTTATTTTTTATTTTATTTTCCATATATGTTTGATTTTCATATTTCAAAAATACCAAATGATCTTTAAAAATTAAAAAATAATTAATGTTACATCTTAGCGTGTTTAAATAATTGTTTACAATTTTTAATTCTGATTTCATGATTTTTTACACATTATTTCATATTTGCTTTCAATTTCTTTTTGAATGCTCTTATTCATTGACACTTGCATTTGCATGATTTCTTTCTCTCATCTCAAATCATATTTTTGATTTATTCTTTTTGTATTAATTAGATAACATCTTAAAGTATCTAAAAAAATTTTTGTTTGATTTTTAAAGTCATTATATCATACCTTTTGAAGTTCATCTTTGCACCTTCTTGTGATGTGTTCCAATATGACTTGGTTGATTTGTTTGAGTGTGTTTCATTTTGATTTTTGCCATGAGCTTTTGATACTTAGTTTACTTCTAATTTAGGTTGTTTAGAGCCAATTTTTATGATTTTAATATGTACTTTTGATATTTATTTAGAGCTTTACATTTGAAGCTATCTTTGTGCATATTCTTATACTTCCTTTTAGCTTACTTTCAATGAGGCACTTGTGCCACCCTTTCTTGTTTGCTTTGTGTGAGATTAGAGGTTTCATTTAGAAGATTATAGTTCTTTATTAACTCAATTATAGGTCATGTTGGTCTATACTTGCATTTGGTTTGTGTTTATGCATTTTGACTTACCTTTGTGACATGTTTTCATATCTTATCTACTCTTGTGCTTAACATGAATTGTGTTTGCATTTGGTATGCCATCTTACATGTTTCATTTGCATTTCGCCAATTATATGCTACTGCCCATATGCATTCATCAATCATTTTACATGATATGCATCTTTGATATGTAATTGTGTGCATCTTAGTGAAACTTGTTTCTCATTCTTTTCTCTTTCTCATCTCTTCTTCTTACATCATTTCATCTATGAACTACATGATGATTCATAAGTATTGTAAAACCATTCTTAAATGACATTGGTTCTGACTTTAACCTTTCATGAAGTATTAATGCACGATCACTTTGCATATCCACTCATTCTTCATCTACTTCTTTCATAATGAATTTCTTTGTGGTTTAAGGCATTGTTTGTGTGCATTTGATTTGTGTTTGATCTCATAGAATTAGAGAACATTCTTATGATGTGCATTCTGACCTTAAGTTTTCCTTAATCTTTAAGATGCTTTTACTTTGGTTCTTGACTTGTTTAAGCCTTACTTGTTCATCTTCACTTGTTTCTTCACTTGTAAATAAGTGTTCTAACCATTTCAGGGGCTAATGGTAAGTCACTTGAGTGTGGATGTGCATCCACATTCTAATTTCTTCCTTCATCTTTTAATAATTCAATTTGTGTTGTTTAAGCATTTAATAGTGCTTTGCTTTCATAATCTTCTTTCTTCCCTCTTAGAAATAACTTAACTTCCATATTGGAAGTAAGTTGCTTTCTATCTTCTTCTTTTCTTTTCTTTTAGGATTAGGTTCCTTAAACCTCATTAACCATAGGATCACCATGTATGATAACATTAAGATTGAGTCTTAGTCTCCCTCTTTAGATTTGCCTTTAGTCCTCCTTTTGAGTCTGTTCTTCTCATCTCAAAACAAAAGTAAAAAACACTTAATAAAGGTTACACGTGTATTACGCATGAGGCTTAAATGTGGGAAGTGAATAATGGGGGGGGGGGGTTCCCTTCATTCGTCTAGGATACCTAGTGTACATCCTGTTGGGGACGATATGCGACGTATTCGTTCCTATGTTGTAGACTTGGGTGCAATGCAAGTTACAAAAAACTTCAAAAACACTTCTTTCTAATCTCTTCACTCCGTCCTTAAGGATGTGTCATTTCCATTCTACCACAAACAGGTAACGCCTAAGTCTCCATACAACGAGCTGCAACACCTAACTGTTGGAATGAACACTCTGACATTTCCACTAAATACCACAAACAAAGCGACCCTCGTTGAGGGGAACTACGTCGCTCTGATTCTCATGTTCCCGATGAGATACGTAGGCAGTGGGGTAGGGCCCATTCGAGAACTTCTTTTATTTTACCTACATGTGTTTCTTGTTCTCTCTCTCTCTCTCTCTCTCCTTTCTTTTTTCCCTTTTCCTGTTCCTTTTCCTTTCCAGTAGCAGCGAAGCTGCAGTTTTCTATCACCCTTTGATTGAGACAAGCAAGCGTGGATCCCATCGGGTACGATGGACACGTGGGGGTGCTAATACCTTCCTCTCGCGTAATCGACTCCCGAACCCAGTTCTCTTAGTCGTAAGACCATGCTCTTTCCTTTCCCCCAGGTTTACGCAGTGTTTCCTTTCCCTCTCTTGGGATAAATACACATTGCTGCGACTCTGTTTCCGTGCCACTTTCGCGTTTGTACTTGGATGGAAATCCCAGGAGCGATAACTAGCGACTCTGTTGGGGAAGAACCCAGAATCTCTGGTTTCCTTAGCGAGTCAATCCTAGCGCTTGTTTGTTTCTCTTTTATTGGGTGTTTATTTTGGAGCTGTATTTTGTTGTGTTTACTATTTTACTGTATTGCTGTTTATAGTATTACTGCTTTACTATATTTATCGCATTCACTGCATTACATATCACTATTATGCTGGACTGTGCTATTGTTTTCTGTTTGGCAGGCAGGGTGTTCTGAGAGATAAGCCCACTACTTAGGCTTGAGCATACACATAGGTATTAGTGTTGGTGGACGTGTCGCTCCCGTGGTGTTTGGCCACGTCTGGGTGTTCACGAGACCTACAACTAGACGAGGTTCTATCTGGAGCTATCTGCTACTGTATGTTGGATGCAGGCCAGTAGATATTCTCTGGAGGAATTGTCGACTCTGGTGACCATTCCCGAGAACTCAGTTACGACACTCCTCCCGAGTTGTGACAGTGGCAGACCACACTTTGTGGCAAACCCATTGCACACTCTCGATCCGAGGACACAATGCTGGGAACTTGCTATAGGATTTCCTTTTTGAGGGGAATCAGTTGAGGCCTCCTCGATTGATGATGATGCCAAACTAGAAATGGTGAACGTATCATCTTTTCTCGACCTGAGAGCCCGTGATATTGAGGATCCTCACCTTTCTAGTACCCACATGTGAGAGGGACGGGTTGTTTACAGGTTTGCAGGTAACCTTGACTTTCAACATACCTGGTACACTGGATTTCTTATCAGTATGGTTTATCTGTGTGGTTACTCTGTTGTTCTGGAATTTTGGAGAACTTGAGCCTTGAATTTATGCAACTATTACAGTCCAGCACATACACGTGGCACTTTGATCACATGCCCTGCATTGCATCTTTTTCTCTAACATTCATATTTTTTCATTTTCCAGGTAGTATCTGATTTTGATTCTAGTCAAAGGGCAGTCATAGGGATGGACACCAAGAAGGGTAGGAAGAATATAATTGTGTACAAGTTCCCGAAGCTTATCCTGGGTCAGATTTGTAGATTACAAGAGATGGCCAATCCAGAAGTGTTAGGAATGTTCAGAGAGAAGTATGGTTGGATCCTATCCTTTGTTCGTAACATCAGTGAATATGAATATAATGGTTTGCACACCTTGATGCAGTTCTATGATCCGTCCCTAAGATGCTTTGTGTTGACAAATTATGTTTTGGTTCCCACTCTGGAGGAGTATTCTAACATCCTGGTAATTTCCATCAAAGAAGGTGTTCCTTTCTGTGGGGTCGAAGGCAGATCTTGATTTCCAAGCTGTGGCTGGTGCTCTTTATTTGAGCAAGTCGACTTTGGAAGCTAATATTTATGGCAAGGGAAAGGTTCGTGGCTATCACCTATCATACTTGGCGAACAAGGCTCAAGAGGCAGCAAAGGAAGAGAAGTGGAATGTCTTCAATGCAGTGTTGGCTCTCTGTGTATATGGTATTGTCCTGTTGCTGAATGAGCTTGATTTTGTTAACACGGATGCTATCAAGATATTTGTAACTCAGAATCCGGTGCCGACCTTATTAGGAGATCTCCATTATGCTTTATACAACAGGAACGAGAAGAAACGAGGTGGGACAGTTCATTATTGTGCACCCCTTTTCTATAAGTGGTTTGCCAATCGTCTACCCCAGTCAGGTGCTTTCAAGGATAATAAGGGTTCCCTGAAATGGAGTCAATGTTTGATGGGCCTAGATGCTAAGGATATTGTTTGGGTGAATCACGGAGTGCTGGGTAAAGACATTTTGCACAATTGTGGTGAATACCCTAATGTGCCATTGATAGGGAGAAAAGGAAGTATTAACTATAACCCTTCCTTGGCTATCCGGCAGTTTGGGTATGCCCTAAGAAGTCCCCTGGTTGAAAAGGAGTTGGAAGAGTCTATGTATTTTCACATGGCTGACGATGGATTAGATGTGGCACATAAAGCTTCCAAAGCATGGCTCAGTAAACAGAAGAGAGGGAAAACCATTTGGGGTTTGCCTAACAATCAAACATTCCCTCCATATGAGCAATGGATAAAGAAGAGGGTCGAAGAGTACTATTTACCTTTTGATTAGGCGCCTCCCTTGTATCCCAAAGTGATAGAGGAAAGAATCACCGTACCAATTGAAGAATTCAATAAGCAGCGAAAAGTGGTGCAAGATTTGAGAGAGGAAAATGCTGGTATGAGTAGTAGGCTTCAGGGCGCTTTACATGACAACTTGGAGTTGAAATGGAAGGTCCAAGATTTGACAGAGCGTTTGGAATAAAGGGAGAAGGATCTTGATGACAGAGCTCAGCATTGTAGAAAGATCAGTATGACCGCTGAATCATCCAGCAAAGCCTACAGGGAAACCAAAAAGCTCTTGGCCAAAACTGAAGACAAGCTTGCCACGTATAAGGATATGTGGGAAGAGCTTAAGATTGAGAATGGGGAGTTAAAAGAAGAGCTTCAAATAATGAAGGAAAATAGGAATCACTTCTCTGGTAAGTGGAAGGAATCCCAGAAAGAAATTGAAGAGCTCAAGCTGCAAGTGGGAGTCAAGAAGTCAAGGCGCGAAGGCAACGAGGTTGAAGAACACATTACTAGGCTGAATCAGGATGTCGAGAAGAGAAACAGACTGATCAAGGGGTTGCTAGAGAAACCTACTCATCCAGACACTGTGAACCTTCTTGAAGAGATTGAAGCCAGTTTATTTGGAATTGATGTGTAGTAATTCTGTTGTTTGTATTTTGCTATGATTACCATCAGGATTGTTGATGGAATCACTTTTGATTGTATTGAACCTATCTGTTTGTTGTCTTATGATATGATATTACAATATTTAGTTCAGCCGTATCTGTCTCTACAGCTCTTAGTTTTCGAAAGGTGTCTTCATTTGTTTGATTCTGCAATATTTCTGGATTCGGATTTATTTTCCGATATTGGGTCCGATCCCTTGCCCGATTTCAAAGCTGGAATCCAAGCAGATATGCCTGGGAAATGTTTAAATAGGATTGTTTGCAGTTTTGCATTTGCATCCTCATAATCATAAGCATTTTTGCATAGCAGGTACTTGCTCCGGTCTTTCTAACCATTATTCAGTTTCAGGCATTATAGCTGAGAATCACATCCACCGATACTCAACTCGAAGAAATCAAGCAAGGTTATGGATCAAATGCAGAATGATTTGGCTGAGATGAGGGTACGCATGGACCAATTCATGGCCCTCATGACTGGCATGGCACAGACTTAAGAGAGATTGAGACTTCTGGTCGAGCGTCCAGAGAACACGCCTGAAGGTAATCAGGTTGACAATTTATAGACAAGGGGCACTCCTCCTCCTGTTGGCAATCCTCCTCCTGTTGGTAATCTGGGTAATGGAAATGGCAGAAATGTTGGTGGTAATCAGGAAGATGTTCAGGAAGACCAATTCACCCTGCTGGATGCTGATATGGGTAATCCTGGTGACAGAAGGTATGATAAGCTGGCTGAGAAGATCCGGCCTATAGAGCCCAAGAATTCTCTGGGCATTGATGTTACTAATCTGGGTTTGATACCAGGAGTTAGAATTCCTCCAAAGTTCAAGCCTACCACTTTTGACAAATATCACGGCAATACATGTCCCCAGACACATATTCAGGCTTATTTTGGGAGAATCTTAGCCCATACTGATGATGAGAAGTTATGGATGCATTACTTTCAAGACAGTTTGGCCGGAGCTTCACTGACGTGGTATATGAAATTGAACAGAGCTGTTGTGAGAAGCTGGAAGGATCTGGCCAAAGCGTTCCTAAAGCAGTACCAGTATAATATCGACATGGCTCCCAACCGCACTCAACTGCAAGGGTTGTCATAGAATACTAAGGAAAGTTTCAAGGAATACGCTCAAAGGTGGAGGGAAATGGCTGCCCAAGTTCAACCTCCTTTGCTGGATAGAGAAATGGCAGATATGTTTATGGGCACCCTGCAAGGGGCATTTCTTGAAAGATTGGCTGCTTGTCCATCAACCGGATTTTCTGATATCGTGATTGCTGGAGAAAGGATCGAGAGTCTGTTGAAACTTGGGAAGATCCAAGATGTAACTGGGGTTGGCTCTTCTGGAATAAAGAAACCCTTTGCTAGTGGTCAAAAAAGGAGAGAAGGTGATACAAATACTATGTATAGAGGACGGTGAAGAGGACCTTCTCAGGCTTATCACCAGGTAGGTGCAGTAACAATCCCAACACCATCTGTTCAGCAACAACAACCACAACAGCAGGCTCAGCAGCAACAGCAGCAACCTCCTTGCCAACAAAGGTCTAGGCAGAGGGACTGTAAGATTGACCCTCTCCCTATGACTTATTCAGCGTTGTTACCTCAGTTACTGCAACTGAAGTTGGTTGAACTTTGTACTATGAGACCTCCTGCCGCTGGCAACTTGCCACCTAATTTTGATGTTAACGCTCGTTGTGATTTCCACTCAGGTGCTCAGGGGCATACCACTGAAAAGTGTTGGGCATTTCAGAATAAGGTGCAAGACTTGATCGATGCTAAAGCCACCAATTTCTCGCTGCCTCCTAATGTTATCCAGAACTCCATGCCTAATTATGGTGTGGCAGATGTGCACGCTATTGAGGATGGAAAGAGATTGAACTTGGTGGCAGACATCAATCATGTGAAGACTTCTTTGCTAGTGGTGAAGGATCCTTTGTTGAAGGGGAAGGTGTTCCCGGGTTGTGATCAAGATTGTTCTGAATGTATGGGCCAAGAGAATGGCTGTGATAAATTGAGAGTCAGTTTGCAGAGTCTGATTAATGAGGGTCGTCTACAGTTTGACCAGGTTGTGAAAGATACTGATGAAGTATCAACTGTGACCATTTATTATACTCCCACTGAAATTCAGGTGCCTGCAAGTACAACTCCTGTGGCAAGTGTGGTACAAGGAAGACCCAGTCCTGTTACGATCACGGTGCCAGGACCAATTTTGTTTACATCTACGAAAGCAATCCCATGGCACTATGGGGCAGACGTGTACTATGAAGGGAAAAATCAGGAAGTCGGGACATCAGCCAGTTCAAATATTGATAATGTGGGTGGTGTAGGTGGCTTTGCTAGGAGCAGAAGGTTGTTTGCTCCCCAAACTTTGCGCAGTGATAAAGAAGTTGAGCCTGCGGCAAAAGTTAAAGGAAAACAGGTGGCTGAGAGTGTGCCTGTGCCTGAAACAGAGACCAAGATTACCTTTGACAACGAGGTAGAAGAGTTTATGAGGATAATAAAGAAAAGTGATTATAAAATTGTTGATCAATTAAACCAGACGCCCTCGAAGATCTTAATTTTGTCATTGTTGATGTGTTTTGATGCGCACCGAGAAGCTTTGCTGAAAGTGTTGAAGAGAGCCTATGTTCCACAAGAAATTACCGTCAATCAGCTTGAGGGTGTGATTTCTAATGTTAATGTCAGCCACGGATTGGGTTTCACAAGCAGAGATTTGACGTCTGAAGGTAGAAACCACAACAAAGCTTAGCACATTATAATGGAGTGTAGGGGTGCAGTGTTGTCTCACGTGTTGGTAGAAACTGGTTCCTCGCTCAATGTCTTGCCTAAGAAGACGCTTATGAAGCTAGAGGTTGATGGTTTGATTTTAAGGCCAAGTGATTTAGTTGTCAGAGCGTTCGATGGGACGAAAAGATCTGTATTTGGTGAGGTGGAATTACCTGTGCAAATTGGACCGCAAGTGTTCAAATCTACATTCCACGTGATGGATATACAACTTTCTTATAGCTGCTTATTAGGCCGCCCTTGGATTCATGCGGCCGGGGCTGTTACATCCACCTTACACTAGAAGCTGAAATAGTTCGAGGGACAAGTAGTGACCGTGTGTGGTGAAGAGGACATTTTTGTCAGTCATTTGTCCACGTTCAAGTATGTTGAGATGGATGGGGAAATTCATGAAATGCTTTGCCAGTCGTGTGAAGCGGTGAATATTGATAAAGTGTCTGAATCTTCCCTTACTCCAGATAGAGCCGACATGTCCATTTCGTCCTATAAGCAAGCTGTCGAGGCTGTTAGAGCAGGTAATGCCCAAGGTTGGGGCATGCTGGTAGAGACACCAATGAAGGAGGACAAGTTTGGTATTGGCTATCAACCCTCTATGGATTCGGTTGAAACATACAGTGGGCCCATCACTTTCAGCAGTGGGGGGATCATTTACCCAGATCAGTCTTGTGCAGCTACAGAAGACGGCGTTGACAGTGACTGTGACTTGGACAACTGGGTACGCCCACGTGCTCCGGGACAACATTTGTAGAATTGGTCCGTTGAAGAAGTCATTCAAGTTACTCTTCAAACAGAGTAATTTTCTTTGTTTTTCTAACCATAATGCATGTTAAAATCTTGCGCTCTGCCCAAGGCGTATAGATTCATTTGTAGGGCCACTTGTTTTCATTTGCAATTTTAATCATCAATAAAGGACGTTTTGCACTCAAATTTTGTTCCCTGTCTTTCATTTTTATTTTTGCACAAAAATAATAAAATGGCAATGTTTCATTTCTTTTTGTTTTAAAATAAATTCTAAAATAAAGCATGAACCCGTTCGTGCAAACTTGATCCTTCGGATTCCATTGATAACGGTTCTACTATGGCTATGTATGACTTTGACAAACCGATTTATCAAGCCGAAGAAGGGGATGAGAAGGGCTGTGAACTCCCTTAGGAACTGGCCAGATTGTTAAAACAAGAGGAAAGGGTCATTCAGCCTCATCAAGAGACCATAGAGATCATCAATATTGGTACCGAGGATGCTAAGAAAGAGATCAAGATTGGCGCCAGCCTGCAAGCAGATGTGAAGAAAGCTTTGACTGAGATGTTGTGTGAATATGTTGATATCTTCGCCTGGTCGTATCAAGACATGCCAGGGTTGGATACTGATATTGTTGTACACAGGCTTCCATTGAGAGAAGAATGCCTGCCAGTCAAGCAGAAACTTCGTCGGACTCATCCCGATATGGCCATAAAGATCAAAGAAGAAGTTCAGAAGCAGTGGGATGCAGGGTTTCTTGCTGTGACTAATTATCCTCCCTGGGTAGCCAACATCGTGCCGGTACCGAAGAAGGACAGAAAAGTTAGACTGTGTGTGGATTATCGAGATCTTAACAAAGCTAGCCTGAAAGATGATTTTCCACTACCCCACATCGATGTGCTGGTTGACAATACAACTCAGTTTTCAGTGTTCTCGTTTATGGACGGTTTCTCCGGGTACAACCAGATTAAGATGGCACCTGAGGATATAGAGAAGACCACGTTCATTACCCCACGGGGTACCTACTATTATAAGGTGATGCCTTTTGGGTTGAAAAACGCAGGGCCAACGTATCAGCGGGCAATGGTAACATTATTCCACGACTTGATTCACAAAGAGATTGAATGTTATGTGGATAACATGATTGCCAAGTCGCGAACGAAAGAGGAACATCTGATTAACTTGAAAAAGTTGTTTGAAAGGTTGAGAAAGTTTCGTTTAAGGTTGAATCCGAACAAGTGCACTTTTGGGGTGCGTTCTGGAAAGTTGCTGGGTTTCATTGTGAGTGAAAAAGGGATTGAGGTCGATCCTGCCAAAGTGAAAGCAATACAAGACATGCCTGAACCGAGAACAGAGAAAGAAGTTCGTGGTTTTCTGGGTAGATTGAACTACATTGCAAGGTTCATATCTCACCTAACAGCCACGTGCGAACCAATATTCAGACTGCTAAGAAAAGATCAAACGGTCAGGTGGAATGATGATTGCCAATTGGCATTCGATAAAATAAAAGAATACTTCCAAGAACCTCCAATTCTCATGCCTCCAGTTTCGGGAAGACCTTTGATAATGTATTTGATAGTGCTTGAAGGTTCTATGGGTTGTGTTCTCGGTCAACACGACGAGACAAGTAGGAAGGAGCATGCTATATACTACCAGAGCAAAAAATTCAATGACTGCGAGTCCCGATACTCAGTGCTTGAGAAGACATGCTGTGCACTTGCATGGGCTGCTAAGCGATTGAGGCAGTATATGATCAGGCACACAACCTTGTTGATTTGAAAAATGGATCCTATCAAATACATTTTCGAGAAACCAGCACTAACAGACAGAGTTGCACGGTGGCAAATGGTTTTGACAGAATATGATATCCAGTATACTTCTCAAAAGGCCATCAAAGGAAGTATCTTGTCAGACTATCTTGCGCAACAACCGATTGATGATTACCAACCCATGAAGTTTGATTTCCCTGATGAGGACATCATGTTTCTCAAAGCTAAAGATTGCGAGGAACCACTCCCGGAGGAGGGGCCAGACCCTGAATCCAAATGGAGTTTGATGTTTGATGGGGCCGTCAACATGAATGGGTGCAGAGTTGGAGCAGTTCTTATCACGCCGGAAGGTGTTCATATGCCTTTCACTGCCCGAGTAACTTTCGGGTGCACCAACAATGAAGCAGAGTATGAAGCTTGTATAATGGGGATTGAGGAGGCGATTAATTTGCGAATTAAGACCCTTGATATCTTCGGTGATTCAGCTTTGGTAATCAATCAAGTGAAAGGGAGTTGGTACACGCACCAAGCGAATCTGGTTCCATATAGAGATTATACGAGGAGATTGCTGACATTTTTCACAACAGTGAAGCTGTACCATATTCCTCGAGATGAGAATAAGTTTGTTGATGCCTTGGCCACATTGTCTTCTATGATCAAAGTGCAAAGATGGAACCATGTACCTAAGATTGAAGTGTCTCGTCTTGATAGATCTGCATTTGTGTTTGTTGTTGATGCAATGTATGATGACAAGCCATGGTTTCATGACATCAAGTGTTTCTTGAAGAGTCAAGAGTACCCGACTGGGGCATCTACCAAAGATAAGAAGAGCTTGAGAAGGTTGTCTGGTAGCTTCTTCTTGAATCAGGATGACGTGCTGTACAAACGGAATTTTAACATGGTTCTGCTCAAATGCGTGGATAGACACGAAGCAGACTTGTTGATGCAGGAAGTACATGAAGGCTCTTTCGGTACCCATGCCAGAGGACACGCAATGGCAAAGAAATTATTGAGGTCGGGGTATTATTGGTTGACAATGGAAGTAGATTGTTACAAGTACGCCCGCAAGTGTCCCAAATGCCAGATTTATGTAGACAAAGTGCACGTTCCTCCAAATCCGTTGAGTGTTATGTCCTCTCCTTGGCCCTTTGCAATGTGGGGTATTGACATGATCGGAAAGATTGAGCCTACTGCTTCAAACGGCCATCGTTTCATATTGGTCGCCATTTATTATTTCACAAAATGGGTTGAAGCAGCATCTTATGCCAATGTCACTAAGCAAGTGGTAGCTCGTTTCTTGAAACGGGATATCCTTTGTCGCCATGGAGTGCCCGAGAGGATCATTACTGATAATGGTTCTAATCTGAACAACAAAATGATGGCTGAGCTTTGCCGGGACTTCAAAATTGAGCATCACAATTCTTCTCCGTATCGCCCGAAGATGAATGGCGCTGTGGAGGCGGCCAACAAGAATATTAAGAAGATTATGCAGAAAATGGTTGTCACATATAAAGATTGGCATGAGATGTTACCATTTGCTTTGCATGGGTACCGAACGCCAGTACGCACGTCCACTGGGGCAACACCATTCTCACTTGTATACGATATGGAGGCAGTACTACCGGTTGAAGTTGAGATTCCATCCCTCAGAGTCATGATGGATGTCAAGTTAGACGAAGCTGAATGGGTTCATGCCAGATTTAATCAGTTGAGCCTTATTGAAAAGAAATGACTGGTAGCTGTGTGTCATGGGTAGTTATACCAGCGGAGGATGAAGCAGACATTCGACCAAAAGGTGCGTCTTTGGGTTTACAAAGTGGGAGATGTGGTACTCAAAAGGATCCTTCCTCCTAGTACAGATCACAGGGGCAAATGGAATCCCACCTATGAAGGTCTATTCGTGGTTAAGAAGGTCTTCTCGGGCGGAGCCTTATTACTTACAACCATGGACGGTGAAGACTTTTCATCCCCCGTCAACTCAGACGTAGTCAAAAAATACTTCGCATAAATAGACCCGCTGGACAAAAAAAAAGAAAAGTCCAGGCAAAAAAGGGCATCCCTGTGAACCACAAAAACATAACAAAAGGGTTCGGGCAAAAATTAGGGATATAAAATAAAAAATGGTACACCCGGTGAGTTGAAAATCCGCAAGGACAACTCGGGCAAAAAAGGGTATCCCGATGGGCTGAAAACCCGAAAGGGCGGTCCATGCAAAAGAGGGATTTAAGCGAATGACTACGGTCTGAGTTATCTGTACTCCATCACCGTTTCGGCAACTGACTTTCCAAAGGGTAGGAATCATCCTAATCACTCCTCAGAAGGCAAGGTCGGGGAGTCTTGAAGACATACTGGCCATAGTGGAATTGAAACTCAGTGGAATGCCGTTTTCACATTGCCATTAGGATAGTTTCTTTTCTCAATTTTCAGCAATCTCCTCTTTCTAGGGTTTGCTTCCCAATTGTACTTGCATATTCTGGGCCTTTTCAATCAATAAATTGAATTTCAGTCAAAAGCTTCTTATTTTGTTTTTACTGCTTTATTTGCAAAAACGTCCGAATTTTTGATAAAACATTGCACTTGAAAACACCGTGGTCTTGCAAATAACATGCGCAGAAAAACATTTAAAATCACCTTGAATGTTGAGTACTCCTGGATGGTGGATTCAAACCACGCAATATCCTGGGGCATGTGTGCATATCCCTTTGTTGCAGGTAACAGGTACAAGTATTCCAAGAGCATGGATCGTGTCTTCTAGACGAGGAATCATTTATTCCCATACAGAATACTGAGGCAGTCAAGTTCAAGAAGGGTCCCCACGTCACCTTTTGTCACAACGTTTACTGATAGAGCCCATCATTCGGCCGACGGTCGCTCACGACGATTCGATATCGACAAGTTAATACCAACTGGGTAGTGTTGCATCTTATTAAGTCGATTCTCCAATTCAGTACTTCCAACAGCTACAAGCTTTTCTGTGTCGATAACGGTTGTGAATTCCACAGTAGAGAGGTCTCGCCGTTAATGTTCAAGCCTCAACGAGTGTCCAGGAGTTTGAAGATACCAAGTCTTCTGTAAAATCCTCTTGGGACAATTTTTTCAAATTTACTGCGTAATCTGGAGCAAAAGCAAGTTGTTGACCCTCCCAAACATGGGGCGTCATGAAGTTCCCCGACAAGGGAAGTCCTAGATCTATTATCTCCAGTAGAGTGACCTCTCAAGTCTCAGCATCTGCCCAAGAATTTGAAGATATGTGGTCTTCTGTAAAATCCTCTTAAGAGACATCCCCAGCGAGAGACGTTTTGAAGCGGTTTTCCCCAGCAAATTTGTTGTTAACTCATTATCCCCAGTGGAGTCGTCAAGCAGAAGGTTTGCCTAGCATGGGACATTGTGGCACTTATCCTAAGCTCGATAGTTTTGTTCCTCAGCAGATTACCGTACATTTTCTTGGTGTTTCCCAGCAGATCTTTAGGGACTCTTTCTCAGTATGTTGCAACGGAATGTCTTCTAACCAGGATTTATGTATCCCTGACAGAGTAATTCCGGTCCCCAGTAAGATCGTGTCTCTGGTAGTTGTATTCCCCATAGAGTTCAGCATTGAATCCTGTCAACAATACTCCCCAGCTGAGTTATTTTTCTTCTCTGCAGATGTTTAGCAGGTCAACAAAATCTCCTCCTTAGTAGAGTGTTAGCAGATTCTCCTCGGATTTGATGGATCCCCACGTAGAGTTTTAATGACTTGCCTTCTTCAGTAGAGTGTTATTAAATTCTTTCCCCAGCCGAGTTAGAAAATTCTTATCCCCAGCGGAGTTGCTATGACCAGAATTCGTCCCCAGTCAGATGAAGTAATTTCTGGCAGAGACATCACTCTCTTACATCTCAAAGTCCAATTTATTTTTGGCAAGCGTGACAATTCGAAGCAAACAGATTGTTCATTCATTCTCCAACAGAGATACCATCCTTTTAGGAGTCTCTAAAATCAAATCATTGATCATTGTTCCTCAGCAGAGTCAGCAGGGATGTTTGATGTGCAGAACGTTATCCAGTATTGGAGTTTCAGCAAAGTCCAACCGTAGATTAGCAAAAGTCCATCCAAGGGTGGCAAAGCAAGGCAAAGTCCAACCGTAGATTGGTAAAAGTCCATCCGTAGTGTGGCAAGTCAGTAGTCGTCTGACTCCATTCAAAAAGACAGTTGCAAGTCCAACAGTAGATTGGCAGAAGTCCACCCGCAGTGTGGCAAGCCACTAGTTGTCTGGCATCGCTCCAAAAGACATTGTTAAAGTCCACCCGCAGTGTGGCATCGCTCCAAAGGACATTGTTAAAGTCCACCCGCAGTGCGGCAAGCCAGTTGCCATCTGGCGTCGTTCCAAAAGACATTCTTAAAGTCCACCCGTAGCGTGGCAAGCCAGTAGTCGTCTGGCGTCGTACAAAAGACGTTGCTAAAGTTCACCAGTAGTGTGGCAGGCCAGTAGTCATCTGGCGTTGTTCTAAAAGACATCTCTCCAGTGTTATTCTTCTCATCAGATTTTTATTCAAGAAGAGTTCATTTGGTTGAGTTTATATCCCTTTTCTTCTTCTCTACAGAGTGCAAATTTTCTGGTTATTTTTGGTATTCAATCCCTCCATACCTTGAGAGTATGACAGCAATCGCTATCATCCATTCAGGTCTACAGTGATTGAATAGGGGCAGCTGTAATACCCAAAAATTTGCCCTCTCATTTCTTCATATCATTTAGCATGAGCTTTCATTCCATTGCATTGCATTCAAGCATAGAAAAATAAAACATTAAGCATTTAGCATTGCATCTTGCATAAGGGCATGTGATCAGCTGTTCCTCAAAGGTGTGGATCATCCAAAGCAAGAGAATAAGAGCCAAGGGTTTCTCAACAAGCCTCAAGGGTCTATTACATCATATATCATCCCAATTGATCCCACAAGTCATTGAAAGAAGGGAAACCATCAAGAATATTGGGCAATGCATCACCTCCTATCAAAAAACAGTCAAAATTAGGGTTTTGGATTCAAGGGGTCTCCTGATGAAATTTTGATTCAAACTTGATCTCATTGTTTTCTACATGTTAGTAAGTGTCTAAGGATGAAAGATGGGCCATTGATTCATTTCAGAAGAGGTTCAATTGATCAGTTGCTTGATATTCAAGAAATTAGGGAAAAAGTCAACTGTATAGTGAAAAAAGTCAACTCCTGACTTTTTAAGATCAAAATCATAAAATTCAAGTTATATATGTTCATTGGACAAGATTTCATCAAGAAATGATGAAGGAATCATGAAAAATCAAGAAGTTACAAAATTGCCAAAAATAGAAACTTTAGGGTTTCCAAAAATGGTAAGTTTGGACCATTTTGCACTACACTTTGAGGCTCTCTTTCGCCAAGATAAAAGCTCCAAACCTCAGGCCCAAGTTGAGCCAATTAAAGTTCATGTTCTAAGCTTCAAATCCATACAAAGAACTCTTCCATTGGATCAAAATTGAGGGAGTTATGGTCAATCAAAGTTGGGTAAAATCAAGGCAAAAACCAAGTCATGACCAAGCAAGACCAGGCCCATGCGCCATAATTTTGACAAACACATGGTGTGCCAAATGTCTAGCCATTTTTATCCATCAAGGAAGCTTCAAATGGAAAACTTTCCAACATCAAAGTTGTTTCTTTCCATGCCCTCTACAATGTTCATGTTGGACATTTTTTAATTTGAGCAAGTTATGAGATAGTTATGATGGTCCCAAGTTGGTGTGATCATGCTGAATCTCATAGGCCATTTTGCCATGCCATGCCTTATCCTACCATGCCCATGAACACAGATTAGATCTCTCTTATTTCAAGTCATTTTCAAAGATGTTAAAGGCCTCAATTCAATTTGATTTTAACTACAACATTGTTCTATCATGTTCCATCTTTCCATAGCCATCAAAAGCTCATGATTTCATGTCTTGTACATAGATAAATTCATCTCTAAACATCCATGATTTCTACTATGTGTTGTAGTTCCAAGATTGGAATGTTGTGCATTGTTGTTATTAACTCACACCAGCCACGCATGCTTCATGAATGAATCAGTCCACTTCTTTTCCTCATTAAGTCAAACACTTCCTACATACTATGTACTTCCCATGTTGCGTCATACACAGAAGAAGAAAAACAAAAGCTTGTTGTGTAAGTTTCTGCAAAGGTCAGAGCTACATCATCACCATTCTTTTCTCCACCTCACCATATGCACCATGAACACACCACACTATATCACAACCAAAGCTAACTCGCCCTAACTAACTTGACTCAGTTAGTTAGAGGCAGCTCAGTTAACTCAACTTGAACTCATTTAACTCACCCAATTAACCTTGGTTAAAGCTACTAAACTCAACATATAAATTCAAAACTCTTCACAAATTCATTCTAACTTTCATTTTCCACTCTCACTCGAGAAAACTCACTCAGATTCTCTCTGCTCTCTCTCTGATTTCACACAACCTCAACAATCTTCATCCACATTTCATCTTCATCATCATCATTGTTTCATTTCTGATCAAGAACACTCAAGAACAACTTCATCTCTTCAAGCTCAACATCACTGCAGTCATCAATTCTCTTCTTATACTCAAGAATCAATAGCATTTATTTTTCTTAAAAGTTGAAGTTCAACAAGTTCAAGAGCTCAAGTTCTCTGGTTTTCTCAATAACTCCAAGTTCTGCAAGTTTCAGGTGCCACAATTTCCAAACCTTTCTTGCGTGATTTCTTATCTGTTTTGCTATTTTTGCATTGATTTAAGCTTAATAGAAGCACCTTGACATTTCTGGCTAGTTGATAGACCTCTTCGAGGTGTAGAGCAAAACCTAGGGCAAACTTATTGTGTTCGATTCTCTGCGCTAGGTGTGGTTTGTGAAAACTGAGCCTAGATTTATGATCCTTGTAACTTCCTCTTTTGATTGGTATACGGTTTGTTGATTTCTGGAGATTTTGAGGTTGCAGGTGGCCGGAGAGTGGCCGGAGAAGATGACCGGAGGTCCTTCTCCGGCCGGTGAGATGTTTTAGGGTTTAATCCTCAGTTTTATTCTTGGCCGTTTGATCTTGTGCATCGTGTGGTCCTAATATTGCCAACGCATTAAAATCCACGTGACTTATATGTGTTTTATTTTTGACTTCAGATTGATTGAGTGTGCGTGCGTATACGTTGCATATGGTGAACTTTAGTTCTGATTCATTTGATGTGCATGCTTACTTGATGATCTCATCTTGACTTTAATCCAACGTCTATTATTTTGCCAACACATTAATGAAATGGTGGTCTAGCACGTGTTCTCTCTTTTTTTTTCCAGATAATGGCATGTGTGTGTGCGTATTAATTATGGTGGGCATGTTTGATATACGTTGGATTGTACTACCTTTCATCATGATTTAATACAAAGGCCATGATTGATTGGCCATATTGACTGATCATGCACACTATCACACACAATCACACGCATGTTGGACTGGGTTTATGTTTGATATCTGCACCCCCATTGTCTGAGCCCAGTTTATTTTTGAACATGTATTTTACTCACGTTGCACCCCTCTTCCCATTTATTTTTATTTTTTATTTTCTTTTCCAAATATGTTTGATTTTCATATTTCAAAAATACCAAATGATCTCTAAAAATTACAAAATAATTCATGTGACATCTTAGCATGTTCAAATAATTGTTTGCAATTTTTAATTCTGATTTCATGATTTTTTACAGATTATTTCATATTTGCTTTCAATTTCTTTTTGAATGCTCTTATTCATTGACACTTGCATTTGCATGATTTCTTTCTCTCATCTCACATCATATTTTTAATTCATTCTTTTTGTATTGATTAGATAACATCTTAAAGTGTCTAAAAAAATTTTTGTTTGATTTTTAAAGTCAATATATCAAACCTTTTGATGTTCATCTTTGCACCTTCTTGTGATGTGTTCCAATATGACTTGGTTGATTTGTTTGAGTATGTTTCATTTTGATTTTAGCCATGAGCTTTTGATACATGATTTGCTTCTGATTTAGGTTGTTTAGAACCAATTTTTATGATTTTAATATGTACCTTTGATATTTGTTTAGAGCTTTACATTTGAAGCTATCTTTGTGCATATTCTTATACTTCCTTTTAGCTTACTTTCAATGAGGCACTTTCAATGATTATAGTTCTTTATTAACTCAATTATAGGTCATGTTGGTCTATTCTTGCATTTGGTTTGTGTTTATGCATTTTGACTTACCTTTGTGACATGTTTTCATATCTTATCTACTCTTGTGCATAACATGAATTGTGTTTGCATTTGGTATGCCATCTTACATGTTTCATTTGCATTTCACCAATGATATGCTACTGCCCATATGCATTCATCAATCATTTTACATGACATGCATCTTTGATATGTAATTGTGTGCATCTTAGTGAAACTTGTTTCTCATTCTTTTCTCTTTCTCATCTCTTCTTCTTACATCATTTCATCTATGAACTACATGATGATTCATAAGTATTGTAAAACCATTCTTAAATGAAATTGGTTCTGACTTTAACCTTTCATGAAGCATTAATGAATTATCACTTTGCATATCCACTCATTCTTCATCTACTTCTTTCATAATGAATTTCTTTGTGGTTTAAGGCATTGTTTGTGTGCATTTGATTTGTGTTTGATATCATAGCATTAGAGAACATTCTTATGATGTGCATTCTGACCTTAAGTTTTCCTTAATCTTTAAGATGCTTTTACTTTGGTTCTTGACTTGTTTAAGCCTTACTTGTTCATCTTCACTTGTTTCATCACTTGTAAATAATTGTTCTAACCATTTCAGGGGCTAATGGTAAGTCACTTGAGTGTGGATGTGCATTCACATTCTAATTTCTTCCTTTATCTTTTAATCAGTCAATTTGTGTTGTTTAAGCATTTAATGGTGCTTTGCTTTCATAATCTTCTTTTTTCCTTCTTAGAAATAACTTAACTTCCATCTTGGAAGTAAGTTGCTTTCTATCTTCTTCTTTTCTTTTCTTTTAGGATTAGGTTCCTTAAACCTCATTAACCATAGGATCACCATGTATGATAACATTAAGATTGAGTCTTAGTCTCCCTCTTTAGTTTTACCTTTACTCCTCCTTTTGAGTCTCTTCTTCTCATCTCAAAACAAAAGTAAAAAACACTTAATAAAGGTTAAACGTGTATTGCGCATGAGCCTTAAATGTGGGAAGTGAATAATGGGGGGGGGGGGGGTTCCCTTCATTCTTCTAGGATACCTAGTGTACGTCCTGTTGGGGATGATACGCGACATATTCGTTCCTATGTTGTAGACTTGGGTGCAATGCAAGTTACAAACAGCTTCAAAAACACTTCTTTCTAAAAAACTTCAAACAAACAATAACGTCTTTCCTTCAGAGGAACTTCGTCTTTCTGAAAAGCACAAACAAAGCGACCCTCGTTGAGGGGAACTACGTCGGTCTAATTCTCATGTTCCCGATGAGATACGTAGGCAGTGGGGTAGGGCCCATTCGAGCACTTCTTTAATTTTCCCTACATTTGTTCCTTGTTCTCTCTCTCCTTTCTTTTTTCCCTTTTCCTGTTCCTTTTCCTTTCCAGTAGCAGCGAAGCACCAGTTTTCTATCACCCTTTTATCGAGACAAGCAAGTGTGGATCCCATCAGGTATGATGGATGCATGGGGGTGCTAATACCTTCCTCTCACGTAATCGACTCCCGAACCCAGTTCTCTTGGTCGCAAGACCATGCTCTTTCCTTTCCCTCAGGTTTACGCAGTGTTTCCTTTCCCTCTCTTAGGATAAATACACATTGCTGGCGACTCTGTTTCCGTGCCACTTTCACGTTTGTACTTGGATGGAAATCCCTGGAGCGACAATATGTTGTGTTTGAACCAATTTTCCATGTAATTCTTCCCTATACCATGAGGTAGCATAGAAAATGCAAATATAGGCCTATTTCAAAACCACCATCGGGTTTTAAAATAGGGACCTCATCTGAAAAAATCATGACCACCATTGGATTCCTTGGGAAGTTCTAGGCCAGATGCATATAAAATTTTGTCCCAATCCATGGAGAAATGAGAAAGTTAGAGGCTTCACGTAAATGGCCCAAAAGCTGGCCTTGCCTTGCCTTGCCCAGGCCTAAAACAAGGCATCCCTTATGTATTTATGGGGTTGCTTTGATACACGGATGTATCACCACCCCAGTGGTAGAAGGCGCGCGCTGTAACTTGGAGGTCTGGGGTTCGAATCCCCTTGCCCCAGACCCCTTTTTTTTACCACTTTTTCCATTTTTTTAAATTATTTATCATATAATTTTAAATGATTTGAAAAATTAATTTCTCTCTCTTTTTTAATTATTTTTGATTGGTTCGTTTTGCAAAAAATCACAAAAATGCTAAAATATTTTATTTCACAAAAAAATCAAATTTATATTATTTATTTAATATAGTTGATATTTTTGTAAATAAATTCATTTTTATTGTTTTTTAAACATTTCAAAAATGAATATTCATCTTGAAAATCAAAATCAAATGAGTCCTAAATCATCTTGTGATTAAAACCTCATTTTTCAAACCTTAATAAAAAATCACAAGTAGTTTATTTAGACTTATTTGTTATTTTTGTCATTTTTCATTTTATTAAAAGGTTTACTTTTAAAAGAAAATGAAATTAGGGTTTCTTTGGTTCTTGATCTTTATCAAACCTTTTTAAACATTCTTTTGGGCCTCTTGATAGAGTGTAAGTCCCATCCCTTTGTAAATAAACATTTTTTGGGCCTCACACATTGTATAAGTCCCTCTGTATATTTTCAAAAGTTCGGCGGGATCGTCGCCTTTGTAACAAAATCAACTGGGCTTCTTCTTGAGCTATAAGACCCACCTTTATTCATTTTCAAACTTTTCGGGCCTCTAATAGAGTGTAAGACCCAATCCCTTGTTGTACAACAATACCTTTTGGGCCTCAGTCATTCTATAAGTCCCTCTGCGATTCTCAAAACGACGGTGCGATCACTGTCTTTCTTTGGGCCTCCCCTCGTGTTGTAAGTCCCATCTTTCTTTTTCAAAACCTCTTTGGGCCTCTCCTTGAGTTGTAAGACCCACCCCTTTTGTAAATAAACTTTTGTGGGCCTCAATCATTGTATAAGTCCCGATACGATATTCAAAACAACGGTGCGATCATTGTTAAACCTTGGGCCTCTCCGTGAGTATAAGCCCCAATAATCTTTTCAAAAACAACTTCTCTTTTGATTTAGATTCAAATATACGTGTTGTTATCAAAACTTTCTTTAATTTCTTTGAACAACTAACAATACAGCATGGAAGCTTGCTCACCTGTAAGTTTTAACAGCTTTCATTTACTTGCTTTAATATATATAACTGTATTGTGGGAAGCTGCGCAATGTAAGTCTTCTTTCATATCCTTTTAAATACTTGTCATATATCAATTGTATATATACTAGTATAGCTATTTAGAGTTTTCCCCGGCAACTAGGTCTAGAACTAGGTAAAGCCAGTTGGTCACTCTTGGATACAGTCAAAACTAGATCCCCATAGGATTTCCAGATACAGTCTTGCCTTCTCTTGGGTTTAAACAATATGGAACAAAGTGAAAGGAAGTATTCTTCGTGAACCTTTTCTCAGGCTGTCACCATTAGAAATTGTCAAAGAAATTCTACACCCCAGAGTTGATCTATTCTCGGTGAATAACATCTCTTGAGTTTCTTCAAACCTCAGAACTTTCACTAAATGATTTATTCTCGGTGAATAGCATTTCTTGAACTTTTCTTGGTTTGAGACCCACAGGCTTCCTAAAAGCATCCCCGCCTCCTCTTGGGCTTTGTACAAGGACCCTCCGGCTTCTTAGAAGTTATCATGCCTTCTCTTGGGCTTAATACAAGGACCTTAAAGACCTCCTAAAGGTATAAGACAGAACTTAGTTATCCTTTGCTAGAGCGGTCTTTCCAGTGTCAAATCTCAGACCAATTTAGGGTTGATTCTCATCCCTTAAAACACCCGCCTTCTCTTGGGCATCATACAAAAGATAAAACTCTTCCACACCAGTAGACTTGGACAGTCTAACCTTGAGTCTCAAAGACATTCTCAAGTTCCTTACAAACATAGGAAGAAACCCCGGTCACTCTAGATCAATCTCCAGTAGAGTTAAAATCCATGGGTTCTAAAACCCAGTCTCTCTCATAAAAATCCCCAACCCAGGATCAGTTTATCATCAGTATAACACTATCCCAAATCAGAACCTCAAGGTATCTGATGCCTTAACTCTTTTGTAACCCTCAGCAAGAGTTGATTCCCCATTTAGACCTGCTTAGGGATCTCAATGATCCTCAGCAGAAGCTAACCTCCTCTTAGGCTTTGTATAATGATCTTTCCTCAGCAAAGTTAGCCTCCTCTTGGGCTTTGTACAATGATTCTCCCCAGCGGAGCTAACCTTTTCAGACTCTCTTGTTGAGCCAATCACTTTCAGACTCTCTTGTTGAGTCAATCACTTTCAGAATCTCTTGTTGAGTCAATCACCTTTTCAGACTCTCTTGTTGAGTCAATCACCTTTACGGACTCTCTTGTTGAGTCAATCACCTTTCAGTACTCTCTTGTTGAGTCAACCTTTTAGCCTCGATCTCGAGCTTTGTTCGAGACAGATAAAAACACTCTCTTGTTGAGTCAATCTTTTCCAGCCTTATCCTAGGCTTGGCATAAAGATTTCCCCTAGCAGAAGTCAACCTCCTCTTAGGAAGAATGATTTCTCCAGCTTGTTCAGCCATCATCATGGGCTTCGTACAGGACAAATAAAAGCAATCTCTTGTTGAGTCAAACCCGTTTAGCCTCAATCTTGGGCTTTGTATAAGACATAAATCTTCATAACCTTCTCTAAAGCTTGGGACAAGTATCTTCCCTAGCGGAGTCAATTCCTCCTAGCCTTCCTTAGGCTTCGAGAAATAAATTCCCTAATCTGAGTTAAACTCTTTTCAGCCTCAATCTTGGGCTTTGTACAAGACAGATAATACTCTCTCGCAGAGTCAAACTCAGTATAGCCTCAATCTTGGCCTTTGTACCAGACACATAAAAATATCCTCACCAGAGTCAGTTAAATTTCCCATTTCAGTCTAAATCTTGTGCTTTGTACAAGACACATACAAACCTCCCCGACGGAGTCAAAATCCCTTTTTAACCTTAATCTTGGGCTTTGTGCAAGACAGATAGAACATTTTCCCCAGAAAAGTCAAACTTTTAGCCTCCTCTTAGGATTTGTATAATGATATCCCCCAAAGAGTCAGTCTCTTTTTTAGCCTCAATCTTGGGCTTTGTACAAGACATATAAATACTCTCTTGTTGAGTTAGTCTTTTCCAGCCTCCTCTTAGGCTTTGTATAAGGACTTCCCCAGTGGAGTCAATCAATCTCTTAGCTTCAACCTTGGGCTTTGATCAAGGCACACAAAAATCAACAATCCCCTCATAGGAAGTCCAATCCCTCTTTAGAGATGGCAAATTCTTGCTCAGTTAAAACCTTTTAGCTTCAATCTTGGGCTTTGAACAAGACACCAAACATCTTTTTCCTCCCTTAGAATAGGAGGAACAACGATTGCTCTGATTTCCCTATTTCATTTAAATGGGAATACGTAGGCATAAGATTGCGAAATCTTAGCGAGCATACTAATAAAAAAACTCTAGGTCCAGTACCTTCATACCAATCAAAACTTAGGTCCAGTACCTTACCAAAAACACCTGAACATCAACAAAAACTCACCCACTCACTCATACTCCCCAAGAAACTTTCCCAACCCATTAATGGATAAACACCATCAAGTATAAAGTGAAACCTAAAGCTAATATCCTATGGATAACCACATATAGGATGGGTAACTGACAACTCCCCATTATATAACCTGACCCCGGACCCCCAATCTCTTTAAAGCATTTGTTCAGTTAAACATTCGCGTGCAAGGTTAGTTTTAGATAGCTTCCCTTTCCCTTCCAGCTTCATGGGATAAATAAGAAATCAGAAAGTAGCACCCCCTCCTCATTGTGAGGAGAAACCCAAAAACCAGCGATAAGGTGGTCGCGTCACCGACAAAAATCGCTCGCTACACTTACAGGTGAGCAAGCTTCCAGCAATACAGTTATATATATATATATATATATATATATATATATATGTAAACATGTAAATGAAAGCTGATAAAAACTTACAGGCGAGCAAGTTTCCATTGTAATAGCTGTATGGTTAGTTGTTCAAGAAATTAAAGAAAGTTTTGCTAACAACTATGAATTTAAACCTAAGTCAAAAGGGAAGTTGTTTTTGAACAGATTCTTGGAGCTTATACTCAAGGGGAGACCCAGATGAAAAAACGAGTAATCTTACCGTTGATCTGAAAATTATATCAGGACTTATACAATGACTGAGGCCCAAATTATTCTATTTACAAAGAGGGTTGGGTCTTACAACTCAAGGAGAGGCCCAAAGTTTATTTTTAAAAGAAAGATGGGACTTACAACACAAGGGGAGGCCCAAAGTTTATTTTTGTACAAGAGATGGAGCTTACAACTCAAGGAGAGGCCCAGGTTATTTCGTTTAAAAGACGACGACAGCGCCAAAATTTTAAAATCACAGTGGGACTTATACAATGACTGAGGCCTAAAAAGGTTTTGATTAACAAGGGATTGAGTCTTACACTCTAATAGAGGCCCAAAGTGAAAAAGATTTGTGATGGTGGAAATTGTCAAAACCCTAATTTGATTTAAAAATGTATTTTAATTAAATAAAAATTTAATTAAAATGATTAAAATTATCAAACATGTGAAAAAAACAAGTTGTGATCTTGAATTTATATTTGGAAAATCATGTTTCATTCATGGGATGCTTTAAAAATCATTTGAATTTTGTAAAACCAAGAGAAAGAAATATTTTTAATGTTTAAAAACAAATAAAACATAATTCTTTACAAAAATACCAAATATGTGAAATAAATAATATTTATTTTCATGAAATAAAATATTTTAATATTTTTGTAAATTTTCAAAAAAAGAATCAATAAAAAATAATTAAAATTGAGAGAGAAATTAATTTTTGAATTAATTAACAAAAACATGAAAATATTGAAAAATAGCAAAAAATAAGAGAATAGCAAAAAAGCTCTGGGTGGGGTTTGAACCCATGCCCTTGCAACCAAATACACATGCCTGCTACCACTAGGGTGGTGATACATCCGTGTATCAAAACCACCCCATGTGCATATATGGGGTGCCAAGTTTCTAGGCGTGGCCAAGGCAAGGCAAGGCAAGTTTTGGCAATTTACGTGAAGCCTCTAACTTTCTCATTTCTCCATGGATTTAGACAAAATTTAGGTGCATCTGGCCAAGAATTTCACAAGGAATCCAATGGTGCTTTTGGAATTTTCAGAAAGTGTCCCTATTTTAAAACCCGATAGTGGTTTCAAAATAGGCCTAGATTTGCATGTTCTATGCTATCTCACTACACAGTCAACAATAGCAGGGCGAATTTGTTCAAACACAACATATACAACATGTATGAGATGTTTATGATTAATGGACATCAAAGGAATGCATAAGTCAAAGAGTTCAAGTTGTCATGCACTTACCACTTGGAGCTTCTTGTGCTAACTGTCAAGATCCTTGTCCTAGAAGTAATCCAATGCTTTGGACACTCTTGATTAATCCCTTAGAAGCTTTTAGGATGATCATAACCAGCTGGAATTCTTAGGCACAAGTTTTAGCTCTTTCTTGCAAAAGGGGCAAAAGTGACCAATATGACAACTCTCTCAAATTGTGTTCCAGATGAGGGAAACCAATTGGGACAGTTTGCGGATGATATTTGGAGTGTGTTTGAGGCCTTGTTTGGTTTTGGAAGTGACTGAATCAAGGCATGGCTTGGAAAATGAAGAAAAGTCCAATTTCGAGGTTTTGGAAGTGGATTTTTTTATTTTGGTGTTTCAGGTCACAAGTGAGTGTTTGGACAACTTAGATATAACATATTGGATGTGTTTGAATCATGAGTTGTGGTGGAATTCCTCTCTAACTCAAAAACTCAGAGATGACTTACAAAAGAAGGCATTTTGGCCTAAAGAGAGAGATTTTGAGGAAAGCATCAGTTGTAGTGCTTTGATTTACTCAAACTGATCACAATTGAGCTTTATTTATAGTGTGTCAAGTTTGTTTTGGCATCAATAGTGAATGACAGCTGTAGCAGGCCTTTGGCCAATGTTGATCCAAGGGAATCTTTAGTCTCCTATAGCCATTGACTTGAGGTTAGAGCACATACCTATGTTTCTTTGATTCAGTGCTGATTCTTGACTCATTCAGTTAGGAACGTGTCAGTCCATGCCACCTTGATGCATCCATTAAATGCTTGGAAACAAAATTGGAGTCTTTTGCACTTTTTAGCCTTTTTAGGTTTGTTATGGCTAAGTGTAGATTCTTGGACTTTGGATGCTTGGGGATTAGATCATTCTCCTTTTGTTTTATCCTCAGATGTGTCCAAATGGATGACAAGTCTTGAAGTTGTCCAAATTTATCAAATCGAGCAAAACACAAAATTCTGCCTTGCTTATGACAATTGGAAATGGTGATTTTGAGGGATTCATATCTCCCTGCTCAGGTTGAGTTATGGGAGGCTCTTGTGCTTTTTAGAAAGCCCTCATATGATACAAAACATGTGTGATCATAGTTGGTCTTGAAACTGTTTGGATCCAACAGAAAAAACTCCATGAACATTGATGTTCAAGGCTGGTAACTTAGGCAGATTTTCACTAAGTGTTGGAAAAAGTGTCTGTAGCGTGCGATTTTTGTTAGTGACGCGACCACCTTATCGTAAAATTGGTTTTCTCCTCACCTCAATGAGGAGGAGGGGGGGTGCTACTTTCTGATTTCTTATTTATCCTGTGAAGCTGGAAGGGAAATGGAAACTATCTAAATCTAACCTTGCACGCGAATGTTTAACTAAACAAACGCCTAAGAGATTGGGGGGTCCGGGGTCAGCTTATACAATGGGGAGTTGTCAGTTACCCATCCTATATGTGGTTATCCACAGGTTGTTAGTTTTAGGTTCTGCTTTGTACTTGATGGTGTTTATCTGTTGTGTGTGGGGAAGTTTCTTCTTTGGGAGATATGAGGGAGAGTTTTTTGATGATTTTGGTGAGGTGTTGGACCTCAGTTTTGATTGGTATGTGTGAAGGTACTGGACCTAAAGTTTTTGATTGGAATGCTCGCTAAGATTTTGGAATCTTATGCCTACGTATTCCCATTTTTAAAGAAACAGGGAAATCAGAGCAATCGTAGTTCCTCCTATTCTATGGGAGGAAAGAGATGTTTTGGTGTCTTTTTCATACCCCAAATTTTGACCACTAAGATTTCCCATCATTGTACAAATCATCATCACAATATGGAGGGACCTTCATACCTCATCAGTCTCCCCAAAGATGGGTGAGCATCCACTACAATCAAATTTAGGGTTTTAAGCCCTCTCTGAGCTTTAGACAAAGGATCAATCAAGGAATAACATGATCTTCAACTTGTATAACCTCTCAAACATCCACAAAGGATCAAAAGGACTCCCACTTAAGGGATTAAGCACAAGGCTGCTCCCTTCTAGGTGGATCAAGCCTCAAGATCGCCGATGTCTCCAAATTAGGGTTTTGGTCGACCAGGGCCTCCAGATGGAAATTTTCCTCTGGAAATGAGCCAATGATTTAAAGCATAACCTAATATGCTCCATGGAACATCATGAACCCAATCATCAAGTCTATTTTGCTTCAGGGGACGCACTCATAAAAAAAAATAGGAATTAGGGTTTCTTGACCTAATTCACCCCTAAGTTGACTTTTGGGACAAAACATGAGCCAAGGCCTCAAGAGAGGATTCGAGGGTCTCTAATAAACCACATTGATCCATTTACAACAATGGATTGATCCAAGAAGCTTGGGCATTAAGTTTCAATTTCATCTGAACCACAATTAGGGTTTCGCGAGAAAAGTCAACTGTGCCTTTGACTTTTGACCAAGACATGCTCCCAAACCATGGGACATGATTCAATACACCCTATAACACCTATGAAATCAATCCATCAAGTTTAATTTAGGTCAAGGACTTGATTTCATAGAGGACCGCACAGTTTGGAGTTCATCTGATAAAAAGTCAACTGTGCCCAAAAGTCAAACTTTGACATTTTGATTTTTTGATCAATTATGGTTCCCTAACCCTAAAATGATTTTAATGTGTGATTTGAATCAACATTCATCAAGAAAAACCTAAGAAAGTGGGATAACTTGTAAAAGGGGTAACTATAAAAACTTAGAAATTTTCTAAGTTATGGAACAAAGGGGCTAGGGTACCAACTTCCAAGGATCATAACTTTAGATCCAAGCAACCATTTTGGCTGATCCAAAGATGGATTTGTAGCCCTCATGGCCCTCTACAAAAGCTTCAACTACACCTCATTCCAATTCATCATGAATTTTGAGTTATGGAATGATCAAAATGGCTGAAAACATGAAATGCCATTTTTTCCAACACTTAGTGAAATTTTCACTAAGTCAGAATCTACCTTCACTTTTTTCCAAATGTAGGGGGATTTTTCACTTGGATCCAAAAAGTATCAAAACCAACTATGATGAAACAGTTGTTGTATCATATGAGGGCTTTCCAAAATGGCCAAGAACTCCATCAAATTCCACTTGAGCCATGAGATATGACAATGCCAATATGCCTTGCTGCAAATTGTCATGGCAAGGCAGATTTTGGAGTTTTGCTCGATGTGCCCAAATTTTGCAAAAGGCAAGCAACTCTATCCTTCTGAACACCTCAAGGGGGGACCAAGGAGGAACCAACTCTGATCCAAGCCTCCCAAGTCTTTGGAACCAAAAATATCATGCCAAACCTATAAATCCCTAAAAGAGGGACAAGACTCCAATTTTGGATTGGAGCATTCAATGCATACACCAAGGTGGCATGGACTGAGCCATTTCCAACTGAATTCAGTCAAGACTTATCCAAGACCAAGGGAACCAGCAACCTGTGCCCTAACCTCTAGTCAATGGCTAGAGGAGACTTGGATTCTTATTGCTCAACATTAGCCAAACCTATGCAGCAGTTGCCATTCACTATTCCTTGCAAAACAAACTTGCTCTACTATAAATAGAGCTCTTTTGTGATCATTTTGAGTACACCAAAGCCATCAAACATATGCTTTCCTCAAAATCTCCTTCTTCATTCCAAAATTGCCTTCCAAAGCAAGTCACTATCGGGTTTTGAGTTTGAGAGCTATTCCAACCAAACCAATCACACACACACACCTCATAAACATCATATAGAAGTGATCCAAACACTCACACAAAATCTGGAGCACCAGATTCTCAAAATCACTAGCCAACTGCTTAAGCCTTTGACAAATTTGCGGTTGAGGTGCCAAATCAAGTTCCAGCTCAATTCAATTCACTCCAAGCATCCAGAAACACTCCATAGCACCTAGGGAAGCTGTCTATATCCTTGGAACCAAGCTGTAACACCTCTAACACAAAACATGATCACCAGCTACAAGACGTAAGCATGAGCTCTTCTAACTCTGTGATCCATGCATTTTTTTCTGCACAATAATTTGGCCATATGTTCATAATCATGCATAAAGTGTTTTCCCTCAATCAATTGCATTGTTTGAATCGTGTATGGAATTTCTGAACATTCATGCAAATTTTAGGGTTCTTGAGGTTTCTCTTTGATTTCTTATTCCATGTTAAAAATAAATGAAATTAAAGACCATAGACATGATCGTGAGGTTGAAACGAGTAGATTGCATGATATAATCAAGTATTTAATGAGATTGGATAGAAAATGCAAATCTGCAGAAACAGAGGGTGGCGCGTGTTCTTTGCGCCTTTTTTGAAAATTTGAATATTTGAATTTTGTGATTTAATTTAATTGATTCAAAAATTAATTTTTCTCTGAGTTTTAATGATTTTGAGTTGATTCTTTTTTTAATAATTCACAAAAATGTTAAAATATTTTATTTTCCCAAAAATATTATTTATTTTATATAATTGATATTTTTGTAAAGAATTAATATTTTAATTGTTTTTGACATTTAAAATATTTTCTCTTTCTTGATTTTTCAAACTTTAGTGATTTCCAATCATTTTGTGGATCAAAACCTGATTTTTGAAACATTAATCCAAGATCACAATTTGTTTTCCACATGTTTCACAATTTTGATCATTTTAATTGAATTTTTTTCAATTAAAATACATTTTGGAAACAAATTAGGGTTTTTGATTAATTCAACCCTCATCAAAACTTTTCCAAACACTTTGAGCCTCTAATAGAGTGTAAGACCCAATCCCCTTTGAAAACCAAACCTTTTGGGCCTCAGTCATTGTATAAGACCCACTGCGTTTTAAAAAAAAAACCTCGGTACAATCACCGTTTTAAAACAAACCAATTGGGCCTCTCCTTGAGCTATAAGACTCATTCCTTAAACTTTTGGGCCTCTTGGTAGAGTGTAAGACCCAACCCTTTGTAGAAACCAAAATAGTTTGGGCCTCAGTGAATTGTATAAGTCCCGATACCGTCAAAAAGTTTGGCGCGATCGTCGCCTTTTTAACAAAAAACCTGGGCCTCTCCTTGAGCTGTAAGCCCCACCACTTGTACAAAAATAAATCGATGGGCCTCTAATAGAGTGTAATACCCAATCCCCTTTTAACCAAAACAATTTTGGGCCTCAAACATTGTATAAGTCCCTCTGCGTTAAAAAAAATCTCGGCGCTATCGCCATTTCAAACCAAAAACTGGGCCTCTCCTTGAGCTGTAAGCCCCACCACTTGTACAAAAATAAATCATTGGGCCTCTAATAGAGTGTAAGACCCAAACCCCTTTTAACCAAAACAATTTTTGGCATCAGACATTGTATAAGTCCCTCTTCATTAAAAGAAAATCTTGGCGCTATGACCATTTCAAAACAAAACTCTGGGCCTCTACTTGAGCTGTAAGCCCCACCACTTGTATAAAAATAAACCTTTGGGCCTCTTGAGAGAGTGTAAGACCCATCCCTTTGTACAAAAAACCTTTTGGGCCTCAGTCACTTGTATAAGTCCCTCTGTACAAATTCAAAACAACAGTGCAATCACTGATAAAACCTTGGGCATCTCCTTGAGTTGTAAGCCCCAACAATCTTTTCAAAGCACTTTCTCCTTTGATTTTGAATATAATATTGTTATCAAAGCTTTCTTTGTTGAACAACTAACCAAACAACATGAAAGCTCTACAACCGAGTAAGTGTTTACCCACTTTCTTTATCCGCTTTCATATATATATATATATAACTGTATTGTGGGGCTGCTCACTGTAATTCTTCTTTCACAAACTTTTATATACTTGTCAAATATCAAACTGTGTAATACTAGTATAGTTATTTAGAGTTTTCCCCAGCAACTACGTCTAGCACTAGGTAAAGCCCTGTTGGTCACTCTTAAATACAAACAAAACTAGATCCCCATAGGATTACCAGACACAGTCTTCCCTCCTCTTGGGATTAAACAATATGGAAACGTGAAAGGCAGCATTCTCAGTGAACCCTTTCTCAGACTGTCACTCTTAGAAATCGTCAAAGAAACTCTACTCCCCAGAGATGATCTTTTCTCCGTGAATGGCATTTCTTGAGTTTCTTCCAAATTCTCAGACTTTCCTAGCTTGATCTATTATCGTTGAATGGCATGTCTTGAACTTCTCGGGGTTTGGGGACCCACATGCTTCTTAAAAGCATCCCCGCCTCCTCTTGGGCGTTGTACAAGGACCCTTCGGCTTCTTAAAAGCTCTCATGCCTTCTCTTGGGCTTAGTACAAGGACCCAGAGACCTCTACAAGTATAGGAACATAACCTAGTCATCAATTTGCTAGAGTTGTCTTTCTGAGTCAAGTTTCAGACCTGTTAATGGGTTGACCGTCATCCCTTAACATACCAGCCTTCTCTTGGGCATCATACAAAGATCATTCACCACCTGAGAATCAATTTCTCAAAACACCCGTAGACTTGGACAGTCTCAACACCCTTTGGATTTCCCATTTCCTTAAAGAACAGGAAATAACCCCGATCCTCTGATCAGTGCCAAAGCACAACAATACCTTTAATCAGTCCCTTTATAAGAACTGATTTTCTCTTTATCCAACATACTGGACCTGTCACTAAACTGAAACAGTTACAGTGTCCTCCTCTTGGGATTTGTACAATTACTCTCCCCACACTTTCTTGTTGAGTATAAAAGACTCTCTTGTTTATTCAAAACCTTTTAGCCTCCATCTCGGGCTTCGTACGAGATACTAAAACACTCTCTTGTTGAGTATAAAAGACTCTCTTGTTTAGTCAACAACCTTTTTTATCCTCTATCTCGGGCTTCGTACTAGATACAAAAACACTCTCTTGTTGAGTATAAAAGACTCTCTTGTTGAGTCAAACCCCTTTAGCCACCATCTCGGGCTTCGTACGAGATAAAAATCACTCTCTTGTTGAGTATAAAAGACTCTCTTGTTGAGTCAAACATTTCCAGCCTCCATCTCGGGCTTCGTACGAGGTACAAAGACTCTCTTGTTGAGTCAAACACCTTTAGCCTCCGTCTTGGGCTTCGTACAAGACACATACAAAAGCACTCTCTTGTTGAGTCAACCCTTTTAGCCTCTCTCTCGGGCTTCGTACGAGACACATAAAAAACACCCTCTTGTTGGGTCAATAGCCTCCTCTTAGGCTTTGTATAAGGAAACCCCAGTTAAGTCAATCAGCCTTTTAGCATCCAAGCTGTGCCTTGTTCATAGCATACAAACATCAACAATTCCTTTCCCTTCATCTAAATGCTGTAAGTGGAAAGCCTATGGATTATTTACATCCACGCCACTGTCCCTCTTTTAGCATGAGAAATTCCAAAGGAAAGATGACATTGCTCTACACTGAGTTAAAGTCTTCTCCTTCAGATTAACAATCCCCTATAAAGGAAATTATGGCATTGCAGGATTCAAATATCCCAATTAAAGTAATTCTCCTTTATAACCAGTCACCCAATAGTTGTGACCAACAAACCAAATATCCCCCTTTAGAGATGACAAATTCTCTCTAAAGTCAAAACCCTTCAGCTTCACATCTTGGGCTTTGAACAAGATACAAACTACCTTCAGCTTCATGTCTTGGGCTTTGAACAAGACACCAAAACGACCTTTTTCCTCCCATAGAATAGGAGGAACTACGATCGCTCTGATTGACCCGTTTCGTTAAATGGGAATACGTAGGCATAAGATTAAAAAATCTTACCGAGCATACTAATCAAAAACCCAAAATCTAGTATCTCCACCAAATCAATCGAAAAACATCAGTCCTAAAAACCCCATGAATAGTCCCGTCATTTCATTCTTAACAAAATAAGCAGAGAGAGGCCCATAATCTAAACCACATCTGTAAACCAACAGTCATCTGTTTAAACTCAGTATGCAAGCAGGGTTAATTGGAGACATCTATTTCCCTTCCTTCATTAGCTTCAATAGGATAAAAAATGAATTGACCTGTAGTACCCCAGAGTGGCAGTGCTTAAGAACCACGTCCAAAATCGCTCACTACAGTCTTGTTCAAATCCTAAGATTGAAGCTAAAAGGTTGAGTATTTGTGTCTTGTTCAAAGCCCAAGATTGAAGCTAAAAGGTTTGACTTAGAGAGAATTTGTCATATCTAAAGGGAGACATCTCGTCTATTTATCATAACTGTTGGGTGACTGATTGTAAAGGAGGGTTACTTTAAATGGGATATGTGAATCCAACAATGCCATAATTTCCTTTATAGGGATTTGTCCTGAAGGGGAAAACTTTAACTCAATGTTGAGCAATGCCATTTTTCCTTAGGAATCTTTCATGCTAAGAGAGGGGCAGTGGCATGGATGCAAATAATCCAGAGGCTTGCCACTTACAACAATTAGATGAAAGAAAGTAAGTTTACCAGGATATAAGATAGACGACAACTTGGATATTTGAATCAATCAGTGTTCCACTTACAACAGTTATCTGGGATTAGGGTTTATTTTGAACGTCCGTCTTGATGTGTGATAACACAGAGAAATGACTTCATGCAGAGAGATTTTGATTTCCTCTGAGGGGATGTTGATTTTTGTGTGCCTTTATCAAAGCCCAAGGTTGAAGCTAAGAGATTGATTGACTCCACCGGGGAAGTCCTTATACAAAACTTTAGAGGAGGATGGAAAAGACTGACTCAACAAGAGAGTGTTTATATATGTCTTGTACAAACCCCAAGATTGAGGCTAAGAAGAGGCGGACTCTTTGGGGGATATCATTATACAAAGCCTAAGAGGAGGCTAAAAGTTTGACTTTTCCGGGGAAATATTTTGTCTGTCTTGTACAAAGCCCAAGATTGAGGCTAAAAGGGATTTTGATTCCGCCGGGGAGAGTTTGTATGTGTCTTGTACAAAGCCCAAAATTGAGGCTGAAAAGAAGACTGACTCTGTGGGAAAGAAATCTTTATCTGTCTTGTACAAAGCCCAAGATTAAGGCTAAAATGAGACTGACTCAATTGAGAATTTTTAGGTGTCTAGTACAAAGCCCAAAAATGAGGATGAAAGAAGTTTGACTCTGCTGGAAAGTATTATCTGTCTTGTACAAAGCCCAAGATTGAGGCTGAAAAGAGGATTAACTCTGCTTAGAGAAATTTATATGGTGTCTTGTACAAAGCCCAAGATTGAGGCTGAAAGGGTCTGACTCAACAACAGAGTGTTTAAAAGGGTGATTGACTCAACAAGAAAGTCTGAAAAGGTTAGCTCAGCTGGGGAAAATCAATGTACAAAGACCAAGAGGAGGCTGACTATGCTGAGGAAAGGAAGGATCATTATACAAAGTCTAAGAGGAGGCTATCTTCTGCTGAGGATTATTGAGATCCAGAGGCAGGTCCAAGTCAGGGATCAACTCTTGCTGAGGGTTACAGATGAGTTGAGGTATCAGATACCCTGAGGTTCTGATTTGGGATAGTGTTATACTGATGATAAGCTGACCCTGGCTAGGGGAAACTTAAGGTGAGAGTTTAAAGATTGAGTTTTGAAAACCTATAGAGGTTTCAACTCTACTGGAGATTAGTTGAATGACCAGGGTTTTTCCTGTGTTTATAAGGAACTTGAGAATGTCTTTGAGATCCAAGAGGGGATTAGACTGTCCAAGTCTACTGGTTTGGAAGAATTTATCTTTGTATGATGCCCAAGAAGAGGCTGGTATTTTAAGCGATGAGAATCAACCCTAAATTGGTATGAGGTTTTGACTGTGGAAATACTGCTCTAGCAAAGGATGACTAAGTTCTGTCCTATACCTTTAAGAGGTCTTCCGGGTCCTTGTATTAAGCCCAAGAGAAGGCATGAGAACTTCTAAGAAGCCGGAGGATCCTTGTACAAAGCCCAAGAGGAGGCGGGGATGCTTTTAGGAAGCCTGTGGGTCAAAACTTAAGAAGAGTTCAAGAAAAGTTTCACTGGGAATAATCTTTTCTTTAGTGAACAGTTCTAGGGTTTGAAGAAATTCAAGAGAGGTTTCACCGGGAATTAATCCTCTCTGGGGAAATGAACTTCTTTGACATTTTCTAGTAGTGACAGTCTGAGAAAAGTTTCACCGGGAATAATGCCTTTCTCTTTGTTCCATATTGTTTAAGCCCAAGAGAAGGCAAGACTGTATATGGAATTCCTATGGGGAACTAGTTTTGACTGTATTGAAAGAGTGACCAACTGGCTTTACCTAGTTCTAGACCTAGTTGTCGGGGAAAACTCTGAGAAGATATACAAGTATATATACAGTTGATATATGACAAGTATTTAAAAGGATATGAAAGAAGGACTTACAGGTGAGCAAGCTTCCAGCAATACAATTATATATATGAAAGCATGTAAATGAAAGCTGATAAAAACTTACAAGCGTGCAAGCTTCCATGTAACAACTATATAGTTAGTTGTTCAAGAAATTAAAGAAATTTTTTATAACAACTATGAATTTGAACCTAAATCAAAAGGGAAGTTGTTTTTGAAAGGATTGTTGGGGCTTATTCTCGGGGAGAGGCCCAGATGAAAAACAATAATCATACCATTGTTTTGTAAACTGTACTGGGGCTTACACAATGACTGGGGCCCAAAGAGGTTTTCTGTACGAAGGGATGGGTCTTACAACTCAAGGAGAGTCCCAAAAGTTTGAAAAAAAGAAAAAAATGGGACTTACAACACAAGGGTAGGCCCAGGTGGTTTTCGTTTAAAAGGCGACGGCCGCGTCGAGATTTTAAAATTGCAGTGGGACTTATACAATGACTGAGGCCCAAAGAGGTTTTGTTTTTAAAGGGATTGGGTCTAATAGAGGCCCAAAAGTGTTTGAAAAGATTTGTTAGGGTGATAATGATTAAAACCATAAATTTCTTGATTTAATGTATTTTAATTAAATAAAAATTCAATTAAAATAATCAAACATGTAAAAAAAGATTGTGATCTTGGATTTATATTTGAAAAATCATGTTTCATTCATGGGATGATTTAAAAATCATTTGAATTTTGCAAAACCAAGAGAAAGAAATATTTTTTAATGTTTAAAAAAACAAATAAAACATAATTCTTTGCAAAAATACTAAAATACTAAATATATGAAATAAATAATATTTTTGTGAAATTTTCATGGAATAAAATATTTTAACATTTTTGTGAATTTTCAAAAAAAGAAGCAATAAAAAATAATTAAAATTGAGAGAGAAATTAATTTTTCAATTAATTAACAAAAACATGAAAATATTGAAAAATAGCAAAAAAGAGAGAGGTAGCAAAAAAGGTCTGGGTGGGATTTGAACCCATGACCTTGTACACAAACACACATGCACACTACTATTGGGGTGGTGATACATCCGTGTATCAAAACCACCCCATAAATACATAAGGGGTGCCAAATTTTCAGGCCTGACCAAGGCAAGGTAAGGCATGTTTTGACAATTTATGTGAAGCCTCTAACTTTCTCATTTCTCCATAGATTGGGACAAAATTTAGGTGCATCTGACCTAGAATTTAACAAGGAATCCAATGGTGCCCTTGGTTTTTTTCAGATGAGGTCCCTATTTTAAAACCCGATAGTGGTTTTGAAATAGGCCAAAATTAGATTTTCTATGCTAACACATCATACACACACTAATAGCATGGACAATTGGTTCAAACACAACATATATAACATGTATGAGATGTTTATGATCAGTGGGCTTCAAAGCAATGCATAATTTAAAGAGTTCAAGTTGTGATGCACTTACCTCTTGGAGCTTTTTGTGCTATATGCCAAGTTCCTTGTGCCAGAAGTAATTTGATGCTTTGGACACTCTCAATTGATCCCTTAGAAGCTTCTAGGTTGATAAGAACCAACAAGAATCCTCAAGGAGAAGTTTTGGCACTTTCTTACAAAAGGGACAAAAGTGACCAATAAGGCAACTCTCTCAAATGTTGTTCCAGATGAGGGGAACCATTTGGGACAGTTTGAGGATGATATTTGGAGATTGTTTGAGGCTTTTTTTTTGGTTTTGGAAGTGACTGAATGAAGGCATGGCTTGGAAAATGCAGAAAAGTCAATTTTTGAGGTTTTGGAGGTTGACTTTGTGATTTTGGTGTTTCTGGTCACAAGTGAGTGTTTGAACAGCTTAGATATGACATATTGGATGTGTTTGGATCATGAGCTGTGGTGGAATTGCTCTCTAACTCAAAAACTCAGAGTTACCTTGCAAAAGAAGGCGTTTTGGCCTAAAGAAAGAGATTTTGAGGAAAGCAAGTGTTGTAGTGCTTTGGTGTCCTCAAACTGAGCACAAATGAACTCTATTTATAGTAGAGCAAGATTGTTTTGCAAGCAATAGTGAATGGCAGCTGGTACAGGCTTTCGGCCAATGTTGATCCAATGGAATCTTTAGTCTCTTATAGTCATTGACTTGAGGTTAGGGCACAGGCCTATGGTCCTTTGATTCAGAGCTTATTCTTGACTCATTTAGTTAGGAATGTGTCAGTCCATGCCACCTTGGTGCATCCATTGAATGCTTAGAAACAAAATTGGAGTCTTGGCACCTTTTTAGCCTTTTTAGGTTTGTTATGGCTAAGTGTAGATTCTTGGACTTTGGAGGCTTGGGGATCAGATCATGCTCCTTTTGTTTTATCCTCAGAAGTGTCCAAATGGATGACAAGGCTTGGAGTTGTCCAAATTTTCCAAATCGAGCAAAACACAAAATTCTGCCTTGCTTAAGACAGTTGGAAATAATGATTTTGAGGGATTCATATCTCCCTGCTCAGGTTGAGTTATGGGAGACTCTTGTGATTTTTAGAAAGCCCTCATATGATACAACACATGTGTGATCATAGTTTGTTTTGAAACTATTTGGATCCCATTGAAAAATCCTCATGAACATGGACGTTCAAGGCTGGTAACTTAGGCAGATTTTCACTAAGTGTTGGAAAAAGTGTCATTTTCATGTTTTTGTCATTTTGATCACTCCATAACTCAAAATCTATGAGGAATTGGAATCTGAGGTAGTTGAAGCTTTTGTAAAGTGTAGCAAGACCTACAAATCCAGCTTTAGATCACCCAAAATGGTTGCTTGGATCTCAAGTTATGGTCCTTGGAAGTTGGTACGAAAATCATTTTTATTCCATAACTTAGAAAAATTTTGGTTTCTCAAGGTTGCCCCTTTTGCAAGAAACCTCCGTTTTCTTGATTTTTCTTGATGGATGATGATCAATATCATACATTAACATTATTTTTGACTTAGGGGAACCGTATTTGTGAAAAATTCCAAAAAGTCAAACTTGATTTTGTGCACAGTTGACTTTTTGTCAGATGAAATCCAAAATGTAAGATTCTTTGTGCAATCAAGTTCTTGACCTAATTAAAACCTAATGGATGGATTCCATAGGTGTTTTAGGGTGTCTTGAACTTGGGAGCATGTCTTGGTCAAAAGTCAAAGGCACAGTTGACTTTTTCCTCGAAACCCTAATTGTGGTCCAGATGAAATTGAAACTTGTGAATCAAGCTTCTTGGATAAATCCATTGTTGTAAATGAATTAATGTAGTGTATTGGAGGCCCTTAAATCATGTCTTGAGGTCTTGGCTCATGCTTTGTCCCAAAAGTCAACTTAGGGGTGAATTAGGTCAAGATACCCTAATTCCTGATTTTTTGTGAATGCATCCCCTAAGGCTAAACTGACTTGATGATTGGGTCCATAAGGTCCCTTAGAGTATCTTAGGTTGTGTTTTGAAGCATTGGCTAATGCCCAGAAGAAAAATTCCATTTGGAGGCCTTGGTCGACCAAAACCCTAATTTGGTGACACTATCGATTTTGAGGCTTGATCCACTGATGCGTCCGCAAGTGCACGGAAATATCGAAGTAATATAAAAGATTGTCGAACCCACAGAGACCAATGTCAACCTACTGTAATCTATTGTTACTTTGTAAAGCTAAGGCTAATGATATTCGATAAAAGGGAAACTAGAACTAAAACTAAAAATGAACTTAGAAAATACGATAATAAAGAGAGGCTGAACTATGGATTCCGCATTCCTAAAGGACTTTGTAGAATTCGGGTACTAATTACAACTATAATTTAGTTTCATAGAATATACCAACTTAAAGACTTCGCCTGACGCTCTCGCGGTATTAACTAAAGTCATGTTCCCTAATCCCAAGATTTTGCTCTCGCTCGCCCGGTAACTAGGAAATATATTTTGAAAGCCAATAATATCCTAAACGTATCTAAAGCGCTCTCGCTGTATTTAGATTTGTTGCCTAATTTCCACTACCCGGTTCGACCCCCACGCTCTCGCAGTGCCGGCTCTAACCTTAATTAATTTCTCACTCTCGTGACAAAACCGTGTTAAATAACCTCTCACTATCGTGACAAAGCTATTTAAATTAGACTTGGAAATTAAAACCAAAAACAGAATTTTAATCATAAGTTCGCACCTATTATTTTCTACCGAGTCCCTCCGGTAACGACGATCCTCATACACCGGACTCTAAACTATTTAGCCGAACATAGTGGCAGACACAAATAAACAATTTTGGGTTTTTGAATTAGGAGAAAACATAGAAAGCGGTTTAAAATGATTTAAAGTGATGCTTGAAGATAAATGGTGAAAGCTTGAAATGATAACAATGGCAGAAAGATAAAGCATAAATATAAATGGCAGAAAATAAAAGCGTAAAAGTAAATGAACCTGAAGATAAAACTGGAAATAAAACTAAATTAAATATCTTGAAATAATGAGGGCAAGATTGATCCAAGCATTACATAGATTGAAGGCCTAACACTAATGGTGTGGTAGTTCCTCGATGTGAGAAACTACCACTTTTTACACCAGTAATTTTTGCCTAAAACTACGAAATAAATTCAACAGTGCTTTCGCATACAAAAACTTGGCTCCCCCTTAAAAGTCAAGAAGAAATCCTATATATAGAGGGAATTTTCATTTTGTAACTTCCATGGAGCATAAATGAGTGATGGAGACAGTGGGAGTAGTGGGAAGTTGGAGAAGTTCAAGGAGAAAGTGCTCAACGTGCGTGTGCATTGGGCTTCTTTTTCCACGTCTGCGTTCTGAACATAATAACCATCTTTGAGCGTGTGATGGCCGTGATGAGTGCATGACGGTCGTGGCAAGCTTTTGGGAGCGTGACGGTCGTGGTAGGTGTGTGACGGTCGTCACACACACAATTTTCTGTTTTTCTGCTTTTTCTCTTTCATTTCTTCCTGTTTTCTTCTCATTTCTTTCATGTTTTCTTCTTTGCTTATTTTTAGCTTGGACAATGAAATACCTGCGAAAACACTAGAATACTCGCGGAATAATCGGAACTTGGGCTGAAATAACGTAATTATTAGTCGTAAATCAAGGAAAATATATGGTACATTTTCGTGTTATCAACACCCGCACACTTAAACCTTTGCTTGTCCTCAAGCAAAACATGACTCGTAAGACAAATAGTGCATACAGATACTCATCCTAGGATACCAACTCTACTTTGGTTAAGTTTGTGTCGGTAGGTACTTGCTCACACACTAAGGATATCATAACAACACAATTCCGCTTTTGCTGTCATCAACCTCCATCCTATACAAACCAATCTGAATCATGTCATTATACCTAAGCCTAACTCACTCATCCTTCTTTTATCCCTTTTCATTCTGGCACAATCACATTAAGCTCGTTATCCTTTCACACTCATGGTAGGATGGCCTGTTAGCGACTATGATCTCATTATTATCATTTTTTTCTTTCTTTTCGCACATTGTCTTAAATATCACTAAAGAAATTTGCATCGTTGGGCTAAATGATCGAGTGAGGATCACCTAACTTAGAAGGAGCATTCATTTTTTTCTTTTCTTAATTTTCCTTTTAAGCCTGAGATCATACACTTATTTGCATCGACTTCCTACTTAGTGCGTGCTTCGGATGGTGCTGACTGCTAAATAAACTACTTAGGGACTACTAAGGGGGTGAGAACTTAAGGCTATGGCATAACAAGTACTCAAATTGATTTCCATAATTTAGAGGCTCACGGTGTTAAGACGATACCGATCTTGCAGAATTTTCCCAAGTCTCACAGTCTAACCTCAATTTCGTCTGTAACCTAAGATTTTTAAAAGAAACACTATTTTTAACTCAAAAATTTTCAAAATATTTTGTGTGGCTCAAGGGAATGGGAAAATCGATAGACAACATAAAATCACCATAAAGACCCGACAGCACATGCACAAACGGACGAAACATTTAAAACAGAAAAATTTTTAAAATCATGCTGGAAAACAGTAAATCTAACTAGAAACAGGTAAAATGAAAGCAGTAAAGTTCCTCCCCCACACTTAAACCAAACATTGTCCTCAATGTTTTGATAAATGGTGAAAAAGGAAAGATAGAACATGTATGAATGCCATTGCGTGCTACCACAGCCAAATTCCCGCTGATTCTTCCCTTGTTGTCCCTGTCTTCGCTGGCCACTTCTACTCCGGCGTCTTGTACTACGAGTTATCTGAATTTGCTGAAACTTCATTTTCTTGAAGCCGCTCATTATATTGCCTATTTCCGAAGGAAGTATCTGCAAAAATTGTTACAAAAATACGGTGCGGTGTGTGCAGGTGGAACCTGACCATGCGAAAGGACAAGGAGGAGGTGAGTTACGAACTAGAGAGATATGCTCTCTCATATCATACTCATCATTGGCGTCACCACCAGCAGCGACATTCGTAGGAATGTGCGTGGGCACCAACTCATCTTAGGGGATCGTCATCTAGAGATCTTTCGCCTAAATGCAGCTGAGACGTGACAAGCGATATGATTCTTTATTTTCTGCAAACACAAACAATAAAAGGAAAACATTAAATTAAAAGCTCGTGGGTTGCCACCCACGCAGGGCTTTGTTTAACGTCGATAGCTCAACGGCTAATAATTTTCGGTTTCCATGGCCACTTATCAAGCCATCTCACATATCCCTCACCTTTTCTTTTCTTCCTTCTGTGGGGTGGTTCATTCTTTTGAACTCGTGGTGGTGGTTCTGGATATATCCTAAGTATTAGTTTTTCAAGTTTGGGCTTAGTTATTTCATCCATCACCTCAAAGTTTAACCTAACCCTCTTAGCAGTAATGATATCCCTAGTTTCATGGTCCTCGAATTTTCTCTTTTTATACAGGACCTCAGACAGAGATGCATCGGTGTAGATATTTTCCAATACCTCCGCATACGTTTTGGATTGGGATTCTACCTTTGGTGGGGTATATGGAGGAGGAACGACATTAGGTGCTTCCTTCGCTGCCTCTTTGACGACCTCCCTTTCAGGTGATCCCAGTGAATTTTTCTCAATCTCTACTTCTTCCTCACCAGAACTCTCCTCATCCTCAATATCACTCTCCTCAACCTCATTATCACTCTCCTCGGGATTCTCGATTTGTTTTTCATCAATGGTTGTTAAAACATCCACATGCTCCTCAGGGGAGGGTCCTATAGGTGTCTGTGCAAGCAGAGAGATTTGAGTCTCCAATGCCTCAGTGTGAGTCGCGAGGGACTCAACTATTGTGTTTATCTGCCTAAGGTTTTCATAAGTATCGATATGTTGTCTTCTAAGCTCTTCATTCTGGAGAGTTTGGGACTCCACAAAGTGCTCCATCATAGATTCTAACCTTGAATTAGTTGTTGTTTCAATGAAATCCTCCATTAATCTTTCGAGGTTGGAATTGACGGATTCTTGCGGTTCCTCAAAATAATGGGAGTGGTAATCATAGGGAAAATTTGGTTGTGGTTCCTCAAAATATTGGGAGTCTTGCGGCTGGTAATAGAAAAAATTTGGGTACGGCTCCTCAAAACTTTGGGAGTGGGTCAGTGTCGCATTGAAATCCTGCATTAATATTTCTAGGTTGGAATTATGAGATTCTTGCGGCTCCTCAAAATGTTGGGATTGGTAGTTGCAGAGGAAATTTGGGTGAGAATGAGTTAGTGTTGCATTAAAATCCTCCATTAGTATTTCGAGGTTGGAATTATGGGATTCTTGCGACTCCTTGAAATACTGGGAGTGGTGATTGTAGAAAAAATTTGGGTGATACATAGTAATGAGTGCCTTAGTCTATACGGTGCAACAACGGAATAACAATATTGACTGTTGGTCCCCGGCAACGGCGCCAAAAACTTGATGTGTCCGCAAGTGCACGGAAATATCGAAGTAATATAAAATATTGTCGAACCCACAGGACCAATGTCAACCTACTGTAATCTATCGTTACTTTGTAAAGCTAAGGCTAATGATATTCGATAAAAGGGAAACTAGAACTAAAACTAAAAATGAACTTAGAAAATACGATAATAAAGAGAGGTCGGAATATGGATTCTGAGTTCCTAAAGGACTTTGTAGAATTCGGGTACTAATTACAACTATAATTTAGTTCCATAGAATATACCAACTTAAAGACTTCGCTTCACGCTCTCGCGGTATTAACTAAAGTCATGTTCCCTAATCCCAATATTTTGCTCTCGCTCGCCCGGTAACTAGGAAATATATTTTGAAAGCTAATAATATCCTAAACGTATCTAAAGCGCTCTCGCTGTATTTAGATTTGTTGCCTAATTTCCACTATCCGGTTCGACCCCCACGCTCTCGCAGTGCCAGCTCTAACCTTAATTAATTTCTCACTCTCGTGACAAAATTGTGTTAAATAACCTCTCACTCTTGTGACAAATCTATTTAAATAAGACTTGGAAATTAAAACCAAAAACAGAATTTTAATCATAAGTTCACACCTATTATTTTCTACCGAGTCCCGCCGGTAACGACGGTCCTCGTACACCGGACTCTAAACTGTTTAGCCGAACATAGTGACAGAAACAAATAAACAATTTTGGGTTTTTGAATTAGGCGAAAACATAGCAAGCGGTTTAAAATGATTTAAAGTGATGCTTGAAGAAAAATGGTGAAAGCCTGAAATGATTAGAATGGCAGAAAGATAAAGCATAAATATAAATGGCAGAAACTAAAAGCGTAAAAGTAAATGAACCTGAAGATAAAACTGAATTAAATATCTTGAAATAATGACGGCAATATTGATCCGAGCATTACATAGATTGATGGCCTAACACTAATGGTGTGGTAGTTCCACGATGTGAGAAACTACCACTTTTTACACCAGTAATTTCTGCCTAAAACTACGAAATAAATTCAACAGTGCTTTCGCATACAAAAACTTGGCTCCGCCTTAAAAGTCAAGAAGAAATCCTATATATAGAGGGAATTTTCATTTTGTAACTTCCATGGAGCATAAATGAGTGGTGGAGACAGTGGGAGTAGTGGGAAGTTGGAGAAGTTCAAGAAGAAAGTGCTCAACGTGCGTGTGCATTGGGCTTCTTTTTCCGCGTCTGCGTTCTGAACATAATAACCATCTTTGAACGTGTGACGGTCGTGATGAGTGCATGATGGTCGTGGCAAGCTTTTGGGAGCGTGACGGTCGTGGTAGGTGTGTGACGGTTGTCACACACACAATTTTCTGTTTTTCAGCTTTTTCTCTTTCATTTCTTCCTGTTTTCTTCTCATTTCTTTCATGTTTTCTTCTTTGCTTATTTTTAGCTTGGACAATGAAATACCTGCGAAAACACTAGAATACTCGCGGAATAATCGGAACTTGGGCTGAAATAACGTAATTATTAGTCATAAATCAAGGCAAATATATGATACATTTTCGTGTTAACATCCACTTGGAATGTTGAAACTTTGTACTTGCTTCTTGATGTGGGAGTCATCTTGATCCTTTATAGATGTTTGAGAGGTTAAACAAGTTGAAGATCATGTCATTCCTTTATTGATCCTTTGTCTATGTGCTCTGAGAGGGCTTGAAACCCTAATTCTTGATTGTGGTGAATGCTCAACCATCTCTGAGGAGATTGATGAGGCATGAAAGTACATCCATATTGTGATGATGATTTGCAGAGTGATGGGAAATCTTGGTGGTCAAAATTTTGGGTATGACAGATGCCCCTATTTAATTTTCTTGGACCCGAAGGTGTGAATGGCGAAGGTATTTGGGCATTCGGGGTGCAAGAGGATTAAATATCGGAATACTCGAAATTTTGATGGTGGTTATGAATGGTAGTTTGCTCATCCATCTTGTTTTGCTAAGCAATGATGCTTAGAAAAAGGTGAAACTTCCCCTCGATCACGGTCTTCAGCCAAGGAACTGGTCTCCGTTTCTGATATAAACTTCCCCTCGATCCTGGTCTCCAGCCAAGGAACTGGTCTCAGTTTCTGATATAAACTTCCCCTCGATCCTGGTCTTCAGCCAAGGAACTGGTCTCAGTTTTTTATATAAACTTCCCCTCGATCCTGGTCTTCAGCCAAGGAACTGGTCTCAGTTTCTTTTGTCAGTAAACTTCCCCTAGATCCTGGTCTTCAGCCACGGAACTGGTTTTAGTTTTTCTTTTTTGTCAAGTTTCTTCCTTGACAAGGGACGCTATGTGTAGCGGTTTTCATCAAACTTCTCGCCAAATTTTCCTGGGGAGATGCCATTTGATGGGAAAAAGCTTTGATGTCAGACTTGCTGGGGAACCCATTCATCTGAGTTGTAGAGGTGTTCAAACTTCTTTGTTGGAGACGCCATTTGTTGACTCTACTAGGGAAAACGAGTCTCTTGAGAGGTTATTTTCTGCTTGGGGACATTACTTCATACCTTTCTTCGAGATCTTCTCGGAGAAATGCCATGTGATGTAATCTAATTTTGAGGTGTTGATGACTTCATTAAAGTTGACTTTCTGAAGAGAAAAATCCATGTGTTGCTGAGAGTCTTTAGTTACGAGGCTTTCTCTGATGATTTTCCTTAATCCGGGAAAGCGAGAATATCATCTTCAATGGTAAAGAGTGACGTTTGTCGAATGTCTTCTTGTTTCTCAGAGGTTCAAGTTGTCAAAGTGGTCGAGGACCGTTTCCAATCCAGAAATAAACTGGGGAGAAACTGCCCAGACACTGCATTTCCTAACAAATAAAGGACTAGCAACTCGATTGAGAGGACTTTATCACTTGAGGAATGAGACTGACCAGAGTGATAGTAATTCAATATGAATATGAGTATGAATCAATAATGCATGATGTATGTATGTTTATGCTGACAAAACTGACGCGATATAAAGACTAATAGATGAACATGACTGGATACTCGGCCACGACGGGGGATGAAAAGTATCATTGGTTCAAAATATAAATTCTACCTTGCTTAGGAGAGATGGTCCTTGTGGGGAGAAAGATTTGTTCAATCGGTCTTAAGAGGTAAGAACTCTGCCGGGGATATCAGATGGGAAAATCACATCTAATATAGTTGATCCTTCATTCAGGCGTACTGGTTTAGAAGGAGTACTTTGATTCTGCACTTTGAGGTTCAACCACCTTCGGAGAAGTGGTCGATGTTCTTTTCGATATTCAACAGTCAAAAGAATTGCCATCTTTATTTTAAAAGCAGAAAAATGTTGACAAGTAAATTCATTTTGTTTTATTTCAAGAAACGTTTAATCATGTTAAAAATGTCATTCTGTAAAGCTAAAACAAATAAGAATTGCAAACAAAAGCACATGGGTTCAAATTTTATTGATAAGATGGAAATCAGCCAAGCGCGTGATTCCATAGAGTATTTACAAAGTTAGAAAATGGTAATTTAAGGGAAAAGGGCTACATTGAAACATAACGACCGCTATCCTTCTACCAACTTTGAATTCTGGACATCCTGAGCTTCTGTCGAAGATGACCTTAACTGAAGTTTTCTGACTGATGGTATTACCGCTGTGGATTTAACCTCGTTGGACATAGTTACTAGCCATTAATCCCTAATTTCTGCCTGGATTGTACTTTGAGATTTCCAATCCACCGGGATTTTTTTGCTTATGTCTCTAATTTTTGCCTGGACCGCCCTTTCGGGTTTTCAATCCACCGAGACGTTTTTTTTTGTTTAGGCGAAGTATTTCTTGACTACATCAACATTTGTGGGATAGGAAAATTCCTCTCTATCCATGGTTGCGAGTTTCAAGGCACTGCCTGAGAAAGCTTTCTTGACCGCATAGGGGCCATCATAATTCAGAGTCCATTTACCCCGGGAATCAGTGAGAAATGATTGTATCTTTTTGACCACAAGGTCTCTCTTCCTGAAGACACGGGGTCGGACCTTTTTATCATACGCTTTCTTCATTCTTTGCTGATACAACTGACTGTGGCATAGTGTCGTTATTCGCTTTTCTTCGACCAGATTCAATTCGTCGTGTCGGATTTGACACCATTCAACCTCTGTTAGCTTAGCTTCCATCAATACCTGGATTGATGGTATCTCTACTTCTATAGGGAGGACAGCTTCCATGCCATATACTAGAGAGAAAGGGGTTGCCCCTGTTGAAGTGCAGACAGATGTGCGATAACCGTGAACAGTAAAAGGCAACATTTCGTGTTAGCCGCTTATACCGCTCCGTTCATCTTGGGCCGGTAGGGAGATGAGTTATGGTGTTCGATTTTAAACTCAGCGCACAACTCCTTCATCATCTTATTGTTCAAGTTAGATCCATTATAAGTAATGATCTGGCTTGGAACACCATAACGGCATATGATATTGTTTTTGATAAAGCGGACCACGACTTGGCGGGTTACATTTGTGTATGACACTGCTTCGACCCACTTGGTGAAGTAGTCAATGGCTACTAGAATGAACCGATGTAAGTTTGAAGCTCTGGGTTCGATCATGCCAATCATGTCGATTCCCTGTATGGAAAAAGGCCATGGGGAAGAGAGAAATTTAAGATGCATTGGCGGTACATAGATCTTGTCTGAGTATATCTGGCACTTATAACATCTCCTCATTTACTTGTAGCAATCGGATTCCATTGTCAACCAATAGTACTCTGCTCTTAGAATTTTTCTCGCCATTGTGTGCCCGTTGGCATGAGTGCCAAAGGATCCTTCATGAATTTCTTTTATCAGCATGTTTGCTTCTTGTCTGTCTACGCATCGGAGTAGGAGCATGTCAAAATTTCTCTTATAGAGTGTATCACCGCTTAGGAAGAAACTGTCAGCCAGCCTTCTGAGGGTCTTTCTATCTTTTCTTGATGCCCCAGGTGGGTACTCTTGTTTTTGAAGGAAACATTTGATACCATGATACCAAGGTTTGTCGTCAATGACTGCTTCAATTGTGAAGATGTAAGCGGGCCTTTCTAGGCGCATTATGTCAATCTTAGGTATGTCGTTCCATTGACCTACACTAATCATGGAAGAGAGAGTGGCTAGTGCATCAGCCATGTGATTCTATTCATGAGGGATATGATGAAACTCGATTCTGTTGAAGAATGGTAACAACCTTCTCACGTAATTTTTGTAAGGAATCAGTCCTGATTGGTATGTGTTCCAATCTCCTTTGATCTGATTGATAACCAGGGCTGAGTCTCCATACACATCCAAGTTATTTATCCTTAAGTCAATTTCTTCTTCGAGACCCATGATACAAGCTTTGTACTCTGCCTCGTTGTTTGTACACTTGAATGTCAGTCGGGCGGTGAATGGAATATGGGTACCCTGTGGTGTTATGATGATTGCCCCAATTCTGTCTCCGTAATTGTTGACAGCTCCTTCAAAGATTGGTCCCCGTTGGGAACCTGGTTCTGGCCCTTCACTGGGTAGCGGTTCATCGTAATCTTTCATTTTCAAGTACATGACATCTTCGTCTGGGAAGTCAAACCCGATTGATTCTTAATCGTCAATCAGTTGATGAGCCAAATGATCGGCTAAAATACTTCCTTGGACGACTTTGTGAGCATGGTACTCGATGTCGTATTTTGATAACAACATCTGCCACCAGGCGATCCTTCTCGTGGATTAACCAAGTAGTGTGACGAATCATGTACTGGCGAAGACATTTGGCTGCCCAAGCTAGAGCACAGTAGGTTTTCTCAAGCGTAGTATACCGAGTTTCATAGTCTGTAAACTTCTTGCTCAAATAGTAGATGGCAGACTCTTTTCTTTTTGTTTTGTCTTGTTGGCCAAGTACACAGCCCATTGAGTCTTCCAAAACCGTAAAATAGATGATCAAGGGTCTTCCCTCTAGTGGAGGTGATAGAATTGGTGGGTTCAACAGGTATTCTTTGATACTGTCGAATGCGGTTTGGCAGTCTTCTATCCATACGCAGTCCTGGTCCTTTTTGAGTAATTTGAAGATTGGCGCACATGTTGCGGTCATGAGGAATATAAATCTGGAAATGTAATTCAAACGTCCCAGGAATCCTCTGAATTGTTTTTCAGTCTTTGGAGAAGGAATTTCTTGGATGGCCTTGACTTTGTCAGGATTAACCTCAATTCCTTTCTGGCTGACGATGAACCCTAGCAGTTTTCCTGAGCAGACACCGAACGTGCACTTCTTGGGATTCAAGCGGAGTTTGTACTTTCTCATACGCTCGAATAGTTTTGACAGGTGGGTCACATGCTCCTCTTCTGTTTTATATTTGGAAATCATGTCATCGACATACACTTCGATCTCTTTGTGTATCTTGTCATGGAACAGAGTAGTCATAGCCCTTTGATAGGTTGCCCCAGCGTTCTTCAAAACGAACGGCATTACCTTATAACAAAAGGTGCCCCATGGGGTGATGAACGAAGTTTTCTCCATGTCTTTCGGCTCCATTTTGATTTTATTATAGCTCGAGAATCCATCCAGGAAGGAGAATACTTTGAACTTTGCTGTACTATCTACCAGCATGTCTATGTGCGGTAAGGGAAAGTCATCCTTTGGACTGGCCTTGTTCTGATCCCTGTAGTCCACGCATATTCTGACTTTTTCGTCCTTTTTTGGAAGGTGGCGAGGAAACCCGTGTCAATCTGTTTCTGCACTTTCTCTTTGATTTTGATGTTCATGTCCGAATGAGTTCGTCTCAGTCATTTTTTTTACCGGCGAACATTCTGATCTTAACGGTAGATGATGTTCCACGATGTTGGTGTCCAACCCTGGCATGTCCTGATAAGACCAAGCAAATACATCAGGAAAATCTTTGAGAAGTTTTATCAAGTCTTCTTTGACAGTCGGACTGAGCAGTGCCCCAATCTTGACTTTTTTTCTCTCTTCTTCTGAACCCAAGTTTACTGTTTCCAGCGGCTCTTTGTGAGGTTCAATGGACATTTCCTCTTGTCTGAGTAATCGGGAGATCTCTTCTAGAATTTCTTCGTCTTCTTCTTCTTCAACCTCAAATACCGAGAATTCAAAGTTGGGAGAAGACATTGGATTAGATGTTTCAATGGGGTTTAAAACAAGCAATCTGCATGACGTGATGATTGTTTTTTAGAAGAGATAGAGGGAATGCAAGAGTGTGTGCAGTGTATTTTTCTGAAAAATGCTTGTTTTTATTTTTGAGTTGTTTTTTTTAGGATTACCATTTTCTAAAAAAGCGAAAAGTGAAAACTGCAATAAAATATAGAAATTACAGAATGACGTTGTTTATTTATGATTTAGTCGATTCTTGAAACTACAACCCTATAAAACAAAACTCTGTCACTTTGGGCAAAGCGAAGAGGGACATTTATAGAAAGTGAGCCCTATAAAAACATTTGTTTCACCTGGGCGAGGTGAAAGGTTAAAACAAAGACGACAATTACTTAGACTTATGAACGACTTTTGGGACATTTACAGCAACCCATTGGCGACGAACTCCTCGGTGAATCACAAAGTCTGGTACCTTCTTTCTTGGTTTGCCCTCATAAATGACTCCGATTTCTGGCGGAGCAGGATCGTTGGAGTCTTCCTCCCATGCAGAGTCTGTTGTATCTTGCAGAGTGTTTTCATTCTCCGGCAGATCTCCCCATCCAGTTGGCTGGATGTTTTCGATCCTGATACGAGAGCTTTCAGGAGTGGTGTACTTGACCAAGAAGTCGTACTTGCCACTCGGTTGTCCTAAGGTGTCCCATATTTCTGTGGAACTTGAAGAGTCATCCTTCTCGATGACGTTGACCTCGGGAAAAGCATAGTTGATGAACTTTTGCTCTGCAATCTTTACAGATTCATCGTTGTACTGGATATCTTCTAAATGCCATGAGTAATGATCCCATAATTTGGTGGGAACACATGTATTCTTTTCAATGATGCTCAGTTGATATGCATCGTTTGGATGAATCTTTTGCCCCAAGTCTTCTAGGTACGACTTCCAGACAGGCAAGTCATCCATTGGGTCATAATAGTTATAGTTAAAGTTGTCTTTCATCAGAGTGTCCTCCTCTAATAAGTTGGGTGGAGCACGACATCCTTCCAGATCATAATCTCCGTATATCGTCTTGACGTCTGACCTTGGTATATATCTCGGGCTCTGCGTGGGATAGAAAAATGGCGTATGCGCCTCTCCTTGAGACATATAACCATCCTCGTTGAGATAGGACTTCCACTCTTCATCTGTATCAGAGGAGTCACCCTCATTGATGATGTGTACTTCTTGAGACATTGGGTGAAGGAAGCCTCCACTGTAGGAAAAGTACTGAATGGGATGAAAATTTTCATCGTTAGTAGCAATCTAGGTACACGTTGAGGAAAAACCAAGACCTTTTTTTGTCTTGTTATTAGCAGGAATGACAAGTTGTCCCCATCCTTTTGCGTTGTTACTCTCGATCACTTTGAGAGCGTCTTTGTACGAGGAAATCGATGTCCCTCTTTCTGGTTGATGCTCATTGCTCACCGAAAGTGCTTGGAACTGAGTTCCAACAACCTCTTTCGGTTCTGCATAGGACGATGATGATAATTTGCTCACGATTAAGGCCTGCCCTCCATAAACTGTGACTAGCTTGTCATTCTTGACGAACTTCAGCTTCTGGTGAAGTGTCGAAGTGACTGCCCCAACTTCGTGTATCCAAGGTCTTCCTAATAAACAGTTGTATGCTGCCCGGATGTCCATGACCTTGAAAGTGACTTAGAAAGTGTGAGGACCGATAGTTATGGGAAGTTCGACTTCACCGATAATTGTTTTCCTAGATCCGTAAAAGGCTTTGACGATGACCTCACTGCCTCTCATCGAAGATTCTTGAAATGATAATCGCATCAGAGTTAATTTTGGCATAACATTTAGAGTTGATCTGGTATCTACCAGTATGCTGGCTAAAGCATCGTCCTGGCAGTTGACTGTAATGTTAAGCGCCATGTTGTGATTTTTGCCTTCTTCTGGCAGTTCTTCATCACTGAATCCTAAATTATTGCAGGAAGTGATGTTAGAGATGATGCTGTCGAATTTTCTTTAGGCATGGCAAGAAAACCCAGGCCCGTCGGGGCCCGCCCGGACCCGACCCAAAATTAACGGGGGAAACCCGATTTGATTGGGTGCGAGTAAAACCCAGTTTGTAATTGCGGGTGCTGGGGGATGCTACTACCTGCCCGCACCCGCCCCCGCCCCCTCCCGGTCTTATAATATTTAATTTAATACTCATATTTAAATTATTTTATATCACATTTATTCACTTTTGAATAAGTAATTAAAAATCCTCATTAGTCATTTCTCACCATTCACTCAAACTCACATCTTTAAAAACAAGTTTATTATTAAAATAGTTAAGTTTTTAATAAAATTATTAAATTTTATTACTATTTAAAAAAATATTTTTTTGCGGGTGGGGGCGAGTGCGGGTGCGGGCAAACCCGTTTCTATCAGGGGCGGGTCTGGGTGGTAAATTTTTACCCCCGACTGGGTGTGGGGGCGGGGGCGGGTCTATAACAGGAAGGCGGGTGCGGGTGCGAGGCTAGCTAAACCCGCCCTCGACCCACCCTGTTGCCATACCTAATTGTCTTACAATCACATCTTGTTCCATAAAGGTTTGCTCTAAGACCTTTTGTAGAGATTCCCTGTGTGCTTCGGAACTGAGTAAGAGAGATATCACAGAGATTCTCGAAGGAGTTTGCAACAGTTGGTCTACAATCGTGTACTCGCTCTTCTGGATGAGCTTCAGCATCTCATCATTGTTCTTTGAAATGTCGGGATTACTGGATTGCCCGACTGGTTGGTTGGGAACTTCTGTTTGAGGTTCCTTTTCCTTGGTGTGTTCTCTAACTCCTCGGTTGAAGATCCGACCGCTTGGTGTTACTCGACTAATGTCAACAATGTTTACGACAGAGGGTAATAGAGTTTCCTTTCCATTCTCGATTGTTGTTGCACCGTATTTGTAAGGGATAGCCTTATCGGATTCGTACAGTATTGGTCCTAGCAGATAGATAACCACAGGAGTCTTTTGATTTTTTTGACCATCGTAGGCAACCCCAATTGGTTCGAGGTTAAGAATCTTTCTACTATCAAGAGGAGCTCTTGATTCATGGAGTAGAGGCATTATAGTGCATACAACTTTGGCCACTTCCTATTTAGGGATTAAGACAACGTCTTTGCTTTGATCAGGAAGATAGTCTTACATTACGTTGACCGAACCAGAGCTTGAACATGGTCGAATCTCCTTTTGGTCCAACTGATTTTGAAGAGCTGACCATACAAGATAACATCCTTGGTTGTTCTCTGAGCAAACTCTACATCGCTCATAGTTTTGTGGTGGCACCCGGCCACGTCCGCTTTGTATGCAGTGTGTAGCGAGTGTTTTTTGGACATGGCTCTTAAGCACTGTCGCTCTGGGGTACTATAGGTCGATTTATTTTTTATCCTATTGAAGCTGATGAAGGAAGGGAAATAGATGTCTCCAATTAACCCTGCTTGCATACTGAGTTTAAACAGCGGTCTGTTAGGTTACGGATGCTATATGGTAATGGGGCCTCTTTCTTCTTACTTTGTTTAAGACTGAAATAACAGGACAATGCTATTGGTAGGATGTTAGGACTGATGCTTTTTTATTAATGTATGAAGGTACGGGATTTTGGGTTTTTGATTAGTGTGCTCGCTAAGATTTTTCTTTCAATCTTATGCCTACGTATTCCCGTTTACCGAAACATGGAAATCAGAGCAATCGTAGTTCCTCCTATTCTATGGGAGGAAATGGTGTTTTGGTGTCTTATTCAAAGCCCAAGACATGAAGCTAAAGTTGGTTGGTATCTTGTTCAAAGCCCAAGATGTGAAGCTGAAGGGTCTATTTGTATCTTGTTTGAAGCCCAAGATGTGAAGCTAAAAGGCTGTTGACTTTAGAGAGAATTTGTCGTCTCTAAAGAGGAGTTGTTGATGTTTGTATGCCATGAACGAGGCACATCTTTGATACTAAAAGGTTGATTGACTCAACCGGGGTTTTCCTTATACAAAGCCTAAGAGGAGGCTATTGGCCCAACAAAAGGGTGTTTTTGTGTGTCCCGTATGAAGCCCGAGAGAGAGGAGAAAAGGAATTGACTCAACAAGAGAGTCTTTTTATACTCAACAAGATAGTGATTTTGTATCTCGTACGAAGCCCGAGATGGAGGCTGAAAGGTGATTGACTCAACAAGAGAGTCTTTTATACTCAACAAGAGAGTGGTTTTGTATCTCGTACGAAGCCTGAGATGGAGGCTAAAAGTTTGACTCAACAAGAGAATCTTTTATACTCAACAAGAGAGTGATTTGGTGTCTCGTATGAAGCCTGAGACAGAGGCTAAAGGTGATCTACTCAACAAGAGAGTCTTTTTATACTCAACAAGAGAGTGTTTTGTATCTCGTACGAAGCCTGAGATGAAGGCTAAAAATGTTTGACTCAACAAAAGAGTCTTTTATACTCAACAAGAGAGTGCTAACAAGTGACCGACTCAATAAGAGAGTGCTTTTGTATCTCGAACGAAGCCCGAGATAGAGGCTAAAAAGGTTGGCTCCGCTGGGGAGAATCATTGTACAAAGCCCAAGAGGAGGCTATGGTTACTGTTTCAGTTGAGTGACAGGTCCAACATGTTGGTTTAAAAGAGAAAATCAGTTCTTATATGGGTAATTTTGTACTCATGACTTTTATCTGAGGATCAGGATTATTTCTTGTTCTCTAAGGAAATAGAGAATCCGAAGGGTATTGAGACTGTCCGAGTCTACGGGTTTTATCTTTTGTACTATGCTTAAGAAACAGTAATAGTAAGATCTAGACTCTTTGAAATACTGTTCTATTAAGATGACTAATTTCTATTCCTATACCTCTAGGAGGTCGTCGGGACAATTTGTACGAAGCCTAAGAGGAGGCGAGAAAAACTTTTAAGAAGCCGAGTGTTGCACCCCAAAATTTGCTCTCCTTATTTTAGTACTAACTGGCTTATGTTGCATTGCATTTTGCATTATCATGTGTGCATATCATTGGTTCTTAGCATGAGGTCAAGGTACCTGAGATAATCTTTAGAGGATCAAGCAAGAGTCTTGGTATTGTCCAAGAAAGTTCAAGTGGATCATTCTCTCCTAACCAGTGCATAGATTAGGGTTTTGAGGTTCTTGGGTTTATTGCTCCAATGAGCAAGCTCATTAGGTTTTTATCATCACCAAATGGCACATCTTATCTTTGTTGGAGAGGATACACATCATATTCAGAGGAATTTCGATTTGGAGACTGTGCTATTTCCTCCTAAACTGAGGATACCACAACTAGGGTTTGCTATAAAGTCAGTTTATTTCTGATTTTTTGGGAAAGACTTGATTCTATGGTATTCCTTGGGTCCCTAAGTATCTAGGGATGGGAGATTGTCCATCAGTTTGATTCAGAAGAGATTCAATTGGTCAATGGATTGAAAATCATGTGAATGAGGCAAAAGTCAACAGTGAGAGGAGAAGTCAACTGTGGAATTCTGAGGTTCTCTCCAAGGTTTTCAAGATCTCACATCCTCATATGGTCCTCAAAAGTCAAGTTTCATGCCATTCATCAAAAATCAGGAGTTAGTGCAAAAGTTACTAAAAATGGAAATGACCTATAATTTGAAAGTTTCCTTTTTGGGCAAGTTCCTGCACTGCATTCAACTAGACTTTCCATCATCAAATAAGCTTCAAATGAATTTTTCTCCAACATGAAAGTTGAATATCTCTTTCTCCTCTTTCCAACAAGTACTAGTGGGTCTCCATATCATTTGTGAAACTCAAGTTATGGCCAAAAGAAGGCAAAGTGGTTTTTAGGGTTTCATTTTCACAACTTTTAGGTTTTGGGACATATGAACCTATGATTAATTCCATTGCTTCAAGACATGTTCCAACATCCAAAAACAATCCCTAAGGAGAATTTTTGGCTCTTTTAATTAAGTGGTTTCATGGGTCATTATTCACTTATTCTCCATTATTCAAAATTGCCAAAGTGTTTAAAACTCATGAATCAATTGCTTTCAAGGCCCAAGTTCCCTTGAGGTGTAATTAGCAATCCAAATGAAAGTGATCCATCATGGAATTCTTAAGTATACATGCATGGAGGAGGTGTACTTAACATAATGTGATTTTTCAAAATTATTCAAAAAACTCATTAAACAATGAATTGCCCAAGCCCAATTCATCATCAGTGAAAAACCCTAGTCTATATAAGCTCATCTATGCACTGGTTAGGGTGACTTACACGTGATATTTTGGAGAAAAATAAAGTGAACCCTAATTCTTGAATTCCTTGGATCTCTCAATTTACAAGGAGTTTCTTCAAAGTTCTTCCACAAACCTTCTCCTGGTGATCTCTAGAGTGCAACCCAACCACCATTTGCAGCCAAAAGCAAGGATTGGAGTGGCACCATCTCAGGTTGATGGATTTTTTTGTGCTCCCAAAACTCTCCTTTTTTATATGCATATTGACGTGTGATGAATGGTGATTATCCTGATCTATTTGTTTTTAATTTTGGACGTGTATATTGCTTGTTATGTGCGTTTGAAGTTTTATGCCCTAACCTCTTTTCGTTCGTTTTTTATTATTCATTGGTTGTTTGCAAATTTGGATGCCATATTTGGATTCCTTGCATTTTTCTGGGTGGGATAGTGTATTCGTACGTGTGTTTTGGTGCCCTTCTTGTTGCAGGTGACCGGAGCAGGGGGCCAGAACCCTAACTCCGGTGGTGGCCGGAGAACCAGTCCGGCGAGATGGTGCAAGGAAGAAGAAGAAGCCCTGGCCGTTGATGCACATGATCCAACGGTCCAGGCGAGGCCACGTATTTTCTCTTATATTTTTTTTCTGATTTTTAATGTGTGATCGTGTGTTTACCATCCCATCGTAGCTATCATTTCCTTTTTTATTTACTTTCTATTGCATTGACTTAATTTGACGCGTCCATTGCATCAAACGGTCCTCATCGTGACAACACATTAAAAAGCCCATGTGCCAGGCACATGGTATTCCACGGTAAGTTGCGCCTGTTTTATTTTTTTTCTGAATAATTGGTTGGACTGGGCTGCTATTCGCACCCTCCCTCTCTGGCCCAACTATCATCTTCAACATGAATCCCTTACTATCTACACCCCCAGGCCATTTATTTTATTTGATTTTTATTTTAATTATATTGTTTCATTTTTAATTTTAAAAATACATTCTTGCATTTAAAAATTCCCATAAAATTCATATATAATTTTTATTATATTATAAAATTTTCACAATTTTTATTTTTTATTTTTATCTTATTTTTATCATTTAAATTAATTATTTAGTCTATTTTCTTTTTGAATTACATATACCATGCATACTTAAATTTCTTTATTTTATTTCTCTGCAACCATAAAATATTTTTGATCCGTTCCTTTTGCATTCATTCACTAACATATTAAGTTGCATAAAAATATTTTTCTTTCATTTTTAAATTTATTTCATATTGCATTCTGGTCCTCCTTTTTTGCACATTGAACCATACTTCTCACCTGAGCTTGGCCTGATTATTTGAATGACTAATATCTTGATTTTTTTGCAGGGATTTTTGGTATTTGGTTTATCTCCGATTGAATAATATTGATATTTAATTTGGTGATTTTAGGATTTGTTTTACTATTTGTTTAAGGGCTCCTTGCATTAGACTTTCTTGTATGCGTATCTTTGATCCTGTCTGATTATCTGTGTGAAGAGGCACTTGTGCCATTTGCTTTGGGGTTGTTTCTTTGATTTCTGAATTCATGTTTTGATTGTTACCACTATTGTTTGCCATTGTTTGATTTGCATTTGCTTTGATATTATTTATGTCTGTTTCTCACTAAACTTTTATGCAGGGACTAAGGTAAGTTCTTTAAGGGTATGGATAAGTATCCATGGTCACTCTTATCCTTTCTTTCTCTCCTCTCTTCTTCCTTTAGGATTTAGGTTGTCGTCAAACCTCACTAACCGTAGGTCGCCCATGCATGATAACTTTAGGATTCATAGTCCCCCTTTAGAGTCACCCTTGTGTCCTCTCTCTTCTCATCTCAAATTTCTTTAAAACACTTAATAAGAATAAGGTGTATTGCACACGAGCCTTAAGCGTGGGGAATGAGAAATGAGGGACTTCCTCTCATCTTTCTAGAGTGCTTAGCGAGCGTCCTGTCTTGGGACGATGCGTTAAGTATTCGCCCCTGTGCCCTAGACTTTGGTGCAATGCAACTTAGGAACAAACTTAAGCCACTTCTGTCCTAAAAAACACAAACCAACTTCAAACCTTTTTGTCCTTCGGGACCTTCAACTTAAAGGCTATTTTCAAAAAGGGCACGTTACCTTCCGTCTGAGTCGCAAACAGGCATCGATCCTAACTGCCGGACGCGAACTTAAAAAACACAAAAAGAACTTGGTCCGAACTACGTTGACTCTGAATTCCCCATTTCACAAAGGGGGTACGTAGGCCTAGGACGTCTTTGTCTTTCCCTCTCCGTTTTAGTACAGCCCTAGATGATAGTATAACTCACCCTTAGAATAGACAACAAGCGTGGATCCCATCTAGTACGATGGACGCGTGGGGTGCTAGCACCTTCCCCTCGCGTAACCGACTCCCGAACCCAGGCTATGGTTGCGATGACCATTCCTTTCCCTCTTCCTCAGGTTTATGCGGTGTTCCCTTTCCCTCTCTTGGGATAAATTTACACGGCTGGCGATTCTGTTTTTCCGCGCCACTCTCGCGTTTGTACCTCGATGAAAATCCTGGGAGCGACAGCTGGCGACTCTGCTGGGGACTCTGGTTGACCTACGCTGGTCCATCCCTAAGCGAGTCAATCCTAACGCTTGCTTGTCCCTGTTCTCTTTGGGTGTTTTGTTTTTGTTTTGCTTTATGTTGTATTTTATTTTTATTTTTACCTCATTTTCTGCATTTCATTTTTTACTGTCATGCTGCTGTGCTGTGTTGGCTGTCTTTGTTTTGCAGGTTGGGTGGGTCTGAGAGCTAAGCCCAATACCCAGGCTTGAGTATACCCTAGGACTAGAGTGGAAAGTAGTGGGACCTACGTGCCCGCTTGGTACGTTTGTGTGTTCACGAAATTCACAACCAGACGAGGCTATCTTGGGACGCATTCTAACGTGTGTGTCTTGCGCATGTTGGGGTGTGGATCTAGAGAGCTGTCGACTCTGGTGACCGATCATTGAGGACCTTAGTGGAAACATCCCTCTTTAGTGGTGACAATGGCAGACCACATCCCGTGCCAAACCTATTCGCACCCGAGGGCCCGCTTTGGAACTCGCATAGGACGACCTCTACGTTTTGAAGAGAATCAGTGGAGGCACTCCTCGATTGACGATAGTACTGTACCCCGAGGGATGAATGTACTATTGTTTCTCGACCTCAGTGCCAAAACTAAGGACCTTCCGCTTTGGAGAATCAGTTGAGGCCTCCTCGATTGATGATGATGCCAAACCAGAAATGGTGAACGTATCATCATTTCTCGACCGGAGAGCCCGGGATACTGAACATCCTAGTACCCACATGTGAGAGGGGATGGGCGTTTGCAGGTTTGCAGGTAACCGAGACTTTCAACCTACCCGGTTTTCTGGATTTCTCATCAATGTCTGATTATTTGGGTTCCTCAGTGGTTCAGAATTCTGGTTTTGTGGGTTGTGGTTCTCGTTCAGCTAATAACACAGCACATCCAGCGTGTGCCTTGACCCCATGTTTTGCATGAGCATATCATTTTTTTTGCATTCTGACATGTTTGACATTTTTCAGGGTTTGCATCTTACTCTTGATTCCGGTTATCTGAGGCTACCTTAGCATGGATGTCCAGAGAAAGAAGACCGTTGCTTATTCATTCCCAGAACCAACTTTGACACTGATTCATAAGCTGGTTAATATGGCTGGTTCCGGAGTTCGTACTGAGTTCAGTGGAAGGTATGGGAGGCTTCTGAAATTTGTCTACAACATCTCTAAGTATGAGAAGGATGCCATTCATACACTTCTTCAGTTTTACGATCCTTCTTTGCGCTGCTTCACCTTCCCGGACTACATCTTGGCTCCAACGTTGGAGGAGTTCTCATTAATTTTTGGAATCCCCATCGGGCACGATATAGTCTTCTTTTCTGAAGAACACCCCTGAGTAAAAGAAATGGTCGCTGCTCTTCATATTAGTGAATCTGTTCTGAGCAACAATGTTAAAGAAAAACAAGGAGTTAAGGGTTTCTTATTGAAGTTCTTGTTTGACCAAGCTTGCATACATGTCAAAGAGAAGAATTGGACTGCTTTCCAAGCTATTCTGGCTATGTGTATCTACGAGATTGTTCTGTTTCCGAATATTCCTGATATGGTGGATATGCACGCCCTCAGAATCTTTATTTCGAAGAATCCTATACCTACCTTGCTACGAGATGTGTATCACTCAGTCCACTACAAGAATGAGAATAGAAGTGGAAAAACTGTGAGTTGCTGTGCACCACTCTTAGTTACTTAGTTTCTGAGTCATCTCCCTGAATCTGGCACTTTCGTTGATACGAAAGATTCTCTGAAGTGGTCAAAGAGGGTTATGGGCTTGACTGCTGACAACATTGTTTGGATCAATCGTGACTTGCTAGGAATGGAGATTATCTACAAGTGCGGAGAATTCCCTAATGTACCCTTGATAGGGAGGAAAGGTGGAATTAACTATAATCCCTCCCTAGCTATCAGACAGTTTGGTTATCCTTTGAAAGGTCCACCCGAGGAGCGAGATGTCCGAGAGTCCGTATTCTTCAATGGTATTGAGGATCAAAGGTTGATAAGGAAGGTTGTGAATGGTTGGAGACAGGTGACCAAGAAGGGTAAAATTCCATTCGGGAAAAGTAATAATCGGGCTTTCCCTGCCTATAAAGAGTGGATTAAGAAGAGAGCAGGAGAGGAGTTTCTTCCATTCCCGGTGGAGCCACCTTTGTATCCTTTGGTGATCGAGCCTCCTACCACCGTTGAGTTGGAGAAGTATAACAAATTATGGGCTGAGAAGGAAAGGCTGGGGGAAGAAAATAGTGAGCTAAAGAGAGAAATGTATCAGTGGAAGCATGAGCGGGGTGAAGCTGTTCATACCGCCAAGTTGAAGACAGAGCTCCTTGCCAAAGCAGAAAAAGAGCTTGCTGACATGGTCGCATCCAGACAAAGGATGAAGGAAGCTTTGGATGGTGTCAGTAAGGTTCTCAAGTCCAAGGAGGAGGAATTAGGCAAGGCTTTGTTGAAGATTCACAGGTTCGATGATCACCGAGAAACTGCTATAGCTGAGAATAAGAGAAAGGAAGACAACTACCTAGCTAAGATTGATCAGTTGAAGTCGACGCTCAAGAAGAAAGATGCCGAGATCTTATCAGGGATATTCAAGAGACAAGTAGTCGAGGGTCGACTCAACGAAGCCATAGCCTCCATGGAAGAGCTGAAAGTCCAAGCTGAAGTGAAAAAACCTAGACATGAGGCTCCTAGCATGGATGGTGCTACTGGAGAAGACGCTTGGGAGTTACATTGCCGATACTTGGATGGGATCATACACAAGAGAGACCTTCTCATTCAAGGGCTAATTCAGAGGCCGAAGCATCCCGATACCAGAAAGTTGTTCAAGGAGATTCAAGACTGGTGCAGAAAGCATAATGGATGGGGGGGATTGACACTTGTGGACTTTGATGATATGCCATAGTTTTCTGTTTTCTTTCATTGTATGTGGATCACCACTAGGCTTGTTGGTTGGGACCTATGATTCTTATATTCAGACTCGTTATCTCGGATTGGTAATTGTTGACATTTGACTTTTCTCTGGTTTTCTTAATATATGAGCAGAAGTTCCATTATATCTTGTTATTAAACCGGAATCAAGGGGTGGATCGCCCTGTGAATTTTCAAACATGTCCATTTGCATTTGCATACTCATAATTATTTTGCATAATCATTTTTCATGACAGGTGTTTATCTCCGGTATTCTTATCTCGTTCTAAATCTCAGGATTGCAGATCGGCACATTCACCGATATCCCACCAGACAGAATCAGAGGAGGCTCATGGATCAGGTACAGAATGAAATCATTGAGATGCGGACTCGAATGAACCAATTCATGGAGTTAATGCAAGGTGTTGCTCAGGGCCAAGAGCAGTTGAGGACTCTCGTTCAGCCACTGATTGCGAGAATTGACGAAGACGGTGTCCTTCATGGAGGAATTCAGACTGGTGTTACTAATGATGTTCAGAATGGCCCTACGGGCGGAGGTGTTCCTGCTACTGGTGTTGTGATTCCTCCGGGCAGAGTAGAAAGTGTTGTAATCCCTACTGCAGTGGGAGGTGGTATTGGTGCCGGCGCAGTTCATGGTCGTCAGTATGATGATGTTCAGGATGATGCATTTTCTTTGCCAGGTGGGGATGCTGGTCCCCAGATTGACCATGATCAGAGGATCCGGTTGCTTGAGGAACAGCTGAGGGGTGTTGTGAATCAGGATTCTGTGGGAATGGATCTAGAGGATTTGGGGCTGGTTCCAGGCGTTGTTATTCCGTATAATTTTCAGACTCCCACTTTCGAGAAGTATAATGGTATGACTTGTCCGAGGACCCATGTGAGGGCATATGCAAGTAAAATGGCTGCATATGCGAAGAATGAAAAGCTGATGATGCATTGCTTCCAGGATAGCCTATCTGGGGCATCCCTGGAGTGGTACATGCAACTAGAAAGGAAGGATGTGCGTAGTTGGAGAGATCTGGCAGGGGCATTTATCAGACATTACCAATATAACACTGATATGGCTCCTAACAGAACACAGCTGCAGAATTTGTCACAGAAGAACAATGAGAGTTTCAAAGAGTACGCCCAGAGGTGGCGTGATCTGGCAGCAAGGGTTCAGCCTCCCATGTTGGAATATGAAATGATAACTATGTTTATGGCCACCTTGCAGGGTCATTACTATGAAAAGTTGGTACCGTGTATGACTGGAAAGCATGCTGATTTGATCTTGGTAGGGGAGATGGTAGAAAGCGGAATTAAGGCGGGGAAAATATCAAGCGTTGATGGGTCCTCATCTGGAGGAAATAAGAAACCTTATGCTAGTGGTTATAAGAAGAAAGAGGGAGATACAAACTCTGTGTCATCATATCGTGGCAGAGATGGACCTCGTCAGAACTACAATCAGCAGGTGGCTTCTGTAACCATCCCAGCAGCACCTCAGCAGCCAGCAATGACTCAACAACAAAATCAGGCTCCTCGCCGGTCTCAGCCTCTGACTAGGCGGGATAGGTATTTTGACACTCCACCTCTTCCATACGCTCAATTATTTCAGTACTTGCTAAAGCTACAGTTAATCCAGAAGAGAACATTGGCTCCACCTACTGGTAATCCACCTCCCGGCTATGACGCCAACGCCCACTGTGAGTTTCATTCTGGGGCACCCGGACATTATATCGAGAATTGTAAAGCTTTTAAGCATCAGGTTCAAGATCTGCTGGATTCCAAAGCCATCAATTTCTCCAATGATGTTCCTAATGTGAATCAAAACCCGATGACGAATCACGATGGGCCGAAGGTCAATGCTATTATTAAAGACTGTGAAGACTTGAGTTTGATTTCAGATGTGAACGAAGTCCAAACTCCCTTGGGTGTGGTGAAGGAGAGACTGTTGAAAGGAGGGGTATTTCCTGGTTGTGATGAGGGTTGTGTAGGATGTGTGTCGCAGCCAGGCGGTTGTGAGTTATTGAAAGCAGGTATTCAGAGAATGATCAACGAAGGGGTATTACAGTTCGACAGAGGTTGCAGGCAGAGTATCGTTACTGACAGAGAAATTGATGTTGCCACGATAACAATTCCATTCAAGACGATAACTATATCAGTGCCAGCGAGACCAGCGCCGGTCACTATCACTGTTCCAGGACTAGTCCCGTATGAGAGTACCAAGGCCATCCCATGGAAATATGGGGCCGAGGTGTTTGTTAATGGTAAGAAGCTAGAATTAGAAGAGACATCAGCTGTGAACACAGGGGTTGAAAATCTTGTTGAAGAAGGGGCTATCACTAGGAGTGGTAGAGTCTTTATTCCGTCCGAGAATCAAGCTAGCAGTTCAAGACAAGACAAAGGTAAGCAGATGATGGATGAGTCTGTACAGAGGTAGGAAGCTAATAATTCTACGACAAAGCCAGATGGGGATACTTTCTCAGAAGACGTAGAAGAGTTTATGAGGTTGATCAGAAAAAGTGATTACAAGATTGTTGACCAACTCCACCAAACTCCATCGAAGATTTCCATTCTATCCTTACTGTTGTGCTCCGAGGCACACCGGAATGCATTGCTGAAGATTCTGAATATGGCTTATGTACCGCAGGAGATATCCGTCAACCAGTTAGAAGGGGTTGTGGCTCATGTGAATGCTGGTAATGGTTTGGGTTTCACCGATTTAGATCTGACTCCGGCTGGGAGGAATCACAATAATGCTCTGCATATTTCAGTGGAATGTCGTGGTTCTTTAATGTCGCATGTGTTAGTTGATACTGGGTCGTCTTTGAATGTGCTACCGAAGAAGGCTTTGATGAAACTGGATACTTGTGGGTTGATTTGTACACCAAGTGACTTGGTGGTACGTGCTTTTGATGGCTCCAAGAGGTCAGTTTTTGGAGAGTTAGTTCTGCCGATCAAGGTGGGTCCTGAGGTTTTCAACACCACCTTTTATATAATGGATATTCAGCCTGCCTATAGTTGTTTGCTGGGTCGCCCTTGGATCCATGAAGCTGGGGCAGTAACTTCTACGTTGCACCAGAAGTTGAAGTATATGGTGGATGGCCACGTTGTGACTGTTTGTGGTGAAGAAGATATTATGGTGAGTCACCTATCGACCTTCAAGTATGTAGAGGTAGATGGTGAAGTACAGGGGACTTTGTGCCAGGTCTTTGAAGCTGTGAAGATTCCTGAGGGACCCCCAATGGCAGTCAGTCAGCCTGAGGTGGTTGTCCAACCTGAAGTTGTCATACAGCCAGAAGTTCCAATGTCCTCTTTCAAAGAAGCGCGTGCTATAGTTGAAGCTGGTGGTTCTCAGAAGTGGGGCATTGTCATTGATGTTCAAAGGAAGCAGGATACTCATGGACTAGGTTACAAGCCACCCAGGCATGCCGAAGAGCCTCCCAAGTTCTATGGTCCAGTCCGTTTCACCAGTGCCGGTGTTTTCTTCGACAGAGTCAACGCTATTAAGGATGAAGGAGATAGTGATTGTGACATGGATGAATGGATCCGTCCCTGCACCCCTGGTCAGAGTTTAAGCAACTGGTCCTCCGAGAAAGTTATCCAAGTGACGCGCCCGGAGTAATTTACTTTTGTTTTCTGTTATGTTGAGTCCTACGTTCTGCCTAAGACGTAGTGACATTTATTTGTAGGGCTTGGATGTTTATTTGCTATTTTTATCATCAATAAAGGACGTTTTTCATTCAAATATTTTGATCCCTGTCTTTCTATTTTTACTTTTTGCATTAACCCACATCAAAATGGCAATGTGTTTTCTTGTTTGTTGCACTCATAATAAACATAAAACATCCATCATGCAGGTTCCTTTGTTCAGATTCCACCCATGACTTAGCTATGGCTCGATATGACTTCGATAATCCCATCTATCAGGCCAAAGAAGAGACTGACGAAGACTGTGACTTGCCCGAAGAATTAGCCAGGCTACTGAAACAAGAGGAAAGGGTTATTCAGCCTCATCAGGAGGAGGTCGAGACTATTAATCTGGGAACTGAGGATGTTAAATGAGAAGTAAAGGTTGGGGCTGCCCTGGAAGACACTGTTAAGAGAAGATTGGTTGAGTTACTTCGAGAGTATGTGGATATCTTCGCCTGGTCTTGCCAAGACATGCCCGGGCTTGACACTGACATTGTTTCACACAGACTGCCACTTAAAGAGGGTTGTACTCCAATCAAGCAGAAATTGAGAAGGACGAAACCAGATATGGCCGTCAAGATCAAGGAAGAGGTTCAGAAACAGTTGGACGCCGGATTTCTTGTTGTGACAATTTATCCTCCGTGGGTTGCTAATATTGTACCTGTACCTAAGAAGGATGGGAAGGTCAGGATGTGTGTCGATTACCGAGATTTGAATAGGGCGAGCCCGAAGGATGATTTCCCGCTACCCCACATTGACGTGTTAGTGGACAATACTGCTCAATATTCTGTGTTTTCCTTCATGGATGGCTTCTCTGGGTATAACCAAATCAAAATGGACCCAGAGGACATGGAAAAAACAACATTCATCACACCGTGGGGAACGTTTTGCTACAAGGTAATGCCCTTTGGATTAAAGAATGCTGGGGCAACCTATCAGCGGGTAATGGTGACTCTCTTTCATGATATGATTCACAAGGAGATTGAAGTTTATGTTGATGACATGATTGCGAAGTCACAAACAAAGGAAGAACACTTGGTAAACCTCCAGAAGCTGTTTGAAAGGTTGAGGAAGTTCAGGTTGAGGTTGAATCCAAACAAGTGCACTTTCGGCGTGAGGTCTGGTAAATTGCTGGGTTTCATTGTTAGTGAATTGGGTATAGAGGTTGATCCTGCAAAAATAAGAGCCATACAGGAGATGCCTGAGCCAAGGACAGAGAAAGAGGTTCGTGGTTTCTTGGGGAGGTTGAATTACATTGCCAGGTTTATCTCTCATCTGACAGCTACATGTGAACCAATTTTCAAGTTGCAGAGAAATAATCAAGAGGTCAGGTGGAATGAAAATTGTTGAGAGGCGTTTGAAAGGATAAAGACGTATCTGCAGGAACCTCCAGTCCTCATGCCACCAGTGTCTGGGAGACCGTTGATTATGTACCTTACGGTTCTTGAGAATTCGATGGGTTGTGTGCTCGGTCAACACGACGAGACGGGTAAAAAAGAGCACGCCATTTACTACCTGAGTAAGAAGTTCACTGATTGCGAATCGAGATACTCTATGCTGGAAAAGACATGTTGTGCACTCGCTTGGGCAGCCAAGCGCTTAAGGCAGTATATGTTAAATCACACAACCTTGTTGATTTCGAAGATGGATCCGATTAAGTACGTGTTTGAGAAGCATGCGCTTTCTGGAAGGATAGCCCGTTGGCAGATGGTTTTGACAGAGTACGATATTCAGTATGTTTCTCAGAAGGCCATTAAGGGAAGTGTTCTATCAGAATATCTTGCTGATCAGCCAGTCGAGGATTATCAGCCTATGAAGTTTGAGTTTCCAGACGAGCATGTTATGTTTCTGAAAATGAAGGATTGTGAAGAGCCTCTGCCTGACGAAGGACCTGAGATTGGATCACAGTGGAAGATGATTTTTGATAGGGCTGTCAACTCATATGGTAATGGAATTGGGGCAATCATTACAACCCCGAAGGGTTCTCATATACCTTTCACTGCCCGGTTAGCATTCGTGTGTACCAACAACGAGGCGGAGTATGAAGCATGCATCATGGGGTTAGAAGAAGCAATTGATTTGAGAATTAAGAACCTCGATGTCTATGGTGATTCCGCGTTGGTGGTTAATCAGATTACAGGAGAATGGGAGACTCGTCAGGAAAATTTGGTACCTTATAACAACTATGCCAGAAGGTTGTTACCTTTCTTTGATAGGGTGGATTTTCATCATGTGCCCCGAGCTGAGAATCAGATGGCTGATGCGTTGGCGACATTGGCATCCATGTATAAGGTGAACCGTTGGAATGAAACTCCGTCGATTAGAATCATGCGTCTGGACAGACCAGCTTTTGTGTTTACAATTGAAGATGTGTCAGATGGCAAGCCGTGGTATCATGATATTAAGGTTTTTCTGAAGAGACAAGAGTATCCAGAGGGTGCCTCCACCCAGGATAAGAAGACTCTGAGAAGGTTGGCAGGGAACTTCTTTCTGAACAAGGATGATGTGTTATATAAGAGGAACTTCGATATGGTCTTGCTACGTTGAGTTGATGAACACGAGGCAGGCTTGTTGATGGAGGAAGTTCACGAGGGTTCTTTTGGTACTCATTCTAGTGGACACACCATGGCTAGAAAGTTGTTAAGGGCAGGATATTATTGGATGACTATGGAGTCAGATTGTTTCAAGTACACTCGGAAGTGCCATAAATGCCAGATTTATGCAGATAAGATGCATGTACCGCCTACACCTCTAAATGTGTTGTCGTCTCCTAGGCCTTTTGCAATGTGGGGTATTGATATGATTGGAAAGATTGAGCCCACCGCTTCCAATGGGTATCGTTTCATTTTGGTTGCCATTGACTATTTAACGAAGTGCGTGGAGGCAGCCTCGTACGCCAATGTCACTAAATGTGCTTCATTGGTGTACGGTATGGAAGCAGTTTTACCCTTAGAGGTCGAGATTCCGTCTTTGAGAGTTCTGGCAGATGTGAAGCTTGATGAAGCTGAATGGGTACGCTCCAGGTTGGATCAGTTGAACCTTATTGAAGAAAAGAGATTGGTAGCCATCGCACATGGTCGTTTGTATCAGAGCAGGATGAAGCACGCCTTTGATCAGAAAGTGCGTCCTCAGAGTTTTCAGACAGGTGAATTGGTTTTGAAAAGGATCCTTCCTCCTCAGACAGATCATAGGGGCAAATGGACTCCAAACTACGAAGGTCCATATGTGGTGAGAAAGGTTTTTTCTGGTGGAGCCTTACTACTTTCAACTATGGATGGCGAAGATTTTACATCCCCAGTGAACGCAGACGTAGTCAAAAAATACTTCGCATAAAAGAGACCCGCTGGACATAAAAAGAAGGTCCAGGCAAAAAGGGGCATCCCAGCGAACCATAAAAGGAGAAGGTTTGGGAAAAAATTAGGGATAAAATGTAAAAAGAGATGTGTAAACCCGCAAAGTTGAAAACCTGAAAAGGCGACTTTGGCAAAAATGGGTATCCCGATGGATTGAAAACCCGAAAAGGGCGATCCAGGCAAAAGTTAGGGATTTATAAGCGAAAGGCTATGGTCTGCGTTCGATCTGTGAAGCACTCTCAATACCTGGAAGTTCTGAAAGAAAGGAATCGGTACAGTTAGTCTCTTCGAAGGTCAAGACATTTGTGGATAAGCAAGTCATACAGGTCATAGCTGAGTCGAATCATGGTGGATATCTGTTCCCACATTGCCGACATGTGTATTTTCTTTTTGTTTTTGCGCAATTACCTCTTTCTAGGAATTGCTTCCAAATGTAAGTGCCTATTTACAGGCCACTTTTCTCAATAAAATATTCATTTCATTCAAAGATCTTTCTGTTGCTTGTTTTACTTTTACTGTTTTGTTTGCAAAAACGTCCGATATTTTTGATCAACATTGCATATAAAACTTTGAGCTTTGCGAAGCATAACGAAAAGCAGTAGAAATTACTTAGGCGTTAACAGTGATAGTTGTAACAGCCCAGGCCCCTCGCAAGGCGATCCCGGCACTGCCACCCCACGATCTTCTCTACCCCCCTCACTAGTAGATTTTTTGCCTTTCGTGGGAATCGAACCCTGTACCCTGGGGTTCAAGTACATGTTCATTCCATTCCCACTACCAATTGAGCTACTAGCTCAATTGGTAGTGGGAATGGATTGAACATGTACTTGAACCCCAGGGTACATGGTTCGATTCCCACGAAAGGAAAAAACTCTACTAGTGAGGGGGGTAGAGAAGATCGTGAGGTAGCATGCCGGGGTCGCCTTGCGAGGGGCCCGGGCTGTTACAATAGTTATGTTGTGGCATTCTCCTTTTGTTGTTGTTATTTGACTTGCAGGGCAACACCATTGTGCTCCCGAGCATTGAGATTGCTCCTTCCCTAGCAGGGGAATCGTTCCTCAGCAGAGCAGACTTTCCCCAGCAGAAGACTTGGAAAGTATTTTCTCCGAATCAAGACGTTATTTCCCCACAGAATCAGGATGTTCACTTCCCCCATCCAGTCAGGAAGTGTACTTTCACCAACAATGTCATATTCTAATCCCCATCAAGAAGGGAGTAAAGTCATTCTCCCCATCATCAGGTTAAGTTCAGCAGTATCCTCAAGCAGGGTAGTATCATGGATTGTTTTCCCCAGCAGGTCTTAAGCCCGTCTGTTGTTGGCAATCCTCGGCAACAAACTTTTGGTTCCGTTATTGGCGTCCATTCTCAACTCCCCCAGCAGAGGAGAAATCTCAGGTTTTGGATGTTACCTTCAGTAAAGGACAGGTGTAGCCCCGGTGGTATGGATATTCTTTTGGGACTTCATCCCCAGCAGAAGTTGTTGATCCAAGGAGTCGATCAGTGTGATCCTTCTCCGCCGAGTTCCTGGATTCAGAGGACAGTTTTTTTACCATCCGCAGCTGAATTGGTCTTTTCTCTCCAGCATTTATTTTGCTGAAGGGATCTCTTTTGCATATCATAAGCATTCGCATTGCATCCTCAAAACGCGTAGCATTTCCACTTCATGTGAAGCATTACGGCAAAATTCAAACACTTGCATTCGAAGCATAAGCCAGGTTTGGTACTTTCTTCGCTAGTTCTCTTTCCCAGCAGAGATGGCATAACTCAGGAGATTTTGGAGGGATGAGTTCCTCATACTTGTGCTCCCCGGCAGAGTCTTTAATTTAGACTTCTCCTTCCCCAACGGAGTCATCTTATCTGTGCATTTTGAGTCCGTTAGAAATTTGCTTTTGTTTGGCCTCCCTCGTTTATGAGATCCAGTTTACCAATTTCCTTTTCTCAGTAGGTGGTCTAAACCGGAGGTTTTGTTTCACGTTATCCCCAGTGAAGTTCACTTTATGTTGGTTATTCATTTTGTGGGTGCGATTGAGGTCGTATTCGTATTTTCTTTATAGGTAGAGTGATTGAGGTCAGTCTTCCTTTGCGGGTATAATTGAGGTTGTATTCGTTTTGTGGGTATGATTGAGGTCATATTCATGTTTTCTTTGTGGGTAGAGTGATTGAGGTCAGTCTTCCTTTGTGGGTGCAATTGAGGTTATATTCGTTTTGTGGGTGCGATTGAGGGCGTATTCATGTTTTCTTTGTGGGTAGAGTGATTGAGGTCAGTCTTCCTTTGTGGGTGCAATTGAGGTTGTATTTGTTTTGTGGGTGCGATTGAGGTCGTATTCATGTTTTCTTTGTGGGTAGAGTGATTGAGGTCAGTCTTCCTTTGCGGGTATAATTGAGGTTGTATTCGTTTTGTGGATGCGATTGAAGTCGTATTCGTGTTTCTTTGTGGGTGAAGTGATCGAGGTCAGTCTTCCTTTGCAGGTACAATTGAGGTTGTATTCGTTTTGTGGGTGCGATTGAGTTCGTATTCGTATTTTCTTTATGGGTAGAGTGATTGAGGTCAGTCTTCCTTTGAGGGTACAATTGAGGTTGTATTCGTTTTGTGGATGCGATTGAGGTCGTATTCGTGTTTCTTTGTGGGTGGAGTGATCGAGGTCAGTCTTCCTTTGCGGGTACAAGTGAGGTTGTATTCGTTTTGTGGGTGCGATTGAGGTCGTATTCGTATTTTCTTTGGAGGTAGAGTGATTGAGTTCAGTCTTCCTTTGTGGGTGCAATTGAAGTTGTATTCGTCTTTTGGGTACGATTGAGGTCGTATTTGTTTTTTCTTGTTGATATGGTTGAGGTCATGCTCCTTATTTGTCAGCACACTCTATCTCGTTATTCTTACCACTAGCAAATTTTTGGGGCTCTTTCGGTATTCAATCACCGTGTACCCTGAAATGTCTGAGAGCCGTTGCTATCATACCGTCAGGACCAAGTTGATTGAATAGGGGCAGCTGTTGCACCCCAAAATTTGCTCTCCTTATTTTAGTACTAACTGGCTTATGTTGCATTGCATTTTCCATTATCATGTGTGCATATCATTGGTTCTTAGCATGAGGTCAAGGTACCTGAGATATTCTTCAGAGGGTCAAGCAAGAGTCCTGGTATTGTCCAAGAAAGTTCAAGTGGATCATTCTCTCCTAACCAGTGCATAGATTAGGGTTTTGAGGTTCTTGGGTTTATTGCTCCAATGGGCAAGTTACTTGGGTTTTTATCATCACCAAATGGCACATCTTATCTTTGTTGGAGAGGATACACATCATATTCAGAGGAATTTGGATTTAGAGACTGTGATATTTCCTCCTAAACTGAGGTTACCACAACTAGGGTTTGCTATAAAGTCAGTTTATTTCTGATTTTTTGGGCAAGAATTGATTCTATGGAATTCCTTGGGTCCCTAAGTATCTAGGGATGGGAGATTGTCCATCATTTTGATTCAGAAGAGATTTAATTGGTCAATGGATTGAAAATCAGGTGAATGGAGCAAAAGTCAATAGTGAGAGAAGAAGTCAACTGTGGAATTCTAAGGTTCTCTCCAAGGTTTTCAAGATCTCACATCCTCATATGGTCCTCAAAAGTCAAGTTTCATGCCATTCATCAAAAATCAGGAGTTAGTGCAAAAGTTACTAAAAATGGAAATGACCTATAATTTGAAAGTTTCCTTTTTGGGCAAGTTCCTGCACTGCATTCAACTAGACTTTCCATCATCAAAGAAGCTTCAAATGAATTTTTCTCCAACATTAAAGTTGAAGATCTTTTTCTCCTCTTTCCAACAAGTACTAGTGGGTCTCCATATCATTTGTGAAACTCAAGTTATGGCCAAAAGAAGGCAAAGTGGTTTTTAGGGTTTCATTTTCACAACTTTTAGGTTTTGGGACATATGGACCTATGATTAATTCCATTGCTTCAAGACATGTTCCAACATCCAAAAACAATCCCTAAGGAGCATTTTTGGCTCTTTTAATTAAGTGGTTTCATGGGTTATTATTCACTTATTCTCCATTATTCAAAATTGCCAAAGTGTTTAAAACTCATGAATCAATTGCTTTCAAGGCCCAAGTTCCCTTGAGGTGTAATTAGCAATCCAAATGAAAGTGATCCATTATGGAATTCTTAAGTATACATGCATGGATGAGGTGTACTTAACATAATGTGATTTTTCAAAATTATTCAAAAAACTCATTAAACAATGAATTGCCCAAGCCCAATTCATCATCAGTGAAAAACCCTAGTCTATATAAGCTCATCCATGCACTGGTTAGGGGGACTTACACGTGATATTTTGGAGAAAAAGAAAGTGAACCCTAATTCTTGAATTCCTTGGATCTCTCAATTTACAGGGAGTTTCTTCAAAGTTCTTCCACAAACCTTCTCCTGGTGATCTCTAGAGTGCAACCCAACCACCATTTGCAGCCAAAAGCAAGGATTGGAGTGGCACCATCTCAGGTTGATGGATTTTTTCGTGCTCCCAAAACTCTCCTTTTTTATATGCATATTGACGTCTGATGAATGGTGATTATCCTGATCTATTTATTTTTAATTTTGGACGTGTATATTGCTTGTTATGTGCGTTTGAAGTTTTATGCCCTAACCTCTTTTCGTTCGTTTTTTATTATTCATTGGTTGTTTGCAAATTTGGATGCCATATTTGGATTCCTTGCATTTTTCTGGGTGGAATAGTGTATTCGTACGTGTGTTTTGGTGCCCTTCTTGTTGCAGGTGACCGGAGCAGGGGGCCGGAACCCTAACTCCGGTGGTGGCCGGAGAACCAGTCCGGCGAGATGGTGCAAGGAAGAAGAAGAAGCCCTGGCCGTTGATGCACATGATCCAACGGTCCAGGCGAGGCCACGTATTTTCTCTTATATTTTTTTTTCCTGATTTTTAATGTGTGATCGTGTGTTTACCACCCCATCGTAGCTATCATGTACGTCCAACCATATTTTCCTTTTTTATTTACTTTCTATTGCATTGACTTAATCTGACGCGTCCATTGCATCAAACGGTCCTCATCGTGACAGCACATTAAAAAGCCCATGTGCCAGGCACATGGCATTCCCCGGTAAGTTGTGCCTGTTTTATTTTTTTTCTGAATAATTGGTTGGACTGGGCTGCTATTCGCACCCTCCCTCTCTGGCCCAACTATCATCTTCAACATGAATCCATTACTATCTACACCCCCACCCCCAGGCCATTTATTTTATTTTATATTTATTTTTATTATATTGTTTCATTTTTTATTTTAAAAATACATTCTTGCATTTAAAAATTCCCATAAAATTCATATATCATTTTTATTATTTTATAAAATTTTCACAATTTTTATTTTTTATTTTTATCTTATTTTTATCATTTAAATTAATTATTTAGTCTATTTTCTTTTTGAATTACATATACCATGCATACTTAAATTTCTTTATTTTATTTCTCTGCAACCATAAAATATTTTTGATCCGTTCCTTTTGCATTCATTCACTAACATATTAAATTGCATAAAAATATTTTTATTTCATTTTTAAATTTATTTCATATTGCATTCTGGTCCTCCTTTTTTGCACATTGAACCATACTTCTCACCTGAGCTTGGCCTAATTATTTGAATGACTAATATCTTGATTTTTTTGCAGGGATTTTTGGTATTAGGTTTATCTCTGATTGAATAATATTGATATTTAATTTGGTGATTTTAGGATTTGTTTTGCTATTTGTTTAAGGGCTCCTTGCATGAGACTTTCTTGTATGCGTATCTTTGATCCTGTCTGATTATCTGTGTGAAGAGGCACTTGTTCCATTTGCTTTGGGGTTGTTTCTTTGATTTCTGTATTCATGTTTTGATTGTTACCACTATTGTTTGCCATTGTTTGATTTGCATTTGCTTTGATATTATTTATGTCTGTTTCTCACTAAACTTTTATGCAGGGACTAAGGTAAGTTCTTTAAGGGTATAGATAAGTATCCATGGTCACTCTTATCCTTTCTTTCTCTCCTCTCTTCTTCCTTTAGGATTTAGGTTGTCGTCAAACCTCACTAACCGTAGGTCGCCCATGCATGATAACTTTAGGATTCATAGTCCCCCTTTAGAGTCACCCTTGTGTCCTCTCTCTTCTCATCTCAAATTTCTTTAAAACACTTAATAAGAATAAGGTGTATTGCACACGAGCCTTAAGCGTGGGGAATGAGAAATGAGGGGCTTCCTCTCATCTTTCTAGAGTGCTTAGCGAGCGTCCTGTCTTAGGACGATGCGTTAAGTATTCGCCCCTGTGCCCTAGACTTTGGTGCAATGCAACTTAGGAACAAACTTAAGCCACTTCTGTCCAAAAAAACACAAACCAACTTCAAACCTTTTTGTCCTTCGGGACCTTCAACTTAAAGGCTATTTTCAAAAAGGGAACGTTACCTTCCGTCTGAGTCGCAAACAGGCATCGACCCTAACTGCCGAACGCGAACTTAAAAAACACAAAAAGAACTTGGTCCGAACTACGTTGACTCTGAATTCCCCATTGCACAAAGGGGGTACGTAGGCCTAGGACGTCGACGTCCTACCGAGTCGGTCTTTGTCTTTCCCTCTCCGTTTTAGTACGGCCCTAGATGATAGTATAACTCACCCTTAGAATAGACAACAAGCGTGGATCCCATTGAGTACGATGGACGCGTGGGGTGCTAGCACCTTCCCCTCGCGTAACCGACTCCCGAACCCAGGCTATGGTTGCGATGACCATTCCTTTCCCTCTTCCTCAGGTTTATACGGTGTTCCCTTTCCCTCTCTTGGGATAAATTTACACGGCTGGTGACTCTGTTTTTCCGCGCCACTCTCGCGTTTGTACCTGGATGAAAATCCTGGGAGCGACACCGAGGGACAATTTGTACGAAGCCCAAGAGGAGGCTATCTTCCCGGAGGAAGAATCATTATACGAAGCCTAAGAGGATGCTGTGAAAACTTCTAAGAAGCCGATGGGTCCTTGTATAACGCCCAAGAGGAGGCGGGGATGCTTTTAGGAAGCCTGTGGGTCCTTGCACTAAGCCTAAGTGGAGGCTGATGAATAGTTCCAAAAGGGGTTTCACTTGGAACATTGGCCTTCTGTATATGAACTGTTCAAAGGGGGAGATTTCTTAGATCTAGTTATCTAAAATTGTTGCAAAAGAAAATTCTCAGGGTTGAGGTTATGTTTGAAATATCTGGTATAACGTCATATGTAAGGAGACGAGGTTCTGTCTAGTTCTAGACGTGGTTTCCAGGGAAACTCTAAATATCTATACTATTATTACATAGTCGATATGAGTTTATGAAAGAAGACTTACAATGAAACAGCCCCACAGTACAGTTATATACATATGAAAGCGGTAAATGAAACGGGTAAACACTTACTCGGTTGTAGAGCTTCCATGTTGTTTGGTTAGTTTGTTCAACAAAGAAAGCTTTGATAACAATATTATATTCAAAATCAAAGGAGAAATTGCCTTTGAAAGGAAAACTGGGGCTTACAGCTCAAGGAGAGGCCCAGGGTTTTATCAGTGATCGCACTGCCGTTTTGTACAGGGACCTATACAAGTGACTGAGGCCCAAAAAATGTTTTCTGTACAAGGGGATGGGTCTTATACTCTCTCAAGAGGCCCAAAGGTGTTTAAAGAAAAGGATTGGGGCTAATAACACAAGGGTAGGCCCAAATGATTTGACTTTTGAACTGGCGATCGCGTCGGGGTTTTTGAAAATGCAGTGGGTCTTATACAATGACTGAGGCCCAAAATGGTTTGGTTTTAAAAGGGGTTGGGTCATGCACTCTAATAGAGGCCTAAAATGATTTTGAATGAAAGAAATGGGGCTTATAACACGAGGGTTAGCCCAGATGATTTTTGTTTGAAATGGCGATCGCGCCGAGATTTTTGAAAACGCAATGGGTCTTATACAATGACTGAGGCCCAAAAAGGTTTTAGTTAAAAGGGGATTGGGTCTTAAACTCTATTAGGGGCCCAAAATGATTTGTGAGGGTGAAAATCAAAGAAACCCTAATTTGTTTTCCTTTAGAAGTAAATATTCAAAGAAAATCAAATAAAAATGATAAAAATACCAAATGGGCTTGAATAAACCACTTGTGATTTTTGTTTAAGGTTTTAAAAATGAGGTTTTAATCACAAGAGATATTAAAATTCATTTGGTTTTGATTTTCAAAGTAAATATTCATTTTTTAAAATGTTTAAAAACAATTAAAAAGGAATTTATTCACAAAAATACTAATTATATTAAATAAATAATATAAATTTAATTTTTTTGTGGAATAAAATATTTCAACATTTTTGTGATTTTTTTCAAAAAGAACGAATAAAAAATTATTAAAATTGAAGGAGTTATTAATTTTCCAATTAATTAACAAAACATGAAAATATTGAAAAAAAATAGCAAAAAGGTGAAAAAACATAAAATGGCAAGGGTGGGGTTTGAACCCACGGCCTCAAGGTTATAGGGCGCGAGCCTTACCACTGGGGTGGTGATACATCCGTTGATTGAAACAAACCAACAAATACACAAGGCTTGCCTTGTTTTCTAGGTCTGGCCAAGGCAAGGCAAGACAAGTTTTGGCAAGAAACGGGAAGGTCCATAACTTTCTCATTTCTCCATGGTTGGGGACAAAATTTATATGCATCTGTCCTAGAATTTCACAAGGAATCCAATGGTGGTTGTATTTTTTTTCAGATCATGATCCCTCATCAAAATCCGATAGTGGTTTTGAAATAAGCCTATAATTGCATTTTCTATGCTACACTTTGGTACAGCCATGAGTTACATGATGAATTGGTTCAAACACAACATATATAACATGTATGAGGTGTGCATGATCAGTGGACTTCAAAGCAATGCATATTTTGGAAAGTTCAAGTCATGATGCTTACCTCTGTTTTGAGCTTTTGGAGTTTTTGTGCAATCTGCCGAGTTTCTTGTTCCAGAAATGGTTTGATGCTTTGGACACTCTCAAATGATCCCTTAGAAGCTTTTAGGATGAGTGGAATCAGCTGGAACCTGCAAAAACACAAACTGGCCCTTTCTTGCAAAAGGGGTTAAAATTACCAAAATAGCAACTCCCTCAAATGGTGTTCAAGATGGGGGGAACCATTTGGGACAGTTCAAGGATGATATTTGTAGTGTGTTTGAGGTTTTATCCGGTTTGGAAAGTGACTGAATCAAGACATGGTTTGAAAAATGCACAAAAGTACTATTTTGAGGTTTTGAGAGGTGACTTTGTGATATTTGTAGGATCATGAGCTGTGATGGAAATGCTCTCTAACTCAAAAACTCAGAGATACCTTGCTAAAGAAGGTATTTTTGCCTAAAGAAAGGGATTTTGAGGAAAGAATCTATTTGATGGCTTTGGTGTACTCAAAATGAGCACAAATGAGCTCTATTTATAGTAGAGCAAGTTTGTTTTACAAGGAATAGTGAATGGCAACTGCTGCATAGGTTTGGCCAATGTTGATCAATGAGAATCCAAGTCTCCTCTAGCCATTAACTAGAGGTTAGGGCACAGGCTGCTGGTTCCCTTGGTCTTGGATAAGTCTTGACTGAATTCAGTTGCAAATGTGTTAGTCCATGCCACCTCTAAGCATCCATTAAATGCTCCAATCCAAAATTGGAGTCTTGCCCCTCTTTTAAGGATTTCTAGGTTTGGCATGCTAATTCTTGTTCCAAAGACTTTGGAGGCTTGGATCAGTGCTTGTCCCCTTTAGATTTGATCCTCAAAGGTGTCCAAAGTAATGACAAGGCGTGGAATTATTTGATTTTACCAAATCAAACATAAGTTCAAAATTCTGCCTAGCCTTGGCAGTTTTCAGCAAGGCATATTGCCTTTGTCATATCTCATGACTCAAGTTGAGTTTGGTGATGTTCTTGGTCATTTTGGAAAGCCCTCATAAGATACAACAATTGTTTGATCACAATTGGTTTTGATACTTTTTGGATCCAAGTGAAAAATGCCCCTACATTTGGAAAAAAGTAAGGCAGATTCTGACTTGGTGAAAATTTCACTAAGTGTTGGAAAATGTGGCATTTCATGTTTTCAGCCATTTTGATCACTCCATAACTCAAAATCTGTAATGAATTGGAATGAGGTGTAGTTGAAGCTTTTGTAGAGGGCCATGAGGGCTACAAATCCAGCTTTGGATGGGGAAAAATGGCCTTGTGGTTTAGGAGTTATGATCCTCCAAAGCTGGTACCCTAGCCACTTTGTTCTATAACTTAGAAAATTTTCTAAGTTTTTATGGTTACCCCTTTTACAAGTTATCCCATTTTTCTTGATTTTTCTTGATGAATGATGATTCCAATCACACATTAACATCATCTTAGGGTCAAAAAACCATATTTGTGAAAAATGTCAAAAAGTCAAAGTTGACTTTTGTGCACAGTTGACTTTTTTTTAGATGAATTCCAAACTGTGCGATCCTCTATGAAATCAAGTACTTGACCAAAAGCAAACTTGATGGATTGATTTCATAGGTGTTATGGGGTGTATTGAATCATGTCCTAGTGTTAGGGAGCATGTCCTGGTCAAAAGTCAAAGCTACAATTGACTTTTCTCGCGAAACCCTAATTGTGGTTCAGATGAAATTGAAACTTGTTGCTCAAGCTTCTTGGATTAATCCATTGTTGCAAATGGATCAATTTAGTTTATTAGAGACCCTCAAATCATGTCTTGAGGTCTTGGCTCATGATTTGTCCCAAAAGTCAACTTAGGGGTGAATTAGGTCAAGAAACCCTAATTCTTGATTTTTGATGAATGCTTCCCCTGAAGCAAAATTGACTTGATGATTGGGTTTATGAAGTCCCATGTAGCATCTTAGGATATGCTTTGAAGCATTGGCTCATGCCCAGAGGAAAATTTCCATCTGGAGGCCCTGGTCGACCAAAACCCTAATTTGGTGACACTAGCGATCTTGAGGCTTGATCCACTCAGAATGTTGCAGCCTTGTGCTTGATTCTTGAAGTGGGAGTCCTCTTGATCCCTTGTGGATGTTTGAGGGGTTTAGAAAAGTTGAAGATCATGTCATCCCTTGATTGATCCTTTGTCTAAGCACTCAGAGAGGGCTTGAAACCCTAATTTTAATTGTAGTGGATGCTCACCCATCTTTGGGGAGACTAATGAGGTATGAAGGTTCCTCCATATTGTGATGATGATTTGCACAATGATGGGAAATATTAGTGGTCAAAATTTGGGGTATGACAGATGCCTCTATTTAATCTTCTTGGAACCGAAGGTGTGAATGGCGAAGGTATTCGGGCATTCGGGGTGCAAGATGATTAAATATCGAAATACCCAAAATTTTGGTGGTGGTTATAAATGGTGGCTTACGCATTCGTCTTCTTTTGCTAAGCAATGATGCTTAGAAAAGGTAAACTTCCCCTCAATCCTGGTCTTCAACCAAGGAACTGGTCTCAGTTTCTGAAATAAACTTCCCCTCGATCTTGGTTTCCTAGCAAGGAACTGGTCTTAGTTGCTGAAATAAGCTTCCCCTCGATCCTGGTTTCCTACCAAGGATCTGGTCTCAGTTTCTGAAATAAAGCTCCCCTCAATCCTGGTTTCCTACCAAGGAGCTGGTCTCAGTTTTTGAAATAAACCTCCCCTCGATCCTGGTTTCCTACCAAGGAACTGGTCTCAGTTTCTTTTTTCAATAAACTTTCTTGACAAGGGACGCTATGCGTAGTGGTTTTCCTCAAACTTCTTGCCGAATTTTCCTGGAGAGATGCCATTTGATGGAAAAAGTTTTGAGGTCAGACTTGCTAGGGGACCCATCTGTCTGAATTGTAGAGGTGTACAAACTTCTCTGTTGGAGATGCCATTTGTCGACTCTATCGGGGGAAACGAGTCTCTTGAGAGACTGCCTTCGCTTGGAGATATTACATCATACTTTTCTCAGAGATCTTCCCGGAGAAATTCCATATGATGTGATCCAATTTTGAGGTGGTGATGACCTTTTCGTCAGCGGATTTTTCAGAGAAAAACTGCCGTATTGTCGAATCTCTGATTAAGAGGCTTTCTCTGGGGATTTTCCTTAATCCGGGAAAGCGAAGATATCATCTTCAATGGCGAAGAGTGACATTTATCGAGGGTTCTCTAGTCTTTCAGAGGTTCAAGTTATCAAAGTGGTCAAGGGCTGGCTTTCATCCAGAAATAAACTGGAGGAGAGATCGTTTAGACGCGACATTTCTTGACGAGGAAAGAACTGACAACTCGATTGAGAGGACTTTTATCACTAGGGGATAAGACCGACTAGAGTGATAGTGATGCAATATGAATGTGAATGCAAACCAACAATGCATGATGTATGTATGTTTATGCTGACAAAACTGACGCGACATACAGACTAGTAGATGAACACGACTGGATACTCAACCATAATGGGGGATGAAAAGTATCAATGGTTCACGATAGCAATTCTGCTTTGCTTAGGAGAAGTAGTCCTCGCGGGGAACATCGTTGGTCGGGCTTGGGAGGTAAGAACTCGGCTGAGGGTATCAGATGAGAAAACCGCATCTGATATAGCTGATCCTTCATTCAAGCGCACTGGCTTAGAAGGAGCACTTTGATTCTGCACCTTGAAGCTCGTTTACCTCTGGAGAAGCGAGCGATGTTCTTTCGATGTTCAACAGTCAAAAGAATTGCCATCTTTATTTTAGAAGCAGAAAAAGGTTTTAACATGTAAATTCATTTTTTTGTTTTATTTCAAGAATCATTGATCATGTTAAAATGTCGTCCTGTAAAGCTAAAACAAATAAGAATTGCAAACAAAAGAACAAGGGCTCAAATTTGATTGATAGGATGGAAATCAGCAAAACGAGTGATTCCATGGAGTATTTACAAAGTTAGAAAATGGTAATGTAAGGGAAAAGGGTTACATTGAAACATAACGACCGCTATCCTTCTACCAACTTTGAATTCAGGGCATCCTGAGCTTCCGTCGAAGATGACCTAGACTAGAGTTTTCTGATGGATGGCATTACTGCTGAGGAGCTGAACTGATCAGACGTAGTTACTTGCCATTATCCCTAACTTTTTCCTGGATTGTACTTTGAGATTTCCAATCCACCGGGATGATTTTTGATTATCGTCTCTAACTTTTTCCTGGACCGCCCTTTCGGGTTTTCAATCCACTGAGACGTTTTTTTTTCTTTTTTTTTCTTTTTAGTTTAGGCGAAGTATTTCTTGACTACATCAACGTTTGTGGGGTAGGAAAATTCCTCTCCATCCATGGTTGCAAGTCTCAAGGCGCCGCCTGAGAAAGCTTTCTTGACCACATAGGGGCCGTCATAATTCGGAGTCCATTTACCCCGAGAATCAGTGAGAAAAGATTGTAGCTTTTTGAGCACGAGGTCTCCTTTCCTGAAGACGCGAGGTCGGACCTTTTTGTCAAACGCCTTCTTCATTCTTTGTTGATATAACTGACCATGGCACAACGTCGTGATTCGCTTTTCTTCTATCAGGTTTAATTTGTCGTGTCGACTTTGACACCATTCAGCTTCTGTAAGCTTAGCTTCCATCAACATTAGCTTCCATCAACACCCAGATTGATGGGGTCTCTACTTCGATGGGGAGCACTGCTTCCATGTCATACACTAGAGAGAAAGGGGTTGCCCCTATTGAAGTGAGGACAAATGTTCGATAACCATGAAGAGCAATGGGTAGCATCTCGTGCCAATCATTGTAGGTTACAACCATCTTTTGAACGATCCTCTTGATGTTCTTGTTAGTCGCTTCTACCGCTCCGTTCATCTTAGGTCGGTAGGGAGATGAGTTATGGTGTTCGATATTGAATTCTGCACACAACTCTTTCATCATCTTATTGTTCAAGTTAGATCCGTTATCAGTAATGATCTGGCTTGGAACACCATAACGGCAGATGATATTGTTGTTGATAAATCGGGCCACGACTTGTCGGGTTACATTGGCGTATGACGCTGCTTCGACCCACTTGGTGAAGTAATCAATGGCTACCAAAATGAATCTATGTCCGTTTGAACCTTTAGGTTCGATCATCCCAATCATGTCGATTCCCCATATGGAAAAAGGCCATGGGGAAGAGAGAACTTTGAGATGCAATGGCGGTACATGAATTTTGTCGGAGTAGATCTGACACTTGTGACACTTGCTCATAAACTTGTAGCAGTCGGATTCCATGGTTAACCAGTAGTATCCTGCTCTCAGAATTTTTCTCGCCATTGTGTGTCCATTGGCATGAGTGCCAAAGGACCCTTCGTGAATTTCTTTTATCAGCATGTCTGCCTCTGGTATGTCTATGCATCGGAGCAAGACCATGTCAAAATTTCTCTTATAGAGTGTGTCACCGCTCAGGAAAAAGCTGCCATCCAGTCTTTTGAGGGTTTTTCTGTCTTTTCTTAGTGCCCCGGGTGGGTACTCTTGTTTCTGAAGGAAGCATTTGATATCATAATACCAAGGTTTGTCGTCTATGACTGCCTCAATCGTGAAGATGTAAGCGGGCACTTCAAGGCGCATTATGTCGATCTTAGGTAGGTCGGTCCATTACCTACACTAATCATGGAAGAGAGGGAGGCTAAGGCATCAGCCATGTGATTCTCATCACGAGGAATATGATGAAACTCGATTCTGTTGAAGAAGGGTAACAACCTTCTTGCGTAGTCTTTGTAAGGAATCAATCCTGATTGGTATGTGTTACAATCTCCTTTGATCTGATTGATAACCAAAGCTGAGTCGCCATATACGTCCAAGTTCTTGATCCTCAAATCAATCGCTTCTTCGAGACCCATGATATAAGCTTCGTATTTGGCCTCGTTGTTTGTACACTTGAATGTAAGTCTGGCGGTGAAAGGAATGTGGGTACCCTGAGGTGTTATGATGATTGCCCTAATTCCATTTCTGTAATGATTAACTGCTCCGTCAAAGATTAGTCCCCATTGGGAACCTGGTTCTGGCCCTTCACTGGGTAGCGGTTCATCGCAATCTTTCATTTTTAGATACATGACATCTTCGTCTTGGAAGTCAAACCCGGCTGATTCTTGATCTTCAATCGGTTGATGAGCCAAATGATCGGCTAAAATACTTCCTTTAACGGCTTTCTGAGCGGGGTATTCTATGTCATATTTTGATAGCAACATCTGCCAACGGGCAATCCTTGCCGTGAGAGCAGTTTTTTCGAAGACGTACTTGATTGGATCCATTTCTGAGATTAACCAAGTAGTGTGACGAATCATGTATTGGCGAAGATGTTTGGCTGCCCAAGCCAAAGCGCAGCAAGTTTTCTTGAGCATCGTGTATCGAGTCTCGCAGTCGGTGAATTTCTTGCTCAAATAGTAGATGGCAGACTCCTTCCGTTTGGTTTCGTCTTGTTGGCCAAGTACACACCCCATTGAGTCCTCTAGGACTATGAGGTAGATGATCAGTGGTCTTCCATCCATTGGAGGTGATAGGATTGGCAGATTCAACAGGTATTCCTTAATACTGTCGAAGGCGGTTTGATAGTCTTCGGTCTAAACGCAATCCTGATTCTTTTTGAGTAATTTGAAAATCGGCGCACATGTCGCGGTCATGAGGAATATGAATCGGGATATGTAGTTCAAACGTCCCAGGAATCCTCTGACTTGTTTTTCAGTTTTCGGAGAAGGCATTTCTTGAATGGCCTTGACCTTGTTAGGATCAACCTCAATTCCTTTCTGGCTGACGATGAACCCTAAGAGTTTCCCTGAACTGACACCGAAGGTGCATTTATTGGGATTCAAGCGGAGTTTGTACTTTCTCAACTGCTCGAATAGCTTTGACAGGTGGGTTACATGCTCCTCTTCTGTCTTAGATTTTGCAATCATATCATCGACATATACCTCGATTTCCTTGTGTATCATGTCATGAAACAGAGTAGTCATGGCCCTTTGATAGGTTGCCCCAGCGTTCTTCAAACCGAACGACATTACCTTGTAATAAAAGGTACCCCATCGGGTAATGAACGAAGTTTTCTCCATGTCTTTCAGCGCCATTTTAATCTGATTATAGCTCGAGAATCCATCCATGAAGGAGAAAACTTTGAACTTTGTTGTACTGTCTACCAGCATGTCAATGTGTGGTAAAGGAAAGTCGTCCTTTGGACTAGCCTTGTTCAGATCCCTGTATTCTACACACATTCGGACCTTGCCGTCTTTTTTTGGAACTGGTACGATGTTGGCTAACCATTGAGGATATTCAGACGTAGCGAGGAAACCCGCGTCAATCTGTTTCTGTACCTCCTCTTTGATTTTGATGGCAATGTCTGGGTAAGTACGTCTCAACCTCTATTTTACTGGCAGACATTCCGATTTCAATGGTAAGTGATGTTCCACGATGCTGGTATCCAACCCTGGCATGTCCTGATAGGACCAAGCAAATACATCGGGAAACTCTTTGAGAAGTTTCGTCAAACTTTCTTTGGCAGTTGGACTGAGCAGTGCCCCAATCCTGATTTCTTTTCTCTCTTTTTTTGAACCCACGTTGATCGTTTCCAACGGCTCTTTATGAGGTTCAATGAACCTTTCCTCTTGTCTGAGTAATCGGGAGATCTCTTCTCGAATTTCGTTGTCATCTTCTTCTTCAGCCCCAAATACCGGGAATTCAAATTCGGGAGAAGGCATCGAATCATATGTTTCAACTGGGTTTAAAACAAGCAATCTGCATGACGTGATGATTTGTGTTTAAAAGAGATAGAGAAAATGTATGTGTGTGCAGTGTATTTTTCTTTTACTGCTTGTTTTTATTATTGAGTTGTTTTTTAGGATTACCATTTTCTGAAAACAACAAAAAGAGAAAACAACAATTAATGCGGAAATTACAGAACGACGTTATTTTATTAATGAACAAGTCGATTCTTGAAACTACAGCCCTATAAAACAAAACTATGTCGCTTTGGGCGAAGCGAAGAGGAAAATTTACATGAAGCGAGCCCTATCAAAACATCCGTTTCGCCTGGGCAGGGTGAAAGGTTAAAGACGGCAATTACTTTGACTTATGAACAATCTTTGGAACATCGACAACAACCCATTGGCGGCGAACTCCTCGGTGAATCACAAAGTCTGGTACCTTCCTTGATTTGTCTTTAGAAATAATGTTGATTTCTCGTGGAGCAGGATCATTGGAATCTGTCTCCCAGGCAGAGTTGTCGTAGGAGGATTCCTCTGTTGCATTTTGCGTAGTATTTGTACTCTCAGCTGTATCTCCCCATCCAGTTTGTTAGATGTCTTCGAGCCTGATACGAGAGCTTTCAGGAGCGGTGTATTTGACCATGAATTCGAATTTTCCACTCGGCTGTCCCAAGGTGTCCCACACTTCTTTGGAACTGGAGGAGTCATCCCTCTCGATGACGTTGACCTCAGGAAAAGTATAGTTAATGAATTATAGTCCTGCAAACATTGCGAATTCGTCATCGTACTAGATATTTTCTGAATGACCTGAGTGTTAATCCCATGACATGGTGGGGACATAGGTATTCTTTTCAATGACGCTCAAATGATTTTCATTGTTCAGCTGACTTTCTTGCCCCAAGTGTCCTGGGTAAGGCTGCCACATTGACAGGCCATCCATCGGGCCATAATAGTCATGGTCAAAGTTGTCTTTCATTAGAGTGTCCTCCTCTAATGAGTTTGGTGGAGCACGACATCCTTCGGATCACAATCTCCATATATCATTTTGACGTCCGACCGGGGTATAAATCTCGGGCTCTGTGTAGGAAAGCAAAAGGGAGTATGCATTTCGTCCTGAGACATATAACCGTCCTCATTGAGATAGGACTTCCATTCTTCCTCCGTATCGGATGAGTCATCTTTGTTGATGGTATGCACTTCTTGAGTCACTGGTTGAAGGAAGCCTCCACTATGGAAGAAGTCCTGAATGGGATGAAGACTTTCTTCGTTAGCAGTCGTCTGGGTACAGCTTGCAGAAAAACTAAGACCCTTCATTGTTTTATTGTCAGTAGGAATGACAAGCTGCCCCTATCCTGTTGTATTGCCACTCTCGACCATTTTGATAGCATCTTTGTATGAGGAAATGGAAGTTCCCCCTTCGGATTGATCGTCCTTGTGTAGCGAAAGCGTTTGGAACTGGGTTCCGATTATCCCTTCCGGTTCTACATAAGTGGATGACGATAAATTGCTTACGAGCAAGGCATGTTCTCCACAGACTGTGATGAGTTGGCCGTTCTGGACGAACTTTAGCTTTTGGTGGAGGGTCGAGGTGACCGCCCCAGCCTGATGTATCGAAGGTCTTCCTAATAAACAACTGTATGTTGCCCGGATGTCCATGACCTAGAAAGTGAGTTGGAAAGTGTGAGGACTAATAGTTATGAGAAGGTCGACTTTGCTGATAGCCGTTTTTTTGGATCCGTCAAATGCTTTGACGACGACTTTGCTGGTTCTCATCGGAGGGCCTTTGAATGATAATTGCATCAAAGTGGACTTCGGCATAACATTCAAGGCTGACCCTGTGTCTACCAGTACGCTGGCTAAAGCATCGTCCTGGCAGTTAACTGTAATGTTGAGCGCCATGTTATGACTTTTACCCCCCTCTGGCAAATCCTCGTCACTGAACCCTAAGTTGCTGCAGGAAGTGATGTTAGAGACAATGCTATTGAACTGTTTGATTGTTACATCCTGTTCCACAAAAGCTTGCTCCAAGACTTTCTGTAGAGCCTCCCTGTGCGCTTCTGAACTAAGTAACAGTGATAATACCGAGATCTTTGAAGGAGTTTGCAACAGTTGATCAACAATGATGTATTCACTCTTCTGGATGAGCTTTAGCATCTCATCATCATTTTTCGAAAGGTCGGGATTACTGGATTGACCGACTGGTGGATTGGGAACTTCTGTCTGAGGTTCCATTTCTCTGCTGGGTTCTCCAACTCCTCTCTTGAAGATTCTACCACTCCGTGTTACTCGACTGATGTCTGTAATATTCACGACGGAGGGTAACGGAATTTCCTTTCCATTCTCGACTGTTGTTGAACCGTACTTGTAAGGGATAACCTTAGTTGATTCATACGATAGTGGTCCCGGTAGATAGATAATTATGGGAGCCTTCTAATTTTTTTGACCATCGTAAGTAATTTTGATCCGTTTGGTTGGGAACTCTCAATTCGTCAAGTAAAGGGATGATGGCACAAACATCCCTACCCCTCTGATGATCAGAAATTATGACAACGTCCTCGATTTGATCAGCGAGATAGTCCAGCATCCAGTTGATGGGTCCGGAACCCAGACATGGGCGAATCTCTCTACAATCCACCTGACCCTGAAGAGCTGCTCGCACAAGGTAGCATCCTTGGTTACTTTTCGAACAAACTCTAAAACGTTCATAGTTGTGTGGTGGCACCTGGCCACGCCCGCTTTGAATACAATGTAACATCACTAGGTCAGTTTCCAAAGATCGGACATTCTGACTTTGATGCCGAGTAGAGTTCCCGTTAGTGATATTAATTTGCTGGGTGTCTTCATCCATATAGATTGGAAGCCACCAGTGGTTCAACAAGTGCTGAAGTGTTTCCTGGGCAAGGGCACAACCTTGATCGTTTTCGCAACCCACTTTACAGCCCTGATAATCATGTGATACCAGGAACCCGAGCCGAACCTGTTTAGCATGTAACTTCACCAGGCTAGTATTCATCAGACGAATATCGAAGATTTGAATCATGTTGATTTGATAGGGATTCCTGCCATGGTAGTCCTGGATCCATCCAAGATCCATCTGACGCTGGAGGACCTCCTATATGAAAGAGCATCCCTGTTTGTTTACCGAGCAAGTTAGATAGGAACTGTAATTGTGCCACGGTAGATTATGATATTGGCTTTGCCTTGAGTGCATTGCCACTAAGTTGGAATTCATTGCACGGATGTCGTGGTTCTGAATGATGTTGGAATTCGTATAAACCATGTTAACTCCACGAACTAGGTGCTTTTGGATCCATCCGAGATCCATCTGTTCTTGTAGAGCTGATTGCACCACAGAACATCCTCGATTGCTTTTAGAGCAGATATCACACTAGTGATAATTATGAGGTAGCACATGGCCATATCCACTCTGTTTACAATGCATCTTGACCAAATTGGTCCTTAACAAGAGTACATCATGAATTTGATAGACATTGTCAGACTCTCCCTCTATCAAATTGACTGTAGCCTTCTCATGTTGAGGCAGCGGGTTCGTGAGAACATTCAGATTCGTATCTTTGAAAGATAAGAGCCTGCTCCTAACAAGCTTTTGTATGTCGGATTTGAAACTGAGACAACTCTCTATGTTATGCCCTGGTCCTCCTTGATGGTATGGACAAGTCTGATCCGCTTTGAACCAAAAAGGCGGATTTTCCGGTATTGTAAGAGGAGACTTAGTTTGGACATTCCCCTTGGCCAGTAGTAATGGAAATAGTTCTGCCTACGATACGGGTATAGGATCAAATCCTGGTGGCCGCGTTGTACGGTTGTTATTTGTATTGAGGACAAGCCTGCTGAAGAGGCTGTTGAGTCCTTTGTTGAAATTGTTGTTGATTAGGTTGGTACTGCGCAACCTGAGGTTGATACGTAGAAACAGGCACAGGGTTGATAGCAGGAGTTGCAGCTGCTACTGGTTGGTACCTCCGCCTTTGCTTTCCAAGAGAGATATTCCTAATATCCTGCTCTTTTTTTTAGGGAGAACACTACCATATCGTTTTGTACTACTTGATGATCCAGCGTCTTTAACCAGACGTCCCTCTCGAACGGCTTCCTCGAGACTCACTCCCATACCGACCATCTCGGTGAAATCGCTGGGCGCACTGGAAACCATTCCGTCGTAGTAAAATGAGCTCAAGGTTTTCAAGAAGATCTTTGTCATCTCGTTTTCCTCCAGAGGCGGAGAAATCTGAGCGGCAATTTCACGCCATCTCTAAGCGTATTCTTTAAAGGTTTCCTTGTCCTTTTGCGACATTGATCTGAGTTGATCTCTGTCTGGTGCCATGTCCAAATTGTATTTATATTGTTGGGTGAAGGCAGTGCCAAGATTTCTGAACGTGCTGATCGTAGTGCATTTTAAACCCATATACCATTTTAATGTGGCACCGGTTAAACTATCCTGAAAGTAGTGAATCATGAGGTCCTGGTTCTCTGTCTGAGCTGACATTCGCCGAGTGTACATCACCAAATGGCTTTGAGGGCAAGAGTTACCCTTGTACTTTTCAAAATCGGGTACTTGGAATTTGTGCGGGACTTTTACATTGGGGACCAAACAAAAGTCTGCGGCGTACTTTCCAAATAAATCCTGACCGCGAATAGCTTGCAGTTCCTTCTGCATTTCCAGGAATTGTTCCTGGAACTCGTTCATTCTTTCGAACATGCTTTCGTTTCCACCAGAAGGTATCCGGGAAATTTGTCCTTCCAGGATAGTGTGCACCACAGGGGGTGGTACCGTTACTACGGGAGTGAATCTTGGCGTTTCCCGAAGTTTGTAGCCTTCAAGAGTCCTCAATATGCCTCTGGCATCCTCGCTTTCCTAAAGTTTGTAACCTTCAGGCCCAGCGGCTTCTGCTATGATTCCCTGATCTTTAGAGATCTGCAAAACATATCCTTCGGGGATATAGTTAACAGGCATGCCCCAGGGACGTTCTTTCGGCATTTGATACCTAGGATCATACTTCTCCACTATGGGCATCGGGGTGATTTCTGAGATCACAGTTCTTTGTAGCTGAGCTTCTTCCATGGCTTGCATGTCGTTACGAAGCTTTCTCATATCCTCTCTCAGAGCGTCAATCTCTTCTTTCAACTCTCTGTTCTCTTCCTCGAGATCATCCATCTTTTTCTGACGATTGGCCCTAGTATTGTACGAATGAGATAGTTTGACTCTAGAACCGAGACACAAACGTGAGATTCGTAGGTAAGAAGAATACGTGACGTAAGAATGATGAATGCAATGATTATATTAATTGTTTTTTGGTTTAATCAAAATAAACTTCGACAATTAGATTGCAAATATCAAACAGTGGGGAAACCCCCGTTTTATTGAATTCAAAGGATTGCGGAAATGGAAATACAGTAAACTACAAGGTATGGAAATAGAAACCTAAGCTAATGGGTCCTGAGTCCTCTTTGAGGAGTACTCGGGTGCTGATTCTGGTACTTTCCTTTTCTTGGATCGGGGCTCTTGGGCCGTTGTCGGGTTGTCATTCCTTTGCCAAGTGAAAGGAGCGAGCAAATTCCTTTGGTCATCCTGATTTTCCACAACATGTTGCTCTAAAATCTCAATCAGAGCATCCTTTTCTTTTAACAGTTGTTGTATTTTGGTACACTCCACATTGAGAATGCGGTACTTGTTCTTCCAAGACCTCCTCTCCTGTTGAACTTTGTTGAGAGTAACCTGAAGTTTTTTCATTTCAATCATGAAGTACATGACAGATTCCCTTGGCGAAAGAACTCCGTGACGAGGATAAGGCATCTTTAGCTTGAGAGCTCTAGTTTGTACCCAGTGGAGATAAGGCTCCACCGAGACACAATCCGGTTTTCCTAGAGACTCCCGTCCTTTCTTATGAACGTGTTTCCAAGCGTGCACTATTTCCATCTTTAGTGCCCTGTCATTTTCTCCTTCCTTGAAGAAAAGACCTTCTAGATGAGCATTATGCAGGACATGCCTCATCGTGTATCCGAATTGGCGACGAACGAGAACTGGATGGTAATTGATCTCTTCCTTAGTTCCTATGAGGGGCACGTTGGGGAAGTTTCCACAACGGTCAATGATCCTGATCCCGTCATAAATCCTATTGTACTAATCTATGTCTGAGTTGGTAAGAGACATGATTTTCTACAACCAACGTAAGGCACTTTTATGATCCCAAAAAGCGGCAGACTTTGGCAAATGAGAGATAAACCATTTAAATAGCAGGGGTACACATCACGTGATTATTCCTCCGCTGTATAAATTCCTTAAGTGTACAGAATAATGCGCATCTGCGAACAAAGTCGATACATGGTTTCCAATGAGAAAAACCTTAATGGCGTTGATATCTACAAAGTTATCGATGTTGGGAAACAAAAATAACCTGTAGGTGAGCAAAACAAAGATGCTCTCGAAAGCGGCCACGTTCCCTATACTAACAAAGTATAGAGCCTTCTTTACCAGAAACTTGGCTGGTAAACCCGGGATTCCACCCTTAGTGGTCATGTAAGTCCTGACTTCTGACTCATCCAAATAAATTGCTCTTGCAATGGTCTGATCCTTTGGAATTTCTTCCAGTCCAGAAAAAGGAGCTTGATCAGTAATGTGTAAATCAGTCAGGTGAGAATACCCCTCCAGCGTTGGTGCGAGCTGGTAATCCGGGAATGTGAAACAGTGATAGGCCGGATCGTAAAACTGAACGAGTGCCTCCATGATTCTTTCAATCACATTGACCCTTAACAAAGGTAGTAGACCTTCGTACTTGGCTCTAAAAGCTTCGAGGTTAGTGATCATCCTTGTTAATCCTCTCAAATCCTCTAGTTTTAGAACCTTGAAGGTATACTTATGAGTTTCCATCTACTGAAATCCATGAGCACAATCTTTTTCTCTCTGACATTTGCAATCATTGTCTTAGTTTAATTTGAAAAAGAGAGACTAGAAGAGAAAATTTTTCTTTGTTTTAATGTTTTTTAAATGAATGCATGAATGCAGCACACAAAAACATAGAAAAAACATGGGGTCAAAGGGTCGGTGTCACGAAGTCAAGGCTCTACCCATCACAAAGGTTTATACCAGTGATTTTTGTACCTGTCTCTCAAAATCATTGATTCTTGTCGAGATAACATCAGCGGGACGGGAACCGTGCTAGGTGATGTTATTTCGAAGAATCTCAGAAGAGGGTAGTATCGCGTGACAACTATTTCCGATATTTTCCGCACTATTGAAAGATGTTTTTTCTAGGTGTATACTCAATCTTTCCACATGCGGCATCACACGCATTCCCATTAGCAGAAAAATAAACACAGATATCAATTAGGAAAAACAGTATATATATTTGTCCTAATGTCCTAGACTTTTAAGGGCTATGAATCCTATGTTCCTGACAAAAAATGGCTCCCCGGCGGAGTCGCCATTCTGTGGTACCTTCCCAATTTAAAGGTTTTGACCTAAGATCCTAGTGAGGGCCGATCCTCGCAATAATGACATTCCCCGATGGAACCGTCCTGAAAATAACTTGTCCAAGGTTTTCACCTTAAATTGTAAGAAAGAAAGAAGGGCCCACGGTGGGCGCCACTTTTCTGTGGCGGCCACCTCCATGAAAATGACTTGTCCAAGGTTTTCACCCTAAATTTTAAGAAAGAAGAGCCCCACGGTGGGCGCCACTTTTCTGTAGCGAGCGATTTTTGGACGTGGTTCTTAAGCACTCTCGTTCTGGGGTACTACAGGTCGATTCATTTTTTATCCTATTGAAGCTAATGAAGGAAGGGAAATAGATGTCTCCAATTAACCTTGCTTGCATACTGAGTTTAAACAGCGGTCTGTTAGGTTATGGATGCTATATGGTAATGGGGCCTCTTTCTTCTTACTTTGTTTAAGACTGAAATAACAAGACTATGCTATTGGTAGGATGTTAGGACTGATGCTTTTCGATTAATGTATAAAGGTACGGGATTTTGGGTTTTTGATTAGTGTGCTCGCTAAGATTTTTCTTTCAATCTTATGCCTACGTATTCCCGTTTACCGAAACAGGGAAATTAGAGCAATCGTAGTTCCTCCTATTTTATGGGAGGAAATGGTGTTTTGGTGTCTTGTTCAAAGCCCAAGACGTGAAGCTAAAGTTGGTTGGTATCTTGTTCAAAGCCCAAGATGTGAAGTTGAAGGGTCTATTTGTATCTTGTTCGAAGCCCAAGATGTGAAGCTAAAAGGGTGTTGACTTTAGAGAGAATTTGTCGTCTCTAAAGAGGAGTTGTTGATGTTTGTATGCCGTGAACGAGGCACATCTTTGATGCTAAGAGGTTGATTGACTCAACCGGGGTTTTCCTTATACAAAGTCTAAGAGGAGGCTATTGGCCCAACAAGAGGGTGTTTTTGTGTGTCCTGTACGAAGCCCGAGAGAGAGGCAAAAAGGGATTGGCTCAACAAGAGAGTCTTTTATACTCAACAAGAGAGTGATTTTGTATCTCGTACGAAGCCCGAGAGGGAGGCTGAAAGGTGATTGACTTAACAAGAGAGTCTTTTATACTCAACAAGAGAGTGGTTTTATATCTCATACGAAGCCCGAGATGGAGGCTAAAAGTTTGACTCAACAAGAGAATCTTTTATACTCAACAAAAGAGTGATTTGGTGTCTTGTATGAAGCCCGAGACAGAGGATAAAGGTGATTGACTCAACAAGAGAGTCTTTTTATACTCAACAAGAAAGTGTTTTGTATCTCATACGAAGCCCGAGATGAAGGCTAAAAATGTTTGACTCAACAAGAGAGTCTTTTATAATCAACAAGAGAGTGCTAACAAGTGACCGATTCAACAAGAAAGTGCTTTTGTATCTCGTACGAAGCCCGAGATAGAGGCTGAAAAGGTTGGCTCCGCTAGGGAGAATCATTGTACAAATCCCAAGAGGAGGCTATGGTTACTGTTTCAGTTGAGTGACAGGTCCAACATGTTGGTTTAAAAGAGAAAATCAGTTCTTATATGGGTAATGTTGTACTCATGACTTTGATCTGAGGATCAGGATTATTTCCTATTCACTAAGGAAACGGGGAATCCGAAGGGTATTGAGACTGTTCGAGTCTACGGGTTTTATCTTTTGTACTATGCTTAAGAAATAGTAATAGTAAGATCTAGAATCTTTGAAAGTCTTTTCTATTAAGATGACTAATTTCTGTTCCTATACCTCTAGGAGGTCATCGGGACAATTTGTACGAAGCCCAAGAGGAGGCGAGAAAAACTTTTAAGAAGCCGAGGGACAATTTGTACGAAGCCCAAGAGGAGGCTATCTTCCCGGAGGAAGAATAATTATACGAAGCCTAAGAGGAGCCTGTGAAAACTTCTAAGAAGCCGACGGGTTCTTGTACAACGCCCAAGAGGAGGCGGGGATGCTTTTAGGAAGCCTGTGGGTCCTTGCACTAAGCCTAAGAGGAGACTGATGAACAGTTCCAGAAGGGGTTTCACTTGGAACATTGGCCTTCTGTAATCTAGTTATCTAAAATTGTTGTAAAAGACAATTCTCAAGGTTGAGGTTATGTTTGAAATATCTCGTATAACGTCAGATGTAAGGAGACGAGGTTCTGTCTAGTTCTAGACGAGTTGTCGGGGAAACTCTAAATATGTATACTATTATTACACAGTCGATATGAGTTTATGAAAGAAGACTTACAATGAAACAGTCCCACAGTACAATTATATACATATGAAAACGGTAAATGAAAGCGGGTAAACACTTACTCGGTTGTAGAGCTTCCATGCTGTTTGGTTAGTTTGTTCAACAAAGAAAGCTTTGATAACAATATTATATTCAAAATCAAAGGAGAAAGTTGCTTTGAAAGGAAAACTGGGGCTTACAGCTCAAGGAGAGGCCCAGGGTTTTATCAGTGATCGCACTGCCGTTTTGTACAGGGACCTATACAAGTGACTGAGGCCCAAAAAATGTTTTCTGTACAAGGGGATGGGTCTTATACTCTCTCAAGAGGCCCAAAGGTGTTTAAAGAAAAGGAATGGGGCTTATAACACGAGGGTAGGCCCAAATGATTTGACTTTTGAACTGGCGATCGCGCCGGGGTTTTTGAAAACGCAGTGGGTCTTATACAATGACTGAGGCCCAAAAAGTTTTGGTTTTCAAAGGGGTTGGGTCTTACACTCTAATAGGCCCAAAATGATTTTGAATGAAAGAAATGGGGCTTATAACACGAGGGTAGGCCTAGATGATTTTTGTTTGAAATGGCGATCGCGCCGAGATTTTTGAAAACGCAGTGGGTCTTATACAATGAATGAGGCCCAAAAAGGTTTTGGTTAAAGGGGGATTGGGTCTTACACTCTATTAGAGGCCCAAAATGATTTGTGAGGGTGAAAATCAAAGAAACCCTAATTTGTTTTCCTTTAGAAGTAAATATTAAAAGAAAATCAAATAAAAATGATAAAAATACCAAATATGCTTGAATAAACCACTTGTGATTTTTGTTTAAGGTTTGAAAAATGAGGTTTTAATCACAAGAGATATTAAAACTCATTTGGTTTTGATTTTCAAAGTAAATATTCATTTTTTAAAATGTTTAAAAATAATTAAAAAGGAATTTATTCACAAAAATACTAATTATATTAAATAAATAATATAAATTTAATTTTTTTGTGGAATAAAATATTTCAACATTTTTTGTGATTTTTTGCAAAAAGAACCAATAAAAAATAATTAAAATTGAAGGAGTTATTAATTTTCCAATTAATTAACAAAACATGAAAATATTGAAAAAAATAGCAAAAAGGTGAAAAAACATAAAATGGCATGGGTGGGGTTTGAACCCACGGCCTCAAGGTTATAGGGTGCGCGCCTTACCACTGGGGTGGTGATACATCAGTTGATTGAAACAAACCAACAAATACACAAAGCTTGCCTTGTTTTCTAGGCCTGGCCAAGGTAAGGCAATGCAAGTTTTGGCAAGAAACGGGAAGGTCCATAACTTTCTCATTTCTCCATGGTTGGGGAAAAATTTTTTATGCATCTGGCCTAGAATTTCACAAGGAATCCAATGGTGGTGGTATTTTTTTCAGATCATGATCCCTCCTCAAAATCCGATAGTGGTTTTGAAATAGGCCTATAATTGCATTTCCTATGCTACACTTTGGTATAGGTATGAATTACATGATGAATTGGTTCAAACACAACATATATAACATGTATGAGGTGTGCATGATAAATGGACTTCAAAGCAATGTATATTTTGGAAAGTTCAAGTCATGATGCTTACCTCTCTTTTGAGATTTTGGAGTTTTTGTGCAATCTGTCAAGTTCCTTGTTCCAGAAATGGTTTGATGCTTTGGACACTCTCAAATGGTCCCTTAGAAGCTTTTAGGATGAGTGGAATCAGCTGGAACCTGCAAAAACACAAACTGGCCCTTTCTTGCAAAAGGGGTTAAAATGACCAAAATAACAACTCCCTCAAATGGTGTTCCAAATGGGGGGAACCATTTGGGACAGTTCAAGGATGATATTTGGAGTGTGTTTGAGGTTTTATCTGGTTTGGAAAGTGACTGAATCAATACATGTCTTGAAAAATGCACAAAAGTACTATTTTGAGGTTTTGAGAGGTGACTTTGTGATTTAAGGATTACAGGTCACTTGTGTGAGTTTGGACAACTTAGATATGATATATGTGAGGTGTTAGGATCATGAGCTGTGATGGAAATGCTCTCTAACTCAAAAACTCAGAGTTACCTTGCTAAAGAAGGTATTTTTGCCTAAAGAAAGGGATTTTGAGGAAAGCATCTGTTTGATGGCTTTGGTGTACTCAAACCGAGCACAAATGAGCTCTATTTATAGTAGAGCAAGTTTGTTTTGCAAGGAATAGTGAATGGCAACTGTTGCATAGGTTTGGCCAATGTTAATCAATGAGAATCCAAGTCTCCTCTAGCCATTGACTAGAGGTTAGGGCACAGGCTGTTGGGTCCCTTGGTCTTGGATAAGTCTTGACTGAATTCAGTTGCAAATGTGTCAGTTCATGCCACCTCTAAGCATCCATTAAATGCTCCAATCCAAAATTGGAGTCTTGTCCCTCTTTTAGGGATTTCTAGGTTTGGCATGCTACTTCTTGTTCCAAAGACTTTGGAGTCTTGGATCAGCGCTTGTCCCCTTTAGATTTGATCCTCAGAGTTATCCAAAGTGGTGACAAGGCTTGGAATTATCTGATTTTTCCAAATCGAGCAAAAGTGCAAAATTCTGCCTAGCCTTGGCAGTTTTCAGCAAGGCATATTGCCATTGTCAAATCTCATGACTCAAGTTGAGTTTGGTGATGCTCTTGGTCATTTTGGAAAGCCCTCGTATGATACAACAATTGTTTGATCACAATTCGTTTTGATACTTTTTGTATCCAAGTGAAAAATGCCCCTACATTTGGAAAAAAGTAAGGCAGATTCTGACTTAGTGAAAATTTCACTAAGTGTTGGAAAAAGTGGCATTTCATGTTTTCAGCCATTTTGATCACTCCATAACTCAAAATCCATAATGAATTGGAATATGGTGTAGTTGAAGCTTTTGTAGAGGGCCATGAGGGCTACAAATCCAACTTTGGATAGGGAAAAATGGCCTTGTGGCTTAGGAGTTATGATCCTCCAAAGTTGGTACCCTAGCCAATTTGTTCCATAACTTAGAAAATTTTCTAAGTTTTTATGGTTACCCCTTTTACAAGTTATCCCATTTTTCTTGATTTTTCTTGATGAATGATGATTCCAATCACACATTAACATCATCTTAGGGTCAAAAAACCATAATTGTGAAAAATCTCAAAAAGTCAAAGTTGACTTTTGTGCACAGTTGACTTTTTATCAGATGAATTCCAAACTGTGCGATCCTCTATGAAATCAAGTACTTGACCTAAATCAAACTTGATGGATTGATTTCATAGGTGTTATGGGGTGTATTGAATCATGTCCTAGGGTCAGGGAGCATGTCCTGGTCAAAAGTCAAAGCTACAGTTGACTTTTCTCGCGAAACCCTAATTGTGGTTCAGATGAAATTGAAACTTGTTGCTCAAGCTTCTTGGATTAATACATTGTTGTAAATGGATCAATTTAATTTATTAGAGACCCTCAAATTATGTCTTGAGGTCTTGGCTCCTGATTTGTCCCAAAAGTCAACTTAGGGGTGAATTAGGTCAAGAAACCCTAATTCTTGATTTTTGATGAATGCTTTCCGTGAAGCAAAATTGACTTGATGATTGGGTTTATGAAGTCCCATGGAGAATATTAGGATATACTTTGAAGCATTGGCTCATGCCTAGAGGAAAATTGCCATCTGGAGGCCCTGGTCGGCCAAAACCCTAATTTCGTGACACTGGCGATCTTGAGGCTTGATCCACTCAGAATGTTGCAGCCTTGTGCTTGATTCTTGAAGTGGGAGTCCTATTGATCCCTTGTGGATGTTTGAGGGGTTTAGAAAAGTTGAAGATCATGTCATCCCTTGATTGATCCTTTGTCTAAGCACTCAGAGAGGGCTTGAAACCCAAATTTTGATGGTAGTGGATGCTCACCCATCTTTGGGGAGACTAATGAGGTGTGAAGGTTCCTCCATATTGTGATGATGATTTGTACAATGATGGGAAATCCTAGTGGTTAAATTTTGGGGTATGACACAGTACAACTTTACTAGATCTGTTTCCATCGAGCGAACATCCTGACTTTGATGCCTAGTAGGATTCCCGTCAGTCATACTGACTTATTGTGTGTCTTCATCTAAGTAGATCGGAAGCCAGTAGTGGTTCAACAACTGTTGAAGTGTTCTTTGGACAAGTGCACATCCTTGGTCGTCTTCACGACACACTTTACAGTTCTGATAGTCATGTGAAGCCAGAAAATCGAGTATGACCTACTTAGCGTGTTATTCTACCAGGCAGGTATTCATCAGGCGAATATCAAAGATTTGAATTATATTAACTTGATAATGACTTCTATCACAGTAGTTCTGAATCCATCCGAGATCCATCTGACATTGGAGGGCCTCTTGTACAAAAGAGCATCCCTGATTATTTATTGAGCAGATCGACCAGGAATTGTAATCGTGCTGTGGCAGCTTTGCCTAGAGTGCATTGCCACCAAGTCGACATTCATTTCCAGAATGTTGTGGTTCTGAACAATGTTGGGGTTTGCGTGGTCCATATTGACCTCACGGATTCAGTGATCTTGAATTCATCTGAGATTCATTTGTTCTTGCATATCTGATTGCACTACGAAACATCCTTGACTATTCTTTGAGCAGATATCACACTGGTGATAATTGGGAAACGGTACATGACCGTATCTGCTCTGTCTGCAATGCATCTTAACTAGATTGGTTCCCAATAGGAGTACATCGTGAATTTGATAGCTGCGGTTAAACTCTTCCTTTATCAAATTTACTGCAGTTTTCTCATATTGAGGCAACGGGTTCGTCTGAACATTTGGATTTATATCCTTGAAGGATAATACCTCGTTCCTGACAAGCTTCTGCACATCGGATTTGAAGTTGAGACAATTTTCAATGTTCTGCCCTGGTCCTCCTTGATGGTAAGGGAAAGTTTGATCTACTTTGAACCAGAAAGACGGGTACTGTAAGAGGAGAACTGGTTTGGACGTGCCCCTTGACCAGTAGTAGTGGAAACAGTTCTGCGTATATCATTGGTATAGGGTCAAACCCTAGTGGTCGTGTTGTACGATTGTTATTGTTGTATTGAGGATGAACCTGCTGAAGAGGCTGTTGTGTCCTTTACTGATACTGGTTTTGATTCGGTTGGCTCTAAGCAACCTGAGGTTGATACGTTGGAGTCAGCGTTGGGTTGATAGCAGGAGTTACCGCTGCTACTGGTTGATACCTTCGCCTTTGCTATCCAAGAGAGATATTACCAATATCTTGCTCTTTTTTATTTGGGAAAACACTACCGTATCTTTTGGTACTGCTTGATGGTCCTGCATCTTTGACTAAACGTCCTTCTCGGACTGCTTCTTCAAGACGAACTCCCATGTTTACTATCTCAGTAAAGTCGCTGGGCGCACTTGCGACCATTCGGTCGTAATAGAATGAGCTCAAGGTTTTCAGAAAGATATTTGGCCTCAAGAGGGGGACAAATATGGGCGGTAATTTCACGCCATCTCTGAGCATATTTCTTAAAGGTTTCCTTGTCCTTCTGTGACATTGCTCTGAGTTGATCTCTGTCCGGTGTCATATCCAGGTTATACTTATACTGCTGAACGAAGGCTGCCGCAAGATCTCTGAAAGTAACGATCTTGGTGAGGTTTAAACCCATGTACCATTTGAGTGCGGCACCGGTTAAACTGTCTTGGAAATAATGGATCAGTAGCTGTTGATTCTCTGTCTGATATGACATCTTTCGAGCGTACATCACCAAATAACTTTGAGGGCAAGAGTTGCCCTTGTATTTTTCAAAGTCAGGAACCTTGAATTTGTGCGGGATTTTCACATTAAGGACCAAACAAAGTTTTGTGGCATCCTTTCCGAATAGATCCTGGCCGCGAATGGCATTCTGTTCCTTCTGCATCTCTAGGAATTGTTCCTGGAACTCATTCATTCTGTCGTACATACTTTCGTTTCCACCAGAGGTTACTTGTGGAATCTGTCCTTCCGGGATAGTATGTACCACTGGTTGTTGTATAGTCATTACAGCGGTGACTCTTGGTGCTTCCCTATCCCAAAGTTTGTAACCTTCAGGAGTTGCTATCATGACTCTTGCATCCTCGCCTTCCCGATGTTTGTAACCTTCAGGCCCAGCGGTTCCTGCTGCAGTTTTCGGGTCTTCCGTGACCGACGGAATATATCCTTCAGGGATAAAGTTGATAGGCATGACCCAGGGACGATCTTTAGGCATGTTGTATCGAGGATCATACGTCTCTACTATGGGCATAGATGTGATCTCCGAGATCACAGTCCTTTGTTGTTGCCCCTGAGCTGTTGCCAGGGATTGCATGTCACTGTGAAGTTTCCTCAGATCTTCTTTCAGAGCGTCAATTTTTTCTCGCAGCTGTCTGTTCTCTTCCTCGAGATCGTCCATTTTCTTTTGTCGATCGACCCGAGGATTATACGAATGAGACAGTTTGACTCTAGAACCGGGACACATGCGTGAGATTTGAAGGGAAGAAGAATGCGTTATGTGAGAATGATGAATGATATGCAATGATATATATATATATATATATATATATATATATATATATATAAATATTTGTTAATAAAAAAGAAACTTCAATAACTAGATTGCAAATATCATACAGTGGGGAGACCCCGTTTTATTGAATTTGAAAGATTGCAGAAAGGGAAATACAGTATTTTACATAGTGCTATAAAAGGAAAAATGTAAGCTTATGGATCCTGAGTTCTCTCTGAAGAGGGCTCAGGTGTTGGTTCTGTTATTTTCCTTTTCTTTGACCGGGGCTCTTGAGTCTTTGTCGGGTTGTCAGTCCTTTGCCAAGTGAAAGGAGTGAGGAAATTTCTTCGGTCTTCCTGACTTTCTACAACATGTCGTTCTAATATCTTAATCAAAGCGTCTTTTTCTTTTAACAGTTGCTGAATTTCGGTACACTCCACATTGAGAATACGGTACTTGTTCTTCCAAGATTTCTTTTCCCGTCGAACTTTTTTGAGAGTGACCTGGAGTTTTTCCGCATCAGACATAAAATAAAGGACAGATTCCTTTAGCGGAAGAACTTCTTGATGAGGGTAAGGCATCCTTAGCTTGAGGGCTCTAGTTTGTACCCAGTGGAGATAGGTTCCACAGAGACACAGTCTGGTTTTCCTAGAGACTCTCTTCCTTTCTTGTGAACATGTTTCCAGGCATGCACTATTTCTATCTTTAGTGCCCTGTCATTTTCTCCTTCCATGAAGAAAAGACCATCCAGATGAACATTTTGCGGGATATGTCTCATCGGGTATCCGAGTTAACGACGCACTAAATTTGGATGATAGTTGATTCCTCCTTTAGTTCCTATGAGGGGTACATTAGGGAAGTTTCCACAACGGTCTATGATCCTTATCCCGTCATAGATCCGATTGTACCAATCTATGTCAGAGTTGGTAAGAGACATGATTTTGTGTGACCAACGTGGAGTACTCTTATGATCCGAAAAAGCAGCAGACTTGGGTAAATGGAAAGTGAACCATTTGTATAGCAGGGGTACACATCATGCGATTATTTCTCCGCTGTACAAATTCCTTAAATGTACAGAATGATAAGCATCTGCGAGCAAAGTTGGTACAGGGTTTCCAATCAGAAATGTCTTAATAGCATTGGTATCGATGAAGTTATCGATGTTGGGAAAAAGGAACAACCCATATGTGAGTAGCACAAAGATATCTTTGAAAGCAGTAACGTTTTCTATACTGGCAGAGTATAAGGCTTTCTCTACCAAAAACTTGGCCGATAAACCTTGGATTCCTTCCTTAGTGGTCATGTGAGTCCTGACTTCTGACTCTTCCAAATATATTGATCTTGCAATGGTTTGATCCTTTGGAATTTCTTCCAGTCCAGAAAAGGGAGCGTGGTCAGTGATGGGTAAATCAGTCAGGTGAGAGTACTCCTCTAGTGTTGGTGTTAGTTGATAATCCGGGAATGTGAAACAGTGATAAACTGGATCGTATAACTAAATCAGCGTAGACAGGATTCCTTCAACTACATGGACCCTTAATAGAGACAGCAGTCCTCCGTACTTAGCTCCGAAAGCATCAGCGTTGGTGATCATCCTTGCCAACCCCATTAAATCCTCTAGTTTTGGAGCCTTGAAGGTGTACTTGTGCGTCTTCCTTCTACGTAAATCCATAACGCAATCTTTCTCTCTGATATTTGCAATCATTGTTTTAGTTTAATTTGAAAAAAGAGAGAAGAGAAAAGAAGATTTTTTTTTGTTTAAATTTTTTTTAAATGAATGCAGCACACAAAAACATAGAAAAAACATGGGTTCAAAGGTTCAGCGTCACGAGCATGAGGTCATGGCTCTACCCATCCCCAAAGGTTGTACTATTTTGGTGAATTTTTGTACCTGTTCCCAAAATCATTGACCCCCTTGGGATAAAAACAGCAAGCTGGTCCACCCAAGTGAACTGTAGTATCCTAGGGTAATCTCAATTGAGTGTAGTATCGCGTGTCAACTATTTTTGATAGCTACCGCACTACAAAATAGCCACATGGTTACTGTCCACTAAATCCTCAATTTCACGGATACCACATTGGGACAATCTGCCTTCACAACGGAGTCGTTAAGCATTGAATCCGTAAAGGGTATCTCCCCTGATTTGATGGTCTACCGGGACAGCTTATTCGTGATTCACTCCCTGTAAGACTGCCCGTCTATGCCATCACCTATCTTAGGTATCACTCAAACTTTCCGCATGCGACATCACTCGCATTCCCATTAGAAGAAAAATAAACACGGATATCAAGTAGGAAAAGCGATATATATATATATATATATATATATATATATATTATAGTTCCTAAAACTAATATCCTATACCTCTTAAGAATTCTAATCTTAGTCCTAGACAGATCAAAGATATCCCCAGCAGAGTCGCCATTTATCTGTTGGAAAATGGTGACGATGATGACTAAGGTAAAACAAATCCTAATGGCACTCCCCAGCATAGTCCCCATTTATCTGTAGCGTGCGATTTTTGTTAGTGACGCGACAACCTTATCGCAAAATTGGTTTTCTCCTCACCTCAATGAGGAGGAGGGGGTGTTCCTTTCTGATTTCTTATTTATCCCGTGAAGCTGGAAGGGAAATGGAAGCTATCTATAACTAACCTTGCATGCAAATGTTTAACTGAACAAACGCTTAAGAGATTGGGGGGTCCAGGATCAGGTTATACAATGGGGAGTTGTCAGTTACCCATCCTATATGTGGTTATCCACAGGTTGTTAGTTTTATGTTCCGCTTTGTACTTGATGGTGTTTATCTGTTGTGTGCTGGGGAAGTTTCTTCTTTGGGAGATATGAGAGAGAGTTTTTTGATGATTTTGGTGAGGTGTTGGACCTCAGTTTTGATTGGTATGTGTGAAGGTACTAGACCTAAAGTTTTTGATTGGTATGCTCGCTAATATTTCACAATCTTATGCCTACGTATTCCCGTTTTAAAGAAACAGGGAAATCAGAGCAATAGTAGTTCCTCATATTCTATGGGAGTAAAGAGATGTTTTGGTGTCTTTTTTAAAGCCCAAGATTGAAGCTAAAAGGTTGAGTATTTGTGTCTTATTCAAAGCCCAGGATTAAAGCTAAAAGGTTTGATTGAGAGAGAATTTGTCATCTCTAAAGGGAGATATCTCGTCTGTTTATCACAACTGTTGGGTGACTGGTTATAAAGGAGGGTTACTTTAACTGGGATATGTGAATCCAGCAATGCCATAATTTCCTTTATAGGGATTTGTCTTGAAGGGGAAAACTTTAACTTAGTGTTGAGCAATGACATTTTTCCTTAGGAATCTTTCATGCTAAGAGAGGGACAGTGACGTGGATGTAAATAATCCAAAGGCTTGCCACTTACAGCAATTAGATGAAAGAAAGTAAGTTTACCAGGATAAGAGATGGACGACAACTTGGATATTTAAATCAACTAGTGTGCCATTTACAGGAGTTATCTGGGATTAGGGTTTGTTTTGAACGTTTGTCTTTATGTGTGATAACCAGAGAAATGACTTCCTGCAGAAAGATTTTGATTTCCTCTGAGGGGATGTTGATTTTTGTGTGCCTTGATCAAAGCCCAAGGTTAAAGCTAAGAGATTGATTGACTCCACTCGGGAAGTCCTTATTCAAAGCTTTAGAGAAGGATGGAAAAGACTTACTCGATAAGAGAGCGTTTATATATGTCTTGTACAAAGCCCAAGATTGAGGCTAAGAAGAGACGAACTCTTTGGGGGATGCCATTATACAAAGCCTAAGAGGAGGCTAAAAGTTTGACTTTTCCTGGGAAATATTTTGTATGTCTTGTACAAAGCCCAAGATTGAGGCTAAAAAGGATTTTGATTCGGTTGGGGAGAGTTTGTATGTGTCTTGTACAAAGCCCAAGATTAAGGCTAAAAAGAAGACTAACTCTAGGGGAAAGAAATCTTTATCTGACTTGTACAAAGCCCAAGATTAAGGCTAAAATGAGACTGACTCAATTGAGGATTTTTAGGTGTCTTGTACAAAGCCCAAGATTGAGGCTGAAAGAAGTTTGACTCTGCTGGAGAGTATTATCTGTCTTGTAAAAGCCCAAGATTGAGGCTGAAAAGAGGATTGACTCTGCTTAGGGAAATTTAAATGGTGTCTTGTACAAAGCCCAAGATTGAGGCTGAAAAGGATCTGACTTAACAAGAGAGGGTTTAAAAGGGTGATTGACTCAACAAGAGAGTCTGAAAAGGTTAGCTCAGCTGGGGAAAATCATTGTACAAAGCCTAAGAGGAGGCTGACTATGCTGAGGAAAGGAAGGATCATTATACAAAGACTAAGAGGAGGCTAGCTTCTGCTGAGGATTATTGAGATCCAGAGGCAAGTCCAAGTCGGGGATCAACTCTTGCTGAGGGTTATAGAAGAGTTGAGGTATCAGATACCCTGAGGTTCTGATTTGGGATAGTGTTATACTGATGATAAGCTGACCCTTGCTAGGGGAAACTTAAGGTGAGAGTTTAAAGATTGAGTTTTGAAAACCTATAGAGGTTTCAACTCTACTGGAGATTGGTTGAATGACTAGGGTTTTTCCTGTGTTTATAAGGAACTTGAGAATGTCTTTGAGATCCAAGAGGGGATTAGACTATCCAAGTCTACTGGTATGGAAGAGTTTATCTTTTTTATAATGCCCAAGAGGAGGCTGATATTTTAAGGGATGAGAATCAACCCTAAATTAGTCTGAGGTTTTGACTCTGGAAAGAGTGCTCTAGCAAAGGATGACTAAGTTCTGTCCTATACCTTTAAGAGGTCTTTCGGGTCCTTGTATTAAGTCCAAGAGAAGGCATGAGAACTTCTAAGAAGCCGGAGGGTCCTTGTAGAAAGCCCAAGAGGAGGCGAGGATGCTTTTAGGAAGCTAGTGGGTCCAAACTTAAGAAGAGTTTAAGAAAAGTTTCACCTGGAATAATCTTTTCTTTAGTGAACAGTTCTAGGGTTTGAAGAAATTCAAGAGAGGTTTCACCGGGAATTAATCCTCTCTGGGGAAATGAACTTCTTTGACAAATTCTAGTAGTGACAGTCTGAGAAAAGTTTCACCAGTAATAATGCTTTTCTCTTTGTTCCATATTGTTTAAGCCCAAGAGAAGGCAAGACTGTATTTGGAATTCCTATGGGGAACTAGTTTTGACTGTATTGAAAGAGTGACCAACTGGCTTTACCTAGTTCTACACCTAGTTACTGGGGAAAACTCTGAGCAGATATACAAGTATATATACAGTTGATATATGACAAGTCTTTAAAAGGATATGAAAGAAGTACTTACAGGTGAGCAAGCTTCCAGCAATATAGTTATATATATGAAAGCATGTAAATGAAAGTTGATAAAAACTTACAAGCGAGCAAGCTTCCATGTAACAACTGTATGGTTAGTTGTTCAAGAAATTAAAGAAAGTTTTGATAATAACTATGAAATTGAACCTAAATTAAAAGGGAATTTTTTTTGAAAGGATTGTTGGGGCTTATTCTCGGGGAGAGGCCCAGATAAAAACAATAATCGTACCGTCGTTTTGTAAACTGTATTGGGGCTTATACAATGACTGAGGCCCAAAGAGGTTTTATGTACAAAGGGGTGAGTCTTACAAATCAAAGAGAGGCCCAAAAGTTCTTAAAAAAGAAAAGAATGGAACTTACAACACAAGGGTAGACCCAGATGGTTTTCGTTTAAAAGGCGACGACCGCGCCAAGATTTTAAAATCGCAATGGGACTTATACAATGACTAAGGCCCAAAGAGGTTTTGGTTAAAAAGGGATTGGATCTTACACTCTAATAGAGGCCCAAAAGTGTTTGAAAAGATTTTTTAGGGTGATAATGATTAAAACCCTAAATTTCTTTATTTAATGTATTTTAATTGAATAAAAATTCAATTAAAATAATCAAACATGTGAAAAAAGATTGTGATCTTGGATTTATATTTGAAAAATCTTGTTTCATTCATGGGATGATTTAAAAATCATTTGAATTTTGCAAAACCAAGAGAGAAATATTTTTTAATGTTTAAAAAAACAAATAAAACATAATTCTTTGCAAAAATACTAAATATATGAAATAAATAATATTTTTGTGAAATTTTCATGGAATAAAATATTTTAACATTTTTGTGAATTTTCAAAAAAAGAAGCAATAAAAAATAATTAAAATTGAGAGAGAAATTAATTTTTTAATTAATTAACAAAAACATGAAAATATTGAAAAATAGCAAAAAAAAGAGAGGTAGCAAAAAAGGTCTAGGTGGGATTTGAACCCATGACCTTGTACACAAACACACATGCGTGCTACATCTGGGGTGGTGATACATCTGTGTATCAAAACCACCCCATAAATACATAAGGGGTGCCAAATTTTCATGCCTATTCAAGGCAAGGCAAGGCAAGTTTTAGCAATTTACGTGAAACCTCTAACTTTCTCATTTCTCCACGGATTGGGACAAAATTTAGGTGCATCTAACCTATAATTTCACAAGGAATCCAATGGTGCCCTTGGTTTTTTCAGATGAGGTCCCTATTTTAAAACCCAATAGTGGTTTTGAAATAGGCCAAAATTTGTTTTTTCTATGCTAACACATCATACACACACTATTAGCATGGCCAATTAGTTCAAACACAACATATATAACACGTATGAGATGTTTATGATCAGTGGACTTCAAAGCAATGCATAATTTAAAGAGTTCAAGTTGTGATGCACTTACCTCTTGGAGCTTTTTGTGCTATCTGCCAAGTTCCTTGTGCCAGAAGTAATTTGATGCTTTGGACACTCTCAATTGATCCCTTAGATGCTTTTAGGATGATTAGAACCAAATGGAATCCTCAGGGACAAGTTTTGGCACTTTCTTGCAAAAGGGACAAAAGTGACTAATAAGGCAACTCTCTCAAATGTTGTTCTAGATGAAGGGAACCATTTGGGATAGTTTAAGGATGATATTTGGAGATTGTTTGAGGCTTTGTTTGGTTTTGGAAGTGACTAAATCAAGGCATGTCTTGGAAAATGCAGAAAAGTCAATTTTTGAGGTTTTGGAGGTTGACTTTGTGATTTTGGTGTTTCAGGTCACAAGTGAGTGTTTGAACAGCTTAGATATGACATATTGGATGTGTTTGGATCATGAGCTATGGTGGAATTGCTCTCTAACTCAAAACTCAGAGTTACCTTGCAAAAGAAGGCATTTTGGCCTAAAGAAAGAGATTTTGAGGAAAGAAAGTGTTGTAGTGCTTTGGTGTCCTCAAACTGAGCACAAATGAGCTCTATTTATAGTAGAGCAAGTTTGTTTTGCAAGCAATAGTGAATGACAACTGGTATAGGCCTTTGGCCAATGTTGATTCAAGGGAATTTTTAGTCTCCTATAGCCATTGACTTGAGGTTAGGGCACATGCCTATGGTCCTTTGATTCAGAGCTTATTCTTGACTCATTCAGTTAGGAATGTGTCAGTCCATGCCACCTTGGTGCATCCATTGAATGCTCAGAAACAAAATTGGAGTCTTGGCACCTTTTTAGCCTTTTCAGGTTTGTTATGGCTAAGTGTAGATTCTTGGACTATGGAGGCTTGGGGATCATATCATGCTCCTTTTGTTTTATCCTCAAATGTGTCCAAATGGATGACAAGGCTTGGAGTTGTCCATATTTTCCAAATCGAGCATAACACCAAATTTTGCCTTGCTTAAGACAGTTGGAAATGGTGATTTTGAGGGGTTCATATCTCCCTGCTCAGGTTGAGTTATGGGAGGCTCTTGTGCATTTTAGAAAGCCCTCATATGATACAAAACATGTGTGATTATAGTTTGTTTTGAAACTATTTAGATCCCATTGAAAAATCCTCGTGAACATTGATGTTCAAGGCTGGTAACTCAGGCAGATTTTCACTAAGTGTTGGAAAAAATGCCATTTTCATGTTTTTGTCATTTTGATCACTCCATAACTCAAAATCTATGAGGAATTGGAGTATGAGGTAGTTGAAGGTTTTGTAAAGTGTAGCAAGACCTACAAATCCAGCTTTGGATCACCCAAAATGGTTGCTTGGATCTCAAGTTATGGTCCTTGGAAGTTGGTACCAAAACCATTTTTATTCCATAACTTAGAAAAATTTTGGTTTCTCAAGGTTGCCCCTTTTGCAAGAAACCTCACTTTTCTTGATTTTTCTTGATGGATGATGATCAATACCATATATTAACATTATTTTTGACTTAATAAAACCATACTTGTGAAAAATTCCAAAAAGTCAAACCTGATTTTGTGCACAGTTGACTTTTTGTCAGATGAAATCCAAAATGTGAGATTTTTTGTGCAATCAAGTTATTGACCAAATCAAAACCTAATGGATGGATTCCATAGGTGTTTTAGGGTGTATTGAATCATGTCCCAAGGTTTGGGAGCATGTCTTGGTCAAAAGTCAAAGGCATAGTTGACTTTTTCCTCGAAACCATAATTGTGGTCCAGATGAAATTGAAACTTGTGAATCAAGCTTCTTGTATCAATCCATTGTTGCAAATGGATAGATGTAGTGTATTGAAGGCCCTCAAATCATGTCTTGAGGTATTGGCTCATGATTTGTCCCAAAAGTCAACTTAGGGGTGAATTAGGTCAAGAGACCCTAATTCCTGATTTTTTGTGAATGCATCCCCTGAGGCTAAATTGACTTGATGATTGGGTCCATAAGGTCCCTTGGAGTATCTTAGGTTGTGTTTTGAAGCATTGGCTCGTGCCTAGAAGAAAAATTCCATCTGGAGGCTTTGGTCGACCAAAACCCTAATTAGGTGCTTGATTCTTGATGTGGGAGTCCTCTTGATCCTTTATAGGTGTTTGAGAGGTTAAGCAAGTTGAAGATCATGTCATTCCTTGATTGATCCTTTGTCTAAGTGCTCTGAGAGGGCTTGAAACCCTAATTTTTGAATGTGGTGAATGCTCAACCATCTTTGAGGAGATTGATGGGGCATGAAAGTACGTCCATATTATGATGATGATTTGTACAATGATGGGAAATCTTGGTAATCAAAATTTGGGTATGAAAGTGTCATTTTCATGTTTTTGTGGTTTTGATCAATCCATAACTCAAAATCCTTAAAGAATTGGAGTTTGAGGTAGTTGAAGCTTTTGTAGAGTGTAACAAGACCTACAAATCCAGCTTTGGATTACCCAAAATGCTTGCTTAGATCTCAATTTATGGTCCTTGGAAGTTGGTACTAATACCACTTTTGTTCCATAACTTAGAAATTTTTTGGTTTCTCATGGTTACCCCTTTTGCAAGAAACCTCACTTTTCTTGATTTTTCTTGATGAATGGTGATCAATACCATACATTAACGTTATTTTTGACTTAAGGGAACCATATTTGTGAAAAAACCTAAAAAGTCAAACTTGATTTCGTGCACAATTGAATTTTTATCCGATGAAATCCAAACTGTGCGATCCTTTGTGAAATCAAGTCCTTGACCTAAATAAAAACCTAATGGATGGATTCCATAGGTGTTATAGGGTGTATTGAATCATGTCCCAAGATTTGGGGGCATGTCCTGGTCAAAAGTCAAAGTTACATCTGACTTTTTCTTCAAAACCCTAATTGTGATCCAGAGGAAATTGAAACTTGTGAACCAAGCTTTTTGGGGCAATGCATTGTTGCAAATGGATCAATAAGTTGTATTTGGGGCCCTCAAATCATGTCCCAAAAGTCAACTTAGGGGTGAATTAGGTCAAGAAACCCTAATTCCTGATTTTTGATAAATGCATCCCTTGTGGTTAAATTGACTTGATGATTGGGTCCATGAGGTCCCTTGGAGTATCTTGGGTTGTGCTTTGAAGCATTGGCTCATGCCCAGATGAAAATTTTCATCTGGAGGCCTCAGTCGACCAAAACCCTAATTTGGTGACACTGACGATCTTGAGGCTTTATCCACTTGGAATGTTGCAATTTTGTGCTTGATTCTTGATGTGGGAGTCCTCTTGATCCTTTAGAGGTGTTTGAGAGGTTAGACAAGTTGAAGATCATGTCATTTCTTGATTGATCCTTTGTCTAAGTGCTCTAAGAGGGCTTGAAACCCTAATTCTTGATTGTGGATGCTCAACCATCTTTGAGGAGATTGATGAGGCATGAAGGTACATCCATATTGTGATGATGAGTTGCAAAATGATGGGAAATCTTGGTGGTCAAAATTTGGGGTATAAGAGATGCCCCTATTTAATCTTCTTGGACCCGAAGGTGTGGATGGCGAAGGTATTCGGGCATTCAGGGTGCAAGAGGATTAAATATTGGAATACCTGAAATTTGATGGTCGTTATGAATGGCAGTTTGCTTATCTATCTTCTTTTGCTAAGAATTAATGCTTAAAAAAGGGTGAAACTTCCCCTCGATCCTGGTTTTCACCCAAGGAACTGGTCTCAGTTTTATTAAATAAACTTCCCCTTGATCATGGTTTTTACCCATGGAACTGGTCTCTGTTTCTGACATAAACTTCCCCTCGATCCTGGTCTTCAGTCAAGGAAATGGTCTTAGTTTCTTTTTTTTTCAAGTTCCTTCCTTGACAAGGGACGTTATGTGTAACGGTTTTCCTCAAACTTCTCGCCGAATTTTCCTGGGGAGATGCCATTTGATGGGAAAAAGTTTTGATGTCAGAATTGCTGGGGAACCCATTCGTCTGACTTGTAGAGGTGTTCAAACTTCTCTGTTAGAGACGCCATTTGTTGACTCTACTGGGGAAAACGAGTCTCTTGAGAGGCTGTTTCCTGCTTGGGGATATTACATCATACTTTTCTTCGAGATCTTCTCGGAGAAATGCCATGTGAGGTAATCCAATTTTGAGGTGATGATGACTTCATTAACATTGACTTTCTGAAGAGAAAAACCAATGTGATGCTGAGAGTCTTTAGTTGCGAGGCTTTCTCAGGGGATTTTCCTTAATCCGGGAAAGTCATCTTCAAAGTAAAGAGTGACATTTGTCGAATGTCTTCTTGTTTCTCAAAGGTTCAAGTTATCAAAGTGGTCAAGGACCGTCTCCAATCTAGAAATAAACTGGGGAGAAACTGCTCAGATGCTGTATTTCCTAACAAGTAAATGACTGACAACTCGATTGAGATGACTTTATCACTTGGGAACTAGACCGACTAGAGTGATAGTGATGCAATATGAATATGAGTATGAATCAATAATGCATGATGTATGTATGTATATGCTGACAAAACTGACGTGACATACAGACTAATGGATGACCATGATTGGATACTCGGCCACGGTGGGAGATGAAAAGTATCATTGTTCCAAGATAGTAATCCTACCTTGCTTAGGAAAGACGGTCCCTGTAAGGAGAAAGAATTGTTCAATCGGTCTTAAGAGTTACGAACTCTACCGGGGATGTTAGATGGAACATGGTCTCTGACACAGTTGATCCTTCATTCAGGCGTACTTGTTTAGAAAGAGTACTTCGATTATGCACTTTGAGGTTCAACCACCTTCGGAGAAGGGATCGATGTTCTTTCGATGTTAAACAGTCAACAGAACTGCCATCTTTATTTTAAAAGCAGAAAATTTTTGACAAGTAAATTCATTTTTTTGTTTTATTTTAAGAATCGTTGATCATGTTAAAAATGCCATTCTGTAAAGCTAAAATAAATAAGAATTACAAACAAGATCACTAGGGCTCAAATTTTATTGATAGGATGGAAATCAGCCAAGCGCGTGATCCCATAGAGTATTTACAAAGTTAGAAAATGGTAATATAAGAGAAAAGGGCTACATTGAAACATAATGACATCTATCCTTCTACCAACTTTGAATTCTGGACATCCTGAGCTTCTATCGAAGATGACCTTGACTAGAGTTTTCCTGATGGATGGCATTACTGCTGGGGATTTAACCTCATCGGACGTAATTACTTGCCATTAATCCCTAACTTTTGCCTGCATTGCACTTTGAGATTTCCAATCCACCGGGATTTTTTTTTGCTTGTGTCTCTAATTTTTGCCTAGACTGCCCTTTCGGGTTTTCAATCCATCGAGACGTTTTTTTTGTTTAGGAGAAATATTTATTGACTACGTCAACATTCGTTGGGTAGGTAAACTCCTCTTCATCCATGATTGCGAGTCTCAAGGCGCCGCCTGAGAAGGTTTTCTTGACCACATAGGGGCCATCGTAATTCGTAGTCCATTTTCCCCAGGAATCAGTGAGAAATGATTGTATCTTCTTGAGCACGAGGTCTCATTTCCTGAAGACATGGGGTCAGACCTTTTTGTCAAACGCTTTCTTCATTCTTTGCTGATATAACTGACCGTGACATAGTGCCGTTATTCGCTTTTCTTCGATCAGGTTTAATTCATCGTGTCGACTTTAACACCATTCAGCCTCTGTTAGCTTAGGTTTCATCAATACCCTGATCGATGGGATCTCCAATTCTATAGGAAGCAATGTTTCCACGCCATATACTAGAGAGAAAGGGGTTGCCCCTGTTGAAGTGCAGACAAATGTACGATAACCGTGAAGAGCAAAGGGTAGCATCTCGTGCCAGTCTTTGTAGATTTCAACCATCTTTTGAACAGTCTTCTTGATGTTCTCGTTAGCCGCTTCTACCGCTCCGTTCATCTTAGGTCGGAAGGGAGATGAGTTATGGTGTTCGATTTTGAACTCAGTACATAACTCTTTCATCATCTTGTTGTTCAAGTTAGATCCATTTTCAGTAATGATCTGGCTTGGAACACCATATCGGCAGATGAGATTGTTTTTAATAAAGCGGACCACGACTTGTCGGGTTACATTGGTGTATGACGCTGCTTCGACTCACTTGGTGAAGTAGTCAATGGCTACCAGGATGAACCGATGTTCGTTCGAAGCTTTTTGTTTAATCATGCCAATCATGTCAATTTCCTATATTGAAAAAGGCCATGGGGAAGAAAGAACTTTAAGACGCATTGGCGGTACATGGATTTTGTCTGTGTATATCTGACACTTTTGACACTTTCTCATGTACTTGTAGCAATCGGATTCCATGGCCAACCAATAGTACCCTGCTCTCATAATTTTTCTCGCCATTTTGTGTCCATTAGCATAAGTTCCAAAGGATCCTTCATGAATTTCTTTCATCAACGTGTTTGCTTCTGGTCTGTCTACACATCGGAGCAAGACCATGTCAAAGTTTCTCTTATAGAGTGTATCACCACTTAGAAAGAAACTGACTGCCAGCCTTCTGAGGGTTTTCCTGTCTTTTCTGGATGCCCCAGGCGGGTTCTCTTGTTTTTGAAGGAAGCATTTGATATCATGATACCAAGGTTTGTTGTCTATGACTGCTTCAATCGCGAAGATGTAAGCGGGCTTCCTAGGCGCATTATGTCAATCTTAGGTATTTCGTTCCATTGACCTACACTAATCATAGAGGAGAGAGTGGCTACTGCATCAGCCATGTGATTCTCTTCATGAGGGATGTGATGAAACTCGACTTTGTTAAAGAATGGTAACAACCTTCTTGCGTAGTATTTGTAAGGAATCAATCCTGATTAGTATGTATTCCAATCTCCTTTGATCTGATTGATAACCAGGGTTGAATCTCCGTACACATCCAAGTTCTTAATTCTTAAGTCAATTGTTTCTTCGAGACCCATGATACAAGCTTCGTATTCGGCCTCGTTGTTTGTACACTTGAATGTCAGTCGGGCGGTGAAAGGAATTTGGGTACCCTGAGGTGTCATGATGATTTCCCCAATTCCATTTCCGTAATTGTTGACAGCTCCATCAAAGATTAGTCCCCATTGGGAACCTTGTTCAGGACCTTCACTAGGTAGCAGTTCATCGCAATCTTTCATTTTCAAGTACATGACACCTTCATCTGGGAAGTTAAATCCGACTGATTCTTCATCGCCAATCAGTTGTTGAGCCAAATGATCGGCTAAAATACTTCCTTTGATGACTTTCCGAGCATGGTACTCGATGTCGTATTCTGATAATAACATCTGCCAACGGGCAATCCTTCCTGTGAGAGTGTCGCTCCCGGGATTTTCATCCTAGTACAAACGCGAAAGTGGCACCGAAACAGAGTCGCCAGCAATGTGTATTTATCCCAAGAGAGGGAAAGGAAACACCGCGTAAACCTGAGAGAAAGGAAAGAGCATGGTCTTACGACCAAGAGAACTGGGTTCGGGAGTCAGTTACGCGAGAGGAAGGTATTAGCACCCCCTCGCGTCCATCGTACCCGATGGGATCCACGCTTGCTTGTCTCGATCAAAGGGTGTAAAGAAGAGATACTGGAAAGGGAGCTGAAAGAAAGAAAGGAGAAAGAAAAGAAAAGGAACGGGAAACAAATGTAGGGAAAATAAAAGAAGTGCTCGCATGGGCCCTACCCCACTGCCTACGTATCTCATCGGGAACATGAGAATCAGAGCGACGTAGTTCCCCTCACTAGGGATGGATTGTTTTTTAGAGAACGGCTTACGTTCTAGCTCAGGTGTTGCAGGCTCGCTGGTCCGAGTGCGTTACCATCTTGCAAGAGAACGAGTAGAAGCGCGTTCGTACGCTAAGAGTGAATGAGGTGAGAAAAGAATTCCCGAAGGAAAGACGTTATTGTTTGTTTTTGTCTTTTAGAAGGAAGTGTTTTGGATTTGTTTGCATATGACAGTGTATCTGGATCTTAGCCATTGGAATGTGTACGTTCTCACATTCCAAGATGGAATGGGTAAGAATACACACTAAGAGTGAAGAAGACCCCCACACTTAGTTCCAATTGTCAAGGTTCAAACACACTAGCATACTTGTGTTTATTAAGTGTTTTGTTGATTATGAAGTGAAGAAGTGTTTTTTATTATTTGCACCTTCAACAAGTATTGCATTTAAGTCCCTCATACAAGATCAAATATGTAACACATTGACCTAAGATGGGCCATATGCTACACATTCTAAGATTACAAGAGAAGACCCCTTATAATCTTTTCTTTATATGAAAGGCCTAAATGCAATAAATGCCTACCTTTATTATATGTTTTGAATTTTCTTTGAGATGAGAAAAGAGACTCAAGAGAGGAGAAAAGGTAAAACCTATATGGACTAAGACTCAATCCTAATTGAAGATTAAAGGGAGTGATCCTAAAGGTTTGTGAGGTTTCAACCTAAAGTCTAAAGAAGAATTAAACAATTCACTTCTAAAGTAGAAGATGAATTGTAATTCACAAAGGGAAAGTGATGAGTTATTAAAAGAAAGTACATAAGTGCTTAACAAAACACAAAATGGAATTGTAAAAGAGAAAGGATAGAAGTTGAATGTGGATTCCTTATCCACACTCAATTGAAACTTACCAAAGCCCCTACATGGTTAGTAAACATGTATAAGAAGTATAAGAAGTAAAAGAACATGTAATGCATCATAAAACTCAAAAGAATTAAATGAGAAACCAAATCCTAGAGCCACAACCAGAATGTACATCATATGGAAACAAATGGTTATTATCAATCAAACTCAAGTGGATAGGCAACAAACATCCTCTATGACATTAGAACATGATATCATAAGAAAAGGGAGAATGAAAGATGAAAGAGAAAAGAAGAAATGTGTATAAATGGAACATGTAATCCATGTATCAGAATTGAAATGAAATGAAAAATGATTCACAAACCTCTCACAAGTATTCATGAAGAACATTAAGACATTTAAGAAGTGATAGAAGAAGTATAATTGAAATGGAAGTTCAAAAGAAGACACAAGTACAAACACCACATGCTAAAGGTGCACAAGGTTTAAATGAAAGTCAACATGCAAGGATGACATATAATATGTACCAATGACCTATAATGTCAAGTGAATGGTTCACCAAATAAGCAAATGATCATGCAAGTATACACCAAAGAAAACATGCACCAAAGATTACAAGGATATGACATGTTATAATGCTTTAAATGAAATGCATCAAACAAAAATCAAATGGCCTCATGAAAATTATGAAAACATGGTATTGGAGTTCACTAATCAGAGATGAATCACATATCAAAATAGCATTTCAAAATTCAAAGCAAAATGACTTCAAACAAAGCAATTAGGTCAAGTTGAAATGTCATGCAAAGTGGTACAAATATAGGCATCAAGACATGTGATAAAGTGACCTAAAAAATCAAACAAAAATCATCTAACATACTTCAATGTATTAGTGAATCAATGCAAAAAGAATCATGTCAAAACAGTTGGTAATGAGCAAGCACAAAATTAAACAAATTCAAGTATCATGCTTAGAATGCATCTATATGGAAATTCAAAGAAAATTATGGAACAGGGGCAAAAAGGTCATAAAATCAGAAAATAAAATCATGAAAAATTTCCTAAATGTTTTAAGAATACACATGAATTTTTGTAGAATTTTCCCATATGTTTTGGTATTTTTAAAAATTAGAAATCAAACGTGTAGAAAGAAATAAAAATAAAAAAAAGAATGCAAAATGAAGGGGGGTATGAACATAGCAATTGGACAGTTCAAATTACATTGGGCCTTAAACAAGGGGGTGTGGATATCAATCTGGCTTAGGTCCAGTTACGCGCATAACACACTAACAACCATGCACTTCAGTCAACAATAGTCAAAGTAACAACAACCATCAGATTAAGTCAAGTCAAGAAACAAGTCAAGGTAATTACATCCAACGCGCATACATGAATGACCACACAACATACCATGCACCACACCACAAAATGCTTAAGTGAGATCAGAAAACACGCACGTGAGGAGCACATGAATTTTAATGTGCTGGCATGTTCGTGGCCATCAGATCATGCTCATCCAATGGTCATGATTAAAACCTGAGCAAAACCCTAGAAAATGAATCCACCGGCCGGAGATGACCTCCTGTCATCTTCTCCGGCCAACCTCCGGTGACAATGATTTTCAGGCAAGCATAAATGGACAAAACATACATCATTGGAAAGCTGAAGTGATGAGGAGCATGGATCCAGTGATAAAATGCACAAAATATTCATGACATAAAAGAATCGAACAGAGGAAGTTTTGCCCTAACTTTTGAACTATGCCTCTAAAGGCCTATCAACTAGCCAGACAAGTTCTCGAGCTTATAAGAAGCTTCAAGAACCTGAAAATAACTTCAAATCATGTCTATAATGGTGGAAATTCGTACCTGAAGATTTGTGACCTTGAGATATTCTTCAGAAAACCAGAGATTTTGCTTCCTCTTTGAGCTACTCTTGGCCAAATAAAGGCTTTCAACTTCTGAAGAATGATGATGGATATGGATTTGTAGAGTGCTTACTTCAAAGATCCAATGCTGCTTCAATGTTCAGTGATGATTGAAGATGAAGCTTGAAGGTGGAATTAGAGGGAGATGATGATGAATTCGCGAAACTCAGAGAGAAAATGGAGAGAAAGAGAGGGAGAGTTTGAGGTGTTTGAGAGGGAGAGTAAAAAATGAAGCTGAAGATTGCAATGTGAGTGAAGCTTGCTATTTATAAGTTGCTTTAACCATGGTTAACCTGAGTTGGTTAACTGAGTCCAAGTTGAGTTTAGGTGAGTCCATCCTAACTAACTGAGCCAAGTTAGTTAGGGGACGAGTTAGCAATGGTTTTGCTATGGTGACGATGACTTATGGTGAGCTATGGTGGAGGTTCATAGAATGAAACTTGCTCGTGTATGCTGCAGCAACATAAACTTGTTCAACAAGCTTTTAACTTTTCCATTTTCATGTGTAATAAGCATTAGAGGAGCGTGCAAGCAAGGACAATGCTTGGCTTAAAATGGCAAAGTGTCATGAGGTGTGGGATATATGCATACACTTTGAAATAACAACAACAACAACACTTGTTTTTTCTGATTCTTTATGACAGTTTGGGATCAATGCAAACATGGTAGTTTGGTGTTGATTTTCTCCCTAATCAAGGGATGGTTTGACAAAGTTTTGGAGTCATTGAAAAGAGATGATATGAGAGAATATGTTTGGTATGAAAAATGAATTGAAATGATACTTGACATAGGTTGAAAAATGGATTGAACACACAAATTTGGAACTGGTCATGGGCGAGGCAAAGGGGTTGGCTGGCAAGGCATCTTGGCACCTGGGTTTTCAGCATAATCATAGTAAATTGGACCCATCATAACTTCTCAACCTTTGATCAAATGAAAAAATCATAAACACCACTTTTGAAGATCTCACATAGAGGAACAACTTTCATGTTGAAAGATTTTTCATTTGAGGCCTCTAACCATGAGTAATTGATCAATACATTTGGCCCACCATGTGTTTGTGAAAATGACTGCGCGCGTGCCTTGAAAATCTTGGTCATGACCTAGTTTTGAACCTACTTTGCTCAAACTTTGATCAATCATATCTCACTCAATTTTTATCCAATGGAGATGTTCCACACATGGATTTGAAGCTTAAAGCAAGGCCTTTCATTGAGGCAGAATGGAATTTTCATTTGGTGCTCCAAATTTAAATGGCCTTGGTTCAAACTCTGATGCAAAATGGCCAAAACTTGCTATTTTTAGTAACCCTACTTCATCCAAAAATGGCAACTTTTTACATCTTGATTTTTTCATGATTCCTTTGGAATTTCTTGACCAAATTTTGTACATTGGACACATATAACATGAATTTCATGAATTTGGCCTCAAAAAGTCAAGAATTGACTTTTTCCTCTGATTATTTGACTTTGCCCCAATTTCTCTGATTCTTGATTTTTCTTCCAATTGAACCACTTCTAAAACCCATTGAGGGGCAATTCTCCCTACACATACACTTAAGAACATGTAGAATACCATGACATCAAGTTTTGTCCAAAAAATCAAAGATTCCCTGATTTAATGGGAAACCCTAGTTTTGGGTGCCCACCTCCTAGGAGCAAAATGTGCAGTCTTCAATTTCAAATTCCTCAGAGTATGTTGTGTATCCTCTTAAAGGATGATGAGATATACCATTTGAGGATGATTTTGGATCAATGAGCTATCTCTTTTAAGGGTTTTCCTTCAGTTTTTGAACCTCTTGCATAGTGAAAGATGTAGTGCTTCAATCTCCCATTGAATCTCTCATTCTTGAGGTTGTGGATGTTCCATTGAGATAGTATGAGACATGAAAGGCCTCTTGGCTTGCCTTGAGGAAACTTGATTGTCCACCTTCCACCTGATCACATGCCCTGATGGTAAGAAGGATGCTATGCTTCATTTTTCTATGTTAAATGCAATGTAATGTTAATGAGGTGGATATGATATGATAAATGATAATGCCATGCTATGATGACAAAGAGGGAGAGCAAATTTTGGGGTATTACAGCTGCCCCTATTCAAGTGCTGTAGACCTGAATGCCTGAAAGCAATTGCTTTCGGACTTTCAAGGTATATAGTGATTGAATACCAAATATAACCAAAAATTTGCTCTGGATGATGAGGAGGAAACTCCCCCGACATTGCTGGATTGAATCTTCAATGAAACATTGTCGGAGGAATCTGTCTTTTGAACGACACCAGACGACTACTGGCTCGCCGCATTACTGGTAAACTTTAACAATGTCTTTTATGCAATTCCAGATGACTACTGGCCTGCCACGCTGCTGGTGGACTTTAATAATGTCTTTTATGCAACTCCAGACGACTACTGGCCTGCCACGCTACTGGTGGACTTTGATAACGTCTTTTGAACGACGCCAGACGACTACTGGCTTGCCACGCTGCTGGTGGACTTTAATAATGTCTTTTATGCAACTCCAGACGACTACTGGCCTGCCACGCTACTGGTGGACTTTAGAAATGTCTTTTTGAACGACGCCAGACGACTACTGGCTTGCCACACTACTGGTGGACTTTGCAGCTTCGTGCCACCCGAAGACGGACTTTTGCCAATCCACTGTTGGACTTTTGCCACCCGAAGACGGACTTTTGCCAATCCACTGTTGGACTTTTAGCTGCTTTGCCACCCGAAGATGGACTTTTGCCAATCCACTGTTGGACTTTTGCCAATCCACTGTTGGACTTTTGCCACCCGAAGACGGACTTTTGCCAATCCACTGTTGGTCTTTTAGCTGCTTTGCCACCCGAAGATGGACTTTTGCCAATCCACTGTTGGTCTTTTGCCACCCGAAGACGGACTTTTGCCAATCCACTGTTGGACTTTTAGCTGCTTTGCCACCCGAAGATGGACTTTTGCCAATCCACTGTTGGACTCATGCCACCCGGAGATGGACTTTTGCCAATCCACTGTTGGACTCATGCCACCCGGAGATGGACCTTTTGCCAATCTACTGTTGGACTTTTGCCACCCGAAGACGGACTTTTGCCAATCCACTGTTGGACTTTTGCCACCCGAAGACGGACTTTTGCCAATCCACTGTTGGACTTTTGCCACCCGAAGACGGACTTTTGCCAATCCACTGTTGGACTTTTGCCACCCGAAGACGGACTTCTGCCAATCCACTGTTGGACTTTTGAAATTTGCAAAATTGTATTACTCTCTGCATCTGTGTCAGACATCTCTGCTGACTCTGCTGAGGAGCAATGACCAATGATTTGACTTTGGAGACTCCTGAAAGGATAACCTCTCCACTGTAGAATGAATGAACAATCCGTCTGCTTCGAATTGCCAAGCTTGCCAAAAATAAATTGGACTTGAAGAATAATTGATCTGCCAGTAATCACTTCATCTGCTGGGGGAATGAATTCTGGTCACAGCGACTCCGCTGGGGATGAGAATTTCTTTGCATGGCGTCCTGCTAAGGAAGAAAATTCATAAAAAAACTCTGCTTGGGGATCTATCCAATCCAAGACCCTTTGTAGGGGTTATCCACCTTTTGACCCGGCTGGGGAAAGACTGTGCCATCCTTGTTGAGGAATAGATTCTGCCGATCTTATAAACCTCTGCGGGGAGAACAACAACTCAGCTGGGGAGTATTGCTGACAAGATTCGATGCTGACCTCTGTGGGGGATCATTACCAGAGACACAAACTTGCTGGGGACCAGGGCTACTTTGCCAGGGATATGCGAATCCTGGTTAGAACATTCCCCTGCAACTTGCTAGGAAAGAGTCCTTAGAGATCTGTTGGGGAAACCTAAAGCAAATCCACAGTAGTCTGCTGAAGAATATGACTGTTAAGTTTAGGATAAGTACCACAATGCCCCATGTTAGGCGAGCTTCCCTTTAGACAATTCCGTTAGGGATGACGAGTTTATAACAAACTCTGCTTGAGGAAACTGCTTTAAAACGTCTCGTGCTGGGGAATGCCTTTTGAGAGGATTTTACAGAAGACCAACTGTCCTCGAACTCTACTGGGGATGATCAACACTTCATGATGGGGAAACAAACATGCCCCATGCTTGGACAAACCAACAATTTGTCCCCGAAGAAGATGTCATAAGAGGATTTTACAGAAGATTTAGCCTCTTCAAACTCCTGCGACTTCGCTGGGGATAATGACCATCAGTTTCGGTGTCGACGAGACCACTCTTTTGGGGAACCTGTGACCGTTATCGACACAGAAAAGCTTGTAGCTGTTGGAAGGACTGAATAAGAGAATCGACTTAATAAGATACCACGATACCCAGTTGAGCTTAATTCGTTGATATCGAATCGTCGTGACCGACCGTCGACCGAATGATGGACTTAATCAGTGAACATTGTGACAAAAGGGTGACCACCTTTCTCGAACATGATTGCCCCAGTCTTCTGCATGGAAGTAAGTGATTACTCGTCTAGAAGACATGATCCCGTGATCTCGCAAAGGCTTCAATTTTGCCTTTGAGCCTAGTATGAGGCTGCTACCTGCAAGCAAAGGATATGCACGTATACCCCGTGCGAGATATGACTTCTGCAACTGAGAAAATCTAACTCTGAACCACCACTTGTTGGGGAGAAAGGTTTGCATGCAATCTCTTGCTGGAGAACATTATTAATGAAGCCTACTGAAGACGGGGACCAAAAATGCCTTGGGTTGGAATGCCCCTTAGTTTCACTCCTTTTGGCTGATTGACTGCATATGCGTGACCAACTGTTTTTCTTCACTTGTCCCAAACCAACATGGTCCACCGGAAGAAATTGTCCCAAGAGGATTTTACAGAAGACTTGACATCCAAAACGCTTCAATGTCTTCAAACTCTCGTAGAGATTCGTTGGATCTCGCCGTAACTGCCCCAGACCGCATGGATTACTTAGAAGAAGTCATCGCATGAGGATTTTACAGAAGACTTGGCAAGCTCAATGCTTCAGTGTCTTCAAACTCTTGTAGAGATTCGTTGGATCTCGCCGTAACTTCCCCAGACCGTATGGACTACAGAGGAATTCACCTTGAAAAGATCCATGAAGAATCTCATACCACCGTGGGATATTCTGCCTCGGTATTCTGAAACCTGGATGGGCTGATTAGTTGTCTGGATGGACTAACTTCTCGTGCTTTTGGGATGGCCTGCCTCAGTATGACCCTTGAAGTGGTTTTGCCCCAGTTTGGCTGAACTCTAAAAAGATTTCTCGACGTAATTGGCTCAGACCGGCTACACCTTAAAGAGATGATTCGACGTGACTGCCCCGGATCGACTACGTCTTAACACAACTTGTTGGGAAAGCCCCTGCCCAACAAAGTTTCCTGAGGAAGTACCATTGGATATGGCTGCCCTTCGGGAGTTTCAGGATCCTCAACTCGACAAGATTAAGCTTCTGGACTGAATTTCCATATGTAAACTTCTTTTGATGTCAAACAAATGTATGCAAGCAGAAAATGTTTTATTCTGAGAATGAAAATTCTAATGCAACACAACATGGTAATCTCGAAGTTTTACTAAAAAGATGTAGCAAACCCTTTTGTGAGCGAATCACGGGTTAGGATACGACATTAATTTTTGAAAGAAATAATGCAATGCACATGCAACACCAACAAAGATCTTTTAGCACAACTGATAGGAGTCAGGAACGCTATCTCTTGGTAGTATGCCTTTGAAATAACCCTGTTTCAATTAGGACTTTTGAGGGTTGTAACGGGGCCTGGTTCACGGTTTTGAGAAAAAGGATTTATGGCTCAAAGTTTATTGGTGCCCACCCACTCTTCGTGATGTTCTCCAGTCCTACGTTCAGTTAATTTGCCCAAGCGTTCGCCTCTCAAAAAGATTTTGTGATCTTTAAGGAAACCATGATACTGATGGTTTGACACCTAATGAGGCTTTGGATTGACAATCACCCCTTTGTCTTTTGTCCATAGTCACACGACTTTGTTCTTGCTCGAGGATTTTCTTTTGTAATCCTTTTGTTTTTCGCTTTCACATTCTTTTGCTTTTTGATCCCTAATTTTTGCCTGGACTGATTCTTTTGAATCTTTAATTTCAGAGTCCAGCGGGATGCCCTAACTTTTGCCTAAGTTGCTTGTTTTCAAGTTTCAACTTAGCGGGCTTTTTCATTTTTTTCTTCTTTTTCTTTTTCTTGAACACGTCGGGTGACACTGGCTTGTCTTGACTTTGTTGAAAGGGTTGTGACTGCCTCACTCTTTGATTGTTGATGGATAACCATTGTGGTTTCACACCTCTTGACCTCTCAGCGGTGAATTAAAAGGTAATGGATCCTCAGATGCACACTCCTTTTGAGGTTTGAACGCTTGGTCAAACTAACTGACGCCTACCCTGCCCCTGGGTTAAATGTGAGGGTTTTTTCATACGAAAGAAACTCCTACTACAAGGCTCAAAAGGGTTAACGAGGGTCTATCTCCCTTATGTCTCCAGTGTTTGAGGAGTTGAAACAATGCCTGTACATCCTCAACAGGGTTCTTATTCCAAAGCACACCGTTAGAGATTTTTGCGTTTTCAGACCATCATTCTCCCTCATAGAGTTTGAGCAAGAAAAATGGTATTGCAGTACACATTAGCATTAAATGAGTAAACACAAATGAAATTCTTCAAGAAAACATATTCATTGCATTAAAATCCTCATACCAAATACAAACAAATTTTAACATGCGAACAATGTCTGAACGAACAAATAAAGACTACATATGAAAATGCAGCAAGGAAAATAAAGATTGTCGTTGTTGAGGAGGCTTGGCTCCGTCTAGACTGACCACTTCTGGTGATGTTCTTGTAACTTTGAGCACTCACCATGGTACAGAAGCTTCACCTTGTGGGGTACCGTCTGGGGTGATAACCTTTGAGTCAATCAAATCCTGCACCTTGTGCTGGAACACATTACAGTTATCAAGTGTGTGCCCAAATGTTCCTGAATGGAACTCACAGCTAACACTCATGTCATAGTCCGGAGGAATGGGGTATGGCACGGGCATGGCCCTTCTCAGCTGGATTTGCGAACTTTTGAGCAAACGAGCCAACAACTGACTGTACAGAATAGGAATAGGATCAAATGCCCTCTTGGGCTTCCTTGGTCTGAGTAGCCTCCGCTGTTGATAATCTTGCTGCTGCTGGTTCGGGCGCCCAACCTGGCCCTGCACTTTCCTTTCTGCATTCGGCTGAGGCACAAATAAGGGTTGCTGACATAGGTCTTCTGCAACACAGGGTTGTGGAAGAGATCCCTGACGCGAGGTAGACCCTCTGGAAAAGGAGAGAGTCCTCAGTTCCCTTGCAACAATGGGAGTGACATCACTTGGTTTACCAGCACCAACTGATGCAAACTTGATTGCCCCTGAATCAATTAGCTCCTGGACTTTATGCTTGAACCTGGTACAATTCTCAACATTGTGACCAGGTGCCCCAGAATGGAACTCACATCTAGCCTTAGCATTAGGTCCCAGAGGAATCTTCGTGGGCAACGGTCCCAAACTTACACACTCAACCAGCTTGAGCTCGAGCAAGTAAGAAAGCAATTGCGCGTACGAAATCGGAATGGGATCGAACTTCCTCTTAGGCCCCTCTGACTTAGGATCCTCTTGGAAATCATGAAGTGACTGCTGATGCGAGAGCTCTGAACCTTTAGCTTTCAGAGGAGATTCATGAAGCAATCCATGATCTAAAGCATATCCCAAAGAGATGGGAGGAGTAGAGACCTCTGTAGTGGAAGCAGGCACATGATCATTTTCCTTTTTCAACACCTTATTCAAGATTTCCATGACCAGGCCCATTTGAATCTTCATCTGGTTGACTTCCTCCCTCAGTAGTTCCTGACCTCGGGACAGCGCCTGAATGTCCCCCATAAAATGCCCCAATTGGGCCCTCACCTCAGCCAAATCCTTCTGCATTTGATCCATGATTCTTACTTGATTCCTTCGCGTCGAATATCGGTGAATATGATTCTCCGCTATAATGCCTGAAGTCAAACAAAGGTTAGAGACCCTGCAACGAGTACCTGAAAAGCAAGTAACAAAAATGCAAAATGATATGCAATGCCATGCAATGCCATGTTTGTCATTTCCGAGGTGCTTTATACCCTGATTCCAATCCAACCACAGAAATCTGAAGACCAGAAATTGTGATATAAAGAGACGTGTCATGGCCATGTGCTTGTGTGCAGCTATCAGATAAGGAATAATTCTGAATAAAACTGCTCATACTCATTCAACAAAGTATTCAAGTACATTTAAGAAAGGTTCAACCGCAAATGCAATACAAGGAAAAATGGATCCATCAACAAGCCTGATGGTAACCATTAACAAAAAAATATAAAGAAAAGAACATCAGTCTGACAATTCCACACCCTTCAGCTTATCACTTGAGTATTTGATCTCCTCAAAAAGTATACGGGTACGCTGGTGATTCGGCTTTTCAATCATTTCTTTGATCAAGACATCCCTTTTCTCAAGAGCTTCAGTTAAAGAACCCATGTGCAGCATTAGAGCCTCGTCATCACACACTCCTTTGTGTCTCTTTATGCCGGCTTGTGTCTTGAGTATCTCCTTTTCTATCATGACTTCTTCAAGCTCTTTCTTGGCATTCCTCAGCTCACCTCTAGCTTCTTCTAGCTGTTCTTGACTCTTACCGAGGCTTTCCCGATACTTTCTCCTCTGCTCATGCGCCTTTTCAAGCTCTTCGTCCTTAATCTGCAACTGTTCCTGTAATTCAGCATTCTTTATCCTAACTTCGTCCCAAGCGTGCTGAAACTTTGTTAACTTTTCTTTGGTCTGTGCTAACGCCTGTTTGGTTTGCTTGTGGGCTTGAGTAGCATCATCAGCACCTTTACTAATCTTCCGGAAATGTTGGGCTCTTCCAGCAAAGTCTTTTTCTTTTGCAGTTAGGATTTGTTCAGCATCTTGGGCTTTCCGCTCCAGCTCTTTGTTGGCATGTAGAGCATTCTGAAGACGGCTACTCAACTCGGAATTCTCTCCTTGGAGCTTTTTCACCAAGGCTTGCAACTTGTCAACTTCTTCCACAGTAGCAGTGCTTCTTGCTTTCTCATTCTCCGGATACAAAAGGGGTGCCTTACCAAAAGGCAAGAGAAAATCTTCAACTCTTTTCTTCACCCACTCTTCATATGCTGGATAAACCCGGTTGTTAGGCTTTCCTAGAGTAACTTTCCCCTTTTTCAGTATGCTACCCCAGCTTTCAGAAGCTTTCTGTGCTGCTTCCCATCCCTCTGATGTATGAAAATAGAGGGACTCCTCCACATCTCTCTTGATAGGCGGACCTGTCAGGGCATACCCAAATTGTCGAATGGCCAAAGAAGGATTGTAGTTAATCCCACCCAGTCTTCCTATCAATGGAACGTTAGGGAACTTACCACAGCTGTGGATAATATTCTTACCAATCAGCCCATGATCTACCCATACGATGTCCTTGGCCACCAATCCCATTAAACGATGTTTCCACTCTAGAGAATCTTTGGAATCCACAAAAGCCCCTGATTGTGGTAAACGGCCTGCAAACCACTTATAGAACAAGGGTGCACAACAACGAATTATCCCTCCTCTTTTCTTTTCGTTTCGGTTGTACAACGAGTAGTGAAGATCTCCCAGTAGCGTTGGCACCGGGTTCTTCATCAGGAATATTCGTATAGCGTCCGTATCAATAAAATCCGGCTCGTTGGGAAACAACACTATGCCGTATATACAAAGGGCTAGCAAAGCATTAAAAACAAGCCAATTCTCGCCTTTAGCTGCTTCCTGGGCCTTCTTAATCAGATATTCCAACTTGTAACCACGAATCTTTCCTTTGTTGGAGACATTGTCACTTAGCTCTGATTTGCTCAAATATAGAGCACCAGCCAACTTCCCAAAGTCAAGATCCCCCACTGATCCAAAGAAAGGGGGCTCCTCCTTGATAGCAATCCCCAACATGTTGGAATACTCCTCCAGGGTAGGAACCAACACATAGTCTGGAAATACAAAACATCTCAGAGGCGGATCATAGAACTGCATCAACGTATGGAGACCTCTGGCTTCATAATCACTGACATTACGGACCATAGATAAAATCCACCCATATTTCTCTTCAAAAGCTTCTCGTACTGCAGGACTCGCCATTCCCTTCAGCATAACAATAGGGCCTAAAGTAGGCGTAAGGAACTTATAGCTGATGATATTCTTCCTCTCTTTAGTGTTCATCTTTGCAGGGACCGGATGACTGGAATCAAGGGTAATATATGCACCTGGAAATGAATAAACATGTATGTTAAAATATGATAATGCAATGCAAAGGGCAATGTGATCAGGTAATCGGGTGTCTGTGCTGAACTGTGAACGGTGTCAGTGTAGCTCTGAGACTAATATAGAACCATAGATAAGAATCATCTGAATACAATAGGATGAAACTTCCTTTTTGTGCAATGATGATAGAAAACCGGGTATGTAGGAGGTCATGGTTATCTGCAAACCTGTAAACAACCCGCCCTTCTCACATGTGGGTACTAGGATGTTCAATATCCCGGGCTCTCAGGTCGAGAAATGATGATACGTTCACCATTTCTGGTTTGGCATCATCATCAATCGAGGAGGCCTCAACTGATTCTCCAAAACGAAAGGTCCTCAGCTTCTGGCACTGAGGTCGAGAAGCAACAGTACATTCATCCCTCAGGGTACAGTACTATCGCCAATCGAGGAGTGCCTCCGCTGATTCTCTTTCAAAAAGGGATATCCTATAGCAAGTTCCCAGCATAGGGTCCTCGGATCGAGAATGTGCAATGGGTTTGCCACGGAATGTGGTCTGCCACTGTCACATCTCGGGAGGAGTGCCGCAACTGAGTCCTCGGGAATGGTCACCAGAGTCGACAGTTCCTCAAGAGAATAACCACTGGCCTGCATAACATGCAGTAGCAGAAAGCTCCTGATAGAACCTCGTCTGGTTGTGGGTCTCATGAACAACAATACGTGGTCACCACCACGCAAGCGTCATGACTATCCACTCTAATACCTATGTATGTACTCAAGCCTTGGTAGTGGGCTTATCTCTCAGAACACCCATCCCGCCAAACAGACAAAACAGTGCAACACAATATAATATATGATATGTAATGCTAAAATGCGGTAAATACAGTAAAATAAATAAACAACAACATAAAGCACAGCAGTAAACACCCAATGAAAGAAAAGAAGACAAGCGCTAGGATTGACTCGCTAAGGAAACCAGAGATTCTGGGTTCGGTCCCCAGCAGAGTCGCCAGCTGTCGCTCCCGGGATTTTCATCCTAGTACAAACGCGAAAGTGGCACCGAAACAGAGTCGCCAGCAATGTGTATTTATCCCAAGAGAGGGAAAGGAAACACCGCGTAAACCTGAGAGAAAGGAAAGAGCATGGTCTTACGACCAAGAGAACTGGGTTCGGGAGTCAGTTACGCGAGAGGAAGGTATTAGCACCCCCTCGCGTCCATCGTACCCGATGGGATCCACGCTTGCTTGTCTCGATCAAAGGGTGTAAAGAAGAGATACTGGAAAGGGAGCTGAAAGAAAGAAAGGAGAAAGAAAAGAAAAGGAACGGGAAACAAATGTAGGGAAAATAAAAGAAGTGCTCGCATGGGCCCTACCCCACTGCCTACGTATCTCATCGGGAACATGAGAATCAGAGCGACGTAGTTCCCCTCACTAGGGATGGATTGTTTTTTAGAGAACGGCTTACGTTCTAGCTCAGGTGTTGCAGGCTCGCTGGTCCGAGTGCGTTACCATCTTGCAAGAGAACGAGTAGAAGCGCGTTCGTACGCTAAGAGTGAATGAGGTGAGAAAAGAATTCCCGAAGGAAAGACGTTATTGTTTGTTTTTGTCTTTTAGAAGGAAGTGTTTTGGATTTGTTTGCATATGACAGTGTATCTGGATCTTAGCCATTGGAATGTGTACGTTCTCACATTCCAAGATGGAATGGGTAAGAATACACACTAAGAGTGAAGAAGACCCCCACACTTAGTTCCAATTGTCAAGGTTCAAACACACTAGCATACTTGTGTTTATTAAGTGTTTTGTTGATTATGAAGTGAAGAAGTGTTTTTTATTATTTGCACCTTCAACAAGTATTGCATTTAAGTCCCTCATACAAGATCAAATATGTAACACATTGACCTAAGATGGGCCATATGCTACACATTCTAAGATTACAAGAGAAGACCCCTTATAATCTTTTCTTTATATGAAAGGCCTAAATGCAATAAATGCCTACCTTTATTATATGTTTTGAATTTTCTTTGAGATGAGAAAAGAGACTCAAGAGAGGAGAAAAGGTAAAACCTATATGGACTAAGACTCAATCCTAATTGAAGATTAAAGGGAGTGATCCTAAAGGTTTGTGAGGTTTCAACCTAAAGTCTAAAGAAGAATTAAACAATTCACTTCTAAAGTAGAAGATGAATTGTAATTCACAAAGGGAAAGTGATGAGTTATTAAAAGAAAGCACATAAGTGCTTAACAAAACACAAAATGGAATTGTAAAAGAGAAAGGATAGAAGTTGAATGTGGATTCCTTATCCACACTCAATTGAAACTTACCAAAGCCCCTACATGGTTAGTAAACATGTATAAGAAGTATAAGAAGTAAAAGAACATGTAATGCATCATAAAACTCAAAAGAATTAAATGAGAAACCAAATCCTAGAGCCACAACCAGAATGTACATCATATGGAAACAAATGGTTATTATCAATCAAACTCAAGTGGATAGGCAACAAACATCCTCTATGACATTAGAACATGATATCATAAGAAAAGGGAGAATGAAAGATGAAAGAGAAAAGAAGAAATGTGTATAAATGGAACATGTAATCCATGTATCAGAATTGAAATGAAATGAAAAATGATTCACAAACCTCTCACAAGTATTCATGAAGAACATTAAGACATTTAAGAAGTGATAGAAGAAGTATAATTGAAATGGAAGTTCAAAAGAAGACACAAGTACAAACACCACATGCTAAAGGTGCACAAGGTTTAAATGAAAGTCAACATGCAAGGATGACATATAATATGTACCAATGACCTATAATGTCAAGTGAATGGTTCACCAAATAAGCAAATGATCATGCAAGTATACACCAAAGAAAACATGCACCAAAGATTACAAGGATATGACATGTTATAATGCTTTAAATGAAATGCATCAAACAAAAATCAAATGGCCTCATGAAAATTATGAAAACATGGTATTGGAGTTCACTAATCAGAGATGAATCACATATCAAAATAGCATTTCAAAATTCAAAGCAAAATGACTTCAAACAAAGCAATTAGGTCAAGTTGAAATGTCATGCAAAGTGGTACAAATATAGGCATCAAGACATGTGATAAAGTGACCTAAAAAATCAAACAAAAATCATCTAACATACTTCAATGTATTAGTGAATCAATGCAAAAAGAATCATGTCAAAACAGTTGGTAATGAGCAAGCACAAAATTAAACAAATTCAAGTATCATGCTTAGAATGCATCTAAATGGAAATTCAAAGAAAATTATGGAATAGGGGCAAAAAGGTCATAAAATCAGAAAATAAAATCATGAAAAATTTCCTAAATGTTTTAAGAATACACATGAATTTTTGTAGAATTTTCCCATATGTTTTGGTATTTTTAAAAATTAGAAATCAAACGTGTAGAAAGAAATAAAAATAAAAAAAAGAATGCAAAATGAAGGGGGGTATGAACATAGCAATTGGACAGTTCAAATTACATTGGGCCTTAAACAAGGGGGTGTGGATATCAATCTGGCTTAGGTCCAGTTACGCGCATAACACACTAACAACCATGCACTTCAGTCAACAATAGTCAAAGTAACAACAACCATCAGATTAAGTCAAGTCAAGAAACAAGTCAAGGTAATTACATCCAACGCGCATACATGAATGACCACACAACATACCATGCACCACACCACAAAATGCTTAAGTGAGATCAGAAAACACGCACGTGAGGAGCACATGAATTTTAATGTGCTGGCACGTTCGTGGCCATCAGATCATGCTCATCCAATGGTCATGATTAAAACCTGAGCAAAACCCTAGAAAATGAATCCACCGGCCGGAGATGACCTCCGGTCATCTTCTCCGGCCAACCTCCGGTGACAATGATTTTCAGGCAAGCATAAATGGACAAAACATACATCATTGGAAAGCTGAAGTGATGAGGAGCATGGATCCAGTGATAAAATGCACAAAATATTCATGACATAAAAGAATCGAATAGAGGAAGTTTTGCCCTAACTTTTGAACTATGCCTCTAAAGGCCTATCAACTAGCCAGACAAGTTCTCGAGCTTATAAGAAGCTTCAAGAACCTGAAAATAACTTCAAATCATGTCTATAATGGTGGAAATTCGTACCTGAAGATTTGTGACCTTGAGATATTCTTCAGAAAACCAGAGATTTTGCTTCCTCTTTGAGCTACTCTTGGCCAAATAAAGGCTTTCAACTTCTGAAGAATGATGATGGATATGGATTTGTAGAGTGCTTACTTCAAAGATCCAATGCTGCTTCAATGTTCAGTGATGATTGAAGATGAAGCTTGAAGGTGGAATTAGAGGGAGATGATGATGAATTCGCGAAACTCAGAGAGAAAATGGAGAGAAAGAGAGGGAGAGTTTGAGGTGTTTGAGAGGGAGAGTAAAAAATGAAGCTGAAGATTGCAATGTGAGTGAAGCTTGCTATTTATAAGTTGCTTTAACCATGGTTAACCTGAGTTGGTTAACTGAGTCCAAGTTGAGTTTAGGTGAGTCCATCCTAACTAACTGAGCCAAGTTAGTTAGGGGACGAGTTAGCAATGGTTTTGCTATGGTGACGATGACTTATGGTGAGCTATGGTGGAGGTTCATAGAATGAAACTTGCTCGTGTATGCTGCAGCAACATAAACTTGTTCAACAAGCTTTTAACTTTTCCATTTTCATGTGTAATAAGCATTAGAGGAGCGTGCAAGCAAGGACAATGCTTGGCTTAAAATGGCAAAGTGTCATGAGGTGTGGGATATATGCATACACTTTGAAATAACAACAACAACAACACTTGTTTTTTCTGATTCTTTATGACAGTTTGGGATCAATGCAAACATGGTAGTTTGGTGTTGATTTTCTCCCTAATCAAGGGATGGTTTGACAAAGTTTTGGAGTCATTGAAAAGAGATGATATGAGAGAATATGTTTGGTATGAAAAATGAATTGAAATGATACTTGACATAGGTTGAAAAATGGATTGAACACACAAATTTGGAACTGGTCATGGGCGAGGCAAAGGGGTTGGCTGGCAAGGCATCTTGGCACCTGGGTTTTCAGCATAATCATAGTAAATTGGACCCATCATAACTTCTCAACCTTTGATCAAATGAAAAAATCATAAACACCACTTTTGAAGATCTCACATAGAGGAACAACTTTCATGTTGAAAGATTTTTCATTTGAGGCCTCTAACCATGAGTAATTGATCAATACATTTGGCCCACCATGTGTTTGTGAAAATGACTGCGCGCGTGCCTTGAAAATCTTGGTCATGACCTAGTTTTGAACCTACTTTGCTCAAACTTTGATCAATCATATCTCACTCAATTTTTATCCAATGGAGATGTTCCACACATGGATTTGAAGCTTAAAGCAAGGCCTTTCATTGAGGCAGAATGGAATTTTCATTTGGTGCTCCAAATTTAAATGGCCTTGGTTCAAACTCTGATGCAAAATGGCCAAAACTTGCTATTTTTAGTAACCCTACTTCATCCAAAAATGGCAACTTTTTACATCTTGATTTTTTCATGATTCCTTTGGAATTTCTTGACCAAATTTTGTACATTGGACACATATAACATGAATTTCATGAATTTGGCCTCAAAAAGTCAAGAATTGACTTTTTCCTCTGATTATTTGACTTTGCCCCAATTTCTCTGATTCTTGATTTTTCTTCCAATTGAACCACTTCTAAAACCCATTGAGGGGCAATTCTCCCTACACATACACTTAAGAACATGTAGAATACCATGACATCAAGTTTTGTCCAAAAAATCAAAGATTCCCTGATTTAATGGGAAACCCTAGTTTTGGGTGCCCACCTCCTAGGAGCAAAATGTGCAGTCTTCAATTTCAAATTCCTCAGAGTATGTTGTGTATCCTCTTAAAGGATGATGAGATATACCATTTGAGGATGATTTTGGATCAATGAGCTATCTCTTTTGAGGGTTTTCCTTCAGTTTTTGAACCTCTTGCATAGTGAAAGATGTAGTGCTTCAATCTCCCATTGAATCTCTCATTCTTGAGGTTGTGGATGTTCCATTGAGATAGTATGAGACATGAAAGGCCTCTTGGCTTGCCTTGAGGAAACTTGATTGTCCACCTTCCACCTGATCACATGCCCTGATGGTAAGAAGGATGCTATGCTTCATTTTTCTATGTAAAATGCAATGTAATGTTAATGAGGTGGATATGATATGATAAATGATAATGCCATGCTATGATGACAAAGAGGGAGAGCAAATTTTGGGGTATTACAGAGAGCAGGTTTTTAAAAGGCGTACTTGATCGGATCCATTTCAGAGATTAACCAAGTAGTGTGGCAAATCATGTACTGGAGAAGACGTTTGGCTGCCCAAACCAGAGCACAGTAGGTTTCCTCAAGCATAGTGTACCGTGTTTCACAGTCTGTGAATTTCTTGCCTAAGTAGTAGATGGCAGACTCTCTTCTTTTCGTTTCGTCTTGTTGACCAAACACACAACCCATGGAGTCTTCCAAAACATTTAAATAGATGATCAGCGGTCTTCCATCCACTGGAGGTGATAGAATTGGTGGGTTTAATAGGTATTCCTTGATACTGTCGAAGGCAGTTTGATAGTCTTCTGTCCATACGCAGTCCTGATTCTTTTTAAGTAATTTGAAGATTGGCCCGCATGTCGCGGTCATGAGGAATATAAATCTGGAAATGTAATTCAAACGTCCTAGGAATCCTATGACCTATTTTTCGGTCTTTGGAGAAGGCATTTCTTTAATGGCCTTGACTTTGTAAGGATCGACCTCAATTCCTTTCTGGCTGACGATGAACCCTAGCAGTTTTCCTGAGCGGACATCGAATGTGCATTTTTTGGGATTCAAGCGGAGTTTGTACTTTCTCAGGCGATCGAATAACTTTGACAGGTGGGTCACATGCTCCTCTTCTGTTTTAGATTTGTAAATCATATCATCGACATACACTTCTATTTCTTTGTGTATCATGTCGTGAAACAGAGTTGTCATGGCCCTTTGATAGGTCGCCCCGGCGTTCTTCTAACTGAACGACATTACCTTGTAACAAAAGGTGCCCCATAGGGTGATGAACGAAGTTTTCTCCATGTCTTCCGGCGCTATTTTGATTTGATTATAGCCCGAGAATCCATCCATGAAGGAAAAAACTTTGAACTTTGTTGTACTGTCTACCAGTATGTCTATGTGTGGCAGGGGGAAGTCATCCTTTGGACTTGCTTTGTTCAGATCCCTGAAGTCAACACACATTCTGACTTTTCTGTCCTTTTTCTGAACTGGCACTATGTTAGCTAGCCATTGAGGATATTTTTAGGTGGCGAGGAAACCCGCATCAATCTATTTTTGCACTTCCTCTTTGATTTTGATGGCCACGTCTGGATGAGTTCGTCTCAGTCTTTGTTTTACTGGAGGACATTCTGATCTTATCGGTAGAAGATGTTCCACGATGCTGGTATCCAACCCTGGCAAGTCCTGATAGGACCAGACAAATTCATTGGGAAACTCTTTGAGAAGTTTTGTCAAGTCTTCTTTGACAGTTGGACTGAGCAGTGCCCCAATCTTGACTTCTTTTCTCTCTCCCTCTGAACCGAAGTTTACCGTGTCCAACGGATCTTTGTGAGGTTCGATGGACCTTTCCTCTTATCTAAGTAACCGGGAGATCTCTTCTGGAATTTCTTCGTCTTCTTCTTCTTCAACTTTAAATTCCTGGAATTCAAAGTTAGGCGAAGGAATCGGATCAGATGTTTCAATGAGGTTTAAAACAAGCAATCTGCATGACGTGGTGATTTATTTTTAGAAGAGATAGCGAGAACACAAGAGTTTGTGCAGTGTATTCTTCAAAAAATGATTGTTTTTATTTTGAGTTATTTTTAGGATTACCATTTTCTGAAAAAGAGAAAAGTGAAAACAACAATAAATGCAGAAATTACAGAATGATGTTTATTTATTTATGATTTAGTTGATTCTTGAAACACAGCCCCATAAAACAAAACTCTGTCGCTTTGGGCGAAGCGAAGAGGGATATGTACAGAAAGTGAGCCCTATAAAAACATCCATTTCACTTGGGCAGGGTGAAAAGTCAAAACAAAGATGGCAATTACTTAGACTTATGGACGACTTTTGGGACATCGACAACAACCCATTGGCGGCGAACTGCTCGGTGAATCACAAAGTCTGGCACATTCTTTCTTGGCTTGTCCTCATAAATGACACTGATTTCTGGCGGAGCAATATAGTTGTAGTCTTCCTCCTATACAGAGTTGTCGTAGACGAACTCTTCTGTTGTATCTTGCATAGTGTTTTCACCCTCAGGCAGATCTCCCCATCAAGTTGGGTGGATGTATTCGAGCCTGATACGAGAGCTTTCTAGAGCGGTGTACTTGACCAAGAAGTCGTACTTGCCACTTGGTTATCCTAAGGTGTCCCATACTTTAGTGGAACTGGAGGAGTAATTCCTCTCGATGACGTTGACCTCGGGAAAAATATAGTTGATGAATTCTTATCCTGCAATCTTTGCAGATTCATTGTTGTGCTGGATATTTTTGGAATGTCCCGAGTAATGATCCCATGATTTGGTGGGGACGCAGGTATTCTTTTCAATGATGCTCAGCTGATATGCATCGTTTGGATGACTCTTTTGCCCCAAGTCTTCTGGTTACGGCTGTCAGATAGGCAAGTCATTGATTGGGTCATAATAGTCATAGTCAAAGTTGTTTTTCATTAGAGTGTCCTCCTCTAATGAGTTGGGTGAAGCACGACATCCTTCCGGATCAGAATCTCCGTACATCGTCTTGACATCTGATCTCGGTATATATCTCGGACTCTGCGTGGGATAGCAAAATGGCATATGCGTTTCTTCCTGAGACATATAATCGTCCTCATTGAGATAGGACTTCCACTCCTCATCTGTATCGGAGGAGTCACCCTCATTGATGGTATGTACTTCTTGAGACACTGGGTGAAGGAAACCTCCACTATGGAAGAAGTCCTGAATGGGATGAAAACTTTCATCTTTAGTAGCAATCTGGGTACAGGTTGAGGAAAAACCAAGACCTTTCTTTATTTCGTTATCAGCAGGAATGATAAGTTGTCCCCATCCTTTTACGTCGTTACTCTTGATCACTTCGAGAGCATCTTTATATGAGGAAATCGATGTTCCTCTCTCTGATCAATTCTCATCGCTCACCGAGAGTGCTAGAAATCGAGTTCCAACAACCTCCTCTAGTTCTACACAGGTGAATGATGATAAGTTGCTTACGATTAAGGCATGCTCTCCGCAGACTGTGACTATCTTTTCATTCTTGACGAACTTCAGCTTCTGGTGATGTGTCGAAGTGACTGCCCCAACTTCGTGTATTCAAGGTCTTCCTAATAAACAGCTGTATGCTGCCCGGATGTCCATGACCTGGAAAGTGACTTGGAAAGTGTGAGAACCGATAGTTATGGGAAGATCAACTTCATCAATAATAGTTTTTCTGGATCCATCAAAGGCTTTGACAATGACCTCACTGCCTCTCATCGGAGATCCTTGAAATGATAGTCGCATCAGAGTAGATTTTGGCTTAACATTCAGAGCTGATCCGGTATCTACCAGTACGCTGGCTAAAGCATCGTCTTGGTAGTTGACTTTAATGTTAAGCGACATATTGTGATTTTTGCCTTCTTCCGGCAGTTCTTCAGCATTGAATCCTAAGTTGTTGCAGAACGTGATGTTGGAGATGATGCTGTTAAATTATCTTATCGTCACATCTTGTTCCATAAAGGCTTGCTCTTAGACTTTCTGTAGAGCTTCCCTGTGAGCTTCAGAATTGAGCAAAAGAGATAGGATAGAGATTCTCGAAGGAGTTTACAACAGTTGGTCAACAATGTTGTACTCGCTTTTCTGGATGACCTTCAGCATCTCATCATTGTTCTTTGAAAGGTCAGGATTACTGGATTGACCGACTGGTTGATTTATAACTTCTGTTTGAGGTTCCTTTTCTCTGGTGGGTTCCCCAACTCCTCTGTTGAAGATTCGGTCGCTCCGTGTTACTTGACTGATGTCAGCAATGTTTACGATGGAGGGTAATGGAGTTTCCTTTCCATTCTCCATAGTTGTTGCACCGTACTGTAAGGGATAGCCTTATTGGATTGGTACGGTATTGGTCCTAGCAGATAGATAACTATAGGAGCCTTTTGATTGACCATCGTAGCCAGCCTCAATTGGTTCGAGGTTGAGAATCTTTCTACTATCAAGAGGAACTCTTGATTCATGGAGTAGAGGGATTATGGCGCATACATCTTTGATCCTTTCATGATCAGAGATTAAGACAACGTCTTTGCTTTGATCAGGAAGATAGTCTTGCATTACGTTGACCGAACCAGAACATGAACATGGTCGAATCTCTTTTCGGTCCACCTAAATTTGAAGAGTTGACCGTACAAAATAACATCCTTGGTTGTTCTCTAAGAAAACTCTACAGCGCTCATAGTTTTGTGGTGGCACCCGGCCACGTCCGCTTTGTATACAATGCAACTTCACTAGATCTGTTTCCATCACACGAACATCCTGAGTTTGATGCCTAGTAGGATTCTCGTCATTCATACTGACTTGTTATGTGTCTTCATCTAGGTAGATCAGAAGCTACCAGTTCTTCAACAAGCGTTGAAGTGTTGTTTGAACAAGTGCACATCCATGGTCGTCTTCACGACACACTTTACAGTTTTGATAATCATGTGAAGCCAAAAACTGAGCCGGACTTGCTTAGTTTGTAATTCTACCAAACTGGTATTCATCAAGCGAATATCAAAGATTTAAATCATATTGACTTGATGGCTACTTCTGTCATGGTAATCCTGGATCCATCCAAGATCCATCTGACGCTGGAGGGCCTCTTGTACAAAAGAGCATCCCTGATTATTTATTGAGCAGATTGGACAGGAATTGTAATCCTGCAGTGGCAGGTCATGATGTTGGCTTTGCCTAGAGTGCATTGCCACCAAGTTGAGATTCATTGCCAGAATGCTGTGGTTATGAACAATGTTGGGGTTTGCATGGGCCATATTGACCTCATGGATTCTGTGATCTTGAATCCATCCAAGATTTATTTGTTCTTGTAGAGCTGATTGCACTACAGAACAACCTTGATTATTCTTTGAGCAGGTATCACACTGGTGATAATTGTGAGATGGTACATGAGCGTATCCGCTTTGTCTGCAATGTATCTTGACCAGATTGGTTCCTAATAGGAGCACATCGTGAATTTGATAGTTGTGGTTAGATTTTTCCTCTATCAAATTTACTGCAGTTTTCTCATGTTGAGGTAACGGGTTCGTCTGAACATTTGGATTAGTATCTTTGAAAGATAAGACCCCATTCCTGACAAGCTTATGTACATCAGATTTGAAGCTGAGATAGTTTTTAATGTTGTGCCCCGGTCCTCCTTGATGGTAAGGGCAAGTTTGATCCGCTTTGAACCAAAAAAGAATATTTTTGGGGACTATAAGAGGAGACCTGGTCTGGACGTGCCCCTTGACCAGTAGTAGTGGAAACAGTTCTGCGTACAACATCAGTATAGGGCCAAACCCTGGTGGTCGTGTCGTACGATGGTTGTTGTTGTACTGAGGAAGAGCCTGCTGAAGAGGTTGTTGTATCCTTTGTTGATGCTGTTGTTGATTTGGTTGGCTTTTAGCAACCTGAGGTTGATACGTTGGAACAGGCGCAGGGTTGATAGCGAGAGTTACTGCTGCTACTGGTTGATATATTTGCCTTTGCTTTCCGAGAGAGATATTACCAATATATTGCTCTTTTTTCTTAGGGAAAGCACCACCATATCTTTTGGTACTGATTGATGGTCATGTATCTTTGACCAGACGTCCTTCTCGGACTGCTTCTTCAAGGCGTACTCCCATGTTCACCATTTCGTTGAAGTCGCTGGGCGCACTGGCGATCATTCGGTCATAATAGAATGAGCTCATGGTTTTCAAAAAGAACTTTGTCATTTCTTTTTCCTCAAGAGAGGGGCAAATCTGGGCGGCAATTTCACGCCATCTCTGAGCATAATCCTTAAAAGTTTCCTTGTCCTTCTGCGACATGGCTCTGAGTTGATCTCTGTCTGGTGCCAGGTCTAGGTTATATTTATACTGCTGAACAAATGCAGCGCCAAGATCTCTAAAAGTGACAATCTTGGTGTAGTTTAAACCCATGTATCATTTAAGTTCGGTACCGGTTAAACTATCTTGGAAATAATGGATCAGTAGATGTTGATTCTCTATCTGAGTTGACATCTTTCGAGCGTACATCACCAAATGAATTTGAGGGCAAGAGTTGCCTTTGTATTTTTCAAAGTTAGGTACCTTGAATTTATGCGGGATTTTCACATTGGGGACCAAACAAAGTTCTGCGGCGTACTTTTCGAATAGATCCTGGTCGCGAATGGCATGCAGTTCCTTCTGCATCTCCAAGAAATATTCCTGGAACTCATTCATTCTATCGTACATATCTTCATTTCCACTAGAGATTACCTGTGGAATCTGTCCTTCAGGGACAATGTGTACCATGGGTTGTGGTATAGTCATTACGGCGGTGACTCTTGGTGCTTCCCTATCCTGAAGTTTGTAACCTTTAGGAGTCGCTGTCATGACTCTTCCATTTTCTCCCTCCCGAAGTTTATAACCTTCAGGCCCAGTGGTTCCTGCTACAATTTCCGAGTCTTCTATGACCGGGGGAATATATCCTTCAGGGATAAAGTTGATAGGCATGCCCCAGGGATGATCTTTAGGCATGTTGTACCGAGGATCATACGTCTCCACTATGGGCATAGATGTGATCTCCGAGATCACAGTCCTTTGTTGTTGCCTCTGAGCTGATGCTAGAGATTGCATGTCAATGTGAAGTTTCCTCAAATCTTCTTTTAGAGCGTTGATTTCTTCTCTCAGCTCTCTGCTCTCTTCCTCGAGATCATCCATTTTCTTTTGTGGATTGGCCTGAGTATTGTACGAATGAGACAATTTGACTTTTGAATCGTGACACATATGTGAGATTCGATGGTAAGAAGAATGCGTTATGTGATTATGATGAATGATTGTAGCGTACGATTTTTGTCAATGATGCGACCACCTTATCGCATAATTGTGGGTTTCTCCTCACAATGAGGAGGAGGGGGTGCTACTTTCTGATTTCTTATTTATCCCGTGAAGCTGGAAGGGAAAGGGAAGCCATCTAAAACTAACCTTGCACGCGAATGTTTATCTGAACAAATGCTTGAAGAGATTCGGGGGTACGGGGTCAGGTTATACAATGGGGAGTTATCAATTTCCCATCCTATATGTGGTTATCCACAGGTTGCTAGTTTTAGGTTTTGCTTTGTACTTGATGGTGTTTATCCGGAAATGGGTTGGGAAAGTTTCTTGGGAAATATTAGAGAGAGAGTGAGTTGATGTTGATTTTTGGGTTTTTTGATGTTTTTGGTAAGGTACTGGACCTAAGTTTTGATTGGTATGAAGGTACTGGACCTAAAGTTTTTGATTGGTATGAAGGTACTGGACCTAAAGTTTTTGATTGGTATGAAGGTACTGGACCTAAACTTTTTATTGGTATGCTCGCTAAGAATTCACAATCTTATGCCTATGTATTCCCGTTTAAATAAACTGGGAAATCAGAGCAATCGTAGTTCCTCCTATTCTAAGGGCGGAAAAGATGATATGTTTTGGTGTCTTGTTCATAGCTAAAGATTGAAGCTAAAAGGTTATTTGTGTCTTGTTCAAAGCCCAAGATTGAAGCAAAAGGTTTAACTGAGAGAGAATTTGTTATCTCTAAAGGGAGACATCTTGTATGTTTATCACAACTGTTGGGTGACTGATTATAAAGGAGGACTACTTTAACTGGGATATGTGAATCCAGTAATGCCATAATTTCCTTTATAGGGGATTTGTCCTGGAGGGGAAAACTTTAACTCAGTGTTGAGTAATGCCATTTTTCCTTAGGAATCTTTCATGTTAAGAGAGGGACAGTGGCATGGATGTAAATAATCTAGAGGCTTGCAGCTTACAACAATTTGATGAAAGAAGGAAGTTTACCAGGATAAGAGATGGACAACAACTTGGATTTCTTGAATCAACAAGTGTGCACTTACAACAGTTATATGGGATTAAGGTTTATTTGGATTTTTCTGTTTTGATAAGTGATATACAGAGAAATGACTTCCAGAGAGATTTTGATTTCCTCTGAAGGGATGTTGATTTTTGTGTTCCTTGATCAAAGCCCAGGGTTGAAGCTAAGAGATTGATTGACTCCACTGGGGAAGTCCTTATACAAAGCCTAAGAGGAGGCTAGAAAAGACTGACTCAACAAGAGAGTGTTTATCTGTCTTGTACAAAGCCCAAGATTGAGGCTAAAAGAGACTGACTCTTTTGGGATATCATTATACAAAGCCTAAGAGGAGGCTAAAAGTTTGACTTTTCCAGGGAAAATATTCTCTCTGTCTTGTACAAAGCCTAAGATTGAGGCTCAAAAGGGGAAACTGACTCTACGGGTGAGAGGTTTTATCTGTCTTGTACAAAGCCCAAGATTGAGGCTAAAAGAAGATTAACTCTGTTGGAGAGTATGATTTATCTTGTACAAAGCCCAAGATTGAGGTTGAACAAGCTGGAGAAATCATTATACCAAACCTTAGAGGAGGCTGACTTCTACTATGGGAAATCATTATACCAAGCCTAAGAGGAGGATGAAAAAGATTGACTCAACAAGAGAGTGTTTTTATCTGTCTTGTACAAAGCCCAAGATTGAGGCTGAAAAAGGTTGACTCAACAAGAGAGTATTGAAAGTTGATTAACTCAATAAGAGAGTCTGAAAAGGTTAGCTCTGCTGGGGAGAATCATTGTACAAAGCCCAAGAGGAGGCTGACTGGGCTTTAGAAACCATGGGTTCTAACTCTGTTGGAGATTTATTTAAAATGACCAGGGTTTCTCTAGGGAACTTGAAAATGTCTTTGAGACTCAAGAGGAGATAAGATTGTCCAAGTCTACTGGTGTGGAAGAATTTATCTTTGTATGATGCCCAAGAGGAGGCAGGTGCTTTAAGGGATGAGAATCAACCCTAAAATAGTTTGAGATTTTGACACTGGAAATACTGCTCTAGCAAATGATGACTAAGTTCTGTCCTATACCTTTAAGAGGTCTTCAGGATCCTTCTATTAAGCCCAAGAGAAGGCATGAGAACTTCTAAGAAGCCAGAGGGTCCTTATAGAAAGCCCAAGAGGAGGCAGGGATGCTTTTTGGAAGCTTGTGGGTACCAAACCTAAGAAAAGTTCAAGAAAAGTTTCACCGAGAATAATCTTTTCTTTAGTGAACAGTTCTCGGGTTTGAAGAAATTCAAGAGAGGTTTCACTAGGAATTAATCCTCTCTGGGGAAAATGAATCTCTTTAACAATTTCTAATAGTGACAGTCTGAGAAAAGTTTCACCGGGAATAATGAATTTCTCTTTGTTCCATATTGTTTAAGCCCAAGAGAAGGCAAGATTGTATCTAGAAATCCTATGGGGATCTAGTTTTGACTATATTAAAGAGTGACCAACTGGCTTTACCTAGTTCTAGACCTAGTTGCCGGGGAAAACTCTAAGCATATATACTAGTGTATATACAGTTGATATATGAAAAGTATTTAAAAGGATATGAAAAAAGGACTTACAGGTGAGCAAGCTTCCCATAATATAGTTATATATATAAAAGCATGTAAAGTAAAGCTGATAAAAACTTACAGGTGAGCAAGCTTCCATGGTGTTCAAACTAATATATACTTGTATATGTGCAAGTACGTAAAAGACTGTTGATAAAACTTACAGGCGAGCAAGCTTCCATAGCTGTATTGTTAGTTGTTCAAGAAATTAAATAAATTTTTGATAATAACTGTATATCTGAACCTAAATCAAAAGGGAAGTTGCTTTTGAAAAGATTGTTGGGGCTTATTCTCAAGGAGAGGCCTAGATGAAAATATTAATTGTACAGTTGTTATGTAAACTGTACTGGGGCTTATACAATGACTGAGGCCCAAAGAAGTTTAATGTACAAAGAGATGGGTCTTACAACTCAAGGAGAGGCCCAAAATTTTTGAAAAAAAATAAAAGAAATGGGACTTACAACACAAGGGTATGCCCAGTTGATTTTTATGAAAATGCGACGATCTCGCCGTGGTTTTTTTGAAAACACAGTGGGACTTATACAATGACTGAGGCCCAAATTATTGTTTCATGTATTTACAAGGGTTGGGTCTTACACTCTATTAGAGGCCCAAAATTGTTTGAAAAGGTTGGTTAGGGTGATAGTGATCAAAACCCTAATTTTTGGTTTTTTAAATGTATTTTAATTGAATAAAAATTCAATTAAAATAATCAAACTTATGTGTTGTACCCCAAATTTTACCCCTTAGATGTCATATTTTTCTTGCATCTACATTTAGATCTCAAGCATGTATGCATTATTAACTAACCATTTCTTGTTGCAAGTTATTTCTTTTCATTGTGAAAGGTAGGATTCACACAAAGACGGCAAGGTCTCCTTAAGACATCTTTTTGGCCAAATGCAGCCATTTGAATCTACATGCATCCAAGAAGACTTTTTCAACAAGAAATCAAGGGTTTCACCAAGACAAGTCAACCATTGCCTTCCTGACAAAGTGTGATCCCAAATCTTGAGAAATTATGCCATGTGATAACAAACATCCTTAGAATCCATTTTTTGGGCCTTTAAGATTTTTTCTCACAAGTGCAAGATTTTTCATGGAGATGAATATTCATCAAGGTGTGACACATCAAAGTGGTGCCATGGAAGGATTTAATTTTGCAATGTCCTAAGTTTGTCCCGTAACATTTCTTTTTGGGTCATGGACATATGATTGTCTCAATTTCTTTTTGGGCCCAAAAGATATTATTTGGATCAAAGGCTCAAAGTTGTTGAAAAGTCCAAGTTGTGTTCCCGTATGGTTTAAGAAGCAAGGCCTTGTACATATAGTTAATCCATATGCCATTTGTTAAGTGAAAAAATCTGAAAATGCTTTGCTTCAAAAGCAAGTTTTGTGGAGTCATTACACATTACCCTTCTAAGCTCACCCACTACTGTTGAAACCAAAAGGACACTGATTTCATGTTGAATTAGTGAAATGAGGTGGCTCAGCACAAGAGGTCTGCATGCATGAGTAGAGAGTACGTATTCCAAATTCAAATTATTGCTTTTTTTTACTTTCTCTCTCATGGCACTTCAAAAAGGTGGTTTTGGAATAACCACTAAAGAGTGAAAGTAACAGACTGAATGCACCACCTCCTCCGCTGCACTTGTCCAGCATGGTGATTGACCAAGATCAACGGCTAAGGATTGACACACAAACCCTAATTCTTTACTCAGCAGACCGTACAAACCCTAATCCTTTATCCTGTGGACAAACCAACTACCCAAGACCCAGATCCACTTTGCTTGGCCTATAAAAGGAGCTTGTTTCCTCCTTGTTGAACACACCAGAAATTGCCAAGAATTTCTCTCTAACTCTCCCTTCCATAACCTTGCAAGTAACACTCCAAAAACTTGCAAGAGCTTCACTACTTTTCGTTTCCTCTGTAACCCAGAAACACATCACAACAAACACCCTAGAAAATCTCCAGAAACTCATCAAAACCTTTTCACTTGTCCATTTTTTCCAAGTTCTGCAAGTCACCTTCAAGCCTTGCAAGAACTTATCCTTTTCATTCCTTTCCCTTAAACACTCCAAACTTCCACACTTTAACCACCAAAAGTGCTTGTTTCTTGCTGAGAGGCTGATTCTGTAGCGGCTGAAAGAAGGAAGCTTATCCATCATCTCCAGAAACACTTGCCTGTGAAGAAGCAGTGGACGTTCTCCACTAGGTATTACTCTACCTCACTCTTTTTGTACATGATGATCATATGTTTCATGCTTGCACCATGCTGTTATCATTTTCATTCCATTATTGTCTGTTTGTTGTATGGTTATTTTGTTTCATGTTTTGCTATCATATGCTTTCTGTTTGGTTACCGTGTTGCTGAGAAATCATCATGTTGGTTTTCATCTTTGTGTTGATTTAATCGTGTTCGGTTCGTCTGGTTTATTTTCGTGTTCGTAAAAAAAATGGATGAGTAACTGGATGGCGCTCGCCATGTTTAATTTAGTGGCTCCCGCCACATAGTTTTAATAATATTAAATCACCACCACTTAACAATATTAATTTAATACTCTACTCACCCAAAATAAATAATATAAAAAGAAGAAAGAGAGCCATGGCACAGGCCACCCCTCCCATTAACCTTATGTGGCGCAAGCCACCTTCCCTTTAAGGGAATGGGTGGCGCCAGCCACCCTTCATGTGGCATTCATTTCCTTTTTTTTTTTTTGTTTTTGTACTATTTTCCTATTTCTTTTTTATATATGTTTCATAATAATTTCATAACTATTAGATTTTGTTTTTTTATTATTATTTCTTTTTAGAATTAAATGTGTTTTTAGATGTTAGAATTGTTATTTAAGCATGCCATAATTTGTAAAGTTTGGTTGGACGCTGCTTCCTGGTCTTATCATGAAATTCTTGTTTGAATTTTTTGCTTCAGTTTATAGTTGTATGATTCCAATGCTTTGGTTTTGAAACTGTGAATATCCTTTTCTGCTATGCTCGACACGTTCATGTGCTCACTGTTTCTAAAATGTGTTACTGTTTTTAAATATGCTGTGATTCATGAAACTTTTGCCATGAAGATGTTTGCTTTTTGTTTGAAATCACATGAGTTAATTCTTGTGCTCCAGGTTGCTTTTCATACCATGAGTAAATTCCTTTGTTTCTGTTTGCTTTCCATGCTATGATTGCCATGTTTGTGTAACTGCTGTTGGTGAATTGATTCTTCTATAAATGTATTGGATTGTGAAGTTCTGTCTCTGACTTTATCATAATTTTTGCCATGCAAGTTTGTTTTGTTTGGCTATCTGTTAATGAACAAGATGTTCTCAAATGCTTTGTTTCCAATTGTTGAATGCCCCTCTGCCTTATATGTTCACTACATGACCACTTGTACTCACTATCTGATAAGTCTACATTTATGTTCATTTCATGTTTGAATGATCACTGTTTGCTATTTGCATGTGTTCACTACATGATCACTTACTCTCTATTTGCTATATTCATATTTGAGTTTATTTCATGATTATATGATTACTGTCTGGCTTTATTGAACTCTTACTGTCCCATCATATTTCAACTATTTGTAACTCTTATTTATAAGATGTTACTTCCCCCCCTTTTCTTCCAAAGGAAAAGTCTTTCTATTGATTTCAAGATCATAGAAAGTTCATTATTACCTTGGACCTCATAGTTTTAGGCAACCTTCCCTCTTTGGCCTCATAGTCAATAGGACCCCCCTCTTAACCTCATAGTCATAGAGTAATCTTTAACCTAGGCCTCATAGTCATAGGTAACCTTTGACCTCATAGTCATAGGTAGCTCTTGGCCTCATAGTCATTAGCAACATCTTCAACCTTTGGCCTCATGGTCATAGGAAGCTCTTGGCCTCATAGTCATTAGCAACTATCTTTAACCTAGATCTCATAGTCTTAGGTAGCCCTTGACCTCATAGTCATAGGCAATCTTTGGCCTCATAGTCATAGCCATTCTCTTGACCTCATAGTCATCTTACCATCTTGACCTCATAGCCATCTTCCAACATTGACCTCATAGTCATACAAAGTCTCTCTATTGACCTCATAGTCATAGATAGCTCATTATCACCTTGGCCTCATAGCCATCTAGCCTTTGACCTCATAGTCATTAACAACATCTTTACCTTACCCTTAGCAAACAAACATAATATAACACAAGCAAAACAAGAGGTTCCCGTAGAGTACTACGGATATTAAGGGTGCTAATACCTTCCCTTAGTATAACCAACCCCCGAACCTTAGATCTCCCCCTTTAGGTTTTTTAACGATCTTGAACCTTTCCTTTGGATAAATCAAAGTCGGTTGTAAAAGAAATGTGATGCAAATTAATTAATAATTTGTTATCCAATTTTCACCACAACAGAAATGGCGACTTCACTGGGGAAAATAAATTTTGAGGGTTAAACCCACCTTGCTTTTGCTCGTGCTAGTCATGTTTGTTTGCTATATTTGTTCATATCCCTTGTATATATGCTTTGTTTGAGATCTCTTATGGGCATGGAACTATTGAGTGGTGAGATAAGTCCTAACCCGGACTTGAGTGCACAAATATGATAAGATCGTGGTGTAATCAATAGTCATTTGTTGGCAGTAGTACTAACAATCTATGGCATATGATGATCACACTCAGATGAGGCCCTTTGGGATTGTTGATGTCTGATGTGAGAAGTCGCATTGATATTACTTTTTCAAATGGGGGCCAGGGATTCTGAGGACCGTAGTTACCTTCACCCCACTTGGCCTTTTAGGACGTAGTGCGGTGACTATGAGGGAGCCAGTCCCGAGTAGTTGTCACGCGATACTACACTCAGACGAGTTTATCTTGAGAATATTATTAACCCGTGTAAGTAGTTACATGGGCCGATAATATCCGAAGGATTTACGTAGACTCTGGGAACTTTTAGAACCTTGTTCCACAATTGATGAACCTATAGTCCACACCTTGTTGGGATGGGTAGACCATGACTCCATTCAAGAAACCTCAAAACCTAAGGCTTGTGTGCTATGATTGTGTACATATGTTTATATGTTTGCCTATGTTTGCACATTGCATACACCTCATTGCATCCATTGTTGGTTTCAAGGAATTCAGATATTCATAGAGCTTGGATCCTACAAACAAACTTCTTCAGTTTTTCCACAAAAATTTTTGCAACTTCCCTTTGAGTTCCTTGAAAACACGTGGCTTGTATTTGCATTCCATGCGCATTCGTACCTCATTTGCATTTCTCGATCCTGAGTCTCTCCCTCTATGTCTGAAGGATACCTAGCACCTATTCAAGACAATGGTAACAATGAATGAAATTCTGAAGAACCAGGAGGAGTTAAAAGAGGAGGTCAGAATCCTCAAGTTCCATATGAATTGGGTTCTCAAAACTTTGCAAGCTCTGATGAAGAAAGAAGAGTGCGCTCACCCGGTCACTCCCAGAGAGGTTGTCAGTTCATCACTTCTTGTGGATCCTCTAACTCAAGGACCTCCGCAGTATCAAGGGCCGAACTGCCGTCAACCACGCCAGCATGTACGACCAAGAAAGCCAGGAAGAAATTACACTCCGCTACCAATGTCGTACAGTCAATTATTACCAGTCTTGATCAAAGGGGGATTGATAGTGCCAAAAGAATTAAAGCCAGTACCATTTCCGTATCCACCAGGATTTAAAGCCAATGCTCGATGTGACTACCATGCTGGGGCACAAGGGCATTCTACTGAGGATTGTCAAGTACTCCCGAGTAAAATTTAGAACCTGTTAGACTCTGAAAGGATCTCATTCACGCCTCAAGGCGTTCAAATCAACAACCTTTCACCATCTCATGTGGTGCTCCCATGCCAAGGATCTGCCTTGGGAGAAACATCACGCCAACCAATCTTCGGTCTTAGTCCTGCACCAGAATGTAATCCTCATCAGGTCTCTGCCGAAAGGGTGTTTCAACCTCCAACTGATGTTTCTCCTTACCAAGGTAAAAAGGGGTGCTCTATAAAAAAGGGTAAGGTTCGCTACACACCTATCCCGGTACCACTGAGAAAACTGTTCCCACTGCTAATTCAAAATAAGTTGGTGACTCCTCAACCTTACAACCCTGTGCCAGGACCCTGGCACAATGCAAATATGACTTGCGACTTTCATAAAGGGGCTGAAGGACATAGTTTGGATGGTTGCCTGATCTTAGAAGCTACTGTGCAAAATCTGATCCACAACAAGGACCTGATTTTTGAAGAAGATCGTCCAAAGATTGAATGCAAATTCCGCACTGGGACGATGGGGCATCCCATAGAAGAATGTAAAGAGTTCGAAACGAGACTGCTAAAGGGTACACCAGATGTCAATGTTCAAATTTCTGAAGAAAAAGGCAAAAGACTTGCAAGGCCTCTCAAGATTCTGTATCACAAGGAACTAGTGATTAGTGGCGAAGGTGTTCCCGCGCTTGGGCCCGGAAACTAAAATCTTTTGAATTCAGTTCGCCAAAGTTGGCTGTATTTTGCATTTTTAGTTGAACTTTTCTTGAATGATTGAATTTGTATTTGCTTATAAGCTGTTGTACTTTCAAATTGGCAAGATTAATGAAATGTTTATGCATCTTTTGATTAAATCCATTCGTTTCACTCATTTACTGTTATTTTCATAAAAGCAAAAAATATATCTTGTTCCACTCCCTTCATCAAACTGTTTTTTTAAGCAAAGAGTGGGGAGGATGATGAAAACAACATATCCATAACTGTTGTGGTATGCTTTCAATTAAACTTTACCGAGGATGTAAGGCATTGTTTCAATTCCTAAACACTGGAGAAATAAGGAAGATAATCCCTCGTTAACCCCTTCGAGCCTAGAAGTAGGAGTTTTCTTTCCTTAAAAAACCCGTAAATCTCAACCTTGGGGCAGGGTAGTTCTCAGTTTAGCTTGGTTATGCATTCTAATGCAAGCGCTTCATGCAAGACACCAAGTCAGCTCTCTCAAATCAAGTGACAATCAAAAAGAGGTCTCAAAACCTCAACAAAGACAAAGAAGAGGTCTTAAAACCTCAACAAAGACAAAGAAGAAATTCTAAAACCTCAACAAAAAAAAAGTCCCAAAATCTCAGCAAAGACAAAGAAGAGGTCTCAAAACCTCAAGGAAGACAAGGTCTCAAAACCTCAGCAATAAAGGACAATCAAATGTTGTAAGAGAGTAATGACTACCCTAGGTGTCTTAATCATCACCAACTATCATCAGTTCAATTTCCAGGCTATGGGAATCTGAATGTATAGCCTAAGTTAACTGAGCGTAGGATTGGAGTTCATCACGAAGATGGGATGGGTACAAATAAAATTTGAGCCTTTATCTTTTGTTTCATAAACAATGAACCAGGCCACGTTACAACCCTTAAAAGACCTAATTGAGGTAAGGTTATTTTGAAAGCATACTACAACAAGGTTGATTAACCTGACTCCTAATGATCTTTGCTATTTGCGTGTGTAGATCACTTCATTTGTCATTCCGTAACTGACTAGATCCACTTTGTTTTAAGTATTTGATCATTCCACCGTGTGTGTTTCATCAATAAACTTTGATTTCAAAAGCTTGCATGAATTTTGCATTGAAATTGCCAATTTTAAACGAACAATACTTTCCTGCAAAATGAATTCAAAGTCAAAAGAATCCCAACAAATACAGCCAGCTAAGGAATTTGACTTGATAAAGGGCTCAGTCTGGGGCATCTCCTCCATAGGTCCAGCACCTCAAAAGCTACTGAATCAAGGGGCAGAAACGCTTCAAGATTCAGGATACTGGGGCAAGCCTTCTTGAGGTCATCTTATGACAAATTTAGACTCCAATGACCTACCCACAGGGGAAAGTGTGTTCCCAGTTGTTTTTACTGCATTCTGAGGACTTTATATCGCGAATACCGTTAATCAGGGGCAATCAGGTCAAGTTCGGTAAATCTCTAAAAGGTCATTTGGCCTGGGGCACCTCCTTCATGGATCAACCAGTCTGAAAAATAAGTTCAAGGACCTTGTTGTATAAATTCAGTAAAACTGGGGCAGATATGTCAAAATCCATGAGTCTCTTTAAGAGTTTGAAGATATTGGAGCACCTGGTATATCAATTCTTCTGCAAAATCCTTTTGATGACTTATCCTCGCAGTCCAGTTAATCAGAAGCAGTCAGGTCGAGATTAGACAAATTTCTCGAAGGTCAGTTAGTCTGGGGCATCTACTTAGGATGGCACAAGTCTGTTTCCCCGTTGCTACTCCCACAGTCTAAAGAGCAGGCTCAAAGACTTTGTTGTGCAAGTGTCGTCTATCTGGGGCAGTTATGGCAAGACCCATGAATCTCTCCAAGAGTTTGAAGATATTAAAGCATTTCGTATGCCGATTCTTCTGTAAAATCCTCTTGGTATCTTCTCCCAAAAGACCGTGTAATCTGGGGCAGAGAAGATTTGAAGAATACCTATTGCAAGAGTCGTTGTTCATTATGGTGATCATCATGCAAGTCAAGACACAGAATGACCTTATTCTTGTAGTATCCTTTTCCAGCTCCCCAGTAAATTGCTGCTTTAGTCGATCTTCCTCATCCAGTAAAGAAATCAAGCTCATGATGGCAATCCTAGTGAAGTCAAGATATACCTCAGGTGGAATGTTCTTTTCCCCAGTGAAGTTGTCGATTCTTCTTCTTCACCCCTAGTAATGGTCCAATCTGTTGAGGTTGGCTGGGTATCCTTGTCGAAATGTTTATTTCATCTCCAGTCTTGCTTCATTTTGTTTGTTTTGTCATCATAAGCATAAGCATGGCATGAGCATGGCATAAGCACTCATATGCATAGCATCTTAGCATTTTGCTATCTTCCTGGTGTTTACCTGTTTTGTTCACTTTGGCGTTTATCTCCCCAAGTGACTGGGTTTGTCTATTCACTCCAATAGAAAGTCAGCCCTAGGCATAAAGTGCCCATCCTTTCTGAATTCCCCACAGAGTTTGATTTCTCGTGGATGATGGTTAGTTCAGTTATCTTTTCATATGTGGATAAGATAAGTCCTCATTTGAGTTCATCCCTCAATTGGAGTCTTGTTTGACCGTTTCTTTCTAGCTTGTCCCTAGATCGAACTTTGGTCCCTAGCAAGTGTGGTTGTTGAACCTAGTTTGAGCGTGCATTTATTTTGCACTGTATCTCGCAAAAGGAATCTTTTACAGATCCTCGTTGAAGACAAAATCATTTCTCCTGCAGTGTGGTGATATAAACGTCTCCCTGGAATTCATAAACAATAACAAGTAGCAACATCCTGGAAAAAGCTTGTTTTGCTACAACGATAAGTGACAATCTCTCTTGAAAGGCTTATCCATCCTTGGTTTTACAGTTACCATCGATGTTATCTTCAACCAGTCACTTTGCATCAACCTGTTTGATACGATCCCTATTTGAGGTGTTTCGAGTTCGGGTTTAGTACCTTCGGATATGTCTTATTTCTTGCCATCAACTTTGTTGTTGATGTCTTTCGAGCTCAGGTTTCGTACCTTCGGATATGTCTTATTCTTTGTCATCAATATCATCTTGGCCTCAAAGCCATCTATTTCAACCATGACCTCATAGTCATGGGTAAGCTTTGGCCTCATAGTCATAGCCATTTACACTTTGACCTCATAGTCATAGGATTCCTTCATAATCAGAAGTCCATCTCATACTGGCACTTCAAATTCAGCTCATACTGGTACCTAAGGTTTATCTCTGTCTGTTTTGTTTTTTCTTGAAGATCCCGTTTGAACTCTTCAGCATAAGAAAATCCCAGAAAATCTTTGGTTGATGCCTATCTTTTATCCAGATCATGGTTTCTTGTTGGTTTCATGCCTGGCAAGAATACGTCTTATTACCCAGTACCTCCATAGATGTTTGTGGAAATGTGAAAGCTTATTTCACCAGTGAAGTGAAGACATTCCCGGATTATCTACAAAACCTTTATTCGGGCTAGGCCTACGTTCAGTTTTCAAGCGCCAGATTCCACTTCACTGTGCATTATTCCCAGGAAGTCTAGCCTACAAACCCCAGTATTGACTACCGGATATTCTAAAATCCAATTCATGTTGGTATCCCAAATCCAGTTCATGCTGGTATCCCAAATCCAGTTCATGCTGGTATTCAAAATCCAATTCATGTTGGTGTCCAAAATCTAGTTCATGCTGGTATTCAAAATCCAATTCATGTTGGTGTCCAAAATCCAGTTCATGCTGGTATCTAAAATCCAATTCATGTTGGTGTCCAAAATCCAGTTCATGTTGGTATCTAAAATCCAATTCATGTTGGTGTCCAAAATCCAGTTCATGCTGGTATCTAAAATCCAATTCATGTTGGTGTCCAAAATCCAGTTCATGCTGGTATCTAAAATCCAATTCGTGTTGGTGTCCAAAATCCAATTCATGCTGGTATTCAAAATCCAGTTCATGTTGGTATCTAAAATCCAGTTCATGCTGGTATCTAAAATCCAATTCATGTTGGTGTCCAAAATCCAGTTCATGCTGGTATCTTAAATCTAATTCATGTTGGTGTCCAAAATCCAGTTCATGCTGGTATCTAAAATCCAATTCATGTTGGTGTCCCAAATCCAGTTCATGCTGGTATTCAAAATCCAGTTCAGGCTGGTATCTAAAATCCAGTTCATGCTGGTATCTAAAATCCAATTCATGTTGGTGTCCAAAATCTAGTTCATGCTGGTATCTAAAATCCAATTCATGTTGGTGTCCAAAATCCAGTTCATGCTGGTATCTAAAATCCAATTCATGTTGGTGTCCAAAATCCAGTTCATGCTGGTATTCAAAATCCAGTTCATGCTGGTATCTAAAATCCAGTTCATGCTGGTATCTAAAATCCAATTCATGTTGGTGTCCAAAATCCAGTTCATGCTGGTATCTAAAATCCAATTCATGTTGGTGTCCAAAATCCAGTTCATGCTGGTATTCAAAATCCAGTTCATGCTGGTATCTAAAATCTAGTTCATGCTGGTATCTAAAATCCAATTCATGTTGGTGTCCAAAATCCAGTTCATGCTGGTATCTAAAATCCAATTCATGTTGGTGTCCAAAATCCAGGTCATGCTGGTATATAAAATCCAGTTCATGCTGGTATCTAAAATCCAATTCATGTTGGTGTCCAAATTCCAGTTCATGCTGGTATCTAAAATCCAATTCATGTTGGTGTCCAAAATCCAGTTCATGCTGGTATCTAAAATCCAATTCGTGTCGGTGTCTAAAATCCAGTTCATGCTGGTATTCGAAATCTAATTCATGTTGGTGTCCAAAATCCAGTTCATGCTGGTATTCAAAATCCAATTCATGTTGGTGTCCAAAATCCAGTTCATGCTGGTATTCAAAATTCAATTCATGTTGGTATCCCAATTGCAGCTCATACTGATTATTCTTCCTAAACCAAGTCCTATTGTTATCCCAACCAACTCATATTGGTACCTCAGACCCAACCATCTCGCTCACCTTTGGCCTCATAGTCATAGGTAAGCTTTGACCTCATAGTCATAGCCTTCATTTCACCTTTGGCCTCATAGTCATAGGTAAGCTTTGACCTCATAGTCATAGCCTTCTTTAACCTCTGACCTCATAGTCATAGGATTCCTTCTTATCCAAAATCCAGCTCATACTGATACCCAAAGTTTGTCTTTGTCTTTTTCTGGTTTTTCTTGAAGATCCCGTTTGAACTCTTCAGCATAAGAATCCCCAGAAAATTCTTGGTAGTTTGTCTATCCTTCTTTTCCAAATTGATCCCCAGTGGAGATCATGTCTTCAGGCCCAGTAAGATTGTTTTTATTTCCCTAGTGTCGTCCAGTCAGATTTGCGCCTGTCGTCCACCTCCCTGGATCTTCCCCCAGTGGAGAACTCCTATTTGGCTCCTATTTCCTATAAGGATCTGCGGGGTTGTTCCCCTTTATTTCTCAATCCCCAGTATTTCCGTTGAGTCTCCCCAGTGAGTTTCTTTCATCGGTTAATTGGCATCCCCGGTGAGTCTTTCTGGTGGATACTTCCTTCATCATTCCCCAGCAAGGCCCACCCGTGTTTGATAGCTCTTTGGTGTCTTGTTTGTCTGCATTGTCGCACTGTCATATCATCATATCATCATATTAGAGTTCATGGCATGTCAGCATATGCATGTTTGTTGTTTGTCTTTAGCATCTGCATTCCATCTAAGGGCAAAATTTTCGGTTTGTTATATTTAAATATCTTCCACCTCGACGTCCCGAGGATTTCCATTCCTCGTGCCATCCGGTGAAGCTATTTAAATAGGGGCAACTGTTGTACCCCAAATTTTACCCCTTAGATGTCATATTTTTCTTGCATCTACATTTAGATATCAAGCATGTATGCATTATTAACTAACCATTTCTTGTTGCAAGTTATTTCTTTTCATTGTGAAAGGTAGGATTCACACAAAGACGGCAAGGTCTCCTTAAGACATCTTTTTGGCCAAATGCAACCATTTGAATCTACATGCATCCAAGAAGACTTTTTCAACAAGAAATCAAGGGTTTCACCAAGACAAGTCAACCATTGCCTTCCTGACAAAGTGTGATCCCAAATCTTGAGAAATTATGCCATGTGATAACAAACATCCTTAGAATCCATTTTTTGGGCCTTTAAGATTTTTTCTCACAAGTGCAAGATTTTTCATGGAGATGAATATTCATCAAGGTGTGACACATCAAAGTGGTGCCATGGAAGGATTTAATTTTGCAATGTCCTAAGTTTGTCCCGTAACATTTCTTTTTGGGTCATGGACATATGATTGTCTCAATTTCTTTTTGGGCCCAAAATATATTATTTGGATCAAAGGCTCAAAGTTGTTGAAAAGTCCAAGTTGTGTTCCCGTATGGTTTAAGAAGCAAGGCCTTGTACATATAATTAATCCATATGCCATTTGTTAAGTGAAAAAATCTGAAAATGCTTTGCTTCAAAAGCAAGTTTTGTGGAGTCATTACACATTACCCTTCTAAGCTCACCCACTACTGTTGAAACCAAAAGGACACTGATTTCATGTTGAATTAGTGAAATGAGGTGGCTCAGCACAAGAGGTCTGCATGCATGAGCAGAGAGTACGTATTCCAAATTCAAATTATTGCTTTTTTTTACTTTCTCTCTCATGGCACTTCAAAAAGGTGGTTTTGGAATAACCACTAAAGAGTGAAAGTAACAGACTGAATGCACCACCTCCTCCGCTGCACTTGTCCAGCATGGTGATTGACCAAGATCAACGGCTAAGGATTGACACACAAACCCTAATTCTTTACTCAGCAGACCGTACAAACCCTAATCCTTTATCTTGTAGACAAACCAACTACCCAAGACCCGGATCCACTTTGCTTGGCCTATAAAAGGAGCTCGTTTCCTCCTTGTTGAACACACCAGAAATTGCCAAGAATTTCTCTCTAACTCTCCCTTCCATAACCTTGCAAGTAACACTCCAGAAACTTGCAAGAGCTTCACTACTTTTCGTTTCCTCTGTAACCCAGAAACACATCACAACAAACACCCTAGAAAATCTCCAGAAACTCATCAAAACCTTTTCACTTGTCCATTTTTTCCAAGTTCTGCAAGTCACCTTCAAGCCTTGCAAGAACTTATCCTTTTCATTCCTTTCCCTTAAACACTCCAAACTTCCACACTTTAACCACCAAAAGTGCCTGTTTCTTGCTGAGAGGCTGATTCTGTAGCGGCTGAAAGAAGGAAGCTTATCCATCATCTCCAGAAACACTTGCCTGTGAAGAAGCAGTGGACGTTCTCCACTAGGTATTACTCTACCTCACTCTTTTTGTACATGATGATCATATGTTTCATGCTTGCACCATGCTGTTATCATTTTCATTCCATTATTGTCTGTTTGTTGTATGGTTATTTTGTTTCATGTTTTGCTATCATATGCTTTCTGTTTGGTTACCGTGTTGCTGAGAAATCATCATGTTGGTTTTCATCTTTGTGATGATTTAATCGTGTTCGGTTCGTCTGGTTTATTTTCGTGTTCGTAAAAAAAATGGATGAGTAACTGGATGGCGCTCGCCATGTTTAATTTAGTGGCTCCCGCAACATAGTTTTAATAATATTAAATCACCACCACTTAACAATATTAATTTAATACTCTACTCACCCAAAATAAATAATATAAAAAGAAGAAAGAGAACCATGGCGCAGGCCACCCCTCCCATTAACCTTATGTGGCGCAAGCCACCTTCCCTTTAAGGGAATGGGTGGCGCCAGCCACCCTTCATGTGGCATTCATTTCCTTTTTTTTTTTTTTTGTACTATTTTCCTATTTCTTATTTATATATGTTTCATAATAATTTCATAACTATTAGATTTTGTTTTTTTATTATTATTTATTTTTAGAATTAAATGTGTTTTTAGATGTTAGAATTGTTATTTAAGCATGCCATAATTTGTAAAGTTTGGTTGGACGCTGCTTCCTGGTCTTATCATGAAATTCTTGTTTGAATTTTTTGCTTTAGTTTATAGTTGTATGATTCCAATGCTTTGGTTTTGAAACTGTGAATATCCTTTTCTGCTATGCTCGACACGTTCATGTGCTCACTGTTTCTAAAATGTGTTACTGTTTTTAAATATGCTGTGATTCATGAAACTTTTGCCATGAAGATGTTTGCTTTCTGTTTGAAATCACATGAGTTAATTCTTGTGCTCCAGGTTGCTTTTCATACCATGAGTAAATTCCTTTGTTTCTGTTTGCTTTCCATGCTATGATTGCCATGTTTGTGTAACTGCTGTTGGTGAATTGATTCTTCTATAAATGTATTGGATTGTGAAGTTCTGTCTCTGACTTTATCATAATTTTTGCCATGCAAGTTTGTTTTGTTTGGCTATCTGTTAATGAACAAGATGTTCTCAAATGCTTTGTTTCCAATTGTTAAATGCCCCTTTGCCTTATATGTTCACTACATGACCACTTGTACTCACTATCTGATAAGTCTACATTTATGTTCATTTCATGTTTGAATGATCACTGTTTGCTATTTGCATGTGTTCACTACATGATCACTTACTCTCTGTTTGCAATATTCATATTTGAGTTTATTTCATGATAATATGATTACTGTCTGGCTTTATTGAACTCTTACTGTCCCATCATATTTCAACTATTTGTAACTCTTATTTATAAGATATTACTTCCCCCCCTTTTCTTCCAAAGGAAAAGTATTTCTATTGATTTCAAGATCATAGAAAGCTCATTATTACCTTGGACCTCATAGTTTTAGGCAACCTTCCCTCTTTGGCCTCATAGTCAATAGGACCCCCCTCTTAACCTCATAGTCATAGAGTAATCTTTAACCTAGGCCTCATAGTCGTAGGTAACCTTTGACCTCACAGTCATAGGTAGCTCTTGGCCTCATAGTCATTAGCAACATCTTCAACCTTTGGCCTCATGGTCATAGGAAGCTCTTGGGCTCATAGTCATTAACAACTATCTTTAACCTAGATCTCATAGTCTTAGGTAGCCCTTGACCTCATAGTCATAGGCAATCTTTGGCCTCATAGTCATAGCCATTCTCTTGACCTCATAGTCATCTTACCATCTTGACCTCATAGCCATCTTCCAACATTGACCTCATAGTCATACAAAGTCTCTCTATTGACCTCATAGTCATAGATAGCTCATTATCACCTTGGCCTCATAGCCATCTAGCCTTTGACCTCATAGTCATTAACAACATCTTTACCTTACCCTTAGCAAACAAACATAATATAACACAAGCAAAACAAGAGGTTCCCGTAGAGTACTACGGATATTAAGGGTGCTAATACCTTCCCTTAGTATAACCAACCCCCGAACCTTAGATCTCCCCCTTTAGGTTTTTTAATGATCTTTAACCTTTCCTTTGGATAAATCAAAGTCGGTTGTAAAAGAAATGTGATGCAAATTAATTAATAATTTGTTATCCGATTTTCACCGCAAAATTATGAAAAAGAGGTTGGAACCTTGGATTTATATTTGGAAAGTCATGTTTCATTGATGGGATGATTAAAAAATCATTTGAATTTTGCAAAACCAAGTGAAAGAAATGTTTTTAATGTTTAAAAACCAATAAAAATATATTTTTTTTTACAAAAATATCAAATATATGAAATATATAATATTTTTGTGAAATTTTCATGGAATAAAATATTTTAATATTTTTGGGAATTTTCTAAAAAAGAACCAATAAAAAATAATTAAAATTGAGAGAGAAATTAATTTTTCAATTAATTAACAAAAACATGGTAATATGAAAAAAATAGCAAAATAGGGGAAATGGCAAAATGGTTTAGGTGGGGTTTGAACCCACGACCATCAAGCCAAGCACACATGTGCGCTACCACTGGGGTGGTGATACATCAGTGTATCAAAACCGCCCCATTAAATCATAAGTCATGCCTTGTTTCTAGGCCTGGGCAAGGCAAGCCAAGGCAAGCTTTTGGGCAATTTACGTGAAGCCTTTAAATTTCTCATTTCTCAATGGATTGGGACAAATTTTAGGTGCATCTTACCTAGAATTTCATAAGGAATCCAATGGTGGTCTTGGTTTTTTCTGATGAGGTCCCTATTTTAAAACCCGATAGTGGTTTTGAAATAGGCCTATATTTGCATTTTCTATGCTAACACATGGTACAGGCAAGAATTACATGGCAAATTGGTTCAAACACAACATATATAACATGTATGAGATGTTTATGATCAATGGAATTCAAAGAAATGCATAATTCAAAGAGTTCAAGTTGTCATGCACTTACTTCATGGAGCTACTCTTACTCAATTAGAGATGTTTGGATTATGAGTTGTGATGCAATTGCTCTCTTACTAAAAAACTCAGAGATACCTTGTGAAAGAAGGGGTTTTGGCCTAAAGAGAGGGATTTTGAGGAAATAAAGTGTTGTAGTGCTTTGGTGTACTAAAACTGAGCACAAATGAGCTCTATTTATAGTAGAGCAAGTTTGTTTTGCAAGCAATAGTGAATGGCAGCTGCAGCAGGCCTTTGGCCAATGTTGAGCAAAAGGAATCTCAAGTCTCCTCTAGCCATTGACTTGAGGTTAGGGCACAGGCCTATGGTCCTATGACTCAGTGATGATCCTTGACTCATTCAGTTAGGAATGTGTCAGTCCATGCCACCTTGGTGTATCCATTAAATGTATTGCGAGAAAATTGGAGTCTTGGCACCTTTTTAGCCTTTTTAGGTTTTTTATGGCTAATGTAGATTCTTGGACTTTGGAGGCTTGGGGATCAGATCATTACCTTCTTGTTTTATCCTCAGATGTGTCCAAATTGATGACAAGGCTTGGATTTATCAGATTTGGACAAATCGAGCAAAAATGCACAAATTCTGCCTTGTAAAAACTAGTTCATGATGCCATGTTCCAAGGGTTGTATCTCCCTGCTCAAACGGAATTTGGAGATGATCTGGTACTTGTTGGAAAGCCCTCATGGCATACTTTAACTTTGATGTTCACCCCTAGACCTGGTTTAACTTTTATCAAGGTGAAAAATGTCCCTACATTTTGGAAAAAGTAAGGCAGATTCTGACTTTTGTTGAAATTTTCACTAAGTGTTGGAAAAGTGTCATTTTCATGTTTTTTGCCATTTTGATGACTCCATAACTCAAAATCCATAAGGAATTGGAGTCTGAGGTATTTGAAGCTTTTGTAGAGTGTAGCAAGACCTACAAATCCAACTTTAGATCACCCAAAATGGTTGCTTTGATCTCAAGTTATGGTCTTTGGAAGTTGGTACCAAAATCACTTTTGTTCCATAACTTAGAAAAATTTTGGTTTCTCAAGGTTGCCCCTTTTGCAAGAAACCTCATTTTTCTTGATTTTTATTGATGGATGATGATCAATATCATATAATAACATTATTTTTAACTTAGGGGAACCATATTTGTGAAAATTTCCAAAAAGTCAAACTTGATTTTAGGTACAGTTGACTTTTTATCGGATGAAATCCAAGCTGTGCGATCTTTTGTGAAATCAAGTCCTTGACCTAAATCAAACCTAATGAATGGATTCCATAGGTGATATAGGGTATATTGAATCATGTCCCATGGTTTGGGAGCATGTACTGGTCAAAAGTCAAAGGTACAGTTAACTTTTTCCTTCAAAACCCTAATTGTGGTCAAGATGAAAATGAAACTTGTGAATCAAGCTTCTTGGATCAATCCATTATTGCAAATGGATCAATGTAGTGTATTTGAGGCCCTCAAATCATATCTTGAGGTCTTGGCTCATGCTTTATCCCAAAAGTCAACTTAGGGGTGAATTAGGTCATGAAACCCTAATTCCTGATTTTTGGTGCATGCATCCCCCGAGGTTAAATTGACTTGATGATTGGGTCCATGAGGCCCCTTGGAGTATCTTGGGTTGTGCTTTGAAGAATTGGTTCATGCTCAGAGGAAAAATTCCATCTAGAGGCCTTGGTCGACCAAAACCCTAATTTGGTGACACTAGCGATCTTGAGGCTAGATCCACTTGGAATGTTGCAACCTTGTGCTTGATTTTTGATGTGGAAGTCCTCTTGATCCTTTATGGGTGTTTAAGAGGTTAGAAAAGTTTAAAGATCATGTCACTTCTTGATTGATCCTTTGTCTAAGTGCTATGAGGGGGCTCAAAAACCTAATTCTTGACTATAGTGAATGCTCAACCATCTTTGAGGAGATTGATGAGGCATGAAACTACATCCATATTGTGATGATGATTTGCACAATGATGGGAAATTTTGGTGGTCAAAATTTGGGGTATGATAGATGCCCCTATTTAATCTTCTTGGACCCGAAGGTGTGAATGGCGAAGGTATTCGGGCATTTAGGGTGAAAGAGGATTAAATATCGGAATACCCAAAATTTTGATGGTGGTTATGAACGGAAATTTTCTCATTCATCTTCTTTTACTAAGCAATGATACTCAGAAAAGGGTAAAACTTCCTCTCGATCCTGGTCTTCAGCCAAGGAACTGGTCTGGGTTTCTGATATAAACTTCCCCTCGATCCTATACTTCACCCACGGAACTGGTCTAAGTTTCCTTTGTCAATAAACTTCCCCTCGATCCTGGTTTTCTTCCGAGGAACTGGTCTAAGTTTCTTTTTGAGACAAACTTCCCCTCGATCCTGGTTTTCATCCACGGAACTGGTCTAAGTTTCTTTTGTCAATAAACTTCCCCTCGATTATGGTCTTTAGCCACGAAACTGGTCTCAGTTTCTTTTGTCAGTAAACTTCCCCTCGATCCTGGTCTTCAGCCAAGGAACTGGTCTTAGTTTTTTTCTCCTTCCTTGACAAGGGACGCTATGTGTAGCGGTTTTCATCAAACTTCTCGCTGAGTTTTCCTGGGGGAGATGCCATTTGATGGGAAAAAGGTTTGACATCAGACTTGTTGGGGAAACCCATTTGTCTGAGCTGTAGAGGTGTTTAAACTTCTCTGTTGGAGACACATTTGTTGACTCTACTAGGGAAAACGAGTCTCTTGAGAGGCTGTTTCCTGCTTGGGGATATTACATCATACTTTTCTTCGAGATCTTCTCAGAGAAATGCCATGTGATGTAATCCAATTTTGAGGTGCTTATGACTTCATTAACATTGACTTTCTGAAGAGAAAAACCAATGTGTTGCTGAGAGTCTTTAGTTGCGAGGCATTCCCTGGTGATTTTCCCTAATCCGGGAAAGAGAAAATATCATCTTCAATGGTGAAGAGTGATGTTTGTCGAATGTCTTCTTGCCTTTCAGAGGTTCAAGTTATCAACGTGGTCGAGGACCGGCTCCAATCCAGAAATGAACTGGGGCGAAATTGTTCAGACACGGCATTTCCCAACGAGGAAAAGACTGACAAATCGATTGAGAAGAATTTTATCACTTGGGGATAAGACTGACCAAAGTGAAAGTGATGCAATATGAATATGAATATGAATCAATAATGCCTGACAAAACTGACGCGACATACAGACTAGTGGATGAACATGACTGGATACTCGGCCACTGTGGGGGATGAAAAGTACCATTGGTTCAAGATAGCAATAATGTTTTGCTTAGGAAAGGTAGTCCCTGTGGGGGAGTAAGAATCGTCAATCGGTCTTAAGAGGTAAAAACTCTGCCGGGGATATCAGATGAAACATGGCCTCTGACACAGTTGATCCTTAATTCAGGTGTACTGATTTAGAAGGAATATTTTGATTCTGCACTTAGAGGTTCAATCACCTTTGGAGAAGCGATCGATGTTCTTTCGATGTTCAATAGTCAAAAGAATTGCCGTCTTTATTTTAAAAGCAGAAAAAATTTGACAAGTAAATTCATTTTTGTTTTATTTCAAGAATCATTGATCATGTTAAAAATGTCATTCTGTAAAGCTAAAACAAATGAGAATTGCAAACAAAGGCACTAGGGCTCAAATTTTATTGATAGGATGGAAATTAACTAAGCGCGTGATCCCATGGAGTCTTTACAAAGTTTAGAAAATGGTAATTTAAGGGAAAAGGGCTACATTGAATATAACGACCGGTGTCCTTCTACCAAGTTTGAATTCTGGACATCCTGAGCTTTTTTCGAAGATGACATTGACTAGAATTTTCCTAATGGATGGCATTACTGTTGAGGAGTTGAACTGATCAGACGTAGTTTCTTGCCATTAATCCCTAACTTTTGCCTGGATTGTACTTTGAGATTTCCAATCCATCGGGATGATTTTTTTTTGCTTATGTCTCTAATTTTTGCCTGGACCGCCCTTTCGGGTTTTCAATCCACCGAGACGTTTTTTTTTTAGGCGAAGTATTTCTTGACCACATCAACATTCGTGGGGTAGGAAAATTCTTCTCCATCCATGGTTGCGAGTCTCAAGGCGCCGCCTGAGAAGTCCTTCTTGACCACATAGGGACCGTCATAGTTCGGAGTCCATTTGTCCCGAGAATCAGTGAGAAATGATTGTATCTTTTTTAGCACGAGGTCTCCTTTTTTGAAGACACGGGGTCAGACCTTTTTGTCAAACGCCTTCTTCATTCTTTGTTGATACAACTGACCATGGCATAGTGCCGTTATTTGCTTTTCTTCTGTTAGGTTAAGTTCATCGAGTCGACTTTGACGCCATTCAGTTTCTGTTAGCTTAGATTCCATCAATACCCGGATTGATGGGATCTCTACTTCTATGGGAAGTACTGCCTCCATGCCATATACTAGAGAGAAAGGGGTTGCCCTTGTTGAAGTGCGGACAGACGTTCGATAACCGTGAAGAGAAAAGGGTAGTGTTTGTAGATTACAACCATCTTTTGAATGATCTTCTTGATATTCTTGTTAGCAGCTTCTAGCGCTCCGTTCATCTTAGGTCGGTAGGGAGATGAGTTATGGTGTTCGATCTTGAACTCAACAAACAAATCTTTCATCATCTTGTTGTTCAAGTTAGATCCATTATCAATAATGATCTGGCTTGGAACACCACAACGGCAGATGATATTGTTTTTTATAAAGCGGACCACGACATGTCGAGTTACATTGGTGTATGACGCTGCTTCGACCCACTTGGTGAAGTAGTCAATGGCTACCAGGATGAACCGATGTCCATTTAAAGCTTTGGGTTCAATCATGCCAATCATGTCGATTCCCCATATGGAAAAAGGCCATGGGGAAGAGAGAATTTTGAGATGTGTTAGTGGTACATAGATTTTGTCAACGTATATCTGACACTTATGACATCTTTTCATGTACTTGTAGTAATCAAATTCCATTGTCAGCCAATAGTACCCTGCTCTCAGAATTTTTCTTGCCATTGTGTGTCCGTTGGCATGAGTGCCAAAGGACCCTTCGTGAATCTCTTTTATCAACATGTTTGCTTCTAGTCTGTCTACGCATTGGAGCAAGACCATGTCAAAGTTTCTCTTATAGAGTGTATCACCGCTCAGGAAGAAGCTGTCAGCCAGTCTTATGAGAGTTTTCCTGTCTTTCCTGGATGCCCCAGGTGGGTACTCTTGTTTTTGAAGGAAGCATTTGATATCTTGATACCAAGGTTGTCATCTATGACTACTTCAATCGCGAAGATGTAAGAGGGCCGTTCTAGGCGTATTATATCGATCTTAGGTACGTCGTTCAATTGACCTACGCTAATCATGGAGGAGAGAGTGGCTAGTGCATCAGCCATGTGATTCTCTTCACGAGAAATATGATCAAACTCGATTCTGTTAAAGAATGGTAACAACCTCCTCGCGTAATCTTTGTAAGGAATCAGTCCTGATTGGTATATGTTCAAATCTCCTTTAATCTGATTGATAACCAGGGCTGAGTCTCCATACACATCCAATTTCTTAATTCTCAAGTCAATTGCTTCTTCGAGACCCATGATACAAGCTTCGTATTCATCCTCGTTGTTTGTACACTTGAATGTCAATCTAGCAGTGAAAGGAATGTGGGTACCCTGAGGCGTTATGATGATTGCCCCAATTCCGTCTCCATAATGATTAATAGCTCCGTTAAAGATTAGTCCCCATTGGGAACCTGGTTCTAGCCCTTCACTGGGTAGCAGTTCATCGCAATCTTTCATTTTCAAATACATGACATCTTCGTCTGGGAAGTCAAACCCGACTGACTTGTTTTCCAGTCTTAGGAGAAGCCATTTCTTGAATGGCCTTGACCTTGTCAGGATCAACCTCAATTCCTTTCTGGCTGACGATGAACCCTAGCAGTTTTCCTAAGCGGACACCGAACGTGCATTTAGTAGGATTCAAGCGGAGTTTGTACTTCCTCGGATGCTCGAATAACTTTGTTAGGTGGGTCACATGCTCCTCTTCTATTTTAGATTTGGCAATCATATCATCGACATACACTTCGATCTCTTTGTGTATCATGTCGTGGAATAGAGTAGTCATGGCCCTTTGATAGGTTGCCCTGGCGTTCTTCAAACCGAATGGCATTACCTTGTAACAAAAGGTACCCCATGGGGTGATGAAGGAAGTTTTCTCCATGTCTTCCGGTGCCATTTTGATTTGATTATAGCCCGAGAATCCATCCATGAAGGAGAATACTTTGAACTTTGCTGTACTGTCTACCAGCATGTCTATGCGTGGTAGGGGAAAATCATCCTTTGGATTGGCTTTGTTCAGATCCCTGTAGTCTACGCACATTCTAACTTCTCCATTTTTTCGGAACTGACACTATGTTGGCTAGCCATTGAGGATATTCCGATGTGGCGAGGAAACCCGCATCAATCTGTTTTTGTACTTCCTCACTGATTTTGATGGCCATTGTAATACCTCAAAATTTTCCCACTTGCTTTTAGCTTTTACTGGCTTATGTTTCATCTCCATGTCCTCTTCAACTTTGATGTTGGACAATTTTTCATTTAAGCAAGTTATGCGATAGTTATGAGGGTCCAAAGTCGAAGGCTTCACACTGAAAATTCCCTAAGTCACCATGCCTTGCCTACAGGCCAAATTACTTGCTACAAACCAGTTTTGAGTCTCAATGTTTCAGGTCACTTTTGAGCATGTTGGAAGCTTTATTTCCAACCATGTTTCATACCAAACTTGTAGTATTACACCTCCTCATTCCAATGACCTCAAAAACTCATCAAATCATCCACTGAGTATGGAGAATTTCATCTGCAAACCACCCTATTATTCACTGATGCATTGACAGTTCTTTGTGCACGATTTGGTTCAATCATCCAACAAAAAACTCATGTACTTTGTTTCCTCATTTGAACAAGCATCCTTCTTACCATACATGTGCATACCAGCCATCATACATCAAGGAGGAAAGTTTTTAAAGGAGTAACTTATACCATAAGCAATGTTATGACATGCTACATAACATAACCTCATCACCTCAGCTTCACTCTCTTCCTCACCACAGCTGCCATAAGCTCACCCTCACCCTAACAAAACTAACTCAACTCGCCTCTAACTAATTCAACTCAGTTAGTTGGGTTGAACTCACTTAGCCTCACTCACTAACTCAGTTAATCATCATTCCAACTATTAACCATCATGGTTAACATCTTAACTCAACATATATAAATTCACTTGCTCACAAAAAAATCACAACAACACTTCATTCTACTTCATACTTCACTCACACTCCCAATTTCTCTCTGAAATTTCTCTTTCTCTGCACGCGATTCCATCATCATTCTCATCTGACTTCATCTTCAAGCTTCATCATCAAGTAGCATTGAACTTGGAGATCATTGAAGAGTTGAAGTAACTTCTACTGTAGATCCATATTCACCTACATTTCCAAAGTTCTTAAGCCTTTATTTGGCCAATTGAAGCTCAAGGAAGAAGCACATTTCTCTGGTATTCTTGTAGATCCAAAGTTTCATCAAGTTTTAGGTTCGATTTTCTCAACTTTTCATTGTTTCAAATCCATGTAATTTTAGCTTGTTTTTGCTGATTGGAGCTTGCTAGAAGCTCTGTTGAATCCGGCTAGTTGATAGGCATGCAAGATGCTTAGTTTCAGAAATTAGGGTAAAAATATTTGTGGATGTTTCTTGCTATACGTGCATGCTGTGTGATTTTCAATGATAGATTTGGAATGTACTCAACTTCAGCTTCATTTTGGTATATGATTTGTGAGTTTCTGGGAGGATTGAGGGTTTGCAGGTGGCCGGAGTTGGCCGGAGAAGATGACCGGAGGTCTTTCTCCGGCCGGTGACATTTACAGTTAGGGTTTGTTTTGTTTTAAAACGTGGCCGTCGGATTAATTTGATCCTAAGGTTAATATTGTGCCAGCGCATTAATGAAGCATGTGTTGGTCACATGTCTTGGACTTTGACCTGAGTGATTTCACGCGCGTGTGTACATGGTTGTTATCATGGTGTGATGTATCTGAGCCTCTCATTTTGAATACTTTTGCCTTGTTTGACTGTTGACTGCATCCTATGGTCATTGTTGAGTCACATGGTTTACTGCATGCACCTTTTCACACACAATCACACGTTGTAATTGGACTGGACTCAATTTCTATTCATACCCCTCGCTGTAAGCCCAAACTCATTCTGAACATGAGAATTGCTTTCTTTGCACCCCCTGCATTATTTCTTTTGCATTTCATTTTTATTTTTATACATGTTTGATTTTCTTTTATTAAAAATAGTAAATGACCTCTAAAAATTCCAAATTAATTCATGAACCAAGTTTAGACATTTAAATAATTTTATATAATTTTTAATTCTAACTTTTTTGAATTTTTGCATATTATTCCAAGATTTTATTTTATTTTCTTTTTGATTGATCCTTCTTATGGACACTTGAGCTTGTATGATTTCTTTCTCTCATTTCACACATCATCTTTAACTTATTCTTTTTGAATTGGTTAAATAATATCTTAAAGTGTCTAAAAATATTTTTTCTTGATTTTTAAAGTCGTCTTATATGATGTTTGTATGGTCATCTTTACACTTCTTTTTGTGGCATTTCAATATGAATTTGTGCATTTCTTTGTGACACTTTTATCTTGAATTTTGGTATAAGTTTTTAATATGTATTTAGCCTCTAACTCAGGTTGATTAGAATCATATTTGCATAATTTTCATATGTGCTTTGATGTTGTTTTGATGCCTTGTAATTGAAGTTACTTTTAGGCACTTTCTTCCACTTCATTCTAGCATGTTTTGGTGAAGCATTTGTGCATTTTTTTTGTGATTGATTGTACATACTTTATAGGTCATTTTCATGATACTATAGGTCATCTTAACAAGTGCTTACATTTGACATAAGTTTGTGCATATTAACTTGAAGTTTTAGCATGTTTCTTTTCTATGCTTCTTCTCCTTCTCATCTCTTCTTCTTACATCATTTCATTTATGAATTATATGATGATTCATATGCATTGTGGGGTATTCCTAAATGACATTGGTCCTGACTTTAACCTTTTTATGAAGCATTAATGCATGATCACTTTGCATATCCACTCATCCTTCATCTATTCCTTTCATAGTATATTTCTTTAATGTTTAGGACTGTGTGTGTGCATATTTTGTGTGTGTTGGATCTCTTAACATTAAGAAACATTCTTGTGATGTACATTCTGATCTTAGGCTTTTCTTTAACATTTAAGCTTCTTCTTCTTTGGTTCTTGATTTGTTTAGGCTTTACTTGTTCATCTTATATAGTTCTTTCATTTGTAATTTGTTTTGCTAACCTTTTCAGGGGCTAAGGGTAAGTCACTTGAGTGTGGATATGCATCCACATTCTAACTTCTTCCTTCATCTTTTAATAATTCATTTGGTATTTGTTTAAGAATTTAATCATGCTTTGCTTTTACAACTTTCTTCCTTTCCTTTTAGAAACAACTTAACTTCTATCTTGGAAGTAAGTTGCTTTCTAAACTTCTTCTTCTCTTTCCTTTAGGATTAGGTTTCTTAAACCTCATTAACCATAGGATCATCCATGTATGATAATATTAGGGCGAGTCTTAGTCCCCTCTAGTTTTCACGTTTTGCTCCTATTTGAGTCTCTTCCTCTCATCTTAAGACAAAAGCAAAAACACTTAATAAAGGTTAATGCATATTGCATGTGAGCCTTGTATGTGGGAAATGGAAGGAGGGGGGTTTCTCTCCACCTTTCTAGAGTGTTTAGCATACGTCCTGTTAGGACGACCATGCGACGTCTTCGATCCTATATCATAGACTTGAATGCAATACGTGTTACAAAACATCAAAAAACAATCAAAACACTTCTTCTTAAAAGACACAAACAAACAATATCGTCTTTCCTTAAGGATGCGTCATATCTGTTCTACCGCAAACAGGTAACGCCTAAGTCTCCATACAGCGAGCTGCAACACCTAAACTGCTAGGACGCGAACGTTGACGTATTCCACTAAAAAACACAAACAATTTTCCCTTAGCTGAGGGGAACTACGTCGCTCTGATTCTCATGCTCCCGATGAGATACGTAGGCAGTGGGGTAGGGCCTATTCGAGCACTTCTTTTATTTTCCCTACATTTGTTTCTCTTTCTCTCTCCTTTCCTTTTCCAGTTCTCCAGCTAATAGTTCTTTTTCCAGTATCTTTTTCTACACCCTTTGATCGAAACAGCAAGCGTGGATCCCATCGGGTACGATGGACGCGCGGCGGTGCTAATACCTTCCCCGCGCGTAACCGACTCCCGAATCCAGTTCTCTTGGTCGCAAGACCATGCTCTATCCTTCCTCTCAGGTTTACGTAGTGTTTCCTTTCCCTCTCTTGGGATAAATACACATTGCTGGCGACTCTATTTCGGTGCCACTTTTGCGTTTGTACCTGGATGAAAATCCCGGGAGCGACAGCTGGCGACTCTGCTGGGGAAAAGAGAACCTAGAATCTCTGGTTCCCTAAGCGAGTCAATCCTAGCGCTTGTCTGTTTTTCTTTCATTGGGTGTTTACTGTGGTGCTGTTGTGCTGTATTTACTGTTGTACTGTATTGCTATTAACTGTATTACCACTTTACTGTATATTACTGTATTTACTGCATTTTAGAATTTTATTTCATATGCTATATTATGCTATGCTGGACTGTGCTATTTTCTGTTTGGTGGGATGGGGTATTCTGAGAGATAGGCCCAATACACAGGCCTGAGTGCACTTATGTTTAGTGTGTTTCATATCCTCTCACGTTCCATTTCGGTGTGAGGAGGGAATATGAAGCATAATCTGGATGTGGTTCTCTTTAGAGAATTCTGCGTTGTGGATCTTCCACGATGGTAGAGCTATCTGGAAGAGCTGTTAAGTCTAGATGACCTTCTAGGATGACCCTGTAGCGAGCGATTTTGGACGCGGTTCTTAAGCGCTGGTCGCTCTCTGCGGTTGAGCTTAAAACTACAGGTCGATTCATTTTTTATCCTATTGTGAGCTGAATAAGGAAGGGAAATAGATGTCTCCAATTAACCCTGCTTGCATACTGAGTTTAAACAGCGGTCTGTTAGGTTACGGATGCTATCAATGTGGGGGGCCTTTGTACTGGTTATTCGTATTTCGCCAATACGGTTCTTTCTTTCTTTTTTCTAGGTAAAGGGTTTCTGGCGGGGAATAAGGATTAGGATGTTAGGACTGGTGCTTTTGAATTACTGCTTCTAATTGATGGAGATATGGGATTTTGGTTTTTTGTTGATTGCGCTCGCTAAGATCTTTTCTTTCGATCTTATGCCTACGTATTCTCGTTTACCGAAACAGGGAAATCAGAGCGTTCGTAGTTCCTCCTATTCTATGGGAGGAAATTGTGTTTGGTGTCTTGTTTAAAGCCCAAGACGTGAAGCAAAAAGGTGATTTGTATCTTGATCAAAGCCCAAGATGTGAAGCTGAAAGGTCTATTTGTGTCTTGTTTAAAGCCCAAGACGTGAAGCTGAAAGACCTCGACTTTAGAGAGAATTTGTCATCTCTAAAGAGGGGAGAAGGAGAATTACTTTAACTGGGATACGCGGATCCAAGCAATGCCATAATTTTCGAAGAAAGGGTTTTAACCTGAAGGAGAAGACTTTAACTCAGTGTAGAGCAATGCCATCTTTCCTTAGGAATTTCTCATGCTAAAAGAGGGACAGTGGCATGGATGTAGATGATACAGAGGCTTGCCGCTTACAGCGATTAGATGGGGGAAGAGTTGTTGATGTTTGTGTACTGCGAACGAGGCACAACTTTGATGCTAAAAGGTCGATTGGATCAACCAGTGGTTTTCTTATATAAAGCCTAAGAGGAGGCTAATTTCCCATAGGAAAATCATTATACAAAGCCTAAGAGGAGGCTATTTTGTGTCTCGTACAAAGCCCGAGAGAGAGGCTAAAAGTTTTTGACCCAGTGGGGCATATCGTTATACAAAGCCTAAGAGGAGGCTAGCAAAGAGTTCGACTCTTGCTTAAGGGATTTATATCTCGTACGAGGCCCGAGATGGAGGCAAAAAAAAAGGGTGATTGACTCAACGAGGGAATCTTTTGTGTCTCATACAAAGCCTGAGAGAGAGGCTAAAAGGCTGTTTTGACTCCACTGGGGAGAATTTTGGTATCTCGTACGAAGCCCGAGATGGAGGCTATTGTAACTGTTTCAGTTGAGTGACAGATCCAATATACTGATTTAAAAGAGAAAATCAGTTCTTATATGAGTAACACAGGATCAGGGATATTTCCTTTTCTTTGAGGAAACGGGAAATCCAAAGGGTATTGAGACTATCCGAGTCTGCGGGTTTCCTTCCTATTTAACGAAGGATGCTTGAGAATGTCTTTGAGACTCAAGGAAGTTAGACTGTCCAAGTCTAGAGTTTTATCTTTTGTACCATGCTTCAAGAAACAGTAGTAGACTCTATGAAAGGACTGTTCTATGAGGATGACTAGGTTCTGTTCCTATACCTCTAGGAGGTCGTCGGGACAATTTGTACGAAGCCCAAGAGGAGGCTGGAATCTTTTAAGAAGCCGACGGGTCCTTGTACGAAGCCCAAGAGGAGGCTATCATTCCTGAAGGAAGATATCATTATACGAAGCCTAAGAGGAGGCTGTGAATACTTCTAAGAAGCCGTAGGGTCCTTGAATAATGCCCAAGAGGAGGCCGATGCTTTTAAGAAGCCCGTGGGTCTATCATCTCCTTTCCATTAGGAGAGATAACTCTTTTAAAGATAAAAACCACTGGTAAACGTGCGAGGTTTACTATCCAGCGACTTTCAGCTTTGAAAGAGGGTTCCTTAGTTAAGGTCCAAGATTATGACCGTAGTGGGTACCCAAACCCCGAGACATTCAAGGCAAGCTATCCACAAGGAATAGATCAAGTCAGGAAAGTTCGAGAATTTGGAAGAAACTCAAAGATTCCATTCACGGAGAATACATTCATCTTGGGGAGTAGAGTTTCTTGACAGTTCCTAAGGAGGACAGCCGAAGAGAAGACTGTATATGGTGCTCCTATTGGGGATCTAGGCGTCTATTTCTATGAATAAATGAAACGGCGTCACCTAGTTCTAGACGTAGTTGCCGGGGAAACTCGAAATATCTATACTATTATTACACAGTAGATATGAGTTTATGAAAGGAGACTTACAGTGAGCAGCCCCACAATACAGTTTATAATATGAAAGCAGTAAATGAAAGCGATAACCACTTACTCGGTTGTAGAGCTTCCATGAATGAGGCCCAAGATGTTTTTGTACAAGGGGGGATGGGTCTTACACTCTCTCAAGAGGCCCAAAAAAGTTTTAAAGAAAAAGAAATGGGGCTTATAACACGAGGGTAGGCCCAAGTTTATTTTAAAAAGGCGACGATCGCGCCGTTTACTTGTACAGAGGGACTTATACAATGAATGAGGCCCAAGATGTTTTTGTAAAAGGGGGGATGGGTCTTACACTCTCTCAAGAGGCCCAAAATGTTTTGAAAATGATTTATGTGGGTTAAATTAATCCAAAACCCTAATTTGTTTTCAAAAATGTATTTAATTGAATAAAAATTCAATTAAAATGATCAAAAATTGTTTAACACATGGAAAACAAATTGTGATCTTGGATTAATGCTTCAAAAATTAAGTATTGACCTACAAAATAATTAGAAAGCATTAAAAGTTGCAAAATCAATGTAGAAAAAATATTAAAAATGCCAAAAACAATCAAAATATTAATTCTTTACAAAAATATCAATTATATGAAATAAATAATATTTTTGGGATTTTTTGATAAAATAAAATATTTTAACATTTTTGTGAATTATTAAAAAAAGAATCAACTCAAAATCATTAAAACTCAGAGAGAAATTAATTTTTGAATCAATTAAACAAAATCACAAAATTCAAATATTCAAATTATATGAAAATGGCGCTAAGAACAACACCAAGAACACGCGCATTTTTCAGTTTGGCTGATTTGCGTTTTCCATCCAATCTCACTGAATAAGTAATCATATCATGCAATCCACATATCATTATGCTCGTCTCAACCTCACTATCATGTTTATGTACTTTAATTTCATTTAAATTAAACATACAACAAGAAATCACGAAGAGACCTCAAGAACCCTAATTTCTGCATGAAGGCTAGGATTTTTGATACACGATTCAAACAATGCAATTAATTGAGGGAAAACATTCCATGCATGATTATGAACATATGGCCAAATTATTGTGCGAGGAAATATTCATAGATTGAGAGATGACCAAGTATGTGCTTACCTCCAAGTCGTGACAGCAAGAGCATATGTGATTTTGAGTTGGAGGTGTTACAGACAAGTTGTGATGATCTGGACAGCTTCCCTACACCATATGGAGTGTGTTTGAACACTTGGATTGAATTGAAATGGACTGGATCAGTTTATGGCATCTCAGCTGCAACTTCACTTCAAACTTGTGTGGATGGCAAGTGATTTTGTGAAATTGATGTTTCAGAAGTTATGTGAGTGTTTGATCAGCTCATATGTGATGTATGTGAGGTGTGTGAGTGATTGGTTTGTGCAGAATTGCTCTCAAACTCAAAACCCGATAGCTACCTTGCTAAGAAAGGCATTTTTGCCAAGAGAAAGAGATTTTGAGGAGAGCATCTGTTAGATGGCTTTGGTGTACTCAAACTGATCACAATTGAGCTCTATTTATAGTAGAGCAAGTTTGTTTTGCAAGGAATAGTGCATGGCAGCTGGTAAGTAGGTTTCCTCAATGTTGGCCAATGGAAATGAAAGTCTCCTCTAGCCATTGACTAGAGGTTAGGGCACAGAGCTTTGGTCCCCTTGGTCTTGGATAAGTCTTGACTGATTTCAGATGAGAATGGCTCAGTCCATGCCACCTTGATGGTTCCATTGAATGCCTCATTCCAAATTTGAAGTCTTGTCCCTATTTTGGCAATTCTAGGTTCAACATGCTATTCCTTGTTCCTTGGACCTTGAAGGCTTGGCTCAGTGATTGTTCCCTTTGGATTCAATCCTCTGAGGTGTCCAAGTGGATTGGAGCAATTGAAATTGGCTGATTTTGGCAAATCGACCCAAAATGCAAACTCTGCCTTGCTTTGACAGATTTCAGCAAGGTAACTTGACAATGTTGTATCTCATGATGTAGGTTGAATTTGGCAATGTTCTTGGCCATTTTGGAAAGCTCTTACATGATACAACAACTGTTTGAACAAGTTTGGTTTTGATCTCTTTTGATTCCAAGTGAAAAATCCCCCTACATTTGGCAAAAAGTGAGGCAAAATCTGACTTAGTGAAAATTTCACTAAGTGTTGGAAAAAGTGACTTTTTCACTTTTCAGCCACTTTGATCATTCCATAACTCAAAATCCTTAATGAATTGGAATGACTTGTAGTTGAATTTTTTGTAGGTGATAATGAGGGCTACAAATCCATCTTTGGATGAGAAAAAATGGCCTTGTGGTTTAGGAGTTATGGTCCTCCAAAGTTGGTACCTTTGCCACTTTATTTTTAACTTAGAAAAATTTCTAAGTTTTATGGTTACCCCTTTTACAAGTTATCTCACTTTTCTTGATTTTTCTTGATGAATGATGATTCAAATCATACATTAACATCATTTTAGGGTTAAAAATCCATTTTGGTGAAAAATCTCAAAAAGTCAAAGTTGACTTTTATCTTGAGGTCTTGGCTCATGGTTTGTCCCAAAAGTCAACTTAGGGGTGAATTAGGTCAAGAAACCCTAATTCCTGATTTTTTATGAATGCATCCCCTGAGGCAAAATTGACTTGATGCATGGGTTCATGAGGTTCCATGAAGTATATTAGGTTATGTTTTGGATCATTGCCTTGTGCCCAGATGAAAATTTCCATCTGGAGGCCCTGGTCGACCAAAACCCTAATTTGGTGACACTGTCGATCTTGAGACTTGATCCACCTAGAAGGGAGCAGCCTTGTGCTTAATCCTTGAAGTGGGAGTCCTTCTTGATCCATTGTGGATGTTTGAGAGATTAGACAAGTTGAAGATCATGTCATTTATTGATTGATCCTTTGTCTAAGCACTCAGAGAGGGCTTGAAACCCTAATTTTGATTGTATTGGATGCTCACCCATCTTTGGGGAGACTGATGAAGCATGATGGTTCATCCATATTGTGATGATGATTTTCACAATGATAGGAAATCTAAGTGGTCAAAATTTGGGGTAATACAGATGCCCCTATTTAATCTTCTTGGACCCGAAGGTGTGAATGACGAAGGGATTCGGGCATTCGGGGTGCAAGAGGATTAAATATCGGAATATCCGAAATTTTGATGATGGTTATGAATGGTAGCTTACGCATTCATATTCTTTAGCTAAGCAATGATGCTTAGAAAAGGTAAACTTCCCCTCGATCCTGGTCTTCAGCCAAGGAACTTGTCTCAGTTTTCTTTTGAAATAAACCTCCCCTCGTTCTTGGTTTCCTACCAAGGAACTGGTCTTAGTTTCTGATTTAAACTTCCTCTCGATCCTGGTTTCCTACCAAGAACTGGTCTTAGTTTCTGATTTAAACTTCCCCTCGATCCTGGTTTCCTACCAAGAACTGGTCTTAGTTTCTTTTGTCAATAAACTTTACTGACAAGGGACGCTATTCGTAGCGGCTTTCCTCAAACTTCTCGCCGAATTTTCCTGGGGAGATGCCATTTGAGTGGAAAAAGTTTTGATGTCAGACTTGCTGGGGAACCCAGTCGTCTGAGTTGTAGAGTTGTACAAACTTCTCTGTTGGAGACGCCATTTGTTTCTACTGGGGAAAGCGGGTCTCTTGAGAGACTGTTTTCGTTTGGGATCTTTCATCATACTTTTCTCGGGATCTTCCCGGAGAAATGCCATATGATGGGGTCCAATTTTGAGGTGTCGATGACCTTCTCATCAATGACTTTTCGGAGCAAAACTGGCATGCTACCGAATCTCTAATCACGAGGCTTTCTCTGTGGATTTTCCTTAATCCGGGAAAGCAAGGATATCATCTTCAATGGCGAAGAGTGATGTTTATTGAGAGTTTTCTGATCTTTCAGAGGTTCAAGTTATCAAAGTGGCCAATTGCCGACTCTGATCTTAGAGATACACTGGTGGCGAGATTGTGCAGACGCAACACTTCATGACGAGGAAAGAACTGACAAACTCGATTGAGAAAACTGTTTATCACTAGGGGACAAGACCGACTCAAGTGATAGTGATGCAATATGAAATGTAAATGCAAATAAAAAATGCATGAAGTATGTATGTATATGCTGACAAAACAGACGCGACATACAGACTAATGGATGAACACAATTGGATACTCGGCCATCGCGGGGCGAAGAAGTACCGTTGATTCAAAATAGCAATTCCACCTTGCTTAGGAGACATAGTCCACGCGGGGAGCTATGTTGATCGGGCTTAGGAGATGAGAACTCGGCCGAAAATGTCAGATGGATTAGTCGCATCTGAAACTGTTGATCCTTCAATCAAGCGCACTGGCGTAGAAGGAGTACTTTGATTCTGCACTTTGAGGTTCGATTACTTCTGGAGAAGCGATCGATGTTCTTCTGATGATCAACAGTCAAAAGAAATACCATCTTTAATTTAAAAGCAGAAAAAGTTTTAACAAGTAAATTCATTTTTGTTTTATTTCAATAATCGCTGATTAAGTTTAAACAACGTCGTTCTGTAAAGCTAAAACAAGTAAAGAATTACAAACAAAAGCACAAGGGCTCAAATTTTATTGATAAGATGGAGATCAGCCAAACGCGTGATTCCAAAGAGTATATACAAAGTTAGAAAATGGTAATTTACAGGGAAAAGGGCTACGTTGAAACATAACGACCACTATCCTTCTACCAACTTTGAATTCGGGGCATCCTGAGCTTCTGTCGAAGATGACCTTGACTGGAGTTTTCCTCCGATAGATGATGTTGTAACTGCTGCTGAGGGACTTGCCTCTGTTGAACATAGTTACTTGCCATTATCCCTAATTTTTGCCTGGATTGTACTATGAGATTTCCAATCCATCGGGATGATTCTTTTTTTTCCATGTCTCTAACTTTTGCCTGGACCGCCCTTTCGGGTTTTCAATCCACCGAGACGTTTTTTTTTTTAGTTTTAGGCGAAGTATTTCTTGACTACATCAACATTCGTGGGGTAGGCAAATTCCTCTCCGTCCATGGTTGCAAGTCTCAAGGCGCCGCCTGAGAAAGCTTTCGTGACCACATAGGGGCCATCATAATTCGGGGTCCATTTGCCCCGAGAGTCAGTGAGAAATGATTGTATCTTCTTGAGCACGAGGTCTCCTTTTCTGAAGACACGAGGTCGGACTTTTTTGTCGAACGCCCTTTTCATTCTCTGTTGATATAACTGACCGTGGCATAGTGCCGTGATTCTCTTTTCTTCGATCAGGTTCAGTTCGTCGTGTCGACTTTGACACCATTCAGCTTCGGTGAGCTGAGCTTCCATCAGTACTCGGATTAACGGGATCTCTACTTCTGTGGGGAGAACTGCCTCCATGCCATATACTAGAGAGAAAGGGGTTGTCCCTGTTGAAGTGCGGACAGATGTGCGATAACCATGAAGAGCAAAAGGTAACATTTCGTGCCAGTCTTTATAGGTTACAACCATCTTTTGAACAATCTTTTTTATGTTCTTGTTAGCCGCTTCTACCGCTCCGTTCATCTTTGGTCGGTAGGGAGATGAGTTATGGTGTTCGATCTTGAACTTTGCACACAACTCTTTCATCATCTTATTGTTTAAGTTAGATCCATTGTCAGTAATGATCTCGCTTGGAACACCATAACGGCAGATGATATTGTTTTTGATAAATCGGACCACCACTTGTCGGGTTACATTGGCGAATGACGCTGCTTCGACCCACTTGGTGAAGTAGTCAATGGCTACCAGGATGAACCGATGTCCGTTTGAAGCCTTGGGCTCAATCATACCAATCATATCGATTCCCCATATGGAAAATGGCCACGGGGAAGAAAGAACTTTGAGATGTGATGGCGGTACATGAATTTTGTCGGAGTATATCTGACACTTGTGACACCTCCTCATGTACTTGTAGCAGTCGGATTCCATGGTCAACCAATAATACCCGGCCCTGAGAATTTTTCTCGCCATTGTGTGTCCGTTGGCATGAGTGCCAAAGGATCCTTCATGAATTTCTTTCATGAGCATGTCTGCTTTTGGTCTGTCGACACATCGGAGCAAAACCATGTCAAAATTTCTCTTAGAAAGAGTGTCACCGCTCAGGAAGAAGTTTCCAGCCAATCTTCTGAGGGTTTTCCTGTCTTTTCTGAGTGCCCCAGATGGGTACTCTTGTTTCTGAAGGAAGCATTTGATATCGTGATACCAAGATCTGTCGTCTATGACTACTTCAATCATGAAGATGTAAGCGGGCCGTTCAAGGCGCATGATGTCGATCTTAGGTATGTCATTCCATCGACCTACACTAATCATGGAAGAGAGAGTGGCTAATGCATCATCCATGTGATTCTCATCACGAGGGATGTGATGAAAGTCGACTCTGTTGAAGAAGGGTAACAACCTTCTTGCATATTCTTTGTAAGGAATCAATCCTGATTGGTATGTGTTCCAATCTCCTTTTATCTGGTTAATAACCAGGGCTGAATCGCCGTATACGTCCAAGTTTTTGATCCTTAAATCAATTGCTTCCTCGAGACCCATGATACATGCTTCGTATTCGGCCTCGTTGTTCGTACATTTGAACGTAAGTCTAGCAGTGAAAGGAATGTGGATACCCTGAGGGGTAACAATGATTGCCCCAATTCCGTTTCCATAATGATTGACTGCTCCGTCAAAGATAAGTCCCCACTGGGAACCTGGTTCTGGCCCTTCACTGGGTAGCGGTTTATCGCAATCTTTCATCTTTAGATACATGACATCCTTGTCTGGGAAGTCAAACCCGATTGATTCCTGATCGTCAATCAGTTGATGAGCCAAATGATCGGCTAAAATACTTCCTTTAACGGCTTTCTGAGCATGGTACTCTATGTCATATTCTGATAGTAACATCTGCCAACGGGCAATCCTTCCCGTGAGAGCAGGTTTTTCGAAAACGTACTTGATTGGATCCATTTCGGAGACCAACCAAGTAGTATGACGAATCATGTACTGGCGAAGACGTTTGGCTGCCCAAGCCAAAGCGCAACAAGTTTTCTCAAGCGTTGTATACCGAGTCTCACAGTCGGTGAACTTCTTGCTCAGATAGTAAATGGCCGACTCTTTCCTTTTGGTTTCGTCTTGTTGGCCAAGTACACATCCCATTGAGTCCTCTAGTACTGTGAGGTAAATGATCAGTGGTCTTCCTTCCACTGGAGGTGATAGAATCGGAGGATTCAACAGATATTCCTTGATACTGTCGAAGGTGGTTTGGCAATCTTCTGACCAAACGCAATCCTGGTTCTTTTTGAGTAATTTGAAAATCGGCGCACACGTCGCGGTCATAAGGAATATGAATCTGGAGATGTAGTTCAAACGTCCCAAGAATCCTCTGACTTGTTTTTCAGTTTTCGGAGAAGGCATTTCTTGAATGGCCTTGACCTTGTCAGGATCAACTTCAATTCCTTTCTGGCTGACGATGAACCCTAGCAGTTTCCCTGAACGGACACCGAAGGTGCACTTGTTGGGATTCAAGCGGAGCTTGAATTTTCTTAGACGTTCGAACAATTTTGACAGATGTTCAACGTGCTCATCCTCTGTTCTTGATTTTGCAATCAAATCATCGACATATACCTCGATTTCCTTATGTATCATGTCATGAAACAGAGTAGTCATGGCCCTTTGATAGGTCGCCCGGACATTCTTCAAACCGAATGGCATTACCTTGTAACAAAAGGTACCCCATGGGGTAATGAACGAAGTTTTCTCCATGTCTTTCGGCGCCATTTTGATCTGGTTATAGCCCGAGAATCCATCCATGAAGGAGAATACTTTGAACTTTGTTGTGCTGTCAACCAACATGTCAATGTGTGGTAAAGGAAAGTCGTCCTTTGGACTTGCCTTGTTCAGATCTCTGTAATCAACACACATTCTGACCCTTCCTTCCTTTTTGGGAATGGGTACGATGTTGGCTAACCATTGAGGATATTCAGATGTAGCGAGGAAACCCGCGTCGATCTGTTTCTGTACCTCCTCTTTGATTTTGATGGCCATGTCCGAGTGAGTCCGTCTCAACCTTTGCTTTACTGGCGGACATTCCGATCTTAACGGTAAATGATGTTCCACGATGCTGGTATCCAACCCTGGCATATCCTGATAGGACCAAGCGAATACATCGGGGAATTCTTTGAGAAGCTTTACCAAACCCTCTCTGGCAGTTGGGCTGAGCAGTGCTCCGATCCTGATTTCTTTTCTCTCTTTTTCTGAACCCAAGTTTACCGTTTCCAACTGTTCTTTGTGAGGTTCAATGGACCTTTCCTCTTGTCTGAGTAGTCGGGAGATCTCTTCTGGAATTTGGTTGTCATTTTCTTCTTCAGCCTCGAATACCGGGAACTCAAAGTTGGAAGAGGGCATCGGATCGTATGTTTCAATGGGGTATAAAACAAGCAATCTGCATGACGTGATGATTCGTGTTTAGAAGAGATAGAGAAAATGCAAGTGTGTGCATTGTATTTATTTTACTGCTTGTTTCTATTATTGAATGTTTTTTAGGATTACCATTTTCTGAAAAAGCAAAAAGAGAAAACAACAATTAATGCGAAAATTACAGAACGGCGTTATTTTATTAATGAACAAGTCGAATCTTGAAACTACAGCCCTATAAAACAAAACTCACTCGCTTCGGGCAAAGCGAAGAGGGAAATTTACAGAAAGCGAGCCCTATCAAAACATCCGTTTCACCTGGGCAGGGTGAAAGGTTAAAGATGGCAATTACTTTGACTGACGAACGACCTTCGGGACCTCGACAACAACCCATTGGCGGCGAACTCCTCGGTGAATCACAAAGTCTGGCACCTTCCTTGATTTGTCTTTAGAAATGACGCTGATTTCTGGTGGAGTAGGATCGTTGGAATCTGTCTCCCAAGCAGAATTGTCGTAGGAGGATTCCTCTGTTGTATTTTGCATAGCATTTGTGCTCTCAGTTGTATCTCCCCATCCAGTTGACTGGATATCTTCGAGCCTGATACGAGAGCTTTCGGGAGCAGTGTACTTGACCATAAAGTCGTATTTTCCACTTGGTTGTCCCAGAGTGTCCCAAACTTCTTTGGAACTGGAGGAGTCGTCCCTCTCGATGACGTTGACCTCGGGAAAAGCATAGTTGATGAATTCTAGTCCTGCAAACGTTGCGAATTCATCTTCATGTTGAGTAGTTTCCGAATGACCTGAATGTTGATCCCATGACATGGTGGGGACACAGGTATTCTGTTCAATGACGCTCAGCTGAGTTTCATTACTCGGCTGACTTTCTTGCCCCAAGTTTCCTGGGTAAGGCTACCACATTGGCAGACCATCCATCGGGCCATAGTAATTGTGATCAAAATTTTCTTTCATCAGAGTGTCTTCCTCTAATGAATTTGGCGGAGCACGACATCCTTCCGGATCACAATCTCCGTAGATCATTTCGACATCTGATCTTGGTATAAATCTCGGACTTTCTGTAGGAAAGCAAAAAGGCATAGGCACCTCTTCCTGAGACATATAGCCGTCCTTGTTAAGGTAGGACTTCCATTCTTCATCCGTGTTAGAGGGATCTTCCTCATTGATAGCATGAACTGTCTGAGACACTGGGTGAAGAAAACCTCCACAGTGGAAGAAGTTTTGAAGGGGATGAAGACTTTCATCGTTGGCGGCTGTCTGGGTACAGGTTGTAGAAAAACCAAGACCCTTCGTTGTTTATTGTCAATAGGAATGACAAGCCGTCCCCATCCTGTCGTATCGGTACTCTCGACCGCTTTGATAGCATCTTTGTATGAAGAAATTAAAGTTCCTTCTTCAGATTGATCGTCCTTGCTCACCGATAGCGCTTGGAACTGAGTTCCAATAACCTCCTCGGGTTCCACACAAGTAGATGATGATAAGTTGCTTACAAGCAAGGCTTGTTCCCCACAAACCGTGACAAGTTGATTGTTCTTGACGAACTTTAGCTTTTGGTGGAGGGTTGAAGTAACCGCTCCAGCCTGATGTATCCAAGGTCTTCCTAATAAACAACTGTATGTTTCCCGGATGTCCATGACCTGGAAAGTGATTTGGAAAGTGTGAGGACCAATAGTTATGGGAAGATTAACTTCGCCGATAACTGTTTTTCTGGATCCGTCGAATGCTTTGACGACGACCTCGCTGATTCTCATCGGAGAGCCCTTAAATGATAATTGCGTCAAAGTGGACTTCGGCATAACATTCAGGGCTGACCCTGTGTCTACCAGTACGTTGGCTAAAGCATCGCCCTGGCAGTTAACCGTAATGTTGAGCGCCATGTTATGACGGCGACCCTCTTCAGGTAATTCCTCATCACTAAATCCCAAATTATTGCAGGAAGTGATGTTAGAGACAATGCTATCGAATTGTCTGATTGTTACATCCTGTTCCACAAAGGCTTGCTCCAAGACTTTCTGTAGAGCCTCCCTGTGGGCTTCTGAACTGAGTAACAGTGATAATACTGAGATCTTTGAAGGAGTCTGTAACAGTTGATCAACAATGTTATATTCACTCCTTTGGATGAGCTTTAGCATCTCATCTTTGTCTTTTGAAAAGTCGGGATTACCATATTGACTGACTGGTGGATCAGGAATTTCTGCCTGAAGTTCCTTTTCTTTGTTGGATTCTCCAACCCCTCGATTGAAGATTTGACCGCTCCGTGTTACACGACTGATGTCTGCAATATTCACGACGGAGGGTAATGGAATTTCCTTTCCATTCTCGATTATTGTTGCACCGTATTTGTAAGGGATCGCCTTAGCTGATTCATACGGTAATGGCCCCGGTAGATAGATAACTATGGGAACCTTCTGATTTTTCTGACCATCATAAGTAACCTTGATCCGTTCCCAGTTGGGAACTCTAGATTCGTCAAGTAGAGGGATGATGGCAAAAACATCCCTGGTCCTGTGATGACCAGAGATCGTGATAACATCCTCAACTTGCTCGGCATGGTAGTTCGGCGACCAAATGATGGGTCCTGAACCTGGATATGGATGAATTTCTCCATGATCGACCCGACCCTGAAGAGCTGCTCTCATAAGGTAACACCCTTGGTTACTTTCTGAACAGACGCTACAACTGTCATAGTTGTGTGGTGGCACCTGGCCACGCCCACTTTGAATGCAATGCAACCTCACTAGGTTATCTTCCATTGATCGGACATCCTGACTTTGACGACGAGTAGGATTCCTGTTATTGATACTAATCCGTTGAGTATCTTCGTCCATATAGATTGGCATCCACCAGTGATTTAACAAGTGCTGAAGTGCCTCCTGAACAAGGGTACAACCTCGATCGTTTTCGCAACCTGCTTTACAGTTTTGATAATCATGTGATATTAAGAATCTGAGTCGGACCTGCTCAGCATGTAACTCTACCAAGTTGGTATTCATCACGCGTATGTCAAAGATCTGAACCATATTGATTTGATAGGAGTTCCTATCATGGTAGTCTTGGATCCATCCAAGATCCATCTGACGCTGGAGGGCCTCTTGTATGAAAGAGCATCCCTGTTTGTTTATCGAGCAAATCAGACAGGAACTGTAATCGTGCCGCGGCAGATTATGATACTAGCTTTGCCTTGAGTGCATCGCCACCAAGTTGACATTCATCGCACGGATGTCATGGTTTTGAATGACGTTGGAATTCGTGTAAACGATGTTAACTCCACGAACTCGGTGCTCTTGGATCCATCCAAGATCCATTTGTTCCTGTAGAGCTGATTGCACTACCGAACATCCTTGGTTATCTTTAGAGCAGATATCACACTGGTGATAGTTATGAGGTGGCACATGGCCATATCCACTCTGTCTACAATGCATCTTGACCAGATTGGTCCCCAATAAGAGTACATCGTGAATTTGATAGACATTGTTAGTCTTTTTCTCAATCAGATTGACTGCAGCTTTCTCGTGTTGAGGCAGCGGGTTCGTTAGAACGTTAGGGTTCGTATCTTTGAAAGATAAGAACCCGCTCCTAACAAGCTTTTGCACGTCGGATTTGAAATTGAGACAAGTCTCAATGTTATGCCCTGAACCTCCTTGATGATAAGGGCATGTTTGATCCACCTTAAACCAGAAAGGCGGATTTTCCGAAACTGAAAGGGGAGACTTAGTCTGAATGTGCCCCTTAGCCAGCAGTAACGGAAACAGTTCTGCATACGTTACAGGTATAGGATCAAATCCTGGTGGCCGTGTTGTACGGTTGTTGTTATATGGAGGATAAGCCTACTGAAGAGGCTGTTGTGTCCTTTGTTGGTCAGATTGGTTCTGCGCAACCTAAGGTTGATACATAGGAACAGGCGCGGGGCCGATAGCAGGAGTAACAGCTGCTACTGGCTGATAACGACGCCTTTGCTTTCCGAGAGAGATATTCCCAATATCTTGCTCTTTTTTCTTAGGGAGAGCACTACCGTATTTTTTTAGTACCGCTCGTTGATCCAGTGTCTTTTACCAAACGTCCTTCTCGGACGGCTTCCTCAAGACGTACACCCATGGCGACCATTTCGGTGAAATCACTGGGCGCATTGGCAATCATTCGGTCATAGTAAAATGAGCTTAAGGTCTTTAAGAAGATCTTTGTCATCTCTTTTTCCTCAAGAGGTGGACAAATTTGAGCGGCAATTTCACGCCACCTTTGAGCATACTCCTTAAAGGTTTCCTTGTCCTTTTGCGACATTGATCTGAGTTGATCTCTGTCGGGTGCCATGTCCAAATTGTACTTGTATTGTTGGACGAAGGCAGTACCAAGATCTCTGAATGTACTGATCGTAGTACGGTTTAAACCCATGTACCATTTGAGTGCGGCACCGGTTAAACTATCCTGGAAGTAGTGAATCAGCAGGTCCTGATTCTCCATCTGAGCTGACATCCGCCGAGCGTACATCACCAGATGGCTCTGAGGGCAAGAGTTACCCTTGTATTTTTCAAAGTCGGACACTTGGAACTTGTGCGGGACTTTCACATTTGGGACCAAGCAGAGGTCTGCGGTGTCCTTTCCAAATAGATCCTGACCGCGAATGGCTTGCAGCTCTTTTTGCATTTCCAGGAACTGTTCCTGGAATTCCTCCATTCTGTCAAACATAGTTTCCTTCTTACCAGAAGGTGTTGGTGGAACCTGTCCTTCCAGGACAGTGTGCACCACAGGGGGTGGTACCGTGACTACGGCAGTAAGTCTTGGCGCCTCCCGAAGTTTGTAACCTTCAGGAGTCTTAAGTATGCCCCTGGTATCTTCGCTTTCCCGAAGTTTGTAACCTTCAGGCCCAGCGGCTTCTGGTGCAATTCCCTAATCTTTAGTGATCGACGGAACATATCCTTCCGGGATATAGTTAACAGGCATGCCCCAAGGACGATCTTTTGGTATCTGATACCTAGGATCATACTTTTCTATGATGGGCATTGAGGTGATCTCTGAGATCACAGTTCTTTGTAGCTGAGCTTCTGCCATGGCTTGCATGTCGTTACGAAGCTTTCTCATATCCTCTCTCAGAGTGTCGATCTCTTCTTTCAACTCTCTGTTTTCTTCCTCAAAATCATCCATCTTTTTCTGACGATTGGCCGAGTATTATACGAATGAGACAGTTTGACTCTAGAATCGAGACATAAACGTGAGATTCGTAGGGAAGAAGAATACGCGATGTGAGAATGATGAATGCAATGATTATATTAATTGTTTTTTTTTGGTTTAATCAAAATAAACTTCGACAATTAGATTGCAAATATCAAACAGTGGGGAAACCCCTTTTTATTGAAATTCAAAGGATTACAGAAATGGAAATACAGTAGATTACAAAGTGCAGAAACAGAAACCTAAACTAATGGATCCAGAGTCCTCTTCTTTGACCGGGGCGCTTGGGCCGTTGTCGGGTTGTCATTCCTTTTCCAGGTGAAAGGAGCGAGCAAATTCCTTTGGTCATCTCGATTCTCTACAACATGCTGCTCCAAAATTTCAATCAGAGCATCTTTCTCTTTCAGTAATTGCTGTATTTGGATATACTCTACGTCGAGGGTGCGGTACTTGTTCTTCCAAGATCTTCTTTCCTTTTGAACTTTGTTGAGAGTAACCTGAAGCCTTTCAGTTTCCGTCATGAAGTACATGACAATTTCCCTCGGCGGAAGAATTCCGTAACGAGGATAAGGCATCTTTAGCTTGAGAGCTCTAGTTTGTACCCAATGGAGATAAGGCTCCACCGAGACATAGTCCGGTTTTCCCAGAGACTCTCGTCCTTTCTTATGAACATGTTTCCAAGCTTGCACTATTTCCATCTTTAGTGCTCTGTCACTTTCTCCTTCTTTGAAGAAAAGACCTTCCAGATGAACACCCAGTGGGATGTACCTCATCGGGTATCCAAATTGAGGAAGAACTAATATCGGATGATAGTTGATTCATCCTTTAGTTCCTATGAGGGGTACGCTGGGGAAGTTTCCACGACGGTCAATGATTCTGATTCCCTCATAAATCCTATTACACCAATCTATATCAGAGTTGGTGAGGGACATGATCTTCTGCGACCAACGTAAGATGCTCTTGCAATCCCAAAAAGCAGCAGACTTGGGCAAGTGAGAGATAAACCATTTGTAAAGCAAAGGTACACAGCATGTGATCTCCCCTCCGCTATACAAATTCCCCAAGTGTATAGAATGATACGCATCTGCGAGCAAAGTCGGCACAGGGTTTCCAACGAGAAAACCCTTAATAGCGTTGATATCGACGAAGTTATTGATGTTGGGAAACAAAAATAACCCGTAGGTGAGCAAGACAAAGATGCTTTCAAAAGCAGTCTCGTTCCCTATACTAGCGAAGTACAGAGCTTTCTTGGTTAAGAACTGGGCTGGCAAACCTTGGATGCCACCCTTAGTAGTCATGTGAGTCCTAACCTCAGACTCGTCCAAATGAATTGCTATTGCAATAGTCTGATTCTTTGGAATTTCTTCCAGTCCAGAATATGGAGCTCGATCTGTGATATGTAAATCAGTGAGATGAGAATACTCCTTCAGGGTTGGTGCCAGCTGGTAATCCGGGAATGTGAAACAATGATAAACCGAATCGTAGAACTGAATGAGCGCGTCCATGATCCCCTTAATCCCATGGACTCTTAACAATGGTAGCAAACCACTATGCTTGGCTCTGAAAGCCTCTGGGTTAACGATCATCCTCGCTAACTTTCTTAAATCTCCTAGTTTTGGAACCTTGAAGGTATACTGGCGAGTTCTCCTTCTACCGAAATCCATTAATGCAATCTTTTTCTCTGATATTTGCAATCACAGTCTTAGTTTAATTTGAAAAACAGAGAGACTAGAAGAGAAATTTTTTTAATGTTTTAATGTTTTATTAAATGAATGCATGAATGTAGCACACAAAAACATAGAAAAAACATGGGGTCAGAGGGTCGTTGTCATGAAGTCAAGGCTCTACCCATCCCCAACGGTTTATACTAGGGTGATTTTTGTACCTGTATTCATTATCATCAGCTCCTCCTAGGAAGGCAGACAACAAGCGGATCGCCAGCGAGTTGTGTGCAATCTTAGAGTAAGTGCTATTCACCGAGAATAGATCACCAGCCTCAAATGAGGGTAGTATCGCGTAACAGCTATTTCCGATAGCTTCCGCACTACGAAAAAGGTTGGCTTTTCTTAAGTGTATACTCAATCTCACCACATGCGGCATCACACGCATTCCCAGTAGCAGAAAAATAAATACGTATAGCAATTAGGAAAAGCAGTATATATATTTGTCCTAATCATCCTAGACTTATAAAGTTATGAATCTTAAGTTCCTGACAGAAATGGGTTCCCCGACGAAAGCCCCAATCTGTGATTCCCTGCCTAAGAGATGGACCAGCATAGGTCAATCTTTCTCTTCGGTAGAGTTCCCATTTTTCGTAGAAAACGGGGATGATGCCCTAAGGCAGAAAAGGAGACTCCCCAGCAGAGTCGCCATTTGTGTAATTTTTCACACAAGAGAAATAGAAAGTCAGTGAACGGCCCCACGGTGGGCGCCACTTTTCTGTAGGCGGACACCGCCAAGAAAATGACTTACCCAAGGTTTAAATTGTAAGAAAGAAAGAATCGGCCCCACGGTGGGCGCCACTTTTCTGTAGGCGGACACCGCCAAGAAAATGACTTACCCAAGGTTTAAATTGTAAGAAAGAAAGAATCGGCCCCACGGTGGGCGCCACTTTTCTGTAGCGGGCGATTTTGGACGCAGTTCTTAAGCGCTGGTCGCTCTCTGCGGTTGAGCTTAAAACTACAGGTCGATTCAGTTTTTATCCTATTGTGAGCTGAATAAGGAAGGGAAATAGATGTCTCCAATTAACCCTGCTTGCATACTGAGTTTAAACAGCGGTCTGTTAGGTTACGGATGCTATCAATGTGGGGGCCTTTGTACTAGTTATTCGTATTTCGCCAATACGGTTCTTTCTTTCTTTTTTCTAGGTAAAGGGTTTCTGGCGGGGAATAAGGATTAGGATGTTAGGACTGGTGCTTTTGAATTACTGCTTTTAATTGATGGAGATATGGGATTTTGGTTTTTTGTTGATTGCGCTCGCTAAGATCTTTTCTTTCGATCTTATGCCTACGTATTCCCGTTTACCGAAACAGGGAAATCAGAGCGTTCGTAGTTCCTCCTATTCTATGGGAGGAAATTGTGTTTGGTGTCTTGTTCAAAGCCCAAGACGTGAAGCGAAAAGGTGATTTGTATCTTGATCAAGGCCCAAGATGTGAAGCTGAAATGTCTGTTTGTGTCTTGTTCAAAGCCCAAGACGTGAAGCTGAAAGACCTCGACTTTAGAGAGAATTTGTCATCTCTAAAGAGGGGAGAAGGAGAATTACTTTAACTGGGATACGCGGATCCGAGCAATGCCATAATTTCCGAAGAAAGGGTTTTAACCTGAAGGAGAAGACTTTAACTCAGTGTAGAGCAATGCCATCTTTCCTTAGGAATTTCTCATGCTAAAAGAGGGACAGTGGCATGGATGTAGATGATCCAGAGGCTTGCCGCTTACAGCGATTAGATGGGGGAAGAGTTATTGATGTTTGTGTACTGCGAACGAGGCACAGCTTTGATGCTAAAAGGTCGATTGGATCAACCAGTGGTTTTCTTATATAAAGCCTAAGAGGAGGCTAATTTCCGATAGGAAAATCATTATACAAAGCCTAAGAGGAGGCTATTTTGTGTCTCGTACAAAGCCCGAGAGAGAGGCTAAAAGTTTTTGACCCAGTGGGGCATATCGTTATACAAAGCCTAAGAGGAGGCTAGCAAAGAGTTCGACTCTTGCTTAAGGGATTTATATCTCGTACGAGGCCCGAGATGGAGGAAAAAAAAAAGGGTGATTGACTCAACGAGGGAATCTTTTGTGTCTCATACAAAGCCTGAGAGAGAGGCTAAAAGGCTGTTTTGACTCCATTGGGGAGAATTTTGGTATCTCATACGAAGCCCGAGATGGAGGCTATTGTAACTGTTTCAGTTGAGTGACAGATCCAATATACTGATTTAAAAGAGAAAATCAGTTCTTATATGAGTAACACTGTACACAGGGATTTAATTTGAGGATCAGGGATATTTCCTTTTCTTTGAGGAAACGGGAAATCCAAAGGGTATTGAGACTATCCGAGTCTGCGGGTTTCCTTCCTATTTAACGAAGGGTGCTTGAGAATGTCTTTGAGACTCAAGGAAGTTAGACTGTCCAAGTCTAGAGTTTTATCTTTTGTACCATGCTTCGAGAAACAGTAGTAGACTCTATGAAAGGACTGTTCTATGAGGATGACTAGGTTCTGTTCCTATACCTCTAGGAGGTCGTCGGGACAATTTGTACGAAGCCCAAGAGGAGGCTGGAATCTTTTAAGAAGCCGACGGGTCCTTGTACGAAGCCCAAGAGGAGGCTATCATTCCTGAAGGAAGAGATCATTATACGAAGCCTAAGAGGAGGCTGTGAATACTTCTAAGAAGCCGTAGGGTCCTTGAATAATGCCCAAGAGGAGGCCGATGCTTTTAAGAAGCCCGTGGGTCTATCATCTCCTTTCCATTAGGAGAGATAACTCTTTTAAAGATAAAAACCACTGGTAAACGTGCGAGGTTTACTATCCAGCGACTTTCAGCTTTAAAAGAGGGTTCCTTAGTTAAGGTCCAAGATTATGACCGTAGTGGGTACCCAAACCCCGAGACATTCAAGGCAAGCTATCCACAAGGAATAGATCAAGTCAGGAAAGTTCGAGAATTTGGAAGAAACTCAAAGATGCCATTCACGGAGAATACATTCATCTTGGGGAGTAGAGTTTCTTGACAATTCCTAAGGAGGACAGCCGAAGAGAAGACTGTATCTGGTGCTCCTATTGGGGATCTAGGCGTCTATTTCTACGAATAAATGAAACAGCGTCGCCTAGTTCTAGACGTAGTTGCCGGGAAAACTCGAAATATCTATACTATTATTACACAGTAGATATGAGTTTATGAAAGGAGACTTACAGTGAGCAGTCCCACAATACAATTTATAATATGAAAACAGTAAATGAAAGCGATAACCACTTACTCGGTTATAGAGCTTCCATGCTGTTTGGTTAGTTGTTCAACAAAGAAAGATTGAAAACAACAGTATATTCAAAATCAAAGGAGAAAGTGCTTTGAAAAAGAAAGATTTGGGGCTTACAGCTCAAGGAGAGGCCCAGGGTTTTATCAGTGAGCACACTGTTTGACTTTGTACAGCGGGACTTATACAAGTGACTGGGGCCCAAAAAGGTTTTCTGTACAAAGGGATGGGTCTTACACTCTCTCAAGAGGCCCAAAAAGGTTTAAAGGAAAAAGAGTGGGGCTTATAACACGAGGGTAGGCCCAAATGATTTTTCGTTTAAAAATGGCGATCGCGCCGTTTGTTTTTTTACGGTATCGGGACTTATACAATAAGTGAGGCCGAAAGATAATTTGGTATAAAAAAGGATTGGGTCTTACACTCTAATAGAGGCCCAAAAAGGTTTTAAGAAAAAGAAATGGATCTTACTACTCGAGGGTAGGCCCAAGTTTATTTTAAAAAGGCGACGATCGCGCCGTTTACTTGTACAGAGGGACTTATACAATGAATGAGGCCCAAGATGTTTTTGTACAAGGGGGGATGGGTCTTACACTCTCTCAAGAGGCCCAAAAAAGTTTTAAAGAAAAAGAAATGGGGCTTATAACACGAGGGTAGGCCCAAGTTTATTTTAAAAAGGCGACGATCGCGCCGTTTACTTGTACAGAGGGACTTATACAATGAATGAGGCCCAAGATGTTTTTGTACAAGGGGGGATGGGTCTTACACTCTCTCAAGAGGCCCAAAATGTTTTGAAAATTATTTATGAGGGTTAAATTAATCCAAACCCCTAATTTGTTTTCAAAAATGTATTTAATTGAATAAAAATTCAATTAAAATGATCAAAAATTGTTTAACACATGGAAAACAAATTGTGATCTTTGATTAATGCTTCAAAAATTAAGTATTGACCTACAAAATAATTAGAAAGCATTAAAAGTTGCAAAATCAATGTAGAAAAAATATTAAAAATGCCAAAAACAATCAAAATATTAATTCTTTACAAAAATATCAATTATATGAAATAAATAATATTTTTGGGATTTTTTGATAAAATAAAATATTTTAACATTTTTGTGAATTATTAAAAAAAGAATCAACTCAAAATCATTAAAACTCAAAGAGAAATTAATTTTTGAATCAATTAAACAAAATCACAAAATTCAAATATTCAAATTATATGAAAATGGCGCCAAGAACAAAACCAAGAACACGCGCATTTTTCAGTTTGGCTGATTTGCGTTTTCCATCCAATCTCACTGAATACGTAATCATATCATGCAATCCACATATCATTATGCTCGTCTCAACCTCACGATCATGTTTATGTACTTTAATTTCATTTAAATTAAACATACAACAAGAAATCACGAAGAGACCTCAAGAACCCTAATTTCTGCATGAAGGCTAGGATTTTTGATACACGATTCAAACAATGCAATTAATTGAGGGAAAACATTCCATGCATGATTATGAACATATGGCCAAATTATTGTGCGAGGAAATATGCATAGATTGAGAGATGACCAAGTATGTGCTTACCTCCAAGTCGTGACAGCAAGAGCAGATGTGATTTTGAGTTGGGGGTGTTACAGACAAGTTGTGATGATCTGGACAGCTTCCCTACACCATATGGAGTGTGTTTGAACACTTGGATTGAATTGAAATGGACTGGATCAGTTTATGGCATCTCAGCTGCAACTTCACTTCAAACTTGTGTGGATGGCAAGTAATTTTGTGAAATTGATGTTTTAGAAGTTATGTGAGTGTTTGATCAGCTCATATGTGATGTATGTGAGGTGTGTGAGTGATTGGTTTGTGCAGAATTGCTCTCAAACTCAAAACCCGATAGCTACCTTGCTAAGAAAGGCATTTTTGCCAAGAGAAAGAGATTTTGAGGAAAGCATCTGTTAGATGGCTTTGGTGTACTCAAACTGATCACAATTGAGCTCTATTTATAGTAGAGCAAGTTTTTTTTGCAAGGAATAGTGCATGGCAGCTGGTAAGTAGGTTTCCTCAATGTTGGCCAATGGAAATGAAAGTCTCCTCTAGCCATTGACTAGAGGTTAGGGCACAGAACTTTGGTCCCCTTGGTCTTGGATAAGACTTGACTGATTTCAGATGAGAATGGCTCAGTCCATGCCACCTTGATGGTTCCATTGAATGCCTCATTCCAAATTTGAAGTCTTGTCCCTATTTTGGCAATTCTAGGTTCAACATGCTATTCCTTGTTCCTTGGACCTTGGAGGCTTGGCTCAGTGATTGTCCCCTTTGGATTTAATCCTCTGAGGTGTCCAAGTGGATTGGAGCAATTGAAATTGGCTGATTTTGGAAAATCGACCCAAAATGCAAACTCTGCCTTGCTTTGACAGATTTCAGCAAGTTAACTTGACAATGTTGTATCTCATGATGTAGGTTGAATTTGGCAATGTTCTTGGCCATTTTGGAAAGCTCTTACATGATACAACAACTGTTTGAACAAGTTTGGTTTTGATCTCTTTTGATTCCAAGTGAAAAATCCCCCTACATTTGGCAAAAAGTGAGGCAAAATCTGACTTAGTGAAAATTTCACTAAGTGTTGGAAAAAGTGACTTTTTCACTTTTCAGCCACTTTGATCATTCCATAACTCAAAATCCTTAATGAATTGGAATGACTTGTAGTTGAAGTTTTTGTAGGTGATAATGAGGGCTACAAATCCATCTTTGGATGAGAAAAAATGGCCTTCTGGTTTAGGAGTTATGGTCCTCCAAAGTTGGTACCTTTGCCACTTTATTTTTAACTTAGAAAAATTTCTAAGTTTTATCGTTACCCCTTTTACAAGTTATCTCACTTTTCTTGATTTTTCTTGATGAATGATGATTCAAATCATACATTAACATCATTTTAGGGTTAAAAATCCATTTTGGTGAAAAATCTCAAAAAGTCAAAGTTGACTTTTATGCACAGTTGACTTTTTATTAGATGAATTCCAAACTGTGCAATTCTTCAGGAAATCATGTCCTTGACCTAAATCAAACTTGATGGATATGTTCCATGGGTGTCATAGGGTATATTCAATCATGTATTAGGGTTTGGGAGCATGTCTTGGTCAAAAGTCAAAGTTACAGTTGACTTTTCCCTTAAAACCCTAATTGTGGTGCAGATGAAAATGAAACTTGTTGCTCAAGCTTCTTGGATCAATCCATTGTTCCAAATGGATCAATATGGTGTATTAGAGACCCTCAAATCATCTCTTGAGGTCTTGGCTCATGGTTTGTCCCAAAAGTCAACTTAGGGGTGAATTAGGTCAAGAAACCCTAATTCCTGATTTTTGATGAATGCATCCCCTGAGGAAAAATTGACTTGATGCATGGGTTCATGAGGTTCCATGAAGTATATTAGGTTATGTTTTGGATCATTGCCTTGTGCCCAGATGAAAATTTCCATCTGGAGGCCCTGGTCGACCAAAACCCTAATTTGGTGACACTGTCGATCTTGAGACTTGATCCACCTAGAAGGGAGCAGCCTTGTGCTTAATCCTTGAAATGGGAGTCCTTCTTGATCCATTGTGGATGTTTGAGTGATTAGACAAGTTGAAGATCATGTCATTTCTTGATTGATCCTTTGTCTAAGCACTCAGAGAGGGCTTGAAACCCTAATTTTGATTGTATTGGATGCTCACCCATCTTTGGGGAGACTGATGAAGCATGATGGTTCATCCATATTGTGATGATGATTTTCACAATGATGGGAAATCTAAGTGGTCAAAATTTGGGGTATTACAGACCCCTCTTTATTTTGAGGTGAATCAGAGGACGATCTTTTTGTTTGGCGATAGCATTGTATCCTTTGGGCTGAATGTGCTATTGCTTCTCATTCCGAGATTCGAATTTGAGGATCCTCATGTTCTAGTACATACATGTGAGGTTGGGGGGATTGTTTACAGGTGTGTAGGAACCCTTGACTTTCAGAATACCCGGTTTTCTTATGGGTTCTGGATTTGTTACTGAATCTTTGATCCTGACTGGTTCCTTATTGTTCTGGATTTGTTTCTGAATCTTTGATCCTGGGTTTGTGTATCTCACCAAATTCAGAAAACAGTATAGTGGGTTCAGCAATATATGTGCAACATTGATCACATGCCCTTGCATACATATCATCGTTAGCATTCTTGCATTTAACCTTCATGTTTATTCATTTGCAGGGTATACTTCCTTTCGATTCCGGTTGACAGTTCCCTTTTGCAGCTATGGAGATTCCCAGGAAGAACAATGTGCATTACACGTTCTTTGACACAAAGGTGGGTCAGTTGCAGAAGATGGTTTCTCTTATTACTCAAGATCATGTGGGTATGTTCCGGAAGGCTTATGGGGAAATTCTGACTATGGTTGATGATTTGAATGCTTCAGAGAGGAGTGTCATTCATACTTGCTTGCAGTTTTATGACCCACAGTTAAGGTGCTTCACTTTCTCGGACTTTCAGTTGGCCCCGATGCTAGAAGAGTATGCCATTCTTCTAGATGTGCCTCTCAAATACTAGATTCCTTTTAACTCTGATATACGCCCTCCAAAGCCTGAGGAGATAGCTAAGGCCCTCCATCTGAGCGTATTTGTGGTAGCAGATAACCTCGCCACCAAAGGAGGTTTATTTGGCTTTCATCTGGATTTCTTGGTTGCCAAAGCTGAAGAATGTGCTGCTAAAGCTCAATGGGAAACAGTTTATACTATTCTGGCCTTGAGCATTTATGGGATTATGTTGTTTGCTGACGAGCCCAAGTTTGTAGACATGAGAGCCATCTATATCTTTGTGTTGAAGAATCCTATACCTACGCTCTTGGGTGACTTGTATTATTCCGTGCATTATAAGAACGAGAAGAAGAGAGGGGGTTTGGTTAGATGTTGTGCACCTCTATTTCATAAATGGCTCATGAGACACTTACCAAATTCTGAGGCTTTCCTGGATCCTCGTCCTACAAAGAATTAGGCTAAAAGGATGATTCAGTTGACGGCAAAAGATATTCGTTGGTTTAATCAAAGAACGATGGGTGGGGATTTTGTTAGTAGCTGTGGAAGACACCCAAATGTGCCACTCTTGGGGATAAGGGGTTGCATCAATTACAATCCTGTTATTCTAAGGAGGCAGTTGGGATTTGCTTTAATAGATCCTCTGAGAGATAACGAATTAGAAGAATCTTTCTTCTTCTCTATGAAAGATAATCTTTTGTTGGTAAGGCAAGCGGCTGGAGCTTGGGGCAATTTGCAAACAAAGGGTAAAGTTGTCTTTGGCAAGTGCAACAACGTGTCGTATCCTCAGTATGATGCATGGTTGAAAAGAAGAATCCAAATCACCCTTTTGTCGTTCTCTAGGGAAAGTCCGTCAGATCCAGTTGCTGTTGAACCAGTGACCATGATAAGCGTTGTTGAATATAACCAGCTTAAGGCGGAGATGGATAAGACAGTCAAAATGAATGAGAAGCTAAGTGAAGGACTCCGAAAGACGCTTTATGAAAAGCGTAATGTTAAGTATAAACTGCAAAAGCTGACTGAGCGTCATGAGGCTAATGATAAAAGAATTGCAGAGGACACTATCTATATTCGCAAGGTCAACCAAAATGAGATGGCATTAAAAGAGGCGTGCAAGCGTATCAACGAGCAGTTGTCAAAATCTGAAAAATGCACTTGCCAAAGGGCACCAGAGATGGGATGAGTTCTCCGAGTGCCGAAGGGAGATCGAAGTGAGAATCAGGGCTGAAAATGATGAGTTGAGAAAGAAGTTGAAGAGTAAAGAGAGCGAATTTCTCAAGCAACTTAGTTCAGCCAACTGAGAGATTGAAGATCTGAAAGTCCGCTTCGGAGTAAAGAGAGCCAAAGAGTTAGATGTTAAAGATCAAATCAGAAAGTTGGAGGAAGCTGTCAAGATAAGGAGTCAGCTGATCAGAAGTCTTACGGAGCGCCCTAATGATCCAGTTACTGAAGCACTTCTTAAGGAAGTCCAGGAGGATTTGTATGGGCTCAGTGTCTGAGTTGTTTTGTTGTTATTCTGGGAACTCACCATCAGGCTTGTTGATGGGTTTTATTTCACTTGTATTCATGCTATTCAGTTGTATTTTATTCAGAAACAATTTGTATTTGACTATTCCACACCTAGTTGTGGGTTTTCACTTATGCTAATGGTGTTTCGTTTGGTATTATTGAGGTGGATTCTTCATCAAATTATGCAATGATTCACACACTCACTGGGCCGTATATGACGGGTATTCTGAATTATTAATATGCACCTCTGATGTTCTATCAATAATAGCAATTGCAGGAATATGTGTTGTTCCCTTTCGGTCAAACTGGAATCGAAGGAAGGAACGCTTCAAAATGAATAAACATGGCATTTGCATTGCATGGCATATCATTTTGAATTTTGTTGTTTGCTTTTCAGGTACTTGTGGCAGGTTCTCTAACCTTTATTTAATTTCAGGCATAATAGCTGATTCCCACATTCACCAATACGCAACCAGACAAAACCAAGCTAGAGCCATGGATCAGGTACAGACAGAGTTGGCTGAGTTAAGGGCACGCATGGAACAATTTATGAATTTGATGCAGGGAGTTGCCCAGGGGCAGCAGGACCTGAGACCAGGGCAAGAGGACATGCGAGCTACCATCCAGAGGTTGGAGACAGAGATTCCTACTGGTGATCACGTTAATCCCCCTCGGGTTAATCCTCCTGTTGTCAATCCTCCTGTTGTCAACCCTGTTGTTACTCCTCCTCCAGTTGGAGTTAACTTGGGATTTGTTCCTGGCAACAATGGGCTGGTGGAAGATCGTCAGGATGATCAGTTTTCTGTACTTAATGGTGATATGGGATTCTACCATGATCACAAGAAATACGAGGGCCTGGCTAAAAGAGTGAAAGTAATAGAAAGTCAGAATCCTTTGGGAATTGATGTTGAGGATATGGGACTAGTACAGGGTGTCAAGATTCCCCCGAAGTTTAAACCACCTACTTTTGACAAGTACAATGGTAGCAATTGTCCTAAAACTCATCGCCATGCATATAACCGGAAGATAGCTGCTTATTCTGATGATCAGAAGTTATGGATGTACTTTTTCCAGGACAATTTGTCTGGAGCCTCACTGGAATGGTATATAAAGTTGGACAGGGCTCGCATCAGAAGTTGGAAAGAGTTGTGCTTGGCTTTCTTGAAGCAATACCAGTATAATATTGATATGGCACCGAATCGCACTCAGTTGCAAAGCATGACACAGGACCCTAAGGAAGGTTTTAAGCAGTACGCCCAGAGGTGGCGTGAACTTGCTGCTCAGGTGCAACCACCGTTGGCAGATAGAGAAATGGCTGACATGTCAATCGGTTGGTTGTTTTTCCATCCACTGATTTTGCTGACATAGTAATTGCTGGAGAGAGGATCGAGAGTTTGCTAAAGATGGGGAAGATTCAGGACGGAAGTGGTATAAGTTCAGCTCCCGTAAAGAAGTTTTTTGGTAACAATAATAGAAAGCGTGAAGGTGACGTTAATGCTGCATATGCACAAGGGGGGGGGGGAGGTAGAGGACGACAGGGTTCCTATCACCAATCTGCATCTATAACTATTCTAACTCTGGGTACTGAGGCTCAAACTGCAGAGCAAAGGCAGTATCACCCAAGAAAGAGAATTAATGACCGACATTTTAATGCTTTCCCTATGACATGTTCACAAATGCTACAAAATTTACTTCGTTTGAAGTTGGTACAATTGAGGACTTTGGCTCCCCCAGCGGGCAAATTACCTTTTGGGTATGACGCAAATGAAAAGTGCGAATTTCACTCTAATGCGCCAGGTCACAATGTGGAAAATTGCAAGGCTTTCAAACATGTGGTTCAAGATCTTGTTGATTCAAAGGCTATTAATTTTGCTCCAAGGCCTAATGTAATTCAAAATCCCATGCCTCCTCATAGTGGACCGGGGGTGAATTCCATTGAGGAAGATGGAAGTTTGAATCTGGTGAGGGACATTAATGATGTCAAGACTCCGTTGAAAGTCGTGAAAGAACGCTTGCTGAAAGGGCTGTATTTCCTGGTTGTTCAGAAAGTTGTGAAGATTGTTTGATTGCTGATAATGGTTGTGTGAAGTTGAGAAATGGCCTTCAGAGCATGATGGATGAAGCACGTTTACAATTTGATCAGTTGAAAAAGAATGATGATGAAGTTTCTACTATTATAATCTACTTTGATCCTGTGGAAATTCTGGTGCCTGCTCCTGTACAGACATCTGCGCCTGAACGAGTAGCTCCTATAGCTATAAATGTTCCCAGTCACATCCCAAATGAGAACAAGGTTGCGATTTCGTGGTACTATGGAACTAATAGTCAAGGAAAGAGGCAAGAGGTGCAGACTCCTAAAGAAAGTGGTTCAAGTATAGGAAATGTTGGGGGAATGGGTGGTTTCACTCGCAGTGGAAGGCTTTTTGCTCCTCAGACACTTAGGAAAGATGATACTGAAGCATTAGCGAGGACCAAAGGAAAACAGGTGATAAGTGGTGAACCAGTGCCAGGGGCAGAATCTGATAATTCATTGGAGAAAGATGCTGAGGAATTCATGAGAATAGTTAGAAAGAGTGATTATAAGATCGTTGACCACCTACATCAATCTCCTTCTAAGATTTCCATTTTGTCATTGTTGCTATGTTCCGAAGCACATAGGAACGCTTTGTTAAAAATTTTGAATATTGCGTACGTGCCACAAGAAATATCAGTGAACCAGCATGAAAGTGTGATTTCCAATGTTAATGCTGGTAACGGGTTAGGGTTCACAGATTTTGACTTAACGCCAGAAGGAAGGAACCACAACAAGGCTCTCCACATATCAATGGAATGTAAAGGTGCTATGTTATCCCATGTATTGGTGGACACTGGTTCGTCCCTCAATGTGTTGCCTAAGAAAGCATTAGCAAAGCTGGATGTGGAAGGGGTTGTACTTAGACCTTGTGATCTAGTGGTGAAAGCATTTGATGGTTCAAAGAGATCAGTGTTTGGAGAAGTAGAGCTACCTGTCCAGATTGGACCCCATGTCTTTAATACAGTGTTTTATGTGATGGACATCCAACCGGCCTATAGTTGTCTATTGGGTCGTCCATGGATCCACGCTGTTGGGGCTATATCTTCAACCTTGCATCAGAAAAAATTTGTAGTTGACGGTCAGGTTGTTACGGTATGCGGGGAGGAAGATATTTTCGTTAGTCATCTGTCATCCTTCAAGTACGTGGAGATGGACGGAGAAATCCACGAAACTCTCTGTCAGGCATTTGAAACTATGAATATGGTGAGGGATTCTCCGTCTAGTGAGGCAAGGGTGGGAACCTCTATGGCTTCGTATAAGCAGGCTTTGGAAGTGGTGTAGTCTGGTCATACCGAAGGTTAGGGACATGTAATTGAGCTACCTTTCAAGGATGATAAGAGCGGAATTGGTTATAAACCTTCTCAAGTTCCACTGCTAAAGGGTCAAGAGCGCCAAGGGCCAATTATTTTCTCAAGTGGAGGAGTCATACATCTAAGCCAGATTTGTGCAGCAATTGAAGACGGTGAAGATAGTAACTGTGACATGGACAATTAGGTGCGCCCATGTGTGTCATACCCCAAATTTTGACCACTAAGATTTCCCATCATTGTGCAAATCATCATCACAATATGGGTGAACCATCATGTCTCATCAAATGCCTTAAGGGTTGTTGAGCATTTACTACAATCAGAATTAGGGTTTCAAGCCCTCTCAGAGTTATTAGACAAAGGATCAATCAAGGAATGACATGATCTTCAACTTGTCTAGCCTCTAAAACATCCAAAATGGATCAAGAGGACTCCCACTTCAAGGATTAAGCACAAGGATGCTCCCTTCTAGGTGGATCAAGCCTCAAGATCGCCAGTATCACCAAATTAGGGTTTTGGTCGACCAGGGCCTCCATGTGAAAAATTTCATCTGGGCACAAGCCAAAGATCCAAAACATAACCTAATATACTCCATGGAGCCTTATGGACCCAATCATCAAGTCAATTTTGCCTCAGGGGATGCATTCACTAAAAAATCAGGAATTAGGGTTTCTTGACCTAATTCACCCCTAAGTTGACTTTTGGGACAAATCATGAACCAAGACCTCAAGGCATGATTTGAGGGTCTCTAATATACTATATTGATCCATTTGGAACAATGGATTAATCCAAGAAGCTTGAGCAACAAGTCTCAATTTCATCTGCACCACAATTAGGGTTTCGCGAGGAAAGTCAACTATAGCTTTGACTTTTGACCAGGACATGCTCCCAAACCCTAAGACATGATTCAATATACCCTATGACACACATGGAACATGTCCATCAAGTTTGATTTAGGTCAAGGACATGATTTCCTGAAGAATTGCACAGTTTGGAATTCATCTGATAAAAAGTCAACTGTGCACAAAAGTCAACTTTGACTTTTTGAGATTTTTCACCAAAATGGATTTTTAACCCTAAAATGATGTTAATGTATGATTTGAATCATCATTCATAAAAAAAAAATCAAAGAAAGTGGGATAACTTGTAAAAGGTGTAACCATAAAAACTTATAAAAATTTCTAAGTAATGGAAAAAGTGACACTAATGTGCCAACTTTGGAGGACCATAACTCCTAAACCACAAGGCCATTGTTCCCCATTCAAAGCTTGATTTGTAGATCACATTGCCCTCTACAAAAGCTTCATACTAACTTATGTCCAAATTCCTCATGGATTTTGAGTTATGGAGTGATCAAAATCAAGAAAAGTCACTTTGTTCCAACACTTAGTGAAAATTTCACTAAGTCAGAATCTGCCTTTACTTTTTTCCAAATGTAGGGGGATTTTTCACTTAGATTCAAAAGAGATCAAAACCAAACATGTTCAAGCAGTTGTTGTATCATGTAAGGGCTTTCCAAAATGGCCAAGAACATTACCAAATTCAACTTGAGCCATGAGATATGACATTGGCAAGTTGCCTTGCTGAAACCTACCAAGGCAAGGTAGAACTTTACAATTTTGGTCGATTTGCCAAAATCAGCCAAATCCAAATGGTCCTATCCACTTGGACACCTCTGAGGATTGAATCTAAAGGGGACAATCACTGAGCCAAGCCTCCAAAGTCTTTGGAACAAGAAATAACATGTTGAACCTAAAATTGCCAAAATAGGGACAAGACTCCAATTTTGGATTGGAGCATTCAATGGAAGCATCAAGGTGGCATGAACTGAGCTCTTAGCAACTAAATTCAGTCAATACTTATCCAAGACCAAGGGGACCAGCAGCCTGTGCCCTAACCTCTAGTCAATGGATAGAGGGGACTTGGATTTTCATTTGTCAGCATTGGCCAAACCTACTCAGCAGTTGCCATTCACTATTCCTTGCAAAACAAACTTGCTCTACTATAAATAGAGCTTAATTGTGATCAGTTTGAGTACACCAAAGCCATCAAACAGATGCTTTCCTCAAAATCTCTTCTTTCACTCCAATGTTTCCTTCTAAGGCAAGTCACTATCGGGTTTTGAGTTTGAGAGCTTTTCCAATCAAACCAATCACACACACACCTCACATACATCATATAGAAGTGATCCAAACACTCACATAACATCTAGAACACAGATTTCACAAAATCACCAGCCAATTGCTCAAGTTCTTGACAGATTTGCAGTTGGGGTACCATCTCAAGTTCCAGATCATTTCAATCCATTCCAAGCATTCATACACACTCCATGGCACCTAGGGAAGCTATCCAGATCATTGGAACCTAGGTGTAACACCTCCAACACAAATCACGATCACCAACTGCAAGTGGTAAGCATGAGCTCTTCTAACTCTATGATCCATGCAATTTTTGCTGCACAATAATTTGGCCATATGTTCATAATCATGCATAGAATGTTTCCCCTCAATTAATTACATTGTTTGAATCGTGTATCAAAAATCCTAACCTTCATGCAGAAATTAGGGTTCTTGAGGATTTTTCGTGATTTCTTGTTTTATACTTAATTTAAATGAAATTAATTGTCATAAACTTGATCGTGAGGTTGAAACATGTTGATTGGTATGTGGATTGCATGATATGATCAAGTCTTCAGAGAGATTGGAGTGAAAATGCAAATATGGGCAAACCCAGAACACGCGCGTGTTCTTGGTGCCCTTTTTGAAAATTCAAATATTTGAATTTTGTGATTATGTTTAATTGATTCAAAAATTAATTTCTCTCTGAGTTTTAATGATTTTATGTTGATTCTTTTTTTAATAATTCACAAAAATGTTGAAAAATTTAATTTTTCCAAAAAATACCAAAATATTATTTATTTTATATAATTGATATTTTTGCAAAGAATTAATGTTTTAATTGTTTTTAACATTTAAAATATTTTTTCCACCTTGATTTTGCAACTTTTAATGCCTTCTAATTATTTTGTAGGTCAATACTTAATTTTTGAACCATTAATCCAAGATCACAATTTGTTTTCCATGTGTTAAACAATTTTGATCATTTTAATTGAATTTTTATTCAATTAAAACACATTTTGAAAAAAAATTAGGGTTTTTGGATTAATTCAACCCTCATAAATCATTTTCAAAACACTTTGGGCCTCTAATAGAGTGTAAGACCCAATCTTTTTTTACCAAATCATTTTTGGGCCTCAGTGTATTGTATAAGTCCCGATACCGTCAAAAACAAATGGCGCGATCGTCGCCTTTTGAAAAATAACCTTGGGCCTCTCCTTGAGCTATAAGACCCATTCAAAACTTTTGGGCCTCTAATAGAGTGTAAGAACCAACCCCCTTTTAACCAAAACAATTTTGGGGCTCACTTATTGTATAAGTCCCTTCGCGTTAAAAGAAAACCTCGGCGCGATCACCATTTTAAACGAAAAGTCATCTGGGCCTACCCTCGTGTTATAAGCCCCACTCTTTTTCTTTAAACATTTTGGGCCTCTTGAGAGAGTGTAAGACCCATCCCTTTGTACAGAAAACCTTTTTGGGCCACAGTCACTTGTATAAGTCCCTCTGTACAAATTCAACAGCGCAATCACTAGCAAAACCTTGGGCCTCTCCTTGAGCTGTAAGCCCCAAATCTTTCTTTTTCAAAGCACTTTCTCCTTTGATTTTGAAATATACTGTTGTTTTCAATCTTTCTTTGTTGAGCAACTAACCCAACAGCATGGAAGCTCTACAACCGAGTAAGTGTTTATACGCTTTTATTTACCGCTTTCATATACATATAACTGTATTGTGGGGCTGTTTCGCTGTAAGTCTTCTTTCATAAACTCATATCAACTATGTAATAATAGTATAGATATTTCGAGTTTCCCCGGCAACTACGTCTAGAACTAGGTGACGCCGTTTCGTTTATTCGTAGAAATAGACAACTAGATCCACAATAGGATCACCAGATACAGTCTTCTCTTCGGCTGTCCTCATTAGGAATTGTCAAGAAACTCTACTCCCAGAGATGAATGTATTCTCCGTGAATGGCATCTTTGAGTTTCTTCCAAATTCTCGAACTTTCCTGGCTTGATCTATTCCTCGTGAATAGCCTGTCTTGAATTTCTCGGGGTTTGGGGACCCACGGGCTTCTTAAAAGCATCAACCTCCTCTTGGGCATTGTTCAAGGACCCACAGGCTTCCTAAAAGCAACCCCGCCTCCTCTTGGGCTTAGTACAAGGACCCGTCGGCTTCTTAGAAGTATTCACAACCTCCTCTTAGGCTTCGTATAATGATCACTTCCTCCGGGAATGATAGCCTCCTCTTGGACTTCATACAAGGACCCGTCGAATTCTTAGAAGTTTCCAGCCTCCTCTTGGGCTTCGTACAAATTGTCCCAACAACCTCCTAAAGGTATAGGAACATAACCTAGTCATCTTCAAAGAACAGTCCTTTCAAAGAGTCTACTACTGTTTCTCAAAGCGTAGTACAAAAGATGAAACTCTAGACACGGACAGTCTGATATCCTTGAGTCTCAAAGACATTCTCAAGTGACCCCTTCGTTAAATAGGAAGGAAACCCGTAGACTCGGACAATCTCAATACCCTTTGGATTTCCCGCTTCCTTAAAGAACAGGAAATAACCCTGATCCTCGAATCAAATCCTTGAGTACAGTGTTACTCATATAAGAACTGATTTTCTCTTTTAAAATCAGTATATTGGATCTGTCAATCAACTGAAACAGTTACAATAGCCTCCTCTTGGGCTTTATACAATGATTCTCCCCAGTGGAGTCAAACAACGTTTAGCCTCTCTCTCGGGCTTTGTACGAGACACATAAGAGACTCCCTCTTTGAGTCAATCACCCTTCCGCCTCCATCTCGGGCTTTATACGAGATACAAAAAGGTTCCTATTGAGCCAAACAAATTTCAGCCTCCATCTCGGGCTTTGTACGAGATACAAAAACACTCTCTTGTTTAGTATAAAAGATCCTCTTGTAGGATCAACCCCTTTTAGCCTCTCTCTCGAACTTTGTACGAGACACAAAAGTACCCTCTTGTTGGGCCAACAGCCTCCTCTTAAGCTTTGTATAAGAAAACCACTGGTTGACCCAATCAACCTTTTAGCATCAAAGTTGTGCCTCGTTCATCGTACATAAACATCAACAACTCATTCCCCTTCATCTAATTGCTATAAGCGGCAAGCCTCTGGATCATCTACATCCATGCCACTGTCCCGCTTTTAGCATGAAAAATTCCTAAAGGAAAGATAGCATTGCTCTACACTAAGTTAAAGTCTTCTCCTTCAGGTTAAAATCCCCTATAAAGGAAATTATGGCATTGCCAGATTCACACATCCCGGTTAAAGTAGTTCTCCTTTATAAACTGTTGTGACAAACACCCCTTCTTTAGGGATGGCAAATTCTCTCTAAAGTCAACACCCTTTCAGCTTCACATCTTGGGCTTTGAACAAGATATAAACTACCTTTTGCTTCACGTCTTGGGCTTTGAACAAGACACCAAAACAACCATTTCCTCCCATAGAATAGGAGGAACTACGAACGCTCTGATTTCCCTGTTTCGGTAAACGGGAATACGTAGGCATAAGATTGAAAGAAAAATATTAGCGAGCACACTAAACAAAAAAAAACAAATCCCATATCTCCATCAATCAACCCGAAAGAAGTAATTCAAAAGCATTAATCCTAACATCCTAATCCTTGTTCCCCGCCAGAAACCTGTCATTCTGTCAAAATAACACAAGAAAGGCCCCACCACATTGATCGCATCCATAACCTAACAGACCGTTGTTTAAACTCAGTATGCAAGCAGGGTTAATTGGAGACATCTATTTCCCTTCCTTCATCAGCTTTAATAGGATAAAAAATGAGTCGACCTGTAGTAAACAAACCCAAAGAGAAAAAGCGCTTAAGAACCGCGTCCAAAATCGCTCGCTACAGAAAAGTGGCGCCCACCGTGGGGCCATCTCGTTCTTTCTTACAGCTTTAATCCTTTGACCAGTCATTCTCATGGCGGTGGCCACCACAGTAAAGTGGCGCCCACCGTGGGGCCCTTCTAACCTTTTTTGTCTTCTCTTGTGTGAAAACCACAGAATAGCGCCTCTGCTGGGGAACCATTTTCTGTCAGGATCATAAGATTCTTAGCTTTTAAAAGTCTAGGACATTAGGACAAATATATATACTGCTTTTCCTAATTGATATATGTGTTTATTTTTCTGCTAACGGGAATGCGTGTGATGGCGCATGTGGAAAGATTGAGTATACACTTAAGATAAGTGATGGCGATGAGGTCGACCATCAACCTCAGTGGAGGCTGACCAATGCAACCCATTCCCTCTCATAGGCAATGGGCCGATTGTGATGTCTGAGAAGCTGAGGAGCCAACCCTTTTGAAGTGCGGAAGCTATCGGAAATAGTTGTCACGCGATACTACCCTCATTTGAGGCTGGTGATCTATTCTCGGTGAATGGCACTTACTCTAAGATTGCTCTACAACTCGCTGGTGATCCGCTTGTTGTTTTGCTTTCCTGGGAGGAGCTGATGATAATGAGTACAGGTACAAAAATCACCCTAGTATAAACCTTTGGGGATGGGTAGAGCCTTGACTTCATGACAACGACCCTTTGACCCCATGTTTTTTCTATGTTTTTGTGTGCTGCATTCATGCATTCATTTAAAAAACATTAAAACATTTAAAAAACTTCTCTTCTAGTCTCTCTGTTTTTCAAATTAAACTAAGACTGTGATTGCAAATATCAGAGAAAAGGATTGTGCTAATGGATTTCGGTAGAAGGAGAACTCATAAGTACACCTTCAAGGTTCCAAACCTAGAGGATTTGAGAGGTTTGGCGAGAATGATCACAAACCAAGAGGCCTTCAGAGCCAAGTACGGAGGTCTGCTACCTCTGTTAAGGGTCCATGTGATTGAGGGAATCATGGACGCGCTCGTTCAATTCTATGATCCGATTTATCACTACTTTACATTCCTGGATTACCAGCTAACACCAATGCTGGAGGAGTATTCTCATCTGATCAATCTCCATATCACTGATCGAGCTCCATTTTCTGGACTGAAAGAAATTCCAAAGAATCAGACCATTGCAAGAGCAATTCATTTGGACGAATCAGAGGTCAGGATTCACATGACTACCAAGGGTGGCATACAAGGTTTGCCCGCCCAGTTTCTAACAAAGAAAGCTATGTACTTCCTAGTATAGGGAACGAGACTGCTTTTGAAAGCATCTTTGTTTTACTCACCTAACGGATTATTTTTGTTGCCCAACATTAATAACTTCGTCGATATCAACGCTATCAATGTTTTTCTCATTGGAAACCCTATGCCGACTTTGCTCGCAGATGCGTATCATTCTGTACACTTAGGGAATTTATACAGCGGAGGGGAGATCACATGTTGTGTACCTCTTCTTTATAAATGGTTTATCTCCCATTTTCCTAAGTCTGCTGCTTTTTGGGATCACAAGAGTGCCTTAAGTTGGTCGCAGAAAATCATGTCTCTCACCAACTCTGACATTGACTGGTGTAATAGGATTTATGATGGAATCAGGATCATTGACCATTATGGAAACTTCCCCAACGTACCCCTTATAGGAACTAAGGGAGGAATCAACTACCATCCGATATTGGTTCTTCGTTAGTTTGGATACCCGATGAGACACATCCCACGGGGTGTTCATCTGGAAGGTCTTTTCTTCAAGGAAGGAGAAAATGACAGAGCACTAAAGACGAAAATAGTGCACGCTTGGAAACACATTCATAAGAAAGTACGGGAGTCTCTAGGAAAACCGGACTGTGTCTCGATGGAGCCTTATCTCCACTGGGTACAAACTAGAGCTCTCACGCTAAAGATGCCTTATCCTCGTTACGGAATTCTTCCACCGAGGGAATCTGTCACGTACTTCATGACGGAAACTGAAAAGCTTCAAGTTACTCTCAACAAATTTCAACGGGAGAGGAGGTCTTGGAAGAACAAGTACCGAACCCTTGATGTGGAGTGTATCAAAATACAACAACTACTGAAAGATAAGGACACTCTGATTGAAATTTTAGAGCAACATGCTGTGTGTAATCAGGATGACCAAAGGAATTTGCTCGCTCCTTTCACTTGGCAAAGGAATGATAGCCCGACAACGGTCCAAGAGCCCCGGTCAAAGAAAAGGAAAGTACCAGAGTCAGCACCCGATTTCTCTTCAGAGAGAACTCGGGACCCATTAGCTTAGGTTTCTGTTTCTGCACCTTGTAATCTACTGTAGTTCCATTTCTGTAATCCTTTGAATTTCAATAAAATGGGGTTTCCACACTGTTTGATATTTTCAATCTAATTGTTGAACTTTATTTTGATTAAACAAAAAAAAACAATTAATATAATCATTGCATTCATCATTCTCACATCGCGTATTCTTCTTACCTACGAATCTCACGTTTGTGTCTCGATTCTAGAGTCAAGCTGTCTCATTCGTACAATACTCGGGCTAATCGTCAGAAAAAGATGGATGATCTTGAGGAAGAGAACAGAGAGTTGAAAGAAGAGATCGACGCTCTGAGAGAGGATATGAGAAAGCTTCGTAACGACATGCAAGCCATGGCAGAAGCTCAGCTACAAAGGACTGTGATCTCAGAGATCACCTCAACACCCATAGTGGAGAAGTATGATCCTAGGTATCAGATGCCGAAAGATCGTCCCTGGGGCATGCCTGCAAATTATATCCCAGAAGGATATGTTCCGCCGATCGTTGAAGATCAGGGAATCGCGACAGATGCCGCTGGTCCTGAAGGTTACAATCTTCGGGAAAGCAAAGATGCCAGAGGCATATTGAAGACTCCTGAAGGTTACAAACTTCGAGAAATGCCTAGACTCACTGACGTAGTCACGGTACCACCCCCTGTGGTGCACACTGTCCCGGAAGGACAGATTCCACATATACCTTCTGGAAAAAAGGAAACTATGTTTGACCGAATGGATGAATTCCAGGAGTAGTTCTTGGAAATGCAGAAGGAACTGCAAGCCATTCGCGGTCAGGATCTATTTGGAAAGGACGCCGCAGACCTCTGCTTGGTCCCCAATGTAAAAGTCCCGCACAAGTTCCAAGTGCCCGACTTTGAAAAGTACAAGGGTAACTCTTGTCCTCAGAGTCACTTAGTGATGTACGCTCGACGAATGTCAGCTCAGACGGAGAATCAGGACCTGCTGATTCACTACTTTCAGGATAGTTTAACTGGTGCCGCATTAAAATGGTACATGGGTTTAAACCGTGCTACGATTAGCACATTCAGAGATCTTGGTACTGCCTTCGTCCAACAATACAAATACAATTTGGACATGGCACTGGACAGAGATCAACTCAGATCAATGTCACAAAAGGACAAGGAAACCTTTAAGGAGTACGCCCAGAGATGGCGTGAAATTGCCGCTCAGATTTGTCCACCTCTTGAGGAAAAAGAGATGACAAAGATCTTCTTAAAAACCTTAAGCTCGTTTTACTATGACATAATGGTTGCCAGTGCGCCCAGTGACTTCACCGAGATGGTGAGCATGGGAGTTCGTCTTGAGGAAGCCGTCCGAGAAGGACGTTTGGCAAAAGACGCTGGACCATCGAGCAGTACAAAACGATACGGTAGTGCTCTCCCTAAGAAAAAAGAGCAAGATATTGGGAATATCTCTCTCGGAAAGCAAAGGCGACGTTGTCAACCAGTAGCAGCTGTAACTCCTGCTATCGGCCCTACGCCTATTCCTACGTATCAACCTCAGGTTGCGCAGAGCCAACCTAATCAGCAAAGGACACAACAACCTCTTCAGCAGGCTCGTCCTCCATATAACGACAACCGTACAACACGACCATCCGGGTTTGATCCTATACCCATGTTGTACGCAGAACTATTTCCATTACTACTGGCTAAGGGGCACATTCAGACTAAATCTCCTCTTACAGTACCGGAAAATCTGCCTTTTTGGTTTATGGTGGATCAAACATGCCCTTAGCATCCAGGAGGATCAGGGCATAACATAGAGAATTGTCTCAATTTCAAATCTGACGTGCAAAAGCTTGTTAGGAGCGGGCTCTTATCTTTCAAAGATACGAATCCCAATGTTCTCACGAACCCGCTGCCTCAACATGAGAAAGCTGCAGTCAATCTGATTGAGAAAGAATTTAACAATGTCTATCAAATTCACGATGTACTCTTGTTGAGGACCAATTTGGTCAAGATGCATTGTAGACAGAGTGGATATGGCCATGTGCCACCTCATAATTATCACCAGTGTGATGTCTGCTCTAAATTTAATAGAGGATGTTCTGTAGTGCAAGCAGCTCTACAGGAACAGATGGATCTCGGATGAATCCAAGAGCACCGAGTTCGTGGAGTTAACATGGTCTATACGAACTCCAACGTCATTCAGAACCACGATATCTGTGCAATGAATGTCAACTTGGTGGCGATGCACTCAAGGAAAAACCAGTGTCATAATCTGCAGCGACACGATTACAGTTCCTGTCTGACTTGCTCGGTAAACAAACAGGTATGCTCTTTCATACAAGAGGCCCTCCAGCTTCAGATGGATCTTGGATGGATCCAAGACTACCATGATAGGAACCCTTATTAGATCAACATGGTTCAGATCTTCGATATTCGCGTGATGAATACCAACCTGGTAGAGTTACATGCTGAGCAGGTCCGACTCGGATTCTTAATATCACACGACTATCAAAGCTGTAAAGTAGGTTGCGAAAATGATCGAGGTTGTACCCTTTTCCAGGAGGCACTTCAGCACTTGTTAAATCACTGTCGATGCCAATCTATATGGATGAAGATACTCATAGATTAGTATCAGTAACAGGAATCCTACTCGACGTCAAAGTCAGGATGTCTGATCTGTGGAAGCCAACCTAGTGAGGTTACATTGTTTTCAAAGTGGGCGTGGCCAGGTGCCACCACACAATTATGACTGTTGTAGTGTCTGTTCGGAAAGTAACCAAGGGTGTTACCTGGTGAGAGCAGCTCTTCAGGGTCAGGTGGATCGTGAAGAGATTCACCCATATCCGGGTTTTGGACCCATCAACTGGACGCCGAATTACCTTGCCAGTCAAGTCGAGGATGTTGTCACAATCTCTGGTTATCACCAGACCAGGGATGTTTTTGCCATCATCCCTCTACTTGCCAAATCTAGAATTCCCAACCGGGAACGGATCGAGATTACTTATGATGGTCAGAAAAATCAGAAGGTTCCCATAGTCATCTATCTACCGGGACCACTACCGTATGAATCAACTAAGGTTATCCCTTACAAATACGGTGCAACAACAATTGAAAATGGAAAGGAAATTCCATTACCCTCCGTCGTGAATATTGCAGACATCAGTCGTGTAACACGGAGCAGTCGAATCTTCAACCGAGGAGTTGGAGAACCTAACAAGGAAAAGGAACTTCAGACAGAAGCTCCCGATCCATCAGTCGGTCAATCCAGTAATCCCGACCTTTCGAAAAATAATGATGAGATGCTGAAGCTCATCCAAAGGAGTGAATATAACATTGTTGAGCAGTTGTTACAGACTCCTTCAAAGATCTCGGTATTATCACTGTTACTCAGTTCAGAAGCCCACAGGGAGGCTCTACAGAAAGTCTTGGAGCAAGCCTTTGTGGAACAGGATGTAACAATCAGACAGTTCGATAGTATTGTCTCTAATATCACTTCCTGCAATAATTTGGGATTTAGTGATGAGGAATTACCCGAAGAGGGTCGCCGTCATAACATGGCGCTCAACATTAAAGTTAACTGCCAGGACAAAGCTTTAACCAACGTACTGGTAGACACAGGGTCAGCCCTGAATGTTATGCCGAAGTCCACTTTGATGCAATTATCATTCAAGGGCCCTCCGATGAGAATCAGCGAGGTCGTCGTCAAAGCGTTCGACGGATCCAGAAAAATAGTTATCGGCGAAGTTGATCTTCCCATAACTATCGGTCCTCACACTTTCCAAGTCACTTTCTAGGTCATGGACATCCGAGCAACATACAGTTGTTTATTAGGAAGACCTTGGATACATCAGGCTGGAGCAGTCACTTCGACCCTCCACCAAAAGCTAAATTTCATTCAGAACAATCAACTTGTCACAATCTGTGGAGAACAGGCCTTGCTCGTGAGTAACTTATCATCATCTGCTTGTGTAGAACCCGAGGAGGTTATTGGGACGCAGTTCCAAGCGCTGTCGATGGGCAAGGACAATCAATCCCAAGGAGGAACCTCGATTTCCTCATACAAAGATGCTATCAAAGCGGTCGAGAGTACCGATACAACCGGATGGGGACAACTTGTCATTCCTATTGACAATAAAACAAAGAAGGGTCTTGGTTTTTCTGCAACCTGTACCCGGACAGCTGCTAACGATGAAAGTCTTCATCCCATTCAGGACTTCTTCCACAGTGGAGGTTTCCTTCACCCAGTGTCTCAAATAGTTTATGCTATCAATGAGGAGGATCCCTCTGACACAGAGGAAGAGTGGAAGTCATATCTTAACAAGGACGGTTATATGTCTCAGGACGAAACGCAAACTCCTTTTTGCTTTCCTACAGAGAGTCCGAGATTTATACCCAGGTCAGACATCGAAATGATATACGGGGATTGTGATCCGGAAGGATGCCGTGCTCAGCCAAATTCATTAGAGGAAGACACTCCGATGAAAGACAACTTTGACTACACCTACTATGGCCCAATAGATGATCTGCCAATGTGGCAACCTTATCCAGGAGACTTGGGGCCAGAAATTCAGCCGAGTAATGAAACTCAGCTGAGCATTATTGAACAGAATACTTGTGTCCCCACCATGTCATGGGATCAACACTCAGGTCATTCAGAAACTACTCAACATGACGATGAATTTGCAACGTTTGCAGGACTAGAATTCATCAACTATGCTTTTCCCGAGGTCAACGTCATCGAGAGGGATGACCCCTCCAGTTCCAGAGAAGTGTGGGACAATCGAGTGGAAAATACGACTATATGGTCAAGTACACCGCTCCCGAAAGCTCTCGTATCAGGCTCGAAGACATCCAGCCAACTGGATGGGGAGATACAACTGAGAGCACAAATGCTATGCAAAATGCAACTGAGGAATCCTCCTACGACAACTCTGTCTGGGAGACAGATTTCAATGATCCTGCTCCACCAGAAATCAGCGTCATTTCTGAAGACAAATCAAGGAAGGTGCCAGACTTTGTGATTCACCAAGGAGTTCTCCGCCAATGGGTTGTCGTCGAAGTTCCGAGGATCGTTCATCAGTCAAAGTAATTGCCATCTTTAACCTTTCACCCTGCCCAGGTGAAACAGATGTTTTAATAGGGCTCGCTTTCTGTAAATTTTCCCTCTTCGCTCCGCCCAAAGCGACAGAGTTTTGTTTTATAGGGTTGTAGTTTCAAGAATCGACTTGTTCATTAATAAAATAACGTCGTTCTGTAATTTCTGTTTTATTGATGTTTTCTCTTTTTGCTTTTTCAGAAAATGGTAATCCTAAAAAACAATTCAAATAAAAACAAGCAGTAAAATAAATACACTGCACACACTTGCATTTTCTCTATCTCTTCTAAACACGAATCATCACGTCATGCAGATTACTTGTTTTAAACCCAGTTGAAACATATGATCCGATGCCTTCTCCCGACTTTGGGTTCCCGATATTTGGGGCTGAAGAAGAAGTTGACAACGAAATTCCAGAAGAGATCTCTCGACTACTCAGACAGGAGAAAATGTCCATTGAACCTCACAAAGAGCCGTTGGAAATGATCAATGTGGGTTCGGAAAAAGAGAGAAAAGAAATCAGGATTGGGGCACTGCTCAGTCCAACTGCCAGAGAAGGTTTGATAAAGCTTCTCAGAGAATTTCCCGATGTATTCGCTTGGTCCTATCAGGATATGCCAGGGTTGGATACCAGCATCGTGGAACATCACTTACCGTTAAGATCGGAATGTCCGCCAGTAAAGCAAAGGTTGAGACGGACTCACCCGGACATGGCCATCAAAATCAAAGAGGAGGTACAGAAACAGATTGACGCAAGTTTCCTCGCTACATCTGAATATCCTCAATGGTTAGCCAACATCGTACCCGTTCCCAAAAAGGACGGAAAGGTCAGAATGTGTGTCGACTACAGAGATCTAAACAAGGCAAGTCCAAAGGACGACTTTCCTTTACCACACATTGACATGCTGGTAGACAGGACAGCAAAGTTCAAAGTTTTCTCCTTCATGGATGGATTCTCGGGATATAATCAAATCAAAATGGCGCCGAAAGACATGGAGAAAACTCTGTTCATTACCCCATGGGGTACCTTTTGTTACAAGGTGATGCCATTCGGCTTGAAGAACACCGGGGCAACCTATCAAAGGGCCATGACTACTCTGTTTCATGACATGATACACAAAGAGATAGAGGTATATGTCGATGACATGATTGCAAAATATAAGACAGAAGAGGAGCATGTGACCCACCTGTCGAAACGATTCGAGCGTTTGAGGAAATACAAACTTCACTTGAATCCCAACAAGTGAACCTTCGGTGTCCGTTCAGGGAAACTCTTAGGGTTCATCGTCAGCCAGAAAGGGATTGAGGTAGATCCTGACAAGGTCAAGGCCATTCGAGAAATGCCTTCTCCGAAAACTGAAAAACAAGTTAGAGGATTCTTGGGACGTTTGAACGACATCTCCAGGTTCATATTTCTTATGACTGCCACGTGTGCGCCGATTTTCAAATTACTCAAAAAGAACCAGGATTGCATTTGGACAGAAGATTGCCAAACCGCCTTCGATAGTATTAAGGAATACCTGTTGAATCCGCCGATTCTATCACCTCCAGTGGAAGGAAGACCACTGATCATCTACCTCACAGTCCTAGAAAACTCAATGGGATGTGTACTTGGTCAACAAGACAAAACCAAACAGAAAGAGTCTGCCATCTACTATCTGAGCAAGAAATTCACCGACTGCGAGACTCGGTACACGATGCTTGAGAAAACTTGTTGCGCTTTGGCTTAGGCAGCCAAACGTCTTTGCCAATACATGATTCATCACACTACTTGGTTAATCTCCGAAATGGATCCAATCAAGTATGTCTTCGAAAAGCCTGCTCTCACGGGAAGAATTGTTCGTTGGCAGATGTTATTATCAGAATATGACATAGAGTACCACGCTCAGAAAGCCGTTAAAGGAAGTATTTTAGCCAATCATTTGGCTCATCAACCGATTGACAATCAGGAATCAACCGGGTTTGACTTCCCAGACGAAGATGTCATGTATCTAAAAATGAAAGATTGCGATGAACCGTTACCCAGTGAAGGGCCAGAACCAGGTTCCCAATGGGGACTTATCTTTGACGGAGCAGTTAATCATTATGGAAACAGAATTGGGGAAATCATTGTTACCCCTCAGGGTACCCACATTCCTTTCACTGCCAGACTTACGTTCAAATGTATGAACAACGAGGCTGAATACGAAGCTTGTATTACGGGTCTCGAAGAAGCGATTGATTTAAGGATCAAAAACTTGGACGTATACGGCGATTCAGCCTTGGTTATCAATCGGATAAAAGGAGATTGGAACACATACCAATCAGGACTGATTCCTTACAAAGACCATGCAAGAAGGTTGTTACCCTTATTTAACAGAGTCGAGTCTCATCACGTCCCTCGTAGAGAGAATCACATGGATGATGCCTTAGCCACTCTCTCTTCCATGATTAGTGTAGGTCAATGGAACAACCTACCTAAGATCGACATAATGCGCCTTGAACGGCCCGCCTACATCTTCACGATTGAAGCAGTCATAGATGACCAACCTTGGTATCACGATATCAAATGCTTCCTTCAGAAACAAGAGTACCCATCTGGGGCACTGAGAAAAGACAGGAAAACCCTCAGAAGATTGGCTGAAAGCTTCTTCCTGAGCGGTGATACTCTCTATAAGAGAAATTTTGACTTGGTCTTGCTCCGATGCGTAGACAGACCAAAAGCAGACATGCTTATGAAAGAAATTCATGAAGGATCCTTTGCCACTCATGCCAACGGACACACAATGGCGAGAAAAATTCTGAGAGCAGGGTACTACTGGTTGACCATGGAATCCGACTGCTACAAGTACATGAGGAGGTGTCACAAGTGTCAGATATACTCCGACAAAATTCATGTACCGCCATCACATCTCAAAGTTCTTTCTTCCCCGTGGCCTTTTTCCATATGGGGAATCGACATGATTGGCTTGATCGAACCTAAGGCTTCAAACGGACATCGGTTTATCCTAGTAGCCATTGACTACTTCACCAAGTGGGTCGAAGCAGCGTCGCACGCTAATGTAACCCGACAAGTGGTGGTCCAATTTATCAAAAACAATATCATCTGCCGTTATGGTGTTCCGAGCCAGATCATTACTGATAATGGATATAACTTGAACAATAAGATGATGAAAGAGTTGTGCGCAGAGTTCAAGATTGAACACCATAACTCATCTCCCTACCGACCCAAGATGAACGGAGCGCTAGAAGCGGCTAACAAGAACATCAAGAGGATCGTTCAAAAGATGGTTGTAACCTACAAAGATTGGCACGAGATGCTACCCTTTGCTCTTCACAGTTATCAAACATCTGTCTGCACTTCAACAGGGGCAACCCCTTTCTCTCTAGTATATGGCATGGAGGCAGTGCTCCCCGTAGAAGTAGAGATCCCATCAATCTGGGTATTGATGGAACTTAAGCTTACAGAAGCTGAATGGTGTCAAAGTCGACACGACGAACTAAACCTGATCGAAGAGAAACGAATCACGACACTATGCCACAGTCAGTTGTATCAGCAGAGAATGAAGAAGGCGTTCGACAAAAAGGTCTGACCTCGTGTCTTCAGAAAAGGAGACCTCGTGCTCAAGAAGATACAATCATTTCTCACTGACTCTCGGGGTAAATGGACCCCAAATTATGATGGCCCCTATGTGGTCACAAAAGCTTTCTCAGGCGGCGCCTTGAGACTTGCAACCATGGACGGAGAGGAATTTGCCCACCCCACGAATGTTGATGTAGTTAAGAAATACTTCGCCTAAACTAAAAAAAAAACGTCTCGGTGGATTGAAAACCTGAAAGGGCGGTCCAGGCAAAAGTTAGAGACATGGAAAAAATCATCCCGATGGATTGGAAATCTCATAGTACAATCCAGGCAAAAATTAGGGATAATGGCAAGTAACTATGTTCAACAGAGGCAAGTCCCTCAGCAGTTGCAGCAGTTACATCATCCATCGAAGGAAAACTCCAGTCAAGGTCATCTTCGACAGAAGCTCAGGATGTCTCGAATTCAAAGTTGGTAGAAGGATAGTGGTCGTTATGTTTCAACGTAGCCCTTTTCCCTGTAAATTACCATTTTCAAACTTTGTATATACTCTTTAGAATCACGCGTTTGGCTGATCTCCATCTTATCAATAAAATTTGAGCCCTTGTGCTTTTGTTTGTAATTCTTATTTGTTTTAACTTTACAGAATGACGTTTTAACATGATTATCGATTCTTGAAATGAAACAAAAATGAATTTACTTGTTAAAACTTTTTCTGCTTTTAAATTAAAGATGGCAATTGCTTTTGACTGTCTAACATCAAAAGTACATCAACCACTTCTCCAGAAGTAAGCGAACTTCAAAGTGCAGAATCAAAGTACTCCTTCTAGGCCGGTACGCCTGAACGAAGGATCAACTGTATGAGATGCGGCTTTCCCATCTGATACCCTCGGTCGAGTTCTTATCTCCTAAGCCCGATCAACGGTATTCCCCGCAGGGACTATCTCTCCTAAGCAAGGTAGAATTGCTATCTTGAACCAGCGTTACTTCTTCGCCCCGCGATGGCCGAGTATCCAGTCGTGTTTACTCGTTAGTCTGTATGTCGCGTCAGTTTTGTCAGCATATACATACATACATACATCATGCATTTGATTTGCATTCATATTCATTTTGCATCACTATCACTCTAGTCGGTCTTGTCCCCTAGTGATAACAGTCCTCTCAAGCGAGTTGTCAGTTCTTGCCTCGTCAGGAAATGCTACGTGTGAACAATCTCTCTCCTCCAGTGTATCTCTGCATTAGAGTCGGTACTCGACCACTTTGATAACTTGAACCTCTGAAAATCCAGAAAAGCTTTCTACAGATGTCACTCTTCTCCATTGAAGATGATATCCTTGCTTTCCCAGATTAAAGGAAAATCCCTAGAGAAAGCCCCTTTATCGAAGCTTCGGCAATACGGCAGTTTTTCTCCGAAAGACCGCTGATGAAAAGGTCATCGGCACCTCAAAATTGGAGCCCATCATATGGCATTTCTCCGGGAAGATCCCGAGAAAAGTATGATGTAAGACCCCAAGCAGAAGTAGTCTCTCAAGAGACTCATTTTCCCCAGATAGAGTCGACAAATGGCATCTCCAACAGAGAAGTTTGTGCACCTCTACAACTCAGAAGATTGGGCTCCCAGCAAGTCTGACGTCATTTTTTTCCATCAAATGGCATCTCCCCAGGAAAATCCGGCGAGAAGTTTGAGGAAAACCGCTACAAATAGCGTCCCTTATCAATAAAGCTTATTGACGAAAGAAACTGAGACCAGTTCCTTGGTAGGAAACCAGGATCGAGGGGAAGTTTAAATCAGAAACTTAAACCAGTTCCTTGGTAGGACACCAGGATCGAGGGGAAGTTGACAAGAGAAACTAAGACCAGTTCCTTGGTAGGAAACCAGGATCGAGGGGAAGTTGACAAGAGAAACTAAGACCAGTTCCTTGGTAGGAAACCAGGATCGAGGGGAAGTTGACAAGAGAAACTAAGACCAGTTCCTTGGTAGGAAACCAGGATCGAGGGGAAGTTTTTACCTTTTCAAAGCATCATCGCTTAGCGAAAAGAAGATGAATGCGCAAGCTGCAATTCATAGCCATCAAAATTTCGGGTATTCCGATATTTAATCCTCTTGCACCCCGAATGCCCGAATACCTTCGTCATTCACACCTTCGGGTCCAAGAAGATTAAATAGGGGCATCTGTCATACCCCAAATTTTGACCACTAATATTTCCCATCATTGTGCAAATCATCATCACAATATGGGTGAACCATCATGCCTCATCAAATGCCTCAAGGGTTGTTGAGCATTTACTACAATAAGAATTAGGGTTTCAAGCCCTCTCAGAGTTCTTAGACAAAGGATCAATCAAGGAATGATATGATCTTCAACTTGTCTAGCCTTTAAAACATCCAAAATGAATCAAGAGGACTCCCACTTCAAGGATTAAGCACAAGGATGCTCCCTTCTAGGTGGATCAAGCCTCAAGATCGCCAGTATCACCAAATTAGGGTTTTGGTCGACCAAGGCCTCCAGGTGAAACATTTCATCTGGGCACAAGCCAAAGATCCAAAACATAACCTAATATACTCCATGGAGCCTCATGGACCTAATCATCAAGTCAATTTTGCCTCAAGGGGTGCATTCACTAAAAAATCAGGAATTAGGGTTTCTTGACCTAATTCACCCCTAAGTTGACTTTTGGGACAAATCATGAACCAAGACCTCAAGGCATGATTTGAGGGTCTCTAATATACTATATTGATCCATTTGGAACAATGGATTAATCCAAGAAGCTTGAGCAACAAGTCTCAATTTCATCTGCACCACAATTAGGGTTTCGCGAGGAAAGTCAACTATAGCTTTGACTTTTGACCAGGACATGCTCCCAAACCCTAAGACATGATTCAATATACCCTATGACACACATGGAACATGTCCATCAAGTTTGATTTAGGTCAAGGACATGATTTCCTGAAGAATTGCACAGTTTGGAATTCATCTGATAAAAAGTCAACTGTGCACAAAAGTCAACTTTGACTTTTTGAGATTTTTCACCAAAATGGATTTTTAACCCTAAAATGATGTTAATGTATGATTTGAATCATCATTCATCAAGAAAAATCAAAGAAAGTGGGATAACTTGTAAAAGGGGTAACCATAAAAACTTAGAAAAATTTCTAAGTTATGGAAAAAGTGACACTAATGTGCCAACTTTGGAGGACCATAACTCCTAAACCACAAGGCCATTGTTCCCCATTCAAATCTTGATTTGTAGATCACATTGCCCTCTACAAAAGCTTCATACTAACTTATGTCCAAATTCCTCATGGATTTTGAGTTATGGAGTGATCAAAATCAAGAAAACTCACTTTGTTCCAACACTTAGTGAAAATTTCACTAAGTCAGAATCTACCTTTACTTTTTTCCAAATGTAGTGGGATTTTTCACTTGGATCCAAAAGAGATCAAAACCAAACATATTCAAACAGTTGTTGTATCATGTAAGGGCTTTCCAAAATGGCCAAGAACATTACCAAATTCAACTTGAGCCATGAGATATGACATTGGCAAGTTGCCTTGCTGAAATCTGCCAAGGCAAGGCAGAATTTTGCACTTTTGGTCGATTTGCCAAAATCAGCCAAATCCAAATGCTCCTATCCACTTGGACACCTCTGAGGATTGAATCTAAAGGGGACAATCAGTGAGCCAAGCCTCCAAAGTCTTTGGAACAAGAAATAGCATGTTGAACCTAGAATTGCCAAAATAGGGACAAGACTCCAATTTTGGATTGGAGCATTCAATGGAAGTGTCAAGGTGACATGAACTGAGCTCTTTGCAACTGAATTCAGTCAAGACTTATCCAAGACCAAGGGGACCTGCAGCCTGTGCCCTAACCTCTAGTAAATGTCTAGAGGAGACTTGGATTTTCATTTGCCAACATTGGCCAAACCTACTCAGCAGTTGCCATTCACTATTCCTTGCAAAACAAACTTGCTCTACTATAAATAGAGCTCAATTGTGATCAGTTTGAGTACACCAAAGCCATCAAACAGATGCTTTCCTCAAAATCTCTTCTTTCACTCCAATTTTGCCTTCTAAGGCAAGTCACTATCGGGTTTTGAGTTTGAGAGCTTTTCCAATCAAACCAATCACACACACAACTCACATACATCATATAGAAGTGATCCAAACACTCACATAACATCTGGAACACAAATTTCACAAAATCACCAGCAAATTGCTCAAGTTCTAGACAGATTTGCAGTTGGGGTACCATCTCAAGTTCCAGATCATTTCAATCCATTCCAAGCATTCATACACACTCCATGGAACCTATGGAAGCTATCCAGATCATTGGAACCTAGTTGTAACACCTCCAACACAAATCACGATCACCAGCTACAAGTGGTAAGCATGAGCTCTTCTATCTCTATGATCCATGCAATTTTTGCTGCACAATAATTTGGCCATATGTTCATAATCATTCATGGAATGTTTCCCTTCAATTAATTACATTGTTTGAATCGTGTACCAAAAATCCTAGCCTTCATGCAGAAATTAGGATTCTTGAGGATTTTTTGAGATTTCTTGTTTTATGCTTAATTTAAATGAAATTAATTGTCATAAACATGATCGTGAGGTTGAAACGAGTTGATTGGTATGTGGATTGCATGATATGATCAAGTATTCAGAGAGATTGGAGTGAAAATGCAAATCTGGGCAAACCCATAACACGCGCGTGTTCTTGGGTGTTCTTGGCGCCCTTTTAGAAAATTCAAATATTTGAATTTTGTGATTTTGTTTAATTTATTCAAAAATTAATTTCTCTCTGAGTTTTAATGATTTTGAGTTGATTCTTTTTTTAATAATTCACAAAAATGTTGAAATATTTTATATATCCAAAAAATCCCAAAAATATTATTTATTTTATATAATTGATATTTTTGCAAAGAATTAATGTTTTAATTGTTTTTAACATTTAAAATATTTTTTCCACCTTGATTTTGCAACTTTTAATGCCTTCTAATTATTTTGTAGGTCAATACTTAATTTTTGAAGCATTAATCCAAGATCACAATTTGTTTTCCATGTGTTAAACAATTTTGATCATTTTAATTGAATTTTTATTCAATTAAAACACATTTTGAAAATAAATTAGGGTTTTTGGATTAATTCAACCCTCATAAATCATTTTCAAAACACTTTGGGCCTCTAATAGAGTGTAAGACCCAATCTTTTTTTACCAAATCATTTTTGGGCCTCAGTGTATTGTATAAGTCCCGATACCGTTAAAAACAAACGGCGCGATCGTCGCCTTTTGAAAAATAACCTTGGGCCTCTCCTTGAGCTATAAGACCCATTCAAAACTTTTGGGCCTCTAATAGAGTGTAAGACCTAACCCCCTTTTAACCAAAACAATTTTGGGCCTCACTTATTGTATAAGTCCCTTCGCGTTAAAAGAAAACCTCGGCGCGATCACCATTTTAAACAAAAAGTCATCTGGGCCTACCCTCGTGTTATAAGCCCCACTCTTTTTCTTTAAACCTTTTGGGCCTCTTGAGAGAGTGTAAGACCCATTCCTTTGTACAGAAAACCTTTTTGGGCCACAGTCACTTGTATAAGTCCCTCTGTACAAATTCAACAGCGCAATCACTGGTAAACCCTTGGGCCTCTCCTTGAGCTGTAAGCCCCAAATCTTTCTTTTTCAAAGCACTTTCTCCTTTGATTTTGAAATATACTGTTGTCTTCAATATTTCTTTGTTGAGCAACAAACCGAACAGCATGGAAGCTCTACAACCGAGTAAGTGTTTATACGCTTTCATTTACCACTTTCATATACATATAACTGTATTGTGGGGCTGTTTCGCTGTAAGTCTTCTTTCATAAACTCATATCAACTATGTAATAATAGTATAGATATTTCGAGTTTCCCCGACAACTACGTCTAGAACTAGGTGACGTCGTTTCGTTTATTCGTAGAAATAGACAACTAGATCCCCAATAGGATCACCAGATATAGTTTTCTCTTCGGCTGTCCTCATTAGGAATTGTCAAGAAACTCTACTCCCAGAGATGAATGTATTCTCCGTGAATGGCATCTTTGAGTTTCTTCCAAATTCTCGAACTTTCCTGGCTTGATCTATTCCTCATGAATAGCCTGTCTTGAATTTCTCGTGGTTTGGGGATCCACGAGCTTCTTAAAAGCATCGGCCTCCTCTTGGGCATTGTTCAAGGACCCACAGGCTTCCTAAAAGCAACCCCGCCTCCTCTTGGGCTTAGTACAAGGACCCGTCGGCTTCTTAGAAGTATTCACAGTCTCCTCTTAGGCTTCGTATAATGATCTCTACCTCCGGAAATGATAGCCTCCTCTTGGGCTTCATACAAGGACCCGTCGGCTTCTTAGAAGTTTCCAGCTTCCTATTGGGCTTCGTACAAATTGTCCCGACAACCTCCTAAAGGTATTGGAACAGAACCTAGTCATCTTCATAGAACGGTCCTTTCAAAGAGTCTACTACTATTTCTCAAAGCATAGTACAAAAGATGAAACTCTAGACACGGACAGTCTAATATCCTTGAGTCTCAAAGACATTCTCAAGTGACCCCTTCGTTAAATAGGAAGGAAATCCGTAGACTCGGACAGTCTTAATACCCTTTGGATTTCCCGCTTCCTTAAAGAACAGGAAATAACCTTGATCCTCGAATCAAATACTTGAGTACAGTGTTACTTGTAATACCCCAAAATTTGCTCTCCCTTTTTGTCATCATAGCATGGCATTATCATTTATCATATCATATCCACCTCATTAACATTACATTGCATTTAACATAGAAAAATGAAGCATGGCATCCTTCTTACCATCAGGGCATGTGATCAGGTGGAAGGTTGATAATCAAGGAATCATTCAAAGCACAAAAAGGTCAATCAAGTTGGCTCTAGGCAAGCCAAGAGGTCTCTCATGTCTCATACTATCTCAATTGATCTTCCAAAACCTCAAGGAAGTGAGATTCAATGGGAGATTGAAGCATTACATCTTTCACTATGCAAGAGATTCAAAAACTGAAGGAAAACCCTCAAAAGAGATAGCTCATTGATCCAAAATCATCCTCAAATGGTATATCTCATCATCCTTTAAGAAGATACACAACATACTCTGAGGAATTTGAAATTGGAGACTGCACTTTTACCTCCTAACCAGAGGGGGCCAAAATTAGGGTTTCCATTTAAATCAGGGAATCTTTGCTTTTTTGGGCAAGATTTGATGTCATGGTTTCCTATATGTCCCTAGGTATATGGATGTGGAAGATTGCATCTCAATTGGTTTTAGAAGTGATTCAATTGGAAGAAAGATAAAAAATCAAGGAATTTGGGGCCAAGTCAAATAATCAGAGGAAAAAGTCAACCCTTGACTTTTTAAGGCCAAATTCATGAAATTCATGTTACATATGTCCAATGTACAAAATTTGATCAAGAAACTCCAAAGGAATCATGAAAAAATCAAGATGTGGAAAGTTGCCATTTTTGGATGAAGAAGGGTTACTAAAAATAGCAAGTTTTGGCCATTTTGCATCAGAATTTGAACCAAGGCCATTCAAATTTGGAGTACCAAATGAAAATTCCACTCTGCCTCAATGAAAGGCCTTGCTTTAAGCTTCAAATCCATGTGTGGAACATCTCCATTGGATAAAAAATGAGGGAGATATGATTGATCAAAGTTTGAGCAAAGTAGGTTCAAAACTAGGTCATGACCAAGATTTTCAGGGCACGCGCGCAGTCATTTTCACAAACACATGGTGGGCCAAATGTATTGATCAATTACTCATGGTTAGAGGCCTCAAATGAAAAATCTTTCAACATGAAAGTTGTTCCTCTATGTGAGATCTTCAAAAGTGGTGTTTATGATTTTTTCATTTGATCAAAGGTTGAGAAGTTATGATGGGTCCAATTTACTATGATCATGCTGAAAACCTAAGTGCCATGTTGCTTTGTCAAACGACCATGTGCCACGCCCTTATATCAGTTCCAAATTTGTGTGTTCCAATCCTTTTTTCAACCTATTCCAAGCCTCAATTCAATTCATTTCTCATACCAAAGTTGTTCTATTATGATTCTTCTTTCCAATGACCTCAAAAACACATCAAACCACCCATTGGGTAGAGACAAAATCATCACCAAAACCACCATATCTCCATTGTTCCAAACTGCCATAAAAAACCAGAAAAAACAAATGTTGTTGATGTTGTTATTACCAAGCTTGCACGTGCATTACTCATACCATTCATCCATTGCCCTTTTAAACCAAACACTTTTCATGAACACCACATCACGTGCCTCACTATACATGGAAATGGAAGGAGAAAGCTTGTAGAACAAGTTTATGTTGTTGCAGCATATATGAGTTTTCTTTATTCAATTAATCTCCACCATAACACTCTAAACATCCACCTCACCTTAGCACAGCCATTGATAACTCGTCCCCTAACTAACTTGACTCAGTTAGTTAGGATGGACTCAGTTAACCACCTTGACTCACCCTAACTCAACTCATTAAACTGTGGTAAGCTCACACTATAAAAGAAAATCACACACTCCATTTTCATTTTTCAGTTTTGACAACCACATTTCTCTCCAAGAACACCTCAAACTCTCTCTACTTTCTCTCTGATTCCACACGATTTCAACACTCTTCTTCCACTTTTCATCTGCATTATCATTGTTTGGCATTGTTGGATCAGGAGCACACTGAATCTTCATCATTCTCCCAGTGAAGCTTCATCAACATTTTGCAATTTTCTCTCTGCTCTCAAGATATTAAGCTCAAACAGCATTTATTTTGCTTAGTTTGTGAAGCTCCAAGGAAGAAGAAGAAGATAGGATCTCTGGTATTCTGGTAGATCCAAAGTTCATCATATTTCAGGTTCCCTTCCTCAACTTTGTTTTAGTGAATCTAGCTTGTTTTCGTGGTGTTTGTGGCCTAGTAGAGGTCGTGTGCGTCCTGGCTAGTTGATAGGCTTCTTAGAGGCATAGTTCTATACCTAGGGCTTAATTTGATTGACTCTGTTCTTGCTGTGCGTATGTGTTTGGTGATTTTCATTAGCATATTCATAATGTACGTGAGCTTAGCTTTCAATTGATGTATGCATTGTGATATTCTGGAAAATTGGAGGTTGCAGACGGTGGTAGTTCGCCGGAGAAGGTGACCGGAGGTCCCTCTCCGGCCGGTGTTCTTGTGGTAGGGTTTTGTTCTCAGTTTGAATGTGGACCATTGGATGTTCACCATCGTGCGGCTTATGTGATGACAGCACATTAAAATTCATGTGCATGTCACGTGTGATTTTCTGAAATTTTTTTAAACACTGTGTGGTATGGTACATGGTAGTGTGTATGGACATTCAAGTGTGTGCGTTAATCTTGATTACCTTGACCTAGATTTGACCTTGACCTGATCTGATGGTGGTGATTGGTTTGACTTAGTTTGACTGATAATGCATGGTAGTTAGTGTGTGCTACGCGTAACTGGACCTAAGCCAGATTGATATCCACACCCCATGTTTTCAAGGCCCAATGATTTTGAACTGTTAATTTGCTATGCATGCACCCCCTTCTTTAGTTCCATTTCATTTTATTTCTCATTTTTGCTACACGTTTCATAATTATTTTTTAAAAATACCAAAACATATTGGAAAATTCTACAAAAATTCATGTGTATTCTTAAAACATTTAGGAAATTTTTCATGATTTTATTTTCTGATTTTATGACCTTTTTGCCCCTGTTCCATAATTTTCTTTGAATTTCCACTTAGATGCATTCTAAGCATGATACATGAATTTGTTTAATTTTGTTCTTGCTCATTACCAACTATTTTGACATGATTCTTTTTGCATTGATTCACTAATACATTGAAGCATGTTATATGATTTTTGTTTGATTTTTTAGGTCACTTTATCATATGTCTTGATGCCTATATTTGCTCCACTTTGCATGATGTTTCAATTTGACCTAATTGCTTTGTTTGAAGTCATTTTGCTCTGAATTTTTACATGCTATCTTGATGTATGATGCATCTCTGACCTAGGCATTCCAATGATATGCTAGTATAATTTTCATGAATCCATTTGGTCTTTGTTTGATGCATCACATTGGATGTATAATCCATGGCATGTCATTACAACTTTAGTGCATGTTTACATGAATTCTTTTGTGCACATTTGTATGAGCATTTGCATATGTTATGAGCCATTCATATGATATTATAGGTCTTTGACACACATTATAGGTCATCTTTACATGTTCATTTCAATTTGAACTTTGTGCATCATTAACATGTATTGTTTGCCCTTTCTTTTTGAACTTTCATTTCAATTCTTCTTATATTACTTCTTGAATGTCTTGAAGTTACCTCATAAATACTTTTGAGATGTTTATAAACCATTTTCCATTTAGTTTCAATTCTGGTTGTTGATTTACATGTTCCATTTATGCATGTCCTCTTCATTTCTTTCCATCTTTCATCTACCCTTTCTTCTTGTAACATGTTTAAATGCTAATGGATGATGTTTGTTGCCTATTCACTTGCACTTGTATGATGATATTCATTTGTTGACCATATGATGCCCATTCTGGTTGTGGTTCTAGGATTTGTTTTCTCATTTAATTCTTTTGAGTTTTATGATGCATTACATGTTCTTTTACTTCTTATACTTCTTATACATGTTTACTAACCATGTAGGGGCTTTGGTAAGTTTCAATTGAGTGTGGATAAGGAATCCACATTCAACTTCTATCCTTTCTCTTTTACAATTCCATTTTGTGTTTTGTTAAGCACTTATGTGCTTTCTTTTAATAACTCATCACTTTCCCTTTGTGAATTACAATTCATCTTCTACTTTAGAAGTGAATTGTTTAATTCATTCTTTCTTTAGACTTTAGGTTGAAACCTCACAAACTTTAGGATCACTCCCTTAACTAATCAATTAGGATTGAGTCTTAGTCCATATAGATTTTACTTTTACCTTCTCTTGAGTCTTTCATCTTCTCATCTCAAAGAAAATTCAAAACATATAATAAAGGTAGGCATTTATTGCATTTAGGCCTTTCATATAAAGAAAAGATTATAAGGGGTCTTCTCTTGTAATCTTAGAATGTGTAGCATATAGCCCATCTTGGGTCAATGTGTTAAACATTTGATCTTGTATGAGGGACTTAAATGCAATACTTGTTGAAGGTGCAAATAATAAAAAACACTTCTTCACTTCATAATCAATAAAACACTTAATAAACACAAGTATGCTAGTGTGTTTGAACCTTGATAATTGGAACTAAGTGTGAGGGTCTTCTTCACCCTTAGTGTGCTTTCTTACCCATTCCATCTTGGAATGTGAGAAGGTACACATTCCAATGACTAAGATCCAGATACACTGTCGTATGCAAACAAATCCAAAACACTTCCTTCTAAAAGACAAAAAACAAACAATAACGTCTTTCCTTCGGGAATTCTTTTCTCACCTCATTCACTCTCAACGTATGAACGTGCTCCTACTCGTTCTCTTGCAAGATGGTAACGCACTCGGACCAGCGAGCCTGCAACACCTGAGCTAGAACGTCAGCCGTTCTCTAAAAAACACAAACAATTCATCCCTAGTGAGGGGAACTACGTCGCTCTGATTCTCATGCTCCCGATGAGATACGTAGGCAGTGGGGTAGGGCCCATGCGAGCACCTCTTTTATTTTCCCTACATTTGTTTCCCGTTCCTTTTCTTTTCTTTCTCCTTTCTTTCTTTCAGTTCCTTTTCCAGTATCCTTTCTTTACACCCTTTGATCGAAACAGCAAGCGTGGATCCCATCGGGTACGATGGACGCGAGGGGGTGCTAATACCTTCCCCGCGCGTAACCGACTCCCGAACCCAGTTCTCTTGGTCGTAAGACCATGCTTTTCCTTTATCTCAGGTTTACGCGGTGTTTCCTTTCCCTCTCTTGGGATAAATACACATTGCTGGCGACTCTGTTTCGGTGCCACTTTCGCGTTTGTACTAGGATGAAAATCCCGGGAGCGACAACTGGCGACTCTGCTGGGGATTCCCGAGGATCTCTGGTTTCCTTAGCGAGTCAATCCTAGCGCTTGTCTGCTTTTCTTTCATTGGGTGTTTAATGTTGTGCTATATGTTGTTGTTTATTTATTAAACTGTATTTACCGCATTTTAGCATTACATATCATATATTATATTGTGTTGCACTGTTTTGTCTGTTTGGCGGGATGGGTGTTCTGAGAGATAAGCCCACTACCAAGGCTTGAGTACATACATAGGTATTAGAGTGGATAGTCATGACGCTTGCGTGGTGGTGACCACGTATTGTTGTTCATGAGACCCACAACCAGACGAGGTTCTATCAGGAGCTTTCTGCTACTGCATGTTATGCAGGCCAGTGGTTATTCTCTTGAGGAACTGTCGACTCTGGTGACCATTCCCGAGGACTCAGTTGCGGCACTCCTCCCGAGTTGTGACAGTGGCAGACCACATTCCGTGGCAAACCCATTGCACATTCTCGATCCGAGGACCCAATGCTGGGAACTTGCTATAGGACATCCCTTTTTGAAAGAGAATCAGCGGAGGCACTCCTCGATTGGCGGTAGTACTGTACCCTGAGGGATGAATGTACTATTGCTTCTCGACCTCAGTGCCAGAAGCTGAGGACCTTTCGTTTTGGAGAATCAGTTGAGGCCTCCTCGATTGATGATGATGCCAAACCAGAAATGGTGAACGTATCATCATTTCTCGACCTGAGAGCCCGGGATACTGAACATCCTAGTGCCCACATGTGAGAAGGGCGGGTTGTTTACAGGTTTGCAGGTAACCATGACCTCCTACATACCCGGTTTTCTATCATCATTGCACAAAAAGGAAGTTTCATCCTATTGAATTCAGATGGTTCTTATCTATGGTTCTATATTAGTCTCAGAGCTACACTGACACCGTTCACAGTTCAGCACAGACACCTGATTACCTGATCACATTGCCCTTTGCATTGCATTATCATATTTTAACATACATGTTTATTCATTTCCAGGTGCATATATTACCCTTGATTCCAGTCATCAGGTCCCTGCAAAGATGAACACTAAAGAGAGGAAGAATATCATCAGCTATAAGTTCCTTACGCCAACTTTAGGCCCTATTATTATGCTGAAGGGAATGGCGAGTCCTGCAGTACGAGAAGCTTTTGAAGAGAAATATGGGTGGATTTTATCTATGGTCCGTAATGTCAGTGATTATGAAGCCAGAGGTCTCCATACGTTGATGCAGTTCTATGATCCGCCTCTGAGATGTTTTGTATTTCCAGACTATGTGTTGGTTCCTACCTTGGAGGAGTATTCCAACATGTTGGGGATTGCTATCAAGGAGGAGCCCCCTTTCTTTGGATCGGTGGGGGATCTTGACTTTGGGAAGTTGGCTGGTGCTCTTTATTTGAGCAAATCAGAGTTAAGTGACAATGTCTCCAACAAAGGAAAGACTCGTGGTTACAAGCTGGAATATCTGATTAAGAAGGCCCAGGAAGCAGCTAAAGGCGAGAATTGGCTTGTTTTTAATGCTTTGCTAGCCCTTTGTATATACGGCATAGTGTTGTTTCCCAACGAGCCGGATTTTATTGATACAGACGCTATACGAATATTCATGATGAAGAACCCGGTGCCAACGCTACTGGGAGATCTTCACTACTCATTGTACAACCGAAATGAAAAGAAAAGAGGAGGGATAATTCGTTGTTGTGCACCCTTGTTCTATAAGTGGTTTGCGGGCCGTTTACCACAATCAGGGGCTTTTGTGGATTCCAAAGATTCTCTAGAGTGGAAACAGCGTTTAATGGGATTGGTGGCCAAGGACATCGTATGGGTAGATCATGGGCTGATTGGTAAGAATATTATACACAGCTGTGGTGAGTTCCCTAACGTTCCACTGATAGGAAGAATGGGTGGGATTAACTACAATCCTTCTTTGGCCATTCGACAATTTGGGTATGCCCTGACAGGTCCGCCTATTAAGAGAGATGTGGAGGAGTCCCTCTATTTTCATACATCAGAAGGATGGGAAGCAGCACAGAAAGCTTCTGAAAGCTGGGGTAGCATACTGAAAAAGGGGAAAGTTACTCTAGGAAAGCCTAACAACCGGGTTTATCCAGCATATGAAGAGTGGGTGAAGAAAAGAGTTGAAGATTTTCTCTTGCCTTTTGGTAAGGCACCCCTTTTGTATCCGGAAAATGAGAAAGCAAGAAGCGCTGCTACTGTGGAAGAAGTTGACAAGTTGCAAGCCTTGGTGAAAAAGCTCCAAGGAGAGAATTCCGAGTTGAGTAGCCGTCTTCAGAATGCTCTACATGCCAACAAAGAGCTGGAGCGGAAAGCCCAAGATGCTGAACAAATCCTAACTGCAAAAGAAAAAGACTTTGCTGGAAGAGCCCAACATTTCCGGAAGATTAGTAAAGGTGCTGATGATGCTACTCAAGCCCACAAGCAAACCAAACAGGCGTTAGCACAGACCAAAGAAAAGTTAACAAAGTTTCAGCACGCTTGGGACGAAGTTAGGATAGAGAATGCTGAATTACAGGAACAGTTGCAGATTAAGGACGAAGAGCTTGAAAAGGCGCATGAGCAGAGGAGAAAGTATCGGGAAAGCCTCGGTAAGAGTCAAGAACAGCTAGAAGAAGCTAGAGGTGAGCTGAGGAATACCAAGAAAGAGCTTGAAGAAGTCATGATAGAAAGGGAGATACTCAAGACGCAAGCCGGCATAAAGAGACACAAAGGAGTGTGTGATGACGAGGCTCTGATGTTGCACATGGGTTCTTTAACTGAAGCTCTTGAGAAAAGGGATGTCTTGATCAAAGAAATGATTGAAAAGCCGAATCACCAGCGTACCCGTATACTTTTTGAGGAGATCAAATACTCAAGTGATAAGCTGAAGGGTGTGGAATTGTCAGACTGATGTTCTTTTCCTTATATTTTGTTATTAATGGTTACCATCAGGCTTGTTGATGGATCCATTTTTCCTTGTATTGCATTTGCGGATGAGCCTTTCTTAAATGTACTGGAATACTTTGTTGAATGAGTATGAGCAGTTTTATTCAGAATTATTCCTTATCAGATAGCTGCACACAAGCACATGACCACGACACGTCTCTTTATATCACAATTTCTGGTCTTCAGATTTCTGTGGTGGGATTGGAATCAGGGTATAAAGCACCTCGGAAATGACAAACATGGCATTGCATGGCATTGCATATCATTTTGCATTTTTTGTTACTTGCTTTTCAGGTACTCGTTGCGGGGTCTCTAACCTTTATTTGGTTTCAGGCAGTATAGCGGAGAGTCATATTCACCGATATTCGACGCGAAGGAATCAAGTAAGAATCATGGATCAAGTGCAAAGTGATTTGGCGGAAATGAGGGCGCGTATGGACCAGTTCATGACCCTCATGACTGGCATGGCGCAAAATCAGGAGAGACTGAGGCTTCTGGTAGAGCGTCCCGACAATGGGCCCGAAGGTGATCATCATGACAATTCACAGGGACATGGCATTCCTCCTCCCGGTGGCAACCCTCCTCCTGGTGGTAACAATCGGGGTAATGGAAATGGTAGGCAGGCTGGTGTTACTCTTGAAGATACTCTGGAAGACCAATTTACTCTGCTGGATGCTGATGTGGGTAATCACGGTGATCGAAGGTACGATGAGTTAGCAGAGAAGATCAGGGCCATAGAATGCAAGAATTCTATGGGTATTGATGTTACCAGCTTGGGGCTGGTCTCAGGAGTCAGAATTCCCCCTAAATTCAAACCTCCCACTTTTGATAAGTATCACGGCAATGCGTGTCCCCAAACGCATCTTCAAGCTTACTTTGGGAAGATTTCAGCCCATACGGATGACGAGAAGCTATGGATGCACTATTTTCAGGACAGCCTGGCGGGGGCGTCTTTGACCTGGTACATGAAGTTGAGTAGAGCTGCTGTGAAGAATTGGAAAGATCTGGCAGAAGCATTCCTGAAGCAATACCAATATAATATTGACATGGCGCCCAACCGCACCCAATTGCAGGGATTGTCACAAAATGCCAAGGAGAGTTTCAAAGAATATGCACAGAGGTGGAGGGAAATGGCTGCCCAGGTTCAACCTCCCTTGTCAGACAGAGAAATGGCAGATATGTTCATGGGCACCTTGCAAGGGGCCTATCTGGATAGATTAGCTGCTTGTCCGTCAACTGGATTTGCTGATATTGTGATTGCGAGAGAAAGAATAGAAAGTCTGTTAAAGCTTGGAAAGATCCAGGATGTGAGTGGGGCTGGCTCTTCGGGGACGAAGAAACCGTTCGCTAGTAACCAGAAAAGAAGAGAAGGTGATACGAATGCTGTGTTTAGAGGACGAGGCAGAGGGCGTTCTCGAGCTTATTATCAGGTAGATGCTGTGACAATCCCCACACCGTCTGTTCAGAAACAACAACCCCAACAACAAGTTCAACAGCAACAACCTTTTTTCCAGCAAAGGTCTAGACAGAGGGATCGTAAGATGGATCCTATCCCTATGACTTATGCCGCGCTGTTGCCTCGGCTACTCGAGTTAAAGTTGGTAGAACTCCGTACTATGAAAGCTCCGGTTGCTGGAAACCTGCCACCTAACTTCGATGCTAATGCTCGTTGTGAGTTCCACTCAGGTGCTCAGGGGCACTCCATTGAAAAATGCTGGGCTTTCCATCATAAAGTACAAGATTTGATTGATGCTAAAGCCATCAATTTCTCTCCCGCTCCTAATATTACTCAGCATCCCATGCCTGATCATAGTGCAGCAAATGTGTACGCTATTGAAGATGGGAGGAGATTGAATTTGGTGTTAGACGTTCATCAAGTGAAAACTTCTTTGTTGGTTGTAAAAGATCGTTTATTGAAGGGACAGGTGTTCCCGGGCTGTAATCAAGATTGCTCTGAGTGTATGAATCAGGAGAACGGCTGTGATAAGTTGAAGATGGGTTTACAGAATCTGATCGATGAAGGATGTCTACAGTTCGACAGAGTTGTGAAAGACACTGATGAGATATCAACCGTGACCATCTATTACACTCCCGCTGAGATTCAAATGCCGGTCAATACAGTTCCCGTGGCGAGTGTTGCGCCCGAAAGGCCCAGTCCTGTCACTATCACGGTGCCAGGACCAATTCCGTTCACGTCTACGAAGGCTATCCCATGGTACTATGGGGCAGATGTATATTACGAAGGTAAAAAACAGGAAGTTGAGTCATCAGTCAGCCCAAATATTGATAATGTAGGGGGTGTAGGGGGCTTTACAAGGAGTGGAAGGTTGTTCGCTCCCCAAACCTTGAGAAGTGATGAAGAGGCAGAAGCTGCAGCAAAGGCTAAGGGTAAACAGGTGGTTGAAAGTGCGCCTACACCTGAAGCAGAGACAAAGATTACTTTTGATAAGGAAATGGAAGAATTTATGAAGATAATCAAGAAAAGCGATTATAAGATTGTGGACCAACTGAATCAGACCCCTTCAAAGATTTCAATCTTGGCACTATTGATGTGCTCTGATGCGCACCGGCAGGCGTTGTTGAAAGTATTGAAGAGTGCATATGTGCCACAAGAAATTACTGTTAATCAGCTCGAGGGCGTAATCTCCAATGTTAATGTTAGCCATGGCTTGGGCTTTACAAGTAGAGATTTGACTGTTGAAGGAAGAAACCATAATAAGGCTTTGCATATCACGATGGAGTGTAAGGGCGCAGTGTTATCTCATGTACTGGTAGACACTGGTTCATCACTTAATGTCTTGCCCAAGAAGGCATTGATGAAGCTGGAAGTTGATGGTTTGATCTTAAGGCCTAGTGAATTGGTGGTCAGAGCATTCGATGGGACCAGACGATCTGTGTTTGGTGAGGTGGAATTGCCCGTACAAATTGGACCACAGGTATTCAAATCCACGTTCCATGTAATGGACATACAACCTGCATATAGCTGCCTATTGGGACGCCCTTGGATTCACGGAGCCGGGGCTGTTACTTCTACTCTACACCAAAAGTTGAAGTATGAATTTGAAGGGCAGGTTGTGACGGTGTGCGGGGAAGAAGACATCTTTGTGAGTCACTTGTCCACGTTCAAGTACATTGAAATGGATGGGGAAATTCATGAGATGTTGTGCCAATCATTTGAAGCAGTCAATATTGACGATGCACCTGAGTCTTCTTCTGTACCAGTTGGGGCTGGTACCTCCATTTCATCTTACAAACAAGCTGTCGAAGTCGTCAGGGCAGGCAACGCCCAAGGTTGGGGCAGGTTGATAGAGACCCCAATGAAGGAAGACAAATTTGGTATTGGTTATCATCCCTCTACAACTTCAGATGCGGGGAGCAGGGGACCCATTACTTTCAATAGTGGGGGAATTATCTACACGGACCAGTCTTGTGCAGCCACAGAGGATAGTGTTGACAGTGATTGTGACCTGGACAACTGGGTACGCCCTCATGTTCCGGGACAACAAGTGCAGAACTGGTTCGTTGAAGAAGTCATCCGGGTTACTCTTCAGATAGAGTAATTTTTCTTTGTTTTTTCTAACCATAATGCATGTCAAAATCTTGCGCTCTGCCCAAGGCGTATAGATTCATTTGTAGGGCCACCATGGTTGCATTTGCAATGTTTAATCATTAATAAAGGACGTTTTGCAATCAAATTTTGTTCTCTGTCTTTCAGTTTTTATTTTTGCACAAAAAATGGCAGTGTTTCATTTTCTTTTGTTTTGCTTAAAAATAAATTCTAAAATAAGGCATGAACCCATTCATGCAGACTTGATCCTCCGGATACCACTGATAACGATTTTGATATGGCCATGTATGACTTTGACAATCCGATTTATCAAGCCGAAGAAGGGGATGAGAAAGATTGTGAACTTTCTGAAGAACTGGCCAGATTGTTGAAACAAGAGGAAAGGGTCATCCAGCCTCATCAGGAGACTGTAGAAATCATCAATATTGGTACCAAGGACGCCAAGAAAGAGATCAGGATTGGTGCCAGCTTGCAAGCAGATGTGAAGCAAACTTTGACGGAAATGTTGCGCGAGTATGTTGACATCTTCGCCTGGTCGTATCAAGACATGCCGGGGTTGGATGCGGATATTGTCGTGCACAGGCTACCATTGAGAGAAGAATGTCCGCCAGTCAAGCAGAAACTTCGTCGGACTCACCCCGACATGGCTTTAAAGATTAAGGAGGAAGTCCAGAAGCAGTGGGATGCTGGGTTTCTTGCTGTGACAAAGTATCCTCCGTGGGTAGCCAACATCGTGCCAGTACCGAAGAAGGATGGAAAAGTGAGAATGTGTGTGGATTATCGAGATCTTAATAAAGCTAGCCCGAAAGATGATTTTCCACTACCTCATATTGATGTGCTGGTCGATAATACAGCTCAGTTTTCAGTGTTCTCATTTATGGACGGTTTCTCCGGGTACAACCAGATCAAGATGGCACCTGAAGACATGGAGAAGACCACGTTCATTACTCCGTGGGGTACATATTGTTATAAAGTAATGCCTTTTGGGTTGAAAAACGCAGGGGCAACGTACCAGCGGGCGATGGTGACATTGTTTCATGACTTGATTCATAAGGAGATCGAATGTTATGTAGATGATATGATTGCCAAGTCGAGAACAGAAGAGGAACATCTGGTTAACCTGAAAAAGCTGTTTGAAAGGTTGAGAAAGTTTCGTCTGAGATTAAACCCAAACAAGTGCACGTTTGGGGTGCGTTCTGGAAAGTTACTGGGTTTCATTGTGAGCGAAAGAGGAATCGAGGTTGATCCTGCCAAGGTGAAAGCAATACAAGAAATGCCTGAACCGAGAACAGAAAAAGAGGTTCGTGGTTTCTTGGGTAGATTGAACTACATTGCAAGGTTCATATCTCACCTAACAGCCACGTGTGAGCCAATATTTAAATTGTTAAGGAAAGATCAAACGGTCAGGTGGAATGACGATTGCCAATTGGCATTCGATAAGATAAAAGAATACTTGCAGGAACCTCCGATTCTAATACCTCCAGTTGAAGGGAGACCGCTGATAATGTATCTGAGAGTGCTTGAAGGTGCCATGGGTTGTGTTCTCGTTCAACATGACGAGACAGGTAGGAAGGAGCATGCTATTTACTACCTGAGCAAAAAGTTCAATGATTGTGAGTCCCGATACTCAATGCTTGAAAAGACATGTTGTGCGCTTGCATGGGCCGCTAAGCGATTGAGGCAATATATGGTTAGGCACACGACCTTGTTGATTTCAAAAATGGATCCTATCAAGTATATTTTCGAGAAACCAGCATTGACAGGCAGAGTTGCACGGTGGCAAATGGTCTTGACAGAGTATGACATTCAGTACACTTCACAAAAAGCCATCAAAGGAAGTATCTTGTCTGACTATCTTGCGCAACAGCCGATTGATGATTACCAACCCATGAAATTTGACTTCCCTGATGAGGACATCATGTTTCTCAAAGCTAAAGACTGTGAGGAACCACTTCCGGAGGAGGGGCCAGACCCTGAATCCAAATGGAGTCTGATGTTTGATGGGGCTGTCAATATGAATGGGTGCGGAGTTGGAGCAGTTCTTATCACGCCGGAAGGTGTTCATATGCCTTTCACTGCACGAATAACTTTCGGGTGCACCAACAATGAAGCAGAGTACGAAGCTTGTATAATGGGGATCGAGGAGGCGATTAATCTACGGATTAAGACCCTTGATATATTTGGTGATTCAGCCTTGGTAATCAATCAAGTGAAAGGGAGTTGGTACACGCACCAAGCAAATCTAGTGCCGTATAGAGATTATACGAGGAGATTGCTGACATTTTTCACAACAGTGAAACTGTACCACATTCCTCGAGATGAGAATAGGTTCGCTGATGCCTTGGCCACTTTGTCTTCCATGATCAAAGTGCAAGGATGGAACCATGTACCTAAGATTGAGGTATCCCGCCTTGACAGACCAGCATTTGTGTTTACGGTCGATGCAACGTCTGATGACAAGCCATGGTTTCATGACATTAAGTGTTTCTTGAAAAGTCAAGAGTACCCGTCCGGGGCATCGTCCAAAGACAGGAAGACGTTGAGAAGGTTAGCTGGTAGTTTCTTCCTGAATAAAGATGGTGTGCTGTATAAAAGAAATTTTGACACGGTCCTGCTTAGATGTGTGGATAGACATGAAGCAGACTTGTTGATGATTGAAGTGCACGAAGGCTCTTTCGGTACCCATGCCGGAGGGCAGGCAATGGCTAAAAAGTTGTTAAGGTCGGGATATTATTGGTTGACTATGGAGTCAGATTGTTGCAAATATGCCCGCAAATGCCATAAATGCCAGATCTATGCAGACAAGGTGCATGTGCCTCCAAATCCGTTGAGTATCATGTCGTCGCCTTGGCCGTTTGCCATGTGGGGCATTGATATGATCGGAAAGATTGAGCCTACAGCTTCCAATGGTCATCGTTTCATCTTGGTGGCAATTGATTACTTCACCAAATGGGTTGAAGCCGCATCCTATGCCAATGTTACAAAACAAGTGGTCGCTCGTTTCTTAAAACGGGATATCATTTGCCGATATGGAGTTCCCGAAAGAATCATTACTGATAATGGTTCTAATTTGAACAATAAGATGATGGCTGAGTTATGCCGGGACTTCAAAATCGAACATCACAATTCTTCTCCGTACCGCCCAAAGATGAATGGCGCGGTCGAAGCGGCCAACAAAAATATCAAGAAGATTGTGCAGAAGATGGTTGTCACGTACAAAGATTGGCATGAGATGTTACCATTTGCTTTGCATGGGTATCGAACGTCGGTACGCACGTCCACTGGGGCAACCCCATTCTCACTTGTATATGGTATGGAGGCAGTGCTACCGGTTGAAGTAGAGATTCCGTCCCTCAGAGTCATGATGGATGTTAAGCTAGATGAAGCTGAATGGGTACGAGCCAGATTTGATCAGTTGAGCCTTATTGAGGAAAAGCGATTGGCGGCTGTATGTCATGGGCAACTATACCAGCGCAGAATGAAGCAGGCATTTGACCAAAAGGTGCGTCCTCGGGTTTATAAAGTCGGAGATGTGGTACTCAAAAGGATCCTTCCTCCCAATACAGATCACAGGGGCAAATGGACTCCTAATTATGAAGGTCCATTCGTGGTTAAAAAGGTCTTTTCGGGCGGAGCTTTATTGCTTACAACCATGGATGGCGAAGACTTTTCATCCCCTGTTAACTCGGACGTAGTCAAAAAATACTTCGCATGAATAGACCCGCTGGATAATAAAAATAAACAAATCCAGGCAAAAAAGGGCATCCCGGCGAACCAAAAACAGAATAAGGTTCGGGCAAAAATTAGGGATATAATTGAAAAAAATTGTACACCCGGTAAGTTGAAAACCCGAAAGGGCAACTTAGGCAAAAAGGGGTATCCTGGTGGATCGAAAACCTGAAAGGGCGGTCCACACAAAAGAGGGATTTAAGCGAATGACTACAGTCTGAGTTATCTGTACCCATTACCGTTTGAACAACTGACGTTCTGAAGAATAGGAATCGGTCTGATCATTCCTCAGAAGGCAAGGTCGGGGAGTTTTGAAGATATACAGGTCATAACAGAATGGAAACTCAGTGGAATTCCGTTTTCACATTGCCATTAGGATAGTTTCTTTTCTCAATTTTCAGCGATCACCTCTTTCCAGGGATTGCTTCCAGATGTAATTGCCTATTCTGGGCTCTCAGTCAATAAATTGAATTTCAATAAAAAGCTTTCTATTTTTGTTTTATTGCTTTGTTTGCAAAAACGTCCTAATTGTTGATAAAACATTGCATTTGAAAACATGGCAGCCTTGCAATAACATGCGCAGAAAAAATATTTGAAATTACTTCGAATGTTGAATACTCCCGGATGGTGGATTCTAGCCACGCAATATTCGGGGCATGTGGGCATATTCTTTTGTTGCAGGTAGCAGGTGCAGATGATTTTAAGCACAAGACCAGCAATAAATCACCCCACGCAAAAAACTGGGGCAATTATGGGTAAGGAGATCGGCGTTCATCGTTCGGTCGACGATTGTTCATAACGGGTCGATATCAGTGAATTAAGTTCAACTGGGTACCGTTGCATCTTATTAAGTCGATTCTCTTATTCAGTCCTTCCAACAGCTACAAGCTTTTCTATGTCGATAACGGTCACAGGTTCCCCAAAAGAGTGGTCTCGTCGACACCGAAACTGATGGTCATTATCCCCAGCGAAGTCACAAGAGTTTGAAGAGGCTAGATCTTCTGTAAAATCCTCTTATGACATCCTCTGCGGGGACGAATTGTTGTGTTGTCCAAGCATGGGGCATGATTGTTTCCCCCAGCATGAAGTGTTGGTCACCCCCAGTAGAGTTTGAGGACAGTTGGTCTTCTGTAAAATCCTCTCAAAAGGCATTCCCCAGCACGAGACGTTTTAAAGCAGTTTCCTCCAGCAGAGTTTGCTATAAACTCGTCATCCCCAACGGAATTGTCTAAGGGAAAGCTCGCCTAACATGGTGCATTGTAGTACTTATCCTAAGCTCGACAGTCACATTCTTCAGCAGACTACTGTGGATTTGCTTTGGGTTTCCCCAACAGATCTCTAAGGACTCTTTATAGCAAGTTGCAGTGGAATGTTCTAACCAGGATTTGCATATCCCTGGCAGAGTAGCCCTGATACCCAGCAAGATCGTATCTCTGGTCATGGTATCCCCACAGAGGTCAGCATCGAATCTTGTCAGCAACTTCCAGCTGAGTTGTTGTTCTCTCCGCAGAGGTTTATCAGATCGACAGAATCTATTCCTCAACAAGGATGGTACAGCCTTTCCCCAGCCGGGTCAGAAGGTTGATAATCCCTATAAAGGATCTTGGGTTGAATAAATCCCCAAGCAGAGTTTTAATGGCTCATTTCCCCAGCAGGACGTCATTTAAAAATTCTCATCCCCAGCGGAATCGCTGTGACCAGAATTCGTTCCCCCAAACAGATGGAATAATTCCTGGCAGAGTCGTCATTCCCTCATATCTTAAAGTCCAATTTATTTTTGGCAAGCTTGACAATTCGAAGCAGACGGATTGTTCATCCATTCGCCAGCAGAGATATTATCCTTTTAGGAGTCTCCGAGATTAAATCATTGATTGTGGTTCCTTAGCAGAGTCGGCAGAGATGTCTGGCGCAGAGGCAGAGAGTAATTCGATTTTAAAATTCTAAAAGTCCAACAGTGGATTGGCAAAAGTCCGTCTTCGGGTGGCAAAAGTCCAACAGTGGATTGGCAAAAGTCCGTCTTCGGGTGGCAAAAGTCCAACAGTGGATTGGCAAAAGTCCGTCTTCGGGTGGCAAAAGTCCAACAGTGGATTGGCAAAAGTCCGTCTTCGGGTGGCAAAAGTCCAACAGTGGATTGGCAAAAGTCCGTCTTCGGGTGGCAAAAGTCCAACAGTGGATTGGCGAAAGGTCCATCTAAGGGTGGCATATTCTAAAAGTCCAACAGTGGATTGGCAAAAGTCCGTCTTCGGGTGGCAAAAGTCCAACAGTGGATTGGCGAAAGGTCCATCTAAGGGTGGCATATTCTAAAAGTCCAACAGTGGATTGGCAAAAGTCCGTCTTCGGGTGGCAAAAGTCCAACAGTGGATTGGCAAAAGTCCGTCTTCGGGTGGCAAAAGTCCAACAGTGGATTGGCGAAAGGTCCATCTAAGGGTGGCATATTCTAAAAGTCCAACAGTGGATTGGCAAAAGTCCGTCTTCGGGTGGCAAAAGTCCAACAGTGGATTGGCAGAAGTCCATCTTCGGGTGGCACGAAGCTGCAAAGTCCACCAGTAGTGTGGCAGGCCAGTAGTCGTCTGGAATTGCATAAAAGACATTATCAAAGTCCACCAGTAGTGTGGCAGGCCAGTAGTCGTCTGGAATTGCATAAAAGACATTATTAAAGTCCACCATCAGCGTGGCAAGCCAGTAGTCGTCTGGCATCGTTCAAAAGACAGATCTCTCCGACGTTTCATCGAGGATTCAATCCAGCAGTCTCGTTGGGTTTATATCCCTTTTCTTCTTCATCCAGAGCAAATTTTTGGTTATATTTGGTATTCAATCACTATATACCTTGAAAGTCCGAAAGCATTTGCTTTCAGGCATTCAGGTCTACAGCGCTTGAATAGGGGCAGCTGTAATACCCCAAAATTTGCTCTCCCTTTTTGTCATCATAGCATGGCATTATCATTTATCATATCATATCCACCTCATTAACATTACATTGCATTTAACATAGAAAAATGAAGCATGGCATCCTTCTTACCATCAGGGCATGTGATCAGGTGGAAGGTGGATAATCAAGGAATCATTCAAAGCACAAAAAGGTCAATCAAGTTGGCTCTAGGCAAGCCAAGAGGTCTCTCATGTCTCATACTATCTCAATTGATCTTCCAAAACCTCAAGGAAGTGAGATTCAATGGGAGATTGAAGCATTACATCTTTCACTATGCAAGAGATTCAAAAACTGAAGGAAAACCCTCAAAAGAGATAGCTCATTGATCCAAAATCATCCTCAAATGGTATATCTCATCATCCTTTAAGAAGATACACAACATACTCTGAGGAATTTGAAATTGGAGACTGCACTTTTACCTCCTAACCAGAGGGGGCCAAAATTAGGGTTTCCATTTAAATCAGGGAATCTTTGCTTTTTTGGGCAAGATTTGATGTCATGGTTTCCTATATGTCCCTAGGTATATGGATGTGGAAGATTGCATCTCAATTGGTTTTAGAAGTGATTCAATTGGAAGAAAGATAAAAAATCAAGGAATTTGGGGCCAAGTCAAATAATCAGAGGAAAAAGTCAACCCTTGACTTTTTAAGGCCAAATTCATGAAATTCATGTTACATATGTCCAATGTACAAAATTTGATCAAGAAACTCCAAAGGAATCATGAAAAAATCAAGATGTGGAAAGTTGCCATTTTTGGATGAAGAAGGGTTACTAAAAATAGCAAGTTTTGGCCATTTTGCATCAGAATTTGAACCAAGGCCATTCAAATTTGGAGTACCAAATGAAAATTCCACTCTGCCTCAATGAAAGGCCTTGCTTTAAGCTTCAAATCCATGTGTGGAACATCTCCATTGGATAAAAAATGAGGGAGATATGATTGATCAAAGTTTGAGCAAAGTAGGTTCAAAACTAGGTCATGACCAAGATTTTCAGGGCACGCGCGCAGTCATTTTCACAAACACATGGTGGGCCAAATGTATTGATCAATTACTCATGGTTAGAGGCCTCAAATGAAAAATCTTTCAACATGAAAGTTGTTCCTCTATGTGAGATCTTCAAAAGTGGTGTTTATGATTTTTTCATTTGATCAAAGGTTGAGAAGTTATGATGGGTCCAATTTACTATGATCATGCTGAAAACCTAAGTGCCATGTTGCTTTGTCAAACGACCATGTGCCACGCCCTTATATCAGTTCCAAATTTGTGTGTTCCAATCCTTTTTTCAACCTATTCCAAGCCTCAATTCAATTCATTTCTCATACCAAAGTTGTTCTATTATGATTCTTCTTTCCAATGACCTCAAAAACACATCAAACCACCCATTGGGTAGAGACAAAATCATCACCAAAACCACCATATCTCCATTGTTCCAAACTGCCATAAAAAACCAGAAAAAACAAATGTTGTTGATGTTGTTATTACCAAGCTTGCACGTGCATTACTCATACCATTCATCCATTGCCCTTTTAAACCAAACACTTTTCATGAACACCACATCACGTGCCTCACTATACATGGAAATGGAAGGAGAAAGCTTGTAGAACAAGTTTATGTTGTTGCAGCATATATGAGTTTTCTTTATTCAATTAATCTCCACCATAACACTCTAAACATCCACCTCACCTTAGCACAGCCATTGATAACTCGTCCCCTAACTAACTTGACTCAGTTAGTTAGGATGGACTCAGTTAACCACCTTGACTCACCCTAACTCAACTCATTAAACCGTGGTAAGCTCACACTATAAAAGAAAATCACACACTCCATTTTCATTTTTCAGTTTTGACAACCACATTTCTCTCCAAGAACACCTCAAACTCTCTCTACTTTCTCTCTGATTCCACACGATTTCAACACTCTTCTTCCACTTTTCATCTGCATTATCATTGTTTGGCATTGTTGGATCAGGAGCACACTGAATCTTCATCATTCTCCCAGTGAAGCTTCATCAACATTTTGCAATTTTCTCTCTGCTCTCAAGATATTAACCTCAAACAGCATTTATTTTGCTTAGTTTGTGAAGCTCCAAGGAAGAAGAAGAAGATAGGATCTCTGGTATTCTGGTAGATCCAAAGTTCATCATATTTCAGGTTCCCTTCCTCAACTTTGTTTTAGTGAATCTAGCTTGTTTTCGTGGTGTTTGTGGCCTAGTAGAGGTCGTGTGCGTCCTGGCTAGTTGATAGGCTTCTTAGAGGCATAGTTCTATACCTAGGGCTTAATTTGATTGACTCTGTTCTTGCTGTGCGTATGTGTTTGGTGATTTTCATTAGCATATTCATAATGTACGTGAGCTTAGCTTTCAATTGATGTATGCATTGTGATATTCTGGAAAATTGGAGGTTGCAGACGGTGGTAGTTCGCCGGAGAAGGTGACCGGAGGTCCCTCTCCGGCCGGTGTTCTTGTGGTAGGGTTTTGTTCTCAGTTTGAATGTGGACCATTGGATGTTCACCATCGTGCGGCTTATGTGATGACAGCACATTAAAATTCATGTGCATGTCACGTGTGATTTTCTGAAATTTTTTTAAACACTGTGTGGTATGGTACATGGTAGTGTGTATGGACATTCAAGTGTGTGCGTTAATCTTGATTACCTTGACCTAGATTTGACCTTGACCTGATCTGATGGTGGTGATTGGTTTGACTTAGTTTGACTGATAATGCATGGTAGTTAGTGTGTGCTACGCGTAACTGGACCTAAGCCAGATTGATATCCACACCCCATGTTTTCAAGGCCCAATGATTTTGAACTGTTAATTTGCTATGCATGCACCCCCTTCTTTAGTTCCATTTCATTTTATTTCTCATTTTTGCTACACGTTTCATAATTATTTTTTAAAAATACCAAAACATATTGGAAAATTCTACAAAAATTCATGTGTATTCTTAAAACATTTAGGAAATTTTTCATGATTTTATTTTCTGATTTTATGACCTTTTTGCCCCTGTTCCATAATTTTCTTTGAATTTCCACTTAGATGCATTCTAAGCATGATACATGAATTTGTTTAATTTTGTTCTTGCTCATTACCAACTATTTTGACATGATTCTTTTTGCATTGATTCACTAATACATTGAAGCATGTTAGATGATTTTTGTTTGATTTTTTAGGTCACTTTATCATATGTCTTGATGCCTATATTTGCTCCACTTTGCATGATGTTTCAATTTGACCTAATTGCTTTGTTTGAAGTCATTTTGCTCTGAATTTTTACATGCTATCTTGATGTATGATGCATCTCTGACCTAGGCATTCCAATGATATGCTAGCATAATTTTCATGAATCCATTTGGTCTTTGTTTGATGCATCACATTGGATGTATAATCCATGGCATGTCATTACAACTTTAGTGCATGTTTACATGAATTCTTTTGTGCACATTTGTATGAGCATTTGCATATGTTATGAGCCATTCATATGATATTATAGGTCTTTGACACACATTATAGGTCATCTTTACATGTTCATTTCAATTTGAACTTTGTGCATCATTAACATGTATTGTTTGCCCTTTCTTTTTGAACTTTCATTTCAATTCTTCTTATATTACTTCTTGAATGTCTTGAAGTTACCTCATAAATACTTTTGAGATGTTTATAAACCATTTTCCATTTAGTTTCAATTCTGGTTGTTGATTTACATGTTCCATTTATGCATGTCCTCTTCATTTCTTTCCATCTTTCATCTACCCTTTCTTCTTGTAACATGTTTAAATGCTAATGGATGATGTTTGTTGCCTATTCACTTGCACTTGTATGATGATATTCATTTGTTGACCATATGATGCCCATTCTGGTTGTGGTTCTAGGATTTGTTTTCTCATTTAATTCTTTTGAGTTTTATGATGCATTACATGTTCTTTTACTTCTTATACTTCTTATACATGTTTACTAACCATGTAGGGGCTTTGGTAAGTTTCAATTGAGTGTGGATAAGGAATCCACATTCAACTTCTATCCTTTCTCTTTTACAATTCCATTTTGTGTTTTGTTAAGCACTTATGTGCTTTCTTTTAATAACTCATCACTTTCCCTTTGTGAATTACAATTCATCTTCTACTTTAGAAGTGAATTGTTTAATTCATTCTTTCTTTAGACTTTAGGTTGAAACCTCACAAACTTTAGGATCACTCCCTTAACTAATCAATTAGGATTGAGTCTTAGTCCATATAGATTTTACTTTTACCTTCTCTTGAGTCTTTCATCTTCTCATCTCAAAGAAAATTCAAAACATATAATAAAGGTAGGCATTTATTGCATTTAGGCCTTTCATATAAAGAAAAGATTATAAGGGGTCTTCTCTTGTAATCTTAGAATGTGTAGCATATAGCCCATCTTGGGTCAATGTGTTAAACATTTGATCTTGTATGAGGGACTTAAATGCAATACTTGTTGAAGGTGCAAATAATAAAAAACACTTCTTCACTTCATAATCAATAAAACACTTAATAAACACAAGTATGCTAGTGTGTTTGAACCTTGATAATTGGAACTAAGTGTGAGGGTCTTCTTCACCCTTAGTGTGCTTTCTTACCCATTCCATCTTGGAATGTGAGAAGGTACACATTCCAATGACTAAGATCCAGATACACTGTCGTATGCAAACAAATCCAAAACACTTCCTTCTAAAAGACAAAAAACAAACAATAACGTCTTTCCTTCGGGAATTCTTTTCTCACCTCATTCACTCTCAACGTATGAACGTGCTCCTACTCGTTCTCTTGCAAGATGGTAACGCACTCGGACCAGCGAGCCTGCAACACCTGAGCTAGAACGTCAGCCGTTCTCTAAAAAACACAAACAATTCATCCCTAGTGAGGGGAACTACGTCGCTCTGATTCTCATGCTCCCGATGAGATACGTAGGCAGTGGGGTAGGGCCCATGCGAGCACCTCTTTTATTTTCCCTACATTTGTTTCCCGTTCCTTTTCTTTTCTTTCTCCTTTCTTTCTTTCAGTTCCTTTTCCAGTATCCTTTCTTTACACCCTTTGATCGAAACAGCAAGCTTGGATCCCATCGGGTACGATGGACGCGAGGGGGTGCTAATACCTTCCCCGCGCGTAACCTACTCCCGAACCCAGTTCTCTTGGTCGTAAGACCATGCTTTTCCTTTCTCTCAGGTTTACGCCGTGTTTCCTTTCCCTCTCTTGGGATAAATACACATTGCTGGCGACTCTGTTTCGGTGCCACTTTCGCGTTTGTACTAGGATGAAAATCCCGGGAGCGACATTACTCATATAAGAACTAATTTTCTCTTTTAAAATCAGTATATTGGATCTGCCACTCAACTGAAACAGTTACAATAGCCTCCTCTTGGGGTTTATACAATGATTCTTCCTAGTGGAGTCATACAACGTTTAGCCTCTCTCTCGGGCTTTGTACGAGACACATAAGAGACTCCCTCTTTGAGTCAATCACCCTTCCGCCTCTATCTCGGGCTTTATACGAGATACAAAAAGGTTCTTATTGAGCCAAACAAATTTCAGCCTCCATTTCGGGCTTTGTACGAGATACAAAAACACTCTCTTGTTGAGTATAAAAGATCCTCTTGTAGGATCAACCCCTTTTAGCCTCTCTCTCGGGCTTAGTACGAGACACAAAAGTACCCTCTTGTTGGGCCAACAGCCTCCTCTTATGCTTTGTATAAGAAAACCACTGGTTGATCCAATCAACCTTTTAGCATCAAAGGTGTGCCTCGTTCATAGTTCATAAACATCAACAACTCCTTCCCCTTCATCTAATTGCTGTAAGCGGCAAGCCTCTGGATCATCTACATCCATGCCACTGTCCCTCTTTTAGCATGAGAAATTCCTAAAGGAAAGATAGCATTGCTCTACACTGAGTTAATGTCTTGTCCTTCAGGCTAAAATCCCCTATAAAGGATATTATGGCATTTCCAGATTCACACACCCCGGTTAAAGTAGTTCTCCTTTATAAACAGTTGTGACAAACACCCCTTCTTTAGGGATGACAAATTCTCTCTAAAGTCAATACCCTTTCAGCTTCACATCTTGGGCTTTGAACAAGATATAAACTACGTTTTGCTTCACGTCTTGGGCTTTGAACAAGACACCAAAACAACCATTTCCTCCCATAGAATAGGAGGAACTATGAACGCTCTGATTTCAATGTTTCGGTAAACGGGAATATGTAGGCATAAGATTGAAAGAAAAATATTAGCGGGCACACTAAACAAAAAAACCAAATTCCATATCTCCATCAATCAACCCGAAAGCAGTAATTCAAAAGCATCAGTCCTAACATCCTAATCCTTGTTCCCTGCCAAAAACCTGTCATTCTGTTAAAATAACACAAGAAAGGCCCCACCACATTGATCGTATCCGTAACCTAACAGATCGCTGTTTAAACTCAGTATGCAAGCAGGGTTAATTGGAGACATCTATTTCCCTTCCTTCATCTGCTTTAATAGGATAAAAAATGAATTGACCTGTAGTAAACAAACCCAAAGAGCGAAAGCACTTAAGAACCGCGTCCAAAATCGCTCGCTATAATGTGCCCCAGGAATGAAGCTGAACAATTGGTTCTCGAAGGATCTCATCCAAGTTACTCTGCCAAATAAGTAATTTTCTATGTTTTCTTTCATTAAGCATGCAAAGGTCCTATGCTCTGCCCAAGGCATAATGACTTTATTGTAGGGCCCCATTTGTTCTCATACAAATTTTTATCATTAATAAAAGGACGTTTTGTATTCAAAATTGTGTTCCCTGTCTTTCATTTTATTTTATTCAGATAAATAAAAATGGCAATGTTTTCTTCGCAGTTTTCTTGCATTTTTCTTCCTTTTCCTTTCAAAAAAGGCAACTTCTAAAAGCATGAATTATCACCCATGCAGAAATAATTCTCTGGATCTTGTTGATGACGACCCTGCTATGGTTTATTATGACTTCGATAATCCAATATACCAAGCTGAAGAGGGGGATGAGGAAGACTGTGAACTTCCTGAAGAGTTGGCTAGATTATTGAAACAGGAAGAAAGAGCCATTCAGCCTCATCAAGAATCTATAGAAGTTGTCAATCTCGGTACTAAAGAAGTAAAGAAAGAGGTCAAAGTAGGGGCAAGCCTGGCAGAGGATATAAAGAAAGAGCTGATTGAGATGTTGCGAGAGTATGTTGACATCTTCGCCTGGTCTTATCAAGATATGCCGGGGTTGGATACAGACATCGTTGTGCACAGACTGCCACTGAAAGAGGGTTGTTTTCCTGTCAAGCAGAAGCTCCGGAGAACCAAGCCTAAAATGGCCATTAAAATCAAAGAGGAGGTGCAAAAGCAGTTGGATGCTGGATTTCTAGCTGTTACTAGTTACCCACCATGGGTCGCTAATATTGTGCCTCTGCCGAAGAAGGATGGCAAAGTCAGAATGTGCATGGATTATCGAGATTTGAACAGGGCGAGTCCAAGAAATGATTTCCCATTACCACACATTGACGTGTTGGTAGATAATACGGCTCAATTCTCTATGTTTTCTTTCATGGACCGGTTTTTCGGATATAACCAGATTAATATGGCACCGGAGGATATGGAGAAAACTACATTTATTACCCCTTGGGGCACATTCTGCTCTAAGGTGATGCCGTTTGGTTTAAAGAACGCTGGAGCAACACATCAGCGTGCCGTGGTGACGCTTTTCCACGATATGATTCATAAAGAAATTGAAGTTTATGTGGACGATATGATTGCCAAATCACAAACGGAAGAATAACATTTGATAAATTTGAAAAAGTTGTTTGAACGGTTGAGACATTTCAGATTGAGGCTGGACCCGAATAAGTGTACTTTCGGGGTAAGATCTGGTAAGCTTCTGGGCTTCGTTGTCAGTGAAAAGGGAATCGAGGTGGATCCAGCAAAGGTAAAAGCCATTCAAGAAACGCCAGAGCCAAGAACAGAAAAACAGGTTCATGGATTTTTGGGAAGACTGAATTATATTGCAAGATTTATATCTCATTTTCACCACGACTTGCGAGCCAATATTCAAGTTATTGAGAAAAGATAAATCAATCCGGTGGAACAATGACTGTCAAAAGGCCTTTGATAAAATAAAAGAATATTTGCAAAATCCTCTGATTCTCATGCCTCCAGTTCCTGGGAGGCCACTGATTATGTATCTCTCTGTACGTGATGGATCAATGGGTTGTGTTCTCGGTCAACACGACGAGATAGGTAGGAAAGAACATGCTATATACTACCTGAGCAAAAAATTCACCGATTGCGAGTCCAGGTACTCGATGCTTGAGAAGACATGCTGCGCACTAGCATGGGCTGCTAAGCGATTGAGACAATATATGCTAACTCATACAACCCTACTTATTTCAAAAATGGATCCAGTCAAGTACATTTTTGAGAAGCCAGCTCTTAATGGAAGGGTCGCTCGGTGGCAGATGGTTTTGATTGAATATGATATACAATACACTTCCCAGAAAGCTATCAAAGGGAGTGTGTTGTCTGATTATCTTGTCGAGTCGCCTATTGATGATTATCAGCCAATGAGGTTTGACTTTCCTGATGAAGACATCATGTTTCTCAAGGCTAAAGATTGTGAAGAGCCTCCGATTGACGAAGGTCCGGATCCTGATGACAAATGGAAACTGATGTTTGATGGGGCCGTTAACATGAATGGAAGCGGTGTTGGGGCAGTTCTTATCACTCCGAAAGGATCACATATACCTTTCACTGCCAGGTTAACTTTTGATGTCACCAACAATGAAGCGGAATATGAGGCTTGTATCATGGGTATTGAAGAAGCCATTGATTTAAGGATCAAGACTCTGGGGATATTTGGGGACTCTGCTTTAGTGATCAACTAGATCAATGGAGATTGGCATACCAACCAGCAGAACTTGATTCCTTACAGAGACTACGCGAGAAGACTGTTGACTTTCTTTACAACTGTAAAATTGTACTATATACCTCGTGATGAGAATCAAATGGCTGATGCTTTAGCAACATTGTCTTCCATGATTCAGGTAAATTGGTGGAACCATATACCAAAGATTGATGTGATGAGGCTAGACAGACCTGCTCATGTGTTTGTTGCCGATACGACGACTGATGATAAACCTTGGTATTTTGATATCAAGCGTTTCTTGAAGAGTCAAGAGTATCCGGCTGGGGCATCAAACAATGACAAAAAGACTCTGAAGAGATTAGCAGGAAGCTTCTTCTTGAACGAGGATGTTCTTTACAAGCAAAACATTGACATGGTCTAGCTCAGATGCGTGGATAGACACGAAGCAGACCTATTAATGCAGGAAGTGCACGAAGGATCTTTCGGTACCCATGCTAGGGGGCATGCTATGGCCAAGAAATTATTGCGAGCCGGGTATTACTGGCTAACTATGGAGGTTGATTGCTTCAAGTACGCTCGAAAATGCCACAAATGCCAGATCTATGCTGACAAGGTGCACGTGCCACCGAATCCTTTGAATGTGATGAGTTCTCCATGGCCCTATGCTATGTGGGCCATTGACATGATTGGGAAGATTGAGCCTACTGCTTCCAACGGACATTGATTCATTTTGGTGGCTATTGATTACTTTACCAAGTGGGTGGAAGCTGCCTCTTTTGCAAATGTCACCAGGCAGGTGGTAGCCTGATTCATTAAGAAAGAGATTATTTGCCGATATCGGGTGCCCGAAAGGATCATTAATGACAATGGTTCTAATCTCAACAATAGGATGATGCAAGAGTTATGCCAGAGCTTCAAAATTGAACATCATAATTCTTCTCCTTATCGCCCGAAGATGAATGGTGCCGTCGAGGCAGCCAACAAAAATATTAAGAAGATTGTGCAAAAGATGGTAGTGACGTATAAGGATTGGCATGAAATGCTGCCTTTCGCTTTGCATGGGTACCGTACTTCTGTTCGTACATCTACTGGGTCAACCTCGTTTTCTCTTGTATACGGTATGGAAGCAGTGCTGCCGGTTGAAGTTGAGATCCCTTCTTTAAGGGTCATGATGGATGTTAACCTTGACGAGGCTGAATGGGTTTGGGCGAGGTTCAACGAGTTGAGTCTCATTGAAGAAAGACGATTGGCTGCAGTATGTCATGAACAACTGTATCAGAGGAGAATGAAACGGGCATTTGACCAGAAGGTACGTCCTCGGACTTACCAGACGGGCGACTTGGTATTGAAAAGGATTCTTCCTCCGAATACAGATCACAGGGGCAAATGGACTCCTAATTATGAAGGTCCATATGTTGTTAAGAAGGTTTTCTCGGGCGGAGCCTTGATGCTTACAACAATGGACGGTGAGGATTTTTTGTCACCTGTGAACTCAGACGCAGTTAAAAAATACTTCGCATAAAGAGACCCGCTGGACAGTAAAAAGAGAGTCCAGGCAAAAAAGGGCATCCCAGCGAACCAAAAAAATAAAAAAGTAAAAATAAAAATAAAAGAGAAAAGGTTTGGGCAAAAATTAGGGATAAAAAGAAAAAAGAAAGTACACCCGGTAAGTTGAAAACCCGCAAGGGCAACTTAGGAAAAAAAGGGTATCTCGGTGGATTGAAAACCCGTAAAGGGTGATCCTGGCAAAAGAGAGATTTAGCGAAAACTGCGATCTGAGTAATCTATATCATCTCGTCTCAATCAATAAGCACTCTGAAGGATAGGAATCAGTTCAATCGTCCCCCTTTGAAAGCGAAGCAATTGGAGAGTCTTGAAGATATATGAACCATATAAGGGTTGGAACTCAATGGAGTTCAAGTTTAACATTGCCATCAGGACAGTTTCTTTTCCGTTTTGGCAATTACCTCTTTCCAGGAATTGCTTCTTGATGTAAATGCCTATTTTCAGGCTTTTCAATCAATAAAATTGTTGTTATTCAGAATAATTCTATCTGTTTGTTTTGTTTTTATAATTTGTTTTGTTTACACGAACGTCCAAAATTTTTTATAAACATTTGCATATGAAAACATCGGGGTTCTACAATAACATGCATAAAAGGAAAACATTTAAAATTTCTTTAACTGAAGGGTGTGCTTGGGTGAATACTGCAAAACCCATGTTACCTTGGGGCATATGTGCGCATTCTTTTGTTTGCAGGTGTTGAGAGTTCACTGGATAGCTATGCAAAGGTGTGTGACGTCTTCAAGTCAAAATCCTTTACGAAGCTCAAATGATTGTTCCTCCCCAAGCAGAGACGGTTCCTCAGCAGGAAACTACTTCTGGGAGGTGGTCGTCCCCAGCGTATTTACAGAGCTTCATAATCCTCATCAACGTTGTAAAATGGTAGTACTGTAGCCATCATGTTCAGGAAAAGACTCTATTTCACAACATTTACTGCTTGAATCCATCGTCGGGCCGACGGTCGCGAACGACGATTCGATATTAACAAGTCAGTTTTAAATGGGTAGTGTTGTATCTTATTAAGTCGATTCTCCCATTCAGTACTTCCAACAGCTACAAGCTTTTCTGTGTCGATAACGGTTGTGAATCCCCAGTGAAGTCGCCATCCCAAGCATGGAGCATTTTGAAAATTCCCCAGCAGGAGGTGTTCCAAATCTATTATCCCTAGTAGAGTTTGAAGAGGCGTGGTCTTCTGTAAAATCCTCTCAAGGGACATTTCCAGCACGAGACACTCTGAAGTGGTTCTCCCCAGCAGAGTTTGTTGTAAGCTCATTTCCCCAGCGGAGTTCTATGGTTATAGTTATTCCCCAAGTAGACTGGTTCAGATGATGTCTCCCCAGCAAAGTTATCATTTCCTACAGCGACCTCAACAGGTCTGTCAGGTCAGTGCCCTGATCAGGAGATCAGGCCAATTTGTCTTCCCCAGTACGGTTGCGACCACGATGTCAATCCAACTTGTTATCCTCAGCGGAGTTTCCTTTCCTCAGCGTTTATTTTGTTGAGGATCTCTTTGCATTTTGCATATAGTATGCATAGCATCCTCAAAGACGCGTATCATTTCCATCCGGGATGGAGCATTACGCCATGGAAAAATTCAAACATATGCATGTGAGGCATAGGCCAGTTTTGATACCTCGTACCAGATCCCAAGACTTTGCCGCTTATATCAATGACAAAGCCAAAAAGAATGCCTTTTTCATTCCTCAACAAACATTGCAAAGCAGCGCAAAGGGTTTCATCACTTTTCTCCCCACAGAGTCATATCTCTCAGCTTACAAGTTTTTTGGAACCATTCCCGATAGGATTCCTGTAAGCGTCCCCGACAGCATCTTTGAGTTTTAACCATACCAGTTCCCGACAGGTCCATTTACTCATTTCCGGTAGGTAAGCCTTTGTTATAAACTATAGCCGTCCCCGACAACACCTTTGAGTTTTAACCATACCAGTTCCCGACAGGTCCATTTACCTATCCCCGATAGGTAAGTCTTGGTTATAAACTGTAGCCATCCCCGACAGCACCTTTGAATTTTAACCATACCAGTTCCCGACAGGTCCATTTACCCATCCCCGATAGGTAAGCCTTGGTTATAAATGTAACACCCTATTTCTACCTAAAAATTATATTAAAATCAGAGTTATAAAATTTTCGACATAAAACGGGATATCACATTTCCAACTTTAAAATCATCAACATAGTGGTTATTCATGAAAGATACATAAACGATTCAAGGGAACATAAACCAACAATAAACTTCGACTTCATTCAACTTAAGCAAACACAACGCAGCGGATTCTTTAACAACTTAGTAGCATCCTTATTTAACATAAAAACAACTTCAAATTAAACAACAAAGTATTTTCTAGCAATTTTATTAAAATTCAGCATGTAGACAACTAAATAAAAGACATGCGTCATCCCCCCGAGTGCTACGTATCAGAGCGACAACCACCGACTCGAACTAAGGTAACTGACTACTCCTCTTGATTACCTGCACGTTGCCAACATGGGGACAACATTCAAACAGAAGGGGTGAGTTACCGAAAATTATAAACGGAGTATGATAAATAATATATAGGCAAGAATCATACAAATAATCACCACTTCACATCAACAGCCAATAAATAAAAATTTCAACAACAACAAATAAAATCAACAACAACTTAAGAGAATGCGACTTTAATGAGACTCGACAATGTCATGCATGTGGTACCATCGGAATAAAACTCCCGACGTAATATTGCCAGTTTATCGAGGCATCAAGGCATAAGCCTTCAACTTTCAACTTTCAACATATTGCCAATCCAGGCCAACGTGGTGTGAGCAATGCTCCGACACAAAATGCAATGTATGTTCATTGACATGCACAACTCAACAACATAAACAACTCAACGACATGTACAATGTAATCAACTTACACAACATAGCAACTTGTTCGACATCAACAACTTATATCAACGTTGGCTTATCAAGCCTACAACTTACAATTCGTCCGTAAACCGGAACAATGTTACAACTCAGCTGTACCTGAAATTCCACTTTCTCAACATAATTTCGACAAAAAATTCAACAAAAGTCACCTACTAATTTACCCGACTCACCCCGACAATTTTCGTTAAATTTCGGGCAACTAAATTTTCCGCTTAAATCGGCTAAACCGGCTAACTCGGCACTGTTTTGGTATTCTGTTATTACTGCTATTAATTTACTAATCCTGTTGATTTTATCTTCCTGATACATTCTTCTGCTACCTCCACAAAACACCTCTTATGGAAACTTCTAAAACCTGCTTCTGTCAAAACATGCTAGTTTTCTGATTTTCTGTTGAAATCTGTTAATTCAGTAGTTATGCTATTTCCTCACCTCTGTATCAAATTTTCTTCAACTGTATACTTTCTATTACTATTAGTCCATCTCGTCCCATAAAATATGAACATGTACAAATTCTGCTTCTGATATTATATACCTAACACATTTTTCTTTTTTTTTCAAGTAAGGCTAAATTTCTGTGTACAACAAAACCATTAATTCTTATTAAAAATGGGTGGCTTGCGCCACCCTGGCATTGAAGACCAAGTGGCTTGCGCCACATCAATTTATAGTGGCCGGGGCCACATTTTTCTTCCCTAGATGATGGTTTGCGCCATCTACACTCATCACCATGGTGGCTTGCGCCACCCACCTTCACACACACACAGGGGTGGCTTGCGCCACCCCCCTTATTATATTTTTTTTTCTTTAACACTCAGTATGATTCTCTCCTTCTCCGACCCAGGATTCTCCAATTTCTAATTTTTCCAGTTTCAGGCCAACCACAAAAATCACTTCACCAAAACATTATCACCAGATCATAATTATTTCACAGAAACAAACGATTTCATGAAATCTCACCAACACAAAAATCAACGCGAAAAGTAGAAAAACTATATAACTCAACCCGACGTATCGATAACACACCATCAAAAATCAACTTAACTCAACAGCAACATCAGCCAGATTATCAACGACCACACAAGAATCAACAACAACTTACTCAGAGAAATCAATTGGGAAAAACAATCATAAAATCCCTAACCCTTATATCATTCATCCTAACCCGGTTATAATAATCGAACCCACCCTTACCTTGGATTGAAGGCAGCTCGACGATCGATCGGGTTCCGGAAACTCGATACCGGCAGCGGTTTCTCTCGCGACTTCTTCTTCTCTTCCGTTCTCAACTTCTCTCACGTCCTTCTTTTCCCTCTAACTGATACCCACAACTTTACTATTCTTTCTATTTTCTTTGTTTTATTAAAATAATATTATTCAATTATAATGTCTAATGGGCCTAATCATACACCCCCTAATTTACTAATTCCGACATGAAACCAAGCCCACTTGACCGAGCACACTCCAACTACGATAATATTACTACCAAAATTATTCCGCGACTTTTAATATTATTTCTACGACCTACCGACTTAATATACCGACTTAACGAGTTAATTCACCGCAACACCAAAATCAACCGAATGATTCACAAACAATTAGTAAATATCCAATTAAATAAATAATTAAATATTTGGGCGTTACAACTCTCCCCTACTTAGAATGTTTTCGTCCTCGAAAATTTACCTGATTCAAACAGCTCGGGATAGGAGTCTCGCATCCTGCTCTCCAACTCCCACGTCACGCTTTCTCCGGTAGCTCCCAACCAGACAACTTTCACCAATGTGATCTCTTTCCCTCGCAAGGTCTTCATTTCACGATCCGCGATTCGCACAGGCTTCGTCTCCACCGTGAGATTATCCCGCACTTGCACATCATCCATATTAACCATATGAGACGGATCTGAAATGTACTTCCGAAGTTGCGACACATGAAACACATCATGCAAATTTGAAAGATTGGGCGGTAATGCCATTCGGTAGGCAACTTTCCCAACTCTGTCCAAAATCTGATACGGACCAATAAAACGAGGAGTGAGCTTCTTAGACTTCAAAGCTCTCCCAACACCAGTCATAGGCGTGACTCTCAAAAACACATGATCGCCCGCTTGGAATTCCAAATCCTTCTTCCGCTTGTCATGGTAACTTTTCTGTCTACTTTGAGAAGCTTTCATCTTCTCTCGAATCAACTTTACTTTCTCGGTAGTTTCTCGAACTAATTCCGGTCCAAGTACTACAATTTCACCAGATTCATGCCAACACAATGGAGTTCTACATCTCCGGCCATACAGCGCTTCAAAAGGCGCCATTCCGATGCTAGAATGGTGACTATTATTATAAGTGAACTCGATCAATGGAAGATAAGTATCCCACGAACCTCCCTGCTCAAGAACATAAGCTCGCAACAAATCCTCCAACGACTGAATAGTTCTCTCAGTTTGACCATCTGTTTGAGGATGATACGCCGAACTCAACCTCAGTTTAGAACCCAACGCTTCTTGTAGACTCTTCCAAAACTCCGACGTAAACCTCGGATCTCTATCCGACACGATACACAAAGGAACACCATGCAACTTCACAATCACTCGGATATAAATCTCTGCCAACTTCGCAATCGGATAGGTGATGTTAATAGGTAGGAAATGAGCTGACTTCGTAAGCCTATCAACAATCACCTAAATAGAATCATGTCCTCTTGAAGTCATAGGCAACCCTGTTACAAAGTCCATAGAAATGCTATCCCATTTCCATTCTGGAATCTCTAACGGTTGCATCAGCCCAGCAGGTTTCTGATGCTCAACTTTCGACTTCTGACAAATTAAACATGCATACACAAATCGTGCCACATCTTCTTTCATTCCGGACCACCAAAATATCTTCTTCAAGTCTTGATACATTTTAGTAGCTCCCGGGTGAATACTCAGATTACTTCTATGACCCTCCTCAAGAATCTTCTTTTTCATACCAGCATCATCTGGTATACAAATTCGATCATGCAGTCTCAACACACCTCGTGCATCAATCTTAAAGTCACTCTCATCCGATTGACCACAACTATTCATGATGTCCACTAGTTTCACATCCCGCTTTTGAGCCTCTCGAATACTGTTCAGAAAATCATTGTTAATTTTCAACATACCCAGCATAACACTCTGCTGTGTCACCTCGCAAACCAAACTCATATCTCGAAACTGCTCGATTAATTCCAATTCCTTAATCATCATTGCTGACATATGCAAGGTCTTTCGGCTTAAAGCATCAGCCACAACATTAGCTTTTCCCGGATGATAATTCAAACCGAAATCATAATCTTTCAGCAATTCTAACCACCTTCGCTGTCTCATATTCAACTCTTTCTGGTCAAACAAATATTTTAAGCTCTTATGGTCACTATAAACTTCAAATCTAGAGCCATAGAGATAATGCCTCCAAATTTTTAGCACGAAAACCACTGCAGCAAGTTCCAAATCATGCGTAGGATAATTCCTTTCATGAGTTCTCAACTGTCGAGACGCATAAGCAATTACTTTATTATTCTGCATAAGCACACCTCCTAAACCCATCAACGAAGCATCACAATAAACCACAAATGGTTCTTCTGGATTCGGTAATGTCAAAACCGGAGCCGACGTCAACCTCTTCTTCAATTCTGTAAAACTTTCTTCGCACTGAACATCCCACACAAAAGCTTTACTCTTACAAGTCAATCTAGTTAACGGAAGTGCCAACTTAGAGAATCCTTCAATAAACCTTCTATAATAACCAGCTAGTCCCAGAAAACTTCTAATCTCAGTAGCCGACCTTGGAGTTTCCCATTGCAACACAGCATCTACTTTAGAAGGATCCACGGCAATACCACTACCCGAAATCACATGACCCAGAAAACTAACTTCTTTCAACCAGAACTCGCACTTGGACAGCTTCGCATACAACTGCTTATTTTTCAAAACTTCCAACACTGTTCTCAAATGTCCCTTATGCTCTTCTTCTGACTTAGAATAAATCAGAATATCATCAATGAATACAACCACAAAACGATCCAGATAAGTATGAAAAATATGATTCATGTATTCCATGAATACTCCCGGTGCATTAGTAACACCGAAAGGCATCACCGAATACTCATAATGTCCATACCGTGTTCTGAACGCCGTCTTATGAATATCCTCATCTTTCACTTTAATCTGATGATAGCCCGACCTCAAATCAATCTTGCTAAACACGCGAGCACCCACCAATTGATCCATCAAATCATCTATTCTCGGAAGTGGATACTTGTTCTTGATTGTTACTTTATTCAGCTGTCTATAATCAACACAAAGTCTCATACTTCCATCTTTCTTCTTTACTAACAACACTAGAGCTCCCCACGGCAATACACTTGGTCTTATAAACTTCTTCTCAAGTAACTCTTCCAACTGCTTCTTTAATTCAGACAACTCGGATGCCGACATTCTGTATGGTGCCATCGAAACAGGTCTAGTACCAGGTACAAGATCAATTGCAAATTCAACCTCTCTCTCTGGCGGCACATCAGGAATTTCATCAGGGAAAACTCCAGGAAATTCATTCACCACTTGCAATTCTTCAATCTTAGCTTTGCTCTCAATAGACAACGTTGCCATCAAGGAAAACATCTGAGCTTCTTCTTTCATCAATTGTTGTAACTCTCTGAAAGACAACAATCCAACCCCTTCCTCTTCTGGAGAGGAAAACCTCACCGACTTACGATAACAATTTATATGAACATAGTTATACTCTAACCAGTTCATACCTAGGATTACATCCATTCCGGTCAGCGGCAAACAAACTAAATCAACATGAAAGTCTTTATCGAAGATCGATAAAGGACACTTTAAACACACAAGAGAAGTAGTCACCGATCCCTTAGCCGGAGTCTCGACGACCATTTCTCCATTCATAGCAGACAACTTAAGACCCAATCTTTGAACACAATCAGCAGAAACAAAACAATGCGTAGCACCAGTATCAATAATAGTAATTAAAGGAGTACTATTAATGTAACATGTACCTCTGATAAGTCTGTCCTCATTAGCTGTCTGAGTTCCTGCTAACGCGAACACTTTTCCGGTCTGAGCTTTCTTTGGCTTCGGACACTGATTACTAATATGTCCCTCTTCACCACAATTAAAACAGATCATCTCCTTGTACTTGCAATCAGATATTGCATGTCCGATCTTACCACATCGGAAACATCTCTTCGCCTCAGCAGTACACACAGTACTCTTATGTCCAGCTTTTCCACACTTGAAGCAAGTTATGCCAGCAGGAGCATCTCCCCTACTAGTCTTCTTGCCTTCAGTCACTTTTTGTTTACCTTTTCCAGCCGGAGCATCATAAGGCTTACCACGGTTATGTTGTTGCTTGCCTCTTCTATCACTAACAATCTTGTAGTGAGCATTATTGTCTTCTTCATAAATCCTGCAACTATCAACCAAATCAGAAAAGACACGGATCTTCTGATACCCAATAGCTTTCTTGATTTCAGAGCGCAAACCGCTTTCAAACTTAATGCATTTAGAGAACTCTGCATCATCACCAGTATAGTACGGATAAAACTTAGCCAGCTCAACAAATTTCGCAGCATAATCAGTAACCGACATAGTTCCTTGCTTCAGCTCAAGAAAATCAATCTGCTTCTTACCACGGACATCCTCTGGATAATACTTCCTCAGAAATTCCCTTCGGAACACATCCCAGGTGATAACTTCACCTGTAGTCTCCAACCTCTGACGAGTCTCTAGCCACCAGTCATCAGCTTCGACTGCTAGCATATGAGTCCCATAACGAACCTTCTGCGCTGGAGTGCAGTCCATCACATGGAATATTCTCTCAATCTCTTTCAACCAGTCCAATGCTCCATCAGGATCATACTTGCCCTTGAAGGTAGGCGGATTTTCCCTCTGAAAAGTCGCCAGACTACGAGATCCCTCATTCTCGCCAGCATTCGGTAAATTCTGCACAGCCTGAGCCATTGCTTGCATTGCAGCAGCCATTGCAGCATCGTTCCTTCCAGCCATCTCAACTTATCACTACAACATAAACAAAAGTTAGAACCACTAACAATACTCGATTGTTAGACCACTACAACTCGACACTTGGCCGGACGGACCGACCTACTCTGATACCACTAATGTAACACCCCATTTCTACTCAAAAATTATATTAAAATCAGAGTTATAAAATTTTCGACATAAAACGGGATATCACATTTCCAACTTTAAAATCATCAACATAGTGGTTATTCATGAAAGATACATAAACGATTCAAGGGAACATAAACCAACAATAAACTTCGACTTCATTCAACTTAAGCAAACACAACGCAGCGGATTCTTTAACAACTTAGTAGCATCCTTATTTAACATAAAAACAACTTCAAATTAAACAACAAAGTATTTTCTAGCAATTTTATTAAAATTCAGCATGTAGACAACTAAATAAAAGACATGCGTCATCCCCCCGAGTGCTACGTATCAGAGCGACAACCACCGACTGGAACTAAGGTAACCGACTACTCCTCTTGATTACCTGCACGTTACCAACATGGGGACAACATTCAAACAGAAGGGGTGAGTTACCGAAAATTATAAACGGAGTATGATAAATAATATATAGGCAAGAATCATACAAATAATCACCACTTCACATCAACAGCCAACAAATAAAAATTTCAACAACAACAAATAAAATCAACAACAACTTAAGAGAATGCGACTTTAATGAGACTCGACAATGTCATGCATGTGGTACCATCGGAGTAAAACTCCCAACGTAATATTGCCAGTTTATCGAGGCATCAAGGCATAAGCCTTCAACTTTCAACTTTCAACATATTGCCAATCCAGGCCAACGTGGTGTGAGCAACGCTCCGACACAAAATGCAATGTATGTTCATTGACATGCACAACTCAACAACATAAACAACTCAACGACATGTACAACGTAATCAACTTACACAACATAGCAACTTGTTCGACATCAACAACTTATATCAACGTTGACTTATCAAGCCTACAACTTACAATTCGTCCGTAAACCGGAACAATGTTACAACTCAGCTATACCTGAAATTCCACTTTCTCAACATAATTTCGACAAACAATTCAACAAAAGTCACCTACTAATTTACCCGACTCACCCCGACAATTTTCGTTAAATTTCGGGCAACTAAATTTTCTGCTTAAATCGGCTAAACCGGCTAACTCGGCACTGTTTTGGTATTCTGTTATTACTGCTATTAATTTACTAATCCTGTTGATTTTATCTTCCTGATACATTCTTCTGCTACCTCCACAAAACACCTGTTATGGAAACTTCTAAAACCTGTTTTTGTCAAAACATGCTAGTTTTTTGATTTTCTGTTGAAATCTGTTAATTCAGTAGTTCTGCTATTTCCTCACCTCTGTATCAAATTCTCTTCAACTGTATACTTTCTATTACTATTAGTCCATCTCGTCCCATAAAATATGAACATGTACAAATTCAGCTTCTGATATTATATACCTAACACATTTTTCTTTTTTTTTCAAGTAAGGCTAAATTTCTGTGTACAACAAAACCATTAATTCTTATTAAAAATGGGTGGCTTGTGCCACCCTGGCATTGAAGACCAAGTGGCTTGCGCCACATCAATTTATAGTGGTCGGGGCCACATTTTTCTTCACTAGATGATGGCTTGCGCCATCTACACTCATCACCATAGTGGCTTGCGTCACCCACCTTCACACACACAGGGGTGGCTTGCGCCACCCCCCTTATTATATATATATATTTTTTTTCTTTAACACTCAGTATGATTCTCTCCTTCTCCGACCCAGGATTCTCCAATTTCTAATTTTTCCAGTTTCAGGCCAACCACAAAAATCACTTCACCAAAACATTATCACCAGATCATAATTATTTCACAGAAACAAACGATTTCATGAAATCTCAGCAACACAAAAATCAACGCGAACAGTAGAAAAATTATATAACTCAACCCGACGTATCAATAACACACCATCAAAAATCAACTTAACTCAACAGCAACATCAGCCAGATTATCAACGACCACACAAGAATCAACAACAACTTACTCAGAGAAATCAATTGGGAAAAACAATCATAAAATCCCTAACCCTTATATCATTCATCCTAACCCGATTATAATAATCGAACCCACCCTTACCTTGGATTGAAGGCAGCTCGACGATCGATCGGGTTCCGGAAACTCGATACCGGCAGCGGTTTCTCTCGCGACTTCTTCTTCTCTTCCGTTCTCAACTTCTCTCACGTCCTTCTTTTCCCTCTAACTGATACCCACAACTTCACTATTCTTTCTATTTTCTTTGTTTTATTAAAATAATATTATTCAATTATAATGTCTAATGGGCCTAATCATACACCCCCCCTAATTTACTAATTCCGACACGAAACCAAGCCCACTTGACCGGGCACACTCCAACTACGATAATATTACTACCAATATTATTCCGCGACTTTTAATATTATTTCTACGACCTACGGACTTAATATACCGACTTAACGACTTAATTCACCGCAACACCAAAATCAACCGAATGATTCACAAACAATTAGTAAATATCCAATTAAATAAATAATTAAATATTTGGGCGTTACAATAAACTGTAGCCGACCCAGACAACACCTTTGAGTATTAACCATACCAGTTCCCGACAGGTACACTTGCCCATCCCCCATAGGTAAACCTTGGTTATAAACTGTAGTCGTCCCCGACAGCTCCATTTAGTTTGAACCTTGCCAGTTCCCGACAGGTACACTTGTCCATCCCCGATAGGTAACCCAGGTCCAAGCTTACCAGTTCCCGACAGGTAGTTTACCAGTTCCCGACAGGTAGTTCACCAGTTCTCGACAGGTAGTTCACCAGTTCCCGACAGGTAGTTCACCAGTTCCGGACAGGTGGTTCACCAGTTCCCGACAGGTTGTTCACCAGTTCCCGACAGGTTTCCTATGGGGTCCAATGGTTCCAAATTCTTGTTCCCAAACTTTTCTTCCTTACCATTGCTTCATTTACAACATTTTTCTTTATCCACACAGTGCAAATTTACTCGGTTATTTTGGTATTCAATCCCTATGTATCTTGAATTCCTGGTAGCCGTCGCTTTCATCCATTCAGATTCACAGTTGATTGAATAGGGGCAGCTGTAATACCTCAAAATTTGCCCACTTTCTTTTAGCTTTTACTGGCTTATGTTTCATTGCATTGCATTTAGATCTTGTTTGCATCTCATATCATACATGTTGCATAAGGGCATGTGATCAGTGGTCTGCAGGGTGTTGGTCATTCAAAGCAGGAGAGCTAAAGCCTAAGGTCTTCAAATAAGCCTCAAGGGTCTCTTATATCATATATCCTCTCACTTTGATCCCACAAGGCATTGGAAGAAGATAATTCATCAAGAAGAGTGGGCAGTGCATCATCTCCTAACAAAACAGTCAAAATTAGGGTTTTAGATTCAAGTGGTTTCCTGATGAAATTTTGATTCAAACTAGATCTCAATGTTTTCTACATGATGTCAAGTATCTTAAGATGGAAAATTGGCCATTGATTCATTTCAGAAGAGGTTCAATTAATCAGTTGCTTGAGAATCAAGAAATTGGGGAAAAAGTCAACTGTACAGTGAAAAAAGTCAACTCCTGACTTTTTAAGGTCAAATTCATGAAAGTCAAGTTACATATGTTCATTGGACAATATTTGATCAAGAAATGATGGAGGAATCATGGAAAATTAAGAAATGTACAAAGTTTCCATTTTTGGAAATTTAGGGTTTCCAAAAATGGCAAGTTTGGACCATTTTGCACCACACTTTGAGGCTTTCTTTCTCCATGATAAAAGCTTCAAACCTCAGGCCCAAGTTAAGCCAATTAAAGTTCACACTCTAAGCTTCAAATCCATATAAAGAACTCTTCCATTGGATCAAAATTGAAGGAGTTATGATCAATCAAAGTTTGACAAAACTAGGTCAAAAACCGAGTCATGACCAAGCAAGACCAGGCCCATGCGCCATAATTTTGTCAAACATCTGGTAGGCTAAATGTTAAGCTGAATTTCTCCAAGATGGAAGCCCCAAATGGAAACATGTTGAACATCAAAGTTGTTCATCTCCATGTCCTCTTCAACTTTGATGTTAGACAATTTTTCATTTGAGCAAGTTATGTGATAGTTATGAGGGTCCAAAGTCGAAGGCTTCACACTGAAAATTCCCTATGTCACCATGCCTTGCCTACAGGCCAAATTACTTGCTACAAACCAGTTTTGAGTCTCAATGTTTCAGGTCACTTTTGAGCATGTTGGAAGCTTTATTTCCAACCATGTTTCATACCAAACTTGTAGTATTACATCTCCTCAATCCAATGACCTCAAAAACTCATCAAAACATCCACTGAGTATGGAGAATTTCATCTGCAAACCACCTTATTCTTCACAGATGCATTGACAGTTCTTTGTGCATGATTTGGTTCAGTCATCCAACAAACAACTCATGTACTTTGTTTCCTCATTTGAACAAGCATCCTTCTTACCATACATGTGCATACCAGCCATCATACATCAAGGAGGAAAGTTTTCAAAGGAGTAACTTATACCATAAGCAATGTCATGACATGCTACATAACATAACCTCATCCCCTCAGCTTCACTCTCTTCCTCACCACAGCTGCCATAAGCTCACCCTCACCCTAACAAAACTAACTCAACTCGCCTCTAACTAATTCAACTCAGTTAGTTGGGTTGAACTCACTTAACCTCACTCACTAACTCAGTTAACCATCATTCCAACTGTTAACCATCATGGTTAACATCTTAACTCAACATATATAAATTCATTTGCTCACAAAAAATCACAACAACACTTCATTCTACTTCATACTTCACTCACACTCCCAATTTCTCTCTGAAATTTCTCTTTCTCTGCACACGATTCCATCATCATTCTCATCTGACTTCATCTTCAAGCTTCATCATCAAGTAGCATTGAACTTGGAGATCTTTGAAGAGTTGAAGTAACTTCTACTGCAGATCCATATTCACCTACATTTCCAAAGTTCTTAAGCCTTTATTTGGCTAATTGAAGCTCAAGGAAGAAGCACATTTCTCTGGTATTCTTGTAGATCCAAAGTATCATCAAGTTTCAGGTTCGATTTTCTCAAATTTTCATTGTTTCGAATCCATGTAATTTTAGCTTGTTTTTGCTGATTGAAGCTTGCTAGAAGCTTTGTTGAATCCGGCTAGTTGATAGGCATGCTAGATGCTTAGTTTCAGAAATTAGGGCAAAAATGTTTGTGGATGTTTCTTGCTATGCGTGCATGCCGTGTGATTTTCAATGATAGATTTGGAATGTACTCAACTTCAGCTTCATTTTGGTATATGATTTGTGAGTTTCTGGGAGGATTGAGGGTTTGCAGGTGGCCGGAGTTGGCCGGAGAAGATGACCGGAGGTCTTTCTCCGGCCGATGACATTTACAGTTAGGGTTTGTTTTGTTTTAAAACGTGACCGTCGGATTAATTTGATCCTAAGGTTAATATTGTGCCAGCGCATTAATGAAGCATGTGCTGGTCACATGTCTTGGACTTTGACCTGAATGATTTCACGCGCGTGTGTACATGGTTGTTATCATGGTGTGATGTATCTGAGCCTCTCATTTTGAATACTTTTACCTTGTTTGACTGTTGATTGCATCCTATGGTCATTGTTGAGTCACATGGTTGACTGCATACACCTTTTCACACACAATAACACGTTGTAATTGGACTGGACTCAATTTCTATTAACACCCCTCACTGTAAGCCCAAACTCATTCTGAACATGAGAATTGCTTTCTTTGCACCCCCTGCATTATTTCTTTTGCATTTCATTTTTATTATAAATGTTTGATTTTCTTTTATTAAAAATAGTAAATGACCACTAAAAATTCCAAATTAATTCACAAACCAAGTTTAGACATTTAAATAATTTTATATAATTTTTAATTCTGACTTTGTGAATTTTTGCACATTATTCCATGATTTTCTTTTATTTTCTTTTTTATTGATCCTTCTTATGGACACTTGAGCTTGTATGATTTCTTTCTCTCATTTCACACATCATCTTTAACTCATTCTTTTTGAATTGGTTAAATAATATCTTAAAGTGTCCAAAAATATTTTTTCTTGATTTTCAAAGTCGTCTTATATGATGTTTGTATGGTCATCTTTACATTTCTTTTTGTGGCATTTCAATATGACTTTGTGCATTTCTTTGTGACACTTTTATCTTGAATTTTGGTATGACTTTTTAATATGTGTTTAGCCTCTGACTTAGGTTGATTAGAATCATATTTGCATAATTTTCATATGTGCTTTCATGTTGTTTTGATGACTTGTAATTGAAGTTACTTTTGGGCACTTTCTTCCACTTCATTCTAGCATGTTTTGGTGAAGCATTTGTGCATTTTTTTTTTGTGATTGATTGTACATACTTTATAGGTCATTTTCATGATACTATAGGTCATCTTAACATGTTCTTACATTTGACATAAGTTTGTGCATATTAACTTGAAGTTTTAGCATGTTTCTTTTCTATGCTTCTTCTTCTTCTCATCTCTTCTTCTTACATCATTTCATTTATGAATTATATGATGATTCATATGCATTGTGAGGTATTCCTAAATGACATTGGTTCTGACTTTAACCTTTTTATGAAGCATTAATGCATGATTACTTTTCATATCCATTCATCCTTCATCTATTCCTTTCATAGTATATTTCTTTAATGTTTAGGACTGTGTGTGTGCATATTTTGTGTGTGTTGGATCTCTTAACATTAAAGAACATTCTTGTGATGTACATTCTGATCTTAGGCTTTTCTTTAACCGTTAAGCTTCTTCTTCTTTGGTTCTTGATTTGTTTAAGCTTTACTTGTTCATCTTATATAGTTCTTTCATTTGTAATTTGTTTTGCTAACCTTTTCAGGGGCTAAGGGTAAGTCACTTGAGTGTGGATATGCATCCACATTCTAACTTCTTCCTTCATCTTTTAATAATTCATTTGGTATTTGTTTAAGCATTTAATCATGCTCTGCTTTTACAACTTTCTTCCTTTCCTTTGAGAAACAACTTAACTTCTATCTTGGAAGTAAGTTGCTTTCTAAACTTCTTCTTCTCTTTCCTTTAGGGTTAGGTTTCTTAAACCTCATTAACCATAGGATCATCCATGTATGATAACATTAGGGTGAGTCTTAGTCCCCTCTAGTTTTCACCTTTTGCTCCTATTTGAGTCTCTTCCTCTCATCTTAAGACAAAAGCAAAAACACTTAATAAAGGTTAATGCATATTGCATGTGAGCCTTGTATGTGGGAAATGGAAGGAGGGGGGTTTCTCTCCACCTTTCTAGAGTGTTTAGCATACATCCTGTTAGGACGACCATGTGACGCATTCGATCCTATATCATAGACTTGAATGCAATACGTGTTACAAAACACCAAAAAATAATCAAAACAATTCTTCTTAAAAGATAAAAACAAAAAATAACGTCTTTCCTTCGGGAATTTCTCTTCTCATCTTCTTCACTCATTCCTTAAGGATGCGTCATATCCGTTCTACTGCAAACAGGTAATGCCTAAGTCTCCATACAGCGAGCTGCAACACCTAAACTGCTAGGACGCGAATGTTGACGTATTCCACTAAAAAACACAAACAATTTTCCCTTAGCTGAGGGGAACTACGTCGCTCTGATTCTCATGCTCCCGATGAGATACGTAGGCAGTGTGGTAGGGCCCATTCGAGCACTTCTTTTATTTTCCCTACATTTGTTTCTCTTTCTTTCTCCTTTCCTTTTCCAGTTCTTCAGCTAACAGTTCTTTTTCCAGTCTCTTTTTCTACACCCTTTGATCGAAACAGCAAGCGTGGATCCCATCGGGTACGATGGACGCGTGGGGGTGCTAATACCTTCCCCACGCGTAACCGACTCCCGAACCCAGTTCTCTTGGTGGCAAGACCATGCTCTATCCTTCCTCTTAGGTTTACGCAGTGTTTCCTTTCCCTCTCTTGGGATAAATACACATTGCTGGCGACTCTGTTTCGGTGCCACTTTCGCGTTTGTACCTGGATGAAAATCCCGGGAGCGACAGCCATATATGGGAGAGTTCTTCTCAACCTCTATTTTACTGGCGGACATTCTGATCTTAACGGTAAATGATGTTCCACGATGCTGGTGTCCAACCCTGGCATGTCCTGATAGGACCAAGCGAATACATCGGGAAAATCTTTGAGAAGTTTTATCAAATCTTCTTTGACAGTCGGACTGAGCAGTGCCCCAATCTTGACTTCTTTTCTCTCTTCTTCTGAACTCAAATTGACCGTTTCCAACGACTCTTTGTAAGGTTCAATGGACCTTTCCTCTTGTCTGAGTAATCAGAAGATCTCTTCTGGAATTTCTTTGTCATTTTCTTCTTCAGCCTTAAATACCGGGAATTCAAAGTTGGGAGAAGACATTGGATTGTATGTTTCAATGGGGTTTAAAACAAGCAATCTGCATCACATGATGATTCATTTTTAGAAAAGATAGAGAGGATGCAAGAGTGTGTGTATGTATTTTCTGAAAAATGCTTATTTTTATTTTGAGTTGTTTTTTAGGATTATCATTTTCTGAAAAAGCAAAAAGTGAAAACAGCAATAAAATGCAGAAATTACAGAACGACGTTATTTATTTATGATTTGGTCGATTCTTGAAACTACAGCCCTATAAAACAAACCTCTGCCACTTTGGGCAAAGCGAAGAGAGATATTTATATAAAGTGAGTCCTTATCAAAACATCCGTTTCACCTGGGCAGGTTGAAAGATTAAAACAAAGACGACAATTACTTAGACTTATGAACGACTTTCGGGACATTGACACAAACCCATTAGCGGTGAACTCCTCGGTAGATCACAAAGTCTGGTACCTTCTTTCTTGGTTTGTCCTTAGAAATGACGCTGATTCTGGCGGAGCAGGATCGTTGGAGTATTCCTCCCAGGAAGAGTTGTCGTAAACGGACTTTTCTGTTGTATCTTGCACTGTGTTTTCACTCTCATGTGTATCTCGCCATCCAGTTAGCTGGATGTCTTCGAGCCTGATACGAGAGCTTTCAGAAGCGGTGAACTTGACCAAGAAGTCGTACTTGCCACTCGGTTGTCCTAGGGTGTCCCATACTTTGGTGTAATTGAAGGAGTCGTCCTTCTCGATGACGTTGACCTCAGGAAAAGCATAGTTGATGAACTCTAGTCCTGCAATCTTCGTAGATTCATCATTGTGCGGGATATCTTTTGAATGTCCTGAGTAATGATCCCATGAAGTGGTGGGGATGTAGGTATTCTTTTCAATGATCCTCAGCTGATATGCATTGTTTGGCTGACTCTTTTGCCCCAAGACTCCTGAGTACGACTGGAAGATAGGCAAGTCATCCATCGGGTAATAATAGTCATAGTCGAAGTTGTCTTTCATCAGAGTGTCCTCCTCTAATGAGTTTGGTGGAGCACGACATCCTTCCGAATCACAATCTCCGTACATCATCTTGATGTCTGATCTAGGTATATATCTCAGACTTTGTGTGGGATAGAAAAATGGCGTATGTGTTTCTTCCTGAGACATATAACCATCCTCGTTGTGATAGGACTTCCACTCTTCATCTGTATTGGAGGAGTCACCCTCATTGATGGTATGTACTTCTTGAGACACTGGGTGGAGGAAACCTCCATTGTGGAAGAAGTCCTGAATGGGATGAAAACTTTCATCATTAGTAGAAGTCTTGGTATAGGTCGAAGAGAAACCAAGACCTTTCTTCGTCTTGTTATCAGTAGGCATGACAAGCTGTCCCCATCCTGTTGCGTTGTTACTCTTGATCACTTCAAGAGCATCTTTGTATAAGGAAATCGATGTCCCTTTCTCTGGTCGATTCTCATTACTCACTGAAAGTGCTTGGAATTGGGTTTCAACAACCTCCTCGGGTTCTAAACAAGATGATGATGATAAGTTGCTCACGATTAAGGCTTGCTCCCCACAGACTGTGACTAATTGGTCGTTCTTGACGAACTTCAGCTTCGGGTGAAGTGTCGAAGTGACTGCCCCAACCTCGTGTATATAAGGTCTTCCTAATAAACAACTGTATGCTGCTCGGATGTCCATGACCTGGAAAGTGACTTGGAAAGTGTGAAGACCGATAGTTATGGGAAGATCGACTTCGCCGATAACTATTTTTCGGGATCCGTTAAATGCTTTGACGATGACCTCACTGCCTCTCATTAGAGATCCTTGAAATTATAGTCGCATCAGAGTTGATTTTGGTATAACTTTCAGAGCTGATCTGGTATCTACCAGTATGCTGGCTAAAACATCGTCCTGGCAGTTGACTGTAATGTAAAATGCCATGTTGTGATTTTTGCCTTCTTCTGGCAGTTCTTCATCACTAAATCCTAAATTGTTGGAGGAAGTGATATTGGACATAATGTTGTCAAATTGTCTTAGTGTCACATCTTGTTCCAGAAAGGCTTGCTCTAAGACTTTCTGTAGAGCTTCTTTGTGAGCTTCGGAACTGAGCAAAAGAGATAACACAGAGATCCTCGAAGAAGTTTGCAACAGTTGATCTACTATGTTGTACTCGCTCTTTTGGATGAGTTTCAGCATCTCATCGTTGTTCTTTGAAAGGTCGGGATTACTGGATTGACCGACCGGTTGATTGGGAACTTCTGTTTGAGGTTCCTTCACGACGGAGGGTAATGGAGTTTCCTTTCCATTCTCGATTGTTGTTACACCGTACTTGTAAGGGATAGCCTTATTGGATTTGTACGGTATTGGTCCTGGCAGATAGATAACTACACGAGCCTTTTGATTTTTCTAACCATCGTAGCCGACCTCAATTGGTTCGAGGTTGAAAATCCTTCCACTATCAAGAGGAACTCTTGATTCATGGAGTAGAGGGATTATGGCACATACGTCTATGGCCACTTCCTGTTTAGAGATTAAGACGACGTCTTTGCTTTGATCAGAAAGATAGTCTCGACCTAGAACTTGAACATGGTCGGATCTCCTTTCGGTCCAACTGATTTTGAAGAGCTGCTCGCACAAGGTAGCATCCTTGGTTGTTCTCTGAGCAAACTCTACAGCACTCATAATTGTGAGGTGGCACTCGGCCACGTCCGCTTTGTATGCAGTGCAACCTTACTAGATATGTTTCTATTGATCGAACATCCTGAATTTGATGCCTAGTAGGGTTCCCGTCAGTCATACTGATCTGTTGTGTGTCTTCATCTAGATAGATCGGAAGCCACCAGTGGTTCAACAGGTGTTGAAGTGTTCTTTGGACAAGTGCACATCCTTGGTCGTCTTTACGACACACTTTACAGTTCTGATAATCATGTGAAGCCAAAAAGCCAAGTCAGACTTGCTTAGCGTGTAATTCTACCAGGCTGGTATTCATCAAGCGAATATCAAAGATTTTAATCATATTAACTTGATAATGACTTCTATTATGGTAATCCTCTATCCATCCGAGATCCATCTGACGCTGGAGGACCTTTTGTACAAAAGAGCATCCATGATTATTTATTGAGCAGGTCGGACAGGAATTGTAATCGTGTCGTGGCAGATCATGATGTTGGCTTTGCCTTGAGTGCATTGCCACCAAGTTAACATTCATCGCCAGAATGTTGTGGTTCTGGATGATGGTGGAATTTGTATAAGTCATGTTGAACTCACGGATTCGGTGATCTTGGATCCATCCGAGATCCATCTGTTCCTGTAGAGCTGATTGCACCACAGAACATCCTTGATTATTCTTGGAGCAGATATCACACTGGTGATAATTATGAGACGGTACATGACCGTATCCGCTCTGTCTGCAATGCATCCTGACTATATTGCTTCCTAATAGGAGTTGTTGTACCCCAAATTTTACCCTCTTAGATGTCATAACATCTTGCATTTTCATTTAGATTCAATCATTTGTGCGTTATTATCTAATCACCATATCTTGCTAGTTTGTTCTTTTAAGTGAAAAGCACGGTTTGCACAAAGTCTCCTAAGCCAAGCTCTCACATTGTTCAAGGTCTCCAAAGACACTCTTTGGTTCGAAACAATCATCACAGGTGTTCACTAACTGAGTGAGAATGATACCTTGAGCCACAAGCTCATCTGACCCCAGATTAGGGTTTTGACTGAGGTTTTTGATTTGTAAGACTTTGATCCCCAAAGTGAAGCATTCAAGTTTTTCTCCATCATGGCGTGTCTAATTGTTGATCTAGGACATGAGAAATTAAGTTTTGAGAGGTTTCTTGCAAAGAGGGCAATGTTTGGCCCTTGAAACTTTCTAAGTGTGGAAAATTCACTTCTTGTACAAAACTGGGAAGGCCATAACTTTCAAACAACACATCCAAATTGAGTGACTCAAAGCTCAAATGGAAGCTATTTCCATGATCTTCGGAGTGTATTAGAGGACCTCTCTTCAAAAATTGCATGGTTTTTAAGTTATGGGACTTGGAAGATAAGTTGCCTTTAGGACTTAGTGAAATTTTCAACCTTTTGCTCCAATTTTGAACACTACTTCATGGTTGTTTTTCACCTAGTTCCAAACTCCAAATCAAAAATCTTTGAACATAAAAGTTGTTCCTTGTTCTTCAAGCTTTTCAAACATGTGTAGAACTCCTCATTTGGATAAACCAATCTCAAGTTATGATGTTTTAAAGATGGTTGTTTCAAGTTATGAAAACTCCATAACTTAGATTTTCTAATGATTCCAAACCTCATTTCAAGTTGTCTTCCACATGGAAATTAATCTATCAAATGCCTATTTTGCAAAGAATCAAAAACCTCACAAATTGGGGCATTGATCATCAAGTTCTGACATCCTAAAGTGGCTATGTTACATGATGTTTCATACTTAGAAAATGCAAATTCCAATTCCTTGGTGCACCAAACTTCACTTTGACTTGTCATGAGTTTTAAACACCATCTTAAACTCATCAATGACATCAAAGTTACAATTCCCCACGCCATTTACTCTAAAGAATCAAGAGTTGTAGCTTTTGGTCCATTTTGAAATTTTGTCATGCCATAGTTCCATTACACAAACCAAGTTTTGTTTTGAACTAAATCCTAGCCAAGTAGAAACATCATTCTACTGACTTTTGACATCAGTTCCTAATGCTTCCTTTTACCACAAAACTTGTATCAAAGTACCATGCTTTTGTACTTTATATTTGACATGTTATGAAAGGAACCATCGTGTGGAAACATTGCTCTACCTTGTATCAGACTGTGAACCATATTCCAAGTGCATGCTGGCCTTTCTTATCTCAGCAAACCGTGCACCATGAAACACGCAAGAGGGGCCCTCAAAGTAGCATGTACTTTGCACTTTATGTTGACATGTTGAAAGTAAAAACAAAAGCCATCGTGCAATGCTTGGCATATAAGAATTCTCTGTTCTTGGCTCATCTTTTTCTACTGACATAAACTCTAAACAAGCAACCTATCCTTAGCACTTGGCTCAAGATGATAAATTAAATATTTTTCTCCTTGAAACAAGGCGGTGGACTATTGTATCTTCTTGCATTATTCAGCTTATTTTGCCTATAAAAGGAAGTTATATCCTCACTTGTTTGGACACGAGAACTAACACAGATCAGCACCATTCCAATGTTCACTCTTTCTCCTTAGGAACACTTCAAGCATTAGAACAAAATTCACTCTTAAAACTCCCTATCTCTCCCTTCAATGTCCTTGCAAGAAGATTCAAAAGCTTGCTAGAACCTGACCATGTTCCAGTTTCCTCGTGTAAGCCCTAAAACATCACGCCACCATCCATAACTCTTCCCCACTTTTTCTCCTTAACTCAACGACCAGCATCAATATCAAACCACAACCACTCTCATTACATTTTTCACAAACAACAGCCGAATACAACACCACATTTCAGAACCTTCACACAAGAGAACATCAACCCTTTTTCGTACCATCTCTTTTGCAAAAACACACACTACCAGAACAATAAAACAAGACCAACATCAATATGAGAACCACAACAATCAACACAAAATATCAGAAAAAACACACACCATCCTCAACAAAAAGAAGAAGCTCGTGAGCCATTGAAAGGAAATAAGAAGGACACGCTTCAAGTGTCTTGCATACCATTGTCATTCCACAAGAATTTGGATTTCCATAGCTTCCAAGTGAAGAGGCAGTGGACCTACTCCACTTGGTATGTCTCACTCTCTTTTCCTTTATACTCATAACTCCATGCTCATATACAAGTTTTAGATGATTCCTCTACTATTGGCATGTCGTATGTTTGTATCTGTTGATAATGTGAATGTTCTTGTGAACCGGTTTTGGCATGATAATACCCTGTGAGGTTTGGTTCCAGTTCTGAACGCATCGGTTCCACTTTGCTTTTCTTCTTGGTGAGATCACTATGGTGAATTGTTTGGGTTCTGAGGTAATCCTATGTTGTGCGTGCTACACTGTGAGGCTTTGTTTCGTAGACTTTGGTTGAGTCTTGTTAGCGAAATGATAGCACAAGAGGGAGAAGATGGCATGTTTAGAACCTTTGAGTTTGCATTAGCTATGTCTTGACAAGATTATGTCAGTTGCAAATGCATGTATTCATGTCCATTTTTCTCCAAATTCTGGTTACTATTTTAAGTGACCTAGGGATCATGGTTGTTCTACTATGTGAGTACTACAAGTTGGTGTTTTATCTCATGGCTTTTGGTTGAGGAATAAGAACGATAATAGCTATGAAAGAGGGGGGATAACCATGAATTTGTTCTGGCTCCCACGATAGTTTTCCCAGGTTTGTGCATGTTGCATGGGAAAGAAATGACTGTGGCGATTAGATATTGGTTGGGACACTTTTTGTCCTCTAGTCACTTAATTTTTAAAGTGACTTATTGATGAATAGGTTACATAATGTTGTGTACACGGTTGTATTTATATTTCATGTGCCTGCATAAATTCAATCACGTTGGAACCTGGGCCTTGGTTCTGCTCGCTACTCACACCCTCCCAAAGGCCCACGTGTGCAACGCCTTTGCTTGTTCAGTGCATGTTACTTCCTCAATGCACCCTCATTTTTAACTTAACTTGTTTTCTTATTTTCTTTTTATTTTCATATATATATTTTTTTCCAATGAAAAATCCTCAAAAAATATTGTATTAACATTTTAGTGTTTGATTTAATTTCCTTAAATTTAATTTGTCACTTTGATGTTTGTTATAATCTTTTGAATTTCAAGAATTTTGTTCTACACTAGATTTTGAATTTTTTCTATTTCTTGGATATTTTTCTAAAGAAATTTTGAGGATATTTTTGAGGAGTTATTTTTTTTTTAGTATGATCATTAACCTTATGGTTGACACCTCATCACCCTTATGACACTTCTTGGAATTGTCTTGAAAAGATGACCTTGCATTGACATGTTTGTCTCACTTTTAGTTCTATAGTTCTTAAAAACTTTGCTATGCTTGTGTCCATTTATCTATGTTTATTGTGAATTATCTCACTATCCCTTGTCATACATGGATGCATATATCATGCTTTGATGTTATTCCCACTTGATTAATGTTTATCACCTTTGAATCTTTGAACTCATATTGTTCATTTAAATCTCATTTCACTTGTAACACTCTTGCTTATAAGATGTTATCTCCCTTTTTTCTAAAGGAAAGTCTCTCTATTGACCTCAAAGTCATAGATAGCTCATTATCTCCCTCCTTGACCTCATAGTCATAGGATTACCAGCTTTAACCTCATAGTCATAGTCATCTCCTCCTTGACCTCAAAGTCATAGGATACTTTCCTTTTGGCCTCATAGCCATTCATCTTACAACTTAGACTTAGAGAGTTTCTTAAACTCTAAATGAGCTCACACTCATTTCCCCTTGGAACTTTGGCCATAGTCAATGGTTCCTCAAATCCACCCTTAGTTAGGTGAACTACGTTTGCTCTGATTCTTTAGTCAGATATGTAGGCACAAGATGCGACGTCTTGGCGAGCAAACTTAGTGTACATACCCCTAGGTCTTTACCTTTACCCTTAGCATAGGTTCTTATCAAGCAAACATAACATAACACAAACTAAACAAGAGGTTCCTATAGAGTACTACAGATATTAAGGGTGCTAATACCTTCCCTTAGTATAACCAACCCCCGAACCTTAGTTCTCCCCCTTTAGGTTTTCTCGATCTTGAACCTTTCCTTTGGATAAATCAAAGTCAGTGGTGAATTTCAAAGAAATGTGATGCAAGTTAATTAATAGCTTGTTATCCGATTCTCACCGCAACAGGAGTGCATCGTGAATTTGATAGCTGTGGTTAGACTCTTCCTCTATCAAATTTACTGCAGCTTTCTCGTGTCGAGGCAATGGGTTCGTCTGAACATTTAGATTTGTATCCTTGAAAGATAGGACCCCGTTCCTGACAAGCTTCTCTATGTCGGATTTGAAGCTAAGACAGTTTTCGATGTTATGCCCTGGTCCTCCTTGATGATAAGGGCAAGTTTGATCCGTTTTGAACCAAAAAGATGGATTTTTTGGTACTGTAAGAGGAGACCTAGTTTGGACATTCCCCTTAACCAGTAGTAGTGGAAATAGTTCTACGTACAACATCGGTATAGGGTCAAACCCTGGTGGTTGCGTTGTATGGTTGTTATTGTTGTACTGAGGACGAGCCGGCTGAAGAGGCTGTTGTGTCCTTTGCTGGTACTGTTGTTGATTTGGTTGGCTCTGAGCAACCTGAGGTTGATACGTTGGAATAGGCACAGGGTTGATAGCAGGAGTTACTGCTGCTATTGGTTGATACCTTCGTCTTTGCTTTCCGAGAGAGATATTACCAATATCTTGCTCTTTTTTCTTAGGGAAAGCACTACCATATCTTTTGGTACTGCTTGATGGTCCTATATCTTTGACCAATCGTCCTTCTCGGACTGCTTCTTTAAGGCGTACTCTCATGCTTACCATTTCAGTAACGTCATTGGGCGCACTTGCGACCATTCGGTCGTAGTAGAATGAGCTCAAGGTTTTCAAAAAGATCTTTGTCATCTCTTTTTCCTCAAGAGGGGGACAAATCTGGGCGGTAATTTCACGCCATCTCTGAGCATATTCCTTAAAGGTTTCCTTGTCCTTTTGCGATATTGCTCTGAGTTGATCTCTATCTGGTGCCATGTCCAGGTTATACTTATACTGTTGAACGAAGGCAGTGCCAAGATCTCCGAAAGTAACGATCTTGGTACTGTTTAAACCTATGTACCATTTGAGTGCAGCACCGGTTAAACTATCTTGAAAGTAGTGGATAAGTAGCTGTTAATTCTCTGTCTGAGTTGACATTTTCGAGCATACATCACCAAATGACATTGAGGGCAAGAGTTACCCTTGTATTTTTTAAAGTCGGTCACCTTGAATTTGTGCGGGATCTTTAGATTAGGGACCAGACAAAGGTCTGCGGCGTCCTTTACAAATAAATCCTGACCGCGAATGGCATGCAATTCCTTCTGCATATCCAGAAATTGTTCATGGAACTCATTCATTCTGTCGTACATACTTTCATTTCCACCAGAAGGTATCTGTGGAATTTGTCCTTCCGGGACAGTGGGTACCACGGGTTGTGGTATAGTCATTACGGCGGTGACTCTTGGTGCTTCCTTATCCTGAAGTTTGTAACCTTCAGGAGTTGCTGTCATGCCCCTTGTGTCTTCGCTTTCCCGAAGTTTGTAACCTTTAGGCCCAACGGTTCCTTCTACAGTTTCCAGGTCTTCCGTGACTGGCAGAATATATCCTTCAGGGATAAAGTCTAGAGGCATGCCCCAGGGACGATCTTTAGGCATGTTGTACCGAGGATCATACATCTCTACTATGGGCGTAGATGTGATCTCTGAGATCACAGTCCTATATTGTTGCCTCTGAGCTATTGCCAGATATTGCATGTCACTGTGAAGTTTCCTCAGATCTTCTTTTAGAGCATCGATTTCTTCTCTCAGCTCTCTATTCTCTTCCTCGAGACCATCCATTTTCTTTTGTCGATTGGCCCAAGTATTGTATGAATGAGACAACTTGACTCTAGAATCGAGACACAGGCGTGACATTCATAGAGAAGGAGAATGCGTTATGTGAGAATGATGAATGCAATGATATATTATATATTTTTGTTATTTTAATCAAAAAGAAACTTCAATAATTGGATTGCAAATATCATACAGTGGGGAGACCCCGTTTTATTGAATTTGAAATATTGTAGATTTGGAAATACAGTATTTTACAAAGTGCTGTAAAAGGAAATGTCTAAGCTTATGGCTTCTGAGTCCTCTCTGAAGAGAGCTCAGGTGCTGGTTCTGGTATTTTCCTTTTCTTTGACCGAGGCTCTTGAGTCGTTATCGGATTGTCATTCCTTTGCCAAGTGAAATGAGCGAGCAAGTTCCTTTGATCTTCTATAGCATGCTATTCTAGAATCTCGACCAGAGTATCTTTTTCTTTTAACAGGTACACTCCACATTGAGAATACGGTACTTGTTCTTCCAAGATTTTTTTCTGGTTGAACTTTGTTGAGAGCGACCTGGAGTTTTTCTGTATCAAATATAAAGTAAAGGACAGATTCCCTCAATGAAAGAACTTCTTGATGAGGGTAACGCATCCTTAGCTTGAGGTTCCACAGAGACACAATATGGTTTTCCTAGAGACTCTATTCCTTCCTATAAACATGTTTCCAGGAATGCACTATTTTTGTTTTTAGTGCCCTGTTATTTTCTCCTCCCTTGAAGAAAAGATTTTCTAGATGAACATTACGCAGGATATGTCTCATCGGGTATCCAAGTTGACGGCAAACCAAAACTGGATGATAGTTGATTCCTACTTTAGTTCCTATGAGGGGTACATTAGGGAAGTTTCCACAACGGTTGATGATTCTTATCCCGTCATAGATTCGATTGTACCAATCTATGTTAGAGTTGGTAAGAGACATGATTCTCTATGACCAACGTAGAGTACTTTTATGATCCCAAAAAACAACAGACTTAGGTAAATGGGAAGTGAACCATTTGTATAGAAGGGGTACACAACTTGTGATCATTCCTCCGCTGTACAAATTCCTTAAGTGTACAAAATGATAAGCATCTGCGAGCAGGGTTGGTACGGGGTTTCCAATCAAAAATATCTTAATGGCATTAATATCAATGAAGTTATCGATGTTGGGAAAAAGGAACAACCCGTATGTGAGTAGTACAAAGATATCTTCAAAAGCAGTAACGTTTCCTATACTGGCAAAGTACAGGGCTTTCTCTATCGAAAACTTGGTCGTTAAACCTTGGATTTCATCCTTAGCAGTCATGTGAGTCCTGACTTTTGACTCGTCCAAATAGATTGCTCTTGCAATGGTTTGATGCTTTGGAATTTCTTCCAGTGTTGGTGCCAGTTGATAATCCTGGAATGTGAAATAGTGATAAATCGGATCATAGAACTGAATTAATGTAGACAGGATTCCTTCAACTACATGGACCCTTAACAGAGACAGCAATCCTCCGTACTTAGCTCTGAAAGCATCAGGGTTGGTGATCATCCTTGCCAATCCTCTTAAATCCTCTAGTTTTGGGACCTTGAAGGTGTACTTGTACGTCTTTCTTCTACCGAAATCCATAACGCAATCTTTTTCTCTGATATTTGCAATCATTGTCTTAGTTTAATTTGAAAAGGAGAGACTAGAAAAGAAGATTTTTTCTTTGTTTTAAAAGTTTTTTAAATGAATGCATGAATGCAGCACACAAAAACATAGAAAAAACATGGGTCCAAAGGTTCAGCGTCACGAGCATGGAGTCAAGGCTCTACCCATCCCAAAGGTTGTACTATGGTGAATTTTTGTACTTGTACTCAAAATCATTGACCCCCCTTAGGATAACAATAGCAGGCTGGTTCACCCGAGCGAGCTGTAGTATCTTAGGGTAATCTAAATTGAGTGTAGTATCGCGTGACAACTATTTCTGATAGCTTCTGCACTACTAAATAGCCACATGGTTACTGTCTACTAAATCCTCAGTTTCATGGATACCACAATCGAACAATCTGCTTTCACAACCGAAGTCGTTAGACATTGAATCTGTAAAGGTATCTCAAATGATTTGATGGTCTACCGGGATAACTTATTCGGGATTCACTCCCTGTAAGACCGCTCGTGTCTGCCATCACCTATCTTAGGTATCACTCAAACTTTCCGCATGCGACATCACTCGCAGTCCCATTAGCAAAAAAATAAACACGGATACCAAGTAGGAAAAGCGATATATATATATATATATATATATATATATATATATATATATATATATATATATATATTCATTCCTAAAACTAACATCCTAGACCTCTTAAGAATTCTATTCTATAATCCTAAACAGACAAAATGACTCTCCAGCAGAGTCGCCATTTATCTGTGGGAAATAGTGACGATGATGACTATGGTAAAACAAATTCTCATGGCTCTCCCCAGTGAAGTCGCCATTTTTCTATAGCGTGCAATTTTTGTCGGTGACGCGACCACCTTATCGCATAATTGTGGGTTTCTCCTCAAAATGAGGAGGAAGGGGTGCTACTTTCTGATTTCTTATTTATCCTGTGAAGATGGAAGGGAAAAGGAAGCTATCTAAAACTAACCTTCCATGCGAATGCTTAACTGACGAAATGCTTGAAGAGATTCAGGAGTCCGGGGTCAGGTTATACAATGGGGAGTTCTCAATTTCCCATCCTATATGTGGTTATCCATAGGTTGCTAGTTTTAGGTTTTGCTTTTTACTTGATGGTGTTTATCCGGAAATGGGTTGGGAAAGTTTCTTGGGAAATATTAGAGAGAGAGAGAGAGTTGATGTTGATTTTTGGGTTTTCTGATGTTTTTGGTAAGGTACTGGACCTAAGTTTTGATTGGTATGAAGGTACTGGACCTAAAGTTTTTGATTGGTATGAAGGTACTGGACCTAAAATTTTTTATTGGTATGCTCGCTAAGATTTCGCAATCTTATGCCTACGTATTCCCGTTTAAAGAACAGGGAAATCAAAGCAATCGTAGTTCCTCCTATTCTAAGGGAGGAAAAGATGATATGTTTTAGTGTCTTGTTCAAAGCCCAAGATTGAAGCTAAAAGGTTATTTGTGTCTTGTTCAAAGCCCAAGATTGAAGCTAAAGGTTTGACTGAGAGAGAATTTGTTATCTCTAAAGGGAGACATCTTGTCTGTTTATCACAACTGTTGGGTGACTGATTATAAAGGAGGATTACTTTAACTGGGATATGTGAATCCATCAATGCCATAATTTCTTTTATAGTGGATTTGTCCTGAAGGGGAAAACTTTAACTCAGTTTTGAGCAATGCCATTTTTCCTTAGGAATCTTTCATATTAAGAGATGGACAGTGGCGTGGATGTAAATAATCCATAGGCTTTCCGCTTATAGAAATTAGATGAAAGAAGGAAGTTTACCAGGATAAGAGATGGACGACAGCTTGGATTTCTTGAATCAACAAGTGTGCCACTTACAGTAGTTATCTTGGAATAAGGTTTGTTTGGATTTTTATGTTTTGATAAGTGATATACATAGAAATGACTTCCAAAGAGATTTTCATTTCCTCTGAAGGGATGTTGATTTTTGTGTGCCATGATCACAACCCAAGGTTAAAGCTAAGATATTGATTGACTCGACTGGGGAAGTCCTTATACAAAGCCTAAGAGGAGGCTAGAAAAGTATGACTCAACAAAAGACTGTTTATCTATCTTGTACAAAGCCCAAGATTGAGGCTAAAAGAGACTGAATCTTTTGGGATATCATTATACAAAGCCTAAGAGAAGGCTAAAAGTTTGACTTTTCCAGGGAAAACATTATGTCTATCTTGTACAAAGCCCAAGATTGAGGCTAAAAAGGGGAAACTTACTATACGGGTGAGAGGTTTTATCTGTCTTGTACAAAGCCCAAGATTGAGGCTAAAAGAGATTGACTCTGTTAGAGAGTATGATTTGTCTTGTACAAAGCCCAAGATTGAGGCTGAACAAGTTGTAGAAATCATTATACCAAACCTAAGAGGAGGTTGACTTCTACTACGGGAAATCATTATACCAAGCCTAAGAGGAGGCTGAAAAAAGATCAACTCAACAAGAGAGTGTTTTTATCTGTCTTGTACAAAGACCAAGATTGAGGCTGAAAAGGGTTGAGTAACCAAGAGAGTATTGAAAGGTGATTGACTCAACAAGAGAGTCTGAAAAGGTTAGCTCCACTGGGGAGAATCATTGTACAAAGCCCAAGAGGAGGCTGACTAGGCTTTAGAAACCATGGGTTCTAACTCTGCTGGAGATTTATTTAAAATGACCAGGGTTTCTCTAGGGAACTTGAGACTGTCTTTGAGACTCAAGAGGAGATTAGACTGTCCAATTCTAATGGTGTGGAAGAGTGTATCTTTGTATGATGCCCAAGAGGGGGCAGGTGCTTTAAAGGATGAGAATCAACCCTAAAATGGTTTGAGATTTTGACACTGAAAAGAGTGCTCTAGCAAAGGATGACTAAGTTCTGTCCTATACCTTTAAGAGGTCTTCAGAGTCCTTGTATTAAGCCCAAGAGAAGGCATGAGAACTTCTAAGAAGTCGGAGGGTCCTTGTACAAAGCCCAAGATGAGGCGGGGATGCTTTTAGGAAGCTTGTGGGTCCCAAACCTAAGAAAAGTTCAACAAAAGTTTCACCGTTATTTTCTTTAGTGAACAATTCTAGGGTTTGATGAAATTCAAGAGAGGTTTCACCGGGAATTAATCCTCTCTGGGGAAAATGAATCTCTTTGACAATTTCTAATAGTGACAGTCTGAGAAATGTTTCACCGGGAATAATTCATTTCTCTTTGTTCCATATTGTTTAAGCCCAAGAGAAGGCAAGACTATATCTAGAAATCCTATGGGGATCTAGTTTTGACTATATTAAAGAGTGACCAACTTGCTTTACCTAGTTCTAGACCTAGTTGTCGGGGAAAACCATAAGCAGATATACTAGTGTATATACAGTTGATATATGACAAGTATTTAAAAGGATATGAAAGAAGGACTTATAGGTGAGCAAGCTTCCCACAATACAGTTATATATATAAAAGCATGTAAACTAAAGCTGATAAAAACTTACAGGTGAGCAAGCTTCCATGCTGTTCAAACAAATATATACATGTATATGTGCAAGTACGTAAAAGAAAGCTGATAAAACTTACAGGCGAGCAAGCTTCCATAGCTGTATTGTTAGTTGATCAAGAAATTAAATAAATTTTTGATAATAACTGTATATCTGAACCTAAATCAAAAGGGAAGTTGCTTTTGAAAAGATTGTTGGAGCTTATTCTCAAGGAGAGACCCAGATAAAAAACAATAATTGTACCGTTGTTCTGTAAATTGTATTGGGACTTAAACAATGACTGAGGCCCAAAGAAGTTTTCTGTACAAAGAGATGGGTCTTACAACTCAAGGAGAGGCCCAAAAGTTTTGAAGAAAAAGAAAAGAAATGGGACTTACAACACAAGGGTAGGCCTAGTAGATTTTTTGAAAAGGCGATGATCGCGCTGTAGTTTTTTTGAAAACATAGTGGGACTTTTACAATGACTGAGGCCCAAATTATTGTTTTATGTATTTACAAGGGTTGGGTCTTACACTCTATTAGAGGCCAAAAATTGTTTGAAAAGGTTGGTTAGGGTGATAGTGATCAAAACCCTAATTTTTGGTTATTTAAATGTATTTTAATTGAATAAAAATTCAATTAAAATAATAAAACCGATGAAAAAGATGTTGGAACCTTGGATTTATTATTTTAAAGTCATGTTTCATTCATGGGATGATTAAAAAATCATTTGAATTTTGCAAAACCAAGAGAAAGAAATATTTTTAATGTTTAAAAACAAATAAAAATATGATTTTTTACAAAAATACCAAATATATGAAATACATAATATTTTTGTGATATTTTCATGGAATAAAATATTTTAACATTTTTGGGAATTTTCAAAAAAAGAACCAATAAAAAATAATTAAAATTGAGAAAGAAATTAATTTTTCAATTAATTAACAAAAACAAGGAAATATAAAAAAAATAGAAAAATAGGGGAAATGGCAAAATGGTCTGGGTGGGGTTTGAACCCACGACCATCAAGCCAAACACACATGCGCGCTACCACTAGGGTGGTGATACACCCGTGTATCAAAACCACCCCATTAAATCATAAGTCATGCCTTGTTTCTAGGCTGGGCAAGGCAAGGCAATCTTTTGGGTAATTTACGTGAAGCCTCTAACTTTCTCATTTCTCCATGGATTGGGACAAAATTTAGGTGCATCTGACCTAGAATTTCACAAGGAATCCAATGATGGTCTTGGTTTTTGCAAACGAGGTCCCTATTTTAAAACCCGATAGTGGTTTTGAAATAGGCCTATATTTGTATTTTCTATGCTAACACATTGTACAGGGAAGAATTACATGGAAAATTGGTTCAAGCACAACATATATAACATGTATGAGACGTTTATGATTAGTGGACTTCAAAGCAATGCATAATTCAAAGAGTTCAAGTTGTCATGCACTTACCTCTTGGAGCTTTTTGTGCTATCTGCCAAGTTCCTTGTGCCAGAAGTAATTTGATGCTTTGGACACTCTCAATTGATCCCTTAGAAGCTTTTGGAATGGTTAGAACCAGCTGGAATCCTCAGAAACAAGTTGTGGCACTTTCTTGCAAAAGGGGCAAAAGTGCCCAATAGGGCAACTCTCTCAAATGGTATTCCAGATGAGGGGAACCATTTGGGACAGTTTGAGGATGATATTTGGAGTGTGTTTGAGGCTTTGTCTAGTTTTGAAGTGATTGAATCAAGACATGGCTTGAAAAATGCAAAAAAAAAGTCTAATTTTGAGGTTTTGGAAGTGGACTTTGTGATTTTGGTGCTTCAGGTCACAAGTGAGTGTTTTAACAACTTAGATACAACATATTAGAGGTGTTTGGATCATGAGCTGTGATGGAATTACTCTCTTACTCAAAAACTCAGAGATACCATATGAAATAAGGCATTTTGGCCTAAAGAGAGGGATTTTGAGGAAAGCAAGTGTTGTAGTGCTTTGGTGTACTCAAACTGAGCACAAATGGGCTCTATTTATAGTAGAGCAAGTTTGTTTTGCAAGCAATAGTGAATGGCAGCTGCAACAGGTCTTTGGCCAATGTTGAGCAAAAGGAATCTCAAGTCTCCTTTAGTCATTGACTTGGGGTTAAGGCACATGCTTATGGTCCTAAAATTCAGTGCTGATCCTTGACTCATTCAGTTAGGAATGTGTCATTCCATGCCACCTTGGTGTACCCATTAAATGCATTGCAACAAAATTGAAGTCTTGGCACCTTTTTAGCCTTTTCGAATTTGTTATGGCTAATGTAGATTCTTGGACTTTGGAGGCTTGGGGATAAGATCATTCTTTTCTTGTTTTATCCTCAGATGTGTCCAAATTGATGACAAGGCTTGGATTTATCAGATTTGGACAAATCGAGCAAAAATGCACAAATTCTGCCTTGTAAAAACTAGTTCATGATGCCATGTTCCAAGGGTTGTATCTCCCTGCTCAAATGGAATTTGGAGATGATTTGCTACTTGTTGGAATCCCTCATGACATACTTCAACTTTGATGTTCACCCCTAGACCTAGTTTAACTTGGATCATGGTGAAAAATGTCCCTACATCTTGGAAATAGTAAGGCAGATTCTGACTTTTGTTGAAATATTCACTAAGTGTTTGAAAAGTGTCGTTTTCATGTTTTTTGCCATTTTGATGACTCCATAACTCAAAATCCATAAGAAATTGGAGTCTTAGGTAGTTTAAGCTTTTATAGAGTGTAGCAAGACCTACAAATCCAGCTTTGGATCACCCAAAATGCTTGCTTGGATCTCAAGTTATGGTCCTTGGAAGTTGGTACCAAAATCACTTTGGTTCCATAACTTAGAAAATGCTTGGTTTCTTAAGGTTGTCCCTTTTGCAAGAAACTTCAATTTTCTTGATTTTTCTTGATGCATGATTATCAATATCATACATTAACATTATTTTTTACTTTGGGGAACCATATTTGTGAAAAACTTCAAAAAGTCAAACTTGATTTTAGGTACAGTTGACTTTTTATCGGATGAAATCCAAACTGTGCGATCCTTTGTGAAATCAAGTCTTTGACCTAAATCAAACCTAATGGATGGATTCCATAGGTGATATAGGTGTATTGAATCGTGTCCCAAGGTTTGGGAGCATGTCCTAGTCAAAAGTCAAAGGTACAGTTGACTTTTTCCTTCAAAACCCTAATTGTGGTCCAGATGAAAATGAAACTTATGAATCAAGCTTCTTGGATCAATCCATTATTCAAAATGGATCAATGTAGTGTATTTGAGGCCCTCAAATCATGTCTTGAGGTCTTGGCTCATGGTTTGTCCCAAAAGTCAACTTAGGGGTGAATTAGGTCAAGAAACCCTAATTCCTGATTTTTGGTGAATGCATCCCTTGAGGTTAAATTGACTTGATGATTGGGTCCGTGAGGCCCCTTGGAGTATTTTCGATTGTGCTTTGAAGCATTGGCGCATGCTCAGAGGAAAATTTCCATCTGGAGGCCTTGGTCGACCAAAACCCTAATTTGGTGTCACTGACGATCTTGAGGCTTGATCCACTTGGAATGTTTCAATCTTGTGCTTGATTTTTGATGTGGGAGTCCTCTTGATCCTTTATGGGTGATTTAGAGGTTAGACAAGTTTGAAGATCATGTCACTTCTTGATTGATCCTTTTTCTAAGTGCTCTGAGGGGGATGAAAACCCTAATTTTTTACTATAGTGAATGCTTAACCATCTTTGAGGAGAATGCTGAGGCATGAAAGTACATCCATATTGTGATGATGATTTGCACAATGATGGGAAATCTTGGTGGTCAAAATTTGGGGTATGACAATGATATACAATGATATATATTAATTTTTTTTAATCAAAAAGAAGCTTCAACAAATAGATTGCAAATATCATACAGTGGGGAGACCCCATTTTATTAAACTTGAAAGATTGCAGAAATGGAAATACAGTATTTTACAAAGTGCTGTAAAAGGAAAAGTCTAAACTTATTGATCCTGAGTTCTCTCTGAGGAGAGCTCAGGTGTTGGTTCTGGTATTTTCCTTTTCTTTGACCGGGGCTTTTGAGCCGTTGCCGGGTTGTCGGTCTTTTGTTAAGTGAAAGGAGCTAGCAAATTTCTTCGATCTTCTTGATTTTCTACAACATGTTGCTCTAATATCCTAATCAGAGCGTCTTTTTCTTTTAACAGTTTCTGAATTTTGTTACACTCCACATTGAGAATACGGTACTTGTTCTTCCAAGATTTCTTTTCCCGTCGAATTTTGATGAGAGTGACCTGGAGTTTTTCCGCATCAGACATAAAATAATGGACATATTCCTTTAGCGGAAGAACTTCTTGATGAGGGTAAGGCATCATTAGCTTGAGGGCTCTAGTTTGTACCCAGTGGAGATAAGGTTCCACAGAGAGACAATCTAGTTTTCCTAGAGACTCTCTTCCTTTCCTGTGAACATTTTTTCTAGGCATGCACTATTTTTGTCTTTAGTGCCCTGTCATTTTCTCCTTCCTTGAAGAAAAGACCTTCCAGATGAACATTACGCGGGATATGCCTCATCGGGTATCTGAGTTGACGGCGAACTAAAATTAGATGATAGTTGATTCCTCCTTTAGTTCCTATGAGGGGTACATTAGGGAAATTTCCACATTTGTTAATGATCCTTATCCCGTCATATATTCGATTGTACCAATCTATGTCAGAGTTAATAAGAGACATGATTCTCTATGAGCAACGTAGAGTACTCTTATGATCCCAAAAAGCATGAGACTTGGGTAAATGGGAAGTGAACCATTTGTATAGAAGGGGTACACAGCATGTGATCATTCCTCTGATGTACAAATTCCTTAAGTGTACAGAATGATAAGCATCTGCGAGCAGAGTTGGTACAAGGTTTCCAATCAGAAATATCTTAATGGTGTTGGTATCGACGAAGTTATCAATGTTGGGAAAAAGGAATAACCCATATGTGAGTAGCACAAAGATATCTTCAAAAGAAGTAACGTTTCCGATACTGGCAACTATATTGGCAAAGTATAGGGCTTTCTCTACCAAAAACTTGGCAGGAAAACCTTGGATTCCTTCCTTAGTGGTCATGTGAGTCCTGACTTCTGACTCGTCCAAATAGATTGCTCTTGCAATGGTTTGATCCTTTGAAATTTCTTCCAGTCCAGAAAAGGGAGCTTGGTTAGTGATGGGTAAATCAGTCAGGTGAGAGTACTCCTCCAGTGTTGGTGCTAGTTGATAATTCGGGAATGCGAAACAGTGATAAACCAGATCGTAGAACTGAATTAGCGTAGACAGGGTTCCTTCAACTACATAGACCCTTAATAGAGATAACAGTCCTCTGTACTTAGCTCTGAAAGCATCAGGGTTGGTGACCTAGTTTTGGAGCCTTGAAGGTGTACTTGGGCATCTTCCTTCTACCGAAATCCATAACGCAATCTTTCTCTCTGATATTTGCAATCATTGTTTTAGCTTAATTTGAAAAAAGAGAGAAGAGAAAAGAAGATTTTTTCTTTGTTTAAAAGTTTTTTAAATGAATGCATCAATGCAGCACACAAAAACATAGCAAAAATATGGGTTCAAGGGTTCAACGTAACGCGCATGGAGTCATGGCTCTACCCATCCCAAAGGTTGTATTCTGGTGAATTTTTGTACCTGTAGAACGGGTTAAAAGCCCCCCTAAGGATAACAACATCAAGCTGGTTCACCCGAGCGAGCTGTAGCATTCTAGGGTAATCTCAATTGAGTGTACTATCGTGTGTCAACTATTTCTGATAGCTACCGCACTACCAAATGGTAACATGGTTACTGTCTACTAAATCCTCAGTTTCATGGATACCACATTGGGACAATCTGCCTTCACAACAGAGTCGTTAAGCATTGAATCTGCAAAGGGTATCTCCACTACTTTGATGGTCTACTGGGACATCTTATTCGAGATTCACTCCCTGTAAGACCGTCTGTCTATGCCATCACCTATCTTAGGTATCTCTCATACTTTCCACATGTGATATCACTCGCATTCCCATTGACAGAAAAATAAACACAGATATCAAGTAGGAAAAATAGTATATATATATATATAGTATTCCTAAAACTAACATCCTCGACCTCTTAGAAACTATATTCCTAGTCCTAAACAGAAATAAAACTCCCTAGCAGAGTCGCCATTTTCCTATAGCGTGCGATTTTTGTCGGTGACGCGACCACCTTATCGCCGTGGGTTTCTCCACCGCAATGGTAGGAGTGGGGTGCTAATTTCTGATTTCTTATTTATCCCGTGAAGCTAGAATAGAAAGGGAAGCTATCTAAAACTAACCTTGCACACGAATGTTTAACTGAACAAACGCTTAAAGAGATTCTGGGAGTTCGGGGTCAGGTTATACAATGGGGAGTTGTCAATTACCCATCCTATATATGGTTATCCACAGGTTGTTAGCAGTAGGTTCTGCTTTGTACTTGATGGTGTTTATCTGTTGATGGGTTGGGAAAGTTTCTTCTTTAGGAGATATGAGAGAGAGAGAGAGTTTTTGATGATTTTGGTGAGGTACAGGACCTCAGTTTTTTATTGTTATGAAGGTACTGGACCTAGAGTTTTTTTATTGGTATGCTCGCTAAGATTTCGCAATCTTATGCCTACGTATTCCCATTTAAAGAAATAAGGAAATCAGAGTAATCGTAGTTCCTCATATTCTATGGGAGGAAAAAGATGTTTAGGTGTCTTGTTAAAAGCCCAAGATTAAAGCTAAAAGGTTTATTTCTGTCTTGTACAAAGCCCAAGATTAAAGCTAAAAGGTTTGACTGAGAGAAAATTTGTCATCTCTAAAGGGAGACATCTTATCTGTTTATCACAACTGTTGGGTAACTGTTTATAAAGGTGGGTTACTTTAACTGGGATATGTGTATCCAGTAATGCCATTATTTCCTTCACGAGGGAGTTTTCCCGAAGGGGAAAACTTTAACTCAGTGTAGAGCAATGCATTTTTCCTTAGGAATCCTTCATGCTAAGAGAGGGACAGTACCGTGGACGTAAATAATCTTGAGGCTTGCCACTTACAGCAATTAGATGAAAGAGAAAGTTTTCCAGGATAAGAGATGGACGACAGCTTGGGTTTTTGAATCAACAAGTGTTCCACTTACAGCAGTTATCGGGGATTTTAGGGTTTGTTTTGAATGTCTGTTTGGAAGTGTGATAACATGTAGAAATGACTTCCTGCAGAGAGATTTTGATTTTCTCTGAGGGGAGTTGATTTTTGTATGCCTTGATCAAAGCCCAAGGTTGAAGCTAAGAGGTTGATTGACTCCACTGGGGAAGTCCTTATACAAAGCCTAAGAGGAGGATGGAAAAGGCTGACTCAACAAGAAATTGTTTATATCTGTCTTGTACAAAGCCTAAGATTGAAGCTAAAAAAGAGACTGACTCTTTTGGGGGTATCATTATACAAAGCCTAAGAGGAGGCTAAAAGTTGACTTTTTCGGGGGAATATTTTGTCTGTCTTGTACAAAGCCCAAGATTGAGGCTAAAAGGGGAAACTAACTCTATAGGTGAGAGGTTTTATCTGTCTTATACAAAGCCTAAGATTGTGGCTAAAAGAAGATTGATTCGGCTAGAGAGATTTATACAGTGTCTTGTACAAATCCCAAGATTGAGGGTGAAAAGAAACTGACTCTGTGGGAAAGAAATCTTTATCTGTCTTGTGCAAAGCCCAAGATTGAGGCTAAAATGAGACTGACTCCACTGAGGATTTTTAGGTGTCTTGTACAAAGCCCAAGAGTGAGGCTGACCATACTGGAGAAATCATTATACAAAGCCTAAGAGGAGGCTGGGAGGAATTGACTTTGCTGGGGAAGATATTTGCCCCAAGCTTTAAAGGAGTTTATGAAGATTTTGACTTTATTGGAGAAGGTTTATATATGTCTTATACAAAGCCCAAGATTGAGGCTAAAAAAGATGACTGACCCAGCTGAGGATTTTTAGGTGTTTTGTACAAAGCCCAAGATTGAGGCTAACCTTATTGGGAAAATTATTATACAAAGCCCATGAGGAGGGTGAAAAAAGGTTGACTCAACAAGAGAGTGCCTTAAGGTGATTGACTCAACAAGAGAGTGCTTTTAGAGAGTAGATAGGCTCAACAAAAGGGTGTTATTAGGGCTAATTCTACTGAGGAAAATAATTATACAAAGCCTAAGAGGAGGCTGGCTTCTGCTGAGGATTATTGAGATCCAGAGGCAGGTCAAAAATAGGGAATCAACTCTTGCTGAGGGTTTACAAAAGAGTTGAGGTATCAGATACCTTGAGGTTCGAATTTGGGATAGTGTTATACTAATGTTAAGCTGACCCTGGCTGGGGAGTTTTAGGAGAAAGAATGGGTTTTAGAACCCATGGGTTTTAACTCTGTTGGAGATTTATTAAAATGACCAGGGTTTCTCCTATGTTTGTAGGGAACTTGAGAATGTCTTTAAGATCCAAGAGGAGATTATACTGTCCAAGTCTACTGGTATGGAAGAGTTTATCTTTATATGATGCCCAAGAGGAGGCTGGTATTTTAAGGGATGAGAATCAGTCTAAATTGTCCAATGTTTTGACTCTTTAGAAAGACTGCTCTAACAAAGGATGACTAAGTTCTGTCTTATACCTTTAAGAGGTCTTCAGGGTCCTTGTATTAATCCTAAGAGAAGGCATGAGAACTTCTAAGAATCCGGAGGGTCCTTGTACAAAGCGCAAGAAGAGGCGGGGATGCTTTTAGGAAGCCTGTGGGTCCAAACTTAAGAAAAGTTCAAGAAAAGTTTCACCGGGAATAATCTTTTCTTTAGTGAACAGTTCTAGGGTTTGAAGAAATTCAAGAGAGGTTTCACCGGGAATTAATCCTCTCTGGGGAAATGAACTTCTTTAACAATTTTTAATAGTGACAGTCTGAGAAAAGTTTCACCGGGAATAATGTCTTTCTCTTTCTTCCAAATTGTTTAAGCCTAAGAGAAGGCAAGACTGTATTTGGAAATTCCTATGGGGAACTAGTTTTGACTGTATTTTAGAGTGATCAACTGGCTTTACCTAGTTCTAGACCTATTTGTCGGGGAAAACTCTAAGCAGGTATACAAGTATATATACAGTTGATATATATGACAAGTATTTAAAAGCATATGAATGAAGGACTTACAGGTGAGCAAGCTTCCAGCAATACAGTTAAATATATATGTAAGCATGTAAATGAAAGCTGATAAAAACATACAGGAGAGCAAGCTTCCATTGTAACAGTTGTATGGTTAGTTGTTCAAAAAATTAAAAAAAGTTTTGATAACAACTATGGATTTGAACCTAAATCAAAAGGGAAGCTATTTTTGAACAGATTGTTAGGGCTTATACTCAAGGGGAAGCCCAGATGAAAAAACAGTAATCATACCGTTGATCTAAAAATTGTATCGGGACTTATACAATGAATGTGGCCTAAATTATTGTATTTACAAAGAGGGTTGGGTCTTACAACTCAAGGAGAGTCCCAAAATTTATTTTTAAAAGAAAGATGAGACTTACAACACAAGGGGAGGCCCAAAGTTTATTTTTGTACAAGAGATGGGGCTTACAACTCAAGGAGAGGCCCAAGTTATTTCGTTTAAAAGGCGACGACCGCGCATAGATTTTAAAATCGCAGTGGGACTTATACAATTACTGAGGCCCAAAAAGGTTTTGATTAACAAGGAATTGGGTCTTACACTCTAATAGAGGCCCAAAGTGTTTGAAAATGATTTGTGAGAGTGGAAATTGTCAAAAACCTAATTTGATTTAAAAATATATTTTAATTAAATAAAAATTTAATTAAAATGATCAAAATTATTAAACATGTGTAAAAAACAAGTTGTGATCTTGGATTTATATTTGGAAAATCATGTTTCATTCATGGGATGATTTAAAAATCATTTGAATTTTGCAAAACCAAGAGAAAGAAATATTTTTAATGTTTAAAAACAAATAAAATGTAATTGTTTACAAAAATACCAAATATGTGAAATAAATAATATTTTTGTGAAATTTTCATGAAATAAAATATTTTAATATTTTTGTGTATTTTCAAAAAAAGAATCAATAAAAAATAATTAAAATTGAGAGAGAAATTAATTTTTGAATTAATTAAAAAAACATGAAAATATTGAAAAATAGCAAAAAATAATAGAATAGCAAAAAAGGTCCGGGTGGGGTTTGAACCCATGACCTTGCAACCAAACACACATGCGCGCTACCACTGGGGTGGTGATACATCCGTGTATCAAAACCACCCCATGTGCATATATGGGGTGCCAAGTTTCTAGGTCTGGTCAAGGCAAGGCAAGACAAGTTTTGGCAATTTACGTGAAGCCTTTAACTTTCTCATTTCTCCATGGAATTAGACAAAATTTAGGTGCATCACGCCTAGAATTTCACAAGAAATCCAATGGTGCTTTTGGAATTTTCAGAAAGTGTCCCTATTTTAAAACCCGATAGTGGTTTCAAAATAGGCCTAGATTTGCATGTTCTATGCTATCTCACTACACAGTCAACAATAGCAGGGCAAATTGGTTCAAACACAACATATACAACATGTACGAGATGTTTATGATCAATGGACATCAAAGGAAAGCATAATTCAAAGAGTTCAAGTTGTCATGCACTTACCTCTTGGAGCTTCTTGTGCTAACTGTCAAGATCCTCGTGCTAGAAGTAATCCAATGCTTTGGATACTCTTGATTAATCCCTTAGAAGATTTTAGGATGATCAAAACCAGCTGGAATCCTCAGGAACAAGTTTGAACTCTTTCTTGCAAAAGGGGCAAAAGTGACCAATATGGCAACTCTCTCAAAGGTGTTCCAAATGTAGGGAACCAATTGGGACAGTTTGAGGATGATATTTAGAGTGTGTTTGAGGCCTTGTTTGGTTTTGGAAGTGACTGAATCAAGGCATGGCTTGGAAAATGCATAAAAGTCCAATTTTGAGGTTTTGGAAGTGGATTTTTTATTTTGGTGTTTTAGGTCACAAGTGAGTATTTGGACAGCTTAGATATATTATATTGGATGTGTTTGGATCACGAGTTGTGGTGGAATTGCTCTCTAACTCAAAAACTCATAGATGACTTGCAAAAGAAGGCATTTTGGCCTAAAGAGAGAGATTTTGAGGAAAGCATCAGTTGTAGTGCTTTGGTGTACTCAACCTGATTGCAATTGAGCTTTATTTATAGTGTGTCAAGTTTATTTTGGCATTAATAGTGAATGGCAGCTGCAGCAGGCCTTTGGCCAATGTTGATCCAACGGAATCTTTAGTCTCCTATAGCCATTGACTTGAGGTTAGGGCACAGGCCTATAGTTCTTTGATTCAGTGCTGATTCTTGACTCATTCGGTTAGAAATATGTCAGTCCATGCCACCTTGATGCATCCATTAAATGCTTAGAAACAAAATTGGAGTCTTTTGCACTTTTTAGCCTTTTTAGGTTTGTTATGGCTAAGTGTAGATTCTTGGACTTTGGAGGCTTGGGGATCAGATCATTCTCCTTTTGTTTTATCCTCAGATGTGTCCAAATAGATGACAAGGATTGGAGTTGTCCTAATTTGTCAAATCGAGCAAAACACCAAATTCTGCCTTGCTTAAGACAGTTGGAAATGGTGATTTTGAGGGATTCATATCTCCCTACTCAGGTTGAGTTATGGGAGGCTCTTGTGCTTTTTATAAAGCCCTCATATGATACAAAACATGTGTGATCATAGTTGGTCTTAAAACTGTTTGTATCCAACTGAAAAAACTCCATGAACGTTGATGTTCAAGGCGGGTAACTTAGGCAGATTTTCACTAAGTGTTGGAAAAAGTGTCATTTTCATGTTTTTGTGATTTTGATCAATCCATAACTCAAAATCCATAAATAATTGGAGTCTGAGGTAGTTGAAGCTTTTTTAGAGTGTAACAAGACCTACAAATCCATTTATGGTCCTTGGAAGTTGGTACCAAAACCACTTTTGTTCCATAACTTAGAAAATGTTTGGTTTGTCATGGTTGCCCCTTTGGCAAGAAACCTCACTTTTCTTAATTTTTATTGATGAAGGATGATCAATACCATACATTAACTTTATTTTTTACCTAGGGGAACCATATTTGTGAAAAACCCTAAAAAGTCAAACTTGATTTTGTGCACAGTTGACTTTTTATCGGATGAAATCCAAACTGTGCGATCCTTTGTGAAATCAAGTCCTTGACCTAAATCAAACCTAATGGATGGATTTTATAGGTGTTATAGGTTGTCTTGAATCATGTCCCAAGATTTGGGAGCATGTCCTGGTCAAAAGTCAAAGGTACAACTGACTTTTTCTTCAAAACCCTAATTGTGATCCTGAGGAAATTGAAACTTATGAACCAAGCTTCTTGGGTCAATCCATTGTTGAAAATGGATCAATGTGGTGTATTTCGGGCCCTCAACTCATGTCTTGAGGTCTTGGCTCATGCTTTGTCCCAAAAGTCAACATAGGGGTAAATTAGGTCAAGAAACCCTAATTCCTGATTTTTGGTGAATGCATCGCCTGAGGTTAAATTGACTTAATGATTGGGTCCATGAGGTCCCTTGGAGTGTCTTGGGTTGTGCTTTGAAGCATTGGCTCATGCCCAGATGAAAATTTTCATCTGGAGGCCTCAGTTGACCAAAACCCTAATTTGGTGACACTGGCGATCTTGAGGCTTGATCCACTTGGAATGTTACAACTTTGTGCTTGATTCTTGATGTGGGAGTCCTATTGATCCTTTATAGGTGTTTGAGAGGTTAGAAAAGTTGAAGATAATGTCATTTCTTGATTGATCCTTTGGCTAAGTGCTCTAAGAGGGCTTGAAACCCTAATTCTTGATTGTGGTGAATGCTCAACCATCTTTGAGGAGATTGATGAGGCATGAAGGTACATCCATATTGTGATGATGACTTGCACAATGATGGGAAATCTTGGTGGTCAAAATTTGGGGTATGACAACTTGTTAAAAGCTCTTAAGGCTTATCTATGTAGATTTTAAAAGGAATTTTGTAAGTGATAATAGGATAAATCATTATTGGATTCAAGTTCAGAGGAACTTACATTCTTCTTTTTCTTCCCTTTTGCCATGAGACAAATTCGAGCTGATTCCACACTTGAAGTTGTGTTTTCATCATTAGAGGAGTCACTAGCATTTTCCTAATCAATATGAGATTTTCTAGACTTTTTAGAGGACTTGTTGTAACACCCCAAAATTTTCCCTCTCATTATTTAACCTTTTTGGCTTATGTTTCATTTCATTTGCATCATCATTTGTGCATAACATTGGTTCTAAACATTGGATCAAGGTATCTTTGATTATTCAACAAGAGGAAGAGGTGTTTCTCAAAGCAAAAGCAAGAGGATGTATTCAATCTTGTGGTATTCTCAAGCTCCAAAGTCCATTCATCATTAAGGCATTCTCAACAATCTCACATAATCATATGGATTAGGTTTGCAAGCATTGATCATACTCACCTATCTTTTGTATCTGAATTAGGGTTTTGACCAAAGCCTTCTTATGGTTGATTCTTGGAACAAATCTTGGTTCTATGACTCAATGTACATCTCAAGTGGTTTATACATGTATCATGTCTCTTCACAAGACATCACTTACGCGTCAATAAATGGAAAGAGGATTAGCGTTTCCTCTGATCAAGAAAGTCAACTTTGGCTTCACAAAGTCAAACTCTTGGGTTTTGAGTTCAATCATGGGAATTTCAAGTCATATCAAGTTTTATTTTGAGTATGTATCAAGAAGAATCAAGGAGAATCATAAAATCAGGAGAATATGCAAATTAGGGTTTTAGTGAAATTTTTCTAAGTGTGGAAAACCCTAATTTATAGTCATCTTGTAACATTCATAACTTTCTCATCCTTGATCCAAATGACGAAAACATGTAGTCAAATTAAAGAGGACATCATGAACTACAAGTTTGTAGATTAAAGCAAGTCCAAAAGATTCATAGATCAAAAGTTATGGTAGCTTAAAGTTGAGAAAAATCAAGATTTGTGATTTCAACACTTAGAAATTTTTTTAAGTATGAAAATTCAGCATGGAGGACATGTTTTCAAGGGCCATTTTCTTGATGATCCAATCTTTATCTCATCTTTCCTCCAGCATGAAAGTTGTTCCTCATTCTCCAAGCTTTCTTTTGATTACAAGAACTCTTCATTTGGATGTGTAGAACTCAAGATATGGTGTCCCAAAGTTAGGGTTTTCAAGATGCCAAATTTAGTAAATGGTTTGTCAACTTCATGAAGCTAACTTCAAGGGAAATTTTCATCTTGATCCAAGCTCCTATTCAATTTTCCTCCAACATGAATGTTTTAGAGTTTCTTTCAAGCTTTCTTTTGATATAAAGAAATCCTTCATTGGATTTGTGGAACTCAAGTTATGGCTCCTCAAAGTCAAGGCTCTTTCATGTTTCAAGATGGCTTCATGACTAAGTTTTTTAGGGTACATAGATAGATTTTGAGACACGCTTTCAAATCCATTTTCCACTTTCCTCGAAGCCCTATTACAAGTTGTTTTTAACATTAATCTTGTTTAATGTTCTTTATACTTGATTTTGAGCTCAAGTTCTTCTCATTTAGATAAAAACCCACCAAGTTATGATCATCTAAAGTGGCTTTCATACATGTTGTGTTCATGGCACCCCATGGTTGTTTCTTGGAATAATGGTTTGGATTTCTTGCACATACTTTTTACCATTTTTGGTTCCACACGCATGGCATTTTGTTTGCCTTAAATGAGCCAACAAACACACATGCTTTCATCACACACAATTTGAATTCCTTTGCCAAAGTTGTAAATGTGAGAATGCATCACAAAAACTGGTCACACGTGCCTTGATCATCACACATCCCTCATGCATTATTCCACTTTCTCAAAGTCACAATAGCACCTCTCCCAAACCTGAATCCAAGCCAAAACCTGTGCCACACTCTACATGTGCTTCCTTCTTGTCATACCCCAAATTTTGACCACTAAGATTTCCCATCATTGTGCAAATCATCAGGACAATATGGATGGACCATCATACCTCATTAGTCTCCCCAAAGGTGGGTGAGCATTCACTACAAACAGGATTTAGGGTTTCAAGCCCTCGCAGAGCTCTTAGACAAAGGATCAATCAAGGAATGACATGATCTTCAACTTGTCTAGCATCTCAAATATCCATAATGGATCAAGAGGACTCCCACTTCAAGGATTAAGCACAAGGATGCTCCCTTCTAGGTGGATCAAGCTTCAGGATCGCCAGTGTCACCAAATTAGGGTTTGGTCGACTAGGGCCTCCAGATGGAAATTTTCCTCTGGGAATGAGCCAATGCTTCAAAGCATAACCTAAAATGCTCCATGAAACCTCATGGACCCAATCACCAAGTCAATTTAGCCTCGGGGGATGCATACATCAAAAATCAGGAATTAGGGTTTCTTGACCTAATTCACCCCTAAGTTGACTTTTGGGACAAATCATGAGCCAAGACCTCAAGACATGATTTGAGGGTCTCCAACATACCACGTTGATCCATTTGCAACAATGGATTGACCCAAGAAGCTTGAGCAACAAGTTTCAATTTCATCTGAACCACAGTTAGGGTTTCGCGAGAAAAGTCAACTGTAGCTTTGACTTTTGACCAGGACATGCTCCCAAGCCGTGGGACACGATTAAATACACCCTATAACACCCATGGAACATGTCCATCAATTTTGATTTAGGTCAAGGACATGATTTCCTAAAGGATCGCACAGTTTGGAATTCATCTGATAAAAAGTCAACTGTGCACAAAAGTCAAACTTTGACTTTTTGAGATTTTTCATAAAAATGATTTTTTTAACCCTAAAATGATGTTAATGTGTGATTGGAATCATCATTCATCAAGAAAAATCAAAGAAAGTGGGATAACTTGTAAAAGGGGTAACCATAAAAACTTAGAAATTTTTTCTAAGTTATGAAAAAAAGTGGCAAGGGTACCAACTTTGGAGGATTATAACTCCTAAACCACAAAGTCATTTTTCCCCATCCAAAGCTTGATTTGTAGCCCTCATGGCCCTCTACAAAAGTGTCAACTACACTTCATCCCAATTCATCATGGATTTTGAGTTATGCTTGGATCAAAATGGCTAAAAACTTAAAATTGACATTTTTCAGCACTTAGCCAAAATCTGCCTTGTAATTTCAGCACAATGTCCCAACTTCAAGGCTGTTTTTCTCCATGATCCGAGTTGAACCAGGTCTAGGGCCAAACATCAAAGTTGAAGTAAGTCATCTAAGCTTTCCGAAAAGTCCTAGAACGTCCATGTAGCGTACTCGAGCAGGGAGTTATGCATCTTACAAAAGGGCTTGCTGAAGCTGAATTTTTCAGGGGCAGATTTGCACATTTTGTGTGCCACATGAATTTTCAAGCCTTGTCATCAGTTTGGACACATCTAAGGATCAAATCCAAGTGGGATGATCTAATCCATGAACCTCCCAAGTCCAAGGAACAAAGAAAAGCATGCCAAAGCCTAGAAATCCCTAAAAGAGGGACAAAACTCCAATTTTGGTTTGGAGCATTTAATGGATGCTTAGAGGTGGCATGAACTGAGCCATTCTCATCTGAAATCAGTCAAGACTTATCCAACAACTAGGGAACCAAAGCTCTGAGCCCTAACCTCTAGTCAATGGCTAGAGGAGACTTGCTCCAGAGGTTTCCAGCTGATTCCAACCATCCTAAAAGCTTCTAAGAGGTCATTTGAGGTTGTCCAAAGTATCAAATCATTTCTGGAACAAAGCACTTGGTAGGTTGCCCAAAATCTCCAAAAAAGAGGTAAAATCCACAACTTGAATTCTTTGAATCATGTTTTCCTTTATTGTCCACATACATGCATTATATTGAACAATTCTTGAGGCAAAAATGTAGTCCTTAATGTGTATGTTGTGATCCTCCCACTGTTTGCATTTTGACATGTTTTTATGTGGAATTTTGGTAGTTTCAAAATCATGTCCAGTTCTATTTTTTTTTCCATTGGTGTGTTCTATACATTAAGTTTTAGTTTGAATGAGTAACACCATTGGATTCCTTGCGAAAAATCGGTCAAGATAGGTTTTTACGGATTTCAATTCCGATGAAAATTGAGAGAGTTACGCGCGTTGGAAATTTTACGCGAAACGACGTCGAATTAACGATAGCGGTTCTGTTTTTTTCGCTTTGTACAGTGAGTTTCCGAGTGCGTGAATAATACCATTGGATTCCTTGCGAAAAATCGGTCAAGATAGGTTTTTACGGATTTTAATTCCGATAAAAATTGAGAGAGTTACGCGCGTTGGAAATTTTACGCGAAACGACGTCGAATTAACGATAGCGGTTCTATTTTTTTCGCTTTGTACAGTGAGTTTCCGAGTGCGTGAATAATACCATTGGATTCCTTGCAAAAAATCAGTCAAGATAGGTTTTTACGGATTTCAATTCCGATGAAAATTGAGAGAGTTACGCGCGTTGGAAATTTTACGCGAAACGGCGTCGAAAACAACGTGCAGTTTTGGTTTTTTTATTTCTGCATTTTGTGTGTTAATTTTCTGTGCGCGTGAGTAATACCATTGGATTCCTTGCGAAAAATCGGTCAAGATAGGCTCTTGCGGATCTTGATTCGGTTAAAAATCGAGAGAGTTACGCGTGTTGGAAATTCGACGCGGAACGATGTTTTTAAACGTAGCAGCTCTGGTTTTTTTATCGTTGCATTTTGTACGTTGAGTTTCGGTGTGCATGTGCGATACCATTGGATTACTTGCGAAAAATCTGTCAGGATAGGCTCTTGCGGATCTTGATTCGGTTAAAAATCGAGAGAGTTACGCGCGTCGGAAGTTTGGCGCGGAACGATGTTTTTAAACGATAGCAATTTTTGTTTTTTAATTTCTATGTTTTGTACGTCGATTTTCTGTGTACGTGAGTAATACCATTGGATTCCTTGTAAAAAATCGGTCAGGATAGGCTCTTGCGGATCTTGATTCGGTTAAAAATCGAGAGAGTTACGCGTGTTGGAAATTCGACGCGGAACGATGTTTTCAAAACGATAGCAGTTTTTTCTGCGTTTTGTACGTCGATTTTCCATGCGCATGAGTAATACCATCGGATTCCTTGCGAAAAATCGGTCAGGATAGGCTCTTCTGGATCTTAATTCCGATAAAAATTGAGAGAGTTGTGAGTGTTTGAAATTTGATAAAAACGTGTTGAAAATTAAAGTTTCGGTACTCGTTTTTACCCCAAAAGAAATGTCGGAGATGATATTTTGATATCTTTTCTCTTTTTCTTACTTTTTATTTTCAAAACTCAACCAATTTTTTTTCACATACCAGAAAATCATCATTTTCCAATTCATACCCCATAATATTTTAATCCACAAAAAATCACAAAAAAAAGTATTATTTTTAATATATTTAAAAATAGTGTTTTATATTGTTTTAAATGCTTTTAAAATGATTTCTTTTTTTTTTCTTGATTTTTAAAACCAAAATGATTTTAAATATTTATGTTCATAAAATATTTTTTTTCATAAACTTTAATCATTATTTAATGATTTTATTTGATATTTTTATCATTTTTTACTTAATTTTTCTTCAAAAAATGCCTAAAAAATAAAATTGGGGTTTTCTTTGATTTTCACCTTAACAAATATTTTTCAAACACTTTGGGCCTCTATTAGAGTGTAAGACCCAATCCCCTTTTAACCAAAATAATTTTGGGCCTCACTTATTGTATAAGTCCCTCTGCGTTAAAAGAAAACTTCGGCGCGATCGCCATTTTCAAACGAAAATCGACTGGGCTTCTCTTTGAGCTGTAAGTCCCATTTCTTTTCATTTTTAAACGATTGGGCCTCTATTAGAGTGTAAGACCCAACCCTTTTTTTAACGAAACAATTTTTGGGCCTCAGCTATTGTATAAGTCCCGATACATTAAAAATCTCGGCGCGATCGCCATTTTTAAACTGAAAATATTTTGGGCCTCTCCCTGAGTTGTAAGCCCCATCTTTTGTACAAAAATACACTTTGGGCCTCTAATAGAGTGTAAGACTCAACCCCTTTTTTTTTTTTTTTATATTTTCTCATTTTTCATATTGTTTTTTAATGATTTGGAAAATTAATAACTCCCTCAATTTTGATTATTTTTTATTGGTTCTTTTTCTGAAAAATCACAAAAATAGTAAAATATTTTATTCTACAAAAAAAATAAAATTTATATTATTTATTTAATATAGTTGGTATTTTTGTGAATAAATTTATTTTTAATTGTTTTTAAGCGTTTTAAAAGTGAATATTCATCTTGAAAATAAAGACTATGGGCCTCCCCTCGTGTTGTAAACCCCATTTCTTTTCTTTAAACTCTTTGGGCCTCTAAAAGAGTGTAAGACCCAATCCCTTTGTAAATACCAAAATTTTGGGCCTCAGTCACTTGTATAAGTCCCACGGTGTTTACAAAAACTGGGCGCGACCGTCGCCTTTTTTCAAAATTAACCATTGGGCCTCCCCTCGTGTTGTAAGCCCCATTTCTTTTATTAAAAATCACTTGGGCCTCTAATAGAGTGTAAGACCCATCCCTTTGTACAGAAAACCTTTCTTGGGCCTGAGTCACTTGTATAAGTCCCTCTGTACAAATTCAACAGTGCGCTCACTGATAAAACCCTGGGCCTCTCCTTGAGCTGTAAGCCCCAAATCTTTCTTTTTCAAAGCACTTTCTCCTTTGATTTTGAATATACTGTTGTTTTTAATCTTTCTTTGTTGAACAACTAACCAAACAGCATGGAAGCTCTACAACCGAGTAAGTGTTTACCCGTTTTCATGTACCGCTTTCATATGTATATAACTGTATTGTGGGGCTGTTTCACTGTAAGTCTCCTTTCACAAACTCATATATATATAACTGTATTGTGGGGCTGTTTCGTTGTAAGTCTTCTTTCATAAACTCATATCAACTGTGTAATAATAGTATAGATATTTAGAGTTTCCCCGGCAACTACGTCTAGAACTAGGTGACGTCGTTTCGTTTATTCGTAGAAATAGACAACTAGATCCCCAATAGGATCACCAGATACAGTCTTCTCTTCGGCTGTCCTCATTAGGAATTGTCAAGAAACTCTACTCCCCAAGATGAATGTCTTCTCCGTGAATGGCATCTTTGAGTTTCTTCCAAATTCTCGAACTTTCCTGACTTGATCTATTCCTTATGAATAGCTTGCCTTGAATTTCTCGGGATTTGGGGACCCACGGGCTTCCTAAAAGCATCGGCCTCCTCTTGGGAATTATACAAGGACCCACAGGCTTCTTAAAAGCAACCCCGCCTCCTCTTGGGCTTCGTACAAGGACCCTACGGCTTCTTAGAAGTGTTCACAGCCTCCTCTTAGGCTTCGTATAATGATATCTTCCTCCGAGAATGATAGCCTCCTCTTGGGCTTAGTACAAGGACCCGTCGGCTTCTTAAAAGTTTCCAGCCTCCTCTTGGGCTTCGTACAAATTGTCCCGACGACCTCCTAGAGGTATAGGAACATAACTTAGTCATCTTCATAGAACAGTCCTTTCATAGAGTCTACTATTGTTTCTCAAAGCATAGTACAAAAGATAAAATTCTAGACACGGACAGTCTAACTTCCTTGAGTCTCAAAGACATTCTCAAGTGACCCCTTCGTTAAATAGGAAGGAAACCTGCAGACTCGGACAGTCTCAATACCCTTTGGATTTCCCGTTTCCTCAAAGAGAAGGAAATAACCCAGATCCTCAAATCAAATCCCTGAGTACAGTGTTGCTCATATAAGAACTGATTTTCTCTTTAAAATCAGTATACTGGACCTGTCACTTAACTGAAACAGTTACCTTAGCCTCCTCTTGGGCTTTGTTCAATGATTCTTCCCAACGAAGCAAACGTTTAGCCTCCATCTCGGGCTTCGTACGAGATACCGAAATTCTCCCCAGCGGAGTCAAACAACGTTTAGCCTCTCTCTCGGGCTTCGTACGAGACACATAAGAGACTCCCTCGTTTAGTCAATCACCTTTTAGCCTCCATCTCGGGCTTCGTACGAGATACAAAGACTCCCTCGTTGAGTCAATCAAACCTTTCGCCTCCATCTCGGGCTTCGTACGAGATACAAAGACTTTCTTGTTGAGTCAAACCTTTAGCCTCCATCTCGGGCTTCGTACGAGATACAAAGACTCTCTTGTTGAGTCAAACTTTTAACCTCCGTCTCGGGCTTCGTACGAGATACAAAAACACTCTCTTGTTGAGTATAAATGGTTCTCCTATTGAGTCAACCCTTTTCGCCTCTCTCTCGGGCTTTGTACGAGATGCCAATAGCCTCCTCTTAGGCTTTGTATAAGAAAACCACTGGTTGATCCAATCAACCTTTTAGCATCAAAGATGTGCCTCGTTCACAATATACAAACATCAACAACTCTTTTCCCTTCATCTAATCGCTGTAAGCGGCAAGCCTCTGGATCATCTACATCTATGCCATTGTCCCTCTTTTAGCATGAGAAATTCCTAAGGAAAGATAGCATTGCTCTACACTGAGTTAAAGTCTTTTCCTTCAGGTTAAAATCCCCTTTAAAGGAAATTATGGCATTGCTAGGATCCGCGTATCCCGGTTAAAGTAATTCTCCTTTATAACCAGTCACCCAACAGTTGTGACAGACAAACCCTTCTTTAGAGATGACAAATTCTCTCTAAAGTCGAGGTCCTTCAGCTTCACGTCTTGGGCTTTGAACAAGACACAACTAGACCTTTCAGCTTCACATCTTGGGCTTTGAACAAGATACAAATCACCTTCAGCTTCACATCTTGGGCTTTGAACAAGATACAAACCATCTTTCGCTTCACGTCTTGGGCTTTGAACAAGACGCCAAAAACCCATTTCCTCCCATAGAATAGGAGGAACTACGAACGCTCTGATTTCCCTGTTTCGGTAAACGGGAATACATAGGCATAAGATCGAAAGAAAAGATCTTAGCGAGCACAATCAACAAAAAACCCAAATCCCATACTCTCACATACCTATCAAAAAGCATCAGTCCTAACATCCTAATCCTTACTCCCTGCCAGAAACCTTCTGCCCAGGTAAAAAGAAAGAAACCATTATTGGCGAAAATACAAATAACCAGTACAAAGGCCCCCCCCACATTGATAGCATTTGTAACCTAACAGACCGCTGTTTAAACTCAGTATGCAAGCAGGGTTAATTGGAGACATCTATTTCCCTTCCTTATTCAGCTCACAATAGGATAAAAAATGAATCGACCTGTAGTTTAAGCTCAACCGCAGAGAGCGACCAGCGCTTAAGAACCGCGTCCAAAATCGCTCGCTACAGAAAAATGGCGCCCACCGTGGGGCCGATTCTTTCTTTCTTACAATTTAAACCTTGGGTAAGTCATTTTCATGGCGGTGGCTGCCAACAGAAAAATGGCACCCACTGTGGGGCCGGTCTTTGTCAAACTTTTTCTTCCTTTTTACCTCTTGTGTGATACCACAGATTGGGGCTTCCGCCGGGGAACCCATTTTCTGTTAGGAACTTAGGATCCTTAGCTTTAAAGGTCTAGGATGTTTAGGACAAATATATATACTGCTTTTCCTAATTGCTATACATGTTTATTTTTCTGCTAATGGGAATGCGGGTGATGCCGTATGTGGAAAGATTGAGTATACACTTAAGATAAGTGATGGCGACGGGATCGACCATCAACCTCCGTGGAGGCATCCTAATGTAACCATTCTCTCACCTAGACAATGGGTCGGTTGTGATGCCTGAGAAGCTGAGGAGCCAAACCCTTTCGTAGTGCGGAAACTATCGGAAATAGTTGTTACGCGATACTACCCTTATTTGAGGCTGGTGATCTATTATCGGTGAATGGCACTTACTCTAAGATTGCTCTACAACTCGCTGGCGATCCGCTTGTTGTTTTGCTTTCCTGGGAGGAGCTGATGATAATGAGTACAGGTACAAAAATCACCCTAGTATAAACCTTTGGGGATGGGTAGAGCCTTGACTTCATGACAACGACCCTTTGACCCCATGTTTTTTCTATGTTTTTGTGTGCTGCATTCATGCATTCATTTAATAAAACATTAAAACATTCAAAAAACTTCTCTTCTAGTCTCTCTGTTTTTCAAATTAAACTAAGACTGGGATTGCAAATATCAGAGAAGAGGATTACGCTAATGGATTTCGGTAGAAGGAGAACTCATACGTACACCTTCAAGGTTCCAAAACTAGGGGATTTGAGAAGGTTAGCAAGGATGATCACTAGCCCTGAGGCTTTCAGAGCCAAGTACGGAGGTCTGCTACCACTGTTAAGAGTCCATGTGATTGAGGGACTCATGGACGCGCTCATTCAGTTTTACGATCCGATTTATCACTGTTTCACATTCCTGGATTACCAGCTAGCACCAATGCTGGAGGAGTATTCTCATCTGATCGATCTACATATCACTGATCGAGCTCCATTTTCCGGACTGGAAGAAATTCCAAAGAATCAGATCATTGCAAGACCAATTCATTTGGACGAGTCTGAGGTCAGGACTCACATGACCGCCAAGGGTGGCATCCAAGGTTTACCAGCCCAGTTCTTGACGAAGAAAGCCCTGTATTTTGCCAGTATAGGGAACATCACTGCTTTTGAAAGCATCTTTGTCTTGCTCACCTACGGGTTATTTTTGTTTCCCAACATCAATAATTTCATCGATATCAATGCCATTAAGGTTTTTCTCATTGGAAAACCTGTGTCGACTTTGCTCGCAGATGCGTATCATTCTGTACACTTGGGAAATTTGTACAATGGAGGGGAGATCACATGCTGTATACCTCTGCTTTATAAATGGTTTATCTCTCACTTGCCCAAGTCTGCTGCTTTTTGGGATTGTAAGAGTTCCTTACGTTGGTCGCAGAAGATCATGTCTCTTACCAACTCTGATATAGATTGGTGTAATAGGATTTATGAGGGAATCAGAATCATTGACCGTTGTGGAAACTTCCCCAACGTACCCTCATAGGAACTAAAGGAGGAATCAACTACCATCCGGTATTGGTTCGCCGTCAATTTGGATACCCGATGAGACACATCCCACTGGGTGTTCATCTGGAAGGTCTTTTCTTCAAGGAAGGATAAAGTGACAGAGCACTAAAGATGGAAATAGTGCATGCTTGGAAACACGTTCATAAGAAAGGACGAGAGTCTCTGGGAAAACTGGACTGTGTCTCGGTGGAGCCTTATCTCCATTGGGTACAAACTAGAGCTCTCAAGCTAAAGATGCCTTATCCTCGTTACAGAATTCTTCCGCCGAGGGAATCTGTCATGTACTTCATGACGGAAACTGAAAAGCTTCAGGTTACTCTCAACAAAGTTCAACGGGAGAGAAGGTCTTGGAAGAACAAGTACCGCACCCTCAATGTAGAGTGTACCAGAATACAACAATTACTGAAAGAGAAAGATGCTCTGATTGAAATTTTGGAGCAACATGCTGTAGAGAATCAAGATGACCAAAGGAATTTGATCGCTCCTTTCACCTGGCAGAGGAATGACAACCCGACAACGGCCCAAGAGCCCCGGTCAAAGAAAAGGAAGATACCAGAATCAGCACCCGGTTTCTCCTCAGAGAGGACTCGGGACCCATTAGCTTAGGTTTCTGTTTCTGCACTTTGTAATCTACTGTATTTCCATTTCTATAATCCTTTGAATTTCAATAAAAAGGGGTTTCCCCACCGTTTGATATTTGCAATCTAATTGTCGAAGTTTATTTTGATTAAACCAAGAAAAACAATTAATATAATCATTGCATTCATCATTCTCACATCGCGTATTCTTCTTACCTACGAATCTCACATTTGTGTCTCGGTTCTAGAGTCAAACTGTCTCATTCGTACAATACTCGGGCTAATCGTCAGAAAAAGATGGATGATCTTGAGGAAGAAAACAGAGAGTTGAAAGAAGAGATCGACGCTCTGAGAGAGGATATGAGAAAGCTTCGTAATGACATGCAAGCCATGGCAGAAGCTCAGCTACAACGAACTGTGATCTCAGAGATCACCTCAATGCCCATAGTGGAGAAGAATGATCCTAGGTATCAGATGCCGAAAGATCATCCCTGGGGCATGCCTGTCAACTATATCCCGGGAGGATATGTTCCGCCGATCACTGAAGATCAGGGAATCGCAACAGAAGCCGCTGGGCCTGAAGGTTACAAACTTCGGGAAAGCGAAGATGCCAGGGGCATACTCAAGACTCCTGAAGGTTACAAACTTCGGGAGATGCCAAGATTCACTACCGTAGTCACGGTACCACCCTCTGTGGTGCACACTGTCCCGGAAGGACAGATTCCACAGACACCTTCTGGTAAAAAGGAAACTATGTTTGACCGAATGGATGAATTCCAGGAACAGTTCTTGGAAATGCAGAAGGAACTGCAAGCCATTCGCGGTCAGGATCTATTCGGAAAGGACGCCGCAGACCTCTGCTTGGTCCCCAATGTGAAAGTCCCGCACAAATTCCAAGTGCCCGACTTTGAAAAATACAAGGGTAACTCTTGCCCTCAGAGCCATCTGGTGGTGTACGCTCAGCGGATGTCAGCTCAGACGGAGAATCAGGACCTACTGATTCACTACTTTCAGGATAGTTTAACCGGTGCCGCACTCAAATGGTACATGGGTTTAAACCGTGCTACGATCAGCACTTTCAGAGATCTTGGCACTGCCTTCGTCCAATAATACAAATACAATTTGGACATGGCACCTGACAGAGATCAACTCAGATCAATGTCACAAAAGGACAAGGAAACCTTTAAGGAGTATGCTCAAAGGTGACGTGAAATTGCCGCTCAAATTTGTCCACCTCTTGAGGAAAAAGAGATGACAAAGATCTTCTTAAAGACCTTAAGCTCATTTTACTATGACCGAATGGTTGCCAGTGCGCCCAGTGATTTCACCGAGATGGTCGGCATGGGCGTACGTCTTGAGGAAGCCGTCCGAGAAGGACGTTTGGTAAAAGACACTGGATCGACGAGCGGTACTAAAAAATACGGTAGTGCTCTCCCTAAGAAAAAAGAGCAAGGTATTGGGAATATCTCTCTCGGAAAGCAAGGGCGACGTTATCAGCCAGTAGTAGCTGTGACTCCTGCTACCAGCCCTGCGCCTATTCCTACGTATCAACCTCAGGTTACGCAGAGCCAACCTGATCAGCAAAGGACACAACAGCCTCTTCAGCAGGCTCTTCCTCCATACAATAACAACCGTACAACACGACCATCAGGGTTTGATCCTATACCCATGTTGTACGCAGAATTATTTCCATCACTGCTAGCCAAAGGGCACATTCAGACTAAATCTCCTCTTACAGTACCGGAAAATCCGCCTTTTTGGTTTAAGGTGGATCAAACATGCCCTTATCATCAAGGAGGTTCAGGGCATAACACAGAGACTTATCTCAATTTCAAGTCCGACGTGCAAAAACTTGTTAGGAGCGGGGTCTTATCCTTCAAGGATACGAATCCTAATGTTCTCACGAACCCGCTGCCTCAACACGAGAAGGCTGCCGTCAATCTGATAGAAGGAGAGACTAACGATGTCTATCAAATTCACGATGTACTCTTGTTGAAAACCAATTTGGTCAAGATGCATTGTAGACAGAGTGGATATGGCCATGTGCGACCTCATAACTATCACCAGTGTGATATCTGCTCTAAAGACAATCAAGGATGTTCTGTAGTGCAAGCAGCTCTACAGGAACAAATGGATCTCGGATGGATCCAAGTGCACCGAGTTCGTGGAGTTAACATGGTCTACACGAAGTCTAACGTCATTCAAAACCACGACATCTGTGCAATGAATGTCAACTTGGTGGCGATGCACTCAAGGCAAAGCCAGTATCATAATCTACCGTGACATGATTACAGTTCCTGTCTGACTTGCTCGGCAAACAAACAGGGATGCTCTTTCATACAAGAGACCCTCCAGCGTCAGATGGATCTTGGATGGATCCAAGACTACCATGATAAGAACCCTTATCAGATCAATATGGTTCAGATCTTTGATATTCACGTGATGAATACCAACCTGGTAGAGTTACATGCTGAGCAGGTCCGACTCGGATTCTTAATATCACATGACTATCAAAACTGTAAAGCAGGTTGCGAAAACGATCGGGGTTGTACCCTTGTCCAGGAGGCACTTCAGCACTTGTTAAATCACTGGTGGATGCCAATCTATATGAACGAAGATACTCAACAAATTAGTATCAGTAACAGGAATCCTACTCGGTGTCAAAGACAGGATGTCCGATCTGTGGAAACTAACCTAGTGAGGTTACATTGTATTCAAAGTGGGCGTGGCCAGGTGCCACCACACAACTATGACAGTTGTAGCGTCTGTTCGGAAAGTAATCAAGGGTTTTACCTTGTGAGAGCAGCACTTCAGGGTCAGGTGGATCGTGGAGAGATTCGCCCATATCCGGGTTCTGGACCCATCAACTGGACGCCAAACTACCTTGCCGATCAAGTTGAGGGTGTTGTTAGAATCTCTGGTCGTCACCATACCAGGGATGTTTTTGTCATCATCCCTCTACTTGACGAATCTAAAGTTCCCAACCGGGAACGGATCGAGATTACTTATGATGGTCAGAAAAATCATAGGGCTCCCGTAGTCATCTATCTACCGTGACCACTACCGTATGAATCAACTAAGGTTATCCCTTACAAATACGGTGCAACAATAGTTAAGAATGGAAAGGAAATTCCATTACCCTCCGTCGTGAACATTGCAGACATCAGTCGAGTAACACGGAGTGGTAGAATCTTCAACCGAGGGGTTGGGGAAGTTAACAAGGAAAAGGAACTTTAGACAGAAGCTCTCGAACCACCAGTCGGTCAATCCAGTAATCCTGACCTTTCAAAAAACAACGATGAGATGCTGAAGCTCATCCAAAGGAGTGAATACAACATTGTCGATCAACTGTTACAGACTCCTTCAAAGATCTCGGTATTATCACTGTTACTCAGTTCAGAAGCCCACAGGGAGGCTCTACAGAAAATCATGGAGCAAGCCTTTGTGGAACAGGATGTAACAATCAGACAGTTCGATAGCATTGTCTCTAACATCATTTCCTGCAATAATTTGGGATTTAGTGATGAGGAATTACGCGAAGAGGGTCGCCGTCATAACATGGCGCTCAATATTACAGTTAACTACCAGGACGATGCTTTAGCCAGCGTACTGGTAGACACAGGGTCAGCCCTGAATGTTATGCCGAAGTCCACTTTGATGCAATTATCATTCAAAGGCCCTCCGATGAGAACCAGCGAGGTCGTCGTCAAAGCATTCGACGGATCCAGAAAAACGGTTATCGGCGAAGTTGATCTTCCCATAACTATTGGTCCTCACACTTTCCAAGTCACTTTCCAGGTCATGAACATCCGGGCAACGTACAGTTGTTTATTAGGAAGACCTTGGATACATCAGGCTGGAGCGGTTATTTCAACCCTCCACCAAAAGCTAAAGTTCATCAAGAACAATCAACTTGTCACGGTTTGTGGGGAACAAGCCTTGCTTGTGAGAAACTTGTCATCACCTACTGGAATAGAACCCGAGGAGGTTATTGGAACTCAGTTCCAAGCACTGTCGGTGAGTAAAGACAATCAGTTCAAAGGAGGAACCTCGATTTCCTCATACAAAGATGTTATCAAAGCGGTCGAGAGTACCGATACGACAGGATGGGGACAGCTTGTCATTCCCACTGACAATAAAACAAAGAAGGGTCTTGGTTTTTCTGCAACCTGTACCCAGACAGCTGCCAACGATGAAAGTCTTCATCCCCTTCAAAACTTCTTCCACAGTGGAGGTTTCCTTCACCCAGTGTCTCAAGCAGTTCATGCTATCAATGAGGAAGATCCCTCTGACACAGAGGAAGAGTGGAAGTCCTATCTTAACCAGGACGGTTATATGTCTCAGGAAGAGGTGCCTATGCCTTTTTGCTTTCCTACAGAAAGTCCGAGATTTATACCAATATCAGATGTCGAAATGATCTACGGGGATTGTGATCCAGAAGGATGTCGCGCTCCGCCAAATTCATTAGAGGAAGACACTCTGATGAAAGACAACTTTGATCACAACTACTATGGCCCGATGGATGGCCTGCCAATGTGGCAGCCTTACCCAGGAGAATTGGGGCAAGAAAGTCAGCCGAACAATGAAAAGCAGCTGACCGTCATTGAACAGAATACCTGTGTCCCCACCATGTCATGGGATCAACACTCAGGTCATTCAGAAACTACTCAACATGACGATGAATTCGCAACATTTGCAGGACTAGAATTCATCAACTATGCTTTTCCTGAGGTCAACGTCATCGAGAGGGATGACTCCCCAATTCCAAAGAAGTTTGGGACACCCTGGGACAACCAAGTGGAAAATTTGACTATATGGTCAAGTACACCGCTCCCGAAAGCTGTCGTATCAGGCTCGAAGACATCCAGCCAACTGGATGGGGAGATACAGCTGAGAGCACAAATGCTATGCAAAATACAACTGAGGAATTCTCCTACGACAACTCTGCCTGGGAGACAAATTCCAATGATCCTGCTCCACCAGAAATCAGCGTCATTTCTGAAGACAAATCAAGGAAGGTGTCAGACTTTGTGATTCACCGAGGAGTTCGTCGCCAATGGGTTGCCGTCGAGGTTCCGAAGGTCGTTCACCAGTCAAAGTAATTGCCATCTTTAACCTTTCACCCTGCCCAGGTGAAACAGATGTTTTGATAGTGCTCGCTTTCTGTAAATTTCCCTCTTCGCTTTGCCCAAAGCGACAGAGTTTTCTTTTATAGGGTTGTAGTTTCAAGATTCGACTTGTTCATTAATAAAATAACGTCGTTCTGTAATTTCCGCATTTAATGCTGTTTTCTCTTTTTGCTTTTTCAGAAAATTGTAATCCTAAAAAATATTCGAAAATAAAAACAAGCAGTAAAACAAATACACTGTACACACTTGCATTTTTCTCTATCTCTTCTAAACACGAATCATCACGTCATGCAGATTGCTTGTTTTAAACCCCGTTGAAACATACGATCCGATGCCTTCTCCCAACTTTGAGTTCCCGGTATTCGAGGCTGAAGAAGAAAATGACAACGAAATTCCTGAAGAGATCTCCCGACTACTCAGACAAGAGGAAAGGTCCATTGAACCTCACAAAGAACCGTTGGAAACGGTAAACTTGGGTTCAGAGCAAGAGAGAAAAGAAATCAGGATTGGGGCACTGCTCAATCCAACTGTCAAAGAAAGTTTGATAAAGCTTCTCAAAGAATTCCCCGATGTATTCGCTTGGTCATATCAGGATATGCCAGGGTTGAATACCAGCATCGTGGAACATCACTTACCGTTGAGATTGGAATGTCCGCCCGTAAAGCAAAGGTTGAGACGCACTCACCTGGAGATGGCCATCAAAATCAAGGAGGAAGTACAGAAACAGATTGACGCAGGTTTCCTCGCTACATCTGAATATCCTCAATGGTTAGCCGACTTCGTACCCATTCCCAAAAAGGACAGAAAGGTCAGAATGTGTGTTGATTACAGAGATCTGAACAAGGCAAGTCCAAAGGATGACTTTCCTTTACCACACATTGACATGCTGGTTGACAGTACAACAAAGTTCAAAGTTTTCTCCTTCATGGATGGATTCTCGGGCTATAATCAAATCAAAATGGCGCCGAAAGACATGGAGAAAACTTCGTTCATTACCCCATGGGGTACCTTTTGTTACAAGGTAATGCCGTTCGGTTTGAAGAATGCCGGGGCAACCTACCAAAGGGCCATGACTACTCTGTTTCATGACATGATACACAAAGAAATCTAGGTATATGTCGATGATATGATTGCAAAATCAAAAACAGAGAATGAGCACGTTGAACATCTGTCAAAATTGTTCGAACATCTAAGAAAGTTCAAGCTCCGCTTGAATCCCAACAAATGCACCTTCGGTGTCCATTCAGGGAAACTCTTAGGGTTCATCGTCAGCTAGAAAGGAATTGAGGTTGATCCTGACAAGGTCAAGGCCATTCAAGAAATGCCTTCTCCGAAAACTGAAAAATAAGTCAGAGGATTCCTGGGACGTTTGAACTACATCTCCAGATTCATATTCCTCATGACTGCCACATGCGCGCCGATCTTCAAGTTACTCAAAAAGAACCAGGATTGCATTTGGTCAGAAGATTACCAAACCGCCTTCGACAGTATCAAGGAATACCTGTTGAATCCGCCGATTCTATCACCTCCAGTGGAAGGAAGACCACTGATCATTTACCTCACAGTCCTAGAGGACTCGATGGGATGTGTACTTGGCCAACAAGACGAAACCAAAAGGAAAGAGTCTGCCATTTACTATCTAAGCAAGAAATTCACCGACTGCGAGACTCGGTACACGATACTTGAGAAAACTTGTTGCGCTTTGGCTTGGGCAGCCAAACGTCTTCGTCAGTACATGATTCGTCATACTACTTGGTTGGTCTCCGAAATGGATCCAATCAAGTACGTTTTCGAAAAACCTGCTCTCACGGGAAGAATTGCCCGTTGGCAGATGCTGTTATCAACATATGACATAGAGTACCACGCTCAGAAAGCCATTAAGGGAAGTATTTTAGCCAATCATTTGGCTCATCAACCGATTGATGATCAAGAATCAATCGGGTTTGACTTCCCAGACGAAGATGTCATGTATCTAAAAATGAAGGACTGCGATGAACCGCTACCCAGTGAAGGGCCAGAACCAGGTTCCCAGTGGGGACTTATCTTTGACGGAGCAGTCAATCATTACGGAAACGGAATTGGGGCTACCCCTTTCTCTCTAGTGTATGGCATGGAGGCGGCTCTCCCCATAGAAGTAGAGATCCCATCAATCCGGGTATTGATGGAAGCTAAGCTCACCGAATCTGAATGGTGTCAAAGCCGACACGATGAACTGAATATGATCGAAGAAAAGAGAATAACGGCACTATGCCACGATCAGTTGTATCAATAGAGAATGAAAAGGGCGTTCGACAAAAAGGTCCGACCTCGTATCTTCAGAAAAGGAGACCTCGTGCTCAAGAAGATACAATTATTTCTCACTGACTCTCGGGCCAAATGGACCCCAAATCATAATGGCCCCTATGTGGTCACGAAAGCTTTCTCAGGCGGCGCCTTGAGACTTGCAACCATGGATGGAGAGAAATTTTCCTACCCCACGAATGTTGATGTAGTCAAGAAATACTTCGCCTAAACTAAAAAAAAAATGTCTCGGTGGATTGAAAACCCGAAAGGGCGGTCCAGGCAAAAGTTAGAGACATGAAAAAAAAAATCATCCCGGTGGATTGGAAACATCATAGTACAATCCAGGCAAAAATTAGGGATAATGGCAAGTAACTATGTTCAACAGAGGCAAGTCCCTCAGCAGCAGCAGTTACATCATCCATCAGAGGAAAACTCCAGTCAAGGTCATCTTCGACAGAAGCTCAGGATGCCCCGAATTCAAAGTTGGTAGAAGGATAGTGGTTGTTATGTTTCAACGTAGCCCTTTTCCCTGTAAATTACCATTTTCAAACTTTGTATATACTCTTTGGAATCACGCGTTTGGCTGATCTCCATCTTATCAATAAAATTTGAGCCTTTGTGCTTTTGTTTGTAATTCTTACTTGTTTTAGCTTTACAGAACGACATTTTAACATAATCAACGATTCTTGAAATAAAACAAAAATGAATTTACTTGATAAAATTTTTCTGCTTTTTAATAAAGATGGCAATTTCTTTTGACTGTTGAACATCAGAAGAACATCGACCGCTTCTCCAGAAGTAAGCGAACTTCAAAGTGCAGAATCAAAGTACTCCTTCTAGACCAGTACGCCTGAATGAAGGATCAACAATGTCAGAGACCATGTTTCGTCTGACATCCTCGACCGAGTTCTCATCTCCTAAGCTCGACCAGCGTCGCCCCTAACAGGGACCATTTCTCCTAAGCAAGGCAGAATTTCTATCTTGAACCAGCGATATTTCTACAGGCCCCACTGTGGCCGAGTATCCAGTCGTGTTCATCCCTTAGTCTGTATGTTGCGTCAGTTTTGTCCGCATATACATACATACATCATGCGTTATTGATTTGCATTCACATTCATATTACATCGCTATCACTCTAGTCGGTCTTATCCCCTAGTGATAAAAGTCCTCTCAATCGAGTTGTCAGACCTTTCCTCGTTAGGAAGTGAATCATCTAAGCAATCTCTCCTCCAGTTTATCTCTGGATTAGGGACGGTCCTCGACCACTTTGATAACTTGAACCTCTGAGAAATGAGAAAACTTTCAACAAATATCACTCTTCGCCATTGAAGATGATATCCTTGCTTTCCCGGATTAAGGAAGATCCCCAGAGAAAGCCTCTTAATCAGAGATTCGGCGGTACGGTAGTTTTTCTCCGAAAAAACCACTGATGAAAAGGTCATTGGCACCTCAAAATTGGATTCCATCATATGGTATTTCTCCGGAAAGATCCCGAGAAAAGTATGATGTAAGCCCCCAAACAAAAACAGTCTCTCAAGAGACTCGCTTTCCCCAGTAGAATCGACAAATGGCATCTCCAAAATAGAGAAGTTTGTGTACCTCTACAATTCAGACGAATGGGTTCCCCAGCAAGTCTGACATCAAAACTTTTTCCACTCAAATGGCATCTCCCCAGGAAAATTCGGCGAGAAGTTTGAAGGAAAACCGCTACTAATAGCGTTCCTTGTCAAGAAAGTTTATTGACAAAAGAAACTGAGACCAATTCCTTGGTAGGAAACCAGGATCGAGGGGAAGTTTACAAAAGAAACTAAGACCAGTTCCTTGGTAGGAAACCAGGATCGAGGGGAAGTTTATTTCAAAAAGAAACTAAGACCAGTTCCTTGGTAGGAAACCAGGATCGAGGGGAAGTTTAAATCAAAAATCGAGACCAGATCCTTGGTAGGAAACCAGGATCGAGGGGAAGTTTACTTTAGAAACCGAGACCAGTTCCTTGGTAGGAAACCAGGATCGAGGGGAAGTTTACAAAAGAAACTAAGACCAGTTCCTTGGTAGGAAACCAGGATCGAGGGGAAGTTTATTTCAAAAGAAAACTGAGACCAGCTCCTTGGCTGAAGACCAGGATCGAGGGGAAGTTTACCTTTTCTAAGCATCTTCGCTTAACTAAAGAAGATGAATGCGTAAGCTACCATTCATAACCACCATCAAAATTTTGGGTATTCCGATATATAATCCTCTTGCACCCCGAATGCCCGAATACCTTCGTCATTCATACCTTCGGGTCCAAGAAGATTAAATAGGGGCATCTGTCATACCCCAAATTTTGACCACTAAGATTTCCCATCATTGTGCAAATCATCAGGACAATATGGATGGACCATCATACCTCATTAGTCTCCCCAAAGGTGGATGAGCATTCACTACAAACAGGATTTAGGGTTTCAAGCCCTCGCAGAGCTCTTAGACAAAGGATCAATCAAGGAATGACATGATCTTCAACTTGTCTAGCATCTCAAATATCCACAATGGATCAAGAGGACTCCCACTTCAAGGATTAAGCACAAGGATGCTCCCTTCTAGGTGGATCAAGCTTCAGGATCGCTAGTGTCACCAAATTAGGGTTTGGTCGACTAGGGCCTCCAGATGGAAATTTTCCTCTGGGCATGAGCCAATGCTTCAAAGCATAACCTAAAATGCTCCATGGAACCTCATGGACCCAATCACCAAGTCAATTTAGCCTCGGGGGATGCATACATCAAAAATCAGGAATTAGGGTTTCTTGACCTAATTCACCCCTAAGTTGACTTTTGGGACAAATCATGAGCCAAGACCTCAAGACATGATTTGAGGGTCTCCAACATACCACGTTGATCCATTTGCAACAATGGATTGACCCAAGAAGCTTGAGCAACAAGTTTCAATTTCATCTGAACCACAGTTAGGGTTTCGCGAGAAAAGTCAACTGTAGCTTTGACTTTTGACCAGGACATGCTCCCAAGCCGTGGGACATGATTAAATACACCCTATAACACCCATGGAACATGTCCATCAATTTTGATTTAGGTCAAGGACATGATTTCCTAAAGGATCGCACAGTTTGGAATTCATCTGATAAAAAGTCAACTGTGCACAAAAGTCAAACTTTGACTTTTTGAGATTTTTCATAAAAATGGTTTTTTAACCCTAAAATGATGTTAATGTGTGATTGGAATCATCATTCTTCAAGAAAAATCAAAGAAAGTGGGATAACTTGTAAAAGGGGTAACCATAAAAACTTAGAAATTTTTTCTAAGTTATGAAAAAAAGTGGCAAGGGTACCAACTTTGGAGGATCATAACTCCTAAACCACAAAGCCATTTTTCCTCATCCAAAGCTTGATTTGTAGCCCTCATGGCCCTCTACAAAAGTGTCAACTACACTTTATCCCAATTCATCATGGATTTTGAGTTATGCTTGGATCAAAATGGCTAAAAACTTAAAATTGACATTTTTCAGCACTTAGCCAAAATATGCCTTGTAATTTCAGCACAATGTCCCAACTTCAAGGCTGTTTTTCTCCATGATCCGAGTTGAACCAGGTCTAGGGCCAAACATCAAAGTTGAAGTACGTCATCTAAGCTTTCCGAAAAGTCCTAGAACGTCCATGTAGCATACTCGAGCAGGGAGTTATGGATCTTACAAAAGGGCTTGCTGAAGCTGAATTTTTCAGGGGCATATTTGCACATTTTGTGTGCCACACGAATTTTCAAGCCTTGTCATCAGTTTGGACACATCTAAGGATCAAATCCAAGTGGGATAATCTGATCCATGAACCTCCTAAGTCCAAGGAACAAAGAAAAGCATGCCAAAGCCTAGAAATCCCTAAAAGAGGGACAAAACTCCAATTTTGGTTTGGAGCATTTAATGGATGCTTAGAGGTGGAATGGACTGAGCCATTCTCATCTGAAATCAGTCAAGACTTATCCAACAACTAGGGAACCAAAGCTCTGAGCCCTAACCTCTAGTCAATGGCTAGAGGAGACTTGCATTTCCATTGGCCAACATTGGCCAAACCTCTGCTGCAGCCACCATTCACTGTGGATCCCAAAACAAACTTGCTCTACTATAAATAGAGCTCATTTGTGTTCAGTTTGAGTACACCAAAGCCATCAAACTGATGCTGTCCTCAAATTCTCTCTTTCACTCCAAAATGCCTTCTTTAGTAAGGAAATTCTGAGTTTTTGAGCTAGAGAGCAATTTCACTCAAACTAATCACACACACACCTCATATATATCATATGTAAGCTGTGCAAACCATCAAAAGTGACCTGTAATCACAACATCACAAAGTCACATCTCAAAACCTCAAAATGGCACTTTTTTGCATTTTTCAAGCCATGTCTTGATTCAGTCACTTTCCAAGCCAGATAAAACCTCAAACACGCTCTAAATATCATCCTTGAGTTGTCCCAAATGGTGCCACACATCTGGAACACCATTTGAGAGAGTTGGCATTTTGGCTGTTTTTGACCATTTCGCGAGAAAGTGCACAAACTTGCTCCAGAGGTTTCCAGCCGATTCCAACCATCCTAAAAGCTTCTAAGAGGTCATTTGAGGTTGTCCAAAGCATCAAATCATTTCTGGAACAAAGCACTTGGTAGGTTGCCCAAAATCTCCAAAAAAGAGGTAAAATCCACAACTTGAATTCTTTGAATCATGCTTTCCTTTGTTGTCCACATACATGCATCATATTGAACAATTCTTGAGGCAAAAATGTAGTCCTTAATGTGTATGTTGTGATCCTCCCACTGTTTGCATTTTGACATGTTTTTATGTGGAATTTTGGTAGTTTCAAAATCATGTCCAGTTCCGTTTTTTTTTCATTGGTGTGTTCTATACATTAAGTTTTAGTTTGCATGAGTAACACCATTGGATTCCTTGCGAAAAATCGGTCAAGATAGGTTTTTACGGATTTCAATTCCAATGAAAATTGAGAGAGTTACGCGCGTTGGAAATTTTACGCGAAACGACGTCGAATTAACGATAGCGGTTCTGTTTTTTTCGCTTTGTACAGTGAGTTTCCGAGTGCGTGAATAATACCATTGGATTCCTTGCGAAAAATCGGTCAAGATAGGTTTTTACGGATTTCAATTCCGATGAAAATTGAGAGAGTTACGCGCGTTGGAAATTTTACGCGAAACGACGTCGAGTTAACGATAGCGGTTCTGTTTTTTTCGCATTGTACAGTGAGTTTCCGAGTGCGTGAATAATACCATTGGATTCCTTGCGAAAAATCGGTCAAGATAGGTTTTTACGGATTTCAATTCCGATGAAAATTTAGAGAGTTACGCGCGTTGGAAATTTTACGCGAAACGGCGTCGAAAACAACGTGCAGTTTTGGTTTTTTTATTTCTGCGTTTTGTGTGTTAATTTTCTATGCGCGTGAGTAATACCATTGGATTCCTTACGAAAAATCGGTCAAGATAGGCTCTTGCAGATCTTGATTCGGTTAAAAATCGAGAGAGTTACGCGTGTTGGAAATTCGACGCGGAACGATATTTTTAAATGTAGCAGCTCTGGTTTTTTTATCGCTGCGTTTTGTACGTTGAGTTTCGGCGTGCATGTGCGATACCATTGGATTCCTTGTGAAAAATCGGTCAGGATAGGCTCTTGCGGATCTTGATTCGGTTAAAAATCGAGAGAGTTACGCGCGTCGGAAGTTTGGCGCGGAACGATGTTTTTAAACGATAGCAGTTTTTGTTTTTTAATTTCTGCGTTTTGTACGTCGATTTTCCGTGTACGTGAGTAATACCATTGGATTCCTTGCAAAAAATCGGTCAGGATAGGCTCTTGAGGATCTTGATTCGGTTAAAAATCGAGAGAGTTACGCGTGTTGGAAATTCGACGCGGAACGATGTTTTCAAAACGATAGCAGTTTTTTCTGCGTTTTGTACGTCGATTTTCCGTGGGCGTGAGTAATACCATCGGATTCCTTGCAAAAAATCGGTCAGGATAGGCTCTTCCGGATCTTAATTCCGATAAAAATTGAGAGAATTATGAGTGTTTGAAATTTGATAAAAACGTGTTGAAAATTAAAGTTTCGGTACTCGTTTTTACCCCAAAAGAAATGTCGGAGATGATATTTTGATATCTTTCCTCTTTTTCTTACTTTTTATTTTCAAAACTCAACCAATTTTTTTTCACATAGCAAAAAATCATCATTTTCCAATTCATACCCCATAATATTTTAATCCACAAAAAATCACAAAAAAAAATATTATTTTTAATATATTTAAAAATAGTGTTTTATATTGTTTTAAATGCTTTTAAAATGATTTCTTTTTTTTTCATGATTTTTAAAACCAAAATGATTTTAAATATTTATGTTGATAAAATATTTTTTTTCATAAACTTTAATCATTATTTAATGATTTTATTTGATATTTTTATCATTTTTTACTTAATTTTTCTTGAAAAAATGCCTAAAAAATGAAATTGGGGTTTTCTTTGATTTTCACCTTAACAAATATTTTTCAAACACTTTGGGCCTCTATTAGAGTGTAAGACCCAATCCCCTTTTAACCAAAATAATTTTGGGTCTCACTTATTGTATAAGTCCCTCTGCGTTAAAAGAAAACTTCGGCGCGATCGCTATTTTCAAACGAAAATCAACTGGGCTTCTCTTTGAGCTGTAAGTCTCATTTCTTTTCATTTTTAAACGCTTGGGCCTCTATTAGAGTGTAAGACCCAACCCTTTTTTTAACGAAACAATTTTTGGGCCTTAGCTATTGTATAAGTCCCGATACGTTAAAAATCTCGGCGCGATCGCCATTTTCAAACTGAAAATATTTTGGGCCTCTCCCTGAATTGTAAGCCCCATCTTTTGTACAAAAATACACTTTGGGCCTCTAATAGAGTGTAAGACCCAACCCCATTTTTTTTTTATATTTTCTCATTTTTCATATTGTTTTTTAATGATTTGGAAAATTAATAACTCCCTCAATTTTGATTATTTTTTATTGTTTCTTTTTCTGAAAAATCACAAAAATAGTAAAATATTTTATTCTACAAAAAAATTAAATTTATATTATTTATTTAATATAGTTGGTATTTTTGTGAATAAATTCATTTTTAATTGTTTTTAAGCATTTTAAAAGTGAATATTCATCTTGAAAATAAAGACTATGGGCCTCCCCTCGTGTTGTAAACCTCATTTCTTTTCTTTAAACTCTTTGGGCCTCTAAAAGAGTGTAAGACCCAATCCCTTTGTAAATACCAAAATTTTGGGCCTCAGTCACTTGTATAAGTCCCACAGTGTTTACAAAAACTCGACGCGACCGTCGCCTTTTTTCAAAATTAACCATTGGGCCTCCCCTCGTGTTGTAAGCCCCATTTCTTTTCTTAAAAATCACTTGGGCCTCTAATAGAGTGTAAGACCCATCCCTTTGTACAGAAAACCTTTCTTGGGCCTCAGTCACTTGTATAAGTCCCTCTGTACAAATTCAACAGTGCGCTCACTGATAAAACCCTGGGCCTCTCCTTGAGCTGTAAGCCCCAAATCTTTCTTTTTCAAAGCACTTTCTCCTTTGATTTTGAATATACTATTGTTTTCAATCTTTCTTTGTTGAACAACTAACCAAACAGCATGGAAGCTCTACAACCGAGTAAGTGTTTACCCATTTTCATTTACCGCTTTCATATGTATATAACTGTATTGTGGGGCTGTTTCACTGTAAGTCTCCTTTCACAAACTCATATATATATAACTGTATTGTGGGGCTGTTTCGCTGTAAGTCTTCTTTCATAAACTCATATCAACTGTGTAATAATAGTATAGATATTTAGAGTTTCCCCGGCAACTACGTCTAAAACTAGGTGACGCCGTTTCGTTTATTCGTAGAAATAGACAACTAGATCCCCAATAGGATCACCAGATACAGTCTTCTCTTCGGCTGTCCTCATTAGGAATTGTCAAGAAACTCTACTCCCCAAGATGAATGTCTTCTCCGTGAATGGCATCTTTGAGTTTCTTCCAAATTCTCGAACTTTCCTGACTTGATCTATTCCTTGTGAATAGTTTGCCTTGAATTTCTCGGGGTTTGGGGACCCACGGGCTTCCTAAAAGCACCGGCCTCCTCTTGGGCATTATACAAGGATCCACAGGCTTCTTAAAAGCAACCCCGCCTCCTCTTGGGCTTCGTACAAGGACCCTACGGCTTCTTAGAAGTGTTCACAGCCTCCTCTTAGGCTTCGTATAATGATCTCTTCCTCCGGGAATGATAGCCTCCTCTTGGGCTTAGTACAAGGACCCGTCGGCTTCTTAAAAGTTTCCAACCTCCTCTTGGGCTTCGAACAAATTGTCCCGATGACCTCCTAGAGGTATAGGAACAGAACTTAGTCATCTTCATAGAACAGTCCTTTCATAGAGTCTACAACTGTTTCTCAAAGCATAGTACAAAAGATAAAATTCTAGACACGGACAGTCTAACTTCCTTGAGTCTCAAAGACATTCTCAAGTGACCCCTTCGTTAAATAGGAAAGAAACCCGCAGACTCGGACAGTCTCAATACCCTTTGGATTTCCCGTTTCCTCAAAGAGAAGGAAATATCCCTGATCCTCAAATCAAATCCCTGAGTACAGTGTTGCTCATATAAGAACTGATTTTCTCTTTAAAATCAGTATACTGGACCTGTCACTTAACTGAAACAGTTACCGTAGCCTCCTCTTGGGCTTTGTTCAATGATTCTTCCCAGCGAAGCAAACGTTTAGCCTCCATCTCGGGCTTCGTACGAGATACCAAAATTCTCCCCAGCGGAGTCAAACAACATTTAGCCTCTCTCTCGGGCTTCGTACGAGACACATAAGAGACTCCCTCGTTGAGTCAATCACCTTTTAGCCTCCATCTCGGGCTTCGTACGAGATACAAAGACTCCCTCGTTGAGTCAATCAAACCTTTCGCCTCCATCTCGGGCTTCGTACGAGATACAAAGACTCTCTTGTTGAGTCAAACCTTTAGCCTCCATCTCGGGCTTCGTACGAGATACAAAGACTCTCTTGTTGAGTCAAACCTTTAGCCTCCATCTCGGTCTTCGTACGAGATACAAAGACTCTCTTATTGAGTCAAACTTTTAGCCTCCATCTTGGGCTTCGTACGAGATACAAAAACACTCTCTTGTTGAGTATAAAAGGTTCTCCTGTTGAGTCAACCCTTTTCGCCTCTCTCTCGGCCTTTGTACGAGATGCCAATAGCCTCCTCTTAGGCTTTGTATAAGAAAACCACTGGTTGATCCAATCAACCTTTTAGCATCAAAGCTATGCCTCGTTCACAGTATACAAACATCAACAACTCTTTTCCCTTCATCTAATCGCTGTAAGCGGCAAGCCTCTGGATCATCTACATCTATGCCACTGTCCCTCTTTTAGCATGAGAAATTCCTAAGGAAAGATAGCATTGCTCTACACTGAGTTAAAGTCTTCTCCTTCAGGTTAAAATCCCTTTTAAAGGAAATTATGGCATTGTTAGGATCCGCGTATCCCGGTTAAAGTAATTCTCCTTTATAACCAGTCACCCAACAGTTGTGACAGACAAACCATTCTTTAGAGATGACAAATTCTCTCTAAAGTCGAGGTCCTTCAGCTTCACATCTTGGGCTTTGAACAAGACACAAATAGACCTTTCAGCTTCACATCTTGGGCTTTGAACAAGATACAAATCACCTTCAGCTTCACATCTTGGGCTTTGAACAAGATACAAACCACCTTTCGCTTCACGTCTTGGGCTTTGAACAAGACACCAAAAACCCATTTCCTCCCATAGAATAGGAGGAACTACGAACGCTCTGATTTCCCTGTTTCGGTAAACGGGAATACGTAGGCATAAGATCGAAAGAAAAGATCTTAGCGAGCACAATCAACAAAAAACCCAAATCCCATACTCTCATATACCTATCAAAAAGCATCAGTCCTAACATCCTAATCCTTGTTCCCCGCCAGAAACCTTCTGCCCAGGTAAAAAGAAAGAAACCAGTATTGGCAAAAATACAAATAACCAGTACAAAGCCCCCCCCCCCCCACATTGATAGCATTCGTAACCTAACAGACCGCTGTTTAAACTCAGTATGCAAGCAGGGTTAATTGGAGACATCTATTTCCCTTCCTTATTCAGCTCACAATAGGATAAAAAATGAATCGACCTGTAGTTTAAGCTCAACCGCAGAGAGCGACCAGCGCTTAAGAACCGCGTCCAAAATTGCTCGCTACACTTCTTTATTTTCAATTACCAAACCAAAACAACAACTCCCTAGCCACATTGCTTCATGTTCGACCCGAGAAGCAACTCTATTTAAGCCAATACACTCCAAACCTAGCCTCATTGGCTCCCTCTCCAGATCTGAGATTCATATTTTCATTTTGAACTTCCCATCTCCGAAGCTCATTATTCAAGAGAATTCTCCATAGTTGCTGCTTGAATTCATCTTCCTAAAGGATCAGTGAATCATTTTGAAGGCTCTAAAGACTTGACTAAATTTTGGTAAAACATGGTGTTGAACAAGGTGTCCTAACATGAAGAAATCTGTTAAAAGCAAACATGTCAGATATGATGTCCTAGCTTGTGGATTCAACATCTTGGTCTAATATAGCAGGTTGTTGCAGATTTGGTCCAAGATCTAAGGAGCAATCAGAACATGGATCAAGGAAAAAATAAACAGAGATTTCAAAGCCCATGGACTGATGAAGATTATAAAAGGAAGACCAAGACCTAGGAGAAAAGAGAAAGACGGGACTAGACCTTGTGAGACTATTGTAATAAATAGAAATAAGGGTTTAGGCTTTTGAGAGTAGTGGACTTTCTTATATTGTAAGTCACCCTTTGTATAAGTTTGATACATTGTGGTAGACATAGTTTTACATATTCAGAAACCTGAAGGTAATTAATTGTATATTGTTTATGGATGAAGCTATTAAGAAAATTCAAGTGTTATTGTTAGTTAAGAGTCTTGACTGAATACTGTGTTGGAAGAGGTGTCTTTCGATTGAACAGTTTGATGCAGTTGCCGAAGGTTGTAACTGTTAGACATCACTGAGGTGATTTAGGAATTGAGATGGGTTTCTCTTATCTAGATGGTGATTTCTAGGTAGAAGATGCACTGGGTAGGGATTAAGTGAGGAGTTGTAAACCAGAGGTTGTTTAGCTCTAAATTTATACTACTGATAATGAATTCATTCCTGGCTTGGTAGCCCCTAGATGTAGGTGTTGTTGTTCACCAAACTGGGTCATTATATCTTGGTGTTATTTATCTTTCCGTTATATTCTATTCAGTGTGATATTATGTTCTGAACTATATGTCTTGACAGATATTGAAACATCTGTTATGATACTGTTATGAATTTGCCGTTTTGTTTGGATGTTCTTATTTTTTGGCCTTGTTCAGAGAAGTAGAGATCAATGTCTCGACATCTCTCAAGACATTTGAGATCTGCTACTAGAATTTCAATTGGTATCAGAGCAGACATCCTGGTCTGTTTCAGCATGAGATCTAGGGAAGATACTTTTTGGTATTTGAACAAGGAAGGAGGTTGCACGATCAGACCATCCATTGGTCTGGTGGGATAGGTTGTTCCAAACAAAAAACTACTTATGGTTGACTGATACTTTGTGAAGATTCTACCACTGCAACTGATAATGATCCTACTATTACACATGGTGCCTGATAAGATGTTTTGACATCTTACCTGGTGCATGTTAAAGATTGTATCAGTTTCTATAATTGTTCTTGTCACCTTTAGATAAGACTAAAGGACATGAGGGAGCACTGTGATCTGGAGTCCTCTGAAGGATCTTTCTATGTAGCTAGGGAAATAGTTTCAATCAGCTAACATGAAAGGTAATTGGATGAAAAAGGTTGATTTGAGGTCTTGTGTATCCAATTCATGATTTATGGATTTGATAAACTCTCTATGTCATGTTTAAAGTAGCCAAAGATACTTGAGTTTTCTCTCTAGTCCACTCATAAAGGCACTTTTGAATGTGTTTGTTAAATAGAGTCAGAAGAGTAGATGGTCAAGTGGATGCTTCAAGGATACTTGAAGTGTGACATGAGAATGTCATATCATTGAAGAGAGCTAAGAGAAATTTAATTTTGCTTCCGACCCTTTAGGAGATTGTCCTTGCTTGAGGATCTCCAATTAGATCTGTTGGAACTAAAGTAAATGCTGATCAATGTCAAAGCAGTGTGAAGATATTGGATCTTGGCCTTGGGAAGTGATTCAATTTATCCAAGGATGTTACTGGTTTGTCTGAAGATGATATTCTTAGGAAGAATTATGTTTTGAAGATCTCTTCCTAGGTTGTGCTGGATGTTTTACTCTTGGAGCTAGGCTTCTGTTTCTCCTTTGAAGGAGCTTGTGGCCTAATCTATGTTGAAGGGATGTGAATACATCTCAACTAGATTCTATGCATATGGATGTCAAAGAAACATGTAAAGGACATTTACCCTGACATCTTAGAGACGTTTCTGGTTTTTCAAAGCTGAATTTGAATGTTCGTGAAGATAGTTATGTCTATTTAGGTTGGTTCTGGAGTGGAATCTAACCATGTGTGGATGTTCCCCTTGGATAATTATGCTTGAAGGAGGGTGTCTCGGGGTATTTGTTCCTTCCCTAGATATATCTTGAAAAGGACTGGTTATTGGTTTTCTTTCTTATGTTTTGGATGGAGGTTGTTTACTCAAACTTGATTTCATCATCAAGTCTATGAGAACATGGAACTCTTTTTCTGTTATGGTGGAAAGGCCATTCAAGGTGGGATATTATCTGGAAGTCTAAGGGTTAGATCTTCAAGAATGTTTTAGGCGTGTGTGGTTTTATCAGCTGGACAGTCAAGTCAGTAATCAAATATTCTGACATTAGACTGAACATCAGGATGCTCGTGATGTGGTTCTTTGTGTGCATAGGAGTTGCACCCTGTTGTATAGGCTGGTCTCATTATGAGTGGTTTTTCTTCAACTATAAGGTTGTCTCCAAAGTCGATCTCAACCTCTTTGGATCATGCAATAGCTAAAAGCTCAAGGGAGTTGCTGATTGCTTGGTGTTTTCATATCTTCTTCTTGGATTCTCATCTAAGATGTTGGATATGAGTGTTCTAGAGTTTTGTATGGGGTAAGGGGATGTTAGTACTGGAAGTTTCAGCTATGTTCCCTCATGATCAAGGACATGGTGGAAGGTGGAGTTTTGAAGGATAGAAGACTGAATGGCAGAGGAGAACCAGACCTTGCTGAGAAGTCTACTTAGAATAGGATGTCTGGACTTTATGCTTCTGGGTTGAAGCTTCATGAGGCTTGTGAGAGTTTTTTCTCTCTCTGTGGTATTTTGCCTTCTGTGATAGTTTATGATCTACTACAACTGGGACATGTTGTGATTCTCATGTGTTCCTTGCTTATGGAAGTGTGAGAATGGTAAGTTCAGTGTTTAGTGGTTCAAGAATCAATGTTATGTCTTCTCTGATTGAGACTGATGTCCTAAATGATGTTGGAACATCATTCCTGGTTTTGGTTATTCTTGGATGATGACTGAGGTTGACTTTCAGTCTTGGAGCTATATCTATTCATGGTTGAGTATGATATAGAGCTACTGGTCAAGACTATGTGGATTTTGGTGATAGGTTCTGAGGAAAGTATCACTAGTTAAGATTGTATTAGGTTAAATCTTAAGATAGGAAGCAGGTCGATGTTGTATCATTCTTTTTATGGAGAAGGAGTTTGATGTCTACGAATTGTGAGTGACATTTTGGATAACCAAGGAGTTAAGATAATTCGTGGATGTGAGCATTTCAGATTTGATTTATTCTCAAGAACAAGGGTGTCTATGGCGGTAAAATTCAAGAGGGATTTGTACAGTGTATGGATGTGTTTAGGGGGAGAGTGATCAAAAGTTTTGGTTTGTCTCAAAGTTCTTTGGTTATGATACAAGGAGTGTGGTTCTGCTTTCTTTATGGGCATGAAGATTCTCCTGTGATTCTTGTGAGGTTGTGATGTCAAGCAAGATGTCTTAACATCGTGGTGTGTTTATTTTGTGTCTTTGTCAGTTATGCTTTGGAGTTTAAATTGTTAAGGCTATTAATTTATTTCAAATATGTCCTTAATTCGTATAAGAGACCTGAGAAATAAGATTGAATATTGTCTGGGAGAATTTATTTTTCTCTACAGAATGAGTTAAGGTTTAGGGGATTCCTTGTTGGGAGATGTTGAACATAATGTCTTAACATCTTAGTCAGCCCCTGGTAGAAAGGAGAAGGATGAGATTGTTTGAAGGATCTGTGACTATGCCTCAGAGGATATAAGAGACACTAGACAAAGTATGACCAGATGTCAGGACATTGTGTAGGACTTGTGGTTATTTCCAAGTAGGTTTATTTGGACGTTGTTCCTTGGACAATGGATAGCGTGCCTAAAAGAAGGTGTGTAAAACTTATGTCTTGGTACATGCGCATTCTTTGAATGGTTCACCCTAAATTTGAAACAGTCAAATTTGTTTTGGGCGGTGCACAATCATTTATGTTGAAGTTATCCACCTCGATTTATATCCTCATTGAATTTTTCTTCGGTAACTTCTATGGGCCGTTAATTACTAGAGAAACTGTTTGGATATTTAAAGGGGGTCTTTGCTTCTTTTGTCTCTGGTTGTGTTTCTTTTGCTGTGTTGAGTCTTCATGGCTTTTATCCGGGTTTGGGTAAGTACCGTTTGGGTCTGGAACTGTGTTGGTTTCGTTTTCCAATTTTTGGCTAAAAAGGGGGAGAAAGGTTTATTGTCCATATCAGTTGTGTGGTGTTCCATACAACACATGACTGATCTCCTTTTATGTGTTTAGTTTATTCTTGCAGTTGTTTTGCAAGGATGTTGGATTGGATGTCCTAACATCATGTCTGCGTCTCGGTTTCTTTTCTGAGTCTTCTTTTTGTGTCTTGTGATCTGAGTTATGAACACAATTATGTCTTGTGTTCTGAGTTATCCAGAACTAGGGTCTGCTCCTCTAACCCCTGATCTCGATAAAAAAGGATGGTAAATATGGACTGGTATTGAGGGGGAATGTCGTGCATCTTCTTCCTCGTGTACATCATGTCAAAGGGTACACGACATATAATAGGTGGTGTGCACCGTGTAAACCATCCATACTTCTGGACAGGACAGATGAAAGCTTCTAGGAATTGTCACATGCTGGCTGTTTTCCTAGGTTTATTGTGCAAAATGCGTTTTAGCCAAAATTTGTCAAAAAGGGGAGATTGAAGGCTCTAAAGATTTGACTAAATTTTGGTAAAACAAGGTGTTGAACAAGGTGTCCTAACATGAAGAAATATGTTAAAAGAAAACATGTCAGGTAAGATGTCCTTGCTTGTCAATTCAACATCTTGGTCTAATATAGCAGGTTGATGCAGATTTGGTCCAAGATTTAAGGCGCAATCAGAACATGGATCAAGGAATAAATAAACAGAGATTTCGAAGCCCGTGGACCGCTGAAGATTATAAAAGGAAGACCAAGACCTAGGGGAAAAGAGAGAGACTGAACTAGACCTTGTGAGACTAATGTAAAAATAGAAATAAGGGTTTAGGGTTTTGAGAGTCGTGTACTTTCTTGTATTGTAAGTCACCCTTTGTATCAGTTTGATACATTTTGGTAGACATAGTTTTACAGATTCAAAAACCTGTAGCTAATGAAATGTATATTGTTCTTGGATGAAACTATTTAGAAAATTCAATTGTTGTTGTTAGTCAAGAGTTTTGACTGAATACTGTATTGGAATGGGTGTCTTTCAATTGAACTGTTTGATGCAGCTGTCGGAGGTTGTAACTGTTAGATATCACTGAGGTGATTTAGGAATTGAGATGGGTTTCTCTTATCTAGATGATGATTTCTAGGTAGAATTTGCACTGGGTAGGTTTCGTAACTCGAAATTTGACCTCCCCTTTTGCCTTTTGCATAAGCATGTGCATTCGCATCGCTAGCATACGCATTAGCACTTTTTCTCTGAGGTTTTATTGTAGGAAAATTCAGGTTTTCAAATCCTGGTTAATCATATCCTCACAAGGTCATCACATCATCAACACAATCAAAAAATAAGGGTTTCCATGCCTATTCATCGAAGCAAAAGGGAAAAATCGGAATCAGGGTCATAATACTTGTTTTTAAGCAATTTGGGCAAGTTTTTCCTATGGTAATCGATTACACTTTGCTAGGAAAAGTAGGGTAACTGATTACCCTATGTAAAAAGGCAGTTTCTGCTGCATTTTCATGACAAAAAATTTGTACTCTCTATTCTCTTGTGGTCTACTTGATTCTAGCATTGTGTGGACTCTTCTAGACAGTTCAACACCTTTCAAGACACTTCAAGGAATTTATTCCAATACATCACTTTAAATCAAGAATACCATGTGACTTCATCTCCAAGCTTGAGGACCATTTGATTTGGAATTGCATTCGGATTGCTCCACTGAGTTAACCGCCTAACTAACTGAGTCAACTTCTGACTCAGTGAGTTAAGTGTAACTAACTCTAAAGCTAGCTCCAAAACAAACTCCAAAGCACATTCCAAACCTAGCCTACTCCAAAGCTAGCCTCTATATAAACAAACCTCCACCATTTCACAAAGGACCTTCAATAATTTTCACAATTCTTCACTCTTCACTCTCTCATTTCTCTAAATTCTCTCTGCATTTTCTGTAATTTCTTCACATTCATCTTCATCTTCTTTCCCAAACCTCACTAGAGCTCAATTTCACCATTGAAGAGTAGCAAATTTCACATTGAAATTTCTTTCTCTTGAACCTAAACCACCATCACAATGCATTTCTTCTTAGGTCTATGCAATTATAGCAAGTTCTACTTCAATTCAAGTGATTATTTCAACCGTTTCGGTGCAACTTTGATTTCGGAGCTTTTATCGTGTTTTGATCGGTTCCGCTACAATTTGATCATGAGCTTGGAGTCCTCTGGTTTTCTTGGCGCATTCTCACTATAGTTTACTCACAACAATCACCAAGGCAATACTCCGCCTTGTAGGTTGGTAAATCTTGCTCAATCTACTGTTTCAATCACTTTCGCGCATTTACGATGTAGTTTCGATAACTTTTCGGTGTTGATTATTCATGTGATTGTTTGATCTTTGATCTTCATGTTTGATGCTTTCAATTGATGATTAATTGCTCATATTTGATGTAATTTTTGTGCACAAATGCATGCCATCACATATGGTGGATTGGATAAGTGATTAGTTGCTGTAAGTGCTTTTCGAAAAGCTGTTTTTTGCCACTATCACAGTGGTAATCGAATACCTATATGTGGGTAATCGATTACTCTGCCCTGTTTTTCACAATTTCTGCAGTTTTAAAGCAGGTAATCAATAACCTAAATGCAGTAATCGATTACCACTGTAACAGAAGGCCATTTTTGTGCATTTTCAAGTTTTTTGACATTCTTTCCTCATTTAACTTCCATGGCTTGATATGCTTGATATTTGTGGATGTTTTATGAGCTGTTTAACTTCTAATTGAAGCATGTATGCAAACTTTTGAAGCACGACTTGTTGATTATTGTAATTGTTTGCATTCTTGACATTACACGAGCATGATGCTTCCAGCACACTTTGTTTACATGTTAACATGATTTATGATGCATGCTAATTAACATTTGGTACTACCTTGCATTTTCATCTTTGATTATATTAAATTTGTTCTTCATGGAGCAAGTTTAATTATGTGTAATCAATAATCTACATGTTTGCTTTAACGATCTTCCGATCCGTTTGGAAGAATTATTGGCTTGATCATTCCCTTGATCGATTGATCGAAACCTTGTTTCGATTAGTCAATCTCCCCTTGCTTCTCTCTCTAGGATTCTTTTGAGCCTTGTTCTCTTAGTCCCCTACTGAGCTAGAAGTTTGCACGACGCACTGGAGCGCTTTACAAATTGGCTCTATTACTCTATCAGTTTCAATCTCCATATTATACTTTGGTGCTAGAGAAGGGATGAGAGTGTGTCATACCCCAAATTTTGACCACCAAGATTCCCATCATTCTGAAAATCATCATCACAATATGGAGGAACCATCATACCTCATCAATCTCCCCAAAGATGGGTGAGCATCCACTACAATCAAATTTAGGGTTTCAAGCCCTCTCTGGGTTCCTAGACAAAGGATCAACCAAGAAATGACATGATCTTCAACTTGTCTAGCCTCTCAAATATCCAAAAGGGATCAAGAGGACTCCCACTTTAAGGATTAAGCACAAGGATGCTCCCTTTTAGGTAGATCAAGCCTCAAGATCGTCAATGTCACCAAATTAGGGTTTTGGTCGACCAGGGCCTCGAGTTGGAAATTTTCCTCTGGGCATAAGCCAATACTTCAAAGCATATCCTAATGTGCTCCATGGAACCTCATGGACCCAATTATCAAGTCAATTTTGCCTCAGGGGATGCATACATCAAAAATCAGGAATTAGGGTTTCTTGACCTAATTCACCCATAAGTTGACTTTTGGGATAAATCATGAGCCAAGACCTCAAGAGAGGATTTTAGGGTCTCTAATACACTACATTGATCCATTTTTAACAATGGATTGATCCAGGAAGCTTGAGCAACAAGCCTCAATTTCATCTGAACCACAGTTAGGGTTTCGCGAGAAAAGTCAACTGTAACTTTGACTTTTGACCAAGACATTCTCCCAAGCCCAAATACATGATTCAATATACCCTATAACACCCATGGAACATGTCCATCAAGTTTGATTTAGGTCAAGGACATGATTTCCTAAAGGATTGCACAGTTGGGAATTCATCTAATAAAAAGTCAACCGTGCACAAAAGTCAACTTTGACTTTTTGAGATTTTTCACAATTATGGATTTTTAACCCTAAAATGATGTTAATGTATGATTTGAATCATCATTCATCAAGAAAAATCAAAGAAAGTGGGATAACTTGAAAAAGGGGTAACCATAAAAAACTTTGAAGGATCATAACTCCTAAACCACAAAGCCATTTTTCCCCATCCAAAGCTTGATTTGTAGATCTCATGGCCCTCTACAAAAACATCAACTAGACCTCATTTCAATTCTTCATGGATTTTGAGTTATGGATTGATCAAAATCACAAAAAGTGAAAATGTCACTTTGTTTCCAACACTTAGTGAAATTTTCACTAAGTCAGAATCTGCCTTCACTTTTTTCCAAATGTAGGGACATTTTTCACTTGGATCCAAAAAGTATCAAAACCAAATATGATCAAATAGTTGTTGTATCATATAAGGGCTTTCCAAAATGTCCAAGAACATCACCAAATTCAATTTGAGCTAAGAGTTATGGTAGTGGCAAAATGCCTTGCTGAAAACTGCCAAGGCTGGGCAGAATTTTGAATTTTTGGTCGATTTACCAAAATCAGTCAACTCCAAGCCTTGTCATCATCTTGGACACATCTGAAGATCAAATCTAAAGGGGACAATCACTGAGTCAAGCCTCCAAAGTCCTTGGAACAATAAGTAGCATGCCAAACCTAGAATTGCCTAAAAGAGGGACAAGACTCCAATTTAGGATTGAAGCATTTAATAGATGCTTAGAGGTGGCATGGACTGACACATTTGCAACTGAATTCAGTCAAGATTCTTCCAACAAGTAGGGAACCAAAGCTCTGTGCTCTAACCTCTAGTCAATGGCTAGAGGAGACTTGGATTTTCATTTGCCAACATTGGCCAAACCTCTGCTGCAGTTGCCATTCACTATTCCTTGCAAAACAAACTTGCTCTACTATAAATAGAGCTCATTTGTGATCAGTTTGAGTACACCAAAGCCATCAAACATATGCTTTCCTCAAAATCTCTTCTTTCACTCCAATTTTGCCTTCTAAGGCAAGTCACTATCGGGTTTTGAGTTTGAGAGCTTTTCCAATCAAACCAATCACACACACACACCTCATAAACATCATATAGAAGTGATCCAAACACTTAAACAACATCTGGAACACTGATTTCTCATAATCACCAGCCAGTTGCTCAAGGTTTTAACCAAGTTGCAGCTGAGATGCCATGAAGTGATCCAGCCATTTCCAATCAAGTCCAAGCATTCAAACACACTACATAGGGTGTAGGGAAGCTGTTCAGATCATCACAACTCATCTGTAATATCTCCAACTCAAAAATCACATTGTTCTTGCTGTCACAACCTTCAAGTAAGCCTAAACTTGGTCATCTCTTAATCTATACAAATTTCCTCGCACAATACTTTTGCCAAATGTTCATAATCATGCATAGAATGTTTCCCCTCAATTAATTGCTTTGTTTGAATCGAGTATCAAAATTCTCAGCCTTGATGCAATTTTTAGGGTTCTTGAGGTTTTGTCTTCATTTCTTATTCCATGTTAAAAATAAATGAAATTAAAGACCATAGACATGATCGTGAGGTTGAAACGAGCAGATTGATATGTGGATTGCATGATATAATCAAATATTCAGTGAGATTGGAGAGAAAATGCGTATCTGGGCAAAACTCAGAACACGCGCGTGTTCTTGGCGCCCTTTTTTGAAAATTCAAATATTTGAATTTTGTGATTTTATTTAATTGATTCAAAAATGATTGTTGATTTCTAATCATTTTGTAGGTCAAAACATGATTGTTGAAACATTAATCCAAGATAACAATTTGTTTTCGACATATTAAACAATTTTGACCATTTTAATTGATTTTTTTATTCAATTAAAATACATTTTGGAAACAAATTAGGGTTTTGATTAATTCAATCCTCATCAAACAATTTCAAACACTTTTGGGCCTCTAATAGAGTGTAAGACCCAATCCTTTGTAAATACAAACCTAGTTTGGGCCTCACTTATTGTATAAGTCCCGTTGTATTTCAAAAAGTTCAACGCGATCATGGTCCGTTGAAAAACAAACCTTGGGCCTCTCATCAAGCTATAAGACCCATTCAAAAATCTTTTGGGCCTCTATTAGAGTGTAAGACCCAACCCCCTTTGAAAACCAAACCATTTTGGGCCTCAGTCTTTGTATAAGACCCACTGCGTTTTCAAAATCTCGGCGCGATCGCCATTTCAAACAAAAAATCATCTGGGCCTACCCTCGTGTTATAAGCCCTACTCTTTTTCTTTAAACCTTTTGGGCCTCTTGAGAGAGTGTAAGACCCACCCCTTTGTACAGAAAACCTTCTTTGGCCTCAGTCACTGGTATAAGTCCCTCTGTACAAAACAACCGTGCGATCTCTGATAAAAACCTTGGGCCTCTCCTTGAGCTGTAAGCCCCATTCTTTCATTTCAAAGCACTTTCTCCTTTGATTTTGAATATACTGTTGTTTTCAATCTTTCTTTATTGAACAACTAACCAAACAGCATGGAAGCTCTACAACCGAGTAAGTGGTTATATGCTTTCATTTACCGCTTTCATATACATATAACTGTATTGTGGGGCTGTTTCACTGTAAGTCTTCTTTCATAAACTCATATCGACTGTGTAATAGTAGTATAGATATTTAGATTTTCCCCGGCAACTACGTCTAGTACTAAGCCCTGTTGATCACTCTTAAATAGACAAAACTAGATCCCCATAGGATTACCAGATACAGTCTTCCCTCCTCTTGGGGTTAAACAATATGGAGACGTGAAAGGCAGCATTCTCGGTAAACCCTTTCACAGACTGTCACCTTTAGAAATCGTCAAAGAAACTCTACTCCCCAGAGATGATCTTTTCTCCGTGAAAGGCATCTCTTGAGTTTCTTCCAAATTCTCGAACTTTCCTGGCTTGATCTATTCTTTGTGAATAGCCTGTCTTGAATTTCTCGGGGTTTGGGGACCCACAGGCTTCTTAAAAGCAACCCCGCCTCCTCTTGGGCGTTGTACAAGGACCCGTCAGCTTCTTAGAAGTATTCACAACCTCCTCTTAGGCTTCGTATAAATGATTTCTTCCTCCGGGAATGATAGCCTCCTCTTGGGCTTCGTACAAATTATCCCTCGGCTTCTTAAAAGTTTCCAGCCTCCTCTTGGGCTTCGTACAAATTGTCCCGACGACCTCCTAGAGGTATAGGAACAGAAATTAGTCATCTTAATAAAACAGTCATACAAAGAGTCTAGATCCTGCTACTGCTGTTTCTTAAACATAGTACAAAAGATGAAACTCTAGACTTGGACAGTCTAATTCCCTTGAGTCTCAAAGACATTCTCAAGTTCCTCTCAAAACTAGGAGATAAAACTCGTAGACTCGAACAATCTCAATACCCTTTGGATTTCCCATTTCCTTAAAGAACAGGAAATAACCCTGATCCTCGAATCAGATCCCTGAGTGCAAACAGTACTCATATAAAAACTGATTTTCTCTTTAAATCAGCATACTGGACCTGTCACTCAACTGAAACAGTAACCCTAGCCTCCTCTTGGGCTTTGTACAATGATTTTCCCCAGCAGAGTTAACCTTTTCAGACTCTCTTTGTTCAAACCTCAGAACTATTCACTAAAGAAAAGATTATTCCCGGTGAAACTTTTCTTGAACTCTTCTTAAGTTTGGACCCACAAGCTTCCTAAAAGCATTCCAGCCTCCTCTTGGGCTTTGTACAAGGACCCTCCGGCTTCTTAGAAGTTCTCATGCCTTCTCTTGGGCTTAATACAAGGACCCTGAAGACCTCTTAAAGGTATAGGACAGAACTTAGTCATCCTTCGTTAGAGCAGTCTTTCTAAAGAGTCAAAACCTTAGACAATTTAGGGTTGATACTCATCCCTTAAAACACCTGCCTCCTCTTGGGCATCAAACAAAGATAAACTCTTCCATACCAGTATACTTGGAAAGTCTAATCCCCTCTTGGATCTCAAAGACATTCCCAAGTTCCCTATAAACATAGGAAAAACCCTGGTCATTCAACCAACCTCCAGTAGAGTTGAAACCTCTAGAGGTTTTCAAAACTCAATCTTTAAACTCTCACCTCAAGTTTCCCCTAGCTAGGGTCAGCTTATCATCAGTATAACACTATCCTAAATCAGAACCTCAAGGCATCTGATATCTCAACTCTTCTGTAAACCCTCAGTAAGAGTTGATTCCCCATTTGGACCTGCCTCTAGATCTCAATAATCCTCAGCAGAAGCTAGCCCCCTCTTAAGCTTTGTATAATGATCCTTCATTTCCCCTAGCAAAGTCAGCCTCCTCTTGGGCTTTGTATAATGATTTTCCCCAGCTGAGTTAACCTTTTTAGACTCTCTTGATGAGTCCATCACCTTTCCACACTCTCTTGTTGAGTCAATGGTATAAAACTAAAGCACTCTCTTGTTGAGTCAACCCTTTCAGCCTCAATCTTGGGCTTTGTACAAGACAGATAAAAACACTCTCTTGTTGAGTCAACCTATTTTAGCCTCAATCTTGGGCTTTGTACAAGACACCATATAAATTTCCATAAGCAGAGTCAATCCTCTTTTCAGCCTCAATCTTGGGCTTTGTACAAGACAGATAATACTCTCCAGCAGAGTCAAACTCATTTCAACCTCAATCTTGGGCTTTGTACAAGACACCTAAAATATCCTCAGCCGAGTCAATAAAGTCTCGTTTTAGCCTCAATCTTGGGCTTTGTACAAGACAGATAAAGATGTCCTTCCTACAGAGTCAGTCTTCTTTTCAGCCTCAATCTTGGGCTTTGTACAAGACACATATAAACCCTCCTCGACAGAGTCAAAATCCCTTTTAAGCCTCAACCTTGGGCTTTGTATAAGACAGACAAAACATTTCCCCAGAAAAGTCAAATTTTAACCTCCTCTTAGGCTTTGTATAAAGATATCCCCAAAAGAGTCAGTCTCTTTTAGCCTCAATCTCGGGCTTTGTACAAGACACACATAAACACTCTTGTTGAGTCAGTCTTTTTCCAGCCTCCTCTTAGGCTTTGTATAAGGACTTCCCCAGTGGGGTCAATCAACCTCTGAGCTTCAATCTTGGGCTTTGATCAAGGCACTCAAAAATCAACATTCCCCTTAGAGGAAATCAAAATCTCTCTGTAGGAAGACATTTCTCTGTTTATCACCCATCAAAACAGATAAATCAAAACAAACCCTAATCCCAGATAACTACTATAAGTGGCACACTTGCTGATTCAAAAATCCAAGCTATCGTCCATCTCTTATCCTGGCAAAACATCCTTTTTCATCTAATTGTTGTAAGCGGCTAGCCTCTGGATTATTTACATCCATGCCACTGTCCCTCTCTTAGCATGAAAGACTCCTAAGGATAAATGGCATTGCTCAAACACTGAGTTAAAGTTTTCTCCTTCAGGACAAATCCCCTATAAAAGAAATTATGGCATTGCTAGATTCTCGTATCCCAGTTAAAGTAACACTCCTTTATAAACAGTCACCCAACAGTTGTGATAAACAGACGAGATGTCTCCCTTTAGAGATGACAAGTTCTCTCTCAGTCAAACTTTTTAGCTTCAATCTTGGGCTTTAAACAAGACACAAATGAACCATTTAGCTTCAATCTTGGGCTTTGAACAAGACACCAAAACGTATTTTTCCTCCCATATAATAGGAGGAACTACGATTGCTCTGATTTCCCTGTTTCATTAAACAGGAATATGTAGGCATAAGACTGCGAAATTTAGCGAGCATACCAATCAAAAACTCTAGGTCCAGTACCTTCATACCAATAAAAAACTTTAGGTCCAGTACCTTCACACATACTAATCAAAAACTGAGGTCCAGTACCTCACCAAAGTCATCAAAAACTCTCTCTCTCTCTCTCTCTCATATTTCCCAAGAAACTTTCCCAACCCATCAACAGATAAACACCATCAAGTACAAAGCAGAACCTAAAACTAACAACCTGTGGATAACCACATATAGGATGGGTAATTGACAACTCCCCATTGTATAACTTGACCCCAGACCCCCCAATCTCTTTAAGCGTTTGTTCAGTTAAACATTCGCGTGCAAGGTTAGTTTTAGAAAGTTTCCCTTTCCCTTCAAGCTTCACGAGATAAATAAGAAATCATAAAGTAGCACTCTTCCTCCTACCATTGTGGTGAGGAGGAACCCTTTTTGCGATAAGGTGGTCGCGTCACCGACAAAAATCGCACGCTACACCTGTGCCTGGAATAATCATCTCTATCTCCAGACTACATTGTTTTTCAATGCTCAGTCGAGTCGATCCTTGATCATTCTTGCACCTTTCAATCTCTCCTTGATCAGTCACCATTCTCTTGGTTAAAGATCATCGTCTCTTGGGTTAACACCCATCTCTTGCCTCATTAGCCTTTTCTTGTGGTCAATCATTGCTTTTTGATTCCCCGTAAGAGTTTCAATTAGTTCCTTTGGTTAAGTAAAGTTTTTCCTTTCAAACACTGAAACCCTAGCGGAGCTCACAACCTTCTCTTGGTTCCTCTCCCTTTAATTGGTTAACAACTTCCGGTCAGTTAAAACACCAACTCGCACTTCTACTTAGTTAACCATAATCTATCTGTTAATATAATGTGTTCCTCTTGGGTTAATCACCTTCTCTTGGTTAATCACCCATTTCTCAGTGAACCACAACCCTCCTATTAACATACTGAGCTCCTTTTGAGTTAATCACCTTCTCTTGGTTAATCACTCATTCTTTTAGGTTAATCACATTTCTTCTGTTAAAACCAATATCCCGTGAGTTAGTAACCTTCTTTCAGGTTCAAATAATCGCGCCTTCGGGTTAGTAACCTTCTTTTTGTCCAGATACCTTTTCTTCGGTCAGGTACTGCTTGTTCACTCAGTGTACCAAACTCCTTTGGGTCACAACCTTCTCTTGATTCCACACCCGTCCTTTGGGTCACAACCTTCGCTTGGTTCCACACCCATTTTTCCAATTAAACACTGTTTATAAGTTAATACATCGAATTCCCTTCATAGTCAAATACCTTTTCTTGGTTCAATACTCTCTCTTTTTCGTTTATCAGAGCCTGCCTGTTGACACCAAACCCGTTTTCCCCACGGAGTCTTAATCTCTACGGTTAACCACTGTCTATCAGTTAATATACCGAATCCCTAGCAAATCCAACTTTGTCTCAATTCATTACACTTTGCATTTATCCTCTTGGTTTCGACACCACTCCTTTGGTTACTCCTCAGTAGAGACACTCTTACTCTTTTGCCCCTTTATCCTCTTGGTTTCGAAACCATATCTTTCTTTTAACCTCAGCAGAGTTACTACTATTCCTTTACCCTTCTTTCTTGGTTTTGATACCAATTCTTTTGCATCCCCAGTGGAGTTTTTCTCCTTCTCTTACTCTTGATTTTGACACCATCTTTTTTTCATTTCAGTCTTTGTTCCCCGAACTAAGTAGGCTTTGAATTCCTCATTGCACTATGAGGATACGTAGGCACGAGATTGGGAAATCTTGGCGAGCCACCTTCTTCCATTCTCCTTCTCTTCCCTGGTTCCATGAACTACGGCGCTTTGATTTCCTCATTGCACTATGAGGGTACGTAGGCACGAGGGCCTTAATTCTCCGCGAGCATTCTCTTTCTTTGTCTCTTTTCCTTTTCTTTAGATAGAAGCATTTAGATAGATAACCCATCCAATCCAAGAAGCAAGTGAAATGGTTCCCGTCGAGTACGACGGATGCGTAAGGTGCTAGTACCTTCCTTTCCTATAACCGACCCCCTTACTCGTTTCTCTTCCCCTTGGGTTTATCGATATTTTCCCTGTCCTTTGGGACTAAATAAAGTTCGGTGGTGACTCTATTGTATCTTTTAGTGTGCGATTCACTCAGGTATAATCCTGCGAGCTTCAATTGGGATTATGTGAGGAATTTTAAACCAAAGGTTGTTTAGCTCTAAATTAATACTACTGATAGTGAATTCATTCCTGGCTTGGTAGCCCTCAGATGTAGGTGTTGTTGTTCACCAAACTAGGTCATCATATCTTGGTGTTATTTATCTTTCTGTTATGTTTCATTCAGTCTGATCTTATGTTCTGAACTACATGTCTTGATAGATGTTGAAAAATCTATTATGATACTGTGATGAATTTGCAGTTTTGTTTGGATGTTCTTGTTTTTTTCCTTGTTCAGAGAAGCGGAGATCAATGTCTCGACATCTCTCAAGACATCTGAGATCTGCTTCCAGAATTTCACATTTGAAGAGGATTTCTAAAGCTGTTGAGCTTGGATCAAGGTGTAGTGGACATAACTCCACGTAGTAATTTTCTCAAACTCCCTTGCTGAATTTACGTGTGTTTAAAGCTCATTTTGTAAGTGGCTGAAGCCCTACTTATTGTAGGCATCATTTGCAATGGTTGTTGTGCTAGTTTGGTTGAGTTTTAGTTTGGATGTCTAACTTTCGTGCTTGGTTTTCTGCATGTTAACTTGATTATTTGTGAAAATGGAGGTTGGATTTGGAATTAGCATGGAATTTTATGTGAGTTCATGGTTTTGTTTTGAGTTTCTGGGTGGTTGCAGGTTGCTCCAATGGTGTCTTTCCGGAGAAGACGACTAGAGCTAGGGCTCCGGTGTCTTTGAGGCCAGGGATAACCTGACGTGGCCATTGGCGCCTCTTTTTTATTTGAATTATCTGAAGTGTTGCGTGTTTATTTGTTTGCCTTGATAAATGGATGCCACCACAATTAATGAGGGTGGCATGGCTTCCACGCATGTTTTCTTTTTTTGGCTTCTGATAATTGTTGGATGGGCCTGCCATAGTTTAATACTCACACCTCCCTCATTATGGCCCATAGTGCATGTCAACGTGATTCCTTTTGTGCCTGGATTACTATTACACCCCTCCCTCTTGTTTCTTTTTATTTTTTGTTTATTTTATGCTATTTGTTATATGATTTTATTTTTAATTGTTCTAATCATGACATAAATGCACAAAAATTTGTTTCTGATCCATGGATGTCTTGAAATAATTTCCATAATTTTTATTTTAATTTTCAATTAATTTTCACATTATATTTGAATTTAATTGGAGAGGTAGTTTTCCATTTTTGTCCTTGATTAGGGTTTGATCTTTTGATGGCTTTGCTACGCATTTTTGTTCTAATCTTTTCCACATGTTTTGACATATGAATGATGATCATTTGAGTGAGATTTTGATGCATTGGTGATCATTTCTTGAATGTTTTTCATTTGGTTTCATTTGATCCTCGATCCTTGCTCGATTAGTTTCCTATATGAGATTGTTGATTCAATTTGTGATGCATTTATGCAATTCTTCTTGAGATCTTTTGCTCAATTGTTCATGATGGACATAACATGTGTTAGAGCCTCTTAATGAAATTTATTAGGTCATGTTTTTATTTTTGGTTGGTGCCTAAGTGTGACTTGGTTTTGGATTGATTGTGCATGATGTTTGACCTAGTTTTAAACAAATTTGTGTACTTGTGCTTGAGTGAAGGTTGAGATGTTTATTGGATGTAATTACATGTTGTCTTGACTTGATTAGATCTTTGGATTCCCTTTCATTTTGTTATTTTTTCTATTTTTGATTGAATTTCCAAGTGGATGATGTTTTGGTCTTACTTCTTTGATGTTCTTAATCTAGTTTCTTGAGATTCTTCCTTATATGATCTAATTGATGCTTGTGGACTCTTGTATGCTTTGATTTATATGTTTAAGGTTATGACTTTCATGTTTATAGATTCATCGTATGATCATTTCTCATCTCTTTCTTCACATGACCTTTTGTATCTTTGTATGGATGACTTGAGTGGTTTCTTGTGCATGATTTGATATGATCCTTCTTGAACTTGCTTGATATCCTGGAATTGAATGTGAATTAGATCATTTGAGTTTGCTTCTGACCTTCATGTTATGGTGTGCATTGCTTGATCATTTGATCTGTGTACATTGCTTGAACACATGTTTTCCTTTGAAGATGATCATGGTGTATGCTTGCCTAGTTTTAATGCATGTTTGAATTTGATCTTTCAGGTTTCTTCTTGCTATCCATGAGTTGATGTTTGGATTAATTTTCATGATCATGCTACTGCCTCCAATTGATACCATGCCCTAATTTCATTTGTTTGAACCATATATCACTTGTTGTTTTGAGTTGATGATTTATGAATGCATAGTCTTTGTTGTGGTTCATGTTGGATGGTGTGGTGCCTCTCTTTTCATCTTTGAATTGAATTGATCATAATATAATGTGAATTATGATCTTACTTGTTTCTCATCTTGTTAAACTCATATTGTCTTTATATGATGGTTAATGGTGTTCAATTATGGTTATAAACAAGTTTTCTTGTGCACTTATTTGAATGTCTTCATCTTTTCTTTTTCACTTGAAGGTGTGAACACTTTACTCATGATGATGTGATGTTTGAGAATGAGTGATTGATTGTGTGCTTTATCCATCTTTAATGTCTTGATTCATTTGATAAAGATGCTTTAATCTTGGGGTGACGCTTGTGCATTGATGTTGATTCTTCCCATCTTGTGCTGCTTTTGAAATCCTCGTTCTCTTCATCTCTTTCCTTCTCCTTTGGGTTTTGAACTCATATTTTTTGTTTGAGATTGAGTTTGTTTAATGTTTACTTGTGTTTGATCACATGTTACCTTAGGGCTCCTAGTTTGAACTTAATCTTTGATTAGGTTCCAAGTAGGATAGACATTAGGCTTTCAATCCTTTGCATGATAACATTAGGGTTGTCCCTTCTTTGCCTCAACCTTAGGTCCATCATTTGTAAGATAACACTAGGCAGAATTCCCTCTTATCCTCAACTATATGGCCATATTGCATGACAACATCTAGGTGAGTTTCCCCTAGATTTTGTTTTGCCCTTTGAGTCTCTCTTCTTTCTCAAAATAAAGTCAAAACGCTTAATAAATACGATGAGTATTGTGCGCCACGAGCCTGAAGTATATGGGAAATGATAAGCGTGAGTCTCTCTTTACATTATTTAGAGTGTTTTGTATACGTCCCATCTTGGGTCGATCTTACGAATCATTCGCTCCTATGTCATAGACTTTAGGGCAATACGAATCTCAAACAGATTCAATTCACTTATGTTAAAACTCACAAACAAACTGCAAATCATTTTAGCCTTTAGGATTGTTTGTCAAATCATTTTCAGAAAGAGTATGGTATTTCCGTTCTACCACAAACAGGCATCGACCCTAACTGTTGGAACGTGAACTTAGCGTCGCTCATAAAAAACACTTAACCAATTTGTGGTCATATCCACGAACTATGAACGCTCTGACTTCCTCATTCTCGTTCGAATGAGGATACGTAGGAACAAGACGGTGAAGTCTTGGCGAGCAACCTTCCCCCTTTTCACCTATAGTCCTCCGAACTACGTTGACTCTGACTTTCCCATTGCACGAGGGAATACATATGCATAGGACGACGAAGTTCTATCGAGTCTCCTTTTGTTTTTTTCCCTTTTCGATTCTGTTTAGCAGTAGAGCTTTAGATAACACACCCTTTGATTAGAACAATAAGAGTGGATACCGTTTAGTACAACGGATGCGAGGTGGTGCTAATACCTTCCTCTCGCGTAATCGACTACCGAACCCAGAACTTGGTTGCGAGACCATGTTCCTTTCCTTTTTTAGGTTTCTTCGATCATTTCCTTTCTCTCGTCAGGATAAATAACGTTCGGTGGCGACTCTGTTTTTCCACCGGTTGTTTTTTCGCGTTGCGACACTTGTGATTACTCATTTCTTTATCTTTTATTCTCATGGGACATTCCGGTCTATAAAGACCGATTTCACCATAATGATAGAAAGATCTTCTAAACTTGCTCTTTCTATTTTCATCATCCTTAGAGGAACTTGTCAACCATATAAACTTGGCTATGTTCTTGTCAGAATTTTTAACACCATTCTTCCTTATATACCTTTGGTATCTCCTTACAAACATCCCCATATCTTCCTCACAAGAATTCTTGTCATCATCACTCTCACTATCACAATGCTCACTATATGAAGGTCATGAGCTAGAAGTCTTTAGAGCTATGGACTTCTTGCATTCCTCTTTGTCTTTCCCTTTCTCATTCTTCATTCTCTTTTCATATTCTTTTTTCGTATTTTGCTAAGCAAGTGAGCTTTTTCTCATGCTCTTCCAACTTACCAAACAAAGTCGCGAGATCAAGCGACTTAAGATCATTTGCCTCCTTGAAGTCGGTGAGCTTGGGCTGCCATTTCCTACTTAAATACGTCAAAACTTTGTTAGTAGCATGTTCATTGGAAACAGGATTACTTAGTGCCTTTAACCATTTTTGCATATCCGCAATGGTTTCATTATGCTCAATACGGAACAACTCAAACTCATGATTTTATGTGTTGATCATATCTTGTTTGACATTATTAATATCCTCATTGGAAATCTCTAATGCCTCCCACATAGCCTTTGCGGACTCACAATGAGAAACGCGATAAAAATTATTAACTCCCAAAGTGGAAGTGAGAATGTTTTTCGGTTTTCAATCATGTGACCACAATTTCTAATCCTTAGTATCTCGTTGTGCTTCCGGTTTAGGTATAGTAACACCCTCCATATTGGTCGTAATTATTTCATTTGGACCATTTTGGATAGCGTCCCATATACCTTTGTCAACGGAGTTGACATAAATACGCATAAGAGCTTTCCAATAACCATAATTTTTACCGGTGAAAATTGGCGCTCTATTGTACGCACCCTTAGGTTCGGTAGCCATTCATCTAATAAATATATCTCAAGCACGGAATGAAATGGAGCTCTTGATACCACTTGTTAGACGATAGGATTTGATCTAGAGAGGGGGGGGGGGTTATTAGATCACAAATTTTACAACCAAAATCTTTTGGCAAAAATTTGTTTTAAAAAATATGGCACAACGGAAAAAAGACTCAGATTGAATCGTCTAACCGAACCTACTATTGAAAAGATATATGCGTAACATAAACCTTTTGGTAATGATAAGGAATACAAATCATTCAACAATTATCAAGTCATAGATCAATCAAATGCAAAGCTATTCGTAATGCTTATCTCCAATTAACACAAAGCGATAAAAATACACACAAACAATTTATCGAACACTTTGCGTGTGATTGATCAAGTTTAGAAATTTGATTTATTTTGTTGATGTAAGAAGCCAATCACAATCAAAGTGATTATCATTATATCAACAATAACAATTTAAAAGAAAGTTGAAAACAATTTCCAATCAAATTAATCAAAACAAAAACGAAATTGATAATTTGCAAGAACAATAATTAAAGAAAGTTAAAGCGATAAAGAGGCACAAAGATTTGTTTAGGCAGTTCCCCAATCGGCCTCACGATAAAGAGACACAAATTAATTGAATTCTTCCCAATGCCAAGATGCACATCTAGAATGGGAGGATACCGTCCAATATACGTAACGCTACAGTATCCTAGTTTTGACATCACTCAAAATACAAAGACACTCACGGAGACTTGATGAAAAAGCCAAATGTATGAGATCATGCACATTATCATTCTTATTAAAAGAAATAATCATTTATTTTGTAATAAAATGCATGTGATATAGAAATAATACATGATATTTTAAATAAAAAAGTTAAAATGAATAAATAAAAATATGAATAAAATGCAAAAATATGACAAAAATGAAAGTTTACCAGATGAATACAAAATACTCGGACAAAATTAGGGTATTACAATAAGCAATATTTGCAAGTTTACCAGATGAATACAAAATACTCGGACAAAATTAGGGTATTACAATAAGCAATATTTTCATGTTCATAACATTAAGACTCCACAAACCTTTCATCAATATCATTTGATACTTTATGTAAGGGCTAATGGCATACTTCTTTGCTCTAAATTCTTTGGTGTCATACTGTCCTACTTCCTGGGATTTGAGTTTTCATATTCAGAAAGTGGCACCATTATGCATCAGAGAAAGTATGTGATGGAGGTACTGAAAAAGTTCAACATGATGGGAAGCAAATCAGTAGAGACCCCTGCTGAGGTAAATGTAAAGCTGACAAAAGATGAAGATGGAGGACATGTTAATGGCACACTATTCAGACAAATAGTTGGCAGTCAGAGATATATATGTCATAGCAGGCCTGAGATAACTTTCAGTGTGGGATTGATCAGCAGGTTTATGAGTGATCCTAGGCACTCACACATGAAGTCTGCCAAGAGAATAATGAGATATTTGAGGGGAACTTTGAATCAGGGCATTTTATTCTCATGTCACAACACCGCATATAACATGTTACACCTTGTAGCATATTCTGACTCTGACTGGTGTGGTGATATGGATGATAGGAGAAGCACCATGGGACAAGTTTTATTGTTGGCATGTTCCCCATATCTTGGAGTTCCAAGAAACAGAATGTAGTAGCTCTGTCAACATGTGAAGCAGAGTATATAGCAGCTTGCTCAGCTGCTTGTCAGGCTTTGTGGTTGACTGCACTACTCAAAGAACTGAGGATTTGGAATGAAGAAGCAGTGGAGCTGTTGGTAGATAACAAATCAACAATAGATTTGGCCAAGAATCCTGTATCTCACGGCAGGAGCAAACATATTGACACAAAATTTCACTTCCTCAGAGACCAAGTTGGAAAGGGAAGAATCAAGCTCAGACATTGTAAGACTGAACTACAAATAGCAGACATTTTGACCAAGCCACTGAACAGTGAAAGATTCAAGAGATTGAGAAAGATGCTGAATGTTGTCTCAATGTAATAGTTTTGAATTAAGGGGGATGTTAAAATGTAATTCAATACTTTTGGGCTTGGGTAGCTATTGGGCTTAGTGTCTATAGTCCAATGTATATAAATAGTTTTGATGTTGTGCTGAACGTTGTAACATTGTATCCATAATTTCTGCTAAGTGAAGATACACAGTCTTGCTGCTAATTTCTTTTCCTCTGCTCTTAGTGTATCTTCTTCTTCTTCTTTACATCATCATTGAAATCTAGAAAACCTAACATTTTTGACATTTGACATTGCTTTCATAGCGACTTCAATAAAATTACATTTATCGATATCTATTCATAATACAAATAAGAAATGCAAAAATAAAAATAATAACCGCAACAACAACAACAATAATATACAAATTTGAAGAGCTTTTAACTTTCTCAGCTCTTTCACCAAAAACTATTATTGGGCTTCTCACTTTAAAATTGCCATCATTCCATATCAGGGAAGCTGATAACACAGTATAGTTCTTCATTTTTCCATCTATAGAGAGGACATATGTTTGTTTTTCACCAATGGAAGTGAATGACAAAACATCAGGATTCACTGAAATATGAAGTCCTTCCGGAGCCGTCACATTTGCAGCATATACAGAATTTGATATTCCTACATTTGTGACAGTCCTTGGGAAGCTTTCTCTAAAACTGTGTTTGGAATTTTGGACTTTTAGAGCAAAAGAGGGGTAGTTTAAATCCCTTGCAGATGGATAAGATGTGTTAGAGCATATGCTGTTATCCCCTGTGATTTGCGGTAGATCAGTTGTGTTGAAGCCCTGTCCACATAAAAATCGCACATAATCCCCTTCATCGGCGTCATATATTAGACCCGGATTAACAGCTTTGATTGGGTCAATTTGGCCAGCTCCATAAGCAAATACTGCATCTTGGTTATTTTTTGAATTGATATGTGCAGCTACAACACAACAAATATCGAAAGTTATTTATACTAGTTCAAAACATATTTGAGTAATTTTATTTATGCAAACTTGTTTTCAAGAAATGAAGTAAAATGCATGCTTGTTTTCAAGAAAGTATATGTTTCAATATATAAAACAGAAGTGTAACGAAGGATTCTAACATAACTTTATCAACATTTCAAAAAAGTTTCAGTTTTTGTGTAAAAAAAAATAATAAATTCACATATGCATCCTATTGTTATCTATAAGTATAGTTTTATATCTGCTACCTGTTGTCATAAGAGCGGACCGAATAGCAGCTGGTGACCATGTGGGATGGAATGACTTTATATAAGCCGCTGCTCCGGATACATGGGGGCATGCCATTGATGTTCCTGATATAATATTGAACATCAATTTTCTGGTCTCACCAAAAAAATCAAAAATTGGAGAGATTGGAGACCAACTAGCGATGATGTCGACTCCGGGAGCAACTAGGTCAGGCTACAATATTAAACAAATAAAAAAATTTAATCACGATTATTGAAAATTGGTAAAATTACATTTAATTTATTCAGATGAAAAACTAACCTTCAAAATTTCAGGTGTAGCGTTGTTTGGACCCCTGGATGAGAAAGAGGCAACAACAGGTGCTAAACCATCTTTTAACTCAATGGTCTTCAATATGGTTGCAGTCGGAAAGCTGTAAATTAAAAAATATCATCAATATTAGATAATTAATTTTCAAAATTATTATTTATGTATATGAAAACTTTCACTTAATACCTTGTAGACCGTATGTATGTATGTATTTTTGCTACATTTTTTGATCGAAGATAACATGCTGGCAAAGGAAAAGAGATTGCCATATCAATATAAGCTTGTTCTTGCATCCAGACACCAACAGCACCTACCCTAAAGGCTTCCGCGACTCCTACGTCTCCATCACATAAAACAAGTTTTCCTTTCACCAACTTATCATCCAAAGAGTTGGTTAGACAATTCCTACAATTTAAAACAATTTCATTAATGAATCATTAATTTTGAAAGTTTTTTGTGTTTAATAATGGATATTTTAGAGGACATATATTATTTGCAATATTAATTTAAATATGATGCGTTTTTTTTGGTAAGCAAGAATAAATTGAAATGAGTACAAAGGATACTCAAACCTACAACCAGTAAAAACAAAATGAAGATGTGACCTCATATTTATCAAGAGTTTTATTGATTTGGATAAATCAACAAACTATGACTTTTGTAATATCATTGGCCCAAAATAAAGAAAATGACATTGAAGTGAAAATAAAGGTGGTCTCGTCTAAATCAAGATTTAACTCGATAAAATCGATAATCTTTTTGTTAGACTTTCACTGACCAACTAAAAGGAAAAATAAAAATGGCCTCATATGAATCAAGATATTTAGTGATTTGAAATAAATCACCGAGTCATGATTTTTTATACATCATTGGCCCGAATGAAATAAAATGAAAATGAAACCGAAAATTAAAAGTGGAACTAGTTAAACTTAGGAATACATAGATAAAATCATATTTAATATTTAACAATTTAAAAACTAAAAAATGAAAAGTAAAAAAAAAATATTCTAAAATTTTAGAATCACTAAATTCATTAAAACTAAACTAATTAGATTAAAATGAGAATTAAAAATAAAAGAAGAACACACTAATTAAAATAAGAAAATGCACTGTCTCCACAATGTGAGGCCCAATCTAAGACGGTCTGGGTCGGACCAACTGGGACAAACCCGATTCGGCTGAAGCTGGATATTAAAGGGTATTAGAAACCCTACATACACACACAGCCGCAACATGTTAACACGTGTAGCTAATGAATAGCAACACCAATGCCTCCAAAAAACTTCAGTCAACGCATCAAAATCAAACAAGGCCAAGAACAATAACGCGGAAACAACGTATCGCTCGGGAGAAATTCATTCATCGCGCGTCCCTCAAACATTAAACGAAGAGCAAATTGAAAAGAGCAAAGAGCAACGCATTCAACCGTCGTTCGCGTCAGTCTCTGATTCGGTTTCTGGTTCGATTCGTCTCCAACCCAATCTCTCTGTTTCTGACTCGCCCTTCTTCTTCTTCTGATTTGTGTTTTTGGTTTTGGATGATTTTTTCTGGTTTTTTAATGGTTGAGGATGAATAGTTTGTGATGAGTTTTCTTGTTTTAAGGTGGGTTTTGAAAGGTAGAAGAAAGGGATATGGAGGCAGAGGTTTTGTATGTTGTTGTTTTGAAAAAAATTCAGATGAAACAAGTGGTGGTGTGTTTGGTTTCTGGAGAAATCGAAAGGTGAAGGTCAAAGAAGGGTTGAAAGAGATTGGAGGTGCTTTTCGGTTGTTTGAAGGTTAGTTGAAGATGAACAATGAAGACGGGTTTATGAATTTGTTGGAACTGGAAGAAGAAGGTTGGAGCTGAGAATGTGGAAAGAGGTTTAGAGGTTGAACGTGGTTATGGCGGAGGGCGAGTTTTGACAGTTATGGTTGAGGGTTGTCGAACTGTAGTAGAAGAGGAGTCCTCTTCTGGTTGTAGTTTGAAGAAAATTTAAAGAGAAGGGAGAGACCAGTGATGATGCCGTCCCTTATGGTTTTTGTGTGGCTTTCATAGAGATATTATCATCATGTATTTCTTAATATTGTAGTGACATCTTGGAGGTGGTTGGGTTTAGATGTGTATGGGAGGATGAAATGTAGTTTGTATAATTGGACTAAATTCCCCTTAGACTTTTTGTAATTGTTGGGGTTCTTGTTGGGGTTTTTGTGTCTTTCTTTTGGTAGCCTTGTATTCCTTGAGGTTGAAGATCTCTTATTCTCTCTTTAATGATATTTTGCTTATAAAAAAAAGAAAAAAAATTTATAATACTAAAGTTGAATGTTGAATGAGATGTAATGAATTATAGGAACTCAGAACAAAAATTTTCCTTCGTTATTTTCAATAATTTTAGTGTTTTAAATTGTTTGATAGTTTTAAGGATATGAATGCTAGTTACCTTGAGGAGTCTTCATCGAAACCTGCTCTTTTCTTTGCTGCATCCCCACCATAGATAATTGGATAATGTTTTCCTTGAAGGTCAAATGTGTTCAAAGAAATACCCTAAACATGAAATTGACATATTGATGTTATTATTATATTAAAAAAAGATAATTTATAATTTACAAATTGAATAAGCTTACATTGAATTAAAAAAATGAAACCAGTGCTTATCTTAATATTAGGAATTAAGAAATGCATATGAAAAAAGGAACTAAAAAAAATTGTACCTCATAAGTTATATTGTTTCCTGTTTTGACTTTGGTGACAAATTTCCTATCCAAGGTGCTAGCACCAACAATAATTGCCCAAGGTTGATAATTTTGTAAGGATTTAGGATATGGACCTGTGTTCCCAGCTGAAAATACCGTCAGCACACCATGCTTCATAGCATGAAAAGATCCGACCGACAATACATCTTTAAGATGTATATTCTTTTTTGAAACACTTTCACTGATTGATACGGATAATATATCAACTCCATCTTTAATTGCATCGTCAAATGCAGCCAGAATACCTGCTTCATTGCATCCATCAGACCAGCACACTTTATATACGGCAATGCGTGCTGAAGGAACTCCCCCTCTAGCGGTTACTTGTGCAAGGCCTAACATGCTTGCCATATTAACAGAATTTCCAGCCACCGTTGATGCTGTATGCGTACCATGGCCAGTTGAGTCTCTAGGAGATTCAATATCTTTTGAGCTTATGGAATTATGATGGAGTGGTGGATAAAACTTTGCTCCAATAATCTTACTGCAAAATCATATACACTTATATTAAAACGCTTATATTATAATTGTTTGTAAGTTTACCTACTGACTAAAACATTTTGTAAGTTTAGAGAAAAAGAGTATATAATGAAAAGTTAGAGAATATTACTTATTGCATTTAAAATCAAAAGCTTGGCATGAACCCTTCCATTTGGCTGGGGGTGGACTGAACCCTTTATCATCGAAGCTTTTCGATTCTGGCCAAACTCCAGAATCAATCACTCCAACTATAACATCACTTTCATAGTTTTGTCTTTCCACCTCTTGTGTCATGCCAATAAAATCCCATGATCTTGTTGTGAGGAGTTGTCTCTTTTCATCAGGAAAAACAGAAACTACTCCAACAAGTCCTACATTACAATAATTCATAGTGAACAACTTCATAAATATTTAAAAAAGAGGATGTAATTTTTCAGTGAAAAACTAGCTTGAAAAACTCACCTGCCATTCTATCAGCTTCTTTTTCTGTTAGTTTCACGACAAATCCGTTGAAACTACGCCAATAATAGTAAAGTATAGTCTTTGTTGTTGAGTTGCTAAAATTATAGAAAAAAAGGGTAAGTAAAAACAAGTCATCAAAATTTATACAACTCTGTTCACATGTAATATTGTTTGTAACTACGTGTTTGTCTAATTTTTGTAGCTAGTCTAGTGACATACATATAGCCATCCGAAACAGTTTAGTCGCGGCCGTTTTTTAAAACCCTCCTATCCTTATTTAATATTCCACTATAAGTGGTTATAAATTGAAAAAAATATATATAACCTGTCTGTAGCCTGTTGTAACAAATAATGGTAATGGAGCAAACAAGAAGCTTCATCTTTGATGGTATCTCCAGTATAGACAATATAAATCTGCATTTTTAATTCAACATAAATATTTCTTATAACAAAAATAAAGGACTTATTATACCTAAATAAAATTACTAAGAACATGAACTATGAAAATTGTAAGGGGAGATGTTATTTTCATGAGAAGATGAAAACATTTCATCATAATGTTAAGAAAACTAAAATGCCAATAAAAAATTTATCCACCATTACCAAGCAAATATAGTAAAAATGTTACCCATGATTTTGACATATTATCCCACTTATCGTTTGAACTATTTCATTAGAGATTATTTCATTATTTACAGAAAATCACTATATTAGCCCATCACCACTCAATGTTGTTTTTAAAAACCATGCATTTGTGTTTGTACTGGAAAACCAATAGAGATGATATTTATTTACCTTTGTGTTAGCAGCTAGGGGTTCATCTACAGAAAAAAAATAATAATTAGCGAAGGAATTAAAAGTGACACTTAGAAAAAGAAAGGATTGAGTGAAAATGATAAAAAAACCATAGCCAGAACAAACTCCTCCCAACAATAGCATGAAGAAGAAAAAGTATTGCAACATCTTTGATGAAATATGTTGCAGTATTTCTTATTTTTTATGATAAAGCTATGCTTCAGATGCTGCCAAGCTGCATCAACTTCTTTCTTTACACTGCTCAAGGGTAGCTAACACATACCATATGATGCAAACTATTACCAAAGCTTGACCAAGCTATGCTTTTGATGCTGCCATATATAGAGAGAGATAGAGAGAGAGTTGTGCAAAGATATTTCACTAAGAATCAGCGCCATCACGTTAATGAATATCACTCTGAATCTCCGCCATCATGCATTAGGGTGCAGAAGAGTTTCTATTTTACATTACACATTGATACATATTGCTTTTTGCATGGCTTTCTATGTTTGGTTGGTGACTCACATATTCAAAAATGGATTCAATAAGAGTTGTCTTGTAGTGAATTTCCCTTCAATATATGTGATATTAAGTTTAAAATAAGGCAAGATTGGGCTAAGTACTTAGTTGAACTGAAAACTTAATCTTATTTAGAAAGATACTCGCATGTAATTTTTTTTTTACTAAGCAAAATGGATTCAAACGGATACAAAGGGGTATCCGAACCCGACTACAAAATTAACTACGGATCCACCGTTACAAAAAATCTATCGGTGATTTGATCCAATTATAATAATTACAAGTAAAATTAGATTTTTTCCCCACCCATCTCCAAGTTAAAATCACAATGTTGTGATACACGGATTCGTCGTTCCACAACACGTCTTTAAACATAATACTATTTCTAACTATCCACAAACTCCAGCAAATAATAAACCAAATCCCGACCGCATTTTGAATTGAAGCACCCAAACAATGCAACGAAGATGTCCAACTCCTCAAAATATCCACCACAGAACCGTTAAAGTATTATAATTTTAAGAAAATTTACTCTTAAAAATAATTAATTTGATACAAAGTTAAAATAGTGGTTTTGATATTCATTCATTGTTACGCATTTTAAAATAATAAAAATAACATACTATTTCAAATGTTTTTATTTTTTTTTTTCTATACTACGTATATTTATATAAACAAATATCTGAATGTTAAATAATATAAACAAAGATTTACTTGTGGAAGCTCTCTTAGGGTTTTGGGTGATTTCCTGCACGATGGCAAGGGATTCTGGCACAGTTGAAGACGAGTTTCGGCACAGCGTGAGGCGATTTAAAGCGCAGCACTAGGTGATTTTCGACGATATTTTTTATCTCTATAGTGTGATTAGTATCTTCAATGGTGTATTATTTTGAGTTTGGTTTATACTCATAATATTCAGATTAGGGACTAATTCGGAAGTGTCACAAAAAGTGAAGCCTTGGATCTAGCTGTGATCTTTAGGCTCTTGTATCTCATCTTTCTTTTGCTTCTCTGGTTTCTTTATAGGGTGTATGCCTTTGCCACCTCCAGGATTTGCTCTCGGAAACTTGAACATGCTAGAAGAAGACTTGTTGATTCGAAGCACCATGAAGGTTAAAGATAAAGACGAAATTGTCTTGCCAACAGAAGAAGACGAATCATCTTTAGGTATAACGAAGAGGTATGAATTGATCTCTTACAAGAATATGGTGACTGGGGAATCACTGGGAAATTGGAATCAAACACGGAAGAAGAGAATGACATGCAAGTTCTTAAAGATGGGATTCACGAAATCAGAGATGAGGAAAACTGGATCGTATGTTACAGATGTCTAGAGTTTATCCTCTCTGAATTAGAAGAACGCGGGATTGTAAAACCTCGGGAAAAGGGGTGATCATCAAGATGCTTGGGAGACACATCGGATTTAGGGCGCTAGAAAATCGTTTGTAGCACATGTGGGCGAAAAGAGGAATGCTTAATATCATTGATCTTGTGGGCAAGAATTCTATCTTGTCACTTTCACAAGTGAGGAAGATCAGGCCCTTACACTTCTTGAAGGCCCTAGATTAATTTATGATCACTATCTCACGGTTCGTGAATGGAGCCAAAATTTATTTTCCGTCTAAAGAAGCGATGGATCAACTAGCGGTGCTGGTGAGGATTTCGGGTCTGCCTATAGAATATTATGACCAGACTTGTTGTTACTAACCATCACAATGAGGATTTTCATGGCAAAAAATCCAGATTGGTGCAACTAGGTCCACGAGGGATAAGGGCCCAAAGTGCTAAAGGCAAAGAGAGTAAGGAACTTCAATCTTCTCCTGCTATAATAATATCTGTTGTTGATCCTAGTCAATCACAAGTTCAGTCCAAACTTGAGGAGACTAATTCCGAAGATAAAGTGGATGAGGAGATGGTGGCAGAAATGCCTAGTCGGAGATAAAGGGTTCCTATTATCTTTCCATAGTTTTTTATGGTTGGTCAACAACTCTCTTACTTGTTTTTAAACTGTCGAGGAGAGAGTAAAATGTATTTCTTACGCGTTTGTAACTCCTACATACAAGAGAAGAAGCCAGACATCTCCGTTTTCATGGAAACCCGGTCGGACCCTGGTAACCTGAAAAATGACTTTTTTCTTGTCTGGGATTTAATGGTTTTGATTTCTATGAATCAAGAGGCTTTGTAGGTGGCATAGCCATGGGATGGAAAGATGACAATTTGCAAATGCAAATTCTAAAGCGTCATTTCCAATTTATTTATTCTATAATTGTTAGTGAAGATGGCAAGTCTTGACATCTCTCAACTATCTATGTTATTCATGTGGAAGAGCGGAAGAAGGATTTATGGAAAGAGCTGACAAACATTTTCGAAAAATATGAATAATGGGTGGCTGGTTGGAGGCTACTTTAATGATATCTTACATATGGTCGAGAAAAAGGTGGTACTCAGGCATCTCTAAGAAGCTGTACCCTCTTCCAACACATGACTAATGACTGTGACCTCATTGACATGGTAAGTTCAGGTTATAAACTCACTTGGAGATGCCCCATGGCTCATAGTGGCATAAGGATCTATAAAAAGTAAGATAGAGTCTTTTATAATGCAAACTGGAGAAACATGTATCCTGAAGCTCATGTGAAAGTGCTTCATAGGATCGATTACCAAGACCACCATCCTGTGTTGGTTACTCTTATGGACAATGAGCTTAGGCAGGTGCCAAAACCCTTTAAGTTTGAATGTGCTTGGCTTGATGAAGATAATTTGGAGGATATGTTAAAAACTTATAGGGATAGTCACAATCAGATGCGTCATAATCTAGACTCCTTAAAAGCCAGCGCGATGCAGTGGAAACTCCAAAACATCAAGAGTATTCGCAGAGATAAAGTCAATTATTTGAGTTGTCTTCAAGGTTTTCAACGGGCTATTCAGAATGGAAGGGACCATGAGGGCGTCAGGAAGCTTGAAAATAAAATTCAAATTAACCTCTCCAATATTTTGTAGCAATAGGAGCTCCGTTGGTACCAAATGGAGATGTCCAAATGGACGATAGATGATGATAGAAACACCAAGTTCTACCACGCTAGGGTTTTGCAGCGAAGAAGAAAGAAAGTTATCAATATGCTCAAAGATAAAGATGACAAGTGGATTGAAGATGGAGAGGAAATTAATTATTTGTTCCAATTGCATTTTAAAAATCTCTTCACTACTGAGTTAAATAATGCTGCCCTGTTTCAGACCTCTTATAAGTTCCCTACTCTTGACTGTTGTGTCTCTAGGCATTTGAAGAACGATCTAGAAGAATCTGAGATCAATTAAGCTTTCTTTGACATCACGTCTTAGAAGTCCTCATGTCCAAATGGCTTTCCTGTGAGCTTCTATCAAAATACTTGGCATATCACTGGTGAGAATGTTTGTACTTTTATTCAGTAGTTTTGGCACAAGGAAGCTTCTCTGGTAAACATTAAATAGAGTGTTTCCTAAAGTAGAGAGCCCCTAAATGGTGACTGAGTTTAGACTGATTGCCCTTTTTAACACAATTTACAAAGTGTTTAGGAAGGTCATTGTGAATAGATTGAATAATCTCACTTGATTCAAGATGTTGTGGAAACTAATAAATGGAAGTGTATGAAGATTATTTAACAGGGTCATAAAGTGTCTCATCTGATGTTCGCAAATGATTTAATCCTATTAGACACAGCTTCTGAAATGTAAATTCAAGTTATTATGGATATCTTATCCTAATTTTGCAACTCCTTTGGTCAAAAGGTCAGTATGAAAAGTCTTACATTATGTTTTCTAATAACACACCTAGTTCTATCAAAAATATTATCCTTGCTAGATTGGATATTTAAGAAACATCATCTATTGGTACTTTCTTAGGAGTGCCTCTCACAGGCAAAAGGTCTAGAATCAAAGATTACCTTTATCTGATTGAGAAGGTTCATTCTAAGATGGCCACCTGGAATAGCAACTGATTGTTATTTGTTGATAGAGTTACTTTGGTTAAGGCTGTGATTGAAGCCTTGCCTACGTACACCATGATGTCAGTGCCCAATTGGGTGTCATATTCCCTTAAATGCTCAATATTCCCTTAAATGCTCTATTAGGTGTTAGTTGAGATCAACTGAGTTCCTATGTACTCCATCTTTTGTCAGTTAGAACAATTGGACCTCCTAAGTGCTCTAAATATTATTAGTTGGGACTAAAAGAACAACGTGTGAACTCTAAAGAGAGATCAATTATTAATAAAAGAGACAGACCAATATTAATAAGTGCAAGTGAGGACATTTTGGTAACATCAATATTTGGTCAATTGGTGTTAGAAGACAAAATATCAATTGAGATATTTTATACCATTTATATAATATTATTATATGTATATAAGTGGATGAGAAAGAATAAAAAGGAAATAGAAAATAAGAAGTTAGTAAGAAGAAGAAGAAGAAAGATGTTAGTAAGAAGAAGAAAAGGGAAGAGGAAAAGAAGAGCTCATGGAGGAAGGAGAGCAAATTCATCATCATCAACTCCATCATCAATTCATCTTCTTCTTCAACAAGGTGAGTTCCATTAGATAAAGTAGCCTTTAGGGGAAAAAATATGAGAATATTGGTGGGTTAGGTTTTGTGTTGAAATTGAATTAATTGTTGTTTCATGTTGTAATTGATGAATTGCATGCCTAATAATGTTATTACATGCTTAAGTGAGTGTTTGGGTGTGTTTTGGAATGTGGGTTGAGGTTTTGGCCAAGGTTGGGTTGAGTCGTAGGGCGAGCGTTGGCGAGCTGTTTTCTAATAGCGTCTTCGGGGGAGCCTTGGCGAATATAAAGCAAGCTACCTCGCTACCTGCTCGCCGGCGACCATGCTACCAACTTGGTTTTGTATGGGGACCTCATGGGGTTCTCCGGGCGAACCAAAGGCGAGCCAGCCTCGCTGGATGCTCGTCGTGCTGCCGTAGCAGAACTTAGGGAGATTGTTTTGTTAATTGATTGGATTGTTTGACATGCATGCTTGGCTATGTTATTAATTACCTTTTGTTAATTATTACGGGTTCTAGGCATGTTTCTAATATGTAAATGGTTTCTTGTAGTTCATTGTTAACATGAGTTTTGGTTTGACATTTGGTAAGGAACCTTTGTTCCAAAATTCCTGTTTAGTGTGAAACCTTTGTTCCAAAAGTCCTATTTGGTGAGGAGTTTGACTCCGAAAGTCCTATTTATCGTTAGACCATGAAGTTAACCGAGAATGCTTGGTAGAGGATAATGGTGACTATATGCCTTATGTGCATTATTTATGTGAAGTATATTTGAATTCTATATATCACCTTATGATTGTCAAATACGATCATGTTATGTTATACTTTATCACATAGTCGGAAATAACTTCCTATTTGTGCCATCCAAAGAGTTGATGCTTATGTAGAGCTCCTTTGGGATGTACGCACCATTACATTGACATGTTAGAGTTTTATGTGGTCGAGATGCTTGAAATGGGTATTACACTGAGTCCCATATGAAGCAACGTTGGAAATGCTTGAAATGGGTATTACACTAAGTCCCATAGGAAGCGACGATTGGAAGGTGTCATACCCTAAATTTTGACCACTTAGATTCCCATCATTGTGCAAATCATCATCACAATATGGGTGAACCATCATACCTCATTAGTCTCCCCAAAGATGGGTGAGCATCCACTACAATCAAAATTAGGGTTTCAAGCCCTCTCAGAGCTCTTAGACAAAGGATCAATCAAGGAATGACATGATCTTCAACTTGTCTAAGCCTCTCAAACATCCACAATGGATAAAGAGGACTCCCACCTCAAGAATCAAGCGCAAGGCTGTAACATTCCAAGTGGATTAAGCCTCCAGATCGCCAGTGTCACCAAATTAGGGTTTTGGTCGACCAGGGCCTCCAGATGTCCTCTGGGCATGAGCTAATGCTTCAAAGAACAACCTAAGATACTCTAAGGGACATCATGAACCAAACCATCAAGTCAATTTAGCCTCAGGGGATGTATTCATCAAAAATCAGGAATTAGGGTTTCTTGACCTAATTCACCCTTAAGTTGACTTTTGGGACAAAACATGAGCCAAGACCTTAAGAGAGGATTTGAGGGTCTTTAACACACTACATTGATCCATTTGCTACAATGGATTGATCCAAGAAGCTTGATCAACAAGTTTCAAATTCATCAGAACCACAATTAGGGTTTTGCAGGAAAAGTCAATTGTGCCTTTGACTTTTGACCCAGGCATGCTCCCAAACCTTGGGACATGATTCAATACACCCTATAACACCCATGGAACATGGCCATCAAGTTTGATTTAGGTCAAAAACTTGATTTCACAGAGGATCGCATAGTTTGGAGTTCATCTGACAAAAAGTCAACTGTGCACAAAAGTCAACTTTGACTTTTTGAGATTTTTCACAATTATGGTTCTTTGACCCTAAAATTATGTTAATGTGTGATTGGAATCATCATTCATCCAGAAAAATCAAGAAAAGTGGGATAACTTGTAAAAGGGGTAACCATAAAAAACTTAGAAATTTTCTAAGTTATGGAACAAATTGGTTAGGGTACCAACTTTGGAGGATCAAATCTCCTAAACCACAAGGTCATTTTTCCCCATTCAAAGTTGGATTTGTAGCTCTCATGGCCCTATACAAAAGCTTCAACTACACCTCATTCCAATTCATCATGGATCTTGAGTTAGGGTAGGGTCAAAATGGCTGAAAAAAATGAAATGTCACTTTTTCCAACACTTAGTGAAATTTTCACTAAGTCAGAATCTGTTTCACTTTTTCCAAAATGTAAGGGTATTTTTCACTTGGATCCAAAAAGTGTAAAGACAAACTATGATCACACATATGTTGTATCATATGAGGGCTTTCCAAAATGACCAAGAACTTCACCAAACTCAATCTGAGCAAGAAGTTATGACAATGGCAATATGCCTTGCTGCAACTGTCATAACAAGGCAGATTTGGGGATTTTGCTCGATTTACTCAAATTTTGCAAAGGGCAAGCAAATCTATCCATCTGAACACATCAAGGGGGGACCAAGGAGGAACCAACTCTGATCCATAAGCCTCCCAAGTCTTTGGAACCAAAAGTAGCATGCCAAACCTAAAAACCCTACAAAGAGGGACAAGACTCCAATTTTATTTTGGAGCATTCAATGGATGCACCAAGGTGGTATGGACTGAGCCTTTTCCAACTCAATGCAGTCAAGACTTATCCAACAACTAGGGAACCATAGCTATGTGCTCTAACCTCTAGTCAATGGCTAGAGGTGACTTGGATTCTCATTGATCAACATTTACCAAACTTCTGCAGGAGTTGCCATTCACTATTGCAGCCAAAACAAACTTGACACACTATAAATAGAGCTCATTTGTGGTCAGTTTGAGTACACCAAATCCATCAAACAGATGTTTTCCTCAAAATCACTTTCTCTAGGAAAAAATACCTTCTTTAACAAGGTAACTCTGAGTTTTTGAGTTAGAGAGCATTTCCATCACAGCTCATGATCCAAACACATCTAATATGTCATATCTAAGCTGCCCAAACTCTCACAAGTGACCTGTAACACCAAAATCTCAAAGTCCCCTCTCAAAACCTCAAAATAGGACTTTTGTGCATTTTTCAAGCCATGTCTTGATTCAGTCACTTTCCAAACTAGATAAAACCTCAAACACACTCCAAATATCATCCTTGAACTGTCCCAAATGGTTCCCCAGATCTGGAACACCATTTGAGAGAGTTTCTATTTTGGCCACTTTTGCCCCTTTTGCAAGAAAGGGCAAGTTTCCATTCCTGAGGTTTCCAGCTGGTTCCAACCACTCTAAAAGCTTCTAAGGCATCATTTGAGGGTTTCCAAAGCATCAAAACATTTCTGGAACAAAGCACTTGGTAGATAGCCCAAAATCTCCAAGAAGAGGTAAGCATCACAACTTGAACTCTCTGAAATATGCCTTGCTTTGAAGTCCACTGATCATGCATCTCTTATACATGTTATATGTGTTTTGTTTGCACCAATTTATCATGTAATTCATACCTGTACCAAGAGGTAGCACAGAAAATGCAAAACATGGCCTATTTCAAAACCACTATCGGGTTTTTAGGAGGATTTGTTTTCTGGAAAAACTACCACCACCATTGGATTCCTTATGAAATTCTAGGCCAGATGCATATACATTTTGTCTCAATCCATGGAGAAATGAGAAAGTTATGGCCTTCACGTTTCTAACCAAAATCTTGCCTTGTCTTGCCTTGGGCCAGGCCAAAAACAAGGCAAGCCTTGTATATTTGTGGTTGTGTTTCAATACACAGATGTATCACCACCCCAGTGGTAGGAGGCGCGCACTTCACACAAGAGGTCTGGGGTTCGAATCCCCCTTGTAATACCCCAAAATTTGCCCTCTCATTTCTTCATATCATTTAGTATGAGCTTTCATTTTATTGCATTGCATTCAAGCATAGAAAAACAAAACATCAAGCATTGCATTGCATCTTGCATAAGGGCATGTGATCAGTTGTTTCTCAAAGGTGTTGATCATCCAAAGCTAAAGAATAAGAGTCAAGTGTTTCTCACAAGTCTCAAGGGTTCCTTAAGCCATATATCATCTCACTTTGATCCACAAGGCATGGGAAGAGGAGAAACCATCAAGAAGATTGGGCAGTGTATCATCCTTCACAGGGCAGTCAAAATTTGGGATTTGACCCCATAATGGGCAAGCTCTTTGAGTTTTTATCATCTCCAAATGGCATATCTCATCATTGTCTGAGAGGATACACATCATATTCAGAGGAATTTGGATTTGGAGGATGTGATATTTCCTCCTAACCAGAGGGTGCCAAAATTAGGGTTTAACCTAAAATCAGTTTATCTGTGATTTTTTGGACAAAAATTGATCTCATGGTATTCCTTATGTTCTTAAGTGTATATGGATGGAAAATTGCTCATCAATTGGTTTCAGAGGAGTTTCAATTGGCCAGTTGCTTGATAATCAAGAAATTGGGGGAAAAGTCAACTGTGCAGTGAAAAAAGTCAACTCCTGACTTTTTGAAGTCAAATTCATGAAATTCATGTTACATACGCTCAATGGACAAAATTTGATCAAGAAATGAGGGAGGAATAATGAAAAATCAAGAAATCACAAAACTGCCAAAAATAGAAACTTTAGGGTTGCCAAAAATAGTAAGTTTGGACCATTTTGCACCTTACTTTGAGGCTCTCTTTCTCCAAGATAAAAGCTTCAAACCTCAGGCCCGAGTTGAGCCAATTAAAGTTCATGTTCTAAGCTTCAAATCCATATAAAGAATATCTCCATTGGATAAAAATTGAGTGAGTTATGGTTGATCAAAGTTTGAGAAAAGTAGGTCCAAAATCAAGTCATGACCAAGCATGCCCAGGCCCACGCGCCATAATTTTAACAAACACCTGGTGTGCCAAAAGTCAAGCTTAATTTCATCAAGATAAAAGCTTTAAATGAAAAACTTTTCAACATCAAAGTTGTTCCTTGCCATGCCCTCTTCAATGTTGATGTTGGACAAAATTTCATTTGAGCATGTTATGAGATGGTTATGGTGGTCCAAAGATGGTTGCTTCACACTGAAAACTCCCCAAGTTACATGGCCATGCCTAACTCAATTTGCCACGCCATACACCAGTTTTGATTCCCATTATTTCAAGCAATTTTTCACCATCTTACACACTTCCATTTGATTTCCTTTCAACATCAATATTGTTCTATGATGTTATATCTTTCATTTGATAACAAAAACTCACCAAGTTATCCACTGAACATGGAGAAAGTCACCACCAAACCACCATGTTTGCATTAGAACCAAGCTGTCACAAAATCAAAAAAATGAAATGTTATTGGTGTTCACAACATGCACCCTTTGTTCATTTCCACTTTAAGCCAAACATCTTTTGCATACTATGGACTCCAATGCTGCTTCATACATAAGAGAAGAAACTAACCAAACTTGTGGAACAAGTTTCTATGGCAGTCGTGATCTCATCATCACCATTCTTTCTCTTCATCCTCACCATAACACCATGAGCCTTCACCTCACTACATCACAGCCAAGTTGACTCGCCCCTAACTAACTTGACTCAGTTAGTTAGGGTGCACTCACCTTAACCATGTTAACTCACTCTAACTCACTCACTTGACCTTGAGTTAACTTTTTAAACCCAACATATAAATCAGAATTTCACTTCAGAAAGGGAACTCTAACTTTATTTTTTAAATCTCTCTCATTTCTCACGATTCACCTACACCAAACTCTCTGATTTTCTCTTGGAATTCTTCAAGAACTCATTCACTGTTCTTCAGTTTTCTTCAGAATTTTGCATCAAGATTCTCCATCTTCATCCATAATACATTGAAGTTGCATAGATCTTCATTTTGTTCTCCAACTGTTTCAATCAATTTCTCACTGATTCAAAGCTTTTCTCAGCCTTTATTTGGCCAATCGAGACTCAAGGAAGAAGCACATTCCTCTGGTATTCTTGTATAGTCAAAGCGTCATCAGTTTCAGGTTTGATTTCTCCAACTTTTATTGCACGTTTTCTCTTCAGGTTCACTTGTTTCTTGTTGATTTTAGCTCATTAGGAGCTCTGAAGTATCCGGCTAGTTGATAGGCCTCTTAGAGGCATAGTTTCAAAACCTAGGGCATATTTTAATCTCCTCTGTTCTTTATGTATGTACTTGTTATGTGAAAAATAATGGTGAATTCATGATGTACGCAACGCCAACTTCATTTTGATATCATGTTTGTGCATTTCAGGAGATTTTGAGGTTGCAGGTGGTGGTTGCTCGCCGGAGAAGATGACCGGAGGTCCTTCTCCGGCCGGTGAGTGTTAATGCTAGGGTTTTAGATCCAGTTTGAATTGTGACCATTTGATTTGTGCATCGTGTGGTTCAGAATTTGCCAACACATTAAATTGGCGCGTGATTTGCATGTGCTATCTTTTCTGATTTTAGTTGATCTTGTGTGTGTGCGTGCATGTTACTTGATGTGAACCTCACTTCTGATTTGCATGATGTGGATAACCTATTGATCTAACGCTTGACATCATGCCAACGCATTAATGAGTGAAGGTCCATGGCATGTGCGTTCTTGTTTTTCCTCAGAGGTATGCATGTAGGTGCGTGCATAATAATTACCATGTACTTGATTTTTGTGAGACGTTGGATTGTTGACTTATTGAGATTCATATCATCATGTGGCCATGATGGATTGTGTACATTGACTGCATGCACACTCATCACACACAATCACAGTTTTAATTGGACTGGACTCAAATTGATATCTGCACCCCCATTCTGAGCCCATTGTGAATTTTGAACGTGAAAATTACTATGGATACACCCCTTCTCATTTTATTTTATTCTTTTAATTTCTTTTTCACATCTGTTTGGATTTTGTTTTTTTAAAAATAGTAAATGACTTCTAAAAATCATAATAAAATTCATGGACCATCCTTATAGTTTTATAAAATTTTTACAAATTTTATTTTTTATTTTTCTATTATTTTTTGCCTCTGAATGAATTGTTGCTTGGATTTCTTTTTGAAGTGGTTCATTTGTGCACTCTTGATCTTATAAATTTTTTTTTTCATCATTGGTACATATTTTGGTCCTCATTCTTTTTGTATATTTTAAAGGACACTTTGAAGTATATAAAAACATTTTTGTCATATTTTTAAAACCATCTTTGTATCAATTTTGAGTCATTTCTTTGTGCATGATCATGTGAAATCTTAATGACTTTGCCATGCTTGATTGATTGAGTGTATTTGTGATGCTGTGCATGAGCTTCTGGTATGATATATGCTTCTGGTTGAGGTCTCTTGAGACCTAAATTGATGTTTTTTTAATCATGTTTGATATTTGTTTGATGACTCTTGTTGAGGTCCCTTTTTATGAAATTCTTTGGCCATGTTTGTTTACTTGTGTGGAAAGGCACTTGTGCCATTGTATGAGATCATTCTTCTTGACTTCTTGAACCATGTTTAGATCATTATAGGTCTTTTAAATGAAATTATAGGTCATTGGTTGGAAGTTGATGCTTTCTTTGTGTACATGTTCAATACTTGTTTCACATGTCTCTTTTTGATCTAATGCCTCATTCTTTTGCATCTTTGCTTCTACTTGAATTGTAATTGGTTTGTTTATGCCATGCCATATTGTTCATTTGCATTTCATATGATGCATGCCTCTGACTTTGAATCATTCCATATGGCATTTATGTCTTACTTTGCATATTTGAACATGTTTCATCCAAATGCATGTTTCTTTTGATTCTAGCTTCTAAATGACTTGTAATTGCTTGAATGTGATTGGTTTGTGCATTTTATTTCCATCCTAATATGACATACCACTTATGACCTTGGACATTTGAGTTTCATCTTGTTTTTTTTAGGTTGGACTTATGCCTTAAATAACTTCTTTCCATGTTAAATTCATGTTCATATCTTCTCACCCCTTCTTCTAATTACTCTTAATGCTTGGACACTTGATTGGTTGTCTTATGTGACATTTGTACTTCATGTTTAGGTCATCCACATTCTGACTTTGACCTTTCATGAAGCATAAATGCATGACCACTTTGCATATCCACTCATTCTTCCTCTATATCTTCCATGATTCACTTCTTTAATTATTAGTGCTTTGTTGGTGCATAATTCATTTGTGTTTGGTATCTTAATATTAGAGATCACCCTTATTGTTTAGATTCTGACTTTGATTAGTTTGTATCTCTTAAGATCTTTGTTTCTTAGTCCTTAATTGATTTGATCATCACTTGTGGTTTCTTCCTTTATTTTATACTTGTAAATATTGTGAACTAACCTTTTCATGTAGGTGCATGGTAAGTAAGTGTGGGGACATAGTTCCACATACATTCCTATCCCTCATCCTCTCTTATCTCTTTTAAATAATTCAATTTGTGTTTGATAAGCATTTACATGCTTTCTTTGAATAACTTTTCTTTCATCCCTCCTTAAGATCAACTTAACTTCCATGTTGGAAGTAAGTTGTTTCTTTTGCTCTTCTTCTTCTTTCTTTTAGAAGTAAGTTTGTTAAACCCCATTGACCATAGGATCAACATGTATCATAACATTAGGATTGAGTCTTAGTCACCCTCATTAGATTTTCACCTTTGATCCTCTTTTGAGTCCTTCTTCTTCTCATCTCAAAACAAAAGTAAAAAAAACACTTAAAAAAGGCATAACACCTATTGTATTTAGGCCTTTCATATGGAAAAAAGGATGTGTGGGGTCTTCTCTCACTTTCTTGGAATGATTAGCATACGTCCCGTCTTGGGTCGATATGCGAGGCATTCGATCCTACATGAGGGACTTAAATACAATACATGTTACAAAACACAAAAACAATCAAAATACTTCTTTTTAAAATACAAAAACAAACAATAAGGTCTTTTCTTCGGGAATTCTTTTCTCATCTCACTCATTCTCAACGTATGAACGTGCTTCTTCTCGTTCTCTTGCAAGATGGTAACGCACTCGGACCAGCGAGCCCGCAACACCTGAGCTAGAACGTCAGCCGTTCCCTAAAAACACAAACAATTCATCCCTAGTGAGGGGAACTACGTCGCTCTGAGTCTCATGTTCCCGATGAGATACGTAGGCAGTGGGGTAGGGCCCATTCGAGCACTTCTTTTATTTTCCCTACATTTGTTTCTCTTTCCATTCCTTTTCTATTTCTTTTTCCCGTATCTTTTCCTACACCTTTTGATCGAGACAAGCAAGCGTGGATCCCATCGGGTACGATGGACGCGTGGGGGTGCTAATACCTTCCTCGCGCGTAACCGACTCCCGAACCCAGTTATCTTGGTCGCAAGACCATGCTCTATCCTTCCTCTCAGGTTTATGCAGTGTTTCCTTTCCCTCTCTTGGGATAAATACACATTGCTGGCGACTCTGTTTCGGTGCCACTTTCGCGTTTGTACTTGGATGAAAATCCCGGGAGCGACACCCCTCGCCCCAGACCCCTTTTTAATGCTTTTTCCACTTTTTTTTATTATTTTTCATATTATTTTTAATGATTTGAAAAATTAATAACTCCCTCAATTTTAATTATTTTTTATTGGTTCTTTTTGCAAAAAATCACAAAAATGTTGAAATATATTATTCCACAAAAAACTCAAGTTTATATTATTTATTTAATATAGTTGGTATTTTTGTGAATAAATTCATTTTTAATTGTTTTTTAAACATTTTAAAATTGAATTCTCATGTTGAAAATCAAAACCAAATGAATTTTAATTCATCTTGTGATTAAAAAATCATTTTCCAAATCTCAATCAAAAATCACAAGTTGTTTATTCAAACTTATTTGGTATTTTATCATTTTTTATTGAATTTCCTTGAGAATTTACTTTTAAAATGATGAAATTAGGGTTTCCTTGATTTTCACCCAAACAAAACTTTTTTAACTAATCTTTGGGCCTCTAGTAGAGTGTAAGACCCAACCCTTTTTGAAAATCAAAATGATTTGGGCCTGTATTGTATAAGCCCCGATACCATCAAAAAGTTCGGCGCGATCGTTGCCTTTTTAACAAAAACCCATGGGTCTCTCCTTGAGTTGTAAGCCCCATCTCTTGTACAAAAAATAACCTCTTTGGTCCTCTAATAGAGTGTAAGACCCAACCCCTTTTGACCAAAACTATTTGGGCCTCAGATATTGTATAAGTCCCTTCGCGTTAAAAGAAAAATCTCGGCGCAATCGCCAATTCAAAAATCAAATCATCTGGGCCTACCCTCATGTTATAAGCCTCATTCCTTTTATTTAAACACCTTTGGGCCTCTTGAGAGAGAGTAAGACCCATCCCTTTGTACAGAAAACCTTTTTAGGCCTCAGTCACTTGTATAAGTCCCTGTACAAATTCAAAACAACAGTGCAATCACTGATAAAACCTTGGGCCTCTCCTCGAATTGTAAGCCCCAACAATCTTTTCAAAACACTTTCTCCTTTGATTTTGAATCCAAATATATGTTGTTATCCAACTTTCTTTGTTGAACAACTAACAAAACAGCATGGAAGCTCTACAACGGGTAAGTGTTTATCCGCTTTCATTTATCGCTTTCGTATATATAACTGTATTGTGGGGCTGCTTCACTGTAAGTCTTCTTTCACATCCCTTTATATACTTGTCACATATCCACTGTGTAATACTAGTATAGTTATTTAGAGTTTCCCCGGCAACTTCGTCTAGAACTAGGTAAAGCCCTGTTGGTCACTCTTGAATACAAACAAAACTAGATCCCCCGTAGGATTCCAGATACAGTCTTCCCTCTTCTTGGGGTTAAACAATATGGAAACGTGAAAGGCAGCATTCTCGGTGAACCCTTTCTCAAACTGTCACTCTTAGAAATTGTCAAAGAAACTCTAACTCCCCAGAGATGATCTTTTCTCCATGAATGGCATCTCTTGAGTTTCTTCCAAATCCTCGAACTTTCCTGGCTTGATCTATTCTCGGTGAATAGAATGTCTTGAACTTCTCTTGGTTTGGGGACCCACAGGCTTCCTAAAAGCATCCCCGCCTCCTCTTGGGCGTTATACAAGGACCCTTCGGCTTCTTAGAAGTTCTCATGCCTTCTCTTGGGCTTAATACAAGGACCCTGGCGACCTCTTAAAGGTATAAGACAGAACTTAGTTATCCTTTTCTAGGGCAGTCTTTCCAGTGTCAAAGCTCTGGCCGTTGTAGGGTTGATACTCATCCCTTAATGTCCATGCCTCCTCTTGGGCATAGTACAAAAGATAAAACTCTAGGCTTGGATAGTCTAAACCTCTTGAGTCTCAAAGACATTCTCAAGTTCCTCTGAAACATACGCAGAAGCCCAGTCTCTCTCATGAAAGTTCCCCCCACTTGGACCAGCCTAGGAATTTCAGTGACCTTCGGCAGTAAGACAGCCTCCTCTTGGGCTTTGTACAAATGATCCTCCCCAACGAAGCTAACCTTTTCAGACTCTCTTGTTGAGTCCAACCCCTTAAGCCTCCATCTTGGGCTTCGTACAAGACACACAAAAAACTCTCTTGTTGAGTATAAAAGACTCTCTTGTTGAGTCAAACCCCTTTTTTTAGCCTCTGTCTTGGGCTTCGTACAAGACACATAAACACTCTCTTGTTGAGTATAAAAGGCTCTCTTGTTGAGTCAATCCCCTTTTAGCCTCAATCTCGGACTTCGTACGAGACAACAAATCACTCTCTTGTTGAGTATAAAAGACTCTCTTGTTGAGTCAGTCACTCCTTTAGCCTCCGTCTTGGGCTTTGTATAAGACACGTGAAAATCCTCTCTTGTTGAGTGAACCCTTTCAGCCTCAATCTTGGGCTTTGTACAAGACAGAAAGAACATTTTCCCCGAAAAAGTCAAACTTCCAGCCTCCTCTTAGGCTTTGTATAAGGAAATCCCCTATTGAATCAATCAACCTTTTAGCATCAAATCATGCTTTGATCACAGCATACAAACACCAATAACTCCTCTTTAGAGATGACAAGTTCTCTCTCAGCCAAAACCCTTTAGCTTCACATCTTGGGCTTTGAACAAGATACAAATCACCTTTAGCTTCACGTCTTGGGCTTTGAACAAGACACCAAAACATCTCTTTCCTCCTATCCTATCTCCTATCCATAGAATAGGAGGAACTACGATCGCTCTAATTTCCCTGTTTAGCTAAACGGGAATACGTAGGCATAAGATTGCAAAAATCTTAGCGAGCATAATAAATAAACACTCCCAATCCAGTACCCCCATATATCAACCCAAAAGCACCAAATCCTAACATCTTACCAAAAACCTCGCAAATAATCCTGACATTCTGATCTTAACAAAATAAAGCGAAGAGGGACCCACATCTTAATAGCATCTGTAACCTAACAGACAGCTGTTTAAACTCAGTATGCAAGCAGGGTTAATTGGAGACATCTATTTCCCTTCCTTAATCAGCTCAATAGGATAAAAAATGAATCGAACTGTAGTACCCAAGCGATCGTGATTTAAGACCACAAAAATCGCGCTATAGAAGGCTTGAAAGGGGTATTACACTGAGTCACATAGGAAGCAAAGCGAAGATTCTTAAGGTTGAGGAGTCCCTTAGAATCTGAATCCATTCGTATTTCAAAGTATGATACAAGGTTCTGTAACCCGTGTCGAGAGTCCTAGACGTATGAACGGATGGGGAAAGATGCCTTGGTATGGTTTCCGAACTAGTGATTGTTTGAGTTGATGAACGCAAGGGACATGTTTCCATTCATTTCAAGTTTGTGAACACAAGTCTATCCCTTTATCCCTATTGACTTCAGTTAGAATTTTATTAGAAGCTTGTAGAGTTGAGTGAACCTATAAGATAGGGGAAATCACTGAAATTATTATCTCACCCCATTATTGTTGTTATTTTTCAGGTATTGTTTGCAGGTTTGGTTTATAGGTGGAGCTATGCATGGATGTTTCAAGGGAAGCTTAGATTATGCTTTTTTTTTCACTGTGTATATTGTACAGTGACCGATATTGTACTTAGGTCTTAGATTTTTGTTTTGGCACTTTTCATATCTTGTACCATGTGTAGTTTCTATTATGTTTTGTAAAATGGTCAAGTCTGTAAATAATTCCAATAGGAACTTATGATAATGTCAGTACCAAATAATAACACCTGTATAATATTATTCTAGATATATATTATATGGGTTGTTACAGTTGGTATCCGAGAAGGTCGTATCCTCTACCTAGCTTTGAAACATCATAAGTAAATATATTCATGCCTCACAAGTATGTTTTGCCGACATGATTCTTAATGTCACGTTATTTAGTGTTGGGCATGATCAACCTAATTCTATGTGTGTGATAGGTAGAATCATGGTTGAGCAACCACGAGGACTCTGAAGTGTTGGTAGAACTTGAGATTTGGGGGTAGGCTCAAGACGAGAGTTAGGAGTAAGGAGAACCGATGAGCTCAATTGAAGTTTTAGTAGAAGTTTTTGGTTCCGGTAATATGGAATTAAAGGGAGATGTATGGTTCAAGCAATCTTTTATAATTGATGGAGTTAGGAAGTTGAGGATCTCTACCGGATAAATGGTCAGGGTATTGAGGAATATGTGAATTTGCTAGTAGAACTGGATTAACCACTTGTGTGGACAAGACATTCAAGTAATAACATTCCGTAAGGAAGAAAGGATGTCTTGTAGAGCGTACGACATAAGTTATGAAAATGAGGTAGTTTATCATTGTTCAGTTTCTAAGGTCACTAGAACATAATGGAAGAACGCGAGTACTTCAGGGAGTATGTTCAGAATGTATCCTCCAATGGATGAGAGCATGAGAATGTTCAACAAACTTGTAAGGGTCTAAGGTAGTGGTGAAGTGTGAGAAGGAACTCAAGGATATGACTACATGTCCAAGTGGAGCATGTATGCACCAGACGAATAGTGAAGGCTAAATCAAGTATATTCAGTCTTGGAAGGGAGATTGGGTTCAGGATAGTTTGCTAGGAATTTAGTATTCAGTGAGAGACCAATTTGGAAATGTTAAGTTACCCAAGGATTAATTATAAGAGATTGTGTCGAAGACATAGCAAGAATTATATAATAACAAAAGTTCTAGTGGTCTGGGTTGAAAGAGGTTTGTGTTGAGAGATAGAACAAGTAATCTGGATTCAAGGAAACTCTAGTAGGATGGTTTATAATCAGGATTAAGAGAAGTACCATAGGGAGAGAAGCAAACATAAAGTAGAGAACAGTGTAAACATTATGATATGAAAGTGGTAACGGGATGTATTTTAGGTGGATGTACAATGAAGTTATTAAGATTTTGTTGAGGCTAAGTAAGAATGTGTAATCGATGGTTGTTCACTCATAATGACTTTTAGAGTGCGAAGTGGGGTGAAGGAAGCTACATCTCGGTATTAATAAGTTTTGATATTAGCATCATTATCAGAAGTGTATGAAATAGATTCCTTGTTATGAGATGGATGCAAAGTAATGCACTCTTTTTTTAGCAGTGAGTATTGTGTTCTAGAGTGTGAGGTTGTGGTAAGAAACGAGAAACAAAACCAAGATCTAATACGAGACTAAGTGTAAATCGTAGAACAAACTATACCGGGTGGTCTTGTAATTAGTTGATGAGATTCGTCGGTTGTGAGTCATTAAATAAGTGGCTCCGGTGTAGTAAAGTGTTCAATGGATATTGGATGGGGAGAGGATCCCAGTAAATAAGTATGTGGGATATTCAAGGTTCTTTCAGAAGAGTGTATTGTTTTGATTGTCAAGAGTGGGACAATTTTCTATATTTGTGGATGGTTGAAGTATTCCGAATATACCTTTTTGTTGGTCAAGGAAAGTTTGTTTCCTTGAATCTCACCAAGGGATCAAGTGAGAGAAGGAGGTTGTATGCTTGACGTGGCGTGTTCATGATTAATATGGTACCGTGTAGTATTTGTGTGTTAATGTTTTCTTGTGAATGAGTCAAGTATGAGTTTTTGGTTAAAACCCCCCTTGAATGCCATCCCACCTCTACTGAATTTCTGCAAAACTCGACGCTCCCGCCAGGAGAGCTTTGGAGAACGGAAAGCGAGCTACCTCGCTACCTGCTCGTTGGGCGACCATGACAGAGTTTTGAGGGATTGCTTTATCTCTTGCTTGGAGTGTGTCATCTGCATGTTTTGATCTCGTTCTATGTTACCTTATGTTAATTATTATTATTGGTGAGTATTATGCAAGTTAATGCAAGCTGGATTGATGGTTTTTAAATTGGAATTTCTGGAAGGGTATTGCATAGTTGACTATCTGTATTGATGTCAAGGGAGTTTGACGTTTGGGGAAAAGATCTAGTGAACCATGCTTAGTGTGATTAAGTCTTGGATGTATCACTATTATGACTACTGAGGACCATAAAGAGCAAAGTTGGATGAGACTTGTGGTGACCTTGAAGGGAGAGGTTCAATATGTTTTTTTTTGCATATGTGTTAGTATGGTATAAGTGGATAGTTAGGGTAAGACATATGGACAGTTCACCAAGGTGCATGGTGTTGGAGGAAGACCCCATGAGAATGGAACCTAAGGTATGCCATGTTATCTTACCCTATTGAAAGGATTTGTAAGTTATCCTTCTAGGAAAGAGTGGGAATCATATATTTCTGAAGTTAAGCATGTAATTTGGATCGTACATGAAAGAGGACATGAACTGGAGTTGCAAGAAATGGAACAGGATGTTTGAGAGGAATGATTTAGACGGGGAGGAAAATTTTATCTCTAGATGTGGGTGAAATGTTGTGTGTAACTCAGTGGGTAGTATGGACACTCACAATTATGCTCGAGAATTTCTCAAATTCTTTGGAAGTGGTGTCTCCTAGATGATTTGGAGTTCCTTGAGCGTGTTATTTTGTTATTGGTTGAGATCTCCTGTCAGCAGAAACCTCGAATGAGTAACAACCCCATAAGAGGATTTGATATGGAATGTAGTAACTAGAACCGGAAGTTGTCAAACTATTTTGGATAAATTTCTTCGAGCTTAGGGTGAATTTGAAGGTTGTATTCTTTTATGGTTGTAGTCATATAACTCCTGCATATCTATGGTGTAGAGAGTGTTGAACCTATTCTAAAAGTTTGTGTGTTAGAAATGAAGTTATTCTACTAATGGGTGTCAGTAAGGTTCTTGTACCGTTTGGTTAGTGGGCACTCCAGTGGATAAGCGTGTTTCTACGCAGACTGTCAGCTAACTAGTAGGGCTTAAGAATTCGAAGTGCTCCACTATTGGAATCAAAGTAGGGAAGTGGGAGGTGATGGATGAAAGAGCCCCACCGAGTCTATGGGGGCCAGAGGGATAGTTACTCATAAGAAGATAAGTAAAAAAATCTCATGCTAAGATTGTTATCTTATTGGAGTAGTACGAGAGGAGTGAAGTAGTAGGTGTAGAAGCTTGCAGCTTATAGTGCCAGATCAAGTGGAATTGATAAGTATGTCAATTAATGGATTATAATTTTGTTTCAAATGTTGAAGGATTTCTAAGAGAATGGTCGTCAGTTTTGCGCGTAGTTAAGGAATTATTTAACCATCTCATGAAGATTTGATGATTGTTGATTATCCCAAACCAAGATGAGGTGTTGCGGTTTTGTTTTGTGTCTCAGTAGAAGAATATGGAGTTGTATATTCCGAAGGCAGAATGTGACAAAGTGTTTTAGAATGGCATGACAGATGAATTAAGGGAAAGCTAAATTAGAAGCTAAAAAAATGTTGAAATAAGGTGGATGACGACTTTCAATCATTAAATCAAGACGAATACACAGGTAACTTGTTTGCTCAGAAATGTTACTTGTAACTACCTTTTCAGTTGAAGCTTCTAATGTCAACAATGGTGGAAATGGAGAGCTTGATTCAGGATACTTTAGAGTACGAAACTGGTATAGTTAGCTTCCGAAGATGCCGGTGAGTTATTATAGGCGAAGATTCACAGCTAAAAGAGATGGAATCAAAGAAATGGTTAACTAGTTTTTTGCGGTATCAAATTCTAATGGTTTGAGAGTTTCTTTGACTTTCAAAACTTGGAAATGAAGGCAAAATGATCCTCTATTTATAGGAAATGAAGTGAGGTCATGGTAAATGTGAAATGGATCTGAAATATGTGTGAATGAAATTGACATTTTGTGATTTTCAATCCGTGTGAGGTGAGTGATGAAAAGCATGACGTGGGCATGAAACCTGGTCGTTTTGTGTTTGCTTGCACGCGTTTTAGTTTCAGAAAGTGTTTGCACATGTGAAGGTGGTCCCATTTTGGGTTTGGCGTGAATTGTGTGACCTGAAAGTTGCACAAGAGGCCGACTTTAAAGTACAATGTTTGAAGCTAGGCCAAATGAAATCCACTCAAGTTTTTTTGGAATTTTGTTTGTGCCAAATGCTCATTTCATTACAAAGAATTCAATGCAAAAAGAATCAAATCAAAAGGATGTTTTGATTGAAAAAGGCATGGATGCAAAGTTGGGGTTCTGACTTGAAATTCTATGTCAGGCATTAGTTCGACCAGATATTGAGCCTTCTTTTGTGCACACATTGGTGTTAGCTCGTAAATTCGACTCCCGTATGAAGTTGGAAGTATTGAGGAGAACGTTAAGCTCTTGAAGAGGGTTAGGAAAGCTTTCGACAGGATTTGTGAGTTAGGTGTGAGTCGAAGGTTCCCATAAGAGGAAAGGAGATCTTTTTGAGACTTAGAAAATATTTCTAAATGTTGGAGGGGGAACCTTCGACCGAGAATGTCTGACGTTGGGAATTCAAATTCAAATAAAGGAGGGAGTAGTTACTTGGTTTCGCTCTTGAAGAAAGACATGTGGCATGTATCCAAGAAACGGAAGCATGCAATATGACACTTGTCATTTGTTGACTATTTCAGGCAGTTTAGAGCAGTTAGTTTTAGTATTATAAATAAGGGTCCTAGCAATAGGATTAGGGTGTGTTGTGTTCACTTTGTACAAGTAACTCTAAATTTACTCGAAAGTATCCGCGTGTTGAGAAAAAGAGTATTGTGAGAATGTACGTGATGTAAACACCATTTATCCCTTTAACACAGTTTACTTTGATCTTTACTTAAATTTTATCTTTTATTTGAAGCCAGTTACGTTTCTGCACTTACTTTCGTTTTATGCCTTTGATCTTTATTGCACACATTCGATCCTTCCTTTACATTTTCAGCCCTTTTTAACTTTACATTTCGAAGTGGTGTCTTGTACTATATTTTCAACAAACTTTCCTTTTTGAGTATTGTCGAAGTATTCATTGCTTTAGAATTTAACTTAGATCAATGGTTAGCACATGTCCTAGGATCAATCTGATCGATCATGTGAGTCACCAAAGTCAGATTAGGAAGATCAGCGGTTGTTTACCAATTTTCACGGTAAATAAATTGGCACACCGGGTGGGACAGTGCTAACTATACAAAGATTTTTCTAAATTTTGAAAATCTTCATTCATTAATCTCTGTCTCCTTAAAAAGCTTCGTTGCATGTTATTAAGAAGTGGTAAGGTAGCCACTACAAATGAAGAAAGACCAAAGAGAAGATATACTAGAAAAATGGAGACGAACACTAGTCAGCCAAACAATCCGAATCCTCAAGGGAGTGGTTCTAATCCACAGTCAAGTAATTCGAATGCCCAGCCTAGTAACACAAACCCTCAAAATGTGTCTAGGAACGATGTGGTACCACCCCCAGTTCCTTCGACAGGGGAGCCAATCCCACCTCCTGTTATGTCTGACCCATCAATGGCAGGACTAGGGTCGACATATATAAGGGCTTACACTCAACCTGTTTTGGAGTACATAGGCCTACAAGCATCTAACCCCCAAACTCCACCAGGAGGAACTTCGACATTTAGGCATCTTCCCCCTCCAGGATTTTCACAACCCTTACCAAGGAATCCACCTTATGGAATGCCAACGTCAATAATGCAAAGCCTCCAAAATGTCCCTCCAGTATTCTCAGACAATGTAATGTCTTCGCCATTACAGGGGTCGGGATCCGGGATAAATGTGGGTCGAAACAGCCAAAGTGTAGGTGTAGGATATTCCACTCAAGGTCCTAGTCTAACCAACACGTCTATAGCATGTTTAAGACAACAAATGGATGAGAGTAATCTACAAATGGTACAAAATTTGTCTCAAACTATAGGGCAAATTTTCCAGCCTTTGATTCAGAACACTACCCAGACCAACCAACAACTAACGGCGCAATTGGCACGTATGGCAGAATATATGGGGGTGCCAGCCCCTGTGCGAGGTGCGACGGTGGTGGAGAATATCTCACGCCAAAACCTAGAAACTATGCCTGAGGCCAACCTGGAACCCCCTAGAGTCGAACTCCTCAGAGTCGAACCACCTAGGAACCAAGGGCCAATTTCTGAAGAAGGGGAACAAGGGGTAGTGATAGTGAATAGAAACCAGGATGCTGATCAGGTTGTACAACAGGTTCGACGCAATAACATAGCAGCGGATAACAACCTAGCAGCCATGGTCGAAAGAATAATGGCTCGAAATGGGGTGAATTTTGGCTTTACTAGGCCAAACTATACCTCACCTGTAGTGGATTATATCTTGCAATCAGAATTACCCCCTAGGACGAAGGTCCCGAAGTTTACTAAGTTCTCAGGAGATACAACTGAATCTACTGTTGAACACATAACCCGGTATATGATTGAGGCTGGAGAGATCGCAAATGACGAAAGTCTTAGGGTGAAATATTTCCCAAGTTCTCTCACCAAAAATGCTTTTACTTGGTTTACAACCCTACCTCCTAACTCAATCTGTAATTGGACCCAGTTAGAGCGCTTGTTCCATGAACAATTCTATATGGGGCAAACTAAGATTAGTTTGAAGGAGTTGGCCAGCATAAAGCGAAAGTTTACAGAACCAATAGACGATTACCTAAACAGGTTTTAATTACTTAAGGCTAGGTGTTTTACTTAAGTGCTAGAGCATGAACTGGTCAAAATGGCCGCTGGTGGCCTTGATTACTCTATTAGAAAGAAATTGGATACCCAGTATCTAAGAGCATTGGCCTAACTCGCTGATAGGGTTCGACAGTTAGAACGCCTGAAAGACGAAAAGGCTAAGTTCAATAAGGGTAAAAAGGTGGCTTATGTCGAATATAATGAAGATGTCGAAGGTTTGTACGACGAACCATTATACTTTGACGAGAGTGAGGTAGATGTTGCTGAGTTAAAGAAAGGTCCTCCGTATGCTTGTAAAATGTTAGCCCCTTCGAGTGGAAAAAATTCGGGCGAATCCGAAAAGAATGATAAGTTTCCCAAGAAAACATACACTTTCGATATCACCAAATGTGACGAAATTTTTGATTTGTTGGTAAAATATGGGCAGATGATAGTGCCTTTGGCGCTAAAATGCCACCTTTAGAACAAAGAAAAAAGAGAGGATTTTGTAAGTACCATAATTTTTTGGGTCATAAAACTTCTCAATGTTTTCTTTTCATGGATCTGGTGTGTCGCTCCCGGGATTTTCATCCAAGTACAAACGCGAAAGTGGCGCGAAAACAGAGTCGCCCGCAATGTGTATTTATCCCAAGAGAGGGAAAGGAAACACTGTGTAAACCTGAGGGAAGGAAAAGCATGGTCTCACGACTAAGAGAAATGGGTAAGGGAGTCGGTTACGTGAGAGGAAGGTGTTAGCACCCCCTTGCGTCCATCGTACTCGATGGGATCCACGCTTGCTGTCTCGATCAAAGGGTGTAGGAAACTGGATATCAACAGCTAACTGGAGAACTGGAAATGAAAGGCAGAAAAGAAAAGGGAGAGGAGAAAGAAGTGACTCGATAGGAAATTATCGTTGTCCTAGGCCTATGTATTCCCTCAGTGCAATGGGAAAGTCAGAGTCAATGTAGTTCGACGGACTACGAGAAAGGTTGCTCGTTGAGATATCGCATCTCGTGCCTACGTATCTTCAATCAGACGAGAAAGAAGAATCAGAGCAAACGTAGTTCGGCTCAACAAGGGTTGCTTTGTTTGTGTTTTTTATTGGAAACATCAAAGTGCACGTCCCAGCAGTTAGGTGTAGCAGCTCGCTGTATGGAGACTTAGGCGTTACCTGTTCGCGGTAGAACGGATATGACAAATCCTTAAGAAAGGAGTGAAGAGATGAGAATAGAATTATTTGTTTGTTTTTGTATTTTAGAAAGAAGTGTTTTGATCATTTTTGTGTTAGTAACACGTATTGCATTCAAGTCTATTGCATAAGATTGATTGCATCGCATGGTCGTCCTAACAGGACGTATGCTAAACATTCTAGAAAGGCGGAGAGAAACTCCCCTACTTCCCTTTCCCGTGCTCTAGGCTCACATACAATATGCGTTAATCGTTTATTAAATGTTTTTGCTTTTGTTTTGAGATGAGAAGAAGAAGGGCTCAAAGGTTAAGAAAGGTAAAAGTCTAAAGGAAGACTAATAATCCTAAGAGTTATCATGCTTGGATTTCCTAATGGTTAAGTGTGGTTTAGAAACCTAAGTCTAAAAGAAAGAGAGAAGAAGAAGAGGTAACATAACTCACTTCTAAGATAGAAGATGAGTTATGAACCAAGAGGGAGAAGAAAGAAGTTGAACAAAGAAAACATTGAAATGCTTTGTACAAACACAAAAGAGAAAGCATTAAAAAGATGAGGGAAGAAAGTATGTGTGGAAGCATATCCACACACTCAACTTATCATTAGCCCCTACAAGCAAAGGTTAGCTAAAAAATTGAATATGAAAGCATAAGTAAAAGAAGGAAGACAATTAAGCATCAAACTACTTATGAAATGAACTTATGAATCAAACAAAGCCTAAAACTAAAAGGAAAGGACTCTAAGTGTTCAAGGACTTCTAAAGTCAGTAGCTATGTCTAAAGGTATTCAACTAAGACTAAGGTACCTAATGAGATCAAACTATGTCAAGAAAGGTGCCAAAGATTCACACACGTTCAAGTTATGAATTAAAGATGAAGTATGAATGTGTATGGCATACAAACATGAATAAATGCATGAGTGAACCTCAAGATCAAAATTGAATGACATGTTATAATGCATATGGAAGTCAATGAATGAACATACAAAGCATGAGTGAAATAATTTAAGAAGAAAAGACAAGATGAAAAGATGTTCCAACATTGTTCAAGTTCACATAAGATGGCATACTTGTAATGCAAGTTATGAATGAAGGATGAAACATGAACATGAATAAGAATGGCTGCAAGTCAGTAATGTATGATATGCTTAATCATATTAGAATGCAATAATGGTGTCACAAATATTTAGGTCATAGAAGAAGATGCACACAAAACATGTTAAGGCACATAGAAGAAGATGCACACAATTAGGTCAAACTTAGTTCACATAAGCACCAAACATTTATGAACCAAAACATGAAGACAAATGACCTATAATCTAACATGGATGACCTATAATATCTAAGAAATGACCTATAAAATGCACATACAAGTCCTAATACAATGGCACAAGTGCCTCCTAATCAATTAAGATTGCAAAGTTAAGAGAACATTCACAAATGTGACCTATAATAATCAAGCAATGTAAAAATAGAAATGAATTTGCAAAAATTATGAAATTAAGTCACAAAGCACCTAAGCTAGAACATAAACATGTATCTAAAGTTCACAGCAAAATTCAACAAGAAAATAGTTCAAACAAGGGTTCAAAGTCACATTGAAGCAAGGCAAAGGAATGGACAAAGATGATCATCACAATACATGATAAAATGACTTTAAAAATATGAGAAAAATTTTTTATATGCTTTAAGATGTTACCAATTTATGACGAAAAGAATGAATGAAAAATAGTTATGGGGCTATGCAAAAAAATTAGCTAAAGTTGAGGTATCAAGGAAGAAACACTTTGAGAAAAGAAATAAAAGTAAATTCACAAAATATGATCAAATATTCACAAAATCATAAAAAAAAAACAATACAAAATTATTTAAATGTCTAAACATGGTTCATGAATTTTTATGGAATTTTTAGATGCATTTTAGTATTTTCAATAAAAGAAAATGAAAACTAAATAAAAATAAGAATAAAATTTAAAAGGAAATAAAGCAGGGGTGTAGTGAAAGTAAAAATGAAGTTCAAAATACGCTTGGGCCCAAAGGGAGGTGCGTAAAAAGCAATTTGAAGTCCAGTCCAAACACACGCATGACATATGGAATTATGGTGGAACTAAGTCAACAGGTTGACTCACTCACACGCGTTGGATTAAGTCATGATGATCAATCAAGTAAAGTATGCAAGATGAGTGGATCAGATCTAAAGCACACGATAGCAATCATACACTCACACACACGCAAGCAGTCAGAGTCAAAAAATAAGGCACACGTGAGGCACGTGATCATTAATGTGTTGGCATACTTATGAGCGTTGGATCAAACAAAATCAGATGGCTGTGTTATAACTGGAGGCTAAACCCTAACTAAATCCTCACCGACTGGAGAAGGACCTCCAGTCATCTTCTCCAGCCATCTCAGGCGACTGCAAGTGTTCACATGATTCCACATATTCACAAAAATTATATCAAAATGAAGCTAAGCTCATGCACATTCCAAATCCAACCTTAGAATTCACATATCATGCACACAAATGGAGAATCGAAGAGAGAAAAGTTTGCCCTAAGTTTGGATCTAAGCTTCTAACAAGCTCTATCAACTAGCCAGAGTTCCACAGCTTCTATTAAGCTCCAATCAACATAAAAAACAGCTTAAATAGTAGAAAACCATGCAAGATAAATTAAAGTTCAAACCTGAAATGTGAAGCTACTTAGATCACAAGAAAACCAGAGAGGAGAATCCTTTGCTCTTGATCTTTCAAAGAGCAAAATAAATGCTCTAATGCTTGAGATCTTGAAGAAAACAGATGGAAATTCCAAAATGGAGAAGTTGCCGCACTTGAGGAATTGATATTGTCTTGATTGTTCTTGAGCAATGATGAACAATTGATGACGACGATGATGAAATATGAATGAACTCGTGCAAAAAGAGAGAGAGAATTCAGAGAGAGTTTTCAGAGAGTGATTTGTGAAATGTGAGAAAAATGAATAATTCCCTTTGCAAATTCTGTTAGGGAAGCTTTTATAAGTGTGGTTAGCTTCTAACTGTCTTAATTGACAGTTAGAACTATGGTTGAGTTAACTGTGGTGGTGTGAGGCAATGAGAGGGTGTGCTGAGCAATTTGAAATGGAGATGGAATTAGCTCGTGTGTTGTTGTTGTTCATGTGGAGAAAGCTCACGATAGTTATGGTGAGGTTTAGTGATAAGTGGTGGTGATGATGTAGGATACAGCCACATAAACTTGTCATACAAGTTTGCTTTTGAAACTTTCCCTCTTGATGCATGGGAACATGTATGGCATGTATGTGTAAGATGGTGTGTGTTCAGATGAGGAAAAAAGTGAATGGTGTATGCGTGTGGACTGACTGAACCAAAGCAAAAACAATACAAATACTTCCTATGTTTGGTCATCAAAATGCAATGAAAACAATGAAGTTTGATGGAAGATTTCTTCGTGTACAAGGCATGAAATGATGCACTCTTGAGGTCTATGTAAAAATGAGACAATGTAGAACAAGATTAATGTTTGTACCAAATGCAATGAGGACCTCTAAGGCATTCAAAAGTGACAAGGAAAACACTTGTTCATGATTGGCTTCTTGGGCGTGTCAAGTTGTATCATGCATGGCATCATGGGCCTATGGAATTCAGTGTTGATACCAATACTTTGAGCAACCATAACTTCCAATCTATTTATCAGATGAAAAATTGATAAACATGAACATTGTAGATGGCACGGAGATGAACAAGATTGGTGTTCAAAAATTTTCCATTTGAGGCCTTTTTGAGGGAGAAAAATGGACTTGGACATGGCACACCACGTGTTTGATAAAATGCAGGGCATCTGGCTCGCCCATGACTTAGTTGCCTGGCCCATTTGCCTTGATTTTGCTCAACTTTGATTGATCATATCTCCTTCAATTTTAATCCAATAGAAGAGTTCTTGGTATGGATTTGAAGCTTTGATTGTGATCTTTAATTGGCTCAACTTAGGCCTGAAGTTTGAAGCTTTTATCTTGAAGAAAGAATGCCTTGAAATTGAGTGCAAAATGGTCCAAACTTGCCATTTTTAGAAACCCTAAGTTTCTAAATTTGGTAACTTTGTACAATTCTTGATTTTTGATGATTCCTCCACCATTTCTTGATCAAATCTTATTCAATGAACATATTGGACTTGAATTTCATGAATTTAACCCAAAAAGTCAGGAGTTGACTTTTTCCCCAATTTTTTGATTCTCAAGCAACTGATCAATTGAACCTCTTCTGAAATAACCCAATGGACAATCTTCCATCCTTAGATACTTGACATCATGTAGGAAACATAGAGATCAAGTTTGAACCAAAATTTCATCAGGAGACTGCTTGAACTCAAAACCCTAATTTGGACTGTTTTTGCTTAGGAGATGATGAACTGTCTATCTTCTTGATAAAATTCCTTCCTCCAATGACTTGTGGGATCAAATGAGATGACATAAGATGTAAGGGACCCTTGAGGCTTGCTTGAAAACCTTAGGCTTTAGCTCTCTTGCTTTGAATAATCAATGCTCTAAAATCAACTGATCAAATGCCCTTTGCAACATGTATGAGATATGAGATGAAATGAGATATAAATGCAATGCAATGAAACATAAGCTAGGTAACACTAAGAGGGCAAATTTTGGGGTGTTACAGCTGCCCCTATTCAATCATCTGTTAACCTGAGAAGGATGAAAGCAACGGATATTCATACAATCAAGGTGAATTGTGATTGAATACCAAACTAACAAGAAAATTTACACGCTGAATGAGGAAGAAAAGGGATATAAACCCTTCTGGAAGTATCAGCGAATAACTGCATAGATTGATACGACGTGTATCAAAATAGGGATACGGACGATTATCAAGGACCATACGGACGAGTATGGAAAGAAAACACGGATGGGTGCTGAAAGGACAAAGACGGGTGTCAAAGGTCAATACGGACGAGTATTAAAATAAGAGTTCAAACACAGACGAATGCTGAAAGGACACAGATGGGTATAAAAGGTCAACGATGCAGACGAGCATCGAACAATCATCATAGGAATACGAAGAGTGACCAAGTCGACGATACGGACGAGTATCAGACGATGATTAATAAGGGAACACACACAAGTGTTCGGGTCAACGATACGGACGAGCATCAGACAATCATCAAAGGAACACGACGAGTGCCCAAGTCGACGATACGGACGAGTATCGGACGATGATTAATAAGATACGGACGAGTATCTCAAAAGTCAATACGGACGAGTATTGGCTAAAAAGTTTAGACACAGACGGGTGCTGAAAGGACACGGACGAGTGTCACAGGTCAATACGGACGGGTATTGAAATAAAATGTCAAACACAGACGGGTGCTGAAAGGACACAAACAAGTGTCACCGGTCAATACGAACGGGTATTGAAATAAGAGTTCAAACACGGACGAGTGCTGAAAGGACACAGACGAGTATCTAAGGGTCAATACAGACGGGTATTGAAATGAAAGTTCAAACACGGACGAGTGTCAAAGGTCAATACGGACGGGTATTGAATTAACATTGTACGATCAAGCGTTGTAGTGAGCTTTGCTGGGGTTACATGACAATATTTTGTCTGTGAATTGCTCTAGCTTGTAGGTAAACGATTGAACCTGGCTTATGTTTCGTATGCGTATGTTTGAGTTTTGCCGTAATGCTCCATATCAATGGAATGCTACGCTTTAGAGAATGCAAATGTCATGATATAGGAAAAAGTAAAAGAGACTCCGAACGAGGAATCCAACTCCGCGGGGAAAAGATAATTATTCGATCCTTCAATTGCTCTGTGGGGATTAACCCTTCTGCCGGGGATAACGCTTGTCACAAATTGCCAAAAATAAATTGGCTCACAGATGTGCTATGGTGTGATGATCCTGTTGAAGCAATTTCCACTGGAATGACTCTGCCCTAGAGAGGGATTATTCCGTTCATAGAACTCCGCTGGGGATGAGAACTTTCTGAATGACGTTCTGCTGAGGAAAAAGAATCATTAAAACTCTGCTTGGGGATCTATCAAACCCAAGATCCTTTGCTAGAGATAATCAACCTTTTGACTCAGCTGGGAAATCAGCCACTATTATCGACATAGAAAAGCTTGTAGCTATTGGAAGTACTGAATGGGAGAATCGACTTAAGAAGATACAACGATATTGCCGGAGTTACCTGTCAATCTCAAGCCATTGCGAGTGAACGCTAATCAACCGGTGAACTCAATCAGTAAAAGTTATGACAAAAGGGTGACACGGGAACCCTTTCCTGAACATGATTGCCTAGGTATTCTGACTTAGGGGTGAGTGATTACTTGTTTGGAAGAAATGGCCCATGCTCTTAAAAAGGCTTCAATCTTGCTTTTGAGCCTAGTACGAGGCTCTACCTGCAAGCAAAAGGATATGCACATATGTGCCGTGCTGGATATGACTTTCGCAACTGAGAAAATCTAACTCTGAACCACCACATATTGGGGAGAAAGGTTTTGATGCATCTCTTGCTGGGAACCTGATTAATGAAGCCTACTGAAGACAGGGGACCACAAATGCCTTGGGTTGGAATGCCCCTTTGTTTCAAGCCTTTTGGCTGATTGACTGCATATGTGTGAACAACAGTTTTTTACAATTTTCCACTTGCCCCAGACCAGACGGTCCACCAGAAGAAATTGTCTCACGAGGATTTTACAAAAGGCTTGACATCCGAAACGCCTCAATGTCTTTAAACTCTTGGTGAGATTCGTCGGATCTCGAAATAACTGCCTCAGACTGTGTGGTCTACAGAGGAATTCTCCTCGAGAAGATTTATGAACAATCTCATATCACCGTGGGATATTCTGCCTCAGTATTCTGAACTCTGGATAGGCTAATCAGTCGTCTGGATGGCCTAACTTCTCATGCTCTTGAGATGGCCTGCCCCAGTATGAACCTTGAAGTGGTTTTGCCCCTGACTACTGATCTTCGAAGGAAGACCCAGAATACCTGCCTTTGGAGAGATTTGAATCTCGAAGTAATTGCCCCAGTTTGGCTGAACTTTGAAGAGATTTCTCGACGTGATTGGCCCAGATTGGCTACACCTTAAAGAGATTATTCGACGTGATTGCCCCAGATTGGCTACATCTTAATACAACTTGTTGGGAAAGCTCCCGCTCAACAAAGTTTCCTGAGGACGTACCACTGGATGTGGCTATCCTTCGGGAGTTTCAGGATTCTCAACTCGGCAAGATTTAGCTTCTGGACTAAATTTCCATATGTAAACTTCTTTTGATGTCAAACAAATGTATGCAAGTAGAAAATGTTTTATTTTGAGAATGAAAATTCTAATGCAACACACATGTTAATCTTGAAGTTTTACTGAAAAGATGTCGCAAACCCTTTGTGAGCGGATCACGGATTAGGATACGACATTAATTTTTGAATGAAAGAATGCAATGCACATGCAACACCAACAAAGGTCTTTTAGCACAACTCACAGGAGTCAGGAACGCTATCTCTTGGTAGTATGCTTTCGAAATAACCCTGTTTCAATTTAGGACTTTCGGTTTTGTAACGGGGCCTGGTTCACGATTATTGAAACAAAGGATAGAAGGCTCAAAATTTATTAGTGCCCACCCACTCTTCGTGATGTCCTCCAGTCCTACGTTCAGCTAGTTCGGCACTAGCGTTCACCTCTCAAAAGAAACCTTTGTGATGGTTGAGGAACCATTGATTTTTAACAGTTTAAGCACCAATCAGTTTATTGGAGTAACAGTCATCCCTTTTCGTCTTTGTGTCTGTGTCACACGACTTTGTTCTTTCGCTTGAGGATCTTTCTTGGGTAATCCTATTCAAATTTCGCTTTCACATTCTTTTGCTTATCCCTAACTTTTTCCTCGACATATTCTTTTGAATCTTTGATTTCGGAGTCCAGCGGGATGCCCTAATTTTTGCCTAAGTTGCTTGTTTTCAAGTTTCAACTTAGCGGGCTTTTTCATTTCTTTTTTTTATTCTCTCTTTTTTTCTTTAAACACATCGTGTGACACCAGCTGTCTTGATTTCTTTGGAAGGGTTGTGACTGTTTCATTTCTCAGTTGATGAGGGATAACCATTGTGGTTTCTGATCTTTGGACCTCTTGATGCGGTGGAGTGAAAATTAATGGATCCTCAGATGCACATTTCTTTTGAGATTTGAATGCTTGGTCAAACTAACTGACACCTACCCTGCCCCGGGGTTAAATGTTAGGGTTTTTTTTTACTAAAAGAAACTCCTACTTTAGGGCTCCTATTTGGACGAGGGTCTATCTCCTTATATCTTCAGTGTTTGGGATTTCAAACAATGCCTTTACACATCGTCAACAGGGTTTTATCCAAAAGCACACAATTAGAGATTTTTGCGTTTTCAACTCATCATCCTCCTTCAAGAGTTTAAGCACGACAGTTGGTATTGCAATGCACATATACAAACTTATGAGTGAATACGAATGGAATACTTCAGGAAAAACATGCGCGCTTTATTAGGATTAACATAAAAAGAAAAACAGATTTCATGCATGCATACAAATGTTTTGACAAACATAAAAAGCTACACATGAGAATGCAGTAAAGAAGCTAAATGATTGTCCTTATTGTGGAGGCTTGACCCCGTCTGGACTTATTGATTCTGAAGATGTCTTTGCAAACTAGGTGCCCAATCTGATGAAGTAAGTTCAATTTATGGGCCACCCGTCTGGTGTGATAACCTTTGAGTCAATCAAGTCTTGCACCTTATGTTTGAACACTCTACAATTATCAATTGTATGTCCAAACGTTCCCGAGTGAAACTCGCACCTGGCATTCATGTCATAATCCGGAGGAAAAGGAAACGGCATTGGCGTGACATTGTTCAGCTGAATCAAAGAGCCTTGGAGAAGGCGAGCAAGAAGCCGGCTTTGAGAAATAGGAATTGGAACAGACACTCTCTCAAACCTCCTGAGTCTTCGTTGCCTCTGTTGCTGACGGTTTTGCTGCCAATGTTGATTAGGGTGCCTAATCTGCCCCTGTACTTTTCTTTCCACATTTGGCTGAGGAACAAACAAAGGTTACTGACGTGATGACTTTGAAACCTGAAGCTGAGGAATACACCCGTGACCTGAGGCAGACCCTAGAGAAGGGGAAGGAATACTCACTTCCTTTGCAGCTACTGGTGTAAGATCACCTGATACCTTCTGCCATCCGGTCCGAACTCGATTGCTTTAGAGTCAATTAAGTCTTGCACTTGGTGCTGGAATGCTCTACACCCCTCAATATCATGGCCTGGTGCCCTTGAGTGAAAATCACAATGAGCATTAGTATCTCATCCTTTTGGAAGCTTTGCAGGAGGAGGAGTTAACTTCCGGAGCTCAATCAATCTTAACTGAAGCAGTTCCTGAAGTAATTCGGCATGACACATCGGTAGAGGATCAAAATCCCTTTCTTGCTTCTGTTGATGATGAAGGAATGCAACCGGGAGGGTCCCAGCTGTGATTTGCTGATGCGGTAGTTTTTAAACCCAAGGCTTCTGGATTGAGGGAGGTACCTGAGAGGGGGGAAGAATATCCACCTGTTTAGTAGTAGTTGGAGGAACAACTCTTCGCTTGACAGTGCTGATGGGCGCGAACTTGATCGCCGTTGAATCATTGAGCCCTTGGACTTTATGCTTGAACCTTGTACAATTCTCAACATTGTGACCAGGTGCCCCAGAGTGGAATTCACATCTAGCATTAGCATTAGGTCCCAGAGGAAGCTTTGTGGGAAGAGGTCCCAAACTAACATGTTCAACTAGTTTGAGCTTGAGCAAATAAGAAAGCAACTGCGCATACGACATTGGAATAGGATCAAACTTCCTCTTAGGCCTCTCTGACTTAGGATCCTCTTAGGGAGCAGGAAGTGATTGCTGATGAGAAAGCTCTGAAACTTCAGTTTGTGGATGGGATTCATGAGAAAATCCGTGATCTAGAGCAAACCCCAAAGGGATGGGAGGAGTAAGGACCTCTGTTGTGGAAGCGAGCACATGATTGTTTTCCTTCTTTAACACCTTATTCAAGATTTCCATAACCAGGCCCACCTGAGTCCTCATCTGATTGACTTCCTCTCTTAGTAGTTTCTGACCCTGGGATATAGCCTGCATATCCTCCCCAAACTGCCTCATCTGAATCTTCATTTCAGTTACTTCTGCACGGAGTTGTTCCATAGCTATCATCCGATTTTCACAGGTTAAGTAGTGGTGGCAGGTCAAGCTGGCTGTCTTGAAGATAATACCAAGTCAGAATGAGAAATCCGCTCTGGAACACCTGTTATGCATATCAGTATGAGAATGCAATTCAAATGCCATGTTTGAATATTTCTAAGGAACCATTATGCTTTGATTCAAATATTTTCCTTACAAACCACAAGAAATGGATGGAAATGCTCAGCAGCAAGTCTCAAAGTTAATATCCCTTGGAAATACAAGAACATGTATGCGAAAATGATGATGCAGATGCAACAGACATGGGATCAAAGCTTTCATATATTCTACATAAGTGTTGTGCTGATGGCCGAATAAGCTCACAGGTCGGCTCTGAAGAGAATACCCAAATACCAGAATATCCGAATAATCAGAATACCAGAATACCAGGCTGATAAGTCTGCACTGATAATAGAACCAGAATACCAGGTATGATGAAGGTTACGGTTACCTGCAAACCTGTAAACAAACCGCCCCTCTCACATGTGGGTACTAGGATCCTCAGTATCCCGGGCTCTCAGGTCGAGAAATGATGATACGTTCACCATTTCTGGTTTGGCATCATCATCAATCGAGGAGGCCTCAACTGATTCTCCAAAACGAAAGGTCCTTAGCTTCTGGCACTGAGGTCGAGAAGCAATAGTACATTCATCCCTCGGGGTACAGTACTATCGCCAATCGAGGAGTGCCTCCACTGATTCTCTTTCAAAAAGGGATATCCTACAGCGAGTTCCCAGCATTGGGTCCTCGGATCGAGAATGTGTAATGGGTTTTTCATTTGTAGTCTGCCATTATCACCTCTCGGGAGGAGTGTCGTTACTGAGTTCTCGGGAATGGTCACCAGAGTCGGCAGTCCCTCAATAGAATATCCACTGGCCTGTATAAACATACAGTAGCAGATAACTCCTGATAGAACCTCGTCTCGTTGTGGGTCTCATGAACAACAATACGTGGTCACCACCACGCAAGCGTCATGACTATCCACTCTAAAACCTATGTACACTCAAGCCTGGGTAGTGGGCTCATCTCTCAGAAGACCCATCCCACCAAACAGGAAAACAGTACAGTCCAGCACAGTACAATATGACAAAAAATAAAAATGTCGTAAATGCAATAAATACAGTAAAGTACAGTAAAGCGGTAATAAGATAAACAGTAATACAGTAAAACAGTAAATACAGCAAAATACAGCACCCAAGTAAACACCCAATGAATGAAAACAAACAAGCTTTATGGTTGACTCGCTTGGGGAGAAGCATCCCCCAGCAGAGTCGCCAGCTCAGTGCAATGGGAAAGTCAGAGTCAAGGTAGTTCGACGGACTACGGGAAAAGTTGCTCGTCGAGATATCACATCTCGTGACTACGTATCTTCAATCAGACAAGAAAGAAGAATCAGAGCAAACGTAGTTCGGCTCAACAAGGGTTGCTTTGTTTGTGTTTTTTAGTGTAAACATCAAAGTGCGCGTCCCAGCAGTTAGGTGTTGCAGCTCACTGTATGGAGACTTAGGCGTTACCTGTTCGCGGTAGAACACACATGACGAATCCTTAAGAAAGGAGTGAAGAGATGAGAAGAGAATTGTTTGTTTGTTTTTGTATTTTAGAAAGAAGTGTTTTGATCATTTTTGTGTTAGTAACACGTATTGCATTCAAGTCTATTGCATAAGATCGAATGCATCGCATGGTCGTCCTAACAGGACGTATGCTAAGCATTCTAGAATGGCGGAGAGAAACTCCCCTCCTTCCCTTTCTTGTGCTCTAGGCTCACATGCAATATGCGTTAATCGTTTATTAAATGTTTTTGCTTTTGTTTTGAGATGAGAAGAAGAAGGACTCAAAGGTTAAGAAAGGTAAAAGTCTAAAGGGAGACTAATAATCCTAAGAGTTATCATGCTTGGATGTTCCTAATGGTTAAGTGTGGTTTAGAAATCTAAGTCTAAAAGAAAGAGAGAAAAGAAGAGGTAACATAACTCACTTCTAAGATAGAAGATGAGTTATGAACCAAGAGGGAGAAGAAAGAAGTTGAACAAAGAAAGCATTGAAATGCTTTGCTTAAACACAAAAAAGAAAGCATTAAAAAGATGAGGGAAGAAATTATGTGTGGAAGCATATCCACACACTCAACTTACCATTAGCCCCTACAAGCAAAGGTTAGCTAAACAATTGAATATGAAAGCATAAGTAAAAGAAGGAAGACAATTAAGCATCAAACTACTTATGAAATGAACTTATGAATCAAACAAAGCCTAAACCTAAAAGGAAAGGACTCTAAGTGTTCAAGGACTTCTAAAGTCAGTATCTATGTCTAAAGGTATTCAACTAAGGCTAAGGTACCTAATGAGATCAAACTATGTCAAGAAAGGTGCCAAAGATTCACACAAGTTCAAGTTATGAATTAAAGATGAAGTATGAATGTGTATGGCATACAAACATGAATAAATGCATGAGTGAACCTCAAGATCAGAATTGAATGACATGTTATAATGCATATGGAAGTAAATGAATGAACATACAAAGCATGAGTGAAATGATTTAAGAAGAAAAGACAAGATGAAAAGATGTTCCAACATTGTTCAAGTTCACAAAAGATGGCACACTTGTAATGCAAGTTATGAATGAAGGATGAAACATGAACATGAATAAGAATGGATGCAAGTTAGTAATGTATGATATGCTTGATCATATTAGAATGCAATAATGGTGTCACAAAGATGCACACAAAACATGTTAAGGCACATAGAAGAAGATGCACACAATTAGGTCAAACTTAGTTCACATAAGCACCAAACATTTACGAACCAAAACATGAAGACAAATGACCTATAATCTAACATGGATGACCTATAATATCTAATAAATGACCTATAAAATGCACATACAAGTTCTAATACAATGGCACAAGTGCCTCCTAATCAATTAAGATTGCAAAGTTAAGAGAACATTCACAAATGTGACCTATAATAATCAAGCAATGCAAAAATAGAAATGGATTTGAAAAAATTATGAAATTAAGTAACAAAGCACCTAAGACAGAACCTAAACATGTATCAAAAGCTCACACCAAAGTTCAACAAGAAAATAGTTCAAACAAGAGTTCAAAGTCACATTGAAGCAAGGCAAAGGAATGCACAAAGATGATCATCACAATACATGATAAAATGACTTTAAAAATATGAGAAAATTTTTTTATATGCTTTAAGATGTTACCTAATTATGACAAAAAGAATGAATGAAAAATAGTTTTGGGGCTATGTAAAATAATTAGCTAAATTTGAGGTATCAAGGAAGAAACACTTTGAGAAAAGAAATAAAAGCAAATTCACAAAATATGATCAAATATTCACAAAATCAGAAATAAAAATAATACAGAATTATTTAAATGCCTAAAAATGGTTCATGAATTTTTATGGAATTTTTAGATGCATTTTAGTATTTTTAATAAAAGAAAATGAAAACTATATGAAAAATAAGAATAAAATGTAAAAGGAAATAAAGCAGGGGTGTAGTGAAAGTAAAAGTGAAGTTCAAAATACGCCTGGGCCCAAAGGGAGGTGTGTGAAAAGCAATTTGAAGTCCAGTCCAAATACACGCGTGGCACATGGAATTATGGTGAAACTCAGTCAACAGGTTGACTCACTCACACGCGTTGGATTAAGTCATGATGATCAATCAAGTAAAGCATGCAAGATGAACGGATCAGATCTAAAGCACACGATATCAATCATACACTCACACACAAGCAAGCAGTCAGAGTCAAAAAATAAGGCATGCGTGAGGCACATGATCATTAATGTATTGGCATACTTATGATCATTGAATCAAACAAAATCAGACGACTGTGTTATAACTGGAGGCTAAACCCTACTTGAATCCTCATCGGCCGGAGAATGACCTCCGGTCATCTTCTCCGGCCATCTCCGGTGACTGCAAGTGTTCACATGATTCCAGAAATTCACAAAAATTATATCAAAATGAAGCTAAGCTCATGCACATTCCAAATCCATCCTTAGAATTCATATATCATGCACACAAATGGAGAATCGAAGAGAGAAAAGTTTGCCCTAAGTTTGGATCTAAGCTTCTAACAAGCTCTATCAACTAGCCAGAGTTCCACAGCTTCTATTAAGCTCAAATCAACATAAAAAATATCTTAAATAGTAGAAAACCATGCAAGATAAATTAAAGTTCAAACTTGAAATGTGAAGCTACTTAGATCACAAGAAAACCAGAGAGGAGAATCCTTTGCTCTTGATCTTCCAAAGAGAAAAATAAATGCTCTAATGCTTGAGATCTTGAAGAAAACAGATGGAAATTCCAAAATGAAGAAGTTTCCACACTTGAGGAATTGATATTGTCTTGATTAATCTTGAGCAATGATGAACAATTGATGATGATGATGATGAAATATGAATGAACTCGTGCAAAGAGAGAGAGAGAATTCAGAGAGAGTTTTCAGAGAGTGATTTGTGAAATGTGAGAAAAATGAATAGTTCCCTTTGCAAATTCTGTTAGGGAAGCTTTTATAAGCGTGGTTAACTTCTAACTGTCTTAGTTGACAGTTAGAACTATGGTTGAGTTAACTGTGGTGGTGTGAAGCAATGAGAGGGTGTGCTAAGCAATTTGAAATGGAGATGGAATTAGCTCGTGTGTTGTTGTTGTTCATGTGGAGAAAGCTCACGAGAGTTATGGTGAGGTTTAGTGATCAGTGGTGGTGATGATGTAGGATACAGCCACATAAACTTGTCATACAAGTTTTCTTTTGAAACTTTCCCTCTTGATGCATGGGAACATGTATGGCATGTATGTGTAAGATGGCGTGTGTTCAGATGAGGAAAAGAGTGAATGGTGTATGCGTGTGGACTGACTGAACCAAAGTAAAAACAATACAAATACTTCCTATGTTTGGTCATCAAAATGCAATGAAAACAATGAAGTTTGATGGAATATTTCTTCGTGTACAAGGCATGAAATGATGCACTCTTGAGGTCTATGTAAAGATGAGACAATGTAGAACAAGATTGATGTTTGTACCAAATGCAATGAGGACCTCTAAGGCATTAAAAAGTGACAAGGAAAACACTTGTTCATGATTGGCTTCTTGGGCGTGTCAAGTTGTATCATGCATGGCATCACGGGCCTATGGAATTCAGTGTTGATACCAATACTTTGAGCAACCATAACTTCCAATCTATTGATCAGATGAAAAATTGATAAACATGAACATTGTAGAGGGCATGGAGATGAACAAGATTGGTGTACAACAATTTTCCATTTGAGGACTTTTTGAGGGAGAAAAATGGACTTGGACATGGCACACCACGTGTTTGATAAAATGCAGGGCATCTGGCTCGCCCATGACTTAGTTGCCTAGCCCATTTGCCTTGATTTTGCTCAACTTTGATTGATCATAACTCCTTCAATTTTAATCCAATGGAAGAGTTCTTGGTATGGATTTGAAGCTTGGAATGTGATCTTTAATTGGCCCAATTTAGGCCTGAAGTTTGAAGCTTTAATCTTGAAGAAAGAATGCCTTGAAATTGAGTGCAAAATGGTCCAAACTTGCCATTTTTAGAAACCCTAAGTTTCTAAATTTGGCAACTTTGTACAATTCTTGATTTTTGATGATTCCTCCACCATTTCTTGATCAAATCTTATCCAATGAACATATTGGACTTGAATTTCATGAATTTGACCCAAAAAAGTCAGGAGTTGACTTTTTCCCCAATTTCTTAATTCTCAAGCAACTGATCAATGGAACCTCTTCTGAAATAACCCAATGGACAATCTTCCATCCTTAGATACTTGACATCATGTAGAAAACATAGAGATCAAGTTTGAACCAAAATTTCATCAGGAGACTGCTTGAACTCAAAACCCTAATTTGGACTATTTTTGCTTAGGAGATGATGAACTGTCTATCTTCTTGATAAAATTCCTTCCTCCAATGACTTGTGGGATCAAATGAGATGACATAAGATGTAAGGGACCCTTGAGGCTTGCTTGAAGACTTTAGGATTTAGCTCTCTTGCTTTGAATAATCAATGCTCTGAAATCAACTGATCACATGCCCTTTGCAATATGTATGAGATGTGAGATGAAATGAGATATAAATGCAATGCAATGAAACATAAGCTAGGTAACAACAAGAGAGCAAATTTTGGGGTGTTACATGGTGTAGAATGCTATTCAGGAGGGTAGGCTGAAATTCAGAGAGAAGAGCAAAGGTCAGATGAAAATTGACTCCGACCCATTGCCAAAAGCAGAGGCCCATTATGTTGAGCCAGAGATACATATGGTGGAAGTAACTGAAGATTTCGCCAACAACGTTGTGATAGCCAAGGTTACTGAAGACCTTGACATTTATGCTGTAGAGAAACTCATGAGCGAGGCCGTGGAGGGTTTCGACAAAACCACTAGGGGCTTAAATGATGGGACTGCTGAGGGTTCCAACCTGATGCTGGTTACTAAAGAAACTTCTGAGAGTTTCGTTAAGATGGACAAGGCTGCTGAGGGCCTTGATGTGGACTTCTGCGATCTGAATCTTGGTGCTGATGTCGACATGGACATAAATATAGTCGAGATTACACCGCACAAGATCAGAGAGGTTGATGAAGCAAGCTGCCAAGAAGAGCGTAACAAGTGGCGCATCCAAAATAGGATGAAACTATCATTGAATTCCTCTACCGCTGCCAAAAGAAGGGATCAGGCGACATGTTATGCCCCAGATGCAGTGCAATCTTCGATCAGAAATCTTCCCATAATCTTGAGGGGGTTAGGAAGGCGAAACAAAGAAGGGAGCAAGGAATTTCCCAGGGTCAAAGGGGTTTCGACCCTAGAAGGTCCTCTTCGAAACAATTAGGAGGAAACACACAGTTCCTAGGGGCCAGACCCAGTAACTTCAAACCAACAAGCAATGCACCAATAGGGAGCTGGATGAAACCTGTTGAAGGAAAGGAAAAGGGTCAGAAAAAGTGGCAGAAGTTTGATGTGGGCAGAGGTTCTTCAGTAGAATATCGAAAGGAATTTCAGAGGAAATGAGTGCGTCGAATAGCAGAACGCTTTTTTCGAGTGACCCACAGAGGAAATGAGGAGTCACCTAAAGCCCCTCTACATTACTGGCAAGGTGGAGAATGTGCCAGTAAATAAAATATTAGTCGATTGTGGCGTGACAGTGAACTTAATGCCACACTTTTTACTGAGCAAGATTGGCAAATACGATACTGACACTAAGCCACATAACATGGTCCTTTCGAATTACGAAGGAAAAGTTGGCTCTACTCTGGGGGTGATACAAGTTGACTTAACAGTGGGAACAATCACTAGGCCTACCGTCTTCATGGTAGTGGAGACAAAAGCCAACTACAATCTGCTCTTAGGACGAGAGTGGATACATGACATTGGTGCAGTTCCATCTTTGATGCATCAACGCATCACCATCTGGAGACCAGACGACATAGTAAAAAACATTGAGGCTGACCAGGGGTATTTTAAAGCACCAATCAATCATGTAGACAGACGTCAGTTCGACAAACATTTGGCTCACATTGCCCCCTGTGGTCCAGCAGATTTTGAGTTTGTCCTAGACGACGAGACATTTTGCTCATTGTACTTACATCCCGTCGAGGGTTTCCGTTGGGATAAGGAGGTGCCAGGGGAAAGACTTCCGTACCTTGGCGAGCCTGCAGTAGACCCCACAGGGTGGGGAAGTGAATTCAGTGATAATGACTGAGTTCGAAGCATTGAGAAGAATTTCTGCCTACGTGGCTGAAACCAGACTACAAGCGGCTTTGGAGGCTGCTAACGAATATATGGTTGGCCAAGCCAATCCTGAATTCCACCAAGAAGGTCCTGGTAAAGACTTCGACCCAGAGCCACCAGATAAGGTTCAGGGTGTAGAACAAGGCCAGAGGCTTGACCCTATTTATGACGGTGAGCCTTTGGGATTTGAGAAAGATCCGCTGACAAATAATGTTAAGATGTTGGCGCAAGATCCGTTAGAAGAAATCGACCTAGGCGAAGGGGAAACCAGAAGGCCGACATATGTTAGTTCCAAGCTTAATCCACAACTTAAGTTCAAAATTACCCTGTTGTTGTAGGAGATTGTTTCACCTGGGACTACAATGAGATGCCTGGTTTGAGTAGAGAGTTGGTCGAACATAGGTTGCCGATCAAGCCTAGGAAGAAGTCGGTTAAACAAAACCCAAGACGGTTTGCCCCAGAGATTTTCTCAAAGATAAAGAATGAGGTCGAAAGACTTCTTTGATGCAAATTTATCCGCACTGCTAGGTATGTCGAATGGTTAGCCAACATTGTACCTGTTATTAAAAAGAATGGTTCCTTACGAGTTTACATAGACTTTAGGGGTTTAAATTCTGCAACTCCTAAGGATGAGTATTCCATGCCTGTGGCAGAAATGCTAGTCGATTCCGCCGCAGGACATGAGTATCTTAGTATGCTAGATGGGTACTCTGGCTATAACCAAATATTCATTGCTGAAGATGATGTCCCCAAAACAGCCTTTCATTGCCCTGGAGCCTTGGGCACCTACGAGTGGGTGGAGATGCCTTTCAGCCTTAAAAATGCTGGGGCAACATATCAACGAGCAATAAACTCAATCTTCCATGATTATATAGAGACTTTCATGCAAATATATATATATATATCGATGATATCGTGGTTAAGTCTGTTTCAGGGAAGAGACACTTAGACCATCTTCGACACTCCTTTGAGAGGATGAGAAGGCATGGTCTTAAAATAAATCCTCTTAAATGTGCGTTTCGTGTGTAGGCAGAGGATTTTCTAGGCTTTGTGGTCCATAAAAAGGGGATCGAGATCAACCAGAATAAGACCAAGGCCATCATGGAAGCGAAAGCACCATCGACGAAAAAGGAACTGCAGTCACTGTTGGGCAAGATCAACTTCTTGAGGAGATTCATATCGAACCTAAGCGAAAAAACACAGGCCTTTTCACCATTGCTTCGATTCAATAAAGATGGATTCGAATGGGGGAAGGAGCAGCAGGCGGCCTTCGACAAGATCAAGGAATACCTGAGTCATCCCCCAATTCTTTCCCCACTTTGTAGGGATAAGGGTATGAGATTATACATAACTGCATCAGACAAAACCATAGGGTGCATGTTGGCTCAAGAAGATGAGGATGGTGTCGAAAGAGCCATTTACTACCTCAGTAGAGTTTTGAAGGATGCGAAAACTAGGTATAGCGTGATAGAAAAATTATGCCTATGCTTGTATTTCTCTTGTACAAAATTGAAGCAATATATAAAGCCAGATGATGTTTATGTTTTGTCTCATTTTGATGTTATTAAGCATATGTTGTCAAAACCTATCTTGCATAGTCGAATCGGTAAATGGGCACTAGCATTAACTGAGTACTCTTTAACGTATAAGCCTCTGAAGGCGGTTAAGGGACAAGTGGTAGCAGACTTTATAGTCGACCAATCCATAAGCGAAAGCATGTTGAATTATATCGAACTGGAACCTTGGAAGTTATACTTCGACGGCTCCAGCCACAAAGATGGCACAGGTGTCAGTGTGCTGATTATTTCTCCGAATAAAATTCCAACAAAATTCAAGTACAGAGTTGAAGGATTTTGTTCCAACAACGAGGCTGAGTATGAAGCCTTAATAGCTGGACTTAAAATTTTGTTAGAATTGGGGGCAACTCGAGTCGAAATAATGGGAGACTCAGAGTTGGTCGTAAAGCAAATTACAAAGGAGTACAAATGTGTTAAGGAGAATCTTATCATGTACTTCGTAGTGGCCAACAAGCTATTGAAGAGATTCGAAGTAGTGAGCATTCGACACATACCTCGACTAGAGAATCAAGTGGCAAATGACTTGGCTCAGGTTGCTTCCGGGTATAAGGTTTCGAAGGAAAATTTACAAGAGGCAATAGAAGCTAGGGGTAAAGTGGTATCTGTTGGATTATGCCCATCAGACCTAGACGTGACAAAGCTTGGATATGCTGACGAAGAAAATTTTGAGATTTTCGCAATAGACAGCTTGACGGATAAAGACTGAAGGAAGCCTATAGTCGAGTATTTGAAAAACCCAACAGCATCCACAGAGCGAAAGGTTAGGTATCAAGCCTTAAGTTATGTCCTTCTAGGCAATGAATTGTTTAAGAAGACCCCTAAGGGGGTCTTACTTAAGTGTCTTAGCGAAACAGAAGCATATCTGGCCCTTTCTACTGTCCATAGTGGGGCATGCGGGGTGCATCAGGTAAGCCATAAGATGAAGTGGCTCTTGTTTCGACAGGGCATGTATTGGCCTACGATGCTAAAAGATTGCATTGAATTCACCAAGGGTTGCCAAGAATGTCAAGTTCACGCTGGCATACAGCATATCCCTGTAAGTGAGTTGCATTCCATAGTCAAGCCATGGCCTTTTAGAGGTTAGGCTTTGGATCTGATTGGAGAGATTCGACCGACATCCTCTAAGAATCAGAGATATATCTTGGTAGGGATCGACTACTTTACGAAGTGGATCGAGGCGGTACCTTTACCAAATGTGGTTCAAGAGGATGTGATCGAGTTTATTCAAAAATACATCATTTACAGGTTTGGAATCCCAGAAACAATCACAACAGATTAAGGATCAGTCTTTACTAGTCGAAAGATGCAGGAGTTTGCAAAAGAGATGGGTTTCAAACTCTTAACCTCTACACCTTATTATGCCCCGGCTAACGGTCAAGTCGAAGCAGCTAATAAAGTGGTGATTGGTCTGATCAAGAAACATGTGGGAAAGAGGCCTAGAAATTGGCATAGGACATTGGACCAAATCCTCTAGGCATGTCGAACCTCTCCCAAGGAAGCAACCAACACTACTCCTTTTCGATTGACTTTTGTTCACGATGCAGTGTTACCTATTAAGATATACCTCCAGTCGACTAGGATTCAGAGACAACATGAAATTCCTTCTGAGCTTTATTGGAATATGATGTTAGACGAACTGGTAGATTTGGACGAGGAAAAACTTAAAGCCTTAGAACTTTTAAAGAGACAAAAGAAAAGAGTGGAGAAGTCTTATAATAAAAAGGTTAGGATCAAGACCTTCTCACCTGGAGATATAGTTTGGAAGGTAATCCTGCCTATGGATCGAAAGGTTAGAGCCTTGGGCAAATGGTCCCCAAAATGGGAGGGCCCATTTCAAATTATGCAAGTATTTTCTAATGGAGCCTACGAAGTTGAAGAATTAAATAAGGATAAAAGAATCTTGAACGTAAATGGCAAGTATTTGAAAAAATATAAATCAGCACTTCAAGAAATTAAAATTGTTAAAGAGTAATTCGACATAACAAGGGCAAAGCCAATAATGGTATTTAGGAATGCCAAAATGGCTTAGTAGTCATTACATATAAAAGCCTCAAAGGGCCATGGAGCATCAAATTAAAAATTACAAAGAAAGTAACAAGCTAAAAGGGGAGATTCTCCTTCATCTTCAAGTACTTCGACTTCTGGAGAGCAAGACGCCTTTCACACAAGGCCTTGTCAGATTTTAAATGTGCAACTTCCGTCTCCAGTCGTTGAGCTTTCTCAGCAAAACTTATGGCACTTTCAAGCTCTTTCGACATGCCAGATTCATCGAAAGCAGATAATTCAGCGTTACGCTTTTTGGCCTTTGAGATCTTGGCTCGAAGTTTCTTGATTTTTCACTCCCAGGAAGCAATATTTTCTTCATTGGATGTGATTTCTTGCTTGTTTTTTTCTTTTGTTTCCTCCAACTCTGCTACTCGGTTCTCAGAATCAATGGCAGCAGTCCAAGCGGCAGCCTCACTTCCAGCTTTGGTGGAAATGGCTTTTTCGATTTGAGGCAGGCGTTTCAGGTCACCATGGACTTGATCAATTTTAGCACCAAGCTCTAAGATGACGTTGGCAGATTCTGGGGAAATGGCATGGATGTCAACTTGTTGGAGGAGATTTTTTAGAGAGATATGAGTGAAATCATCCATCTGCAAGAGTGTGAAAAGGTCACCCTTAAAGATCTCGTTTTTGATCTTCAGAAGGATATTGTCTTCAGGTTTGATCGAAGGCTGATCCCCAGAGGTAGTCGAAGCACTGGGAGTTTTGTTAGATGAGCTTCCTCGACGCCCAAGAAGGACCTTTATGTATTGTCGAGGATTGCTATCCTTCAATGCATCAAGCTCTTGTTCAGAAAGGCCTGCTCCATACGCAGTTGATGTGGCCTTGAATTCAGTAGCAGCAGTAGGTGTTGGGGTAACAATGGCTTCGACATGGGTTAGCTCGCTGATAGGTCCTTTGTCAGCTTTCTCCTCCTCACCTTTATTCTCCTCCTCTTCATCTTCGTCCACCTTGTCTTCGTCTTCATTGTCATCATCGTGGCCGTCAAGTTCAGATTGGTGCATGGTCTCATCTTCTTCCATGTCTTCCTCTCCTTTTGGGTTATCATTGGCAGCCCTAATGGGTTCGTCATTTGGGGATCCCTCTTCATCGACCAAGGTTGGGTCTCCATCCTTGGCAGCAGTTTTTGGATTCGCTATGTCAGGATCCCGCTGAACATCATCATCTGCCTCATGGTCGGAGCCGTCTGTTTGAGATTGCTGGGTAGAAGTCTTTGCTGGCGAAGGGGGAGCTGTTTCAAAACCAGGCTTGTTAATTTCACCTAGCGAACTCATTCTAGAGCCCAAGTCGGAAGTGGGATGATATGTGGGCTCACCTTGGCTATTTAAGAGAGTGACGGGAGAAGGAGGATGATCCACCGTTGGTTTCGAACCACTAGCATCAGCCTGAATCAAATCGAAGTAAGTCAGATCGAGGGAAACAAGGTAAATAAGTTTTTTTATTAAAGAAAAATATGACAAGTTACCTTGATTCCTTCAGCATCAGGGCTAGAGTTGTTGCTTTCAGCATGACCTGCAGATGGTTTAGAGGCAGTTCCAGAAGGGGCTTCTACGGCTTTACTTGGGGTAGTGGTCTTTTTGGGGACTTTATCCGTCAAAGGTTCAGATTGGTCACCAGCAGCACCAGTTTCTTGGTTTGGTTTCTTCCTCTTCTTGAGCTTCAAGTCTTCAGGAGGAGATTGGTCCTCATCCTCTGAATCGAAGATAATTTGGGCAGTGCCCCTTTTTGGCTTCCTTTGAGGCGTAGGAGGTGGTTTGCGAGAAGCCTGAAATTAAGAAGCATTAGGGGAAGAAGGAATAATCAACGAAAGGAAAAGGTGTGTGATGTACCTTGCTGCCTTCGCCTTTGGCTTCGACTAGGCGCTGACGGGTGTTCTTTTTGGGAATAGCTGCGAAATAAGCCAAGTAACCACATATCAGTAATGATAAAGTTCAAGTGAAAGAGCATAAAATTGAAGAATCCAAACCTTCATGTATTTCGGATTCGATGCGAACATCTTTGATACCGACTTGAAGGTGTCCTTTGAAACTGTCTAGCATATGCTTTGTCGGAACCACCTGTGAGCCTTGGGTTTCGACTGCTGGCGAAGAATCTTTATAGAATCCCCACAGATGAACCAATCTGGAAATAGAGGGGCAAGAGCCACTCCAAAATTAGCAGATGGCAGTCGAGGAGTCTTGGGAGGATGTAGTGAAAAATATACCTCATAGTGTTTCTCAGGAGGAACGTATGAAGGGAGTTTCAGACTCTCCATTTTCTTTAAAAATTTCTCCTTCAGCATAACTGCAGCTTCGCAGACGGTTTGACTAATATCATATGGTCGATAAACAGTTTCAAAGAACTTATGGAAGGCGTGAATCTCCTTAACATGAATGGATGTACCTTTCTTGATCTTCTCCTGCACATGAACAAAAGCTTGGTCAATCAACTGAGCAAAGCTAGAGACATCAAAGAACTCCGCAGCGTAATGTGTCGACCACCAGTCGTGGAATTCTTGGGTACAGAGATGAGAAGGTTCAAAGTAGACTGGAGTCAGGAGTGATCGATGAGCATGTCGAGCAAGGTGTGTTGAACTCTCTATGGCATTGTAGATGGTGTTGGGAAGAATAACGTGGGCCTTCTTCTCATACAAGCACTTGGGTAGAGTCTGGACCAAACCAAATTGTCTAGAGACAAGATTTGGTTGATAGGCTATTAGAGAGGTTTGGCCCTTTAGCAGGTTGAGTCGATGAACGATAAGTCGAGGGATCAGGAATGCCTCCCAGACACGCTGCAATTCTTCTTCATGTTTCTTGAACGAGGGAGGAAAGGGCCTGGTAAACCATTCAGGGCCATATTTTCGTTTAGCAAAGGGCATCATCCTTGGGGTGAACTCATAACACTTGGCAAACATTTTGACGAAGCCAGAGAAGGACGCCCTAAGCGACTGTCCTTCTTCGTTTGAGGTTAGTTGCACCAGTCGAACCCATTCTACTCGTCTCTCTTTCATTTCAGCAGCATCTTCGTCCACAGATCCTTTGTTGGGGAGGCTGGCTTCAAAAGTGGGATTAAGCCAAAGTTGAAGTAGCCAAAATGGTCCGGATAGCAGTAGGTTCCTGTTACTCTCTTGGTCTTTCAGACGACCAGCACCTTCGCTCAAAGACTCGTACAGACTGGCCAATATCATTTTGCTTAGGCAGATGCCTCGATTGAGGTGTAGTTGATTGGCTAAAGTCAAATATTTTCTTGCCACCTGCAAGGATTTGGTACAGAATACGCAGCGAGAAAACCACATAGCCAAGAATGCTATGTGTTCTTCGTCTTCGACTGTTTCAGTTTGCCTATTGTGGTAATGATTCATGAAATGAGTATAAGTGTGTTTGGTGGTGGCAAACCCTATAGTATCTAGAGCATCTATTTCAGGGTTGTAAACCAAACCATGAGGCTTTAGCCTTGTGATAGCGGCTATGTCGAACAGAGTGGGTGTCATCATCCCACAAGGGAGATGGAAGGTATAGTGGGTAATATCCCAGAAATACAAAGATGATGCCAGTAAAGTTGGACAGTAGGCTGGACCAGTCTTCAACATCATGATCAGGTCATAGATTCCTGAGCTCTTCCAGGTTTCTGCTTTCACTTTCTCTAACTTGGTCAACCAGTTCAAATAGAGGTCAGGATCCTTAAAATACAGAGTTACCCTAAATAGCCTAGACCCGTCATTCATATACTTCAAATCCAAGTTCTTGAGGGCTACATTGTCATGAGGGTCAGAGGTTACCCTAGTTTTGTCTTTCTGCCCTAGAGGTTTGGTTTTACCATAGGATGGAAAGAAGTCACTAATGGCTTTATAATCGTTGTCTAAAGAAGATAAAGGACCAGATAAAGCTAACGGTTTCCCAGAAACGGTAATAGGGATCAGTACCTGGGTTTCGTAGATGTGTCTCTTCACCACCTTGGGTTCATTCAACGTAGCAAATGGAGGAAGTAATGATAGGCTCCTTTGTCCTTTGAGTTTCTGGTTCTTCTTTGGGTCTTGAGTGGTAGCGGTTGAAGAAGCCATTGGTGGGAAATTTTTTTTTTTTTTGAAGAAAATGGGTTTGTTGAAGATGAAGGGTTGAACGTTTTTGGGAGAGGTGCGTAGTGGAAACTTGGGAGTGGAAAAAATAAAAATAGTTTCGGAAGAAACTATTTATAAAGCACTTTGGCAACACTAAAGGGATCACTAATCATCATGAAGGAGCTAAGGCTAGTGGGACACGCGTCCTCCCAGGGGCCAAAGTAGGGGCGGTGAAAGTTACCACCTATATCCACGATCTCCTAGACTTTAGGAGAGGTTATGGTGATTTGCGGCTTGATGTGATTTATGAGGGGACGTTTCAATCATAATTATAATTAGCTGTGATGTCATAAATTTGATTGAAAAGAAACTAAATAGTTTATTGGAACATGGGTCAGTCAGTTTTGGTGAACACCTATGCATGGTCAAAAGATGGCGTCGAACGGGCACTATCATAAAATGCCATTTTCTTCAGTATTGTCGAAAAAGACATTTTTGGGGGGAAATTTGTTAGCTCGTAAATTCGACGCCCGTATGAAGTGGGAAGTATTGAGGAGAACGTTAAGCTCTTGAAGAGGGTTAGGAAAGCTTTCGACAGGATTTGTGAGTTAGGTGTGAGTCGAAGGTTCCCATAAGAGGAAAGGAGATCTTTTTGGGACTTAGAAAAAATTTCTAAAAGTTGGAGGGGGAACCTTCGACCGAGAATGTCTGACGCTGGGAATTCAAATTCAAATAAAGGAGGGAGTAGTTACTTGGTTTCAGTCTTGAAGAAAGACAGGTGGCGTGTATCCAAGCAATGGAAGCATGCAATATGACACTTGTCATTTGTTGACTATTTCAGGCAGTTTAGAGCAGTTAGTTTTAGTATTATAAATAAGGGTCCTAGCAATAGGATTAGGGTGTGTTGTGTTCACTTTGTACAAGTAACTCTAAATTTACTCGAAAGTATCCGCGTGTTGAGAAAAAGAGTATTGTGAGAATGTACGTGATGTAAGCACCATTTATCCCTTTAACGCAATTTACTTTGATATTTACTTAAATTTTATCTTTTATTTGAAGCCATTTACGTTTCTGCACTTACTTTCGTTCTATGCCTTTGATCTTTATTGCACACGTTCGATCCTTCCTTTACATTTTCAGCCCTTTTTAACTTTACATTTCGAAGTGGTGTCTTGTACTATATTTTCAACAAACTTTCCTTTTTGAGTATTGTCGAAGTATTCATTGCTATAGAATTTAACTTAGATCAATGGTTAGCACATGTCCTAGGATCAATCTGATCGATCTTGTGAGTCACCAAAGTTAGATTTGGAAGATCAGCGGTTATTTACCAATTTTCACGGTAAACAATGGGCAGTTTGGCAAATCCCAAAATTAATGGGCTTAGAGGTTGAGTTGATGTTTGACCCATGAAGCAAAGTTGTAGAGGAATTCAAATGTGACAATTGGCTCAAAGTAGATTCCAAAAATGTTGAGAAATGGGAAAGTTATAGTGTTTGGACCAAGTTACATGCCATACTTGATGTTAGGCCAACCAAACATATGCCAACTTTAGATTTCTTGCATCCAAAGGCCCAATGATGAACACTTGAATACCATATGAAGGAAATTTGATTACCTCTTTGAATAATCTTGATAATTGCTTGATAATTAATAGAGATGGCATGGAAATAAACACATGAACCATGCTTGAATCCACTTTGAAATCAATGCATCAAACTTGAAATTCTCTTGATCAAATGATGTTGAATGAAGCTTAACATGAATGTGACCTAAGATTATAGGTCAAATGTTGAAGTGAAAGCTCTTGTGAACCACTTGTTGACCAAAACTTGAACGTTGGGGATCAAAACCTTAATTTGGAAACCAAACTTGATCCTTTGATTGCTAGTCCCTACCTTGTACAATAAGAAAAGAAAACAACAAATATTTTTTGTATTTTGAATAAAGTTAGTGATGTTAGAATGCAAACAAGCAAAAAGACGACAAGAAAACACAAAGGGTGCTTGGTGATCTCCCACAAAGTCAAGCCCAAAGAGGTGAGGGTTAGGAGGATTCCATGTTTTTTATCTTGGTGGAAATGCAAATAATATGATAGGGGGAATCTGAGGGATAAAAATTAGGGTTTGACACATATACACCTCAGCATAATGATATAGCTGTGAGGAGAAACAGAAGTATACTGAACATGACTATGAGCATGTTGAAGGTTAAAGATATGCCAAAGATATTTTGGGGTGAAGTGGTTTCGAAAGCAGTATACATTCTAAACAGATGTCCAACGAAGAAGATAGTCAAGAATACACCTTATGAGGCTTGGACATGACATAAGCCACATGTTAGCCGTCTTAGAGTCTTTGTATCAATGTGTTTTAAGCATGTACCTAAACAACTGAGGAAGAAACTAGATGATCGAAGTCAGGCTATGATGCTCATAGGTTATCATTCGACTGGTGCATACAAGTTGTATTCACCAAAATGATGAAAACTTGTTATTATTCGAGATGTTCCAGTAAATGAAAACAAAGAGTGGGATTGAAGTTAAGAATCAGTTCGAAAGGAGTAAGAAACTGTCACAAATATGCTTGATGAATACCAACAGACTAAAGTCACAATCAATCAAAATGAAGAACCACCTAAGCAAGATGTTAAGAGATCGACTATAGCAAGAACTGAGGCGACAAGGCTTGTTGGATATGGGAGTTATCCATATTAAGAAGTTGACACAGATGGTGACTTAATAAAGGAAGTGATGATGATGGATAAATCAGAATCAGTCGATTTAGATCAAGCCATGAATGATTAGAATTGGTTAGCAGCCATGCAAGAAGAACTAAAGGAAATCGAGAAGAATAAGACATGGGAGCTTGTCTTAAATTATAGCAAGAAGCCAATTGATGTGATGTGGGTCTACAAGTTGAAGCTAAGGTCAAATTGTGAGATTGCTAAGAACAAAGTAAGGCTGGTGGCAAGAGGTGTTCTACAAAAACCTGGTATTAAAATTGATTAAGTGTATGCATCTGTGGCAAGACTGGAAACCCACTGAATTGGTGTGTCGACTGCAACATACAAAGGATAGAAAAAACATCAACTAGATGTAAATTTAGCATTTCTGAATGGACCTTTGAAAGAAGTGTAGAGTGTGGATATGAAAGTAGAAAACAGTCTAGAGAGGGGTGAATAGACCCAAATTAAAAAATTCAACCACCGTTTTCGAAAATCATATTTTTATTCCAAAAATGAGTTGCGAGTGGAATGTTTGATGCAAAAATGAAGATTATAAAGATGACACTCTTGGTATGAATTAATTCAATTTGTGTAGTCACAAGGAGTGTACACAATTATTCAATTTGTGGAGTTATAAATTCAAACAGTTTTAGATTTATGAATCATCAATTTTTCTTAACAAGTTATTCAATTCCAACAAAAAATAATGCTTACATAATAAATCGCTATCAAGAAGAAAATGATATAATACGACGAAATTGAAAAACCTAAGCATGCAATGACTACGAAATTAAAATGAAAGAGAGAAAGAGGGGGAGATATATATATATATATATATATATATATATATATATATATATATATATATATATATAGAGAGAGAGAGAGAGAGAGAGAGAGAGAGAGAGAGAGAGAGTGTGTGTGAGAGGAGAGAGAGAGAGAGATAACACAGAGATTTATAGTGCTTCGGCGTTACTCCTCGCTTTGCCTACATACACTCTTCAACGGTTTCCCATTCGAACCTGCATAGTTCCTTGTTATTTGACAAATATTTCCAAGAGTTCATACAATCATCAATCCACAATACAGCTGAGAAAATAAATCTCCTAATTTAGATCTTGACTTGTACACAACAAACTTGCCAAACTCTTTTACGTAATCACACTGAAAAATATATTCAAAATGATTGAGTTTTTTTTTTTTAGAGATGACAAAAAGGTTTTATATGTGTTTGAGTTGAAGCACACAAAATGGTTGAAATTTTTTTATCAATTTTGAATCAAGAGAAACATATGATTTGAATCGAATGAGTAAATGAAGTGTAATGAAAGTATCTTTGATGAATGAAATATGTTGCATTATTTTTTATGATAAAGCTATGCTTCAGATGCTGCCAAGCTGCAAAACCTTCTTTCTGTACACTGCTCAAGAGTGGTTAACATATCCCATATGAAGCAAACTATTACCAAAGCTTGACCAAGTTATGCTTTTGATGCTACCATATATAGAGAGAGAGATATGGAGTAGTGCAAAGATATTTCACTAAGAATCAGCGCCATCACGTTAATGAATATCACTCTGAATCACCGCCTTCATGCATTAGGGTGCGGAAGAGTGTCTACTTTACATTACACATTGAGACACATTGCTTATTGCATGGCTTTCTATGTTTGGTTGGTGACTCACATATTCAAAAATGGATACAATAGGAGTTGTCATCATTGCTTAATATAAAGAAAAAACATTTCCACATCACCCTTTTTTACAACTTCAAAAACTCTACAATTCAAATTTATTGTACGGTTAAATAAAATGAAATATTTTCCTTAAAATATTGAAAAAATAAGAATGATAAATTTCTTTTCATATTGTAAAAATCATTAATGAAAATAAACTCCATTAAAAATAATTTGTTATTAGAGCTGGTCTGCTATTGATTAAAATAAATAAATTTTATTTTAAGTCGTATAAATTATTATTTTTTTAAAAAATTTACTCGATAATAGTAAAATTCATTTGAATTAAGTTGATACAAAATTAAAAGAATAATTTTGATATTGCTAAAATTTTTAAAATTATAAAAACCACATACATTTTTAAAAATAGTTTTTATTTTTCAATTGGACTAGTGACATACATATACTTTAAAAAATATAGAAATATTTTACATAAAATTTATCTACAATCAAATAAAAAATAGTAACAATATAAATTTAGTCAAATTAACTTTTCATTTTGAAATGTTCTTTAAAAAATTATCTTAAATGCACTTTTCTTCTCCCGATCCACCTATTTAGATGTTATTAAATTTTTAGTCCATCTATTTTAAAACTCAACTTTTTAATTCTAAATTTTACTTCACTTGCGATTTTGTTGGTCCCCTCCAATCAAACTATGTAAGATATATAAACACTGAACTTTCTTGTAATGAAAACAATGTGGGACTTCAACTCTCAAAACACATAAAATACCATCTATCTTCAAGTTACTTCCAACATTTACTAATATCATAATTCTCACCATATCCAGCTTATGGGTTGGAGAGGAATATTATCATTAGCTTGGCGCATCATTTCCTTTGTTATGATGGATACTTCAGCTTCCACACCTTGTTGTTTTTCTTTTATGAAATAAAGAAACCATCTTTTTCAGAGATAACATCCACTCTGTGCCATAAGTCACTTCCTACTTCCATAGCCTTACCTCGATTCCGCCTTCTCTTCAGTCTCTTGGCTTTTAGAATGGATCTAAGATTATTTTCACTTGATATCAATTGAGATGTCCTTCTTGAGACTTTTTCTGGAAGTGGTCTGTGACTAGGGTTTTCCCTCCGTATTTTGATAATGCCTACTTGATAGTGATTTTCTTTTTCTTCCTCTTGCTTTCTGTTTTCAAGCACATTCAAGGTTGTTTCGTCATCATAAACTTTTAAATTCAGTGTATTGATGACTTCTCGGCAAATGTACCGATAATGTCCCAGAAATAAAAAGATCGAATCCACATGGACTACTATTTAACAATACAAAATTGTGCAATGCGTAGAAAATACTAAGGGGGTGGGGGGGGGGGGGGGGCGAGTTTAAATGTAAAAAGTAAATAAAGTTGTTCTAACAAGAAGATGAAAGCGGTCAAGTTGTGTATAGAATCCCCTATTTCTCTATTGTTGATGTTTGATGCATTATATGAATGATATCGTCACCATAATCCACGACGAATTAACAAAACCGTTATACCAAATCCCTTGTGGTATATCTCACAAATCAATACTCAGAGTTTTCTATCCCTAGTTCACTAGCGTAAGCAAGATTAGGCAATGAAATATAGCGCTAAATTCTAAGCCATTACTCGGAGTTTCCTATCCCTAGTCCAACAACGTAAGGACAACAATTTCCCTAGGTCTAACACATAGACTAATGGTCGATATTCCCTATGTGCCCAAAATCAAATTAAAAGAGTATATCACATAAAAAGCATAAAGAAGAAGGTGCAATTGAATAGAGTTGTAGATTAAATTATTCATGCAATATCAAATCAAACATATGTCTCAACAACATCCAAATATGTTCATCAAACACAACCTAACCTAAAGAGAATTAGCTACTTGTAACACCCAAAAATTTGCCCTCTATTTTTCTAACTCTAACTAGCTTGTGTTTCTTTTTCATTTTCATCATCATTAGGTCATAACTCATAATCATACATCTCATTGGTCTTCTAAGACATTGGATCAGGAGTTTCTCTGAGTCAGGGCTTCCTATTTGCCTTGAGATTCTTTCATTCAAGTATGAAAGAAGTTTGAATTCTTATTGTTTTAATCTCTCAGCAAGTATCAAGGCCATTTGTATCAAGAGTTCTTAAGAGGCATCAAGAGCCTAGGGTTTCATCATTTCTTTGGTTCAAGTTTGTTGGGAAGCTCATATTCAACGGGGATTATAGGGGATGATGGCATAATTTCAAGCCAGGAATGGTTATTCAGCGATAATCAGGATCAGATGGATGTTTGACTTAATCTTGGTCAAACTATCAAGAGATTGTTTCAAATTCAAATTATTTGTGCCAGTGATTGTTTTTCAGACAACGTGCGTTCAGGAGGTCAATTCAGACAGATTCAAAGTCATTTAGGATTTATTTAGTCTGAAGTCCAGAAGATGATTAATTCAGATGGTTGTTGCTTCAATTGCAATTTGTTCAGTGATTTAAAAGTGGATTCATTCATTTTAGTCAGAAATTGTCGGAAAAGGTTCAAGTTTGGTTTTTTGGATTAAATTTAGTCAAGGTGTTCATCAGTGGAAATATCAGTGGAGGGTTTATACAAGTCATTTTTCACATCCATTTCATTTCAAATTTATAATCCACATTTCTATCCATTTTTATTAATTTCCATAATATCCATCTACCAATATCCATATCTAATTTCATTACCCATTTTTCCAACCATTTACCATAAAATTCCAATCCAATACAAAAATAATTGTTAAGCCCACATCATTTTTTCTCTAATGTCCATGTTGCACAAAAAATGAGAAAGGTTGACCTAACTATAAAAGAGGAAGGCGCGGATTCTTAGAAAGGGGGAGAGAAAATGCTTTGATTCATAAAGGGACGAATAGGTCTGTAGTAGAGAAAAACGGCGCGGGTTCTTGAAACAAGAGAGAGAGAAGGCGTTGATTCTGAGGAAAAGAAAAAGAGAGAAAACAAAATCTGAGAAAAAGAAGAAAACGCCGCCGCTCACAACAATCCCTCCTCCGTGGTTTCCATTTTCATCACTTTCGGCGTTGCGAATTCATCGCAGTTTTCGCCGTCATCACTTCGTGAATCTCCGTCCATTCTCAGCTTCGTCAACATCATGATTTCCGGCACTCAATCTAACATTCAATTCCACAAGCTTCTCCTCTACAACCTCCGTCTTCATCGTAACGCCTCACAAGAAAGACAAATAATAACAACCAGCAGCAGTAGAGTTTCGACAATTCGGTAGTGATTTTGAGTTTTCGTGCATATCTGTCATAAGTTGATTGAATGTAGGAAATGATGCTGATGTATACATTGTTGTTCTGTACATACATGCTGTTAAATGCTGCTATTCTGTTCTGCTGGATTTTACACCTGTTCTATTCAGAAGATAGAAGATGTTAAATGCTGTTCTTGCTTGCTTGCTGGAATTTACTGTTGTGTTGTGCTGAAGCGCTATTGTTGCTGCTCTTTTTGGTTTGGTTTATACTTGCTTTGCTTTAACATCTTTCTCATCTTCATCTTCTTTCTTCTCCTTTGGATCTTAAGACTTGTTTAAGTCTTGGATTTTGCCTTTGCATGTTCCCTTAGGACTCCCTAGTCCAACTTAATCTTTGATTGAGCTTGGATTAGGATAGACATTAGGTTTCAATCCATGCATGCTAACATTAGGATAGAATTCCCTTGGTGTTTTCTTTTTCAACTTTGAGTCTTCTCCTCTCATCTCAATAACAAGTCTAAAACACTTAATAAATGCAACAAGCATTGTGCGCCATGAGCCTTAAGTACATGGGAAATATGGAATGGGGGGTTTCCCTTCATTTTTCTAGAGTGTTTAACGGGCGTCCCGTCTTGGGGCGATTCGCGATGCATTCGCTCCTATGTCATAGACTTTAGTGCAATGTGAGTTTCAAACTAACTTCAATTCACTTTTGTCTAAAAAACACAAAAACAAATTCAAATCTTTTTTATCCTTCGGGATTGTTAGGTTTCAAATCATTTTCAGAAAAGAGCTCGTCGCTCACATAAAAAACACTCATCGACCCGTACGTCGAACTAAGAATTCTCTGATTCCTCTCTCCCTTCCGATTGAGGATACGTAGGCAGAAGACGTCGATGTCTTGGTGAACAACCTCCCCCATTAGTGCGTAGTCCATCGAACTACGTCGACTCTGATTCTTCGTTCATCCACGAAGATACGTAGGCATAGGATTGCAATAATCCTATCGAGTCTCCGTTTTTGTTCCTTTCCGTCTCCGGTTAGCAGTAGGATTTAGATAACTCACCCTTTGATTAGACAATAAGTGTGGATCCCATCGAGTACGATGGACGTGTGAGGGTGCTAATACCTTCCCCTCGTGTAACCGACTCCCGAGCCCAGACTATGGTTGTGATGACCATGTCTTCTCCCTTTTGAGGTTTCTTCGATCGTTTCCTTTCCCTGCATCGGGATAAATAACGTTCGGTGGCAACTCTTCTGTTCCTGTTTCTCGCCGGTTGTTTTTTCGCAGTTGCGAAACTACTCATAGTGCATATTACAATACAAAAATCAAATAAGAAGGTTGTATAAGAAATCCCTTGAAGAATTGGCCTCCCATTGTTCTCTTTTTAGAGATTATCTCCTTCATGAATTTTCAGTAGATGGTCATTTTCTCTAGTGCTTCAAAGAAATGAATATTGATCTCCAACTTTTTGAAAATTTTAAAAAATTTCTCAAAAATTTTCTCATTTAGATCCTTCTTTTTCATCCTTTGAGGATAAGGTAGCCAGGTCTCCGATTTGACCACCTTTTTATTTTTCTCTTAAGTTGGCTTTTTGGGGATCATAACTTCTTCTGGTTCTTTCTTGTTCTCCCTCACTTCTAGATCTACTTCTATAAAGTGATCATCAATTGTCACCTTCTTTTCTTCCTTTTTAGAAACCTTCTTACTTCATGTTATGACATCATTAACATTGGTATAATCTCTATAAGTGTTGGTCGAAGTACCCCCCATGTATCTGATGTGAAACCTTTAGCTCTTTTTCATTCTTCTCCCTTTTCAATCTTTGCGGATAAGGCAATCTGATATCTGGCTTTGGAAATTCTTATTTTTTTAACTCTTCTAGTAACAACATTGACTTTCTTATGATTTTTAGGATTTGGTATTGTTGCACTTGGAAGTGCTTGTTGAGTGTTACTTGAGAGTTGTTGGGCTATCTGACCTACTTTAACTTGAAAATTCTTTATAGATGTTGTGGTTTTTATGTCATCGTTCTTTGTCTCTTTCTTAAATTGTACGTTCTGAGCAACCATCTTTTCAATAGCTATCTCTTAATATGCTTTCTAAGGGACTTGGTGTTGTTGAAACTACTATTGAAATTGCTGATTAGGCTGATACTCCTGGTGGTTCTGGTATTGCATAGGACCATGCTTCGAAACATTCGCTTGCCGATCTTTCTAGCAAAAGTTTGTATGATTTTTCCATCCTAAATTGTAGGTGTTAGAATAAGGGTTATTCTGATGAAAATAATTAACTTCTTCTACATGTTAAAGGTGTGGAACACAATACATGGCAAAATGAGGTGCTCCATAAAATTCACAGCTAATTGGTGGAGCTTGTTGGACTTGAACTACCTGTTGAGTACCTACATTTAATGCCTTGAGTCCTTTTTCAACTTCAGCAACCTGATCTTATAACCTAACAGTCTGTGTAACCAGTTTCAAATCAACCACCCTTTCTGGTTTTCTTGTGCATCTATTATATAATTCAAGATGTTCATTTGCAGTCATGGCTTCAATGATCTTATTTATACTGGTGGCTGTTGTAAAATTTGATGAGCCTCCGACAGCTGCCTCAATCAACTACTTCGTTTTCAACCGAAGCCCATTTACAAATATTTGCATTTGTTCAGTTTTATCTAGATTGTGTGTAGGACCTAGGAGTCTCTTGAATCTTTAATATGCATCACCTAATGATTCACCTTTCCTCTATTTGAAGTTTAGAATTTCATATCTTTTTGTGAGACAAACTGAAGTAGGAAAATTATCATTCAGAAAAGGTCATTTCCAATTAGTGATGCTCTCAGCAGGAAGTGAATAAAACCATTATTTTGCATCCTTTGCTAGAGTAAAAGGAAACATTCTCCTTTTCTTACTTTTTTCAGTATGCCCTTCTATCTTCAAAGTAGTACTCATTCTCAGAAACCTTTGCAGATGTTTATTGGCATCTTCATTGATTTTTTTCTATGAAAGGTATCTTTTCATGTTGATAGGTGGTAGTAGGATGCAACTAAAAATTGACAACATTCACCGGTTGGTTTACTATTGTCAATCGACCCCCCGATGCATATGTTGTTCCATAATCATCCAATAATCTTTCAGGTTATGGATCGACCATTTTTAGCTCTTCTTCTTTTTTTGGCTTAATATCTGAATGGTTAGAGTTATTTACCTCGTGTTCTACCAGTTTTTGCAACTGAGCTTTCTTGAGCTGAGCGCATAAAGTTCTCTTGATTTTTGCGTCAAAAGGAAAATAAGTTTATGGTTCTCCTCAGAAGCAGATTAGTAGTAACAAAATAATAACGAAAAATAAAATAAAAACTGAAATAAAAATTTTAGTTGCAGAGCAATAAAATTTTAACCAAAATAAAACTGTAAACTCTATATTTTTGGCAGTCCTCAACAACTGCAACAAAAACTTGATCGATAAATTATCAAGTGTACTAATCTATCAAAATAGTATTAATTAGAAATTCCAAAGTATCGATCTTCAAAACTTCCTGATGATAGTTAAAATAATAAATAATTGTAAGTTCTAGTTATTAGCTGAAATTTTGTTAAAACAATGTTGATGTCATGATTGATGTTGCAACATGAGCTTCTAACAGTATAGCTAACATTCTGGTTTATTGTTGAAGAATTAAAGTACTGAAGAGTGATGTCACATGCGATGTCTTAACATCACTATACCAGAACATTAAAACATCAGACAGTTATGTGATTAGGGCTGCACGTGTTTCTGATGTGAATGAGAAATTCTACTAAAGAGAATCAGAGAATATAAGCGAAGATCAAGGGAGAGATATATTCTGTTACAATCAGTTATGAAGATCAGTTTGTTGCGCATTTAAAGCATAAAGATATGGAGAATATTCAGAGTTAATAATTGAAGATTTAATTGAAGATATGATCTGTTCAGAAGCAGATTTGTTACAGAAGATATGATATGATTTGAAGGCCCAAATCCAGTTGGATTACATTATAAATAGAATGCTTGTAACCTAGAATAGGTACGGGTCCAAGATGTAGATCTTTAGGGCTTTGTCAAAGTGAACCACTCGGGTTGTGAGATGGTCACTGGGTGTAACTCAGAAACCTGTAGGTAATGAGTTTGAGTTTGGTATTGTTCTTGGAGGAAGCTTTGAAGAAACTCCAAAGGGAGTCATGGAAGGGTGTCTTCTATGATTGTAAAGTTGTTGGTAATCAAGTTGTTGATGCAGTGACGGTGTAGTTGACTGCTAGACATCATAGTAATGATAGGAAGTGAGATGGAGTCTCTTACCTAGGGAGGACTTAGGTAGAAGGGTCATTGGGTAGTGATTAAATTAGGTAGATTGTCAACTGGTCTGTTGAGTCTGTAATTTGATACTACTAATAGTGGACTTCCTTCCTGGCTTGGTATGCCCCCAGATGTAGGTTGTTGAACCGAATTGGGTGAACAATTCAGTGTGTTATTTATTGTTTCTGTTATTGCCTTGTTCAGCAGATTGCGATGTTGTGACATTGCACTATGACATCACACATTTGTACCAGAATTTCAATTGGTATCAGAGCAGGCATCCTGTCTGTTTCTGGATGAGATCTAGGGAAGGTACTTTCTGGTTCATGAGCAAGGAAGATAGGTTTGTTGAGTTGTGGACTTGGTCAGCTCATATAGTTGTTTCCCTTTAAGTGAAGGATGGACCAATCATGATTGAGTATTGTTGGCACGTGGTGTGCAAAGATTTTTTGATAGGACCTGAAGGTTGTTGAGGAGTAGTTCCGCTGCAAGTAACCCTGGTTGATTTTTGTAGAGAGATTCCAGGAATGATTCTATTGGAAAGACTTTAGGGTTTGGTCTCCTCAGCAGGATATTCTCTGCAAGACAGCTTCAAAGATACTTGAGGAGTGAGTGGATCTTGTGACATGGATGTTCCAGCTCAAATCCAACAGTGAAGATCAACCTGTCCGGAACAGTGATTCCTTATGGTGAAAGAAGAGGGTAGAGCCAAAGCAATAGAGTATCACTGTCAAATCTTTCATGCGGGAGTGAAGATCTTGATCAGTCATCTCTTGAGCTTATTTGTGGAAGCTGAGCTTAATATGACAATTCTAATGTCTCGACATCGTGCTTCACATTAGCAATTTATGGTAAATGCTAAGTCATAGTCATATTAGATTGTAGCTGTTTTGATGGATCACTGAAGTTATGAAGTTGAACAACTTTTGAGATGCTTCCAAGAAGTTGTGTGCAGTAGCAGGGTAATTCATCCGATGGTCATTTGGTGTCTTGTGCCTTGAAGGATTCTATAGTATGTTTCTGCAGAAGGAAGTGCTGAATTCAACAGTTGGATGTCATAATGTTCTGACATCTAGCTTAACATCAGAAGTCTCAGCTGGTGGTGTGGCACATCAGCTTTTGATAGGATGATCTACAAGGATGAATAATAGGATGCTTCAAAAAGATCGTTCTCATGGCAGTTTGCGGGAGCTGCAGGAAGGAGAAGATGTTGCTTGACCATGGCTTAGGGAGTCTAAGTGGAACATGTGACTTGAAGACAAAGGATCAAGATATCTTTGTGAGAGTTCTGTCAAACATGAATGAGGTGATCAAACTGTGGCAGCTGGTTGATCTCAGAAGTGGATCAAGATAATCAGAGTTTAACAGCTGGTTAGTTTTGAGGATTGTCATGAAATCATGGTGGAGCATATCAAGAATCATGGTGTTGATGATGTTCTAACTTGTTTTGGGACTTTAACTGGATAGATATCCTTGGTGAAGGATGATTATGTTGTGGTTTCAGAAGCTTGGTGCTTACATTTTGCCTAAGGAGCGTCTACATAGTCATGCGGGAGAATGATGAAGTAGAAGGTTTGCCTTGGATGGAGAATGTAGAGAAGACTGAAGTAGATCAGGTATTCTGAAGATGAAGAGTATGTCAGAGAATGACTGCATTTGGAGAAAGGGCATAGTACCAAAATGCAGGTGCTCAGCAAGTGTGCTCAAATGTTCATCTTCATCTTGAGCACTAGTTATCCATAACAGGGGGTATATTTGAGTATGGATTGTGAAGTTTGGAGTGAGCTCTTAAAGCTCTGGCTACCCTTGTGAAGCTAATGAGGAGCAGTCAGAAGGACAGCTTTGCTTGTGGAAAATTTGCGCTTCTATGCAAATTTTGGAAGAACTCAGTAGGGGTTTGTGTTGATGGAAGGTGTTCGTTTTAGGGGGAGATTGATATTATTGAAGCGTTTGGTGTTGGGACTTAGTTTGAAGCAAATTAGAAAGTTGTTTACATAAGGATTTAGTGTCTTGTACAGCTGTGTAAATGGAACAGAAGTAAACCAGAATTTTATTGCATTGATGAAAGCTTACAAGATTAATAGAAACATCAAACTAAGTGTCTAAAGATTATCCCAACCCCCCGAATCAAGAAAAGTCTTCCAATCTTCATCCCATTCATCATCAGATGCTTGAAGCTGCACTTGTTTTTTCTTGATAGTCTTCATCCTGGTTTCTGATGTCTTGCGTGTTCTTGTTGCTCCAGAAGATGCTCCAGCTTTGGACAGTGTTGTGTCCTTCATCCCCTGAGGATCTGGCTTCTTGTCCTTGTGCATGTGCCTCTTTGATGCATTCTTGTTAGACTGACTCATGCTTCCGTCCCTGGTGTGCTGATAGGAGCAAGGAGGTTTGGTATTTATAGTGGATAATATGGCATTGGTTGTATCGCCTGACCAGTCAGAGTAGTCTTGGGTGTGGGAATCTGTATTTCTTGGGAAACTGTTTTTCTTGGCACATTGGTTACCAGAGTTTCGTGTTTGATGCCTGGGTAGAAGTGGTCCTAGTATAATGAGGTTAGGTCTTATCTAGTTGTCTGATGTTATAACTGCTGGGCTGGTTAAGTGGGATGGTCTTTTGTCTCGTGCTGATGTCCTACATGTTGTTACAACATTATGGTTGGGTATGTACCATACTTATGGAGTTTGAAGAAGCAACATTATAGTCTGAAGTGGCAGTTCTGACATAGTGTGGATTAGAATGGGCAGATTCTAATCTTGATGGTAAGTAGTTCAGGAAATACATGGCTACTTTCATGTTGAAGACTTCATTAGGAGCTGGTGTATGAAAGGACAGAAAGGTGTTTATCTTGTGTGAAAAATTTCTAATCAAATGGGCTGTTGTCCTTTGGACTTGGCATATCTTGTACCTATAATCCCCATGAGGAATGTGGCATTATTGGTGGGATATCATGAAGGGCGTTGAGTGTAAAACTGATTACTATAGCCTATTGCAGCATGTGTACTAATCAAACTTGTGCAGTGTGATGATGAGACCTGTCATAGCTGTGTAAAGATAGTGTCGATACAGGAGAGGTCTGAAAAGCAAAAGTAGTGTACTTGGCTGATGGTTGGAAGCAATCTAGAAGAAGTTGTGAGAAGTTGCATCTATTAAATAAGAAGATGTGGTTAATGAGCCAGCAGGCAATGTCTGAAGAGATGTCAGAACATGATATAAGACATGTTTTTGCTTGAGCCAAATAGGGTGGTATTTTGGATGGTGGTGTTAGGATAAAGTGAAACACGTGGCTTAGACTGTGCATGGAGCGTTATTGGCCTAATTTATGGTAAGATTCAGTTGTGAATTATTTAAGGTAGTCAAGGCAGTTTTTGGAAGGTAGGCATTGAATTTGAATGCAGTTTTTGATACCTAAAATAGAATTTGTTTAACCAAGAACATTGACATATTCAAGGCTCGTTAATTTCTAAGTTACTGGTCAGCTATTTATAGGGGTTAGTTTGTTCTCCTTCAGTCAGTGAGTGTTTGTATCTCATAAGTCTTATTGCTTTTATTCGTGTTTGGGTAAGCACTTCTTGGGTCTGGTTTTGTGAGGGTTTCCTTTGCCAATTTGTGTCTAAAAAGGGGGAGAAAGGAGAGAGATGGTCTATATGGGTTGCGCAGTGGTTATGCTTGGAACCTACAATTCCTAATGCAGCAGAAGAGGATGGTACATCCTTGAGTTGATGTTGAGTTTTTGTGACTTGTGTCCTGAGTTATGAACACAGTTGTGACCTGTGTTCTGAGTTACCTGGGCTGGCAGAATGACACTTCTCAACGTGTCATGTTATGCCACAGATTGACCAGGGGGTCTGATCAAAGAAGGTGTACAGAATTCTCTCATGCCACCATTGGTCTTTGGTGAACAGACACACACTTCTTTTATGGGGGAGTCTTCCACAATGATTCCAGGTCTGAGTTGAAAGGAAAAAGAAATGTGCTACATCAAGGGGGAGTGTCTAAAATCTTCTTCCTCATGTACACCAGATCTCTGTAATCTGAGTGCACAACTTCGGGACTTTCTACTTCTTCCTCCTGATGTGCTGCCTGAAGTGATTGTGGTGGGTTGTGCTGCCAAAAGAAGGTGTCAGACATGATGTCTTAACATCATTCAACTATTCCCTAGAAGATGTTCTCCAGGATTGCTGCGCACAGTTGCTACTGATGGTTACTGATAGGTTCAGTGGTTACTGTTAACTACTGACAGTAGTATAGAGTTGTAATTACTGCGGTAATTTAAGTTGTAATGGTTATATAGTTGTTTTAGCCAAAATTAGCCAAAGGGGGAGATTGTAAGTTCTAGTTATTGGCTGAAATTTTGTTAAAACAATGTTGATGTCATTATTGATGTTGCAACATGAGCTTCTAACAGTATAGCTAACATTCTGGTTTATTGTTGAAGAATTAAAGTACTGAAGAGTGATGTCACATGCGATGTCTTAACATCACTATACCAGAACATTAAAACATCAGACAGTTATGTGATTAGGGCTGCACGTGTTTCTGATGTGAATGAGAAATTCTACTAAAGAGAATCAGAGAATATAAGCGAAGATCAAGGGAGAGATATATTCTGTTACAATCAGTTATGAAGATCAGTTTGTTGCGCATTTAAAGCATAAAGATATGGAGAATATTCAGAGTTAATAATTGAAAATTTAATTGAAGATATGATCTGTTCAGAAGCAGATTTGTTACAGAAGATATGATATGATTTGAAGGCCCAAATCCAGTTGGATTACATTATAAATAGAATGCTTGTAACCTAGAATAGGTATGGGTCCAAGATGTAGATCTTTAGGGCTTTGTCAAAGTGAACCACTCGGGTTGTGAGATGGTCACTGGGCGTAACTCAGAAACTTGTAGGTAATGAGTTTGAGTTTGGTATTGTTCTTGGAGGAAGCTTTGAAGCAACTCCAAAGGGAGTCATGGAAGGGTGTCTTCTATGATTGTAAAGTTGTTGGTAATCAAGTTGTTGATGCAGTGACGGTGTAGTTGACTGCTAGACATCATAGTAATGATAGGAAGTGAGATGGAGTCTCTTACCTAGGGAGGACTTAGGTAGAAGGGTCATTGGGTAGTGATTAAATTAGGTAGATTATCAACTGGTATGTTGAGTCTGTAATTTGATACTACTAATAGTGGACTTCCTTCCTGGCTTGGTATGCCCCCAGATGTAGGTTGTAAAACCGAACTGGGTGAACAATTCAGTGTGTTATTTATTGTTTCTGTTATTGCCTTGTTCAGCAGATTGCGATGTTGTGACATTGCACTATGACATCACACATCTGTACCAGAATTTCAATAATAACAGACAAAAATAAACAATTTCATACACATTTAAACTCATTTCATAATGAAAACATTTCAAAGTCACCCTTTTTTACAACTTTAAAAACTCTACAATTCCAATATATTGTACGATTAAATAAAATGAATATTTTCCTTTAAATAATGAAAATATAAGAATGATACATTTCTTTTGATGTTGTCAAATCCATGAATGAAAATTAACTCCATTAAAAACCATTTGTTATTAGAGCTAGTCTGCTATTAATTAAAAAAAGGTATATTTAATTTTACATTTAAAAAATTATAATTTTAAAGAAAAATTAATCAATAATAGTAAAATTCATTTGAAATAATTTGATACAAAATTAAAAGAATAGTTTTGATATTCATTCATTGTTAAAAAAATTTAAAATATAAATATCACATGCCTTTTCAAATATAGTTTTTATTTTTCTATTGGACTAGTGACATACATATACTTAAAAAAAAATATAAAGATTTACAAAAAATATCTCTACAGTCAAATAAAAAACAGTAACAATATAAATTTAGTCAAATTAACTTTTCATTTTGAAATATTTTTTTATAAAAACTTTATTATCCATAAAACATTGAAGTAAAATTGCTTAAAATGATTTTTCCATGAAAATCTATTTAAATTAAGTTGGTTTTTTTATTTCTCATCATTCCCATAATACTTACATTCTTTCTCTATTAATTCACACCAATAGTCTACGTTCTATTTTTTAACAGCAAAGTAGAAACTGTATATTATTATAAAAAGAATTAGAAATAAATGTTATAGAAAATACAAAAGGACTAGAGAGCACCAGAAGTACACAAGAGCAACAAATCTGATTAATGTACAAGTCAAAAAAGCTAATTGAAAAGAAAAACTACATAAAAAAGAAAACAAAACATAAGCGAACAAATCAAATAGTGCAATTTATCCTAAATTTTTTGATGCAACAAACTTTCGGAGAGAGCGAGCTTGAGAGAAGTAGACATAACCACCTCCACAAAATAAAAGGAGGACAGCTGGCTAATGAGCACATTGCTAAATTTCTAACTACTTGAGTGTGTCCCACTTCTAGCCAATTAGAAAAACGACAAAACTCGGAGCATAGACATGTAGCCACATCACTTTCAAACTAACAATCACAGAGCTCTAACCGTCATACTTTTTCAACAAAACTAATTTTGCAACGCATCTTTCAAGTAATCTAGACCACAGAATACCATATCGAGACCAAGTCTAAAGACACCTACTTCAATGACCTAGACATGAAACAACTCAACGCCCCTAAAATTTATTATGGAAGAGGCTCGGTTCGCCCTACACACTTAAAAAAGTGTATTGAATACTAGAAGAAACCTCACACAATGCAAAAAGATGATCAATCGACTCCATTTGCCTCACGCACACCCCACACCCCACATTACTATAAACATTTGCCACAAAAACACTACTGTAGTGAGGAAATTTTTGTGTGTAAACTATCGATTAACTTAACTCAAAAATGCAAGAGTCGCCACCAAATTTTTATTTTATCCAAAAAGGAAAGGAAAAAGAGCGAACAAAACCTAAACAAGTTATAAAACAAGAACAAACAGAGAATGGGTAAGGGGGTTGGTTACGTAAAGGAAATGTGTTAGCACCCAAAACGTCTATAGTACTCTATAGGAACCCTTTGAAATATATACGATTTTTGGTTTGAAAAGGTCTGTTTGAAAAGAGATTGGGGAGATGAGAAGAGACATATTTTTTAAGATTTTTGTGTTTGGAGAGACTTATTCTCTCATGCCTACGTACCCACAAAGTGCAATATAGGATCAAAACCCCGTAGTTCGTGGTTCAAATAACAAAAAATTATTGATTATGATTCATTTTATCTTGAAAAGAAAACTTGTCATTCTTAAGAAAGAATACTCAGCTAATTACACAATGGTATGTGAAAGAGGCATTTGCATCACATTAAGATGGAGGATTTGCTTGGATTAAAATCAACAAGACTAATCACTTCAATATCTAAGTGGAAAATGACCATACTCTACACAAAATACCATGGTTAGGAGTTTTACATCTCATCAAAGAAGATGACTCATGTCTAATCTTTTTGGAAAGTTTAAAAGAAAAAAATGAACAAAAGCACAAAAAAGTTTGAATGAGTTTTGAATTTTTTATGGCTTTTTGAAATGGTCAAATTATGATTAACATTGATTGACATTTATTAATGAAAAGAAAATTTGAAAATCACTTGACAAAAGTCTAGGTTTTTATTATGAAAGCGGTTTTAAGTTTGAAACAAGAAAGTTTTGAAAAAGGGAGAAGATATTGAAAATTAAAGAAGGGGTGGAGAAGAAGGGACTATCATATTGCATAAAGATAAAAGCTAAGGATAAGAAAGGTCTAACCACACAAGCAAGCTCCATAGCATAAGCATTCTTTCCTTTTGACTAGGCCTTGGTCAAAATAAGTCTTCAAAGGAGAACTTCAAGTACCCACAATCCAAGGTTTTTCATTACAAACTTCCAAGCATAGGTTAAGATCCTAATTATAAGTCCAAAAGTCCTATGTCCAAATGCAAAAGATAGTAACCATAGTCCAACATTATGAGAACAATTTTTTTAGGGGTTTAAGCCTTTATTAACGTTTTTGGTCCAAATGGACAAAAGAAAAAGAGCATAAACATAAACAAATGGTCCAAATGGACAAAAGAAAAAAATGGCGGAAACATAAATAAATAGAATGATATGATATGACAACATAAAGCAAAAAAAAATAAAGAGAGATAGGGAGCGAGAAGGACGAATAAACAAAATTAGTACAATAATATTGTTAGTGAGTTAGTGATTAGTTGTTAGAACAAATGATCAACGATGGTTAAATAATAAACTTAAGCCAAAGTTAATAAAGACTCATTAGAGGATTGATAAAATAAAAGCCTCCTGACAACAAGTCTCATAATTAATGGACCCAAGACAAATAATCAACCATACTTGGACTTTCGAACATAAGTTTGAGCCACGAATGATCATTTTTCGATACGGTACACATAAAGCGTTATGTTAAGCAATCGTAGCACAATCTATGAGGAAGATCATACTATGGGAGGCCGGTCAATAACAATGTTAATGTTAATTCATTCTAGAGAAGTGATATGTAGATCACTCTCCGAAAGCAATACCGCACGAAAAGAAAAGAGGTAACGATCTCATCTTCATCAAGACTTTAAAATATGTTCCAATGATATCGAAGATTTTCATCGATCCAAAGAAAATGAGAAGAAGGGAGGGGAAAGCCAAATTGAATTACAAATTGAAGATCATTCCATCTTTAAGTTCATACACTCATCTTGGTGGATTAAAGCACTAAACATATCATTAACTCAAAGCACCTAAAATGAAATAAACAATTCTCTTTAAAGATAGATTTAAATTAGTGAATGTTCATCCAACTTCATCTACACCCTAAGTCCAACGAATTTAAAGAGGAATAGGACCTTCAAAAGTATAATCCAAAGAAAAAATCAAAAAGAAATGGAAGAGGAAGAGAAAGGAACCAAAATAGTTCCAAAAACATGCCTAAAACACACTCTGGACACTGGGTAATCGATTATCCTAATACTGGTAATCGATTGCCACTTCTAAAAAGGCAGATCCAGGCGCAGGAACAGGGTGTAATCGATTACCACCAGGAAGATAATCGATTACACCTGCTAAGATAGTCGAAAAACAGTTTGAAAATGCAAAATCGTTGATCAATCATTTCTTCAAACACCTCATGATCAAGGATACAATTGTGCACGAAAATTCAAGTAAAACAACAACAAATAACACCAATGGAACACAGTTTTCAAGATCCAAGGATTAAGCAACAAGAATCAATAAAAGATCACATTGTGAAGGATGTATCAAGAACAACAATACTGGATCAGGAGTTTACCACTTCAAATCAGAAAATTCTTCAAATCAACTCCATGAACCACACTCCAAAGCCTTGATCTACAGAAAATGATGATGAAAAAGTGAATGTATGGAGGTTTAGCTCAAAGATTAGTAAGTTCTAATGATGACTTACTAACTTTCAATGGAAGAAAGAGCTTTGGTGAATTTGGGAGTTGGAGAAAATTGAGAGAGTCAAGAAGAATTTTGACAAGGTGAATTTGGCTATCAAAAGCTTGAAGAATGAATGAAATGAGGCATTTATTTATAGGATTTAGGCTTGGAAATTTTGGTGGTTTGGAACCAAAATTAGGCTTGGAATTTGAATTTGGAGGCAAAATCAAAATTAAGTGGTGATTAATAAGGGTGTATGGTGGGAATTAATTATGATGAGGTAGGGGAATTAAAATTAAGTGATCTAGAATATTCTCATGATGCAATATTTGAAAATTGGTGCCAAAATGCTGCAGAATTTAAATTTGGCACATTTTCACAAAAAGCGTACTCAGTAATTGATTACCTTAATGCTGGTAATCGATTACCACATTGAAAATTGTGAAAATTTACCCTTTGATGTGCTGTTGTGGCTCTGGATCGATTCTTTTTGCTTGTTAAAGAAGGCATTGAAATAAACACATGAACCTTGGAGTCTCTTGGATAATAATCAATTAAATCTTGGAAACTCTTGATCAGATGATTTTTGAATGATTTGCCTATCAACTTTGACTTTGTTCAGATGAAATTCATTCAAGCTGATGGATCGGTATTTGATCTCCTTGGTTCCAATCTCTTCCTGAAAAAGTTAGTAAAGGAAAAACAAACATTTTTTGGATTTTAATTAATGGTAAGTAAACATAAACAATACAAACATCAAAACAAACAAGAGAACATGGGTGCTTGGCGATCTCACTCAAGAACAAACCTACAGAGGAGGGCAAGAGAACCAAAGTTTGTGATATTGTTTGTGGTATGAGATGCAAATGATATGCAGAATCTTAAGGGTAAAAATTAGGGTATTACAGCTGCTACTTTAGAAGGCACCCAAATCTTTTAAACCCTAGAGATCCCCTAAAACACACTTTCAGACCTAGCTTCACTACCTCTAGTTGAATCCAAAATGTTATCATAAGCTGATATAACCGAAAAGCCCGCCTTCATATAAAACTCCAAACCCAAATATACCCTCCCAAATACCCACCACATGAGACTTTTGATTTGAGATAATAGAAATCCTCTCAAAAGAGAGACACGTGTGGGTTTTTTGCATCCAGACATCCTGTCAAACATGTTCTTTTGATCAACCCCAACTAACTTAACAGAAGTTGAGGAAAACCAAACAATCTATTTATTAGGAGGGGACTCAATGAGAGAAACACCTATCCAACAATCAAACACCCTCATAAGGAATCTTTTCCTACTTCCCGAAAGGGAAAGAACCCCTGAGAACCATACCTTGCAAATTTAATGTCTTTCCAAAGCAAAGGCAAATCCATAAGAAACCTCCACCTTCACTTACTTAGCAATGCATGATTAACAAATCTAAGATATTCACCTCCAGATCGCCCGATATTTTGGATTTACAAGAATCCTCTAACTTAAAACCCACAATCTTAGCCCCTCCTTTAGAGCCCCCCTAAAGTTGCATGTATCTGCTACATTAAGGGGGAGACTATGCATGTCTCGAGAAATTTGGTTTTGTTGCTTGTCTCTTATGTTTTATTTCGGTTTTAGTCTTATATCCCTAATACTCTTCTTCAATCGCACATTTTTATGGATCGATTATTGGATCCGTATATTCTTATCATGCATAATTCAAAATGTTTGTGTTAGAGTATGCAAAGTATGTTTTAAGTTAAGTAGTCAAGCCTTTGGAACAAGAACCATATTTGAGATTGTTTCAAGTCATGTCACAAGTATAATCTAAAAATATCTTTAAGAACTTGAAAAATTAGAGATTTTAGGTGGGGGATTCGAATCACACACCCTAGGAGTTGAATCAAATAAAACAAAGGTTGTTTCAAGTCATGAGGTTTTGTAAATATGTGAGTCAAATCACATATTGAGCATGATTCGAATCACATAACTTTGTGACTTAAATCATAAATTACACATGAGTAAAATCATGAAACACTTATCAGCCTCTGTCTTGTTTGAGTCAAATCTTGGCTTCTTCATGAATCGAATCACATCTTGCATGAGTCGAATCACAATATATACTTGACTCAAATCATAGAAAAATAGGTTTCTCATAAAGTGTAGATCTTGTTCCACATTAATGGGCCACATGACTCAAAGCATTAGAGTGTTCATGACTCGAATCAAACATGACTTTTAAAAAGTTTTTGTTCTTCATCTTCAACATATACACATACACAGAGGACTATTCCTGAGATTGATCAAGGGCCCCAATTTGGCCACGCCGCAATTAGAGAAAAGCAAGAAAAATGGATCAAATAGAAAGATCAACGCATGTCCTCATTTGCGATGAAGTTTTCTCTTTCTTTTCTTCTAATTCTTTCTTCACTATCTCTCCTTGTTCATGTGTTCTTCAATATTCATAGTTTTCTTGATGAACACTATGAATTTTCGGAAATAAACAAAAATTGAGCCAACACTTCAATTCTTTCTACCTCTCAAGCAACAATGAAACGAAAATCAGTCCTAATAATCATTGACAAGAACAAAGTCACAACATTCTCACAAACAAAATTTCAAACCTACCAAACCCTAGATCTATTCGGTATTACGTGTTAAGGCGGTTCTAGCATAAATTCTCATGTGAAAGATGATTATAATAAGTGTAGGAACTACTTGATGGAAAGAATTGAGCAAAAAAATATAAAAAGACAAACTAATTTTTTCAACGAGTAACAATTTTTCAGACGAGTCTCTATTAAGATTCTGGAGACATGTGCAGATTCTGGCAAGGCTCCATTAAAGCTTCGGCCATGTGATTTTTTGACCATTCTTTATAGTTTCTGAATCATCATGATCTTCTCTATCCTTTTCTAACACAATCAATTAGATTCAACACTTGTTTTTCTGAATTGGATCATACTGATTTTTTAATGAACTTTATGAACTTGATTGTTTATGGAAGGGATTGGAAGTGTATAATGAAGCTAAGAAAGGTTCAATGGACTAGAAGGAGGATTGATAACAATTTTGAATGTTTCTCTCATAGTTTTCAAGATTTCTTCATTGTTAAGAAACTCGAATTTGGAGGTTGAATTCTGCAAGGTTTTGGCTCACTTTGTGTGTGATTTTTGGTGTCTTATGTTGATGAAAATGTCCCAAATTTATAGGCTAACCATTAGTTTAAAGGATAATGTTGGGATTATGTGAAATTTTAAAAAGTATGAGCAAAAATTTGAATTTAATTTGGTTGAATTTCCATTGAATTTGAAATGAAAATATCTGAATTGCAAACTCAATTTGGTTTAGAACATGTGAACATTTTTCCAATTTGATGATGTACGGATACATGTGCATGAAAAGTTAGTTACACAAAACAAGCACTACTACAAAAAACCCATTTAACAACGGTTGGAAATGACATATAATGACGCGGGCGAAGGCGTTGTTTTGTAGAGTGTTGTTGTATATGCAGTACGTATAATGACGGCCCAGTAACCGTTGTAATAAATTGGAAAACGCACTACCTATAATGACGGTTATTTTAAATACTCGTTGTTGTATGTCTTATAATAAAATTAAAAAAAATACAGCATTAGAACTACCTATAATGACTGTTATTTTAAAATAACTCTTGTTGTATGTCTTTTAATTAAAAAAAATTGCAGCATTAGAACAAGAACAACAGCAAGAACATCAAGAACAACAATAAGAACAACAACAAGAACAACAACAAGAACAAGAACAAGAACAAGAATAAGAACAAGAACAAGAAAAAGAATCAGAACAAGAAGAAGAAGAAGAAGAAGAAGAACAACAACAACAACAACAACAATAATAGCAATAATAACAACAAGAACAACAACATCAACAACAACAACAACAACAACAACAACAACAACAATAACAATAATAACAATAATAACAATAAGAACAACAATAATAAAAAAGAACAACAATAATTAAAAAAGAACACCAACAACTAACATTGCTAACTCGAGTTCTAAAATTTGTTCTGAAATTTGGTTTAGTGGAGAAATAGAGTATCATAACTGAAAGATGATGTTTGGAGGTAGAACATGTAGTTGTCTAAGTTTTAGGTTTCACGCAGACCCCTAATAGTAGTGTCTTGGCCGTTGGTAATCACTAAATGGACGACCAAGATTTGTTTAAGGATAGTGAATAAACTCAATATGCGCGCCACCTATAATGTTGGTAATGAGAATTGAAAAAATAAGTAAAAAACCAAAAATGCTGGTGCAGGGAACTGAACCCATGACAAGACGCTACCTATAATGGCGGTTGGTTTAAATTACCCGTGGTGAAAGGTCTGTCATCATTTTGAAAAAATAAGTAAAAAAAAGCTACCTATTGCAACGATTGGTTTAAATACCCGTTGTGAAAGGTCTGTCAGCATTTTGAAAAAATAGGAAAAAATGATTACATAAAATTCAGAAAAATCTAAAAACACGAAATGTAATCTAATTAGGTAAAATAAGAATTTTGAGAATTTTTTTAGACTATGAAAACAGTAAAAAAATTCATTAAAAATAGAAAAAAGATGAATTTGAGGTTTTGAGGGTGAAGTCCCATTACTCTTTTAGAGGAAGGGACTAATGACCACATGCTTTTTCTGCTTCAGATGCACAAAACAGATCTAAAAAAGGAGACGATTTTCCCTAAAACCGATTTTTTGAAGTGCAAGACCTAAAAATAAATTATTGGCTATAATGACGGTTGAAAACATACCAGTGGTGAAAGGATGTCATCATTTTGAAAAAATATGTAAAAAACCATAAATGTTGGTGCTGAGACTTGAACCCATGACCATGCGCTACCTATAATGATGGTTTTTTAAATACCCGTTGTGAAAGGCCTCACATTTCACCACAGTTTGAATATTAACCGTCATTAAAATCCTTTTAACGAGATTAAAAAAAAGCGCGCATCTATTACAACGGTGTATACACAATCCGTTGTAAGCCTGGCGTTGTTGTTTGCGCGTTTTGTAGTAGTGAAGTGTGATTAAATTTTATATTCTTGTGCCATAAACTTAACCTTTGTTGACTTGGGATCAAAGATGCATCAATGATGATTATCTAATGATGCAATGCATGGATTACTATGACGATTGTAACACCCCGATTTTTAACAGCGGGAGTGTATATTTTTTTCATTTTAAATAACAAAACAATACTACCTCCGGTCCTTTTTATAAGGAACATTTCACTTTTTTTAGATTCATTAAATAATTAATGTATCTGGTCTATAATGCATACTAGATACATTAATTAGTTAATGAATCTAAAAAGGTGAAGTGTTCCTTATAAAAAGGACCAGAGGGAGTAATAAGCAGTTAAACTACAATCAGAGTAGGAGTTTTCATGTTTAAAATCTTCTTCAAAGTTAGAATCAAATTCTTGCCATAAGTTGCAAAATATTTTTACTACTAAAAACATTATTTCTCAAAAAGTATTTGATGTTAAATAATGATGAATACATCTTACACAATAAACATTTATGTTATAATAACATACTTCTCAATAGATGGAAAGGACCCCACTCTCAAACAAAACTCTAAGCTGATCTTTGGACTCTAACTGATGATGACTGGGTACGAAACCCTTGAGTAGAAATCTAGACTTGCTGTTTTCGATCACCGATCCAACAACTGTTCCGTCACGTCTTTAAGAACAACTCGAACATCTAAGAACCTGGGGCATAAGCCTAATCCACAATAATAGTAGAGGGTCACAATCTAAAAATAGAATATATGAAAGAATACACACATATACAAGTACAACATGATATATAACAGTCACAATATTATTTTAATACATAGAGGAATGCGCAAATAGCCTAATGCAGACTCTACATGAGTGTGATCGCCCTAACCGGGATCCTCATATGCATGAATTCCGGAATTCAGCCTCTCCGCAAAGAGTCGTGGACCCTTTTCACTAAAGGCGTAGCGTTCCCTACTACACCGACTCAATAAAATCCCGCAGGATTAGGTAGGATGCGTTCCCTACAGTCCTCACCCGGTGTTGTCCCCTCGACATACACGCAACTATGATATGCATGAGTATATGTTTTCCTTACACATACTAATGCAACACTTACATAATCTCATCATATGTAATCATAACCACATGTCAATTCATATATTTATTCAAAATCATATGAAAGCATATTCACACGTTTAGCATCATAGCATAAACATATATTCATAATTGGGCATACCAATATTAAACATTTTCAATCAGGCACACAATTATCACCAAAACTCTCAATTGGGCACACAATTTATTCATACCAACACATAAGCATTCAATCACATATAATATCGTTATAAAGTGCCCTTACCTTGGAAAGCTTCCAGCAAGTTCATCTTACATTATGTGAGTCATATATATCTTAATCTCTCGACAGAGTCTCCGATCCGATTCACACTCTAAACCTTTTATATTACACAACCTATTTAAGTTATTACAAACTCGACTACTTCCAAAATTAGGGTATTGTCTTGGCCACTTATAGAATAATTCAATGTTAGGTTTTCTCATAGTTTTAATAGCTTAATTTGGATCCCTCTACTTTTTGAAATTCTAGTTTAGACACTTACGTAAAACAAGTCCTTTAGATTTTAAAACAATGGTGATTTAAGTACAATCTCACTCGTAAATATTTTTCGAGGCCAGGTATACGACCTGGCTCTCAAATATCGTACTTGTAAAGAAAAGTAATTGAAAGTGGCGCATGTGCATTGACTACACAGATCTCAATCGGGCTTGCCCGAAAGATGCTTCTCCACTGCCGAGCATAGATAAACTCGTAGATAATTCCGCAGGTTTCAAGCTCTTGTCCTTCATGGATGCTTATTCGGGATACAACCAAATCCCAATGGCAGATGAGGACAAGAGATACACGGCATTCATGACCTCCTCGGGGAATTATTACTATAACGTAATGCCCTTTGGACTAAAGAACGTCGGGGCCACATACCAACGCATGATGAACAAAGTCTTCCGATCAGAAATCAGTGACATGCTCGAAGTATATATGGATGATATGATCGTGAAATCCCAAGAGGAATCCGACCATACCACCCACTTGCGCAAGGTGTTCGACCAAGCTCGAAAATGTAAAATGTGTTTTAATCCAGAAAAATGCACCTTCGGTGTGCGAGCAGGAAAATTCCTCAGATTTTACCTCACCGAAAGAGGAATAGAAGCAATCCCAGACAAATGCCGAGCACTCGTAGAATTCCCCACGCCGCGGTCGAAGAAGGCGATACAATCCCTCAACGGGATGCTCACATCCCTTGCTCGCTTCGTAAACAAGTCTGCCCAGCACGCCCTGCCCTTCTTCAAATTACTCAGAAAGGAGGAAAATTTCGAGTGGACGGATGAGTGCGAGCAGGCCCTTGCCCATTTCAAACAAGCTCTGCCCGAGCCACCAGTATTGTCCCGACCAGACCGCGGGGAAACTATATACCTGTATCTCTCCGTGGCCAACGAAGCAGTAAGTGCAGCACTTATTCGCGAGACAACTGACGGGCAGAAACCCATCTATTTCACCAGTAAAGCCCTACAAGGACCCGAAGTTAGGTACAGGCAAATAGAACGGGTGGCCCTCGCTCTCATAGTTGCCGCGAGGAGACTCAGATATTACTTCCTGGCGCACACTATCATCGTCAGAACCGATCAGCCCATTAGGCAGCTGTTAAGCCGACCAGATATGACGGGCAGGATGCTAAAATGGTCCCTTGAACTGGCCGAGTTCGACATTCACTACGAAGGAAGGAAAGCCCTCAAGGCACAGGTCCTGGCCGACTTCGTGGCAGAAATGACTCCGGAACCATCCCTTCCGGGAGGGACACAGAAGTGGATCATTTACGTGGATGGCGCATCAAGCCCCTCGGGCAGCGGAGCAGGAATCATCCTCGAAAACAAGGAAGGGACCCTGATCGAAGTGTCCCTGGTCCTTTACTTCAAAACATCCAATAATCAAGCCGAGTATGAAGCCTTCCTCGCAGGATTACGACTGGCCAAAGAGTCGGCGCAAGGAAAATAAAAATCTGCACTGACTCCCAGCTCGTGGCGTCCCAAGTACGAGGAGAGTTCCAAACAAAGAACGACCAACTCGCCGAATACTTGGCCGTGGTGAAAGAAAAATTGACGGAGTTTGAACCGTGGGAAGTTCAGCACGTCCCGGGCGAACAGAATACCCGAGCAGACATCCTCTCTAAATTAGCCAGCACCAGAAAAGGTGGAAACAAATCCATCATACAAGAAATACTGGCCAGCCCGAGCATTTTAAAACCCGACCTGCTAGATGTTAATGTCATCGGGGAGCCCCACTGTTGGATGACCCCGATATACAATTATCTCACCAAAGGGGAACTCCCCGAAGACAGTAAGGAGGCCAGTGTAACTAAGCGACGAGCCTGCTCGTACGTACTAGTCGAAGACAAATTATATCGACGAGGATTTTCCATTCCCCTGTTGAAATGTGTTGACGAGGATCAGGTCCCCGGAATCTTACAAGAGATCCACGAGGGCATCAACGCACAGCACCTAGGAGGAAAATCCCTGGCTCGAAAGGCCCTGCGCGCAGGATATTACTGGCCGACCATGCAACACGACGCCAAAGAACATGTACAAAAATGTGACCGCTGCCAACGCCACGGGGACATGCATTTGGCACCACCCAACGAGTTGAAGACCCTCTCCTCGCCGTGGCCCTTCGCCTGGTGGGGGATGGACATCCTAGGCCCCTTCACAATGGGATCCTATCAAAATTAATTCCTAATCGTGGCCGTCGACTATTTCACAAAATGGATTGAAGCCGAAGCGCTCGCCAAGATCACAACCTTCAACATACTGCGTTTCTACAAAAGAAACGTCCTCGCCAGATTCGGGGTACCCCAGGCCCTCATAACCGACAACGAAACCCAACTCACAGACAGAAAATTCCAAGACTTCGTCGCCAAATTGGGAACGAAACAACACTTTACTTCGGTCGAGCATCCCCAGACCAACGGGCAAGCGGAGGCCGCGAACAGAGTAATCCTAGCGGATTGAAGCGGAGGCTAGGCGAGGCCAAGAAAAGGTGGGTCGAGGAGCTCCACAACGTCCTCTGGGCGTACAGGACAACACCTCACTCCACCACAGGGGAAACCCCTTTTCGACTAGCGTATGGAACAGAGGCAGTAATACCGGTGGAGATAAGGGAGCCCTCCAGAAGGACAGAAGCTCCCCTCGACGAAGAAATGAACGATGAGGCTCTACGTGAGGAGCTCGATCTGGTAGAAGAAATAAGATCAGGGGATGCCCTTCGCGAGGCCGCATTAAAGCATCAAATAATGTTGCGGCATGACGCCAGAGTCATAAAGCGCGACTTCCCCGTAGGCAGTCTGGTCCTGCGCAGAAACCAGAAGGATTCTCGCGAAGGGAAACTGGCAGCAAATTGGGAAGGACCTTATAGGGTCATGTCCAAAATGGGCACTGGAGCATATTACTTGGAAACACTGGACGAAAAACAACTTGCTCGACCATGGAATGCTGAAAAACTCAAGCAGTACTATAGCTAAGTCCTTAACCACGAGGATAGACAAGTCGCCAACATAATCACCCCAAAACGGGGAGAGCTGAGCGACCATCGTATCATGCCCTGGTGAAGCATGACACACATTACAACGCCGGCCAGCTTCTGCTCGTTGTACGAGCAGATCCTGCGCACAACGGGGATACCTCAACCGAGCTCCGCCGTTGCCGCACCATTCAGGCAAGACACCCAGCTCGCGATGGGAACAGTCCAAGCCTATGAGATTAGTACCTCAAACGAAGTCCTAGCCTCATCATGGGCAGAACCACTTCGCCCTCCTCGATAGGTTTCACGCCTCGCCGAGCACACACACATACATATAAACAAAAAGAGCAAAAGTCCATGATAAAACATTCAAAAAATCTAAGTATATTAAAATACCGGGCATGACCGGGTAATGTTACTAATAAAAAAAGGGGCAGCGCCCATACAAATTGATAAGGGCACGCAGGCCCACAAAACATGCTAAAAAACAACAAAGTCCTATTCTGCGACTTCACTCTCCTCTTCGGATGGAACAACACGACCGTCCACCACCTTGTTGAACAAACCAATCCCGTCCGTCAGGAGCTGCACATCGGAGTTGAGGGCCACCATCTGCTCTTTTACCGCACTGAAGCCGAACTCAGCTGCTTTTAGGTTGTCCTCGCCAAGGATTCTAATCCTCCCGATTAAGTCAGTCTGCGACTTTAGGGACTTCTCGTCTTCATTTTCATCCTGGACAGCTGAAGTCAAGCCTTCCAATTCAGCGATCCTCGCCTGCAGCCTCTTCCTCTCCTCGTCAGCCTTAAGCGCATCTAGCTTAAGCTGAGTCACCTCCGTCTGAAGCAACACTCTGGCCTCCTGGTGACCTTCAAACTATTTTAAATCATTGAACAACTTGTTGTTTTCAGTCTCCAGCTCAGCAATTCTATTTTTGGACGTCACGAGGCTCGCCCGAGTAGCTGCTTCATCGTCGGTGAGGACAAGGCATCTTCAAGGACCCTGAACATGCTCGTCGCGTCCTGGCACAACTGTTTTCTCCTCGCTTTGTAATTGGCATTCAGAATAGCCACGGCTTCAGAATCATGGACGTCTATCGAATCCCCTTCAACGAACAAATCTCTGCGCGTGTAACAGGCGGGCAGGACAAGATGACCGGCGCCGGACCCCCCCAGACCAGCGGCCACAGAAGCCCCCGCGGCATCTCTCTTCCTTTTATGGGAACCCTCCGGGGTCAGCAGCGTTGAAGCTCTCTCCGGGACGGGGGTAGGTCCAGCAGCAAAACTCTCCATCACTGTCTGCTTAGGCACCCCGATCTTGGCACCTGTGGTCGCTTTCTTGTGAACCTTCGCCGCCTGCGACCTCATCAGACGCTCTCGCATGTCATCCATCATACCTGCGAACACACATAGCAAGTCAGGACCAAAAGAATTCAAAGAAATAAAACTAAATAGTGGAGCATACCAAGCAAGGTCATCGCATCTTCATCGTTATCACACTCGAGGAGAGCTTTGACATTAATATATCTAGCTACTCGGACGGGCCCATCATCCCCAACCAGCTCATTCCCGTCCCGATCAACGACGAAGGCCGGGGTGAAACTCTCCACGTAAGCATGAAGGATCCTATACGACTCCTTATCCGTCGGGAAAAGCTGCTCGTGCTTCACCAGGAACTGGTCCGTTCTGCGCTTAAAATGGGTATAGACCCATTCCAAAGGAAAGATGGAGATGACACCATCCCTCTCCCGACCATTCACCACCACCTTTTCAATGGTCGAGATGCTCCTCTTCGCCTCCTCGGTAATAGGCTTCACGATCAGAAACCTATCCTTGAAATTGCGTATTGAATCAGAATACGGCCAGAACAGCCTACTCTGTTGTTTAAACAAAACCCAACTCTGTTTCGTCCCCGCCGTGCTCCTTTGGATTTGGAAAAGGCAGAAGAAGAGATCCTTCGTCGCCCCGATATTGAGGTAACGGCACACTAACTCAAAAGCCCGGAAAAAAGCCAAGGCATTAGGGTGAAGCTGGGACGGGCACAGGGCCAGATGGGTGAACAGGGAGGCTTGGAAGTCAGTGAAAGGGAGACTCATCTTGGCCTCCGTAAAAGCGAACTCGTACATAAGAAAGTGCAATCCTGGGTACGAGGAACAGATTCTATCGTACTCCCCGGGGCGAAATGCTTTCTATGCCCGAGGAGCGTCTTCGTCACGCCTCTCCAACAAGTTGAAGTCTCGTATTTCCTCGGCGGAGAAAGTTGATCGAAACGACAAAGGCTCATGTGCGAGCCACTCAAGGTCCCCTCCTGCGACCTTGATATTAGAATAATCGGCGGGCACACTGGGCCCCTCTTGTGTTTCCTGTGTGTCGGGCACAACTTCGTCCTGGGGTTCAGCCATTTTCACCTGAAAAGCAGCGGAAGAGAAGTGAATTCGACATCCTAGATCAAATCCACCCTTCCACCACTAATCAAGTGAAAGGGCGTTGACGAATCCGAGGATAACCGCATGCCCGTATAAATTACCTACCAATCGCTAGGAGAGGTCTCTGCGACCAGAACTCGCAGATATCCATACGACAACGCATGCTCGTCTCAAAATCACGTTAAAAGTCCGAACAGGCCTAGTGCCTGACTACAAACGAAATTCGACACCTAACCAGGTTCTACAAGGATCTACGCTAACAATTTCTACAAAAATCCTAGAAAGTCATGAAATTCATCATGTTCTTCATAAATTTCCCAGAAATTCATGTGTTCATCGAAGAACACATGAAGTTCAACCGGAAAATATGAAGTTCAACCAGAAAACCCATAGAAATATACAGAAAGGGAAGAAGGAACTTACAAGAAAGAGAAGAAGTTGACGGTGACGAAGAGAAGCTCCGGCGAAAGACCAGTTGCAGAGCAAATAAGAGCAAGGAGTAAAAACTTGTGAAAATTATGAAAATGAAACCTTCCCCCACCTTTTTATAACCATTTGATCGTGGGGAATCGTGAAGTTCATCATAGCCTATGCGGGCCTAGGACTGACAAAAGCCATAAATGCTCACCACGTGTCACATAAACTCTTCGCCTGGCTTAATGCAGAGAATTCACTAGTCCTTGGCTCCCACGAGCAAGCCTCCTCGTCAAAGCAAACACTTCCGCTCAGGGCTGCCCGACAAAAAACATCAATTTCTGCGAGCACGCTACAAACCTTCGTCGACATCAAGCGCATTCGTCTGACGACCACACCTAGTCGGGCACAAATGGAACCCTCCACGCGAGCAACCACCTCCCCGATAGTACGATCGTAGTCACAGCTTCCTAAAGTCATTACTCTCCAACAGAGCAACGACTTGGGGGGCTCCTGTTCTGGACCGGGCAGGACTTCCTGCCCTTAAGGGCCAGGCCCAATCCATCATAATTGGCGAACAGGCCCAATAGGCAAAATATAGCCGTTGGACACAATATAGCCGTTGGGCATGTCCCTTTCACGTGCAGAGTAGTTCACACGACCAACTGCCTCCCCGGATATCACGGAAACAGTTAGAAAGACCACGCGCTTCGCCCTCCATCTGGCAATACCTCATTGGTCGATCAGGCACTTTGCTCGCCAACAATCTCTCTATAAAAACCCCCTCGCTTGAGAGGGGCAGGTATCTCAAATCATATACTTGAATTTTCTTACTTGCTTTCCCCCATTCTTTTGACCAAATACTTACTTTGGCATCAGAGTACCTTGCAGGTACCTCCACCCCTTTTTCCTCTCCTACGAGCATCAACTCTTGTCCTACACGAATGCCGCGACGATCTCCTTCTGGTCCTCTCCTACCACAACCAACACAACTTCTAACCTATGGAGTTATTGCAGAAATACCTTGTAGTTCTTACTCAATTCAATCTTGTCGCCTCTAGACCAACACATCAAAATATTTCAGAGACATGTGTAGACCAAAGTTGACTAATGCTCTAGGGTCTTAACTATCCTTCTTATTGAAGTACTACATGGAACATTAACTTCAGTTAAGAAACAATCGATTACCTAAGCATATATCATTCTTAACTCAAGACACACAACACATAACACATAGGACTCCAAACACTTACTCCCATTAAACCCGACACTTGATCAGCTTAGGACACCCAACTCATATTCCCTTAAAAACCTAGACCAAAGCTCTGATACCACAATGTAACACCCCATTTTTTAACAGCGGGAGTGTATTTTTTTCATTTTAAATAAAATAACAATAATAAGCAGTCATGATGGTCCTTTTTTAAACTACAATCAGAGTTTTCCTGTTTAAAATCTTCTTCAAAGTTAGAATCAAATTCTTGTCATAAGTTGCAAAATATTTTCACTACTAAAAACATTCTTTCTCAAAAAGTATTTGACGTTAAATAATGATGAATACATCTTACACAATAAACATTTAGGTTATAATAACATACTTCTCAATAGATGGAAAGGACCCCACTCTCAAACAAAACTCTAAGCTGATCTTTGGACTCTAACTGATGATGACTGGGTACTAAACCCTCAAGTAGAAATCTAGACTTGCTGCTTTCGATCACCGATCCAACAACTGTTCCATCACGTCTTTAAGAACAACTCAAACATCTAAGAACCTGGGGCATAAGCCCAATCCACAATAATAGTAGAGGGTCCCAATCTAAAAATAGCATATATGAAAGAATACACACATATACAAGTACAACGTGATATATAACAATCATAATATTATTTTAATACATAGAGGAATGTGCAAATAGCCTAATGCAGACTCTACATGAGTGTGATCGCCTTAACCGGGTTCCTCACATGCATGAATTCTGGAATATAACCTCTCCGTAGAGAGTCGTGGACCCTTTCCACTAAAGGCGTTGCGTTCCCTACTACACCGACTCAATAAAATCCTGCAGGATTAGTTGGGCTGCGTTCCCTACAGTCCTCACCCGGTGTTGTCCCCTCGACATAAACGCAACTATGATATGCATGAGTATATGCTTTCCTTACACATACTAATGCAACAATTACATAATCTCATCATATGTAATCAAAACCGCATGTCAATTCATATATTTATTCAAAATCATATGAAAGCATATTCACACGTTTAGCATCATAGCATAAACACATATTCATAATTGGGCATACCAATATTAAACATTCTCAATCAGGCACACAATTATCACCAAAACCCTCAATTGGGCACACAATTTATTCATACCAACACATAAGCATTCAATCACATATAATATCGTTAGAAAGTGCCCTTACCTTGGAAAGCTTCCAGCAAGTTCATCTTACATTACGTGAGTCATAAATATCTGTATCTCTCGACAGAGTCTCCGATCCGATTCACACTCTAAACGTTTTATATTACACAACCTATTTAAGTTATTACAAACTCGACTACTTCCAAAATTAGGGTATTGCCTTGGCCACTTATAGAATAATTCAATGTTAGGTTTTCTCATAGTTTTAATAACCCAATTTGGATCCCTCTACTTTTTAAAATTCTAGTTTAGACACTTACGCAAAACAAGTCCTTTTGATTTTAAAACAATGGGGATTTAAGTACAATCTCACTCGTAAATATTTTTCGAAAATGGTACCTCAGGTAATTCATTTCATTTGACAGGAAATATTTGAGTTCAAAAACAATTGTAAAAGAATTTTAAAATTAAAATGGTTATAACTCATTGAATCTTTGTTCAATCATAGCGAACCATATGTCCATTTTGATCGTTTCAAAAAGACAAATCTAATGGTTCACTTCTTATGATAAATTATCATTTTTTTAAAATGACTTAAATTCACTTTTAAATTTCGGCTAGCAAAGAAGAAAATAATGGCAGCCCCACAATTTTCCACAAAGGAGGAATGGAAACACAATTAGAACCAATTTAATCACATCCAAAATTGAATGGTTTAAAACAGTTGAAAATGATAGAAGCTTGAACTTTAAATTAAAATCTCCAAAGACTCAGTTTATTTTTAAAACAAATATATTAATTCTTTTCAATCCAATAGTTATATAAAGAAACAACTTCTACTTATCAAAGCAGTAAAAACATTTTCCATAAAACTCCTCTAATCAATTCTTTAAATTGTTTTGCTAAAACAATTTTAGGGTCATCACCTTATTCAAAATTTTTTTTTTTGTAAGCAAGTATTAGATTAAAGCGAGTACAAGGGGTACTCGAACCTGATTACAAAAGGAACGAGACAAAGCTCGACAAAAGGAGGAAATTACCTACCAATTGAAACCTAAGAGAAATAGAACAAAGGATTTTTGTTAAATTCATATAAGTTACAATTGGAATGAGCAATATCACCAATGAAAGTCCATCTCCAAATCGTGTATTTAACCATCCACACCGTATCCACAACGTTCCAATCAAAATTCCAAAAAATGATATCGTTCCTAAGAGTCCACAGGTTCCAACACACCGCCAACCATAAGCTACCCTCTCTACCGGGCTTGCCGTGCTTAGACTTGAAAAAATAATACCAATCCAAAAAACTTCCCATTATACTATTCCCTTCTACCAAGGGCAATCCAACCCATTCCGCGACATCTTTCCAAACCAAAATAGCCACCGGACAACCTTTCAACAAGTGCCACAAAGATTCAGGTTGATTATTACACAACACGCAACTAGAATTGTTGGCCGAAGAGCTAATTCGTCTATGAGCCAAGATATCCTTAGTAGGCACCTTGTTCAAAAAACACTTCCACCCGAAGGCTTTGATCTTTAGAGGAGCCACTACCTTCCAAATCAAACCAAAAGCAGAATCGAAATTGTTTGGAGGACCCAATGGAATGTGATAAAAAGAAGCCAACTTATAGAAAAAACTAACCGAATAATTTACGTCGCCATTCAACATCCACCTAGGAATATCCCTCTTCCTAAAATCCAAAGACATGGACTTGAGTGTACCGGCCAAAGCAGCCAACTCCGACCTAGCCGAACCTGCAGCAAAGATCCTGCTGTCAACAGAAGGCTGCATCGAACTGGCAGCAACACCATAATCCCGGTTGAAGACAGTGCCAAATCTCAGGCCCCTAGCCACAGCCGTCGCAGCAGGCGGAGCAAGAACCATTCGCTGCTGTTGAGAACCTAAAAACAGACCATGAGCCATCTCCACACTCAAAACTTGTTAAATATATAAAACTTCTAAGATCAAGATTTAAACTTTAAAATCATTTCAAGCTTAAGTGTGCAACCAAACACTACGATTAGATAATTTTTTTGCAACATAAACCAAAACCTAATAGGTTTTGATTTAAAAATTAGAAGATTTTAGTTTTGAAAATTTATATTGTATCAAATAAATCATTTTGATCTTTGTCTTTATAAACTCTAGGATGGTCCAACATGAGTACTATGTCTTTAGACCAAAATTAAAATATTGAAATGTGTGATGATAAGAATAATATTTATATTTCTTATGACCAAGATCAATTATCATTAAACAAACTAAGAAAAACATCAGAAATCAAACTTTGCAACTTTTAACAATTAAAATAATCATGAGTATGATTAAACTTCAAAACACGTTTTATTTAAAATAAATAATCCATATGATAATAAATTGCACATCATGATTTTCATTGTGGATTTTATTGATATTAGCAGGCCCATTAGGACCAAAAGTCAGCCCAAGTGGATGGGTGACTATAAATTAAATTAATTAGTTTTTTTTTAAGTTTTTTATGTTATTGGGCTGAGCCCATTAGTAACCCTAGTGGTTTATCTTGTATTTAAAGACCTTCTATTGTTCATGAAGGAGGCAGAAAAATTAATTGAAGTCTTTTCTTTCACTTATGCATTTGTGTAGTTATTTGTTGAAACCCTAATCAATCTAAGTTAATAGTTGTGGATTTCTTCTTATCAATTTGGTGCTTTCATCCTTTGTATTCATGGATCCTCCCCCAAAACCACCTAACCCTAGAGATATCATTGTAGAAGCTGTACAAACAGCTCATGTTCATCTTGATAATGCAATGACTCAAGCTCAACAACAAATGGATGAGAGATTTGATAAAGCTACTGCAGATCTAGAACTCATTCAAAACCGTATGGATAATGAGAAGCTAATTTTAGATTCTAGGTATGAAAACATCATGGGTATGTTGACAAAACTCACTCTTCAAAACCAACAACCACCAGCTAGCTCGACGGCAGTAGCAGCAGCCGCCACTGTTCCACCTTTAACCCCAGTTGCAATAGCAGCAGCATCTCCCTCAGGTACCACTAACCTTTCCCATTTTATTCCCATACCTACACCCCATTCCAGCCCTAATTTTACTACTATAACCACACCATTACGTTCCCAAAATTTCCAACCATCCTCTACCCCTTTACATTCCACTTCTCTCTCTAGCACCATGTTCCAACCACCTTTAACAACTGGCCCATACCGACCCACTCCTACCCATATACCCATATTTTTTGCTTCCCCATACCTAAATCAAACTACCAGCTTGCCATTTACACAAAATTATAATATCCCAATGTTCCAAAATATTCCCTATTCACAAGTTCAACCACACACACCCCTACCTCCCTTTCGCACCCCCAAACTTGAACTACCCATGTTTGATGGCTCAAATCCATTAGAGTGGTTATTCCAAGCCGATCAATTTTTCTATTTTTATCAATTACCACCTGAAAACAGACTTTCGATGATGTCATTTTATATGAAAGGTGAAGCTTTATGTTGGTACAAATGGATGTATCAAAGTCAATTGTTATTTGATTGGCCCTCTTTTACCAAGGCTCTAGAATTGCGTTTTGGGCCTTCTACATATGCTAATCATCAAGGGGAATTATTTAAATTGAAACAAACTGGTTCTGTGGTGGAATATCAAGCTGCTTTTGAAAAGTTAGGTACTCAAGTGGTGGGTCTGTCCCAAGAAGCGATCTTAAATTGTTTCATTTCAGGATTGGCTCCTGAAATTCAGAATGAGATTGCTATTCACAAACCAACTTCCATTTCCCAAGCTATAGGATTAGCAAAATTGATCGAATCTAAGATTAAAGATGCTAAACCAAAATTCCAAAAACATTTTTCCAACACAACTCAAAAGCCTATTATTCCCACACCATCAGCAGCCCAAACCAACCAAACCCAAAAAAATCCACTTCCCCCCCAAATTCCAAAACTCCTAATTCGCAAACTTTCTAACGCTCAACTTCAAGAGCGTCGCGCCCAAGGTTTGTGTTTCAATTGTGATGAGAAGTTTACTCCGGGTCACCGATGTACATCCGGAAAATTCCTCTAACTGATCGAGGATGAGGAGTCTGTCATAGAGACCGAAATGCTCGATTGTGTGGAAATCAACTCCCCATCACAGCAAGTTGATGACACATATTTCCAGCTATCCTCCCAAGCTGCTATTGGCCATTTCTCACCCAAGACACTCAAATTCACAGGTTTATTTCATGGTCTTAAAGTTTCAGTTCTAATTGACACCGGCAGCACACATAATATTTTACAGCCCCGCATTGCCCAACATCTCAAAATTCCGACCAATCAAATTCCAAATTTTTCCGTCATGGTGGGTAACGGCTCCAAACTTTCTTGTTCCGGTCTTTTTCCTCAAGTCCCTATAACTTTACAAAACACCCTTTTTCACATACCCTTCCATTTGTTACCCATTGAAGGAGCCGATGTCGTGCTAGGTATGGAATGGTTGAGAACCCTTGGCCCCATTGTTGCTGACTTTTCAATCCCAAAAATATCTTTCACCTACAAAGATAACTCCATAACCATTACCGGCGATACCAAAGCCATACCTACACACTCCTCTTACAACCAAATCTGCCATCTTTTACACACAGACTCCATAGCTTCCATTCACCTTTTACTTTACCAACCCTCACATGACTCCTCTCCAAACTTACCTCATCCAAAACAAAATCCCCTTGAATCCTTACCCAATTCACTACCTTCCCAAATCAAATCCATCTTACACACCCATTCTGCTGTCTTTCAACTTCCCCATGGGTTACCACCTCCCCGTTTTCATGACCACCATATTCCAATTATCCCCAACACCGCACCCGTAAACGTCAAACCTTACCGCTACCCTCACTCCCAAAAAGAGGCCATGACAGCACTAATCAAGGATATGCTTCATGAAGGAATTATTAAACCCAGCAATAGCCCATATTCCTCACCAGTGATGTTAGTAAGAAAAAAAGATGGCTCATGGAGATTTTGCGTGGACTACAGAGCCTTAAATGCTATCACTGTTCGCGACCGTTTTTCTATACCAACAATTGATGAACTCTTTGATGAGTTGGGATCCGCAACTATTTTCTCTAAGATTGACCTACGGTCTGGTTACCACCAAATCCGGGTTTCTGCTAATGACACACACAAAACTGCTTTACGCACATTTGATGGACACTATGAGTTTTTAGTAATGCCTTTTGGTCTTACTAAGGCTCCTAGTTCTTTTCAAGCTGCTATGAATGATTTGCTAAGACCTTACCTACGTCGGTTTGTGCTTGTTTTCTTTGATGATATTCTCATTTACAGTTCTTGCTTATCTGATCATATAAGTCATCTAAAATTAATTTTAGAATTACTTGTGTCTAACCAGTTTTATGCCAAATTATCCAAGTGTGCTTTTGCTGGTCCCTCTATTGATTACTTAGGTCACATTATTTCAAGTGATGGTGTAACCCCAGATCCGGCAAAAATTCAGGCTATTGTGGATTGGCCGAGGCCACGTTCTCTCACGACACTCAGGGGTTTTTAGGGCTCACCGACTTTTATCGTCGATTCGTTCGACATTACGCCACACTCGCCGCTCCGCTCACCGATTTATTGGGTTCCACTAAAATACATTGGAGTACATCAGCTGAAACATCATTTACAATTTTAAAAGAAAAAATGACAAAAACTCCAGTGTTGCGTCTTCCAGATTTCTCCCAGGTTTTTGTGCTTGAGACCGATGCTTCCGCTGTGGCAATTGGTGCAGTTTTATCTCAACAAGGTCACCCTTTGGCCTTTTTCAGCAAGAAACTATGTAATAGGCTCCAAGCTTCTTCTGTATACGTTAGAGAGATGTATGCCATCACCGAATCTGTAAAAAAATGGCGTCAGTATTTGATAGGAAGGCATTTTCATATCTACACTGATCAGAAAAGTTTGAAAAATTTGTTGGTCCAAACAATACAGACCCCAGAGCAACAGAAATGGGCAGCTAAACTACAAGGATTTCATTTTGATATATTTTACAAACCTGGAAAATCCAACCAAGTTGCAGATGCATTGAGCCGTATACAGGATGAGGATGCAATCGTTTTCTTCTCCCTCTCCTCGCCGGTCCCTCTTCTCATCTCCTAGCTCCAGAAATTCTACAAAACAAAGGAACAGGGACATGCCCTCATGAACAAAATTATGTCAGATCCAGACTCTCAGCCATGTTTTCAAATAAAAGATGATCTGCTATACTACAAAAACAAGTTATACATACCTTCAGTTGATGACTTGCGTTCCTAAATACTCACAGAATTCCATTCTACCCCGGCCGCCGGTCATTCAGGTTTCCGACCCACCTTGGCTCGCTTATCAGCCTCTTTTCTATGGCCAGGGATCTACACAGATACAAAGAAATTTGTTCAGAAGTGTTGCGTGTGCCAGGAAAACGAGTACTTAACAAGAAAAAAACAAGGACTCCTTCAACCCTTACCGATTCCTCTCCAAGACTGGGAATATTTAAGCATGGACTTTATCACCCATTTGCCAGCCTCGTTCGGACACACTGTAATATGGGTGATTTGCGACCGATTATCCAAGTTCTGCCACTTCATTGCTCTCCCAACTCATTTTTCCGCCAAGGATCTTGCTTTACGTTTTATGGTCGAGATTTGCCGCCTTCATGGGACACCAAAATCCATTATCTCAGACCGCCACCCCCTTTTCATCAGTACTTTTTGGAAGGAATTATTTCGAGCTCTTGGAACGACACTCAAGTATAGTACGACTTACCACCTTGAAACAGGCGGTCAGACTGAAGTTACCAATCGCTGTTTAGAAACTTATCTCAGATGCTTTACAAGTGAAAAACCTAAACAATGGTTTAAATACCTTCATTTAGCTGAGTTTTGGCACAACACCGCCCTTCACAGCTCGATCGGCATGACTCCATTTGAAGCCCTCTACGGTCGTCCTCCGCCAGTTTTTCCTCAGTACATCCATGGTTCTTCTTCTAGCGCCGAAGTGGATTTTTCCCTACAAAACAGAAATGAAATCATTGAAACGTTAAAAAGGAACCTGGACCGTAGCAGAAAGAAAATGGTTCATCAAGCTAACAAAAAAAGACAGGATTGCACCTTTGAAGTAGGTGACCTTGTGTTACTCAAACTTCAGCCGTACCGACAAGTATCCGTTCAACGTAGGACATCTCAGAAGCTGGCTAAACGTTTTTATGGACCTTTCAAAGTGTTGCAACGGATTGGAAAGGTCGCATACAAACTCGACTTGCCACCATCTTCACGAATCCACCCTGTTTTTCACGTATCTCAACTTAGAGGCTTCAAATCAACGGAAACCATCCCGCACCAACCGTTGATTCAAACGGGTCTGGAGATTTTTGATGATACACCTTCAATCCCAGACCAAGACAAGCTTGATCCCTTACATGCAAGGACCTCCGTTCATAATGCACAGAACTGTGAACAAACAAAGCAAGAGACACCAAAAATCAACATAGAGGAACGGTTGAGATCACACACAGAAAAAGCAGATGAAACGAAAGAAGAAAATGAAGTTAAAGTGGAGAGACTTGAAAGAGACGCAGAGAAAATGGAGGAAAACAAAAGAAAGACGGAGAGAGAGGAAGAAGAAAAATTGCAAAGTGAAATGAATGTGAAGTCTACTGATAGTGTTAAGTGGGATATGAATGAAAATCTAAACGGATCTATCCAAATTCCTTCCACACCGTCCGATTCCATTGCGCCTCTCAAGGTTACATCACAGCCGCTCGTTTCCTCACCCACTTTCCCAACTACCCTGCCAAGTACACCTACCCCACGTGATACTGTTTCCCACACGCATCCCCTTACCACTTCCCAAGACAAGCGTGGAAAGTCTGTCCTTATCCCATCTCCCTCCCAATTTTTCAAACCGCCAAATGTTACAAACCCTAATTGTGCCACTAATGGGCCGGGTAATTGGGCTTATGTTTTTTCTTCACCTCCACATAAATCTGGGCCCATTCTTGAGGACAAGAATGTTTTTGGGGCGGAAGGTGGTAATAGCAGGCCCATTAGGACCAAAAGTCAGCCCAAGTGGATGGGTGACTATAAATTAAATTAATTAGTTTTTTTTTAAGTTTTTTATGTTATTGGGCTGAGCCCATTAGTAACCCTAGTGGTTTATCTTGTATTTAAAGACCTTCTATTGTTCATGAAGGAGGCAGAAAAATTAATTGAAGTCTTTTCTTTCACTTTTGCATTTGTGTAGTTATTTGTTGAAACCCTAATCAATCTAAGTTAATAGTTGTGGATTTCTTCTTATCAATTTTGTTGATATTAACAAAGAAGTAAAAGAATTTTCTCACCATAAAACAAGATTTAAAGCTCCAGCATAATTTATAGATAACTTAGATTCACCACTTTTCTTGAGTTTCTTACTTGAATGTTTATATAAGTGAAAGTTTATGATTCAATTTAAATTCTAACCAACACTTAATTTTTTTGGTTTCATTATCTCTTAACAAATAAAATAAAATAAAAGAAAGAAGTAGGGAGAAGAGTGTTTCACGTGAGAGAGAAGAGAATGAATGGAAAATATGAGTTTTAAAGACTTGTTTAAATAGAAAGTCCAAAATCTTTACAAACCAATGGATTAAAATAATTAGACATGTGAGTTCAATCCTTGCCCTCCATTCTCACTCTCACAAACAATAAAATAATAATATATCAACAAAAATATCTATAATTCATACATATCCAACCAAATATATAAATAATATTATATATTAATTTTAATAAATAATGATATAATCCAAAATATCTAGATATTTTTATAATCTAATCTCATTAGCTCGTTTAGTCTCTTAGTTTGCTCTTAGACGAGTCGTAATTTACTCGCAAACAACTTTTACGAAAACATACAAAATTCTACCGTAACATTTTAATTATAACAAGACACAATTCTCGAATAAATTTTTGTTCCTTAGCTTAGAAAAATATATTGAGATTAAATTCTCATTTTAGGCGATATATAAAACTCTTATTTAAATTTTGACGAAAATCGGAGTCAGTGAAGATTTAAACGACGGGTATATTTTTCTTTTTTTCTTAAGAATCAGAAGAAATATATTTTTGAATTTTGGACACAATAGAAACATTTAAATCTAATATAATCATTGTGTCAATTGTGAAAGTCTCATTTAGACGCAACACAATTTCAACAAAATTTGTCAAAATAAATAATTAAATAGGAAATCGATAAAATAAAATAGCGTAATACTATTTAATATTCCCAAATTTTTAATTCCTACTAATGTACTTTTACGGGTATTACAACGATGAATGAATTAGAGTGCAATTTTTGTTTTGTTTTATATGTAAATTAGAAACTTGATGAAAAAGCCAAATGTATGAGATCATGCACATTACCATTTTTATTAAAAGAAATAATCATTTATTTTGTAATAAAATGCATGTGATGTAGGAACAATACATGATATTTTAAACTAAAAAACTAAAATGAATAAATCAAAATATGACAAAAATGCAAGTTTACAAGATGAATAAAAAATGTCTGGACAAAATTAGGGTATGGCAATAAGCAATCTTTTCACATTCAAAACATTGAGACTACACGGACCTTTCATCTATATCATATAATACTTTAGGCAATGGATAATGGCATACTTCTTTGCTCTAAGTTCTTTGTGGTCATACTTTTTTCCAAAGCCTCCCAAACTGGTTTTGTAGTATCTCAACTACTGTAATAATCACACAGATCATTTGTGAGTCAATTTAGAATATCATTTTGTAGAGATAATCATTCTCTCCCCATCAGGTGATTTCTTTTGTGAGTTGTAAATCATTCACTTTAATATGTGCAGCAAATTCAGCTACATCTTTATTAAGTGTTCCATCTAAAAACGCATATTTATTACCATTAGTTTACTCGAATGATCCAGAAGCAACATCAAGAATGTCATCGATTAAAACTTTGACAAACTCTTTTATGGATAAGAAAAATGGTGAGTTATATTGTCAGGGTTTGAAGTGAGTTCCCTCAAACTCAAACAGTTTGTCAAACATAACAGCGGCAAAAGTACCAATAATTTATTCGGTAACCATGATAGTTTTGAAACGTCTTAAAATTGTTGTTTTAAGGTTTTAAAAAATTGCCACTTAATGAGTTATCTGTTCGAGTCGCGGACTAGCTCGGTCACTTTAAGACTTTTTGCGATACTATTTAAATTGTATGCAAAGCTGTCACTCAACCATAACGCCTCAAGGATAAAAACAACACAGTTCTATATTGTACAACTACTACTTGCACGGTAAGCAATCAGTCTAGAATTACACCCTATAAGGGTACAAAAACCATTCTAATATGATATATATACCACTCGTAGTATCTGGTTTAAAGACAAGTCTTAATAAAATCTCAAAATGAATTCAATAAGTTTCATTGCATCACTCAAAATGATTTCTCAAACATAGAGAAATTCAATTAATTCTGCAAAAAGAATCCAAAAATAATACTCGATAATTTCTCAACTCAAACAAGGGGAAATTAAAATAATTCTCTAAACAGAGTTCAAGAAATTACTCAGAAAATTCAACGAGTAGAAAGAAAGGGGAAGAAGTTGGCACTTTAACAATTCGAAAGCCGTGAGAGTGAAGAAGGAAAAACTCAATAGAAATTCTGGGTGTTATTTTGGAATGAAACGAGTGATTTCCTTATATAATGAAGGAAGTTAGTCAAGATATTTAATCTAAGCAATGTAAGACTAGAGAATATTTTCATCTAACCCACAAACACACTTATTTTTTTCTTACAATGTGGAACTTAAAAAACTTTTTCAAATTTATCTACCTATTACAGGATTGACATATTACACCAATCACGCACTTCAACTTGGATTTTTATCATTTTTTTCCTTTTTCTTTACACATTATGATTTTCTACTTGACAGTGTAAAACTATATGCTTCTTAAATTTTTACTTGTTCAATGTTATATGACTTTGGATGTCTTCACAAAAGTTAGTTTAATAAATAAGGTTGCTCAAACACATTTATACATCATTAATCAAGAACTCAGCAATGTAGGACTCTCACGCCTAATGTTGGTCTAAGTCCAATTCCCACAATGCATTATTTACCTGGTTCTTTTTTTTATTTGTAAGCAAGGATTATATTAAACGGAGTACAAAGGGTACTCCAACCCGATTACAAAAGAAGCGAGACAAGGCTCGACAAAAAATGGAAAATTACCAACCAATTAAACCTACGATAAATAAAACAATGGCACTTTGTTGAACTCGTAGAAGTTGCAATTGGGCTGGGTAATTTCACCGATAAATGCCCATCTCCAAACCGTGTATTTTACCAACCAAACCGCGTCATTTACATTCCAAACGGAATTCCTAAAAATGAATTCGTTCTTAATCCTTCATAAATTCCAACACACCGATAGCCAAAAGACACCTTCCCTTCCGGTCCTAACCTTCTTAGATTTATCGAAGTTAAACCAAATCATAAAGGTTTCCTTAAAATCAACCCCATGGAAACTCGTAAGACCGATCCAATCTGCAACCTCTTTCCATACCAAAATACCCACATCACAATCTAATAGACAATGTCTCAAAGATTCCGAGTGACGATCACACAAAACACACTTATTCTCGCTATCCGGAGGAATAATTCCTCTAACCAATAGAAGACCCTTGGTTGGCAATTTATTCTGAAAACAACTCCAACCGAAGGCCTTGATTTTTAAAGGAGCAATCACCTTCCAAATTAACTCAAAAGCAATATCATCCCAATTTGCCGGACCGAAATGAGTAATAAAAACATTGGTTTTTTTGAAGAAAGAACTAATCGAAAATCTGAGATTAACTTCCGGCAGCCACAAGACACTATCTTTAACATTTTCCACCAGCCTTACACCCTCCAACAGAACGCGCAAGTTTGCCAGCTCAAGGAGTACAACAGAAATCGTGTCTGTGGTAGAAGCCACAACAGTATCAGCGCTGTTGTTATGCAGCTGGCCATGCAAACTGTGCTCCGCTGCAGAAATAGTTTCATTGGCAAAACCTGCAGCAGTATCCACACTGCTGATATGCAACGGATCAGACACACTGTGCACCAAATGCACAGGCGTAAATGTACCTGCAATGTCAGGGAGGGATCCCGACTCCAGAACAGTAGGACTACCGGTGCCACCATTGAAAATAACCAGATGACCAACAATAGGGGGCACACCCTGATCAACCATGCTCTCCCTGATCGCATTATGCACAACCCAAGAAAAACCAAAATCCCCCCACCTCCATCCTACATTCGACCACCCACCCATAACACCAACCGAAACATGACGCAGCTGGGACATATCGTACAAAGTTGGGTACTTCAGTTTCAAAACACCACCCCCTGTCCAGTCTACATGCCAAAAAGGGATGGAAAAACCATCACCCACACGAAATGCAGAGTTTTCCAACAATAAATCCGAAGCATAAAACTTAGAGATAGAAATCAAATCCTTCCACTAAGTAGAAAACGAACCCTTACTAGAACGAGTACCATCCAACCCGTACATTTTAAGTGTAATATCGCCATACCGAGCTTTCAACACCTTAAACCATAAATCCTCCGATCCTTCTAAAATTTTCCACCTCCACTTATGGAGAAGAGCAATGTTAAAATCATCGATCCTTCTAAGATTCAAACCTCCTTTCTCAATAGGTGCACAAATAGAGTCCCAACTAATCCAATGCGTCCTTTTCTTCACCTCTGAGCTTCCCCAAAGGAATCTACTTTGAATTTTGGTAATCTCCTTATGAATTTTCAGCGGCACCTTGTAGAAAGAAAGTTGGAAAATAGACAAACTACTAAGAACGAATTTAAGAAGAGTGATTCTCCCTCTGAAACTTAAGAACCGACTATGCCAACTATGTAGCCTCTTCTCCATCTTGGAAACCAAAGAAGTCCAAATGGATAACCTCCTAGGATTGGATCCGATAGGAATTCCAAGAAAAGTAAACTCTTTCTCCTTCGTTTTACATGCAAGAAATAATGCCGCCGCCTCAAGATTTGGAGGCAGGACGTTGATACCAATTAATTTGCTCTTGTGAAACCTCTCAAAATTGTCTTGATAGCCCACATGTGTTTCCAACTCCCATATCCCACCAAAAGAGTATCGTCCGCAAATTGAAGGATATCGATAAAACACCTACCACTCAAGTTGCACCCCGCAAACTCTCCGACTAGAACCGACCTCTTCACCAATTCTGTTAACCCTTCCGCTACCATAACAAAAAGAAATGGAGAAAGAGGATCTCATTGCCTCAAGCCTCTCTCCACCACAAACTCCATAGTTGGGCTACCATTCACCAAAACGGACATTTTGCTTGAAAAAATAGTGGCCTCCATCCACCGTAACCAAAGATCACTGAAACCCATTCTCCTCATCATGAATCTAAGATAACACCACCTAACTTTATCATAAGCTTTCTCGAAGTCCACCTTGAAAAGAGAAACAACCTTTTTTTCTTTAACCTCAAAATCAACCAACTCGTTTGCCACCACCACTCCATCGAGTAATTATCTTCTCGGCACGAACGCCGTTTGGCACTTAGAAATGATGGAGTTCAAAACCAGCTTCAATCTAGCTGCCAAAAGCTTTGATAAGGCTTTATACAAACTACTCATAAGGCAAATGGGTCTAAAGTCATCGAGAACCAAAGGGTTCTCACTCTTTGGAACTAAAGTGAGAAAAGAGGACACAATGGACTTAGACAAAACAACCCCACTATGAAAGTCGTTTAAGACGCGGCAAAAATCCTTTTTAAGAAAGTACCAACATTTCTTAAAGAACAAAAAAGAATAACCATCCGGGCCCGGGCTTTTAGACCCATCACAACTCTAAACCGCCTCTTTAACTTCCTCTTCGGAGAAAGGTTTCTCAAGAGCATCCCTATCCTCCTCGCTAAGCTTCCTAAAATGAACCCCCTCTAAGATAGGATGATTAAAATCCGGTTCCAAAAATTTGGAAGCAAAATGATTTCTCACTTCTTCCTTGACCTCCTTAACCGGCTCCACAACTCCCCTATCCGTAGTAAGGGAACCAATAAAGTTACGCCTTCTCCTCTCCTTCATGACACTATGAAAGTAACGGGAATTGTTGTCCCCGTCATTAAGCCATTTCAACTTGGCCTTTTGAATGAGCATATTTTCCTTTATTTTCATATCCAACCAAAACCTATTCAATGCTTTCTTACGACCTAAAGAGAAATCGTCCGAAACAAAACCATTGTTCAAAACGGCCTCAAAATCTCCTTCATTGATCTCCTTGACGCATTCTTCAATTTGTAAATCGACCTTCCCAAAAACTTCAACATTCCACCATTTGAGTCTACCTTTAAGAACTCTAAGCTTCTCTTTCAATACATAATCCCCTCTTCCTTCAATGTGAATGTTGTGCCATTCCTTTTCAACAAAGAGAACAAAATTCTTATCATTAAACCATTCGTTGTTGAATTTGAACGGTTTAGGTCCCCAATCCGAAGAATCCACCAACAACCAAACCGGGCAATGATCCGACAAATCTCTTTCCCCTATAAATTGACCCACAATGCCCCATCTCTCAATCGTATCTTCGGAAAGTAAAAATCTATCGATTCTACTCATAGCCGATCCATCTCCACTAAACCACGTGAAGTTCTTACCTTTACAAGTAACATCAATCATATCATTACTAACTATAAAATCCTTAAAATCATTCATCTCCCTTCTTCTATGAACCGAATTACATCCCTTCCTCTCACAAGAGTTAGAGATCGCATTGAAATCCCCTCCGATGCACCACTCGCCATCCGAAAAAAGGTTCTTTAACTCCCCCAACTTCCTCCAAAGATTTCTTTTCAATTCCATCTCACAAGGAGAATAGACATTAACAACATAGTAGAGGTTGTTCTTCCAACAAATTTTGAGTCCAACATAACCATCACCTTTGAAGCTACTCAAGACCTTCACCATTCCTTCTTTCCCAAGAATAAGAAGCCCACCGAAAAAACCCGTGGCACAGGAGAAAGTCCACCCAATCTCTTCCTTAGCCCAAAAAAATTTCGCTAATCCTTTTTAATTATATTGCTAATCCTTTTCCTCTTAATCAAGCTACCTCCCCCTCTTATATTGAATGATCCAATAATCATTAGCACAAAAATAAATTCGCCTTCCTCGCCTCCTTTCTATCCTTAACTTTCCTTTCCATTTTGTTTAATTTAAAATTGTAATCCCTCTCTAAATTGGTCGCCACAACTCCAAGCAAAGACATAGCCTCCCAAAGTTTGCCTCCAACATTAGAGTTCAAATTCTCTCACATTCTATGATTTCCTCTAATAATGTCCGATTCCTCCGAGTTGAGCCCATGATAGACCGAGGAAAGAGAAGCATCATTACCACCTTCCCTTAAATTGTTAGCGGTAGCCGCCTCCTTACGGTTCAACTTATAACCCCTCCTCTTGTTTTTGAGCGGAATTTTCACCCCACTAATTCCATTAGACCCACACAAATTTTTAAACTTGATTTTCTTCAAAAACCTCCATCTATTTTCGTGGCCCCCACATAAAGTTTTATTAAGGTTCAATAAAGAATCTGGGACCTTAGTGTCAGAAGAACCATTAATGTTACACGAAAAGGGTTTGGAGACCAAGTCTTCCGAACTCAAAGCAGTAGTACAAAAAGGGCCTTTAGCCTTCTCAATAGCATTATCAAAAGAGCCTAAAAAAGACTTTTCCTCTAAACTATTTGTTGTACCTACTGATGTACCTTTTACTGCCCCATCTGAACCTACGGACTGTGGACCTACATGGCTCTTAACATGACCTTGCACAAAGAACTTTACCACCTCGATCGAATCGCTTTCAATCTCGTCTTCCTTGTCAGTCAACTTTCCCAAAACTCCTGAGACCTCGCAGGAAAATAAAGGATCAAATCCCCTAAAAACAGAATTATCCGGTGACCAAGCCTCAAACGAATCTGAGGTAGAAGAACAAAAATTCTTTTCAGCAGATTTTTGAACTGCAATGCACAACGGACCTACAGAGTCTTCTCGCAACACCACATCAAACCCTTACCATCGATATCAACCTTCATACTCTCCGGCAAATGGAACGACGCCTTAGCTCTAACCATCACCCTAGCAATATCCAGATTGGACCAATTTGTCGTCGATTCATCAGAACAAATATAGGAACCGAAACAGTTTGCAAGCTTCTCAAAAAAGACAAGGTTCCAACCATGGAAAGTACTCCTAAAACTCTGATCCACATCACCCTGTCTTCATCAATGTCTTCCTCCCTCCACCTCCTTATTTCACTGAACCACTGAGACCACCAGTTTGACCCATCCGCTATAAAATCCTCCAAAGCTCCTTCTTCCAATTCCTCCAATAAACAAAGTTTAGAACCCATTGGGGTCACTTTAATATAGAAAATCCCCTCCGATTCGAAACTTCTCTGGACGTTAAAGGCCATACCTGGACTATGAGTAACTCTAACTTGTTCTCGACTTCCCTGAATCTAGCGAACCTGAACTGTTTTCCTGACTTGTTGAGTCTTGGCGAAATCGCAACTTCGACGACCTCATCAATTCATCCGAACAGAACAAAAATATCTCTGGCTTTAGAAAGGGAAGGAAACTCAGAGATATAGAAAGACGTTAACCCGGTAACATCCCTTGCGGCCGCACCGTTACAGAACGGGAAAATATCCCATCTCCCCGACGAAACATATGGCTAACTCTTCCGACCACCCACTCTGGTCCACGCCATGAAAACCAACCAGACAACAAAGAGACGAAAAGAGACAGCCAAGAACAAAGAAACACCTCAACCAAGGCCCCTAACTCTAAGGTTAGGAGTTTAAGCCAAAAATTTCAGTGAGTTTCTCTAAGCCATCACTATTGTCAAACTGTTGTCGGAGGGTTATGAGCGAGATGCTTTACCTTGAATGCAATGGATTCTTTGAAAAAATAGTTTGTTCTAGAGATAGTTCTGATACAGCTTGAATCTCATCCCAATAATTAATTCAAACAATGACGTTTCTCAAACACAATTATAAATTCTGCATTTTGAAAACCAAAACAATGTAAATTTTCTAACAAATTTCAAATAATTTCAACAAACATTCATTCTAATTTAAGAGAGGATATTAACCATAATTAATCTTTTGATTCTTATTAGTTAGTTGTTAAATTGTTGAGTTTGTTAGCATATTTTTCTCATTATTTGGTACTTTTAGACTCTATATTGTCGGAGTTAGCTTATATAACAGTTAAGTTTTATCAAATTCAATAATAACATAAGGTTTATTACAAAATATTTTATTTTATTTGTAATCTTTTATATTTATTAATTATTTGTTTCAAGTCTAATCCATAATAAAAACATCTGTTTTAAAAAAACATTCTCCGCACATGGAGAATGAAACGTTCATGTCTCTTTTCAACCAAATTTTTATTGTTATTCCACCTTCAAAACATTCCTCATCCTCGATGTTTCCTTCACACTAATGGAATTGTTTCTCTTGCCCTCACAACACAATGTTTTATCCCATATTCCATTATTTATTCTCTTACCTCTATAATATACTTTTTTTTTTATCAAAATCTCTCATATAAAATGTTTATTATTAAAAAAATTTACTTTTTCACACTCTCCTTTTGCAAGTGTTACATTCGATCCAACAAAATTATTTTTTATTTCGTATCTCTTTAAAAATGTCTTCCAATGCACAAAATAAAAATATAAAAATATTTAAAAACTGAATATCAGAATTCTATTGAAAAGTCTTATGATACAGAAAATAAGAATTAAAAAATATTTAAAAAATTAAATTATCGGAACTATTTTGTAAAGTCTTCGGATACACAAAATAAAAGTTAAAAAATTAATTATCCAAAATCTTTTGCAAAATTTTCTAGTACACAAAATAAAAGTTAAAAAAAATTTAAAAAAAACTAATTACGAGAACTCTTTTGCAATATTTTTCAGTATGCAAAATAAAAATTAAAAAATGTTAAAAAATTAACTACAACTCTTTTGCAAATTCTTCCAATATAAAAAATAAAAATAAAAACATGTTTAAAAATGACTATCAAAAGTCTTTTGCAAAGTCTTTCATTACACAAAATAAAAGATAAAAAGTATTTAAAAACCTGACTCTCAGAACTCTTTGTTTAAGTCTTCCGATACAACAAAAAGTGAACATAAAAAATCTAACACAAAGTGTTCCAGAACACAACTAAATTTAATCGGAAGACATTTTAGATGTTCTCCAATACAATAAAAATTTAAACCAAAAACAAAACTCTTTTTCCAACTTTGAAAAAATATTAACCGGAACTCATTTAAAAAATTTATGCGGTACACATATATAAGGGTTCAATTTTTCAAAATTTTGGATGATGTGGCATGAAAGAATGCAAAAATTAACTCTTTCTATTAAATGTTAAGGAAAAACGTTAATTTTGGATGATGTGGCATGACAGCGTGACAAAAATCAAAATAATGAGTCAGCAATTTTGTTAAGGAGAAAAATTGAAACCTTATAGTTAGTTAAGGGAACAGACTTGGACAATAACCAAATTGTAATTAAAGTAACCCAAATAAAATTCTATAACATTTTATCATTCCATAATCTGTTATTTACCAGACCAAAATTTCATATCAATGTAATCTTGAATTTAATAACATTAAATTAGAATATTGTTACACTCTTTGATTCAAATCAAAATCATTAAACTAAAATGACATTAACATGTTCCAAAATGACATAAGATATACAGGGACACAACTACAAAATGTGTACACAATCCTTACTACAAATTTAAATACTTTTTGAAGTCTTCAGACTTGTTTCATAAGTTTAAAATATTATATCAATCACTACTACGAAAACCCCCTTTAACAACGGTTGGAAACGACATATAATGACGCGGACGAGAGCGTTGTTATGTAGAGTGTTGTTGTATACGCGGTACGTACAATGACGGTCCTGGGACCGTTGTTGTATTCCAGAAAGCGCTCACCATTTCACAACGGTTAGATTACACAACTGTTGTGATATAACTAAAGGTGACCTGGTTCGATTCTCAGCAACAACATTTTTTATTTATATTATTCTGGTCAGCGTTTGACATACAACTACAGTTAGGTTTTATAACCGCTGTCAAAATAGCCTGTTTAAAATATAAAACATTTTAGCTGTCAAATCAGCTTCTGTTTACATCAAACACAATATGTGCATCAAACACAATTCTTCCTATATTTTATCCTTCTAAATGAATCAGAGAATTTACATCAAAAGCTAACAGCTAACATTGTTTAAATCAAATACAATACGTGCATCAAAAGCCAATATTATTGATTTCATTATGTGCATCAAACACAATATCATGTACATCAAACACAACATGTGCATCAAAAGCCAAAACTATTGTTCACATTATGTGCATCAAAAGCCAAAAATACGTGCATACAAAAATATGCTGAGGAATGTTGTTGATATATCATCAAATAGCAGGAGGACCCTTAAGCGCATTGTGGATATATGCCTAACGTTTACGAAGATCTACAAAGTCCTCAACGAGGAATGGGGTTTCGTCGTTAAACATCTACATAAGAAAAAGCAAAAAATTGAATATCATGCATGATAATAATTCAATAGTCAACTTATATATTAATATATGTAAACATTTTATGACATATATACCTTATCCCATGAATCAATAGTGCCGGCAAGAACAATGTTTAACATGTGTTTCATGACATAATACCCACACTCGTAACTCCCGGGTTGTTTCCTCGTCTACAAATTACATGAATATAATAACATGAATATAACAACACATGAATGTAAATGAAAGAAACAGGTAATCGGGCCACTTACTTTAGGAGCAATCCATGTGGACTTTTTTCTAACATTCCTCATTATATTAACTTGCTCCGCAAGACTGTACATTGAAAATTGAATTAAACATATTACATGATAAACTAATTATAATTAATGTCAAATAAAATGATATTAAACAGAGACACTTACGTTAGAATAATATCTTTCATTGGTTTGTGGAATAGGTCGTGCAAGGATCACTGTATGAACACGAGAATATATATATATATATATATATATATATATATATATATATATATATATATATATATATATATATATATAATTAGTTTTTACTAAAACAAAACTAAATATAGAATATATAAATAAATTACAATAATACTTACCTACAGAGGAATGGTGCAAGGTAACATTCTTTTCCTCCGTTATTTAGCCGTTCTTTCAAGTAATTTTCTATGATATTTTTATCATTATACGACCAACAAATATAACTTGGCTCCAATATTCCATAAGTACTTGATTTATTTAACTCTATACAAGCACGGTAAATGTACCTAAATGGTCAAAGAAAATGAATAAATTAAGGGAGAATATACAAAAAATTATAAAGTTCTATAATGACATGTATATACCTTTAGCAGCGCTTTTGGTATTACCCAAAGCGTTGTCTATACCTTTAGCAGCGCGGGTTTAAACAGTGCTTAAAAACGCTGTCTAAGGCCAAAAAAAGCGCTGTCTAAGGTCTTGTTTGGCGTAGTGACCAAACTTGCAAAATCGCTATGTCAAGCCATTTAAATCCTGCGAGAAAATCCTTAACATCTTCAGGAGTGTAATACATTATATCCAATTTCGGGCAATGTTCTAGCGGGAGAGGTTGCGAAAGGTTTGTTGTTGCAATGGACAAGTATACAGTGGTTATTTCATGTGGACTAGGGTCCAATATCCCATTGCGGTTATCTAAAGGGGGGGGGGGGAGGGGCTGTACACTTACTTCCTTTTGTAGAAGCGCGATTTATAACACTTATACTTGGAGTTTGATCATCACCATCAACGAAACGTTGATCTTCATTTGTTCTTTGTTTGAGGTTTTCACTTAATCTCTACATCATAACATTCAATTAGAACATAAAACAAAAATAAGCACAATATATATCATACATTCCCGATAAAACACTAACATCTCAAGTAAAACACATACCGAATATAACTCTTGTCTCTTTTCGACGTTTTCTCCCTTTTTTCCCTCTCCTCTTCAAACATCCTCCTTTGTTCTTCCAATTGCTTCTCAACATTCTCAATCTTTTGTTATTGAGCAAGATATTCAGTGGTTTCAGTGCTTCTTCTTTGAGATCCAAAGTATGACCTCAAGCCGACACCTTCTCTGTAATACCCCGTAAATTATTTTACTCTGGATAATATTAGTTGTGATCAACTGAGTCCCAGAGTACTCTGAGAAATTATCTGCAGAGATAATTAGGGTAACTGTTGAACTTAGAGTAAATCCAATTAATATTATCTGAATCTGAGATATTTAAGTATTTGAACTTTAGAGACTTTTTGGACAATTAGTAGTGTTGCTTATTTATGATATTATACTATATCATTTCTTTTCCATTCCTTTTCCTTATTAGAACAAGAGAAAGAAAAAGATAGAAAGGGGTTTGGAGAGAAAGAAAAGAGAAGGAAAGGAAGAGAAAAAGAGGAAAAAGTCCAAGAACAAGATCATCATGAACATCATCAAATCTTCATCAAATCATCTTCCAATCTTCACCATCTTCATCTATTCAAGGTGGGTTCTAGATAGAAACTTAAGTTCTAGAGTTAGAAATGATTTTTTAGCTTAAGTTAGATTTTATGAGAAATTGCTTAATTTGGTAATCGATGAAATTTAACGGTTGAAATGTGTTATAAACTGAGTAGTATAAGCTATATGAGTGTAGAATCATCTATATTTGATTGTGGGATGTTTGGATATGTTTTGGTGAAGTTTTGGACCCATGGGAACTCAGTTGTTACGCTGCAGAATTTATGCATTTTCCCAAATTCACACTGTGAATCCCCTAGCGAAGGGGAAATCTAGCGCTCGCTGGATGTTCGCACGGCGAAGGTGAAGGCGAACATTCTCCAGATGTTCGCACTGCGAACTTTAGCTTGTTTTGGTTCTGCCACTGTTCGCCAGACGTTTGCACTGCGAATGGGGCAGCGAACCAGTGTTGGCTAGGAATTCGCTGGGAACTTCGCACTGCGAATGAAGAAGCGAGCATTCGCTGGCTTCTTCGCAATGCGGACATGACAGATCCCCCAACTTGTTTCTTTCATAACTTTTGACTCGTTTATCCGTTGTGAGTGTTCTTGGTATCGTTGTGGAGCTATGAACATCCTCTAGCTAATGAAAGTGAGAAATATTTGTTTATTGCCTGATTAAATGAATCGGAGGGAACCATGAATTATGTGTTTTCGTTATGCGATTGATGATTATTTGCCTATGCTCTTATTGTTAAACATGTTTGAATATGTATGCATGTTAAAATACGAAATAGGCAGTGTGAGGAATATTACTGTAAACAATTGTCGGATAGTATGGAAATGACATAGTGATAACGCTCGTGCATGAGAGGTCGAGGCGTGTGTCTAGTAATCATAACCAGTTTTTCTTACGGTGTAGTTTCATGAGACTCGAGCACCTCCTCTGAAACGTATGCACAATTACTTGGTAGGTTTGATTCCCTACGTGTAGTACGATTGGAACCTATGCTATGGGTCGAGACTTGTGATGGTCAACAAGCCATGAGAAGTGACGGTTCACAGTTAACAGGCCGATGATCCCGAATCCAATTTGTATGCCAAGTAACTACAAGGATCCATGACTCGGGTCGTCTTCTAGACGTAGAAGCGGACGGGAAAAGGGGATGTCTTGGTACGGTTATTGATTAGCGAGATTCTTGAGTTAACAGGCTCAGGACTTACTTTGTTACTAGTGTGAGTTAACAGGCTCACGAGTGTGAATCCATGTATGGCGTGTGCGTGCTCAAAGTCACTTCTCTTCCCTTTTGACTTGAGTTAGGTTGTTAGAACCTTGTAAAGCCGAGAGGACTATAAGATAGCAAACTCACCGAGATTTGATGTATCTCACCCCGCGTTGTTGTTTACATCACAGGCACTACTGGTTCGGCGAAGAGTAAGGATAAAGTGGTTTGACTTTTCGTTACAGGTCGTAGCTTTTGAGATGGCATGGCTTCTGCTATGGTGTTTTATTTTGAGATCATTGTATTGATCTAGTTCTTAGTGCATTTTGGGACATCTTGTATATGTTATGCCGTAGACTTTAGAACTTTGTATTTAGAGCATTTAATGTATATAATGTGTTAACTAGGAACTTATAGTATTTCAGTACCAAATACTTGGATCTATATATAATATTTATGTTTTGATGTATGAGTTTTATATATGGGTGTAACAGTTGGTATCAGAGTAGGTCGTATCCTCGACCTAGCCATGAAATAGTATAAGTATTTTCTTTCCGTTTCACATGTGTTGTGTCGCCATTGGTCTTACGTGTTATATTTATGGTATTGAGCCTGATCAACTTAATCCTATCTGTAACCGGCACATAAACAACCGTGGTAGACCGAGAGCTACTCCAGCAGGGACAAATCCGCCAGGGGACGAAGGGAATGCCCCTTTGTATCAATTTATGCAACAGATGCAGCAACAGCAGAATCAGTTTGTGCAACAAATGGTACAACAAATGGCTGGTGGCGTGCATCCTCCCGTGGTTGTTCCTGAAGTTGCAGGGGGAACCTTTAGGGATTTCATTCGTATGAATCCTCCGGAGTTTCAGGGAGGGTTAGATCCAGTAAAGGCTCATGAATGGATATCCAGTATGGAGCGGATTTTCTTGATAGTTCAGTGCAGTGAGGAAAATAAGGTTGTTTTCACTTCTCACTTGTTGAAGGGTGCTGCCATGAGGTGGTGGGAGAGTGCTTCGGCCTTAATGACAATTCAAGAGGTGCCAAAAGTATGCGAGCAGTTTAAGATAAATTTTATGGAGAAGTATTTTCCAAGTTCCTTAAGGTCTCAGAAGGAATTCGAGTTTCAACAGTTGAGACAAGGTAACTTGACCGTGGCTTCTTATGCAGCAAAGTTCAAGGTTATGGCTGCTTATTCTAGGCAGCAATGTATGCTCTAGATGAGAGGTGGAAGATTGATCAGTTTCTTTTTGGTTTGAGGGCTGAAATTTCACATAGTGTGTCTCAGAGAGAATTTACTAGCTATGCTGAATTGTTACGACAGTGTTATGTGGCGGAGCATAGCTTAAAGAAGGTGCAAGCAGAGGGAGAGTTAAGTAGGGTGAATCAAAGTGATCGTGGGAGATCGAATCGACAATTTAGACCGAGACAACAATCTTTCAAAGGGAAGCAAGTTCAGAGTTCCAGGACTAGTGCGCCTCCGGTATGTCGTACTTGTGGTAAGAATCATCATGGTAGGTGCAGTTCGGAGGGAATAAGGTGTTATCAGTGTAACAAGGTGGGCCATATGGCGAAGGATTGTCCTCAAAATAGGAATCGAATGCAAGAGAAGAATATCGGGCGAGTGTATACCTTGGATGCAAGGAAAACAAAGGGTGACAATTCCTTGATTGCTGGTACGTGTCTTGTTAATGGAAATCCTTGTTTTGTGTTATTTGATTGTGGAGCAACACATTCTTTTGTATCGATGCAATGTATGAAGCGACTGGGATTGCAAGCTATTCCGTTGTCTCCAACCATGGTGGTTACTACTGCCATGGATGAGATTGTTGAAACACCGTTGATGTGTGAAAATTGTGTATTATCGGTGGATGGAAGAGTTTTTCAAATAGATCTTATTTTCTTGCCGCTTAAGAAAATGGATGTTGTTTTGGGAATGGATTGGCTTTCTGCTAATTCGGTTTTTATCGGTTGTGAGGAAAAGTTAATTATTATTCCGTCCGTGGAGGCTACTCCGAACGATGTGTTGGCTACTATTTTAGAAGGTACGGTTGGAATGATTAATTTCTTATTTGAGGATCCGTTCTTTTATTTCTTACTAAGGAGGAGGGTAGTAACCGTCAAGTTTTGAGTATTCCGGTAGTCTGCGAATTTCCGGAAGTTTTTCCCGAGGATATCACTTCTCTTCCTCCGGAGCGGGAAGTGGAATTCTCTATTAACCTGATACCGGGAACGTTTCCAATATCCGTTTCTCCGTATCGGATGGCACCACTTGAATTAAGAGAATTACAGGATCAATTGGAAGAGTTGTTGACTAAGCATTTTGTTCGACCCAGTGTTTCGCCCTGGGGGGCTCCTGTGTTGTTGATAAAGAAAAAGGATGGTGGAATGCAGTTGTGTATTGATTACCGTCAGTTAAATAAGGTCACCATCAAGAACAAATACCCATTGCCAAGGATAGACGATCTGTTAGATCAATTGAAAGGAGCCTGTGTGTTCTCGAAGATTGATTTACGGTCGGTTTATCATCAGATTCGAGTGAAGAGTTCATATGTACCGAAGATTGCGTTTAGAACCCGTTATGGTCATTATGAATTCTTGGTGATGCCTTTCGGTGTGACGAATGCTCCGGCAGTTTTCATGGATTATATGAATCGGATATTTCAACCTTATTTGGACCAATTTGTGGTGATTTTCATTGATGACATTCTTATCTATTCTCGTGACCCTCAAGAGCACGGAGAACACCTAAGAATCGTTTTATCCATCTTACAAGAGAGACAACTTTTTGCTAAGTTAAGTAAGTGTGAGTTCTGGATGTCGGAGGTTAATTTTCTTGGTCATGTCATATCCCAGGGAGGTGTAGCGGTTGACCCCTCAAAAGTTGAAGCAGTGATTAATTGGGAGAGACTGAAGAATGTTTCTGAAGTTAGAAGTTTCTTGGGATTAGCAGGGTATTACAGAAGGTTTATCAAAGGCTTTTCTCAACTGGCTTTACCAATGACGAGACTTACTCGGAAGGATTGTTCGTACGAGTGGGATTCGGCTTGTGAAAGAAGTTTCATGAGTTTAAAGGAAAGATTGACGGCCGCTCCTGTTTTGGTCATTCCTGATCCTAGTGAGTTGTATGAAGTATATTGTGATGCATCGAAGATGGGATTAGGAGGTGTGTTAATGCAAGATGGACATGTAGTGGCTTATGCTTCTCGACAGTTGAAAGTCCATGAAGAGAATTATCCAACGCATGATTTAGAATTGGCGGCAGTTGTGTTTACTTTGAAAGTGTTGCGTCACTACTTGTATGGGGTACGTTTTGAGATGTTCAGTGACCACAAGAGTCTAAAGTATCTTTTTGACCAGAAAGAGTTGAACATGCGTCAAAGGAGGTGGATGGAGTATTTGAAGGATTATGACTTGGAACTAAAGTACCATCCGGGTAAAGCGAATAAGGTGGCGGATGCTTTAAGCAGGAAAGTGTTGCATAGTGCCGACTTGATGATGTTAGAGTATGCCTTAATGGAAAAGTTTAGAGATCTAAATCTTCAATTTAATTGGACTCCTAATTGTGTGATTATGGGGAATTTGAATGTCACCTCTACTCTTAGGGAGGAAATCCGACAAGGACAAGAGTTGGACGAGAAGTTACAAGAGATGTTGACTCAACCGGGTTTTGTGCAAACTACCGATGGAAACATTTTGTTTAACCAAAGGATTTGTGTTCCGGATAACACGGAGTTAAAAAGGAGGATTTTAGAAGAAGCGCATAAGGGTGCTTTTACTATACATCCGGGATCTTCAAAGATGTACCAAGATCTAAAGAGGGACTATTGGTGGTCCGGGATGAAAAAGGATATTGCGGTGTATGTGTCGGAATGTGCGGTGTGCCAACAAGTGAAGATAGAACACCAAAGTCCGGGTGGCTTGCTGCAACCTTTAGAAATTCCGGTGTGGAAATGGGAGAGTATTTCAATGGACTTCGTGGTGGGATTACCCCGTGCGCAAGGTGGTTATGATTCGATTTGGGTAATTGTGGATCGGTTAACGAAATTTGCGCATTTCTTAGCTGTAAAGACTACCTACAAGGCGAGTCATCTCGCAAGGTTGTTCATTTCAGAGATAGTGAGATTGCATGGTATTCCTACTAGTATCGTTTCGGATAGAGATCCAAAGTTTACTTCAAGATTTTGGAGAGCTTTTCAACAAGCGATGGGAACGAAGTTGTGTTTGAGTACGTCGAATCATCCGCAAACGGACAGTCAGACGGAACGGACAATACAAACCATGTAAGACATGTCGAGAGCTTGTGTTCTTAAAAGTGGAGGAAATTGGATAGAACTTTTGCCGTTGATTGAGTTCTCTTATAATAACAGTTATCACGCAAGTATTGGTATGGCACCTTATGAGGCGTTGTATGGAAGGAAGTGTAGGACACTGTTGTGTTGGGCAGAAGTTGGTGAAGATAGGATGTTGGGACCCGAGATTATTCACAAAACTACGGAGAAGATTAGGATGATCCGTGGAAAAGTTAAGCAAGCACAGGATCGTCAGAAGAGTTACGCAGATAATCGTAGGAGACCTTTGGAATTTGAAGAGGGCGATCACGTGTTTTTGAAAGTCACTCCAAGATTGCGGTTGAAAGGACCGTTTAAGTCGCGGAAGTTAAGTCCGAGATACGTGAGACCATATCAGATTTTGGAAAGAATTGGTGAAGTAGCCTACAGATTAGCCTTACCTCCTTCTCTGTCAGAGATGCACGACGTTTTTCATGTGTCTCAGCTTCAGAAATTTGTCCCAGATCCTCTTCAGCCAGTTTTACCAGATACAATTGAGATAGAAGCAGATTTGACATTTGAGCCTCAACCGAGTCGTATCACTGGAAGAGAAACTAAAGTGTTAAGGAATAAAGAGATTCCTCTTGAAGGTCCAGTGGGATGAGACGTATCCGGGCGATGCAACTTGGGAATTGGAATCGGAGATGCGGGAGGTCTATCCTCATCTTTTCAGGTAATTGTTTTAAATTCATGGGAGAATTTCTATTTAAGGGGGGGAGGATGTAATACCCCGTAAATTATTTTACTCTGGATAATATTAGTTGTGATCAACTGAGTCCCAGAGTACTCTGAGAAATTATCTGCAGAGATAATTAGGGTAACTGTTGAACTTAGGGTAAATCCAATTAATATTATCTGACTCTGAGATATTTAAGTATTTGAACTTTAGAGACTTTTTGGAAATTTAGTAGTGTTACTAATTGATGATATTATACTATATCATTTCTTTTCCATTCCTTTTCCTTATTAGAACAAGAGAAAGAAAAAGATAGAAAGGGTTTTGGAGAGAAAGAAAAGAGAAGGAAAGGAAGAGAAAAAGAGGAAAAAGTCCAAGAATAAGATCATCAAGAACATCATCAAATCTTCATCAAATCATCTTCCAATCTTCACCATCTTCATCTATTCAAGGTGAGTTCTAGATAGAAACTTAAGTTCTAGACTTAGAAATGATTTTTTAGCTTAAGTTAGGTTTTATGATAAATTGCTTAATTTGGTAATCGATGAAATTTAATGGTTGAAATGTGTTATAAACTGAGTAGTATAAGCTATATGAGTGTAGAATCATCTATATTTGATTGTGGGATGTTTGGACATGTTTCGGTGAAGTTTTGAACCCATGGGAACTCATCTGTTACGCTGCAGAATTTCTGCATTTTCCCAGATTCGCACTGTGAATCCCCTAGCGAAGGGGAAATCGAGCGCTCGTTGGATGTTCGCACGGCGAAGGTGAAGGCGAACATTCGCCAGATGTTCGCACTGCGAACTTTAGCTTGTTTTGGTTCTGCCACAGTTCGCCAGATGTTCGCACTGCGAATGGGGCAGCGAACCAGTGTTGGCTAAGCATTCGCTGGGAACTTCACACTGCGAATGAAGAAGTGAGCATTCGCTGGCTTCTTCGCAATGCGAACATGACAGATCCCCCAACTTGTTTCTTTCATAACTGTTGACTCGTTTATCCGTTGTGAGTGTTCTTGGTATCGTTGTGAAGCTATGAACATCATCTAGCTAATGAAAGTGAGAAATATCTGCTTATTGCCTGATTAAATGAATCAGAGGGAACCGTGAATTATGTGTTTTTGTTATGCGATTGATGATTATTTGCCTATGCTATTATTGCTAAACATGTTTGAATATGTATGCATGTTAAAATACGAAATAGGTAGTGTGAGGAATCTTACCGTAAACAATTGTCGGATAGTGTGGAAATGACATAGTGACAATGCTCGTGCATGAGAGGCCGAGGCGTGTGTCTAGTAATCATAACCAGTTTATCTTACGGTGTAGTTTCATGAGACTCGAGCACCTCCTCTGAAACGTATGCACAATTACTTGGTAGGTTTGATTCCCTACGTGTAGTACGATTGGAACCTATGCTATGGGTCGAGACTTGTGATGGTTAACAGGCCATGAGAAGTGACGGTTCACGGTTAACAGGCCGATGATCCCGAATCCAATTCGTATGCCAAGTAGCTATAAGGATCCATGACTCGGATCGTCTTCTAGACGTAGAAGCGGACGGGAAAAGGGGATGTCTTGGTACGGTTATTGATTAGCGAGATTCTTGAGTTAACAGGCTCAGGACTTACTTTGGTACTGGTGTGAGTTAACAGGCTCACGAGTGTGAATCCATGTATGGCGTGTGCGTACTCAAAGTCACTTCCCTTCCCTTTTGACTTGAGTTAGGTTTTTAGAACCTTGTAAAGCCGAGAGGACTATAAGATAGCGAACTCACTGAGATTTGATGTATCTCACCCCACGTTGTTGTTTACATCACAGGTACTACAGGTTTGGCGAAGGGTAAGGATAAAGTGGTTTGACTTTTCCTTACAGGTCGTAGCTTTTGAGATGGCATGGCTTCCGCTATGGCGTTTTATTTTGAGATCATTGTATTGATCTAGTTCTTCGTGCATTTTGGGACATCTTGTATATGTTATGCCGTAGACTTTAGAACTTTGTATTTAGGGCATTTAATGTATATAATGTGTTAACTAGGAACTTATAGTATTTCAGTACCAAATACTTGGATCTATATATAATATTTATGCTTTGATGTATGAGTTTTATATATGGGTGTTACCTTCTCCAACACCACGGACATGACCTCCATGCTCAGCTGTTCCGATAGCTTCCACTAAGATGTCATGTCGTGCTTCCAGAACAAATGTGCCTTCACGGGCCGCCACAACCAAATTATCCTACACAACATGAGCAACTTAAATAAGCAAACGCATTTAAATAACATAAGCAAAACAAAATATATACTTACAATTTCTCAGCCACTACTCTTGAAGCCTCAGAGGTGTACTCTCCATTAGATCTTAATCGAGCCCTCTTCCATTTCTCATGTCTTGACGGTGGAGATGGGATGTCATCATCTCCTCCTTCTTGTTATTTTTCCTGCAGGATTCTCTTCTCAAGTTTTCTGTAACCCCCACGAGACAATCTATAGGGGTACATGTTTTTCGCCTTGTTTTAAATTCCTACTTCGCTTTTAGCTTGTTATTAACATAGTGAAAAATGTGTATGATTAGTATCTATAACTCATTAGCATAACATTATAGGTTACATAAGACTAGTACTAACCTTGAATTCCTCAGAATGGTGTTTCTTCGCAAACTTGTGCCACACCTTCTTCGATAAAAAACTATACCGAATCCATGGACGTTGAAGACCGCTCTTAGGCTTCATAATGTAGTCAGCCGTGAGCCGTGACTGAAATCCCCTCCATCGAACACCGGCATAAGTTATCCACTTTCTTTTCAAGTTTGAGTCATCGGTAAACTCAAAATTCAACTACATTAAATCAATATATAAGTATGAATTAGAAACTATAGGTAGTGATATCAAATATATAAAAATTATAGTATGTAATACCTTAACGTCTGTCCATATGCTGTCTTTGACATTAACATCCACTTCTCTCCAATCATCTATCAGTATACTCACTTTGCTACGTGCAAGGAACGCAACATAACTCTTAAAAGTAGAGTAATGTGGACAATCCACTAATCTGTAGTGCGAGTTAAACTTGATCAGAATTTTTACACCTAATGAGTTGTGGATTGATGTGAATTGGGGCATCATTGTGACACCTCTTTGTGATCTTTTCGATTAAGTATCAATCGTTTGAGTTGTATTCGCAGAACACTCAATCTTTCGAGCATCTTCGATGCTTCCTGATGTAGAACTCGACAAGGTCGACATCTATGTTAAAAACCAACAACAACATGAACAACTAGAACATAAACAACAACAACAACAACAATAACAAAAACAACAACAATAACATGAACAACAACAAAATGAACAACAAGAACATGAATAACAAGAACATAAACAACAACAACATGAACAACAAGAATATAAACAACAACAACATGAACAACAATGGAAAATGAGTTTACTGTAGATGCATGGGGAAAATATTTTACGTACCCTAAACGTGATGACTAAGTAAACGATGTTGGTGTTGTTGTTGTTGTTGTCTTCCTTCCTTACGACAACGACGGTGTTGTTGTTATCTTCCTTCTCGACGGTGACGATGATGACGACGGTGTTGATTGGTGCGTAATCTTCCTTCTGTAACGATCGTGATGATGATGAAGAAAATGACAACAACACGATGAAGAATGGATATTGATGATGCAAGCTTTGGTTGAAATCGTGTATTGTTTCACAGTATTGAACGGTAGGGTTTAGGGTTGAAATCATGTATCGTTTCGTCTGGTTTCTATTTTCAATGGAAAAGAGGATACTGAAGAGACAATGAAACTAGGTAGCTTTGAGTATGTTGAAAACCTACTACGACGGTCAACATCCTTAACCGTTATGATATATTACTTTCATAATGAAATTTCATATTTAAGCGCCAGAGTTATATTTAGAATTAAAAATTAAAAAAACATACAAAATATATCACAACGGTGTAAATAAACAACCGTAGTCATAACTTTTAATTTTTTATTTAAAAGTAAATAAAAAAGAAAAGACGCGCCTTAACATAAAAGGAATAATATATATGATGTCGTTGAGGTTCGAACACATGAAAGCTTGATGGTATCACCAAGGTTGGATTATCAACCGTTGTTATATAGAGATAATTTTTATTCAAATAACAAATAAAATACAACCGCACCTTAGTTTAGATATGTCACAACGGTGTAGGGATGAACCGTTGTGACCATGACGTCGTTGTTTAGGCATTTTGTAGTAGTGAATGAAAGTCCCTCTCTCAAGATAGCCTCATCAAATTGAATACTACCAATACCACCCTCTTGAAAGTGTTCTACTTCATCTTTGTAAAACAAAACAATTTGATTGCAGGTCTCAAATTTGCAAATAGAATCAAATACACATTTGATTACTGTCAAAATTTCATCATGACATAAACTAGTACTGACATTACTAGATAAATAATTATTACTTACGATATACATGTTACATAAGCTACAAATCTAATAAGAGAGGATATAAAATCACTAACATAGTAAAACACTGGACCAAATGAGGATCAAAAGCCACCAGAGTTTAAGCAGCTATGCTGCAATCACAAGTATAAAATGAGTACTTACCAATATATTTAATCCAAATCCTTAATAATGCCAATTATATAGTAATAATATATAATTCAAATAAAATCTAGTTTTGCATGGTGAAAAACATAGCAGTGTCTTGCACCTAACAATTCACCCTCTAGAAGCATCTCCAATCTCTAACAGAGGTTTTATCACTGAATTTCAAAGACTTTGTATTTGTTCCATAACTTTTGTTACCATGGAGCACATGTTCGTGACAACCATTGAAATAAAAACATGGTGGATTGTATAAATGTGATGTGGCATCATGGAGTCCATTAAATAAGAGATAAACTATTCATATCAATTTCCTATGATTAGTTCTACTTGGTATGCTCTAGAATGCATTTAGCATTTATGGCATGTTCAATTCAAAACTTTGTAACTTGCACACACAATATAATTTAAGAGACTTAAAACAAACGTTTAATAAATAAAAAACGAAAGTGAAACCTGAAATTAAGTTTAAGGAATCAAATGATACATTAAGCCATAAAAATTTAAACCAAAAATGAAACTCTTTTTCCATCTTCGAAAAAATATTAACTGGAACTCATTTAAATTGTTATCCGATACACATATATAAGGGTGCAATTTTTCAAAATTTTTAATAAATATAAGAATATAAAAATAAGTGTAAAAGTATGGGGTAACATTTTCTATCACAACAATACTCCTATTTCCTTATGCCCCTTTCCCATCACTACTATGTACCAAACTCACAGCACCACCTCTCTTCTCTTCCCCCGTGTAGTTTAAAAGGTTAATTTATTATGTTTGAGATATTTTTTTTTTATATTTAAATTCTAAATAATATAGTGATATTACTGTTAGTGAAGTATACCACCAAACTACAAGAGCTCAATTTCTTTAATCATACCTAATATTCTTACTACATTCTAAACATAAAACCTAAATATATACTTAAACTTTAACATTTTTATATTAGATTTGTGACATTAACTTGAAGGTGGTTGGAGCCGGAGTGACTAAGTATGTGGGAGCGAATGAATCCTTTTGGTGGAGTGATATTCTTAACTTGGACAAAGGAATTTCGGATAATCTTTTTGTTTCAAATTGTAGGTTTAATATTGGAAACGGTTTCTCTACGACTTTTTAGTTCTCGAAGTGGATTGGCGACTTGTGCCTTAAGGATAAATTTCCTTCTCTTTTCCTTGAATCGAAGCTAAAACATGTGGGAGTCGCTTGCATGGGTTTTTGGTGTCATGACAGGTGGAGATGGGGTGATTTCGGGCTAGGGGCTGTTGCCCCTGTTTCGGGTGGGCTGTTTGGTGCGGGGCATGTGGTATTGATGACAGACAACAGAGATTTCCGGCTCTGCTTGGTTTGCGTATTGATGTTTGTTGGCTGCGCTCCACGGTTTCACCTCCTGTGGGTGTGCAGCAGGATATTTTAAACACAACTGGGAGCATGGTGTAACACCCCAATTCCCATCGCGAATAAATAATACATAAATAAATCAGAGTAACTAAAAATTTATTTTTCTTAGACAGAAACCAGGATGCCACATTTAAATGAAGAAAACACAATCCCTGCTCAATTATTTGATACGTAACACAAAATGGAATACCCGTAAAAGGGAAACTTTTTCCAACAAAATGAAGTTCAATTATGGAATAAAGCGGAAAGATCAATAACTGACTGTTTTACAAAATAAATTGTTTTATAACATCAAAATATACATACAAAGGTAATACAAAATAAATCTAACAAAGGTATACATATATAACATAATCGTTCCCCGACTCCCGTGCTACGCATCAGAGCAGACACCAAGACCGACAAAAGAATGGAGAACTAATCTTCACAAAAGCCTCCAAGACACAAATCTGCAATTGCCTCATAGAGCAATAAACCACAGCAGAAGGGTGAGAAATAACAACTAAATCAAGATTGCATAATAATATGCAAACACATAAAAATTCACATGCATGGTTATTCTCACCACAAGCATCACATACTAATACACATAGCATATATCAATTACACCAACATAATCACATATTCACACATAAGGCACACCAAAGTCATAACATATGTAAACACTCAACCACATCACATAGCACATGTCTATACATAACACGTATCATCCATAACCAATACATTTATCACATATGCACATCAATTCACCAATCCAATCATAAATCTCAACACATACTCAATCAATTCACAATTCCCACACATAATCAATCCATTCATGATTTTCCACACATAATCAATCCATTCATGATCCTCACACATAATCAATCCATTCATGATTCTCCACACATAATCAATCCATTCATGATTTATGCAAATGCACAGAGACTAACATAACGACTCTATGCAATGCATATGCGGTACCATCCATCCGTCAATCTCATCACTAGTTCACTCAAGAACTATTGGAACCATCGCTTGTTACTTAGTGTAACTCCCCGTCGGGAAAACGATGTTCCTCATCGCTCACACCTCTTTTGTATAAGGCACACGACGTTTATGGATCGCTCACACCTCTTTGTATAAGGCACACGACCCGATCGCTCACACCTCTTTGTATAAGGCACATGACCCGATCGCTCACACCTCTTTGTATAAGGCACACGATCGTCCATAATCATCGCTCACACCTCTTTGTATAAGGCACACGATGTTATAGAGGATTCCCTCTGGAATCGATTCGTCGCTCATACCCACTAGGGCACACGACATCACAAGAATGCATATCATGATGCTTGACATACTATGACTCATGACATTCAAATGCACACATATACACATCCATAATCATGCATATATAATCAAATACAACACATTACATTTCTTGCACTTAGGCCACAAACCATCATCACAACATTTTATTACATGCATTTTCATCACACAACCAGCACACAAGTCATACGATATCCATATCAACAACACATTGCATGATACACCTCAATTCCACACAATTACAACGACAAAAGTCGACAAAACGACACTATTCCAAATTCCCGACATAATTAGATCAGCCCATAATCTCCAAACCATTTTAATAAGAAAGAACATTTCATTAGCTCTCCAACGCAACAAACCGCGCCTCAAACTGACACACGACCCAACAACTATAAAGAAAACAAATTAGAAAAACCGTCATGTTCGCAATGCGAAGCCCCTAGCAAGACCTTCGCTTTCCTCATTCGCAGTGCGAATATCCCAGCGAACCATGGCAGAAAGAAAAACAACCTAAAGTTGCAGTGCGAACTCCCAGCGAACCTTCGGTGTCCCCTTCGCAGTGCGAATCCCCCAACGAACCGTGGCAGAAAGAAAAACAACACAACGTTCGCAGTGCGAACCTCACGCGAACGTTCCCTTTCCACTTCGCTGGCCATTCGCAGTGCAAACCTACGAAACCAGAAAAACCTAGCAGCGCTAACACAGGTCATTTGGGGTCAAAATCCCTCATTTCTTCCACCCAAAGACTTCCAAAACATACTATAACAACCAAAACATGACCCAAACCTAACGACAAGTATTCTACGCAGTTTATATCGAATTTCATCCGTGAAAACATCGATTTCTATCAATTGCTCCTAATTTAAATCGATAAGAAAAGTCGCGAAACAACCAAAACAATTACAACAAACAACACATATACATACACAAGCAAGATATAATTGAAACTTCTCACCCTTACTCGATTAATCGTGCTCGAAACGGAGTTCCCGCGATTTTCCTTTTTCTCCTCTTTTCTTTCCTCTTCCTTTCTATCTTCTCTTTTCTTTCTCTTCTTTTTCTTTTCTCTCTATTTCTCTCTAATCCCTATTTATATAAAATATCTAAACCCCTAAAAGACTATTTTACCCCTCAGCTCAAATATCTCGCAAACGCTCTCAAAACGCGATAAAACATAAACAACGATGAAAAATAATATATTGTCAAATAAAACTCAAGAATAAAATAACATAAAACAAAAATAATTAAATCGACTCGATTAAATAAATAAGACAAAACCGGGGCGTTACACATGGTACAGCAGCGGCGGGCTGCTACTCCAGTGGTGGTCCAGTCTCCTGAGGGCGCGCAATAGAGTGATTTATTGGACTCTGGGAGCCTGTTTCATCAGCCGCGGGCTAATATTGCTGTAGACTCTCCTCGGCAGCAGCTGCTTTCTCTTGTGGAGCAGGTTGGTCCGAGTTCGGTTGGGGGAGATACGATTAATTGGGTCCCTAATCTATCGGAGGGGTATTCGGTTAGAAGTTTTTATGATCTTCTTTGTCGTATTAGGACCCCTTTTGGTCCTAGTAATATTCATGATGAGGTGTTTCATTTATTATGGAAGATGGTGGTGCCTTTTAAAATTAAGGCCTTTGGGTGGAGGTGCTTCATTGATAGAATCTCCACTAAAGATTCTCTTTCTAGATGTGGTTCTGCTAATCCGAGTAGTGGGGTAGATTGTGTTTTGTGCTATAATTATTTAGAGTCGGTATCACATATTTTTTTGAACTGTACTATGGCGGCTTTGGTTTGGAAGGAAATGGCAGATTGGATTAGATTTGAGGATTTTGTTTCGCCTACTCTTAAGCATAGTTTCCTTAAATGGACTCTCTTTTGTAAGAAGAAAGGGGTGAGGAAGGGGAGAGAAGGTTCTATTTGGTTGGCTACCATTTGGAGCTTATGGACATTGAGAAACGACATTATTTTTAGAAATGTCAATTGGAACGTTTTGGACTTGGTTTGGGAGATCAAAGCTTTAGTTTGGAGATGGTCTTACATCGGGAAAATTACTCGGACCAATTACGGCTTTTATGAATTTAGCAAGTTTCCCTTGTTCTATTTATCGTAAGGGTAATTGGGTTGTAATTTTCCTTTTTTTTGCCGATTGCTTTGCATCGGTTTTTTCTATAAGTGATTTCGAGAACCGATTGTTCTCGCTTTTATAATATTCCATGCTTATTAAAAAAAAGGATTTCGTTTATTTTATACTTAATTAAAAGCAAAGGATATGTGGGAATTAACGTTATGTGGAAAGGTGTCGAATACAACTTTGTGAATATTTATGCGCCCAATTTAGCTTCTCATAGAAGGTTATTGTGGAGGGAATTGGAGAAAAGAAAGAGGAGAGAGGGCTCAGGGGAGTGGTGTTTAGCTGGTGACTTCAACGAAGTCTGCTATAGTGAAGAAAAAATGGGTGTAGGTAGTGCTATGAATAGCAGGAACAAGGCTGATTTCAAGAGCTTCATTGACATCATGGATCTTGTGGATTTCCCGTGTGTGCGAGGCAGATTCACGTGGTATAAAGATAACGGTAAAGCAATGTCTTGGCTAGATCATTTTCTCCTTACTAGAGATATGATCGATAGCTGGAATGTGATAGATCAAAGAGTGGGCAACAGAGATTTATCGGACCATTGTCCCATATGGCTCAACACAGGAAAGGTTGAATGGGGCCCAAAACCGTTCAGTTTTAATAATGCTTGGTTTACTCATGAAGGTTTCCTTCCTTTTATAAAAGAAGAATGGGGTAGAATAAAGGTCGAAGGCAGAGGAGACTTCATTTTGAGTGAAAAACTCAAGATTTTAAAAGGTAGGATCAAGGAGTGGAATAGGTCGATATTCGGTTGGATTAACTTGAAGGTGATAGACAAGGTGAACCAGCTGAACGCTTTGGACAATAACTTGGCAGACAACTTTGGTGGGGACATTGAAGATATTGTCAAGGAAAGGTTCAGTGTGTCTGATGAGTTTTGGAAATCATTAAAAGCTAAAGAATGTATGCTTTGGCTAAAGTCGAGGCAACTTTGGCTTTTGAATGGTGACACGAATTCTCGGTTCTTTCATAGAACAATGAAAGACAGAAATAGGAGGAATAACTTTTCAGTTAAGGAAAGAGAGTATGGCAGCGTTGAAACTGTGGAGGAGGTGAAAGCTGTTGTGCAGGCCCATTTCGAGGGGCAGTTTGACGAACCAAATGAACAAAGGCCTATTCCTGATGGCTTAATTTTCAGTCAAATTAGTTTGCAAGATAGAACGTGGCTGGAGAGAGCTTTCAATGAAGACGAAATAAAGGAGGCAGTGTGGTCGTGCGATGGAAATAAGAGCGCAGGCCCGAATGACTATTCTTTGGAATTTTTAAAAAGGAACTGGGAGGTCATAAAACAGGATGTTGTTAAGTTTTTGGAGGATTTCCATCACAAAGGGAAGCTGACGAAGGCGTGCACCTCTTCTTTCATAGATCTTATCCCTAAAGTGATCAATCCGCAGTCTTTGTACGATTACATACCAATTTGTCTCGTGGGGAGTTTGCTAAAAATCTTGTCTGAACTTCTAGCTGCTAGGTTAAAGACTGTTTTGGGAGGAATTGTGTCGCATAACCAGTCTGCTTTTGTGACAGGAAGAAACATAGTGGATGGTGTTCTTACGGTCAACGAAGTCTTGGATTTGGCAAAAAGAGGAAAGAAGGGATGTGTTGTTTTGAAGGTCGACTTTGAAAAGGCTTTCGATTGCGTCAGCTGGAATTATTTAAGATTTATTCTCAAGAAGATGGGGTTTGGGCTTAAATGGTGTCAATGGATGGAAGGGTGTGTCTTTACGAGTTTCCTGTCAATCATTATTAACGGAAGTACGACTGGCGACTTTAAGGTGAGTAGGGGGTTGAGGCAAGGCGACCCTCTTTCCCCTTTTATTTTCGTTTTAGTAATGGAGGGCCTCACTCGTATGGCAAATAAAGTGGTTGAGATAGGAGACTTTGAAGGCTTCAAATACAGCGATTACGAAGAGGTCAATTTACTTCAATTCGCGGACGACACTATTCTTATGGCTAACGGGAGGTGGGATAACCTTTGGAGTATGAAAGTTATTCTTAGAGGCTTTGAAATGATTTCAGGCCTTAAGATTAATTTCCATAAGAGCAAAATTTATGGTGTTCATGTGGAGGATGGTTTCCTTGAAGCAGCTTCTTCGTTTTTGTCATGCGACATATATGAACTTCCCTTCAAATTTCTTGGGGTCAAAGTAGGGGACAACCCAAGGAAGTTATCCATGTGGAATGATTTGGTCAATCATATAAGAGGAAAACTTGCTACGTGGAGGGGTAGATTTCTTTCATTTGCGGGGAGGGTGGTGATGATCAATTCGGTTCTTAATGCGTTACCCATCTACTATCTAGCCTTCTATAAAGCTCTCGTCAAAGTGATTGAAAAGATTCGTAGCATCCAAAGAAAGTTCCTTTGGCATGGCAAGGAGGACAAGAAAGTAATACACTGGATAAACTGGAATACTATTTGCAACTCAAAAGACCAAGGAGGTCTTGGAATTAAAGATGTGGAGATTATGAATAGATCTTTGTCAAATAAATGGAAGTGGAGGATACTATCGGAAGCGGATGCATCGTGGTCCAAAGTTCTCAGGACCAGATACAGCAACATAGAGAGGAAAGTCATTATAGGGGATAAGTCAATCTTGCAGAAGAACGATTCAATTTGGTGGCGTGATTTAGTGTTGGTCGATAATAAAGTGAGGTCTCGCTCCAACTGTTTTTACGCAGGTCTGCAATGTAATGTTCGAAGTGGGAGAGAAACAACATTTTGGTTGTCGGAGTGGACCGGGGGGGGGGGCAGACTCTGGCTGATGCTTTTTTGGAAGTTTGGCAGCATGCTGGTGACAAATTCTGCAGCATTGACGAAGCAGGTTATTGGGACAACAATGAGTGGTGCTGGGACGTTGAAGGGATGGTGTGCAATAGCGACAACATCAATCCTGATTGTGGGAGCGAATTTTTGAATGATTTGTAGGAGCAGTAATTGGAAGGAAACGGAAAGGACGAGTTTGTTTGGAAAATGGAGGAGGCAGGAGTGTTTTCAGTTAAGACTTGTTATGAGTTGTTGAAGGTTAATGTGCCAGGTCTCTCTTATAATAACAGGTTGGAGAAGGCTTTCAAATTCATCTGGAAGATTAAAGCGCCATCTAATATTATTCATTTTGGTTGGAGAATGATACATGATAGATTGCCCACAAAAGATCTTTTGACTAGAAGAGGCATTAACACGGATGGTTTGTGTGTGTGTTGCGGATTGGAGAATGAATCGTCCCATCACATTTTCAGGTCGTGTTCTTTCGCTATTTCAATATGGAAGAAAGTGTTAGGATGGTTGGGTAGTGATTTGGAGGTTACTTTCACGGAGTTTGTTCTCTTGCATAACAATTGGGAGAAAATTAAAAGTAAGACGCGAAGAAATTCGATAGCAGTTATTTGGCTTGCAACTCTTTGGGCTATTTGGACGATACGAAACCCTTCCATTTTCAAGGGTGGTAACATCATTTTTCTAGATTGTTTTTCGGAGATTGTATTTAGATCTTGGAATTGGTCGAATGCTTTTGGTAAATTGGACGATGGTTGTAATTGTTCGCTTTGGAATAGCCTCCCACTCCTTTGTTTTAGAAGATAGAGAGGTTTTCTTTTTGTATTGGGCGGAGTAACCCTTTTACTCCCTTTAATAGTTAATTGCCTATTAAAAAAAGAGATTTATGAGATGTCTCTTATTTACAACTCAAATTGTAAAGGACTGAAGAGAGATATAATTCTATGTGACACACGATTGAATTTAAATTTTTTATAATTTACCATCTTATGGGAGTTTCGCTCTCCCAAAAGCTTTTTAAAAAAGTTAAAATAAACTTGAAAAATTAATTGTATTGTATTACATATAGAATTTAGTTGGATTAAATTAAGTAAAACTGAGATAAATGTTTAAAAATTTGTATTAATATTATTGTGTAAAATATTGATATTAAGTACTAGTTTCTCTATGAATAGAGCATAATCAATATGAAACTCTATGAGCATGAATGTGTTGAGAATAATAAGTGGGAGAAACCATACACCTATCACCTTAAGATTTTGATGAATATGTGGTTTCCTTCTCACTTGCGTGTTGTTATTGTCCCAATGTTGAAGCACCTCCACATGACCCAACATATGGTATCAGAGTCTGCTTCGAGTAAAGAGACTGACTTACTTGTATCAAAATGCCCAAAAAGAGGTGTCCCATTGAAATCGAAATGCCTAGAAAAAGGTGTATCGAAATTCACAAGAAAGAGGTGTCAACGGCTGTACAAGTGTATGTGGACAAAGCAGTTTCCACTTGAGAAGAGTATTGTGGACTCACACTTGAGGAGTAATGTTGAGAATAATAAGTCAAGTGTGAGTTGGAGTCCCACATTGGTTAGAAAGGTGGAGACTTGAGCATAAATAATTCGGAGAATCCACACACCTATCACCTTAAGGTTTTGGGTGAATATGTGGTGTCTCTCTCACTTGTATGTTGTTCTTGACTCAATGTTGATGCTCCTCCTCTTGACCCAACAATATGCCTCTTTGCTTTTGTCCATACTAAAAGTACAATAGCGAGAAAACGAGAACTTGTTCACGTAGCAGTTATCAGATATTTTCTTTCTTAGACTTTTTGTTTTTCTATATGATTCTGAGTTCTTAACCAAAAAAGAGAGTGATGCGGTAAATGTCTTGGATGCGTTTAATGTTATGAGTTCTAGGAAAGTTATAGAGCTCTATTGAGAAGAGGATAAAAAATTGATGAAAACTTGCATAAGTTTAATTTACATATGTGCTATTGATTAGGGCTTTCTTATTTCTTAATAATCATTGTTTCTTTTCCTTTTTTCCAAAAGAATGGCCCCTTTTATTGTCACTAAGAGGAATGTTTGTATGACTAAGAAGAAGGCCGCTCGAGGTGAGGAGTGGACTATTGGCAATAAAAACCACCCCTGCGAAATCATGATTAATGCCGACAAGAGAGGTATTGGGATGTCATTACGAACTCCATACCTCTTAAGATGATGAAACCCGAGGGGCCTAGCGGGAAAACCTCCTGCTCCCCAGGGCAGAAGAACAAGGGTGTAATCCCCATCGAAACAGTTATTGTTGAGAATGAGGTAGAGGGTGATGACCATAGTGGGTCGCCTATTCGGGGAGAGGCACCTAACCGAACCGGGATTTTATATAAGTTGACCACAAATCAAACCGAGATTTTGATCGGGTTGATCCTGAACCTACTGAGTTTTTATATCAGGTTGAACTTAGGAACCAAGAGAGATTTTAGCCTAGTTAATCTCATATGATTCAGACGAGTTTATTTACCATATTATTCAATTCTAGAACTATTTGTGTAATACAATTTTATTCACTAATTAAACACCAAACATAATAGTTTAGTTATTTTAATTTTTTTTTAAACTTTTGTTCAGTTCGATTTGGCGATTCATTTCAATTCACATTTTGTTATAACAATCTTAGAGTTTACTCGGAAATTTCACTCATAGATTAATCAAAATAAAATGGTCTTTTCGTGATTTCTTTCTCAGTCATTCATACACAACAATAATACAGCTTGCAATTTCCAATAAGTCGTTCATGCGTATCAAACAATAATGCAGTCTGCAGCAACAGCTATATTTAATATCTAATTTTACTGCCTAAGGAAATTGTCTTTTCCCAATGGACAAATATAAGAAAAGAATAAGTTAATTTATAGAAATGATTTCATCATTAAAGATAACATGGCATGTGTTCTCAACAGTATGGCCAAAGTCATTTTCGAAATGAATTCAACTTTTGCCGCTTTTGGTGTTCATATAGTCAACCTCATTCTCATGCATATCCTTCTATTAATACTTTGGTTGTACAAGTATCCAATAATGTGGATAGGAGTTTGTTGCGAGTTCTGTTAATTCAATTCATTTTGGTGGAGTTTCAGGTCTACTACTATATGACATAAATACTGAACTATTCGTTATTAATTGATTTCTAAATATGATTCTTTAATTTTAAATTTACTTACAACCAAAATTTCTTATCTTTTATGAATAAAGTAAAAGATAAGATTCGAAAATCTATTATATGTTAGAAGATATTAACACCCTACTAAGCATGTTGGAAAATGATTCTCTCTCATTAATTTTACCAGATTTTATTATCTTTAAATTCTTATTACATTTCCTTAATATTAAATATCAGAATAAAATTAAAATATAAAATTTTTATAAAAAAATATATAGTCTTTGTTAAGAAAAATAATCAAAACAATTAAAAGGGGAAAAGAGAAGAAGATAGTATATTGTATTATTCTCATTATCAGTTTATCTTTTGAATATAATATAAGTCATAGTTATAGGACATATGTAATGAATGAAAAATTAATATGGAATCCATTCATTTATGGACATCCACAATCATGCGATTTATAACACCTCTTAAATGTCAAATTAATAATATGCCTCATTAAAACCTTACTAGTAAAAGTCCAATGGGAAAAATCTTAGTGAAGGAAAAAGAGTACAACCTTCTTGATGAGGGAATTGCCTCGATACTAATCAATACAAATTAGTACAAATAAAGAAGGAAATTATTTGGGATGTTCGTTTAGAATATGCCTCGTAAAAACCTTACTTAAAAAAAGGCCAGTGAAAAAAAAATCTAGTGAATGAAAAAGAGTACAATATTCTTTTGCGATAGATTCATTTCTTCCCTTTAGTTAAACGATCATGTCTTCATTGAAGAAGATCAATCTTCCGTATTAGTTGGCTAAAAGTTCTATTTGGGAGTGACTTTGAGAAAATATCTATAAGGTAATAACATGAACAGAGTCGTTGGATGCTTATATCACTACTTTTCTGAAGATCATGAGTAAAAAAGAATTTGGGAGAAATATGTTTTGTTCGGTCTCTTTTAATGTAACAATCTTTCAATTGAGTGACACATGCAGTATTATCTTCATATATGATTGTTGTATATATTTTTCTAAAAGCTAAAACACGAGTTTTGTGTGTGTGTTGAATTAAGGATCTCAACCAAATGCATTATCGATTTGCCTCATGTAGTGCTAAATTTTTTTTCATGATTAGATGAAGTTGTTGCCATGGTTAGATTCACATGTCTCCATGAAGTAGTTATACCACCATATGTAAAAAAATTATTTGTTTGTGATTTACCATTATGAGGGTCTAACAAGTAACATGCATCTGCATAACCTTTTAATTCTAATTTGGATACAATGGAATTAAACACTCATGTCCATTTACCCCTAAGATAACAAACTATATGTTTGACATTGTTCAAATGTCTTCGTTTAGGTGAAGAACTATATCTTACTAATAGAGTAATAGAAATTGATATATTGTGGTATGTATAATTAGAAAGATATATCAATGCTTAATTTATACTGAGATATGGTACTTCAGGACCAATAAGTTTTCCATCATCTTCTTGAGGTCTAAAAGAATCTTTTACACATCCAGTGATCTAACATCACCAGGGTACACGACATACGAGATTTGTTCATATACTAATGTTTTAACACCTTTTCTATATAATGTTCTTAATGTAGAAATATTCTACCATCCAAATGCTCAATTTGTAAACCTAGACATAACTTTGTCTTTTCTATGTCCTTTATCTTAGACTGTTTCTTTAAGAGATTTATAGCTTTTGAAATCTCTTCAGAATTTTCAATAATTATATGTCATCTACATCGACAACTATTATAGAAAATTATTTTCTAGGTTTTTTCATAAAAATAAAAGGACATATGAACTTATTTATATATCTCTTCCTTAACAAATATTCATTGGGACAATTATACTACATGTGTCCATATTGTTTTTACCCATAAAGAGACTTGTTCAATTTGATGGACCAGCTTTCTTGAGATACTAAATTATGCATCTCTAATATATTAAACCCTTTAGGGAGTTTCAGTAAATGTCACTATCATGTGAGCCGTATAAATAAGATGTCACAACATCCATCATGTTCAAATTAAGCCATTCATGTGCTACAAGGTTAATTAAATACTGAAAATTAATCGAATCGACCACAAGTGGATATTTTTCAAAAAAATCAATATTAGATCTTAGTGAAAATCATTGAGTAACAAATCACACTTTGATGTTTTTAGACTACAAGTCCAAAATCGAGTCACTCATAAAGTGAGTTTAATTCTTTTTCAATTGAATATGGTTATTTTGACCAATTTTCACTTTGTCTAAAATCTTTTATAGAGTTTGACTCACAATCTTTGTTATCATTTATCATCTTTAGCACGATATTGTATACAAAGATATTGTCAACATTGACTTTATTTTGATTCCATCATATTCCATTCATGACATAATTTATCGAGATCTCTTAATTTTCCTAAGTTTTAGATATCTAGGTAGTTCTTCTTGAACTCAAAAATAAGTTATGTCAAAGTGCTCTTACAGTTTTCATATTCTCACTTGGGTCATATTTAACTTTAGTTTCTTTTCTTGGCAGAGAACTTATAACATAAGAACCAACTTTCCCACCATGCTTCAACGCGGTTATAGCTCATTTGCAATACTATGTTATCTAATAGGAAAATTAACTTTGAGTGGAATATTAGCAACTAATAATTTTTTTTTTCATAAAATGAATTATTTTGAACTTCCAGGATCAAAATTTTATAATAATATTTTGTTTCAAATTGTTCATTTGAACTTATGGTTCACACTTTCAACTACTTATTCTCTCCTCTTATATTGATAAAATTAATTTATCAATTAATAATAAACCTATTTGCCTTCAAACAAGTATCCAATTATTGTATCAAGATATATCCTCAAATACCGAATTCATATAAAATGCATTTTCTCAACATTCTATTTAAACTCGTGTTAGCATACTATAATGGAGCAAATGAATAATCACAACACATCAAAAACTTTACTTAGATGAGATGTATTTGGTTATTAACCAAAAATAATTTGTAAGTTAAGGGGAGAATTAAAATTTACTATCTTGTTAGTTTAATGCGAATAAATATCTTAATATTATATTTTGATTGTTTCAAATGTCTAGTTTAGAATGTATGATGTCATATGTATCAACCATACAATTAACTTTAGACGTCTAAAGAATGGATCTTCAAGTTCATTTTTTTAGAAACTTATGCTACAAGATGTTCAATATTAATTTTAATAATATATGTGATACTTATCAAGAAAGTTCTGAAAAATTCAGAAATTGAGATCTTAGTCTGAAAAACAACTTCACAAACTTCTGGTTGTGAGTAGACAATAAACATTTGCATGATATTATAGTCGATGCAACAATTAATATCACGAACAACTCAATTTCTTAGATTTTTAATTTCATGTAGAAAGACAAAAAATTTATTGGATTGAAGAAACATTTGGTTCTTCAATACTAGCTTTCACATCATGATACATATTCATGATCTTATAGTTGAATTTTTTTTCACTAACTTCTGATTGTTAGTAAGCAACAAACATATGCATGATCTTTTAGTCTATGCAACAATTAATGTCATAAAAAATACTCAATTTCTCAAATTTGTAATTTCCTTTTTTAACACAGAAAATTTATTTGATTAAAGAATCTTCTGGTTCTTCATACTAGTTTTTGCATCATATTATATCCGAGATGAACAAACCGATTTTGCCAACAACAAACTAAAATTTGATATATACATTTTTGGTTTATATAATACATGTATTATAAATATTATGATCTGTTTGAATCAACGGTGAACAAATATAATCTGAAATTTGTTATAAGCCAAATAAATATAGATATTCTAAAACAATATATTCAAATATAATTGTATATTAAATTGAAATGAAATTAAGTAAATATGTGTTATTTAGAAATTACATAAAGTAATATATATATATATATATATATATATATATATATATATATATATATATATATATATATATATATATATATATATATATATATATATATATATATATATATATATATATATATATATATATTATAAAGTGTAATATTTTGAAGAAAATAATTTATTTACTCAAATCACCACTAAGATTTATCTTTAAAATATAAAATTTTCAAAGATAAATAAATATCTATCATACAAAAAAATTCACATCTTTAATTTATATATTTAATTTATAGAAAATATGACTTATAACATCTATAATCATATGTTACAATTTTAGGAATTCTTAAAAGATAAGAAGTTGAAAGAGGAAATATAAAGAAAGTATGTCATAAATTATTAACATATATAGGAATTAGTTTTTATTAATTTATTTCACATTTGAGTGATTTATTTTCTTATAAAACACAACGAGAACAAAAATAACTAAACTTTTCTTTTCAATCTTAATAAATTTGTTTCAAGTTTTTAACATTCAATTATGAAATAAATATTAAATTAATCACATTAATTTTTCCAATCATAATAAATTAACCACAAATTAATCACATTCAATATTTAAAGAAGTATTTGTCAATCTTAAAAATTTTACAATAATTTTTTGTTATACTTTTATATGTCATAAAAACATAAAGTATATGCAATATGCAAACATATATCAAGAATAAAATTATCAAATAGAATAAATTACCATTTATAAGAAGAAAATTACTATTAATTTTTAAATTCTATCAAATAAAATAAAATTATCATGTAATTAAAATTTTCCTTTTTTTCATGTAATTAAATTCTATTAAATAAAACACATAAGCTTTTAATCACAAATATTTATCAATGAATATTAGTTATTCAAAAACTATAAAAATGTTTGGCTCATAAACATTGATCAAATATAAAATATTCAAATTTTTATTTTAATTCTTTCGAAACTATATATCACAAATGATATATAAACATATATTCTAGGATGCTTCATGAGTACGTTACAAATCTTTACATCGATTATTCATACAAACTAATGCAAGTTATAAATACGTAGTTCTTGAGGAACCGGTGTTCAATATAAATGAGTAGTTTTTCAGAAACTCAATCACATATCTTTCATTAAAAAGTAAATTTGATTTCTCTAAAACTTATGTCAAAACATTATGTATATATAAAAAAAACAATTCTTTATGCAATCCTCTAGGAATCCTTTATAATATATATTTTTTATGAGAGCTAGATCATAGATCATCAAACAATGATAAAGATGAATATTTTTTGTGCAATTCTCTGGAAATGCGTTATAAGTTCTTCGAGAACAATAATTATTATTTTGATATCCTTCAGGGATGTTTGATAAGTTCTTCCAGAAATATTTTTCTATCTATCATGGATGGTTGATAAGTTCTGCAAAATTTATATAATAAATTATTATTTGATTATCCTTCAGAAATGTTTGATAAGTTCTTCAAGAACTAAAAAAAATAAACAAAACATCCAAAAGGGAGAAAAAAGAAAAAATAATATATTGTATTATTCTCATTATCAAAGTATATTTTAAATAGAATATGAGTTCTATTTATAGGATATATATAAAGAATAAAAAAATAATATAAAATCCACTCATTTATGGACATTCAATATCATACCATTTATAACCCTCTTTTTGTTTTGTGCTTTTGCTCCTACATATTGTTTACTACAGTGTAGAAATCAAACATACCTATTTGGGCTGTATGCTTTTAAAAAGAAAAGAGTTTTTATACAATAAATGTTATTAAAATAATAGATCGTTGATATAATTAAATATCAAATATAATTTTTTATAATAAATTGGTTTAACTATTAATTGATTTTTTTAATAGTTTGTTGTAAAAAAGAATTGGTTTAAATTTAATTAAATATATTTTAAATTAATTAAAAAAGAATAATGGTCGTTACAATTGTATTTGAGTTTGAGAGTCGTTTACGCAAGGGAAATGTATTAGCATTTCTCATGTCCGTTGTACTCAACGGGAACCTCTTAGTTAGATTTGCGATTATATGTTAGCTAATGTCAATTGTATTCTTTGGATGGTAAAAAGATTAAAAAGAGAAAAGAAAGAAAACCTCAAAAGGGGAAAATGGAGGTTTTTTATTAGTGTGCTCGCCAAGGATTGAGGCCCTCGTTTCTACGTTTTCTCATTGTGAATCAGAACATCCGTAGTTCGGAGGACTACATTTTGTTGGTTTGTGTTTATTTAATGAACAAGTGTTTAGGTTGCGTTCTAAAGTCTAAACATTGGTTTGTCTACTCTCGGAGAAGCCTAAGTACTAGTTTGTATATGCATTAGAAGAGACTAAACAATTTTCTTTTTACAAAATGGTGTTTGATCATAAGGGGTGAGTAATTAGGTTTTGAGAGGTTTCAATCGCATCGGGCGAGGAAAGATAGGCTAGATGTGTTGATGTTGATTTTAGGGTTTTGAAAAGAAATTGATTTTTTATTCGAATTGCACTAAAGACTATGAGTGAAGGCGAATATTTCAAACAACCAAGTCAAGCGTCTTGTGTTCAAAATACTCAGAGTGAGGGTAGGAAAGCTCCATTATCACTAATTCTTCACTACTTGAGGTTCGTGTCGTGCAATTCTTATCGTATTTTAAAAGTGTTTTTGGGATTATTGAGAAAATGCCGCTTGATGCTAGATCAAATGTTTTATTATCATTGTGGAATGAATTATGAAAATGGTTTGGAATTGAATGACATGGAACGAGTTTGGTTTGAAAATGATCATTGAAGTGAAAATTGAATTGGTTTGATTTTCTAAAAAATGTTCGACGTTGGATCAAGCTTATTTTTGTTCTTTTTGAAAATGGTTGATTTTATTCTTGTATTAGAAACTACCTAAACAAAAAGTAATCAAGAAGAAAGCGATAAAATTATTACACATCATGGGAATGAGGGTACATTGTCAATACAAGTGGTAAAACAATTAAAAAAAACTATTGGAAATAGAAGAAAAAATAACAATAAGTAAATAAAGCAATTATAATAAAACAAATAAATAAAAATATACAAAAGACAAAAACAGGATGAAAATTGGGGGTGTAACAAGGAAAATGCTCTTGGGCGAAAGAAGAGAGAACCCACAGGGGTGTGTTGAGCAATTAGGGGGAGTGGGCATACTTCATTTTCTCTAAACCCACATTTGGCTACTATGCCCGTAGAAACAAAAATGGTAGAAAAAATGTTCCAATGAAAACTTAAAAACACCATAACTTTCTCAATTTTTCATGAAATTAAGCAAATAAATAATGAAAATTTATCTACTCGATTTCCCGAACATAATGGTATATTCAAAACCAGCAAATAAAAAAAAATCAAAAATTAACATAAATGCAACAATATATATTGCTTGTTTCGGTCATTTTATTCACCCTCATGACAAACCAATCATGGATTCATGCTCGGGATGATGTTGGGAATCTATTGGATACATTATTTATGTAGAATAAGCATCAATTTTCATTTTATATTCTTTGTTCATGGAGGTTCAAGAACACTTTAAACTCTTGATTTTGAATCATTGGAGTTTCCATACAAAATAGTGGTGATTAAATACTAATTAAGTGCAACAATAATAATAATGCAATGAAAAATTAAATAAACGAAAATTAAACAAACAATAAATGACTTTTTTCTTATGGAAGTTTGAGAGCACTTTTTAACTTTTGATTTAAAATCAATTGAATTTGCATACAAAATGGTGATGATTAAGGTACTTAATAAATGAAGGAAGAATATTAATTAAATGGGAATAATAATGTACAAAGAGTGGTGAGTGCCTTCTAAAAAACTATTTAATTAAATAGTGAATAATAATGTAATATATGCATGGAATAATGATGTAATAAATGGGAGATATTTTGGACAAAATTGGGTATGAAAGTTGCCCCAATTTTATTACCTTGAACCAGGAGCTGTGAATTAGAGCGACCTTCATACATTCGTGGTGGAAGATAATTAAATACTAAAAGAATCCAAATTTTTTCCTTAAGATGCAGAGATGAAATGAAAAGAGAAAATATAGTGAAATTGTAGAAAAGATAGTCATTAGAAGGTAATGAAATAAATAGAATCCCTGAGAATTGTCAGAACAGTATCTTTATGATATAATCATGACTTTCTTAGGATGGAACGAAATCTCAATCATACGTAAGATTTTATGAATATTAGCAGAGCGGGGTCTTGAAAGATCACCTATGAGATTCTCTGAGGATTAACGAAGCAGTATCTTATATGATGTAATCGAGATAGTCCAACAATAGAACGATACCTCAATTCTACCTAAGATTCTCCGAAGATACTATAGCAGTACCTCAAAAAAAAGCTTATGAGACTCCCTGAGAATCAACGAAGCAGTATCTTATATGATATAATGGAGACATTCCAATAATGGAATGATACCCAAATTTTATCTAAGACTCTTCGAGGATACTTGAGCAGTATCTCAAATGTTTATCTATTGGAGAAAATAATTCATAAAAGACTCCCTTTAGAGGAGGATTATTGGCAAAGATCTGCAGGGGAAAAGCTCATAAGAAACTTTTTAGGATAAGCTATGCTTGGGAAGAAAAAAATAGTGAAGACGCTGGGGAATATCATTATTAACACAAAGTTGAGGAATGACTTGCTGAGAAATAATTCCACGAGCCATGCGGGGTAATAATTCTATCAGAGAAATAAGGCCTACTTTGAATGAGGATTGACTGAGATACTTATAATTGACCCAGAATCTTGATTGATATGTCATGTATGTTATGGTGTTCCACTTTGGGTGGAAGTACCATACATGGAATGGTGCATGTAGATGCATGTATGGATGCAACTGTTGGCGATTTTTTAGGGGCATTTAAGAATGCGAATAATTGTTAATTTTTATGAAGCTCCCCATTTCGGAGATAATGCTATGCATAGGGATGTTGATGATTGATATGCGATGCATGTGGGAATGCAATTGGATAATTGGACTATTTTTTTGTATGGCTTTATTTTGGTTTCTGAAAGAAGATTATTGAGGAAAAATCATCATCAAAAGGTTGATGGAAGATAGTGAATATCGTCATCAAAGGGTTAATGGAAAAGAAACTTCACTAGGGAGAGACATCGTCAAAGGGTTGACGAAAAATAATTATTGGGAAGTAACATCATCAACGGTTTGATGGCATCGTCAAAGGGTTGATAGAAAAGAATTTTTCATCATCAAAGGGTTGACTGAAAGGATTTGTCATCGTCAAAGGTTTGATGGAAAGGATCATTGATAAAATATCATCATCAAAGGGTTGATGGAAAAGATAAGTATGAAATGTCGTCATCTAAAGGTTGATGGAAAATAATTCACTAGGAATTGACATCGTCAAAGGGTTGTTAAAATGAATAATTAGGAAGTAACATCATCAAAGGCTTGATGGAAAGGACATGTTGTAGAATGTCGTCATTAGAGGATGATGTAAAAAAATTGTCATCATCAGAGGGGTGATGGAGAAGAAAAAAAAATTAGGTTATATCGTCATCAAAGGGATGATGGAAAATTATTTTTATCATCATCAAAGGGTTGACGGAAAGGATTTTTATCATCGTCAAAGGGTTGGCGGAAAGAAATGTGTTATGTATGCGTATGGTGCTTGTATGTTATATGTGATGCGTATGTGAATGCAAGTAGGTGATTGTTTTTCAGAATTTGTCTCTAGTTTTTTAAGGTGATATTGGGTACCAATGTTGATTGGATTTGGTTTTATAAAGATGCCAGCAAAGTGGTCTTTTGGTGGTTGCCAATATGGATTGGAATTTTGATTTTGAGGATGCCAATAGGGATTGTACTTTTGGTTTTTCCTGTATTTGCCAATATGGATTGGACTATGTTTGATAATACGGATTGGATTTTGGATTTTGAGGGTGCCAATGGGAATTGACTTTTAGTTGGTGAAAGGATTAGACTTCCCAACACTCAAAATCTGATGATTCTATGATGAGAAGATAGATGTGGGTGCTCTTGGTGCCCCATGTTTGATCCTTTGTTGGAAAACTACATGTTTGTTCCTGGGAGAACTTCAACTTCTTTGCTCTTGGTTCCTATAAATACAGCTCTAGAGAATTTCCAATTTTTTGCACTGAGGAAGGTATAGAGCATGAGGTAATTGAACCCTATTATCGCGGCGGGAAAAAATTGAGATTAAGCTATTGATTAGCTTAAATCATAAAAAGAATGAGTCGCTACCGAACTTTATTGTTTCCAAAGGGAATGAGAAAAAGGTTGTACAAAACCCACAAAAAAGGTAAAAACCCAAAAAAAAAGTGATTGTGGATACGGGGGTTTGTTATTCAAGGGGAAGGTATTAACACCCCTCACATCCATGGTACTCCATAATAACCACTTGCAAATCTATGTTTATAAAAAGATTGGATTATATGTTGATTGATTTTGTTTTAAAAGACATTTTGTCCTATTCAAGTCGAAAAATCAACTCACTACCCACAAGTATGGGGAGATGAGCATCTGCATCATCTTGATGTGGAGATATTTTACTTGGACTTTCTCACAAGTCTGTCTCAATATTCAAGTGAAGAATGTCAATCATTTCTCAAAATATCGTAGAAGTATATTGGTTTGCATCATTACAAGAATAGATTAATATCCAATATTTGAGAAAAAGGCTCTTAAAGAAAAAAGTGCACAAAGGCACAAAAAGAAGTCTGATGAGGTTTGACACTTTTAGAAGTTTTTTGAAAAGAGTTTGAATATGCTTAAGTGTTTTGGCATTTATTCAGAAAAAGATTTTCTGGATCACTTGAGAATGTCAATATTTATTAAGAAAGAGGTGTGAAGTTTGAAAACAAGAAGTTTTGAAAATTGAAGAAGTGGGAAGGAGATGAAGAGACTATCCTAAAGCATAATATTAGAAGGTATTTTGTGGAGTTTTGGATATTTATTTAAATAATAGTATATAATATAGAATATATTGTATTATTATTTATTTAAATAATATTGGAAGGATTAACGACAAATTGGACTTTTAAGGAGGAGTTAGTGAGGGTAATATTGGAAAAGCCCATTTTAGAAGTCCAAGGGTTAGATTTAACAAAAAGGAGAATTTGAGAGGAATAGGATTCATTTTTTTGTTAGACCGTGAAAAGAAGGGAAAAGGCCAGAGCTCTGAGGAAAGAGGAAAAAGCCTGGGATTCGAGAAGGTTTCCAAGAACTAAAGAAAGAAAGCTTGGAATCGATTATCTAAGGTATGTGGAGTATTTCCTTTCATTGTTTTCAATATAGGAATTCGATGTGTTTAAAGTGGATTTTTGAGGTTTATGTGGGTTTCTGGGTTTATGAGTAAATTAATGATTTAGGTGTTGTTTTTGTGGATTGATGATGAATATGAAGGGTTGGATTGAATCGGATAAAAGTAGGCCTTCGAGGCTAATCTCCCGGTTGATTTTGTTCTAACCTTGTAGGGAAAGGGATTTGTGGGAGTTATGAAGGTATTTGGGGTTCTTTAATCTCTAAGGATTGCATAATATTTGTATGAGGGTAAATAAACCATTAGGATCATCTCTATGTGTTGTTTGTGTTGATTTGGGGATTGAGGTTTTAGCGTGTTGGAAGTTTTAATAAGAGGAAAAATGCATAAATTGATCGGTTAAATTGTGGTCTATGTATGATGTTAAGATCTCTAAAAAGGTGTTATAGGCTGTTATAATTGTTACATAGGATTGGGACTTTTTACGGAATCAAATTCGGAGGTCAAGAAGGCCTACAAACTGCAGAAATCACATTTTTCTAGTTTGCTGTCCAGAAGAGTTCGAATAGCGAGCAGTAGCGAACTCGCAGCGAACATGACAGTGTTGTTTGTGGCTATTATGGACATAATTTTTCTAAACTTCAGAAATTCATAACTTTTAATCCGTATGTCCGTTTGAGTCGCCGTTTGAGTCGTTGGAAAGCTGGTTTCAAACAAATATTGATAAAATTACTTTCAATGCCAGAATTATAACTATTCGATGCAGTAGTCGGGTTTTTCGTGTATGTGCTATGTGTTGTGCGTTGAAACGATGAATTTGGTTTATGATTCTTGTGTTGTCTTGATGTTTTGAGTTGTGATTGTTCCGATGAATTACCATGATTATATTGATGGATATGAGATGGTGATTCTTGATGTTTTGATGAATAAATGATGATATGATTAACATGTGATTTTGATGAATGATGATGCACGTAAGGACTTTTATAGATGATGATGATAATGACGTTGTGTATCATGCATTCATAGCATTCCTGACTTCAGTCTATTGTGGCTTCAATCCCATTGTGTGGATGTGAGGTAATTTTTACGTGCTCAGGTTCTTGTGTAAAATTGATCCTATTGACGGGGATCTTTGGAGGGTGATGGCCTAGTGTCCATTGACTTTGATGAATTGGTACCACATGCACGAGTCTTATTGTGCGTTGCATTTATTTGGCATTGATGTGATTTATTATATTATGATTTTTTATTTTTCCTCTGCGATGACCCTGATGATGTTGTATATGATAATGACGCCATTTTATGTATATCCTGTTTTTATATTGATTATAATGAATTGTGATTACTCACCCTGCCTGTTTGAATGTTGCCTCCACGTGGGTAACGGGCAGGTGATCAGGCTTAGTCGTGGATGCCTTCGAGGACTTTTGGAGTTTATTTTTCTTTTGGTCGATGTAGAGGGTCTTGCTCTGATATTGTAACATCGGGTTGAGTCGTTGAGTTGAACCATGTTGAGTTGTTATTTTGTTGTTATTTTTTAAGGATTATGCCTTTTATTGGAAGCCCTTTTGATTTGAATTACGGAGTTCCGCTGCTATTTGATGGTCTTTTGATTTAATTTGATGAAAACCCGTTGTTTACAGAGCATTTGTTTTATTTGAATTAATTGAGAAATGTGCGCCCTTTGAGGTGGTTCTGATTTTACTCTGATATTATGATTATTTTGCTGCAATATTTTTGGGGTAGAAAAGGGTGTTACATTAGTCGTATCAGAGCAGGTCGGTACGTCCGGCCAGGTTGTCTAATGTTGTCTATTCCCTAGTGTGCGACATGTGTGTGAAAACACTATTGATGCTTATTTTGTTTTCCATTTGCAGGTTGGGAATGAAACAAGTGGGGGAGAAGATGGTGCTTCTCCAAGATGCTTCAAGTGTGGAGCGATGGCTAAGTGTCGTGTTGGACTCTATGATAGTTTGGTAAAGATAGTTTATACAGCCTCATGATAGTCGCCTGTTATTGACAATTGAGGAACTGATCACCCTTAATCTCTTGTTGATAATAGACGGGATCATGTTGGATGGGATCGACGTGTCATGTGAGCTTAAGTGTTGTGCGCAGTGAATTGTTTGGAGTTAAGCCAAGTGCTTACAGATTGTTTCGATGAGTCGATGCGGGATGGCGCTGAGATATTTATGGTGAGGGCAACCTTGAGTATTAGCGAAGGTGGAGAAGCTGGTGATTTGCCTTTTGTTTGTGAAATTTCGGGAGTGTTTCCAGATGACGTAAGTGATTTGCCTCCAGAGCGTGAGTTAGAGGTTGCGACGGATTTGATAACAGGTATGGGTCTGATGTCAATGGCTTCTTATCGATGTCAGCTTCTGAGTTAAGTGAATCGAAGAAACAATTGGAAGAATTTCTTGGGATGAAGTTTGTTCGACCAAGTGTTCTCTGCGGGGTGCTCCTGTGTTGTCGGTGAAGAAGAAAGATGATACTATGAGATTGTGTGTGGATTATAGACGGTTGAATAAGGTGACTATTAAGAATAAGTATCTGCTTCCGAGAATTAATGATTTGATGGATCTGCTGGTAGGCCCTTGTGTGTTCAGTAAGATTAATTTGAGGTCTGGTTACCATCAGATTCGTGTTAAGCCTGATGATATCCCGAAGATGGATTTTAGGACGAGGTATGGTCACTATGAATACACTGTGATGCCGTTTGGTGTATCTAATGCACCTGGGGTGTTCGTGGAGTACATGAATCGGATTTTTCATGAGTATTTGGATAAGTTTGTGGTGGTGTTTATCGATGATATCTTGATATATTCTAGATCTGAAGAAGACCATGCTGAGCATTTGAGAACTGTGTTGCAAGTATTGAAGGAGAAGAAGTTGTATGCAAAGCTGTCCAAGTGTGAGTTTTGGTTGAAGGAAGTGAGTTTTCTTGGCCATGTGATTTCAAGTGGCAGGATTGCTGTTGATCCCTCTAAAATTGATGTTGAGTTTCAATGGGAGACTCCGAAGTCTGCTACCGAGATACAAAGTTTTCTGGGATTGGCTGGTTATTACTGCAAGTTTATCGAAGGCTTTTCTAAGTTGTCATTACTTTTGACTCAGTTGACTCAAAAGGGTCAAGCTTTTGTGTGGGATGTAGCTTGCGAAGAGAGTTTTGTGGAATCGAAGAAGAGGTTAACGACCGCTCCATTGTTGATTTTCCCTAATCCGAGCGAATCATTTATGGTGTATTATGATGCGTCGAAGATAGGCCTTGGTGGAGTATTAATGCAGAATGGACAAGTTGTTGCATATGCTTCGAGACAATTGCGAGTTCATGAGAGGAATTATCCTACACATGACTTAGAATTGGCCGCTGTGGTATTGGTGTTGAAGATTAGGAGACATTATTTGTTTGGCTATAAATTTGAAGCGTTCAGTGATCATAAAAGTCTGAAGTACTTATTTGATAAAAAAGAATTGAATATGAGGCAGAAAAGGTGGTTAGAGCTGTTGAAGGATTTTGATTTTGACTTGAGTTATCATCCGGGCAAAGCAAATGTAGTGGCTGATGCATTGAGTAGGAAGTCATTGCATATGTCGATGTTTATGGTGAAAGAATTGGAATTAATTGAGTAATTCTAAGATTTGAGTTTGGTATGTGAAGAGACCTCTGACAGTGTGAAGTTGGGAGTGTTGAAGTTGACTAGTGGTATCCTGGAAGAAATCGGAGTGGGACAGCAATCTGATTTAAAGTTGGTTGACGATTGACTTTTATTAACCAAGATAACAGAGGAGAATTCCGGATTGATGAGAATGGTGTGATGAGGTTTCGGGATTGGGTATGAGTTCTAGATATTCCAGAAATCAAGAAGAGTATTCTAGAAGAAGGACACCGAAATAGGTTGAGTATTCATCCCTGTGCTACGAATATGCACCAGGATTTGAAAAAGTTATTTTGGTGGCCGGGTATAAAGAAGGATATTACCGAGTTCGTTTATGCATGCTTGACACGTCAGAAGTCAAAGATTGAGCATCAGAAGCCTTCAGGTATGATGCAGCCGTTGAATATTCCAGAATGGAAATGGGATAGCATTTCCATGGATTTTTTCAGGATTACCGAGAACTGCTAAGGGAAATGTTTAATTTTGGGTGATCGTGGATAGATTAACTGAATCGGCTCATTTCTTGCCGATGAAGATTAATCATTCTATGCAGAAGTTAGCCGAGATGTACATTGAGGAGATTATGAAGTTACATGGGATACCTTCGAGTATTCTGTCGGATAGAGATCCGAGATTTACATCTAGGTTCTGGAAGAGTTTGCAGGATGCTTTGGATACTAAGTTGAGGATGAGTTCTGCCTATCATCCGCAGACGGACGGTCAGACAGAAAGGACTATCCAATCCTTAGAGGATTTGTTGAGGGCTTGTGCGTTGGATCACGGAGGATCTTGGGATAGCCATTTACAGTTGATTGAGTTCATGTACAATAATAGTTTTCAAGCTAGTATTGGAATGATGCCCTATGAAGCTTTGTATGGGAGAAGGTGTTGGACTCCTTTGTGTTGGTATAAGTCGGGCAAGAGTGTTGTACTCCTACCTGAGATTATGCAAGAGACAACTTAGAAGACTAAGATGATTTAAGAAAGGATGAGAGCTTCGCAGAGTCGTCAGAAGAGCTACCATGATGAGAGGAGGAAGACACTTGAATTCCAAGAGGGAGATCACGTGTTTTTTAGGTTGACGCCAGTGACTGGTGTGGGTCGAGCTTTGAAGTCTAGGAAGCGCACTCCACATTTTGTTGGTCCATATCAAATATTGCAGAGGATAGGTGGGGTAGCCTATCGAATTGTTTTACCGCCGTCACTTGCGAATTTGCATGACGTGTTCCATGTGCCTTAGTTGAGGAAGTACATTCCGGATCCATCGCATGTGATTCCGATGGATGATGTACAAGTGAGGGATAACCTGACAGTGGAAGCATTACCTGTGCGGATTGATGTTCGAGAGATGAAGCAACTACGGGGTCAAGACATAGCTTTGTTCAAGGTGTTGTGGGGTGGACCAACTGGCGAAAGTTGGACTTGGGAACATGAAGATCAGATGAGGGAGTCGTATCCGACTCTATTTCATTAAGGTAATTTTCGAGGGAGAAAATTCTTTAAGTGGGGGAGAGTTGTAACACCCCAAATTTGTAAGAATATTTATTTAATTTATTTAAATATAATATTCATGAATTTTAGTGAATTTTGGTGGTTTGCGTTGACGTCGGTATTTTGTGGAGTTTTGGCTATTTATTTAAATAATAGTATATAATATAGAATATATTGTATTATTATTTATTTAAATAATATTAGATGGATTAAGGGCAAATTGGACTTTTAAGGAGGAGTTAGTGAGGGTAATATTGGGAAAGCCCATTTTAGAAGCCCAAGGGTTAGGTTTAACAAAAAGGAGAATTTGAGAGGAATAAGATTCATTTTTTTGTTAGACCGTGAAAAGAATGGAAAAAGGCCAGAGCTCAGAGGAAAGAGGGAAAAAACTAGGATTCGAGAAGGTTTCGAAGAACTAAAGAAAGAAAGCTTGGAATCGACAATCTAAGGTATGAGGAGTATTGCTTTCCATTGTTTTCAATATAGGAATTCGATGTGTTTAAAGCGGATTTTTGAGGTTTATGTGGGTTTGTGGGTTTATGAGTAAATTGACGATTTAGGTGTTGTTTTTGTGGATTGATGATGAATATGAAGGGTTGGATTGAATCGGATAAAAGTAGGCCTTCAAGGCTAATCTCCCTGTTGATGTTGTTCTGACCTTGTAGGGAAAGGGATTTGTGGGAGTTATGAAGGTATTTGGGGTTCTTTAATCTCGAAGGATTGCATAATATTTGTATGAGGGTAGATAAACCATTAGGATTATCCCTATGTGTTGTTTGTGTTGATTTGGAGATTGGGGTTTTTGCGTGTCGGAAGTTTTGATAAGAGGAAAAATACATAAATTGATCGGTTAAATTATGGTCTATGTATGATGTTAGGATCTCTAAAAAGGTGTTGTAGGCTGTTATAATTGTTATATAATGGTAGTATTTCGAATTCCGGGGTTGAGAGTTTTTACGGAATCGAATTCGGAGGTTCGGAAGGCCTCCAAACTGCAGAAATCACATTTTCCTGGTTTGCTGTCAGGGAGAGTTCGCATAGCGAGCAGTAGCGAACTCGCAGCGAACATGACAGTGTTGTTTGTGGCTGTTACGGACAAATTTTTTCTAAACTTCAGAAATTCATAACTTTTTATCCGTATGTCCGTTTCAGTCGCTGTTTGAGTCGTTGGAAAGCTGGTTTCAAACAATTTTTGATAAAATTACTTTCATTGCCAGAATTATAACTATTCGATGCAGTAGTCGGGTTTTTCGTGTATGTGCTATGTGTTGTGCGTTGAAACGATGAATTTGGTTTATGATTCTTGTGTTGTCTTGATGTTTTGAGCTGTCATTATTCCGATGAATTACCATGATTATATTGATGGATATGAGATGGTGATTCTTGATGTTTTGATGAATAAATGATGATATGATTAACATGTGATTTTGATGAATGATGATGCACGTAAGGACTTTTATTGATGATGATGATAATGACGTTGTGTATCATGCATTCATAACATTCCTGATTTCGGTCTATTGTAGCTTCAATCCCATTGTCTGGATGTGAGGTAATTTTTACGTGCTCAGGTTCTTGTGTAAAATTGATCCTATTGACGGGGATCTTTGGAGGGTGATGGCCTAGTGTCCATCGACTTTGATGAATTGGTACCACATGCACGAGTCTTGTTGTGCATTAAATTTATTTGGCATTGATGTGATTTATGATATTGTGATTTTTGATGTTTCCTTTGTGATGACCCTGATGATGTTGTTTATGATAATGACGCCATTTTATGCTTATCCTGTTTTTATATTGATTATGTTGAATTGTGATTACTCACCCTGCCTGTTTGAATGTTGCCTCCCTGTGGATAACGTGCAGGTGATCAGGCTTAGCCGTGGATGCCTTCGAGGACTTTTGGAGTTTATTTTGCTTTTGGTCAATGTAGAGGGTCTTACTCTGATATTGTAACATCGGGTTGGGTCGTTGAGTTGAACCATGTTGAGTTGTTATTTTGTTGTTATTTTTGAAGGATTATGCCTTTTATTGGAAGCCTTTTTTATTTGTATTATTGAGTTCCGCTGCTATTTGATGGTCTTTTGATTTAATTTGAGGAAAACCCGTTGTTTACGGAGAATTTGCTTTATTTTAATTTATTGAGAAATGTGCGCCCTTTGAGGTGGTTCTAATTTTACTCTGATATTATGATTATTCTGCTGCAATATTTGTGGGGTAGAAAAGGGTGTTACATTAGTGGTATCAGAGCAGGTCTGTCCGTCTGGCCAGGTTGTCTAATGTTGTCTATTCCCTAGTGTGCAACATGTGTGTGAAAACACTATCAATGCTTGTTTTGTTTTCCATTTACAGGTTGGGAATGAAACTAGTGGGGGAGAAGATGGTGCTTCTCCAAGATGCTTCAAGTGTGGAGCGATGGCTAAGTGTCGTGTTGGACTCTACGATAGTTTGGTAAAGATAGTTTGTACCGCCTCATGATAGTCGGTTGTTATTGACAAATTGAGGAACTGATCACCCTTAATCTCTTGTTGATAATAGACGGGATCATGTTGGCTGGGATCGACGTGTCTTGCGAGCTTAAGTGGTGTGCACAGTGAATTGTTTGGAGTTAAGCCAAGTGCTTACAGATTGTTTTGACGAGTCGATGCGGGATGGCGCTGAGATATTTATGGTGAGGGCAACCTTGAGTATTAGGAAAGGTGGAGAAGCTGGTGATTTGCCTTTTGTTTGTGAAATTTCGGGAGTGTTTCCTGATGACGTAAGTGATTTGCCTCCAGAGCGTGAGGTAGAGGTTGCGGCGGATTTGATACCAGGTATGAGTCTGATGTCAATGGCTTCTTATCGGATGTCAGCTTCTGAGTTAAGTGAATTGAAGAAAAAATTGGAAGAATTGCTTGGGAAAAAGTTTGTTCGACCGAGTGTTTCTCTGCGGGGTGCTCCTGTGTTGTCGGTGAAGAAGAAAGATGATACTATAAGATTGTGTGTAGATTATAGACAGTTGAATAAGGTGACTATTAAGAATAAGTATCCGCTTCTGAGAATTGACGATTTGATGGATCAGCTGGTAGGCGCTTGTGTGTTCAGTAAGATTGATTTGAGGTCTGAATATCATCAAATTCATGTTAAGCTTGATGATATCCCGAAGATGGATTTCAGGATGAGGTATGGTCACTATGAATACACTGTGATGCCGTTTGGTGTATCCAATGCACCTGGTGTGTTCGTGGAGTACATGAATCGGATTTTTCATGAGTATTTGGATAAGTTTGTGGTGGTGTTTATCAATGATATCTTGATATATTCTAGATCTGAAGAAGAACATGCTGAGCATTTGAGAACTGTGTTGCAAGTATTGAAGGAGAAGAAGTTGTATGCAAAGCTATCCAAGTGTGAGTTTTGGTTGAAGGAAGTGAGTTTTCTTGGCCAAGTGATTTCAAGCGGCAGGATTGCTGTTGATCCCTCTAAAATTGATGTTGTGTTACAGTGGGAGACTCCGATGTCTGCTACCGAAATACAAAGTTTTATGGGATTGGCGGGTTATTACCGCAAGTTTATCGAAGGATTTTCTAAGTTTTCATTACCTTTGACTCAGTTGACTCGAAAGGGTCAAGCTTTTGTGTGGGATGTAGCTTGCGAAGAGAGTTTTGTGGAATCGAAGAAGAGGTTAACGACTGCTCCATTGTTGATTTTGCCTAATCCGAGCGAATCATTTGTGGTGTATTGTGATGCGTCGAAGATGGGCCTTGGTGGAGTATTAATGCATAATGGACAAGTTATTGCATATGCTTCGAGACAGTTGCGAGTTCATGAGAGGAATTATCCTACACATGACTTAGAATTGGCCGCTGTGGTGTTGGTGTTAAAGATTAGGAGACATTATCTTTTTGGCTCTAAGTTTGAAGTGTTCAGTGATCATAAAAGTCTGAAGTACTTATTTGATCAAAAAGAATTGAATATGAGGCAGAAGAGGTGGTTAGAGCTGTTGAAGGATTTCGATTTTAACTTGAGTTATCATCCGGGAAAAGCAAATGTAGTGGCTGATGCATTGAGCAGGAAGTCATTGCATATATCGATGCTTATGGCGAAAGAATTGGAATTAATTGAGCAATTCCAAGATTTGAGTTTGGTATGTGAAGAGACCTCTGACAGTGTGAAGTTGGGAGTGTTGAAGTTGACTAGTGGTATTCTAGAAGAAATCGGAGTGGGATAGCTATCTGATTTAAAGTTGGTTGACCGATTGACATTTATTAAACAAGATAACGGAGGAGAATTTTGGATTGATGAGAATGGTGTGATGAGGTTTCGGGATTGGGTATGTGTTCTAGATATTCCCAAAATCAAGAAGAATATTCTAGAAGAAGGACACCGAAGTAGGTTGAGAATTCATCTCGGTGCTACGAAGATGCACCAGGATTTGAAAAAGTTGTTTTGGTGGCCGGGTATAAAGAAGGATATTGCCAAGTTCGTTCATGCATGCTTGACATGTTAGAAGTCAAAGATTGAGCATCAAAAGACTTCAGGTATAATGCAACCTTTAAATATTCCAGAATGGAAATGGTATAGTATTTCCATGGTTTTTTTGTCAGGATTACCGAGAATTGCTAAGGGAAATGTTTAATTTTGGGTGATCGTGGATAAATTAACTAAATCGGCTCATTTCTTGCCGATGAAGATTAATCATTCTATGCAGAAGTTACCCGAGATGTACATTGAGGAGATTATGAAGTTACATGGGATACCTTCGAGTATTTTGTTGGATAGAGATTCGAGATATACATCTAGGTTCTTGAAGGGTTTGCAAGATGCTTTGGGCACTAAGTTGAGGATGAGTTCTGCCTATCATCCGCAGACGGATGGTCAGATAGAAAGGACTATCCAATCCTTAGAGGATTTGTTGAGGGCTTATGTGTTGGATCACGGAGGATCTTGGGATAGCCATTTACCGTTGATTGAGTTTATGTACAATAATAGTTTTCAAGATAGTATTAGAATGGTGCCCTATGAAGCTTTGTATGGGAGAAGGTGTAGGACTCCTTTGTGTTGGTATGAGTCGGGCAAGAGTGTTGTACTCCTACCTGAGATTGTGCAAGAGACGACTTAGAAGATTAAGATGATTCAAGAAAGTATGAGAGCTTCGCAGAGTCGTCAGAAGAGCTACCCTGATATGAGGAGGAAGACACTTGAATTCCAAGAGGGAGATCACGTGTTTTTTAGGTTGACGCCAGTGATTGGTGTGGTTCGGGCTTTGAAGTCTAGGAAGCTCACTCCACGTTTTGTTGGTCCATATCAAATCTTGCAGAGGATAGGAGGGGTACCCTATCGAATTGCTTTACCGCCGTCACTTACAAATTTGCATGACGTGTTCCATGTGCCTCAGTTAAGGAAGTGCATTCCGAATCCATCGCATGGGATTCAGATGGATGATGTACAAATGAGGGATAACCTGACAGTGGAAGCATTACCTGTGCGGATTGATGGTTGAGAGATGAAGCAACTGCGGGGTAAAGACATAACTTTGTTGAAGGTGTTATGGGCTGGACCAGCTGGCGAAAGTTGGACTTGGGAACGTGCAAATCAGATGAGGCAGTCGTATCCGACTCTATTTCCTTGAGGTAATTTTCGAGGGCGAAAATTCTTTAAGTGGGGGAGAGTTGTGACACCCCAAATTTGTAAGAATATTTATTTAATTTATTTAAATATAATATTCGTGAATTTTAGTGAATTTTGGTGGTTTGCGTTGACGTTGGTATTTTGTGGAGTTTTGGCTATTTATTTAAATAATAGTATATAATATAGAATATATTTTATTATTATTTATTTAAATAATATTAGAAGGATTAAGGGCAAATTGGACTTTTAAGGAGGAGTTAGTGAGGGTAATATTGGGAAAGCCCATTTTAGAAGCCCAATGGTTAGGTTTAACAAAAAGAAGAATTTGAGAGGAATATGATTCATTTTTTTGTTAGACCGTGAAAAGAAGAGAAAAGGCCAGAGCTCAGAGGAAAGAGGGAAAAACCTAGGATTCGAGAAGGTTTCCAAGAACTAAAGAAAGAAAGCTTGGAATCGACAATCTAAGGTATGGGGAGTATTGCCTTCCATTGTTTTCAATATAGGAATTCAATGTGTTTAAAGCGGATTTAAGAGGTTTATGTGGGTTTGTGGGTTTATGAGTAAATTGACGATTCAGGTGTTGTTTTTGTGGATTGATGATGAATATGAAGGGTTGGATTGAATCGGATAAAAGTAGGCCTTCAAGGCTAATCTCCCTGTTGATGTTGTTTTGGCCTTGTAAGGAAAGGGATTTGTGGGAGTTATGAAGGTATTTGGGGTTCTTTAATCTCTAAGGATTGCATAATATTTGTATGAGGGTAGATAAACCATTACGATCATCCCTATGTGTTGTTTGTGTTGATTTGGAGATTGGGGTTTTTGCGTGTCGGAAGTTTTGATAAGAGGAAAAATGCATAAATTGATCGGTTAAATTATGGTCTATGTATGATGTTAGGATCTCTAAAAAGGTGTTGTAGGCTGTTATAATTGTTATATAATGGTAGTATTTCAAATTCTGGGAATGGGAGTTTTGACGGAATAGAATTCGGAGGTCCGAAAGGCCTCCAAACTGCAGAAATCACATTTTTCTGGTTTGCTGTCAGGGAGAGTTCGCATAGTGAGCAGTAACGAACTCGCAGCGAACATGACAGTGTTGTTTGTGGCTGTTACGGACAAATTTTTTCTAAACTTCAGAAATTCATAACTTTTTATCCGTATGTCCGTTTCAGTCGCTGTTTGAGTCGTTGGAAAGCTGGTTTCAAACAATTTTTGATAAAATACTTTCGTTGCCAGAATTATAACTATTCGATGTAGTAGTTGGGTTTTTCGTGTATGTGCTATGTGTTGTGCGTTGAAACGATGAATTTGGTTTATGATTCTTGTGTTTTCTTGATGTTTTGAGCTGTGATTGTTCCGATGAATTACCATGATTATATTGATGATTATAAGATGGTGATTCTTGATGTTTTGATGAATAAATGATGATATGATTAACGTGTGATTTTGACGAATGATGATGCACGTAATGACTTTTATTGATGATGATGATAAAGACATTGTGTATCATGCATTCATAGCATTACTGACTTCGGTCTATTGTGGCTTCAATCCCATTGTATGGATGTGAGGTAATTTTGACGTGCTCAGGTTCTTGTGTAAAATTGATCATATTGACCGGGATCTTTGGAGGGTGATGGCCTAGTGTCCATCGACTTTGATGAATTAGTACCACATGCATGAGTCTTGTTGTGCATTGCATTTATTTGGCATTGATGTGATTTATGATATTGTAATTTTTGATATTTCCTTTGTGATGACCCTGATGATGTTGTATATGATAATGACGCCATTTTATGCATAACCTGTTTTTATATTAATTATAATGAATTGTGATTACTCACCCTGCCTGTTTGAATGTTGCCTCCCCGTGGGTAACATGCAGGTGATCAGGCTTAGCCGTGGATGCCTTCGAGGACTTTTGGAGTTTATTTTGCTTTTTGTCGATGTAGAGGGTCTTGCTCTGATATTGTAACATGTTGAGTTGAACCATGTTGAGTTGTTATTTTGTTATTATTTTTGAAGGATTATGCCTTTTATTGGAAGCCCTTTTGATTTGTATTATTGAGTTTCACTGCTATTTGATGGTCTTTTGATTTAATTTGAGGAAAACCCGTTGTTTATGGAGCATTTGTTTTATTTTAATTTATTGAGAAATGTACGCCCTTTGATGTGGTTCTGATTTTACTCTGATATTATGATTATTGTGCTGCAATATTTGTAGGGTAAAAAAGGGTGTTACATTAGTGGTATCAGAGCAGGTCGTTCCGTCCGGCCAGGTTGTCTAATGCTGTCTATTCCCTAGTGTGCAACATGTGTGTGAAAACACTATCGATGCTTGTTTTGTTTTCCATTTGCAGGTTGGGAATGAAACTAGTGGGGGAGAAGATGGTGCTTCTCCAAGATGCTTCAAGTGTGGAGCGATGGCTAAGTGTCGTGTTAGACTCTACATTAGTTTGGTAAAGATAGTTTGTACCGCCTCATGATAGTCGGTTGTTATTGACAAATTGAGGAACTGATCACCCTTAATCTCTTGTTGATAATAGATGGGAACATGTTGGATGGGATCGACGTGTCTTGCGAGCTTAAGTTGTGTACGCAGTGAATTGTTTGGAGTTAAGCCAAGTGCTTACAGATTGTTTTGACGAATCGATGCAGGATGGCGCTGAGATATTTATGGTGAGGGCAACCTTGAGTATTAGCGAAGGTGGAGAAGCTGGTGATTTGCCTTTTGTTTGTGAAATTTCGGGAGTGTTTCCTAATGACGTAAGTGATTTGCCTCCAGAACGTGAGGTAGAGGTTACGGTGGATTTAATACCAGGTATGAGTCTGATGTCAATGGTTTCTTATCGGATGTCAGCTTCTGAGTTAAGTGAATTGAAGAAACAATTAGAAGAATTGCTTGGGATGAAGTTTGTTCGACCAAGTGTTCCTCTGCGGGGTGCTCCTGTGTTGTCGGTGAAGAAGAAAGATGATACTATAAGATTGTGTGTGGATTATAGACAGTTGAATAAGGTGACTATTAAGAATAAGTATCCGCTTCTGAGAATTGACGATTTGATTGATCAGCTGGTAGGCGCTTGTGTGTTCAGTAAGATTGATTTGAGGTCTGGTTATCATCAAATTCGTGTTAAGCCTGATGATATCCCGAAGATGGCTTTCAGGATGAGGTATGGTCACTATGAATACACTGTGATGCCGTTTGGTGTATCCAATGCACCTGGTGTGTTCGTGGAGTACATGAATCGGATTTTTCATGAGTATTTGGATAAGTTTGTGGTGGTGTTTATCGATGATATCTTGAAATATTCTATATCTGAAGAAGAACATGCTGAGCATTTGAGAACGGTGTTGCAAGTATTGAAGGAGAAGAAGTTGTATGCAAAGCTGTCCAAGTGTGAGTTTTGGTTGAAGGAAGTGAGTTTTCTTGTCCATGTGATTTCAAGTGGCAGGATTGCTGTTGATCCCTCTAAAATTGATGCTGTGTTACAGTGGGTGACTCCGAAGTCTGCTACCAAAATACAAAGTTTTCTGGGATTGGCGGGTTATTACCGCAAGTTTATCGAAGGATTTTCTAAGTTGTCATTACCTTTGACTCAGTTGACTCGAAAGGGTCAAGCTTTTGTGTGGGATGTAGCTTGCGAAGAGAGTTTTGTGGAATCGAAGAAGAGGTTAACGACTGCTCCATTGTTGATTTTGCCTAATCCGAGCGAATCATTTGTGGTGTATTGTGATGCGTCGAAGATGGGCCTTGGCGGAGTATTAATGCTGAATCGACAAGTTGTTGCATATGCTCCGAGACAATTGCGAGTTCATGAGAGGAATTATCCTACACATAACTTAGAATTGGCCGCTGTGGTGTTGGTGTTAAAGGTTAAGAGACATTATCTTTTTGGATCTAAGTTTGAAGTGTTCAGTGATCAAAAAAGTCTGAAGTACTTATTTGATCAAAAAGAATTGAATATGAGGCAGAAGAGGTGGTTAGAGTTGTTGAAGGATTTCGATTTTAACTTGAGTTATCATCCGGGCAAAGCAAATGTAGTGGCTGATGCATTGAGCAGGAAGTCATTGCATATGTCGATGCTTATGGCAAAAGAATTGGAATTAATTGAGAAATTCCGAGATTTGAGTTTGGTATGTGAAGAGACCTCTGACAGTGTGAAGTTGGGAGTGTTGAAGTTGACTAGTGGTATTCTGGAAGAAATCAGAGTGGGATAGCTATCTGATTTAAAGTTGGTTGACCGATTGACGTTTATTAACCAAGATAACGGAGGAGAATTTCGGATTGATGAGAATGGTGTGATGAGGTTTCGGGATTGGGTATGTGTTCTAGATATTCCAAATATCAAGAAGAGTATTCTAGAAGAAGGACACCGAAGTAGGCTGAGAATTCATCTCGGTGCTACGAAGATGCACCAGGATTTGAAAAAGTTGTTTTGGTGGCCGGGTATAAAGAAGGATATTGCCGAGTTCGTTCATGCATGCTTCACATGTCAGAAGTCAAAGATTGAGCATCAAAAGCCTTCAGGTATAATGTAGCCTTTGAATATTCCAGAATGGAAATGGTATAGCATTTCCATGGTTTTTTTTTTCAGGATTACCGAGAACTGCTAAGGGAAATGTTTAATTTTGGGTGATCGTGGATAAATGAACTAAATCGGCTCATTTCTTGCCGATGAAGATTAATCATTCTATGCAGAAGTTAGCCGAGATATACATTGAGGAGATTATGAAGTTACATGGGATACCTTCGAGTATTGTGTTGGATAAAGATCCGAGATATACATCTAGGTTCTTGAAGGGTTTGCAAGATGCTTTGGGTACTAAGTTGAGGATGAGTTCTGCCTATCATCCGCAGACGGATGGTCAGACAGAAAGTACTATCCAATCCTTAGAGGATTTGTTGAGGGCTTATGCGTTGGATCACGGAGGATCTTGGGATAGCCATTTACAGTTGATTGAGTTCATGTACAATAATAGTTTTCAAGCTAGTATTGGAATGGTGCCCTATGAAGCTTTGTATAGGAGAAGGTGTAGGACTCCATTGTGTTGGTATGAGTCAGGCAAGAGTGTTGTACTCCTACCTGAGATTGTGCAAGAGACGACTTAGAAGATTAAGATGATTCAAGAAAGGATGAGAGCTTCGCAGAGTCGTCAGAAGAGCTACCATGATGAGAGGAGGAAGACACTTGAATTCCAAGAGGGAGATCACGAGTTTTTTAGGTTGACGCCAGTGACTGGTGTGAGTTGAGCTTTGAAGTCTAGGAAGCTCACTCCATGTTTTGTTGGTCCATATCAAATCTTGCAGAGGATAGGCGGGGTAGCCTATCGAATTGCTTTACCGCGGTCAATTGCGAATTTTCATGACGTGTTCCATGTGCTTCAGTTGAGAAGTACATTCTGGATCCATCGCATGTGATTCGGATGGATGATGTACAAGTGAGGGATAACCTGATAGTGGAAGCATTACCTATGCGGATTGATGGTCGAGAGATGAAGCAACTGCGGGGTAAAGACATAGATTTGTTGAAGGTGTTGTGAGGTGGACTGGCTGGCGAACGTTGGGCTTGGGAACATGAAGATCAGATGAGGGAGTCGTATCCGACTCTATTTCCTTGAGGTAATTTTCGACGGCGAAAATTCTTTAAGTGGGGGAGAGTTGTAATACCCCAAATTTGTAAGAATATTTATTTAATTTATTTAAATATAATATTCGTGAATTTTAGTGAATTTTGGTGCTTTGCGTTGACGTCGTTATTTTGTGGAGTTTTGGCTATTTATTTAAATAATAGTATATAATATAGAATATATTGTATTATTATTTATTTAAATAATATTAGAAGGATTAAGGGCAAATTGGACTTTTAAGGAGGAGTTAGTGAGGGTAATATTGGGAAAGCCCATTTTAGAAACCCAAGGGTTAGGTTTAACAAAAAGGAGAATTTGAGTGGAATATGATTCATTTTTTTGTTAGACCGTGAAAAGAAGGGCAAAGGCCAGAGCTTTGAGGAAAGAGGGAAAAGCCTAGGATCCGAGAAGGTTTCCAAGAACTAAATAAAGAAAGCTTGGAATAGACAATCTAAGGTAAGGGAAGAATTGCCTTTCATTGTTTTCAATAGGAATTTGATGTGTTTAAAGCGGATTTTTGAGGTTTATGTGGGTTTGTGGGTTTATGAGTAAATTGACTATTTAGGTGTTGTTTTTGTGGATTGATGATGAATATGAAGGGTTGGATTAAATTGGATAAAAGTAGGCCTTCGAGGCTAATCTCCCTGTTGATGTTGTTCTGACCTTCTAGGGAAAGGGATTTGTGGGAGTTATGACGGTATTTGGGTTTCTTTAATCTCTAAGGATTCCATAATATTTGTATTAGGGTAGATAAATCCTTAGGATCATCCCTATGTGTTGTCTGTGTTGATTTGGAGATTGGGGTTTTTGCGTGTCGGAGGTTTTGATAAGAAGAAAACTGCATAAATTGATTGGTTAAATTATGGTCTATGTATGACGTTATGATCTCTAAAAAGGTGTTGTAGGCTGTTATAATTGTTATATAATGGTAGTATTTCGAATTCTGGGATTGGAAGTTTTTACGGAATCGAATTCGGAGGTCCGGAAGGCCTCCAAATTGCAGAAATCACATTTTTCTGGTTTGCTGTCCAGGAGAGTTCGCATAGCGAGCAGTAGCGAACTCGTAGCGAACATGACAATGTTGTTTGTGGTTGTTACGGACAAAATTTTTCTAAACTTCAGAAATTCATAACTTTAAATCTATATGTCTGTTTCAGTCGCCGTTTGAGTCGTTGGAAAGCTGGTTTCAAACAATTTTTGATAAAATTACTTTCAATGCCAGAATTCCAACTATTCGATGCAGTAGTCGGGTTTTTCGTGTATGTGCTATGTGTTGTGCGTTGAAACAATGAATTTGGTTTATGATTCTTGTGTTGTCTTGATGTTTTGAGCTGTGATTATTCAGATGAATTACTATGATTTTATTGATGATTATGAGATGGTGATTCTTGATGTTTTGATGAATAAATGATGATATAATTAACATGAGATTTTGATAAATGTTGATGCACGTAATGACTTTTATTGATGATGATGATAATGAAGTTGTGTATCATGCATTCATAGCATTCCAGACTTTGGTCTATTGTGGCTTCAATCCCATTGTGTTGTATGTGAGGTAATTTTGACGTGCTCCGGTTCTTGTGTAGAATCGATCCTATTGTAGCGCGATTTTTGTGGTCTCGAATCACGATCGCTTGGATACTACAGTTCGATTCATTTTTATCCTATTGAGCTGATTAAGGAAGGGAAATAGATGTCTCCAATTAACCCTGTTTGCATACTGAGTTTGAACAGCTGTCTGTTAGGTTACAGATGCGACTAAGATGTGGGTCCCTCTTCCATTTATTTTGTTAAAATTATAATGTCTAGATCATTTGCGAGGTTTTTGGTAAGATGTTAGGACTTGGTGCTTTTGGGTTGATATATGAGGGGTACTGGATTTTGGGTTTTTGATTGGTATACTCGCTAAGATTTTGCAATCTTATGCCTACGTATTCCCGAAACAGGGAAATCAGAGCGATCGTAGTTCCCTCCTATTCTATGGGAGGAAAGAGATGTTTTGGTGTCTTGTTCAAAGCCCAAGACGTGAAGCTAAAGGTGATTTGTATCTTGTTCAAAGCCCAAGATGTGAAGCTGAAGGGTTAGAGAGAATTTGTCATCTCTAAAGAGGAGTTGTTGATGTTTGTATGTTGTGAGCAAGGCACAAATTTGATGCTAAAAGGTTGATTGACTCGACCAGGGTTTTCTTTATACAAAGCCTAAGAGGAGGCGGGAAGTTTGACTTTTTCGGGGGAAATATTCTTTCTGTCTTGTACAAAGCCCAAGATTGAAGCTAAAAGGGATTGGTGACTCTGTTGGGGAGGTTTATATGTATCTTGTATAAAGCCCAAGATGGAGGCTGAAAGGGCTTGACTCAACAAGAGAGTGCTTTTATATGTCTTGTAGAAAGCCCAAGATGGAGGCTAAAAGAGTCAACTCAACAAGAGAGTTCAAAGATTGATTGACTCAACAAGAGAGTCTGAAGGTTGATTGACTCAACAAGAGAGTCTTTTATACTCAACAAGAGAGTGATTTGCTGTCTCGTACGAAGCCCGAGATTGAGGCTAAAAGGAGATGGACTCAACAAGAGAGTCTTTTATACTCAACAAGCGAGTGTTTTTATATGTCTTGTACGAAGCCCAAGACGGAGGCTAAAAGTGTTGACTCAACAAGAGAGTCTTGCAAAGGTGATTGACTCAACAAGAGAGTCTTTTATACTCAACAAGAGAGTGTTTTTTACATGTCTTGTTCAAAGCCCAAGATGGAGGCTAAAAGTGGTTGACTCAACAAGAGAGTCTGAAAAGGTTAGCTCCGCTGGGGAGAATCATTTGTACAAAGCCCAAGAGGAGGCTTCAATCCCGAAGCAGGTCCAAGTGTGGGGAACTCTCATGAGAGAGACCGGGTTTCTGCTGGAGATTGATCCAGAGTGATCGATGTTTTTTCCTATGTTTGTTTGTAACTTGTGAATGTCTTTGAGACTCAAGAGGTTTAGACTGTCCAAGTCTAGAGTTTTATCTTTTGTACAATACCCAAGAGGAGGCGCGGACATTAAGGGATGAGTATCAACCCTACAATGGCTGGAGTTTTGACGCTGGAAAGACTGATGTAGTAAAGGATGACTAAGTTCTATTTTATACCTTTAAGAGGTCGTCACGGTCCTTGTATGAAGCCCAAGAGAAGGCATGAGAACTTCTAAGAAGCCGAAGGGTCCTTGTACAATGCCCAAGAGGAGGCGGGGATGCTTTTAGAAAGCCTGTGGGTCCCTAAACCCCGAGAAGTTCAAGACATGCTATTCACCGAGAAAAGATCAAGCCAGAAAAGTTCGAGAATTTGGGAGAAACTCAAGAGATACCATTCATGGAGAAAAGATCATCTCTGGGGAGTTAGAGTTTCTTTGACAATTTCTAAGGGTGACTGTCTGAGAAAGGGTTCACCGAGAATGCTGCCTTTCACGTCTCCATATTGTTTAACCCCAAGAGAAGGAAGAATGTATCTGGAATCCTACGGGGGATCTAGTTTTGTTTGTATTTAAGAGTGACCAACAGGGCTTTACCTAGTGCTAGACGTAGTTGTCGGGGAAAACTCTAAATAACTATACTAGTATTACACAGTGGATATTTGACAAGTATATAAAGAGGATGTGAAAGAAGACTTACAGTGAAGCAGCCCCACAATACAGTTATATACATATGAAAGTGGTAAATGAAAGCGGATAAACACTTACCCGTTGTAGAGCTTCCATGCTATTTTGTTAGTTGTTCAAAGAAATTAAAGAAATTTTTGATAGCAACTATACATTTGGATTCAAAATCAAAGGAGAAAGTATTTTGAACAGAGATCGGGGCTTACAGCTCAGGGAGAGCCCCAAATTTTAACAGTGATTGTGCTGTTGTTTCGAATTTGTACAGAGACTTATACAAGGGACTGAGGCCCAAAGAAAGGTTTTCTGTAAGAAGGAATGGGTCTTACACTCTCTCAAGAGGCCCACAATATTTTTATAGAAAAGAAATGGGACTTACAACACGAGGGCAGACCCAGATGATTTGTTTGAAAACGGCGATCGTGCCGAGGTTTTCTTTTAACGCACAGGGACTTATACATACACAACGCCAAAAATGACTTTTACTAGCGAACCTTAGACATCGCTTTTATGTAAAAGCGCTGCTATAAGTTAAATAAAAAATAAAACACGGAAACTGTATACAAAAAAGAGTAAAAACCGCTGCTAAAAGTCCTACCTTAGACAGCGCTTTTTAAAAGCGCTGGTAAAAGACCACATTAGCCAGCGCTTCTGAGAAGCGCTGCTAAAGGCCTATATTAGCCAGCGCTTTTCTCAAAAGCGCTTTCTAGAGTCATATAAATTTTTAAAAAAAAAATCTCAAAAGCGCTGCTAAAGGCCAATATTAGCCAGCGCTTGTAAAAAGCCCTGCTAAAGGCCTATATTAGCCAGCGCTTTTCTAAAAAGCATTGTCTAAGGTCTTATTAATTAAAATAAAAAACTGATTAGTATCAGTATTCTATTTTTCATATCTCTATTATTTCCCTCTGCTGCGAACTGCGAACGACGAGAACGAACGAAGAACAGCTCACGCCACCGTCGTCCACCTTCCTCCACCGTCTCGGTTACAGTCTCGCCGTCGTCCTTCCTCCATTGTCCTCCACCATCCTCTACCGTACTCCACCGTTCTCCACCGTTTCAGTAAGATTTCTTCTTTTCTGTTATGTTTAACGTTAGAGATGGTTAGGGTCATAACAAGACTCCATTACTTTAATCATTACAAGTTTTTTCTCAGTCATCCAACAACTGTTCCATGGATTTGTAAGGTCCATTTTCTGATATGAACATTTCTGCTTTTAGGGTTCTTCTTTGAGATATCTGATTGATGTAAACCATACTGTCCCTTTTATAAACAACTATGCCTTGATTAACCAAAAAAAATTAAATCAAGATATAGAGTGGGGTATAGGTACTAAGTGTTTTGTTGTTCTCTTATGGATATTAATATCTTGGTTTTATGCTATTAAATTCAAAACTATAAACGATTCAATTTTGGAATTCTTCAATGGCTTATTCCTGCCTTAATCTCTCTTGTGATTGTTCTTTTCAGATTGTTGTTTGAGGAGAATTTGTTTTGAACCAAGTGCTACTACGAGAAAGGTATTTTATTCTTGCACTCAAATCTTCATATGGTAGACGATACGTGAAATAAAAGTTTGTATTAATCTTCTTTTATGTTCTTTTGAAATAGTTGCGTGAATAATTATAGTAGTGTTTTTGTTTACCTTAATAAGTAGGAAAACCATGGATAAAAAATGGATGTCTGCCGATCGATTGTCCAAAGAGTACGAGAATCGGGTATTGGAATTCGTTAAGTTTGTTGTTCAACACGTTGAAGACCCCAGTCGAATGAAATGTCCTTGCTTGGGTTATTGTTATGTGGGTCGGGTTGACGCAGATGGATTGAAATCGCATTTACTGATGCATGGAATTGATCGAAGTTATAAGTGTTGGATATTTCATGGTGAGAAAACTAACGAGAATGTTGAACCGAATGGGAAAAGTAATACGACCTATGCTTCAGACGACAAAGACACAGAAACATACGATTGTGATCGAGTCGAAGAGAATGCAGAAGCACTTGAAGAAGATCTTCATGATTGTCCCAAAATGTTTGAGAGGTTGGTAAGCGATGCAGAGAAACCGTTGTATAAAGGTTGCACTAAATTCACAAGACTGTCTGCGATATTAATGTTGTACAACTTAAAGGCGGGCAATGGATGGTCGGATAAAAGTTTCACAGAGTTGTTGGCCCTTATGAGAGAAATGCTACCGGAGGATAATGTTCTTCTTAATCGAACCTATGAGGCCAAAAAAATGTTGTGCTCTATTGGCATGAGCTATGATAAGATACATGCTTGTCCAAACGATTGTGTTTTATTTCGAAACGAATATGCATCGTTAACTGAGTGCCCGAAATGTGGTTTGTCTCGATATAAGAAAAAATTGTCTCCAACAAAAGTCTTATGGTATTTGTCCAATGTTCAATCGATTGGACTCCCCAAAACTCATATTTTCAAAAAAAAGGAAGGTAAACAATTAATTGGAAATAAAATTGTGACAATATCAAGGGATGAACGGGATCAAGTGCATTTGTATGTTCTGCACAATGATAACGAGGTTGAGCCATATGTTGAAATGCACAAGGATGTACTCCGAAGGTTAAATCAGAACAGAAATGAAAATTGGATAGTACGAGAGCACAATCAAAGTTTTATACAATGGTTAAAGGATCATAGTTATTCGAAGCGCTCTTCAGATCTCGCTTCAGTAACAGAAAGGTTGAGATGTTTGGCATATGGTCCAAGTTTGCATGTGTTTTCTCATAGCGCGTACGCAATTAATGGATACACATTTTATACCAAAGAACAAGATGATAAAAGTACTATGCAAAATAGTGGTGTCACCGTGCTAGCTGAAGCAATGCACATATCAAGTATGAAAGACTTAAACCCCAAATATGCAAATCTGTCATATTTTGGAGTTATTGAGCACATTTGGGTGTTTGATTACAAGAAGTTTCAGATTCCTATCTTTGGTTGCAAGTGGGTAAATAGTAGTGGCATACGAATGGATAAGTCAGGATTTTTGCAAGTGGATCTTAATATGGTGGGGTACAAAGATGAGCCTTTTATTCTAGCATCTCAAGCTAAACAAGTGTTCTATGTCACTGACCCGACGAATACGAAATGGTCTATAGTGCTTTTATCTAACAAAGTTGTTGATGATAGCGGTGTAGATTAATGTGATATTGATGTTGAGAATGAGTCATGCATTAGACGGAATGAGTTGTATAATAGAAATGATCAAGATGAGGATCTTATAGCGGATGAGTCATATATCAAAAATGATCATAACGAGGGAATTTGGATCAATTCATCCGTCCGCATTGCTAAGAAACAAGTAATTCATATTCCAACCAAGAAAAGAAAGAGATGTTAGTGAAAGAGGTAATATAATAAAATGATATATATTATAATTTTTTATTCATTTATTTATTTATTTATGTGAATTGTTCTAAATATTCATTTATATTTTATTAGATTGCGGTTATTTCATGTTGAGGTTTATGAGAGAAACTCTTTTTTTGGATCGAATAGAGATTCCATCAGATGTATGTATTTCTAACTTATGAGTTATTTTAATATTTAACACATATTTCTCATATAATTAAATAGTTGAAACTAAATCAAACTATGTTATATTATTATGTAGTACTTTGATCACTTCAAGTGTGCGTATTACTCAAGAGATCATTTAGATGAAATTAAAGAGGATTGGTGTCATATTCATTATTGAGCTCGGAGTTTTATAAGGTATATTGTACTCTTACTTTAATTGATGAGAATTGTGAGTATGTATAACTTTGTAACTATAGACATTGTTTATATCTTGTTTTAATATATTGAATTACAATCTTTTTGTGCTGTTTCAGGTTATATGTGCAAAGTAGAAGATAGAGTTATATTGATGTGCATTGCTTTTTGCTTAGCATTTCTATAAGTAATATGTAGATTTGAAGCAAAATGTTTTGTTGGATGAAATGATTTGTATCATCAATTGTTTTGTATATATAAATTGTTGGATGAAAATTGTATATATAAATAGGCAAAATTGGTGCGTATATATTGGTTTGAAACTCCAATTTATGATATTTTGGTGCAAAATGTGGTTGAAAAACAGGTGCAAATTGTGGTTGAAAACCTGGTGCAAATTCTGGTTTAAAAACAGGTGCATATAAACTGTATAAAACAAACAGCGCTTTTTTTAAGTAATTTATATAAAAAATTTCGTATACCTTAGACAACGCTTTACACTAAACGCACTGTCTAAGGTGGGGTTTAGACAGCACTTTCGCAAAAAGCGCTGGCTAAAGTGGAGTTTAGACAACGCTTATACCAACATGCGCTGTCTAAGGTATACCAATAAAAGCAAAAGCGTTGTCTAAGGTATACTAAAAAAAAGGCAAAAAGCGCTGTCTAATGTTAGTCTGAAAAAAACAAAAAGCGCTGTCTAAAGCATCATTTAGACAGCGCCTTTACAAAAAAAGCGCTGTCTAAAATATAAACAAAAGCGCTGTCTATTGTAAAAGCGCTGTCTAAAGCGGTGCTTTGACAGCGTTTTTCCAGTCAAAACACCCCTTTAGACAGCGCTTCTTACATTAACCAAAGCGCTGTCTAATCTTTTAGCAGCACCAGTTTAGACAGCGCTTTTAAGCGCTGTGTAATGCCAAAAAAACCGCTGTCTAAAGGCTTTTATGGCATAGTGATATCTGAGGCCCAAAAAGGTTTTGGTTAAAAGGGGATTGGGTCTTATACTTTATTAGAGGCCCAATAAGTTGTTTTTGTACAAGTGGTGGGGCTTACAGCTCAAGGAGAGGCCCATGGTTTTTTGTTAAAAAGGCGACGATCGCGTCGAACTTTTTGACGGTATCGAGACTTATACAATACATTGAGGCCCAAATTATCTAGTTTTAAGAGGGGTTAGGTCTTACACTCTATTAGAGACCCAAAGATTTATTTTGTATAGGTGATGGGGCTTACAACTCAAGGAGAGGCCCAAGTTTTAACGATGATCGCACCGTTGTTTTTGAAAATTATACTGGGACTTATACAATGATTGAGGCCCAAATTATTTGGTACAAAAGAGGATTGGGTCTTACACTCTATTAGAGACCCATGAGTGTTTGAAAAGATTTGTTAGGGTGAAAATCAAAGAAACACTAATTTTGTTTTTCTTTAAAAGTAAATATTTAAAGAAAATCAATAAAATGATAGAATTACCAAATGGATTTGAATAAATCACTTGTGATTTTTGTTTAAGGTTTGAAAAATGAGATTTTAATCACAAGATGATTTGGAACTCATTTGGTTTTGATTTTCAAAATAAAGATTCACTTTTAAATGTTTAAAAACAATTAAAAATGAGTTTATTCACAAAAATACTAAGTATATTAAATAAATCATATAAATTGTATTTTTTTGTGGAATAAAATATTTCAACATTTTTGTGATTTTTTCCAAAAAGAACCAATAAAAAATAATTAAAATTGAGGAAGTTATTAATTTTTCAAATTATTAAAAATAATATGAAAAATGGTAAGAAAAAATGGAAAAACATAGCAAAAAGAGGGTCTGGGGCGAGGGGGATTCGAACCCCAGACCTCTTGTGTACAACATGCACACCTTACCATTGGGGTGGTGATACATCCGTGTATCAAACCTCAGCCATAAATATACAAGGCTTGCCTTGTTCTTGGCCTGGCCAAGGCAAGGCAAGGCAAGGTTTTTGGTCAGAAACGTGAAGGCCATAACATCCTCATTTCTCCATGGATGGAGACAAAATTTATATGCATCTGGCCTAGAATTTCCTACTGAATCCAATGGTGGTGGTGGTTTTTCCAGAAAATCAACCCTTCTCAAAACCCGATAGTGATTTTGAAATAGGCCATATTGTGCATTTTCTGTGCTACCTCTTGGTACAGCCATGAACTACATGATGAATTGGTGCAAACACAACACAAATGACATGTATAAGAGATGCATGATCAGTGGACCTCAAAGCAAGGCATATTTTAAAGAGTTCAAGTTGAGATGCTTACCTCTTTGGGAGCTTTTTGGGCAATCTGCCAAGGGCCTTGTTCCAGAAATGTTTTGATGCTTTGAACACTTTCAAATGATCCCTTATAAGCTTTTAGGATGATTGGAATCAGCTGGAAACCTCAGGAATGGAAATTGGCCTTTTCTTGCAAAAGGGGCAAAAGTGGCCAAAATAGCAACTCTCTCAAATGATGTTCCAGATGTGTGGAACCATTTGGGACAGTTCAAGGATGATATTTGGAGTGTGTTTGAGGTTTTATCTGGTTTTAAAAGTGACCGAATCAAGACATGGCTTGAAAAGTACAAAAAAAAATCCAATTTTGAGGTTTTGTAAGAGGACTTTGTGATTTTGGTGTTACAGGTCACTTGTGAGAGTTTGGACAGCTTAGATATGACATATTGGATGTGTTTGGATCATGAGCTGTGATGGAATTGCTCTCTAACTCAAAAACTCAAAGTTACCTTGCTAAAGAAGGCATTTTTGCCTAGAGAAAGAGATTTTGAGGAAAACAAGTGTTGTAGTGCTTTGGTGTACTTAAACTGAGCAGAAATGAGCTTTATCTATAGTAGAGCAAGTTTGTTTTGGCTGCAATAGTGAATGGCAACTGCTGCAGAGGTTTGGTAAATGTTGATCAATAGGAATCCAAGTCTCCTCTAACCATTGACTAAAGGTTAGGGCACAGGCTGCTGGTTCCCTAGTTCTTGAATAAGTCTTGACTGAATTCAGTTGGAAAGGGCTCAGTCCATGCCACCTTGGTGCATCCATTAAATTCTCCAAACCAAAATTGGAGTCTTGTCTCTCTTTTAGGCATTTCTAGGTTTGGCATGCTACTTTTGGTTCCAAAGACTTGGGAGGCTGATGGATCAGTGTTTGTCCCTCCTTGGTCTCCCCCTGAGGTGTTTAGATGGACAAACTTGTTTGTCATTTGCAAAATTTGCTCAAATCGAGCAAAATGCACAAATCTGCCTTGCCATGACAGTTTGCAGCAAGGCACATTGGCATGGTCATATCTCATGGCTTAAGTGGAGTTTCATGGAGTTCTTGGCCATTTTGGAAAGCTATTATATGATACAACACATGTGTGATCATAGTTTGTCTTGATACTTTTTGGATCAAGTGAAAAATCCCCCTACTTTTGGAAAAAAAGCAAGACAGATTCTGACTTAGTGAAAATTTCACTAAGTGTTGGAAAAAGTGACATTTCATGTTTTCAACCATTTTGATCATTCCATAAATCAAAATCCATGGTGAATTGGAGTGAGGTGTAGTTGACACTTTTAAAGTAGGCCATCAGAGCTACAAATCCATCTTTGGATTAGCCAAAATGGTTGCTTGGATCTCAAGTTATGATCCTTGGAAGTTGGTACCCTAGCCACTTTGTTCCATAACTTAGAAATTTCTAAGTTTTTTATGGTTACCCCTTTTACAAGTTATCCCACTTTTCTTGATTTTTCTTGATGAATGATGATTCTAATCACACATTAACATCATTTTAGGGTTAAGGAACCATAACTGTGAAAAATCTCAAAAAGTCAAAGTTGACTTTTGGGCACAGTTGACTTTTTGTCAGATGAACTCCAAACTGTGCGATCCTCTATGAAATCAAGTCCTTGACCTAAATCAAACTTGATGGACATGTTCCATGGGTGTTATAGGGTGTATAGAATCATGTCCCAAGGTTTGGGAGCATGTCCTGAGTAAAAATACAAAGCACAGTCGACTTTTCTCGCGAAACCTTAATTGTGGTTCTGATGAATTTGAAACTTGTTGATCAAGCTTTTTGGATCAATACATTGTTGCAAATGGATCAATATGGTGTATTAGAGACCCTCAAATCATGTCTTGAGGTCGTGTCTCATGTTTTGTCCCAAAAGTCAACTTAGGGGTAAATTAGGTCAAGAAACCCTAATTCCTGATTTTTGGTGAATGCATCCCCTGAGGCAAAATTGACTTAATGACTGGGTTCATGATGTCCCTTGGAGCATCTTAGGTTGTGCTTTGAAGCATTGGCTCATGCCTAGAGGAAAATTTCCATCTAGAGGCACCAGTCGACCAAAACCCTAATTTGGTGACACTGGCGATCTTGAGGCTTGATCCACTTGGACTGTTGCAACCCTGTGCTTAATCCTTGATGCGGGAGTCCTCTTGATCCATTGTGGATGTTTGAGAGGTTTAGACAAGTTGAAGATCATGTCATTCCTTGATTGATCCTTTGTCTAAGAGCTCTGAGAGGGCTTGAAACCCTAAGTTTGAATGTAATGGATGCTTAACAACCCTTGAGGAGATTGATGAGGCACAAAGGTACATCCATATTGTGCTGAGGATTTTCACAATGATGGGAATATTAGTGGTCAAAATTTGGGGTATGAAACCTATTGACGGGGATCTTTGGAGGGTGATGGCCTAGTGTCCATCGACTTTGATGAATTCGTACCACATGCATGAGTCTTATTGTGCATTGCATTTATTTGGCATTGATGTGATTTATGATATCGTGATTTTTTATGTTTCCTTTGTGATGACCCTGATGATGTTGTATATGAAAATGACGATATTTTATGCATATCCTGTTTTTATATTGATTATAATGAATTGTGATTACTCACCCTGCCTGTTTGAATGTTGCCTCCACGTGAGTAACGTACAAGTGATCATTCTTAGATGTGGATGCCTTCGAGGAATTTTGGAGTTTATTTTGCTTTTTGTCAATGTAGAGGGTCTTGCTATGATATTGTAACATCGGGTTAGGTCGTTGAGTTGAACCATGTTGAGTTGTTATTTTGTTGTTATTTTTGAATGATTATGTCTTTTATTGGAACCCCTTTTGATTTGAATTATTGAGTTCCGCTGCTATTTGATGTCCTTTTGATTTAATTTGAGGAAAACCCGTTGTTTACGGAGCATTTGTTTTATTTGAATTTATTGATAAATGTGGGCCCTTTGAGGTGGTTCTGAATTTACTCTGATATTATGATTATTCTGCTGCAATATTTGTGGGGTAGAAAAGGGTGTTACATGTTTTATGTAACACTTTGGATTTTGTAAGAAGTTGATTGGAATTTTGTATTTGAGTCTTTGTAAGTTCATCACTCCCTTAGGTTTAAGCAAGTTTTTTTTTCAATTACGTTTAGAAATTGCCCCTTGTTTGTTTACCCGACCACGTTATAACCTTGAAAGCCCTTGTGATTCTTGCTTTTATGTTTTAATATCATTGTTGGATGAGTGCATAATTTAATCTTTTGCTTGCAAGATTGTTGTGTAAGTGAAAAGTATCTCATTTTGTATTTTTCATCTACCGATGATTGTTTTTACTAGGTGTGATTCACGTTTGAACTTGGGTTGTTTTAGGATGTTTGGCATGATTTTTGTATTTAACATTTTTTTATGCCTACGTTGTCGTCGTATTTTAGTGGTAAATACAGTGGATATACTGCATTATCGTGTAAATATCATTGAGTTTAATTGTTTTCTCTCTCATTTTTACAGGCATTCAAGCAAGGATATCTTGTCATATTCATAAAGGGCATTGAATAGGCTTTCCAACGCTTCTAACTGGGCAAAAAATGGAGTTACGGTTTCGAAAGTTGTGAAGAAAACAGTGCTGGAATTTTTCTGTATCTGTCAGCTTTGCCCCGAGCTCGCCGGGCAAAGCAGAGGCGAGCCAGGCACTCCAAAAGTGTGAAAAAAATGCAGAATACACCGTCTTATTCGCGGGGCGAACCAGTACTTTGCCGGGAGAATTTGCATGGACAGAAACACTTATTTAGGGGTAAAAACACATTTTTTAGGGTATGATTTGGGTATTTTTGCTCCCACTCCATCAAAATTCATTTTTGATAGTTTAGAGCTTAGAAAAGCATAAATGGAGGTTGCAACTTGACGATTGAGGGTGGATAAATCTTTGATCGTGATTGACACCGCGAGAGATTTTTATTCCTCTTCTCTCTTCCCTTTGTAGTTTCCATTTGTTGTGAGTTTGTATGTAAGTTTAACTTGATTATATGTATATTTATTGCTCATGGTGTTATATAAAACTCATTTAACAAATTAATGTTGATGATTGCTTTCTTTATTTGGGTTTGAGTTGTTGCAGACATGAACAGGTTGAATCTGGATTTAGGATGAACATGTATTAAGTTCTAGTTTCTAAAGATAGATCTAGGCTTAATATTCACTTGGGTATCGGAACCTAATGCTTATGTGTTGTTTGTGTTACGCTAAGAGATCGCCGATGCGAGTAATACGGTCGTTGTCTCACTCTGTGTTAGAGATAACCTTTGTGTGAGAGATACGTGATAATGTTGACGAGTGATTTAGGTTGCGTAAAACAGGATAGTAAGTTAAAGTATTTGATAGGATAGATGAAATGCAAACCCGAGAGTTATCTACTCTCCAAAGAATGAATTCTTTTTCTATTCATAAGTTTTATTTCCTGCATTTAATTTAAACCCATTTTAAACACAAACTTAATAACATTTAAATTGTTGAACAACAGTTCAATAACACCGATCTCTGTGGACACGATAATTTCCCGGATAAATACCTACAAAAACTTTTGTTGCTTACTGCTTTACCGCACCAACACTCATCTCCCATTGTTCTCATTTTAAAGATTATCTCCTTCATGAATTTTCAGTACATGGGCATTTTCTTTAGTGCTTCAAATAAAGAAATATCGATCTCTATTTTTTTGAAAATTTCAATATATTTTTCAAAAAATTTCTCATTTAGATCCTTATTTTTCATCCTTTGAGGATAAGGTAGCCTGGTCACGGTTTGGCCTCCTTTTTATTTTTCTCTTTTGTTGGCCTTTTGGGTATCATAACTTCTTCTGGTTCTTTCTTGTTCTCCCTCACTTATAGATTTACTTCTATAAAGTGATCATCAATTGTCACCTTCTCTTCTTCCTTTTTAGAAACCTTCTCACTTCTTGTTATGGCATCATTAACATTGGTCTGATATCCAGAAGTGTTGCTCGAAGTACCCTCGTGTGTCTGATGTGAAACCTGTAGCTATTTTTCATTCTTCTCCCTTTTTAATCTTTGCGGATAAGGAAATCTAATCTTTGGATTTGGAAATTCTTATTTTTGAACTCTTGTAGTAACAACGTTGACATTCTTAGGATTTTTGGGATTTGGTATTGTTACACTTGGAATTGTTCGTTGAGCTTGATTTGAGAGTTATTGGGCTATCTGACAACTTTAACTTCCAAATTCTTTATGGATGGTGTGGTTTTTATCTCATTGTTCTTTATCTCTACCTGAAATTGTACGTTATGAGCAACCATCTTTTCAATAGCTATCTCTCAATCTGCTTTCTAAGGGACTTAGTGTTGCTCAAACTGCTATTGAAATTGCTGATTAGGCTGATACTCCTGGTGGTTCTGGTATTGCATAGGACCTTGCTTCGGAACATTCCCTTGTTGATCTTTCTAGGAAAATTTTGTATGATTTTTCCATCCTAAATTATAGGTGTTAGAATAAGGGTTATTCTGTTAAAAATAATTTACTTCTTCTACATGTTGAAGGTGTGGAACATAATACATGGTAAAATAAGGAGCTCCAAAAAATTCACAACTAACTGTTGGAGCTTGTTGGACTTGAACTACCTGTTGAGTACCTGCATTTAATGTCTTAACTTCTTTTTCAACTTCAGCGGCAACCGAATCTTCTAACTTAACAGTCTCTGTAACCAGTTTCAAATTAATCACCCTTTCTGGTTTGCTTATGCATCTATTATATAATTCAAGATGTTCATTTGCAGCCATGGCTTCAATGATCTTATTTATACCGGTGGTTGTTATAAAATTTGATAAGCCACCGACATCTGTATCAATCAACTGCTTCGTCTTCAACCTATGCCCATTTACAAAAATCTGCATTTGTTCAGTTTTATCTAGATTATGTGTAGGACATGCAACAAGTAGTCTCTTGAATCTTTAATACGCATCACCTAATGATTCACCTTCCATCTATCTGAAGTTTAGAAATTCATATCTTTTTCTGAGAAAAACTAAAGTAGGAAAATACTCATTCAGAAAGGTTATTTTCATCTCTTCCCAAGTGGTGATGCTCTTCGCAGGAAGTGAATAAATCCATTATTTTGCATCCTTTTCTAGAGTAAAAGGAAATATTCTCATTTTCTTACTTTCTTTAGTATGGCCTTCTATCTTCAGTGTAGTACTCATTCTCAGATACCTTTGTAGATGTTTATTGGCATCTTCATTCATTTTTAATGTGAAAGGTCTCTTTTCAAGTTGACGGGTGGTAGTAGGATGCAACTAAAAATTGACAACATTCACTAGTTGTTTTATTATTGTCAATCGACTCCCCAGTGCATTTGTTCTTCTATAATCATCCAATAATCTTTAAGATTGTGGATAGACCATTTTTAGCTCTTCTTCTTTTTTTTTTGTTTAATATCTGAATGGTTAGAGTTGTTTTCCTCGTGTTCTACAAGTTTTTGCAACTGAGCTTTCCTGAGCTGAGCGCATAAGGTTTTCTTGATTTATGCATCAAAAGGAAAATTAGTTGCGCGTTCTCCTCACATACTAATGTCAGAAGCAGATTACTAGTAACATAATAATAACAAAAATAAAATAAAAATTTTAGTTGCAGACACTACAACGGAAAACTCATTTAACAACGGTTGTGAAAGATATATAATGACGCAGACACATGCATTGTTATGTAGAGTGTTGTTGTATATATGATACTTACAAACACGATCATGTGACCGTTGTAATAAATTGGAAAGCTCGCGCCCTATAACAATGGTTAAGAGTAATAACCGCTATGATATTGTTTATGAATAAAAAACAAACGTATCACACCAGAATCAGCAGTACACCATATGTGAACAGATATCAAAATCATTATTACACCAAAATGTACGTAATTACGAAGGAATATCAAAGGATGAAAAATGAAATTTAAAAATATAAAGAGATATAATCATTAATTCAACAGCTCGAGGTTGGCAGAAACTTATCCAACTTCTAAGAGAAAAAGAAGAATCAGAAGAAACAAATATAAAAGCATAAGAGCCAAAACATAAATACAACTTAATCCAAAAGAATCAAAATGAGTTCTACTTCTCAAGCTACCAAAAATATTGAGAATGAAGTTGTTGCTGTAGAGGGGGATATGGCTCAAAACATTCCTCAGAATCAACATGTCGCTGTAGAGGGGGTTGTCGTTCAAAACCATCCTCAGAATCAACAAGTTGCTGCTGTAAAGGGGGTTGTTATGGATAGAAGGAGAGCTCTGAGGATGAGGAGAAGAAGGAAGTGAATTTTGAGAAGGTAGATGGTTGTTTTCAATTCTGATGATGATGATGAGGCTGACTATGGTTGGTCAAACTTCCTCTCAGCCATATCATTTAGATTTGATGATTAAGCTTATGTAATGAAAAGTTTATGTAATGAAACTTAATTTATCTAATGAAATTTTAATCTTTTTGCTTAACAGCTTAAAATATCAGCTACAATATCTATCAACTAATATACTAACAAACAGATAACTAATTGAAAATTCAAAAGTTTGCGTTGAACTTACTCGCAAAAAACCATCTTTTATTAGTTGAATTTCTATCTTCGTAATGTAATTCAAACATCAACAATGCATCTGCAGTTTAAACATCAACAATGTAATTGAAACCCTAATTAAACTATTACATTTCATAACAAAGTAAACATTAAACATAAAGGAGACAAGAAAACATAACATCTTGAGATTTCTAGAAAATCTCTCTGATTTCAGTTTGTTCTTCTTCTTTAAATCCTCATACATAACCTTCAAATAGCCCACAACTTCCAACTCTGACTTCATAACACTCTCATCTTCATTTCCACCTCTTTCTCCCATGTCTTCATCCCATATGAACATATTACATGTTTCATCGCTCCTCCAAATTGGACATCTCAAAAACAGCCTTCATTTATTTTGTCCCTTCTTGCATTAGTATGAAACCATACAACCATCACAACCACAGAAATTTTCAGATCAAGATTTTACAGTGGAAGAAGACATAGAAACACCTTTGGATGAGTTTGTCTTCAAATGCGACATTGAAACACCTTAAAGTAGAGCACTTTCTTGTTGTTGTTGTCCTCTTCCCTACGAAGGTGACGGCGTTGGTGTTAGAGTTATTTTGTCTTGTTTCTTTTTTCAGTGGATAAATGGATATATACTTGGTGTTTAAAATACATAAAGAAGCTTTAGTTTGTAACAACGGTTTTAAGAAATAACTGTAGTGATATCCTTATTATTTTTTAGTTAAATATAAATAAAACCAAAAAGGGGCGCATTTACATCAAAGGAATAAACTATTTGAGGGCGATGAGGTTCGAACCCATGAAAGCTTGATTGTATCACCACGGTGTTCACAACAACCGTTATTATATCCTTGAAATTTCTAATTAAAATAATATAAAAATATGTTGGTGCTGCGACTTGAACCAATGACCAGACGCTACCTATAATGACGGTTTTCTAAATACCCGTGGTGGGAGGCCTCACATTTCACCACGGTTGGAATTTTAATCGTCATTAAAAGCATTTTAATAAGACTTACAAAAATGCGCGCATCTAGTACGGACTATTACAACGGTGTATAGGATGTCGTTGTAAACCTGACGTTGTTGTTTACACGTTTTATAGTAGTGAGAGCAATAAAATTTTAACTAAAATAAAACTTTGAACACTATAATCTTTGACAGTCCCCGGCAATTGCGGTAAAACCTTGATCGGAAATTAGCAAGTGAACTAATCTGAAAAAATAGTCATAATAAGAAATCCTAAAGTAATGATCTCCGAGACTGCGTGATGATATAAAGTTCGAGTTTTAATTCAGTTAAACAAAAGCAATTTGGGGGTTTGCTTTGGGTTTTTAATTCAAAAAAGTAAATAATAGAAAATTAAATAGATTAGAAAATAATATGATTAGAGCATGCTAGTAATGGGTGTTTGAACCTGAATAATTAACAATCCTTAATTGACCTTATAACAACTTATTTTATCCTTACTGATTATCGGTTCTTAAGGGTGTTTACTCCTAAGGCCTTAGTGAATAAACTTTTAAACATTGAAATTAACTCCTATGTCCATAGTGAATTACAAATGAAGTTAAGCATTTAATTATCAATAACAAATCAGTTTCTATTGGATATCCCTAGTCATATGTGATATCTACTATAAAATGCTTGAATCAAGTGTTAATGTTAAAAATCTTTTCTAACATGTAACTATAAATCAATTCTCAATTTGACTGAAAGAGAAAGCATTAAACTCAGATAAAAGTAAATCAGATAAATAAAAAATATAAATCATTATAATGTTATTTTCATATTAATCAACAAATTCAAGAACAGGGTCACCCGCTAGCATTAGGGGTGTAGATACTCATAGTAAGCACAAGAAACATCAAAAAATTGTCAAACATTGAATATGATGCTCCACCTTAATCTACTACATTTTCCAGCTCTCAATTTGCAACTTGTCGACCAAAATTAAGTCCAAACCTCAAAAAAAATCACTTTCTGACAGAAATACACACTTTTTCATATCTGATACGTGTATGGGACAGTTGAAACGCTATTGAGAATAAAATTCTGAATTAATCTTTGGTGTCTTTATGAAAGTTGTAGTTCTTGTTTTCAATTTTCTTTTTTCTCCAATCCCACGTCATTCTGAATTATGACTCTTTAGATATGATCAAAATATCACATGCCTATCATGATCTGCAATATGGTGAAAAATAAACTTTGTGAATCTTCCAGAAAATTCGTTGTATTCTATATTAGAGTATTTTTTTATGATAAAGCTATGCCTGAGATGCTGCCAAGCTGCAACACCTTCTTTTTGTACACTGTTCAATGGTAGCTAACACACCATATGATGCAAACTATTACCAAAGCTTGACCAAGGTATGCTTTTGATGCTGCCATATATAGAGAGAGATAGAGAGAGTAGTGCAAAGATATTTGACTAAGAATCACCGCCATCATGCATTAGGGTGCAGAAGAGTCTCTATTTTACATTACATATTCATACATATTGCTTTTTGCATGGCTTTCTAGGTTTGGTTGGTGACTCAACTATTCAAAAATGGATACAATAGGAGTTGTCATCATTGCTTAATATAAAGAAAAAAACATTTCCACATCACCCTTTTTTACAACTTCAAAAACTCTACAATTCCAATTTATTGTACGATTAAATAAAGTGAAATATTTTCATTAAAATATTGAAAAAATAAGAATGATAATTACTTTTGATATTGTAAAAATCATTATTGAAAATAAACTCAATTAAAAATAAGTTGTTATTAGAGCTGGTATGCCTTTCATCACCTCTGATCCTTTCAACCCTTCTAACAAACCCTCTTGAACAAGAAGGGCTTGTATCTTCAAACGCCACAAACAAAAATCATCCACACAGGTCAATTTCTTAATCTCATACTTTATTGATGACGTCTTCTATTCCACGCTCACCGAACCAGTTTGTTGTGAACTAGGATGCCTTAAAACAAAGTATAAACAGTTTCTTTATAGGCAAGAAACAAACAAAGGTTAGGGTTAAAGGAAAAAAAACAAGAAGAACAAGGATAGGTTATAACAGTTATTCTTTACTTTCTCAATAAAACAGATTACAAGTACTCAAGAATAACAAATAACCCTCTCACCCTAATCAGGATATGCACCACCCTTACAGAGATGAGAGACTAGCATGCTATTTATAAGAAAACTAATATACTAATCTAATGGGGTTTTACACACAGGCCCATTACACAAGCTAACTTAGGGAACAAGCTAACTTAAACCATTGGGCTTACAAGCAAGACCCAAATTGACATACTAACTTAAATTACAAGTTAGTATGTTATGACAGCATGCTTGAACCGACTTCAACGACAACATGCACAACTTATGTCAAAATATCAAGCTACCCTTGTCGACACTAGAGTTCGACCCAAAATACCACAAAAAAAAATTCATTTGGGCTTAAGGACCATGTACTCGGCCCTTCTCTCCAACCCACAAGCTTTTGACAAGTTATGTTTGTGTAAGATATATAAACATTGAACTTTCATGTAATGAAAACAATGTGGGACTTTAACTCTCAAGACACGTGAAATACCATCTATCTTCATGTTACTTCCAACATTTCCTTCTTCCAACATTTCTTGCTAATATAATTCTCACCATATTCTGCATTTGGGTTGGAGAGAAATATCGTCATTGGATTGACGCCTCATTCCCTCTGTTATGGAGAATATTCCAGCTTCCACACTTTGTTGTTTTTCTTTTTTGAAATAAAGAAACCAATTTTTCAAAATAACATCCACTTTGTGCCACAACTCACTTCCTACTTCCACAACCTTACCTCGATGTTGCTTTCTCTACTTTCTCTTGACTTTTAGAATGGTTCAAGGTTTTTTTTACTCGGAGTTGCAAATTGAGGTGGTATCATTTGAGATGTCCTTCTTGAAACTTTTTCTGGTGGTGGTCTATAACTTGGGCTTTCCCTCCCTGTTTTCATCATGCCCATTTGATAGTGATTTTATTTTTCTTCCTCTTGCTTCCTATTTTCAAGCACATTCAAGGTTATTTCATCATCATAAACTTTTAAATTCAATGCACTGATGACTTCACGACAAGTGTACCGATAATAAATTAGGGGGTTTTCGAGTTTGAATGCGTAGAAAATACTAAACTGGGGGTTTTTGTGTTTGAATGCGAAAAGAAAATAAAATTGTTTTAAAAAAGAGATAAAAGCGGTCGAGTTGTGTATAGAATCCCCTATTTCTATATTGTTGATGTTCGATGCATTACATGAATGATATCTTCACTATAATCCCACGACGAATTAGTACAATAATCATGACTCAGAGTTTTCTATCCCTGGTCCACCAGATGAAGCAAAATTAGCAATGCAACAAAATGTTAATTCCTAAGCCACTACTCGGAGTTTTCTATCCCTAGTCCATAAGCGTAAGCACAAAAATTATTCTAGGTCCAACACATAGACTAGTGGTTAGTATTCCCTATGTGAGCAAAATCAGATTAAAATAGTATCTCACATAAAAAACATTAAGAACAAGGTGCAATTGAATAGAATTATAGATTAAATTATTCATGCAATATCAAATCAAACATATGTTCCAACAATATTCAAATGGGCTCTTCAAACACAACGTAACCTAAAGAGCATTAGCTAATCATAGTGTAAATCACTAACAACATTAAATAAGATGGTTGAATAAGAAATCCCTTGAAGAATTAGCCTCCAAGGGCTTCAAATGCTCTTCAAATATGCCCTATAGAACTGTAAATCCTTCATTCACGTGTAAAAATTCAAAACCTTTGAAAAAGTACCAAAATCCCCTTTAAAAAGCCTTTAGAATGGCTTAGAACGCGTTAGAAAAAGCCTAGTAAAAGGTTCATCGCGTGCGTAATGATCTGCATCGCGTGCGCGATGCTGCTTTTTCTTCCCTATCGCATGCGTGATGCTGTGCGTGATTATTAGAGTAGCTGCATGCTTTTCCTCCCATTTTTACCTGATTTTCACTAAGTTCCTATTTCTCCACACTTGGCAATTTTCCCTCTTTCTTTGGCCTTTATTCTTCATTTTTTTCTCCTCTTTAACTTGTTTTGATTCGTTTCTTCGACCGAATTCAAGCAATTACGGAGTGTCGTCACTACCCAACTTGAATTGTTGCTTGTCCTCGAGTAACTTATCTGCACTGCCAATTCCTAACAGAAAACAAGTTGCACAATAATAATTCAACATAGCCATATAATTTTCTTCATTACTGAGCATCGTTCTAGCTTCCAACTTCCATCCGAAAAATTATGAAAATATCCTTAAACTCTGACAAGTACTTAACATATCTCTCATCAAACTTTGACTCACTCAATGGATAAGATAGTCTCTCAATCCACATACAAAATAGATTATACTTATCTTGATCATGTTCTAATATTATTCATCAAAGAAATCAAAACACTGACATTTGAGGTATTTTCGGTTGTATCTTGGCTTATGTTCGGGTAGGATATTTTTGGGAAAATAGGTTTAAACCTTTGGAGTTAGATGCCTAGTTCTCCTTCTATTATCATACCCATTTGTTTCTTCTTTATGGTACTACATACTTTACTATTGTGGTCCTTAATTATGCACTTTTAATTCTTTCAATCTCTTTTTTTAAGAAGTTTCATTTTTCACTTCTAATTTTCTAAAAAGTTTGAATTTTGACCATTTTCTCTAGTACCTCAACTCTAAACTTAAAACTTTGCTCACTTCCAAGAGCAACTCCAAACTTAATCTTTTTCACATTACTTAAGAACTACAATTCTACCTAGCTCCAAAGAGAGGGTGGAAATAAGATAAGATCTATCAAGTCATACGGCTGAGAAATAATGATAAGTCACTTAAAGAAAGGCTCAAAGTTATAAATAAATAACTGCCTCAGTGTGTTTGAATCAAGCCACACAAATTTAATCATAAATAGTTCAAACCTAATGAAACAATAATACCTGTATACAATAAGAAAGAATGGAAAACAATGGAATTTATTTGGCCCAAACCTTACTAGTTGAGGTATATGAAGGTTGACTACAAGTCCTTTAATTCTTTTCTCATCCTTTTCCTTCAAGTTATGAGTTGCTTTCATGATGATCAAGTTTCTTTTTGGTTCATTTGTTTAATGCTAAAGTTGAAAATTTATAAATCTGAAAGAAACAGCAGCAACAAACTTGTTTATTAAAGACAAACATAAATTTATTAGTACAAAGGGGAACCAAGTATTGAATCTAACACTCTAGATTAACTTGAGATATTGACTTGTTGAACGTAAAAGTGATCGCAGAAATTAATACAAATTTAAAAAACTCCAAACTAACATGTCATTGGAGCAGAAAAAGTATTGCACGTCTTGCATGGTGTTGTTGAAGTCTTGGTTCTGTTTGGCCCACTATGCCCTCGTATGATTAATGATGATGCTTGAGAGGAGAGGCTTCGCTTTGGACCCATTTCCTGAAATAAGAACAACAACACTAGAAAGTGCAAAGAGATTCGAAAAATAGGAATATAGAGAGTTTTTAGTCACTCTTTCTTCTTTCAATCCTTTTTTCAAGACTTTGTCCTACTACTCCTAAATGTGACATGTTACAAACCAAAAAAAATTAATTGAAATAAACTAAAATTTAAATTTTGCAAATGACATAAAAACTTATCTGATGAGTTGCCTCCCATTAAGCGCTTCTTTAAGGTCTTAAGCTCAGCCTTTCGATTTTTGTGTTAGGGTAGCATATATGACACAAAAAACACATCGTCCTTCTTCTTCCTTTTGTTTGGTAGGAATTCCATCACTTTCAGTGATTAAAAGTTTTTCCTCCATATTCTCTTCAGCTTGATAGGATCGAACAAGGCATAAATCTCATCCAACACTTCATCTATTTATCCTATTTTATCATCCTTGTTGCTAGGTGTAGGACTATTCTTTTGTTGAAGACCTTATAGTTGGATATAAAAGCCTTAAAAATGATTGAAATTGAAGCTTCATCCAAAACGAGACAATCTTCATCTTGCATTCTAGCTCTTTTCCCACATATCTTTTTCACCTTTGTTGCTTCTATTCTTGCTTCTATTTATTTATAAGGTGTTGTGCATTTTTCTTCTTATTTCTCTTTTTCAACTCCCCCTTCTTCGACTACCTCGCATTCCTGTTTGAATTTTCTTTCAATTTCTGTATTGTCGTACCTCGAAAAATCCGAACACGACCTCACGAAGCAAAATTGCATGCTCGCGGATGGACTAACAAAGTCGTCATCGAACTTTATTTATTCCCAATGTGGGAATGAGAAAATATCGCTTTAACCCCTAAACGAAAAGATAAGATATGGTCATCGCAACCATTATCGGGTTTGGGAGTTGATTACGCTAGGGAAAGGTATTAACACCTCTCACATTTGTTGTACTCAATGGGAACCATTTTGTTAGTTGTGCGTGTTAGTTTTTACTTAAAAATGTTAGGCACTTCTTGTTATTAAAAAGGAAATGAATAGGTTAAAACAATTTATTTTTTATAAGGGTGTTCGCCAAGATTTTGCAATCTCGTGCCTACGTATTCTCATTAAGAAATGAGAAATCAGAGCTCCATAGTTCGGAGTAGAAAATGTGTGTGTGTTGGTTGATTCTATACCATGAAAATGGTTTGAAAGATTGCATGGCGGCGATAAAAAGAGTTTGATGTGTTGAAGTATTTCTAAATTGGTGAGAGAGTTTGGACGATCGAGAACTATACCTCGTGTCCTTCTTCTCGGAGATCATTGACTACACCCCACTCATTTTTCATCTTATTTGAGAAAGAGTTTCAATATTTTTATGTGTTTTGAAGTTTGATTGAGAAAAAGTCCCTCGAAGCTAGTCGAGGTTTATTATACGTTGAATTGATTATAATATGACGAGAACTCGAATCACGAGAACTACATTTCGGAAATCGTTGGCTACACCTAGCTCCTTTTCATCCTTATATTTAAAATAATTTGATAGTTATTAAGTGTTTTTTAATTTTTTATTTAAGAAAATGGGTTTGACATTGTATCAAACATTTGATGATCATTTGGTAAAAAAGTTTGATGTGAAAGTTTGAAAAAAAAAACGCTCTTGAATGGTTGGAAAATGGTTGAAGTTTAGGTTGATGGCGATGCAACAGTGATCGATTTACAAATTGGGTGTCGATGAGAAGTTGAAAGAAATGGAAGGGTTAGTGGTTTCACTATTATACTGGAAGTGATAATTGAATGGTTTTATTTGTGAAAATTACTTGACGTTAGATCAAGCTTATTTTTGTGTTCTTTTGAAAAGTGTTGATTTCATTCTTGAGTTAAAAACTACCTAAACGAAAAGCAATCAAGAAGAAAGCGGAAAAAATATTACACGTCATGGGAATGGGGGTACATTTGTCAAATCCATCAAACAAAGGCATGTAAATAAAAGTGTCTAGTGCAAGGCAATACTCATTGTAGAAAAGCCCAGGAGTAAGCTATGTAAGGTTGATTGCGATGCTTAAAAAAGCGACCGACTTACAAGGTATAAAATGACTTGACATTGAATCGAGAATTAGTTTTGTTTGAAAATGGTTATCAAGTAAGAATAAATCATACCATCAAAATGAGACATACGATCATCCATACAATCAACAATTAGTAATCAAGATCAAAGAAGAAAACACACACTCATTTAGTGATGCAAGTGCTATAACCGAGGTTGTGAGAGAATTTTAGTAAATCGTTGCTAGGTTTTTCTATACCTCTTTTTCAATAAACAGAAGTGTGTATTTATAGGGTAAATGGGAAGAGGAACTGATAAGGATAAGTTATTAGTGGAGTGAACTCAACTTTTCATTTTTGTGAGTGGTGGTGTGCGTAGGTACATAAACGAATTAGGTTTTTGAACTTTTGTCTGTAGTGAAAAATAGAAAGTTCCTCTAAAATATGCGTGGCCCCCCGCTGAATTTTTACTAATGTAAAGAATAGCCTTACTAACTGTCACTCCTAGGATTTTCATCCAGGTACAAAAGCGAAAGTGGCGCGGAAAACAGAGTCGCCAGCCGTGTAAATTTATCCCAACAGAGGGAAAGGGAACACCGCATAAACCTGAGGAAGAGGGAAAGGAATGGTCGTCACAACCATAAACTGGGTTCGGGAGTCGGTTACGCGAGGGGAAGGTATTAGCACCCCACGCGTCCATCATACTAGATGGGATCCACGCTTATTGTCTAATCTAAGGGTGAGTTATCCTAACATCTAGGGCTGCACTAAAACGGGGAAGGGGAAAACAAAGACAAACTCGGTAGGACGTCATCGTCCTAGGCCTACGTACCCCCTTTGTGCAATGGGGAATTCAGAGTCAACGTAGTTTGGACCAAGTTCTTTTTGTGTTTTTTATGAGTGACGTTAAGCTCGCGTCCGGCAGTTAGGGTCGATGCCTGTTTGCGACTCAGACGGAAAGTAACGTGCCCTTTTTGAAAATAGCCTTTATTTTGACGATCCCGAAGGATAAAAAGGTTGGAATTTTGTTTGTATTTTTTAGGACATAAGTGACTTGAGTTAGTTCATAACTCAACTTGAACCAAAGTCTATGACACGGGGACGAATGCGTCGCATGGTCGTCCCCAATGGGACGTATGCTCAACACTCTAGAAGAGAGAAGGGGGACCCCTCAATCTTCATTTCCTATGTTTAAGGCTTGTGTGCAAGGCAAGTTGACCTTATTAAGTATCTTAGAAATTGTTATGAGATGAGAAGAGGGACTCAGAAGAAAAGAAAAACACTACGGGGGAGAATCTATCCTAATGTTATCATGCAAAGATGGCCCTAAGGGGAGGTTTGACAACAACCTAAGCCTAAAGAAAAGAAAATATGAGAGAAAGAAGGAATAAGGGTGAACATGGATAACCATCCACACTCTCAAATTACTTACCTCGGCCTCTGCATAAAAGGCTAGTACAAAACAGACACAAGTAACAATAAGACAAATGAAACCCAAGCAAGTCATAAACCAAAGTGAAATGGTTACAAACCAAATGAAACTCATCCAAGCCAGAATATACACCTTAGAGGTGACCCACAATGTTTACCAAACAAGATCAAACAAATAGAATGCAAACAAGTGGCAAAACCAACATGAGGGTTATCAAAGAAGGAATAGAAGAAAGAAGAGTGGATATGCAAGGTGATTATGCAAGAATGTTTCAAATAATACCCAAGTCAGAATGTGGATGACCTAAACATGTGCCTAAACATGTTATACAAGTGTCACATGAGACATGCAAACATATATCCAAGCATCACACATCAATAGAAGAAGAAGGAAGCATATAAGGGAAACATGTTTCAAGTATGTAAGATGAAACATGAATGACATATGGCATGAATGAATGCAAAGCTCCAAGGTCATAAACATACATCAAATGAAATGTAAATGAATGATATGGCATGACATACATAAACCAAGCATAAATCATGAAGAGACACAGATGAGAAGAAGTTAGAAGATAAGTCAAAGAAAAGGCATGTAAACCAAGCATTGAACATGTGCACAAAGTATGCAACAACTTCACACCAATGACTTATAATGGCAATCAAATGACATATAACAATCCAAACATGGCTTATGAAGTCAAAGAAGCAATCTCAAACAATGGCACAAGTGCCTTCTCAAACAAGTACTCAGCCATGATCAAAGATGTGCATACAAGAAGACCTCAAACAAAGAGCAATCAAACAATTAGCAAAACATCTTCTAAAATTACCAAATTAAATATCAAAATAGCTCAACCAGAAACAAACAACATGTCAAAAACTCATGCCAAAATTCCCAAGATAGGTCACTCAAACAAATATGCAAAGATCAAGTAGGAAACATGGTCCAATATGCAAAAGAAAAGGGCTAAAATGCAATATGAAATGATTTTAAAAAGGAGAGAAAAATGTTTTAATGCAATTCAATGTGTTGGGGAAACAATGCAAAAAGAATGAGTTCAAAATGTTTTATGGATGATGAGAAATAAATTCTACAATGCAATGTGTGCAAAATGAAACAAATTCAAAAAGAAATTATTAAAATAATTAATTCAGATGCCAAAAATAAAATAAAATTTGAGAAATTTTTTATAAAATGCTAAATGTGATTCATGAATTTTTTTGGAATTTTTTAATGCAAGTATCTATTTTTAAAAATTAAAATGCAAAATGATGCAATTAAATAAAATAAATAAATTGAAATAAACATGGGGGGTGTGTTCAGCATCAAAAACACGTTAAAAATGCTAATGGGCTCATACAAGGGGGTGTGAATAGAGGGCCCAATCCAAGAATCCATCAGAAAAACAAAAACAATAACATGTGAACCCAGTCCACCACGTTGACTCCATATGAGCCCTTGGATCAATCTCACGCTCATCATCAATCACATAATCAACAAAGCAAGCAAGATCAATGGATCAGATTAAAATCACACCACAACTAATACATACACGCACACACACAATTACACAGACACCATAGGATCCCACATGAGCTGCACACGCCCTTTTTAATTCGCTGGCATCATAATGTCCACATGATTAATCAGACCTACCATATTACATCAATAATTCAAAAACTAAACAAGATCAGTGGCTATGATATGAGGTGCACGTTAACAAGCATGGACTGACAGACACGCAACATTAAATTAAAATTAGAAATGAAAAGAAACGTGGCACAACGTGGACCAATGGATCAAATGGATCAACGGCCAAAACTTCGTCTTACTCACCCAAACCCTAATCTCACCGGAAACTGAACCAGACGCCGGAACTAGGGTTCCGGTCGTCTTCTCCGGCAACCCCAACCAAAAAAATTCCCAGAAATGGCATGTGAGTACACTAAACTGATCAAAAAAACATGAGGATCAATAATATCACATTGAAAATCCCAAACAAGCAACGTACAAAGAGAATCGAACGAAATAATGTTTGCATCCAAAACTTAAAACTCACGAAACAATCAAACTATACATCCAAACTCCAAACAAAACACACCAGAATTATCAGTGGGTATCAAATATGATTACACACGTTTAAAAAAGGAGTTTTAAGATCACGAAAAATATCACTAACCTGAGATTAGGCAATCTATACCCTTGCTGTTAGCTTCAAAGGATGGTTGCTTCGTGCTCTATGGATTCCAAGGATGAAGAATGTGGAAATAGTTTTGGAAAAACTCTTGTGGATTGTGAGATTCGAAGCAATGAAGGATTAGGGTTGAAAGTTTTTGTCCTCCTCAAAATCACGTGTTCTCCCCTCTAACCAGTGCATGAGTTAGCTTAAATACTTAGGGTTAATCCACTGATAATCACTTGGGCCTTGTTAATTCCTCACTTAATGAGTTTTGGGTGATTTTGGAAATTTACATAATGTGAAATACACCCTTCTCCATGCATGTATATCCAAACCCTTGATGATGGATCACTTATTTAACAATTGCTAATCACACCTGAATTGGATTTGGGCCTTGAGATGTCTTGGTTCATGAGTTTTCAATGATCTTGCAATTTTGCATAATGTGAAATAAGTGATGTACAAGTCATGAAATCTCTTGGCTCAAAGGCCAAAAATGGTCCTTATAGAATGTACTTTGATGTTAGAATGTGCCTTGAAGCAATGGAACCAAATATAGGTCACTATGTCCCAAAATACAAAAGTTGTGAAAATGGAACCATGAGAAAACCCTAAAAACCACTTTGCCTTCTTTTGATCATAACTTGAGTTTCACAAATGATATGGAGACTAACTAGTACTTGTTGGAAAGGGGAGAAAAAGATCTTCAACTTTCATGTTTGAGGAAAATTCATTTAAAGCTTCTTTGATGATGAAAAGTCAAGTTGAATGTAGTGTAAGAACTTGCCCAAAAAGGAAACTTTCAAATTACAGGTCATTTCCATATTTAGTAACTTTTGTACCAACCCTTGAATCTTGATAAATGGTATGAAACTTGACTCTTGAAGACCATATGAGGATGTGAGACCTTGAAAACCTTGAAGAGAACCTCAAAATTTCACAGTTGACTTCCCCTCTCACTGTTGACTTTTCCCCAATTCTCCTGATTCCCCAATCCATTGGCCAATTGAACTTCTTATGAACCAAACTGATGGACAATCTTCCATCCCTAGATACTTAGGGACCCAAGGAATACCATGGAATCAAGTCTTGCCCAAAAAATCAGAAATAAACTGACTTTATAGCAAACCCTAATTTTGGTACCCTCAGTCTAGGAGGAAATAACACAGTCTCTAAATCCAAATTCCTCTGAATATGATGTGTATCCTCTCCAACAAAGATAAGATATGCCATTTGGTGATGATAAAAACCCAAGAAGCTTGCCCATTGGAGCAATAAACCCAAGAATCTCAAAACCCTAATTTCTGCACTGGTTAGGAGAGAGAGTGATCCACTTGAGATCTCTTGGACAATACAAGGACTCTTGCTTGGCCCTTTGAAGAACATCTTCTCCTCTTGAACTGCCTCAGGCACCTTGACCCCATGCTAAGAACCAATGATATGCACACATGATAATGCAAAAATGAAACATAAGCCAGTTAATGATAAAGTAAGGAGAGCAAATTTTGGGGTGCTACAGCTGCCCCTATTCAATCAACTTGGTCCTGAAGGTATGATAGCAACGACTGTCATACGTTCAAAGGATTCACAGGGATTGAATACCAAAAGAAACCTGAAATTTGCAATCCTCAAAGGAGGGATGACTCCAGTGAGGAACAAGCGATAAATGTTGCACTTGTCATAACACGTACGAGCGTTGGAAATCAATATGAACAATGTATTGGAATGTCATGAAATAAACACAAACTAGTGTTAACTATGCTGGGGATAAACACAGACGGGTGTCAAAGAGTCAAAGATATCAGATACAAACAGGGTATCGAAAGGATACACGGACGGGTGTAAAAAGGTTCAATACGGACGGGTATGGGTGTAAAAAGCTTCAATATGGACGGGTATCGAAAAGATACACGGACGGGTGCAAAAAGATAAATTTACTGAGGATGGATCTCGCTGGGGAATGGAAGGCAACACGGACGAGTGTCATCCAAAGGTCAATACGGACGGGTATCGAAATAAAGGTTCAGATACGGACGGGTGCTGAAAGGAACACGGACGAGTGCCAAAAGTCAATACGGACGGGCATTGAAACGAAGGTTCAAACACGGACGGGTGATGAAAGAACACAGACGGGTGACAAAAGTGAATACAGACGGGCATTGAAACGAAGGTTTAAACACGGACGGGCGTCAAAAGTCAATACGGATGGGCCTTGAAATGAAAGGTTCAAACACGGACGGGTGCCGAAAGGACACGGACGGGCTCCAAAAGTCAATACGGACGGGCATTGAAACGAAAGGTTCGAACACGGACGGGTGCTGAAAGGACACGGGCGGGTGTCTGACGGTAAAAACCCTAGAGGGAATAAACTAAAGGACCACTTGGATGAAGGGGAAAAAATGAAATCATGGATTAACGCTCCTGGCAAACAACTCTGCAAGGGAATGTCAAATATTGCTTTGAGTGACTAAACCTAATACTTGTGGAGTAAAGTCGAAAGATATTCTCCGAAATCTGCTTTTTTGCCGACGAAGGAAAACTCAAACCTGGCTTATGCTTCGGATGCCTATGTTTGAATTTTGTCGTAATGCTCCACACGAAGTGGAAATGCTACGCATTTGAGGATGTAATGCAAATGCTTATGATATGCAAAAAGGGTCCCTCCAGCAAAATAAATGCTGGAGAGAAAAGACCAATTCAGCCGGGGATGACAAAAATAAATTGTCGTCTCAATCCAGGAACTCTGTTGAGAAGGATCGCACTGACCGACTCTGTGGATCCACAACTTCTGCCGGGGATGAAATCCAAAAGCATATACACTCTACCGGGGATTACACACGTCCTTTATTGAAGGTGACATCGAACCTGAGATTCCTCCTCTGTTGGGGGAGTTGAGAATGAATGCCAATAACGGAACCGGAAGTCTGTTACTGAAAAATGCTAATAACCAATTGGGCTCAGGACCTGCTGGGGGAAAACAGTCCATAATACCATCCTGCTTGGGGATGCTGCTGAACTTAGCCTGCTGATGGGGAGAATGACTTTACCCCCACCTTGCTGGGGATTAAAATATGACATTGTCGGTGAAAGCACGCTTCCTGACTGGATTGGGAATGTGAATACCCTAATTCTGTGGGGAAATAATGTCTTGATCCAGAGAAAATACCTCCTAAGTCTGCTGCTGGGGAAGGTATGCTCTGCTGAGGAAAGGTGCAATCTCAATGCTGGGGAGAGCAACCCTACTGGGGGAGTACAATGTTGTGGCCCTGCAAGTCAAATAACAACAAATAGAATATGCCCCAACATGATTATCACCATTAACGCCTAAGTAATTTCTACTGCTTTTCGTTATGCTCCGCAAAGCTCAAAGTTTTATATGCAATGTTTATCAAAAATATCGGACGTTTTTGCAAACAAAACAGTAAAAGTAAAATAAACAACGAAAAGCTCTCTGAGTGAAATGAAAATTTTATTGAGCATTTACAATTGGAAGCAATTCCTAAAAAGAGGTAATTGCGCAAAAGCAAAAGGAAAATACATACGTCAGCAAAGCGGGAACAAATATCCACCATGATTTGACTCAGCTATGACCCATATGTCTTGCTTATCCACAAATATCTTGACCTTTGAGGAGGCTAAATGTACTGATTCCTTTCTTTCAGAATTTCCAGGTATTGAAAGTGCTCACAGATCGAACGTAGACCATAGCCTTTCGCTTATAAATCCCTAACTTTTGCCTGGATCGCCCTTTTCGGGTTTTCAATCCATCGGGATACCCATTCTTTCCAAAGTTGCCTTTACCAGTTTTCAACTTTGCGGGTTTACACGTTTCTTTTTTAAATTTTATCCCTAATTTTTGCCCGAACCTTTTCTTTTTTATGGTTCGCCGGGATGCCCCTTTTTTGCCTGGACTCTCTTTTTATGTCCAGCGAGTCTCTTTTATGCAAGTATTTTTTGACTACGTCTGCTTTCACAGGGGACGTAAAATCTTCGCCATCCATAGTTGAAAGTAGTAAGGCTCCACCAGAGAAAACCTTTCTTACCACATATGGCCCCTCGTAATTTGGAGTCCATTTGCCCCTATGATCTGTCTAAGGAGGAAGGATCCTTTTCAAAACCAATTCACCTGTCTGAAAACTCCGAGGACGCACTTTCTGGTCAAAGGCGTGCTTCATCCTGCTCTGATACAACCGACCATGTGCGATGGCTGCCAATCTCTTTTCTTCAATAAGGTTCAACTGATCCAACCTGGAACGCACCCATTCAGCTTCATCAAGCTTCACATCTGCCAGAATTCTCAAAGACGGAATCTCGACCTCTAAGGGTAAGACTGCCTCCATACCATATACCAATGAGAAAGGGGTTGCCCCAGCTGACGTACGCACCGAAGTACGATAACCATGTAGGGCGTACGGTAGCATCTCATGCTAGTCTTTATACATTACCACCATCTTCTGCACAATCTTCTTGATATTCTTATTCCCTACCTCAACAGCGCCGTTCATCTTCGGACGATATGGAGAAGAATTGTGATGCTCGATCTTAAAACTCTGACATAGTTCCTTCATCATCTTATTGTTCAAATTCGAGCCATTATCAGTAATGATTCTCTCCGGGATCCCATAGCGACAGATGATATCCTTCTTTATAAACCGTGCTACCACTTGCTTGGTGACGTTGGCATACGAGGCTGCCTCCACCCACTTTGTGAAATAGTCAGTGGCAACTAAAATGAAACGATGCCCATTGGAAGCAGTGGGCTCAATCTTCCCAATCATATCTATGCCCCACATTGCAAAAGGCCAAGGAGATGATAACACGTTTAGAGGCGTAGGCGGTACATGCATCTTATCTGCATAAATCTGGCATTTATGGCACTTTCGGGCGTACTTGAAACAATCAGACTCCATAGTCATCCAATAATATCCTGCCCTCAACAACTTTCTAGCCATGGTGTTTCCACTGGAATGAGTACCGAAAGAACCCTCGTGAACTTCCTCCAACAATAAGCCTGCCTCGTGTTCATCAACACAACGTAGCAAGACCATATCGAAGTTCCTCTTATATAACACATCGTCCTTGTTCAGAAAGAAGTTTCCTGCCAACCTTCTCAGAGTCTTCTTATCCTTGGTGGAGGCACCCTCTGGATACTCCTATCTCTTCAGAAAGACCTTAATATCATGATACCAAGGCTTGCCATCTGACACATCTTTAATTGCAAACACAAAAGCTGGTCTATCCAAACGAATAATTCTAATTGAAGGCGTTTCATTCCAAAGGTTCACCTTATACATGGATGCCAATGTTGCCAATGCATCAGCCATCTGATTCTTAGCTCGGGGCACATGATGAAAATCCACCCTATCAAAGAAAGGTAACAACCTTCTGGCATATGTAGCGAGCGATTTTGGACGCGGTTCTTAGGCGCGGTCGCTCTCTGCGGTTTGAGCTTACTACATGTCGATTCATTTTTTATCCTATTAAAGCTGATGAAGGAAGGGAAATAGATGTCTCCAATTAACCCTGCTTTGCATACTAAGTTTAAACAGCGGTCTGTTAGGTTACGGATGCTATCAATGTGGGGGGCCTTTGTACTGGTTATTTGTATTTTCGCCAATACTGATTTCTTTCTTTTCATTTTAACAGAATGTTTCTGGCGGGGAACAAGGATTAGGATGTTAGGACTGATGCTTTTTGATAGATATGTGAGAGTATGGGATTTAGGTTTTTTGTTGATTGCGCTCGCTAAGATTATTCTTTCAATCTTATGCCTACGTATTCCCGTTTACCGAAACAGGGAAATCAGAGCGTTCGTAGTTCCTCCTATTCTATGGGAGGAAATGGTTGTTTTGCTGTCTTGTTCAAAGCCCAAGACGTGAAGCTAAAGGGTAGTTTGTATCTTGTTCAAAGCCCAAGATGTGAAGCTAAAAGGGTGTTGACTTTAGAGAGAATTTGTCATCTCTAAAGAGGGGGTTGTATGTCACAACTGTTTATAAAGGAGAATTACTTTAACCGGGATGTGTGAATCCAACAATGCCATAATTCCCTTTATAGGGGATTTTAACCTGAAGGAGAAGACTTTAACTCAGTGTAGAGCAATGCTATCTTTCCTTAGGAATTTCTCATTCTAAAAGAGGGACAGTGGCATGGATATAGATGATCCAGAGGCTTGCCGCTTACAGCGTTTAGATGAAGGGGAAGGAGTTGTTGATGTTTGTGTACTGTGAATGAGGCACAACTTTGATGCTAAAAGGTTGATTGAATCAACCAGTGGTTTTCTTATACAAAGCCTAAGAGGAGGCTATGAGCCCAACAAGAGGGTGTTTTTGTGTGTCTCGTACAAAGCCCGAGAGAGAGGCTAAAACGGGTTGATCCTACAAGAGGATCTTTTATACTCAACAAGAGAGTGTTTTTGTGTCTCGTACAAAGCCCGAGATGGAGGCTAAAATTTGTTTGGCTCAATAGGAACCTTTTTGTATCTCGTATAAAGCCCGAGATGGAGGCGAAAGGTGATTGACTTAAAGAGGGAGTCTCTTATGTGTCTCGTACAAAGCCTGAGAGAGAGGATAAACGTTTGCTTCGCTGGGAAGAATCATTATACAAAGCCCAAGAGGAGGTTATTGTAACTGTTTCAGTTGAGTGACAGATCCAATATACTGATTTTAAAGAGAAAATCAGTTCTTATATGAGCAACACTGTACTCAGGGATTTTTGATGCGAGGATCAGGGTTATCTCCTGTTCTTTGAGGAAGTGGGAAATCCGAAGGGTATTGAGACTGTCCGAGTCTGCGGGTTTCCTTCCTATTTAACGAAGGGGTCACTTGAGAATGTCTTTGAGACTCAAGGAGATTAGACTGTCCGTGTCTAGAGTTTTATCTTTGGTACTATGCTTTGAGAAATAGTAGTAGACTCTTTGAAAGGATTGTTCTATGAAGATGACTAATTTCTGTTCCTATACCTCTAGGAGGTCGTCGGGACAATTTGTATGAAGCCCAAGAGGAGGCTAGAGACTTTTAAGAAGCCGGCGGGTCCTTGTACTAATCCCAAGAGGAGGCAGGGTTGCTTTTAGGAAGCCTGTGGGTCCTTGTACGATGCCTAAGAGGAGGCCGATGCTTTTAAGAAGCCGATGGGTCCCCAAACCACGATAAATTCAAGACATGCCATTCACCGAGAATAGATCAAGCCAGGAAAGTTCGAGAATTTGGAAGAAACTCAAGAGATGCCATTCACGGAGAAAAGATCATCTCTGGGGAGTAGAGTATCTTGACAAGTGCTTTTAAGAATCCTGTGGGTCCCCAAACCCTGAGAAATTCAAGACATGCCATTCACCGAGAATAGATCAAGCCAGGAAAGTTTGAGAATTTGGAAGAAACTCAAGAGATGCCATTCACGGAGAAAAGATCATCTCTGGGGAATAGAGTTTCTTTGACAACTTCTACGAGTGACAGTCTATGAAAGGGTTCACCGAGAATGCTGCCTTTCATATCTCCATATTGTTTAACCCCAAGAAGAGGGAAGACTGTGTCTGGTAATCCTATGGGGATCTAGTTTTGACTATTTAAGAGTGATCGAAATGGCTTTACCTAGTGCTAGACGTAGTTGTTGGGGAAACTCTAAATATCTATACTATTATTACACAGTTGATATGAGTTTATGAAAGAAGACTTACAGCGAAACAACCCCACAATACAGTTATATGTATATGAAAGGGGTAAATGAAAGCGTATAAACACTTACTCGGTTGTAGATCTTCCATGTTGTTTGGTTAGTTGTTCAACAAAGAAAGATTGAAAACAACAGTATATTCAAAATCAAATGAGAAAGTGCTTTGAAAAAGAAAGATTTGGGGCTTACAGCTCAAGGAGAGGTCCAGGGTTTTATCAGTTAGCGCACTGTTGAATTTGTACAAAGGGACTTATACAAGTGACTGAGGCCCAAAAAGGTTTTCTGTACAAAGGGATGGGTCTTACACTCTCTCAAGAGTCCCAAAAATTTTAAAGAAAAAAAGTGGGGCTTATAACACGAGGGTAGGCCCAATTGATTTTTTCATTTGAAATGGCGATCGCGCCGATATTTTCTTTTAACGCAGAGGGACTTATACAATAAGTGAGGCCCAAAATATTTTGGTTAAAAGGGGGTTTGGGTCTTACACTCTAATAGAGGCCCAAAAGTTTTGAATGAGACTTATAACTCAAGGAGAGGCCCAGTTGGTTTTTCAACGGATGATGATCGCGTCGAACTTTTTGAAATACAACGAGACTTATACCATAAGTGAGGCCCAAAATTGGTTGTATTTACAAAGGGTTGGGTCTTACACTCTATTAGAGGCCCAAAAGTGTTTTGAAAATGATTTATGAGGGTTGAATTAATCCAAAAACCCTAATTTGTTTTCAAAATGTGTTTTAATTGAATAAAAATTCAATTAGAATGATCAAAATTGTTTAACATATGGAAAACAAATTGTGATCTTGGATTAATGCTTCAAAAATTAATTATTGACCTACAAAATAATTAGAAAGCATTAAAAGTTGCAAAATCAAGATGGAAAAAATATTTTAAATGTCAAAAACAATTAAAACATTAATTCTTTGCAAAAATATCAATTATGCAAAATAAATAATATTTTTGCTATTTTTTGGGAAAATAAAATATTTAAACATTTTTGTGAATTATTAAAAAAAGAATCAACTCAAAATCATTAAAACTCAAAGAGAAATTAATTTTTGAATCAATTAAATAAAATCACAAAATTCAAATATTTGAATTTTCAAAAAAGGGCGCCAAGAACAGCTGAAGAACACGCCCGTGCTTTGGGTTTGGCTGATTTGCATTTTCTCTCCAATCTCACTGAATACTTAATCATATTATGTAATCCACATACCAATCAACTCGTTTCAACCTCACGATCATGTCTATGGTATTTAATTTCATTAAAATTAAACATATAACAAGAAATCATGAAAAATCCTCAAGAACCCTAATTTCTGCATGAAGGCTAGGATTTTTGATACACGAATCAAACCATGTAATTAATTGAGGGGAAACATTCCATGCATGATTATGAACATATGGCCAAATTATTGTGCAGCAAAAATTGCATGGATCATAGAGTTTGAAGAGCTCATGCTTACCACTTGCAGCTGGTGATCATGATTTGTGTTGGAGGTGTTACAGCTAGGTTCCAATGATCTGGATAGCTTCCCTAGGTGCCATGGAGTGTGTATGAATGCTTGGAATGGATTGAAATGGTTTGGAGTTGAAGATGGTACCTCAACTGCAAATCTGTCAAGAACTTGAGCAATTGGCTGGTGATTTTGTGAAATCTGTGTTCCAGATGTTATGTGAGTGTTTGGATCACTTCTATGTGATGTATGTGAGGTGTGTGTGTGATTGGTTTGATTGGAAAAGCTCTCAACCTCAAAACCCGATAGTGGCTTGCCTTAGAAGGAAAAATTGGAGTGAAAGAAGAGATTTTGAGGAAAGCATCTGTTAGATGGCTTTGGTGTACTCAAACTGACCATAATTGAGCTCTATTTATAGTAGAGCAAGTTTATTTTGGGATCCACATTGAATTGCAACTGCAGCAGAGGTTTGGCCAATGTTGTCCAATGGAAATCCAAGTCTCCTCTAGCCATTGACTAGAGGTTAGGGCACAGAGTTGTGGTTCCCTTGGTCTTGGATAAGTCTTGACTAAATTTAGTTGAGAATGGCCTAGTCCATGCCACCTTGATGCTTCCATTGAATGCTCCATTCCAAAATTGGAGTCTTGTCCCTATTTTGGCAATTCTAGGTTCAACATGCTATTTCTTGTTCCAAAGACTTTGGAGGCTTGGCTCAGTGATTGTCCCCTTTAGATTCAATCCTCTGAGGTGTCCATATGGATAGGAGCATTTGGATTTGGCTGATTTTGGCAAATCGACCAAAAGTGCAAAATCTGCCTTGCCTTGGCAGATTTCAGCAAGGCAACTTGCCAATGTCATATCTCATGGCTCAAATTGAATTTGGTAATGTTCTTGGTCATTTTGGAAAGCCCTTATATGATACAACAAATGTTTGAACATGTTTGGTTTTGATCTCTTTTGAATCCAAGTGAAAAATGTCCCTACATTTGGAAAAAAGTAAGGCAAAATCTGACTTAGTGAAATTTTCACTAAGTGTTGGAACAAAGTGACTTTTCTTGATTTTGATCACTCCATAACTCAAAATCCATGAGAAATTTGGAAATAAGTTAGTATGAAGGTTTTGTAGAGGGCAATGTGATCTACAAATCAAGATTTGAATGGGGACCAATGGCCTTGTGGTTTAGGAGTTATGGTCCTCCAAAGTTGGCACATTAGTGTCACTTTTTCCATAACTTAGAAATTTTTCTAAGTTTTTATGGTTACCCTTTTTACAAGTTATCCCACTTTCTTTGATTTTTCTTGATGAATGATGAGTCAAATCATACATAAACATCATTTTAGGTTTAAAAATCCATTTTGGTGAAAAATCTCAAAAAGTTAAAGTTGACTTTTGTGCACAGTTGACTTTTTATAAGATGAATTCTAAACTGTGCAATTCTTCAGGAAATCATGTCCTTGACCTAAATCAAACTTGATGGACATGTTCCATGGGTGGTATAGGGTATATTGATGCATGTCATAGGGCTTGGGAGCATGTCCTGGTCAAAAGTCAAAGCTACAGTTGACTTTTCTCGCAAAACCCTAATTGGGGTGCAGATGAAACTGAGACTTGTTGCTCAATCTTCTTGGATTAATCCATTGTTCCAAATGGATCAATATGGTATATTAGAGACCCTCAAATCCTCTCTTGAGGTCTTGGTTCATGATTTGTCCCAAAAGTCAACTTAGGGGTGAATTAGGTCAAGAAACCCTAATTCCTGATTTTTAGTAAATGCATCCCCTGAGGCAAAATTGACTTGATGATTGGGTCCATGAGGCTCCATGGAGTATATTAGGTTATGTTTTGGATCATTGGCTTGTTCCCAGATGAAAAATTTCCATCTGGAGGCCCTGGTCGACCAAAACCCTAATTTGGTAACACTGTCGATCTTGAGACTTGATCCACTTAGAAGGGAGCAGCCTTGTGCTTAATCCTTGAAGTGGGAGTCCTCTTGATCCATTGTGGATGTCTGAGAGGTTTAGATAAGTTAAAGATCATATCATTCCTTGATTGATCCTTTTTCTAAAGCTCTGAGAGGGCTTAAAACCCTAATTTTGATTGTAGTGAATGCTCAACAACCCTTGAGGCATTTGATGAGGCATGGTGGTTCATCCATATTGTGATAATGATTTGCACAATGATGGGAAATCTTAGTGGTCAAAATTTGGGGTATGACAGATGCCCCTATTAAATCCTCTTGGACACGAAGGTGTGAATGACGAAGGTATTCGGGCATTCGGGGTGCAAGAGGATTAAGTATCGGAATACCCGAAATTTTGATGGTGGTTATGAATGGTAGCTTACGCATTCATCTTCTTTAGCTAAGCAATGATGCTTAGAAAAGGTAAACTTCCCCTCGATCCTAGTTTCTTACCAAGGAACTGGCCTTAGTTTCTGATGTAAACTTCCCCTCGATCCTGGTTTCTTACCAAGGAATTGGTCTAAGTTTCTGATTTAAACTTCCCCTCGATCCTGGTTTCCTACCAAGGACCTGGTCTCAGTTTCTTTTGTCAATAAACTATCTTGACAAGGGACGCTATTCGTAGCGGTTTTCCTCAAACTTCTCGCCGAATTTTCCTGGGGAAATGCCATTTGACAGAAACAATTTGATGTCAGATTTGTTGGGGAACCCATTTGTCTGAGTTGTAGAGTTGCATAAACTTCTCTGTTGGAGACGCCATTTGTTTCTACTGGGGGAAAACAGGTCTCTTGAGAGACTGTTGTCGCTTGGGATCTTACATCATACTTTTCTCAGGATCTTCCCAGAGAAATGCCATATGATGGGGTCCAATTTTGAGGTGCCGATGACCTTTTCATCAGCAATCTTTTTCGGAGCGAAACTGGCATGCTGCCGAATCTCTGATTACGAGGCTTTCTCTGTGGATTCTCCTTAATCCGGGAAAGCAAGGACATCATCCTCATTGGAGAAGAGTGATGCTGACTGAAAGTTCCTCTGGTTTTTCAGAGGTTCAAGTTATCAAAGTGGTCAAGGACCAACTTTATTTCAGACATGAACGGGAGGTGAGATTGTTCAGATGATTCACTTCCTGACGAGGAAAGAACTAACAACTGGATCGAGAGAAATGTTATCACTAGGGGACAGGACCGACTAGAGTAACAGTGATGCAATATGAAATGTGAATGCAAAGTCAATAATGCATGATGTATGTATGTATATGCTGACAAAATTGACGAGCCATACAGACTGACGAGTGAACACGACTGGATACTCGGCCATTGCGGGGAAAAGAAGTACCGTGGTCCAAATTGTAGCAATTCTACCTTGCTTAGGAGAAGTAGTCCTTGCGAGGAATACCGTTGGTCGGGCTTAGGAGATAAGAACTCGGCCGAGGGTATCAGATTTGAAATCCGCATCTCATATAGTTGATCCTTCATTCAGGCATACTGGCCTAGAAGGAGTACTTTGATTCTGCACTTTGAAATTCAAACGCCTTTGGAGACGCAATCGACGTCTCTTCGATGTTTAACAGTCAAAAGCAATTGCCATTTTTAGTTTAAAAGTTGAAATTCTGGTATCAGACGTGTGATGTTAAGGTGTGATGTCACAACAACACACTCTGCACAATGGACAGAATAAACAGCAAAATAACACACCAAATTGTTCACCCAGTTCGGTCTAACTACCTACGTCTGGGGGCTACCAAGCCAAGGATGAAATTCACTACTTGTAGAATTAATTTACAGACTCAACAACCCAGTTGACAATCTCCTAAACTTAATCCCTACTAGTGACTTTCTACCTAAGAAACCACTTAGATATGAGAACACTACTCAATCCCTAAAACAGTACTCAAGAAACAACCTCTTTGAGCAACCTTGATCTTACTTCACAGCTTTGATCAAGTAATAACTCTCTCTTGCTTCACAGCTTCTAAGAGAGGACAGAAAATGACTCAACAATTCAACCTAGAATTCTGTATACACAGCTCATACAAAATACTCAAGAGACTCAGCCTATGCTCTTGATCTTCTTTCTGTATTTCTGTCCTTTTTCCTTTGGTCTTGTGCGCTTTAAATAGCAACCTGAATTGGACTTGGACCTGCTACAATATCTGAATTGATTTGTTATTTAAAACTGAATATTTAAAACAGATTTTCTCCTAAAATCTTTTTAAATCTTCAACCTTTTAAATCCCCTACAAATCTGCACCAGATCTCCTATGCAGCAGAAAATATCTATCCCAAGATATTCGCAACCAATGAGACAGCTTGCTCTCCACAATTCCAGCTAACACGCAAACCCTAACAACATCACATCCTGATGTTATTAATTATGCAGATCTAATGTCACAACATCGCCATGTGACATCAGACATCCAACTTCAGCAATTTAAATACTTAACACAGCCCAGTGTTAAGACTCAATGTTGCAACATCAGCACCTTGACATCAACATTGAACATACTTTGTTTTACCCAAATTCCAGCCAATCCAAGAACTAAGAAAAGCAGAAAAAGTTTTAACGAGTAAATTCATTTTTGTTTCATTTCAAGAATCGTTGATCATATTAAAATATCGTTCTGTAAAGCTAAAACAAATAAGAATTACAAACAAAAGCACAAGGGCTCAAATTTTATTGATAAGATGGAGATCAGCCAAACGCGTGATTCCAAAGAGTATATACAAAGTTTGAAAATGGTAATTTACAGGGAAAAGGGATATGTTGAAACATAACGACCACTATCCTTCTACCAACTTTGAATTCGGGACATCCTGAGCTTCTGTCGAAGATGACCTTGTCTGGAGTTTTCCTCCGATGGATGATGTAACTGCTGCTGAGGAACTTGCCTATGTTGAACATAGTTACTTGCCATTATCCCTAATTTTTGCCTGGATTGTACTATGAGATTTCTAATCCATCGGGATGATTTTTTCCATGTCTCTAACTTTTGCCTGGACCGCCCTTTCGGGTTTTCAATCCACCGAGACGTTTTTTTTTTATTTTAGGCGAAGTATTTCTTGACTACATCAACGTTTGTGGGGTAGGCAAATTCCTCTCCGTCCATGGTTGCAAGTCTCAAGGCGCCGCCTGAGAAAGCTTTCGTGACCACATAGGGGCCATCATAATTTGGGGTCCATTTGCCCCGGGAATCAGTGAGAAATGATTGTATCTTTTTGAGCACGAGGTCTCCTTTTCTGAAGACACGAGGTCAGACCTTTTTGTCGAACGCTATCTTCATTCTCTGCTGATACAACTGACCGTGGCATAGTGTCGTGATTCGCTTCTGTTCGATCAGGTTTAATTCGTCGTGTCGACTTTGACACCATTCAGCTTCGTTAAGCTTAGCTTCCATCAATACCCGGATTGATGGGATCTCTACTTCTATGGGGAGAACTGTCTCCATGCCATATGCTAGAGAGAAAGGGGTAGCCCCTGTTGAAGTGCGGACAGATGTTCGATAACCATGAAGAGCAAAGGGTAGCATCTCATGCCAATCTTTGTAGGTTACAACCATCTTCTGAATAATCCTCTTGATGTTCTTGTTAGCCGCTTCTACCGCTCCGTTCATCTTGGGTCGGTAGGGAGATGAGTTATGGTGTTCAATCTTGAACTCTGCGCACAACTCTTTCATCATCTTATTGTTCAAGTTAGATCCATTATCAGTAATGATCTGGCTCGAAACACCATAACGGCAGATGATATTGTTTTTGATAAATCGGATCACCACTTGTCGGGTTACATTAGCGTACGATGCTGCTTCGACCCACTTGGTGAAATAGTCAATGGCTACCAGGATGAACCGACGTCTGTTTGAAGCCTTAGGTTCGATCAAGCCAATCATGTTGATTCCCCATATGTAAAAAGGCCATGGGGAAGAGAGAACTTTGAGATGTGATGGCGGTACATGAATTTTATCGGAGTATATCTGACACTTTTGACACCTCCTCATGTACTTGTAGTAGTCGGATTCCATGGTCAACCAGTAATACCCTGCTCTCAGAATTTTTCTCGCCATTGTGTGTTCATTGGCATGAGTGCCAAAGGATCCTCCATGAATATCTTTCATAAGCATGTCTGCTTCTGGTCTGTCTACGCATCGGAGCAAGACATGTCAAAATTTCTCTTATAGAGAGTGTCACCGCTCAGGAAGAAGTTTCCAGCCAATCTTCTGAGGGTTTTCTTGTCTTTTCTGAGTGCCCCAGATGGGTACTCCTGTTTCTGAAAGAAGCATTTGATATCGTGATACCAAGGTTGGTCGTCTATGACTGCTTCAATCGTGAAGACGTAAGCGGGCCGTTCAAGGCGCATTATGTCGATCTTAGGTAGGTCATTCCATCGACCTACACTAATCATGGAAGAGAGAGTGGCTAATGCATCAGCCATGTGATTCTCCTCGCGAGGGATATGATGAAACTTGACTCTGTTAAAGAAGGGTAACAACCTTCTTGCATAGTCTTTGTAAAGAATCAATCCTGATTGGTATGTGTTCCAATCTCCTTTTATCTGTTTGATAACCAAGGCTGAATCGCCGTATACATCCATGTTTTTGATCCTTAAATCAATCGCTTCTTCGAGACCCATAATACAAGCTTCGCATTCAGCCTCGTTGTTCGTACATTTGAACGTAAGTCTAGCGGTGAAAGGAATGTGGGTACCCTGAGGGGTAACAATGATTGCCCCAATTCCGTTTCCATAATGATTAACTGCTCCGTCAAAGATAAGTCCCCATTGGGAACCTGGTTCTGGCCCTTCACTGGGTAGCGGTTCATCACAGTCTTTCATCTTTAGATACATGACATCTTCGACCGGGAAGTCAAACCCGATTGATTCTTGATTGTCAATCGGTTGATGAGCCAAATGATCGGCTAAAATACTTCCTTTAACGGCTTTTTGAGCGTGGTACTCTATGTCATATTCTGATAATAACATCTGCCAACGGGCAATTCTTCCCGTGAGAGCAGGTTTTTCGAAAACGTACTTGATTGGATCCATTTCGGAGACCAACCAAGTAATATGACGAATCATGTATTGGCGAAGACGTTTGGCTGCCCAAGCCAAAGCACAGCAAGTTTTCTCGAGCATCGTGTACCGAGTTTCACAGTCGGTGAATTTCTTGCTTATATAGTAGATGGCAGATTCTTTCCTTTTGGTTTCGTCTTGTTGGCCAAGTACGCATCCCATTGAGTCCTCTAGGACTGTGAGGTAAATGATCAGTGGTCTTCCTTCCACTGGAGGTGATAGAATCGGCGGATTCAACAGGTATTCCTTAATACTGTCGAAGGCGGTTTGGCAATCTTCTGACCAAACGCAATCCTGGTTCTTTTTGAGTAATTTGAAAATCGGAGCACACGTCGCGGTCATAAGGAATATAAATCTAGAGATGTAGTTCAAACATCCCAGGAATCCTCTGACTTGTTTTTCAGTTTTTGGAGAAGGCATTTCTCGAATGGCCTTGACCTTTTCAGGATCAACCTCAATTCCTTTCTGGCTAACGATGAACCCTAGGAGTTTCCCTGAGCGGACACCGAAGGTGCACTTGTTGGGATTCAAGCGGAGTTTGTACTTTCTCAAACGCTCGAATAATTTCGACAGGTGGGTCACATGCTTCTCCTCTGTTTTTGATTTAGCAATCATGTCATCGACATATACCTCGATTTCCTTGTGTATCACGTCATGAAACAGAGTAGTCATGGCCTTTTGATAGGTTGCCCCGACGTTCTTCAAGTCGAACGGCATTACCTTGTAACAAAAGGTGCCCCATGGGGTGATGAACGAAGTTTTCTCCATGTGTTTCAGCGCCATTTTGATCTGGTTATAGCCCGAGAATCCATCCATGAAGGAGAAAATTTTGAACTTTGTTGTACTGTCTACCAGCATGTCAATGTGCGGTAAAGGAAAGTCGACCTTTGGACTAGCCTTGTTTAGATCCCTGTAATCAACACACATTCTGACCTTTCCATCCTTTTTGGGAACGGGTACGATGTTGGCTAACCATTGAGGATATTCAGATGTAGCGAGGAAACCCGCGTCAATCTGTTTCTGTACCTCCTCTTTGATTTTGATGGCCATGTCCGAGTGAGTCCGTCTCAACCTTTATTTTGCCGACGGACATTCTGATCTCAATGGTAGATGGTGTTCCACGATGCTGGTATCCAACCCTGGCATATCCTGATAGGACCAAGCGAATACATCGGGAAACTTTCTGAGAAGCTTTATCAAACCCTCTCTGGCAGTTGGACTGAGCAGTGCCTCAATCCTGATTTCTTTTCTCTCTTTTTCCGAACCCAAGTTTACCGTTTCCAACGGCTCTTTATGAGGTTCAATGGACCTTTCCTCTTGTCTGAGTAGTCGAGAGATCTCTTCTGGAATTTCGTTGTCAACTTCTTCTTCGGCCCCAAATATCGGGAACTCAAAGTCGGGAGAAGGCATCGGATCTTATGTTTCAACGGGGTTTTAAACAAGCAATCTGCATGACGTGATGATTCGTGTTTAGAAGAGATAGAGAAAATGCAAGTGTGTGCAGTGTTTTATTTTACTGCTTGTTTTTATTTAAATTGTTTTTTAGGATTACCATTTTCTGAAAAAAGCAAAAAGAGAAAACAGCAATTAATGCGGAAATTATAGAACGACGTTATTTTATTAATGAACAAGTTGACTCTTGAAACTACAGCCCTATAAAATAAAACTCTGTCGCTTTGGGCGGAGCGAAGAGGGAAAATTTACAGAAAGCGAGCCCTATCAAAACATCTGTTTCACCTGGGTAGGGCGAAAGGTTAAAGATGGAAATTACTTTGACTGATGAACGATCTTCGGAACCTCGACGGCAACCCATTGGTGGCGAACTCCTCGGTGAATCACAAAGTCTGGCACCTTCCTTGATTTGTCTTCAGAAATGACGCTGATTTCTATGGGAGTAGGATCATTGGAATCTGTCTCCCAGGCAGAGTTGTCGTAGGAGAATTCCTCTGTTGCATTTTGCATAGCATCTGTGCTCTCAGATGTATCTCCCCATCCAGTTGGCTGGATATCTTCGAGCCTGATACGAGAGCTTTCAGGAGCGGTGTACTTGACCATATAGTCGTATTTTCCACTCGGTTGTCCCAAGGTGTCCCACACTTCTCTGGAACTGGAGGTGTCATCCCTCTCGATGACGTTGACCTCGGGAAAAACATAGTTGATGAATTCAAGTCCTGCAAATGTTGCAAATTCATCGTCGTGTTGAGTAGTTTCTGAATGACCTGAATGTTGATCCTATGACATGGTGGGGACACAGGTATTCTGTTCAATGACGGTCAGCTGATTTTCATTGTTCGGCTGACTCTCTTGCCCCAAGTCTCCTGTGTAAGGTTGCCACATTGGCAAACCATCCATTGGGCCATAGTAGGTGTAGTCAAAATTGTCTTTCATCGGAGTGTCTTCCTCTAATGAATTTGGCGGAGCACGGCATCCTTCCGGATCACAATCCCCGTATATCATTTCGATGTCTGACCTGGGTATAAATCTCAGACTCTCTGTAAGAAAGCAAAAAGGAGTTTGCGTTTCGTCCTGAGACATATAACCGTCCTCATTAAGATAGGACTTCCATTCTTCCTCTGTGTCAGAGGGATCTTCCTCATTGATAGCATGGACTGCTTGAGGGACTGGGTGAAGAAAACCTCCACTGTGGAAGAAGTTCTGAATGGGATGAAGACTTCCATCGCTGGCAACTGTCTGGGTGCAGGTTGTAGAAAAACCAAGACCCTTCTTTGTTTTATTGTTAATAGAAATGACAAGCTGTCCCCATCCGGTTGTATCGGTACTCTCAACCGCTTTAATAGCATCTTTGTATGAGGAAATCGAGGTTTCTCCATGGGATTGATTGTCCTTGCCCATCGACAGTGCTTGGAACTGTGTCCAAATAACCTCCTCGGGTTCTACACAAGTAGATGATGATAAGTTACTCACGAGCAAGGCCTGTTCTCCACAGATTGTGATAAGTTGATCGTTCTGAACGAACTTTAGCTTTTGGTGGAGGGTCGAAGTGACCGCTCCAGCCTGATGTATCCAAGGTCTTCCTAATAAACAACTGTATGTTGCCCGGATGTCCATGACCTGGAAAGTGACTTGGAAAGTGTGAGGACCAATAGTTATGGGAAGATCAACTTCGCCGATAACCGTTTTTCTGGATCCGTCGAATGCTTTGACGACGACCTCGCTGATTCTCATCGGAGGGCCTTTGAATGATAATTGCATCAAAGTGGATTTCGGCATAACATTCAGGGTTGACCTTGTGTCTACCAGTACGCTGGCTAAAGCATCGTCCTGGCAGTTAACTGTAATATTGAGCGCCATGTTATGACGGCGACCCTCTTCGGGTAATTCCTCATAACTAAATCCTAAATTATTGCAGGAAGTGATGTTAGAGACGATACTATCGAACTGTCTGATTGTTACATCCTGTTCCACAAAGGCTTGCTCCAAGACTTTCTGCAGAGCCTCCCTGTGGGCCTCTGAACTGAGTAACAGTGATAACACCGAGATCTTTGAAGGAGTCTGTAACAGCTGATCAACAATGTTATATTCACTCCTTTGGATGAGATTCAACATCTCATCATTATTTTTCGAAAGGTCGGGATTACTGGATTGACCGACTGATGGATCGGGAGCTTCTGTCTGAAGTTCCTTTTCCTTGTTAGGTTCTCCAACTCCTCGGTTGAAGATTCGACTGCTCCGTGTTACACGACTGATGTCTGCAATATTCACGACGGAGGGTAATGGAATTTCCTTTCCATTTTCAATTATCGTGGCACCGTATTTGTAAGGGATAGCCTTAGTTGATTCATACGGTAGTGGTCCTGGTAGATAGATGACTATGGGAACTTTCTGATTTTTCTGACCATCATAAGTAATTTTGATCTGTTCCCAGTTGGGAACTTTAGTTTCGTCAAGTAGAGGGATAATGGCAAAAACATCCCTGGTCTGATGACGACCAGAGATTGTGACAATATCCTCGACTTGATTGGCAAGGTAGTTCGACGTCCAGTTGATGGGTCCAGAACCCGGATATGGACGAATCTCTCCACGATCCACCTGACCCTGAAGAGCTGCTCTCACAAGGTAACACCCTTGGTTACTTTCCGAACAGACACTACAACGGTCATAATTGTGTGGTGGCACTGGGCCACGCCCACTTTGAATACAATGTAACCTCACTAGGTTAGCTTCCACAGATCGGACATCATGACTTTGACGCCGAGTGGGATTCTTGTTACTGATACTAATCTGCTGAGTATCTTCATCCATATAGATTGGCATCCACCAATGATTTAAAAAGTGCTGAAGTGCCTCATGGACAAGGGTACAACCTCGATTGTTTTTGCAACCTGCTTTACAGCTTTGATAGTCATGTGATATTAAGAATCTGAGTCGGACCTGCTCAGCATGTAACTCTACCATGTTGGTATTCTTCACGCGAATATCGAAGATCTGAACCATGTTGATCTGATAAGGGTTCCTATCATGGTAGTCTTGGATCCATCCAAGATCCATCTGATGCTGGAGGGCCTCTTATATGAAAGAGCATCCCTGTTTGTTTACCGAGCAAGTCAGACAGGAACTGTAATTGTGTCATGGCAGATTATGATACTGGCTTTGCCTTGAGTGCATCGCCACCAAATTGGCATTCATCGCACGGATGTCGTGGTTTTGAATGACGTTGGAATTCGTGTAAACCATGTTAACTCCACGAACTCGGTGCTCTTGGATCCATCCGAGATCCATCTGTTCCTGTAGAGCTGATTGCACTACCGAACATCCTTGATTGTTTTTAGAGCAGACATCACACTGGTGATAATTATGAGGTGGCACATGGCCATATCCACTCTGTCTATAATGCATCTAGACCAAAGTGGTTCTCAATAATAGTACATCGTGAATTTGATAAACATCGTTAAATTCTTTCTTAATCAGGTTGACTGCAGCTTTCTCGTGTTGAGGCAGCGGGTTTGTGAGAACATTAGGATTTGTATCCTTGAAGGATAAGACCCCGCTCCTAACAAGTTTTTGCACGTCAGATTTGAAATTGAGATAATTCTCTATGTTATGCCCTGGACCTCCTTGGTGGTAATGGCAAGTTTGATCCACCTTAAACCAAAAAGGCGGATTTTCCGGTACCGTATAGGAGACTTAGTCTGGATGTGCCCCTTAGCCAGTAGTAACAGAAATAGTTCTGCGTACAACATGGGTATAGGATCAAACCCTGATGGTCGTGTTGTACGGTTGTTGTTATATGGAGGACGAGCCTGCTGAAGAGGCTGTTGTGTCCTTTGCTAATTAGGTTGGCTCTGCGCAACTGAGGTTGATACGTAGGAATAGGCGCAGGGTTGATAGCAGGAATTACAGCTGTTACCGGCTGATAACGTCGCCTTTGCTTTCCGAGAGAGATATTCCCAATATCTTGCTCTTTTTTCTTAGGGAGAGCACTACTGTATTTTTTAGTACCTCTCGTCGATCCAGTGTCTTTTACCAAACGTCCTTCTCAGACGGCTTCCTCAAGACGTATGCCCATGTCGACCATCTCGGTGAAATCACTGGGCGCACTGGCAACCATTCGGTCATAGTAAAATGAGCTTAAGGTTTTTAAGAAGATCTTTGTAATCACTTTTTCCTCAAGAGGTGGACAAATTTGAGCGGCAATTTCACGCCACCTTTGAGCATACTCCTTAAAGGTTTCCTTGTCCTTTTGCGACATCGATCTGAGTTAATCTCTGTCGGGTGCCATGTCCAAATTGTATTTGTATTGTTGGACGAAGGCAGTACCAAGATCTATGAATAAACTTATCATAGTACGGTTTAAACCCATGTACCATTTGAAGGCGGCACCGGTTAAACTATCCTGGAAGTAGTGAATCAGTAGGTCCTGATTCTCCATCTGAGCTGACATTCGCCGAGCGTACATCACCAGATGGCTCTGAGGGCAAGAGTTACCCTTGTACTTTTCAAAGTTGGGCACTTGGAACTTGTACGGGACTTTCACATTGGGGACCAAGCAGAGGTCTGCGGCGTCCTTTCCAAATAGATCCTGACCGCGAATGGCTTGCAGCTCCTTATGCATTTCCAGGAACTGTTCCTGGAATTCATCCATTCTATTGAACATAGTTTCCTTTTTACCAGTAGGTATTGGTGGAATCTGTCCTTCTGGGATAGTGTGCACCACAGGGGGTGGTACCGTGACTACGGCAGTGAGTGTTGGCGTTTCCCGAAGTTTGTAACCTTCAGGAGTCTTCAATATGCCTCTGGCATCTTCGCTTTCCCAAAGTTTGTAACCTTCAGGCCCAGCGGCTTCTGTTGTGATTGCCTGATCTTCAGTGATCGGGGGAACATATCCTTCCGGGATATAGTTAACAGGCACGCCCCAAGGACGATCTTTCGGCATCTGATACCTAGGATCATACTTCTCCACTATGGGCGTTGAGGTGATCTCTGAGATCACAGTCCTTTGTAGCTGAGCTTCTGCCATGGCTTGCATGACGTTACGAAGCTTTCTCATATCCTCTCTCAGAGCGTCGATCTCTTCTTTCAACTCTCTATTCTCTTCCTCAAGATCAACAATCTTTTTCTGACGATTGGCCCGAGTATTGTATGAATGAGACAGTTTGACTCTAGAATCGAGACACAAACGTGAGATTCGTAGGTAAGAAGAATACGCGATGTGAGAATAATGAATGCAATGATTATATTAATTATTTCTTGGTTTAATCAAAATAAACTTCGACAATTAGATTGCAAATATCAAACAGTGGGTAAACCCCTTTTTATTGAAATTCAAAGGATTACAGAAACAGAAATACCGTAGATTACAAAGTGCAGAAACAGAAACCTAAGCTAATGGGTCCCGAGAGAACTCGGGTGCTGATTCTGGTATCTTCCTTTTCTTTGACCGGGGCTCTTGAGACGTTGTCGGGTTGTCATTCCTTTGCCAAGTGAAAGGAGCAAGCAAATTCCTTTGGTCATCTTGATTCTCTACAGTAAGCAAATTCCTTTTGAACTTTGTTGAGAGTAACCTGAAGCTTTTCAGTTTCCGTCATGAAGTACATGACAGATTCCCTCGACGGAAGAATTCTGTAACGAGGATAAGACATCTTTAGCTTGAGAGCTCTAGTTTGTACCCAGTGGAGATAAGGCTCCACCGAGACACAGTCCAATTTTCCTAGAGACTCTCGTCCTTTCTTATGAACGCGCTTCCAAGTGTGCACTATTTCCATCTTTAGTGCTCTGTCACTTTCTCCTTCCTTGAAGAAAATACCTTCCAGATGAACACCCCGTGGGATGTGTCTCATCGAGTATCCAAATTGACGAAGAACCAATACCAGATGGTAGTTGATTTCTCCCTTAGTTCTTATAAGGGGTACGTTGGGGAAGTTTCCACAATGATCAATGATTCTGATTCCATCATAAATCCTATTGCACCAATCTATATCAGAGTTGGTGAGGGACATGATCTTTTGCGACCAACGTAAGGCACTCTTGCAAGCCCAAAAAGCAGCAGACTTGGGCAAGTGGGAGATAAACCATTTATAAAGCAGAGGTACACAGCATGTGATCTCCCCTCCACTGTACAAATTTCCCAAGTGTACAGAATGATACGCATCTGCGAGCAAGGTCGGCACAGGGTTTCCAATGAGAAAAACCTTAATGGAGTTAATATCGACGAAGTTATTGATGTTGGGGAACAAAAATAACCCGTAGGTGAGCAAGACAAAGATGCTTTCAAAAGCAGTCACATTCCATATACTGGCAAAATACAGGGCTTTCTTTGTCAAGAACAGGGCTGGCAAACCTTGGATGCCACCCTTAGCGGTCATGTGAGTCCTGACCTCAGACTCATCCAAATGAATTGCTCTTACAATAGTCTGATTCTTTGTAATTTCTTCCAGTCCAAAAAATGGAGCTCGATCTATAATGTGTAGATCGATCATGATGAGAATACTCCTCCAGCATTGGTGCAAGCTGGTAATCCGGGAATGTGAAACAGTGATAAACCGGATCGTAAAATTGAATGAGTGCATCCATGATTCCCTCAATCACATGGACTCTTAACAGTGGTAGCAGACCTCCGTGTTTGGCTCTGAAAGCCTCAGGGTTAGTGATCATCCTTGCTAACCTTCTTAAATCCTCTAGTTTTGGAACCTTGAAGGTGTACATATGAGTTCTCCTTCTACCGAAATCCATTAGCGTAATCCTCTTCTCTGATATTTATAATCACAGTCTTAGTTTAATTTGAAAAACAGAGAGACTAGAAGAGAAGTTTTTTGAATGTTTTAATGTTTTTTAAATGAATGCATGAATGCAACACACAAAAACATAGAAAAAACATGGGGTCAAAGGGTCGTTGTCATGAAGTCAAGGCACTACCCATCCCCAAAGGTTTATACTAGGGTGATTTTTGTACCTGTACTCATTATCATCAGCTCCTCCCAGGAAAGCAAAACAACAAGCGGATTGCCAGCGAGTTGTAGAGCAATCTTAGAGTAAGTGACATTCACCGAGAATAGATCACCAGCCTCAAATGAGGGTAGTATCGCGTAACAACTATTCCCGATAGTTTTCGCACTATGAAAGGGTTTGGCTCCTCAGCTTCTCAGACTTAACAATCGGCCCATTGTCTAGGTGAGAGAATGGGTTGCATTGGTCAGCCTCCACTGAGGTCTATGGTCGACCTCGTCGCCATCACTTATCTTAAGTGTATACTCAATCTTTCCACATGCGGCATCACACGCATTCCCATTAGCAGAAAAATAAACACGTATAGCAATTAGGAAAAGCAGTATATATATTTGTCCTAAACATCCTAGACCTTTAAAGCTATGAATCCTAAGTTCCTGACAGAAAATGGGTTCCCCGGCAGAAGCCCCAATCTGTGGTTTTCACACAAGTGAAGAGAAAAAAGGCTTGTCCAAGGTTTTCACCTTAAACGTTTAAGAAAGAAATGGAAGCCCCACGGTGGGCACCATTTTTCTGTAGCGAGCGATTTTGGACGGGGTTCTTAGGCGCGGTCGCTCTATGCAGTTTGAGCTTACTACAGGTCGATTCATTTTTTATCCTATTAAAGCTGATGAAGGAAGGGAAATATATGTCTCCAATTAACCCTGCTTTGCATACTGAGTTTAAACAGTGGTCTGTTAGGTTACGGATGCTATGAATGTGGGGGGCCTTTGTACTGGTTATTTGTATTTTCGCCAATACTGATTTCTTTATTTTCATTTTAACAGAATGTTTCTGGCGGGGAACAAGGATTAGGATGTTAGGACTGATACTTTTTGATAGATATGTGAGAGTATGGGATTTAGGTTTTTTGTTGATTGCGCTCGCTAAGATTATTCTTTCAATCTTATGCCTACGTATTCCCGTTTACCAAAACAGGGAAATCAGAGCGTTCGTAGTTCCTCCTATTCTATGGGAGGAAATGGTTGTTTTGGTGTCTTGTTCAAAGCCCAAGACGCGAAGCTAAAGGGTAGTTTGTATCTTGTTCAAAGCCCAAGATGTGAAGCTAAAAGGGTGTTGACTTTAGAGAGAATTTGTCATCTCTAAAGAGGGGGTTGTATGTCACAACTGTTTATAAAGGAGAATTACTTTAACCGGGATGTGTGAATCCGGCAATGCCATAATTCCCTTTATAGGAGATTTTAACCTGAAGGAGAAGACTTTAACTCAGTGTAGAGCAATGCTATCTTTTCTTAGGAATTTCTCATGCTAAAAGAGGGACAGTGGCATGGATATAAATGATCCAGAGGCTTGCCGCTTATAGCGTTTAGATGAAGGGGAAGGAGTTGTTGTTGTTTGTGTACTGTGAACGAGGCACAACTTTGATGCTAAAAGGTTGATTGAATCAACTAGTGGTTTTCTTATACAAAGCCTAAGAGGAGGCTATGGGCCCAACAAGAGGGTGTTTTTGTGTGTCTCATACAAAGCCCGAAAGAGAGGCTAAAAGGGGTTGATCCTACAAGAGGATCTTTTATACTCAACAAGAGAGTGTTTTTGTATCTCGTACAAAGCCCGAGATGGAGGCTAAAATTTGTTTGGCTCAATCAGAACCTTTTTGTATCTCGTATAAAGCCCGAGATGGAGGCAAAAGGTGATTGACTTAAAGAGGGAGTCTCTTATGTGTCTCGTATAAAGCCCGAGAGAGAGGCTAAACGTTTGCTTCGCTGGGAAGAATCATTGTACAAAGCCCAAGAGAAGGCTATTGTAACTGTTTCAGTTGAGTGACAGATCCAATATACTGATTTTAAAGATAAAATCAGTTCTTATATGAGCAACACTGTACTCAGGGATTTTTGATGCGAGGATCAGGGTTATCTCCTGTTCTTTGAGGAAGTGGTAAATCCGAAGGGTATTGAGACTGTCTGAGTCTGCGGGTTTCCTTCCTATTTAACGAAGGGGTCACTTGAGAATGTCTTTGAGACTCAAAGAGATTAGACTGTCCGTGTCTAGAGTTTTATCTTTTGTACTATGCTTTGAGAAACAGTAGTAGACTCTTTGAAAGGACTGTTCTATGAAGATGACTAAGTTCTGTTCCTATACCTCTAGGAGGTCGTCGGGACAATTTGTATGAAGTCCAAGAGGAGGCTAGAGACTTTTAAGAATCCGACTGGTTCTTGTACTAATCCCAAGAGGAGGAGGGGTTGCTTTTAGGAAGCCTGTGGGTCCTTGTACGATGCCCAAGAGGAGGCCGATGGTTTTAAGAAGCCGATGGGTCCCCAAACCCCAATAAATTCAAGACATGCCATTCACCGAGAATAGATCAAGCCAGGAAAGTTCAAGAATTTGGAAGAAACTCAAGAGATGCCATTCACAGAGAAAAGATCATCTCTGGGGAGTAGAGTTTCTTGACAAGTGCTTTTAAGAAGCCTGTGGGTCCCAAAACCCCGAGAAATTCAAGACATGCCATTCACCGAGAATAGATCAAACCAGGAAAGTTCGAGAATTTGGAAGAAACTCAAGAGATGCCATTCACGGAGAAAAGATCATCTCTGGGGAATAGAGTTTCTTTGACAACTTCTACGAGTGACAGTCTATGAAAGGGTTCACCGAGAATGCTGCCTTTCATATCTCCATATTGTTTAACCCCAAGAGGAGGGAAGACTGTGTCTGGTAATCCTATGGGGATCTAGTTTTGACTATTTAAGAGTGATCGAAACGGCTTTACCTAGTTCTAGACGTAGTTGCCGGGGAAACTCTAAATATCTATACAATTATTACACAGTTGATATGAGTTTATGAAAGAAGACTTACAGCGAAACAACCCCACAATACAGTTATATGTATATGAAAGCGGTAAATGAAAGCGTATAAACACTTACTCGGTTGTAGAGCTTCCATGCTGTTTGGTTAGTTGTTCAACAAAGAAAGATTGAAAACAACAGTATATTCAAAGTCAAAGGAGAAAGTGCTTTGAAAAAGAAAGATTTGGGGCTTACAGCTCAAGGAGAGGCCCAGGGTTTAATCAGTGAGCGCACTGTTGAATTTGTACAGAGGGACTTATACAAGTGACTGAGGCCCAAAAAGGTTTTCTGTACAAAGGGACGGGTCTTACACTCTCTCAAGAGGCCCAAAAATTTTAAAGAAAAAGAGTGGGGCTTATAACACGAGGGTAGGCCCAATTGATTTTTTCATTTGAAATGGCGATCGCGCCGAGATTTTCTTTTAACGCAAAGGGACTTATACAATAAGTGAGCCCAAAATGTTTTGGTTAAAAGGGGATTTGGGTCTTACACTCTAATAGAGGCCTAAAAGTTTTGAATGGGTCTTATAACTCAAGGAGAGGCCTAGTTAGTTTTTCAACGGATGATGATCGCGTCGAACTTTTTGAAATACAACCGGACTTATACCATAAGTGAGGCCCAAAATGGGTTGTATTTACAAAGGGTTGGGTCTTACACTCTATTAGAGGCCCAAAAGATTTTTGAAAATGATTTATGAGGGTTGAATTAATCCAAAAACCCTAATTTGTTTTCAAAATGTGTTTTAATTGAATAAAAATTCAATTAAAATGATCAAAATTGTTTAACATATGGAAAACAAATTGTGATCTTGGATTAATGCTTCAAAAATTAAGTATTGACCTACAATATAATTAGAAAGCATTAAAAGTTGTAAAATCAAGATGGAAAAAATATTTTAAATGTCAAAAACAATTAAAACATTAATTCTTTGCAAAAATATCAATTATGCAAAATAAATAATATTTTTGGTATTTTTTGGGAAAATAAAATATTTTAACATTTTTGTGAATTATTAAAAAAAGAATCAACTCAAAATCATTAAAACTCAGAGAGAAATTAATTTTGAATCAATTAAATAAAATCACAAAATTCAAATATTTGAATTTTCAAAAAAGGGCGCCAAGAACAGCTGAAGAACACGCACGTGTTCTGGGTTTGGCTGATATGCATTTTCTCTCCAATCTCACTGAATACTTAATCATATCATGTAATCCACACACCAATCAACTCGTTTCAACCTCACGATCATGTCTGTGGTATTTAATTTCATTTAAATTAAACATATAACAAGAAATCATGAAAAATCCTCAAGAACCCTAATTTCTGCATGAAGGCTAGGATTTTTGATACACGAATCAAACAATGTAATTAATTGAGGGGAAACATTCCATGCATGATTATGAACATATGGCCAAATTAGAAGAGCTCATGCTTACCACTTGCAGCTGGTGATCGTGATTTGTGTTGGAGGTGTTACAGCTAGGTTCCAATGATCTGGATAGCTTCCATAGGTGCCATGGAGTATGTATGAATGCTTGGAATGGATTGAAATGGTTTGGAGTTGAAGATGGTACCTCAACTGCAAATCTGTCAAAAACTTGAGCAATTGGCTGGTGATTTTGTGAAATCTGTGTTCCAGATGTTATGTGAGTGTTTGGATCACTTTTATATGATGTATGTGAGGTGTGTGTGTGATTGGTTTGATTGGAAAAGCTCTCAAACTCAAAACCCGATAGTGGCTTGCCTTGGAAGGCAAAATTGGAGTGAAAGAAGAGATTTTGAGGAAAGCATCTATTATATGGCTTTGGTGTACTCAAACTGATCACAATTGAGCTCTATTTATAGTAGAGCAAGTTTGTTTTAGGATCCACAGTGAATGGCAACTGCAACAGAGGTTTGGCCAATGTTGTCCAATGGAAATCCAAGTCTCCTCTAGCCATTGACTAGAGGTTAGGGCACATAGTTGTGGTTCCCTTGGTCTTGGATAAGTCTTGACTGAATTCAGTTGAGAATGGCTCATTCCATGCCACCTTGATGCTTCCATTGAATGCTCCATTCCAAAATTGGAGTCTTGTCCCTATTTTGGCAATTCTAGGTTCAACATACTATTTCTTGTTCCAAAGACTTTGGAGGCTTGGCTCAGTGATTGTCCCCTTTAGATTCAATCCTCTGAGGTGTCCAAGTGGATAGGAGCATTTGGATTTGGGTGATTTTGGCAAATCGACCAAAAGTGCAAAATTTGCCTTGCCTTGGCAGATTTCAGCAAGGCAACTTGCCAATGTTATATCTCATGGCTCAAATTGAATTTGGTAATGTTCTTGGCCATTTTGGAAAGCCCTTACATGTTACAACAACTGTTTGAACATGTTTGGTTTTGATCTCTTTTGAATCCAAGTGAAAAATGTCCCTACATTTGGAAAAAAGTAAGGCAAAATCTGACTTAGTGAAATTTTCACTAAGTGTTGGAACAAAGTGACTTTTCTTGATTTTGATCACTCCATAACTCAAAATCCATGAGGAATTTGGAAATAAGTTAGTATGAAGGTTTTGTAGAGGGCAATGTGATCTACAAATCAAGATTTGAATGGGGACCAATGGCCTTGTGGTTTAGGAGTTATGGTCCTCTAAAGTTGGCACATTAGTGTCACTTTTTCCATAACTTAGAAATTTTTCTAAGTTTTTATGGTTACCCCTTTTACAAGTTATCCCACTTTCTTTGATTTTTCTTGATGAATGATGATTCAAATCATACATAAATATCATTTTAGGGTTAAAAATCCATTTTGGTGAAAAATCTCAAAAAGTCAAAGTTGACTTTTGTGCACAGTTGACTTTTTATCAGATGAATTCCAAACTGTGCAATTCTTCAGGAAATCATGTCCTTGACCTAAATCAAACTTGATGGACATGTTCCATGGGTGGTATAGGGTATATTGATGCATGTCATAGGGCTTGGGAGCATGTCCTGGTCAAAAGTCAAAGCTACAGTTGACTTTTCTCGCAAAACCCTAATTGGGGTGCAGATGAAACTGAGACTTGTTTCTCAATCTTCTTGGATTAATCCATTGTTCCAAATGGATCAATATGGTATATTAGAGACCCTCAAATCCTCTCTTGAGGTCTTGGTTCATGATTTGTCCCAAAAGTCAACTTAGGGGTGAATTAGGTCAAGAAACCCTAATTCCTGATTTTTAGTAAATGCATCCCCTGAGGCAAAATTGACTTGATGATTGGGTCCATGAGGCTCCATGGAGTATATTTGGTTATGTTTTGGATCATTGGCTTGTGCCCAGATGAAAAATTTCCATCTGGAGGCCCTGGTCGACCAAAACCCTAATTTGGTAACACTGTCGATCTGGATACTTGATCCACTTAGAAGGGAGCAGCCTTGTGCTTAATCCTTGAAGTGGGACTCCTCTTGATCCATTGTGGATGTCTGAGAGGTTTAGACAAGTTGAAGATCATGTCATTCCTTAATTGATCCTTTGTCTAAAGCTCTTAGAGGGCTTAAAACCCTAATTTTGATTGTAGTGAATGCTCAACAACCCTTGAGGCATTTGATGAGGCAGGATGGTTCATCCATATTGTGATGATGATTTGCACAATGATGGGAAATCTTAGTGGTCAAAATTTGGGGTATGACAGCATAGTTGTTATAAGGTACCAAATTTGACTAACGAGTCTCCCATTCTCCTGTAATCTGATTAACTACCAACGCGGAATCACCATAGACATCGAGGTTCTTGATTCTCAAATCAATTGCTTCCTGTAACCCCATGATGCATGCTTCGTACTCCGCCTCATTGTTGGTACGCACGAACGCTAACCGGGCGGTGAAAGGTATATGAGTACCTTTTGGGGTCGTAATGATTGCCCCAATTCCATTACCATATGAGTTGACAGCCCCATCAAAAATCATCTTCCACTGAGACCCAATCTTAGGTCCTTCATCGGGCAGAGGCTCTTCACAATCTTTCATTTTCAGAAACATAACATGCTCGTCCGAAAACTCAAACTTCATTGGCTGATAATCCTCGACCGGCTGTTCAGCAAGATATTCTGACAGAACACTTCCCTTAATGGCCTTCTAGGAAACATACTGAATATCGTATTCTGTTAAAACCATCTGCCAACGGGCTATCCTTCCAGAAAGTGCTTGCTTCTCAAACACGTACTTAATTGGATCCATCTTCAAAATCAACAAGGTTGTGTGGTTTAACATATACTGCCTCAGGCGCTTGGCTGCCCAAGCGAGTGCACAACATGTCTTCTCCAACATAGAGTATCTTGATTCACAATCAGTGAACTTCTTACTTTGGTAGTAAATGGCGTGCTCTTTCCTACCTCTCTCGTCGTGTTGACCGAGCACACAACCCATAGAATTCTCAAGAACCGTAAGGTACATAATTAACGGTCTCCCGGACACCGGAGGAATAAGGACTGGAGGTTCCTGCAAATACTTCTTTATCCTTTCAAACGCTTCTCGACAATTTTCATTCCACCTGACCTCTTGATCCTTTCTTAACAACTTGAAAATTGGCTCACACGTGGCTGTCAGATGAGAAATGAACCTAGCAATGTAATTCAACCTCCCCAAGAAACCACGAACCTCTTTCTCTGTTCTTGGCTCAGGCATCTCCTGTATGGCTCTTATTTTTGTAGCATCAACCTCGATACCTATTTCACTGACAATAAATCCCAGCAATTTACCAGACCTCACGCCGAAAGTGCACTTGTTTGGATTCAATCTCAATCTGAACTTCCTCAACCTTTCAAACAGCTTCTGGAGGTTCACCAGGTGTTCTTCCTCTGTCTGTGACTTCGCAATCATGTCACCAACATAGACTTCAATCTCCTTGTGAATCATATCATGAAAGAGAGTCACCATTGCCTGCTGAAAGGTTTCCCCAGCACTCTTCAGTCCAAAGGGCATTACCTTGTAGCAAAATGTTCCCCACGGTGTTATGAACGTTGTTTTCTCCATGTCCTCTGGGGCCATTTTGATTTGGTTATACCCAGAGAAGCCATCCATGAAGGAAAACACAGAATATTAAGCAGTATTGTCTACTAACACGTCAATGTGGGGGAGCGGGAAATTATCCTTCGGGCTCGCCCTATTCAGATCTCGGTAATCAACACACATCCTGACTTTCCCATCCTTCTTAGGTACAGGTACAATATTAGCAACCCACGGAGGATAATTTGTCACAGCAAGGAATCCGGCGTCCAACTGTTTCTGAACCTCTTCCTTGATCTTGACAGCCATATCTGGTTTCGTCCTTCTCAGTTTCTGCTTGACTGGAATACAACCCTCTTTAAGCGGCAACCGGTGTACCACAATGTCAGTGTCAAGCCCAGGCATGTCTTGGTAAGACCAGGCGAAGATATCCACATACTCTCGAAGCAACTCAATCAATCTTCCTTTAACAGTGTCTTCCAAGGCAGTCCCAACCCTTACTTCTCCTTTAACATCCTCGGTTCCCAGATTAACAGTCTTAACTTCCTCTTGATAAGGTAGAATAACCCTTTCCTCTTGTCTCAGCAGCCTGGCTAATTCTTCTGGTAGGTCACAGTCTTCATCAATCTCTTCTTTGGCTTGATAGATAGGATTGTCGAAGTCATATCGAGCCATAGCTAAGTCATGATGGGTGGGATCTGAATAAAGAAACCTGCATGATAGATGTTTTATGTTTATTATGAGTGCAACAAACAAGAAAACACATTGCCATTTTGATGTGGGTTAATGCAAAAAAGTAAAAAACAGAAAAACAGGGATCAAAATATTTGAGTGAAAAACGTCCTTTGTTGATGATAAAAGTAGCAAATAAAACATCCAAGCCCTACAAATAAATATCACTACGTCTTGGGCAGAACGTAGGATTTAACATAACAGAAAACAAAAGTAAATTACTCCGGGCGAGTCACTTGGATGACTTTCTCGGAAGACCAGTTGCCTAAACTCTGACCCGGGGTGCAGGGACGGATCCATTCATCCATGTCACAGTCACTATCTCCTTCATCCTCAATAGCATTAACCTGATTAAAGAAAACCCCAGCACTTATGAACCAAATCGGACCAGCATACTTGGGAGGCTCTTGAGCTCGTCGGGGTGGCTTGTACCCTAGTCCATGGGTATCCTGCTTTCTTTGAACATCAATGACACTGCCCCACTTCTGAGAACCACCAGCTTCAACTATGGCGCGCGCCTCTTTGAAAGAGGACATTGGAATCTCTAGTTGTCTGACAACTTCAGGTTGGGCAACCACCTCAGGCTGACTGGCTACCTTTGGGAGTTCTCCGGGAATTTTCACAGCTTCAAAGGCTTGGCACAAAGTTTCCTGTACTTCACCATCTACCTCTACATACTTGAAGGTCGATAGGTGACTCACCATGATCTCTTCCTCACCACAAACAGTCACAACGTGGCCATCCACCATATATTTCAGCTTCTGATGCAGCGTAGACGTTACTGCCCCAGCGCTATGGATCCACGGGCGACCCAACAAACAACTATAGGCAGGCTGAATATCCATTATGTAGATGGTGGTGTTAAAAATCTCAGGACCCACCTTGATTGGCAGAACTAACTCTCCAAAAATCGACCTCTTGGAGCCATAAAAAGCACGTACCACCAAGTCACTTGGTGTACAAATCAACCCACGAGTTTCTAACTTCATCAAAGCCTTCTTCGGCAGCACATTTAAAGATGACCCAGTATCAACTAACACATGCGACATTAAGGAACCACGACATTCCACTGAAATATGCAGAGCGTTGTTGTGATTCCTCCCAGCTGGAGTCAGATCTAAATCAGTGAAACCCAAGCCATTACCAGCATTCACATGAGCCACAACCCCTTCTAACTGATTGACAGATATTTCCTGCGATACATAAGCCATATTCAAAACCTTCAGCAGTGCATTTCGGTGTGCCTCAGAGCACAACAATAAAGATAGAATGGAAATCTTTGATGGAGTTTGGTGAAGTTGATCAATAATTTTGTAATCACTTTTTCTGATCAGCCTCATAAACTTCTCTACATCTTCTAAGAAAGTATCCCCAACAGGCTTTGTCATAGGATTATTCACTTCTTGCCTCTGTATAGACTCGTCCATCATCTGTTTACCTTTGTCTTGTCTTGAACTGCCAGCTTGATCCTCAGACAGAATAAAGACTCTACCACTCCTAGTGATAGCCCTTGCTTCGACAAGATTTTCAACCCCTGTATTCACAACTGATGTCTCTACCAATTTCTGCTTCTTACCATTAACAAACACCTCGGCCCCATAGTTCCATGGGATGGCCTTGGTACTCTCATACGGGACTGGTCCAGGAACAGTGATAGTGACCGGCGCTGGTCTCACCGGCGCTGATATAGTTATTGTCTTGAATGGAATTGTTATTGTGGCAACATTAATCTCTCTGTCAGTAACTTTACTCTGCCTACAACCTCTGTCAAACTGTAATATCCCTTCACTGATCATTCTCTGAATACCTGCTTTTAATAAATCACAACCGCCTGGCTGCGACACACATCCTACACAACCTTCATCACAACCGGGAAATACCCCTCCCTTCAACAGTCTTTCCTTCACCACACCCAAGGGAGTTTGGACTTTGTTCACATCTGAAATCAAACTCAAGTCTTCACAGTCTTTATTAATAGCATTGACCCCCGGCCCACTGTGATTCGGCATCGGGTTCTGATTCACATTTGGAGTATCATTGGAGAAATTGATGGCTTTGGAATCCACTAAATCTTGAACCAGATGCTTAAGAGCTCTACAGTTCTCAGTATGATGTCCGGGTGCTCCAGAATGGAATTCACAGTGGGCGTTGGTGTCATAGCCGGGAGGTGGATTACCGGTAAGTGGAGCCAATGTTCTCTTTTGAATTAACTGTAGCTTTAACAAGTGCTGAAATAATTGAGAGTAGGGCATAGGCGGAGTGTCAAGATGCCTATCCCGCCTAGACGCAGGCTGTGGTCTGCGAGGGACCTGATTTTGTTGTTGAGACACTGCTGGCTGCTGAGGTGCTGCTGGGATGGTTACAGAAGCTACCTGCTGATTGAAGTTTTGACGAGGTCCTTCTCTACCACGATATGAAAATACAGAGTTTGTATCTCCCTCCTTCTTCTTGTAACCACTGGCATAAGGCTTCTTACCTCCTCCAGCTGAGGATCCATCACCGCTTGATATTTTTCCCGCCTTAATTCCGTCTCCACCATTTCTCCAACTAAGATGAGATTGTAGCGAGCGATTTTGGACGCGGTTCTTAAGCGCGGTCGCTCTCTGCGGTTTGAGCTTACTACAGGTCGATTCATTTTTTATCCTATTAAAGCTGATGAAGGAAGGGAAATAGATGTCTCCAATTAACCCTGCTTGCATACTGAGTTTAAACAGCGGTTTGTTAGGTTACGGGTGCTATCAATGTGGGGGGCCTTTGTACTGGTTATTTGTATTTTCGCCAATACTGATTTCTCTCTTTTTATTTTGACAGAATGTTTCTGGCGAGGAACAAGGATTAGGATGTTAGGACTGATGCTTTTTGATAGATATGTGAGAGTATGGGATTTAGGTTTTTTGTTGATTGTGCTCGCTAAGATTTTTCTTTCAATCTTATGCCTACGTATTCCCGTTTACCGAAACAGGGAAATCAGAGCGTTCGTAGTTCCTCCTATTCTATGGGAGGAAATGGTTGTTTTGGTGTCTTGCTCAAAGCCCAAGATGTGAAGCGAAAGGTAGTTTTTATCTTGTTCAAAGCCCAAGATATGAAGCTTAAGAGTCTATTTGTGTCTTGTTCAAAGCCCAAGACATGAAGCTGAATGGTTTGACTTTAGAGAAAATACGTCGTCTCTAAAGAGGGGGTTGTATGTCACAACTGTTTATAAAGGAGAATTACTTTAACCGGGATGTGTGAATCCGACAATGCCATAATTTCCTTTATAGGGGATTTTAACCTGAAGGAGAAGACTTTAACTCAGTGTAGAGCAATGCTATCTTTCCTTAGGAATTTCTCATGCTAAAAGAGGGACAGTGGCATGGATGTAGATGATCCAGAGGCTTGCCGCTTATAGCAATTAGATGAAAGGGATGGAGTTGTTGATGTTTGTGTACTGTGAATGAGGCACAACTTTGATGCTAAAAGGTTAATTGGATCAACCAGTGGTTTTCTTATACGAAGCCTAAGAGGAGGCTAATGTGTGTCTCATACAAAGCCCGAGAGAGAGGCTAAATGGTTTTGACTCAACGAGGGAATCTTTTCGTATCTCGTATAAAGCCCGAGATGGAGGCTATTTGACTCAACAAGAGAGTTTTTGTATCTCGTACGAAGCCCGAGATGGAGGCTAACATTTGTTTGGCCCAATAAGAACCTTTTTGTATCTCGTATAAAGCCGGAGATGAAGGCTAAAGAGGTGATTGACTCAATGAGGGAGTCTCTTATGTGTCTTGTACAAAGCCCGAGAGAGAGGCTAAACGTTGTTTGACTCAACGAGGGAGTCTTTTGTATCTCGTACGAAGCCCGAGAGAGAGGCTAAACGTTCGCTTCGCTGGGAAGAATCATTGTACAAAGCCCAAGAGGAGGCTATTGTAACTGTTTCAGTTGAGTGACAGATCCAGTATACTTATTTTAAAGAGAAAATCAGTTCTTATATTAGTAACACTGTACTCAGGGATTTGATTCGAGGATCAGGGATATTTCCTTTTCTTTGAGGAAACCGGAAATCCGAAGGGTATTGAGATTGTCCGAGTCTGCGGGATTCCTTCCTATTTAACGAAGGGGTCACTTGAGAATGTCTTTGAGACTCAAGGAGATTAGACTGTCCAAGTCTAGAGTTTCATCTTTTGTACTATGCTTTGAGAAACAGTAGTAGACTCTTTGAAAGGACTGTTCTATGAAGATGATTAAGTTCTGTTTCATCTTTTGTACTATACCTTTAGGAGGTCGTCGGGACAATTTGTACGAAGCCCAAGAGGAGGCTAGAAGCTTTTAAGAAGTTGACGGGTACTTGTACTAAGCCCAAGAGGAGGCTATCATTCCTGGGGGAAGAGATCATTATACGAAGCCTAAGAGGAGGCGGTGAATACTTCTAAGAAGCCGACGGGTCCTTGTACTAAGCCCAAGAGGAGGCGGGGTTGCTTTTAGGAAGCCTGTGGGTCCTTGTATGATGCCCAAGAGGAGGCCGATGCTTTTAAGAAGCCTGTGGGTCCCCAAACCCCGAGAAATTCAAGGCAATGCTACTTACCGAGAATAGATCAAAGTCAGGAAAGTTCGAGAATTTGGAAGAAACTCAAAGATGCCATTCACGGAGAATACATTCATCTTGGGGAGTAGAGTTTCTTGACAATTCCTAATGAGGGCAGCATGAGAGAATACTGTATTTAGTGATCCTATTGGGGATCTAGTTGTCTATTTCTACAAATAAACGAAACGGCGTCACCTAGTTCTAGACGTAGTTGCCGGGGAAACTCTAAATATCTATACTATTACTACACAGTTTATATGAGTTTATGAAAGACGACTTACAGTGAAACAACCCCACAATACAGTTATATGTATATGAAAGTGGTAAATGAAAATGATAACCACTTACTCGGTTGTAGAGCTTCCATGTTGTTTGGTTAGTTATTCAACAAAGAAAGATTGAAAACAACAGTATATTCAAAATCAAAGGAGAAAATGCTTTGAAAAAGAAAGATTTGGGGCTTACAACTCAAGGAGAGGCCCAGGGTTTTATCAGTGAGCGCACTGTTGAATTTGTACAGAGGGACTTATACAAGACTGGGGCCCAAAAAGGTTTTCTGTACAAAGGGATGGGTCTTACACTCTCTCAAGAGGCCCAAAAGTTTTAAAGAAAAAGAGTGGGACTTATAACACGAGGGTAGGCCCAATTGATTTTTTCGTTAAAAATGGCGATCGCGCTGAGGTTTTCTTTTAACACAGAGGGACTTATACAATAAGTGAGGCCCAAAATGGTTTTGGTTAAAAGGGGATTGGGTCTTACACTCTAATAGAGGCCCAAAAGTTGTGAATGGGTCTTATTGCTCGAGGAGAGGCCCAGAAGGTTATTTTTCAAAAGGCGACGATTGTGCCGTTTGTTTGAAAATGTACAGGGGGACTTATACAACGAATGAGGCCCAAAATATTTCTGTACAAGTGGGTTGGGTCTTACACTCTAATAGAGGCCCAAAGTGTTTTAAGAAAAGAAATGGGTCTTACTACTCGAGGGTAGGCCCAAGTTAGTTTTGAAAAGGCGACGATCGCGCCGTTTGTTTTTGACAGTATCGGGACTTATACAATATACTGAGGCCCAAAATAATTTGGTCAAATAAATATTGGGTCCTACACTCTATTAGAGGCCCAAAAGTTTTGAATTGGGTCTTATAGCTCGAGGAGAGGCCCAGATGATTTATTTGAAAAGGCGACGATCGCGCCGTTATTTGAAAATGTACAGAGGGACTTATACAACGAATGAGGCCCAAAATATTTATGTACAATTGGGTTGGGTCTTACACTCTAATAGAGGCCCAAAAGAGTTTTAAAAAATGATTTATGAGGGTTGAATTAATCCAAAACCCTAATTTGTTTTCAAAATGTGTTTTAATTGAATAAAAATTCACTTAAAATGATCAAAATTGTTTAACATATGGAAAACAAATTGTGATCTTGGATTAATGCTTCAAAAATTAAGTATTGACCTACAAAATAATTAGAAAGCATTAAGAGTTGCAAAATCAAGGTGGAAAAAATATTTTAAATGTCAAAAACAATTAAAACATCAATTCTTTGCAAAAATATCAATTATACAAAATAAATAATATTTTTTGGATTTTTTGGGAAAATAACATATTTTAACATTTTTGTGAATTATTAAAAAAATAATCAACTCAAAATCATTAAAACTCAGAGAGAAATTAATTTTTGAATCAATTAAATAAAATCACAAAATTCAAATATTTGAATTAATGAAAATGGCGCCAAGAACATGGTTTGGAGTTGAAGATGGCACCTCAACTGCAAATCTGTCAAGAACTTGAGCAATTGGCTGGTGATTTTGTAAAATATGTGTTCCAGATGTTATGTGAGTGTTTGGATCACTTCTATATGATGTATGTGAGGTGTGTGTGTGATTGGTTTGATTGGAAAAGCTCTCAAACTCAAAACCCGATGGTGACTTGCCTTAGAAGGCATAATTGGAGTGAAAGAAGAGATTTTGAGGAAAGCATCTGTTAGATGGCTTTGGTGTACTCAAACTGATCACAATTGAGCTCTATTTATAGTAGAGCAAGTTTGTTTTGGGATCCACAGTGAACGGCAACTGCAGCAGAGGTTTGGCCAATGTTGTCCAATGGAAATCCAAGTCTCCTCTAGCCATTGACTAGAGGTTAGGGCACAGAGTTGTGGTTCCCTTGGTCTTGGATAAGTCTTGACTGAATTCAGTTGAGAATGGCTCGGTCCATGCCACCTTGATGCTTCCATTGAATGCTCCATTCCAAAATTGGAGTCTTGTCCCTATTTTGGCAATTCTAGGTTCAACATGCTATTTCTTGTTCCAAAGACTTTGGAGGCTTGGCTCAGTGATTGTCCCCTTTAGATTCAATCCTCTGAGGTGTCCAAGTGGATAGGAGCATTTGGATTTGGCTGATTTTGTCAAATCAACCAAAAGTGCAAAATCTGCCTTGCCTTGGCAGATTTCAGCAAGGCAACTTGCCAATGTCATATCTCATGGCTCAAATTGAATTTGGTAATGTTCTTGGCCATTTTGAAAAGCCCTTACATGATACAACAACTGTTTGAACATGTTTGGTTTTGATCTCTTTTGAATCCAAGTGAAAAATCCCCCTACATTTGGCAAAAAGTAAGGCAAAATCTGACTTAGTGAAATTTTCACTAAGTGTTGGAACAAAGTGACTTTTCTTGATTTTGATCACTCCATAACTCAAAATCCATGAGGAATTTGGAAATAACTTAGTATGAAGCTTTTGTAGAGGGCAATGTGATCTACAAATCAAGCTTTGAATGGGGACCAATGGCCTTGTGGTTTAGGAGTTATGGTCCTCGAAAGTTGGGACATTAGTGGTACTTTTTCCATAACTTAGAAATTCTTCTAAGTTTTTATGGTTACCTCTTTTACAAGTTATCCCACTTTCTTTGATTTTTCTTGATGAATGATGATTCAAATCATACATTAACATCATTTTAGGGTTCAAAATCCATTTTGGTGAAAAATCTCAAAAAGTCAAAGTTGACTTTTGTGCACAGTTGACTTTTTATCAGATGAATTCCAAACTGTGCAATTCTTCAGGAAATCATGTCCTTGACCTAAATCAAACTTGATGGACATGATCCATAGGTGTCATAGGATATATTGAATCATGTCTTAGGGTTTGGGAGCATGTCCTGGTCAAAAGTCAAAGCTACAGTTGATTTTCCTCGCGAAACCCTAATTGTGGTGCAGATGAAATTGAGACTTGTTGCTCAATCTTCTTGGATTAATCCATTGTTCCAAATGGATCAATATAGCATATTAAAGACCCTCAAATCATGTCTTGAGGTCTTCGTTCATGATTTATCCCAAAAGTCAACTTAGGGGTGGATTAGGTCAAGAAACCCCAATTCCTGATTTTTAGTGAATGCATCCCCTGAGGCAAAATTGACTTGATGATTGGGTCCATGAGGTTCTATGGAGTACATTAGGTTATGTTTTGGATCACTTTTCCATCTGGAGGCCCTGGTCGACCAAAACCCTAATTTGGTGACACTGTCGATCTTGAGACTTGATCCACTTAGAAGGGAGCAGCCTAGTGCTTAATCCTTGAAGTGGGAGTCCTCTTGATCCATTGTGGATGTTTGAGAGGTTTAGACAAGTTGAAGATCATGTCAGTCCTTGATTGATCCTTTGTCTAAAGCTCTGAGAGGGCTTAAAACCCTAATTTTGATTGTAGTGAATGCTCAACAACCCTTGAGGCATTTGATGAGGCATGATGGTTCATCCATATTGTGATGATGATTGACACAATGATGGGAATCTTAGTGGTCAAAATTTGGGGTATGACAGATGCCCCTATTTAATCTTCTTGGACCTGAAGGTGTGAATGACGAAGGTATTCAGGCATTCGGGGTCCAAGAGGATTAAATATCGGAATACCCAAAATTTTGATGGCTATGAATGGCAGCTTGCGCATTCATCTTCTTTTTGCTAAGCAACGATCCTTAGAAAAGGTAAAAACCTCCCCTCGATCCTGGTCTTCAGCCAAGGAATTGGTCTCAGTTTCTGAAGTAAACTTCCCCTCTATCCTGGTTTCCTACCAAGGAACTGGTCTTAGTTTCTTTTGTCAATAAACTTAATTGACAAGGATTGCTATGCGTAGCGGTTTTCCTCAAACTTCTCGCCGAATTTTCCTGGGGAGATGCCATTTGATGGGAAAAATTTTGACGTTAGACTCGCTGGGGAGCCCAATCGTCTGAGTTGTAGAGGTGCACAAACTTCTCTGTTGGAGACGCCATTTGTTTCTACTGGGGGAAAGCAGGTCTCTTGAGAGACTGCTGTCACTTGGGATCTTACATCATACTTTTCTCGGGATCTTCCCAGAGAAATGCCATATGATGGGGTCCAATTTTGAGGTGCCGATGACCTTTTCATCAGCGATCCTTCGGAGAAAGGCAGCTGTACTGCCGAATCTCTGCTCAGGAGGCTTTCTCTGGGGATTTTCCTTAATCCGGGAAAGCAAGGATATCATCTTCAATGGCGAAGAGTGACATTTGTTGAAAGTTTTCTCTGGCTTTTCAGAGGTTCAAGTTATCAAAGTGGTCGAGTGCCGACTCTAATCCAGAGATACACTAGAGGCGAGATTGTTCAAACACAACATTTCCTGACGAGGCAAGAACTGACAACTCGATTGAGAAGACTGTTATCACTAGGGGACAAGACCGACTAGAGTGATAGTGATGCAATATGAAATGTGAATACAAATCGATAATGCATGATGTATGTATGTATATGCTGACAAAACTGACGAGCCATACAGACTGACGAGTGAACACGATTGGATACTCGGCCATCGCAGGGCGAAGAAGTACCGTTGGCCCACAATGTAGCCATTCTACCTTGCTTATGAGAAGTAGTCCTCGCGGGGAATACCGTTGATCGGGCTTAGGAGATAAGAACTCGGCCGAGGGTATCAGATGGGAGAGTCGTATCTGACACTATTGATCCTTCATTCAGGTGTACTAGCCTAGAAGGAGTACTTTGATTCTGCATTTTGAAGTTCAAACACCTTTGGAGACGCAATCGACGTTCTTTCGATGTTCAACAGTCAAAAGAAATTGCCATCTTTAGTTTAAAAGCAGAAAAAGTTTTAACGAGTAAATTCATTTTTGTTTTATTTCAAGAATCGTTGATCATATTAAAATGTCGTTCTGTAAAGCTAAAACAAATAAGAATTACAAACAAAAGCACAAGGGCTCAAATTTTATTGATAAGATGGAGATCATCCAAACGCGTGATTCCATAGAGTATATACAAAGTTTGAAAATGGTAATTTACAGGGAAAATGGCTACGTTGAAACATAAGGACCACTATCCTTCTACCAACTTTGAATTCGGGACATCCTGAGCTTCTGTCGAAGATGACCTTGACTGGAGTTTTCCTCCGATGGATGATGTAACTACTGCTGCTGCTGAGGGACTTGCCTCTGTTGCACATAGTTACTTGCCATTATCCCTAATTTTTGCCTGGATTGTACTATGAAATTTCCAATCCATCGGGATGATTTTTTCTCATGTCTCTAACTTTTGCCTGGACCGGCCTGTCGGGTTTTCAATTCACCGAGACGTTTTTTTTTTTAGTTTAGGCGAAGTATTTCTTGACTACATCAACATTCATGGGGTAGGAAAATTCCTCTCCGTCCATGTTTGCAAGTCTCAAGGCACCGCCTAAGAAAGCTTTCGTGACCACATAGGGGCCATCATAATTCAGAGTCCACTTGCCCCGGGAATCAGTGAGAAAAGATTGTATCTTCTTGAGCACGAGGTCTCCTTTTCTGAAGACACGAGGTCGGACCTTTTTGTCGAACGCCTTCTTCATTCTCTGCTGATACAACTGACCGTGGCATAGTGTCGTTATTCTCTTTTCTTCGATCAAGTTCAGTTCGTCGTGTCGATTTTGACACCATTCAGCTTCGGTGAGCTTAGCTTCCATCAATACTCGGATTGACGGGATCTCTACTTCTATGGGGAGCACTGCTTCCATGCCATATACTAGAGAGAAAGGGGTGGCCCCTGTTGAAGTGCGGACAGATGTTCGATAACCGTGAAGAGCAAAGGGTAGCATCTCATGCCAATCTTTTTAGGTTACAACCATCTTTTGAACGATCCTCTTGATGTTCTTGTTAGCCGCTTCTACCGCTCCGTTCATCTTGGGTCGATAGGGGATGAGTTATGGTGTTCGATCTTGAACTTAACGCACAACTCTTTCATCATCTTGTTGTTCAAGTTAGATCCATTATCAGTAATGATCTAGCTCGGAACACCATAACGGCAGATGATATTGTTTTTGATAAATCGGACCACCACTTGTCGGGTTACATTAGCATACGACGCTGCTTCGACCCACTTGGTGAAATAGTCAATGGCTACCAGGATGAACCGATGTCCATTTGAAGCCTTAGGTTCGATCATGCCAATCATGTCAATTCCCCATATGGAAAATGGCCATGGGGAAGAGAGAAGTTTGAGATGTGATGGCGATACATGAATTTTGTCGGAGTATATCTGACACTTGTGACACCTCCTCATGTACTTGTAGCAGTCGGATTCCATGGTCAACCAATAGTACCCTACTCTCAGAATTTTTCTCGCCAACGTGTGTCCGTTGGCATGAGTGCCAAAGGATCCTTCATGAATTTCTTTCATCTTTCATAACCATGTCTGCTTCTGTTCTGTCTACGCATCAGAGCAAGACCATGTCAAAATTTCTCTTATAAAGAGTGTCACCGCTCAGGAAGAAGTTTCCAGCCAATCTTCTGAGGGTTTTCCTGTCTTTTCTGAGTGCCCCAGATGGGTACTCTTGTTTCTGAAGGAAGCATTTGATATCGTGATACCAAGGTTTGTCGTCTATAACTGCTTCAATCGTGAAGATGTAGGTGGGCCGTTCAAGGTGCATTATGTTAATCTTAGGTAGGTCGTTCCATTGACCTACACTAATCATAGAAGAGAGAGTGGCTAATGCATCAGCCATGTGATTCTCATCACGAGGGATGTGATGAAACTCGACTCTGTTAAAGAAAGGTAACAACCTCCTTGCATAATCTTTGTAAGGAATCAATCCTGATTGGTATGTGTTCCAATCTCCTTTTATCTGATTGATAACCAAGGCTGAGTCGCCGTATACGTCCAAGTTTTTGATCCTTAAATCAATCGCTTCTTCGAGACCCATAATACAAGCTTCGTATTCGGCCTCGTTGTTCGTACATTTGAACGTAAGTCGAGCGGTGAAAAGAATGTGGGTACCCTGAGGGGTAACAATGATTGCCCCAATTTCGTTTCCATAATGATTAACTGCTCCGTCAAAGATAAGTCCCCATTGGGAACCTGGTTCTGGCCCTTCACTGGGTAGCGGTTCATCACAATCTTTCATTTTTAGATACATGACATCTTCGTCTGGGAAGTCAAACCCGATTGATTCTTGATTGTCAATCGGTTGATGAGCCACATGATCGGCTAAAATACTTCCCTTAACGGATTTCTGAGCGTGGTATTCTATGTCATATTCTGATAACAACATCTGCCAACGGGCAATTCTTCCCGTAAGAGCAGGTTTTTAGAAGACATACTTGATTGGATCCGTCTCGGAAACCAACCAAGTAGTATGACGAATCATGTATTGGCGAAGACGTTTGGCTGCCCAAGCCAAAGCGCAACAAGTTTTCTCGAGCATCGTGTACCGAGTTTCACAGTCGGTGAATTTCTTGCTTAGATAGTAGATGGCAGACTCTTTCCTTTTGGTTTCGTCTTGTTGGCCAAGTACACATCCCATCGAGTCCTCTAGGACTGTGAGGTAAATGATCAGTGGTCTTCCTTCCACTGGAGGTGATAGAATCGGAGGATTCAACAGGTATTCCTTAATACTGTTGAAGGCGGTTTGGCAATCTTCTGACCAAACGCAATCCTGGTTCTTTTTGAGTAATTTGAAAATCGGCGCACACGTCGCAGTCATGAGGAATATGAATCTGGAGATGTAGTTCAAACGTCCCAGGAATCCTCTGACTTGTTTTTCAGTTTTCGGAGAAGGCATTTCTTGAATGTCCTTGACCTTATCAAGATCAACTTCAATTCCTTTCTGGCTGACGATGAACCCTAGGAGTTTCCCTGAACGGACACCGACAGTGCACTTGTTAGGATTCAAGCGGAGCTTGAATTTTCTTAGACGTTCAAAAATTTTTGACATATGTTCAACGTGCTCACTCTCTGTTTTTGATTTTGCAATCATATCATCGACATATACATCTATTTCTTTGTATATCATGTCATGAAACAGAGTAGTCATGGCCCTTTGATAGGTTGCCCCGGCGTTCTTCAAATCGAACGACATTACCTTGTAACAAAAGGTGCCCCATGGGGTGATGAACGAAGTTTTCTCCATGTCTTTCGGTGCCATTTTGATCTGGTTATAGCCCGAGAATCCATCCATGAAGGAGAAAATTTTGAATTTTGCTGTGCTGTCAACCAGCATGTCAATGTGGGGTAAAGGAAAGTCGTCCTTTGGACTTGCCTTGTTCAGATCCCTGTAATCGACACACATTCTGACCTTTCCGTCCTTTTTGGGAACGGGTACGATGTTGTCTAACCATTGAGGATATTCAGATGTAGCGAGGAAACCCGCGTCAATTTGTTTCTGTACCTCCTCTTTGATTTTGATGGCCATGTCCGGGTGAGTCCGTATCAACCTTTGCTTTACCGGCGGACATTCCGATCTTAATGGTAAGTGATGTTCCACGATGCTGGTATCCAACCCTGGCATATCTTGATAGGACCAAGCGAATACATCGGAAAATTCTCTGAGAAGCTTTATCAAACCCTCTCTGGCAGGTGGACTGAGCAGTGCCCCAATCCTGATTTCTTTTCTCTCTTTTTCCGAACCCAAGTTTATCGTTTCCAATGGCTCTTTGTGAGGTTCAATGGACCTTTCCTCTTGTCTGAGTAGTCGAGAGATCTCTTCTGGAATTTCGTTGTCAACTTCTTCTTCGGCCCCAAATATCGGGAACCCAAAGTCGGGAGAAGGCATTGGATCGTATGTTTCAACTGGGTTTAAAATAAGCAATCTGCATGACGTGATGATTCGTGTTTAGAAGAGAAAATGCAAGTGTGGGCAGCGTATTTATTTTACTGCTTGTTTTTATTTTTAATTGTTTTTTAGGATTACCATTTTCTGAAAAACGAAAATAGAAAACAACAATTCATGTGGAAATTACAGAACGACGTTATTTTATTAATGAACAAGTCGACTCTTAAAACTACAGCCCTATAAAACAAAACTCTGTCGCTTTGGGCGAAGCGAAGAGGGAAAATTTACAGAAAGCGAGCCCTATCAAAACATCCGTTTCACTTGGGCAGGGTGAAAGGTTAAAGATGGAAATTACTTTTACTGATGAACGACCTTCGGAACCTCGACGGAAACCCATTGGCGGCAAACTCCTCGGTGAATCACAAAGTCTGGCACCTTCCTTGATTTGTCTTCAGAAATGACGCTGATTTCTGGTGGAGCAGCATTATTGGAATCTGTCTCCCAGGCAGAGTTGTCGTAGGAGGATTCCTCTGTTGCATTTTGCATAGCATTGGTACTCTCAGTTGTATCTCCCCATCCAGTCGGCTGGATATCTTCGAGCCTGATACGAGAGCTTTCGGGAGCGGTGTACTTGACCATATAGTCATATTTTCCACTCGGTTGTCCCAAGGTGTCCCAAACTTCTCTGGAACTTGAGGAGTCGTCCCTCTCGATGACGTTGACCTCGGGAAAAGCATAGTTGATGAATTCAAGTCCTGCAAATGTTGCGAATTCATCTTCATGTTGGGTAGTTTCAGGATGACCTGAGTGTTGATCCCATGACATGGTGGGGACACAGGTATTTTGTTCAATGATGGTCAGCTGATTTTCATTGTTCGGCTGATTTTCTTGCCCCAAGTCTCCTGGGTAAGGTTGCCACATTGGCAGACCATCCATTAGGCCATAGTATGTGTAGTCAAAATTGTCTTTCATCGGAGTGTCTTCCTCTAATGAATATGGGGGAGCGCTGCATCCTTCCGGATCACAATCCCCGTATATCAATTCGACGTCTGATCGTGGTATAAATCTCGGACTCTCTGTAGGAAAGCAAAAAGGAGTTTGCATTTTGTCTTGAGACATATAACTGTCCTTGTTAAGATAGGACTTCCATTCTTCATCTGTGTCAGAGGGATCTTCCTTATTGATAGCATGTACTGCTTGAGACACTGGGTGAAGAAAACCTCCACTGTGGAAGAAGTTCTGAATGGGATGAAGACTTCCATCGCTGGCAGCTGTCTGGGCGCAGGTTGCAGAAAAACCAAGACCCTTATTTGTTTTATTGTCAATAGGAATGACAAGCTGACCCCATCCTGTCGTATCGGTACTCTCGACCGCTTTAATAGCATCTTTGTATGAGGAAATCGAGGTTCCTCCTCGGTATTGATCCTCCTTGCTCACCGACAGTGCTTGGAACTGAGTTCCAATAACCTCCTCAGGTTCTACACAAGCAGATGATGATAAGTTACTCACGAGTAAGGCCTGTTCTCCACAGACTATGACAAGTTGATCGGTTTGAACGAACTTTAGCTTTTGGTGGAGGGTCGAGTTGACTGCTCCAGCCTGGTGTATCCAAGGTCTTTCTAATAAACAACTGTATGTTTCCCGGATGTCCATGACCTGGAAAGTGACTTGGAAAGTGTGAGGACCGATAGTTATGGGAAGATCAACTTCGCCGATAACTGTTTTTCTGGATCCGTCGAACGCCTTGATGACGACCTCGCTGATTCTCATCGGAGGGCAATTGAATGATAATTGCATCAAAGTGGACTTCGGCATAACATTCAGGACTGACCCTGTGTCTACCAGTACGCTGGCTAAAGCATCGTCCTGGCAGTTAACTGTGATATTGAGTGCCATGTTATGACGGCGACCCTCTTCGGGTAATTCCTCATCACTAAATCCTAGATTATTGCAGGAAGTGATGTTAGAGACAATGCTATCGAACTGTCTGATTGTTACATCCTGTTCCACAAAGGCTTGCTCCAAGACTTTCTGTAGAGCCTCCCTGTGGGCTTCTGAACTGAGTAACAGTGATAATACCGAGATCTTTGAAGGAGTTTGTAACAGCTGATCAACAATGTTATATTCACTCCTTTGGATGAGCTTCAGCATCTCATCATTATTTTTCGAAAGGTCGGGATTACTAGATTGACCGACTGATGGACCGGGAGCTTCTGTCTGAAGTTCCTTTTCCTTGTTAGGTTCTCCAACTCCTCGGTTGAAGATTCGACCGCTCCGTGTTACACGACTGATGTCTGCAATATTCACGACGGAGGGTAATGGAATTTCCTTTCCATTTTCAATTATCGTTGCACCGTATTTGTAAGGGACAACCTTAGTTGATTCATACGGTAGTGGTCCCGGTAGATAGATGACTATGGGAACCTTCTAATTTTTCTGACCATCATAAGTAACCTCGATCCGTTCCCGGTTGGGAACTTTAGATTCATCAAGTAGAGGGATAATGGCAAAAACATCCCTGGTCTGGTGACGACCAGAGATTGTGACAACGTCCTCGACTTGATCGACAAGGTAGTTCGGCGTCCAGTTGATGGGTCCGAAACCCGGATATGGACGAATCTCTCCATGATCCACCTGACCCTGAAGAGCTGCTCTGACAAGGTAACACCCTTGGTTACTTTCCGAACAGACGCTACAACGGTCATAATTGTGTGGTGGCACCTGGCCACGCCCACCTTGAATACAATGTAACCTCACTAGGTTAGCTTTCACAGATCGAACATCCTGACTTTGAAGCCGAGTGGGATTCCTGTTATTGATACTAATATGCTGAGTATCTTCATCCATGTAGATTGGCATCCACCAGTGATTTAACAAGTGCTGAAGTGCCTCCAAGACAAGGATACAACCTCGATCGTTTTCGCAACCTGCTTTACAGCTTTGATGGTCGTGTGATATTAAGAATCCGAGTTGGACCTGCTCAGCATGTAACTCTACCAAGTTAGTATTCATCATGCGAATATCGAAGATCTGGACCATGTTAATCTGATAAGGGTTCCTATCATGGTAGTCTTGGATCCATCCAAGATCCATCTGACGCTGGAGGGCCTCTTGTATGAAAGAGCATCCCTGTTTGTTTTTCGAGCAAGTCAGACAGGAACCGTAATCGTGCCATGGCAGATTATGATACTGGCTTTGCCTTGAGTGCATTGCCACCAAGTTGTCATTCATTGCACAGATGTCGTGGTTTTGAATGGTGTTGGAGTTCGTATAGACATTGTTAACTCCACGAACTCAGTGCTGTTGGATCCATCCGAGATCTATCTGTTCCTGTAGAGCTGCTTGCACTACAGAACATCCTTGGTTGTCTTTAGAGTAGATATCACACTGGTGATAGCTATGAGGTGGCACATGGCCATATCCACTCTGTCTACAATGCATCTTTACCAGATTGGTCCTCAATAATAGTACATCATGAATTTGATAGACGTTGTTAGACTCTTTCTCAATCAGGTTGACTGCATCTTTCTCGTGTTGAGGCAGCGGGTTCGTGAGAACATTGGGATTCGTATCTTTGAAAGATACGAGCCCGCTCCTAACAAGCTTTTGCACGTCAGATTTGAAATTGAGACAGTTCTCTATGTTATGCCCTGATCCCCTTGATGATAAGGGCATGTTTGATCCACCTTAAACCAAAAAGGCAGATTTTCGGGTACTGTAAGAGAAGACTTAGTCTGGATGTGCCCCTTAGCCAGTAGTAACGGAAATAGTTCTGCGTACAACATGGGTATAGGATCAAACCCTGATGACTGTGTTGTACAGTTGTTGTTATATGGAGGACGACCCTGCTGAAGTGGCTGTTGTGTCCTTTGCTGATAATGTTGGCTCTGCGCAACCTGAGGTTGATACGTAGGAATAGGCGCAGGGCTGATAGCATGAGTTACAGCTGCTACCGGTTGATAACGTCGTCTTTGCTTTCTGAGAGAGATATTCCCAATATCTTGCTCTTTTTTCTTAGGGAGAGCACTACCGTATTTTTTAGTACCGCTCGTCGATCCAGTGTCTTTTACCAATCGTCCTTCTCGGACGGCTTCCTCAAGACGTACGCCCATGCCGACCATCTCGGTGAAATCACAGGGCGCACTGGCAACCATTCGGTCATAGTAAAATGAGCTTAAGGTTTTTAAGAAGATCTTTGTCATCTCTTTTTCCTCAAGAGGTGGACAAATTTGAGCGGCAATTTCACGCCACCTTTGAGCATACTCCTTAAAGGTTTCCTTGTCCTTTTGCGACATCGATCTGAGTTGATCTCTGTCGGGTGCCATGTCCAAATTGTATTTGTATTATTGGACAAAGGCAGTACCAAGATCTCTGAATGTACTGATCGTAGTATAGTATAAACCCATGTACCATTTGAGTGCGGCACTGGTTAAACTATCCTGGAAGTAGTGAATCAGCAGGTCCTGATTCTCAGTCTGAGCTGACATTCTCCGAGCGTACATCACTAAGTGACTCTGAGGGCAAGAGTTACCCTTGTATTTTTCAAAGTCGTGCACTTGAAATTTGTACGGGACTTTCACATTGGGGAACAGACAAAGGTCTGCGGCGTCCTTTCCAAATAGATCCTGACCGCGAATGGCTTGCAGTTCTTTCTGCATTTCCAGGAGCTGCTCCTGGAATTCATCCATTCTGTCAAACATAGTTTCCTTTTTAATAGAAGGTATCTGTGGAATCTGTCCTTCCGGGACAGTGTGCACCACAGGGGGTGGTACCGTGACTGCGGCAGTGAATCTTGGCGTTTCCCAAAGTTTGTAACCTTCAGGAGTCTTCAGTATGCCCCTGAAATCTTCGCTTTCCCAAAGTTTGTAACCTTCAGGCCCAGTGGCTTCTGTTGTGATTCCCTGATCATCAGTGATCGGCGAAACATATCCTTCCGGGATATAGTTAACAGGTATGCCCCAAGGGCGATCTTTCGGTATCTGATACCTAGGATCATACTTCTCCACTATGGGCGTTGAGGTGATCTCTGAGATCACAGTTCTTTGTAGCTGAGCTTCTGCCATGGCTTGCATGTCATTACGAAGCTTTCTCATATCCTCTCTCAGAGCGTCGATCTCTTCTTTCAACTCTCTGTTTTCTTCCTCAAGATCATCCATCTTTTTCTAACGATTGGCCCGAGTATTGTACGAATGAGACAGTTTGACTCTAGAACCGAGACACAAACGTGAGATTCGTAGGGAAGAAGAATACGCGATGTGAGAATGATGAATGCAATGATTATATTAATTGTTTTTTGGTTTAATCAAAATAAACTTTGACAATTAGATTGCAAATATCAAACAGTGGGGAAACCCCTTTTTATTGAATTCAAAGGATTACAGAAACGGAAATACAGTAGATTACAAAGCGCAGAAACAGAAACCTAAGCTAATGGGTCCCGAGTCCTCTCTGAAGAGAAATCGGGTGTTGATTCTGTTATCTTCTTTTTCTTTGACCGGGGCTCTTGAGCCATTGTCGGGTTGTCATTCCTTTGCCAGGTGAAAAGAGCGAGCAAATTCCTTTGGTCATCTTGATTCTCTACAGCATGTCGCTCCAAAATTTCAATCAGAGCATCCTTCTCTTTCAGTAATTGCTGTATTTTGATGCACTCTACGTCGAGGGTGTGGTACTTGTTCTTCCAAGACCTTCTCTCCTGTTGAACTTTGTTGAGAGTAACCTGAAGCTTTTCAGTTTCCGTCATGAAGTACATGATAGATTCCCTCGGCGGAAGAATTCTGTAACGAGGATAAGGCATCTTTAGCTTGAGAGCTCTAGTTTGTACCCAATGGAGATAAGGCTCCACCGAGACACAGTCTGGTTTTCCCAGAGACTCTCGTCCTTTCTTATGAACGTGTTTCCAAGCGTGCACTATTTCCATCTTTAGTGCTCTGTCACTTTCTCCTTCCTTGAATAAAAGACCTTCCAGATGAACACCCCGTGGGATGTGTCTCATCGGGTATCCAAATTGACGAAGAACCAACACCGGATGGTAGTTGATCCCTCCCTTAGTTCCTATAAGGGGTACGTTGGGGAAGTTTCCACAATGATCAATGATTCTGATTCCATCATAAATCCTATTACACCAATCTATATCAGAGTTGGTAAGAGACATGATCTTCTGCGACCAACGTAAGGCACTCTTACAATCCCAAAAAGCAGCAGACTTGGGCAAGTGAGAGATAAACCATTTATAAAGCAGAGGTACACAACATGTGATCTCCCCCCCGCTGTACAAATTTCCCAAGTGTACAGAATGATACGCATATGCGAGCAAAGTCGGCACAGGGTTTCCAATGAGAAAAACCTTAATGGAGTTAATATCGACGGAGTTATTGATGTTGGGGAACAAAAATAACCCGTAGTTGAGCAAGACAAAGATGCTTTCAAAAGCAGTCATGTTTCCTATACTGGCAAAATACAAGGCCTTCTTTGTCAAGAACTGGGCTGACAAACCTTAGATGCCACCCTTAGTGGTCATGTGAGTCCTGACCTCAGACTCGTCCAAATAAATTGCTTTTGCAATGGTCTGATTCTTTGGAATTTCTTCCAGTCCAGAAAATGGAGCTCGATATGTAATGTGTAGATCGATCAGATGAGAATATTCCTCCAGCGTTGGTGCTAGCTGGTAATCCGGGAATGTGAAACAGTGATAAACTGGATCGTAGAATTGAATGAGCGCATCCATGATTCCCTCAATCACATGGACTCTTAACAGTGGTAGCAAACCTTCGTGCTTGGCTCTGAAAGCCTCAGGGTTAGTGATCATCCTTGCCAACCTTCTCAGATCCTCTAGTTTTGGAACCTTGAAGGTGTACGTATGAGTTCTCCTTCTACCGAAATCCATTAGCACAATCCTTTTCTCTGATATTTGCAATCACAGTCTTAGTTTAATTTGAAAAACAGAGAGACTAGAAGAGAAGATCTTTTGAATGTTTTAATGTTTTTTAAATGAATGCAGCAAACAAAAACATAGAAAAAACATGGGGTCAAAGGGTCGTTGTCATGAAGTCAAGGCTCTACCCATCCCCAAAGGTTTATACTAGGGTGATTTTTGTACCTGGACTCATTATCATCAGATCCTCCCAGGAAAACAAAGCAACAAGCGGATCGCCAGCGAGTTGTAGAGCAATCTTAGAGTAAGTGCCATTCACCGAGAATAGATCACCAGCCTCAAATGACGGTAGTATCACGTAACAACTATTCCCGATAGTTTCCGCACTACGAAAGGGTTTGGCTCCTCAGCTTCTCAGACTTAACAATTGGCCCATTATCTAGGTGAGAGAATGGGTTGCATTGGTCAGCCTCCACTGAGGTTGATGGTCGACCTCGTCGCCATCACTTATCTTAAGTGTATACTCAATCTTTCCACATGCGACATCACACACATTAGCAGAAAAATAAACATGTATAGCAATTAGGAAAAGCAGTATATATATTTGTCCTAAACATCCTAGACCTTTAAAGCTATGGATCCTGAGTTCCTGACACAAAATGGGTTCCCCGGCGGAAGCCCCAATCTGTGGTTTTCACATAAGTGAATAAAAAAGAAAAGAAACTGAAGAGATCGAGCCCCACGGTGGGCGCCACTTTTCTGTAGCGAGCGATTTTGGACGCGGTTCTTAAGCGCGGTCGCTCTCTGCGGTTTGAGCTTACTACAGGTCGATTCATTTTTTATCCTATTAAAGCTGATGAAGGAAGGGAAATAGATGTCTCCAATTAACCCTGCTTGCATACTGAGTTTAAACAGCGGTCTGTTAGGTTACGGATGCTATCAATGTGGGGGGCCTTTGTACTGGTTATTTGTATTTTCGCCAATACTGATTTCTCTCTTTTTATTTTGACAGAATGTTTCTAGCGGGGAACAAGGATTAGGATGTTAGGACTGATGCTTTTTGATAGATATGTGAGAGTATGGGATTTAGGTTTTTTGTTGATTGTGCTCGCTAAGATTTTTCTTTCAATATTATGCCTACGTATTCCCGTTTACCGAAACAGGGAAATCAGAGCGTTCGTAGTTCCTCCTATTCTATGCGAGGAAATGGTTGTTTTGGTGTCTTGTTCAAAGCCTAAGATGTGAAGCGAAAGGTAGTTTGTATCTTGTTCAAAGCCCAAGATATGAAGCTGAAGAGTCTAATTGTGTCTTGTTCAAAGCCCAAGACGTGAAGCTGAAGGGTTTGACTTTAGAAAGAATTTGTCGTCTCTAAAGAGGGGGTTGTATGTCACAACTGTTTATAAAGGAGAATTACTTTAACCGGGATGAGGCATTGCAGAGTAGGTATGCTGGTGGTCTTTTTATGAAGCGTGTCTTCATTCTTTTGGTCGGTCGGCTCTGATATGCAGCACCGGGTAGCTAGGATGTATAAGATTCTTTTGTGATACATTCTACATGTATCTTGTTGCTGAATGTTTATGTAAACATGAATTATGTTGGTGGATAATACTTGATGATATATATATGTATATATGTTATATTTTATTCAATGTTTAGATTTTCCGTTTTTATTCTAAATATTGAGGTGTGGGTGTAAGGACTAAGTTCCTCTGTTGCAAAGTTACCCCACTGTTGCATATCAATGTTGAGCAGGTGTTGAATGTTTTAATTTCATGTATAATGTGACATACCTCTTTTATACTATGTTTATAATTATACTCTGACGAAATTTTAAATATGTGCCTAAATGATTATGTGATTATTTGGGGGTATAGAAAGGGGGTGTTACAGTTGTGCTATTTTTCCACTTCTGACATGTCGCCGGACGTGTTAGTATATTCTAGCGAGGAGGGCGGTTCACGGCGTCGCCGTGACAGCTATGCATGTGTGACCTCCTTGTTCGTTCATCTTCTGAGTGTGTGATGAGTTTTTTGGTAGAATATTCCCAGGTTCCGGTGGAGCTTTGCGATTTCCGGCGAAGCTTTAACAGAAACTGGGTACGAGTGCGAGGAAGCTCCTCGCTTGGGGATGATTTGTTTCGAGCGTCTCCTCGCGGGGAGGTTTCAGTTTTCCTTTCACTTGCGCGCCCTTTCACTTGACTTGAGGAAGCTTTAACAGAAACTGGGTACGAGGGCTTAGGCCGGGGACGTTGTCCTTAGCCCTTTGCGCGCCCTTTCACTTGACTTAGCGGTGGAAGGGTGGATTTGATTTGTTGTCGAATTCACTTTCTTCTCTACTTTTCAGGTGATTGTTATGGCGACGGGGCCAAATAGAGAGGTTATCATAGATACGTCCGAGGAAGAAACAGGCTCCAAGGATAATAGTAGCTCGACGGCCACGAGTTCGACGGCTTCGAGTTCCCCCAGCGATGTTGGGGAGGAAGAGGAGATGGACGACATGGATGAGGACGTCGTCGGGGACTCCGCTGAGGAGTGGGAGGTGGCTGAACCCGTTGAGCACGTGTCTTCTTTTGCGAATTATTTGGGGGATGTTTTTACGGAGGTTGGACCGGAGGGAGAGTGGAAGGTGCACTTCCCTTCCGTGGATGACCGGGTATGCACGAACTTCGGGGACCGTTTCACGATGTATGAATATGCCTTTAAGGAGCTGGGCCTGGGGTTGCCGTTCACTGATTTTTAGCAGTCAGTGTTCGTGCATTTGAAATTGGCCCTCACTCAACTGCATCCTAATTCTTTGGCCTTTATCCGGGCGTTCGAGCTGGTATGCGAGCATCTCTCCATAGGGGCTACTCTCCCTCTGTTCTTGATTGTCTTCCATCTCCAAAGGCAGCTATCGGGGAGGAAGTACGGTTGGGTCTCTTTGAAGCAGCCACGCAAGTTGTTTAAGCCATTCTCGGAGTCAATACAGACGTTTAAGGAGCGTTATTATGTTGTCGAGCCCCTGTCTGAAGCTGTCCAGGACAGTACATACGTCTGGGAGATTGAGGTGGATGAGGATGGGAACGACCTGCGCGACGAGGATGGGAAGTTTATTGGGCGGAGAATCTATAAGTTCCCCATCCATTGGGCGCCCGATCATTTGGTCAAGAAGCCCAGTGGCTATGTTCTCCAATCGAGCGAGCTACGCGGGCAGGACGCTGCGGCGTACGAGGTGCTGGTGAAGTGGGTTAACTCCTTTCGGCTTGCTGAGTGCTGGACGAGCAAGGGTAATCCGATCTTCGAGGAAGACGGGAGTCAGAGGGTTGAGCGTCGATTTATCAATATTAAGGCACTGCTGGAGTGCAAGACTCCCGAGGATGCCGAGAAGCTGCTTGGTAGTCTTAGTTATTTAGATTTGTTTGCGTTATTTCTTTTCCTCGTATCTAATGTGCTCGTATTTTGTTTGTGCAGGTAAGATGCCTCAGGCTCATGGCCGGGTTGTGAGGAATGCTCTCGCGAGGAACAAGGCCAGAACGGCTCCTCCGAAGTCTCAGTTTGCTGGTGCTCGCGCTCCTCTTCCGGTACAGTCTGCTGCGGGGACCTCTTCTTCTCCTACTCCTGCTTCTCGGGGGTCTCCTCTTCCTTTGACCGGTCGATCCAAGCGGCCAAAGTTTAATGACGCTGTGGACCTCACTCGGGCATCGGAGAAGGGGAAGTTCGAGCTTCCTCCTTGCATCCATGACAGGAAATTCTTCGAGGGGATCTCTTTGATCGTGCCTCGGGCAGAGTCTCTTCGCTTGGAAGGCATGGACCACCCGAGCAAGAGGGCATTGGTGGCTCAGGACGCTTCAGCTTTGGTTAGGATGCTGGAGATGGCAGCCGTTTACGCTGAAGGGGACTCTGCAACCGAGGCTAAACTCAACGCTGCTCGGGCTGCCATGGCGTCCCTCAGAGAAGAAGCCAAGGTTGCCGACGATGCTCAGAAGAAAGCTGAGGAGGAGGTAGCTCGGTTGAAGAAGGAGAATTCCACGCTGGCGGCGGAGAAGAAAGCTTCCGACGAGCTGGTCCAGCAATTGAGGGCGGCCAATGCTCCGGGTGACGATGAGCCGAAAGATGTGAAAGAGTTGAAGACGAGATCCGAGCTGGTTGCCCGTATGCTAATGGCCGAGGATGACAGCATTGTTGTTGCGGAGGAGTGCTTTAGAAACACCGTGGCTCAACTGCGGGTGGTGAACCCTGAGCTCGACTTTTCTGTCGAGGGTACTAACTACCTGGCGCATGTTGGGGATGGCCGGATTGTCATGCCCGACGCTCTCCTTGAAGGGAACCCTGAGGATCAGCCCGTAGAGGACCAGGGACCTCAGTCTGAGCCAGCCGAGCACATGGACGAGTGAGGAGTTTGTGTTTTTGATGTTGTTGTAACTTGTCCGGCCTGCGCGCCACATACAGTTGTAATTTATTTTTGGGGGGCGTGGCCCCCGTTTTATGTAATTCAGTACAATCGTGGTCCTTGTGGCCACTTATTATGTTAAATTATTATATGTTTAATTCTGGCACCTGCATGAATTTACTTGATTTTATTTTTTGCCAAGTGTTGTACTCATGCTCGTTGTGAATGTATGTCTGCCCGTGATTGGGAGTATTTGACTTGCACAGATATTTTAGGGGGATTGTTCATTGTAGATGTGTTCGGCAGTGAGGGGAACTGTTCAAATGGCCGGGGAATATCCTGGCGGGGGTTCGGAGCTCAGATCGCGTTTGAGGCCTGAGTTTGTGGTGTGAACGTCCCATCACGAGCTGGGGTTCTACCAATCATGGTACTTTGACGATAGCGATGCTCAATCGAGGACCGCTGTCGAGCAGTTACCCGGCTCGTTACTGAGCGGGGTTCTGCTTTATTCGTATGCGACGTTTGTACCTAGACGTGCATAGTGGTCGGTAGCTGACGTTCGTCGTTGCGACGGGTCGAACCGAGAGTTTAGCTGTAGTATTGTTTTAGCTTTTCAGCATTCCATGGTCGAGCAAGTTCTTCCCCGGTGAGATGTTCTAGGTAGTAGGCCCCGTTTTCCATTTTTTCTCGGACGCGATACGGTCCTTCCCAGTTGGCTGCTAGTTTGCCTTCGCGAGAGTCTTTGTGGTTTCTTCTTAGAACAAGGCTTCCCACGTCGAACTCTCGTCGTATCACGTTGGCGTTGTGCCTGATGGTAATTTTTTGTTTTAGTGAGGCTTCGCATAGGGCTTCCCTGGTTCGGATTTCCTCGACGAGGTCGAGTTCTTCTCTTAATGACTCGTCGTTCATCTCCTCGTCTAGGGGCAACTCTATCCGCCTGGAGGGTACGTGAACTTCGACGGGGATTACAGCCTCGATTCTATATGCTAAACAGAAGGGTGTTTCCCCGGTTGTAGAGTGTGGGGTTGTACGGTATGCCCATAATACGCTGTGCAGTTCCTCGACCCATGCCTTCTTTGTTTCGTCCAACCTTCGCTTGAGGCCTCGAAGGATGACTCGGTTGGCTGCCTCAGCCTGCCCGTTTGTTTGAGGGTTCTCTACGGATGCGAAGTGCTGCTTCGTGCCCAGTTGGGAGACAAAGTCTTGGAACTTCCTATCCGTGAATTGCGTCCCGTTGTCTGTTACTATCACTTGGGGGATGCCGAAACGTGCAAGGATGTTTCGTTTGTAGAAGCGCAGGATGTTGAGGGCAGTTATTTTGGCTAGAGCTTCCGCTTCTATCCATTTTTTGAAATAGTCTATGCCCACTATTAGGTATTCGTTAGGCGGAGCCAGGTGCGTGTCCCCGTGTCGTTGGCATTTATCGCATTTCTTCACATGCTCTTTCGCGTCGTGCTGCATGGTCGGCCAATAGTATCCTGCTCAGAGGGCCTTTCGGGCAAGCGACCATCCGCCGAGATGTTGGGCGTTGATTCCTTTGTGGATTTCGCGCAGGATGTGCGCGACCCTTTCCTCCTCGACACATTTGAGCAGCGGGATGGAGAATTCCCGCCTGTAGAGTTTATCTTCGACCAAGACATAAGAGCAGGCTCTTCGCCTGAATATGCTGGCCTCCTTTGGGTCGGACGGAAGTTCGTCTTTGGCGAGATAGTTGTAGACTGGGGTCATCCAGCAGTTGTTGTCGTCGATTACCTGCACGTCGAGGGTCGGAGAGGTCTTCTCGATGCTGGGTCGAGGAAGTACTTCCTGTATGACGGATTTGTGTCCGCCTTTCTTCTTTGTGCTGGCTAATTTGGATAGCATGTCTGCTCGCACGTTTTGTTTGCGGGGAACGTGTTTTACTTCCACTGTTGTGAACTTCACCATCTCCTTCTTGACTAGGGCCAAGTATTTGGTCAGGTTTACATTTTTGGCTTGATATTCTCCCCAGACCTGGAGGGCCACGAGTTGTGAATCCGTGCAAATGACGACTTCTTCTGCGCCCCGGTCCTTAGCAAGGCGTAGCCCAAACCAGGAATGCCTCGTACTCTGCCTGGTTGTTGAAGGTTGGGAAGGACAGGGTGAGTGATACTTCAACGATGATTCCTTCGTCGCTTTCCAGTATGATGCACGCGCCGGTCCCTGCCGAGCTTGAGACACCGTCAACGAAAATGGTCCATTTGCGCGCTTCGCTTGCGGGGGAGTCTGCGAATGTCATTTTCGCGATGACATCGGCCAGAGCTTGGACCTTGAGGGCTTTTCTGATTTTGTATTGGATGTCAAATTCGGACAGTTCTAACGACCATTTGAGCATTCGGCCAGCGATATCTGGTCGTTCGAGCAGCTGCTTTATGGGTTGATCTGTTCGAATCATGATCGTGTGAGCCAAGAAGTAGTGTCTTAATCTTCTGGCTGCGTTGATGAGGGCCAGTGCCACCTGTCATACCCTAAATTTTGACCACTAATATTTCCCATCATTGTGCAAATCATCATCACAATATGGAGAAACCATCATACTTCATCAGTCTCCCCAAAGATGGGTGAGCATCCACTACAATCAAAATTAGGGTTTCAAGCCCTCTCAGAGCCTTAGACAAAGGATCAATCAAGGAATGACATGATCTTCAACTTGTCTAGCCTCTAACATGTCCACAATGGATCAAAAGGACTCCCACTTCAAGGATCAAGCACAAGGCTGCTCCCTTTTAGGTGGATCAAGTCTCAAGATCGCCGGTATCACCAAATTAGGGTTTTGGTCGACCAGGGCCTCCAAATGAAAAATTTCATCTGGACACAAGCCAAAGATCCAAAACATAACCTAATATACTTTATGGAACCTCATGGACCCAAGCATCAAGTCAATTTTGCCTCAGGGGATGCATTCATCAAAAATCAGGAATTAGGGTTTCTTGACCTAATTCACCCCTAAGTTGACTTTTGGGACAAATCATGAGCCAAGATCTCAAGACATGATTTGAGGGTCTCCAATATGCCATATTGGTCCATTTTAAACAATGGATTAATCCAAGAAGCTTGAGCAACAAGTTTCAATTTCATCTGCACCACAATTAGGGTTTCGCGAGGAAAGTCAACTGTAGCTTTGACTTTTGACCAGGACATGCTCCCAAACCCTAAGACATGATTCAATATACCCTATGACACCCATGGAACATGTCCATAAAGTTTGATTTAGGTCAAAGACATGATTTCCTGAAGAATTGCACAGTTTGGAATTCATCTGATAAAAAGTCAACTGTGCACAAAAGTCAACTTTGACTTTTTGAGATTTTTCACCAAAATGGATTTTTAACCCTAAAATGATGTTAATGTATGATTTGAATCATCATTCATCAAGAAAAATCAAGAAAAGTGGGATAACTTGTAAAAGGGGTAACCATAAAAACTTAGAAAATTTTCTAAGTTAAAAATAAAGTGACAAGGGTACCAACTTTGAAGGATCATAACTCCTAAACCACAAAGCCATTTTTTCTCATCCATAGATGGATTTGTAGCCCTCATTACCCTCTACAAAAACTTCAACTAGACCTAAGTCCAATTCATTAAGGATTTTGAGTTATGGAGTGATCAAAATGGCTGAAAAATGAAAATGTCACTTTTTCCAACACTTAGTGAAATTTTCACTAAGTCAGATCTGCCTTCACTTTTTGCCAAATGTAGGGGGATTTTTCACTTGGATTCAAAAGAGATCAAAACCAAATATTTTCAAACAGTTGTTATATCATGTAAGGGCTTTCCAAAATGGCCAAGAACATTGCCAAATTCCATTTGAGTCATGAGATATGACATTGGAAAGTTGCCTTGCTGAAATCTGTCAAGGCAAGGCAGAATTTGCAATTTTGCTCGATTTGCCAAAATCAGCCAAATTCAAATGCTCCTATCCACTTGGACACATCTGAGGATTGAATCTAAAGGGGACAATCACTGATCCAAGCCTCCAAATTCCATGGAACAAGAAATAGCATGTTGAACCTAGAATGGCCAAAATAGGGACAAGACTCCAAATTTGGATTGAAGCATTCAATGGAAGCATCAAGGTGGCATGGGCTGAGCCATTCTCATATGAAATTAGTCAAGACTTATCCAAGACCAAGGGAACCACAACCCTGTGCCCTAACCTCTAGTCAATGGCTAGAGGAGACTTGCATTTCCATTGGCCAACATTGAACAAACACCTGCTGCAGTTGCCATTCACTGTGGATCCTAAAACAAACTTGCTCTACTATAAATAGAGCTCAGTTGTGATCAGTTTGAGTACACCAAAGCCATCTAACAGATGCTTTCCTCAAAATCTCTTTCTCTTGGCAAAAATGCCTTTCTTAGCAAGGTAGCTATCGGGTTTTGAGTTTGAGAGCTTTTCCAATCAAACCAATCACACACACACCTCATACACATCACATATGAGCTGATCAAACACTTAGATCACTTCTGGAACACCTATTTCACAAAATCACCAGCTGGTTGCTCAAATTTTCAATCAAGTTGCAGCTGAGATGCCATGAATTGATCCAGCCAATTTCAATCAAGTCCAAGCATTCAAACACACTCCATAGGGTGTAGGGAAGCTGTTCAGATCACCACCACTCATCTGTAACACCTCCAAATCAAAAATCACATTGCACTTGCTGTCACGGCTTAGAGGTAAGCATATATTTGGTCATCTCTCAATCTATGCATATTTCCTCGCACAATAATTTGGCCATATGTTCATAATCATGCATGGAATGTTTTCCCTTAATTAATTGCATTGTTTGAATCGTGTATCAAAAATCCTAGCCTTCATGCAGAAATTAGGGTTCTTGAGGTTTCTTCGTGATTTCATGTTTTATGTTTAATTTAAATGAAATTAAGTGTTATAGACATGATCGTGAGGTTGAGACGAGCATAATGATATGTGGATTGGATGATATGATTACGTATTCAGTGAGATTGGATGGAAAACGCAAATCAGCCAAACCCAGAAAAACGCGCGTGTTCTTGCTTGTGTTCTTGGCGCCTTTTTCACAAATTCAAATATTTGAATTTTGTGATTTTGTTTAATTGATTCAAAAATTAATTTCTCTCTGAATTTTAATGATTTTGAGTTGATTCTTTTTTTAATAATTCACAAAAATTTTAAAATATTTTATTTTATTAAAAAATCCCAAAAATATTATTTATTTCATATAATTGATATTTTTGCAAAGAATTAATGTTTTAATTGTTTTTGACATTTTAAATATTTTTTCTACATTGATTTTGCAACTTTTAATGCTTTCTAATTATTTTGTAGGTCAATACTTAATTTTTGAAGCATTAATCCAAAATCACAATTTGTTTTTCATATATTAAACAATTTTGATCATTTTTAATTGAATTTTTATTCAATTAAATACATTTTTGAAAACAAATTAGGGTTTTTGGATTAATTCAACCCTCATAAATCATTTTCAAAACCTTTTGGGCCTCTTGAGAGAGTGTAAGACCCAACCCACTTGTACAGAAATATTTTGGGCCTCATTCGTTGTATAAGTCCCTTTGTACATTTTCAAATAAACGGCACGATCATCGCCTTTTGAAAAAAAACCCTGGGCCTCTCCTTGAGCTATAAGACCCATTCAACAACACTTTGGTCCTCTAATAGAGTGTAAGACCCAATCCCCTTTTAACCAAACCATTTTGGGCCTCACTTATTATATAAGTCCCTCTGCGTTAAAAGAAAACCTCGGCGCGATCGCCATTTTTAAACGAATAATCAATTGGGCCTACCTTCGTGTTATAAGCCCCACTCTTTTTCTTTAAACCTTTTGGGCCTCTTGAAAGAGTGTAAGACCCATCCCTTTGTACAGAAAACCTTTTTGGGCCATAGTCACTTGTATAAGTCCCTCTGTACAAATTCAAACAGTGCGCTCACTGATAAAACCCTGGGCCTCTCCTTGAGCTGTAAGCCCCAAACCTTTCTTTTTCAAAGCACTTTCTCCTTTGATTTTGAATATACTATTGTTTTCAATCTTTCTTTGTTGAACAACTAACCAAACAGCATGGAAGCTCTACAACCGAGTAAGTGTTTACCCGCTTTCATTTACCGCTTTCATACGTATATAACTGTATTGTGGGGCTGTTTCGCTGTAAGTCTTCTTTCATAAACTCATATCAACTGTGTAATAATAGTATAGATATTTAGAGTTTCCCCGGCAACTACGTCTAGTACTAGGTAAAGCCGTTTCAATCACTCTTAGAAATAGTCTAAACTAGATCCCCATAGGATTACCAGACACAGTCTTCCCTCCTCTTGGGGTTAAACAATATGGAGATATGAAAGGCAGAATTCCCTGTGAACCCTTTCATAGACTGTCACTTGTAGAAGTTGTCAAAAAAACTCCATTCCCCAGAGATGATCTCTTCTCCGTGAATTGCATCTCTTGAGTTTCTTCCAAATTCTCGAACTTTCCTGACTTTGATCTATTCTCGGTGAATAGCATTGCCTTGAATTTCTCGGGGTTTGGGGACCCACGGGCTTCTTAAAAGCACTTGTCAAGAGACTCTACTCCCCAGAGATGATCTTTTCTCCGTGAATGGCATCTCTTGAGTTTCTTCCAAATTCTCGAACTTTCCTGACTTGATCTATTCCTTGTGAATAGCTTGCCTTGAATTTCTCGGGGTTTGGGGACCCATCGGCTTCTTAAAAGCAATCGGCCTCCTCTTGGGCATCGTACAAGGACCCACAAGCTTCCTAAAAGTAACCTAGCCTCCTCTTGGGCTTAGTACAAGGACCCTACGGCTTCTTAGAAGTATCCACAACCTCCTCTTAGGCTTCGTATAATGATCTCTTCCTCCGGGAATGATAGCCTCCTCTTGGGTTTAGTACAAGGACCCGTCGGCTTCTTAAAAGTTTCCAGCCTCCTCTTGGGCTTCGTACAAATTGTCCCGACAACATCCTAGAGGTATAGGAACAGAACTTAGTCATCTGCATAGAACGGTCCTTTCAAAGAGTCTACTATTATTTCTCAAAGCATAGTACAAAAGATAAAACTCTAGACACGGACAGTCTAACTTCCTTGAGTCTCAAAGACATTCTCAAGTGACCCCATCGTTAAATAGGAAGGAAACCCGCAGACTCGGACAGTCTCAATACCCTTCGGATTTCCCGCTTCCTTAAAGAATAGGAATAACCCAGATCCTTGAATCAAACCCATGAGTACAGTGTTGCTCATATAAGAACTGGTTTTCTCTTTCAAAATCAGTATACTGGACCTGTCACTTAACTGAACAGTCACCATAGCCTCCTCTTGGGCTTTGTACAATGATCCTCCCCAGCGGAGTCAAACAACGTTTAGCCTCTCTCTCGGGATTTGTACGAGACACATAAGAGACTCCCTCGTTGAGTCAATTCCCCCTTTAGCCTCCATCTCGGGCTTTGTATGAGATACAAAAGGGTTCTTATTGAGCCAAACAAACAATAGCCTCCATCTCGGGCTTTATACGAGATACGAAAAGATTCCCTCGTTGATTCAAAACCTTTTCGCCTCTCTCTCGGGCTTTGTACGAGACACATATTAGCCTCCTCTTAGGCTTTGTATAAGAAAACCACTGGTTGATCCAATTAACCTTTTAGCATCAAAGTTGTGCCTCGTTCACAGTACACAAACATCAACAACTCCTCCCCTTTCATCTAATTGCTGTAAGCGGCAAGCCTCTGGATCATCTACATCCATGCCACTGTCCCTCTTTTAGCATGAGAAATTCCTAAGGAAAGATAGCATTGCTCTACACTGAGTTAAAGTCTTCTCCTTCAGGTTAAAATCCCCTATAAAGGAAATTATGGCATTGCTAGGATCCGCGTATCCCGGTTAAAGTAATCCTCCCTTTATAACCAGTCACCCAACAGTTGTGACAAACAGACCCCCCTTTAGAGATGACAAATTCTCTCTAAGATCAAACTTTTAGCTTCACATCTTGGGCTTTGAACAAGATACAAACTACCTTTCGCTTCACGTCTTGGGCTTTGAACAAGACACCAAAAACAACCATTTCCTCCCATAGAATAGGAGGAACTACGAATGCTCTGATTTCCCTGTTTCGGTAAACGGGAATACGTAGGCATAAGATCGAAAGAAAAGATCTTAGCGAGCACAATCAACAAAAAACCAAAATCCCATACTCTCACATACCTATCAAAAAGCATCAGTCCTAACATCCTAATCCTTGTTCCCCGCCAGAAACCTTCTGCCCAGATAAAAAGAAAGAAACCAGTATTGGCGAAAATACAAATAACTAGTACAAAGGCCCCCCCCACATTGATAGCATTCGTAACCTAACAGACCGCTGTTTAAACTCAGTATGCAAAGCAGGGTTAATTGGAGACATCTATTTCCCTTCCTTATTTAGCTCACAATAGGATAAAAAATGAATCGACCTGTAGTAAGCTCAAACCGCAGAGAGCGACCAGCGCTTAAGAACCGCGTCCAAAATCGTTCGCTACACCACCTTCTCTATCTGTTGGTATCTTAACTCTGGTCCTTGTAGCGCTTTGCTCCTAAAATATATGGCCTTCTGCCCGTCAGGTGTCTCGCGGATGAGAGCGGCGCTCACTGCTTTGGTTGCTACGGCGAGGTACAGGTACAAGGTTTCGCTGTTGTCCGGGCGAGGGGGGACCGATGGCTCTGAGAGTTCTCGTTTCAGATGGAGAAGGGCCTTGTCATACTCCTCGGTCTATTCGAATGTTGCCTCTTTGCGGAGGAGTTTGAACAATGGAAGGGCGTGCTGGGCGGACTTAGCCACGAAACGAGATAGTGATGCGAGCATCCTGTTGAGGGACTGGATGTATTTTTTGGATTTGGGTGTAGGAAACTCAGAGAATGCTCGGCATTTATCGGGGTTGGCTTCGATTCCTCGTTTCGTTAAGTAGAAGCCGAGGAATTTGCCTGCCCGGACACCGAACATGCACTTCTCCGGATTAAAACGCATTTTGTATTTCTTGGCCTGTTCGAAGACCTTCCTCAAATGGGCACTGTGATTGGTTTCCTCGTGGGATTTTACGATCATGTCGTCCATGTAGACTTCGAGCATGTTGCCTATTTCTCCCCGGAATACTTTGTTCATCATTCGTTGGTACGTTGCTCCGGCGTTCTTCAGGCCGCAGGGCATTACATTGTAGTAATAGTTGCCCGATTCGGTCATGAAGGCCGTATATTTTTTGTCGGACATTGCCATCGGAATTTGATTATAGCCCGAGTAGGCGTCCATGAACGATAAAAGTTTAAAACCAGTAAAATTATCAACGAGTTTATCAATATTGGGGAGAGGGTAGGCATCCTTCGGGCATGCCTTATTGAGATCGGTGTAATCAATGTACATGCGCCATTTTCCATTTCGGCGGCGCTCCATGCGAAGAGGTCGGCATTCTCCTGGAGGCATGCTTTGAGCTGCTTCCTAGCAATGTCGGGCAGGTCTGCTCCAATCTTCACTCCCCGTTGGGGGTCTTCTCCGAACAGAACGATCTCAAAGTTGCCATCCGGGATAGGGCGCATCGGATGGGAGCTGTTGCTGGATGATGTAGACGGGTTGGCAGAAGCTGCTCGTTCCTCCGGTTGGTCTTCTTCGGGGAGTCGACCTGGGGCAGAGGCTTGGCTTCCTCAGAGCTGCCTGGAAATGCTGGCTTGCCCGAAGCTTTCGGCTTGGACGCAATGGCGTTGAGCCCCATTGTAGCTGCCTCAAAACACTGTCGTGCAGCTTCAATGTCGCCGTGGAGGGTGGCAACCATTCCCTTTGAAGTGTAATACTTCGTCTTTAGGTGGACTGTTGAGGGCACCGCTACCAACTCGGCCAGAGTTGGCCTTTCGAAAATGCACTGGTAAAGTGACGGGCAATCGATTACCAGAAATTGCACCTTGATGGATCTGGCCGTCTCAGCTGATCCGAAGGTCACGATTAGTTCGACGTATCCCCACGGCTTGGTCACTGACCCGTTGAATCCCTGTAAATCGGACCCTATATAGGGGGTAAGGTGCGATTCGTCCAGCTGAAGTGTTGAAAATAGCTGGGAGTACATGATGTCGACCAAGCTGCCCTGGTCGATGAGTATTCGGCGAACTTCGAAGTTTGCCATTCGGGCTCTGACGAGCAAATGTATGCTTAAGTTCGGGGAACCCCCGAGGAGCTCCTTCCGGTAGAATGAGATGGGGACGGACCCCTTCTGGGCCTGATCAAGCGTGGTCACCTTGTTGGAGCTTGTACCAATCAGGTGCTCGACCATTCATTTCACAGAGCCCACAGTGACTTTGTTGAAACCCCTGCCAGAGATGACCATGGCGAAGGGAAATGTCTCCCACGGGCTGTGGGCCGTGAAATAAGCAGGGGCGCTGAGCCCGTCCGGGACGTAGAAGTCCTCTGGTCACGATATGGACATAACGACCTGTATATTGGCGTCTTCCGAGGAGGGTACCTTCTCCTCTATCTTCTTAGACTCCTGGGCGTCCTGCCGAGGAGTGTCCTTCTTCTTCGCGAACTGTTTCAGGTGGCCGTCCCTGATCAGTATCTCAATGGCATCCTTCAGATGGATGCAATCCTCTGTAGTGTGGCCGTGACTCTTGTGGAAACGGCAGTATTTTTATTTGTCCATGTTTCATCTATTCGGAAGTTGCTTGGGGAACCGGACCCCTGCCTGCTTGAACTCCGAATTGGCATATTCAGACAATATCTTTTCCCTGGAGACGGTCAGGGGGTGTAGTCATGGAACTGCCCGGAGGGCCCCTTGTTGTCATAGGAGTCACGAGGACGGTCCCCGCGCCTCCGTTCGCCCCGACGAGATGTCGAAGCTTCCTCTCCTCTAGATGCTTAAGTATTCTCCTGATGGCTTGATGCTCGGACGTTGCTGGTCGCAACCTTCTCTTCGTACTGAATGTGTGATTTGGCTTTGAGGAGGAGGGCGTCTAAGTTCCTTGGTGGTGCGAGGCAAATGGCTTTAGAAAACTCGGATCTTGGGCGGAGCCCTTGCTCGAGCAGAAACTTCTTCATTTCTTTCGTTGTAGGGACCTGTACAGCTTCCTTGTTGAACCTCTCGATATATGCGCGGAGAGGTTCGTCTTTTCCTTGGATTATGGCCCCAAGGGAGGCCTCAGTTTTGCGTTGGCGGCGAGATGCTGTGAAGTGTCGTGAGAACATCCTGCCCAGTTGTCTCCACGAGGTAATGGACTCCTCTGGCAGTTGCTTGTACCATGTCATCGCTCCCTTTCGGAGCGTGGTCGAGAACAATCGACATTTGATTGCGCCTCTTACGCCGCGGTAGTCTAACAACGCATCGATGTTCTCGATGTGCTCATTGGGGTCAGTGGTTCCGTCGTACGTGCCCAGTGACGGGGGTTTCTCCAACCCTTTTAGGAGACGGGTAGCCAAGATCTCCTGTGACAACATGCCGCGAGGCTTGTCGTCGTTGCTAGAACTGGTGTATGATGGGGACCGAAGGGGATGCTCGTGGCGGCGGTTCCTCCGGGGAGAAGGGGAACGGTTCCTTCGCGGAGAAGATGAGCAGTTCCTTCGAGGAGAAGGTGAGTGGGCCCGGCCTTTAGACTTGACCGAGGGAGATTGCTCGTTCCTTCGAGTCCTCTTGTGGTCGTGAACGTGCACGCGGAGAGATTTGGTCGCGCATCCGGGCTGCACGAGAATCAGGCTCTTGGCGCAGTCTTCGGTCGATGTCTCTCCGAGGTTGCGGGCTCCTTGATCGTCGCTGGTTCCTCCGCAGAGGAGGTATCTTGGACGGCTGGACTCTTCTAACGCCCCGATCCTCTCGTTTTACTGTAGGATCAGGTTGTTGGTTTTGTTGATCGCCTCCAGGAGGGCCGCCACGGCCAGGTCGGCATTGGGCGGAATAGGAACGGGTTGGATGTCAAGTGAAGGTTGATCGTTGTTGTGATCAGCAGGGGTATGGGAAGGAGAAGCAGTGGCTCCGTCCCTGAGGAAACGGGTATCTCGAAGGAGAGATGAATGGCCATCAACATCAGATTTGTTGACAGGGAGGATGGTGGTTTGGAGAGCATCCTTGGTGCGATCTTCGGAGGCCATGATCATGATGATCTTTGAGAATTGTTTTGATCTTCGGTTTCCGAGGAAAGAAAGATGGGGAGAACAATGATTCCCACAGACGGCGCCATTGATCGTGAAGGCTGGATCAGATCCTGTAGAAGTGGGCCTCCAAGTGCATCAGGGATGCTGGTCGTATGGACAGGAGGGGGTGTACCTGCAAGGTACTCCGACGCTCAAGTAAGAAAGGGTCAGAGAAAAGGGGCAAGTACAAAGTATGAGTTCTTAGGGTGAATATTGGATACCTGACCCTCTCAAGCGAGAGGGTTTATATAGAGCCCCCAGCGCGTGGCCAACGCTCCTATTTTCAGGGCGAAATAACTGTTTTCCCGAAGAATAGACAACTACCCAAACTAGCCGTTATGTCAGGCAGGGGTGCCCGAAACTAGCCGTTATGTCGGGCATAAGCGTGGTTTCGGGCACCTGCCCTCAACTGTTCGGGGAGCAGTGAAGCCGTGCGTGACGGGCAGTAACTCCGGGGAGTAGCGATGTGTTCCTTGCCCGGTTGGAGGGCAGAAAGGTAACTTTCTCCCCTTCGTGAATTGGACTTAGGAAATTTGGGCCGCTCTGGAGCAGAAGCTGATTGGGCCATGTCTAGCCATTGTTCCAGTCCAGAACAAAAAATGTGCATGAGCGAGGATGAACGAATATGTGAATAATTAAATTTGGAAATGAATATATATGAAGGAATGTTTGAATATGAATGTTATTTAATTTGAAAGTGTATGAATTGATGAAAGTCACTTGGTTTAAAAATGTAAAAACAAATTATTTTGAAGTATGAATATGAATGACTTAGAATAGGAATAAAATAAAAAAGGTTGTAAAGTAAGCTTGCAACTTTTCTTTTATGACTTTAAAAAATGAACTGACTCAACCCAACTTTCAAATTAAACTTAAGAAACTGAAACACAAATCAAATTTGTAATGACTTGATTGATTCCCAAGAAAGCATGCAAAGTTAATGGTATGAGACTACAAGAAAGACGCACGGATTTCCTGGCTCAATGTGTATGAATAGGTGAACTTGCGGTGAGGTCCAAATGACAATGTTATTAAACGAGACTAAATCCTCAATTGAAATTCATAAAGGCTCAAACTCTGCACCTCAAACCAATGTACCATTAACCTTGATCCAAAACCCTACCATGATGCATTATGTATGGATCACACAAACATGGTTTAAATCAAACTTATTTCTTTGGGCCATGATCTATGCATAAAAATGGAGCTTTATGACCAGATGAAATAATGCAGATGAATGATTGAGGTGGGGGAAATTAAGGGTGTGACAATTTCCCCTATTTAAATAGCTTTAGCAGATGGCATGCGAGATTGTAATTCTTGTGTAATTCTTATAGAAGATATTTAAATACAAGAAGACCCGTATTTTTCCCCTAAATGCAGATGACATGCTATAATATGCTATAAAATCTTATATTTGAGATATGAGACAAACTCTGCGGGGATTATTGAAATGGAAGCCAATGAGGCTTGTTGGGGATTAAATGAAGCACATTGAAAATAAAACTCATTGGGGATACTTTGAGGAAAGAAAGGTTAGTCTTGCCTTCTCACAGAACGAGTGATCAGGGCATTTTGATGCACATTCCTCTATGTTTAAACTTAAGCATTTCTATGGTTTGGTTTGTTTATTTTTCTATTTTATGATGTTTTTATAATTCAATTTATTTTCAGCCTTATTTGATTTTCGTTTGTTATTTTCAGCATTAGTAGCTTTCAATAAAAATTCATAACCGGAGCTACAGGAATCAGATTGAGGCGTTCTAATATTCGTTGGAAAGCTAAGAGAAAGAGCTACAATTGTCTTTTTGAATCCAGAAGCTGATTCTGACCATAGATGCCTCAGAAAATTTGTTGAAGTTTCAGTCATAAGAAATAATTAGTTTTGGACCGTTTTTGGGACGGTTTTTTCATGTTTTTGACCCAGTTGGGTTATGGCCCGATTTCCTTGTTTCATGTATAATTAGGGAAGCGTGTTACTGTTCACATTACCTTCTATTCACGAAAAACCATTTTGGCTTTTGACGAATTCAATGGAGAACTAATCACTGGATTCATCTACTACAATCGGTTTCCACCGCAACCTTGAGGTTCTATAATTTTAATCAATTGCTTTTCCCTTTTAATATTATGCTATATATCTTGTTTGCTTTATTCAATTATATAGAACAAATATTGATTAATTTCGATTGCACCTAATATTCCTTTACTTTATCGTGTTGCTTAATCCGCATATGCTAATCGGGTTTGGTTAATTCACGAAAGATTTAATCTGTTTGCTTAATTCAGAATTTTGGAATATAAGTCTTGTAGGGTCATTTGCGCTTGTTAATTGATACTATTATCGAAGAGGGATTAGAATCCTCTTAGGCATGGAAATTATGTGAATCAATGATAAGTTGGGAAACTGAAACAGTAGATAAATCGATTAGCTTATTTTTATAATCACTTATTTTAATCGCTTAATTGCTATGTCATTTTAAATCGACCTTAAACCCATAAACCCCCCAATTCGATTCCTTTTGGTTAAATTAAACAAGAATCCTTGCGATACGACTCGAGCCATTGTCGCTAAACTACAGTTTTAAAAATCACTCGTTTTGATCCGTGCGCGACATCGGATCAAATTGGCGCCGTTGCCGGGGATTCTTGTTGAATTAGCCAATAGTTTAGTTTTAGGTATTGTGTGTTTTGATATTCTGCAATTTTCTGTTATTTTTCTGAATTTTTCAGCGGTTTCGCACGTTTTCGCGTCTAGAAGAGTTACGGGATTTCGGCCTCAAATCGCCAAATTCCTCTTTTTTCTATTTTTAATTAATTTTTTACAGTTTTCACAGTTTCAAAGAAATCCAAAAAAAATTCTCAAAATTCATATTTGCTTCATTAGATTAATTTTGGTGTTTTTATATTTTTCTGAATTTGTTTTAATCGTTTTCCTTCATTCTGTTTATTTTTTACTATTAGGGACATTGTTGGCATTTTCACAATTATTGTTGCATTGCTGTGCTTTAGTCCTGGCTACTAGGTTTTCTTGTTCTGATCTTTTGAATTTCGATCCTGAGGTAGAAAGAACTTTGCACACACATCGTAGAGCAGTCCAGGCTAGCAATAGTTCACCACCCACAATTGATTCCGATTCTGATTCAGATTATTTTAATAACTAGTTTGATTCGGATTCTAGAATTGTTTTTGATATGGTTGACCAAAGAACTTTAAGGCAGTTGGCTGTCCCTGATGTAAATTATAATGGTTTATGCATTGAGTATCCTGAAGTTGATGCACCTTTTGAATTAAAATCTGGTTTGATACACTTGTTGCCAAAGTTTAATGGTCTTGCAGGTGAGGATCCACATAAACATTTGAAAGAGTTTTAGGTTGTATGTTCCACACCATTTAGGCCTGAAGGAATCACTGAAGATCACATCAAACTCAGAGCTTTTCCATTCTCATTGCAAGGTGCAGCAAAAGATTGGATATATTACCTTGAACCGAATTCCACCACAAGCTGGAATGCTCTGAAAAGAGTGTTCTTAGAGAGATAATTTCCTACCTCCAGAGCTGCTTCAATCCGAAAAGAGGTATGTGGTATTAGACAAGATAACGAGTCACTTGCTGAGTATTGGGAAAGATTCAAGAAATTAGTGTCTAGTTGTCCTCAGCACCAGATCACCGAGCAGTTGTTGATTCAGTACTTTTATGAGGGTTTGCTACCGATGGATGGAAACATTCCTGATGCTGCTAGCGGTGGAGCCCTCATTGATAAAACTCCAGCTGCTGCTAATGCTTTGATTGAAAATATCTCTCTTAACTCCCAACAGTTCACTACCAGAAACAATTCTATTCAAACCAAGGGTGTGAATGAAATTCACGTTTCTTCCAACAAAGCTTTAGAAACTAGAATTGACGAGTTCATCTCTTTAGTGAAACAATTGGCAGTAGGTAAGACTCAAGCAGCAAACCTGTGTGGTATTTGTACTTCTGAACACCCGACCGATACTTGTCCCATTTTGCAAGATGAATCAAACACTGAGTTGCCTCAAGCTTATACAGCAAACCTTTACACTCAAGGAAACAATCAGAATAGGTATAATAACACCCCTGACCTGTCCACCAACAAACGCCATCCCAATTGGAGGAACCATCCCAACCTTCGATATGGAAACCAGCAGCCCACCCAACAAGAAGCCACTCCCAAAGCTACCACTTCTGCACCTTCATTAGTGGACCTGGTCAAGCAACTAACTATTAACAATCTTCAGTTTCAACAAAGAACGGAATCTAGTATTCAATCCTTGCAGACACAGATTGGACAGCTTGCCACCTCAATGAATGCCATGCAAGCCCAAGGATCGAACCAACTTTCTGCCCAAACAGTTATGAATCCAAAGGGACCTAATGCTAATATGAGTGCAATTTCGTTGCGATCTGGAAAGGTTATAGAACCAGCCCCTGAAAAAAATAAAAAAATTATTGAGGTAACATCTGAACCTTCCTCACCTTCTTCTATTGTGGTAGAAACTGAAAATAAAAATAAAGAAAAAGAGTATGTACCACCAGTCCCCTTCCCACATAGAGTTCTTAAAAATAAAAGGATTGAAGAGGGAGACAAAGAGAAAGAGATCTTACAGGTTTTCAGAAAACTTACAGTAAACATTCCGCTTCTTGATGTAATTAAGCAGGTTCCTAAGTATGCAAAGTTTCTGAAAGATTTGTGTACAAATAAGTGGAGGATGAAAGGAAGTGAGAGAGTTAACTTGGGAAGAAATATTTCTGCTTTTATTCAGCCCAAGCCTTCATCTGAAAAAGTTGCAAGCGAGCAAAATGTGTCATCCCTAGTCAGGTCTTGCCACAAAAGTGCAAGGACCCAAGAACTTTTGCTATTCCTTCTACCATCGGGGATAGTAAATTCGAGAATTGCATGCTTGATTTAGGAGCGAGCATTAATGTTATGCCTACTTATGTTTATAATAACCTTTGTCTTGGTCCTTTGCAGCATACAGGTTTAATCATTCAACTGGCGAACAGGAGCAATGCCCGCCCTGCTGGAGTTGTGGAAGATGTTCTTGTTCAAGTTAACGATTTGATTTTTCCTGCAGATTTCTACATTCTGGACATGGAAGGAGAAACTAAGTCAAGCAAGGTTCCCGTCATTTTAGGCAGACCGTTCATAAAAACGGCGAAAACAAAAATTGATGTTGACGATGGAACCGTGTCCATGGAATTTGGTGACATTGTTGCAAAATTTAACATTTTCGATGCCATGAAACACGCCATGGAGGAGCATTCCATTTTTCATATTTAATTAATATCTGAATTAGTTGATGACACTTGTTCTGAATTGATTTCACTTGATTTTCTATCTTTATCTGGTTTTGTTGATGTCTACTCATGTTCTGATTGTACTAACACTAACATTTGTGTTGTATGTGCTGAGATTGATGCTGCCTTGTAGGGTGACATGTTTACCACAGGTGAAGTTGTTGTCGATGATTTTGTTTATGCAACTGATGCTCTATACATCCCGGCTGCCCCAAACATTCCTTCCATTGAGCAGCCACCTTCCCTCGAGCTGAAACAACTTCCTGAAAATCTGAAATATGCTTATTTAGAGAGTAATGAAAAACTCTCGGTTATAATTTCTTCTAACCTTGATGTCTATCAAGAAAATAAGCTTTTACAGGTTTTAAAGAAGCATAAAAAGGCGATTGGATGGACTTTGGCTGACATCCCAGGTATTAGCCCATTGATGTATATGCACAGAATTTTACTTGAGGATGGTGCTAAAACAGTAAGGCAGCCCCAAAGGAGGATTAATCCTTTGATTCTTGATGTTGTAAAAAAAGAGGTAACCAAACTCTTGCAAGCAGGTAGCATTTATCCTATCTCCGACATTAAATGGGTAAGCCCAGTGCAGGTTGTACTTGAGAAATTTGGACTCACAGTGGTAAAAAATGAAAAGAATGAACTTGTTCCCACTAGAGTTCAGAATAGTTGGAGACTTTGTATTGATTACAGGAGATTGAACCAGGCTACTAGAAAGGATCACTTTCCTTTGTCGTTCATTGACCAAATGCTTGAACGACTAGGTGGTAAATCATATTATTGTTTTCTTGATGGTTTTTCAGGTTACTTTCAGATTCATATTGCACCTGAAGATCAAGAAAATACCACTTTCACGTGCCATTTTGGTACATTTGTTTACAGGAGGATGCCTTTTGGTCTTTCCAATGTTCCTGGCACTTTCCAGCGATGCATGATTAACATTTTTTCTGATTTTATTGAAAATTGCATGGAAGTGTTTATGGATGATTTCACTGTTTATGGTTCTTCTTTTGATGCATGTTTGAACAGTTTGAATATGGTTTTAGAGAGATGCATCAAAATTGACCTTGTTTTAAATTATGAAAAATTCCATTTTATGGTTGAGCAGGGAATTGTTTTGGGTCACATTATTTCTGAAAATGGAATTTCTGTAGATCCTGCCAAGAATGATGTGATTTCTACACTGCCTTACCCCTCTTGCATTCGCGAGATTTGTTCTTTTCTTGGTCATGCAGTTTTTTACAGGCGCTTCATTAAGGATTTCAGCAAGATATCTCTTCCGCTGTCAAACTTGTTGAAGAATGACGTCATTTTCAACTTCGATGAAAATTGCAAAAAGGCATTTGACGTCTTGAAGAAAGCATTGACCTCTGCTCCCATCATTCAGCCCCCTGACTGGACCCTCCATTTTGAAATTATGTGTGATGCTTCCAACTATGGTGTTGGAGCGGTCCTTGCACAAAGAGTTGACAAGGCTGCCCATGTTATTTATTATGCTTCTAGGACTTTAGATTCTGCACAATCTAATTACACCGCCACTGAAAAGGAACTTCTAGCTATTGTTTTTGCTCTTGAATAATTCAGATCATATTTGCTAGTTTCCAAGGTTGTTGTTTTTACTGACCATGCAGCTTTAAAGTACTTGTTGAAGAAGTCGGAAGAAAAACCCAGATTGATACGGTGGATGTTATTGCTCCAAGAGTTTAATGTACAGATTAAAGATAAGAATGGAGCTGAGAACTTGGTGGCTGATCACTTGAGTAGGATAGAGAGGGATGGAGATCCTTTTCCGATTCAGGATGACTTTCCTGATGAACAACTTTTACTTTTGCATGGGGTTACCCCTTGGTTTGCTGATATTGTTAATTATCTTGTTGCTGGTGTTTTTCCTGCAGGTGCATCAAAGACACAGATTCACTAACTCAAGAGTGATACCAAATATTATGTTTTGGATGATCCATATATTTGGAAGTTTGGTAGTGATCAAGTAATTAGGAGACGTGTCCCCGACTATGAGATTGAATCTATTTTGAATTTTTCTCATGCCTCTCAAGTAGGGGGACACTTTGGTCCGCAAAGGACTGCAAGAAAAGTCCTTGACTCAGGTTTCTATTGGCCCACTATTTTTAAGGATGCTTATGAGACTTACCGCACTTGTAAAGAGTGCCAGATAGCAGGTACAACCATCACTCGTAAGAGTGAAATGCCTCAACAACCTATGCTTTTCTGTGAGGTATTTAATGTATTGGGAATTGACTTCATGGGTCCCTTTCCTATATCATTTGGTTTTATCTATATTTCACTTGCTGTTGATTATGTTTCAAAGTGGGTGGAAGTTATCCCCACTAGGACTAATGATTCTAGAGTTGTTGCAGATTTTGTCAGGTCTAATATCTTTTGCAGGTTTGGAATACCACGAGCTATCATAAGTAACCAAGGCACTCATTTTTGTAACCGCACCATGGAAGCTTTGCTCCGGAAGTATGGAGTTGCGCATAGAGTCTCTACTGCATATCATCCACAAACTAATGGGCAAGCTGAGATCTCTAACAGGGAGATCAAATAGATTTTAGAGAAAATGGTGCAACCAAACAGGAAAGATTGGAGCCGTCGTCTAGAAGACCCACTTTAGGCTCAAAGAACAGCTTTCAAGACACCAATAGGGATGTCTCCCTATCGACTTTTTTTTTGGTAAGGCATGTCATCTTCCTATTGAGATAGAACATCATGCTTATTGGGCGGTAAAGAGTTGTAATTTGGAGATGCAACAAGTAGGTATTGAAAGAAAACTCCAATTACAACAGGTTGAAGAGCTTAGGCTAGAAGCTTATGAAAGCTCTAGAATTTATAAAGAGAAAACTAAACACTTCCATGATAAAATGATTTCTAGGAAGGAACTCTCTGTGGGCCAACAGGTTTTACTGTTTAACTCCCACCTTAAGCTTATGGCTGGGAAACTTCGATCCAAATGGATTGGCCCTTTTGTTGTTACTAATGTTTTCCCTAATGGTGCAGTAGAAATTAAAAGTACAGGTACTAACAAGGTTTTCAAGGTCAATGGGCAGCGCCTGAAGCTATTCCATGAAAGTTCAGTGCCTGAAGATGCTACCATAGAAGAGTTTTCTTTGGAAGCACCTAACTACACTGCAACTTGACCAGGGAGTACCCTTTCCTTTCTCTCACTCTTACTTTACAATTGAGTTCCTTTCATTGATGACAATGTCTATTTTAAGTATGGGGGAGGGAACCATTTGTTTTTGTTTTGTTTTCTTTGTTTTTGTTTGTTTCTTTTTCTTAAAAAAAAATTAGAATTGCATGCTTTTTCATTTTATATTTTGTTACAACTGTGAGTTTTCTCTACGTTCTTTGACGAAAGACTTGTGGTGTGATGTGATTGATTCTTTTTGTGCATTCTTTGTATGTATGTATGACTAAACTCTAAATTGTACATTACTAGTGGTAGATCACTAACCTTGTGAGATTTTGAGCCTAATAAGGGATAACATCAAAAATCCATCTCTTTCTTTCTTGTGTGATTTCACTCATGTTTGTTAGCCTTTAGAACTTGAATTGACTCTTGTTGAAGCTTTTTATTTACTTGTGCATATTGAAATGATAAAGGCACGTTATTTTGTTTTATTTTTAGCCAGTTAGCAAAAAAGCCAACCTTGATAATATTACCCCTTGTTTTCAAGCCCCTTTGAGCCTATTACCCCTTTTTTGTTTAAAACTCATTACAAGCCGAAAAGTGAAAAACAATGAAATAACCCTATTCAAAGGGTTGAGAGAGTCTTGTATGGAGTTGTGTGGGGTTGAACATTATTTTTGAATTATTGTTGTAATGTTGTTATGATGTTGGCAGAAAAGAAAAAAAAAGTATAGAAAAAGAAAAGAAAAAAAATGAAAAAAATGAAAAATAGAGAAGGATGTCAATACATATTCCTTCCTGAAAAAAAAAGAGAGAAATAAAAAGAGAAAAAAAAAAAGAAAAAGCAATTGTTATAGAGTTGTTGTTGAAGTGAATAAATCTTTTGTAATTCAACTCTCGCAATTTCTTTCAAGTCTCTTTTGTCCCTTTGAATTTTAGCCTAGTACCCCCTTAGGATTTATCTCACCTTGACCCTGGCCAAGTTACAACCCGAATAAAAGTCCTTTTGATCTTTGTGTGCATGTGAGTCAATTGTGAATGTTAGAGTTTTTTTTCAAGCTTATGGTAGTTGTAACGCCCCGGATTAATTAAAGTATTTATTTAATTAGTAATTATAGAGTCTTCCGATAATATGAGATTTTGATGACTTTGGTGAGAAATTATGACTTATGTGATGTTTTGAGGTGTTTTGAGAATTATAGGACAATTTAGAATAATTATAGTAATTAAGTTAGAATTGTTAATTCGAGAAAATAGAGTAATATTGGAGTTGGATGACTGTAAGGACATTTTGGTCATTAGTGAAGAATTAGAGAGGACAAAAGAGGAAAATCATAAAAGAGGTTTAAGGGTTATACGGCAGAGTAGGGTTTTGGAAAATTTCACTGTTGCATTGCGGTTGGAAAAGAGGCAGAGAGAAGAGAGAAGTAGTTAGGCTTGGAGATTTTGCAGAGGGGATTGAAGAAAACGAAGAGGATTCAAGGCTAAGGAATTATCAGGTATGGGGAGTGTAATTGTGTTATTATAATTGATTTTAAGTTTGAGGTAATTGTAGAATGTTTGGAATAATCAATTGATGATGAATTGGAATAGAAGTTTAAGTAGATTAAGCAGAACAATTGTGATTAGTATAAAATGTCGAGGACCTGATAAAATGATAAAATGATTGAATCAAGTGAATTGTGGAAATTCTGTATGGGAATTGTTAATTGAAATTGTACTGTAATTATTACTGATGGATGGAAAAAGGGAAGGAAGAAAAGAAACAAAAAGAAAAGGAAAAAAAAGGGAATTGTTGGGGGTGGCGCAAACCACTATGGATTAAGTGGCGCCAGCCACATTGCTTAAGGGTGGCGCAAGCCACCAAAGAGGAAGAGGCAGGGGTGGCGCAAGCCACCCATTAAGTGGGGGGAAATTGTATTTTTTTAGTTTTCTTCTAAAAATCATAACTTTTGTTTTACGAACCTATTTTTGATGCCGTTTGAGGCTATGGAAAGGTAATGAAATCAACTATAACATGGAAAAATAAAATAGATCATATAGTGTAATCCTCCAATCAAAATTGATAGACTAAATGAGGAGTGTCTTGTATTGATATACAGTAGGTTTGCATGTCTGTGTGAAATTGCAGGATTTTATCTAGCAGTGTTTTGGTTGATATTGGTGATAATGAAATGAGAATATGATGATGATTATGGTGCTATTTTGAGGTTTATTATGTTATTGCAATGTGATGATATTTTGTGACAAACTGACAGTACGTGTGCTTTACTGTTTGAAATAACATGATTTTTCCTGGAAGTGATCCATTTGATATTTGTATAATAAAATGATGTTGTTGTGACTATGATGTTTGTACTGCTGTAGCAGGTGTATTGTGTTGCTATGATGTGCATACTTGGTGTATTATTATGCTATATGATGAATTAGATGAATGATTACATATTTTTGCGATATAACATGTGGATGGCTTTATGTTGATAATTGGTGTTGTTTTATGAGTAATGATAATAATGATGTTGTTGTGATGATAATTATGTGTGATGGCTATATGATGAGGATTATGTGTGATGATTATATGATAGTTCTGATGATGATTATGCTTTGTTGACTGTGATGATGATGTTTGCTGTGTGTGATGAATTGTGGTGATTGGTTTTATGAATGATGATGCATTTGACTAGCAGTGGTCGTGTTTTGGTGAATTATTACGCATCATGCATTCATAGCATATTTTTAGGATAATCGTCCAGTCAAGTTGCAGGATCATATCCAGTGAAGTTGTAGGACTTATAGTCCACCGATGGCCATAATCCCATAGTGTGGATTAAGTGCAATTTATGAAGTGCTCTGGTTCCAAGTGGGAGCCGATTCTATTGGTGGGGATCTTTGGAAATTGAAGATGACTAAGTCATCAGTGAAGTTTCGGTACCGCATGCATGTTGCATTTCATGATTGGTGGCATTGCATAATGTTGTTGTTCCTTGAGGATTTTTGATTGATTTCTGATAATTGATGTTATGACAGAAAATGTGGATTTACTGTTGTGTTTTCTCTATAATTTACTTGCTGTATGATTTATATGATGTTATGACAAAAACAAGGAAATGTGTGAAGTTACTGTTGAGTTATATTGTTGAAGTAATATGCTGCTATGAGTTACTTGCTGTGGTGTTGTTGTTGTTCAAATTATTAATACTACTATGCCTTTTACTTACATCTTTTATAATGATTATGATTTACTCACCCTGCCTGCTGAATGTTTCCCCTATTTGGGCAACGCGCAGGAAATCTGGAGTAGCTATAGACGCATTGGAGATTTAGCTTCGGAGTCATTTATTTATATTTCGGTGGATTAGAAGGTGTCTTGCTCTCATATATGTAACATCGGGGTCTTTGGGGATCGTTTGAATTAAACTATATGTTGACAATGATGTACTGAGATGTTTCTCTTGTTTTAAAATGTTTTAAGCAAGATTTATGAATTATGGAGTTTGACTGTAAATTTTAATTGAAGTATTCTAATAAAGGTATTTTGAGACAATAATTCCACTGAGATGTGTGAAGTTTTATGATGATATTTTTAAAGTGTGAACGTGCTAAATTTTGAGAACCCGTGTTACGGAGCAGGATATTTTATTATGATGTTTTATGAAGAAATGTTGCACCCTTTTTTATGATTACTCTGATATAACTATTTAATATTATATGAATAATCGTGGGGTTTTAGAAGGGTGTTACAGTAGTACTAACTCTCATGTTGTGCTTTGAGTGTAAACAGTAACCTAAACACTTGAGAGTTGAGTGGAAACAGTTTATCTTGTGAGGATCTTGATGCTTGTGATGTACTTTTTGGTAATCTACTTTTCATATATACTTTGAATTTCACAAAAGAGTTACTCACAAATGTCATATTCTTGAAGCTTAGAATTAGAAGTTTTCTTACACTTTGTTTCCAGAGAACCTTTGAGATTTCATGCTCTGTTTGGTTTTTGCTTTGAAGTTTCTGTTTTAAATTTTTGATTTTGATCGGAGTCCAAAAGTTCAAGTGTGGGGGAATTTGATCACTGCATTTTGATGCACATTCCTCTATGTTTAGACTTAACCATTTCTATGATTTGTTTTTTTTTATTTTTCTATTTTATGATGATTTAGTATTTCAATTTATTTTCAGCCTTATTTGATTTTTGTTTGTTATTTTCAGCATTAGCAGCTTTCAATAAAAAAATCATAACTGGAGCTACGGGAATCAGATTGAGACGTTCTAATATTCATTAGAAAGCTAAGAGAAAGAGCTACACCTTTCTTTTTGAAGCTAGAAGCTGATACAGACCATAGATGCCTCGGAAAATTCGTTGAAGTTTCAGTCATAAGAAACAATTAGTTTTGGACCGTTTTTGGGCCTTTTTTTCTTGTTTTTGACCCAGTTGGGTTATGACCCGATTTCCTTGTTTCATGTATAATTAGGGAAGTGTGTTACTGTTCACATTACCTTCTATTCACGAAAAAAACATTTTGGCTTTTGACGAATTCCATGGAGAACTAATCAATGGATTCATCTACTGTAATCGGTTTCCACCGCAACCTTGAGGTTCTATAATTTTCAATCAATTGCTTTTCCCTTTAAATATTATGCTATATATCTTGTTTTCTTTATTCAATTATATAGAACAAATATTGATTAATTTCGATTGCACCTAATATTCCTTTACTTTATCGCGCTTGCTTAATCCGCGTATGTTGATCGTGTTTGCTTAATTCACGAAAGATTTAATTCGTTTGCTTAATTCGGAATATAGGAATATAAGTCTTATAGGGTCATTTGCGCTTATTAATTGATACTATTATCGAAAAGGGATTAGAATCTGCTTAGGCATAGAAATTATGTGAATCAATGATAAGTTGGGAAACCGAAACAGTAGATAAATCGTTTAGCTTATTTTTATAATCACTTATTTTAATCGCTTAATTGCTCTGTCATTTTAAATCGACCTTAAAACCATAAACCCCCCAATTCGATTCGTTTTGGTTAAATTAAATAAGAATCCTTGCAATACGACTGGAGTCATTGTCGCTAAACTACAGTTTTAAAAATCACTCGTTTTGATCTGTGCGCGAGAGCGGATCAACGAGCCTAAAGATAAGTGGCAAACAATGTAAAAGGGAAAGAAGCAAGCTCTGGACACTCATTGAGCAAACTAAAATTGTAGGTTGCAAATAAAACGACCCTAGATCCTCACAGGATATGGAGGTCATTTTGGCTTTCGAAGGACAACAATGTGTGTTATGGGCTCTCACATAACAAAACGAAATGACTATGGGTTCTCATAGAGTAAAGAAAGGTTCTGGCTTCTTACAGAACATTAAGATATGTTATGGGTTCACACGTAACAATCTGAAATGACTATGGATTCTCACAGAGCAAAGAGAGGTCCTGGCTTCTCATAGAATGACATGGTAAGTTACGGGTTCTCACGTAACAAAAACGAACTTGTTATGGCTTCTCACATAACGAGGGCACGACTCTGGATTTTCAAAGAGTAAAGGGTTCCGGCTTCTCACAGAACAACACAAAAGGCATTTAGTATACTGTGTAAAAGAAACAAAGTAAGCTCTGGATTTTCACGGAGTAGAAAGAAATGACCAATTGTAACGAAAGAAAAGACTCTGGGTTCTCACAGAGTAGCAGTTGAAAGAAAGATTTCAGGTTCTCACAGAACGATACACACAATAGGTTATAGCTTCTCACATAACCAAAATAACGAAAAAGGTTTTGGGTTCTCACAGAACAACAACAACAGACAGGTTATGGCTTCACACTTAACCAAAATAATGAAAAGGTTTCGGGTTCTCACAAACTAACAAGAGACATGTTATGGTTTCTCACATAACCAAAATAATGAAAAGGTTACGTTCTTTCACGTAACAAAAACGGATATGTTATGGCTTCTTAGATAACATCAATGATGGGTTTTGGCTTCTCATAGAATAAATCGACAATAAAGTCTGTCAGATAAAAGTACCAATTCTGGAAAATCAACAGAAGATAAGACTCATCTCGTAACACCTCATAGAGATAAAGGGATGACCCAGAAATACCTCGGATCATCAAAAGAGATCAAACCTTCGCAAATATATATTTTGGTGGATGCCAACTAAGTTGGACTTTCAAACAATGGGGTTTGTTCGACAAGATGCATGATATGCATGTTATGCATGATCTATGATGCATGAACGCGTGCAAAAACAAAAATAGGGTAAATGTCTGAGGCACAAAGGATCTATGATGCGGAGTTAGAATCTTCTGGATTCCACAACACACAAAAGAATGTAAAACCTTGAAGTAGATGGATGTTTCTAAGCATTCTCATCAATTATATCGGTCTTTCATCAAAATCTCTTTGGAAAGTATATTGGTCAAGCCCCTCACGAATATTCTTCCAGCAGTGTTCCAAGAGTGCTTTAAGACTTCATGGTCTCTTGAGAAAACATCAACTTCCTTTTAACTATTTCAACTGTCAAAGTATTTGTGTATCTCAATATGTTTATTATTCCTTAGTTTCCAATTTATATCATAAAAAATAAATGACATTTTTCAAAAAGAATGAGAAAGCACAAAAATGGAAGAAAAGATTGATAAATCAGACTTTTATTTATAAAATGGTAGCACAAAAGAGTATAGCTCGACATGGGAGATTATAGAGGGAAACAAAAAAATATGAAAATGGGGATGGGAACGGTTTACATTGAATCGCAATAAACGTTAATTTCCCTATAACCAAGAGTCTCTAGATCCTCGCCTTTAAAGAGAGCAACTAGAAATATCCTTCCTGCTTCTGGTTCTACTGCGTCATTCAGTCTTGCTTGATGCAGTATTTTCCCTTTTTTTCCCTAACTTTTGTCTGGATTATCCTTTCAAGTTTTTAATCCACCGGGATGCTCTTTTTTCCTAAGTTGCCCTTTCAGGTTTTCGACTTAGCGAGATGACACACATTTTTTATATATCCCTAATTTTTTCCTAGACCACCCTTTCGAGTTTTCAGTCCACAAGAATGCCCTTTCTTTTGCCTAAGTCACCCTTTCAGGTTTAAAACTTAGCAGGCTATCTTTTTCTAGGCATAATACTATCTGACTACATTGAAATTCACCTAACGTTGAAGCTCCTTATCGTCCATTGTTACAAGAATTATAGCTCCTTGATGAAGACTTTCTTAACAACAAATAGGACTTCATAATTCGGAGTCCATTTTCCACGTGAATCTTTGTGTATAGGCAAAATATTTTTTAGCACAAGATCACCTTCTCTATATTCTCGAAAATGAACTTTCTTATCAAACGCCCTCTTGATTCGCTTCTGGTAAAACTGTCTATGGCACAAAGTGGTCATGCGTTTCTCTTCAATGAAGTTCAGCTCGTTAAATCTATTTCTAACCATTTCATCCTCTTCAAGTTTGGTCTCTATCAAGATTCTCATCGATGGGATTTCTACTTCAATTGGGAGAACTTCCTCCATCCCATATACCAAAGAGAAAGGGGTTGCCCCTGTTGAAGTACAGACGGATGTCCGGTATCCATGCAATGTGAAGGGTAACATTTCATGTCAATCCTTCTAGGATACTACCATCTTCTACATGATTTTCTTGATGTTTTGATTTGCTGCGTCAACCGCGCAATTCATCTTTGGGCGGTAACGAGAATAATTATGGTGCTCAAATTTGAAACTTTCACATAACTCTTTCATGATATTGTTATTTAGGTTTGTCCCATTATTTGTGATGATCTTGCTTGGAATACCATAACAACAGATAATATCCTTTTTTAGGAAACAAGCCACCACTTGCTTGGTCACATTGGTGTAAAAAGCATCTTCCACCCATTTCGTGAAGTAATCAATGGCGACCAAGATGAGACGATGACCATTAGAAGAGGTCAAGAAGAGGTCAAAACGGCCAAGAAGAGGTCAAAACAATCAAAGGAGTAGGCGTCACATGTATCTTATCAGCATAGATTTGACATTTGTGGAATGTTTTGGCATATAACGAAAATAGTTAGTTTCCATTGTTAACTAGTAATAGCCAGCCCTCAAATTCTTCTTTTCCATGGCATGTCCATTAGCATGCGTTCCAAAGGACCCTTCATGGATTTCTTTGATCAACATATGTGTTTCGCTTCTACCTACGCATCCGAGCAGGACCATGTCGTGATTTCTCTTGTACAACACACCATTTCTTAGAAAGAAATTGGACGCTAACTTTCTCAGAGTCTTTTTATCCGCAGTTAAAGCACTTGATTGATACTCTTGTCTTTCTAGATAGCACTTGATATCATGAAACCACAGTTTTCCATCGACTTCTTCTTCAACTGATTGATAGTAGGCGGGTTCAGTTTTTCGTTCCACTATGATTACGGGAGCTTCATTATGGAATCTAACCTAGTACATTGAGGCCAATATAGCCTAGGCGTCAGCCACTTGATTCTCTGTCCTTGGAATGTGATAGAAAATTATGTCATCAAAATACTTTATCAATTCTTTGATATAAGCACGATATGGGACCAATTTGGAATCAAGAGTTTCATACTCTTCTTTAATTTGATAGATCACCAGAGCTGAGTCTCCATATACCTCAAGATTCTTAATGAGGAGGTTGATTGCATCTTCAAGATCGAGGATATAAGCCTCATATTTTGCCATATTATTCATACAATCGAAGCACAATCTTGTTTTAAAAGGGGTGAAATTACCATATGGAGAGACTAAAACAACCCCAATGCCATGTCCATTGGAGTTTGAAGCACCATCAAATGTAAGTTTCCAAATTGTTCTAGGTTCAAATCCTTCATCGGGATCTGGGATCTCACAGTCTTTTATGGCCATGATGTCTTCATCTGGGAAATCAAACTTTATGGATTGATAGTCTTCCAATGGTTGGTGTGTTAGGTATTCTGCCAGTATGCTACCTTTTATTTCCTTTTGGGTGACGTACGCTATGTCATACTCAGATAGTAACATTTGCCAATGAGCCAATCTTCCAGTCAGAGAAGGTTTCTCAAAAATATACTTTATCGGATCCATTTTGGAAATCAGTAAAAGTAGTGTGACATGTCATATACTGCCTCAAACGGCGGGCATCCATTCTAAAGCACAACAGGTCTGAAATTCTGGTACATGTGCAGAATTCAGATGTCCTATAACATATCATTCGATATCTGGTCTGACATGAACACGACAAGGTATGGACATATAAAAACAGTACTGAAAAACATAAAAACAACACACAGAATTTGTTCACCCAGTTCGGTCTAACAACCTACATCTGGGGGCATACCAAGCCAGGAAGGAAGTTTATATCAGCAGTATCAATTCATAGACCCTACAATTAACACACCCGTTGATGATCTACTCACTTAATCGCTACCCTATGACCCTTCTACCTAAGTCCTCCCTAGGTAAGAGACTCCATCTCACTTCCAATCATCGTAATGATGTCTAGCAGTCAACACCTCAGCTACTGCATCAACAACTTGATTTCCAACAGCTCTTCAATCACAGAAAAATAGCAGATACACTTATATGCTAATACCTAGACATGACTCACATGACTAAGAACAATACTTAGAGTTGCTTAACAGCTTCCTCTAAGAACAATACTCACTCTTGCTTAAAAGCTTTGAGGAGAACAGTGACCATCTCACAATCCGAGTGGTTCACACATACCAACTCTCCTAGAGAGTGGTTCACAAGAACGAAACCCTAATAATTTTACATCTTGGAATCGTTACCAAATCAGGTTACAAACACTCCTATTTATAACCTACATCCCAACTGGATTTGGGCTTCAAAATGCAGCAGAGAGAGTGCACACAATTCTGCAAAATAAACTCCAAGAAAATAGGTCTTCAATCTAAAGTTTCCTAATATGTCTCCATATTTAGAAAGTAGTGAAAATCCGAAAACCAACACAAAATCTCAACTCAATTACTTTGGACGCCACATAGGATAACTAAATATTCACAGAATATTCAGCATCTGTTAAATCACAACAGAATTCAACTGTCCAGCTCAGCTCAGGCGCGATGTCGAATGATACAGCATAGGACATCTTATCCGACATGTTGAATGCAGTAAACCAGAACATTTTGTTTCAACATCTTGATGACAGCAAAATAGCAACACCTTAAAACAACCATGCACTCATATCAGCTTAGTGCAGAACAGCACGTCAAGACATCCTCCTTGACATTTCACAACCTGCAACTAAACTATTATGGCAGATTCACAAAACAACATGTTAAAACAACTTTAGTGACATAAAGCTATCATATTGGTTTTAACAAAATTTAGCCAACACATATACTGCATAGCTGTAGAATTAACAAACTCCCCCTTTGGTAAATTTTGGCTAAAACCATCATATCATATCAAATATATCAGCAGCAGAAGATAGTCACACACATCAGTAGCAGATAAAACAATTATCAGCACTGCAACACCTACACAAGCAGATCAGCACTCAATCTTCATCTGCACAGATACACAACCTCACACAGCAGCAACTCCACAACAACATTTACAACTAGCTCACCACTCACACTAGCAATCACAAATAAATGTTAGAACATCATATGGGACATCAGATATCAGCACATCATGCAATCACACACTCTCCCCCTTTTTAGCCATATTTGACAAAGCAATAGCACACCAGAGCAATACCCATACAACCTTTGAATAACAAACCAGCTCCCCCTCAAGGAAACAACCAAGGAACACTACTACTTCTTACTTCTCCCCCTTTTTAGCCATAATATACCAAACCAAGCAATTATGCATCTAAGGACAATCAACCAACAGCAAGCAAGTCAGTAGCAGAACACATCCAACTCAGAAGCTTGTACAATCTGACAGTGTACAGTACTCTCCCTGACATGGATAACCAATGCTCCATTGCAAGAAGAACACCCAAAATGAATGGAAAACACAAGACGCATCTTCATGTCTTCAAGAGCGCACCCTCTGTTCAACACACCTTCTGAACACTTTCACCTACTGCTTGACCCCAAGCAAACCATGTACCACAACAGTACATAAATCAGATAGAAGCTTGTGTACTCTGGAGACAAAAACCATAACATTCTGAATAAAATGTTCTGTCAGCAGATGTTAAGACATCAGTCTTGACATCATGAACAGAATCCATCTGCACTAAGAAAAACACCATATTCCAAATAAAAACAGAATCTCCAAGCTCCCTCTTAAGCCAAGGGACCAGAAACAACCAGAACAAAAACACATCACATCACAGAAGATCACAAGAACACATGAACAGTATTCTCTCACCCAACTCTCCAAAGGAAATCATTCCCTATCATTCTCCCGTATGATAATTTGGAATACTCCTGATCAGTTGATGAGTATCTTCACCTTCATACTTTCAAGCAATCAATACCTGATCTGCTTCAGTCTTCTCTACATTCTCCATCCAAGGTAAACCTTCTACTTCATCATTCTCCCGTATGACTATGTAGACGCTCCTTAGGCATAATGTAGGCACCAAGCTCCTGAACCAGACCACAATCCTCCTTCACCAAGGAAATCTAACCCAGATAATGTTCCAACACCAAGTTAGACCATCTGCCACACACCAAGACATCATCACCATGATTCTTGATATGCTCCACCAACTGGACTTACTATAGTAATCCAAAGAACTAGAGAAATAAACTCTCATCCACCTTCAAGAAGAATAATCTCCTTGAGTCTTCAACTCATCACCCTTCTGCCCAAGAGTAACTTGTTCCAAGACAATCCTCAATAATAACCAGCTGCCACACTCTGATTATCTTGATTCTTCGAAACCACTTCTGAGATCAACCAAATGCCACAGTTTGATCACCACATTCATGAATCCTCATATGAAAACAACTAAATGCCACATTTTGATCTTTTCACGTTTGTCAGAACTCTCACAAAGATATCCTGATCCACCAAGGAAACTTGATCTTCAAGTCACATGTTCCAATTTCTCAATAGCAAACACACATAGACTCCCTAAGCCATGGTCATGTAACATCTTCTCCTTCCTGCAGCTCCCACAAACTGCCATGAGAACGATCTTTTTAAAACATCCTATTGTTCATTCCTGTAGATCACCCTATCATAAGCTGATGTGCCACATCACCAACTGAGACTTCTGATGTTAAGCTAGATGTCAGAACATTATGACATCCAACTGTTGAATTCAGCTCCTCCTTCTGCCACTCAGAAGAACCTCCTCCCTTTGCAGAAACAGATTTCCATGCTCTCATAGACTTGATTCAACAATCAAATTTGAGTAGACAACCTTCATCCTGCTTAGAAACTCCAAAGACTTCAAACCTACCACATCCGAATCTTCAGAAAATAAGTAGTTCAAGACTACCCCATAGCTATACCAAAGAATGTCACTTCCCTTAGTAGAGCCGTCAGTAGAAAGCCAGAGATAACTGCCACTTATCCTCGACCTTCACAACCAGAGCAAACACCATGCTCCAAACCACTTAGATCAGAAATAAACTGATCCAAGTTGTAACCATCAAGATTATGATGTCTTCATAGTCTTCCATCTTCATCTTCAACAGTGACACCGTCTGGACAAGTCATCCACAATACTTTCTAGGAACAGATGCTAAGCAATAATCCCAGGTCAACACCTAGGCAACTTGTGAGCGAATGTAGAACCCCTCCCATGATTCTTCAAACCTCTGATGAAAAGATGTCAGAACATCTGATAGAACATCCCCACTCTTAAATCTCAAGGATAATCAATTAAATACTTGTGGATTTCACAAATAGCAATTGATCTTAAATCCTTATACAATAACCCTTCTTCACTGCTGTAGCTGAGCTCCACCAGATCATGTCATGAACACTTATAAAGTATTCAGTCTTGTTGCAAGTATCTGTTTCAATGACAATGTTGAGATACCAAGGCTGCCACTCTTGACTCAAGTAACTCAGACTTTCTCTGAACAAGTCTTTTTTACCTCAACAAATCTTCAAACAGATTGGATTCACTCTTAGGGTCAAGAGAGATACATCCTTCCTTGCTATTTTTGTGAAAGGTGAACATAAATCACCTCCACGGGCTTCAACCCTATGCTTCCTAGGAAGCACCTCCTAGCCTGAAGAATAACTAGAAGACTCCAGAACATGACTCAGTTGCCTTGATTGGACTTGATCACCATATCAAGTGTCTTCAACAACTTAATCAACAAGAAATCATCAAACCCCTAGAGCATGAGTTTGATAATTCATCTAACCCTTCAATCTGACTTCAGCATACATGATGAAACCACTCATACAAAACTCAACCATCACAAAGACACCCCTCTGCTCCCGACTTTGGAATGCTATGTGACATCACACCGGTTGACATCTCATGCAGCGGAATAACCAAGGAAACAGATCCTGCTTGCCCTAATAAGATGTCAGAACATCTTATAAGACACATCAACAAAAGAACTAGCCACTTCTTTCGTAGATGTTGTAGAATCTCCCTTATCAATATGAACAACCAGGAATTTTCCATCAGAAATATATATGTAGCGGAATACACACCAGAAAACTCCTCTACAGCCTTCAGGAAAAACATAATAACCCACGCCACTCCATGTGCAATAGGTCAACATAGGTTTGAAAATAAATCAAACCACACATAACCACAACACGACAGCTTTTCAACCAAAACTCCAAGCCTTCATCACACGCCACTGCCTGTCACGAACAGTCCATCCTCCACTTCTAAGGACCATTCTCACACCTATATGAACTACTCCAAGTTCAAACAACTTTTCAGTAGAAAGCTTCTACCTTGACCATGAACCAGAAAGTATCTTCCCTCGGATCTCATCCAGATACAGAACAGAATGACCTGCTTTGATACCAATTGAAATTCTGGTACATGTGCAGAATTCAGATGTCCAATAACATATCATTCGACATCTGGTCTGACATGAACACGACAAGGTATGGACATATAAAAACAGTACTAAGAAACATAAAAACAACACACAGAATTTGTTCACCCAGTTCAGTCTAACAACCTACATCTGGGGCATATCAAGCCAGGAAGGAAGTTCACTATCAGCAGTATCAATTCATAGACCCTACAATCAACACACCTGTTGATGATCTACTCACTTAATCACTACCCTATGACCCTTCTACCTAAGTCCTCCCTAGGTAAGAGACTCCATCTCACTTCCAATCATCGCAATGATGTCTAGCAGTCAACAGCTCAGCTACTGCATCAACAGCTTGATTTCCAACAGCTCTTCAATCACAGAAAAATAGCAGATACACTTATATGCTAATACCTAGACATGACTCACATGACTAAGAACAATACTTAGAGTTGCTTAACAGCTTCCTCTAAGAACAATACTCACTCTTGCTTAAAAGCTTTGAGGAGAACAGTGACCATCTCACAATCCGAGTGGTTCACACATACCAACTCTCCTAGAGAGTGGTTCATAAGAACGAAACCCTAATAATTTTACATCTTGGAATCGTTACCAAATCAGGTTACAAACACTCCTATTTATAACCTACATCCCAACTGGATTTGGGCTTCAAAACGCAGCAGAGAGAGTGCACATAATTCTGCAAAATAAACTCCAAGAAAATAGGTCTTCAATCTAAAGTTTCCTAATATGTCTCCATATTTAGAAAGTAGTGAAAATCTGAAAACCAACACAAAATATCAACTCAATTACTTTGGACGCCACATAGGATAACTAAATATTCATAGAATATTCAGCATCTGTTAAATCACAACAGAATTCAACTGTCCAGCTCAGCTCAGGCGCGATGTCGAATGATACAGCATAGGACATCTTATCCGACATGTTGAATGCAGTAAACCAGAACATTTTGTTTCAACATCTTGATGATAGCAAAACAGCAACCCCTTAAAACAACCATGCACTCATATCAGCTTAGTGCAGAACAGCGTGTCAAGACATCCTCCTTGACATTTCACAACCTGCAACTAAACTATTATGGCAGATTCACAAAACAGCATGTTAAAACAACTTTAGTGACATAAAGCTATCATATTGGTTTTAACAAAATTTAGCCAACACACATACTGCATAGCTGCAGAACTAACAAGGTCTTTTCTAAGAACGAATATCTTGTTTCACAATCATTAAGCCTTTTTCTTTGGTAATAAATATCATGCTCCTTTCAACCCAATTCATCTTGTTGCCCTAGTATGTAACCCATCGACTCCTCTAACACATTCAAGTACATAATGAGTGGCTTTCTGGGAATTGGTGGAACCAAGATGGGAGGTTCCTGTAAATAGCATTTGATCTTCTCGAAGACTTTTTGGCAATCAGGGTTCCATTCAACGGCATAATGTTTTCCTAGCAATTAAAACACAGGCTCACATGTTGTGGTCATATGAGAGATAAACCTAGAGATGTAATTCAATATTCCTAGGAATCCTCTGACTTCTTTTTCTATGTGCGGAGCAGACATCTCTTGAATAGCTCTAACTTTGTCAGGATCTACTTCAACTCCATGTTGAATAACAATAAACCCTAGCAGTTTTCCGGAGCGGACACCAAATGTGCATTTGGCATGATTCAAATGCAATCTAAACTTTCTCAGGCATTCAAACAACATCTGCAGGTGATCTATAAGGTCTTCTTCATTTTGTGATTAGGCAATCATGTCATCGACGTATACCTTAATTTCTTTGTGCATCATGTCATGGAAGAGGGTGATCATCGCTCGCTGATAGGTTGCCCCATCATTCTTAAAACCAAGGAGCATTACCTTATAGCAATACGTTCCCCCATGGGGTGATGAACATGGTCTTTTCCATATCCTCAGGCCCCATCTTGATCTAGTTATAGCATTGGAAACCATCCATAAAGGAGAAAATAGAAAACTTGGCAGTGTTGTCCACTAGTGTATCAATATGTGGCAGAGGGAAGTCGTCTTTCGGAATGGCTTTGCTTAAATCCCTATAGTCCACACACATCCTCACTTTACCATCATTTTTGGGAATAAATATAATATTAGCGACCCATTAAGCGTAATTCGACACTGCTAGGAATCCTATGTCGAACTGTCTTTTAACTTCTTCTTGGATTTTGATGGACATATCAACCCCAGTTCTCCTCAACTTCTGCTTCACATTAGGGCATTATGGCCGAAGTGGTAGTCGCTACTCAACAATATTTGTTTCTAAACAATGCATATCTTAGTATGACCAGGTAAACACATCCACATATTCATGCAACAGTCTAACCAAACTCTCATTGATATTGTCTTCTAAATTAGTCACGATTTTCACCTCTTTATTTTCTTCTTTTATGCCCAAGTCAGTGACCTCTACAGGCTCCTGATGCGGCTGAATGGCTTTGTTCTCGTGCTCGAGCAGCCTCGCTAGTTCTTTAGAGAGATCACAATCGTCCTCACATTCTTCTCCAGCTTGATTAACAGGGGTTTCAAAGTAATGAGGGATTGTAGCGTTATTGAGTTCAATGGGTTCATTGATTATTTTGCATGATTTTAATGGTGATTTTAGAAAGTGGAGAAAATTTTAAAAAAATGAAAAAGTAAAAAATATTTTCGTAGTTTTTGAAAAGGTTTCCATTTTCTTAAAACAAAATAAAAGAAGAAAAATGAATAACAAATTGCTTTTATTAATGATGATAATTATTTGAAACAAAAGTGGCCCTACACATGATCCTTAAGCCTTGGGCAGAGTAAAAGGACTTGAGAAAGACAAATTACTTTGACAAAGGAAAATCTTCAGGTAAATCAATGGATTCCTAATTTTCTAGATCAGATATGCAACGATACACAAGGAATGGTGTTGTTGAATCAGTTGCATCAAGTTCTAAAGCGGCCACTTGCTTGTTGTGGATGAAACCGACACTGTGGAACACCTCTTGGTAGCTTTGTACTTTAGTCTTGGCGGAATCTTGGACATCTTTATTCATCTGAGGCTTGTACCCCAATCTAAAATGATCTCTCTTCTCGGGAATGTGGATCACCTGACCCCAACCTTCGAGACTTCCTTATCCAGCATCACCTTTGCGTATTTTAATAAAGTAAATGATGAGCCCACATAAGTTTCTTAGTCCTTGTCCATCAAGAAAACTGCATTGGCAATCTCAATGACTTGGAAAGAAGTTTTTAATACCCCTTTATCAGCTTCTATATATCAGAACGATGAAAGGTGACAAATCAACAAGTCTTCTTCACTAGACACTATGATTAAATTTCCCTTGACCACTAATTTCATCTTCTGATGGAGGGTAGAAGTAATTATGCCCACAACATAGATCCACGCCCTCTCGAACAAACCACTGTACGGTGGGTTAATATCCATGACTTGAAAAGTTATTTGAAAGACATGCGGGCCTATCAGTATTGGTAGGTCCACTTCTCCAATCACGGCTCTTCGTGATCCATCAAATGCCTTCACAATCATCACACTAGGTCTCACCATGGTTCCTCTGCAGGAAAGTTTTGTCAATGTAGACATTGGCATTACATTTAGCGACGAACTTGTGTCCATCAAGCCTCGGGTTAACACATCGTCGAAACATTTCATAGAGATATGTAGCACTCGATTATGATCTCTCCCATCTTCAGGGAGCTCTCCATCAGGGAAGCTCAAGCTGTGGCAGGCTGTGATAATGGATACAATTCCATTGAATTGATCTACATTGATGTTTTGTGCTACATACGCCAGCATAAGCACTTTCAACAAAGCCTTTTTGTGTGCTTCTGAATAAAACTGTAATTATATGACATAGATCTTTGAGGGAGTTTGGTGGAGTTTATCCACTACTTTGTAATCGCATCTCTTAATTATTTTCAAGAAATCCTCAGCTTCTTGTTGCAAGATCGTGTCATTAGCAAAGTCCACCTCCTTGTGGGGTTGCTAGGTTTCATTATTCTTTTCTTTGACTACGTCTTTGACCACATTTGGGAGTGGTGTAGGTGCAAAAACCTGACCACTACGGGTCACCCTACTTGCCCCTGCAATGTTGGATACTTTTGGTTTGAAAGTCCCTGCAGATCGGTCTTCTATAGATACTTCTTATCTATTTATAAAAACTACTGCATTGTAACTCAATGGCACTACATTATTATTGGGGTAAGAGAAAGGAGCCGGCTGAATTACCACTTCCGGATGCACTTGTTTCCCTTCTTGTTGAGCATTAGATGCACTATAGTACTCGATCTCCAACAATGCTGGCATTTCAAAGTGTAGATCGATCACAACCACATCTTTAGTAACTCCACTATGACTGACTATAGTTATACCTTTATTCATCAACTGTTGAACATCATTTTGCACCACCAGAAAACCTTTCGACTGGACAACATATTTAGCACAATCATCGTTCTTCTTTTAAGTTAAACCAGACTCCACCAATCGATCATGGAGTTCCTTCAATTGAGTTTTTATTTCCTTCACAACTTCAATAGCTTGATCCTTGGACACATCTTCAGTGGCATTGATGGAAGGCCCTCCATGATATGGTAGAGGGTTGTTGGCAACATTTGGTTCTTTATCTTTGAAAGATAAGATTTTGTTGTTGATGAGTTCTTGGACTCTAGCTTTTAGCGCAAAACATTCATCTAGATTATGCCTTGGGGCGCCTTCGTGATACTCACACTGAGCATTGGGGTCAAACCAATGAGGATGATTACTAATAAATGGGGGTAGTGAATTAGGGACCACTAGACCTCTTTGCACCAAACATAGATACAACTCCTTCTGCTTCATAGGAATAGGGTCAAAATTTGGCCATCTTCTATTATGATTATGATAGCAGGCGCATTAGGAAGAGCCTGGCAGTATTGGTTACTGATAATTGTATGCTAAGAGAGTTTACGGGTGCAGAGGTGCCACTTAAGGTGGTCGATACCCTGGCGTGAAAGTTTTTGGATAAACAGGGTAAGCAGGACTTGTGAGTAGACTGGTGCGGCAACAGCTACATACGGTAGTGGATAGTACGGTGCAGGTACAGTTGACTGTTGATACGCCAAAGGTTATTGTCTTCTTCTTGAATGATTTCCTTCGTGACCACTAGACACAACATTGGTTTAGCCTTCGTGTATCTTTTGGAACCCTCTTTGATTCTCCTTTATATTTGTATTGCCACAGGTATCGACAACAGACGCAATCTTGCCATTTCTCAAGCCATGTTTGATCCTAGCTCCTATAGCGAAAATTTAAGAGAAACCTAAGGATGTATGTACTACCATCTTCTCATAGTAGGCAGGTTGTATAGTATCCATGAATAATTCAACAAGCTCTTTTTCAGCAAGAGGGGTTCAACCTGAGAGACCAATTCCCTCAATCTTTGCACGTATTCCCTAAAAGACTCCTTGTCTTTTTGGGACATGTTTTGCAGTTGTCTTCTATCAGGCACCATATCAATGTTATATTTGTAGTGTTTGACTGTGACACCCCCATACATATATGTCTAGAATAATATGTAGTGATGTTATAAATGGTACATAGAAACATGCAAAATCATGGAAATGACAAATTAAAATCGTATACATTTCAACCCCTCAGATACAACTGTATACAATACATTTATCTATAACAATACACAGCGGAAAGATAAGCTCTGATAAAGTCTTCATGCCATCTGCTCATCAGTATCTTCAAGATAGCTCATCTAGAAATCCTGTATACGTCTAACATGTGCCTGAAAATGATAATAGGATTGGGGCGAAATTGCTAAATCTCAGTGAGTCCCCCTATCCTAGGGGTTCACTCGGTTCTACAGGGTACATACAATAGAACGAATATACCATGGATCTGGGGTTTTATCATGGTCTGGTGTAAATACATAACAATGGGTAATATCGTCATTAGTAGTCCCTTGACTCACCAATAAGGTAACAACGAATTCACAATCAATCACAAACCAGTATGCAGACCCCTACCCGTGTAAGAGGAATCCAGAAGTAAGTTCTACCTATCTACCTAGGTTACACAATCACACCCTCTGTGGGTTATCTCTTGTGTCTAATCATCAAAATACTTGCACACGCACACTGGAAGGTGAGTCAGATGGATCCTCCGTGGCATCCCATCTGTGATGAGTTTATCTGCAGTGACGTTGCCTACATGGCATCACGACCCCACCATACCAAGCACGTCGAGGTTTATCTGCCGTGGAAACGCCTTTTTCAGACCCACTTAGCGCCTCGCAATGGTAATCACCCCTACGCAGATGTGTTAACATCTAGTGCAACTATGCATAATGACTACACAAGCCCATCGGGCGATAACCTAGTGATATTGCCTACGTGGCATCACTAGAGGTGAGTTTATCTGAAGTGATATTGCCTACATGGCATCACGACCCCACTATACCAAGCACGCCGAGGTTTATTTGCCATAGAAACGCATTTTTTCAGACCCACTTAGCGCCTCGCAAAGGTAGCTCAGGTGTGTATGACGTACCGAGATCACACAGCAGGGTACCGACTAGAGATCACACAACAGTAGTCGTTGTCATAGTCATTTACCACCTAGTAGCATAGGCCTACTTCGATTCAAGCATACATCGTAATCACATGAACATCAAGCCACACAGGCAAACACCTCCGAACGTTCAGCTGGAACGAACGGGATCAACCATCAGATGATCACCTCATAGCACATTCAACATAATGCAATTTATTAAGCGTTACAACAATTGCGTAAGTGATCAATACAAGGTAATTTATCAACATAATGCATTTATTCCCAATTCTCCTACCCCAAGTTCTAACTATGAAACTCACTACAAGCTTGAAGATTCTGAGTTGAAGAGGTGAAGAGGATGGTAATGGTGCTTTTTAGGTCATCTCTTGGTCAAAATTCCACTTCCATGATCATCAAACCCGTAGCTCCTCTTATACCCATTTCCAGCAAAAATTGCTCAACTTCAGACACATTTATCTCCTTCAATATAGACATGCAAACAACGAAATTTATATGCAAACTGAAGGTAATTTCGTGCTCTTTCCAAAATGTCTAGAATCGCTTGAATCGGAGTTACGAGTGAAAAGGTATTACCTATTTTGTGAAGGCTGTACCAAGAGTAAGAAAATGAAGATTGGAAATGATGAACATGAGTTCTACCTTTCTCTCTTGCTTCTAAGATCCTCCTTCTTTCTTTCTCATTCATAAAATCTGATTTGGAATGACACAATGAGGTTGTCTCTACCTAAAGAAGCCATTAACTTACTCATTCAAGTGGAAATGACCATTTTACCCTTCAACTAGGTGTAAACTACAAGTTTGCCATTTAGTTACTTCCTAACCAAAACCTTATGATTCCAACTAATCCATTTAGTTTCTTTTAACAACTCTTAATTGCCAAATACTCTCATTAGGTTTTATTCTCTTGCTTAGAAAATAGGGATGTTACATTCTCCACCCCTTAAATTGAATTCGCCCTCGAATTCCTTCCAATCACCACGAAAAGGAGTTTCTCACACAAAACGTCTCTTCTGATACTCTGTCTCGACATCCAAAGTCCCCGACCTATACTTCTTCTGTAATACCCCATATTATAAATTGCTCTGGATAATATTAGTTGTGATCAACTGAGTTTTAGTGTACTCTGAGAAATTATCTGCAAAGATAATTAGAGTAACTGTTAAGCTCAGAGCATATTTAATTAATATTATCTGACTCTGAGGTTTTATTAATTGGTACTATAAAGACTTTTTGGACATTTAGTAGTGTTACTAATTAATGATATTTCTCAATATCATTTCATTTCCCTCCTTTGGCAAACATAGTAACATTTGAGAGAGAGAAGTTAGAGAGAAGTTGGAGAAGAGGAAAAGAAGAGAAATCCTAGAGGAAGAAGAAGAAGCTTGGAATCATCATCTACTCTTCATCTTTTCATCTCATCTTCCTCATCATCATCCAACTATAAGGTGGGTTCTAGATAGAGACATTAGTTGTAAAAATTTCTTGAGTTTCTAGAGTTAGGTTATATTTTGAGAAAATGAGTGATTTTGCTAAATCGAGGAATCTAACGGATGAAATGCGATATAAACTGAGTAGTATGATTGATATATATATATATATATATATATATATATATATATATATATATGTTTGATCATCTATTGATACTTGTTTGTGTGTTTGGTTATGTTTTGAATGAGATTGAAGTGGAAGAGATTTCTTAAAAACAGGTATTTTTCTGTGTGCGTTCAGAGTAATCGGTTACCCCCTGAAGAGTAACCGGTTACCCTTTGAAAATTGGTGTCCTGCGCAAAAAATGAATGAAGTAACCGGTTACCTTATCTCGAGTAACCGGTTACCCAAAAGTGTCTCTAACTCTCATTTTGGCTCTGTTTTGAAGTAACCGGTTACCTTATATAGAGTAACCGGTTACCACTGTTATACTTTGAAAATTCATATCTTTCAAACTGTGTTTCCGATCGAGGTGTTCTTGGTACCGATGGAAAGCTACGGAAATATTCTTCGCAATGGAAGTGAAAAATATCGGTTTTGATGCCCGATTAAATAATCTAAGGAAAACCCAAAATGTGTGTAAAGTATGATTGATTTATTATTATGTACTTATTGTATAATTGTGTTATATCTTGCCTAATCTATTGTTGTTGAACATGAACGAGAGATATGCATGTTTAAAATATGGAATAGGAAGAGTTAGGAAACCTTAACACAAAACTATATTGGAATCTAGTAATGTGACTAGAAATTGATAGATAACCTAGATGGCGATGCTCGGACATTCGATGTAGAAAGGTACATCCTTGTCGAGTAATGGCCTAGAAAGGAGAAGACTCTAGTATGGAACGTGTGTAAACTATATTAAGTTACTTGGTGAGTGGTATTAGTGACCCGTGTTGAAGAGCCTCTTGTGTAGGATGGCCGGGGAAAATATTATGTGTAGGTAATCGTGACCCGTGTTGAAGAGCCTCTTATGTAGGATGGCCGGGGAAAGTTATCTATAGTAGCATCCAAGACTCGTGTCGAAAAATCTTTGGAAGAGTTGGTCGAGAATGGTTGTCTGCGTTTTTAGGGATCCGTGACCCTGGTCGAACTCTCTTGTAGGGTTGGGCGGGGAAAGATGCCTTGGTATGTTTTATCAATTGATGATGATTTGAGTTGATGAACTCATGAACACGTTTCCATATAGGGTGAGATTGTGAACTCAAGGTCATTTCCCTTCCCTTTAACTTGAGTTAGCATTGATAGAATCTTGTAAAGCCGAGAGAATCCATAAGATAGGGAACTCACTGAGATTTAATATCTCACCCCTTGTGGTTGATTATATTACAGGTACTACAGATTCTGCGAAGGGTAAGGATAAAGTCGTTTGATTTTCCTTATTCTTCTTGGCTTTTTGGGATGGCAAGACTTCCGCTTTGGAGTTTTATTTTGAGATCACTATGTTGATCTAGTTCTTGGTGTTTGGAACATCTTGTATATATTATGCCACAGTTTTAGAATCTTTGTGTTTTTGGCATGTAATTTATACATTGTGTTAACTAGGAACTTATGGTATTTCAGTACCAAAACTTGGATTCATGTATAATATATATGCTTTGATGTTTGTTGTTATATGTGGGTGTGACATCTTCGTACGGAATCTTTGTAGCTTCAGACTCCCTGGAAATCCACTCTAGTTAGATATTTCCCATTCTCTATATTTGTCAAGTTCGTCCTTCCTCAACACATGCCACTGATTTTCCACTCTTTTCCTTGGTTTCTGGAAGTAATTTCATCCCAAGGAATTCATGCTACAACATTTCGCTTCTGTGATGATGTTTCGGATTTACTTCTACACAAGTCTATACGGAGTCATACACGTGCTTGCTAAGTCCTTAGGTCATGATTTCCAATTCTACCTCCTTCGTACAACCAAGTTTCTTATTTCGATCCTTCCTTCAGTCTTAGACAACATAACTTCCATCACAAGCCACAAGGGTGTACAATTTCTCAATTATTGCCTTGATATCCAACAACTTCACCCAAAGTTCCGCCGACGAAGGTGAACTCTAACAGTTAACTTGCAACTATCTTCCAAGTCTTCATGCACGCTTATAAGTGCCCAGGACATAGTCACAATGAGTCTACATCAATTAAAATCCTTTACTCGCCTTCGTTATTCCAATGGTCACGATACTCTGTTTAACCCTTGATACATACAAGCTCAATCGTTGACCTAGGAACATCTGACCACATATCAACCATGGAGTACCCTCTAAGTTGGTCCATCGACCATACCTCTCTAGATTAAGGTGGGTCTTTGAGAGGCTGATACGAACAAAACATTGCTTCGACGAGTTACTCTTAGGAAGATAACTCCACTCCAACACTATCATACAAGTAGCCTTCTCACACCTACTACAGGATTATCAGGTTCCTCTTTTTATCAGTTGCGCTACTCTGATCTCAACCGATCACACACTTCTTGAAACCTTCTAAATCATACTACGCCCTCTATCCACTTAGTTCCATTACTTTACTACACTTATTCCCATAATAACAACGGTGCCTTCTCGACATTCGTCCACGTACGATATGGGCTAGAATCTTAAACACACTCATCAATAATTACTCCTCGAGGTTGAGTCATTTCCAAGATTAGGACACTAATTATTCCATTATTCTGGGTTAGGTCCATTTGAACACAACTTGGTCACACGCTTCGGTTCCAGAACGTCTAGATCCGAATACCCAATGAATAGGAGTTCGTCTTACCCTACCGACTCTCACATCGTATAACTGCTATGATAACTCTGCCAACTTTTCCATACTTCTTCCCAATCATCCGACCTCATACTCTTAGGGATTCAATACCTCTCACAGTCACATCCTGGCTACACGAACATCCAACACCCTTCGCTCATAAAGTTGTCACTGTACTAATCTCTCCAAGGGTACATCTTAGGATAGTGATGTGAACATCTCCAGAACAACCACAATACCACAAATCCTACTTAATATCTTAAACATCCTTCTTTGGAATTCCACGACACTCCAAAGCTGGGTGCGTCTTGACTTTACTGAGACTGACATTTCTTCACTTCTGAGGATCTACCGTTACTCCTCTAGATGTTTCACATGGAGCTAATCAAAGGTATACTTTATCTATTCTAACACTAATCGGCAATGTTAAAGAACAGTGACACAACGTGCAGGTCGAGATATGATGATTACACACAACACTCCATCTCGGACACTATGCATAAAGGTTCACTAAGTCCAACAGAACAAGAAGCATCTACGATGTTGAATCTAAAATTCTCATACGGTCCCAACCACCCAAGGTCTCCTTGTAAGCATAGCATTAAAATCTAGTCCATCTCATTGTCGCCCGCTCGCATACTCCTCAATCATCAAGCACGACCTAAAGATCCTTATTCTACATGCCCTATGAGAATTCATATCTGCATCTTACTAGTACCAATTCAAAATTCTATACTGAGATTGGAACCAACGTTATCCCACATCCAACAGAGAAGGATAACTCACCCATCTCATGTATAATAGCGATACTGCAGCATTATACATGTCTGGTAGTACTAGCATGATGGTCCAACTCTGATGTCACGTACACAAGTAAACTACCCAGTATCGTATAACGGCTCCGACGTATATCCATTAGTCACGAAAGATGAATAATTGAACAGGTCTCCACATAGATTACCGCCCTTCAAGTCCTTCCAGTCTCACTCCTTAAGAGGTGAAAACCTAAGGGTACACCATGTTTAAGGTTTAATTACTTTGAACACAACAAGATAAATCTGAATTTATAAGAATCCAGTTCAATTTGCTATACCAAGTGTGTACTCACCCACACAGGGCACGTACGAGAGATTTATATGACAATTCCACCAGATAGGGATACTACGGTTCCAAACAACTGTCAAAGAATGTGGTTAATCTGCTGATGCTTTAGATGGCCACTAGTTCCATTCACCTAATTACCTAACACCTAGCATAATTCTATGGCCTCACTCGGGATTAGATGAATCATAACTAGCAGGAAATCTGGCTTACTGCATTCTGCGTATCCATCCACTCAACTAACGTCAAATGCATTTCTAAGACTTGGGCATGTTAGAATAATCAATGAGATACAATATTCCTTTTTCAACTGGGTACAGAAGAATTCTTGAACAGAAAAATCAAGACCTTCACAAGTACTGCTGATCCTTCTCCGGCTCGTTTCCCATTGCTTTGAGCATACCAGAGTAGGGTCAGGGTCTAGCACTTCATCAGTATCAGACATGTGTCCTAAACGGTATTGTAACGCCTACTTCCCACTAATTAGAGAAACTTGAGAAGGTTCGGTCTCTCTGACTACACTTTCCAGAAGTTTCTTTATCCAATAGGTTCCCAAGTTACATCCGTCACAGGCAACCACAATAGATTAGTAAATACTAGTGACTTCAAGCTCATCAACTTCGGAGAATCCCTTGCTGCTCCATCACAATTTCCCATTTGGATCTCCTCGACTATAAGAAACTTAGAACATGCTCACTTCGTTCAGTCGATGTCTTTGAATTTCCAATTGTCTTAATCTTACCATGAAAGTTGGTGTTGTCAACTATTCCGCGTCAAACACTTCATTCACGTCTGACACTCCCAATATTCCCTAACTTAGCCGGCTTCTACTACTTTAGCTCGAGTCGTTTCGGATCTTACGCATCCTCGTGGTGGCTCCGCTGATCCTATTCATTACGTACACATGCAATGAGTTGATCAGGCTCATCAACTGAATACTATGACTGTAGAAATCAGGCTAGCAACACACACATATGAGGGAGAAGAGAATTGCTAGTGATGTTTCATGGCAAAGCCGAGAATCGACGTGCTCTGATACCAACTATAACACCCCCATACATATACGTCTAGAATAATATGTAGTGATGTTATAAATGGTGCATAGAAACATGCAAAAGCATGGAAGTGACGAATTAAAATCGTATACAATTCAACCCCTCAGATACAACTGTATATAATACATTTGTGTATAATAATACACAGCGAAAAGATAAGCTCTGATTAAGTCTTCATGCCATCTGCTCATCAGTATCTTTAAGATAGCCCATCTAGCAATCCTGTATACGTTTAACCTGTGCCTGAAAATGATAATAGGATTGGGGTGAGATTACTAAATTTCAGTGAGTCCCCATATCCTAGGGATTCACTCGGTTCTACAGGGTACAAACAATATAACGAATCCACCATGGATCCGAGGTTTTCTCATGGTCTGGTCCAAATACACAACATTGGGTAATATCGTCATTAGTAGTCCTTTGACTCCCCAATCAGGTAACAACGAATTCACTATCAATCAGAAACCAGTATGCAGACCCGTACCCGTGTACGGGGAATCCAAATTTAAGTTCTACCTATCTACCTAGGTTACACAATCACACCCTCGATGGGTTATCTCTTGTGTCTAATCGTCGAAAGACTTGCACATGCACACCGCAAGGTGAGTCCGATGGATCATACGTGGCGTCCCATCCGTGTTGAGTTTATCTGAAGTTATGTTGCCTACATGGCATCACGACCCCACCATACCAAGCACGTCGAGCTATATCTGCCGTGGAATCGCCTTTTTCTGACCCACTTAGCGCCTCGCAATGGTAATCACCCCTATACAGATGTGTTAATGTAACACCCTTCCACCCCACGACATTTTAACGTAACAATTTAAGTAAATAATCAGAGTATTTCCACAAAAAGGGTGTCACACTTCATTTCATAAAATCACATCATAAACATGATCCTGCTCTGCAACACGGGTTCTCAAAATACTTTATAACTATTAATCTTCAAGAAAATCAGCCTTCAATTTAAACTTCACAATGGAAAACAGTCTGGAGCTCTTTATTAAAATATTTCATCACAACTTCAAAAAAATCAAATAGCTCATAATGTAGCATCATATGAAAACCAAGAAAAACAGCACATAATCTCAAGTGATAATCAAAACAGCAAGGAATTAACATAATCGTTCCGATTAGACGATCCCAACCCCCGATCTTACATATATCAGAGCAAGACACCTTCTAATCCGCCGAAATAAAAACAATTGATTCCAAAGCTAAATCTTCAATGCGTCTAAAAGCTACTCCGGATCATCTGCGCATTGTCCAGATAGGGGAAACATTCAACAGGCAGGGTGAGTAAATCGTAATCATTATAAAAGATATAAGTAAGAGATATAGTAGTTATAACTATTAAAATAACAATAACATAGTAGCATGTATTCATGATAACATATAATTCACAACAGCATTTTGTTCATAACACATTTATTCATAACAGCATGTAATCATGAAATGTAGCACAACAGTGATTCACATTTTTCTGTCGCAAGTCAAAATCAATCCAAAAGTCATCACGGAAACAACAGGATGCAGTGCCACCAGTTATGAAATGCAACATGCATGCGGTACCGAAACTTCACTGATGACTTAGTCATCTTCAATCTCCAAAGATCCCCACCAATAGGATCCGTTCCCGCTTGGAACCAGAGCACTTCATAATTTGCACTTAATCCACACTATAGGATTAAGGCCATCACTGGACTATAAGTCCTACAACTTTCCTGGATATCATCCTGCAAACTTCACTGGACAATTCGTCCTAAAAATATGCTATGAATGCATGATGCGTAATAATTCATAAAACACAACCACTGCTAGTCAAACGCATCATCATTCATATAATCAATCACCATAATTCATCACTCACAGTAGAACACCATCATCACAGTCAACACAGTATCATCATCATTAAAATTATCATGTACTCTTCACATATATCATAACACACATATCTTGATCAAACAGTAGCATGTTAATATAACCCACACCAAAAGTCACTTCCAGGCATAAATCAGAGATTTCACACACAACACACCCACTGACAATTTCATCACAAAACATCAATACATTATGATAACATATCAAACCTCATAATCTCCCCATCATCATCCTAATATTATCATTTCAACATCGCCAATATCAATTAAATCATTTCTAATTGAAATTATACAATTTTGCACAGACATACAATACCTACTGATCTCTCAGCACAGAACCTCAATACTTAGCCTATCCCATTCATTAGAAGACTAGACTATATGATTGATTTTATTTTACCTTGTTATAGATTGTTCCATTACCTTTCCATAGCTTCAAACGGCACCAAAAATGGATTTTCTAATCAAAAGTTACGAATTTCAGAAAAAAAAAACTAAAAAGAAAAGCAATTTCTCCCACTAAATGGTGGCTTGCGCCACCTTACCCTCCATTTGGTGGCTTGCGCCACCCTTTACCAACCATTTGGTGGCTTGCGCCACCCTTCACACCTAACATGGTGGCAGGCGCCACCTTTCATATAATGGTGGCAAGGGCCACCTTCCTATGTTGTGGCGGGCGCCACCTCCTCACAATTCACCCAATTTCCAATTTTTATTTGTGCATAATACCCGTTCTGAACCTTATTTCCAACAAGTATTCTTATGATTAACCTGTCATCGATATGTTCTATTCTAAAGGCACGATTAATCTATGATTCAATGTCTTAATTTTCTACCTAATCTCATCAATTTCCTCAGGGTATTTCATCTTCGATTAAAAATCCAACAGCTTACACTTATCTATTGCCTAAATCAATTATAATAACAACGATCATACACCCCATACCTGATACGATTTCCTTAGCCTTGAATCCTCTTTGTGTCCTTCAATTCTTCCACTGCAAAATCTCCAAGCCTAACTGCTTCTCTCTTCTCTCTGCCTCTTTTTCCAAACGCAATGCAACAGTGAAATTTCCAAAACCCTTATTCCTCCGTATAAACCCTTAAGTCTCTTTTATGATTTTCCTCTATTGCCCTCACTAAACCTTCACATTGAACAAATTACCCTTACTCTCATCCAACTCCAATTCTACTCTATTTTTCTAATTAAACAAATCTAATTTAATTAATCTAACTTGCTCCAAAATTCTCAAAATAATTCCAACTTCACATAGATTATAACCTTTCATCAGAGCCATCCAAAATCATAATATTCACACAATTCAATAATAAAATTAATTAAATAAATATTTTAATTAATTCGGGACGTTACAACTCTCCCCCACTTAAAAGAATTTTCGCCCTCGAAAATTACCTGATGCAAACAAGAACGGGTAGGACTCTTTCATCTGATCCTCATGTTCCCAAGTCAAACTGTCTCCCGCTGTTCCAACCCATAGTACCTTCACTAAGGCAATATCCTTGCCTCACAATTGCTTCATTTCCCGACCTTCGATTCGCACTGGCGATGCTTCGACAGTTATGTTATCTCGCACCTGTACGTCATCCAATTGAATCACATGCGAAGGATCAGGAATGTATTTCCTCAATTGAGACACATGAAACACATCATGAAGATTCGCAAGTGACGGTGGTGAAGTAATCTGATACGCCTCTTCACCGATCTTCTCTAAAATCTGATATGGACCAATAAACCGCGGTGTAAGTTTTCTCGACTTCAAAGCTCTACCGACCCCAGTTATCGGCGTAACTCTCAGAAATACATGATCACCCACTTGAAACTCTAGTTCCTTTCTTCGCCTATCATGATAACTCTTCTGACGGCTCTGCGAAGCTTTTATTCTCTCTTGAATCATCTTCATCTTATCAGTCATCTCTCGCACAATTTCAGGTCCGAGCACAGCACTCTCGCCCGACTCATGCCAACACAACGGTGTCCTACACCTTCGCCCATACAATGCCTCATACAGTGCCATACCGATACTCGCGTGAAAACTATTGTTGTAAGTAAATTCAATCAAAGGCAAATGGTAGTCCCAAGCCCCTCCTTGGTCTAACACGCACGCTCTCAACAAATCTTCCAAAGATTGGATAGTCCTCTCAGTCTGTCCATCTGTCTGCGGATGATAAGCAGAACTCAACCACAACTTAGTACCCAAAACATCATGCAAACCTTTCCAAAATTTTGACGTAAAACACGGATCTCTATCCGATACGATACTCGACGGTATTCCATGCAATCTCACAATCTCTTCGATATACAGCTCAGCCAACCTCTTAATAGGATGATTAATCTTCATCGGCACGAAATGAGCCGACTTAGTCAACCTATCTACTAATACCCAAATAGAATCATTACCTTTCGCGGTCTTCAGGAAACCCGACACAAAATCTATCGAAATTCTATCCCACTTCCATTCGGGAATGTTCAGCGGCTGCATCAAACCCGAAGGCTTCGGATGCTCAATTTTTTACTTCTGACAAGTCAAGCAAGCATAAACAAATTCTGTAACGTCCTTTTTCATTCCAGGCCACTTCTTCAAGTCTTGATATATTTTTGTAGCACCGGGATGAATACTCAACCTACTTCTATGTCCTTCTTCAAGAATACTCTTCTTAAGTTCTGGAGCATCCGAGATACACACTCTATTTTTGAATCTCATCACACCATTCTCATCAATTTTGAACTCCCCACCATTACCTTGGTTAATCAACGTCAACTGATCAACCAGTTTCAAATCGGATCCCTGACCTCCCCGAATTTCTTCAAGAATACTACTAGTCAGCTTCAACATTCCCAACTTCACACTATCAGAATTGGCTTCACACACTAAACTCATGTCTCTAAACTGATCAATTAATTCTAACTCACGCACCATAAGATTTTGACATATGCAGCGACTTCCTACTCAACGCATCAACTACTACATTTGCTTTTCCAGGATGGTAATTCAAATCAAAATCGTAATCCTTCAATAATTCAAGCCACCTTCTCTGTCTCATATTCAACTCCCTTTTGATCAAATAAGTACTTTAAGCTCTTATGATCACTGAACAATTCGAATCATAAACCAAAAAGATAGTGTCGCCAAATTTTCAGTACAAACACTACAGCTGCCAACTCTAGATCATGTGTAGGATAATTCCTTTCATCAACTCTTAGTTGTCTCGACGCATAAGCAACAACCTGTCCACTCTGCATTAGCACTTCACCAAGACCCATCTTCGATGCATCGCAATATACCACAAATGACTCATTTGGATTAGGTAAAATCAATACTAGAGTGGTCGTCAACTTCTTCTTTAATTCCACAAAACTCTCCTCACAAGCCACATCCCACACATATGCTTGACCCTTCCGCGTCAGTTGTGTTAAAGGTAAAGCCAACTTAGAAAAGCCTTCAATAAACTTGCGATAATAACCTGCCAATCCAAGAAAACTTCGGATTTCAATAGCGGATTTCGGAGTCTCCCATTGCAACACAGCATCAATCTTCGCGGGATCCACAACAATTCCACCACTTGAAATTACATGGCCAAGGAAACTTACTTCCTTCAACCAGAACTCGCATTTCGACAGTTTTGCATATATCTTCTTCTCTCTTAGCACTGGCAGCACAATCTTCAAATGCTCTGCGTGCTCTTCTTTTGATTTAGAGTATATCAAAATATCATCGATGAAACCACAACAACCTTATCCAGATACTCATGAAAATTTTGATTCATATATTCCATGAACACACCAGGTGCATTGGACACACCGAATGGCATTACAGTGTATTCATAGTGCCCATATCTCGTCCTAAAAGCCGTTTTTGGAATATCATCTGGTTTAACACGAATCTGATGATAACCAGATCTCAAATCAATCTTGCTGAATACACAAGCTCCCACTAGGTGATCCATCAAGTCGTCGATCCTCGGAAGTGGATACTTATTCTTGATAGTTACTTTATTTAGTTGTCTGTAGTCGACACACAATCTCATACAACCATCTTTCTTCTTAACCAACGACACCGGAGCACCCTACGGAGAAACACTCGGTCGAACAACTTCTTCTCAGTAATTATTCCAATTATTTATTTAATTCACTTAACTCAAAAACATACATTCCGTATGGAGTCACTGACTTCGGACTCATATCAAGTACTAGGTCGATAGCAATTTCCACTCCACACTATGGAGGTAAATCACTGATATCATATGGGAACACATCCAAAAGTCACACACCATAGGCAGGTCACCAACCACTGCATTTCCTTATGCCTTCCAAGAACCCAACCTCAAAAACACTTTTGCACCATCCTTCACAGACTTATCCGCTTGCTTAACAGAACAAATAACTCTTCACCTTCGTCGAACTTAGATTCTTGCTCTGGAGGCAAGTCGCGGATATCTTCAGGAAAAACATCAGGAATTACACATCATTGGCATATCTCTAGCCATCACACTGCTCTGTACTCTCTGAGAGGCAACCATCAGTTATACATGATCGTTCTCCCTCAGCGGCATCCCAACTTGACTGACAGACGAGAAACTTGAATCCGTCCTATCTCCAGATATAAGAATTTGCATCTACTCGTCAAACAATCTATAAGCACTTGGCTTAACTCCAAACAATTCATTGTACACACCATCAAAGCTGGCAAGACACGTCTATTCTATCCAGATGATCCCGTCTACTGTCAACAAGAGATTAAGGGTGATCAGTTCCTCAATTTGTCAATAGATAGTCGACAACCATGATGGGGCATAAACCATCTTTACCAAACTATAACAGCATTCCTTGCATCTTGTGCATGAAGCTACCCAAGGAACAATTCTTAGTTGCCATATGCCTTATCTCCATATTTCCTTCAGTTTCGAAAACAACACAATTCCCACAATGCTTGCACACTTGCCATCAGCGACACACCGAACTAACATTCCACAACAAACACATCTCAGAGAAGCAAAAACTTCTCCCCCACTTGTTTCAACCAACTCTTGCAGACAATGGTTAGAACACAAGCAAGTACCGACAGTGTTTCACACACATGTCGCGTACTAAGGAACAAACAACATTAGACAACCTGGCCGGACAGACCGACCTGCTCTGATACCACTAATGTAACACCCTTCAACCCCATGACATTTTAACGTAATAATTTAAGAAAATAATCAGAGTATTTCCACAAAAAGGGTGTCACACTTCATTTCATAAAATCCCATCATAAACATGTTCCTGCTCCGTAACACGGGTTCTCAAAATACTTCATAACTATTAATCTTTAAGAAAATAAACATTCAATTTAAACTTCACAGCAGAAATTAACATAATCAACTCTTTATTAAAAATATTTCATCACAACTTCAAAAAAATCAAATGGCTCATGATGTAGCATCATATGAAAACCAAGAAAAACAACACATAATCTCAAGTGATAATCAAAACAGCAAGGAATTAACATAATCGTTCCGATCAGACAATCTCAACCCCCGATGTTACATATATCAGAGCAAGACACCTTCTAATCCACCGAAATAAAAATAATTGATTCCAAAGCTAAATCTTCAATGCGTCTAAAAGCTACTCCGGATCACCTGCGCGTTGCCCAGGTAGGGGAAACATTCAACAGGCAGGGTGAGTAAATCGTAATCATTATAAAAGATATAAGTAAGAGATATAGTAGTTATAACTATTGAAACAACAATAACATAGCAGCATGTATTCATGATAGCATATAATTCACAACAGCATTTTGTTCATAACACATTTATTCATAACAACATGTAATCATGAAATGTAGCACTACAGTGATTCACATTTTTCTGTCGCAAGTCAAAATCAATCCAAAAGTCATCACGGAAACAACAGGATGCAGTGCCACCAGTTATGAAATGCAACATGCATGCGGTACCTAAACTTCATGATGACTTAGTCATCTTCAATCTCCAAAGATCCCCACCAATAGGATCGGTTCCCGCTTGGAACTAAAGCACTTCATAATTTGCACTTAATCCACACTATGGGATTAAGGCCATCACTGGACTATAAGTCCTACAACTTCCCTGGATATCATCCTACAAACTTCACTGGACAATTAGTCCTAAAAATATGCTATGAATGCATGATGCGTAATAATTCACAAAACACGACCACTGCTAGTCAAACGCATCATCATTCATATAATCAATCACCATAATTCATCACTCACAGCAGAACACCATCATCACAGTTAACACAGTATCATCATCATCAAAATTATCATGTACTCTTCACATATATCATAACACACATATCATGATCAAACAGTAGCATGTTAATATAATCCACACCAAAAGTCACTTCCAGGCATAAATTAGAGATTTCACACGCAACACACCCACTGACAATTTCATCACAAAACATCAATACATTATGATAACATATCAAACCTCATAATCTCCCCACCATCATCCTAGTATTATCATTTCATCATCCCCAATATCAATTAAATCATTGCTAATTGAAATTATACAATTTTGCACAGACATACGATACCTACTGATCTCTCAGCACAGAACCTCATTACTTAGCCTATCCCATTCATTAGAAGACTACACTATATGATTGATTTTATTTTACCTTGTTATAGATTGTTCCATTACCTTTCCATAGCTTCAAACGGCACCAAAAATGGATTTTCTACTCAAAAGTTACGAATTTCAGAAAAAAACTAAAAAGAAAAGCAATTTCTCCCACTAAATGGTGGCGCAACCCTCCATTTGGTGGCTTGCGCCACCCTTTACTAACCATTTGGTGGCTTGCACCACCCTTCATACCTAACCATTTGGTGGCTTGCGACACCCTTCACACCTAACATGGTGGCAGGCGCCACCTTTCAAATAATGGTGGCAAGCGCCACCTTCCTATGTGGTGGCGGGCGCCACCTCCTCACAATTCACCCAATTTCCAATTTTTTTTCTGCATAATACCCGTTCTGAACCTTATTTCCAACAAGTATTCTTATGATTCACCTGTCATCGATATGTTTTATTCTATAGGCACGATTAATCTATGATTCAATGTCTTAATTTTCTACCTAATCTCATCAATTTCCTCAGGGTATTTCATCTTTGATTAAAAATCTAACGCTTATAATTATTTATTTCTTAAATCAATTATAATAACAACAATCATACACCCCATACCTGATACGATTTCCTTAGCCTTGAATCCTCTTCGTGTCCTCAATCCTTCCACTACAAAATCTCCAAGCCTAACTGCTTCTCTCTTCTCTCTGCCTCTTTTTCCAAACGTAATGCAACAGTGAAATTTCCAAAACCCTTATTCCTCCGTTTAAACCCTTAAGTCTCTTTTAAGATTTTCCTCTATTGCCCTCACTAAACCTTCACATAGACCAAATTACCCTTACTCTCATCCAACTCCAATTCTACTCTATTTTTCTAATTAAACAAATCTAATTTAATTAATCTAACTTGCTCCAAAATTCTCAAAATAATTCCAACTTCACATAGATTATAACCTTTCATCAGAGCCATCCAAAATCATAATATTCACACAATTCCATAATAAAATTAATTAAATAAATATTTTAATTAATTCGAGGCGTTACAGTTAAAGTCTAGTGCAGATACGCCATAATGACTACACAAGCCCACCGGGCGATAGCCTACTGATATTGCCTACGTGGCATCACTAGAGGTGAGTTTATCTGAAGTGATAATACCAACATGGCATCATGACCCCACCATACCAAGCACGCCGAGGTTTATCTGCCGTGGAAACGCCTCTTTTTCAGACCCACTTAGCGCCTCGCAATGGTAGCTAAGGTGTGTATGACGTACCGAGATCACACAGTAGGGTACCAACTAGAGATCACACATCAATAGTCGTTGTCATAGTAATTTACCACCTAGTAGCATAGGCCTACTTCGATTCAAGCATACATCATAATCACATGAACATCAAGCCACACAGGCAAACACCTCCGACATTCAACCGGAACGAACGGGATCAACCATCAGATGATCACCTCATAGCACATTCAACATAATGCAATTCATTAAGCGTTAGAACAATTGCTTAAGTGATCAATACCAGGTAATTTATCAACATAATGCATTTATTCCCAAATCTCCTACCCCAAGTTCTAACTATGGAACTCACCTCAAGCTTGAAGAGTTTGAGTTGAAGAGGTGAAGAGGATGGTAATGGTGCCTTTTAGGTCATATCTTGGTCAATATTCCACTTCCATGATCATCAAACTGGTAGCTCCTCTTATACCCATTTCCAGTAAGAATTGCTCAACTTCAAACACATTTATCTCCTTCAATATAGACATGCAAACAACAAAATTTATATGCAAACTGGAGGAAATTTCGTGCTCTTTCAAAAAAGTCCCGAGTGCGGAAATGAAGATTGGAAATGATGAACATTAGTTCTACCTTTCTCTCTTGCTTCTAAGATCCTCCTTCCTTCTTTCTCATTCACAAAATCTGATTTGGAAAGACACAATGAGGTTGTCTCTACCCAAACATGCCTTTAACTTACTCATTCAAGTGGAAATGACCATTTTACTTTTCAACTAGGTGTAAACTACAAGTTTGCCATTTAGTTACTTCCTAACCAAAACCTTTTGATTCCAACTAATCCATTTAGTTTCTTTTAACAACTCTTAATTGCCAAATACGCTCATTAGCTTTTATTCTCATGCTTAGAGAATAGGGGTGTTACATTCTCCCCCCCCCCCCCCCCCCCCCCTTAAATTGAATTCGCTCTCGAATTCCTTCCAATCACCACAAAAAAGAGTTTCTCACACAACGCGTCTCTTCTGATACTCTGTCTCGATATCCAAAGTCCCCTACCTATACTTCTTCGTACAGAATCTTTGTAGCTTCAGACTCCCTGGAAATCCACTCTAGTTAGATATTTCTCATTCTCAATGTTTGTGAAGTTCGTCTTTGCTCAACACATGCCACTGATTTTCCACTCTTTTCCTTGGTTTCTGGAAGTACTTTCATCCCAAGGAATTCATGCTACAACCTTTTGCTTCAGTGATGATGCTTCATATTTACTTCTACACAAGTCTATACGGAGTCATACACGTGCTCGCTAAGTCCTTAGGTCATGATTTCCAATTCTACCTCCTTCGTACAACCAAGTTTCTTATTTCGATCCTTCATTTAGCCTTAGACAAAATAACTTCCATCACAAGCCACAAGGGTGTACAATTCCAAAATTATAGCCTTGATATCCAACAACTTCACCCAAAGTTCTGCCGACGAAGGTGAACTCTAACAGTTAACTTGCAACTATATTCCAAGTCTTCATGCACGCTCATAAGTGCATAGGACATAGTCATAATGAGTCTACATCAATTAAAATCCTTTGCTCTCCTTCGTTATTCCAATGGTCACGATACTCTGTCTAACCCTAGATACTTACAAGCTCAACCGTTGACCCATGAACATCTGACCACATATTAACCATGGAGTCCCCTCTAAGTTGGTCCATTGACCGTACCTCTCTAGATTAAGGTGGGTCTTTGAGAGGCTGAGACGAATAAAACATTGCTTCGACGAATTACTCTTGGGAAGATATCTCCACTCCAACACTATCGTACAAGTAGCCTTCTCACACCTACTACAGGATTATCGGGTTCCTCTTTTTATCCATTACGATACTCTGATCTTAACCGATAACACACTTCTTGAAACCTTCTAAATCATACTACGCCCTCTATCCACTTAGTTCCATTACTTTACTACACTTATTCCCTTAATAACAACGGTGCCTTCTCGACATTCGTCTAATTACGATATGGGCTAGAATCTTAAACACACTCATCAACAATTACTCCTCGAGGTTGAGTCATTTCCAAGATTAGGACACTAATTATTCCATCATTCTGGGTTAGGTCCATTTGAACACAACTTGGTCACACGCTTCGGTTCCAGAACGTCTAGATCCAAAAACCCAATGAATAGGAGTTCATCTTACCCTACCGACTCTCACATCGTACGGCTGTTATGATAACTCTGCCAACTTTTCCATACTTCTTCGCAATCATCTGACCTCCTACTCTTAGGGTTTCAATACCTCTCACAGTCACATCCTAGCTACACGATCGTCCAACACCCTTCGCTCATAAAGTTGTCACTGTACTAATCTCTCCGAAGGTACATCTTAGGATAGTGCTGCCAACATCTCCAGAACAACCACAATACCACAAATCCTACTTAATATCTTAAACATCCTTCTTTGGAATTCCACGACACTCCAAAATTGGGCGCGTCTTGACTTTACTGAGAATGACATTTCTTCACTTCTGAGGATCTACCGTTACTCCTCTAGATATCTCACATGGAGCAAATCTAAGGTATACTTCATTTATTCTAACACTGATCGCCAATGTTAAAGAACAGTCACACAACGTGCTGGTCGGGATATGATGATTACACATAACACTCCATCTTGCACACTACGCATAAAGGTTCACTAACTCCAACGGAACAAGAAGCATCTACGATGTTGAATCTAAAATTCTCATACGATCCCAACCACCCAAGGTCTCCTTGTTAGCGTAGCATTAGAATCTAGTCCATCTCATTGTCGCCCGCTCACATACTGCTCAATCATCAAGCACGGCTTATAGATCCTTTTTCCACATGCCTTATGAGAATTCAGATCTGCATCTTACTAGTACCAATTCAGAATTCTATACTGAGATTGGAACCAACGTTATCCCACATCCAACAGAGAAGGATAACTCACCCATCTCATGCATAATAGCGATACTGCAGCATTATACATGTCTAGTAGTACTAGCATGATGGTCCAACTCCGATGTCATATACACAAGTAAACTACCTAGTATCGTATAACGACTCTCATGCGTATCCTTTAGTCACGAAAGATGGATAATTGAATAGGCCTCCACATAGATTACCGCCCTTCAAGTCCTTCCAGTCTCACTCCTTAAGAGGCTAAAACCTAAGGGTACACCACGTTTAAGGTTTAATTCCTTTGAACACAACAAGATAAATCCGAATTTATAAGAATCCAGTTCAATTTGCTATACCAAGTGTGTACTCACCCACACAGGGCACGCACGAGAGATGTATATGACTATTCCACCAAATAGGGATACTAAGGTTCCAAACAACTGTCAAAGAATGTGGTTAATCTGCTGATGCTTTAGATAGCCACTAGTTCCATTCACCTAATTACCTAACACCTAGCATAATTCTATGGCCTCACTCGGAATTAGATGAATCATAACTAGTAGGAAATCTGGCTTACTCCATTCTGCGTATCCATCCACTCAGCTAACGTCTAATTCAGTTCTAAGACTTGGGTATGTCAGAATAATCAAGGAGATACAATATTCCTTTTCACCAACTGGGTACAGAAGAATTCTTGAACGGAAAAATCAAAACCTTCACAAGTACTTCTGATCCTTCTCCGGATTGCTTCCCATTGCTTTGAGTATACTAGAATAGGGTCAGGGTCTAGCACTTCATCCATATCAGACATGTGTCCTAAAAGGTATTGTAACGCCTACTTCCCACTAATTAGAGAAACTTAAGAAGGTTCGGTCTCTCTGACTACACTTCCCAGAAGTTTCTTCATCCAACAGATTCCCAAGTTACATCTGTGACAGGCAACCACCATTGATTAGTGAATACTACTGACTTCAAGCTCATCAACTTCGCAGAATCCCTTGTTGCTCTATCACAATTTCCCATTTGGATCTCCTCGACTATAAGAATCTTACAACATGCTCACTTCGTTCAGTCGACGTCTTTGAATTTCCAATTGTCTTACTCTTACTATGAAAGTTGGAGTTGTCAACTATTCCGTGTCAAACACTTCATTCACGCCTGACACTCCCAATATTCCCTTACTTAGCCGGCTTCTACTACTTTAGCTCGAGTCATTTCGGATCTTACGCATCCTCGTGGTGGCTCCGCCGTGATCCTATTCATCACGTACACAGTCAGTGAGTTGATCATGCTCATCAACTGAATACTATGACGGTAGAAATCAGGCTAGCAACACACACGTATGAGGGAGAAGAGAATTGCTATTGATGTTTCATGGTAAAGTCGAGAATCGACCTGCATTGATACCAACTGTAGCACCCCCATACATATACGTCTAGAATAATATGTAGTGATGTTATAAATGGTACATAGAAACATGCAAAAGCATAGAAATGACAAATTAAAATTGTATACAATTCAACCCCTCAGATACAACTGTATACAATACATTTGTCTATAACAATACACAGCGGAAAGATAAGCTTTGATAAAGTCTTCATGCCATCTACTCATCAGTATCTTCAAGATAGCCCATCTAGCAATCCTGTTTACTTCTAACCAGTGCATGAAAATGATAATAGGATTGGGTAGAGATTACTAAATCTCAGTGAGTCCCCCTATCCTAGGGGTTCACTCGGTTCTACAAGGTACATACAATAGAACGAATCCACCATGGATCCGGGGTTTTCTCACAGTCTGGTGCAAATACACAACAATGGGTAATATCGTCATTAGTAGTCCCTTGACTCACCAATAAGGTAACAACAAATTCCAAATCAATCGCAAACCAGTATGCAGACCCGTACCCGTGTACAAGGAATCCAGAATTAAGTTCTACCTATCATCCTAGGTTACACAATCACACCCTCGGTGGGTTATCTCTTGTGTCTAATCGTCAAAAGACTTGCACGTGCACACTGCAAGGTGAGTCAGATGGATCCTACGTGGCATCCCATCCTTGATGAGTTTATCTGAAGTGACGTTGCCTACATGGCATCACAACCCCACCATACCAAGCACGCCGAGGTTTATCTGCCCTGGAAACTCCTTTTTCAGACCCACTTAGCGCCTCGTAATGGTAATCACCCCTACGCAGATGTGTTAACGTCTAGTGCAAATACGCCATAATGACTACACAAGCCCATCGGGCGATAGCCTATTGATATTGCCTATGTGGCATCACTAGAGGTGAGTTTATCTGAAGTGAAATTGCCTACATGGCATCACGACTCCACCATACCAAGCACGCCGAGGTTTATCTGCCGTGGAAACGCCTTTTTTCCAGACCCACTTAGCGCCTCGCAATAATAGCTCAGGTGTGTATGACGTACCGAGATCACACAACAGGGTACCGACTAGAGATCACACAGCAGTAGTCGTTGTTGTAGTAATTTACCACCTAGTAGCATAGGCCTACTTCGATTCAAGCATACATCATAATCACCTGAACATCAAGCCACACAGGTAAACACCTCCGAACGTTCAACCGGAACGAACGGGGTCAACCATCAGATGATCACCTCATAACACATTCAACATAATGCAATTCATTAAGCGTTACAACAATTACATAAGTGATCAATACCAGGTAATTTATCAACATAATGCATTTATTCCCAATCCTCCTACCCCAAGTTCTAACTATGGAACTCAGCTCAAGCTTGAAGATTCTGAGTTGAAGAGGTGAAAAGGATGGTAATGGTGCCTTTTAGGTCATCTCTTGGTCAAAATTCCACTTCCATGATCATCAAACCCATAGCTCCTCTTATACCCATTTCCAGCAAGAATTACTCAACTTCAAACACCTTTATCTCCTTCAATATAGACATGTAAACAACAAAAATTATACGCAAACTGAAGGGAATTTCATGCTCTTTCCAAGAAGTCCATAATCGCTTCAATCGGAGTTACGAGTGAGAAGTTATTACTTGTTTTGTGAAGGTTGTACCAAGAGTGCGAAAATGAAGATTGGAAATGATGAACGTGAGTTATACTTGTCTCTCTTGCTTCTAAGATCCTCCTTCCTTCTTTCTCATTCAAAAAATCTGATTCGAAATGACACAATGAGGTTGTCTCTACCCAAACAAGCCTTCAGCTTACTCATTCAAGTGGAAATGACCATTTTACCCTTCAACTAGGTGTAAACTACAAGTTTGCCATTTAGTTACTTCCTAACCAAAACCTTTTGATTCCAACTAATCCATTTAGATTCTTTTAACAACTCTTAATTACCAAATACTCTCATTAGCTTTTATTCTCATGCTTAGAGAATAGGGATGTTACATTCTCTTCCCCCTCCCCTTAAATTGAATTCACCCTCGAATTCCTTCCAATCACCATGAAGAGGAGTTTGTCACACAACACGTCTCTTCTGATACTCTGTCTCGACATCCATAGTCCCCGACCTATACTTCTTCGCACAGAATCTTTGTAGCTTCAGACTCCCTGGAAATCCACTCTAGTTAGATATTTCCCATTCTCAATGTTTGTGAAGTTTGTGCTTGCTCAACACATGCCACTGATTTTCCACTCTTTTCCTTGGTTTCTGGAAGTACTTTCATCCCAAGGAATTCATGCTACAACCTTTCGCTTCAGGGATGATGTTTCGGATTTACTTCTACACAAATCTATATGGAGTCATACATGTGCTTGCTAAGTCCTTAGGTCATGGTTTCCAATTCTACCTACTTCGTACAACCAAGTTTCTTATTTCGATCCTTCCTTCAGTCTTAGACAATATAACTTCCATCACAAGCCACAAGGGTTTACAATTCCGCAATTATAGCCTTGATATCCAACAACTTCACCCAAAGTTCCGCCGACGGAGGTGAACTCTAACAGTTAACTTGCAACTATCTTCCAAGTCTTCATGCACGCTCATAAGTGTACAGGACATAGTCATAATGAGTCTATGTCAATTAAAATCCTTTACTCGCCTTCGTTATTCCAATGGTCACGATACTCTGTCTAACCCTTGATACTTACAAGCTCAACCGTTGACCCATGAACATCTGACCACATATCAACCATGGAGTCCGCTCTAAGCTGGTCCATCGACCGTACCTCTCTAGATTTTGGTGGGTCTTTGAGAGGATGAGACGAACAAAACATTGTTTCGACGAGTTATTCTTAGGAAGATATCTTCACTCCAACAATATCGTACAAGTAGCCTTCTTACACCTACTACAGGATTATCGGGTTCCTCTTTTTATCCGTTGCGCTACTCTGATCTCAACCGATCACACACTTCTTGAAACCTTCTAAATCATACTACGCCCTCTATCCACTTAGTTCCATTACTTTACTACACTTATTCCCATAATAACAATGGTGCCTTCTCGACATCGTCCAATTACGATACGGGCTAAAATCTTAAACACACTCATCAACAATTACTCCTCGAGGTTGAGTCATTTCCAAGATTAGGACACTAATTATTCCATCATTCTGGGTTAGGTCCATTTGAACACAACTTGGTCACACGCTTCGGCTCTAGGATATCTAGATTCGAATACCCAATGAATTGGAGTTCGTCTTACCCTACCGACTCTCACATCGTACAGCTGCTATGATAACTCTGCCAACTATTCCATACTTCTTCCTTATTATCCGACCTCATACTCTTAGGGTTTCAATACCTCTCACAGTCACATCCTGGCTACAAGTCGTCCAACACCCTTCGCTCATAAAGTTGTCACTGTACTAATCTCTCCGAGGGTACATCTTAGGATAGTGCTGCCAACATCTCCAGAATAACCACAATACCTCAAATCCTACTTAATATCTTAAACATCCTTCTTTGGAATTCCACGACACTCCAAAGCTGGGCACGTCTTGACTTTACTGAGACTGACATTTCTTCACTTTTGAGGATCTACCGTTACTCCTCTAGATGTCTCTGTAATACCCTAATTTTTCCCCATAAGATTCTTTGCTTTTCATGTGCATTCATATAAACAGGATCACACATTGGTTCCCTCTTCTATAGGATTGTGCCTTGCAAGGATCTTTGGGTTTGTGTGTGTTTGTTAGTTGTTTTATTGTTTAATTGTTTATGTTTACAAACCTTTAATCAAAATCAAAAAATATTTTTGTTTTCTTTCACTAACATTTTCAGGGGAAGAACAGGTTAAAAATACCAAAAACCAGTCCCTCAGTTCGAATGGATTTCATCTGAATAAAGTCAAAGTTGAGCTGCGATTAATTCAAAAATTATCTGATCAAGAGTTTCCAAGATTTAATTGATTATTATTCAAGGGAATCCAAAGTTCATGTGTTTATTTCCATGCCTTCTTTGACAAGCAACACAATCGAGCTAGAGCCAAGACAACACATCAAAAAGCCATTTTTTTCTCATTTTTCACTGATTTTATTCAATTAACCTAATTGCACTGTGAAGTGGTTAATCGATTAACACGTGCAATTTTTGAAAAAATGTGCCAAATTCAAATTCTGCAGGAATTGGCACCAATTTTCACCATTTTGATCACATGTGGAATATTCTAGACCATCTCATTTTAATTCCCTACATCATCATAATTAATTCCTACCATATACCTCCACTAATCACCACTCTTTTGTGATTTCCATCCAAATTTGAATTCCAATCCTAAATTTGATCTTCCAATCCTAATTCCAAACCACCAAATTTTTTAAGCCTAAACTCTATAAATAGAGCCTTCATTTCATTCATTCATTCAAGCTTTTGATAGCCAACAAACCTCTTGCAAATTCTGTTCCCAACCACAAATTTCACTAAAGCTCACTTTTCTTCTTTTGAAAGTTAACAAGAATTCACATTGAATCTTGTTCAACTTTGAGCTAAACCTTCATCCAAACTTGTTTTCTTCATCAATTCTCATAGATCAAGGCTTTGGTGATTGGATCTTGAAGCAATTTGAAAGAATTTTCAGTTTTGAAGTGGTAATTCCTCTTTCACCATTGTTGAAGTTTCATCTTCATCTTCCATAATGTAGATCATTGGAGATTCTTGTTTGCTTGATCTTTGGATAATGCAATTTGTGTTTGATTGCTGGCTTTTGCTACTGTTTTACTCAAAAATCCGTGCACAATTGAATCCTTGATCCTAAGATGTTTGAAGAAATGAGTGATCAAGGATTTTGCAATTTTCAAACTGATTTTATGCTGTTTTTACAGTGTTAATCGATTAACCAAAACCAGTACAATTAGGTTAATCAATTAACAGCCTGTTTCTGAGCAAAAAACTGGAAGTTTGCACTGGTTAATCGATTAACATAATTACACTGTGAGTCGGTTAATCGATTAACCAGCATCCAGAATTTGTTTTTTGTTTGTTTTTGGGGCTGTTTTGGTTTTTCTTCCACTTTCTTCTTATTTTAGCCTTGAAACACATTGTTGAGATTAATTTCTCTTCAATTTCAATGGACTTTAGATATGGTTAGAGTAATTAAACATTCATTAGTTCAAATCTATCTTTAAATGAATTGTTGAATTCATTTGAGGTGCTTTGAATTAGTGATATGTTTTCACACTTAAATCTATCAATTAAAGGTGATTGAACTTGAAGATGAAAGGTTCTTGACTTTGTAATTCAATTTGGCTTTTTCTTCATCTATTTCCTTTTTTATTTTGATCGATGAAAGTCTGATGGATCTTAGAATTTCTTTGTTGAATTCTTGATCAAGACTAGATCGTTACCTATTTTCTTTTCCTGCGGTATTGCTTTCGGATGACGATCTACATATTGTTCATCTAGCAAACATTAGCACAAAGATCTATTGACCGGCCTCATTGTAGGGTAATTACTCCGTAAATTACTAGGCGATTGCTTAACATAGCGCAACATTTGTCCCTCTTTATCCAATTCGGAATTTGAACTTTCGTGGTCCGGACCTTGATTGGTCGCGTCAACCCAATGGTGATTGATCTTTTTGCATTAGGTCCATAATCTTTGAAACTTGGCGTTTTAGAGGCTTTGGTTCTACCAATCTTTTGTCAAGTTCATTAACTTTGGCCTAAGTGCATTGTTTAATCGCTATAGTTCATTACGTGAAACGGAATAATCGGTGAAGGCTTATGGCACTACAGCCTTGTGCTACTAACCACTAACTTCTAACCTTCTTTACTTTTCCCTCTCACTCCCTATCTCTCTTTATTTTTATGCTTTATGCCATTTATCATATCATGTTTATGCTTATGTCATTTTTCTTTTGTCCACTTGGACCATTTTATCTTGTACTTTATTTTTCTTTTGTCCATTTTGGACTAAAAAACATTAATAAAGGATTAAACCATTACAAGACTTATGCTCTTAATTGTTGGACTATGGCCACTATCCCTTGCTTTGGAGGACCTATACTCTTGATTATGGACTTTTGGACTTAGAATTAGGATCCTAACCTATGCTTGGGAATTTGTGATGGAAAACCTTGGATTTTGGATACTTGGAGTCCTCTTTTGAAGACTTATTTTGAATCAAGACCAAATCAAAAAGGGAAAAATGCTTATGCTATGGAGCTTGTCCATGTGGTTAGATCTTTCTTATCCTTAGCTTTTATTTTTATGCACTAGGATAGTCACTTCTTCTCCACCCCTTCTTCAATTTTCAAAACCTTCTCTCTTTTTCAAAACCTTCTTGTTTTCAAACTTAAAACCGCTTTCATAATAAAACCTTGACTTCGGTTAAGTGATTTTTTTAAACTTTGCATTTCTTTAATAAATGTCAATCAATATTAATCATATTTTGACCACTTCATAAAAAACATAAAAAATACAAAAACTCATGAAACTCTTTTTGTGCTTTGTGCACTTTTTCTTTTAAACATTTTTCATAAGTTTAGATATGATTCATTTCTTTAAGAAGAATTATTCGCTTGGAAATGACGACCTGTCTTTACACTTAAAATCAAACAAAACAAACAAATTTTTGTTCTTTGTACCACGAACTACGAGGTTTTGATCCTACATTGCACATCGTGGATACGTAGGCATGAGGCGATAAGTCTCTCCAAACACAAAAATCTTAAAAATAATTCTCCTCCCATCTCCCCAATCTCTTTTCAAGCAAACCATTTTCAAACCAAAAGCGGTTGATATTTCAAAGCGCTCTTATAGACTACTATAGACGTTTTGGGTGCTAACACCTTCCCATTGCGTAACCAACCCCCCTTACCCATTCTCTGTTTGTTCTTGTTTTTTTAAAACTCCTTAGGTTTTGTTCGCTCTTTTCCCTTTCCTTTTTTGGGATAAAATATAAGTGCAGTGGCGACTCTTGCTTTATGAGTTAAGTTAATCGATAGCTTACACTCACAAATTTCCCCGCTACAGTCTCACATGGAGCTAATCCAAGGTATACTTCTTCTATTCTAACACTGATCGCCAAAGTTAAAGAACAGTCACACAACGTGCTGGTCGGGATATGATGATTACACACAACACTCCATCTAGGACACTACGCATAAAGGTTCACTAACTCCAACGGAACAAGAAGCATCTACAATATTGAATCTAAAATTCTCATACGATCCCAACCACCCAAGGTCTCCTTGTAAGCATAGCATTAGAATCTAGTCCATCTCATTATCTCCCGCTCGCATACTCCTCAATCATTAAGCACGACCTATAGATCCTTATTCCACATGCCTTGTGAGAATTCAGATCCGCATCTTACTAGTACCAATTCAGAATTCTATACTGAGATTAGAACCAACGTTATCCCACATCCAACAGAGAACTATAACTCACCCATCTCATGCATAATAGCGATACTGCAGCATTATACATGTCTGGTAGTACTAGCATGATGGTCCAACTCCGATGTCACGTACACAAGTAAACTACCCTGTATCGTATAACGACTCCCATGTGTATCCTTTAGTCATGAAAGATGGATAATTAAACAGGTCTCCACATAGATTACCGCCCTTCAAGTCCTTCCAGTCTCACTCCTTAAGAGGCGAAAACGTAAGGGTACACCACGTTTAAGGTTTAATTCCTTTGAACACAACAAGATAAATCTAAATTTATAAGAATCCAGTTTGATTTGCTATACTAAGTGTGTACTCACCCACACAGGGCACGCACGAGAGATTTATATGACAATTCCACCAGATAGGGATACTACAGTTCCAAACAACTGTCAAAGAATGTGGTTAATCTGCTGATGCTTTAGATGGCCACTAGTTCTATTCACCTAATTACCTAACACCTTGCATAATTCTATGGCCTCACTCGGGATTAGAGGAATCATAACTAGCAGGAAATCTGGCTTACTGCATTCTGCGTATCCATCCACTCAGCTAACGTCTAATGTAGTTCTAAGACTTGGGCATGTCAGAATAATCAAGGAGATACAATATTCCTTTTCAACAACTGGGTACAGAAGAATTCATGAATGGAAAAATCAAAACCTTCACAAGTACTTCTGATCCTTCTCCGGGTCATTTCCCATTGCTTTGAGTATACAAGAATAGGGTCAGGGTCAAGCACTTCATCAGTATCACACATGTGTCCTAATAGGTATTGTAACGCCTACTTCCCACTAATTAGAGAAACTTAAGAAGTTTCGGTCTCTCTGACTACACTTCCCAAAAGTTTCTTCATCCAACAGGTTCCCAAGTTACATCCGTCACTGGCAACCACCAAGGTCATCAACTTCGCAGAATCCCTTGCTGCTCCATCACAATTTCCCATTTGGATCTCCTCGAATACAAGAATATTACAATATGCTCACTTCGTTCAGTCGACGTCTTTGAATTTCCAATTGTCTTACTCTTACCATGAAAGTTGGAGTTGTCAACTATTTCGCGTCAAACACTTCATTCACGCCTGACACTCCCAATATTCCCTTACTTAGCCGACTTCTACTATTTTAGCTCGAGTCGTTTCGGATCTTACGCATCCTCATGGTGGCTCCACCGTGATCCTATTCATCACGTACATAGTCAGTGAGTTGATCATGCTCATCAACCGAATACTATGATGGTAGAAATCAGGCTAACAACACACATGTATGAGGGAGAAGAGAATTGCTAGTGATGTTACATGGCAAAGCCGAGAATCGACCTGCTCTGATACCAACTGTAACACCCCATACATATACGTCTAGAATAATACGTAGTGATGTTATAAATGGTACATAGAAACATCCAAAAGCATGGAAATGACAAATTAAAATTGTATACAATTCAACCCCTCAAATACAACTGTATACAATACATTTGTCTATAACAATACACAGCGGAAAGATAAGCTCTGATAAAGTCTTCGTGCCATCTGCTCATCAGTATCTTCAAGATAACCCATCTAGCAATCCTGTATACTTCTAAACTGTGCCTGAAAATGATAATAGGACTGGGGTGAGATTACTAAATCTCAGTGAGTCCCCTTATCCTAGGGGTTCACTCGGTTCTACAGGGTACATACAATAGAACGAATCCACCATGGATCCGGGTTTTTCTCACAGTCTGGTGCAAATACACGACAATGGGTAATATCGTCATTAGTAGTGCCTTGACTCACCAATGAGGTAACAACGAATTCACAATCAATCACAAACCAGTATGCAGACTCGTACCCATGTACGAGGAATCCAGAAGTAATTTCTACCTATCTACCTAGGTTACACAATCACACCCTCGGTGGGTTATCTCTTGTGTCTAATCGTCAAAAGACTTGGACATGCACACCGCAAAGTGAGTCAGATGGATCCTACGAGGAATCCCATCCGTGATGAGTTTATCTGAAGTGACGTTGCCTACATGGCATCACAACCCCACCATACCAAGCACGCCGAGGTTTATCTGTTGTGGAAACGCCTTTTTCAGACCCACTTAGCGCCTCGCAATGGTAATCACCCCTACTCAGATGTGTTAATGTCTAGTGCAAATACGCCATAATGACTACACAAGCCCACCGGGTGATAGCCTAGTGATATTGCCTACGTGGCATCACTAGAGGTGAGTTTATTTGAAGTGATATTGGCTACATGGCATCACGACCCCACCATACCAAGCACGCCGAGGTTTATCTGCCGTGGAAACACCTTTTTTCAGACCCACTTAGCACCTCGCAATGGTAGCTCAGGTGTGTATGACGTACTGAGATCACACAACAGGGTGCCGACTAGAGATCACACAGCAGTAGTCATTGTCATAGTAATTTACCACCTAGTAGATAGGCCTACTTCGACTCAAGCATACATCATAATCACATGAACATTAAGCCACACAGGCAAACACCTCCGAACATTCAACTAGAACGGACGGGATCAACCATCAGATGATCACCTCATAGCACATTCAACATAATGCAATTCATTAAGCGTTACAACAATTGCATAAGTGATCAATGCCAGGTAATTTATCAACATAATGCATTTATTCCCAATTCTCCTACCCCAAGTTCTAACTATAGAACTTACCTCAAGCTTGAAGATTCTAAGTTGAAGAGGTGAAGAGGATGGTAATGGTGCCTTTTTGGTCATCTCTTGGTCAAAGTTCCACTTCCATGATCATTAAACCCGTAGCTCCTCTTATACACATTTCCAGCAAGAATTGCTCAACTTCAAACAAATATATCTCCTTCAATATAGACATGCAGCCAACGAAATTTATATGCAAACTGAAGGGAATTTCGTGCTCTTTCGAAAAAGTCCTGAATCGCTTCAATCGGAGTTACGAGTGAAAAGTTATTACCTGTTTTGTGAATATTGTACCAAGAGTGCGAAAATGAAGATTGGAAATGATGAACATGAGTTCTACCTTTCTCTCTTGCTTCTAAGATCCTCCTTCCTTCTTTCTCATTCACAAAATCTGATTTGGAATGACACAATGAGGTTGTCTCTACCCAAACAAGCCTTTAACTTACTCATTCAAGTGGAAATGACCATTTTACCCTTCAACTAGGTGTAAACTACAAGTTTTCCATTTAGTTACTTCCTAACCAAAACCTTTTGATTCCAACTAATCCATTTAGTTTTTTTAACAACTCTTAATTGCCAAATACTCTCATTAGCTTTTATTCTCATGCTTAGAGAATAGGGATGTTACAGATGAAGGCGTCAGATAGGCCTTGGAAACACTTGATTGTGTGTTGGTCAAGACTCAAATACCACGTGGAAGATGTGTCTCTCAAACTGTCTTGGTAACATTGTATAATTAGTTTGTCATCATCAACGTGGGCAACCATTTTACGGTAGTACATTATGAGGTGAATGTTTAGGCAAGTGTCACCCTTATATTTTTCAAAATCTAATGTTTTGAAATTTGCAGGAATCACCAAACCAGATACCAGACACATTTCTCTGGCCGTAGCACCCTTATATTGGTATGGCCCTTGCATGAATAGTCGGTGGTGCAACAATTTGGACGACTGGACATACTTCAGTGAATAATGGCAAAGGCACTTCTTGTTGGACTTATTGTCGAATCTCTAGTACTCCTTCTGCTTGAGGTACAAAGTCGTAAGGTATACCAAATGGGGGCCATGTGGAAGGTATAGTCCTTACAGGTTGTTGTTCAACAATATGGCCTAAAAACTCTGAGATGACAGTAACTTGAGGAAGCTTACTCTTAGTTGTCAGAGCCTGAAGTAAATCCATGATCTGTCCCACATTCCCTCGAAGGTCTTCAAGCTCAGACAAGAACATGGTGTTCTCTTGTTCTTGCTCAGATGTAACACCCCGATTTATTTTATTATTTTCCATAATTAAAATTATATGTTGTAGTGTATTTGTGTGTACGGTTGGGTTTGGGGTTGCCCTTAGTATGGGGTAGTGACCTTAGAATTATAGGGATCAAGATATTGGGGGTGTATGACCAATTAAGTAGAATTAATGGTGTGGTGAGAATAGTTATTTGGTTAATATTATTATTTTAATTTATTAAGGGATATTTTTATTATTATGTAAATAGTAAAATAATAATAATAATATTGAAATAATAATAATAATAGAAAATAGAAAAAAAGAGTTAGGGGAGAAAAACATTTTAGTACGTGTTTTTGGAGAAAAGAGAAAGGGAGAGCTAGGGCAAAAGGGAAAGAGGAAAATCCATTGTTGAGGCCAAAGCTTTCGTCAAGAACTCTAAGGTAAGGGTGGGGTTCCTTAATCTATAAGGGTTGCATAATATTTGTATGAGGGTAGATAAACATTTAAGATCGCCCCTTATGTGTGGTTGTGTCGATTTGGGGATTGGGGTTTTGTAAGTCGGAGGTTTTGATAAGAGGAAAAATGCATAAACTTACCGGTTGAATTGTAACTTATGTATTCCTACTTGTTTGCATGCTAATATGTGATTATATGTGTGTTTTTGGGACTAATTGTGAGTGAAAATGGAGAAGAATTGGGGTCTGAGTCATGCAGAATCGCAATCGCAAGATTTCCGATTCGCACGGTATCGCCAGGCGAATGGGTGTTTCGACAGGCGAAGGTGACCTCGCTTGGAGGTCGCCAGGCGAACTAAGAGGTGAGCGAGGGGTGAAATAGGGGTTTCTGGAATTTGTATGGGGAGAGGAAATTCGCCGCTGCTCCGCCATACGAGCATGGGACGAAAAGGGAATTCGCCAGGCGAAGGGAGATTTCGCCAGGAAAAAGTGATTTCGCTGGTGCCTCGCTGAGCGGGCATCAGGCAAGCAGAGTTGAAAACGAACCGAACTTTGTAAAACTTTAAAAATTCGTATCTTTTGATTCGTATGTCCGTTTTAGCCCCCGTTCGAATCGTTGGAAAGCTGGTTTCATATACTTTTTGTTAAAATTAATTTCAGTACCATCATTCCAACCATTTGACACATTATTTGGGTTTTCGTGTATGTGTTAGGGGTTGTACTTTGAAACGACGAATTCGGTTGTGTGTATGCGTTATGGTTGTGGATTGCTGTTGTTGTATGTGTTGGCAGGTATACGCTGCATGTTGGATAGTTGTTGTATGATGTATTGAGGATTTGTTAGTCATATGCATTTGGTTGTCGTTTTATGTTGTCGGTGTATGCATACCATGTTGCATAAGTTGTGAGATAAGTCGTGTGCCCGTGTGGGGTGTGAGCGTCTTATCATGATTCTTTGAAAAAGAATCGTGTTGTTGTTGCTGTTATTGAGGTGATTGTGTGCCCATGTGGAGTGTGAGCGATCATGGATGTCGTGTGCCCATGTGGGGTGTGAGCGACTTATATGGAAATTCCGACGAGAATTATGATCATGAAAAAGGGATCGAACTGGTACCACATGCATTAAGTCAAGTCGTGGGTCTCATTGCATTGCTTTGTGTAGTGTTGTAGTGCATATAATTGTCTGCTTGGGTGAACTTGCAATTGTGTCGATGTTGTGACGATAGGGTGAACGATATGTGGATTATGTTCCTTTATACTTATCTTATGCATTTCTGATGTGATTTGAGAATCTCACACCTTCTGTTTGAATGTTACCTCTACGCGGGTAACGTGCAGATAATCAAGATTAGTTTGGAGTTGGAGTGAGTGAAGACGGAGTCTTCTCTTTTGTTTTCGTTGAGTCGGCGTCTGCTCTGATGTGTAACACTGGGGATCTGGAACGCTTGTCGTTGCTTATTTTATTATTTTTTATTACTTTAATTACTTGGTGATGATTATGTGGTGTAAAAACATGTTATATTTTTGTTGAATTTTCCGCTGCTATATTGATGAACAATTAAGTATGGTATCACCTGATAATATCTATATGTTACATATCGTATGCATGAGCTGGTGTTTGTTGAATGTAGCATCCTAAACGTTGTATGTTTTATTTTACTCTGATGTTTTATTATTAATTTTCGCGGGGGTTTAGGGTGTTACATAGTGGTATCAGAGCAGGTCGGTCCGTCCAGCCAAGTGTCGAGTCGTTGTCGTGTGACAGTTGATTACTATCGATGTCGTTTCTTTAACCATTGTGTTCTGTTATTGATGTGTAACAGATATAGAATAGCTGGAGTGAACGATGTTTCTATTGCTGCTGCCTTATAGGTTGTTGCTCAGGCGGTACAGAACCCGCCTCATGCTAGTGAAAATGACGAGTTTCGGAAGAATAGACCGCCTACCTTCAAGGGAAGATATGATCCGAATGAAGCGTAGGCTTCGCTCAAGGAGATCGATAGAATCTTCCGGGTGATGGAGTGTCCTAGGGCACAGAAGGTGAGGTTAGGTACTCACATGCTGGATAAGGAGGCTGATGATTGGTGGGTTGCCACTCGTCAACTGTTGGGAACTACAGGAGAGGCAATCACTTAGGCTGTGTTCAGTAGGGAGTTCTTGAGGAAATATTTTCCTAAAGATGTTCGAGGAAAGAAAAAGATTGAGTTCCTGGAACTGAAGCAGGGTAACATGACGGTTACGGAGTATGCTGCCATATTTTCAGATCTGGATAAATTTTACCCTCACTACAGTGCGGCAATTGCTGAGTTCTCAAAGTGTGTCAAATTTGAGAATGGATTGAGGCCTGAGATCAAACAGACGATTGGTTATCAGCGAATCAAAAGGTTTCCACATTTGGTGGATTGTTGTAGGATTTTTGAGGAAGATATCAAGGCTCGATTGGCTAACTATAAAGGGCTGGCCGAGAGAAGGGGAAAATAAGCGATGAACCGTGGAAAGTTATAACACTATTTTAGTGTGTTACTTTAACTCAATTTTTAAGACATTTCTAGTTCATGATTTCACTACTGTAGCATGAGTTTAAAGTGTTTTAGCATGATTTAAGCTTTAAGCACTTTATGTGCTTCTTTCACATTTTCTTTGTGTTTTTTCTCTAAAAGGAAGTTTGATGATGATGAGAAATGGCATGACCCCAGTTGCCAGGATCTGGAGCAGAATGAGGAACTATTTAGATAAGAAGAGTTGTTGATTTAATCACACGCATTCCTATGAGAGGGAATGGGTTGCATTGGGAAGCCTCCACTGAGGTTGATGGTCGACCTCGTCGCCATCACTTATCTTAAGTGTATACTCAATCTTTCCACATGCGGCATCACACGCATTCCCATTAGCAGAAAAATAAACACATATATCAATGAGTAAAAGCAGTATATATATTCGTCCTAAACATCCTAGACCTTTAAAAGCTAAGAATCTTAAGTTCCTGACAAAAAATGGTTTCCCGGAGGAGTCACCATCCTGTGGTTTCATTCGAAATTAACGGCGTTTTGACCTAAGATCCTAGTGACGTCAGGGTTTCAAGAGATAAGAGGAACAAAATGTCTTGAAAGGCACCATTTTTGTGGTACCCCCCTCTCAATATTTCTACCTAGGAGACGAGAAGAGAAAAAGATCCCTAAAGTCTCCCCAGCAGAGTCGCCATTTTTATGTAGCGAGTGATTTTTGGATGTGGTTGCGAAGCATGATCGCTCTAGTACTACAGCTCGATTCATTTTTTATCCTATTAAAGCTGATGAAGGAAGGGAAATAGATGTCTCCAATTAACCCTGTTTGCAAACTGAGTTTAAACAGTCAAAACTGTTGGTTTACAGATGCTACAAAAATTCGGGGTCTCTCCTAGGTTATTTTGTTGAAAGGTGGGTTTTAGGCTTATCAGTTGAGATGTTAGGCGGGTGTATGAAAGTATGGGATTTTGAGTTTTTGTTTAATGTGCTCGCTAAGATTTTTCTTTCAATCTTATGCCTACGTATTCCCGTTTTTTCCAAAACAGGGAAATCAGAGCGATCGTAGTTCCTCCTATTCTATGGGAGGAAATGGTGTTTTGGTGTCTTGTTCAAAGCCCAAGACGTGAAGCTAAAGGTGGTTTGTATCTTGTTCAAAGCCCAAGATGTGAAGCTGAAGGGTCTATTTGTATCTTGTTCGAAGCCCAAGATGTGAAGCTAAAAGGTGTTGTCTTTAGAGAGAATTTGTCATCTCTAAAGAGGGGTTTGTTTGTCACAACTGTCGGGTGACGGATTTATAAAGGAGGATTACTTTAACCGGGATATGTGAATTCAGCAATGACATAATCTCCTTTATAGGGGTTTTCCAACCTGAAGGAGAAGACTTTAACTCAGTGTAGAGTAAAGCCATCTTTCCTTATGAATTTCTCATGCTAAAGGAAGGACAGTGGCATGGATGTAAATATTCCAGAGGCTTGCCGCTTTCAGCGATTAGATGAAAGGGAAGGAGTTGTTGATGTTTGTGTACTGTCAACGAGGCACATCTTTGATGCTAAAAGGTTGATTGGATCAACCAGTGGTTTTCTTATACATAGCCTAAAAGGAGGCTAGTATGTGTCTCGTACAAAGCCCGAGAGAGAGGCTAAAAGGTTTTTGACTCAACAAGGGAATCTTTTTGTATCTCGTATAAAGCCCGAAATGGAGGCTGAAAGGGATTGACTCAACAAGAGAGAGTCTTTTGTATCTCGTACGAAGCCCGAGATGGAGGCTAAAATTGTTAGCTCCGCTGGGGAGAATCATTGTACAAAGCCCAAGAGGAGGCTATTGTGATTGTTTCAGTTGAGTGACAGGTCCAGTATGCTGATTTAAAGAGAAAATCAGTTCTTATATGAGTAATGTTGTACTCAAGGATTTGATTCGAGGATCGGGGTTATTTCCTGTTTCTTTAAGGAAATGGGAAATCCAATGGGTATTGAGATTGTCCGAGTCCGCGGGTTTTCTTCCTATTTTTGAAGGGAGCTTGAGAATGTCTTTGAGACTCAAGGAAATTAGACTGTCCAAGTCTAGAGTTTCATCTTTCATACTATGCTTTGAGAAACAGTAGTAGACTCTTGGAAAGACTGTTCTATTAAGATGACTGATTTCTGTTCCTATACCTCTAGGAGGTCGTCGAGACAATTGGTACAAAGCCCAAAAGGAGGCTGGAAACTTTTAAGAAGCCGAGTGGTCCTTGTATGAAGCCCAAGAGGAGGCTATCATTCCCGGAGGAAGAAATCATTTAAACGAAGCCTAAGAGGAGGCTGTGAATAATTCTAAGAAGCCGATGGGTCCTTGTACAACGCCCAAGAGGAGGCAGGGATGCTTTTAGGAAGCCTGTGGGTCCTTGAACAATGCCCAAGAGGAGGCCGGTGCTTTTAAGAAGCCGATGGGTCCCCAAACCCCGAGAAATTCAAGATAAGCTATTCACGAGGAATAGATCAAGCCAGGAAAGTTCGAGAATTTGGAAGAAACTCAAGAGATGTCATTCACGTAGAAAAGATCATCTCTGGGGAGTAGAGTTTCTTGACAAGTGCTTTTAAGAAGCCTGTGGGTCCCCAAACCCCGAGAAGTTCAAGACATGCCATTCACCGAGAATAGATCAAGCCAGGAAAGTTCGAGAATTTAGAAGAAACTCAAGAGATCCTATTCACGGAGAAAAGATCATCTCTGGGGAATAGAGTTTCTTTGACAACTTCTACGAGTGACAGTCAATGAAAGGGTTCACCGAGAATGTTGCCTTTCATATCTCCATATTGTTTAACCCCAAGAGGAGGGAAGACTGTGTTTGGTAATCCTATGGGGATCTAGTTTTGACTATTTAAGAGTGATCAACGGGCTTAATGCTAGACGTAGTTGCCGGGGAAACTCTAAATATCTATACTATTATTACACAGTTGATATGAGTTTATGAAAGAAGACTTACAGCGAAACATCCCCAAAATACAGTTATATGTATATGAAAGCGGTAAGTGAAAGCATGTAAACACTTACTCGGTTGTAAAGTTTCCATGTTATTTGGTTAGTTGTTCAACAAAGAAAGATTGAAAACAACAGTATATTTCAAAATCAAAGGAGAAAGTGCTTTGAAAAAGAAAGATTTGGGCCTTACAGCTCAAGGAGAGGCCCAGGGTTTTATCAGTGAGCGCACTATTTGAATTTGTACAGAGGGACTTATACAAGTGACTGAGGCCAAAAAATGGTTTTCTGTACAAAGGGATGGGTCTTACACTCTCTCAAGAGGCCAAATTGTTTAAAGAAAAAGAGTGGGGCTTATAACACGAGGGTAGGCCCAGATGATTTTCGTTTGAAATGGCGATTGCGCCGAGATTTTCTTTTAACGCGAAGGGGCTTATACAATATCTGAGGCCTAAAATGTTTTGGTTAAAAGGGGATTGGGTCTTACACTCTAATAGAGGCCCAAAAAGTTTTGAATGGGTCTTATAGCTCGAGGAGAGGCCCAATTGATTTTTAAAAGGCGACGATCGCACCGTTCACTTGTACAGAGGGACTTATACAATAAGTGAGGCCCAAAATAGGTTTAATGTACAAGGGGGTTTGGGTCTTACACTCTATCAAGAGGCCTAAAAGGTTTTAAAGAAAAGAGATGGGTCTTACTACTCGAGGGTAGGCCCAAAGTTTATTTTTCAACGGATGATGATCGCGTCGAACTTTTTGAAATACAACGGGACTTATACAATAAGTGAGGCCGACAAATTGGTTGTATTTACAAAGGGTTGGGTCTTACACTCTATTAAGAGGCCCAAAATGTTTTGAAAATGATTTATGAGGGTTGAATTAATCAAAAACCCTAATTTGTTTTCAAAATGTGTTTTAATTGAATAAAAATTCAATTAAAATGATCAAAATTGTTTAACACATGGAAAACAAATTGTGATCTTGAATTAATGCTTCAAAAATTAAGTATTGACCTACAAAATAATTAGAAGGCATTAAAAATTGCAAAATCAAGGTGGAAAAAATATTCAAAATGTCAAAAACAATTAAAATATTAATTCTTTGCAAAAATATCAATTATATGAAATAAATAATATTTTTGGGATTTTTTAGGAAAATAAAATATTTTAACATTTTTTTGAATTATTAAAAAAAGAATCAACTCAAAATCATTAAAAACTCATAGAGAAATTAATTTTTGAATCAATTAAATAAAATCACAAAATTCAAATATTTGAATTTGTGAAAATGGCGCCAAGAACATGGACCAAGAACACGCGCGTTTTCTGCCTTGCCAAAATTTGCATTTTCTATCCAATCTCACTGAATACTTGATTATATCATGCAATCCACATACCAATCAACTCGTTTCAACCTCACGATCATGTCTATGGCAATTAATTTCATTTAAATTAAGCATAAAACAAGAAATCACGAAAAATCCTCAAGAACCCTAAATTCTGCATGAAGGCTGGGATTTTTAATACACGATTCAAACAAAGCAATTACTTGAGGGGAAACATTCCATGCATGATTATGAACATTTGGCAAAAGTATTGTGCGAGGAAATATGCATAGATTGAGAGATGACCAAGTTTAGGCTTACCTCTAGGTCGTGACAGCAAGAGCAAATTGATTTCTGAGTAGGAGGTGTTACATATGAATTGTGATGATCTGAACAGCTTATCTACACCCTATGGAGTGTGTTTGAATTCTTGGACTTGATGGAAATTGGCTGGATCACTTCATGGCATCTCAACTGTAAATTGGTTAAAACCTTGAGCAATTGACTGGTGATTCTGAGAAATCAGTGTTCCAGATGTTGTTTAAGTGTTTGATCAGCTCACATATGATGTATATGAGGTGTGTGTGTGATTGGTTTGAGTGGAAATCCATGTATATGAGGTCCGTGTCCTTTCGGCACCCGTCCGTGTTTGAACCTTTCATTTCAATGCCCGTCCGTGTCCTTTCGGCACCCGTCCGTGTTTGAACCTTTCATTTCAATGCCCGTCCGTATAGACTTTTGACGCCCGTCCGTGTCCTTTCAGCACCCATCCGTGTTTGAACCTTCGTTTCAATGCCCGTCCGTATTGACTTTTGGCACCCGTCCGTGTTCTTTCAGCACCCGTCCATGTTTGAACCTTCATTTCAATGCCTGTCCGTATTGACTTTTGGCACCCGTTAGTATTCCTTTCAGCACCCGTCCGTGTCTGAACCTTTAATTTTGATACCCATCCGTATTGACCTTTGGATGACACTCGTCTGTGTTGCCTTCCATTCCCCAGCGAGATCCATCCTCAGTAAATTTACCTTTTTGCACCCGTCCGTGTATCTTTTCGATACCCGTCCGTATTGAAGCTTTTTACACCCGATACCCGTCCGTATTGAACCTTTTTACACCCGTCCGTGTATCCTTTCGATACCCTGTTCGTATCTGATATCTTTGACTCCTTGACACCCGTCTGTGTTTATCCCCAGCATAGTTAACACTCGTTTGTGTTTATTTCATGACATTCCAATACATTGTTCGTATTGATTTCCAACGCTCGTACGTGTTATGACAAGTGCAGCATTTATCGCTTGTTCCTTAGTGGAGTCATCCCTCCTTTGAGGATTACAAATTTCAGGTTTCTTTTGGTAATCAATCTCCGTGAATCCTTTAAACGCATGGCAGCCGTTGCTATCATACCTTCAGGACCAAGTTGATTGAATAGGGGCAGCTGTAGCACCCTAAAATTTGCTGTCCTTACTTTATCATTAACTGGCTTATGTTTCATTTTTGCATTATCATGTGTGCATATCATTGGTTCTTAGCATGGGGTCAAGGCGCCTGAGGCAGTTCAAGAGGAGAAGATGTTCTTCAAAGGGCCAAGCAAGAGTCCTTGTATTGTCCAAGAGATCTCAAGTGGATCACTCTCTCTCCTAACCAGTGCAGAAATTAGGGTTTTGAGATTCTTGGGTTTATTGCTCCAATGGGCAAGCTTCTTGGGTTTTTATCATCACCAAATGGCATATCTTATCTTTGTTGGAGAGGATACACATCATATTCAGAGGAATTTGGATTTAGAGACTGTGTTATTTCCTCCTAGACTGAGGGTACCAAAATTAGGGTTTACTATAAAGTCAGTTTATTTCTGATTTTTTGGGAAAGACTTGATTCCATGGTATTCCTTGGGTCCCTAAGTATCTAGGGATGGAAGATTGTCCATCAGTTTGGTTCATAAGAAGTTCAATTGGCCAATGGATTGGGGAATCAGGAGAATTGGGGAAAAGTCAACAGTGAAAGGGGAAGTCAACTGTGAAATTTTGAGGTTCTCTTCAAGGTTTTCAAGGTCTCACATCCTTATATGGTCTTCAAGAGTCAAGTTTCATACCATTTATCAAGAATCAAGGGTTGGTACAAAAGTTACTAAATATGGAAATGACCTATAATTTGAAAGTTTCCTTTTTGGGAAAGTTCTTACACTACATTCAACTTGAATTTTCATCATCAAAGAAGCTTAAAATGAATTTTCCTCAAACATGAAAGTTGAAGATCTTTTTCTCCCCTTTCCAACAAGTACTAGTTGGTCTCCATATCATTTGTGAAACTCAAGTTATGATCAAAAGAAGGCAAAGTGGTTTTTAGGGTTTTCTCATGGTTCCATTTTCACAACTTTTGTATTTTGGGACATAGTGACCTATATTTGGTTCCATTGCTTCAAGGAACATTTTAACATCAAAGTACATTCTATAAGGACCATTTTTGGCCTTTGAGCCAAGAGATTTCATGACTTGTACATCACTTATTTCACATTATGCAAAATTGCAAGATCATTGAAAACTCATGAACCAAGACATCTCAAGGCCCAAATCCAATTCAGGTGTGATTAACAATTGTTAAATAAGTGATCTATCATCAAGGGTTTGGATATATATGCATGGAGGAGGGTGTATTTCACATTATGCAAATTTCCAAAATCACCCAAAACTCATTAAGTGAGGAATTAACAAGGCCCAAGTGATTATCAGTGGATTAACCCTAAGTATTTAAGCTAACTCATGCACTGGTTAGAGGGGAGAACACATGATTTTGAGGAGAACAAAAACTTTCAACCCTAATCCTTCATTGCTTCGAATCTCACAATCCACAAGAGTTTTTCCAAAACGATTTCCACAGTCTTCATCCTTGGAATCCATAGAGCACGAAGCAACCATCCTTTGAAGCTAACAGCAAGGGTATAGATTGCCTAATCTCAGGTTAGTGATATTTTTCATGATCTTAAAACTCCTTTTTTAAACGTGCGTAATGATATTTGATACCCACTGATAATTCTGGTGTGTTTTGTTTGGAGTTTGGATGTATAGTTTGATTGTTTCGTGAGTTTTAAGTTTTGGATGCAAACATTATTTCGTTCGATTCTCTTTGTACGTTGCTTGTTTGGGATTTTCAATGTGATATTATTGATCCTCATGTTTTTCTGATCAGTTTAGTGTACTCACATGCCATTTCTGGGATTTTTTTTGGTTGGGGTTGTCGGAGAAGACGACCAGAACCCTAGTTCCGGCGTCTGGTTCAGTTTCCGGTGAGATTAGGGTTTGGGTGAGGAAGACGAAGTTTTGGCCGTTGATCCATTTGATCCATTGGTCCACGTTGTGCCACGTTTCTTTTCATTTCTAATTTTAATTTAATGTTGCGTGTTTGTCAGTCCATGCTTGTTGACGTGCACCTCATATCATAGCCACTGATCTTGTTTAGTTTTTGAATTATTGATGTAATATGGTGCATCTGATTAATCATGTGGACATTATGATGCCATCTAATTAAAAAGGGCATGTGCAGCTCACGTGGGATCCTATGGTGTCTGGGTAATTGTGTGTGTGCGTGTATGTATTAGTTGTGGCGTGCTTTTAATCTGATCCATTGATCTTGCTTGCTTTGTTGATTATGTGATTGATGATGAGCGTGAGATTGATCCAAGGGCTCATATGGAGTCAACGTGGTGGACTGGGTTCACATGTTATTGTTTTTGTTTTTCTGATGGATTCTTGGATTGGGCCCTCTATTCACACCCCCCTGTATGAGCCCATTAGCATTTTTAACGTGTTTTCGATGCTGAACACACCCCCCATGTTTATTTCAATTTATTTATTTTATTTAATTGCATCATTTTGCATTTTAATTTTTAAAAATAGATACTTGCATTAAAAAATTCCCAAAAAATTCATGAATCACATTTAGCATTTTATAAAAATTTTCTCAAATTTTATTTTATCATTTTATTTTATTTTTGGCGTCTGAATTAATTATTTTAATAATTTCTTTTTGAATTTGTTTCATTTTGCAGACATTGCATTGTAGAATTTATTTCTCATCATCCATAAAACATTTTGAACTCATTCTTCTTGCATTGTTTCCCCAACACATTGAATTGCATTAAAAAAAATTTCTCTCCTTTTTAAAATCATTTCATATTGCATTTTAGCCCTTTTCTTTTGCATATTGGACCATGTTTCCTACTTGATCTTTGCATATTTGTTTGAGTGACCTATCTTGGGAATTTTGGCATGAGTTTTTGACATGTTGTTTGTTTTTGGTTGAGCTATTTTTTTATTTAATTTGGTAATTTTAGAAGATGTTTTGCTAATTGTTTGATTTCTCTTTGTTTGAGGTCTTCTTGTATGCACATCTTTGATCATGGCTGAGTACTTGTTTGAGAAGGCACTTGTGCCATTGTTTGAGATTGCTTCTTTGACTTCATAAGCCATGTTTGGATTGTTATAGGTCATTTGATTGCCATTATAAGTCATTGGTGTGAAGTTGTTGCATACTTTGTGCACATGTTCAATGCTTGGTTTACATGCCTTTTCTTTGACTTATCTTCTCACTTCTTCTCATCTGTGTCTCTTCATGATTTATGCTTTGTTTATGTATGCCATGCCATATCATTCATTTAGATTTCATTTGATGTATGTTTCTGACCTTGGAGCTTTGCATTCATTCATGTCATATGTCATTCATGTTTCATCTTACATACTTGAAACATGTTTCCCTTATATGCTTCCTTCTTCTTCTATTGATGTGTGATGCTTGGATATCTGTTTGCATGTCTCATGTGACACTTGTATAACATGTTTAGGCACATGTTTAGGTTATCCACATTCTGACTTGGGTATTATTTGAAGCATTCTTGCATAATCACCTTGCATATCCACTCTTCTTTCTTCTATTCCTTCTTTGATAACCCTCATGTTGGTTTTGCCACTTGTTTGCATTCTATTTGTTTGATCTTGTTTGGTAAACATTGTGGGTCACCTCTAAAGTGTATATTATGGCTTGGATGAGTTTCATTTGGTTTGTAACCATTTCACTTTGGTTTATGACTTGCTTGGGTTTCATTTGTCTTATTGTTACTTGTGTCTGTTTTGTACTAACCTTTTATGCAGAGGCCGAGGTAAGTAATTTGAGAGTGTGGATGGTTATCCATGTTCACCATCATTCCTTCTTTCTCTCATCTTTTCTTTTCTTTAGGCTTAGGTTATTGTCAAACCTCCCCTTAGGGCCATCTTTGCATGATAACATTAGGATAGATTCTCCCCCGTAGTGTTTTTCTTTTCTTCTAAGTCCCTCTTCTCATCTCATAACAATTTCTAATATACTTAATAAGGTCAACTTGCCTTGCACACAAGCCTTAAACATAGGAAATGAAGATTGAGGGGTCCCCCTTCTCTCTTCTAGAGTGTTGAGCATACGTCCCATTGGGGACGACCATGCGACGCATTCGTTCCCGTGTCATAGACTTTGGTTCAAGTTGAGTTATGAACTAACTCAAGTCACTTCTGTCCTAAAAAATACAAATAAACTTCCAACCTTTTTATCCTTCGGGATCATCAAAATAAAGGCTATTTTCAAAAAGGGCACGTTACTTTCCGTCTGAGTCGCAAACAGGCATCGACCCTAACTACCGGACGTGAGCTTAACGTCGCTCATAAAAAACACAAAATGAACTTGGTCCGAACTACGTTGACTCTGAATTCCCCATTGCACAAAGGGGGTACGTAGGCCTAGGATGTCGACGTCCTACCGAGTCTGTCTTAGTTTTCCCCTTCCCCATTTTAGTGCAGCCATAGATTTTAGGATAACTCACCCTTAGATTAGACAACAAGCGTGGATCCCATCGAGTACGATGGATGCGTGGGGGTGCTAATACCTTCCCCTCGCGTAACCGACTCCCGAACCCAGGCTATGGTTGCGATGACCATTCCTTTCCCTCTTCCTCAGGTTTATGCGGTGTTCCCTTTCCCTCTCTTGGGATAAATTTACACGGCTGGCGACTCTGTTTTCCGTGCCACTTTCGCGTTTGTACCTGGATGAAAATCCTGGGAGCGACACCTACCAAGGAACTGGTCTTAGTTTCTTTTGTCAATAAACTTTCTTGACAAAGGACGCTATGCGTAGCGATTTTCCTCAAACTTCTCGCCGAATTTTCCTGGGGAGATGCCATTTGAAGGAAAAAGATCTGATGTCAGACTCGCTGGGGAATCCAGTCGTCTGAGTTGTAGAGGTGCACAAACTTTTCTGTTGGAGATGCCATTTGTTGACTCTATTTGGGGAATGTGAGTCCCTTGAAAGACTGCCTTCGTTTGGGGTCTTACATCATACTTTTCTCGGGATCTTCCCGGAGAAATGCCATATGATGGGATCCAATTTTGAGGTGCTGATGACCTTTTCATCAGTGGTTCTTTCGGAGAAAAACTGTCGTATTGCCGATGCTCCGATTAAGGGGCTTTCTCTAGGGATTTTCTTTAATCCGGGAAAGCAAAAATATCATCTTCAATGGCGAAGAGTGATGTTGACTGAGAGATCTCTGGTTTTTCAGAGGTTCAAGTTATCAAAGTGGTCGAGGAGCCAACTTCATTCCAGAAATAAGCTGGAGGAGAGATTATTCAGATGCAGCATTTCCTGACGAGGAAAGTGTTAGTTCTTGGATTGGCTGGAATTTTAGTAAAACAAAGTATATTCAATGTTGATGTCTAGGTACTGATGTTGCAACATTGAAGTTTAACACTGGGCTGTGTTAAGTATTTATTTGCTGAAGTTGGATGTCTGATGTCACATAGGTGATGTTGTGACATTAGATCTGCAGAATTAACAACAGCAGGCTGTGCTGTTGTTAGGGTTTGTGTGTTAGCTGGAATTGTGGAGAGCAAGCTGTCTCATTGGATGCCAATATCTTGGGATAGATATTTTCTGCTGCATAGGAGATCTGGTGCAGATTTGTAGGAGATTTAAAAGGTTGAAGATTTAAAAAGATTTTAGGAGAAAATCTGTTTTAAATATTCAGTTTTAAATAACAAATCGGGTCAGATATTGTAGCAAGTCCAAGACCAATTCAAGGAGCTATATAAAGCGCACAAGATCAAAGGAAAAAGTACAGAAATACAGAGAGAAGATCAAGAGCATAGGCTGAGTGTCTTGAGTATTTTGTACGAGTTGTATATCCAGAATTCTAGGGTGAATTGCTGAGTCATTTTTTGTCCTCTCTTAGAAGCTGTGAAGCAATAGAGAGTTATTACTTGATCAAAGTTGTGAAGTAAGATCAAGGTTGTTCAAAGAGGTTGTTCTTTGAGTATTGTTTTAGGGATTGAGTAGTGTTCTCATATCTAAGTGGGTTCTTAGGTAGAAAGTCACTAGTAGGAATTAAGTTTAGGAGATTGTCAACTGGGTTGTTGAGTCTGTAAATTAATTCTACAAGTAGTGAATTTCATCCCTGGCTTGGTAGCCCCCAGACGTAGGTAGTTAGACCGAACTGGGTGAACAATTCCTTGTGTTAATTTGTTACTGTTATTATTGTCCATTGTGCAGAGTGTGTTGTTGTGACATCGCACCTTAACATCACACGTCTGATACCAGAATTTCAATTGGTATCAGAGCAGGCATCCTGTCTGTCTCTGGGTGAGATCTAGGGAAGTTACTTTCTGGTGTAAAGATGGACAAAGAAGTTGGAGGATTCGTCAACAGACCCCCTATTTTTAATGGATCCAATTATGACTATTGGAAGCCAAGGATGACCACCTTTTTAAAATCCTTGGACAGCAGGGCTTGAAAGGCTGTTATTAAAGAGTGGAAAGCACCTGTCATGTGTGAGAAGGATGATGCTGGCAAAGATAAAGAAGGCACCTCAAAGCCAAAACCTGAAGAAGAGTGGACCAAGGAAGAAGATGAGCTTGCCCTTGGAAATTCCAAAGCTCTAAATGCAATCTTCAATGGAGTGGATAAGAATATCTTCAGGTTAATCAATACCTGTGAAGTTGCTAAGGAAGCGTGGGATATATTGCAGGCTACACATGAAGGAACATCTAGAGTTAAGATGTCAAGACTTCAGCTTTTAACATCAAAATTTGAAGGCCTGAAGATGAAGGAAGATGAGACTATTCATGACTTCCACATGAGTGTTCTTGAGTTGGTTAATGCTTCTAGTGCTCTTGGTGAAAAGATGTCAGATGAAAAGCTTGTAAGGAAGATTCTTAGGTCACTTCCTAAGAAGTACAAGATGAAGGGGACTGCCATTGAAGAAGCACAAGACATCAGCAAGATGAGAGTTGATGAGCTCATTGGATCTCTTCAAACTTTTGAGCTTGGGTTGAATGAGGAAGAACCAGAAAAGAAGCCAAAGAGTATAGCCCTGGTGTCAAATGATGAAGAAGAAAAAGGAAAGAGTTCTGAATCCCAGGAGGATCTATCTCAGGCCATAGTTATGTTGGGAAGACAGTTCAACAAAGTGTTCATGAGAATGAATAATAACTCCAGGCCTAATGTCAAGAACATATCTTCTGACACCAGCAAGTCAAAAGAGAAGGATGAAGAGAAAACTGCCCAAGATAAAGGAGTTCAGTCCTTTGAGTGTGAAGGGTATGGACATGTCAAGAAAGAATGTCCCACCTTCTTGAAAAAGCAGAAGAAGGGCATGACAATATCCTGGTCTGACTCTGATAGTGAAAGTGAAGGTGATTCAGCAAAGCATGTTAGAGCTTTAACAGGAGCTGTTGTTTTAGATGATGATTCTAGTAATGGAGAAATAACGTATGAGGAGTTAGCATCTACTTATCAAGAGTTGTGTTTAAAAAGTGCTGAGATTTGTCAAGAAAACAAGTGCACAAACAACAGATTGCTCAGCTTGAGAATGAAAAAGCTGATCTGGAAAATGAAGTTGTACTGGTCAAAGCTCACCTTGATCATATGACCAAGTCTGTTAGGATGCTGAGCTGTGGTACAGACACACTTGATAAGATCCTTCAGACAGAAAAGGTTGCTGGTGATAAGTCTGGTATAGGATATGTGGCAAGCACCTCAGGAGCAACAGAGGAGGTATCCCAACGAAAGTCTCAAACAAAGAGACAGGATCCTACTCCTAAGAGGGTTGTTCAGCCTCAGAATGTTGAGAAAAGGAATGGTCCCCCTCAGAGGAAGATGCAGCCTCAAGGAGCTAGTCAGTATATGCCTCCCCAATATCACAAGAGCATGCAAGCTGCAAGGTTCAAACAGAATATGTCTCATCAGGTATCTCAACATCAGGAAAACTGGTATGGTTATGGATATGGATACAACAATGCTGTGCCTCATTACTATTGAAGAAGGAAGCCTCATCACCATAGGAGACAGCCTAGAAGACAACATCAGTACAGAAGAAGATATTCCAACTATGGAAGAAGAAGACATTATGGGTGGCAGCAACAGTATCATCATCCAAGTGGCAGAAGATTTACCCACTTTAGATATGACAAAGTAAGATGCTTTTATTGTGGCAGGGTTGGACATATGCAGTACTCTTGTTTTAAATTGTATGGTTATCCACAATCTGCTCCTCAAGGTAAACCAAAGGAGGTCAGACCCATAGTTGCTAAACAATGGGTTCCTAAAGAGAAGGTGAAATGTCTTTTAGACCACACCTCAGATGGACATGTTGCCATGGATGCATGGTACTTTGACAGTGGATGTTCTATGCACATGACTGGATCAAAGGAGCAGTTGGTGGAGTTCAATCCTTTCCATGCAAATAAGGTCGTGTTTGGAAATGGAGAAAAAGGAGTAGTAGAAGGAAGTGGAAGAGTGAAGAATCCTGATGGTCTTACCCTTGATAGTGTGATCCTTGTCCAAGGCTTGAAGGCTAATCTGATTAGCATAAGTCAGTTATGTGATGAAGGTTACAAAGTCAACTATTCCAAGGATGAGTGTCTGGTGACAAACGAAAAGTATGAAGTGATCATGAAAGGAGTCAGGTCTAGAGATAATTGTTATCTGTGGATACCTATACAAGTCAGCCCATCTATCGATGTTAAGACTGATGTTTTAGCATTAGATTATGACATAAGGTGTGAAAGGCTGTTAGAGTTAAGTACTCTTAAGTTGAATTCCTTCAAGAATCAACCCTCGCTGAAAGGATTCATGGCGTCTTCATCCAAGAAATCTGAGTGTCAGAGTTCCACAAAAGGAAGAGCTAGGGTTTCCACTGACGAAGGTTCAGCATCCGATCCTATGGACATTGAGCCCCTCTCAACCATTCTTCCTGAATCAGGTACTACGAGACCCACTAAGCTAACTCCTAAGAGACCTGCTACTGTCTTTAAGAATCCTGAAACAAAGAAAGTTGTTACTAGTGTGTTATTTGGGGACAAACCTGTGCCAAAATCATCAAATTCTCAGTCTATTAAAGAGAAGTTTGTTGTAGATAAAAGGATGGGTAATCTTACCTCAAAAATTCTGGACAAAGGCATCCCTATTAAAGGAGGTTCAATTCCTCCGAATCAGATGCCAGCTGAGAAAGATAGAGTGCAAGTAGATAAGTCAAGTCTTCAACAACTAGCAATAACAGCTATTGAAGATGCTGATCAGAGTAAAGACATGCATGAAGAGACAAATGTTGAGGAGAATGTTAGAACATCTGCTGAACCCCCTTCTATTGGTGTGATCAATGTAGATGATCTATCAGATGATGAAGTGATAGCAAGAGTTGTCCCAAGTATTGCCAAGAGGTTAAAATCTAGGAAGGAAAAGAAGGTTGAATCCTCTCCTAAGAGGTCATCTGATGATAAGAAGAAGAACATTGCTGTTAGACCTACAAAAACCTGGAGTAAAGTGAAAGTAAATCCTAGAAAAAGGAAGGTTGTGGAGCATTCAGAGTCTGACTGTGATGTTGAAGATGATGTTCAGGACATCACGCCTATCAAAAAAACCATTTTAAAAAGAATCTCTGATAAGGTCCCGGAAGTGCCAGTGGACAACATATCCTTCCATTATGCCAGTAGTGCATCTATGTGGAAGTATGTTTGTCAGAGAAGATTAGCCTTGGAAAGGGAACTTGGAAAAAAAGCTTTGGGAATGGAAGAAATTATGAAACTGATAAATGTTGTTGGTCTGGCTAAAACTGTGACTGCTCTTCCAAAATGCTATGATGGGCTTGTCAAAGAATATATTGTTAACATACATATCAACATTACTGACAAGAGAAACACAAACTTCATGAAAGTATTTGTTAGAGGGAAGTGCATCAATTTTTCTCCTAGCATCATGAACAAATATCTAGGTAAACATGATGGAGAATGCAGTGATTTTGAGTCTACTGATAACGATATCTGCAAGGAGATTACTATTGGACAAGTGAAGGTATGGCCATTGAAAGGGAAGCTGAAGACTAGCAAGCTCAGCATTAAGTATGCCGTTCTTCACAGGATTGGTGCAGCGAACTGGGTGCCAACCAACCATAAAACAACAATTGTTGTTGGACTTGGAAAGTTCATCTATGCTATTGGAAAGAAAATGAAATTTGACTTTGGAAGCTACATCTTTAACCAAGTGATAAAACATGTTGAAACCAATGCTGTCAAATTTCCTATAGCATTCCCCTCTTTGGTGTGTGGAATCATTTTAGATCAGCAACCTGAGACTTTAACAAGCTCAGACATAGCTTGCCAAAGGATGACAGTCTTGTCCCTACACCCTAAACTGTTTTCTGGACATCATGTTCCAGACATTGTTCTAACATCAACTGCTGAAGTCAAGAAGAAGACTACAAAGGCTGAACTGATCGAAGAATTGAAGACCATGTGCAAAGACCTTGATGCAGTCATCAGTACCAGTCTGGTTAGAAAAGAGAGACTTGAAAAGCTGATCCAGCAGTTAGAACTGGACAGTGGTGATGATGTTCCTGAAGAAAATAATGAGAACAATGTTGATGGCTCTGAGGAAGATGAGGTTGATAAGAGTGATGAGTGTGAAAATGCCAGTGCCGATAGCTCAGAGGAGGAGGAAGAGAATCCTGGAGTTGAATCTAGTTCAAATGAAGACTAGCTTATATGCTTTTGCACCTAGTAGTTTTAGTTTATTTTATGTCTTTGTTTCAGCACTTGCTATGGTGGTTATGTAATTTGAATATTGTGCAGTTATATGTACCTGTGTTTGTTTTTGGTTTCTTTCTCTGATTTGTTTTGCCTGGTTGCTAACTGTGAGGCTAACAATGAGAGTTAGGGTGTACTGACTGTAGTTCATAGGGCTTCTGATTGAAGCTTGTCTAATTGTGGCTAAAAAGGGGGAGAAGTAGCCAAAGAAAGTTTCCAAAAGTACAAATGTCAAAGGAGTTGTGGTGCTGTCAAAGGAATATGCAGAAATTAAGGGGGAGTAATGAGTATTTACTGAATCACTGAACTGTGTGATCAGCTGGCTTTGCTGGTTCATGATTGAGGGGGAGCAGCAGTGTTGAAGATTGAGGGGGAGCAACATTGTTTGAAGATTGTAGCTGTTTTACAGCATAATGATATATGCTGAAGATTTTATGTGAGCAGCAGAGTTTTGTGAAGAAAAGATGTTACTGCTGATGCTGCTGCTTGGAGTTTCAAGATCATTAATTAAAGTTTTTCCACTGCTAAAGTCTCTGAAGGTGCAGAGTGCAGAGAGTGTTTTAGCCAAAATTAGCCAAAGGGGGAGATTGTTAGTTCTTAGATTGGCTGGAATTTTGGTAAAACAAAGTATATTCAATGTTGATGTCTAGGTACTGATGTTGCAACATTGAAGTTTAACACTGGGCTGTGTTAAGTATTTATTTGCTGAAGTTGGATGTCTGATGTCACATAGGCGATGTTGTGACATTAGATCTGCAGAATTAACAACAGCAGGCTGTGATGTTGTTAGGGTTTCCGTGTTAGCTGGAATTGTTGAGAGCAAGCTGTCTCATTGGATGCGAATATCTTGGGATAGATATTTTCTGCTGCATAGGAGATCTGGTGCAGATTTGTAGGAGATTTAAAAGGTTGAAGATTTAAAAAGATTTTAGGAGAAAATCTGTTTTAAATATTCAGTTTTAAATAACAAATCGGGTCAGATATTGTAGCAAGTCCAAGACCAATTCAAGGAGCTATATAAATCGCACAAGACCAAAGGAAAAAGTACAAAAATACAGAGAGAAGATCAAGAGCATAGGCTGAGTGTCTTGAGTATTTTGTACGAGTTGTATATCCAGAATTCTAGGGTGAATTGCTAAGTCGTTTTCTGTCCTCTCTTAGAAGCTGTGAAGCAATAGAGAGTTATTACTTGATCAAAGCTGTGAAGTAAGATCAAGGTTGCCCAAAGAGGTTGTTCCTTGAGTATTGTTTTAGGGATTGAGTAGTGTTCTCATATCTAAGTGGGTTATTAGGTAGAAAGTCACTAGTAGGAATTAAGTTTAGGAGATTGTCAACTGGGTTGTTGAGACTGTAAATTAATTCTACAAGTAGTGAATTTCATCCCTGGCTTGGTAGCCCCCAGACGTAGGTAGTTAGACCGAACTGGGTGAACAATTCCTTGTGTTAATTTGTTACTGTTATTGTTGTCCATTGTGCAGAGTGTGTTGTTATGACATCGCACCTTAACATCACACGTCTGATACCAGAATTTCAGAAAGAACCGACAACTCGATTGAGAGGATTTTTATCACTAGGGGATAAGACCGACTAGAGTGATAGTGATGCAATATGAATGTGAATGCAAATAAAATGCATGATGTATGTATGTATATGCTGACAAAACTGACGCGACATACAGTCTAATAGATGAACATGACGGGATACTTGGCCACAGTGGGAGATGAAGTACCGTTGGTCCAAAAGTAGCAATTCTACCTTGCTTGGGAGAAGTAGTCCTTGCGGGGAACTATGTTGGTCGGGCTTAGAAGATAAGAACTCTGCCGAGGCGTGTCAGACGAAACAAGGTCTCTGACACAGTTGATCCCTTCATTCAGGCGTACTGGGTTAGAAGGAGTACTTTGATTCTGCACTTTGAAGTTCGCTTACTTCCAGAGAAGCGGTTGATGCTCTTTTGATGTTCAACAGTCAAAAGAAATTGCCATCTTTATTTTAAAAGCAGAAAAAGTTTTACAAGTAAATTCATTTTTGTTTTATTTCAAGAATCGTTGAGCATGTTAAAATGTCGTTCTGTAAAGCTAAAACAAATGAGGATTACAAACAAAAGCACAAAGGCTCAAATTTTATTGATAAGATGGAGATCAGCCAAGCGCGTGATTCCAAAGAGTATATACAAAGCTAGAAATGGTAATTTATAAGAAAAAAGGCTACGTTGAAACATAACGACCACTATCCTTCTACCAACTTTGAATTCGGGACATCCTGAGCTTCTGTCGAAGATGACCTTGATTGGAGAGTTCTCCGATGGATGGTGTAAATGCTGCTGAGGGACTTGCCTCTGTTGAACATAGTTACTTGCCATTATCCCTAACTTTTGGCTGGATTGTAGTTTGATGTTTCCAATCCACCGGGATGATTTTTTTTAATTTTGTCTCTAACTTTTGCCTGAACCGCCCAATCGGGTTTTCAATCCACCGAGATGTTTTTTTTAGGCGAAGTATTTCTTGACTACATCAACATTTGAGGGGTAGGCAAATTCTTCTCCATCCATGGTTGCAAGTCTCAAGGCGCCGCCTGAGAAAGCTTTCGTGACCACGTAGGGGCCATAATAATTCAGAGTCCATTTACCTCGCGAATCAGTGAGAAATGATTGTATCTTCTTGAGCATGAGGTCTCCTTTCCTGAAGACGCGAGGTCGGACCTTCTTGTCGAACGCCTTCTTCATCTAATGCTGATACAACTGATCATGGCATAGAGCTGTGATTCGCTGTTCTTCAATCAGATTCAGTTCGTCGTGTCAACTTTGACACCATTCAGCTTCTGTAAGTTTAGCTTCCATCAATACCCGGATTGATGGGATCTCTACTTCTACGGGGAGCACTGCTTCCATGCCATATACTAGAGAGAAAGGGGTTGCCCCTGTTGAAGTGCGGACAGATGTTCGATAACTGTGAAGAGTAAAGGGTAGCATCTCATGCCAATCTTTGTAGGTTACAACCATCTTTTGAACAATTTTCTTGATGTTCTTGTTAGCCGCTTCTACCGCTCCGTTCATCTTGGGTCGATAGGGAGATGAGTTATGGTGTTCGATCTTGAACTCTATGCACAACTCTTTCATTATCCTATTGTTTAAGTTAGATCCATTATCAGTAATGATCTGGCTTGGAACACCATAACGACAGATGATATTATTTTTGATAAAGCGGACCACCACTTGGTGAAGTAATCAATGGCTACAAGGATGAACCGATGTCCGTTTGAAGCTTTGGGCTCAATCAAGCCAATCATGTCGATTCCCTATATGGAAAAAGGCCATGGGGAAGAAAGAACCTTTAGATATGTAGGCGGTACATGAATTTTGTCGGAGTATATCTGACACTTGTGACACTTCCTCATGTACTTGTAGCAGTCGTATTCCATGGTCAACCAGTAGTACCCTGCTCTCAGAATTTTTCTCTCCATTGTGTGTCCGTTGGCATGAGTGCCAAAGGATCCTTCGTGAATTTCTTTCATCAGCATGTCTGTTTCTGGTCTGTCGACGCATTGGAGCAAGACCATGTCGAAGTTTCTCTTATAGAGTGTATCACCGCTCAAGAAGAAGCTGCTTTCTAGTCTTCTAAGGGTTTTTCTGTCCTTCCATAGTGCCCCAGGTGGGTACTCTTGTTTCAGAAGGAAGCATTTGATATCGTGATACCAAGGTTTACCGTCTATGACTGCTTCAATCGTGAAGATGTAAGCGGGCCTTTCAAGGCACATTATGTCGATCTTAGGTAGGTCGTTCCATTGACCTACACTAATCATGGAGAGAGAGTGGCTAATGCATCAGCCATGTGAATCTCATCACGAGGGATGTGATGAAACTCAATTCTATTGAAGAAGGGTAACAACCTTCTTGCATAGTCTTTGTAAGGAATCAGTCCTGATTGGTATGTGTTCCAATATCCTTTTATCTGATTGATAACTAGGGCGGAGTCATCGTATACATCCAAGTTTTTGATCCTTAAATCAATCGCTTCCTCGAGACCCATAATACAAGCTTCGTATTCGGCCTCGTTGTTTGTACATTTGAACGTAAGTAGAGCGGTGAAAGGAATGTGGGTACCCTTAGGGGTAACAATGATTTCCCCAATTCCGTTTCCATAATGATTAACTGCTCCGTCAAAGATAAGTCCCCATTGGGAACCTGGCTCTGGACCTTCACTGGGTAGCGGTTCATCGCAGTCTTTCATTTTTAAATACATGACATCTTCGTCTGGGAAGTCGAACCCGATTGATTCCTGATTTTCAATCGGTTGATGAGCCAAATGATTGGCTAAAATACTCCCCTTAACGGCTTTCTGAGCATTGTACTCTATGTCATATTCTGATAGCAACATCTGCCAACGGGCAATCCTTCCTGTGAGACCAGGTTTTTCGAAGACATACTTGATTGGATCCATTTCGGAGATTAACCAAGTAGTGTGACGAATCATGTACTGGCGAAGACGTTTGGCTGCCTAAGCCAAAGCGTAGCAAGTTTTCTCGAGCATCGTGTACAAAGTTTCACAGTCGGTGAACTTCTTGCTTAGATAGTAAATGGCAGACTCTTTCCGTTTGGTTTTGTCTTGTTGGCCAAGTACACACCCCATTGAGTCTTCCAAGACTGTGAGGTAGATGATCAGTGGTCTTCCTTCCATTGAAGGTGATAGAATCGGAGGATTCAACAGATATACCTTAATACTGTCGAAGGCAGTTTGACAATCTTCTGTCAAAATGCAGTCCTGGTTCTTTTTCAGTAATTTGAAAATCGGCGCACATGTCGCGGTCATGAGGAATATGAATCTGGAGATGTAGTTCAAACGTCCCAGGAATCCTCTAACTTGTTTTTCAGTTTTCGGAGAAGGCATTTAATGAATGGCCTTGACCTTGTCAGGATCAACCTCAATTCCTTTCTGGCTGACGATGAACCCTAAGAGTTTCCCTGAACGGACACCAAAGGTGCACTTGTTGGGATTCAAGCGGAGTTTGTACTTTCGCAAACGCTTGAATAGTTTTGACAGGTGGGTCACATGCTCCTCTTCTGTCTTAGATTTTGCAATCATATCATCGACATATACCTCGATTTCCTTGTGTATCATGTCATGAAACAGAGTAGTCATGGCCCTTTGATAGGTTGCCCCGGCGTTCTTCAAACCGAACGGAATTACCTTATAACAAAAGGTACCCCATGGGGTAATGAATGAAGTTTTCTCCATGTCTTTCGGCGCTATTTTGATCTGGTTATAGCCCGAGAATCCATCCATAAAGGAGAAAACTTTGAATTTTGCTGTACTGTCTACCAGCATATCAATGTGTGGTAAAGGAAAGTCGTCCTTTGGACTTGCCTTGTTTAGATCTCTGTAGTCGACACACATTCTAACCTTTCCGTCCTTTTTCGGAACAGGTATGATATTGGCTAACCATTGAGGATATTCTGATGTGGTGAGGAAACCCGCGTCAATCTGCTTCGGTACCTCCTCTTTGATTTTGATGGCCATGTCCGGGTGAGTCCGTCTCAACCTCTGCTTTACTGGCGGACATTCCGATCTTAACGGTAAGTGATGTTCCACGATGTTGGTATCCAACCCTGGTATGTCCTGATAGGACCAAGCGAATACATTGGGGAATTCTTTGAGAAGCTTTATCAAACTCTCTTTGGCAGTTGGACTGAGCAGTGCCCCAATCCTGATTTCTTTTCTCTCTTTTTCTGAACCCAAGTTTACCATTTCCAACGGCTCTTTATGATGTTCAATGGACCTTTCCTCTTGTCTGAGTAATCGAGAAATCTCTTTTGGAATTTCATTGTCAACTTCTTCTTCAGCCCCAAATACCAGGAACTCAAAGTTGGGAGAAGGCATTGGATCGTATGTTTCAACGGGGTTTAAAACAAGCAATATGCATGATGTTATGATTCGTGTTTAAAAGAGATAAAGAAAATGCAAGTGTGTGCAGTGTATTTTTTTTTATTACTGCTTGTTTTTATTTGAATTATTTTTTAGGATTACCATTTTCTGAGAAAAAGCAAATAGAGAAATCAACAATTAATGCGGAAATTACAGAATAATGTTATTTTATTAATGAACAAGTCGATTCTTGAAACTACAGCCCTATAAAACAAAACTCTATCGCTTTGGGCGAAGCGAAGAGGGAAAATTTACAGAAAGTGAGCCCTATTAAAACATCTATTTCACCTGAGCAGGGTGAAAGGTTAAAGATGGCAATTACTTTGATTGGCGAACGACCTTCGGAGCATCGACATCAACCCATTGGCAGCGAACTCCTCGGTGAATCATAAAGTCTGGCACCTTCCTTGATTTGTCTTCAGAAATAACGCTGATTTCTGGTGGAGCAGGTTCATTGGAATCTGTCTCCCAGGAAGAGTTGTCGTAGGAGAATTTCTCTGTTGCATTTTGCATAGCATTGGTGCTCTCAGCTGTATCTCCCCATCCAGTTCGCTGGATATCTTCGAGCCTGATACGAGAGCTTTCGGGAGCGGTGTACTTGACCATATAGTCGTATTTTCCACTCGGTTGTCCCAAGGTGTCCCACACTTCTTTCGAACTGGAAGAGTCATCCCTCTCGATGACGTTGACCTCGGGACAAGCATAGTTGATGAATTCAAGTCCTGCAAACGTTGCAAATTCATCGTCATGTTGAGTAGTTTCTGAATGACCTGAGTGTTGATCCCATGACATGGTGGGGACACAGGTATTCCGTTCAATGATGCTCAGCTGAGCTTCATTACTCGGCTGACTTTCTGGCCCCAAGTCTCCTGGGTAAGGCTGCCACATTGGCAGACCGTCCATCGGCCCATAGTAATTGTGGTCAAAGTTGTCCTTCATCGGAGTGTCTTCCTCTAATGAATTTGGTGGAGCACGGCATCCTTCCGGATCACAATCTCCATAGATCATTTCGACGTCTGATCATGGTATAAATCTCGGACTCTGTGCGGGATAGTAATGGTGTAGGCACCTCTTCTTGAGACATATAACCGTCCTCGTTAAGATATGACTTCCATTCTTCATCTGTGTCGGAGGGACACTCCTCATTGATAGCATGGACTATTTGAGACACTGGGTGAAGGAAACCTCCACTATAGAAGAAATCCTGAATGGGATGAAGACTTTCGTTGTTAGCAGCTGTCCGAGTACAGGTTGCAGAAAAACCAAGACCCTTCTTTGTTGTATTGCTAGTAGGAATGACAAGCTGTCCCCATCCTGTTGTATCGGTACTCTCGACCGCTTTAATAGCATCTTTGTATGAGGAAATCGAAGTTCCTCCTCCGGATTATTCGTCCTTGTGTAGCGAAAGCTCTTGGAACTGGGTTCCGATTATCCCTTCTAGTTCCACATAAGTGGATGACGATAAATTGCTGACGAGCAAGGCCTGTTCCCCACAGATTGTGATGAGTTGGCCGTTCTGGACGAATTTTAGCTTTTGGTGGAGGGTTGAAGTGACCGCTCCAGCCTGATGTATCCAAGGTCTTCCTAATAAATAACTGTACGTTGCCCGGATGTCCATGACCTGGAAGGTGACTTGGAAAGTGTGAGGACCAATAGTTATGGGAAGGTCAACTTCGCCGATAACCATTTTTCTGGATCCGTCGAACGCTTTGACGACGACCTCGTTGGTTCTCATCTGAGGGCCCTTGAATGATAATTGAGTCAAAGTGGACTTCGGAATGACATTCAGGGTTGATCCTGTGTCTACCAGTACGTTGGCTAAAGCATCGTCCTGGAAGTTGACTGTGATATTGAATGCCATGTTATGACGGCAACCCTCTTCAGGTAATTCCTCATCACTAAATCCCAAATTATTGCAGGAAGTGATGTTAGAGACAATACTATCGAACTGTCTGATGGGTACATCCTGTTCTACGAAGGCTTGCTCCAAAACTTTCTGTAGAGCCTCCCTGTTCGCTTCTGAACTGAGTAACAGTGATAATACCGAGATCTTTGAAGGAGTATGTAATAGCTGATCAACAATGTTGTATTCACTCCTTTGGATGAGCTTCAGCATCTCATCATCGTTCTTTGAAAGGTCGGAATTACTGGATTGACCGACTGGTGGATTGGGAGCTTCTGTCTGAAGTTCCTTTTCTTTGTTAGATTCTCCAACTCCTCAGTTGAAGATTCTACCACTCCTCGTTACACGACTGATGTCTGTAATATTCACGACGGAGGGTAATGGAATTTCCTTTCCATTTTCAATTATCGTTGTACCGTATTTGTAAGGGATTGCCTTAGCTGATTCATACGGCAGTGGTCCCGGCAAATAGATGACTATGGGAACCTTCTGGTTTTTCTGACCATCGTAAGTAATATCGATCCGCTCCCATTTTGGAACTCTTGATTCTTCAATTAGAGGAATGATGGCAAAAATATTCCTGGTCCTCTGATGATCAGAGATTACAACAACGTCCTCAATTTGATCGGCAAGGTAGTTCGGCGACCAATTGATGGGTCCGGAACCTGGATATGGGTGAATCTCTCCATGATCCACTTGCCCCTGGAGAGCTGCTCGCACAAGGTAGTACCCTTGGTTACTTTCCGAACAGACTCCACAACGTTCATAGTTGTGTGGTGGCACCTGGCCACGCCCACTTTGAATACAATGTAACCTCACTAGGTTAGCTTCCACAGATCGGACATCCTGACTTTGACGCCGAGTGGGGTTTCTGTTATTGATACTAAGTTGCTGAGTATCTTCAACCATGTAGATTGGCATCCACCAATGATTTAACAAGTGCTGGAGTGCTTCCTGGACAAGGGCATATACCTGATCATTTTTGCAACCCGCTTTACAGCTGTGATAATTATGTGATATCAGGAATCCGAGTCGGACCTGCTTAGCATGCAGCTCTACCAAGTTGGTATTCATCAAGCAAATATCGAAGATTTGAACCATATTGATCTGATAGGGATTCCTATCATGGTAGTCCTGGATCCATCCGAGATCCATCTGATGCTGGAGGGCCTCCTGTATGAAAGAGCATCCCTGTTTGTTTACCGAGCAAGTTAGACAAGAACTGTAGTCGTGCCGTGGCAGATTATGATACTGGCTTTGCCTTGAGTGCATCGCCACCAGGTTGACATTCATCGCACGGATGTCGTGGTTCTGAATGACGTTGGAATTCGTGTAAACCATGTTAACTCCACAAACTCAGTGCTCTTGGATCCATTCGAGATCCATCTGTTCCTGTAGAGCTGCTTGCACCACAGAATGTCCTTGATTGCTATTAGAGCAGACATCACACTGGTGATAATTATGAGGTGGCACATGGCCGTACCCACTCTGTCTACAATGCATCTTGACCAGATTCGTCCTCAACAAGCGTACATCATGAATTTGATAGATATTGTTAAATTCTTTCTCAATCAGGTTGACTACAGCTTTCTCATGTTGAGGCAGCGGGTTTGTGAGAACATTGGGATTCGTATCTTTGAAAGATAAGAGCCCACTCCTAACAAGCTTTTGTACGTCAAATTTGAAATTGAGACAATTCTCTATGTTATGCCCTAGTCCTCCTTGATGGTAAGGGCACGTCTAATCCACCTTAAACCAAAAAGGCATATTTTTTGGTACTGTAAGAGGAGACTTAGTCTGGATGTGCCCCTTAGGCAGTAGTAACGGAAACAGTTCTGCGTACAACAAGGGTATAGGATCAAACCCTGGTGGCCGCGTTGTACGGTTGTTATTGTATAGAGGACGAGCCTGCAGAAGAGGTTGTTGTGTCCTTTGCTGATTAGGTTGGCTTTGTGCAACCTGAGGTTGATACGTAGGAATAGGCGCAGGGCTGATAGCAGGAGTTACAGCTGCTACCGGTTGATAACATCGCCTTTGCTTTCCGAGAAAGATATTCCCAATATCTTGCTCTTTTTTCTTAGGGAGAGCACTACCGTGTCGTTTTGTATTACTCGATGATCCAGCGTCTTTTACCAAACGTCCTTCTGGACGGCTTCCTCAAGACGAACTCCCATGCCCACCATCTCGGTGAAATCACTGGGTGCACTGGAAACCATTCTATCATAGTAAAATGAGCTTATGGTCTTTAAGAAGATCTTTGTCATCTCTTTTTCCTCAAGAGTTGGACAAATTTGAGCGGCAATTTCGCGCCACCTCTGAGCGTACTCCTTAAAGGTTTCCTTGTCCTTTTGTGACATTGATCTGAGTTGAACTCTGTCCGGTGCCATGTCCAAATTATATTTGAATTGTTGGACGAAGGCAGTACCAAGATCTTTGAATGTGCTAATCGTAGCACGGTTTAAACCCATGTACCATTTGAGTGTGGCACCGGTTAAACTATCCTGAAAGTAGTGAATCAGTAGGTCCTGATTCTCCGTTTGAGCTGACATTCTTCGAGCGTACATCACCAGATGGCTCTGAGGGCAAGAGTTACCCTTGTATTTTTCAAAGTCGGGAACTTGAAATTTGTGCGGAACTTTCACATTGGGGACCAGACAAAGGTCTGCGACGTCCTTTCCAAATAGATCCTGACCGCGGATGGCCTGCAATTCCTTCTGCATTTCCAAGAACTGTTCCTGGAATTCATCCATTCTATCGAACATAGTTTCCTTCTTACCAGAAGGTATCGGTGGAATCTGTCCTTCCGGGATAATGTGCACCACAGGGGGTGGTACCGTGACTATGGCAGTGAATCTTGGCGTTTCCCGAAGTTTGTAACCTTTAGGAGTCTTCAGCATGCCCCTGGCATCTTCGCTTTCCCGAAGTTTGTAACCTTCAGGCCCAGCGACTTCTGTTACGATTCCCTGATCTTTAGTGATCGGCGGAACATATCCTTCCGGGATATAGTTAACAGGCATGCCCCAAGGACGATCTTTCGGTCATCTGATACCTAGGATCAAACTTTTCCACTATGGGCGCCGAGGTGATCTCTGAGATCACAGTCCTTTGTAGCTGAGCTTCTGCCATGGCTTGCATGTCGTTACGAAGCTTTCTCATATCCTCTCTCAGAGCGTCGATCTCTTCTTTCAACTCTGTGTTTTCTTCCTCAAGATCATCCATATTTTTCTGACGATTGGCCCGAGTATTGTACGAATGAGATAGTTTGACTCTGGAACTGAGACACAAACGTGAGATTCGTAGGTAAGAAGAATACACGATGTGAAAATGATGAATGCATTGATTATATTAATTATTTTTTGGTTTAATCAAAATAAACTTCGACAATTAGATTGCAAATATTAAACAGTGGGGAAACCCCGTTTTATTGAAATTCAAAGGATTACGGAAATGGAAATACAGTAAATTACAAGGTGCGGAAACAGAAACCTAAGCTAATGGGTCCCGAGTCCTCTCTGAAGAGAAATCGGGTGCTGACTCTAGTACTTTCCTTTTCTTTGACCGGGGCTCTTGGGCCGTTGTCGGGTTGTCATTCCTTTGCCAGGTGAAAGGAGTGACAAATTCCTTTGGTCATCTTGATTCTCTACATCATGTTGCTCCAAAATTTCAATCAGAGCATCTTTCTCTCTCAGTAATTGTTGTATTTTGATGCACTCTACGTTGAGGGTGCGGTACCTGTTCTTCCAAGACCTCCTCTCCCGTTGAACTTTGTTGAGAGTAACCTGAAGTTTTTCCGTCTCAGTCATGAAGTACATGACAGACTCCCTCGGTGGAAGAACTCCATGACGAGGATAAGGCATCTTTAGCTTGAGAGCTCTAGTTTGTACCCAGTGGAGATAAGGCTCCACCGAGACACAGTCTGGTTTTCCTAGAGACTCCCGTCCTTTCTTATGAACATGTTTCCAAGCGTGCACTATTTCCGTCTTTAGTGCCCTGTCACTTTCTCCTTCCTTGAAGAAAAGACCTTCCAGATGAGCACTTCGTGGGACATGCCTCATCGGGTATCCAAATTGACGATGAACAAAAATTGGATGGTAATTGATTCCTCCCTTAGTTCCTGTAAGGGGTACGTTGGGGAAGTTTCCACGATGTTCAATGATCCTGATCCGATCATAAATCCTATTACACCAATCTATGTCAGAGTTGGTGAGGGACATGATTTTCTGCGACCAACGTAAGGCACTCTTGTGATCCCAAAAAGCAGCAGACTTGGGTAAATGAGAGATAAACCATTTATAAAGCAGAGGTGTGCAGCATGTGATCTCCCCTCCGCTGTAAAAATTTCCCAAGTGTACAGAATGATACGCATCTGCGAGCAAAGTCGGTACAGGGTTCCCAATGAGGAAAACCTTAATGGCGTTGATATCGACGAAGTTATTAATGTTGGGAAACAAAAATAACCCGTAGGTGAGTAAAATAAAGATGCTTTCAAAAGCAATCACGTTCCCGGTACTGGCAAAGTACAGGGCTTTCTTTGTCAAGAACTGGGCTGGCAAACCTTGTATGCCACCCTTAGTGGTCATGTGAGTCCTGACCTCAGACTCGTCTAAATGAATTGCTCTTGCAATGGTCTCATTCTTTGGAATTTCTTCCAGTCCAGAAAATGGAGCTTGATCTGTAATGTGTAGATCAATCAGATGAGAATATTCCTCCAGTGTTAGTGCTAACTGGTAATTCGGGAATGTGAAACAATGATAGACCGGATCGTAGAACTGAATGAGCGCATCCATGATTCCCTCAATCACATGGACTCTTAGCAGAGATAGCAAACCTCCATACTTGGCTCTGAAATCCTCTTGGTTTGTGATCATCCTCGCCAAACCTCTTAAATCCTCTAGTTTTGGAATCCTGAAGGTGTACTTATGAGTTCTCCTTCTACCGAAATCCATTAGCGTAATCCTTTTCTCTGATATTTGCAATCACAGTCTTAGTTTATTTTTAAAAAAACAGAGAGACTAGAAGATAAATTTTTTGAATGTTTTAATGTTTTTTTTAAATGAATGCATGAATGCAGCACACAAAAACATAGAAAAAACATGGGGTCAAAGGGTCGTTGTCATGAAGTCAAGGCTCTACCCATCCCCAAAGGTTTATACTAGGGTGATTTTTGTACATGTACTCAAAATCATCAGCTCCTCCCAGGATAACAAACAGCAAGCGGATCGCCAGCGAGCTGTATGAAATCTTAGAGTAAATTCTATTCACCGAGACTATATCATAAGCCTCAAATGAGGGTAGTATCGCGTGACAACTATTTCTGATAGTTTCTGCACTACAAAAGGGTTGGCTCCTCAGCTTCTCAGACGTCACAATCGGCCCATTGCCTATGAGAGGGAATGGGTTGCATTAGGAAGCCTCCACTGAGATTGATGGTCGACCTCGTCGCCATCACTTATCTTAAGTGTATACTCAATCTTTCCACATGCGGCATCACACGCATTCCCATTAGCAGAAAAATAAACACATATATCAATTAGGAAAAGCAGTATATATATTCGTCCTAAACATCCTAGACCTTTAAAAGCTAAGAATCTTAAGTTCCTGACAGAAAATGGTTTCTCGGCGGAGTCACCATCCTGTGGTTTCATTCAGAATTAATGGCATTTTGACCTAAGATCCTAGTGACGTCAGGGTTTCAAGAGATAAGAGGAACAAAATGTCTTGAAAGGCGCCATTTTTGTGGTACCCCCCTCTCAAGATTTCTACCTAGGAGACGAGAAGAGAACAAGATCCCTAAAGTCTCCCCAGCAGAGTCGCCATTTTTCTGTAGCGAGTGATTTTTGGATGTGGTTGCGAAGCACGATCGCTCTAGTACTACAGGTCGATTCATTTTTTATCCTATTAAAGCTGATGAAGGAATGGAAATAGATGTCTCCAATTAACCCTGCTTGCAAACTGAGTTTAAACAGTCAAAACTGTTGGTTTACAGATGCTACAAAGATTCGGGGTATCTCCTAGGTTATTTTGTTGAAAGGGGGGTTTTAGGCTTATCGGTTGAGATGTTAGGACGGATATATGAAAGTATGGGATTTTGAGTTTTTGTTTAATGTGCTCGCTAAGATTTTTCTTTCAATCTTATGCCTACGTATTCCCGTTTTTTCCGAAACATGGAAATCAGAGCGATCATAGTTCCTCCTATTCTATGGGAGGAAATGGTGTTTTGGTGTCTTGTTCAAAGCCCAAGACGTGAAGCTAAAGGTGGTTTGTATCTTGTTCAAAGCCCAAGATGTGAAGCTGAAGGGTCTATTTGTATCTTGTTCGAAACCCAAGATGTGAAGCTAAAAGGCGTTGTCTTTAGAGAGAATTTGTCATCTCTAAAGAGGGGTTTGTTTGTCACAACTGTCGGGTGACAGATTTATAAAGGAGGATTACTTAAACCGGGATATGTGAATCCGGCAATGCCATAATCTCCTTTATAGGGGTTTTCCAACCTGAAGGAGAAGACTTTAACTCAGTGTAGAGTAATCCCATCTTTCCTTAGGAATTTCTCATGCTAAAGGAGGGACAGTGGCATGGATGTAAATAATCCAGAGGCTTGCCGCTTACAGCGATTAGATGAAGGGGAAGGAGTTGTTGATGTTTGTGTACTGTAAACGAGGCACAGCTTTGATGCTAAAAGGTTGATTGGATCAACCAGTGGTTTTCTTATACAAAGCCTAAGAGGAGGCTAGTATGTGTCTCGTACAAAGCCCGAGAGAGAGGCTAAAAGGTTTTTGACTCAACGAGGGAATATTTTTGTATCTCGTATGAAGCCCGAAATGGAGGCTGAAAGGGATTGACTCAACAAGAGAGAGTCTTTTGTATCTCGTACGAAGCCCGAGATGGAGGCTAAAATTGTTAGCTCCGCTGGGGAGAATCATTGTACAAAGCCCAAGAGGAGGCTATTGTGACTGTTTCAGTTGAGTGACAGGTCCAGTATGCTGATTTAAAGAGAAAATCAGTTCTTATATGAGTAATGCTGTACTCAAGGATTTGATTCGAGGATCGGGGTTATTTCTTGTTTCTTTAAGGAAATGGGAAATCCAATGGGTATTGAGACTGTCTGAGTCCATGGGTTTTCTTCCTATTTTTGAAGGGAGCTTGAGAATGTCTGTGAGACTCAAGGAAATTAGACTGTCCAAGTCTAGAGTTTCATCTTTCATACTATGCTTTGAGAAACAGTAGTAGACTCTTGGAAAGACTGTTCTATTAAGATGACTGTTTTCTGTTCCTATACCTCTAGGAGGTCGTCGGGACAATTTGTACGAAGCCCAAGAGGAGACTGGAAACTTTTAAGAAGCCGAGTGGTCCTTGTATGAAGCCCAAGAGGAGGCTATCATTCCCAGAGGAAGAAATCATTTATACAAAGCCTAAGAGGAGGCTGTGAATACTTCTAAGAAACCGATGGGTCCTTGTACAACGCCCAAGAGGAGGCAGGGATGCTTTTAGGAAGCATGTGGGTCCTTGAACAATGCCCAAGAGGAGGCCGATGCTTTTAAGAAGCCGATGGGTCCCCAAACCCCGAGAAATTCAAGACAGGCTATTCACGTGGAATAGATCAAGCCAGGGAAGTTCGAGAATTTGGAAGAAACTCAAGAGATGCCATTCACGGAGAAAAGATCATCTCTGGGGAGTAGAGTTTCTTGACAAGTGCTTTTAAGAAGCCTGTGGGTCCCCAAACCCCGAGAAGTTCAAGACATGCCATTCACCGAGAATAGATCAAGCCAGGAAAGTTTGAGAATTTGGAAGAAACTCAAGAGATCCCATTCACAGAGAAAAGATCATCTCTGGGGAATAGATTTTCTTTGACAACTTCTACGAGTGACAGTCTATGAAAGGGTTCACCGAGAATTCCGCCTTTCATATCTCCATATTGTTTAACCCCAAGAGGAGGGAAGACTGTGTCTGGTAATCCTATGGGGATCTAGTTTTGATTATTTAAGAGTGATCAACGGGCTTAATGCTAGACGTAGTTGCCGGGGAAAAACTAAATATCTATACTATTATTACACAGTTGATATGAGTTTATGAAAGAAGACTTACAGTGAAACATTCCCACAATACAGTTATATGTATATGAAAGCGGTAAGTGAAAGCATGTAAACACTTACTCGGTTGTAGAGCTTCCATGTTGTTTGGTTAGTTGTTCAACAAAGAAAGATTCAAAACAACAGTATATGATCGCTCTATTTAGTGTGCCTAAATAATTATAACTGTAAGTATACAGTCGTATCACATAGTTTTAAAAGATTATCGATCCCACAGAGACTAGAAATCGAACGCACCGTTATCTATCGTTACTATGTTTATCTAAGGCTAATCGGAATTTGGTTTTTAAGTTCAAACGGGAAATTTAAGAGAAATTAAAATTTTGGAATACTAGTTATGAATAAGTTATCGGTATATAATTCAGTAAACCTACGTGGAATTAATTAAACCTAAGCGTATAAAGATTTATCACCCTATTCATCTATAGGAAAAACCGGTTTAAAAGACCTCACCTCACACTCCCGTGGTTATTGCTTCGGACTATACTTCTAAGTCAATACGTCTGCTCTCGCTAGCCCGTATGAGGTTAAAAATACTTTTTGAAAACTAGTTAAACCTAATTAACTTTAAAGTGCTTCCGCTGTTTTTAAAACTAATGCCCGATTTCAGCTATCCGGGTAAAGCCTCACACTCCCGTGGTCTCGACTTTAACCTTTGTTACTTTTTTTTACTCTCGTAATAAAAGTTGGGTTTAAAATTAAGAAATCGAAGCCAGAAGAAGAATTGATTATTAATTTTAGCTTAGAAAAATTAGATCCATTTTAGTTACTTCATTACATACCGATAAAATCGGTTTAGCTAGACATAATAATGAAATTAAACGTAAAGGCAAAGAGATAAATAGACATAGACATAATTAAGAAAGAAATAAACAATGCTTTGAATTAAATAATGGAAACCTGGTAATTCGTAATAACAGCAATAGCAATCCCTCCACAAGCCGGTAGGTTCTTGCTTAAATAGAGTAATTGGCAAATGATGAAAGTAATGAAACAAACTTAAATCTAAAGCGTAATAGTTCCTCAATGTGAGAAACTATTACTTTGTTCGGTAATGGTTAACAAGGAAATGGAAATGTAAACAAAGCAAAACGAAATTTGGAAATAATTTGGCAGCAAGACAGTACTCTTGAAAGGAAAATTTGGCTACCCTTTGTTCTTCGTAATGACTTGTATTTATAGACTCGGTTGAGGTAGAGGTTGGAGAGAATTTAGGCACTCCTCTTTGACAGTTACCTCACTTTGAACCTAGTATTCTTCGGAGGAAAATGTGATCGTGTGAAAAACTGCTCTCTGAAAACTCGTAGACACGTTTCTGCTTCAACGTGCAAAATTAAGCGCATAACGATCGTGAGGCTTGTGACGGTCGTGATGCATTTTGAAGCTGCCACGGTCGTGGCGTACCTGTGACGATCGTCACATCAACAAAATTTGGTTTCTGCAGTTTTTCTTCTCTTTTCTGCTCTTTTCTTGCATGTTTTGGTTCTTTTCCACACTTAGCATACTTTGACTTGGAAAATGGGATTACCTGCAAAAACACTTAAATAATCTCGAGAAAATCAGATATTAGACGAAAAACGGAATAAGAAACTAACATAAATCGAAGTAAAAATATGATATAAATTTGTGTTATCAAACTCTCCCATACTTGAATCTTTGCTTGTCCTCAAGCAATCAATCTATTAAAACAGACAAACTTCATCAAATGCACATACCTGGTATACCAATGGATTTGGAAAATGTTTCTTGTTAGTTAGACATTTACTAGTGTAAAACACTAAGGATACAATAATGACACAAAGCAACAAGCTTGTCATAGACCTCTCTTTTGTACAATCCAGTTCAAATCATTATATTATAGTTCAACCATAAGTTTTCGTATCTATTTCACCCGACTTCATTCCAACGCAGTCACATTAAGCCCTTTGCCTTATTCACGCACGTAGTGGAGTAACCGGTTAGTGACTTTGATCCCTTTTTCTCACGGGGCCTGATACACAAGTGTGGTAACCCTTTATACATCCCATTCGTAGATTGCGGGGGATCGAACAGTAGTTCGCCCTACCAAGTCCAGAATCAAGTACCTCTGAACCAACCGACAACGAATTTTCTTTCTTTTCTTACACATTTTCACAACTGTGAGAGTTGTTGCATATTCTATTTTTCTCGGCGTATAGATAAGAAAGATGTTTTTCTTTTCTTGATTGGGCATCAAACACTTATATTCATCGGCTCCCCACGTGGTTTGTGATTTAGACGGCGCTGACTGCTAATATAAACTACTAGGGGTTACTTTAGGACTGAACTCGAGGTATCGTATAATAAGTATCGAAAATGATATCGCATATGCAAGAGGTTTAAGGTGTCAAGACGGTATCGATCTTGTTAGCACTTTCCCAGCTTCCTAACATAGTTTAAAGCTTGGTATGTCACGATGTGCATTAATCGTAAAAAAAAATTTCTTTATGGCAGAATAAAATGGGGAAATCGGATTACTGAACGAAAATACTCATATATTAACTTTGATAAGGAAAAAGAAAGTACAAGAAAGGGAAATAAAACGGAAATAAATCTAACTCTCCCACACTATATCAGACATTGTCCTCAATGTTTCGATATAAAGGGAAACAACAAGAAAAACTAAAAAGAAAAACAAAATAAAATCAAGGAGCTCCACGTCCTCTGCCTCTAGAGCGTCCTCTTCCATGCTGCGCTACGTGATCAGGAATGCCCGCTTGGTGGATGTACTCATGTAAGCTCTGTACTCGCAGTGTCAATGCACCCATCTCGTTGATGACACCGTCAAGCCTCTAACCTTGGTCAACTTGCCCTTACTGGATTTGACACATAAGGGTCATCATTTCATTCTGTTGCTGGGTTTGTTGCCATATTGCCCTCAAAATATCTTCATTAGTAGCTGGGTCTTGGTCGGGGCAGCGACGACATCTGGAGGTCGAAGGAGCATCATTGGCAGGCGGTGGTTGGTTTTCTAGGGCGTTATCCATCTCGTGCTCCATGTCATCAACAGGTCCATGTTGTTGATCATCAGGAGCAGGCGCATTTTGCTCAGGAGCATTTAGATCAAAAAGCCAATTGGCCATATTCTGAGGGTCAATGCGACGCCTGCAAGGCATGATGATACTTCTTACGGTTTTGGCGCGAACCATAGGATGGTATTTCCCATCTCATCGTAACTTGATGAGCTGAGAGTTTCGGCAATAATCTATATCAAGGAACACTGGAGGCAAGGAGGGTAGTCTAGCAAGGTTTTTTTCCAAATTCAAACTGAGTGCAATAGAGGTGACAATCCCTCAAAAATAGAAGGGTTTGGAGCCTCTAGCACAGTTCGAGTGTATGTGTGCTAGTAAAAATGGTGCGACATTGATTAGATCTGGATGAAACATACAATGAAGGAAAAACAGCTCCTTAGAATTCACCTTGTGGTTACTATCTCGTGCAAAGATGGTGTTTCCAAGTGCGCGGTGGATGTATCTGATAGCTGGGTTGTGGATGAAAGTCGCGTTTAAGTTGTCCCAGGTATCTGCGGTCGTTCCTGTTAACTGATTCCAAAGTTGAAACGCCACTAGAGAGAAATTTTCTTGTGGCACCCGGTAATGGACATTCTCGCCATGTTTGAAACCAAGCATCTCGGCAAGACGATCTTGTTCGATTGAGTACTCTGTACCAAACATGCGAAACTTTGCTACTCCGGATAATTGGTTCGTTTCTCCCGGAGGGGTAATTTAAGTGAAGGAACTGAGGAACTCTAAAGTTAGGTCTTCGTAAGTGGGCCTGCTCTGAGTGCAAAGTTGCCAAAGGCAGGCTGGTTCTAGAAAATTTCTTACTCCTTCAAGCATTCTAAGTTCCTATAAACATGCAACGTCAATGTAGCGTGTCGGTTGAACGGAACGTCGATAGAAATCGATGTACCGAGCTCTTTGGCGTTCTCCTTCCTCTCCATCTCTGAAGTTCAATGTAGATAGGTCTGGAATTTGTCGTGCCATTGTTTGGTTACAGAGAAATTAGGGAAAAAAGTAGGTGATGGAGAATGAGGGTTTGTGAAAAGAAGTGGCGTATGGTTTGATTATATAGTGAATTGGATAAGATGAATGGTTAGGGAAAATGATTAATTTGGGTCAAATGGTAATGGTGGGACGGTTATGGAATTGCAAAAGGTAGTGGGACGGCTGGGTTTGAATGAGGGGAAGAAGAGGAAACGAATGAAGCAGTTGTGTTTTAACGCATAATCTGTTTCAAACCCGCGGACGGTCGTCACGGGGTCGTCACGATCGTGACGTTTGCAATTTCTAGGTGGTTAATTGGTTTATGACAGACACAATTCCAAACATCATATTTTAGTAATAGGCAGTGACAAGCATATGGAAATAGCAGTATATTGCATACACAGAGATAAGTAACATTACAACATAAATTAAAATAGAATTAAAAGAACAGGAATGAAATTGATATCATAAAGAGTTAACATTAGCAGCAAATGAAATTATTCTTTAAAACCAAAGAGATGCTAGTTAAATTACTAGAAATGTATCAAAACTGTATGAAGATCAAATTATTCTCGACATGAAAAAAATGAAAACTGAAATAATGTAAAATTGTTCTAAAGTAAATGCATAAAAATCTTGAAAATAAGGTGCTTCATAAATCTAGCCAAGGTGTTTCTTCAAAGATGCGATGGCTTGATTTAAATGATCAAATTGTTCAACGGTCAAATCTGTGAGTCCAACAATGTTTCCTTTACTGAAGTGATTTCTTTATGATACTCATCCATAGTCTTTAGAATAGAATTCAGATTAGCAGCATAGTTAGTGGCATCAACTTTAGGAATGCCAATGTTCTCTTGGAATTCCATGTAATCAAGATCATGGTAATGAGGGGTGTTTTTGGGTCGATCTCAGGTTTAGGAAAGGTTTCTTCTGGTTCAGGCACGGGTTCATCAAGGTCATATAGCCAATTATGTTGATTGTGCACACTTGTGCGTTCATGATTTGGAAGTGTAAAGTATGGTACGACAACATTGTTAATCAGAAGCTGGAAATGGTTCGGACCTTGGTCCCTAATCATAGCCCTATTGAAACAAAAGGTGATATTCATGGGTCTAAATTCTCTAAAGGGGTTAATCTTAGAAAGTCGGGTTCTGAATCCCATAGCTTCAGCTATTTTTGTAACTAGGCTATCTATCATAATTGGACTGTTATCATTATTAATAAGTTTGCAAAAGTTGTTCAGCATAAAAGTGAGTCTATTAACCTCTCTAGACTGAGAAGCCCAAAACATAATGAAAAGCTCATCCCTCGAAACAGTGTTATCATTCTTAGGTTTACCAAATAAAGTATAGGCCAGGATCATGTGAAAGTAACGGAAAGCGGGGTTATGTATTTCTGTTGAAAACATAGGGTCCATGTCAAAATCAGGTTTCCCTGAAATTCTACCCCAAAAATCACTCAGCTCTCCAACCAACACTAAGTCCTCTTGAACCACAGAGAAAACATGGGGTCCTTCAAGAAATCCTAAAAGATCCGACAGTTCCTTTATGGTGAACTGGCAGCTATATCCAAATAGTCTAAAGGTAATTCTTCTCCTGGTTAAACCTTTTCCACATTGAGGGTTATAGCTTAAAGAGCTCAGGAATTCTAAAGTCAACCTACGGTAGCACTTATGTTTCTTGTTGGCAAAACCCTCCCAACCTAATTGGCTAAACAGAAAGTCTACGCTCTCACCTACACCTAAGGCGGTCATGGTGGGTTTGTGGGCGAATTTTGTCAAGGCAAATGGTCTAAAAGACAGCCTCATAGCGATGCCACTGTGCTCCATCTCTGAATTCTACTGACAAGTTATCCTCGTTTGCCATTAATTAGTACTTTTTGCAAAAATGTAAGTAGAAGAGGAGAACAGAAAGAGTAGAGAGACTTTATAATCCTGTATGTTTTTTCAATTTTTAAGATCAGCACAACATTTTCAAATTAAATTTAAATTGATATAAATGAAACTAAAAATTTGCAAAATAAAAACAAAACATAGAAAACGTAAAGAAATAACAAAAATAAAGCAAGAAAAACAAAATTCATGGGTTGCCTCCCATTAAGCGCTGTTTTTAACGTCGAAAGCCTGACGAATTCAATTAGATGCTTAGTTAGGAGGGTCGGTGGGCAACTCTAAAAGTCTTAGGTAGTTCAAATAATCTATATTTTCAATGTTGTGATAGTGTTTTAGACGTTGTCCATTAACTAAAAATGGATTACTATTCATCCCCTTTATTTCTATCGCTCCACTTTCTAGAATTTTTGTAATCTCAAAAGGACCGGACCATCTAGACCTTAATTTCCCAGGAAAGAGTTTTAATCTTGAGTTAAATAGGAGTACAACGTCTCCCACACTAAATTCTTTTCTAGATAAGCGCTTATCGTGCCATTTTTTAGTTCGTTCTTTATATATTTTAGCATTTTCGTAAGCGTCTAATCTTAACTCTTCTAGTTCATGCAGATCTAGGATACGTTTTTCACCTGCGGAGTCATACCTTAAGTTTAATGTTTTAATATCCCAATAGGCTTTATGTTCTAATTCCACTGGTAGATGGCAAGATTTACCATAGACCAGCTTGAAAGGTGTAGTCCCGATTGGTGTTTTGTAGGCCGTCCTATATGCCCATAAAGCTTCGTTGAGTTTTGATGACCAGTCTTTCTTAGAGGTGGCTACGGTCTTTTCTAGAATTTGTTTTATTTCTCGATTCGAGACCTCCACTTGTCCACTTGTTTGTGGATGATATGGTGTTGCTACGCGGTGTCTTACTCCATACTTCGATAGTAATTTGTCAAATATTTTTGATATGAAATGAGAGCCACCGTCACTTATGACAAGTCTCGGCACACCAAATCTGGGAAAGATTGTGTTTTTAAAGAGCTTTATGACTACTCGTGGGTCATTTGTAGGAGAAGCTATTGCCTCAATCCATTTTGAAACATAATCGACAGCTACGAGTATATATTTATTTCCAAAGTATGATGGGAAAGGTCCCATAAAGTCAATCCCCCATACATCAAAGACTTCTACTTCTAATATACCTTTTTGAGGCATCTCATCGCGTTTTGATATGTTACCAGTGTGTTGGCACCGGTCACAGTTTAGTATTGCAATGTGGACATCCTTCCAAAGGTTGGGCCAGAATAGGTCGGATTGCAAGATCTTAGCACATGTCTTTGAGGTACTAGCATGTCCTCCATAGGGAGCAGAATGACATTGAGAGATGATGTTTTCTATTTCTTCTTCTGGGACGCAACGACGGAAGATACCGTCGGCTTCTCTCTTAAACAGCAAAGGTTCATCCCAATAATAATGTTTTAGATCATGAAAGAATTTTTTCTTTTGTTGATAAGATAAGTCTGGTGGAAGTACTCCAGCTGCTAAGTAGTTGACTATGTCAGCATACCATGGTAGGGTTGTGTGTATGTTAATTTCTTCCACGACTACTTCCATCTTTGGGTCATTCAACTGTAGAGTAGACATATCACTTTCTAGTTGGGCTATGAGTCGTTCATATGGGAAATCCTCATTAATGGGTACTGGCTCTGGTTTAATGCCCTCTAATCGAGATAAGTGGTCTGCTACTACGTTTTCAGTTCCTTTCTTATCCTTGATCTCTAAATCAAATTCTTGTAGAAGTAGGATCCACCTTAGCAGTCTAGGTTTTGCATCCTTTTTGTTAAGTAAATATCTAATAGCTGCGTGGTCTGTATAAATGATGATCTTAGCTCCCACTAGGTAGAAACGGAATTTGTTAAGGGCGAAGACCACAGCTAAAAGTTCTTTTTCTGTGGTAGCGTAGTTCATTTGGGCGGAATCTAAGGTTCTACTTGCATAGTAAATGGCATGAAGTTTTCTATCCCTCCTCTGTCCTAAAACTGCACCTACAGCATAATCACTTGCATCACACATGATTTCGAAAGGTAATCTCCAATCTGGTGGTTGCATGATAGGTGCGGTAATAACAGTTGTTTTTAGCTGTTCAAACGCTTTCAGACATTTCTCATCAAAGATAAATTCAGCATCTTTCATTAATAGACCGGTAAGAGGTTTAGTGATTTTCGAGAAATTATTTATGAATCGTCGGTAGAAACCGGGGTGTCCTAAGAAACTTCGTATTTCTCGTACAGTTTTCGGAGGTTGAAGATTATTTATAATTTCTATCTTAGCTTTATCAACTTCAATTCCTCTATCGGACACAATGTGTCCAAGTACAATTCCTTGATTTACCATAAAATGGCATTTCTCCCAGTTTAATACGAGATTAACTTTTACGCATCTTTCCAATACCATTTCTAGGTTCGATAGATATCCTTCAAAGCTCTGCCCACAAACAGAAAAGTCATCCATAAACACTTCCATAATGTCGTCAATAAAATCAGCAAAGATTGACATCATGCATCTTTGGAATGTGGCAGGTGCGTTACATAGTCCAAATGGCATTCATCGATAAGCGAATGTACCATAGGGACATGTGAAGGACGTCTTTTCTTGGTCAACAGGATGAATAGAAATTTGAAAGAATCATGAGTAACCGTCTAAATAGCAGAAGTATGAGTGTTTAGCCAATCTTTCCAACATTTGGTCAATAAAAGGCAATGGGAAATGGTCTTTACGAGTGGCTTTATTTAACTTCCTATAATCGATGCACATTCTACTTCCAGTTACAACCCTTTTTGTTATAGATTCGCCTTTTTCGTTCTTAATAACTGTAACACCTCCCTTCTTTGGAATGACATGTACTGGGCTAACCCATTTACTGTCTGATATCGGGTATATAATTCCTGCTTCTAAAAGTTTTTTCACTTCGTCTTTGACTACAGTACTCAAGATCGGGTTAATCCTTCTCTGATGTTCCCTAGAGGATTTACAGTCTTCCTCCAGCATAATGTGATGCATACAAATGGAAGGACTTATTCCTTTAAGGTCAGCGATGTTATAGCCTAACGCAGTTGGGTATTTTCTTAAGACATCTAATAGTTTCTTGGTTTCGGTCTGTCCTAAGTCTGCATTGACTATTACAGGTCGTTTGAGAGCTTCGTCTAGGAATTCATACCTTAAATTGTTGGGTAATGTTTTCAGTTCTAGGGTTGGGTTCTTCGAGCAAGGTAGATGATCTGGTGTAAGTGCTAAGCATTCGCTTAGGCTATCATCTTGATAAGGTTCACGCCAGTTATCATCTTCGAAAATCGGAGGTATTGGAATTTTTATAATATCTGAATATGTGGTCGGTTCCATCTCTATTTCTCTTACGAACTCATCTATGACATCTAGTAGATAACATGTGTCGTCTATAGCTGGAGCTTGTAAGAATTGTGTCAAAATAAATTCAACCTTCTCTTCACCAACTTCAAAAGTTAGTCTGCCTCTCTTTACATCTATAATTGCTCCAGCAGTGGCTAAGAATGGTCTTCCTAATATGATAGGAGTAGTAGAGTCTTCTGTAATATCCATGATTATGAAATCAGTAGGGATATAGAATTGTCCTATACGAACTGGAACATTTTCTAGTATACCAACTGGGTATTTAACAGAGCGGTCAGCTAATTGAACAGACATCTTAGTTGGTCTTAATTCTCCCATATCAAGCTTCTTGCATATGGATAAGGGCATAACACTAATACTGGCTCCTAAGTCGTGTAGAGCTTTGTCTATGACGAACTTCCCAATTACACAAGGTATGGAGAAACTACCTGGGCCTTTCAACTTAGGAGGCATTTTGTTTTGAATTATTGTGCTACACTCAGCAGTAAGTGTAACTGTTTCGTTTTCCTCAATCTGTTTCTTATTGGATAAGATTTCTTTTAGGAACTTAGCATACGAGGGCATCTGAGTGATGGGTTCTATAAAAGGTATCGTGATGTTTAATTATTTCAGAAGTTCAACAAATTTCTTAAATTGCCCTGCAGTTTTGGAATTTTTCAATCTTTGAGGATATGGAATAGGTGGCTTATAAGGTGGTGGAGGCGCACAAGGTTTTTCTTTGTTTACAGCCTCTTGGTCATTATCTTCCTTTTCCTTGGGTTCATTCTCCTTCTCAGTTGTTGTGTTGTTAGCAGATTTTTGATACATGGCTGGATTTTGAAGTCTTGGATCAATGGGTTCATCTAATTCTTTTCCACTTCTCAGTATAACAGCATTTGCATGTCCTTTAGGATTAGGTTGTGGCTGTCCAGGAAATGTTCCAGCAGGAGCAGCAGTAGGTGCTTGTTGTTGAGCCACTTGGGAAATTTGTGTTTCGAGCATTTTGTTGTGAGTGGCCAAAGCGTCTACTTTGTTTGCTAACTGCTTAATCTGTTCACTAGTGTGTACGTTTTGATTCAGGAACTCTTTGTTTGTCTGAGTCTGGGTAGCTATGAAGTTTTATATCATCAGTTCAAGGTTAGACTTCCTAGGAACATTTGGAGCAGCTGTTGCAGCCTTTTGATAACCTGGTGGTGGAGCAGGTGCTTGACCAGGTGCATACAATGCATTGTTGTTTTTGTAAGAGAAGTTTGGGTGATTCTTCCAACCAGGATTGTAGGTATTTGCATAAGGGTTTTCTTGAGCATAATTCACTTGATTTGTAGAGGCTCCTGCTAAAACTTGGCATTCAGGGGCAGCGTGTCCAGCTGTTCCACATAATTCGCAGTTTTGCGCTACAGCAACCACGGTGGTTGTGGGTGTTATGGTCAAGTTGTCTATCTTTTGAGCGATTGCATCTACCTTAGCACGAACGTGATCTAGGCTAGAAACTTTGTACATTCCTCCTTTTGGTTGAGATTTCTCCACTTGAGTTATTTCATCTCCCCATTGGTAGTGATTCTGAGCCATACTCTCGATGAGTTGTTGGGCTTCATCATAGGGTTTATCCATGAGTGTACCACCAGTGGCGGCATCTATTGTTAATCTTGTATTGTACAAGAGACCATTGTAAAACGTGTGGATAATTAACCAATCCTCAAGACCATGATGCGGGCATATCCTCCTCATATCTTTGTATCTTTCCCATGCATCATATAAAGACTCGTTGTCTTTATGTCTGAAGCTGTTGATTTGGGCTCTCAGCATAGCTGTTTTTCTTGGCTGAAAATATCGTGCCAGAAAGACCTTCTTTAAATCTTCCCAAGAAGTAATAGAATTCGATGGCAGGGATTGCAACCAAGCCCAAGCTCTATCTCTTAATGAGAAAGGAAAAATACGAAGTCTTATGGCGTCTGCGGTTACACCATTTGCTTTCACTGTGTCTACGTACTGCACAAACTTGGTCAGATGTTCGTTTGGATCTTCGGTTGGGTTTCCAGAAAATTGATTTTGTTGCACAACAGATAACAGCGAGGGTTTCAACTCAAAATCATTTCGGTTGATAGCTGGAGCGACAATGCTGTTGTGCGGTTCTTGTTGGGATGCGGCAGCATAATACTTAAGAGGTCGGTTTTGTGGTGGGTCGGCCATGTCTGTTTCTGATTCGGAATCTGATTCAGATTCAAGTTTAGGATCTGATTGAGATTCAGGTTCTGATAAAGGAAAAGGGATATCGTGAGCTAAGCAGTATTCTTGGATACATCTTTTTACGGTAAGAAGACGTTCAGGTTCGTCTGTCGGTCGTATGAGGTCTTCTCCAGAAGAGCGAGTACTTGGCATACAATCAACAGAAAGGGGATTTTGGTTTTTGCCTTAGTCTATACGAAGTAACAAAGGAATTACGATGTCGACTTAATTAGTCCCCGGCAATGGCGCCAAAAACTTGATCGCTCTATTTAGTGTGCCTAAATAAATCTAACTGCAAGTATACAGTCGTATCGCGTCGTTTTAAAAGATTATCGATCCCATAGAGACTAGAAATCGAACGCACCATTATCTATCGTTACTATGTTTATCTAAGGCTAATCGGAATTTGATTTTTAAGTTCAAACGGGAAATTTAAGAGAAATTAAAATTTGGGAATACTAGTTATGAATAAGTTATCGGTATATAATTCAGTAAACCTACGTGGAATTAATTAAACCTAAGCGTATAAAGATCTATCACCCTATTCATCTGTAGAAAAAACCGGTTTAAAAGCCCTCACCTCACACTCCCGTGGTTATTGCTTCGGACTATACGTCTAAGTCAATACGTCTACTCTCGCTAGCCCGTATGAGGTTAAAAATACTTTTTAAAAACTAGTTAAACATAATTAACTTTAAAGCGCTTCCGCTGTTTTTAAAACTAATGCCCGATTTCAGCTATCCGGGTAAAGCCTCACACTCCAGTGGTCTCGACTTTAACCTTTGTTACTTTTTTTACTCTCGTAATAAAAGTTGGGTTTAAAATTAAGAAATCGAAGCCAGAAGAAGAATTGATTATTAATTTTAGCTTAGAGAAATTAGATCCATTTTAGTTACTTCATTACATACCGATAAAATCGGTTTAGCTAGACATAATAATGAAATTAAACGTAAAGGCAAAGAGATAAATAGACATAGACATAATTAAGAAAGAAATAAACAATTCTTTGAATTAAATAATGGAAACCTGGTAATTCGTAATAACAGCAATAGCAATCCCTCCACAAGCCGGTAGGTTCTTGCTTAAACAGAGTAATTGGCAAATGATGAAGGTAATGAAACAAACTTAAATCTAAAGCGTAATAGTTCCTCAATGTGAGAAACTATTACTTTGCTCGGTAATGGTTAACAAGGAAATGGAAATGTAAACAAAGCAAAACGAAATCTGGAAATAATTTGGCAGCAAGACAGTACTCTTGAAAGGAAAATTTGGCTACCCTTTGTTCTTCGTAATGACTTGTATTTATAGACTTGGTTGAGGTAGAGGTTTGAGAGAATTTAGGCACTCCTCTTGACAGTTACCTCACTTTGAACCTAGTATTCTTCGGAGGAAAATGTGATCGTGTGAAAAACTGCTCTCTGAAAACTCGTAGACACGTTTCTGCTTCAACGTGCAAAATTAAGCGCATGACGATCGTGAGGCTTGTGACGGTCGTGATGCATTTTGAAGCTGCCACGGTCGTGGCGTACCTGTGACGATCCTCACATCAGCAAAATTTGGTTTCTGCAGTTTTTCTTCTCTTTTCTGCTCTTTTCTTGCATGTTTTGATTCTTTTCCACACTTAGCATACTTTGACTTGGAAAATGGGATTACCTGCAAAAACACTTAAATAATCTCGAGAAAATCAGATATTAGACGAAAAACGGAATAAGAAACTAACATAAATCGAAGTAAAAATATGATATAAATTCGTGTTATCGGTATATTTCAAAATCAAAGGAGAAAGTGCTTTGAAAAAGAAAGATTTGGGGCTTACAACTCAAGGAGAGGCCCAGGGTTTTATCAGTGAGCGCACTGTTTGAATTTGTACAGAGGGACTTATACAAGTGACTTAGGCCAAAAAATGGTTTTCTGTACAAAGGGATGAGTCTTACACTCTCTCAAGAGACCCAAGTGTTTAAAGAAAAGGAGTGGGGCTTATAACATGAGGGTAGGCCCAGATAATTTTCGTTTGAAATGGCGATCGCGCCGAGATTTTCTTTTAACGCGAAGGGGCTTATACAATATCTGAGGCCCAAAATGTTTTGGTTAAAAGGGGATTGGGTCTTACACTCTAATAGAGGCCCAAAAAGTTTTGAATGGGTCTTAATGCTCGAGGAGAGGCCCAATTGATTTTTAAAAGGCGACGATCGTGCCGTTCACTTGTACAGAGGGACTTATACAATAAGTGAGGCCCAAAATAGGTTTAATGTACAAGGGGGTTTGGGTCTTACACTCTATCAAGAGGCCCAAAAGGTTTTAAAGAAAATAGATGGGTCTTACTGTCGCTCCCGGGATTTTCATCCAAGTACAAACGCGAAAGTGGCACCGAAACAGAGTCGCCAGCAATGTGTATTTATCCCAGGAGAGGGAAAGGAAACACCGCATAAACCTGAGGGAAGGAAAAAGCATGGTCTTACGACCAAAAGATCTGGGTTCGGGAGTCGGTTACGCACGGGGAAGGTATTAGCACCCCCACGCGTCCATCGTACCCGATGGGATCCACGCTTGCTTGTCTCGATCGAAGGGTGTAAGGAAAGGAATACTGGAAAAGGAACTGAAAGAAATAAAGGAGAAAGAATGGAAGAGGAACGAGAAACAAATGTAGGGAAAATAAAAGAAGTGCTCGCATGGGCCCTACCCCACTGCCTACGTATCTCATCGGGAGCATGAGAATCAGAGCGACGTAGTTCCCCTCACTAGGGATGGATTGTTTGTATTTTAGGGAACGGCTTACGTTCTAGCTCAGGTGTTGCAGGCTCGCTGGTCCGAGTGCGTTACCATCTTGCAAGAGAACGAGTAGAAGCGCGTTCGTGCGTCGAGAATGAATGAGATGAGAAAAGAATTCCCGAAGGAAAGACGTTATTGTTTGTTTTTGTCTTTTAGAAGGAAGTGTTTTGGATTTGTTTGCATATGACAGTGTATCTGGATCTTAGTCATTGGAATGTGTACATTCTCACATTCCAAGATGGAATGGGTAAGAAAGCACACTAAGAGTGAAGAAGACCCCCACCCTTAGTTCCAATTGTCAAGGTTCAAACACACTAGCATACTTGTGTTTATTAAGTGTTTTTGTTAATTAAGAAATGAAGAAGTGTTTTTTATTTGTACCTTCAACAAGTATTGCATTTAAGTCCCTCATACAAGATCAAATGTCTAACACATTGACCCAAGATGGGCTATATGCTATACATTTTAAGATTACAAGAGAAGACCCTTTATAATCCTTTCTTTATATGAAAGGCCTAAATGCAATAAGTGCCTACCTTTATTATATGTTTTGAATTTTCTTTGAGATGAGAAGATAGAAGACTCAAGGGAGGAGAAAAGGTAAAACCTATGTGGACTAAGACTCAATCCTAATTGAAGATTAAAGGGAGTGATCCTAAAGGTTTGTGAGGTTTCAACCTAAAGTCTAAAGAAAGAATGAATTAAACAATTCACTTCTAAAGTAGAAGATGAATTGTAATTCACAAGGGGAAAATAATGAGTTATTAAAAGAAAGCACATAAGTGCTTAACAAAACATAAAATGGAATTGTAAAAGAGAAAGGATAGAAGTTGAATGTGGATTCCTTATCCACACTCAATTGAAACTTACCAAAGCCCCTACATGGTTAGTAAACATGTATAAGAAGTATAAGAAGTAAAAGAACATGTAATGCATCATAAAACTCAAAAGAATTAAATGAGAAAACAAATCCTAGAACCACAACCAGAATGGGCATCATATGGACAACCAGTGAATATCATCATACAAGTGCAAGTGAATAAGCAATAATCATCACCCATTAGCATTTAAACATGTTACAAGAAGAAGGGGTAGATGAAAGATGGAAAGAAATGAAGAGGACATGCATAAATGGAACATGTAAATCAACAACCAGAATTGAAACTAAATGGAAAATGGTTTATAAACATCTCAAAAGTATTTATGAATCAACTTCAAGACATTCAAGAAGTAATATAAGAAGAATTGAAATGAAAGTTCAAAAAGAAAGTGCAAACAATACATGTTAATGATGCACAAAGTTCAAATTGAAATGAACATGTAAAGATGACCTATAATGTGTATCAAAGACCTATAATATCATATGAATGGCTCATAACATATGCAAATGCTCATACAAATGTGCACAAAAGAATTCATGTAAACATGCACTAAAGTTGTAATGACATGCCATGGATTATACTTCCAATGTAATGCATCAAACAAAGACCAAATGGATTCATGAAAATTATGCCAGCATATTATTGGAATGCCTAGGTCAGAAATGCATCATACATCAAGATAGCATGTAAAAATTCAGAGCAAAATGACTTCAAACAAAGCAATTAGGTCAAATTGAAACATCATGCAAAGTGGTGCAAATATAGGCATCAAAACATGTAATAAAGTGGCCTAAAAAATCAAACAAAAATCATCTAACATGCTTCAATGTATTAGTGAATCAATGCAAAAAGAATCATGTCAAAACAGTTGGTAATGAGCAAGAACCAAATTAAACAAATTCATGTATCATGCTTAGAATGCATCTAAATGGAAATTCAAAGAAAAATATGAACCAAAGGCAAAAATGTCATAAAATCATGAAATTAAAATATCAAAAATTTCCTAAATGTCTGAGTAACACTAATGAATTTTTATAGAATTTTATAATGTTGTTTTGTATTTTAAAAAAAATTAAAATTGAAACGTGCATAAAATGAAGAAAATAAAAAGAAATAGAAACAAGTAGGGGGTGCATGCATAGCAGATTCCATGTTCAAATTGGTCTGGGCCTTTAAATGTTAGGTGTGAATAGCAAAGGTTTCAGGGTCCATTTGCGCGTGGAACACAATAACAAACATGCACTTTCAGTCAAATAAAGTCAAACAATGATCACCATTGGATCCAGTCAAGTCAACACACAAGTTGAAGCAAACATGATCAATGCACACACGTGAGGGAACACATTTACTAACATGCACTGCGCCACATTTTGTTTAAGTGAAATCAGAAATGGAGCACGTGAGGTGCACACCTTTTTTAATGTGTTGGCCAATCCTACACCACACGATGCAAGTAAATCCACGGTCATGATTAAAACTGCAAACCAAACCCTAACACATGATCACCGGCCGGAGAGGGACCTCCGGTCACCTTCTCCGGCCACGCACCACCGTCTGCAACTCTCACATGTCCCAGAAACACACAATACGCATACCAAAATGAAGCTGAGATGATGGAGATCAATGATACGCAATTATTTTTCACACAACAAGCATGCACACAAAGAACAGAGAGGATCAAACCAAGCCCTAACTTTTGGATCTAAACCTCTACAAGGCCTATCAACTAGCCGGAATAAGCAGAGCTTCTATCAAGCTTAAATTAACAAAAACAAGCTAAAATTAACGAAAATCAACTGAAGCAAAGTTGAATGATGAAACCTGAAAATGTGGAGCAATTGGAGATGTTGAGAAAAACCAGAGAAAAGCTTGATATGCTGAGCTTCTAGATCTTCAAACTTAGCAAAATAAATGCTATGGATTCGTAAATAGATGAAGGATATTGAAGCTTGCAATGATGCTGAACTTGCAGAAATGGAGTTGTTCTTGTTGCTCTTGATTCAACCACACCAAGCAATGATCAATGGAAGCACAATGGAGTTGAAATCGTGGAGAAGAAGATGAGCAAAATCAGAGAGAGTGAGAGAAGAATTCTGAAGTGAATGTGAGAAATGAGTGTTCTCTGAGAAATGTGAGTGAAATTTGGTTTTATAGTGTGAGTTAGAAATGAACCAGAGGTGGTTAAGTGAGTGAGTCAACTGAGTCCAAGTTGAGTTAACTGGGCTGTCTCTAACTAACTGAGCCAAGTTAGTTAGGGCGAGTCAGCTGTGGGTGTGCTATGGTAGTGGAGGTCCATGGTGTTATGGTGGAAGTGAAAATGAACTGACATTGCACGGCTGTCTCACCAAACTTGCTCAGCAAGTTGCTTTTTTTCTATTTTCGTGCATGGCGCGTGCTCATGTGCATGGACATGTGATGAGTGTTTGGTTAAATGAAGAAAGAGTTGGAGGGTGAGCAATGCACGAGCAAGCTGAGACAACAACAACAACATTCATTTTTTCTGGTTTTTTAAGACAGTTTGGAAATAATGCAAACATGGATGTTTAATGGTGATTTTCTCTTGGCATTGTGGGTGATTTGGTGTGTTTTTGGAGTCATTGGAAAGAGGGCACATAGTGCTACAAGTTTGGTGTGAAAAAGGAATTGAAATGACGCCTCAAACATGCTCCAAAATGACTATAAACTTAAGCACACAAGATTGGCTGATGGGCGCACCAGGTGGTCGATTGGCAAGGCTGGCATGGCACGAAATTTCAACATAACCACCCTAACTTGAGACCAATATTTCTCCTTCATAACTTGATCAAATGGAAATTTGTCCAACATGAAACTTGAAGAAGACATTACAAGGAACATCTTTGATGTTGAAAAGTTTTTCATTTGAGGACTTTAACCATGAGAAAAATGAGTGGACATTTGGCCCACCACATGTTTGTTAAAATGACTGCGCGCGTGCCCTGAAAATCTTGGTCATGACCTAGTTTTGAACCTACTTTGCTCAAACTTTGATCAATCATATCTCACTCAATTTTTATCCAATGGAGATGTTCCACACATGGATTTGAAGCTTAAAACAAGATCTTTTGTTGTGGCCGAGTGGAATTTTCATTTGATGCCCCAATTTTAAATGGCCTTGGCTCAAACTCTGATGCAAAATGGCCAAAACTTGCTATTTTTAGTAACCCTACTTCATCCAAAAATGGCAACTTTCTACATCTTGAATTTTTCATGATTCCTTTGGAATTTCTTGACCAAATTTTGTACATTGGACATATGTAACATGAATTTCATGATTTTGGGCTCAAAAAGTCAAGAGTTGACTTTTTCCTCTGATTATTTGACTTTGCCCCAATTTCTCTGATTCTTGATCTTTCTTCCAATTGAACCACTTCTAAAACCAATTGAGATGCAATTTTCCACATACATACACTTAAGGATATATGGAATACCATGACATCAAGTTTTGTTCAAAAAATCAAAGATTCCCTGATTTAATGGGAAACCCTAGTTTTGGTGCCCACCTCCTAGGAGAAAAATGTGCAGTCTTCAATTTCAAATTCCTCAGAGTATGTTGTGTACCTTCTTAAAGGATGATGATATATGCCTTTTGAGGATGATTTTGGATCAATGAGCTATCTCTTTTGAGGGTTTTCCTTCAGTTTTTGAACCTCTTGGATAGTGAAAGATGTAATGCTTCAATCTCCCATTGTATCTCTTATCCTTGAGGTTGTGGATGATCAATTGAGATGGTATAAGACATGAGAGACCTCTTGGCTTGCCTAGAGCCAACTTGATTGACCTTTTGTGCTCTGAAGGATCCATTGATTGTCCACCTTCCACCTGATCACATGCCCTGATGGTAAGAAGGATGCTATGCTTCATTTTTCTATGTTAAATGCAATGTAATGTTAATGAGGTGGATATGATATGATAAATGATAATGCCATGCTATGATGACAAAGAGGGAGAGCAAATTTTGGGGTATTACAGCTGCCCCTATTCAAGCGCTGTAGACCTGAATGCCTGAAAGCAATTGCTTTCGGACTTTCAAGGTATATAGTGATTGAATACCAAATATAACCAAAAATTTGCTCTGGATGATGAGGAAGAAACTTCCACGACATTGCTGGCTTGAATCTTCAATGAAACATTGTCGGAGAAAACTGTCTTTTGAATAACGCCAGACGACTACTGGCTTGCCACACTGCTGGTGGACTTTAATAATGTCTTTTATGCAATTCCAGACGACTACTGGCCTGCCACGCTACTGGTGGACTTTGCAGCTTCGTGCCACCCGAAGACGGACTTTTGCCAATCCACTGTTGGACTTTTGCCACCCGAAGACGGACTTTTGCCAATCCACTGTTGGACTTTAAGAATTTGCCACCCTTAGATGGACCTTTCGCCAATCCACTGTTGGACTTTTGCCACCCGAAGACGGACTTTTGCCAATCCACTGTTGGACTTTAAGAATTTGCCACCCTTAGATGGACCTTTCGCCAATCCACTGTTGGACTTTTGCCACCCTTAGACGGACTTTTGCCAATCCACTGTTGGACTTTAAGAATTTGCCACCCTTAGATGGACCTTTCGCCAATCCACTGTTGGACTTTAAGAATTTGCCACCCTTAGATGGACCTTTCGCCAATCCACTGTTGGACTTTTAGCTGCTTTGCCACCCGAAGATGGACTTTTGCCAATCCACTGTTGGACTTTTAGAATATGCCACCCTTAGATGGACCTTTCGCCAATCCACTGTTGGACTTTTGCCACCCGAAGACGGACTTTTGCCAATCCACTGTTGGACTTTAAGAATTTTCCACCCTTAGATGGACCTTTGCCAATCCACTGTTGGACTTTAAGAATTTGCCACCCTTAGATGGACCTTTCGCCAATCCACTGTTGCACTTTTGCCACCCGAAGACGGACTTTTGCCAATCCACTGTTGGACTTTTGCCACCCGAAGACGGACTTTTGCCAATCCACTGTTGGACTTTGCTAACGTCTTTTAACAATGCCAGACGACTACTGGCTTGCCACACTACGGGTGGACTTTCGCAAAATTCCAATACTGGATTACACTCTGCATCCGTGTCAGACATCTCTGCCGACTTGCTGAGGAACAATGATCAATGACTTGACTTTAGAGGTTCCTGAGAGGATAGCATCTCTGCTGGATAATGAATGAACAATCCGTCTGCTCCGAATTGTCAAGTTTGCCAAAAATAAATTGGACTTGAAGAATAATAGATCTGCCAGTAATCACTTCATCTGCTGGGGGAATGAATTCTGGTCACAGCGACTCCGTTGGGGATGAGAATTTCTTTGCATGGCGTCTTGCTAAGGAAGAAAAGTCATAAAAAAAACTCTGTTTGGGGATCTATCCAATCCAAGACCCTTTGTAGGGGTTATCCACCTTTTGACCCGGCTGGGGAAAGACTGTGCCATCCTTGTTGAGGAATAGATTATGCCGATCTTATAAACCTCTGCGGGGAGAACAACAACTCAGCTGGGGAGTATTGCTGACAAGATTCGATGCTGACCTCTGTGGGGGATCATTACCAGAGACACAAACTTGCTGGGGACCAGGGCTACTTTGCCAGGGATATGCGAATCCTGGTTAGAACATTCCCCTGCAACTTGCTAGGAAAGAGTCCTTAGAGATCTGTTGGGGAAACCCAAAGCAAATCCACAGTAGTCTGCTGAAGAATATGACTGTCAAGCTTAGGATAAGTACCACAATGCCCCATGTTAGGCGAGCTTCCCTTCAGACAATTCCGTTAGGGATGACGAGTTTATAACAAACTCTGCTGGCGGAAACTACTTTAAAATGTCTCGTGCTGGGGAATGCCTTTTGAGAGGATTTTACAGAAGACCAACTGTCCTCAAACTCTACTAGGGATGATCAACACTTCATGCTGGGGAAACAATCATGCCCCATGCTTGGACAAAACAACAATTCGTCCCCGAAGAGGATGTCATAAGAGGATTTTACAGAAGATCTAGCCTCTTCAAACTCTTGTGACTTCGCTGGGGATAATGACCATCAGTTTCGGTGTCGACGAGACCACTCTTTTGGGGAACCTGTGACCGTTATCTACACAGAAAAGCTTGTAGCTGTTGGAAGTACTGTATGAGAGAATCGACTTAATAAGATGCAACGGTACCCAGTTGAACTTAATTCACTGATATCGAACCGTTACGAACGACCGTTGACCGAACGATGAATGCCGATCTCCTTACCCATAATTGCCCCAGTCTTTTGTGTGGGGTGATTTATTGCTGGTCTTGTGCTTAAAATCATCTGCACCTGCTACCTGCAACAAAAGGATATGCCCACATGCCCCGAATATTGCGTGGCTAGAATCCACCATCCGGGAGTATTCAACATTCGAAGTAATTTCAAATGTTTTTTCTGCGCATGTTATTGCAAGGCTGCCATGTTTTCAAATGCAATGTTTTATCAAAAATTAGGACGTTTTTGCAAACAAAGCAATAAAACAAAAATAGAAAGCTTTTTATTGAAATTCAATTTATTGACTGAGAGCCCAGAATAGGCAATTACATCCGGAAGCAATTCCTGGAAAGAGGTGATCGCTGAAAATTGAGAAAAGAAACTATCCTAATGGCAATGTGAAAACGGAATTCCACTGAGTTTCCATTCTGTTATGACCAGTATGTCTTCAAAACTCCCCGACCTTGCCTTCTGAGGAATGATCAGACCGATTCCTATCCTTCAGAACGTCAGTTGTTCAAACGGTAATGGGGGATGGATAACTCAGACCATAGTCATTCGCTTAAATCCCTCTTTTGTGTGGACCGCCCTTTCAGGTTTTCGATCCACCAGGATACCCTTTTTTGCCTAAGTTGCCCTTTCGGGTTTTCAACTTACCGGGTGTACAAATTTTTTCAATTATATCCCTAATTTTCGCCCGAACCTTATTCTGTTTTTGGTTCGCCGGGATGCCCCTTTTTTGCCTGGATTTTTTTATTCTTATTATCCAGTGGGTCTATTCATGCGAAGTATTTTTTGACTACGTCCGAGTTGACAGGGGATGAAAAGTCTTCGCCATCCATGGTTGTAAGCAATAAAGCTCCGCCCGAAAGACCTTTTTAACCACGAATGGACCTTCATAGTTAGGAGTCCACTTGCCCCTGCGATCTGTATTGGGAGGAAGGATCCTTTTGAGTACCACATCTCCGACTTTGTAAACCCGAGGACGCACCTTTTGGTCAAATGCCTGCTTCATTCTGCGCTGATATAGTTGCCCATGACATACAGCCGCCAATCGCTTTTCCTCAATAAGGCTCAGCTGATCATATCTGGCTCGTACCCATTCAGCTTCATCTAGCTTAACATCCATCATAACTCTGAGGGACGGAATTTCTACTTCAACCGGTAGCACTGCCTCCATACCATATGCAAGTGAGAATGGGGTTGCCCCAGTGGACGTGCGTACCGACGTTCGATACCCATGCAAAGCAAATGGTAACATCTCATGCCAATCTTTGTACGTGACAACCATCTTCTGCACAATCTTCTTGATATTTTTGTTGGCCGCTTCGACCGCGCCGTTCATCTTTGGGCGGTACGGAGAAGAATTGTGATGTTCGATTTTGAAGTCCCGGCATAACTCAGCCATCATCTTATTGTTCAAATTAGAACCATTATCAGTAATGATTCTTTCGGGAACTCCATATCGGCAAATGATATCCCGTTTTAAGAAACGAGCGACCACTTGTTTTGTAACATTGGCATAGGATGCGGCTTCAACCCATTTGGTGAAGTAATCAATTGCCCCCAAGATGAAACGATGACCATTGGAAGCTGTAGGCTCAATCTTTCCGATCATATCAATGCCCCACATGGCAAACGGCCAAGGCGACGACATGATACTCAACGGATTTGGAGGCACATGCACCTTGTCTGCATAGATCTGGCATTTATGGCATTTGCGGGCATATTTGCAACAATCTGACTCCATAGTCAACCAATAATATCCCGATCTTAACAACTTTTTAGCCATTGCATGCCCTCCGGCGTGGGTACCGAAAGAGCCTTCGTGCACTTCAATCATCAACAAGTCTGCTTCATGTCTATCCACACATCTAAGCAGGACCGTGTCAAAACTTCTTTTATACAGCACGCCATCTTTGTTCAAGAAGAAACTACCGGCTAACCTTCTCAACGTCTTCCTGTCTTTGGACGATGCCCCGGGCGGGTACTCTTGACTTTTCAAGAAACACTTAATGTCATAAAACCATGGCTTGTCATCAGACGCTGCATCGACCGCAAACACAAATGCTGGTCTGTCAAGGCGGGATACCTCAATCTTAGGTACATGGTTCCATCCTTGCACTTTGATCATGGAAGACAAAGTGGCCAAGGCATCAGCGAACCTATTCTCATCTCGAGGAATATGGTACAGTTTCACTGTTGTGAAAAATGTCAGCAATCTCCTCGTATAATCTCTATACGGCACTAGATTTGCTTGGTGCGTGTACCAACTCCCTTTCACTTGATTGATTACCAAAGCTGAATCACCAAATATATCAAGGGTCTTAATCCGTAGATTAATCGCCTCCTCGATCCCCATTATACAAGCTTCGTACTCTGCTTCATTGTTGGTGCATCCGAAAGTTATTCGTGCAGTGAAAGGCATATGAACACCTTCCGGCGTGATAAGAACTGCTCCAACTCCGCACCCATTCATATTGACAGCCCCATCAAACATCAGACTCCATTTGGATTCAGGGTCGGGCCCCTCCTCCGGAAGTGGTTCCTCGCAGTCTTTAGCTTTGAGAAACATGATGTCCTCATCAGGGAAGTCAAACTTCATGGGTTGGTAATCATCAATCGGCTGTTGCGCAAGATAGTCGGACAAGATACTTCCTTTGATGGCCTTTTGTGAAGTGTACTGAATGTCATACTCTGTCAAGACCATTTGCCACCGTGCAACTCTGCCTGTCAATGCTGGTTTCTCGAAAATGTACTTGATAGGATCCATTTTTGAAATCAACAAGGTCGTGTGCCTAACCATATATTGCCTCAATCGCTTAGCGGCCCATGCAAGCGCACAGCATGTCTTTTCAAGCATTGAGTATCGGGACTCACAATCATTGAACTTTTCGCTCAGGTAGTAGATAGCATGCTCCTTCCTACCTGTCTCGTCATGTTGACCAAGAACACAACCCATGGAACCTTCAAGCACTGTCAGATACATTATCAGCGGTCTCCCTTCAACTGGAGGCATTAGAATCGGAGGTTCCTGCAAGTATTCTTTTATCTTATCGAATGCCAATTGGCAATCGTCATTCCACCTGACCGTTTGATCTTTCCTTAACAATCTAAATATTGGCTCACACGTGGCTGTTAGGTGAGATATGAACCTTGCAATGTAGTTCAATCTACCCAAGAAACCACGAACCTCTTTTTCTGTTCTCGGTTCAGGCATTTCTTGTATTGCTTTCACCTTGGCAGGATCAACCTCGATTCCTCTTTCGCTCACAATGAAACCTAACAACTTTCCAGAACGCACTCCAAACGTGCACTTGTTTGGATTTAATCTCAGACAGAACTTTCTCAACCTTTCAAACAGCTTTTTCAGGTTAACCAGATGTTCCTCTTCTGTTCTCGACTTGGCAATCATATCATCTACATAACATTCGATCTCCTTATGAATCAAGTCATGAAACAATGTCACCATCGCCCGCTGGTACCTTGCCCCTGCGTTTTTCAACCCAAAAGGCATTACTTTATAACAATATGTACCCCACGGAGTAATGAACGTGGTCTTCTCCATATCTTCAGGTGCCATCTTGATCTGGTTGTACCCGGAGAAACCGTCCATAAATGAGAACACTGAAAACTGAGCTGTATTATCGACCAGCACATCAATATGAGGTAGTGGAAAATCATCTTTCGGGCTAGCTTTATTAAGATCTCGATAATCCACACACATTCTTACTTTTCCATCCTTCTTCGGTACTGGCACGATGTTGGCTACCCACGGAGGATACTTTGTCACAGCAAGAAACCCAGCATCCCACTGCTTCTGGACTTCCTCCTTAATCTTTAAAGCCATGTCGGGGTGAGTCCGACGAAGTTTCTGCTTGACTGGCGGACATTCTTCTCTTAATGGCAGCCTGTGCACGACAATATCCGTATCCAACCCCGGCATGTCTTGATACGACCAGGCGAAAATGTCAACATACTCGCGCAACATTTCCGTCAAAGTTTGCTTCACATCTGCTTGCAAGCTGGCACCAATCCTGATCTCTTTCTTGGCGTCCTTGGTACCAATATTGATGATTTCTACAGTCTCTTGATGAGGCTGGATGACCCTTTCCTCTTGTTTCAACAATCTGGCCAATTCTTCAGGGAGTTCACAATCTTTCTCATCCCCTTCTTCGGCTTGATAAATCGGATTGTCAAAGTCATACATAGTCATATCAAAATCGTTATCAGTGGTATCCGGAGGATCAAGTCTGCATGAACGGGTTCATGCCTTATTTTAGAATTTATTTTTAAGCAAAACAAAAGAAAATGAAACATTGCCATTTTATTTTTTTTGTGCAAAAATAAAAACTGAAAGACAGAGAACAAAATTTGATTGCAAAACGTCCTTTATTAATGATTAAACATTGCAAATGCAACCATGGTGGCCCTACAAATGAATCTATACGCCTTGGGCAGAGCGCAAGATTTTGACATGCATTATGGTTAGAAAAAACAAAGAAAAATTACTCTGTCTGAAGAGTAACCCGGATGACTTCTTCAACGAACCAGTTCTGCACTTGTTGTCCCGGAACATGAGGGCGTACCCAGTTGTCCAGGTCACAATTAATGTCAACACTATCCGCTGTGGCTGCACAAGACTGGTCCGTGTAGATAATTCCCCCACTATTGAAAGTAATGGGTCCCCTGCTCCCCGCATCTGAAGTTGTAGAGGGATGATAACCAATACCAAATTTGTCTTCCTTTATTGGGGTCTCTATCAACCTGCCCCAACCTTGGGCGTTGCCTGCCCTGACGACTTCGACAGCTTGTTTGTAAGATGAAATGGAGGTACCGGCCCCAGCTGGTACAGAAGAATACTCAGGTGCATCGTCAATATTGACTGCTTCAAATGATTGGCACAGCATCTCATGAATTTCCCCATCCATTTCAATGTACTTGAACGTGGACAAGTGACTCACAAAGATGTCTTCTTCCCCGCACACCGTCACAACCTGCCCTTCAAACTCATACTTCAGCTTTTGATGTAGAGTAGAAGTAACAGCCCCGGCTCCGTGAATCCAAGGGCGTCCCAATAGGCAGCTATATGCAGGTTGTATGTCCATTACATGGAACGTGGATTTGAATACCTGTGGTCCAATTTGTACGGGCAATTCCACCTCACCAAACACAGATCGTCTAGTTCCATCGAATGCTCTGACCACCAATTCACTAGGCCTTAAGATCAAACCGTCAACTTCCAGCTTCATTAATGCCTTCTTGGGCAAGACATTGAGTGATGAACCAGTGTCTACCAGTACATGAGATAACACTGCGCCCTTACACTCCATCGTGATATGCAAAGCCTTATTATGGTTTCTTCCTTCAACAGTCAAATCTCTACTTGTAAAGCCCAAGCCATGGCTAACATTAACATTGGAGATTACGCCCTCGAGCTGATTAACAGTAATTTCTTGTGGCACGTATGCACTCTTCAATACTTTCAACAACGCCTGCCGGTGCGCATCAGAGCACATCAATAGTGACAAGATTGAAATCTTTGAAGGGGTCTAATTCAGTTGGTCCACAATCTTATAATCGCTTTTCTTGATTATCTTCATAAATTCTTCCATTTCCTTATCAAAAGTAATCTTTGTCTCTGCTTCAGGTGTAGGCGCATTTTCAACCACCTGTTTACCCTTAGCCTTTGTTGCAGCTTCTACCTCCTTATCACTTCTCAAGGTTTGGGGAGCGAACAACCTTCCACTCCTTGTAAAGCCCCCTACACCCCCTACATTATCAATATTTGGGCTGACTGACGACTCAACTTCTTGCATTTTACCTTCGTAATATACATCTGCCCCATAGTGCCATGGGATAGCCTTCGTGGACGTGAACGGAATTGGTCCTGGCACCGTTATAGTGACAGGACTGGGCCTTTCTGGCGCAACACTCGCCACGGGAACTGCACTGACCGGCATTTGAATCTCAGCGGGAGTGTAATAGATGGTCACGGTTGATATCTCATCAGTGTCTTTCACGACTCTGTCGAACTGTATACATCCTTCATCGATCAGATTCTGTAAACCCATCTTCAACTTATCACAGCCGTTCTCCTGATTCATACACTCAGAGCAATCTTGATTACAGCCCGGGAACACCTGGCCCTTCAATAAACGATCTTTTACAACCAACAAAGAAGTTTTCACTTGATTAACGTCTAACACCAAATTCAATCTCCTCCCATCTTCAATAGCGTACACATTTGCTGCACTATGATCAGGCATGGGATGCTGAGTAATATTAGGAGCGGGAGAGAAATTGATGGCTTTAGCATCAATCAAATCTTGTACTTTATGATGGAAAGCCTAGCATTTTTCAATGGAGTGCCCCTGAGCACCTGAGTGGAACTCACAACGAGCATTAGCATCGAAGTTAGGTGGCAGGTTTCCAGCAACCGGAGCTTTCATAGTACGGAGTTCTACCAACTTTAACTCGAGTAGCCGGGGCAACAGCGCGGCATAAGTCATAGGGAGAGGATCCATCTTACGATCCCTCTGTCTAGACCTTTGCGGGAAAAAAGGTTGTTGCTGTTGAACTTGTTGTTGGGGTTGTTGTTTCTGAACAGACGGTGTGGGGATTGTTACAGCATCTACCTGATAATAAGCTTGAGAACGCCCTCTGCCTCGTCCTCTAAACACAACATTCGTATCACCTTCTCTTCTTTTCTGGTTACTAGCAAACGGTTTCTTCGTCCCCGAAGAGCCAGCCCCACTCACATCCTGGATCTTTCCAAGCTTTAACAGACTTTCTATTCTTTCTCCCGCAATCACAATATCAGCAAATCCAGTTGACGGACAAGCAGCTAATCTATCAAGATAGGCCCCTTGCAAGGTGCCCATGAACATATCTGCCATTTCTCTGTCTGACAAGGGAGGTTGAACCTGGGCAGCCATTTCCCTCCACCTCTGTGCATATTCTTTGAAACTCTCCTTGGCATTTTGTGACAACCCCTGCAATTGAGTGCGGTTGGGCGCCATGTCAATATTATATTGGTATTGCTTCAGGAACGCTTCTGCCAGATCTTTCCAACTCTTCACAGCAGCTCTATTCAACTTCATATACCAGGTCAAGGACGCCCCAGCCAGACTGTCCTGAAAATAGTGCATCCATAGCTTCTCGTCATCCGTATGGGCTGAAATCTTCCCAAAGTAAGCTTGAAGATGCGTTTGGGGACACGCATTGCCGTGATACTTATCAAAAGTGGGAGGCTTGAATTTAGGGGGAATTCTGACTCCTGAGACCAGCCCCAAGCTGGTAACATCAATACCCATAGAGTTCTTGCATTCTATGGCCCTGATCTTTTCTGCTAACTCCTCATACCTTCGATCACCTTGATTACCCACATCAGCATCCAGCAGAGTAAATTGGTCTTCCAGAGTATCTTCAAGAGTAACACCAGCATGCCTACCATTTCCATTACCCCGATTGTTACCACCAGGAGGAGGGTTGCCACCGGGAGGTGGAATGCCATGTCCCTGTGAATTGTCATGCTGATCACCTTCGGGCCCATTGTCTGGACGCTCGACCAGAAGTCTCAATCTCTCCTGATTTTGCGCCATGCCAGTCATGAGGGTCATGAACTGGTCCATACGCGCCCTCATTTCAGCCAAATCACTTTGCACTTGATCCATGATTCTTGCTTGATTCCTTCGCGTCGAATATCGGTGAATATGATTCTCAGCTATACTGCCTGAAACCAAATAAAGGTTAGAGACCCTGCAACGAGTACCTGAAAAGCAAGTAACAAAAATGCAAAATGGTATGCAATGCCATGCAATGCCATGTTTGTCATTTCCGAGGTGCTTTATACCCTGATTCCAATCCAAACCACAGAAATCTGAAGACCAGAAATCGTGATATAAAGAGACATATCGTGGTCATGTGCTTGTGTACAAATATCTGATAAAGAGTAATTCTGAATAAAACTGGTCATACTCATTCAACAAAGTATTCAAGTACATTTAAGAAAGGCTCATCCGCAAATGCAATACAAGGAAAAATGGATCCATCAACAAGCCTGATGGTAACCATTAACAACAAAATATAAGGAAAAGAACATCAGTCTGACAATTCCACATCCTTCAGCTTATCACTTGAGTATTTGATCTCCTAAAAAAGTATACGGGTACGCTGGTGATTCGGCTTTTCAATCATCTCTTTGATCAAGACATCCCTTTTCTCAAGAGCTTCATTTAAAGAACCCATATGCAGCATCAGAGCCTCGTCATCACACACTCCTTTGTGTCTCTTTATGCCGGCTTGCGTCTTGAGTATCTCCCTTTCTATCATGACTTCTTCAAGCTCTTTCTTGGTATTCCTCAGCTCACCTCTAGCTTCTTCTAGCTGTTCTTGACTCTTACCGAGGCTTTCCCGATACTTTCTCCTCTGCTCATGCGCCTTTTCAAGCTCTTCGTCCTTAATCTGCAACTGTTCCTGTAATTCAGCATTCTCTATCCTAACTTCGTCCCAAGCGTGCTGAAACTTTGTTAACTTTTCTTTGGTCTGTGCTAACGCCTGTTTGGTTTGCTTGTGGGCTTGAGTAGCATCATCAGCACCTTTACTAATCTTCCGGAAATGTTGGGCTCTTCCAGCAAAGTCTTTTTCTTTTGCAGTTAGGATTTGTTCAGCATCTTGGGCTTTCCGCTCCAGCTCTTTGTTGGCATGTAGAGCATTCTGAAGACGGCTACTCAACTCGGAGTTCTCTCCTTGGAGCTTTTTCACCAAGGCTTGCAACTTGTCAACTTCTTCCACAGTAGCAGTGCTTCTTGCTTTCTCATTCTCCGGATACAAAAGGGGTGCCTTACCAAAAGGCAAGAGAAAATCTTTAACTCTTTTCTTCACCCACTCTTCATATGCTGGATAAACCCGGTTGTTAGGCTTTCCTAGAGTAACTTTCCCCTTTCTCAGTATGCTACCCCAGCTTTCAGAAGCTTTCTGTGCTGCTTCCCATCCATCTGATGTATGAAAATAGAGGGACTCCTCCACCTCTCTCTTAATAGGTGGACCTGTCAGGGCATACCCAAATTGTCGAATGGCCAAAGAAGGATTGTAGTTAATCCCACCCAATCTTCCTATCAGTGGAACGTTAGGGAACTTACCACAGCTATGGATAATATTCTTGCCAATCAGCCCATGATCTACCCATACGATGTCCTTGGCCACCAATCCCATTAAACGCTGTTTCCACTCTAGAGACTCTTTGGAATCCACAAAAGCCCCTGATTGTGGTAAACGGCCCGCAAACCACTTATAGAACAAGGGTGCACAACAACGAATTATCCCTCCTCTTTTCTTTTCGTTTCGGTTGTACAATGAGTAGTGAAGATCTCCCAGTAGCGTTGGCACCGGGTTCTTCATCATGAATATTCGTATAGCGTCCGTATCAATGAAATCCGGCTCGTTGGGAAACAACATTATGCCGTATATACAAAGGGCTAGCAAAGCATTAAAAACAAGCCAATTCTCGCCTTTAGCTGCTTCCTGGGCCTTCTTAATCAGATATTCCAACTTGTAACCACGAATCTTTCCTTTGTTGGAGACATTGTCGCCTAACTCTGATTTGCTCAAATAAAGAGCACCAGCCACCTTTCCAAAGTCAAGATCCCCCACTGATCCAAAGAAAGGGGGCTCCTCCTTGATAGCAATCCCCAACATGTTGGAATACTCCTCCAAGGTAGGAACCAACACATAGTCTGGAAATACAAAACATCTCAGAGGCGGATCATAGAACTGCATCAACGTATGGAGACCTCTGGCTTCATAATCACTGACATTACGGACCATAGATAAAATCCACCCATATTTCTCTTCAAAAGCTTCTCGTGCTGCAGGGCTCGCCATTCCCTTCAGCACAATAATAGGGCCCAAAGTAGGCGTAAGGAACTTATAGCTGATGATATTCTTCCTCTCTTTAGTGTTCATCTTTGCAGGGACCTGATGACTGGAATCAAGGGTAATATATGCACCTGGAAATGAATAAACATGTATGTTAGGATATGATAATGCAATGCAAAGGGCAATGTGATCAGGTAATCAGGTGTCTGTGCTGAACTGTGAACGGTGTCAGTGTAGCTCTGAGACTAATATAGAACCATAGATAAGAACCATCTGAATACAATAGGATGAAACTTCCTTTTTGTGCAATGATGATAGAAAATCGGGTATGTAGGAGGTCATGGTTACCTGCAAACCTGTAAACAACCTGCCCTTCTCACATGTGGGTACTAGGATGTTCAGTATCCCGGGCTCTCAGGTCGAGAAATGATGATACGTTCACCATTTCTGGTTTGGCATCATCATCAATCGAGGAGGCCTCAACTGATTCTCCAAAACAAAAAGGTCCTCAGCTTCTGGCACTGAGGTCAAGAAGCAATAGTACATTCATCCCTCAGGGTACAGTACTATCGCCAATCGAGGAGTGCCTCCGCTGATTCTCTTTCAAAAAGGGATGTCCTATAGCAAGTTCCCAGCATTGGGTCCTCGGATCGAGAATGTGCAATGGGTTTGCCACGGAATGTGGTCTGCCACTGTCACATCTCGGGAGGAGTGCCGCAACTGAGTCCTCGGGAATGGTCACCAGAGTCGACAGTTCCTCAAGAGAATAACCACTGGCCTGCATAACATGCAGTAGCAGAAAGCTCCTGATAGAACCTCGTCTGGTTGTGGGTCTCATGAACAACAATACGTGGTCACCACCACGCAAGCGTCATGACTATCCACTCTAATACCTATGTATGTACTCAAGCCTTGGTAGTGAGCTTATCTCTCAGAACACCCATCCCGCCAAACAGACAAAACAGTGCAACACAATATAATATATGATATGTAATGCTAAAATGCGGTAAATACAGTAAAATAAATAAACAACAACATATAGCACAACAGTAAACACCCAATGAAAGAAAAGCAGACAAGCGCTAGGATTGACTCGCTAAGGAAACCAGAGATTCTGGGTTCGTTCCCCAGCAGAGTCGCCAGCTGTCGCTCCCCGGGATTTTCATCCAAGTACAAACGCGAAAGTGGCACCGAAACAGAGTCGCCAGCAATGTGTATTTATCCCAGGAGAGGGAAAGGAAACACCGCATAAACCTGAGGGAAGGAAAAAGCATGGTCTTACGACCAAAAGATCTGGGTTCGGGAGTCGGTTACGCACGGGGAAGGTATTAGCACCCCCACGCGTCCATCGTACCCGATGGGATCCACGCTTGCTTGTCTCGATCGAAGGGTGTAAGGAAAGGAATACTGGAAAAGGAACTGAAAGAAATAAAGGAGAAAGAATGGAAGAGGAACGAGAAACAAATGTAGGGAAAATAAAAGAAGTGCTCGCATGGGCCCTACCCCACTGCCTACGTATCTCATCGGGAGCATGAGAATCAGAGCGACGTAGTTCCCCTCACTAGGGATGGATTGTTTGTATTTTAGGGAACGGCTTACGTTCTAGCTCAGGTGTTGCAGGCTCGCTGGTCCGAGTGCGTTACCATCTTGCAAGAGAACGAGTAGAAGCGCGTTCGTGCGTCGAGAATGAATGAGATGAGAAAAGAATTCCCGAAGGAAAGACGTTATTGTTTGTTTTTGTCTTTTAGAAGGAAGTGTTTTGGATTTGTTTGCATATGACAGTGTATCTGGATCTTAGTCATTGGAATGTGTACATTCTCACATTCCAAGATGGAATGGGTAAGAAAGCACACTAAGAGTGAAGAAGACCCCCACCCTTAGTTCCAATTGTCAAGGTTCAAACACACTAGCATACTTGTGTTTATTAAGTGTTTTTGTTAATTAAGAAATGAAGAAGTGTTTTTTATTTGTACCTTCAACAAGTATTGCATTTAAGTCCCTCATACAAGATCAAATGTCTAACACATTGACCCAAGATGGGCTATATGCTATACATTTTAAGATTACAAGAGAAGACCCTTTATAATCCTTTCTTTATATGAAAGGCCTAAATGCAATAAGTGCCTACCTTTATTATATGTTTTGAATTTTCTTTGAGATGAGAAGATAGAAGACTCAAGGGAGGAGAAAAGGTAAAACCTATGTGGACTAAGACTCAATCCTAATTGAAGATTAAAGGGAGTGATCCTAAAGGTTTGTGAGGTTTCAACCTAAAGTCTAAAGAAAGAATGAATTAAACAATTCACTTCTAAAGTAGAAGATGAATTGTAATTCACAAGGGGAAAATAATGAGTTATTAAAAGAAAGCACATAAGTGCTTAACAAAACATAAAATGGAATTGTAAAAGAGAAAGGATAGAAGTTGAATGTGGATTCCTTATCCACACTCAATTGAAACTTACCAAAGCCCCTACATGGTTAGTAAACATGTATAAGAAGTATAAGAAGTAAAAGAACATGTAATGCATCATAAAACTCAAAAGAATTAAATGAGAAAACAAATCCTAGAACCACAACCAGAATGGGCATCATATGGACAACCAGTGAATATCATCATACAAGTGCAAGTGAATAAGCAATAATCATCACCCATTAGCATTTAAACATGTTACAAGAAGAAGGGGTAGATGAAAGATGGAAAGAAATGAAGAGGACATGCATAAATGGAACATGTAAATCAACAACCAGAATTGAAACTAAATGGAAAATGGTTTATAAACATCTCAAAAGTATTTATGAATCAACTTCAAGACATTCAAGAAGTAATATAAGAAGAATTGAAATGAAAGTTCAAAAAGAAAGTGCAAACAATACATGTTAATGATGCACAAAGTTCAAATTGAAATGAACATGTAAAGATGACCTATAATGTGTATCAAAGACCTATAATATCATATGAATGGCTCATAACATATGCAAATGCTCATACAAATATGCACAAAAGAATTCATGTAAACATGCACTAAAGTTGTAATGACATGCCATGGATTATACTTCCAATGTAATGCATCAAACAAAGACCAAATGGATTCATGAAAATTATGCCAGCATATTATTGGAATGCCTAGGTCAGAAATGCATCATACATCAAGATAGCATGTAAAAATTCAGAGCAAAATGACTTCAAACAAAGCAATTAGGTCAAATTGAAACATCATGCAAAGTGGTGCAAATATAGGCATCAAAACATGTAATAAAGTGGCCTAAAAAATCAAACAAAAATCATCTAACATGCTTCAATGTATTAGTGAATCAATACAAAAAGAATCATGTCAAAACAGTTGGTAATGAGCAAGAACCAAATTAAACAAATTCATGTATCATGCTTAGAATGCATCTAAATGGAAATTCAAAGAAAAATATGAACCAAAGGCAAAAATGTCATAAAATCATGAAATTAAAATATCAAAAATTTCCTAAATGTCTGAGTAACACTAATGAATTTTTATAGAATTTTATAATGTTGTTTTGTATTTTAAAAAAAATTAAAATTGAAACGTGCATAAAATGAAGAAAATAAAAAGAAATAGAAACAAGTAGGGGGTGCATGCATAGCAGATTCCATGTTCAAATTGGTCTGGGCCTTTAAATGTTAGGTGTGAATAGCAAAGGTTTCAGGGTCCATTTGCGCGTGGAACACAATAACAAACATGCACTTTCAGTCAAATAAAGTCAAACAATGATCACCATTGGATCCAGTCAAGTCAACACACAAGTTGAAGCAAACATGATCAATGCACACACGTGAGGGAACACATTTACTAACATGCACTGCGCCACATTTTGTTTAAGTGAAATCAGAAATGGAGCACGTGAGGTGCACACCTTTTTTAATGTGTTGGCCAATCCTACACCACACGATGCAAGTAAATCCACGGTCATGATTAAAACTGCAAACCAAACCCTAACACATGATCACCGGCCGGAGAGGGACCTCCGGTCACCTTCTCCGGCCACGCACCACCGTCTGCAACTCTCACTTGTCCCAGAAACACACAATACGCATACCAAAATGAAGCTGAGATGATGGAGATCAATGATACGCAATTATTTTTCACACAACAAGCATGCACACAAAGAACAGAGAGGATCAAACCAAGCCCTAACTTTTGGATCTAAACCTCTACAAGGCCTATCAACTAGCCGGAATAAGCAGAGCTTCTATCAAGCTTAAATTAACAAAAACAAGCTAAAATTAACGAAAATCAACTGAAGCAAAGTTGAATGATGAAACCTGAAAATGTGGAGCAATTGGAGATGTTGAGAAAAACCAGAGAAAAGCTTGATATGCTGAGCTTCTAGATCTTCAAACTTAGCAAAATAAATGTTATGGATTCGTAAATAGATGAAGGATATTGAAGCTTGCAATGATGCTGAACTTGCAGAAATGGAGTTGTTCTTGTTGCTCTTGATTCAACCACACCAAGCAATGATCAATGGAAGCACAATGGAGTTGAAATCGTGGAGAAGAAGATGAGCAAAATCAGAGAGAGTGAGAGAAGAATTCTGAAGTGAATGTGAGAAATGAGTGTTCTCTGAGAAATGTATGTGAAATTTGGTTTTATAGTGTGAGTTAGAAATGAACCAGAGGTGGTTAAGTGAGTGAGTCAACTGAGTCCAAGTTGAGTTAACTGGGCTGTCTCTAACTAACTGAGCCAAGTTAGTTAGGGCGAGTCAGCTGTGGGTGTGCTATGGTAGTGGAGGTCCATGGTGTTATGGTGGAAGTGAAAATGAACTGACATTGCACGGCTGTCTCACCAAACTTGCTCAGCAAGTTGCTTTTTTTCTATTTTCGTGCATGGCGCGTGCTCATGTGCATGGACATGTGATGAGTGTTTGGTTAAATGAAGAAAGAGTTGGAGGGTGAGCAATGCACGAGCAAGCTGAGACAACAACAACAACATTCATTTTTTCTGGTTTTTTAAGACAGTTTGGAAATAATGCAAACATGGATGTTTAATGGTGATTTTCTCTTGGCATTGTGGGTGATTTGGTGTGTTTTTGGAGTCATTGGAAAGAGGGCACATAGTGCTACAAGTTTGGTGTGAAAAAGGAATTGAAATGACGCCTCAAACATGCTCCAAAATGACTATAAACTTAAGCACACAAGATTGGCTGATGGGCGCACCAGGTGGTCGATTGGCAAGGCTGGCATGGCACGAAATTTCAACATAACCACCCTAACTTGAGACCAATATTTCTCCTTCATAACTTGATCAAATGGAAATTTGTCCAACATGAAACTTGAAGAAGACATTACAAGGAACATCTTTGATGTTGAAAAGTTTTTCATTTGAGGCCTTTAACCATGAGAAAAATGAGTGGACATTTGGCCCACCACATGTTTGTTAAAATGACTGCGCGCGTGCCCTGAAAATCTTGGTCATGACCTAGTTTTGAACCTACTTTGCTCAAACTTTGATCAATCATATCTCACTCAATTTTTATCCAATGGAGATGTTCCACACATGGATTTGAAGCTTAAAACAAGATCTTTTGTTGTGGCCGAGTGGAATTTTCATTTGATGCCCCAATTTTAAATGGCCTTGGCTCAAACTCTGATGCAAAATGGCCAAAACTTGCTATTTTTAGTAACCCTACTTCATCCAAAAATGGCAACTTTCTACATCTTGAATTTTTCATGATTCCTTTGGAATTTCTTGACCAAATTTTGTACATTGGACATATGTAACATGAATTTCATGATTTTGGGCTCAAAAAGTCAAGAGTTGACTTTTTCCTCTGATTATTTGACTTTGCCCCAATTTCTCTGATTCTTGATCTTTCTTCCAATTGAACCACTTCTAAAACCAATTGAGATGCAATTTTCCACATACATACACTTAAGGACATATGGAATACCATGACATCAAGTTTTGTTCAAAAAATCAAAGATTCCCTGATTTAATGGGAAACCCTAGTTTTGGTGCCCACCTCCTAGGAGAAAAATGTGCAGTCTTCAATTTCAAATTCCTCAGAGTATGTTGTGTACCTTCTTAAAGGATGATGATATATGCCTTTTGAGGATGATTTTGGATCAATGAGCTATCTCTTTTGAGGGTTTTCCTTCAGTTTTTGAACCTCTTGCATAGTGAAAGATGTAATGCTTCAATCTCCCATTGTATCTCTTATCCTTGAGGTTGTGGATGATCAATTGAGATGGTATAAGACATGAGAGACCTCTTGGCTTGCCTAGAGCCAACTTGATTGACCTTTTGTGCTCTGAAGGATCCATTGATTGTCCACCTTCCACCTGATCACATGCCCTGATGGTAAGAAGGATGCTATGCTTCATTTTTCTATGTTAAATGCAATGTAATGTTAATGAGGTGGATATGATATGATAAATGATAATGCCATGCTATGATGACAAAGAGGGAGAGCAAATTTTGGGGTATTACACTTACTACTCGAGGGTAGGCCCAAAGTTTGTTTTTCAACGGATGATGATCGCGTCGAACTTTTTGAAATACAACGGGAGTTATACAATAAGTGAGGCCCACAAATGGGTTGTATTTACAAAGGGTTGGGTCTTACACTCTATTAAGAGGCCCAAAATGTGTTGAAAATGATTTATGAGGGTTGAATTAACCAAAAACTCTAATTTGTTTTCAAAATGTGTTTTAATTAAATAAAAATTCAATTAAAATGATCAAAATTGTTCAACACATGGAAAACAAATTGTGATCTTGGATTAATGCTTCAAAAATTAAGTATTGACCTACAAAATAATTAGAAGGCATTAAAAGTTGCAAAATCAAGGTGGAAAAAATATTCAAAATGTCAAAAACAATTAAAATATTAATTCTTTGCAAAAATATCAATTATATGAAATAAATAATATTTTTGGGATTTTTTGGGAAAATAAAATATTTTAACATTTTTGTGAATTATTAAAAAAAGAATCAACTCAAAATCATTAAAACTCAGAGAGAAATTAATTTTTGAATCAATTAAATAAAATCACAAAATTCAAATATTTGAATTTGTGAAAATGGAGCCAAGAACATGGACCAAGAACACGCGCGTTTTCTGCCTTGCCCAGATTTGCATTTTCTATCCAATCTCACTGAATACTTGATTATATCATGTAATCCACATACCAATCAACTCGTTTCAACCTCACGATCATGTCTATGGCAATTAATTTCATTTAAATTAAGCATAAAACAAGAAATCACGAAAAATCATCAAGAACCTTAAATTCTGCATGAAGGCTGGGATTTTTAATACACGATTCAAACAAAGCAATTACTTGAGGGGAAACATTCCATGCATGATTATGAACATTTGGCAAAAGTATTTTGCGAGGAAATATGCATAGATTGAGAGATGACCAAGTTTAGGCTTACCTCTAGGCCGTGACAGCAAGAGCAAATTGATTTCTAAGTAGGAGGTGTTACAGATGAATTGTGATGATCTGAACAGCTTCCCTACACCCTATGGAGTATGTTTGAATGCTTGGACATGATGGAAATTGGCTGGATCACTTCATGGCATCTCAACTGCAAATTGGTTAAAACCTTGAGCAATTGACTGGTGATTCTAAGAAATTAGTGTTCCAGATGTTGTTTAAGTATTTGATCAGCTCACATATGATGTAAATGAGGTGTGTGTGTGATTGGTTTGAGTGGAATTCCTCTCTAATGAAAAACCCGATAGTGACTTGCTAAGAAAGGCATTTTTGAGAGTGAGAAGTGGATTTTTAGAAAGGCAAGTGTTGTAGGCCTTTTGTGTACTTAAACTGATCACAATTGAGCTCTATTTATAGCAGAGCAAGTTTGTTTTGCAAGGAATAGTGAATGGCAACTGCTGGTAAATGAAAATCCAAGTCTCCTCTAGCCATTGACTAGAGGTTAGGGCACAAGCTGCTGGTCCCCTTGGTCTTGGATAAGTCTTGACTGAATTCAGTTTCTAATAGCTCAGTCTATGCCACCTTGATGCTTCCATTGAATGCTCCAATCCAAAATTGGAGTCTTGTCCCTATTTTGGGCAATTCTAGGTTTAGCATGTTATTTCTTGTTCCAAGGACTTTGGAGGCTTGGCTCAGTGATTGTCCCCTTTAGATTCAATCCTCAGATGTGTCCAAAGTGATGACAAGGCTTGGAATTGGCTGATTTTGGCAAATTGACCAAAAGTGCAAAAATCTGTCTTGCCTTGGCAGATTTCAACAAGGTAACTTGCCAATGTCATATCTCATGGCTCAAGTTGAATTTGGTGATGTTCTTGGCCATTTTGGAAAGCTCTTATATGATACAACAACTGTTTGACCACATTTGGTTTTGATACTTTTTGGATCCAAATGAAAAATGTCCCTACATTTGGAAAAAAGTAAGGCAAAATCTGACTTAATGAAATTTTTACAAAGTGTTGGAATAAAGTGACTTTTCTTGATTTTGATCACTCCATAACTCAAAATCCATGAGGAATTTGGACATAGGTCAGTATGAAGCTTTTGTAGAGGGAAATGAGATCTACAAATCAAGATTTGGATGGAAAAAAATGGCTTTGTGGTTTAGGAGTTATGATCCTCCAAAGTTGGTACCTTTGTCACTTTTTTCCATAACTTAGAAAATTTTCTAAGTTTTTATGGTTACCCCTTTTACAAGTTATCCAATTTTCTTTGATTTTTCTTGATGAATGATGATTCAAATCATACATAAACATCATTTTAGGGTTAAAAATCCATTTTAGTGAAAATCTCAAAAAGTCAAAGTTGACTTTTGTGCACAGTTGACTTTTTGTCAGATGAATTCCTAACTGTGCAATTCCTCAGGAAATCATGTCCTTGACTTAAATCAAACTTGATGGACATGTTCCATGGGTGGTATAGAGTGTATTGAATCATGTCTTAGGGCTTGGGAGCATGTCATGGTCAAAAGTCAAAGTTACAGTTCACTTTTCCCGCGAAACCCTAACTGTGGTTCAGATGAAATTGAAACTTGTTGCTCAAGCTTCTTGGATCAATCCATTGTTCCAAATGGATCAATATGGAATATTGGAGATCCTCAAATCCTCTATTGAGATCTTGGTTCATAATTGGTCCCAAAAGTCAACTTAGGGGTGAATTAGCTCAAGAAACCCTAATTCCTGATTTTTGATGAATGCATCCCCTGAGGAAAAATTGACTGGATGATTGGGTTCATGAGGTTCCATGGAGTATATTAGGTTATGTTTTGGATCTTTGGCTCATGCACATAGGAAATTTTCCATCTGGAGGCCCTGGTCGACCAAAACCCTAATTTGGTGACACTCGCGATCTTGAGGCTTGATCCACCTAGAAGGGAGCATCCTTGTGCTTAATCCTTGAAGTGGGAGTCCTTTTTTATCCTTTGTGTATGTTTGAGGGTGTAGAAAAGTTGAAGATCATGTCATTCCTTGATTGATCCCTTGTCTAAGAACTCTGAGAGGGCTTGAAACCCTAATTTTGATAATAGTGAATGCTCACCCATCTTTGGGGAGACTGATGAGGCATAATGACACACCCAGATTGTGATGATGATTTGCACAATAATGGGAAATCTTAGTGGTAAAAATTTAGGGTATGACACTTTGCTTGATGAGACTAATGAAGTTAGTATAAAATTTGTTTTTATGTTAATGTGATGTGTTGGCTAGTGTCTTATTTTGTTATGCGTTTTTATGCTACATACTTGGTTCTTAGAGTGATCAACTAGGAAAAAAGTAAAAGCTTGTTGTTGAGAGAGATCCAATATACAAGCGGATTTCATAACAAAAATGGTTAATAAAGTAGGATAGAGATATTCACTTAATTCAACTTGCTTAGAGATAAGAAGTTGAGGCCATAAAGATTTTTCAGAATTAAAACCAGACGTATTTTAGGGTTATAAGTGAGACTTAGAGATTTGTTCCCTTGCCCTAGTTATACATGTTTTGATGCTGTAGAGATACACCACTAGATCACGTTTTGACCTTTTGAGGCACGACACTTCACATCATAAAGGCATATTAAACAACAACTATACTAATGGATTTAGCTCATCAATTACTCTCTCTGATATTTTAACTCCTCTTTAGCTTTAAGTTATTTTAGACATTTGTGTGTGCTCTTGCTCTTTATTCTCTTATTTCTGTTACCTTCCTCATACTTTTCTTAAACAAAGAAAACTAATATTAGTAGTTCAAATACTTTGCACTTTCCTGTGGGTTCGACCTTTACTTTATCACTTGCTACATTACCACGCATGTATACTTGCATGTGACACCATTGCTCTAAACCATTCAAAAGAAAAGCATTATATAAATTAGAGTATATTGTAAGTAACAAGTTTTTGGCGCCGTTGTCGGGTAGGTGAAAAAGTTTGAAAAACTATATTTTTTTTTCTTTTTGTTTAAGATTGTATTTGAGCTTATAACATTTGCTGTGATTTGGTGATACGACAGGCTTAAGCTATTGCATGCGCAGGTCGTTACAACCAGTTTACTGTGGTTATCCTGAACCTGAAAGAATTCTCAAAGCACGAAGAAGATTTGTACGTGCTCAGCAAATATCTGGAGATTCCTCAACTTCAGCGGTGGTTGAACCTGAAGGAGTAGTGTACGAGGAGGACACGGAAGAAGAAAGCTCATTGTCTTCTTCAGACGAGTCATTACACGAGACAACCATGGCAGAGCCAGATATCATTGGCATTGCCAATGACTGAGCGTGCAGCATTAGGGACTATGCTGTATTTTATCTTAATGCTATGAATACTGGCATTGCTAGGCCAGCCATCATAGCACCACAGTTACAAATGTTACCCATGATGTTCCAAATGTTACAAGCGGCTGGTCAATATTCAGGCTCTCCTCATGAAGATCCTCATTTGCACCTAAAATAATTTCTGGATGTTGATGACAACTTCAAGATCCTTGACGTGCCAGTAGATACCTTTAGGTTGAGGCTATTTCCATATTCTCTAAGGGATCGAACCAAGAGCTGGCTTAATTCTTTGGAACCAAATTCCATTACTACATGGAATGCCTTAGCAGAAAAGTTTCTGGCCAAGTATTTTCCTCCTTCCAAAAATCCAAAAATGAGAAATGAAATCACATCATTTAGGCAAGGAGATGATGAAACGTTGTTTGACGCATGGGAAAGATTTAAGGAGCTAGTGAGACAATTTCCACATCATGGTATTCCCATCTGTATATAACTTGAGACTTTCTATAATGGATTAATTCCATCCTCAAGGAACATTTTAGATGTATCTAGTGGTGAAGCTCTATTGTCTAAATCCTATGACAATGGGTACAAGTTGATTGAAAGCATTACGGCCAACACTTATCAATGGCCAGTCGCAAGGACCACTTCAAGTTCAACTCAAAAGAAGCCTGCTGGAGTTCATGAAGTCACTGAGACCACAGCTCTTGCTGCTCAAGTGGCTCAGATCCACCAAATGATGAAGAATCTGTTGAATCCTGAAGTGCCAAAACCTGACCCTGTTAAGGTGGTTATTGACGCTTCTGAGGTTGCTTGTGTTTACTGTGGAGGACCCCATTTATTTGAAGAATGTTCTTCCAATCCTGTTTCAGTTAACTATGTTGGCAATCCCCACAACAATAGTAGATACAACAATCCTTACAGCAACACTTACAACCCAGGATGGCACAATCATCCAAATTTCTCTTGGAGTAATACTCAAAATCAACCTAAACCACAAGCAACCACACCTCAAGTTCCACCTGGTTTTTCTAACCCTAATTATGTTGGGGTAAACCAAGGGACCAACCACCAGGAGAATGTGCTCAAGTCCTTCATTCAAGAAGCAAAGAATCAATTTCAAGCACAAGGAGTAAGTATCAAGAACTTGGAGAACCAAGTAGGCCAACTTTCCACGACTTTAAGTTCAAGAAACTTGGGAATCCTTCCCAGTTCCACTGAGACTCATAACACACAAGTTGGAGTGAAGAATGTTGAGACTTGCCAAGCTCTTAATCTAAGGAGTGGCAAGGAAATCGAAGAAACCATTGCAAAGAGTAAGGAGTCAAGTATTGTTGTGTCTAAACCTGACAGTCCTGGGGCAAAAGACAAAGATGAAGAACCATCTTCATCACAACAACAGAAGCATAAAGATGACAAACTCACTGAAGATTGTATTTCTACAGCAACTCAAGAAGTCATGACTGAAGTCAACAAAAAGCAGAAGTTCATTCAAGAGACCGCCACCCCCTTTTCCTCAAAGAATCAAAAAGGAAAAAGAAGAACAACAATTTTTAAAGTTCATGGAGATTTTAAAGCAGCTTCACATCAACATACCATTGATTAAAGCCATTCAACAAATGCCAAACTATTCAAATTTCATGAAGGATGTGCTTGCTAAGCGAAAAAGAGTGGGAGAATTTGCTACGGTTGCACTTACACAAGAGTGTAGTCAATTAGTTCAAGGCAAGCTCCCTCCCAAGTTGAAGGATCCTAGAAGCTTCACTATTCCATGCACCATTGGAGATACCTTTTGTGGAAAGGCATTGTGTGATTTAGGGGCCAGCATTAATCTCATGCCCCTATCTATATTCAAGAAGTTGGGGATAGGCGCTGCCAGGCCTACAACCATCACCTTGCAGTTGGCAGATAAGAGTATTTGCTACCCACAAGGGAAGATTGAAGATGTGCTGGTAAGGGTTGACAAATTTGTCTTCCCTGCTGATTTTATCATTATGGATTTTGAAGCTGATGAGGAGAAACCCATCTTGTTGGGAAGGCCATTCCTAGCAACGGGTAGAACCTTAATTGATGTTGAAAGAGGAGAGCTCACTATGAGGGTGAATGGGCAGCAAGTAGTGTTCAACATACTTAATGCTTTGCAATACCCAGAAGAGGAGGTGGCTGAGTGTTCTATGATAGCCAGCTGGGAAGGTTTAATTTTTAAAAACCTTCGCAATGCCAATGATGTGTTGAAAATAGAATTAGGAAAGATGGGAGATGGAGGACTAAAAGATGGAATTATCAATGGTCCTATGCAAAAATTAGAAGAAGAATATGTTGATATGATTGAAACAACCCTGAATTAGAGCTGAAGCAGCTACCGGAGCACTTGCAGTATGAATATCTAGAGGCGGGATAGAAGCTGCCAATTATCATTGCCACAGATTTCCAAGAAGAGCAGAAGGATCAGTTGATTACTGTAACACCCCAAAATTTTCCTTGTTGTTTTTAGCTAACTGACTTATGTTTCTTTGCATTTCTTGCATTAGCATTTGTGCATATCATTGGTTCTTAGCATGGGATCAAGGTACTTGGTTCACCTCCAAGGAGTCTCAAGCCTCAAGGTGGTTTGAGGGGTTCATCACATCTTCATAAGATCAATAATGGCAAAGGATTTCAAGTGGATCTTTCCCTCCTAACCAGAGGGACCAAATTAGGGTTTTTGACCCAAAGGACTTCTTGAAGGGCTTTGTGGATTCAAGCATGTTTTTATGGTATTCCATATGCTCACAAGTGTTCATGGATAGAGACTTGGCTAGTGGTTCATTGTGGAGGATTTGCAGTGGATCAGTTACTTGTGAAGTAAGCAAAAGTCAACAGTTCAAAAGGAAAGTCAACCATGGGTTTTCAAGGGTTCAAATCATGTTTCCCAAGTCCATGTACCTTTATTTGGTCAAGGAATAGCATGGATGACACCATTCTTCAAAAATCAAGAGTTTGTGCAAAAGTTACTAAATTTGGAAAATGACCTATAATGAGAACTTTCCATTTTTGGCAATTTTTCCACCACATTCAACTTGATTTTTCATCATCAAGGAAGCTTCAAATGAATTTTCCTCCAACATTAAAGTTGAAGATCTTTCTCTCCCATTTCCAAAAAGTACTAGATGGTTTCCATATCATTTATAGAACTCAAGTTATGGTCAAGACAATGCAAAGCGTTTTTACACCTTTTGCATTTTGATCCCAAAAGACTTGTAATGATTTTTATTGCTCCAATTCACATTACCATGTTCAAGTACAAGCCATGAGCATCATTTTTTACCTTTATTTCACACCCACCCGTGCCATATTCATGGTGAATTTCTCAAGTGACCAAAGTGTAAGATGCATTGAATCTCATAAATCAAGCCACTACAAAGCCCAAAGTCAGTTCAATTGTGATCAGCATGGAAATTATGGATGATCCATGACTATAAACATGAGGTAGCACGTGGGAATAAGGAGGTGCAATCCAAATTACATTTTTGCATAAACCTTTAAAAGTCATTAACCAAGGGATTAACCAAGTTCTAATCATGATCAGAGGTCTAATTAGATGTATATAAGCTAACTCACACGTCCATTGCTAGGTCATGCACTCATTTTGGCTCAGAATCCATTTTTCACTCCAAACTTTTCTCTCTTCGAATCTCTCTTCTCTTGAGAGTTTTTGAAGTTTTATTTCCACATTCTTGATCAGTGAGGTGAGAGGAGGAAGAATCCACCATTGATTCAAGCTGAGAGTGAAGTTTTCAACAAGTGCATTTCAAGTTGGCTCAAGTTCAAAACCCTAGATCTAGCTAATTTCAAGTCTCCATTTGCATTTATTTTGCAAATAGAGCTAAAAAGAGGAAGATTTGCAGCTTTTGGAAGGCGTTCTTGGTGTATTTCGCGCTCTGCAACCTTCAGGTAAGCTTACTTTTCACCATCATAGAACTTGATTTTATTGTGTGCATAATGATCTGTGATATTTACTGAGCATGCTGATGTATTTTATTTTGAGTTTGGACGTGTAACATGTGTGTATTTTGAGATTGAAGGTTTTAGATCCAAACTTCTTTCGTTCAATTTGACTTGTGTGTTGATCTTTTGGTGAAATGGATTGCATATTTAGAATCCTTGTGAAAATTTGGTTGGAATGATGTACTCATGTGTGATTTCTGGGGTTTTTTATGGAGTTCCACCGTGGGAGCCACCGGAGAAGACGACCGGAGCCCTAGCTCCTGCGTCTAGTTATTTCTCAAGCGATCTAGGGTTCTTTTGGGGAAGACACAATCCCAGCCTTTCATTTTGGTGATCTAGTGGTCTATATTGTGACAGCGAATTAAAAGGAGAGGGTCTCCCTCACGTGATCTTATAATTTCAGAATAAACATGGTGTGTGCGCGTATACCCTTGTTAGTGTGTACCCTCTAATCTTGAATGCTCATCATGCATACCGTGTGAATTTGTTGACTGAGTGAGGAGCGTGGGATCGATCCTGTGGTGTGTGTGAGTCTCTGAGAGTTGACTGAGGTCCTTGGTTTTTTTGTTTGGCGCGCTGACCCTCTTAGTGGACTGGGCTTGCTATTCCCACCCCCTGTTGAGTCCATTTTGGTTGTTGAACGCGTTTGAGTTGCTGATTACACCCCCTAGGCTCTTTTTATTTCTTTATTTTATTTTTATTGCATAGTTTCTCATTTTTATTTGTTAAAAATAGTTTCTTGCATCAAAAAATTATGAAAAAAATTCATGAAGCATGTTTAGGATTTTATAAAAATTTTCCAAATTTTATTTTCCATTTTTATTTTATTTTTAGCATCTGAATTAATTGTTACTTTAATTTCTTTTTAAATGGTTTCATGCATGCACACCCTGCCTTGCTGATTTTATTTCTCATCATCTACAAAACATTTTGAATCAATTCTTTTTGAATTGTTTCATCAACACCTTGAAGTACATAAAAACATTTTTCTCATATTTTTAAATTCTTTTCATATTGCATTTTGGTCCCTTTCTTTTGCATATTAGTTCATAATTCCCATGTGAATTTGAATGATTGATTGAAGGACTTATCTTATGAATTTTTGTATGAGTTTTTACTATGTTGTTTACCCCTGGTTTGGGTGTTTTGGGATTTAATTTGGTAATTTTTTAAGATGATTTGCTAATTGTTTGATTGCTCTTCTTTTGAGGTCTTCTTTTATGCACATCTTTGATCATGTTTGATTACTTGTTTGAGAAGGCACTTGTGCCATTATTTGGGATTGCTTATTTGACTTCATAAACCATGTTTGAATCATTATAGGTCATTTGATTGTAATAATAGGTCATTGGTGTGAGGTTGTTGCATATTTTGTGCACATGTTCAATGTTTGATTTACATGCCTCTTTTTGACTTATCTTCTCACTTCTTCTCATCTATGCATCTTCTTGGTTTGTATTTGGTTTGTGTCTACCATGCCATATCTCTTCTTTGCATCTCATATGATGTATGTTTCTGACCTTGGAGCTTTGCATTCATGTCATATGCTATTCATGTTTCATTTTGCATCCTTTAACATGTTTCATTAACATGCTTCCTTCTCCTTCTTCTAATGATTCTTAATGCTTGGATACTTGCTTGTATGCCTTATGTGACACTTGTATAGCATGTTTAGGCACATGTTTAGGTCATCCACATTCTGACTTTGATGTTATTTGAAGCATTGTTGCATGATCACCTTGCATATCCACTCATTCTTCTTCTACTCCTTCTTTGATGACTTTCTTGTATGTTTTGCCACTTGTTTGCATTCTCTTTGCTTGAGTTTGTTTGGTAAACATTATGGGTCACCTCTAGGGTGTACATTCTGATTTGGATGAGTTTCATTTGGTTTGTAACCATTTCTCTTTGGGTTGTGACTTGTTTGGGTTTCATTTGTCTTATTGTTGCTTATGTTTGTTTTTGCTAACCATGTAGGGGCTAATGGTAAGTGAATGGGATGTGGATAGTTATCCACATTCTAACTTCTCCTTTCTCTTTTAAGCTTTCATACTTGTGTTTGCTTTAGCATTTGTAATGCTTTTTTCTTCTCTCTCACTCTTTCTCCTCCAATGAATCTCAAGACTTGTTTAAGTCTTGGATTCTCTCCCTTTAGAGCTACCTAGTCCAACTTAATTTTTGATTAAGCTTGGAGTAGGATTAGCATTAGGCTTTAGGTAGTCATCTCTCCTAAGCCTCACTAACCATAGGATACCCATGCATGATAACATTAGGACTCTTAGTTTCCCCTTAGAGTTTCCTTTGTGTCTTCTCTCTTCTCATCTCAAAACTTCTTGAAAACACTTAATAAAGATAAAGTGTATTGTGCACGAGCCTTAAGCGTGGGGAATGAGAAATGAGGGGCTTCCTCTCATCTTTCTAGAGTGCTTAGCGGGCGTCCTGTCTTGGGACGATTCGTTAAGTATTCGTCCCTGTGCCCTAGACTTTGGTGCAATGCAAGTTATGAACTAACTTAAAAAACACTTCTGTCTAAAAAACACAAGACAAATTCAAATCTTTTTATCCTTCGGGATTGTTGGGTTTCAAATTTCATTTTCAGAAAAGAGCTCGTCGCTCACGTAAAAAACACTTACCCATCCGTGGTCGTACCCACGAACTACAATAGCTCTGATTCCTCTCTCTCGTCCGATTGAGGATATGTAGGCACAACACAACGATTGTCTTGGCGAGCAACCTTCCCCCACAGTTCCCGTCCGAACTACGTTGACTCTGACTTTCCCGTTGCACGGAGGGATTACATAGGCCTAGGGCATCGAATATGTCCTACCGAGTCCGTCTTAGTCACCCCTATCCCCGTTTTCTTTTGCACAGCCATAGATAGTAGGACAACTCACCCTCCGTTTAGACAACAAGTGTGGATCCCATCGAGTACGATGGATGCGTGGGGTTCTAACACCTTCCCCTCGCATAACCGACTCCCGAACCCGGACTATGGTTGCGATGACCATGTCTTTCCCCCTTTCTCTTCAGGTTTATACAGTGTTTCCTTTCCCTCTCTCGGGATAAATACACATTACTGGCGACTCTGTGTTTTCTGCGCCACTCTCGCGTTTGTACCGTTGGATGTGAATCTTTCGGGAGCGACAGTCATGTTGAGTAGTTTCTGAATGACCTGAGTGTTGAGCTGGCGACTCTGCTGGGGACTCTGGTTGACCTCTTGCTGGTCCATCCCCTTTAGCGAGTCGATCCTAGTGCTTGTTTGTTTTTTCGTTGGGTGTTTCTTTGTTGTGCTTTATTATGTTGTATATTACTGTTTTACAGCTTTTATTGCATTGCATTTCATTTTATTACTGTCATATTGGATATTGTTGTTCTGTGCTAGCTGGTTTCTGTTTGGCAGGTTGGGTTGTTCTGAGAGATAAGCCCAATACACAGGCTTGAGTACACCCTAGGACTAGAGTGGAAAGTTGTGGGACCTACGTGCCAGCTTGGTGCGTTTGTGTGTTCACGAAATTCACAACCAGACGAGGCTATCTTGGGACACATTCTGACGTGTGTGTCTTGCGCATGTTAGGGTGTTGATCTAGAGAGTTGTCGACTCTGGTGACCGTTTCTCCGATACCTCAGTTGCACCTCTCCTCCCGACCTGTGATAATGGAAGACCAGAAATGGCAAACCCATTACGCTTATCGATCCGAGGACCCAATGCTGAGGGACTCGCATAGGATGACCTTATTTTTTAGGGGAATCAGTTGAGGCCTCCTCGATTGATGATGATGCCAAACCAGAAATGGTGAACGTATCATCATTTCTCGACCTGAGAGCCTGGGATATTGAGGATCCTCACCTTTCTAGAACCCACATGCGAGATGGGATGGGTGTTTGCAGGCTTGCAGGAAACCGAAACCTTCAACCTACCCGGTTTTCTGGATTTCTCATCAGTGTTTGATTATCCGGGTTTCTGGTTATCTCAGTGGTTCAGTATTCTAGAATTCTGGTTTTCTGGGTTATGGTTCTCGTTCAGTTAATAGAACAGCACATCCAACAGTGATGTCTTGATCCCATGCTTGCATGTGCATATCATTTTTCTTGCATTCTGGCATGTTTGACATTTTTCAGGACTTGCATCTTACTCTTGATTCCGGTTTTCTAAGGTTGCTTTAGCATGGATGTCCAGAGAAAGAAGACTGTTGCTTATTCATTCCCAGACCCGACCTTGACGTTGATTCACAAGCTGATTAGTATGGCTGGTCCCGGAGTTCGTACAGAGTTCGTTGGAAAGTATGGGAGACTTTTGAAGTTCGTCTACAGTATCTCCAAGTATGAGAAGGATGTCATTCATACACTTCTTCAGTTCTATGATCCGTCTTTGCGTTGCTTCACTTTCCCAGACTATATCTTGGCTCCAACATTGGAGGAGTTCTCATTTATTTTGGGAATCCCCATCAGGCATGACATAGTATTCTTTTCTGAAGAACGCCCTGGGATAAAAGAGATGGCCATTGCTCTTCATATTGGTGAATCCGTTCTGAGCAATAATATTGTGGAGAAACAAGGAGCTAAGGGTTTCTTATTGAAGTTCTTGTTTGATCAAGCTTGCATACATGTTAAGGAGAGGAATTGGACTGCTTTCCAAGCTATTCTGGCTACGTGCATCTATGGGATTTTCCTGTTTCCCAATGTTCCTGATCTAGTGGATATGCATGTTGTCAGAATCTTTATTTCAAAGAATCCTGTACCTACATTGCTAGGTGATGTGTATCACTCAGTTCACTACAAGAATGAAAATAGGCGTCGAAAAAATGTGAGTTGCTGTGCACCACTTTTATCTACTTGGTTTCTGAGTCATCTCCCCGAAGCTGGCGCTTTCGTTGATGCGAGAGATTCTCTGAAGTGGTCAAAGAGGTTAATGGGCTTGACTGCTGACAACATTGTTTGGTTCAACTATGACTTGCTAGGGATGGAGATTATTTGTAAGTGCGGAGAATTCCCTAATGTACCCTTGATAGGGAGAAGAGGTAGAATTAACTATAATGCTTCCCTTGTTATCAGGCAGTTTGGTTATCCTTTGAGAGGTCCACCTGAAGAGCGAGATATCAGAGAGTCCTTATTCTTCAATGGTACTGGAGATCAAGAGATGATAAGGAAGATTGTGAATGCTTGGAAGCAGGTGACCAAGAAGGGAAAAACTTCATTTGGGAAATGTAATAACCAGGCTTTTCCTTCCTACGAAGAGTGGATTAAGAAAAGAGCAGAAGAGGAGCTTCTTCCTTTCTCGGTGGAACCACCTTTGTATCCTTTGATGATCGAGGCTCCCACGACTGTTGATATAGAGAAGTATGACAAGTTATGGGATGAGAAGGAGAAACTCCAAGAGGAGAATCGTGAGCTGGGCAGAGAGGTTGGTCAGTTGAAGCACGAAAAAGGCGAAGCTATCCATGTTGCCAGATTGAAATCAGAACTTTTGGCTGCAAAGGAGAAAGAATTGTCTAAAGAAGCCACAGCCAGGGAGAAAGTGGCTCAAGCGTTGAAAAGTGTTAGCAAGGTCCTTTCATCCAAAAAGAAAGAGTTGGATTATGCTATGTTAAGAATTCACAGGTTCAGTGACAGTCGGAATACAACAATTACTGCCAAAAAGTTGAAAGAGGACAAGTATCTGGAGCAGATTGAAGGTTTGAAGACAGAGCTTCAGAAAAAGGATAAGGAGATTTTATCAGGGATATTTGAGAGGATAGCAGTTAAGGAAAAGCTCAAGGAAACCATGGCAGATATGGAACAGCTGAAGATCCAAGCCGAAGTGAAAAGAGCCAGGAGTGAAGGTCCAAGTTCAGGTGGAGCTTTTGGAGAAGATGATTGGGAATTGCATAGTCGTTATTTAACAGGGATCTTGCACAGGAGGGATCTTTTGATTCAGGAGTTGATTCAGAGACCAGAACATCCTAATACCAAGAAGCTTCTCACGGAAGTGCAGAATTGGTGCAAGAAGAATGACGAATGGGGAATTCTAGCACGGCTGAGTCTTGATGATATGCCTTAGTTTCCTTGCTGTTGTTTTCTTTGTATTTCCGGGATCACCGCCAGGCTTGTTGGTCGGGGTCTTTGTTTATGCTTATTCAGACTTGTGTTGTAACAGATGCTTATTCTCTTTATATGATCAGGAATTCAGTTCTCTTCTGTTGTTAAAACTGGAATCAAGGGATATATCGCCTTGATAATGTTCATACATGTTTGCATATGCATTTGCATAATCATCTCATTTTTGCATTGCAGGTTATCTTGGTTTCTCTGGTTTTTTTATGCTCTCTTTTTTTTCAGTCAGGATTGATCAACCAACTCATCGGTATTCTACCAGGCTTAATCAAAGCAGAGTAATGGACAAAGTTTAGGCAGACATGGCAGCTGTGCAAGCTCGCATCGATCAATTTATGGAGATGATGTAGGGTGTGGTGCAGAGTCAGAATGAAATCAGAACTCTAGTTCAGCCTTTGGTGTTGTAGGTTGACGAAAATGGTATCTTACACGATGGTTTTCTTAATCGTGTTAATCCTCCGGGCGGAGGTGGTGTTGGTATCAACATTCCTATCACTGGTGCTGGTGGACAGGGTGGTATTCCTTCAGTGGTTGGAGAAGGAAGTACTGTTCGAGCTATCCATGGCCCCCGTATTGATGATCAATAGGATGATGTTTTTTCAGTCAGAAGCTTAGACGCTGGTCTACCTGTGGTCAGTGATGAGAGGATCCGTTTAATCAAGGCGCAATTGAAAGGGGTTGTGAAACAGGATGATCTAGGAATAGATTTGGACGACCTAGGGTTGGACCCTGATATTGTCATTCCACACAAGATTCAGATTCCTACACTTGAGAAGTATAATGGTTCTACCTGCCCGAGAACTCATGTAAAGGCTTATACCAGGAAGATGGCTGCCCATGCTAAGGATGAAAAGCTAATGATGCACTTTTTCCAAGATAGCCTGTCTTGCGCATCTTTGGAATGGTACATGGCACTAGAAAGTAGAGATGTTCGTACTTGGAGAGAGCTAGCTGCAGCTTTTATCAAGCATTACCAGTACAACACGGACATGGCTCCCAACAGAACTCAGCTGTTGAGCATGTCCCAGAAAAGTGACGAAAGTTTCAAAGAATACGCGCAAAGGTGGCGTGAATTGGCGGCTAGGGTACAGCCACCAATGCTGGAAAAAGAGATGTTGGATATGTTTATGGATACACTGCCTAAGCACTATTATGAGAAGATATTGCCTTGTTCTCTAGGCATGTTTGCAGATGTGATTGCTATCGGGCAGAAGGTAGAGGTTGGAATTAAGGCTGGAAAAGTTTCTAGTGGTGACGGATCGTCCTCCGGACATGGAAAGAAGCCATTTGATAATTATAAGAAGAAAGCAGAGGCCAACGCTGTATCATATCACAGGGGAAAAGGGAAACAGCATCAGAGCAATAATCAATAAGTAGCATCGATAACTATCCCAGCAACGTTACCTCCACCACAGCAACAGAGGAATAATGCTAATCAGAACAGGTAGCAGGGCCAGTATCAGAACAGACAAAGGAATGCAGAGAGGCATTTCAATCAACCCCCAATGTCATATGCATAGTTGTTGCAACATTTGCTGTAGTTGCGTCTAGTTGAGCTCTGTACCCTGGCTCCACCAACAAGGGAACTCCCACGAGGCTACGATGCTAACGCACACTGCGATTTTCATTCTGGTGCTCCGGGGCACACTGTGGAGAAGTGTAGGGCGTTTCATCACAAGGTGCAAGACCTTGTAGGCTCCAAGGCTATCAATTTCTCGAATGTTGGGCCCAATGTTATTCAAAACCCTATGCCTGATCACAATGGGCCGAGGGTGAATGCGATAATTGAGGAATGTGAAGCCCTGGATTTGATCATGGATGTTGAGGAGTTGAAGACTGCGCTGGCTGTGGTTAAAAACAGGTTGTTGAAGGGTGGCGTCTATCCGGGTTGTGATGAGAACTGCTCAGATTGTTTGACGAAGGTTAATGGTTGTGATTCATTGAAGATGGGTATCCAGAATCTGATTGATGAGGGTTATTTACAGTTTGATCGGTGTAATCAACAAGAAGAGGTTGTTAGTGAGAAGGTTGCTACTATCACCATTTCGTTCAAAACGATTACTATTTCTAGTCCGGCAAGGCCACCTCCAGTTATTATCACAAGGGCTGGGCCCATTCCATATGAAAGTTCTAAGGCTATTCCTTGGAATTACGGTGCAGAGGTGTTTGTCAATGGACAAAAGCATGAATTATTGACTACTTCACCAGTGAGTGCTAGTCCTGAAGTTAAAGTTGATACTGATTCTATAACCAGAAGTGGTAGAGTGCTTCCTCCTGTTAATGATCAACCCAGTACCTCTAGGCAAGATAGGGGAAAGCAGGCAATGGATGGTTTTGTTCAGACTCCAGTGATTACTGATTCTACAGTAAAGCCGGTTGATGATGCTTTTTCTGAAAATGTTGAGGAGTTTATGAGGCTCATCAGGAAAAGTGATTACAAGATCGTGGACCAGTTACATCAGACCCCGTCCAAGATCTCTATTTTGTCTTTGTTGTTATGCTCTAAAGCTCATAGGAATGCTCTTCTGAAGGTTTTGAATGCAGCCTACGTTCCTCAAGAGATTTCTGTTAACCAGCTAAAAGAGGTTGTAGCACATGTGAATGCGGGTAATGGCTTGGGTTTTACAGATCATGATTTGACTCCTGCTGGGAGGAATCATAACCATGCCCGGCATATTTCGATTGAGTGTCGTTGTTCATTGATGTCACATGTATTGGTTGATACTGGATCATCGTTGAATGTATTGCCAAAGAAAGCGTTAATGAAGTTAAATACCAGGGGACTCATTTGTACACCAAGTGACTTGGTGGTGCGAGCTTTTGATGGCTTGAAGATATCTGTCTTTGGTGAGATTGTGCTTCCGATCAAGTTTGGGCCGGAAGTCTTTGATGCAACATTTTACATAATGGATATTCAGCCAGCGTACAGCTGTTTGTTGGGTCGTCCTTGGATCCATGGTGCGGGCCCTGTAACCTCCACTTTGCATCAAAAGCTGAAATGCATGGTTGATGGTCACGTAGTGACAGTGTCCGGAGAAGAAGACATAATGATTAGTCAGCTGTCAACCTTCAAATACGTGGAAGTGGATGGTGAAATCCAGGAGACTTTGTGTCAGGGGTTTGAAAAGGTGAAGGTTTCTGAAGAGGTTATCCAGTCCGAGACTATAGAGCATCCTGCAGTGGTAAATCAGCCTGAAGTCTCTATGTCTTTGTTTAAAGACGCCAAAGCTGTGGTTGATGCTGGTATCTCACAGAGGTGGGGCCAGGTGGTTGAAGTTCAGGAGAAGAGGGATACTTATGGATTGGGATACAAGCCATCCAGGAGAGACGGGGATCCTCCATAATTCTATGGCCCAGTCAGTTTCACTAGTGCCGGTGTTTTCTTCGACAGGGTTAATGCCATTGAGGAAGAAGGGGACAGTGATTGTGACATGGATAGTTGGATCCGTCCTTACGTCCCAGGAGAAAGTTTGTGCAACTGGTCTTCCGAGAAAGTCATTCAAGTGACTGGCTTCGAATAATTGCTTTGTTTTCCTATTATGTTAATCCTGCGTTCTGCCCAAGACGTAGTGATTTTATTTGTAGGGCTTTTAACTGTTGCATGTTTTGCTTTATCATCAATAAAGGACTTTTCACATTCAAATATTTTGATCTCTGTCTTTCTGTTTTGTTTTTATGCATTAAAAACCCACATCAAAATGGCAATGTGTTTCTTTTGTTGCATACATAATAAAACATACCTCATCAATCATGCAGGTCTTTTTGTTCAGATGACACCGATCATGACTCAGCTATAGCTCGGTATGACTTTGACAATCCAATCTATCAGGCTGAAGAAGAGACTGACGAAGATTGTGAACTGCCCGAAGAGTTGGCCAGATAGTTGAAGCAATAGGAGAGAGTCATCCTACCTCATCAAGAGGAACTTGAAATTGTAAATCTGGGAACCGAGGACGCCAAAAAGGAAGTAAGGATAGGGGCTGCATTGGAAGACAGTGTCAAGGGAAGATTGATTGAAATGCTCCGTGAGTATGTGGATATCTTCGCCTGGTCTTACCAAGATATGCCTGGGCTCGATACTGATATTGTTGTACACCGGCTCCCACTTAAAGAAGGTTGTGCTCCAGTCAAGCAAAAGTTGAGAAGAACTAAACCGAAGATGTCTGTCAAAATCAAGGAAGAGGTTCAGAAACAGCTAGATGCCGGTTTCCTTGACGTAACAAATTATCCTCCATGGGTTGCTAACATCGTGCCTATACCTAAGAAGGATGGGAAGGTCAGGATGTGTGTTGATTACAGGGATTTGAATAGAGCCATCCCAAAGGACGATTTCCCGCTCCCTCACATTGACGTGTTAGTTGACAATACTGCTCAGTATTCGGTGTTCTCCTTCATGGATGGCTTCTCTGGGTATAACCAAATCAAGATGGCCCTAGAGGACATGGAGAAAACAACATTCATAACGCCGTGGGGAAGTTTCTGCTACAAAGTGATGCCCTTTGGATTGAAAAATGCAGGGGCAACTTACCAGCGGGCGATGGTGACTCTCTTTCATGATATGATTCACAAAGAGATTGAGGTCTATGTTGATGACATGATTGCGAAGTCACAGACGGAGGAAGAACATCTGGTGAATCTTCAGAAGCTATTTGAAAGATTAAGAAAATTTAGACTGAGGTTGAATCCAAACAAATGCACCTTCGGGGTGAGATCAAGAAAATTGCAGGGGTTTATTGTTAGTGAAAAAGGTATTGAGGTCGATCCTGCAAAGGTAAAAGCCATACAAGAAATGCCTGTGCCGAAAACAGAAAAAGAGGTTCGTGGTTTCTTGGGGAGATTAAACTACATTGCTAGGTTCATCTCACACCTCACAGCCACATGTGAACCAATCTTCAAGTTGCTAAGAAAAGATCAAGCGGTCAGGTGGAATGAAAATTGTCAAAAGGCATTTGAAAAGATTAAAGAATACTTGCAGGAACCTCCGGTCCTTATGCCACCAGTGCCAGGAAGACCTTTGATTATGTATCTCACGGTTCTTAAGAATTCAATGGGTTGTGTGCTCGGTCAACAAGACGAGTCAAGTAGAAAAGAGCACGCCATCTACTACTTGAGTAAGAAGTTTACTGATTGCGAGTCAAGCTACTCGATGCTGGAGAAAAGATGTTGTGCACTCGCTTGGGCCGCTAAGCGTTTGAGGAAGTATATGTTAAACCACACAACCCTCTTGATTTCGAAGATGGATCCGATCAAGTATGTGTTTGAGAAGCAAGCACTTTCTGGTAGAATAGCTCGTTGGCAGATGGTTTTGATAGAATACGATATCTAGTATGTTTCCCAAAAGGCCATTAAGGGAAGTGTTTTGTCTGAATATCTTGCCGAACAGCCAATTGAGGATTATCAACTGATGAAGTTTGAATTTCTGGATGAGCATATCATGTATCTGAAGATGAAGGATTGTGAAGAGCCTTTTCCTGATGAAGGACCTGAGATTGGATCTCAGTGGAAAATGGTTTTTGATGGAGCTGTTAATTCATATGGTAACGGAATCGGGGCAATCATTACGACTTCACAGGGCTCTCATATACCCTTTACTGCCCGATTAGCGTTCATATGAACCAACAATGAGGCAGAGTATGAAGCATGCATCATGGGGTTAGAAGAAGCAATTGATTTGAGAATCAAGAACCTCGATGTTTATGGTGATTCTGCTTTGGTGGTTAATCAGATTACAGGTGAATGGGAGACTCGTCAAGCGAATCTTGTTCCGTATAACAACTATGCCAGAAGGTTGTTACCTTTCTTTGATAGAGTGGACTTCCATCACATTCCCAGGGTTGAGAATTAGATGGCTGATGCGTTGGCAACATTGTCATCAATGTATCAAGTGAATCGTTGGAATGAAACTCCTTTAATCAGAATCATGCACTTAGACAGGCCTGCTTTTGTATTTGTAGTTGAAGGGGTATCAGATGGCAAGCCTTGGTCTCATGACATCATAGTCTTCTTGAAGAGTCAGGAATACCCAGCTGGGGCATCTTCCAAGGATAAAAAGACATTGAGGAGGTTATCAGGAAACTTCTTTTTGAACAAAGACGATGTGTTATACAAGAGAAACTTTGACATGGTCTTGCTACATTGTGTTGATGAACACGAGGCATGCCTGTTAATGGAAGAAGTTCACGAAGGTTCCTTTGGTACTCATGCCAATGCGCATGCTATGGCAAGAAAATTGTTGAGAGCGGGGTATTATTGGATGACTATGGAGTCTGATTGTTTTAAATACGCCCGAAAATGTCATAAATGCCAGATTTATGCTGATAAGGTGCATGTACCGCCTACTCCTCTGAATGTTTTGTCGTCACCTTGGCCTTTTGCCATGTGGGACATTGACATGATTGGGAAGATTGAGCCGACTGCTTCGAATGGACATCGTTTTATCCTGGTGGCTATTGATTATTTCACGAAGTGGGTAGAAGCAGCATCGTATGCCAACATCACCAGGCAAGTGGTAGCCCGGTTTATTAAGAAGGACATCATCTGCCGGTATGGAGTCCCGGAGAGAATCATTACTGACAATGGTTTGAATTTGAACAATAAGATGATGAAGGAACTATGTCAGAGCTTTAAAATCGAACATCACAATTCTTCTCCCTATCGCCCGAAGATGAATGGGGCTGTTGAAGCGGCTAATAAGAACATAAAGAAGATTGTGCAGAAGATCGTAGTGACATACAAAGAATGGCATGAGATGTTGCCTTACGCTTTGCACGGATATCGTACTTCGGTACACACATCAACTAGGGCAACCCCTTTCTCATTGGTATATGGTATGGAAGCAGTTCTGCCATTAGAAGTTGAGATTCCTTCTTTGAGAATTCTGACAGACGTGAAGCTTGATGAAGCTGAGTGGGTGCGTTCCTGGCTGAATGAACTGAACCTCATTGAAGAGAAGAGATTAAAAGCCATTGCGCATGACCGGTTGTATCAGAGCAGGATGAAGAAAGCCTTTGATCAGAAAGTGCATCCTTGGTGTTTTCAGGCTGGTGAATTAGTTCTGAAAAGGATCACTCCTCCTCAAACAGATCACAGGGGCAAGTGGACTCCGAATTACGAAGGGCCATATGTAGTAAGACAGGTTTTCTATGGTGGAGCCTTATTACTCTCAACTATGGATGGCGAAGATTTTACGTCCCCTGTGAACGCGGATGTAGTCAAAAAATACTTTGCATAAAAGAGATCCGCTGAACTTAAAAAGAAGGTTCAGGCAAAAATGGGGCATCCTGGCAAACCATAAAAAGAAAAGGTTCAGGCAAAAATTAGGGATAAAAAGAAAAAGAAATAAACCCGCAAGGTTGAAAACCTGAAAAGGCAACTTTGGCAAAAATGGGTATCCTGGTGGATTGAAAACCCGAAAAGGGCGATCCAGTAAAAGTTAGGGATTTAAAAGCAAAGACTACGATCCGCGTTCGATTTGTGATCACTATTCACACTTGGAAAATTCAAAGGAAAGGAATCAGTCCAGTCAGTCATTTTCAAAGGCCAAAGTATATGCGGATAAACAAGTCATATGGGTTATAGCTGAGTCGAGTCATGGTGGATGTTTGTTCCCCGCATTACCGACATTGTATTTTTCTTTTGCTTTTTGCGCAATTACCTCTTTTCAGGAATTGCTTCCAGATGTAAATGCCTATTTATAGGCTAATCATTCAATAAAGTTTGTATTTCAATCAAAGAGCTTTTGTTATTTGTTTTACCTATTTTGTTTGTGAAAATGTCCGATATTTTTTATAAACATTACATGCTGAATGTTGAGCTTGGTGAAACAAGTTGGAAAACAGTGGAAATTGCTTAGGCAACAGTCGCTATGATGATAATCAAAGTAATCATTCTTGCATGTAGACCTTTATGTTGGTTTTGCAGGATGACAGGTGTACCTCCCTAGTAGAGCTTTTCCCAACTTTGAAGTCTGATCGTCCCCAGCTGTTTATTACTCCTCCCCATCAGAGTATCGAGGATCGTCTTCCTCAACAGAGTATAAAGAGGTAATTCCCTGAGCGGAGTTGTTAAGGATCGTCCCCTTCAACAGAGTATAAGAGGTTTTCCCCCAGCCAGAGTTGTGATATGGCTCACCTTTCTTCAGCAGGTGGTGTTTCCCCACAGAGTAGGGGGCAGTTGTTTTTTCCTCAGCTAGTCAGGAAACAAGGTGTTTATCCCCTAGCAGAGTGGATGTTGACAACTACTTTTTCTCACAAGCAGAGTCGTTGAGGATCGTTCCCCTCAACAGGAGTACAGAGGATTGTATACCCAGCTGAAGTTGTGTTTGGATTACTATTCCCCAGCAAGCATTCAGAAGTTGATTGCTCTAAGGTGGATGTTGTGGTATCTCCAGCACGAGATTCGTGGACAAAGATGTTATTATCCCCACAGAGTCCTGGTGTCTACTTTCCTCAGTTTGTCATGAAGTACAGTCTAATCCTTAGCAGGGTGAGGGTAAAGTTATTTCCCTGACAGCAGATTAAGGCCACTAACATCCCCAAGCAGAGTCTGGTGGTGATTGGTATCCCCATCAGATCTGAAGTCCAATCATTTTTGACAGGTGTTAAATCCAAGTTCTGAAGTATTTGGTGATCCTCAGCGTAGGAGTTTCCATCTTCAGTATTCATCTCCCTCCCCAGCTGAGTAGGTATTCTCTCGGAGTTTCGTCCATCTCCAGCAGAGTTGTTGATCTTGATATTCCCCAACAGAGTGGGTTTTCTATCGGAGTTTCGTCCATCTCCAGCAGAATTGGTGATTGTGATCTTCCCTAGCGGGTGAAGTTTTCCTCAACTTTTTCTTTGGTTTGATGACAATGTAGTTTGTCGTCCTTGGTGGAGCTGCTTTTGTTCTCAGCGTTTATTTCGCTGGGATGGTCTTTTGCATTGCATAAGCATTTCTTTTGCATGGCATCCTCCTAAATGCGTAGCATTTCCACTTCGTGTGGAGCATTACGGCAAAATTCAAACATATGCATCCGAAGCATAAGCCAGGTTTGTTCCTCGTCAGGAAAGCAGGTTTTCAAGAGATATCTTTTGACTTTACTCCACAGGTGTTGGGTTTGGTCATTCAAAGTAATATTTGACATTTCCTTGCAGATTTTTTTGCCAGGATCGTGAATCCATGATTTCATTTTTACCCCTTCGTCCAGGTGGCCCTTTGGTTTATCCCCTCAAGGTTTTTACCGTCTGACACTCGTTCGTGTCTCCTTCGGCACCCGTCCGTGTTTGAACCTTTTTTGTTTCAATACCCTTCCGTATTGAGCTTTTGATGACACCCGTCCGTGTACCTTTTTAGTACCCGTCCGTATTGAAACTCTTTGCACCCGTCCGTGTACCTTTTCAGTACCCGTCCGTATTAAAACTCTTTGCACCTGTCTGTGTACCTTTTCAGTACCCGTCCGTATTGAAACTCTTTGCACCTGTCCATGTACCTTTTCGATACCCGTCCGTATTGAACTTTTTACACCCGTCCGTGTACCTTTTCGATACCCGTCCGTATTGAATCTTTTGACACCCGTTTGTGCAAAACTTACTAAATTTGGAAAATGACCTATAATGAGAACTTTCCATTTTTGGCAATTTTTCCACCACATTCAACTTGAATTTTCATCATCAAGGAAGCTTCAAATGAATTTTCCTCCAACATGAAAGTTGAAGATCTTTCTCTCCCATTTCCAAAAAGTACTAGATGGTTTCTATATCATTTGTATAACTCAAGTTATGGTCAAGACAATGCAAAGCGGTTTTAGGGTTTTCTTATGATGCCATATTTTACACCTTTTGCATTTTGATCCCAAAAGACTTGTAATGATTTTTATTGCTCCAATTCACATTACCATGTTCAAGTACAAGCCATGAGCATCATTTTTTACCTTTATTTCACACCAACCCGTGCCATATTCATGGTGAATTTCTCAAGTGACCAAAGTGCAAGATGCATTGAATCTCATAAATCAAGCCACTACAAAGCCCAAAGTCAGTTCAATTGTGATCAGCATGGAAATTGTGGATGATCAATGACCATAAACATAAGGTAGCACGTGGGAATAAGGAGGTGCAATCCAAATTACATTTTTGCATAAACCTTCAAAAGTCATTAACCAAGGGATTAACCAAGTTCTAATCATGATCAGAGGTCTAATGAGATGTATATAAGCTAACTTACACGTCCATTGCTAGGTCATGCACTCATTTTGGCTCAGAATCCATTTTTCACTCCAAACTTTTCTCTCTTCGAATCTCTCTTCTCTTGAGAGTTTTTGAAGTTTTCTTTGCACATTCTTGATCAGTGAGGTGAGAGGAGCAAGAATCCACCATTGATTCAAGCTGAGAGTGAAGTTTTCAACAAGTTCATTTCAAGTTGGCTCAAGTTCAAAACCCTAGATCTAGCTAATTTCAAGTCTCTATTTGCATTTATTTTGCAAATAGAGCTAAAAAAGGAAGATTTGCAGCTTTTGGAAGGCGTTCTTGGTGTATTTCAAGCTCTGCAACCTTCAGGTAATCTTACTTTTCACCATCATAGAACTTGATTTTGTTGTGTGCATAATGATCTGTGATGTTTACTGAGCATGCTGATGTATTTTATTTTGAGTTTGGACGTGTAACATGTGTGTATTTTGAGATTGAAAGTTTTAGATCCAAACTTCTTTCGTTCGATTTGACTTATGTGTTGATCTTTTGGTGAAATGGATTGCATATTTAGAATCCTTGTGAAAATCTGGTTGGAATGATGTACTCATGTGTGATTTCTGGGGTTTTTTATGGAGTTTCACCGTGGGAGCCAACGGAGAAGACGACCGGAGCCCTAGCTCCGGCGTCTGGTTATTTCTCAGGCGATCTAGGGTTCTTTTGGGGAAGACACAATCCCAGCCTTTCATTTTGGTGATCTAATGGTCTATATTGTGACAGCAAATTAAAAGGAGAGGGTCTCCCTCACGTGATCTTATAATTTCATAATAAACATGGTGTGTGCGCGTATACCCTTGTTAGTGTGTGCCCTCTAATCTTGGATGCTAATCATACGTACTGTGTGACTTTGTTGACTGAGTGAGGAGCGTGGGATCGATCTTGTGGTGTGTGTGAGTCTCTGAGAGTTGACTGAGGTCCTTGGTTTTTTTGTTTGGCGCGCTGGCCCTCTTAGTGGACTGGACTTGCTATTCCCACCCCCTGTTGAGTCCATTTTGGTTGTTGAACGTGTTTGGGTTGCTGATTACACCCCCTGGGCTCTTTTTCTTTCTTTATTTTATTTTTATTGCATGGTTTCTCATTTTTATTTGTTAAAAATAGTTTCAAGCATCAAAAAATTATGAAAAAAATTCATGAAGCATGTTTAGGATTTTATAAAAATTTTCCAAATTTTATTTTCCATTTTTATTTTATTTTTAGCATCTGAATTAATTGTTGCTTTAATTTCTTTTTAAATGGTTTCATATATGCACACCCTGCCTTGCTGATTTTATTTATCATCATCTACAAAACATTTTGAACCCATTGTTTTTGCATTGTTTCATCAATATCTTGAAGTAAATAAAAACATTTTTCTCATATTTTTAAACTCTTTTCATATTGCATTTTGGTCCCTTTCTTTTGCATATTAGTTCATAATTCCCATGTGACTTTGCATGATTGATTGAAGGACTTATCTTGTGAATTTTTGCATGAGTTTTTACTATGTTGTTTACCCCTGGTTGAGGTGTTTTGGGATTTAATTTGGTAATTTTTGAAGATGATTTGCTAATTGTTTGATTGCTCTTATTTTGAGGTTTTCTTTTATGCATATCTTTGATCATGTTTGATTACTTGTTTGAGAAGGCACTTGTTCCATTATTTGGGATTGCTTATTTGACTTCATAAACCATGTTTGAATCATTATAGGTCATTTTATTGCAATTATAGGTCATTGGTGTGAGGTTGTTGCATATTTTGTGCACATGTTCAATGTTTGATTTACATGCCTCTTTTTGACTTATCTTCTCACTTCTTCTCATCTATGCCTCTTCTTGGTTTATATTTGGTTTGTGTCTACCATGCCATATCTCTTATTTGCATCTCATATGATGTATGTTTCTGACCTTGGAGCTTTTCATTCATGTCATATGCTATTCATGTTTCATTTTGCACCCTTTATCATGTTTCATTTACATGCTTCCTTCTCCTTCTTCTAATGATTCTTAATGCTTGGATACTTGCTTGTATGCCTTATGTGACACTTGTATAGCATGTTTAGGCACATGTTTATGTCATTCACATTCTGACTTTGATGTTATTTGAAGCATTGTTGCATGATCACCTTGCATATCCACTCATTCTTCTTCTACTCCTTCTTTGATGACTTTCTTGTATGTTTTGCCACTTGTTTGCATTCTCTTTGCTTGAGTTTGTTTGGTAAACATTATGGGTCACCTATAGGGTGTACTTTCTGACTTGGATGAGTTTCATTTGGTTTGTAACCATTTCTCTTTGGGTTGTGACTTGTTTGGGTTTCATTTGTCTTATTGTTGCTTATGTTTGTTTTTGCTAACCATGTAGGGGCTAATGGTAAGTGAATGGGATGTGGATAGTTATCCACATTCTAACTTCTCCTTTCTCTTTTAAGCTTTCATACTTGTGTTTTCTTTAGCATTTGTAATGCTTCTTTCTTCTCTCTCACTCTTTCTCCTCCGATGAATCTCAAGACTTGTTTAAGTCTTGGATTCTCTCCCTTTAGAGCTACCTAGTCCAACTTAATTTTTGATTAAGCTTGGAGTAGGATTAGCATTAGGCTTTAGGTAGTCGTCTCTCCTAAGCCTCACTAACCATAGGATACCCATGCATGATAACATTAGGACTCTTAGTTTCCCCTTAGAGTTTCCTTTGTGTCTTCTCTCTTCTCATCTCAAAACTTCTTGTAAACACTTAATAAAGATAAAGTGTATTGCGCACGAGCCTTAAGCGTGGGGAATGAGAAATGAGGGGCTTCCTCTCATCTTTCTAGAGTACTTAGCGGGCGTCCTGTCTTGGGACAATTCGTTAAGTATTCGTCCCTGTGCCCTAGACTTTGGTGCAATGCAAGTTATGAACTAACTTAAAAACCACTTGTGTCTAAAAAACACAAAACAAATTCAAATATTTTTATCCTTCGGGATTGTTGGGTTTCAAATTTCATTTTCATAAAAGAGCTCGTCGCTTACGTAAAAAACACTTACCCATCTATGGTTGTACCCACAAACTACATTAGCTCTGATTCCTCTCTCTCGTCCGATTGAGGATATATAGGCACAAGACAGCGATTGTCTTGGCGAGCAACCTTCCCCCACAGTTCCCGTCCGAACTACGTTGACTCTGACTTTCCCATTGCACTGAGGGAGTATGTAGGCCTAGGGCATCGAATATGTCCTACCGATTCCGTCTTTGTCACCCCCCATCCCCGTTTTCTTTTGCACAGCCATAGATAGTAGGACAGCACACCCTCCGTTTAGACAACAAGCGTGGATCCCATCGAGTACGATGGATGCGTGGGGTGCTAACACCTTCCCCTTGCATAACCGACTCCCGAACCCGGACTATGGTTGCGATGACCATGTCTTTCCCCCTTTCTCTTCAGGCTTATGCAGTGTTTCCTTTCCCTCTCTCGGGATAAATACACATTGTTGTCGACTCGGTGTTTTCTGCGCCACTCTGGTGTTTGTACCGTTGGATGCGAATCTTTTGGGAGCGACAATTAACTTGCTGAAGAGATACAAGAGAGCAATTTCTTGGCAAATTTCTGATATCAAAGGAATCAGCCCAACAACTTGCATGCATAAAATTCTGTTGAAAGAAAATGCTAAGAATAGCATTGAGAGTCAAAGGAGGCTGAACCCTATCATGAAGGAGGTTGTGAAAACGGAGATTATCAAGTGGCTGGACGCAGGAATTATTTACCCTATCTCTGATAGTGTGTGGGTAAGTCCGATCTAGTGTTTACCAAAGAAGGGAGGCATGACAATCGTCACCAATGAAAAGAATGAGCTCATCCCCACTAGAACAGTTTCTGGTTGGAGAATTTGCATGGATTATAGGAAGCTGAACAAGGGAACAAGGAAGGACCATTTTCCTTCCTTTGCCCTTCATTGACCAAATGTTGGATAGGTTGGCTGGAAAGAAGTATTATTGCTTCTTAGATGGATATTTGGGCTACAACCAAATTGCAGTAGCCCCGGAAGATCAAGAAAAAACAACATTCACATGTCCATATGGCAATTTTGCTTTCAGAAGAATGTCGTTTGGAATGTGCAATGCACCAGCCACTTTCCAACGCTGCATGATGGCTATTTTTTCTGACATCATAGAAAATTCCATGGAAGTCTTTATGAATGATTTTTCAGTTTATGGAGAATCATTTCAAGATTCCCTAAAGAATATGGAATTGGTGCTGACCAGGTGTGAAGAACACAATTTAGTCCTCAATTGCGAGAAATGCCATTTTATGGTAAAAGAAGGAATTGTTCTTGGTCATAGAATTTCTAAAGAAGGATTGGAGGTAGATCAAGCTAAGGTGGAGGTAATTGAAAAACTACCCTCACCAGTCAACATCAAGGGCATTAGGAGTTTCTTGGGGCATGCTAGATTTTATAGGAGATTTATAAAAGATTTTTCGAAAATAACAAAACCTCTCTGCCAGCTGCTACAGCATGACACGCCTTTTGTCTTCAATAAGGAGTGCCTTGAATCTTTCAACCATTTGAAAAAGGCTCTGATTTCTGCTCCTGTAGTCAAAGTTCCAGATTGGCCCAAGCCATTTGAGTTGATGTGTGATGCCAGTGACTTTGCCATTGGTGTTGTTCTAGGCCAAAGGCATAGCAAAGTGTTTCACACTATTTACTATGCAAGTAAAACGTTGATAGAAGCACAAATCAACTATACAACCACTGAGAAGGAGTTGTTGGCAGTAGTGTTTGCCTTTGACAAGTTCAGACCTTACTTGGTAGGAACTAAAGTCATTGTGTATACGGATCATGCAACAATTATATATTTGATTGCCAAAAAAGATGCAAAGCCACGGATCATACGTTGGGTGCTTCTTCTACAAGAGTTTGACCTGGAAATAAGAGACAAAAAAAGGAGTAGAAAACTCAGTTGCTGATCATCTCTCAAGATTTCCTGAAGAAGTGCAACCTCAAAACAGTGGAAACATCCAAGAGAGTTTTCGGACGAGAAGCTATTGATGATTACTGATGGCATGACTCCTTGGTACGCTGACATTGTGAATTACTTGGTCAGTAGGGTTTTGCCACCAGAATTCAATTTTCAACAGACGAAGAGGTTTTTCCACACTATAAAAAACTATTTCTGTGATGAGCCATACCTGTATAAGAAGTATACAGATCAGTTACTAAGAAGATGTGTTGACTATGAGGAGGCACGCCAGATCTTATCAGCATGCCACAAAGCCCCATATGGTGGACATTTTGGAGGAGTAAGAACTGCAGCCAAGGTGCTGCAATCAGGTTATTTCTGGCCTTCTCTTTTTAAAGATGCTCATGAATTTGCAAAGAGATGTGATAGATGTCAAAGGGTTGGTAATGTGTCCATGAGACAAGAGATGCCGCTTACTAGCATTCTTGAAGTAGAAGTTTTTGATGTATGGGGCATTGATTTCATGGGGCCGTTCCCTCCCTCTTTTGGAAATCTTTACATTCTTGTGGATGTGGACTACATGTCCAAATGGATTGAGACAGTAGTAACACCAGCCAATGATGCCAAGGTTGTGACTAAGTTCTTGCTCAAGAACATATTGACAAGACATGGCACGCCTAGAGCTATCATCAGTGATGGTGAATCTCATTTTTGCAATAAACGTTTTGAAAATATAATGGCAAAATATGGGATTAAGCACAAGGTTGCTACAACCTATCATCCACAAACTAGTGGACAAGTGGAGTTGTCCAATATAGAAATCAAAAGAATCTTGGAAAAGGTAGTTAATCCAACAAGGAAGGATTGGTCCAAACACTTGGATGAAGCACTATGGGCGTATAGGACTGCCTATAAGACTCCCTTAGACATGTCTCCATATAGACTTGTCTATGGGAAGGCTTGTCATCTACCCATTGAATTAGAGCATAAGGAATTTTGGGCTGTGAAGCAATTAAATTTTAATATTCAAAGTGTTGGCCAAGCTAGAATGCTCTAATTAAATAAGTTAGATAAGCATAGGCTGTTTTCATACGAAAATGCTGAATTGTATAAGGAAAAGACCAAGAGGTGGCATGACAAGAAATGCCAGAAGAGGGAATTAGTGAAAGGCCAAAAAGTTTTACTTTTTAACTCAAGGCTAAAGCTATTCCCTGGGAAATTAAAATCAAGATGGTTTGGACCCTTTATCTTAGAGGAAATTTACCCCCATGGTGCTGTAGAATTATTGAATGAGAAAAATGGAGAGAAATTTAAGGTTAACGGCCAAAGGCTCAAAGCTTACCTTGGAGAGTCCTCAAGTAACACAAGGGACTCTCTTCATTTTATTGATTAATGGATTTTTGTGTTGGTCAGGCTATAAGACCTTAAAATAGCGCTACTAGGAGGCAGCCCAGCTTGATGCAATTTTTTTTCTTTTTGTTTTATTTTGTACAGGATTATGATGTGTTCTAGCAGCGTCAGCACATGATAAGACCTGACATGCCAGCAATTGACATAAGAATAGTGGAGTGGAGGAATGAAAAAAATTGAAGGAATCAAAAGGTTTTCCTAAGTCCAATGAGATTAATAACAATGCTGAGCTGGCGTTGATTATTTTTCTTTTGGAAAATCAGAAAAGAATTTGAAACGTTTTTCTTAGAAGGAAGAGAGAGAAAGAAAGTGCAACATAGGGAGCAAGCGTATTGGGCTGAGTGAAGGAGCAGTGTTATGATGGCCAGGTCTGCCACGTCAGACATCACAGCCACCTAAACACGCAAACCCATTTAAGTATGTCTTTTCAGGTGTCAGACCTAGGGCTTTCACTTCTTGCCCTAAGAAACACAAAAACGGAAAAACTTCTCTCTCCACTTCAAAGAAACGTTTTATTTTAATATTTTCTTAAAAAATTTTGCAACCATCCTTACAACTTCCCCCCACCTTTACCTACACACACAAAACTTCAAACAAAAACCTCCTCACCTTCCATTCCACCATTTTTCTCTGAAACCCTAAAAACTTCTCAATCCCTTTCTTTCCTCTTTCACTTCAGAAAAATGACACGCGACCCCCTAACAGGCCGCCGTTACAAAACCACTGCCAAGAAAAACACCACCCCCACCATTGATATCTCAAGTTGGGACGAAGATGAAACTTTCATGAATGTGGAAGCTCACAGGCGCTTCACGGAGTATTTTAGCAAGATGAGTCTTTTTGCTGAGCGTGGTTTTATTATGGACTCCTCTGAGGAAGACCTGGGACTACCAGGAGATATTGGAACCACAATCTTGAAGTTGAAATGGGAGCTTTTGTGCAAACAGCCTGGTACTTACAACGCCAGCTTAGTCAAGGAGTTCTATGCAAACCTCACCGATCCAGGACACAAACGATTGGAGGTGATCATCAGAGGGACAGAGGTCGTGTACAATGAGGTAAATATCAACTATTATTTCAAACTAGATGCTGTTGAAGATGAGTACCAAAACTTGGTACTACGATCTCAGGAAGATGAGTATGACACGTATCTGGAGTCATTGTGTGTCCAGGGAGCAAAATGGGTGGACAAAGCCGTGAAGAGGATGGACCTCAGGCCGGAGGTTAAAGTTTGGTACCAATTTTTGAAATATTCCATCAAGCCAACCGCTCACAATGAGACGGTTTCTAGGGAAAACTTGGTACTCTTACACTGTATCACCGGCTTGAGACCCGTCAATGTGGGAAAAATAATAGTGCAGGAAATCCATGCATGTTCAAAGAAGAAGGAAGGGATGCTCTTCTTCCCTTGTTTAATCACAACTCTGTGCCGAAGACATGGTGTGTCTGAGTATGACCCGGACAATTTTGGGTCCCCTCAACAGCCGCTAGACAAGACACTAATCATGACACTCATGAAGCCTAAAGGAGTAAGGAAAAGAGCAGCTACAAGTCAAACTCATATGCAACTGAAGAGCAACCAAACCCAACAATAGAAATCTTGAGGCAGGTGCATAGGGATCAACAAGCATTCATCGCTTACCAAAAGGCCAAGACACGGTGGTTGGAAGAGATGTGGGCCATACAAGCCCCATCTCATGTGTTGAAGGCTCCAGAGTTTCCAAATCATATTTATGGAAATGTTGAACCAATGGTTGCTGCTGAAGGAGAAAAGATACCAACAAAAAAAGAGAAGGGAAAGAAGAAGAAGAAAGACAAATAGGCAAAGAAGAAAGATGTTGGTGAGACTAGAAAGGGCGTGTCAGCAGACACCAGTCAAAGCCAAAACAAAAAGAAGAAAAAGCTAAGGAAGGCTTATCTGTCTCCACCTCCAGAAATGGAGGAAACCCCAAAGAAGAAGAAGCTCAACGCTGAGTGGAAAAAGAAGGAGCCGACTGTAGGCATGACACCGCCTGCCAGCCCTATAACAAACGCCAACAAATTTGACCTGTATAAATCATACCAGGAGGAGGAAGGAACAGAGAAGGATGAAGTCTTGGAAACCATGTTATCAGAAGCAGAAAAAGATGTTGAGGACTTGAACAAGGTGGAAGCTACTGAGGAGGAAGGAAGAAGTGAGAAAAAGGAGGATGTTGAGGAAGAAAAAGCGCAATCCGAAGGAGGGACTGAGGAGAAGGAAGCAGAAAGAATAAGGAGATATTACTCCTCTACAGAAACTGAGAAAGAGGAAGTTGCCAAGGTATACGACGAAGATGACAGTGACGAGACAGAAAAGACAGGAGCTGAGCCACAACCCCTGCCTGTCATGGAACCTGCCGCAGATAAAGAAGACAATGTTGCGACAGAGCAGCCCAAGGAAAGTGGAGAACAGCCACAACAAAAAGGAAAAGAGTCCTATGAAGGCTGCTAGGAAGGAGGTTGCTGCTGCTACAGCCGAAGAAGGAAATGACAAAGGCCTAGGAGTGCAGGAGAGCAAGAAGAAAAAGAAGAAGCAACCTCTGCAGGCTCCAAGGAAAAGCTTCAGGCTAAGGGCCTAAGTGGTAAATGTGGAAATAGGCGAGCAATGTCTTGCCACCTCTCATCACTAAACAGTGAGGACACTATCCTTACTAAGTTTGGGGGAGGGCATCAGTACTCAGCCTATTTTCACTCAATCTAACCCTGTTTCTATCTTTTACTGTCGTTTCTACCTATGACTGTTGTCTTATGTCTAAGTTTGGATATTGTGTTTGGTTGGCCATGTTTTGAGCCAAATGTTTTAGTTTTAAATGTTTTAGTTTTCTTGTGGGGATGCTGATAAGCTCCCAGAACATGGTCACTTGTTACTTGATGTTTGAATTAATTACATGTGCGCGACACTTTTTGGTGATTATTTCTTTCATGTTACATTTGTGTTTATCATAACTTAGAACTAGGGAATGTTGGGAATTCAACTAAGTCAGGAGAAAATTTTTTCTGGGCTCAAGATTAAAAAGGGGAATAAAGCTGTTAGGTGTTAGCATAGCAAGGTGAAGGAGTTGTACCAAATGAGTTTAACAGAGGAGACTGATGTTCTCCGTCACGACTCTACTAGTCTCTTAAACTAGCCAGAATTTTTTTTCCAAAAAGAGTATTGAATTGTGAAAATCAAGGGGAAGGTTGATATCCTAGGAATCACAAAGGGAAGGACAAAAAGATTCAAATAGTGATTGAGACAACCACAGAAGGGACACACTTCACACAAAAACACAAAATATGCAAAAAAGTGGCAAAGACCACCAATAAAGTTCCTGTGCCCGAAATTGGAGGACCAGCAAGCGCCTTCATCATAATATCCAGTTGAACTCTCATGAGAAGATTCTGAGATGAAGCGCTTTGCCAAAAAAAAATTAAAAAATTAAAAAAAATTAAAATAAAATTAAAATAAAATAAAATAAAATAAAAATAAGTGGAAAAGTGTGGTCCAAAATGTGTTAGTCAAAAATATCAAATAAGAATCAGGACAGAATTCCCTAGTGAAACCAAAAGAGAAGAAACCCCACCCAAGAAAGTACACAAGGAGAAATCAAAAAACGAGAAAATTGTGGCTTGTTTTCCAGAAGAGTAGGGTCATGACATGAGTTGTCAAGTCTCCTTTGAGCTAACAAAACTTTGGGACAATTGCAAAGCTGAGCTGCTTGCACTGATTACTGCTTCCTAACCCTTCCAATTCTTAAAGCCCCATTGCCCTGATAGAACTGACTTAAGATCTTAAGAACTAATTTCACTTCCCTATGTCTTTCCCTGTCACATCACCTGAGGACAGGCGATCACTCAAGTTTGGGGGAGTGATAACACTATTTTAGTGTGTTACTTTAACTCAATTTTTAAGACATTTCTAGTTCATGATTTCACTTCTGTAGCATGAGTTCAAAGTGTTTTAGCATGATTTAAGCTTTAAGCACTTTTTGTGCTTCTTTCACGTTTTCTTTGTGTTTTTTCTCTAAAAGGAAGTTTGATGATGATGAGAAGTGGCATGACCCCAGTTGCTAGGATCTGGAGCAGAATGAGGAACTATTTAGAGAAGAAGAGTTGTTGATTTAATCAACCATTTCACCAAGAGGGTTGGAGAATGATGATGAAAAGACTAGGGCTCACGTGGCAGCGTTTTTATGAGCATTAGAGCAAAAGTAATGGATAAGACCAAGTAAGCTAGAGGACAAAAAGAGGGTACGTGGGGACCACGCATGCAGAAGAGTGGCCAACACCACCAGCCGTCTGCTATGCTCCACCAGCCTGCTACAGCCGCCTGCAAAAAAGCAGATTTGTCTCCCACCAACATCTGTACCAGATTTCTTGCAAGGGAAGGATTGAAGGATAGCTGGCAAACATGAAGAATTGATTTGGGCCTAACCTTAATTTTTTCAAGAGACCCATGATCCAAGAAGAACCAACTACCACTTCCATTCATCACTATTTAAGAGAGCTTGTGCATTGAAGATGGAGAGACGAGAGATTCCACACACAACAATATTTTATTTTCAATTTTTAAGTTATTTTCAGTTCCAAGTGTTAGAGTATTATTAGAGAGTATTCTTTTCTTTTCCAGACCTGTACGCTCTGCTGAGAACTGTCGTGACTGAAGAGAGTTGTTGTTGTTTATCCAACGCAAGAGATCTCCAAGTTATTATTAGGTTGCATTTCTTTACTACACTGTGTAAGATGATGTTTCCTATTAATCTCATTCCAGTAGTTTGTACTCAGCTCATCATGAGCTTAACCTTTGCTTGATGAGACTAATGAAGTTAGTATAAAAGTTGTTTTTATGTTAATGTGATGTGTTGGCAAGTGGTTTATTTTGTTATGCATTTTTATGCTACAAACTTGGTTCTTAGAGTGATCAACTAGGAAAAAAGTAAAAGCTTGTTGTTGAGAGAGATCCAATATACAAGCGGATTTCATAACAAAAATGGTTAATAAAGTAAGATAGAGATATTCACTTAATTCAACTTGCTTAGAAATAAGAAGTTGAGGCCATAAAGATTTTTCAGAATTAAAACCAGACGTATTTTAGGGTTACAAGTGAGACTTAGAGATTTGTTCCCTTGCCCTAGTTATACATGTTTTGATGTTGTAGAGATACACCACTAGATCAAGTTCTGACCTTTTGAGGCACGACACTTCACATCATAAAGGCATATTAAACAAAAACTATACTAATGGATTTACCTCATCAATTACTCTCTCTGATATTTTAACTCCTCTTTAGCTTTAAGTTATTTTAGATAATTGTGTGTGCTCTTGCTCTTTATTCTCTTATTTCTGTTACCTTGCTCATACTTTTCTTAAAAAAAGAAAACTAATATTAGTAGTTCAAATACTTTTCACTTCCCTGTGGGTTCGACCTTTACTTTATCATTTGCTACATTACCACGCATGTATACTTGCATGTGACACCATTGCTCTAAACCATTCAAAAGAAAAGCATTATATAAATTAGAGTATATTGTAAGTAATAGAAAGCCTTATGCAGCTCCAGCTGAGAAAGGTAAACAGAAACACGCTGATTGCAAGAAGCCAATTGGGGGAGGGGCCCCTTCTCCTCTTAAGTGTTACAGGTGTGGTGAGTTAGGTCATCGTGTTAGTGAGTGAACGAGTGATGTGAAGAAATGTTTCAAGTGTGGGCAGGCAAGACATTTGATTGCTGACTGCAAAGTTAATGTGTTGACTTGTTACAACTGTGGAGAACAGGGCCATATTAGTACTCGTTGCCAGAAACCAAAGCAAGCTTCGACTGGAGGGAAGGTGTTCGCTTTGACAGGGACTCAGACTTCCAGTGATGATAGACTGATAAGAGGCACATGTTATATTAATGATACGCCTTTGACTGCTATTATTGATACTGATGCTACTCACTCTTTTATTGTTGTTGATTGTGTGAGAAGGTTGGGCCTTGTTGTTTCTCCTATGAAGGGAGAGATGGACGTCAAAACTCCTGCAAAGGGATCGGTGACCACTTCCCTAGTTTGTTTGAACTGCCCACTATCAATCTTTGATAAGGACTTTGGTGTGGATCTTATTTACCTAACGTTGGGAGGTCTCGATGTGATCTTGGGTATAAACTGGTTGGAGTTCAATCATGTTCATATTAACTGTTTTAACAAGTCGGTGCAATTTCTTGCTCCAGAAGAAGAGGAAGAAAATGGTTTTCTATCTAATAGAGAGTGGAAAGAGCTCTTGGAAGAAGAAGCTCGGGTGCTTGCATTGTTTGCATCCTTGTCATTGGAAAGTGAGTTGGTGATTAATGAATTACAAGTGGTGCGTGAATTTCCAGAAGTGTTCCCGGATGATATGGCTGATGAGCCACCAGAGAGAGAAGTGGAGTTTGTTATTGATCTTGTCCTGGGTACTAGACCTATTTCTTTGGTACCATACAGGATGTCGGCATCAGAATTAGCAGAGCTGAAGAAGCAACTAGAAGAGTTGTTAGAAAATAAATTTGTGAAACCAAGTGTATCGCCTTGGGGAGCTCTAGTGTTGTTGGTATAGAAAAAGAATGGCAGTATGAGGTTATGTATCGACCACAGACAATTGAATAAAGTTACGATTAAGAACAAGTATCCACTTTCAAGAATAGATAACTTGATGGATCAGTTAGTCGGTGCCCGTGTGTTTAGCAAGATTGACTTGAGGTCGGGTAATCATCAGATACAGGTAAAGGATGAAGATATTCAGAAGACGGCCTTCAGAACTCGAAATGGGCATTATGAGTATGTGGTGATGTCGTTCGGAGCTACTAATGCACCTGGTGTATTCATGGAGTATATGAATCGAATTTTTCATGCTTACTTGGATCAATTTGTGGTTGTCTTTATAGACGACATTCTAATCTACTCTAAGTCAAAAGAGGAACATGCTGAGCATTTGCGGATCATGCTGCAAGTGTTAAAAGAAAAGAAGCTCTATGCTAAGTTGTCTAAGTGTGAATTCTGGTTGAGAGAGGTAAGTTTCCTTGGTCATGTTATTTCAGGTGATGGTATTGTTGTGGATCCATCCAAGGTAGATACAGTGCTACAGTGGGAGGCTCCGAAGTCGGTAACTGAGATTAGAAGCTTTTTGGGCTTAACTGGTTATTACCGTAGGTTTATTGATGGCTTTTCAAAGTTGGCACTTCCATTGACTCAGTTGACTTGTAATGGTAAAGTGTTTGTGTGGGATGTTCATTGCGAGAAGAGCTTCATCGAGCTGAAGAAGAGATTGACTACAAGTCCAGTTTTAATTCTACCCGAACCAAATGAACCGTTTGTGGTGTATTGCGACGCTTCCTTGATGGGTTTAGGAGGTGTGTTAATGCAGGATGGTAAGGTTGTGGCTTATGATTCACGACAGTTAAGGGTCCATGAGCGGAATTATCCATTCATGATTTGAAATTAGCTGCAGTGGTATTCGTTTTGAAAATTTGGAGGCACTATCTTTATGGTTCCAGATTTGAAGTGTATAGTGATCATAAGAGCTTAAGGTATCTATTTGATCAAAAAGAATTGAATATGAGACAGAGAAGGTGGTTGGAATTCTTAAAGGATTATGATTTTGGCTTGAACTATCAACCTGGTAAAGCGAATGTCGTGGTTGATGCTCTAAGTCGAAAGTCTTTTCATATGTCGGCTATGATGGTTAAAGAGTTGGAATTGATTGAACAGTTCAGAGATATGAGTTTAGTTTGTGAATAGACACCGCATAGTGTGATGTTGGGAATGCGGAAGATCAACAATGAATTTCTTAATAGTATCAGAGAAGGTCAGAAGTTGGATGTGAAACTGGTGGATTTGATGACTGGAAATGAGCAGACCGAAAGTAGCGAGTTCAAAGTGGATGGACAAGGTGTGTTGAGGTTCCATGATAGGATCTGCATTCATGATGATCATGAGTTGAAAATAATGATTCTAGAAGAAAGTCACAGGAGTAGCTTGAGTATCCATCCAGGAGCTACAAAGATGTATCAAGACTTGAAGAAGATATTTTGGTGGCCTGGATTGAAGCGTGATGTGGCGGCTAAGTTTGTGTATGCTTGTTTGACTTGTCAGAAGTCGAAGGTGGAACATCATAAACCTGCTAGTTTGATGAAACCATTAGATATTCCAGAGTGGAAGTGGGACAGAATTTCTATGGACTTTGTGACTGGGTTGCCTAATACTCCAAGAGGGCATGATTCCATTTGGGTAGTGGTGGATAGATTGATGAAGTCGGCACATTTTATTCTGATTAATATCAGTTTTCCTTTGCAGAGGCTGGCAGAGATTTACATTCAGGTGATTGTGAAGTTGCATGAAGTTCCATTGAGTATTGTGTCGGATAGAGATCCAAGATTTACTTCCAGATTTTGGGAGAGTTTGCAAGACTCCTTAGGATCGAAACTGAGATTGAGTTCAGCTTATCACCCGCAAACGGATGGGCAGACGGATAGGACTATATAATCCTTGGAGGATTTGTTGAGAGCTTGTGTTCTTGAGCAGGGTGGTGCTTGGGATAACCATTTACCATTGATTGAGTTCAATTATAATAACAATTATCATTCCAGAATTGGAATGGCACCTTTTGAAGATTTGTATGGTCGGAGGTGTCGGACGCCTTTGTGTTGGCATGAATCTGGAGAGAGTGTAGTACTCGGACCTGAGATTGTTCAGCAGACTACTGAAAAGGTGAAGCTAACTTGAGAGAAGATGAAAGCTTCGCAGAGTAGACAGAAAAGCTACCATGATAAGAGGAGAAAGGATCTTGAGTTCTAGGAAGGAGACCATGTGTTTTTGAGAGTCGCTCCGATGACCGGTGTTCCACGTGCGTTGAAGTCGAGAAAGCTCACTCCTCGGTTTATTAGTCCATATCATATTTTTGCAAGGGTTGGACCTGTTGCCTACAGAGTGGCATTGCCCACCAATTTGTCGAATTTGCATGATGTGTTCCATGTGTCACAGTTTCGGAAGTATGTTCCGGATCCGTCGCATGTGATTCCGATGGATAATGTGCAAGTAAGGGATAACCTTACGGTTGAGGCCTTACCAATACGGATTGAAGACCGCGAGGTAAAGCAGCTGACGGGTAAAGAGATCACCCTTGTGAAGGTAGTGTGGGGAGGCGCTGTAGGTGGAAATATAACTTGGGAGTTAGAGAGCAGGATGCGAGAATCGTATTCGGAGTTGTTCGTCTGAGGTAAATTTTCAAGGACAAAAATATTCTAAGTGGGGGAGAGTTGTAACACCCCGATTTATTTTATTATTTTTCGTAATTAAAATTATATGTTGTAGTGTATTTGTGTGTACGGTTGGGTTTGGGGTTGCCCTTAGTATGGGGTAGTGACCTTAGAATTATAGGGATCAAGATGTTGTGGGTGCATAACCTTAGTATGTGGTGAGAAAAGTTATTTGGGGTAGTGACCTTAGTTTGTGGTGAGAATAGTTATTTGGTTAATATTATTATTTTAATCTATTAAGGGATATTGTTATTATTATGTAAATATTAAAATAATAATAATAATAGTAATAATAATAGAAAATAGAAAACATGAGATAGGGGGAGAAAACCATTTTAGTACGTGTTTTTGGAGAAAAGAGAAAGGGAGAGCTAGGGTAAAAGGGAAAGAGGAAAAGCCATTGTTGATGCCAAAGCTTTCGTCAAGAACTCTAAGGTAAGGGTGGGGTTCCTTAATCTCTAAGTGTTGCATAATATTTGTATGAGGGTAGATAAACCTTTAGGATCGTCCCTTATGTGTGGTTGTGTCGATTTAGGGATTGCGGTTTTGTAAGTTGGAGGTTTTGATAAGAGGAAAAATGGATAAACTTACCGGTTGAATTGTAACTTATGTATTCCTACTTGTTTGCATACTAATATGTGATTATATTTGTGTTTTTGGGACTGATTGTGAGTGAAAATGGAGAAGAAGTAGGGTCTGAGTCATGCAGAATCGCAATCGCAGGATCGCTGATTCGCGCGGTTTCGCCAGGCAAATAGGTGTTTAGCCAGATGAAGGTGACCTCGTTTGGAGGTCGCCAGGCAAACTGAGAGGCGAGCGAGGGGTGAAAATAGAGGTTTCTGGAGTTCGTATAGGGGAAGGAAATTCGCTGCTGCTCCACCAGGCGAGCATGGGATGAAAAGGGAATTCTCCAGGCGAAGTGAGATTTCGACAGGCGAAAGTGATTTCGCTGGTGCCTTGCTGAGCGAGCATCAGGCGAGCAGAGCTGAGACGAACCGAAGTTTATAATACTTCAAAAATTTGTATCTTTTGATTCGTAGGTCGGTTTTAGCCGCCGTTCGAATCATTGGAATGCTGGTTTCACATACTTTTTGTTAAAATTAATTTCAGTACCAGCATTCCAACCATATGAAACATTATTTGGGTTTTCGTGTATGTGTTAGGTGTTGTACTCTGAAACGACGAATTCGGTTGTGTGTATGTGTTATGGCTGTGGATTGCTGGTGTTAAACATGTTATATTTTCGTTGAATTTTCCACTGCTATATTGATGAATAATTAAGTATGATATCACTTGATAATATCTATGTGTTACATATCGTATGCATGAGTTGGTGTTTGGTGAATGTAGCATCCTAAACGTTGTATGTTTTATTTTACTCTGATGTTTTATTATTAATTGTCGCGGGGGTTTAGGGTGTTACATCAGACATCCTGTAATAAGCGCATGCTCGAGTATTGTATCGGTGCTGAAGATTCAGTGTGGAGACTAGAATAAGAGAGATGGAATGCGAACTTGTTTGAAAATGCATGTATGCATGTATGCATGTATGGAAGCATATGCGATGGAACGGATGCAATGCAATGTTCAAAGCTCTTAGTTAACTTGTTATTTACTTATCAAGAATACCCGACACTTACTATTTGCAAAAATAATGAAATAGAGAAGCACAATATTTAAAACAAAACATAAAATTCTAATCTCATTCATCTTTGAATTATATTCAAGTACAAATAAAATCGAGTCTTTTTTTAATCGAAAAGAACTACAAAGAAACTAGAAAAAAATACTTCTTGAGTCTTCTTAAAATAAAAATACCAGCTGTCGTACCCCAAGTTTTGACAACAAGATTTCCCATCATAGTGGAAATCATTACCACAATATGGATGTACCATCATACCTCATCAATCTCCTCAAGGATTGTTGAACTTTCACTACAACCAAGAATTAGGGTTTTGAACCCTCTCAGAACACCTAGACAAAAGATCAATCAAGAAATGACATGATCTTCGACTTTTCTAAACCTCTCAAACATCCTTGAAGGATCAAGAGGTCTCCCACATCAAAAATCAAGCATAAGAGTGCAACATCTCAAGCTGATCAAGCCTCAAGATCGACAGTGTCACCAAATTAGGGTTTTGGTCGACCAAGGCCTCCAGATGAAAATTTTCATCTGTGCATGAGCCAATACATCAAAACATGATCCAAGGAGCTCAAAAGGACCTCATGGATCCAATCATTAAGTCAAAACAACTCAGGGGAAGCATTTATCAAAAATCAGGAATTAGAGTTTCTTGACCTAATTCACCCCTAAGTTGACTTTTGAGACAAGACATGAACCAATACCTCAAGACATGATTTGAGGGCCTCAAATACACCATATTGATCCATATACAACAATGGATTGATCCAAGAAGCTTGATTCACAAGTTTCAATTTCATCTGGACCGCAATTAGGGTTTTTGAAGAAAAAGTTAATTGTACCTTTGACTTTGGACCAAGACATGTTCCCAAACCCTGGGACATGATTCAAAATACCCTAAAACACCTATGGAATTCATCCATTAGGTTTGAATTAGGTCAAGTACTTGATTTCATAGAGGACCACACAGTTTGGAATTCATCTGATAAAAAGTCAACTGTGCCCTAAATCAAGTTTGACTCTTTGGAATCTTTCACAAATATGGCTCCCCTAAGTCAAAAACAATGTCAATGTATGGTTTTGATCATCATTCATCAAGGAAAATCAAGAAAAGTGAGGTTTCTTGCAAAAGGGGAAACCATAGAAAACTTAAAATTTTCTAAGTTATGGAACAAAATGGATTTGGTACCAACTTTGCAAGGTCATAACTCCTAAACCATAAAGCCTTTTTCTCCCATTCAAAGCTCAAATGAAAGTTCATCTTACATACTTTAAAAGTGTCAACTACAAGAAATTCCAAATCTTCATGAATTTTTAGTTATGGATTGATCAAAATCATATAAACATGAATTTGACCCTTTTTTTCAACACTTACAGAAATTTTGGATAGAATTTGTCTAAGTTTTTTACCAACTTTGGGGCCATTTTTCACCTTGATCCAAGTTAAACCAAGACCATTGGTGGACATAAAAGTTAGAGTATGTCATGAGAGCTTTCCAAAGAGTACCATAACTCGTCATAACTCCACTTGAGTAAGAAGTTACAAGCCTTGAAACATGGCATGAAAACTTGATTTTCCAAGACAACATGAATGCATAACTTGTGCCACATGATTTTATCCTTCAATTCTTGTCATTTTGCCAACTTTGTCATCTTCCAAAAACACAAAGAATCTGATGACTCACTTGCTTCATGATCAAAGAGGCAAGGAATTCAACTTGGCATGTGAAAATCATAATGACATGAAACTTGGAAATTCAAATTTGGCAAGGTAACATCAATACAATGCATTGAGGTGTCATGAACCAGATCACAATACTCCAAATCAGTCATGATTGCAGTTCAAAGTTCTGAGCATTCAAACCTGTAAGGATTAATGGAGTCTGTAGCGAGCGATTTTGGACGCGGTTCTTAAGCGCTGGTCGCTCTCTGCGGTTGAGCTTAAAACTACAGGTCGATTCATTTTGTATCCTATTAAAGCTGGTGAAGGAAGGGAAATAGATGTCTCCAATTAACCCTGCTTTGCATACTGAGTTTAAACAGCGGTATGTTAGGTTACGAATGCGATCAATGTGGGGGGGCCTTTGTACTGGTTATTTGTATTTTCGCCAATACGGTTTCTTTCTTTTTATCTGGACAGAAGGTTTCTGGCGGGGAACAAGGATTAGACGTTAGGACTGATGCTTTTGAATTACTTCTTTTGATTGATGGAGATATGGGATTTGGGTTTTTTGTTTATTGTGCTCGCTAAGATTTTTCTTTCAATCTTATGCCTACGTATTCCCGTTTACCGAAACAGGGAAATCAGAGTGTTCGTAGTTCCTCCTATTCTATGGGAGGAAATGGGTGTTTTGGTGTCTTGTTCAAAGCCCAAGACGTGAAGCTGAAGGTCTCAACTTTAGAGAGAATTTGTCATCTCTAAAGAGGGGGTTATATGTCACAACTGTTTTATAAAGGAGGGTTACTTTAACCAGGATTTGTGAACCCGGCAATGCCATAATTTCCTTTATAGGGGGTTTTGACCTGAAGGAGAAGACTTTAACTCAGTGTAGAGTAATGCCATCTTTCCTTAGGAATTTCTCATGCTAAAAGAGGGACAGTGGCATGGATGTAGATGATCCAGAGGCTTGCCGCTTACAGCGATTAGATGAAGGGGAAGGAGTTGTTGATGTTTGTGTACTGTGAACGAGGCACAACTTTGATGCTAAAAGGTTGATTGGATTAACCAGTGGTTTTCTTATACCAAGCCTAAGAGGAGGCTATTATGTGTCTCGTACAAAGCCCGAGAGAGAGGCTAAAAGGGTTGACTCAACAAAGGGAATCTTTTGGTATCTCGTATAAAGCCCGAGATGGAGGCTATTTGACTCAACAAGAGAGTTTTTGTATCTCGTACGAAGCCCGAGATGGAGGCGAAAGGGGTGATTGACTCAACGAGGGAGTCTCTTATATGTCTCGTACAAAGCCCGTGAGAGAGGCTAAATGTTGTTTGACTCCGCTGGGGAGGATCATTGTACAAAGTCCAAGAGGAGGCTAGGGTTACTGTTTCAGTTAAGTGACAGGTCCAGTATACTGATTTTGAAAGAGAAAATTAGTTCTTATATAAGCAACACTGTACTCATGGATTTTGATTCAAGGATCCGGGTTATTCCCTTTTCTTCGAGGAAACGGGAAATCCAAAGGGTATTGAGACTGTCCGAGTCTGCAGGTTTCCTTCCTATTTAACGAAGGGGTCACTTGAGAATGTCTTTGAGACTCAAGGAAGTTAGACTGTCCAAGTCTAGAGTTTCATCTTTGGTACTATGCTTTGAGAAACAGTAGTAGACTCTTTGAAAGGACGGTTCTATGCAAATGACTAAGTTCTGTTCCTATACCTCTAGGAGGTCGTCGGGACAATTTGTACGAAGCCCAAGAGGAGGCTGGAATCTTTTAAGAAGCCGACGGGTCCTTGTACTAAGCCCAAGAGGAGGTTATCATTCCCGGAGGAAGAGATCATTATACGAAGCCTAAGAGGAGGCCGTGAATACTTCTAAGAAGCCGTAGGGTCCTTGTACTAAACCCAAGAGGAGGCGGGGTTGCTTTTAGGAAGCCTGTGGGTCCTTGTACGATGCCCAAGAGGAGGCCGATGCTTTTAAGAAGCCCGTGGGTCCCCAAACCCCGAGAAATTCAAGGCAATGCTATTCACCGAGAATAGATCAAAGTCAGGAAAGTTCGAGAATTTGGAAGAAACTCAAAGATGCCATTCACGGAGAATACATTGATCTCTGGGAATAGAGTTTCTTGACAATTCCTAATGAGGACAGCCGAAGAGAAGACTGTATCTGGTGTCCAATTGGGGATCTAATTGTCTATTTCTATGACTAAACGAAACGGCGTCACTTAGTTCTAGACGTAGTTGCCGGAGAAACTCTAAATATCTATACTATTATTACACAGTCGATATGAGTTTATGAAAGAAGACTTACAGTGAAACAGCCCCACAATACAGTTATATGTATATGAAAGCGGTAAATGAAAGCAATAACCACTTACTCGGTTGTAGAGCTTCCATGCTGTTTGGTTAGTTGTTCAACAAAGAAAGATTGAAAACAACAGTATATTCAAAATCAAAGGAGAAAGTGCTTTGAAAAAGAAAGATTTGGGGCTTACAGCTCAAGGAGAGGCCCAGGGTTTTATCAGTGAGCGCACTATTTGAATTTGTACAGATGGACTTATACAAGTGACTGTGGCCCAAAAATTGTTTTCTGTACAAAGGGATGGGTCTTACACTCTCTCAAGAGGCCCAAAAAGTTTAAAGAAAAAGAGTGGGGCTTATAACACGAGGGTAGGCCCGGATGATTTTTCCGTTAAAAATGGCGATCGCGCCGAGGTTTTCTTTTAACGCGGAGGGACTTATACAATAAGTGAGGCCCAAAGTGATTTTGGTTAAAAGGGGATTGGGTCTTACACTCTAATAGAGGCCCAAAAGTTTTGAATGGGTCTTATAGCTCAAGGAGAGGCCCAGGGTTTTTTGAATAGGCGACGATCGCGCCGTTTGTTTTTTACGATATCGGGACTTATACAATACACTGAGGCCCAAAATGATTTGGTCAAGAAAGGATTGGGTCTTACACTCTATTAGAGGCCCAAAAAGTTTTGAAAATGATTTATGAGGGTTGAATTAATCCAAAAACCCTAATTTGTTTTCAAAAATGTATTTAATTGAATAAAAATTCAATTAAAATCATCAAAATTGTTTAACATGTGAAAAACAAATTGTGATCTTCGATTAATGCTTCAAAAATTAAGTATTGACCTACAAAATAATTAGAAAGCATTAAAAGTTGCAAAATCAATGTGGAAAAAATATTTAAAATGTCAAAAACAATTAAAATATTAATTCTTTGCAAAAATATCAATTATATGAAATAAATAATATTTTTGGGATTTTTTGGGAAAATAAAATATTTTAACATTTTTGTGAATTATTAAAAAAAGAATCAACTCAAAATAATTAAAACTCAGAGAGAAATTAATTTTTGAATCAATTAAATAAAATCACAAAATTCAAATATTTGAATTATTCAAAAATGGCGCCAAGAACACACCAAGAACACGCGCGTATTCTGGGTTTGGCTGATTTGCATTTTCTCCTCAATCTCACTGAATACTTGATTATATCATGCAATCCACATATCATTATGCTCGTCTCAACCTCACGATCATGTCTATAACACTTAATTTCATTTAAATTAAACACAAAACATGAAATCACGAAGAAACCTCAAGAACCCTAATTTCTGCATGAAGGCTAGGATTTTTGATACACGATTCAAACAATGCAATTAATTGAGGGAAAACATTCCATGCATGATTATGAACATATGGCCAAATTATTGTGCGAGGAAATATGCATAGATTAAGAGATGACCAAGTATATGCTTACCTCTAGGCCGTGACAGCAAGTGCAAGGTGATTTTTGATTTGGAGGTGTTACAGATGAGTGGTGATGATCTGAACAGCTTCCCTACATCCTATGGAGTGTGTTTGAATGGTTGGACTTGATTGAAATTGGATGGATCACTTTGTGGTACCTCAGCTGCAACTTGATTGAAAATTTGAGCAACCAGCTGGTGATTTTGTGAAATTTGTGTTTCAGAAGTGATCTAAGTGTTTGATCAGCTCATATGTCATGTATGTGAGGTGTGTGAGTGATTGGTTTGATTGGAATTGCTCTCAAACTCAAAACCCGATAGTGACTTGCCTTAGAAGGAAAAATTGGAGTGAAAGAAGAGATTTTGAGGAAAGAATCTGTTTGATGGCTTTGGTGTACTCAAACTGATCACAATTGAGCTCTATTTATAGTAGAGCAAGTTTTTTTTGCAAGGAATAGTGAATGGCAGCTGGTAAGTAGGTTTGGCCAATGTTGGCAAATGAAAATCCAAGTCTCCTCTAGCCATTGACTAGAGGTTAGGGCACAGAGCTTTGGTTCCCTTGGTCTTGGATAAGTCTTGACTGATTTAAGATGAGAATGGCTTAGTTCATGCTACCTTGATGCTTCCATTGAATGCTTCAATCCAAATTTGGAGTCTTGTCCCTATTTTGGCCATTCTAGGTTCAACATGTTATTTCTTGTTGCATGGACTTTGGAGGCTTGGATCTGTGATTGTCCCATTTAGATTCAATCCTCAGATGTGTCCAAGTGGATAGGAGCATTTGAATTTGGCTTATTTTGGCAAATCGAGCAAAGTTGCAAATTCTGCCTTGCCTTTGACAGATTTCAGCAAAGCAATTTGACAATGTCATATCTCATGACTCAAATGGAATTTGGCAATGTTCTTGGCCATTTTGGAAAGCCCTTACATGATATAACAACTGTTTGAACAAGTTTGGTTTTGATCTCTTTTGATTCCAAGTTGAAAATCCCTCTACATTTGGCAAAAAGTGAAGCAAAATCTGACTTAGTGAAATTTTCACTAAGTGTTGGAACAAAGTGTGATTTCTTGATTTTGATCACCCCATAACTCAAAATCCTTAATGAATTGGACTTAGGTCTAGTTGAAGTTTTTGTAGAGGGTGATGAGGGCTACAAATCCATATTTGGATGAGAAAAAATGGCCATGTGGTTTAGGAGTTATGATCCTCCAAAGTTAGTGTATTAGTGGTACTTTTTCCATAACTTAGAAAAATTTCTAAGTTTTATGGTTACTCCTTTTACAAGTTATCCAACATTCTTTGATTTTTCTTGATGAATGATGATTCAAATCATACATTAACATCATTTTAGGGTTAAAAATCCATTTTGGTAAAAAATCTCAAAAAGTCAAAGTTGACTTTTGTGCACAGTTGACTTTTTATCAGATGAATTCCAAATTGTGCAATTCTTCAGGAAATCATGTCCTTGACCTAAATCAAACTTGATGGACATGTTCCATGGGTGTCATAGGGTATATTGGGGCATGTCCTAGGGTTTGGGAGCATGTCCTGGTCAAAAGTCAAAGTTACAGTTGACTTTTTCCTTAAAACCCTAATTGTGGTGCAGATGAAATTGAGACTTGTTGCTCAAGCTTCTTGGATTAATCCATTGTCCCAAATGGATCAATATAGTTCATTAGAGACCCTCAAATCCTCTCTTGAGGTCTTGGCTCTTGATTTATCCCAAAAGTCAACTTAGGGGTGAATTAGGTCAAGAAACCCTAATTCCTGATTTTTGATGTATGCATCCCCTGAGGTCAAATTGACTTGATGCTTGGGTCCATGAGGTTCCATGGAGTACATTAGGTTGTGTTTTGGATCTTTGGCTTATGCCCAGATGAAATTTTTCATCTGGAGGCCCTTGGTCGACCAAAACCCTAATTTGGTGATACTGGCGATCTTGAGGCTTGATCCATCTAGAAGGGAGCAGCCTTGTGCTTAATCCTTAAAGTGGGAGTCCTTTTGATCCATTGTGGGTGTTTGAGAGGTTAGACAAGTTGAAGATCATGTCATTCCTTGATTGATCCTTTGTCTAAGGCTCTGAGAGGGCTTGAAACCCTAATTTTGATTGTAGTGAATGCTCAACAACCCTTGAGGCATTTGGTGAGGCATGATGGTTCATCCACATTGTGATGATGATTTGCACAATGATGGGAAATCTAAGTGGTCAAAATTTGGGGTATGACAGAGTCAAGATAAGAGAGTTAACTTGGCACTTTTGAATTATCCAAGTCAATGGCTACAAGCTACTGCCATGATCAGCCTCCAAACATTATTGCTTCCAAAACAAACTGCCTCTACTATAAATAGAGGTCATGTGTGACTGATCAAACCACCCCAAAACCTCTGAATTCATGTTTTCCTCCAAATCACATTTCAAAACACAAATTTTCCTTCTATTTCAAGTCACTATCGAATTTTGAAATAGGAAGCAATTCAAACCAAACCAATAATGCCAACACCTCATATACATCATATATGAGTGATCCATAACCTTGAAATCCATCTGGAACACTTGAATCATAAATTCACCATCAATTTGCCCTAGCTTTTGATCTGTTTGCAGTTGAGGTGCCATAACAAGTTCTGAGCTGATTCAATCCATTCCAAGCCTCCAAACACTTTACTTGAACTCACCATCATTACATAACATCTGTAACACCTCCAACATAGAATTCGATCACCAGCTGCAAGAGGTAAGCCTGAAGCCTTCAAACTCCATACTGCATGCATCATAAATGTATTTTTGAGTTACCACCATGTTTCTGCATGTATATAGAGTGATAACCCTCAATCAATTGCTATGTATGAATCGTATATAAGATTTCATAGTGTTCATGCTGAAACTATGGTTCTTGAGCTTATCATCTGATTTCTCCCTCCACACTTAATATAAATGCAATTAATTTATATGGTTGTGATCCTTATTAAAAAACGAGTGAGATTGGTGTTTGAATCGTGCAAAACCATTGCCTAATCAGTGAGATATCATGGATTTTGTAAATCTAGGGAAAATAGGGCACGCGGGCAAGAAGAGGTTGTTCTTGGCGCCCTTTTTCAAATTTTTAAATTTTTAAATTTTAGTTATTTTATTTAATTGATTCAAAAATTAATTTCTCTATGAATTTTAATGTTTTTGAATTGATTTTTTTTTCAAAATTCACAAAAATGTTAAAATATTTTATTCTACAAAAATCTTACAAAAATATTAATTATCTTATATATTTAATATTTTTGTAAAGAATTTATTTTTATTTGTTTTTAAGCATTGAAAAATATTTCTTTCTCTTGATATTTCAAATTCAAATGATTTTAAAATCATTCTAGGGATAAAACATGATTTTTCAAACATTTATCATAGATCATAACTTGTTCTTCATACATGTTTGTTAATTTTGATCATTTTATTAATTTTTATTCAAAATAAAAATACATTTTTTTAATCAAATTAGTTTTAATTATTTTCACCCTCACAAACATTTTTCAAAACATTCTTGGGCCTCTATTAGAGTGTAAGACCCAACCCCCTTTGTACATAAAATAATTTGGGCCTCGGTCATCGTATAAGTCCCAATACGATTTTAAAAATCTCGGCGCGATCGCCATTTCCAAAACAACTTTCATCTGGGCCTCCCCTTTGGTTGTAAGCCTCATTTCTCTTCTTTTTTGGCCTCTAATAGAGTGTAAGTCCCATCCCTTTGTATATAAACCTTTTTGGGCCTCAGTCATTGTATAAGTCCCGATACGTTTAAAAACTTCTCGACGCGATCGTCATTTTCAAAGCAATAATCATTTGGGCCTCTCCTTGAGTCGTAAGCCCCATTTATTTTCTTTTTGGGCCTCTAATAAAGTGTAAGACCCAATCTTTTGTACAAAAACAATTTGGGCCTCAGACATTGTATAAGTCCCTCTGTAATTTTCAAAATTACGACGCGATTGTCGCCTTTTCGAAAGAATTCATCTGGGTCTCCCTTTTGAGTATAAGCCCCAAAGTTCATTTTACAACAACTTTCTTTTTGATCTAGATTCAAATTCTAAGTTTTATCAAAACTTTCTTCAATTTCTTGAATAACTAACCATACAGCTGTAATTACAATGCTGGAGCTTGCACACTTGTAAGTTTCCCTATCTATCCTTAACAATACTTGTTTATATATTTCATCTGTATATATATATATATATATATGCTTGTACATATCTGCTTAGAGTTTTCCCCAGCAATTAGGTCTAGGTTTAGATCAAACCTGTGGCTACTCTTTTAACACAGTCAAAACTAGTTCCCCATTGGAAATTCCAGATACAGTCTTGCCTCCTCTTGGGCTTATGTAATATGGAACAGAGAAAGACATTATTCCCGATGAAACTTTTCTCAAGATTGTCACATCATAGAACCACTGGTATAAGAAATTCATTTCCCTAGAGAGGATTAATTCCCGGTGAAACCTCTCTTAAATTTCTTCAAACCCTAGAACTGTTCTGCAAAGAAAGGACTTATTCCCGGTGAAACCTTTCTTGAACTTTTCTTTGGCTTGGGCCCACGGGCTTCCTAAAAGCATCCCCAACCTCCTCTTGGACTTTGTACAAGGACCCACAGACTTCTTAGAAGTTCTCAGCCTCCTCTTGGGCTTAGTACAAGGACCCAAAAGACCTCCTACATGTATAGGACAGAACCAAGTCATCTTTTGCTAGTTCAATCCTCTGGAGAGTCAAAGATTCTAAAACATCACACCATTCTAGGGTTGACCTTCATCCCTTAAAAAATAATCCTCCTCTTGGGCATCATACAAAGATCATTCTCCAACTGAGAACCGACCTCTTCATTCATGTAGACTTCGAAAGTCTTATACACTCTTGAATCTCACACATAAACCCTCAAGTTTCCTAAAGGTATAAGAAGTAGTTTAGTCATCTACACAGATCTAATTCCTAAGAGAATCTAAATTCTCTAAGTCCCCAAACTCATCTTGAAATTCCTTTGATCTCCAACAATGTTCAAGAATCCCCAACCAAGGTCAATTTACCATTACCAAATCCCCAACAGAATCAGACCCTCATGGCATCTGCTATTTTAACTCTTCTTCATTCCCCAACAAGAGTTGATTTCCCTTTGGATTCCCAAATAAACATTGGACCTGACTCTGGATCTCAACAATCCTCATTAGAAGTTAGCCTCCTCTCAGGCTTCATATAAGAATATCCCCAATCTCCTCTTAGGCTTTGTATAATGATTTTCCCTCAGTTGAGTCAACTTTTAGCCTAAATATTGGGCTTTGTACAAGACAAATAATATCTCACCAGTGGATTCAGTCAACTTTTAGCCTCAATCTTAGGCTTTGTACAAGACACATAATATCTCCCCAGTGGAGTCAGTCAACTTTTAGCCTCAATCTTGGGCTTTGTACAAGACAGATAAAACCTCTCCCCAATAGAGCCAGTTTCTTTTAGCCTCAATCTTGGGCTTTGTACAAGACAAATAAAAATTTCCCCGGAAGAGCCAATCTTTTCAGCCTCCTCTTAGGCTTTGTATAATGATCTCCTTAAGCAGAGTTAACCTTTTAGCTTCAACCTTGGGCTTTGATCAAGGTACACAAAAATCAACATACCCTCAGATGAGATCAAGAATTCTCTCTGTAGGAGGGCAGTTTCACTGTATATCACATGTCCAAACAGACAACTAAAACCCTACTTCCAGATAATTGCTATAAGTGGCATACTTGTTGATTCAAAGTTCCAAGTTGTAGTCCATATATTATCCTGGTAAAGTTTCTTTTTCATGTAATTGCTGTAAGTGGCAAGCCTCTGGATTATTTACATCCAAGCCAATGTCCCTCTCTTAGCATGAAGATTTTCCAAAGGAAAAATGGCATTGCTCTACACTGAGTTAAAGTTTCTTCCTTCAGGACACCTCTTATAAAGGAAATTATCGAATTACTGGATCCTGCATCCCAGTTAAAGTAATTTCTCTTTATAACCAATTCTTCAACAACTGTGATGAATAGGTGAGATATCTCCCTTTAGAGATGACAAATTCTCGCTCAATCAAACCTTTAGCTTCAATCTTGGGCTTTGAACAAGACACAAATACCCCTTTAGCTTCAATCTTGGGCTTTGAACAAGACACAAACAAACTTTAGCTTCAATCTTGGGCTTTGAACAAGACACCAGACATCTTTCCTCCCATAGAATAGGAGGAACTACGATTGCTCTGATTTCCCAGTTACCTTTAACAGGAATACGTAGGCATAAGATTGTGAAATCTTAGTGAGCACACAAAACAAAAACTTTGTCTAGTACCTTACCAAAAACAACGGAAAAACCCGAAAACAACAAAAACATCCTCCCAAAGGAGAAACTTTCCTAACCCATGACAGATAAACACATGACAATATTTAATAAGTAATAGAAGATCTATGGATAACCATATATACAATGGGTAATTGACAACTTTCCTTTGTATAACCTGACCCTGGACCCCCTTATCTTTTAGCATTTGTTAAAGAAAACATTTGCGTGCAAGCTTAGTTTTATATATCTTCCCTTTCCTTTCCAGCTTCATAGGATAAACAAGAAATCAGAAAGTAGCACCCAATTCCAACCATTGAAGTAAGGTGGTCGCGTCACCGACAAAAATCGTACGCTACACCAGCCACGGTAAAGGTAACCCCTTGAGTCTTACGAACCGCTTCTAGGTCGGTAGTGAGTTCCTCCATTGTCTTCTTGCAAAACTTCACACAGTTGAAGACTTATTAAGGTGTGTTCTCTAGGAACATGATTTGATTTGCCTCTTTTATCATTTTAGGAAGTTCACGGCTTGAAAAGTTTAACAAACCAACCAGGTTCATGAACTTCTGCTTCCACTCTGTTAGAACAAAATTTTTTCATGACATATATTCCTTGGGTTTTAATGATAACAAAGTATTAAAAGAACAATGGTTATATTTTATGTGTTTTTCATGTATGCAGGTTAATTACAATGTAAAAGGTCAAGAGTAAGTCTCGATGAAATATGAAAATCACACACGCATGTCATACCCCAAATTTTGACCACTAAGATTCCCCATCATTGTGCAAATCATCATCACAATATGGATGGACCATCATACCTCATTAGTCTCCCCAAAGATGGGTGAGCATTCACTACAATCAAAGAATTAGGGTTTCAAGCCCTCTCAGAGCTCTTAGATAAAGGATCAATCAAGAAATGACATGATCTTCAAATTGTCTAACCTCTCAAACATCCACAATGGATCAAGAGGACTCCCACCTCAAGGATCAAGCACAAGGCTGCCATATTCCAAGTGGATTAAGCCTCAAGATCGTCAGTGTCACCAAATTAGGGTTTTGGTCGACCAGGGCCTCCAGATGAAAATTTTCCTCTGGGCATGAGCCAATGTTTCAAAATATAACTCAAAATACTCCAAGGGGCCTCATGGACCCAATCATCAAGTCAATTTAGCCTCAGGGGATGCATTCGCCAAAAATCAGGAATTAGGGTTTCTTGACCTAATTCACCCCTAAGTTGACTTTTGGGACAAAACATGAGCCAAGACCTCAAGATATGATTTGAGGGTCCCTAATACACTACATTGATCCATTTGCAACAATGGATTGATCCAAGAAGCTTGATTCACAAGTTTCAAGTTCATCAGAACCACAATTAGGGTTTCGCGGAAAAAGTCAACTGTGCCTTTGACTTTTGACCAGGACATGCTCCGAAACATTGGGACATGATTCAATACACCCTATAACACCTATGAAATCAATCCATCAAGTTTGATTTAGGTCAAGGACTTGATTTCATAGAGGATCGCACAGTTTGGAATTCATCTGATAAAAAGTCAACTGTACCCAAAAGTCAAAGTTTGACTTTTTGATTTTTTGATCAATTATGGTTCCCTAACCCAAAAATGATGTTAATGTGTGATTGGAATCATCATTCATCAAGAAAAAACAAGAAAAATGGGATAACTTGTAAAAGGCTTAACCATAAAAAACTTAGAAATTTTCTAAGTTATGGAACAAAGTGGCTAGGGTACCAACTTCCAAGGATCATAACTTGAGATCCTAGCAACCATTTGGGCTGATCCAAAGATGGATTTGTAACTCTCATGGCATACTTTAAAAGTGTCAACTACACCTCATTCCAATTCATCATGGATTTTGAGTTATGGTTGGATCAAAATGGCTGAAAACATGAAATGTCACTTTTTCCAACACTTAGTGGAATTTTCACTAAGTCAAAATCTGTTTCACTTTTTTCAAAATGTAGGGGCACTTTTCACTTGGACCCAAAAAGTTTCAAAACAAAACATGATCACACATGTGTTGTATCATATAAGGGCTTTCCAAAATGTCCAAGAACCTCATCAAATCCCATCTGAGCTAAGAGTTATGACAGTGGCAATATGCCTTGCTGCAACTGTCATAACAAGGCAGATTTATGCATTTAGCTTAATTTGAGCAATTTGTGCAAATAACAAACAAGTTTATCCATCTGAACACCTCAGGGAGAGACCAAGGAGGGACAAACACTGATCCATAAGCCTCCCAAGTCTTTGGAACTAAAAATAGCATGCCAAGCCTAAAAAACCCTAAAGAGGGGACAAGACTCCAATTTTGTTTTGGAGCATTCAATGGATGCACTAAGGTGGCATGAACTGAGCCATTTCCAACTGAATGAGTCAAGGATGATCTCTGAACTAGGGAACCAAAGGCTTGTGCCCTAACCTCTAGTCAATGGCTAGAGGAGACTTGAGATTCCAAAATGCTCCAATTGGCCAAAGGTCTGCAGCAGCCTCCATTCACCATTGCTTGCAAAATAAAATTGCTCTACTATAAATAGAGCTCATTTGTGCTCAGTTTGAGTACACCAAAGCACTACAACACTTGCTTTCCTCAAAATCTCTTTCTCTAAGCAAAAATGCCTTCTTTAGCAAGGTAACTCTGAGTTTTTGAGTTAGATAGCAATTCCATCATAGCTCTTGATCCAAACACATCCAATATGTCATATCTAAGCTGTCCAAACTCTCACAAGTGACCTGTAACCCCAAAATCTCAAAGTCCCTTCTCAAAACCTCAAAATAGGACTTTTTTGCACTTTTCAAGCCATGTCTTGATTCAGTCACTTTCAAAACCAGATACAGCCTCAAACACACTCCAAATATCATCCTTGAACTGTCCCAAATAGTTCCCCACATCTGGAACACCATTTGAGAGAGTTGCTATTTTGGTCACTTTTGCCCCTTGTGTAAGAAAGTGCCAATTTCTATTCCTGAGGTTTCCAGCTGTTTCCAATCATCCTAAAAGCTTCCAAGGGATCATTTAAGGGTGTCCAAAGCATCAAATTGTTTCTGGAACAAAGCACTTGACAGATTGCCCAAAAAGCTCCTAAAGAGGTAAGCATCACAACTTGAACTCTTAGAAATATGCATTGCTTTGAAGTCCACTGATCATACACATCTCATACATGTTATATATGCTATGTTTGGACCAATTCATCATGTGATTCATGCATGTACCATGAGGTAGCACAGAAAATGCAAGTGGAGGCCTATTTCAAAACCACTATCGGGTTTTAAAATGGGGACCTCATCTGAAAAAACCACCACCACCATTGGATTCCTTGTGAAATTCTAGGCAGGATAGACCTGAATTTTGTCCCAATCCATGGAGAAATGAGAAAGTTACAAGCTTCACGTTTTTGGCCAAAACCTTGCCTTACCTTGCCTTGACCATGCCAAAAATAAGGCAAGCCTTGTATATTTGTGGGTGGGCTTTGATACACGGATGTATCACCACCCCAGTGGTAGGAAGCGTGCACTGCACACAAGAGGTCTGGGGTTCGAATCCCCCTCGCCCCAGACCCCTTTTTAATGTTTTTTCCATTTTTCTATTATTTTTCCTATTATTTTTAATGATTTAAAAAATTAATAACTCCCTCAATTTTAATTATTTTTTATTGGTTCTTTTTGCAAAAAGTCACAAAAATGCTGAAATATTTTATTCCACAAAAAAATCAAATTTATATTATTTATTTAATATAGTTGATATTTTTATGAATAAATTCATTTTTAATTGTTTTTAAACATTTTAAAAGTGAATATTCATCTTGAAAAATCAAAACCAGATGAGTTTTAATTCATCTTGTGATTAAAACCTCATTTTTCAAACCTTAACTAAAAACCACAAGTTGTTTATTCAAGCTTATTTGGTGTTTTATCATTTTTTATTGATTTTCTTTAAGAATTCACTTTTAAAAAATGATAAAATTAGGGTTTTGATCGATTCCATCCTCATCAATCATTTTAAAACATTTTGGGCCTTTATTAGAGTGTAAGACCCATCCCCTTTGTAAATACGCCACTTTTTGGGCCTCAGTCATTGTATAAGTCCCACTGTATTTTCAAAAAGAACGGCGCGATCGTCGCCTGTTTAACAAAACCAATTGGGCCTCTCCTCGAGCTATAAGTCTCATTCCTTTTCAAGAACAAAAAAACATTTTGGGCCTCTAATAGAGTGTAAGACCCAACCCCTTTTTGAAACCAAAATGATTTGGGCCTTAGATGTTGTATAAGACCCACTATGACTTCAAAAACCTCGGCGCGATCGCCGTTTTCAAACCAATAACCCTGGGCTTCTCCTTGAGTTGTAAGTCTCATCTCTTGTACAAAAATAAGTTTCTTTGGGCCTCTAATAGAGTGTAAGACCCATACCCTTGTACATAGAAATAATCTTGGGCCTCACATATTGTATAAGCTCATCTGTACAGTTTTCAAAACAACGGTGTGATCATTGTTAAAACTTGGGCCTCTCCTCGAGCTGTAAGCCCCAACAATCTTTTGAAAGCACTTTCTCCTTTGATTTTAAATTCAAATATATGTTGTTATAAAAAATTACTTTGTTGAACAACTAACAAAACAGCATGGAAGCTCTACAACGGGCAAGTGTTTATCCGCTTTCATTTACCGCTTTCATATGTATATAACTGCATTGTGGGGCTGTTTCACTGTAAGTCTTTTTTCACATCCTTTTATATACTTGTCACATATCCACTGTGTAATACTAGTATAGTTATTTAGAGTTTTCCCCGGCAACTATGTCTAGAACTAGGTAAAGCCCTGTTGGTCACTCTTTAAATACAAACAAAACTAGATCCCCCGTAGGATTCCAGATACAGTCTTCCCTTCTCTTGGGGTTAAACAATATGGAACAAAGAGAAAGGCAGTATTCTCGGTGAACCTTTTCTCAGACTGTCACCCTTAGAAATTGTCAAAGAAACTCTAACTCTCCAAAGATGATCTTTTCTCCGTGAATGGCATCTCTTGAGTTTCTTCCAAATTCACGAACTTTCCTGGAATGATCTCTTCTCTGTGAATTGCATTCCTTGAACTTCTCTTGGTTTAGGGACCCACAGGCTTCCTAAAAGCATCCCCACCTCTTCTTGGGCGTTGTACAAGGACCCTTCGGCTTCTTAGAAGTTCTCATGCCTTCTCTTGGGCTTAATACAAGGACCTTGATGACCTCTTAAAGGTATAAGACAGAACTTAGTCATCCTTTGCTAGAGCAGTCTTTCCAGCATCAAAACTCCGACCGTTGTAGGGTTGATACTCATCCCTTAATGCCCGCGCCTCCTCTTGGGCATTGTACAAAAGATAAAACTCTAGACTTGGACAGTCTAAACCTCTTGAGTCTCAAATACATTCTCAAGTTCCTTTTAAACAATAGGAAAAACACCGATCACTCTGGATCAATCTCCCGCAGAAACCTGGTCTCTCTCATGAGAGTTCCCCACACTTGGACCCGCTTCAGGATCTCAATAATCCTCAGCAGTAAGTCAGCCTCCTCTTGGGCTTTGTACAAATGATTGTCCCTAGTGGAGCTAACCTTTTCAGACTCTCTTGTTGAGTCAACCACTTTTAGCCTCCGTCTTGGGCTTTGTATAAGACATATAAAACACTCTCTTGTTGAGTATAAAAGACTCTCTTGTTGAGTCAATCCCTTTTTAGCCTCAATCTCGGGCTTTGTACGAGATAGAAAATCACTCTCTTGTTGAGTATAAAAGACTCTTTTGTCGAGCAATATCTTTTTAGCCTCAATCTCGGGCTTTGTACGAGATAGAAAAAACACTCTCTTGTTGAGTATAAAAGACTCTCTTGTTGAGTCAATCTCCTTTTAGCCACAATCTCGGGTTTCGTACGAGACAGACCATCACTCTCTTGTTGAGTATAAAAGACTCTCTTGTTGAGTCAATCAACCTTCAGACTTTCTTGTTGAGTCAATCACCTGTTCAAGACTCTCTTGTTGAGTCAACCTTTTTTAGCTTCCGTCTTGGGCTTGATACAGGACAGATAAAAGTACTCTCTTGTTGAGTCAAACCGTTCCAGCCTCCATCTTGGGCTTTATACAAGATACATTCTCCCCAACGAAGTCAAAATCCCTTTTAGCCTTAATCTTGGGCTTTGTACAAGACAAAAAGAACCTTTTCCCCAGAAAAGTCAAACTTCCCGCCTCCTCTTAGGCTTTGTATAAAGAAACCCCGGTTGAGTCAATCAACCTTTTAGCATCAAATTTGTGCCTTGCTCACAGCATACAAACATCAACAATTCCTCTTTAGAGATGACAAATTCTCTCTCAGTCATACCTTTAGCTTCATATCTTAGGCTTTGAACAAGATATAAACCACCTTTAGCTTCATGTCTTGGGCTTTGAACAAGACACCAAAACAATCTCGTTCCTCCCATAGAACAGGAAGAACTACGATCGCTCTGATTTCCCTGTTTCGTTAAACGGGAATACGTAGGCATAAGATTGCAAAATATTAGCGAGCATACTAATCAAAAACCCAAAATCCCGTACCTTCATACAAAGCATCAGACCTAACACCTTACCAGAAACCTAGCAAATAGTCTAGACACTGTTTTTAAGCAAATAACCTAAGACAGCCCCCCCCCCCCCCTTTTGATAGCATCTATAAACCAACAGTTTTGACTGTTTAATCTTAGTATGCAAGCAGGGTTAATTGGAGACATCTATTTCCCTTCCTTAATTAGCTTCACAGGATAAAAAATGAATCGAACTGCAGTACCAAAGAGATAGTGATTCGAAACCACAAAAATCGCGCTATAACGCACACACGCAAAAAGCTTTTAAAACCCTCTAATTTATAAAAAAAAACTTATTGAAAACATGTCAAGACATGTATGAAATTGATTAAGTATTTCTAATCAAGAGAAATTTTTTACATGTCCTAGTCATTGCATGTTTTCATTTTCTGGATTAGGATTTCTCTATTTTGAAAGACTTAATAGATTACTTGCTAGGATTAATGAATTAAAATGGCCCATGGATCATTTGTTTTTTGATCCAAATTTTTCCTATATAAGAGTGATTTCTCCCCACTTTAAAGCATTACCAAATTTCCAAATAATTTTTTTTCTACTTATCCTTCTGCTCTCTTTGTTCTTAAATTGTTTTTTCAGGAGAATGATCATAGTGCCAAATGTATCAAAAACCCTTGTGAGAGTTTTTTTAAATTTTGTTCTACGGAGGACAGATGAAGACATAATGTCTTAGACAATATGTGCCACAGAAAACAGTTTATAATAGACAATGAATTTAAAGCAGAAGTCAATAAAGAACATAAAAGAATTGTTAACCCAGTTAAGTGTAACATCACCTACACTTGGGGGGCTTCCAACCCAGGAAAGGAAATTCACTCTCAATAGTATTAGTACAATCACTAGTGCAGAAAAGAGGAATTTACACTCGTTTTTTTATACATTTTATATCCGTTATTAAAGGGTGTAAATTCAAAGGGTGAGAAATGTCTGACGAGTTTACATCCATTTTAAAATGGGTGTAAATATAAGGTATATTACACCACATTTTAGAAAAAAATAGGTGTAAATTATTACATATATACATATAAATCAAACAAATATACACCTCATTTGATAAAAATCGGATGTAAAATGAATAATCGTTACTAAAAATGTTAACAAATTTACACCAATAGGGTGTAAAAATACAGTATATTACACCCTATTTTATTTATCACGGGTCTAAACTGGTTGGTAATTGTATTATATTTAATTTCATTTACACCCTATTTCATTCAACCTAATATTTTTGTGTACTGCTTGAGTTCAACACAAATAAAGAGTATGTAAGTACCTTCCCATTTACATCATCAAACTCTACAAACCCTGGCCTATTTCAGAGACTCGGATTCAAAAAGAGGAAAGACATAATCATATTTACCCCTCCTAAAGTATCTAAAAAGCATAATAGTTTTAGCATAGAACACAACAACAAATATCTAGAATTTAAAATAATGTTATTAACAACTTTTCTTTTTGTTATTTCGCATTTTGAATGATTTAGTTTTTTCAGTGTTTATTCCTTGAGTGATGGGGTAAGAGAAGGAATTATAAAACACCAGATAACTATAGTTACTCAATCCTCGTGCCTCTGCATTTCTTATTGGTTTTCTTCCTTATGTGTTAAGAGGATCGAGGATGGTAAGAAGACCAGGTTTTGGCATGAAGTTTGGGTTGGCTCTTCCCCGTTGTGCGTCTCTTTTGAGCGATTTTTTCTTATGTCTAAAAAAAATCCCTGGTGGTGAGTTCTATGGGGCCTGAAAGAAGGGTTTCTCATAGTGGAACTTTAGGTGGAGCCGTTCACTTCAGATTAGGGATAAGTAGCTCTTGGAATTCTTTCTTAGTCTTACTTATGGGGTTGTGAGGATAGGTCTAAAGGTTGAGAAACACAAGAAAGGGGGTTTAAATTGGGTTTCACATTTCGTCCCCATTTGTGGAATTTAAATCAACTGCGTTAACATGTAAATAAAATAAATGAACACAACTATTTTATCTTGGTTCACTGTTAACGAAGTTACTCCAGTCCACCCCTCAAGGTGATTTCGCCTTATCACAAGGACTTAATCCACTAATCATCAACATGATTACAACCATAATGGATACCCATCATTGCCTTCTTGAGAATCCTGGCATTCATTCGTCTTTCAAGGAATCACCCACTAAGCTGTTAGAAACACGCTTATTCTTCTCAAGCATTTTGGTCTATACTCGACCGCTCAAGGAATCAACCTCCAAGCTGCTAAACCACGATTTGGCCCTCTCAAGCATTATGGTCATCATTCGACCGCTCAAGGAACATTACCTTTTTCAAGGATTTTTGTTATGCACTATATATGCTTCTTACAAGCTGATTACACAAATGAAGTACATTAGCAAGTTAAGCATCAACTCCTTGCTTTCTAATACAAAAACTATCTAAAAATAAATCTCTAAGAGATTATAAAGCTCCCTAGTTCTGTATTTGCTTAAAACCTTTCTTATGAGCACAACGGCTTCTTATCATGAGCTTTAAGCATATATACTCCTTTCTGAGTAGTTAATGCTTCTTCCAGCTTAAATATCAAGATCAACTAAGTTACTATGCTTCACTTATTGATGTTTCACTTGATGAGTTTCACATGGCTATAGCATGTTGCATCGTTATGCGTTTTTCATCATTCTTCTTCAGCTTCTTCTTTATTGAGCATTCTTCTTTTAAGCTTCAGCTTTCAGCATCTTGTACTCCTTTCTTGAGCATATAATTCTTTTCCAATTCAACCATAAATTTTAACTAAGCTATTATGCTTCACTTATAATGTCTCACTTGAGTAGTTTCGTATCGTGTAAGCATAATCCTTGTTTGTGCACACTCGTAGTAGCAGCTTCATCTTTTGCTTGCTACATGTTAATTTGTTTGCTGTGTTGAATAATCCTTTGTATGAATAGCAATCAACAATCTTTTTATCTCTCTCTCTTTGTAATCAGCTGCTGCTCCAGCAAGAAGCTATGAGCTTCTAGCCATGAGCAACATTTCTTCAAACTTCCAAATCTTCAATTTATAGAGCATGAGAGAATAGATCAGTTGAGGGATATTCTTGGAAACATATTCCAACAGCAATATCCCAACGTTCACGTGAAGGAATGGTCAACATCACTGTACAAAAAGTTGTCCATGTGCCACCTTCTCGAGGTAGAGGATATAGAGTTTTAATACTATTATATTCAGCTTAAAACCATTCTGATCTTCAGTCTTCTAGCATCTTCAGAGGCTTCAAATATTAACTTGATGAAGCGTGTTATAGAAGAGTCATTCTTTGTGTAGTCTTCAGAAACACAGTCTTCAGAATTCCAAGATCTTTGTTCAGCAGAACCTATCTTGAGAATCTTCAGCACTTGTTCTTTTAGAAGTATTATCTTCAGAGTCTTCAGAACCTGTTCCTTCAGAACCTTGCCTTCAGAGTCTTCAGGTTTCATTGAGCACATTCTTTGCTTCAGAGTCTTCTGCACTTCGTCTAATTAGAAACTTGTCTTCAGAAACTCTTCAGAACTTGATCTTCATAAATTAAGTCTTCAGAATCTTTAGAGCTTTGTTCACCTAAACCACATCTTCAAAATCTTCAGAACTTGAAACATTAGAAGCGCATCTTATTAGAAAGTCTTGTAGACCTTTCTCATAAAGTCTCAATTAGAATGTCTAGAACTAACGTTCATTAGAACTGATGTATTAGAAACATTCATGAATCTTGACTTTAACTTATACACACACATGTGTTTTCTTCTAGAGTGTTGATAATGGAGTCTGATGACGTCACACGCCTTCTTATCAGAGTCAGGATCATATTGACAATAACCACACACTAGACATAAACCATATCATACAAAATTGTTCTCTTAGATAACATGTGCAGTTATCATCAAAACTTAATGGCCAGATGTAGAACCAAATCTTGTTCTTACAAGGTCAAGATGATAGTTAGATCTGGGAACCAAGTCCGGTTCATGGCTTCTCAATGAGTTCTGCTTATGCTTCCCTTGTTTCATCAATAGGTTGGTTGGAGAATAGGTCTGGGGTAGTGCTTAATGGGCTTCCAAGAATTTAGAAGACATGGGTACCTTCTAAAGTGGTTGTGTTCTCTTGGCGAGCAGTTACTTCATAATAGACTGTCGACTAGGGTTAATCTTCTTAGGCGTTAGATTTTGTCTAGTAGTGGTGATGCGGGGTGTATGGTGTGTGCTGGGTAAGAGGAGTCGATTGACCATCCCTTTGTGTCGTGTTATGTTGATTCAACTATCTGATGTAGGTTATTTAGGCGTTTGGGGCGTTCGGAGCCCTTGCCCCAAATGATTCTTGGAGTGTTCGATTTGTTTAGGGGTTTTGGGAAAGGGAAAGTGATGTCTTTAGGTGTGGTCTCGATATGGCATTCGGCGGTCTAGGTTATCTGAAATTTGCGGAATACCGTTCTTTTTTGACAAGAGTGTTGTTTAGATTGGAAACGGTAATACGACATGCTCAAGTGTCTAGATCTATAGGGGCGTAATGGTATGTCGACCAACCTTTTTTGTTTTTGTCGGAAGTTTGGTTTCTCCTTCTCCCAGCTTGTTCTCTCCGATGTTTCTTCTAAGCTTCAAGTTTTTTTAGTTTGAATCAGATGAAAAGGTGATTGATTTGCTTTTTTACTGTTTGGTGATTTGACTTGTGTTATTAGTTGGTAGTTTTTTTTTTGGTGTAGGGCCAATTCAGTTCTTTAGCTCAGTTATGTTGTTGTTTGTGTTTTGTGCAGTTATAGTGCTATCTTGAGCTTTGTTTATGTACTTTATTTCCTTTTTAATATTTGATTCCTGATTTTATATATATATATATATATATATATATATATATATATATATATATATATATATATATATATATATATATTTATTTATTTATTTATTTATTTATTTATATATAATTATTTGTCATTAAAAAATAAAATCAAGATCATCAAAGTTTTAAACTTCGCATAATTAACGTGATTGAGGTTATTGTAGATTAATTTATCTATTTTTTAAAGAATGTAATGTATAATTATTTTAATTTTCAGCTTGAATATGTTATCTTATGTACGTTTTCTCAATAAAAATATTCCAAAATGGATTATTTTTAATATTAAACACAATATATTAATTTTAATTTTAAAATGTTGTATATTTTATATTTTGTATTTTTGCAGAGCTTGTTGTAGATGTGTATTTGATATTAGAATATAAAATTTTCACTATTTATTACCCATCTTAAACAAAATTTGATATACATCTTTGTATACATATAAAATATTTTATCATACAAATAATTTAAATCAAAATCAAAATTATATAAAAATATTACCATTAATATTATCGCATGTTAATATCTTTACACATTAAAAAAAAAAACAGATTGATGAGAACGAGGATAGTATATATAAAAATAAATGATTAGATAAAAGCCAAACAATAATAGAGAAACATAAATTGTAAGTTTTTTACCAATCTTATTAATACAATTCTTATATATGAGATGCACTTTTATTTAAAGCGATTTGCAAATGTTTCAAATTCGAATAATTAACCAGATGGAGGACCAGGATTGCAACAAGGATACCTAGGACAAGAAACTGGATCGCACGCGTAACCTCCATATTGGCAGCAAGGTGGTAAGTTTTGTATTAATTCACCAAAAACGCTTGTAAAACCAACAAGTAACAACACCAATATGAAGAACATCCTCAACATATTCTTCATTATTACTAAGCTTTATAGTAAATATCTTATAAGGAATCATATTTTAAAATACAATGTATAAATTTATAAGCAAAGAAAAAATCATCAGAATATCGTAAATGGAAAATTTTAAACTTTAGTTACAAGAAAATCTTCCTATACTTACTGTTGATCTTTTGTTCTTTATATACTTTAGGAAAAAATTATTAATTTATATATTAATAAATAACTTATTATGTACATAATAAGCTTTGAAGACTAAACTAAATAAATATTGATATTTTAGAAACTAAATGATAGATTATTTTAAATAATAAAAAACATTAAATGTTGAATTATGAGATATTTATTAAATATTAAGTCGCTTTAAATAATCACATAACATAACATAAAAAAATTTCAAATTTTCAATGTCAATTAATCATATTGTTTCAAAGGATACCTAATTATTATTATTATTATTATTATTTTTATTATTATTATTATTATTATTATTATTATTATTATTATTATTATTATTGTTCTGGACTGGGCCAGCGCCTGCCCATTAGTCGGGCAGGCCCAACCCAATGACCTGAAGTAGCCCAACAAGGCCCACGTTTATCCAGTGTCGAGTACGTTCAAACCTCCACATCGTCGAGCACGTGTTGGACAGACACTGTCGAGTAGAGGCTTCGAGTCTTGGGGAGCACGTCTCTCCTCGACCTCTACGTGCTCCTCCCCGCAAAGACACGTCATCATGTAACTACCCACCTTCGAAAGAGTCGGTCTGCCCACCTTCCGGAGATCTCGGGACCGTTACCCCAGAGCGAAGACCACGTGCTGGTCTTCACTACGCCACGTAAGCCCTGGCAGTTATCTGCTTTGGGCCTAACGATCCAGTCCAGTGCAGATGACCATTGGCCCTGCGCTGGGGGCAACCTATAAATACCCTCTCACTTGAGCGGGTCAAGTTACATTACATTCTAACTCCCACACCTGTTTTTTTGTACTTATTTACTCCCTTTTCCTGACTTTGGCATTGGAGTACCTTACAGGTACACCCCCCTGCCGTTTCACCACCACCAGAGTATCGGAGCTCACAGCGTTGCTGGCCACTGTTCTACTTTCTGATCAGCTACGATTAGTGGCGCCGTCTGTAGGAAACCTTGCTTCCCCATTTTCCTCCTCGTAAAACTAAAGCAACATCCATCTTCTCAACAACCATGGCCAGCTCCCAGCATGAGCACAAGACTCCGGACAACTCCTTCACGCAGTTCAGCAACGGGGACGACCGAGAGGATCATGTGGTCGTCAACGTCAAAGAAGGCAACAAAAGGGACGGGCAAACTGCCTCCCCTTTCTCCGACGACGCGGCCTACAACGCCGCCCAGCAAGACAGCGCCCCGGCTGTCTACCAGCCGATTCCCCCGCCGCCGAACACAGATCCGAACACGGTGGCCCTGTTCACGCTGATGAATCAAACCAACCAACTGATCACGCAGCAGAACGTGAGGATCGTAGTGCTCGAAAGAGGGCGACAATGGCGCTCTCCCCCACGGAGACACCATCGTCCTCCATCTCCCAATCGTTCTCCTTCCCCGCGAAGGACGCCACTGGTTGACTCTCGGAGCCCGACTCCCCGACCCGTGTGACGCCGCCCACACGTGGAACGACCCCAGCAGGTGGCCGCCCAAAAACGGCATAGCTCTCCTCCCCGAAAGGAACAAAGACACTCCCCTGTTCAGAAGAGGAGAAGAGCTGACGGTGAATAGCCGAAGAGCCGTCCAAAGCCTTCCCCTCGGCGACACGGTCATACCCGGGGCCACCACTCCCCGTCACGGTCACCAGTCAAGAGTGACGAGGATGACCAGAGGACTCCGCTATCCAGGGAAATTATGGAGGCCACTCTACCTGTGGGGATGGAGAAGCCCCCACCCTTGGGAACCTACGACGGCACTTCCGACCACGACGATCATGTCGAGGGCTTCGAGGCTATGCTCGACTACAGGAACGTTCGGGGAGCCATTAAATGCAGACTCTTCCTGACCATCCTCAAGAAAGGTGCCATGACCTAGTACAAAAGCCTTGCAGGAGAATCCATCCCGTCCTGGAAATAAATGAAAAGAAAGTTCTCCAGGCATTTTACTGCATCTCTCCGCCACCCGAAGACGGTGGCCTCTTTGGAAGGCATCCTCCAGGGGAGGAACGAATCTCTCAGAGACTACATTGAGAGATTCAACCGAGAAGTTGTCGAGGTACACACAACCAACGACATGAAGAAGTTCCTGATCGCGCGGGGACTGCGTCACGGGACCGAGTTCGCCAAGTCATTGAGCATCCATAGACCCCGCAACTTGGAAGACCTCCTCCACCGAGCCTAATCGTACATCGAGTTCGAAGAGTCAGAGGTCGCCCACATCGCCCTCGACTCACGACACCGGGATGGCCCCCACGGCCACAGAGATGCCGGCGTGGGGGAGAGAAAAGACGTGAAGACCGTCCCAGGGACTCTCGCGAGAAGAAGGGTCCAGCTGGGAGGTTTACGGAGTACATTCCGCTCAACGCTCCCCGCGAGCGAATTCTCTTGCAGTGCGCCAACTCAGAGTTTCAAAAAGGGGGTGTCCGCATTCCAAAGCCGACACCCCCCCAAATCAAACATGGACAAGTCCAAGTACTGCAGGTTCCATCGGAGCCATGGACATGTCACGGAAGATTGCATCCATCTCAAGGATGCAATAGAGATCCTGATCAAGGAAGGGCATCTCAAGCAGTACGCCAAGAGGAACGACACTCCTCGTCCAGATGCTCGGGAAACTCAAAGCGTCGAAGAGACTACACCTCCTTTCGGGGAGAATCCACTGCAAGTTACCCTGACTGTCACTCGACCTGAGGACTTTTGCATCCCCAAAGGGATCGAGGATGCTGAGGCAGTTCGCAGCATGTGGGCAAACTTTCCCCCTGAGGACCCTATCACAACCCGCAACACATGGGAGAGTTTTTCCTCGACGATGGTTATATCCGGCGGGGGCTTCAATAAGGTTTCCTTCGGGTCAATCAAGCGGAAGTTCGACGAACTGGAATCCGCGACCTCAGGACAGACCGCCGTTTTTTAGAAGGTGTAAGGGAGGTCGAACCCCATCACCTTCTACCTCGAGGAACTGCCGGGCGGGGTGCCCAACTCGACCATCCCCCTCCTGATCAGGGCGCAGATGGCAAACTTCGATGTCCGCCGAATCCTGGTCGACCAAGGGATTTCGGTGGACATCATGTACGCCCACCTCTTCGAGACCCTCCAGCTGGACGAGAAACATCTGACCCCTTACATTGGCTCGGATCTACAGGGCTTCAATGGCACAACCACTAGACCGTGGGGCTATGTTGAACTGATGGTTACTTTCGGGAACGAGGACACTGCCTGACAAGTCAAGACCCGCTTACTCGTGGTAGAGTGCCCTTCCCTCTACAACTGCATCCTGTGGAGGACAACTCTGGCCGAGCTCACGGCAGTACCATCTACAGTACATCTAAATATGAAGTACTACACCGCACGGGGTCGGGTATTCACCATTCGCGGGAATATTGAAGCAGCAAGGAGGTGCTTTGAAGCCGCGACCAAAGGCCTGAGCTCGATCAATGTCAAGCCCAAAGCCGGAGAGAAGTCAGCCCCAGATGTAGTGCAGAAGCCACTCCCTCCGGTCAACGCGGTGGACCTCGACTGTCATTTTCCCGGTGAGCAGGAAGAAGGGGGAGCGGAAAATAACAACCTCCCAGATAAAGGCAATGGGAAGACTCTCCACCCAACGCGCCCCATCCCAGACGGAGACTTCGAGCTTGTCGCCCTCGGAGACGATCCCGATAGGAGCGTGAAGAATGGGACAGGGCTCCCCGACCTGGCGAAGGAACAACTGAAGGCATTCCTCTGGGAGAATGCTGATTTGTTCGCCTGGAGCGCTTCAGAGATGCCCAGGCTCGACCCAGAGGTGGTTTGTCACCAGCTCACTATAGATCCGGCCGCTAGAGCCATAGTGCAACGTAGGCGTATGCAGTCTCCCGAGAAAGCGGAGGCTGCTGAAAAAGCTGTAAAAGACCTCTTAGAGGCAAATTTTATTTCGGAGGCCAAGTACACAACCTGGTTGTCCAACGTTGTACTTGTCAAGAAAAGTAATGGAAAATGGAGAATGTGTGTTGACTATACCGACCTTAACCAGGCAATGCCCAAAAGATTCTTATCCTTTGCCTAACATCGACCAGCTGGTCGACAATTCTGCAGCTTTTCAAACTTTTGTCCTTCATGGATGCCTACTCGGGGTACAATCAAATCCCCATGGCCAAGGCCGACAAGCAGTACACTGCCTTCATGATCGAGTCGGCCAATTATTACTATAACGTAATGCCCTTCGGCCTGAAGAACGCCGGCACAACCTACTAGCGGATGATGAACAAAGTCTTCCGGGGAGAGATCGACGACATGCTCGAGGTATACATGGACGACATGATCGTCAAGTCTGCAGAAGAAGTCAACCACGCTGCCCATCTCACAAAGGTCTTCGACACAGCGAGAAAGTGCAAGATGAGGTTCAACCCCGAAAAATGCACCTTGGGTGTCCGGCCAAGCAAGTTCTTCGAGTTTTACCTCACGGAACGGGGAATCGAGGCGAACCCTGATAAATGCAGGGTGTTCTCCGAGATCACAACCCCGAACTCGAAGAAGTCGATACAATCGCTGAACGAGATGCTGACCTCGCTTTCCCGCTTCGTGGCGAAGTCCGCACAATATGCACTCCCATTTTTTAAGCTTCTACGACAAAAAGCCACGTTCGAATGGACCGAGGAATGCGAGCAAGCGCTCCTCCACCTCAAACAAGTCCTTTCATAAACCCCAGTCCTCTCCTGACCAGAGAACGGGGAGATGTTATTCCTGTACCTTACCATCACGAGCGAAGCAGTTAGCGCAGTCCTTATTTGGGAAATCCCTAACGGGAAGAAGCGAATTTACTTCGTCAGTAAAGCCCTCCAAGGACCGGAACTTAGATACCAGCAGATTGAGAAGGCCGCCCTGGCTCTCATCACCGCGGCCAGAAGACTGCGCCATTACTTCTTGGCCCACACGATCGTGGTGAGAACCAAGCAACCCGTCAAACAACTACTCGGCCGGCCAGACATGTCAGGGGGGATGCTTAGATGGTTGCTCGAGCTCGCTGAGTTTGACATACAATACGAGGGGCAGAAGGCCCTGAAAGCTCAGGTGCTGGCAGACTTCGTGGCAGAAATGACCCTCCCAGAACCTTCGACCAACGGATCCTAAAAGTGGACGATCTATGTCGACGGAGCATCCAGCTAGAAAGGCAGCGGAGCAGTCATCATCCTCGAGAACGAGGAGGGCATCCTGATCGAAGTCTCGCTCACATTGTCTTTTCTGACGTCGAACAATCAGGTCGAGTACGAAGCTTTTCTCGCTGGGTAACACCTAGCAGAAGACCTCGGGGCCAAAGAAGTCAAAATATTCACAGACTCCCAGCTCGTGGCATCCCAGGTACGGGGAGAATACCAGGACAAGAACGAACCTTATCGAGTACTTGACGTTAGTGAAGGAAACAATGAAAAAGTTCTCCTTGGTGGAAGTACAACACGTACAATGCGAACACAACACTCGAGCAGACGTTCTGTCGAAACTCGCGAGCACAAAGAAGAAAGGCGGGAACAAATCCGTCATTCAAGAAGTTCTCTCTCGTACGATCATTGAGACTGCCGTCTCCATGAATGACGTGAACGTCATTGGAGATATCCATAGTTGGATGACCCCGGTGTACGAGTACCTCCGCACGGGCAAGCTACCCGACGACCCTAGAAAAGCCGGAATAGTTAGGCCCTGGGCATGCTCCTATACAATCGTCGAAGATAAACTGTATCGACGTGGCTTCTCAATCCCTCTTGTCAAGTGAGTCGAGGAGTCCAAGGTCCCCGGTATTCTTCAGGAGATCCACGAGGGGATCAATGCACAACACCTCGGCGGACGATCTTTAGCCCGCAAGGCGTTATGAGCAGGATACTACTGGCCCACCATGCAGCGGGACGCCTAGGAGCACGTCAAGAAGTGCGACAGGTGCCAACGCACTGGGATATGCACCTGGCCCCACCCAGCAAGCTCAAAACATTGTCGTCCCCATAGCCGTTTACGTGGTGGGGGATGGATATCCTCGAACCCTTCGTTGTATGGTCGTACCAAAACAAGTACCTGATCATCGACGTGGATTATTTCATGAAGTGGATCGAAGCAGAAGCCTTGGCCAAAATTATGGCCCACAACATACTACGTTTCTACAAGAGAAATATACTCGCTCGGTTCGGTGTGCCCCAAGTGATTGTCACCGACAACAGGACACAGTTCACCGACAAGAACTTCCAAGACTTTGTCACCAAACTGGGCACGAAGCAACACTTCACGTTAGTCGAGCATCCCCAAAAAAACGGGCAATCCGAAGCAAGAAATAGAGTGATCCTGCGAAGGCTGAAACGCCGACTAGGCGTCGCCAAGAAAAGATGGGTCGAGGAGTTGGACAGCGTCCTCTGGGCATACAGAACGACCTTGCACTCCACTACCGGGGAGACATCCTTCCGCCTAACTTATGGAACAGAGGCGGTGATTCCCGTGGAAATAATGGAGCCCTCGAGAAGAACGTAGTCTCCCCTCGACGAGAAGACCAACGATGAGGCCATCAGGGAAGAGCTCGACTTCGTCGAAGAGATAAGGTCGGGCGCATCCCTCCGTGAGGCCTCACTTAAACAGAATATAACCTTACGCTATAACGATAAAGTTATTAAGTGTGATTTTCAGGTGGGCACCCTCGTCCTACTAAGGAATCAGAAACATTCGCGAGAAGGAAAGCTCGCCGCGAATTGGGAGGGCCCCTACCGCGTCCGCGCGAAAACAGTGACAGAAGCATACTACCTCGAAAATCTACACGGGGAGAAACTTGCTTGACCATGGAATGCTGAGAAGCTTAAACATTATTACAGTTAAACACTGCCCGCGACACGGCTACGTTGCGACCACGGGGGCGCACTAAGGTACAAGCACGACCCCCTTCCACGAAACAAGAAGACAAGGGCTCGCGTTGTATGTTTGCGAGGATCCTTTGTCCGACAAGGACACCTCAACCGAGCTCCATCATCGTTGTACCAAGCAGGAAGAACACCCAGCTCACGATGGGAAGTTCATGCCACGAAGCTAAGACCTCGATCGAGCTTTTTGCCTCGTCGAAGGTTAGAATATGACTTCGACCACTCGACCAGTTCTCTACGCTGTTGGGATCAACAAAGTCGAGCAAACCCTCCAAATTACTTAGACAAAAAACAACAAATATATATCAAGCATACAAACAACACACACACACAAATAAATAAAAGATAAAGCATTAAACCGGGTAGAAGCCCATTGTGCAAATAGTACAAAGATGTCATAATGCCCCTGGCACGCAGGTCGGGCAAAATTCATTACAAAAAATGGCTCACAGGCCAACAAAATAATCAAATTAAAAGCTAAACGGATGTGTTTTCCTCAGACTGCTCGTCTCCCGTAGCCTCGCCGTCATCATCCTCGTCAGACGCCGGCCGAACAATCTGATCGTCGACCACCTCACAGTAAGGATCAATCCCTTCAGTGACCAGGTCGGGGTTCACAGTCTGGAGTTGTTTCACGGAATTAGTGAAGTCCACCTCGGCAGCCACGAGGACATCCTGCTCGGTCTTCCTGAGCTTCGCGATCAGTTCTGCCGGAGAGGTCAATAGCCTGTCGTCCTCAGTTTCCTCTTCAGCGGGACAGACAACTTGTTCCAACTCAGCGATCCTCGCCAAGAGGTCCTTCCTCTCATCGCCGGCCTTCTTCAGCGTCTCCTCCAACTGCCCCTGAAGCTCGGCCTGGGCTTCGTTCTGCTTTTTGCATTCTGACAGGTTCATGCCCACCTTCTCCATTTCGGCCGCAACAGACGTGAAGCTCTCATGCAGCTTGGTCAGCTCCGCTTCTAGGCAGGTTTCATCATTCAGGACTAAGGCAGATACACAAACCCGCATCAACACGGACATGTCCTCTACCAAGGCTTTTCTCCTCGAAGCCCAGTCAACGCCTAAGATGGCCTGGGCCTCAGGTGCACCAACGCACGGGGAGTTGGTCCCCGAGAAGAAATTTGGCCTTGAGTGACAAGGCGGGAGCACTAACTTCCGGCAGGAGGGCTCTCAGTCTCAGTAAGGTCGACGTGCACTTGCTCGTTGAGTCGCTGTCTTTTTGGAGACCCCTGCGTGTTGGCAAACTGGCTACCCTGGGGAGAGCTAGAGTCCCTGGGAGTCGGAGTAGGACCTGGGCACTGCTGCCAGATCTGCTCGACCCGCCCCTTTCCGCTATTCTTCGTAATTCGGGTAGCTGCCAACTTCTTGATACGCTCCTCCGCGCTTGACATTGTGCCTGCAAAAGAAAATAGAAATACGCCAGTAAGCCGAAGACAAAAATGCACAGGAAGATCCAGCCAAAGAGGCGTCCACCACCTCGTCGGAAAACGTCTCGAGGAGGGCCCTCGTATTAATCAATCGGGCCTTCTCCAAGATCTTCCCGTCCTCACCACGGATAGGCTTCCCGTCCAGGGTCACGAGCTGCACAAGGGAGAAACCGGCGACGAACTTGACTATCTCCTCGTGCGCCAGACGATGACATTCGCTCAGTTTGCCCAGACTAAATATATAGTTGTCCGTGCCCCTCTTGAAGTGCTCCTCCATCAAGAACAGGGGAAACTTTGACACGAGGACCTACACCCGCTGCCCGTCTATTTCTTTGTACACCCGGTTGTACACCGTCTCCACGGCCTCGAACGAGACAGGCTTCACGATGTAGTACCGGGACTTGAAGTGGCGAACATAATCCATGTAAGTCTGGAACAGCCTGCTAATCTGCTTGAAAGACACCCAGCCATGCTTTCTGTCAATCCTCTGCCTCTGCAGGTGGAATATACGAAATAACTAAGGTATGGTCGCCCTGATGCGGAGGTGCTGGTAGACGAGCTCGAAGGCGCAAATGAAGGCGAGAGCGTTGGGGTGAAGCTGCGATGGTGCCAGGCGCAGCTAAATGAATACCTCTCTCTGAAAATCGCTGACGGGCAGGCGGCAACCCGCCTCGTCAAACATATACTTATACAGGGGAAATCTCATCCCTTTGAACGTCAAGCAGATACGGTGGTGCTCTAGGGGCCTATACACCAACCACTTCTTTAAGAAGCCCACGAGGCGATGCTCGACGGTGGTGAAGATATCGTCCTCGGCACCTTTAACGAACTGAGATGCGACGCCCAGAGGCTCCTTGCTAGCCCATTCCTCTGGTGGCCGTCCCTCGACACTGGTGATCGGCGCCATTGGGGAGTCGGGCTGGTCATCATTATCTATAGATCACGGTACTATGGCCGCCATTTTACCTGAAAAGCAGAAGGAACTGGTGAATTCGATAATCCAGATCAAATTCACCCCTCCACCGCTGATCAAGTGAAAGGGTAAAGAAAGGACACGGGGAATTGCTCGGGCGACACCCCTTCGCCCAGGGACATCGGGGTCGAGCATCTGTCCCGTTCACCCAACGTCCTCGGGACATCCGTCGAGCGTCCCCGGGACCTTTATCTGGTCCCCGGCGGCCTCGTCACATGTCCCCGGGGGATTTATCCCACGTCCTCGGGACCTTCCTCAGGTCCCCGGGATATTGATCCCATCTCCCCATGAGATTCATCAAAAGCCTAAAGAAGCTCCTCCGTTTTCGCCGAAAACTTCGTGACCTCCCCGGGAACTTCATCAATTCTCCGGAGGACCACCGTAAGAAACATAAAATGGAAAGAAAAAGATCATAAACTTACTTGAGACAACGGTTGTGAAGTTCTGGTACGACGGCGTGCGGTGGTGAGACGGTGGAGAAAGCAAAGAGAATAAAAGAGAAACTCTGAGCAAAGGAGAGGGAAACATGCAAACGACACGAGCTGATCCCTATTTATAAGGCCCTCACGGGACTCGAGGCATCCCTAGGCACTTGAGTACCCTATCCATAGCCTAGGCGCCCTAGGTAATAATGATGAGTGACACATGGCACACGGATCCCCGTGTACGTCATTTTGTTTGCTTTGGTTCTCGAGTCCGCAACTCCTCATCTCCCCGCAATGTCGCCCAACAGCGACATAAGGAATTCAAGCAGACTTCAAAATTACTGCCCGCCTAGCATCCCATGCTCTTGGTCCTTTCGTTGTCACAAGCTCGTTATTGAGGGGACACTGCCCCGTTTAACGAACCTCCCCGACAGAGGATTACCTGCAGATATCAGACGACTACCTTCAATCCGGTCCTTCAAGCACGCCTACTGTGTCCTCGACACGGGGGATGACCCTTAAATGATTACTCTGACACATCGGAGCAACGACTTGGGGGCTCCTATTCTAGACTGGGCCAGCGCCTGCCCATTAGTCGGGCAGACCCAACAAGGCCCACGTTTATCCAGTGGCGAGCACGTTCAGACCTCCACATCGTCGAGCACGTGTTGGACATACACTGTCGAGCAGAGGCTTCGAGTCTTGCGGAGCACATCTCTCCTCGACCTCTACGTGCTCCTCCCCACAAGGACACGTCATCATGTAACTTCCCACCTCCGAAAGAGTCGGTCTGCCCACCTTCCGGAGATCTCGGGACCGTTACCCTAGGGCAAAGACAACGTGTTGGTCTTCACTACGCCATGTAAGCCCTGGCAGTTATTTGCTTTGGGCCTGACGATCTAGCCCAGTGCAGATGACCGTTGGCCATGCGCTGGGGGCAGCCTATAAATACCCTCTCACTTGAGAGGGTCAGGCTACATTACATTCTAACTTTCACACCTGTTTTTCTGTACTTGCTTACTCCCTTTTCCTGACTTTGGCATCGGAGTACCTTGCAGGTACACACCCCCCCCCCCCCACCGTCGTTTCACCACCACTGGAGTAGCGGAGCTCACAGCGTTGCTGGCCACTGTTTTACTTTTTGATCAGGTACGATCAATTATTATTATTATTGGTTATTTTGGTTTTGCTGAGTTCTTACATTGCAGACGTAAGACCCTAATTTTGACCCCTAAGATTTCGCACATTTCATTTGCATATCATTACCACAAACAAGATGACAATCTTTGTTTCTCCCGGGCATTTGTGTATTTCTCACTTGCTTTATCACTTGTTTCTGTTTACTAATCTCTAACCAAAATACCAAAAAATTTTGCTGCAGTTTCTCTCTTAGTGTGTTTTGCAGGTTTGTCAAAGCAATGGAATAATTTCAAATCAAGTGTGGTTGTTCAGCTATGATCCAGTTCAGATGGATGTTTGACTTAATCTTGGTCAAACTATCAAGTTTGTTTCATCTGCCTGTCATTTGTGCCAATGGTTCATTTCTCAAGCAGTGACTGTCAAGTTGTTGTGTGGTGATATTCATCAAGTTCAACTGAGTTCATCAGTCCAGACTGTGTTCATCTGAGGATTTATTTTCCCAGATAACTGATCCAGACAAGTTCAAACAGAGTCAAATGGTTGTTATTCAATTGTGGCTTGTTCAGTGGTAGCTATGTGTTCGGTTTATCAGAGGCTTGCGAAAAAGAAAAGGGTCAGGATTGGTTTTGGGCTAACAATAAAGACTGGCTATCCATGATCCCTTCATAAACCACTTTTCATTATAAACCATTATCCACATCATGAACCATTTATATATATATATATATATATATATATATATATATATATATATATATATATATATATATATATATATATATATATATATATATATATATATATATCCATTTTCATATCCATTTTTAATCCACATTTCTAAACCATTTCTCTTTTTCATTTTTCTTAATCCACTTTTAAACCAAGTACCGATCTATTATCCAATTTAAAGCCATTATCCATTTCCAACATCCACTTTTTAAGATCCTTATCCATAAAAATCCATTATTTATTCCATTTCCTATATCCATTTTCATTATCCGTTTAAACCATTTCTTTTGTCCAATCCATTTCTTCATGTCCAATTTTAATATCCATTATCCCAAAAAATAGAAAGCCACTACACAAAACCATTTACATACCAAGCCCATCAATGTAAATTTTCTGAAGCAAAAAATAAAAGGGCAAACGGCCCATGATACATTCATACAAAATAGTTGCTAAAAAATGAATGAAGAAAAAACAAACTCATGTCATAATTGTTACACGGCCCATGCATTTCCAAACTTCAAGCCAAATTCAATCACCAACAACCAAGCTTCATCCAAGCATTTCCAATCATGAGCCAAGAAAAATCAAGCCATGACACACAAGCCGTGTCCAAGCCAACGAGCCGTGAGTTCCATCTGCTGCTAACATGAAACGGTAACAAATTGGAAGCGAAAAATGAACAAAACGCATCAATCAAACGCTTTCCAAAACGACACTACATCAGCTGCACATAAAAAATTCAAAGATCAAAACGCAAATCCAAACGTGAAAACGGTAGCCCATTTCATTTCCAATTCCACTCTTATTCTTCTATAAATACAACACACATTCATTCATTCAATCCAAGCTTTTGAAGCCAAAACCACCCTGCCAAATTCAAATCAAAACTTCAACCAATATTCAATAAACCTTCAGTTTCACTTCCAGTCCATCACCTTCATCAATTCAATAATTCAAACCACAAATAAATCCTGTAAATCATTCACAAACCATTCGCAACAATATCAATTTCACTTCGCATCACAACATCTCGCAACAACAATAACGATTTCTTGAAGCGAAGAAAAAAAGGAGGAGAGTTTTAAACAGATTCTTACTTGTGATTTGAAGGTATTTGTTGAACTCCGACAAAATTTCGCGATCTAAATTTGACTCCCTGGTTGAGTTTCGTTCGAAATTAATAGCGAATTTGAGATGCACACTTGATTCCGATCACAACCGTGCAAGTTTCAAGTCCCGTCGCTCTGCCGTGACAACCTCAAATCCTCTCCTTTCCGTCACGCTACAGTAGCGCCGTGTGAAACTCCACGAAGAGGATGAATTGAATTTTTTACTTTTTCTATTTTTTAGTCTCATTTTAACTTTTTTTTCCTTTAAATGCTTTGGGCCGTATGGGCCTCTCACACTATCATCACACCACTTCATTTTCTTATTCCACCTCCCTCTCTCTTTTTTTTTTATAATTTTATTTAACTTTTTTCTTTTATTCTTTTTTTTAATAATTACTTCTTAATTTTATTTTTATTATTTCAAACTTTGGATTTACTATTGTTTTGTTTTTGAATTTTGTTTTTCTAAACATTTTCTTGAAAAATTATTAAAAATAGTCTTGATTTTATTTTCTTGATTTCTCTTTGTTGTTTGTTGTGTGGATCATAAATGTTAGATCCACTTCTTTTCATCTTAATTCTTTTTCTTTTTTATCGATGAAAGTCTAATTGATCTTGGAATTCCTTTTGTTGAATTTCGATCAAGACTAGATCGTTACCATTTTTTTTCCTTTTCATGCGGTATTGCTTTCGGATGACGATTTATATATCGTTCATCTAGCATGCATTAGCACAAAGAGATATTGACCGGCCTCATTGTAGGGTAATTACTCCGTAAATTACTCGGCGATTGCTTAACATAGCGCAATATTTGTCCCGCATCGGAAAACTATCAAAAATAGTTGATTATTTGTCTTTTGGTTCAAAACTTATGAAACTTGTTGTTAGGAGGCTTTGGTCTTATCAATCCTTTAATGAGTTCTCATTAATCTTGACCTAAGTGCAATTATTCAATCATTATTGATCACTAACTCTAACAACTAATCACTAACTTACTAACATTACTATTGTACTAATCATTTACAATTCCTTCTCGCTCCTTATCTCTTTTACTTTTATGTTTCATTTTTATCATTTCATATTATGTTTATGCTTCCGCAATTTTTTCTTTGTCCGTTGGACATATGTTTATGCTTCCGTAATTTTTCCTTTATCCGTTGGACACATGTTTATGTTTATGCTTATGCCTTTTTCTCTTTGTCCACTTGGACCAAAAACATTAATAAAGGCCAAAACCTCTAAAAAACTTGTGCTTCTAATCTTGGACTATGGTTACTATCCTTTGCAATGGACATGGAGTTTTGCACCTAGACCTTGGACTTCAATGCTATTCTTGAATCCTTGGACTTAGAACTTGGACATCCAATGCAATTCTTGGAACCTTGGACTTAGAACTAGGACCTTTTCCCTTTGCTTTGGAATTATGGTTCGAAGACTTGTGCTTTTGCATGGTTTATGGTGAAAATAACTACATTTGTGGTTAGATCTTTCTTATCCTTAGCTTTTACTTTATGCTCTAGGATAGTCACTTCTTCTCCACCCATTCTTCAATTTTCAAAACTTTCTCCCTTTTTCAAAACTTTCTTGATTTCAAACTATCACCTTTTTCATAATCAAACCTTGACTTTGTCAAGTGATTTTACTATTTTCTTTTCATTTCTTAACAAATTCTAAACTACATAAGCATGTTGACACCTTTTTCAAAAGACTTAAAAAACACCAAACTCATTCAAACTCTTTTTGTGCCCACGTGCACTTTCTCTCTTAAAACTTTTTCATAAGTTTAGACATGATTCATTTCTTTAAGCGGAATTATTCACTTGGAAATGACAACTTGTCTTTACATTTAAATTCAACCAAAACAAACAAATTTCATTCTTTGTACCACGAACTACGGAGTTTTGATCCTACATTGCACTTCGTGGGTACGTAGGCATGAGGCGACAAGTCTCTCCAAACACAAAAATCATAAAAACAAATTCTCTTCTCATCTCCTCAATCACTTTTCAAGCAAACTTTTTTCAGACCAAAAGCGGTAGATATTTCAAAGGGCTCCTATAGAGTACTATAGACGTTTTGGGTGCTAACACCTTCCCATTGCGTAACCAACCCCCCTTACCCGGACTCTCTTCACTTGTTCTTGTTGTAGAGCTTGTGTAGGTTTTGTTCGCTCTTTTTTCTTTCCTTTTTGGATAAAATAAAAGTGCGGTGGCGACTCTTGCTTTTTGAGTTAACTTAATCAATAGCTTACATTCACGATTTTGCCGCTACAGAAGGATGAAAGATGTTAGCACGACGACTTTTTGGCATGCTATGTGGCTGGATAATCAGTGCCTGAAGAATACATTTTCCAACGTTTTTGCGACTGCTGTGGATAAAAATATGACTCTGGCGGATGCTGGCACGTGGCATGGTGATGTTTGGTCTTGTCATTTCCAAAACATAGTGCGTAATCTTGAAGGTCTTAATGCTACTCATTTGGAGGAAATATGGCGAAGGGGGCTTTGCTGCAACATACGAACGACGACTTTAAATGGACAAAGGAAGACAACGGTCAATTCTCGGTAAAGTATTGTTTTGATTCTTTCTTGTCGGTGTCTAATGAAGGGATGTTTATGGTGGATGTGTTACATGCTCTAGCTTATCTGTGGGAGATTAAGGTGCCGTTGAATATGTCGCTGAGATTTATTATCACTAAGATTTCTACTAAGGACCAATTGGTTAGGAGGAGTATATTGTTGGATGTTAGTGTTTTTACAGGAAGAATTTGGGATAAGATCATGTTTTGGATAAGGAACAAATTGATCTTGTCTTTTGAGGAGTTTGTAAATTTTTTCTGGTTTTGTAAGAAGGTAAAAAATAAAAGTGATAGATCTTGGATTATGCGTAATTTCGTTCTATTAAAAGGGCTATTATTCATAGATCTTAAATTTGAATGGGATTAGCTTGTAATACCTTTGTTTTTTTTTTTTGTAACTTTTTATGATTGGAACATCTTACTTCTTCTCTGCTATGGGAAGTTGGAGTAATTTGGCTTCTTGTTTTGGTTGGAGTACTCATTATACTCCCTTTAATTCCTTTTAATGGAATCAATTGCTTATTAAAAACAATATTATCATGAGAATAATTGTTATGCATTGTTAGTATAAAATATTTAAAATTTAACTAAAGAAACTAAATTAAATTAAATTTTATTATTTTAACAATTTTTAATTCAATATTTTTTTATAATAAATATATTTATTTGAAACTTAGCTAACTAAACTAATGGGTGGAGAGACATCAAATAACAATATTGCGTGTTTGAAATCATGAAATATTTTAAGATATCTCAACTACTTTTTTAATAAAAATTATTTGTTTGATAAGTTTTTAAAAATTATTTATCTAATAATTTATTTAAAATATATTTGCTTAATAATTTATTTTGATTGAAGTATTTAAAAAAGAAAATTTTAAATAATCAAAATAACAAAGAAGACAGTGAACGCAAAGAAGTTTCCCTTTTCTCGAATTTCACTTTCTTCTTCTTCTCTGCGACGACAATACCTTAGCAGCATCATAGCCGCCGTGTGTACCAATCATGGTTTTAAATTGCGGTTGCGGCTGCGGATGCGGTTGCGGTTGCAGGTGTTGCGATTGCGGTCATTGCGGGTGTTGCGATGCGTATTGCGGCCGTTGCAGTGTGAATTTTTATAAGGAGGTGTTTGAAATACAAAGTCGAAAAACACTTAATGTTATGTTTTTTCATTACATAATAAGTAAATTGAGTTTGAGGATTCTAATATTTTGATTTTAGATTAAAATACTTGAAGAAACATGATCGAAATTATCTAATACGGTTCCAAACTTATCCGGAGGCATAATTTTCAAATCACACCGCAATTGCGGTACGATGCGGTTGCGGAGGCAACCGCATCCGCAATAGTGCGGGTGCAATTGCGGTTGCGAACCGCAATTTAAAACCATGGTACCAATTGGAAAAACTTCTTGTCGCGAGTAAGACTTTTCCTTAAGCCAATTTGCTTGAATTATTCTTTAATTTTCAAATTCCCAATTTTCTTTTGAAACCCTACTCTTCAATTTTATTTTGATAGTGGAGACATTTACCATATGGTTGAAATTCTTGCAATTCCTATAGATGAGTGCACGCATGTTCTAATAAGAGGAGTAACACTAGTTTCAAGAAAATGTTTACTTTTGTATAATCGATTTTTTTTTGTATTTAGGTCAACTTGCAATGCTTAAAGATATTATAATGACTGTTTTGTATTAACCATTATGGTGATTCATTAACCATTTTTTTGTTGTGTCAATATTTGCTTAAGAATGAAGCATAGATCTTTAATTGGTCTTTTACTTCTTCTTTGCGTTACTTCACTTTTCTTGAAATGGTATTCATCTTCTCAAGAAAATAACCTAGAGGCAAGTCGTCGTCAATTTGGTTCATGATTTTGGTTGTTAAATTTGATTGGAACAAGTGCATTTTTCTTGTCATGATAAATACTATATATGTTGAATTAAAAATGCAGACTTACATTGTCTTCACCGGAGGTCCCTTCAAAGATGAAGCTTCTTCTCTGCAACATTACAATGATTTGCTTCAACAAATTGCTAACAGGTTACTTAATTTTATCAATTTTTATGAACTTATAGACTTATAGTGTTGCATTGAATAGGGGGATACAGGAAATAGGGATACGAGCGCCAGATCGAAGAAAGTTTCACTAATATTCAAATTTGATGTGTGGTTATAACATATTTATGTGGTCTTATTGAATATTTTTATGGATTATTTTTCCTCATAATATTGCGAGTGAAGATAAAAATAATATATAAGTTCAGAGAAACATTTTATAAATTTAAAAAAAATTAAAAAGATAAACGTGACTTCTTTAACTTACGCTTTGTTTCCTACCATTTTAGCAACTCAAAACCAAAGAATATTATCGGCTATTACTGGCATACTTTCAGTGGATTTGCCGTGAAACTAACCAAGAAAGAAGCTGATAGAATGGCTGGTGTGTTTTGAATCTAATTTTTTTCGATTGAAAAATTATTCATTCTTTTCTTTAATATTAATAAATTTGTTAACTATGAGTTATTGTGATGTAGGACTCGATGGAGTTGCAACTTTTTTTCCGGATAAAACTTTAGAACTCCTTAAAATATAGATGATGTTGCAGCAAATGATGGGATTACACCGGCTTTATGCAATAATCCGGTTTATGCAATAGGTGAAAAGAGAAAATTATAAGTTCAAAATGTTGTGAGTTGTGAACCACTGATGACTTGTGAGTCTCTTCTTTCAATTTCATCTTAGAAAATTATAAGATTGGACTTTTCCTAAATACTAACATAGATCGTATGTTTTTTACTTTGGTGGCTTTTGTGTATGGTTTGTAGTTGTATTTACTAAAATTTGTATTCCCACATTGTAAAATATAAACAAATTTATCCAAGAAGTTTGAATGGAACATCACTAAAGGCTTCAAGAGACTATATAGCCTTAGAAGAATATAAGTTAATGATTTATTTTATAAGTAAATATATTGACTAAATGAATAAGGGTACTAGGGGTACCCCAACCCAAATACATACATCAAATCGACAAAAGAACAATACTAACTGAATTCCCACGGGAACTTATACCAATCGTAATAAGTACAAGAAGTCTTCTTGGAGAGCCACCACCGTGAATTAAGCAAAATTCTTTGCATCACCAACGCTAAATCTCCGATCTCATCATTAAATAGGATTTGATTTCTAGAAATCCACAAACACCAACAAACAATACACCATAAACCAATGGCATTATATAGTGAAATATTCCTCCCCATCTTTTCAATCCATACTCTCAAATGATTGTTACAATAGAAACTGGAAACATCTTCAATATTCAACCATTCACAAACCAATTTCCAAACCGAGCAAGCTTTGACACAATTAAAGAAAAAATTATTGGGATCTTCACCATCAATAAAACACAAAACACATACCCGCTCATGTATATTATTGATTACTCCACGGTTGACAAGATTAATACGAATCAGAAGCCTGTTATAAGGATCAATCTCCACGCAAAAGTCTTGACTTTGATAGGAGCCATCGCCTTTCAAATCCATTCCAACGAATTCAAGCTGACACTATCCAAAGTGTTTTGGTGAGCTGCTTTGAAAAGTCTGCAGTAATGAGATTTTGCAGAGAAAAGTTTGTTGGCTTCATACCATGATATTGCATCAGGTAGCGCACGCGTATGCTGAATATCCTGCAGAATGCAAAATAAATCATGCATCTCCTGCGCATCTGCTGTGTCCTGTGGAGAAGTAATACTGTCAGCATTCTAATTCCATTTATCTTGGCACCAATCACCCATCTGTGCAATGGAATTAAGCTTTGAGTTGGATAACATATATAGATTAGGAAAAATAAACTGTAAAAGCTTATCTCCTATCTCCAATCCATTTAGATTTCCAGAAAAGAATTGTTTCACTGTCGCCCAGCTTATGTGACAACAAATCAACGAAACCATGGTTACCGTCACCTTCACAAAGAGAAATTATATCTCTCCACCATAAAGAAGCCTTATGATCAAACAATGATGTATCTTTGGAAAGAATACTGCAGTGTACATCTCCTTAACGCGCCTTAGTTATCCCTTTCCAAATCGCATCTGATTCCATAAGAAATCTCCAAAGTCATTTAGTTAAAAGAGTTGTGTTGAACAAACCTATATGTTTTATACCTAACCCTTCTTCCTCTTTCGGTTTGCAAATGTCTTTCCAACCGACCCAAGCAATGCCTCTGCTTTGTTTCAACCCCGACCACATAAAGTGTCTCTGAATGGCAATGATTGTCTTCATGACAGCCTTTGGAATTTTATAGAAAGATAGGTAATGTACCGGATAATTGGTTATAACCGAATTGATGAGCGTAATTCTCCCTCCCATAGACAGAAGATTTCCTTTCCACGCCGACAATCTCGCTTTCAAGCCTTCTATAAGAGATTTCCAAAACGAGCATCTACGGTATTTATCACCCACATACACTCCCAGGAATTTGAAAGGTAAAGTGCCCAGTTTACATCCTAAAAATCGTTCCGCAGCTCTGTAGAAGAATACATCCACCGAAATACCAACCAAGGAGCCTTTTTGAATATTTATTTTGAGCCCAGATATCATCTCGTATCCCTTCAATATCGCTTTCAGAGCCCATAAATTATCCCAAGAGCCATCGCAGATGACAACCGTGTCATCCGCATATTGAAGAATGTTATATGCCACTGTTGCATTGATTCTAAACTCTTTCAAGAAGCCTGCAGGTACTGCTCTCTGAACCAGGACAATCAAGCTTTCGGCAACCATCGTGAATAAGAAAGGAGATAATGGATCTCCTTGGCACAGGCCTCTCAAAACTTTGAAATCAACCGTGGGACTACCGTTGATCAAAACCGATAAGTAGTTGTTCATAACAGTTCCTTCCATCCATTTTTTCCATGTCACCCCAAATCCCATAGCCGCCATCGTTTTCCTCAAAAACATCCAATCAACACAGTCATATGCTTTTCAAAATCTACTTTCAACAAGACACAACTCTTCTTGTTTCTCTTTGCAAAATCTAAAATTTCATTTAGAACCAAGACCCCATCTAGCAATTGCCTACCTGCAATAAAAGTCGTTTGAGAGTTTGAAATCAATTTCCCCATCACCCGTTTTATTCTAGAAGCCAATAGTTTCGTAATTATCTTATATATACATCCAACTAGAGTAATAAGTGTATAATCATCCAAACTTTGCGGGTTGTCACTTTTGGGGATCAATGCGAAAAAGGAAGATGAAATAGTTTTGGGCAGATAACCAGAAGAGTGATATTCTTTCACACAGTTAATAAACTCAATTCCCATAAATTCCCAACATTTCGTAATGAAATCAGTGTTAAAATCGCCCGGTCCCGGACATTTATTACCTCCATCTTCAAATACTACATCTCGAATTTCCTCTGCACATAAGCCTTCTTCCAACTTGAGGCTACCTTCCAACGAAAGTCTTTGGATGCCTGCAAAATCAAATTCTGGTCTGTTATTAGAAACAGCCTAGAACCTATTTTGGAAATGCTCTTTGGCCACTTGTTTTATACCCTGAACCTCATCAATATACACTGAATCATGCAAAACGGATGAGATGTTATTCATTCTATTCCTCTACTTAAGTACTGCGTGAAAAAACGTGTATTTTGGTCACCGTATTGATTCCATCTTATCCTTGATTTCTGCTTAATAATATTGTCTTTGATGCAAAGATTTTTCCAAAATTTGGTTTGTGTTTGCCCTCTCCTTAGTGTAACACCTCAAAATTTGCCCTCTTATTTATTCCCAATAAGTGGCTTATGTTTCGCCTTTCCATATGCATTTTGGTCATAAGCATCGTACATGCATCATTTTCCCAAGGCATGGGATCAGAGGTTTCCATGGTATGAATTGTTCAAAGCAAAGAGAATGAGGTCCCTCAAGGCCAAGACATCTCATTTGATCCACGGTTTCATTCAGAAGGATTTCAATTGGCCAGATGGTTGAAAATCGGACAAATTGAGAAAAAGTCAATTGATCGAGGAAAAAGTCAACTCTCAACTTTTTAGATCAAACTCATGTTCATCATGTCAAATATGGTCAATGGGAGAAATTTGGTCAAGAAATATCAAAGGAATAAAGAAAAATCAAGGATTATGGAAAATTTCCATTTTTGGAAAACAAGGGTTTTAGAACTTTCTATTTTGGGAAAGTTTTGCCTGCCATGCAACCAACTTTATGGCCATTTTTCTCTATGATCCAAGCCTCATTTGGAAAAAATTTTGGAGATTAAAGTTGTAGCATGAATTCCAAGCTTTCCAACCATATAAAGAATGTTCCATTTGGATTTCTAGATCAAGAGTTATGATCAATCAAAGTTGGGATTATTAAGTTGTTCAATGAAAAAATGTAGAATTTTTATAAGTCCCAAAAATTCAGTTTTGTGATCATGTTTTCAACAATATTTTCCATGGTGTTCCAGACCTCAATTCCATTTATTTTTTACACCAACTTTGTTCTATCAAATACCATCTTTCGAATGACATCAAAATCATGCAAATTGATCCATTATCCTTCAAGAAATTCATCCATAAAGTCACCTTCATGAACTTTTTTCCATGCCATAAACCACAAAAATTTTATTTTTGAAATTACAAAATTTTGTGAGCAAGTTATGTTGGCTTTACTAACAATCATCATACACCATAATTATCATCATAAAGCACTCCATGGTAGCAAATATACACCACCACATAGTAAAATTCATACACCACCATAAACCTTCATTTTTCCAACTTTCACCAAACCACCTCTAACTAACTTTTAACCATGCTTAAGCTTTTAACCATACTCTAACCCACCATATAAATGTTCATTCTCTCTCTAACAGAAGTTAGTTACACCATTAGACACCAAATAGATCAAAAAATGAATTTCACACCCACAACTTCCATCTCCAAGATCTCTCTCATCTTGAGGTTATTTTCTAAGATTCTTTCATCATCTTCATCACCTCATGGAGTAGAAACTACTGTTTACATTTATTCTCAATTATAATCATTGAATCATCACCTAGTAGTTCATCTTCTTCCATTATCAATTTGCAATTTTTTCAAGATTTGAAGAGGTTAAGCATTTATTTTCCTTAAGGGAGATTCCAAGACCTTGCATCGAAGTTTTCATGGTTTCTTAATTGTGAAGCGTCACAAGAAACGGTGGACTTTCTCCACTAGGTAAGGATCTCTAAAAATTCCATGGCTCTCATTCTTAAATTTACATGATTTAGGACGTTAAAATATTGCTCATACATTACATCTGGAAGTCCTGAAATGATGGCACACCATGAATCTTTGAATTTGAGCTTATGTGTTGTTCTTGATTTTGTGATGTTTAATGTGAATCCGTGACTTTTGTGATAATTTTCACTATGTTAAAGCTGTTATTTTGGGAAACTAATGGCGTATTGTTGTTCTACGTTTCGTGGGCTTCAATTTATTACTCCCTCTGTCCCAAAATAAGAGTTTTTCTAGTAAAAAAAATTTGTCCCAAAATAAGAGTCTTTTTATGTTTTCAATACAATAATAATTAATTCTTACCAACTTTACCCCTAATAAATATTATCTACACAACTTTCAAGATACTATATCACATTACACCTTTATGACAACCAATAGTAATTAAGGGCAGTTTTGTAAAATTATTACATTTAATTCTTCAATCATTACTTTTCTTAATCTATGTGCAACAACCTTAAGGGTATGTTTGGTTGTGAAGAGAAAATAAGAAGAGAGAAATACGTGAGAGAGAATATGATAAGAGAGAAATATGTGAGAAATAGAGTAGATTTAAGGAATTGTTTGATTTAAGAGAAAGAGAAGAGAAATAAAAGAGAGAGAAGTGTTGATATTTTTAAGAGTACAAAAATACCCTTACTTTTTAGATTAAATAAAATAGAAATAAAATAGTTTATTAAATGACTTACTATTTAATTAATTAAATTAATCTCACTAATCCACCAAAAAAATCTCACTCATTACTAATTCAAATAATTTAAAATACCAATTTTAATTATTAATTAATTTAATACATTCACATTTTTGGTTTAATTTTAATTAACTAATCAATTTATATTACATTACTAAAAATTTATCTTTTTTTTTTTGGAATAAATGAGAAATTTTATTACCAAAAAGACAATACAATACACGCCGATCAATCGATCCAGGCCCTAACTGACAAAACGAACAAAATCAACTTGATCTTGTTCTATTACAATACAACCAAAGTTTTCTATTAATATCCACTCTATGCAGGATAGTCTCAATTATGTCTTGACTTTGGAGCTCCTCTTTTGTCCCACCTTGAAAAATAATCTTGTTTCTAATTCTCCAAATAGCATACACAGTTTCTGACAATGCCATATGCTCCCATGAAATTGGACCCTTTTTGCTAGGACTAATGCCTCCAGTCCATAAAAACGTTCTGCACAGAGATTCTATATGGTGGATAACCTTCTTTGGTAACGGGAAGATTTGAAGCCAATAGTTGGCTATGGAAAATAGGACACTACTAATAAGTTGCAGCCTCCCTGCATAAGATAACATCTTTGTTGTCCAGTGATTTAGCCTACCAGTCATTTTTTCAATTAACGGATTACACATGTGTATGGTAAGTTTCTTACAGTCAAGAGGAACTCCCAAATATTTGAATGGGAGAGTCCCCACTGTAAAACCAGTCTCTCTCTACATGATATTCTTCTCCTCAAACTTCACACCACCAAAGTATATTCTACTTTTAGGGATACTGATATGCAATCCAGTAGCATCTATAAACTCTTGCATCTTTTCCATCAGCAGCTTCAAAGATCCTATGTTTCCTCTCAAGAACAACAGGATATCATCTACAAAACAAAGATTAATGATCTTGAGTCTTTCACATTTTGGATGGAAATTAAAGTTGTGATTGCCCTCAAGGCTTTGGAGAATTCTATGCAAGTATTCCATAATTAACACAAAGAGGAGAGGGGAGATTGGATCTCCTTATCTCAAGCCTCTTTGTGCTTTGAGAATACCGGTTGGAGTTCCATTAAGAGCAAATATATAGGATACTGATGTAATACAAGCCATTATCCAACTAATGAACAAGGTAGGAAATCCCAATTCCCTCAGAATTTGATGCAATGCCATCCACTCCACTGTATCATAGGCCTTTTGAATATCCATATGCACCATGCATCTAAGAGAGATATTTTTCCTACCATATCGCCTCACTAACTCTTGAGCCATCATAATGATGTCATGAATATTTCTGCCAGGGATAAAAGCTGATTGAGAATCATCCACTACATGATTTATAACTCCACAAAGCCTACTAGTCAGAATCTTTGAAATCATTTTCTAAGTTGTACTACAGCATGATATAGGTCTCATGTCCTTGATGGTTTTAGCTGCAGGGCTCTTTGGGATCAAGGTCACTATTGTACAATTGAAAGCTTTATACATAGTACCAGTCTTAAAGAATTCCAAAATAGCATCTTGGACATCATTTTTAATAATAGGCCAGGCCTTCTTGAAGAAGTAAGAATTGAATCCATCCATACCTGGACTTTTTATGTCACCTATGTGAACCAAAGCATTCCAAAGTTCATTCTCCTCTACAGGTCTAATAAGCTGCTGAGCTAGATCTCTAGGGAGCATTTTGCCACTTCTCATCATTGTTATATCCACTCCATTCATGTTCTTCTCTCTGGTCCCAACCAACTTAGAATAGAATTCTATGATTTCCTTTTCAACTGTCTCATGGCTGTACAGTAACTCACCCTCAAGAGACTCCATGGTATAAATTCCTTTTTGTTTGTTCTTTTCTTTAACAGTGGCATGAAAAAAAGCATTGTTGTGATCACCCAGTTTAAGCCACGATATTTTTGCCTTTTGCATAAGAATCACTTCCTCCACTTGATTAAGGTGGATCACCTTATCTGTTTCTATTTTCACCTGATTTATAGTCGCACTGTCAAAAGGGTGTTGCTGCAAGTATTCTTGAGCTTGAGTCAACTCCTGTCTGGCCTTTTAGATTTGAGCCTGAATTGTTGAATACTTCTTAGACAAAGGCCTTAAGACTGGCTGCAGCCTCTTCAGTTTAGCCCAAAGTTTGAACATGGTTGTACCCTGAACTTCTTGCTGCCAACTCTCTGAGACCAGTTGTAAAAATGAAGGCTTCTTAGTAATACAATTTAGAAATCTGAACATCTGTTTCCTCTTCACATCATGAGTCTGCAAGGCAATTTTCAAGGGAGAGTGGTCTGATATATTAGGGGCAAGGACCATACAATTTGCATCTTAATACTTTTGCATCCATTCAACATTCCCTAATATTCTATCAATTCTCGAGTAAATCGCTCAAACTGTGTGCTTGTTAGACCAAGTAAAATGGTTGCCTGTTGTGCTAGCTTCAAATAGCCCCATATTTGTCATCATAGCTTGTAAATCTCTATATCCACCTTCAGTTACTCTGTTACCTCCCACCCTGTCCTGGCTGGATAGGACATTATTAAAGTCACCCATAACTATCCAAGGTATGCTCATGTTATTCCCAATGTTCTCAATCTTGTTCCACAATTCCTTTCTTTTATCCAGCTGGTTGTAGGCATACACTAAAGTCACAATGTACTTAAGACTCATATCCAATGCATACTTCTCAGCATGAATAAACTGATCTGCTACATGTATGATTTTAATATCCATACCCTTTGATCCCATAGGAGCCAAATTCTACCATTATCATGGCAATCATAGTTGTCTGCATATGTCCAACTGCCTCCCATTTTATTTCTTATTTTACTAGCATTTTTCCTCTTCACTCTAGTTTCCAACAAGGCAATAAAAGGTACATTAAAACTTTTGAGGTAGGAGCTAACCTCACAATGCCTCGCCTCTCTATTGATGCCCCTCACATTCCAAGTAGCTAGCATTTGCCCAGGGATGCCTCCCCCTTAGGACATTCTCCAATCCTAAGGAGAGTGAAAGTATTTTGAAAAGGTATAAATGAGCTTTGAGGGGTGTAAGTCATGGCTTTCTTTCCTTTATCCGACCTCCCTGCTGTGACCACTTTCCATTCATCATTAGGCTTTTCCTTTTCATCTTGATCATTCTCTTCTCTACTTGGCCCATCTTCTTGTGGTTGATCTTCGTTGTCTTTCTTTTGAGTCTCAGCAATGTGACTAGCAGTAGGTTTCCACACCTTGTTTACCACATCCTTCTTCCCATTGTTCTTCTTTAGAGCATAGTCATGGCCAATCTTTAAACATATGTGGCAATACAAAGGCTTCCACTCATATTCAATTCTCTGCTCCATGCTCTTGCCTGTATGATCTTTGATGATAACACTCTCTCTCATTTCCTGCGTAATGTCCATTTCCACCAGCACTCTAGCATATGATATACGCAGTTTTTTGGCCGTACATTCATTAGTCGTAATAGGTTTCCCAACTGCACTTGCAATCTTGGAGATACTTCTTTCTCCCCAAAGATGCAAGGGAAGGTTAGGCAAAGTTATCCATATAGGCAAAACTCTTAACAGATCCTCCTTCATTTCAAAGTCATGAGTCCATTGACGAATGAAAAGAGGTTTCCCATATATGAAGTAGGATCTCTGGGCTAGTATCGTTTCCTTATCTTCTTTTTCCCGGCATCTCACCAAGAAATAACCTTCTTCATTGTAGTATAGGTCTGAGAGCGCCACGAAATTCCATGTCTTCTCCATAAATTTCTTGACCGCATTCATCGACAGAGGTTCTCCCAAAGCAAATAGAATAATCGAATGCTTCCAAAATTCTAGCTCATCAGCAACATCTTTTTCTTCAATTTCAATTTCAATGCTTCCATTCACAATCAATGGTGCCACAAATTCTACCGTCATCCCCTAGTTCAGATCTCGATTTCCTTTTATTACATCCACCCATGGCTTCGGTTGTACTTCTATCATTGCCTCTAGGTTTAGATTCTCCTCAATCAGCTTCCCTGTAGTGGATTCGTCATTGTTGCTAGGGTTTTCCTGGGATATTGGAGTAATCTCCTCCTCCTGTAATTTGTTAGCAGTTTCAATCGCTTGCACACATTCAATTGTAGCTTGCGTGACTATCGTCCTTTCCATCCCTTTTCCACGTGTCTCCGCCGTTGATTTTGGCCGGCCAACCGCCGTTGATTTTGGCCGGCCAACACCCCTTTTGCCCATGGTACCAAACCCTAGCAGAGCATCTTCAAGGACCCAAGTAATTTTTTTATCTTTTCACATAAAAAAAGTTGTATTTCTTCGTTATTAAAAAAATACTATAAATTTCATGCTATCTTACTCTATCAAATTCTACCGTTGCAGTTTTACTCTATCAAATTCTACCGTTCCAAGATTATATGTATGTTATCTTTAAATAAGTAATCATTAAAAAAAAATTGTAATTAATTGGGGGTAAAAATGGAAGCACACATTTTCATCTCCTTTCTTCTCAAATTGGAGAGAACGAGAAAAGATGTGGGTCCCACCATTATTTGGTCTCTCTTCCCTACTTCTCTTCAATCCCAAACAGAAGAAGTCATCTATCTCTCCCTTACTTCTCTCTCATCTATTTCTCTCTTATGTGTTTCTCTTGTTCCAAACAGACCGTAAAAGACTTTCATTTTAAGTCGGAGGGAGTATATTATTTCACACGATTTAATGAAATATTGGTTGAGTTATGTGTTGTTGAAGATTGACATTTTTTCCTTTTGATTTTATGCACATAAGATTGTATGTATGGAGTGCAGAATTTTCTGCATGAGTGTTTGTGAAAGACGACACGTGTCGTCGCACCATTAGTCCCCAGCGTTTTTTTTGTCTTTTCTTCATTAAAAAAAATTGACCATTTGAGGAAGTGTTAATGCTGCGCTTCATTTCATGGCTCGTGCTGAATGAATAAAAAAAGGTGGTGCTTGACAATAATGTTAATTAACAGTAACGCGTATTAGTGGCATGTGATGATGTCATACGAAATGAATAATGGCAAGTGTAATTAGTGTGCATCACATTTCTTTTTCTCCTTCCGTGCTGAAGGATGTGGGACCAAGGGGATCGCAAATAGTTATGGCAGGAGGTCATAATAAACAATTAACATCATTAAGGCCATGCATATAACACGTGAGTGTTAAATTGTAATTCCTAGTGTCTAAGTGTGTCGAAGTCGAAGCATCATTAAGTACGTCGAAGTCGAAACAGTTAGTGTGTCGAAGCAGTTTGTTTCACAGATTTGGTTTTGATTAGATTTGATATGATTTAGATTAGATTTGATATTTTGGGCCTTTAGAGTTTTGGGCCTTTGTAAATCTAAGTCTATAAATAGATGCTTTGTAGAATTGAGAAATATATCAAGTAGTGAAGACTATCACAGTACTTGTAACAATCACAGTTGCAGTTTTAGCAAGTGATCAATAACAAGAAAAATCCCACGGTTCGTGGGTGACAATTTTCTCCAAATATTTCTCTTCTCTCTCTTTTCTTCCTTGCTGTTCTTGTTCTTCATATTTTTCATTGTCATTACGTGTGTGTTTGTGGGTTGTTGAACAATCTTGAGATCAAGATTGTAGCAGAATCACCATAGGTTGTGGTGAATTTCCAACATCTGGTATCTAGAGCTTCGATTGCAATTCAAGGACGAAAATTATGATGGCTATGAATCATTCAAATGGGCACTTTCCAGCGACCCTACCAATTCTCAAGAAAGATAATTATGAGAATTGGTGCAAGCAGATCAAGGTGGTTTTCTGTTATCAAGATCTTTGGGATCTTGTGAAGGAAGGAGTAACACCGCTTGGGGAGAACGCGACTGATCAAGAAAAGGCTGCACACAAAGAATTGAAGAAGAAAGATTATAAAGTGTTGTTTATAATCCATCAATGTGTTGATCCAAATAAATTTGAAAAAGTTAGCGATGCAGAATTAGCGAAGGAAGCATGGGAGATTCTTAAAAAGTTGTTTGGAGGCGCAGAAAAGGTGAAAGAGGTGAGGTTACAAACTCACAAGAGAACCTAAGAGTTGCTTCAGATGGAAGACAACAAAAGTATCACAGATTTCTTCACCAGAGTTACAAAGCTGGTGAATCAAATCAAAGTATGTGGAGAGGTGTTGAGATCAAGATCAGTTGTTGCAAAGATCTTGAGGTCATTGGCTCCAAAATTCGACCACGTGGTAGTAGCCATAGAAGAGTCGAAAGACTTGTTAGTATTGACGAAGGAAGAGCTTCAAGGGACGCTTGAGTCTCTTGACTTGGCCACGAAACGGGACAATGACGCGAGCATCCCGTTGAGGGACTGATGGATTTCTTTGACTTGGGCATCGGAAACTCGGAGAATGCTCGGCATTTATCGGGGTTGGCTTTGATTTCTCATTCCGTCAAGTAGAAGCCGAGGAACTTGCCTGCCCGGACATCGAACGTGTACTTCTCCGGGTTGAAACGCATTTTGTATTTTCTGGCCTATTCGAAGACCTTCCTTAGATAGGCGGTGTGATCGGTTTCCTCATGGGATTTTATGATCATGTCGTCCATATAGACTTCGAGCATGTCGCCTATCTCTCCCCAGAAGACCTTGTTCATCATTCTTTAATAGGTTGCGCCGGCGTTCTTCAGTCCGAAGGGAATTACGTTGTAGTAATAGTTGCCCGATTCGGTCATGAAGGCCGTGTATTTTTTATCGCTCATTGCCATTGGAATTTGGTTATAGCTCGAGTAGGCGTCCATGAATGATAAAAGTTTAAAACCGACAGAATTATCAACAAGTTTGTCAATATTGGGCAGGGGGTATGCATCCTTCGGGCATGCCTTATTAAGATCGGTGTAGTCAATGCACATTCGCCATTTGCCATTAGATTTTTTCACAAGTACAACGTTGGAAAACCAAGTGGTGTACTTGGCCTCCGAAATAAATTTGGCCTCGAGGAGGTCCTTAACAGCTTTTTCTGCAGCCTCCGTTTTCTCCGGAGACTGCTTTCTCCTACGTTGTGCTACTGCTTTGATGGCCGGGTCAATCGTAAGTTGATGGAAGGTGACAGACGGGTCCAAGCCGGGCATCTCGGCAGTGCTCCATGTGAAGAGATCGGCGTTCTCATGGAGGCAGGCTTTGAGTTGCTTCCTTGCGATGTCGGGGAGGTCCACTCCAATCTTCACTCCCCGCTAGGGGTCATCGCCAAACAAAATGAGCTCGAAGTTACCATCCTGGATTGGGCGCATCGGATGGGAGCTTCTGCTGGGCAGGGTAGACAAGCTGGTTGAAGCTGCTTGGTCCTCCTGCTGATCTTCTTCGGGGAAGCGGCTGTCGAGGTCAATGGAGTTGACCTGAGACAGAGGCTTGGCTTCCTCGGAACTTCAGGGCATGGCTGGCTTGCTCGATAACTTTGGCATAGAGGCGATGGCGTTGAGTCCCTTCGTGGCTGCTTTGAAACATCATCGTGCGGCTTCGATGTCGCCGTAGAGGGTGGCGCCCATCCCCTTTGAAGTGTAATACTTAAACTCAGCCAATGTTGGTCTTTCGAAAATACATTGGTACAGTGACGGGCAATCGCTCACCAAAAACTGCACTTTGACAGATCTGGCCGTCTCTGCTGATCCAAAAGTGACGATTAGTTCAACGTACCCCCAGGGTTTGGTCACCGATCCGTTGAATCCTTGCAAATTAGACCCCACATAGAGTGTGAGGTGTGATTCATGCAGCTGAAGTGTTGAAAACAGCTGGGAGTACATAATGTCGACCGAGATGCCTTGGTCGACGAGGATTCTGTGAACGTCGAAGTTCTCCATCCGAGCTTTGACGAGCAGAGGTATGCTCGAGTTCGGAGATCCCCCGAGGAGCTCTTCCTGATAGAAGGAGATGGGGATAGAGCCCTTCTGGGCTTGGTCGAGCGTGGTTACCTTGTTGGAGCTCGTGCTGATAAGGTGCTCGAATTTCCTTTTCATGGAGCCCACCGTGACTTTATTGAAGCCTCCGCCTGAGATGACCATGGCGGATGGGAATGTCTCCCACGGGCTATGGGCCGCGAAGTAGGCAGGAGCGCTGAGCTCATCTGGGACGTAGAAGTCCTCTGGTCGCGATATGGACATGGCGACCTGGATGTTGGCCTCTTTCGAGTAAGGCACCTCTTCTTCCACCTTCTTGGACTCCTGTGGTCGTGACTCTTATGGAAACGGCAGTACTTCAATTTGTCGGTGTTGGGTTTGGCAGTATTTGTTTGGGGAAGCGGACCCCTGCTTGCTTGAACTCCGAGTTTGCGTACTCGGACAGTATCTTCTCCCTGGAGACGGTCAGGGGGGTATAGTCGTGGAACCGTTCGGAGGGTCCCTTACTGTCGCGGGAGTCCCGAGGACAGTCTTTGTGTTTTCTTTCTCCTCGACGGGATGTCGAGGCTTCTTCGCCTCTGGAGGCTCGGGCGTTCTCTTAATGGCAAGAAGCTCGGACGGAGTTGGCCGCTTCCTTCTCCTCGTACTGGATGTGTGATTGTGCCTTGAGGAGGAGGGCATCCAGATTCCTCGGAGGTGCTAGGCCGACGGATTCAGAAAATTCTGAGCCCGGACGGAGTCCTTGCTCAAGCAGAAATTTTTTCATCTCGTCCGTTGTAGGGACCTGTACCGCTTCTTTGTTGAACCTCTCGATGTCTGCCCGGAGAGGTTCGTCCTTTCCTTGGATTATGGCCCCAAGGGAGGCTTCAGTCTTGGGGTGACGCCGTGACGCAGTGAAATGCTAGGAGAACATCCTCACTAGTTGCTTCCACGACGTAATAGACTCTTCGGGTAAGTGCTTGTACCACGTCATTGCCCCTTTTCGGAGGGTGGTCGGAAATAGAAGGCACTTGATGGTGCCCCGGACTCCACGGTAGTCCAACAATGCATCGATGTTTTTGATGTGCTCGTCAGGGTCAGTCGTACCGTCGTACATGCCCAGTGCTAGGGGTGTAACACCCCCTTTCTATACCCCCAAATAATCACATAAATCATTTAGGCACATATTAAAAAAAATTCGCCAGAGTACGATTAAAACATAGTATAAAAGAGGCATGTCACATCATGCACGCATTTAATACATACAACACCTGTTCAAAATATTGATATGCAACAGTGGGGTAACTTGCCACAGAGGAAATTTGTCCTTACACCCACATCTCAATATTTAGAATAAAAGCGGAAAATCCAAACATTGAAATACATCCAAGTATATATATGTAGATATATACATCATCAAGTATCATCCATCATTATAAGTCATGTTTACATAAACATTCAACAACAAGATACATGTACAAATGTATCACAAAAGAATAATATACATCCTAGCTACCCGGTGCTACATATCAGAGCCAACCGACCAAAAGAATGAAGACACGCTTCACAAAAAGACCTCCAGCATACCTACTCTGCAATGCCTCATAGAGCATCATAAAACAGCAGAAGGGTGAGAAATATTATCATAATAACAATGCATATAATTATGTACTACAACATAAACATATAACACATATTCTCACCACAACTCATCATATATCACATTATAGATATATCGTCAAGCATATTCATTATGCATACATTCACCATTATCATCATTCCACATGAACACACACATACTTGTTCATTCAACAATGCATCATTATAAGATACAGTTTATATCATTTCCCATAAACATACATATATCAATGTTTATTCATCAATGCACAAATACAAAGATGATCAATGCAACTCATAGAGACCGACTCTCGACTCTATGCAGATGCATGCGGTACCGACTCATCACCCGAGCTCAATTGAAGAACTCAATGGAAATATCCTCCCTGTCGGGCCTACGATATTTCCCCATAGCTCATACCATCATGGCATCCGATGTTTCTGGATTATTCACGCAGACACAATCCGATTGCTCAAACCCCACAAGGGCACACAATCATTCTAAAGATTCCCACGGAATCAAGTGTAACTCATCGCAACGATTACACCCATTGACTACACAATGTTCAGAGGATCCTCAAATGATCATTTGTGTAATCAATCACTCACAACCAACAGGGACGCGGTATTACACCCAATTCTCCACGAATCGCGACACATGAATGCATGTCATGATGTTTCTCATACAAAATGACCACATACACTCATGCAATGCACACATATTTCATAATATAGTCATGCATTCATCACATATAATCCACATACATTCACATCAATTGTATAACAACATACACAATTATTCAAACAATTCAATTTATGGTTTACCGGAAAAGTCGGTTAAAAGTCGGCTAAAAATAATATTTTTCATCACCATCAAATATAACATATTTTTAGCTTCAGTTTGATATAAAGAACAGCTCAATCAGATAAACGACGAAAAAGTTACGGACTTTTAAAGAAAACATTTTTCGGAAAACTATCAGAGTTCAGTCGATTGCACTCCTGATGCAATCGATTGCACAGTCCCAGACTTGCAATTTTTCGCTCTTTTACATATGTGTAATCGATTTGCATCCTGCTGCAATCGATTGCACCTGTTAAAAACCAGAAAAATTAGCTCCTGCCTCAACACAAAACCCTCCGGAAACCCGACCGATTCAATTCTATGATATGAAACAAATACACAGTAATCCTTACCAAATATATATCAACGTTTTAGGACCATAAAACGATAATTCTACGACGTTCGATTTTCACCAAAATCTCACATTCTCAAAACCCAAAAATGTCAAAACTCACAATATCAACCGATTTCAACCAAACGAGTTTCTATAATCTCGGCCTAACCTCATACAACTAATCTACTCAATTTATTTCAAAATTCATCCGTGAAAACATCGATTTCTATCGATTATGTTCAAATTCAACCTAACCACAAATATCTCTAAAACAACCAAACAATTCCAACACACACCCACATAATCATAAGCATGGATAATATAACAATGTTTCACACCCTTACCCGGATTCCAAATGATCTAGCTCTTGTTCTTGATGATTTCCACTATTTTTCCTCTTTTCTTCTCTTTTTCCCTCTTCCTCTTTCTTTCTCTTCTTTTTCTTTCTATCTTTCTCTATTTCTCTCTCTTTCTCTTTTCTATCTATTTTCTTTCTTTTCTATTTCTTTTCTCTCATTTTCCACTAAATCAATTAATTCATTTTTTTTCTCACATAATTCTAATTCCACAAAATTTCTAACTTATGATTAATTGAGAAAAGTCTAAAATACCCTCCATTCTAATTTCCCCGAAAACTCTCAAAAACGGTAAAATAACATTTAACACACCAATTTAACAAATAAAATAATTTATCACCCAATTAAAATAAAAGACTCAAGAATAATGGAATAATCAAAATCGGGGCGTTACAACTCTCCCCCACTTTAGAAATTTTCGTCCTCGAAAATAATACCTGATTCAAACAACTCCGGATACGACTCTCGCATCCCACTCTCTAGTTCCCAAGTCATATTGCCTTCCGCAGCGCCTCCCCACGCTACTTTCACAAGCGCAATATCCTTGCCTTTTAGTTTCTTAACTTCGCGATCCAAAATCCTAACCGGTAAAGCTTCCACTGTAAGGTTATCTCTCACTTCAACCTCGTCCATAGGAATAACATGTGACGGAGCCGGAACATATTTCCGAAGTTGCGAAACATGGAATACGTCATGCAAATTCGAAAGGTTCGGAGGCAACGCCACACGGTAAGCCACAACACCAACTCGTGAAGTAATCTGATAAGGACCCATAAAACGAGAAGTCAACTTCTTCGACTTCAAAGCACGACCCACACCCGTAACTGGTGTAACTCTCAAAAACACATGGTCGCCTTCTTGAAACTCAAGATCTTTCCTTCTCTTGTCATGATAGCTCTTTTGTCTACTTTGAGAAGCTTTCATCTTCTCCCGAATAAACTTCACTTTCTCCGTCGTTTCTTGCACCAATTCTGGTCCAACAATCGTCCTCTCACCGGTTTCATGCCAACACAAAGGTGTTCGACATCTCCGACCATACAAAGCCTCAAATGGTGCCATACTTATACTGGAATGAAAATTGTTATTGTAAGTGAATTCAATCAACGCCAAAGAACCATCCCAAGCACCACCTTGCTCGAGTACACAAGCACGCAATAAATCCTCCAACGATTGAATCGTCCTCTCGGTTTGACCGTCCGTTTGCGGATGGTAAGCCGAACTCAATCTTAGCTTAGAACCCAAAGCCTCTTGTAAACTCACCCAAAATCTCGATGTAAATCTCGGATCTCGATCCGATACAATACTCTTAGGAACTCCATGTAACTTCACCACCACAAGAACATAAATCTCGGCTAACTTCTCCAAAGGATAACTAATATCAATTGGAATAAAGTGAGCAGATTTAGTAAGCCTATCAACAATTACCCAAATAGCATTATGACCTCTTTGCGTATTCGGCAATCCCGTAACAAAATCCATCGATATACTATCCCATTTCCATTCCGGAATATCCAACGGTTGCATAAATCCACTCGGTTTTTGATGTTCCACCTTAGACTTTTGACAAGTTAAGCATGCATACACGAATTGAGCTACATCTCTCTTTAATCCGGCCCACCAAAAGATTTTCTTCAAATCTTGATACATTTTGTTCGCTCCCGGATGAATACTTAAGTTACTTCGGTGTCCTTCTTCCAATATCATCTTTTTCAACTCCGCATCATCGGGAATACAAATACGACCACGAAATCTCAAAACTCCAAAATTATCAACCTTGAAATCCTCATTCTCATTTATCATTAAATCAACGAACTTCAAATCCAACTTTTGAAGTCTCACACTTCTCGGCGTCATTTCACAAACCAAACTCAAGTCTCTAAAATTCTCCAAAAGTTCCCATTCTTTCATCATCAATGCGGACATATGTAACAACTTCCGACTTAAGGCATCGGCCACCACGTTTGCCTTACCCGGATGGTAATTCAAACCAAAATCATAATCCTTCAAAAGTTCTAGCCACCTCCTTTGTCTCATGTTCAATTCTTTCTGATCAAATAAATATCTTAAGCTTTTGTGATCACTAAAAACTTCAAATCTTGCACCATAAAGGTAATGCCTCCAAATTTTCAAAACAAACACCACGGCCGCTAACTCCAAGTCATGTGTAGGATAATTCTTTTCATGCACTCTCAATTGTCTAGAAGCATATGCCACAACTTTTCCATCTTCCATCAAAACACCACCTAAACATGTCAATGAAGCATCACAATACACAACAAATGGTTCATTAGGATTAGGAAAAATCAACATCGGAGTCGTTGTCAACCTTCTCTTTAGCTCATTGAAACTCTCTTCACAATGAATATCCCAAATGAAAGCCTTTCCTTTACAAGTCAATTGCGTTAAAGGAAGTGCCAACTTCGAAAATCCCTCAATAAACCTCCGATAATAACCCGCCAAACCTAAAAAGCTTCGAATCTCCGTAACCGACCTAGGAGCCTCCCATTGCATCACCACATCTATCTTGGATGGATCAACACTAATACCACTACCGGAAATAACATGTCCAAGGAAACTTACTTCCGACAACCAAAATTCACATTTTGACAACTTAGCATACAATTGTTTCTCTTTCAAAATTTGCAACACAATTCTTAAATACTCTTCATGCTCCTCTTGAGACTTAGAGTAAATCAAAATATCATCGATGAACACAACCACAAAACGATCCAACTGTTCATGAAAAATACGATTCATGTATTCCATAAACACACCCGGCGCATTAGAAACCCCGAATGGCATCACGGAGTATTCGTAATGACCATACCGTGTCCTAAATGCCGTCTTTTGAATATCCTCTCCTTTCACATGAATCTGGTGGTATCCTGATCTCAAATCAATCTTGCTAAAAACATTTGCACCAACCAATTGGTCCATCAAATCATCGATCCTTGGAAGCGGATACTTGTTCTTAATTGTCACTTTGTTCATCTGTCGATAATCAATGCATAACCGCATACACCCGTCCTTCTTCTTTACCAACAATACTGGAGCACCCCAAGGAGAAACGCTTGGCCTTACAAATTTCTTGTCCAACAAGTCATTCAATTGCTTTTTCAATTCTACCAATTCCGATGCCGACATACGATACGGTGCCATCGAAATCGATCTAGTACCCGGAACTAGATCAATAGAAAATTCAACTTCTCTTTCCGGCGGTACATCCGTAATATCTTCCGGAAACACTTCTGGAAATTCACACACCACTGGGAACACATCAAGCTCAACTTGACTCTCCACCGACAATGATGCAAACAAACCAAACAATTGAGCTTCGTCCGCTAAAAGTTTCTTCAACTCTTTAGTGGATAGGAAACTCTCAAATTCATCATCTTCCAAAGAAGGAAACCTTACTAACTTGTGATAGCAATCTATATGAACTCGATTAAATTGCAACCAGTTCATACCCAAGATCACGTCCAATCCCACCAATGGCAAACATACTAAATCCATAACAAAGTCTTTACCATACATGGTTAAAAGACAACTCATACACACCAAAGATGTATTTACCGACCCTGAAGCAGGAGTCTCAATAACCATTTCAGCACCCATCAAAATTAACGCAAGATTCAAACGCTTCGCGCACTCAGACGAAATAAACAAATGAGTCGCTCCCGTATCAATAACAGCAACTAAAGGTGTACTATTAATAAAGCATGTACCTTTAATCAAACGGTCTGCATTCGTAGTTTGAGTCCCCGCCAATGCAAACACCTTTCTTCCCGCTTGAGCTTGTTTCGGCTTAGTACACTTAGTACTAATGTGACCCACTTCTCCACAATTATAGCACTTCACTACATTCCTTCTACACTCAGTAGTAGCATGCCCTAGACCACCACAATTAGAACATTTCGCTACAGGCTTCCCACACTCAAATGATTTATGACCCATTCCACCACACTTGTAACACTTAACAACACCGGAACCTCCTCCTCCAGATCTCCTATCAAAGCTTCCCCTATGCTTGCCCTTATCAACGAGTGTCACATAAGGTCCACTTCTAGCTTGTTTCTTACCCTTCCTCTCATTCAAACTTTTGTAATGTGTAGAACGAGCCTTACTATCTTCTTCGAAGATTCTACAACATTTCGTCAAATCCGCAAACCTCCTTATCCTTTGATATCCCACAGCTTGCTTAATCTCAGGATGTAAACCATTCTCATATTTAATACACTTTGAGAACTCAGCAGTAATCGCAACATAATGAGGATGGAATTGAACCAACTCCACAAATTTAGCAGTATAGTCCACCACAGACATACTACCTTGTTTCAGTTCAAGAAACTCCATCTCCTTCTTTCCCTTCACACTCTCAAGGTAATACTTCCTCAAGAATTCAGTACGAAATAAATTCCAAGTTACCTCTTCATCATCCACCTCAAGAACTTCACGTATACCGACCCACCAATCGTCGGCTTCTTCCTTCAACATGTGAGATCCAAGCCTCACCTTATTCTCCTCCGCACAGTCCATAACTCTGAAGATTCTTTCAATCTCTTTCAACCAATTTTGAGCTCCATCGGGATCAAATTTTCCTTTGAAAACCGGTGGTTGATTCTTCCTGAACTCGTCATTAGCATTCACGTTCGGCGCACCTTGCACCGCCCTAGACATTAATTCCAAAGCCGCAGCCATCACATTGTCGTTTCTACCCGACATATTCTGATTATTCCCAATAATAACAACAAGGTTAAACAACAGTTCAACCAACACAACAACAAGACAGACACAACTGACTCAACTCTGGCTCTGATACCACTTAATGTAACACCCCCTTTCTATACCCCAAATAATCACATAAATCATTTAGGCACATATTAAAAAAATTCGCCAGAGTACGATTAAAACATAGTATAAAAGAGGCATGTCACATCATACACGCATTTAATACATACAACACCTGCTCAAAATATTGATATGCAACAGTGGGGTAACTTGCCACAGAGGAACTTTGTCCTTACACCCACATCTCAATATTTAGAATAAAAGCGGAAAATCCAAACATTGAAATACATCCAAGTATATATATGTAGATATATACATCATCAAGTATCATCCATCATTATAAGTCATGTTTACATAAACATTCAACAACAAGATACATGTACAAATGTATCACAAAAGAATAATATACATCCTAGCTACCCGGTGCTACATATCAGAGCCAACCGACCAAAAGAATGAAGACACGCTTCACAAAAAGACCTCTAGCATACCTACTCTGCAATGCCTCATAGAGTATCATAAAACAGCAGAAGGGTGAGAAATATTATCATAATAACAATGCATATAATTATGTACTACAACATAAACATATAACACATATTCTCACCACAACTCATCATATATCACAATATAGATATATCGTCAAGCATATTCATTATGCATACATTCACCATTATCATCATTCCACATGAACACACACATACTTGTTCATTCAACAATGCATCATTATAAGATACAGTTTATATCATTTCCCATAAACATACATATATCAATGTTTATTCATCAATGCACAAATACAAAGATGATCAATGCAACTCATAGAGACCGACTCTCGACTCTATGCAGATGCATGCGGTACCGACTCATCACCCGAGCTCAATTGAAGAACTCAATGGAAATATCCTCCCTGTCGGGCCTACGATATTTCCCCATCGCTCATACCATCATGGCATCCGATGTTTCTGGATTGTTCACGCAGACACAATCCGATTGCTCAAACCCCACAAGGGCACACAATCATTCTGAAGATTCCCACGAAATCAAGTGTAACTCATCGCAACGATTACACCCATTGACTACACAATGTTCAGAGGATCCTCAAATGATCATTTGTGTAATCAATCACTCACACCCAACAGGGACGCGATATTACACCCGATTCTCCACGAATCGCGACACATGAATGCATGTCATGATGTTTCTCATACAAAATGACCACATACACTCATGCAATGCACATATATTTCACAATATAGTCATGCATTCATCACATATAATCCACATACATTCACATCAATTGTATAACAACATACACAATTATCCAAACAATTCAATTTACGGTTTACCGAAAAAGTCGGTTAAAAGTCGGCTAAAAATAATATTTTTCATCACCATCAAATAGAACATATTTTTAGCTTCAGTTTGATATAAAGAACAGCTCAATCGGATAAACGACGAAAAAGTTACAGACTTTTAAAGAAAACATTTTTCGGAGAACTAGCAGAGTTCAGTCGATTGCACTCCTGATGCAATCGATTGCACAGTCCCAGACTTGCAATTTTTCACCCTTTAACATATGTGCAATCGATTTGCATCCTGCTGCAATCGATTGCACCTGTTAAAAACCAGAAAAATTAGCTGCTGCCTCAACACAAAACCCTCCGGAAACCCGACCGATTCAATTCGATGATACGAAACAAATACACAGTAATCCTTACCAAATATATATCAACGTTTTAGGACCATAAAATGATAATTCTACGACGTTCGATTTTCACCAAAATCTCACATTCTCAAAACCCAAAAATGTCAAAACTCACAATATCAACCGATTTCAACCAAACGAGTTTCTATAATCTCGGCCTAACCTCATACAACTAATCTACTCAATTTATTTCAAAATTCATCCGTGAAAACATCGATTTCTATCGATTATGTTCAAATTCAACCTAACCACAAATATCTCTAAAACAACCAAACAATTCCAACACACACCCACATAATCATAAGCATGGATAATATAACAATGTTTCACACCCTTACCCGGATTCCAAATGATCTAGCTCTTGTTCTTGATGATTTCCACTATTTTTCCTCTTTTCTTCTCTTTTTCCCTCTTCCTCTTTCTTTCTCTTCTTTTTCTTTCTATCTTTCTCTATTTCTCTCTCTTTCTCTTTTCTATCTATTTTCTTTCTTTTCTATTTCTTTTCTCTCATTTTCCACTAAATCAATTAATTCATTTTTTTCTCACATAATTCTAATTCCACAAAATTTCTAACTTATGATTAATTGAGAAAAGTCTAAAATACCCTCCATTCTAATTTCCCCGAAAACTCTCAAAAACGGTAAAATAACATTTAACACACCAATTTAACAAATAAAATAATTTATCACCCAATTAAAATAAAAGACTCAAGAATAATGGAATAATCAAAATCGGGGCGTTACAAGGGGCTTCTCCAGTCCCTTGGGGAGACGCGTTGCCAAGATTTCTTGTGATAATGGCCCGTGAGGCTCATCATCGCTACTGGAACAGGATGGTGATGGGGACCGGATGACTCCCTCGTGTCGCCGACTTCTTCGAGGAGAAGGTGAACGGGCCTAGCCTTTTGACCTGACCGACGGTGACTGATTGTCTCTTCGGGTCCTCTTGTGACCGGGAGAGTGCTGGTTTAGCGGAGAAACATGGTCGCTTTTCCGGACAGCGCGAGATTCTGGTTCTTGGCGCAACCTTCGGTCGACTTCTCGCCAAGGTTGCGGATGGGCAGATTCCTCCAAAGCCCCGATCCTTTCGTTATGTTGTAGGATCATAATGTTGGTTTGTTGATCGCCTCCAGAAGGGCCACCACGGCCGGGTCGACGTTGGGTGGGATATGAACCGGCTAGACGTCCAGCGAAGGCTGGTCGTTATTGCGATCAGCAGGAGTAGGGGAAAGAGAAGTTGTGGCCCCGTCCTCAGAAAATGGGCATCTCCGAGGAGAGATGATGGACCGTCAACATCAATCTTGTTAACGGGGAGGACAGCGGACTGGAGAACACCTTTGGCGTGATCTTGAGAGGCCATGATGATGATCTTGAAAGTTTGTTCTGATCTTTGGTTTCCGGGGAAAGAAACATGGGGAGAATAAGATTTCCCACAGACGACGTCACTGATCATGAAGGTTGGACCAGATCCTGTTGAAGTGGGCCACCAAGTACGTCTGAGATGCTAGGCGTATGAAGAGGAGGAGGGGGTGTACCTGCAAGGCACTCCGACGCTCAAGTAAGTAAGGGTCAGAAAAGAGGGGCAAGTACAAATTATGAGTTTCAAGGGTGATTATTTGATACCTGGTCCTCTCAAGTGAGAGGGTTTATATAGTGCCCCCAACGCATGGCCAACGGTCCTATTTTCGGGGCGAAATAACCGTTTTCCCGAAGAATAGGTAACTGCCCAAAACTAGTCGTTATGTCGGGCAGGGTGCCCAAAACTAGCCGTTATGTCAGACATATGCATAGCGTCGGGCACATGCCCTTAGCTGTTTGGGTAATGAAGAAGCCGTGCAGCATTTCCGGGGAGGAGCGATGCAGTCCTTGCCCGGTTGGAGGGGCAGAAATGTAACTTTTTCCCCTTTGTAGATTGGACTTAGGCAATTGGGCCGTTCTGGGAGCAGAGGTGGATTGGGCCATGTCTAGCCATTGGTCCAGTCCAGAACAGGTAGAATTAGGGCACTTCCTTGTGCATTAGGACTTAGTTTTGTGATTTTGCTTTCAACTATTTGATAGTTGAGCTTGACATGGAGACGGTAAGTTACTTATAATACTTTGAATGCACTTTTACACTTACATGATTCATTCTCCTCTCACTTCTTATTCACTTCTCTCTTTTGTGATTGTTTAGAATAATATTTACTTGTGTTGATTCACATGATCCCTTAGGATTCATAGCTCCACTTAATTTCTGATTAAGTTGGAAGTAGGAGAGACATTAGGCTAGAAATCCATGTATGCTAACATTAGGTAGACTTCCCTCATAAACTCAACTATAGGGCCACCATTGCATGATAACATTAGGATATAGTCTCCCTTAGTTGTTTTTCTTTCATCCTTTGAGTCTCTCTTCTCTCATCTCAAAACAAAAATAAAAAACATACAATAAAGGCAACAAGTATTATACGCCATGAACCTTAAGTACATGGGAATTGAAAGGGGGAGGGTCTCCCTTCGCCTTTCTAGAGTGTTTAGCATACGTCCTGTTGGAGCCGACCATGCGACGCATTCGTTCCTATGTCATAGACTTTAGTGCAACATGAGTTACAAACACAATTAATCAAAACACGTTCTTCTAAAAAACGATAACAAACAATCATCTTGTCTTCTCATCTCCCTCACTCCATTCGTAAAGGACACGTCATTCTCGTTCTACCGCAAACAGGTAAACGCATAAGACTCCATGCAACGAGCGACAACACCTAAACTGCTAGAACGCGAACGTTGATGTTTTCCACTTAAAAAAGACAAAACCGACCCGTAGGTCAAACTACGACTGCTCTGACTTCCTCTTTCACGTTAGATTGAGGATACATAGGCACAAGATGTCGATGTCTTGGCGAGCAAACTTCCCCGCACAAATCCCGTAGTCCTCCGAACTACGTTGACTCTGACTTTCCTGCTCCTGAGGGAATACGTAGGTCTAGGACGGCAATGTCCTATCGAGTCACTTCTTTTCTTTTTCCCCTCGTTTCTCCATTTCCCGTTCTTTTCTGTTCCAGCTAGCAGTTGGGCTTCAAATAACCTACACCCTTTGATCGATAACAACAAGCGTGGATCCCATCGAGTACGATGGACGCGAGGGAGTGCTAATGCCTTCCTCTCACTTAACCGACTCCCGAACCCAGACTATGGTTCCGACAACCATTCCTTTCCCTTTGTTGAGGTTTTCTTCGATCGTTTCCTTTCCCTGCGTCGAGATACATAACGTTCGGTGGCGACTCTTCTGTTCTTTTCCGCCGGTTGATTTTCGCAGATGCGGCACTTAGCACATCTGCATCTGTAATACATATGTTCCCCCCGACCATCCTAACTCCACATTATTAATAATGTCAACCTCTCGTTTCACATTAAGATCCATCCGCCCAAAAACGTTTATGTTCCACCATTTGACTCTCTCTTTAAGTAATCTGAGTTTTTTTTACAGTATAAAAGTAGCACTTCCTTCGAACTTCAACAAGTTCCACTCCATTTTGACAAACTCAAGAAAATCAGTATGTTTGAACCAACAATTGAATGCCTTGAAAGGTTTGGGTCCCCAATCGATATTCTTAACCTTGAGCCACACCGGCCTATGATCGGACACATCTCTGTTACCCACCACTTGCATAGCCGAATTCCAACCTTTTAATAAATTAGGAGAGACTAAGAACCTATCCAAACGACTAAACCATCTACCATTTGAACAGAACCAAGTATATTTACACCCTGAGGTAGGCAAGTCCGCAAGCTGCATCACATCAATAAAAGTGCTAAATTATACCATTTCCGCCCTGCTATATGAATGATCAGACTTACATACTGATTTAATAAATCAGTATGTAAGTCTGATCAGACTTACATATTGCTATATGAATGCCACACCGGCCTATGATCGGACACATCTTTGTCACCCACCACTTGCATAGCCGAATTCCAACCTTTTAATAAATCAGGAGATACTAAGAACCTATCCAAACAACTAAACCTTCTACCATTTGAACAGAACCAAGTATATTTACACCCTAAGGTAGGCAAGTCCGCAAGCTGCATCATATCAATAAAAGTCCTGAATTCTACCATTTTCACCCTGATTTATGAATGATCAGACTTACTCTCTTCCGGGTTTTTTATGGAATTGAAATCACCAGCTAAAATCCATTCTCCTTGTTCCATGTTTAAATTACGTTTAAGAATCTCCCCCCACATTTCCCTTTTCTCTCTCAGTACGCAAGATGCATAAATGTTAATCAGATAAATAAGTTTATTTTTCCAAATTTCTTTAACACCCAAAAACCCGTTACCTTGGAAGCTGGCAATAGGATCTAAGACATTTTCCCTCCAAATTGTCACTAATCCCCCAGCTAGACCTAAAGCATCTGTTGTAGACCAACCAAAATCCATGTATCCCCAAATGCTAGAAATTATTTTATCAGTCATCGTCTTACATTTTGTCTCTTGTAAAAAACAAATATCAGCCTTTCCCTATGTGATAATAGTTTTGATTCTATTGCGTTTAACATTTCCTCTGCATCCTCTGATATTGAAAGTAACAATATTCATCTACAAACCTTTGCTGCCTCCATCTGAACATGATTAAAGCTTCTCTCAGAGTTCTCCATGTTTCGAATGATGCCTTCGAACACTTCATCGTCTTCATCCCCTTCGATTCCATGTTTTTTGATTTATTTCCAAATTCTGATAGGGACATCCTCGATTTTCCTCCGAATGCGAGAGTTACTCTTATTAACGTCAGAATCTTCAATCGAGTCGCAACATAAAACCTAGAATGACATGAATAAAAGCTCGTGTTGATACTGTCTGGCATGGTTTTAAATTGCAATCAACAATAATTGCAGCCACAATATTATCGATGCGGTAGGCTCCACAACTGCATCGGATCACAATTGTGGTATGATTTAAGATCACATGTAAGATCACATTAGAAATTACATCAGATTTAAGATCACCATGTTTTTTTCAAGTATTTTCATCAAATTTCAAAATATTAAAACCCAAAAACATAACTTTTACTTAGGATGTGATACAAAATCTTAATCATAAGAGTTTTTCAAATTCCACTCAAACAAATTTCAAGTTGCAACAGTCGCAATACGCAACTCAGTAACCATAATGATAGCAATCCCAATAATATATGTGACCGCAACCACAATTTAAAACCATGCAGACTAATATTTAATTATAATACTAAACCAAATTATTTTAGTACTTGTAACGCTATTCACAATTAAGTTTTGAGTCTTTATTGATAGCTTAAGTAGTAATTATTAGCTCCTAATTTCGACGCTACATGATTTCAAACAAGTTGGCTTTAAGGGAAGATATTCTTTAAGATAATAAGCTAAAAAAGAAGGCTTCGACTAGAAGGTCTTCGACCATGTTTGCTGAAAGCCTGAGTCGAATGGAAGGATTTCAAGACTTCAAATATTTCTAAGTTCAAAGAGTCGATTCGACAGGATAAAGCTGATATGGATAATGCGATGCAGTTATGACTAGATAGTGGAGGGAAGTTTTACTATTTGAATTTGAAAAGAGGACAGGTGGCGAAGATCCAGAAGTTGAAGACATGCAAAGTGCCAAGTGGCGTAATCTAGGAGTAAAACCGTCAAATGGTGGTTACTTTAGAGTATTATAAATAGGTTAGTCCTAGAGTTAGAATAGGGGTAAAAAATAATATTTGTACAAGTAACTCTATATTTACTCAAAGTATCCAGTGTGTCGAGAAACAAGTGAAGTGAGAATGTACGTGATTGTAATCACCATTATCCTTTATTGCAATGCAATTTACTTTGAAGTTTCTGTTTTAGATTATTTACTTTGAAATCTTTGTTTTTTTACAAACTTTTACCTTTCAAGTCAATTACATTATCAAGCCTCTACTTTCAAGGATTTATCTTTCTGCACTTTAAGATCATTACGCATTCCTTTCTAGCATTTAATTCCAGTTTTTATCAAACCTTTACATTCAGCCTTTTCTCTCTTTTGATGTATCGTTCGATTTAGTTGTTTCTTTGATCTTTATCGTTGTCCTTTACACTTCAAACACCTTTTTATTTATGAGTATTGTCGAAAGAGCATACCTTACCAAATAGCGAAATATTCTAAATACACATACAACACATGTCCTAGGATCAATCTGATCGATCCTGTAAGTTACTAGAACTTTACTATTTTAGAAGATCAGCGGTTGTTTACCAATTTTCAAGGTAAACAAATTGGCACGCCCAGTGGGACAGTGCTAAACGTTGATTTGGAAGTTTGTAACTTTTAAATAACCTCCAAAAGGAAGTTTTATAACTGCCTTCTTAAGTATTTTTGTTTCATTGGTCGAGATTGTGACAAACTATCGTATGCACTTGAGAAGTGGAAAGGTAGCCAATTCAAACGAATATAGACCAAAGAGAAGAAACGTGAGGAGAATGGCATCTGGCCAAGGAAATTTGAATCCTAGTTCTGCTGGGACTAATACTCAGCCAAGCAGTTCAAGTGTTCAGAACAGCACCATCAATCCTCAAGAATTACCAAGAAGTACTGTGGCGCCAACTCCAGTTCCTTCGACAAGAGGGTCAACAGTGTTAACCACGGTGACAGAGCCAGCGTCTTCGACAGCGGGACCAGGGGCGACATACGTGTGGCTTTACACTCAGCCAGTCTTGGAGTACATTGGCCCATCAGTGACAAATCCTCAGACTCCGCCAGGAGGAGGTTCGACGTACAGGCAGTTTCCTCCCCCAGGATTTTCACAGTCTTTGCCTAGGAACCCAATTTATGGCATGCCAACGACAATGATGCAGAATCTGCGCACTGTACCCCCAGTATATTCAGAAAATGTGATATCTTCCCCTTTGCAGGAGTCAGGTTTTAGAATTAACATGGGTCGAAATAGCCAGTCCATAGGTTTGGGATATTCTGCTCAAGGGCCCAACTTAACAAATGAGTCTGCAGCATATTTGAGGCAACAGATGGATGAGAGCAACATGCAAATGGTACATACTTTGTCTCAAACGATGGGAGAAATTTTCTAGCCATTGATCCAGAATACTACTCAAACCAATCAAATGATGACAACCCAGATGGCACGAATAGCAGAGTTCATGGGAGTGCCAGCTCCTGTTCAACACCAAAATCAGGGAGTCGAGATGAGGGAGAATGCTTAACAAGTTAACCTAGTGAATCTAGGGTTGGTCGAACCACCTAGGGAGGAGCCTCCTAGAAATCAAATGCCAATACTTGAAGAGGAGGAACCAAGGATGGTGCTAGTGAACAGAAATCAAGATGCTGATCGTGTGGTGAATCAGGTTCGACGCAACAATGTAGCAGCAGAGAACAATTTGGCAGCCTTGGTCGAAAGAATAATGGCTCGAAATGGCCTGAATATGGGTTTTTCTAGGCCAAATTTTACTTCGCCTATAGTAGACTATATACTTCAAGCTGAATTGCCTCCCAGGACAAAAGTACCAAAGTTTACTAAGTTCTCAGGAGATACTACATAATCTACCGTCGAACATGTGGCGCGCTACCTGATTGAAGCTGGTGAGATTGCGAATGATGAGAGTCTGAGGGTGAAGTATTTCCCTAGTTCCCTCACTAAAAAAGCGTTCACATGGTTCACTACGTTACCATCTGGTTCGATTTGTAATTGGACCCAGTTAGAACGTTTGTTCCATGAGCAATTTTACATGGGTCAGACGAAAATTAGTTTGAAAGAATTGGCTAGTGTGAAACGAAAGTTCAATGAGCCAATAGATGATTACTTGAAGTAGTTTCGACTACTCAAGGCTAGATGCTTTACACAAGTGCCTGAGCATGAGCTTGTCGAAATGGCCGTTGGTGGCCTTGATTACTCTATCAAGAAAAAACTAGACACTCAGTATTTAAGGGATATGGTCCAATTGGCTGACAGAGTTCGACAGCTAGAGCGTCTCAAAGATGAGAAAGCTAGGGTGAATAAGAACAAGAAGGTAGCTTACGTCGAATACCAGGAGGGCATCGAAGAACTGTATGATGAGTCTGTTAGGTTCGACAAAAATGAGATAGACCTTGCTTAACTTAAGAAAGGCCCTCCTTATTCTTGTAAATTATTAGTTCCTTCGAATGGAAAAAACCCTGTCGAAACCAAAAAGAATGATAGGTTCCTAAAGAAAACATACACTTTCGACATCACTAAATGTGACGAAATTTTTTACTTGTTAGTTAAGGATGGTCAAATATTAGTGCCTCCTGGTGCTAAAATACCACCTTTAGAGCAAAGAAAAAAGAGAGGTTTTTGTAAATACCATAATTACTTGGGTCATAAGACGTCTCAAAGTTTTCTTTTCAGGGATTTGGTGCAGAACGCTATTCATGAGGGAAGGCTCAAATTTGGGGAGAAGACTAAGACCCAGATGAAGATTGATACCAACCCCCTTGAAGTAGCTGAAGTAAATTATGCAGAGCCTGAGGAGGTCAACAAGGTCGAACTGGTTGAATTATTTGACAGCAGTTCGGATAGTGTTAGTACCAACGAAGCTCTTGGCGGAAATACCAAGGTGGTGGAGGTTACTGAGGACCTTACCAATGAAGTTGTGTTTATTAGAGAGGCTGGAGAAATGGATGGCTATCAGCTTGAGCATTTGATATGTATGGCTGCTGAACATTACTTTAGCACCTCTTCTGAAGTTCAAAGGTTCGACACTGAAACTACAGTCGAGACCCATGCTGAAGTTGAAGCACCAAAATTGCAGATGGTGACAAGAGAGATTGCTGATCATTTTAGACAGATGGACGAGGCTGCTGAAAGCCTTGATATTGACCTTTCCAAAATGCGTTTAAAAGATGAAGTCAACATAAACATGGTCGAAGTTACTGACAGACAGGCCATGGATATTGATGAACAAGAGGACTGCGACAAACTGGCTTATCCCGGAGAGGATGAAACCATCATTGATTTGCTCCATAGGTGCCAGGGGAAGAACTCTGAAGTCATGCTGTGCCCTCGATGCAGTTCTATCTTCGACAAAGAAGCTACTCATGGCCTCCAAGCGGGGAAAGAGGCCAAATCTGGACGTGAGAAGAGAGCTGCTCATAACCCAGAGCGTTTCGACCCAAGGAAAGCTACTCAAAAACAATATGGCCCAAGGCCACAAGTTCTAAGGGCCAAGCAAGCTACTTTCAAGCCCAGTGGCGAAGTACCAACTGGAAGGTGGGTTAAACCCGTTGAAGCAGCTGGAAAAGGGAACCAAAGATGGAAAAGTTTCGATGTGGCTAGAGGTTCTTCAATTGAGTATCAAAAAGAATTCAAGTCCTCCAACAAAGCTGCCTATGTTTCTGAAAATTACAAAGGAAATAATCCCATGTCTAGGTCCCAATGGAGGAGAGAACAGAGACGAAGGAAGGCTCTAAGGGAAGCTTAGGCTAAAGATTCGAAAGAGACCAGCACTAATGTCTTGCCAGTAAGCAATAAAGGTGTTGGCATGAGAACAACAAACCAGCTGCCGGTGGGTCGAAAGCTGTTTACTTCCAAGAAGGAAGCTGAAAAATGTGTGGAAGAAACAGTTGAAGACGAAGCGTCGACCCACAATTTTGATTCAGACTCTAATGCTTCTTTGAACATCATTGTCAACGTAGTATCAGTAATGCCAAGGGAATATGACAGAGTGACTGAAGTGGAAAACTTGGATGCCAACACTGAGGCAGAAATGGCAGCACACTAACCTGTGTGCTATTATGTAATGAACAACGGCTGTGTCGAAGAACAAAATGCTTTCTTTGAGCGACCAACTGAGGCCATGAAGGGACACTTGAAGCCTCTGTATATTACAGGGAAAATAGAGAACGTGGATGTTAATAAGATCTTGGTGGATTGTGGGGCTACTGTCAATTTAATGCCACATTTTCTGCTAAGTAAAATTGGTAAATTCGACACTGATCTTAAACCCCACAACATGGTCCTCTCCAACTATGAAGGGAAGATTGGGACCACTCTAGGTGTCTTACAGGTTGACTTGACTGTGGGTACAATGACAAGACCCACCTTGTTCATGGTGGTCGAAAGCAAAGCTAACTACAACCTTTTGCTAGGAAGGGAATGGATCCATGGCATTGGGGCAATACCTTTATCAATGCACCAATGAATAACAATCTGGAGGCCTGATGGAATAGTAGAAAACATTGAAGCTGATCAAGGCTACTTTAAGGTGCCTGTTAATCATGTTGATGGTTCTGAGTTCGATAAAAATTTGGCGCATATTGCGCCTTGTACTCCAGCAGAATTCGATCTCTCCCCAGATGACCACGCATTCTGCTCATTACACTTGGACCCACTGGAGGGGTTTCGATGGGACAGAGAGGTTGTAAGAGAAGAAGGCAATGTCCCGTACTATGGGCTGCCTGAGGTTGACCCCACAGGCTAGGAAGTGAATTCAGTAACAATGACTGAGTTCGACGCACTACAAAGAATTTCGGCCTATGTGGCCGAATCTAAGTTACAAGCGGCTTTAGAGGCTGCACACAATCACATGGTTGTCGAAGCCAAAACTCAAATTTGTGAAGTAGGCCCTGGTAAGGACTTTGAACATGAGCCACCTGATGGGCCTCAAATTGAAGACCAAAACCAAAGGCTTGATGATGTTCATGATAATGAGCCTTTAGGTTTTGAAAAGGATCCACTGTCAGATAATATTAAAATGCTGGCGCAAGATCCTTTGGAAGAAATTGACTTGGGTGAAGGGGGAGTAAAAAGGCCTACTTATATTAGCGCTAGCCTCGACCCTCTACTCAAAGTCGAAATGGTCCAGCTGTTGAAGGAATTTAAGGATTGCTTCGCTTGGGACTATGATGAAATGCCTGGTTTAAGGAGAGAGCTTGTTGAACATAAGTTGCCAATCATACATGGGAAAAAGCCAGTCAAGAAAAATCCAAGACGGTTTGCCCCAACAATCCTTTCCAAGATCAAAGAGGAGATTGAAAGGCTACTTAGATGCAAGTTCATCCGTACAGCTAAGTATGTCGAATGGCTCGCTAATATTGTACCAGTCTTTAAAAAGAATGGTTCTTTAAGGGTTTGTATAGATTTTAGAGATCTAAATTCTGCAACCCCTAAAGACGAATATTCTATGCCTGCGGCAGAAATGTTGATTGATTCTGCTGCAGGACATGAATACTTGAGCATGTTGGATGGTTATTTTGGTTATAACCAAATATTCATTGCTGAGGAAGATGTCCCAAAAACTGCTTTTCGATGTCCAGGGGCATTAAGCACTTATGAATGGGTAGTGATGCCTTTCGGTCTAAAAAATGTTGGGGCAACTTACCAGAGAGCAATGAATTCGATCTTTCATGATTTTATTGAGACTTTTATGCAAATATATATTGATGATATTGTTGTTAAGTCCTTTTCAGGAAAAGATCATATAAGCCATCTTCGACATTCCTTTGAAAGGATGAGAAAGCATGGTCTGAAAATGAATCCTCTCAAATGTGCTTTTTGTGTGCAGGCAGGGGATTTCTTAGGCTTTGTGGTCCACAAGAAGGGGATCGAAATTAACCAGAATAAAACCAAAACCATTATGGAAGCAAAAGCGCCATCAACAAAGAAGGAATTGCAGCCTCTCTTGGGCAAAATAAATTTCTTGAGGAGATTTATATGTAACTTAAGTGGGAAAACGCAAGCCTTTTCACCATTTCTTCGAGCTAGCAAGGATGAGTTCGACTGGGGGCAAGATTAACAGGAAGCATTCGACAAAATCAAAGAGTACCTGAGTCACCCCCTATTCTCTCACCACCTCGTGGCAATAAGTGTATGAGATTGTACATAGCTGCGTCAGATAGAACTTTAGGGAGCATGTTAGCTCAAGAGGATGATGATGGTGTCAAAAGAGCCGTTTATTACCTTAGTAGAGTTTTAAATGATGCAGAAACTAGATATAGCATGATTGAAAAATTATGTTTATGTTTGTATTACTCTTGTACCAAATTGAAGCATTATATAAAACCAGTTGATGTGTATGTTTCTTCTCGTTATGACGTTATTAAACATATGTTGTCCAAGCCTATTTTGCATAGTCGAGTTGGAAAATGGGCATTAGCATTAACTGAATATTCTTTAAAAAAGCATGTGGGAAAAAAGCCAAGAAATTGGCACAGGACATTGGACCAAATACTCTGGGCATGTCGAACGTCCCCTAAGGAGGCAACTAATACTACCCCGTTTCGACTGACTTTTGGTCATGATGCAGTTCTTCCTGTGGAAATGTATCTTCAATCAATAAGGATTCAAAGGCAACATGAGATTCCATCTGAATCTTATTGGAATATGATGCTTAATGAATTAGTAGACTTAGATGAAGAAAGGCTCCATGCATTAGAGTTGCTGAAAAGGCAAAAGAAAAGGGTGGAGAAGTCTTATAACAAAAAGGTCAAGATTAAAACCTTTTTAGTTGGAGACCTAGTGTGGAAAGTGATCTTACCTATGGATCTAAAGACCATAACTTTAGGGAAGTGGTCTCCTAAGTGGGAAGGCCCTTTTCAAATTATTAATGCGTTTAGTAATAATGCTTATGAGATTCAAGAGATGGAGGGTGATCTACGAGTCTTAAGGGTAAATGGGAAATATTTGAAAAAATATAAGCCTATTTTACAAGAGATTCATATTAAAACATAAAGTTTCATTCAGACTATAAAAGCCAAAATAGGCCATGTGGGGCCAAAATGGTATACAAAAAAAAAACAACAGTTACAATAACATGAAACCCAGGAGAAAGATCATTCATAGTCCCTCTAATTAATAGAGTTGAGGAAGGCAACATAATCTTCGTCAGCTTCATCATCAGAGTTTTGTGCTTTGGAATGTCCTTTCTTGGGGACCTTCATCTTGGTTTCTCTCTTCGTGGCGCGAGATGTTGCTCCAGTTGAAGTGTTATTGAGGGCACTGGTTGTTGTCTCAACTTTCTTTGTCTCCTCAGCCACCTTCTTGGTCATGATTTTCTTTGAAGAAGTACTCATGCTTGCTGTGGTAGGTGCAAAATATCCCAAGAGGGAAGAAGGTTTTATAGAGGCAAGGCTTTGTAGGGATTGGCCAGTCAATGATGGAAATACGTGAAATGACCCTTGGGAAGAGACCCTAGGGTTGCGCTATTAATATTCCTTTATGGAATAGAAACTTGTGCCGTTGGAACACTAAGCTGTTAAAAGCTGCGCTATTTTCATGATTTCCAAGAAAAGAGGCAGAATACCTTAATTACTCAGTTAGCAAAGTTTGAGAGAAAAATTTTGCAAGTCGAAGAGTTAGTAGCAAACAAAAGAATTTAGATAAAGGCCATAGGGCATTAAGTTTGTCTGTACATGGGGCCTTAAAAGGGCCATAAAACGTGATGAACAAAAAGCGGAACTACAAACAATAAATCACATGACAATCAGAAAGGGAGCTTCAACTTCAACTCAAGGAAGTTGACCTTGTGATTCTGAAGGCGTTTCTCGCATAGAGCTTTGTTGAGTTTGGCTGCTGAAAGTTCTTTTCCAAGCATTTGGGCCTTGTCAAGGAAGTCTATGGTGCACTTCAGCTCTCTGGCCATTTCAGTGTCGTCGAACTCTCCCAGCTCAAGGTTGCGCTTTTCAGCGTTAGAAATTTTGTTCTGCAGCTCTTCAATTTGCTGCTTCCAGTCATCAATGTTCTTTTGGTTCGACTCCACTTCTGCCTGCCTTTTCTGTTGTTCAGTCTCTAGACTTTCGACCATAGCTTCTGATGCATGTGCTTCATCCCAAGCTGAAGCTTCCAATCCAGTTGTGATTTCAATGTTGTCTTGGATCTTGGGAAGGAGCTTGAAGTCCTCAGACATCTGATTTACTAGAGCAGTTAGCTCCATAAGGAATTCAGAAACATCTTTACCAAGGGTCGAAAGGTCCAGTTTTTGGAGGCTATCTTTCAGAAAGAGAGGAGCAGTTTGATCTGAAAGTAAGACATTGTGGATGTCTCCCTTGAAGAATTTGTCCTTGATTTTTTGAAGGATAGGGCTGGCAAAATCATCTGGAGCTGGACCCTCTGAGTTGGTCGAAGTGCTGAGACTGGTACCTGAAGAGCTGTACTTCTTCCCAAGTATCATCCTGGCATACTCTCGAGGATTCGACCATTTGAGGGTAGCCAAGGGGTCTCCTGTAGGGGGTCCTCCAGCAGTCGAAGTGACTGTAGGTCCAGGAGTTGGAGTGTTGGCAGGACCTGGTCCAGCCACAGGTGTGTGGGCTTGATCTTGCTCAGTCCTTTCCCTCTCTTCTTCTTGTTCTTCATCTTCTTCGACTTCCTCCTCTTCTGCTTCAGTGGGCCTTCCTTCTGTGTCCATACCAATAGTCTCTATTTGGTTGAGAGGTTGTTGATGAGAAACATCATCCTCTTCATGATCAGAGCCATCAGTCTGGGATTGTTGAGTAGTGGTCCTGGTAGGAGACCTTTGGTTTGTTTCATCTGCTGCAAGAGGAGGAACTGTAAGAGGGATAGGTTGGTTAATTTCGCTGATTGAACTATACCCAGAACCAAGGTCAGAGGTAGGGTGATAAGTTGGCTCACCTTGGCTATTCAGCAGAGTTGTTGTAAAGCTGAAGGAAGGTTGTGGTTGGTTAGAACCACCTACATCAGCCTGAAAAACTACAAGTAAAGGGAATAAGATTGAGGGAAGTTTGAGTAGGGAATCCAAATACTGAATGAAGATAGTACGCATACCTGTACAGCCATAGCATCAGGACTTGAGTTCGCACTCTCAGGATTGTCAGCAGTCGTTTTTGACGTAACCCTGGAGAGTTGTTTCTTGACACCACTACCAGCAGGTGTCTTCTCAAGGATTCTTGCCGCCTTTGAGGGAGATTGGGTGGTAGTTCCAGAAGCCTTGACAAGCTTCCTTTTCTTCTTAACTACTATCTCCTCAGGGGACTCATCATCAGTATCTGGAGGAACAACTGCTTGAGCACCTTTCTTGCCTTTTTTTGAAGGCGTTGGAGGTTTTCGAGCAGCCTGAAAGGTGACGCAAATATTAGAGGATTGGTTACACAAAAAGACTTAGGCAAGGGATATGAAGTACCTTTGTGCCTTCAGTGTCCTTTTTGACCTTCGCAGCACCCTTCGATGAGCTGGTCTTCCGAGCCATGGCTGAAAGACAGACGATTATTACAAGGTTAATAATTGAGTGGTTAGTTAAAAAATCATAAATCAAGGGCCTCAAACCTTCATATATTTCGGATTCGACACGGACATCCTCGACCCCTATATGAAGGTGTCCTTTGAAACTGTCCAGCGTATGTTTAGTCGCAGCCACCCGTTGGGCTTTCGGTTGAGACTGCTGTCAAAGGAGTTTTAAGTGCTCACCACAGACAAACCAGTCTAGAAATGGGGGGGCAAGTACCACTCCAAAATCAGCATTAGGCAGTCGAGGGAACTTTGGAGGAAATAGTTCAAAAGCTACCTTATAATGTTTCTCAAGGGGAACGTTTGAAGGGATTTTCAACTGATCCATTTTTTGTAGAAATTTCTCCTTCAAAGTGACAGCAGCCTCATGAACAGTTCGACTAATATCATCTGGTCGATAGACAGTTTCAAAGTACTTTTGAAAGGCTTGAATTTCTTTGACATGAATGAACTTATTCTTCTTGGTCTTCTCCTGCACATCAAGAAAAGCTTGGTCAAGTAAGGAAGAGAAAGCAGTAACATCAAGAAATTGCTCACTGTAGTACTTCGACCACCAGTTTTGGAAGGGTCTGGTACACAAGAAGGTGGGCTAAAAATACACAGGGAAAAGAGTTGCTTTCCTAGCGTTCCACCGGTCGAAAGTGGTTGCAGCACCCCCTTCATCAAAACTGGCGGTGTGAAGGACCACATGGCCTTTCTTCCCATATAGACACTTGGGGAAAATCTGAGCCAACCCAAACTGTCGAGAGACAAGATTTGGTTGGTAAGCAATTAAGGCTGCCATGTCTCTCCCAAGATTCAGCCTTTCAACGATAAATCTAGGAATAAAAAAGGCTTCCCAGATTGAAACAGATTCGGCATCGAGTTTGATGGAGGAATCAGGGAATGGCCTTGTGAACCACTCAGGTCCACATTTTCTCTCAGCAAAGGGAGCCATACTAGGTGTGAACTCATGCCTTTTTGCAAACATCATAATATAACTGGAGAAGGCTCTCTTGAGAGTTTCCCCATCGTCATTGGGCGTGAGTTTCATTAGGCGGGTACCTTTGACCCTCCTCTCTTTGATTTCAGCAGAATCCGCATCGACCTGCCCTTTCCTGGGAAGGCTAGCCTCAAAATTTGCATTGAGCCACAGCTGAAGTAGCCAGAGAGGGCCATTCAAGTGAACAGTACCTTGGGCCTCTAAGTCGTTGAGTCAAGCCGCCCCTTCGCTGAGAGACTCATAGAGGTTCTCCAGAATCAACCCACTAAGGCAAACTCCTCTATTGTTGTGAAGTTGGTTGGCCAGAGTAAGATACTTCTTGGCCACCTGCAGGGATTTTGAACAAAAAATATACCTCGACAGCCAAACGGTGAGGAAGGCAATGTGTTCCTTATCAGTGATTTCTGCAGTATCACGTTTATGGTGGTTGATGAAGTGGGTATATGTGAGCTTGGAGTCAGAGATCACTATGGTATCCTCTGCATCAGTATCAGGATCATATGAAATGCCATCTGGTCGAAGACCTGCAATGGAAATAAGGTCGAAGAGTGTGGGAGTAACCATCCCACAAGGAAGATGAAAGGTGTAGTGGGTACTATCCCAGAAGTAAAGCGATGTTGCCAGCAAGTTCAAACAATAATGGATGTTGGTCTTCAACAGCATAAGCAGATCATATATTCCAATAGTTTTCCAATGATCAGCCTTAACCCTTTCCATTATGGTCATCCAAAGGTCAAAATCCTTTAAAGGGTTGACAGCTCTTACCAGCCTTGTACCATCATGAAGGTACCTCAGATCCATTTTCGTCAGAGTGGGTGTATTAGGAGAGGCTCCATCCTCATTAGGGCTGCTTTTTTGCCATAAAGGTCTAGATTTACGGTAAGAAGGAAAGAACTCAGCCAGTTTTTCATTGGTGGGTTTTACATCAGCTAGGGGGCCACCTAAAGCATAGGGTTTATCAGATACAAGGAGAGGGATCATTACCTGAGATTCATAAATGCTCCTTGCTTCTTCAAGAAGAGGTTCTGACATAAACTGTTGGTTCTTTACCACCTTTGGTCCGGAGATGTTTGAAAATGGCGGGAGAGTTTGGTTGAACGGAGTGGTTTTACCCTTTTGGTTTTTTGTTTCTTGATGAATGGGTTGTGAAGACGCCATTGTTGGGAGTTGAAGAGAAAAGTAAGAGTGCGTTCTGGGGTTTTTTGAGAGAGTTTAGAGAACAAGAAAAATAAGTTGAAAGAAAGTCTGAGAATGCAAAGAGTTTCAAGTTGGAAGAAAAAGGTACTTATAAGCGTTCAAAAGGTGAGGGGACTGTGAATCCACCGTTAAAATCGATACGATAGTGGGACGCGTGTCCTCTTTTGAGATCGTCGGATGGTGGTGGTTAAGAGCAGACTGTAAATACTTAATCCCAAGAAAAGTGATGATGAAAACTGTTCGCAAATATGGCTGAAGGGACGTTTGAAGATTTGCCATCATGACATGATGTCATAAGCATGGTTGAAAGAAACTGAATAGTTTCTAAATCGTGGGTTAGTCAGTTAAGACCATGTTTTCCATAATCGAATGAGCAGGCGTCGAAACTTATGTTATCAAAAAATGACCTTCCTACCAACACTGGCGAAAGGACATTTTTGGGGGGCAATTTGTTAGCTCCTAATTTCGACGCTACATGATTTCAAACAAGTTGGCTTTATGGGAAGATATTCTTTAAGATAATAAGCTAAAAAAGAAGGCTTCGACTAGAAGGTCTTCGACCATGTTTGCTGAAAGCCTGAGTCGAATGGAAGGATTTCAAGACTTCAAATATTTCTAAGTTCAAAGAGTCAATTCGACAGGATAAAGCTGATATGGATAATGCGATGCAGTTACGACTAGATAGTGGAGGGAAGTTTTACTATTTGAATTTGAAAAGAGGACAGGTGGCGAAGATCCAGAAGTTGAAGACATGCAAAGTGCCAAGTGGCGTAATCTAGGAGTAAACCTGTCAAATGGTGGTTACTTTAGAGTATTATAAATAGGTTAGTCCTAGAGTTAGAATAGGGGTGAAAAAATCATACTTGTACAAGTAACTCTATATTCACTCAAAGTATCCAGTGTGTTGAGAAACAAGTGAAGTGAGAATGTACGTGATTGTAATCACCATTATCCTTTATTGCAATGCAATTTACTTTGAAGTTTCTGTTTTAGATTCTTTACTTTGAAATCTTTGCTTTTTTACAAACTTTTACCTTTCAAGTCAATTACATTACCAAGCCTCTACTTTCAAGCATTTATCTTTCTGCACTTTAAGATCATTACGTATTCCTTTCCAGCATTTAATTCCAGTTTTTATCAAACCTTTACATTCAACATTTTCTCTCTTTTGATGTATCGTTCGATTTAGTTGTTTCTTTGATCTTTATCGTTGTCCTTTACACTTCAAACACCTTTTTATTTATGAGTATTGTCAAAAGAGCATACCTTACCAAATAGCGAAATATTCTAAATACACATACAACACATGTCCTAGGATCAATCTGATCGATCCTGTAAGTTACTAGAACTTTACTATTTTAGAAGATCAGCGGTTGTTTACCAATTTTCAAGGTAAACAGTAATCATGTAAGTTATCAGTATAAGGAAAGCATAAAAGGAAACCAAAGGTGACACATAGGGAGCGGACATGAAAACATAGAGACCCTGTTTTTTAATGACTATGTAACATATGGGTATAATCATGATTTTTGGGATTAGGTTAAATATTTTTGCCTTATTCCCATTGGTCAATTTTTTTTTTTGATAATTGCTATTAATTGTCATTATTTCTTATTAATGTCATGATTACAAAATTCCCTATTTAAAACCCACTTCATTCACTTCACACACTTACGCAACTTTTCACTACCCACAAACAGGATTTTTACTAGTGTAGCACCCCTTTGCCAATTTCATGTTTTTTTTATTTCTTTTTTGATGCACGTTCCAAAATTGATTGTTAAAAATACCAAAAACAATTATAAAATTCTAAAAAATTCATGGTGGTTTGTGAATGTTTTAATTAATTTTGTGTGTACTTTAGTTACATTTTTGGACTGGTTTGGTGTTTTTCTTGAATTTTGGTTTTAATAGTGCATATTTTGAAATACCTTGTGCTACAAGCTTTGAAAAATGACCTTCCCTTAAGGATTTGGATCTCATTTTTTGTGTGAATTTAGCCACTTGATTATGTGACATATTGATGATCATTTGGTGTTTTGGCCATGAGTTTTGAATTGCTTTTGAATATCATCTTTGGAGTTTGGTTTGTATGATCACTTTTGATAAAATGCTTAATATTTGTGATTGATTGAACACCTTTGATGTATAGTTTTGAGCCAATCTTTTCCACATGATCATACAATGATCTTAGCATGACATGACCAATTTCTCATAATTTTACAAAGCTTTTAGATATTTTTCATGGATATTTCAATTTATACCTATTGTGTGGATGCATGTCTAGAGCTAGGTTAAGTTGGACACTTGCTTGTGGCCACTTTAGGCCAACTTTGAGGACATGTTTAAGCATATTCATGATGAAATTTTGATGTGCAATTGTGATACTTGGATGTTTCTTTTTGAATATAACTTGCATGCTTCATGTGAACCCTAATTGAACACCCAATGTTGCTCGATGCCTGTTTAAGTGCTTGGTTTGATGATACCTTTATGCAACCCTCATTAGGGATATTTTGTGCATCTTTTCACACATATTTTAGCATGAGGTAGAGCCTACCCACATTGGTTTATAGGTAATTTCATATGCCTTTAATTGATGTTATGCTTTCACAAGTTTGAACCTGAATAAGCCTTCAACTTTGTGGTCTTGCACTTGAACTTTGGTGTGCCTTATTTGTCCAATACTTTTGATATTCAAATGTGAAATTTCACATGTCATTTACCACTGCCCTCTATTTGTGAATACTTTATTGGCTTGACCTTAGCATTCCTTTTACATGCTTGAATGTCTTTTGTTGCTAGTGGAAGATTAAGTTTGACTTGGGCCCTTACTTGTAGGATCTTTTGAGAGCATGTTGTTATGGTGACTTTGTGGAATATAAATCCTCATCTTGAATGTGGATAACATGTATGCATTGATATTAGCATGATTTAGGACTTTCCCATCCAACTATGGGTCATTTGTGAAGGTGTGAGAAAAACACAAGAAAGGGGGGGTTTGAATTGGGTTTTCCACTATGAAAGCTTTTTGTAAAACTCAAACAAATATCACAAATAATATAACAATAGAGAAAGACACACGATATATCCTGGTTCACTTGAAAACTATCAAGTTAATCCAGTCCACCTACCAAGGTGATTTTGCCTCTCTCAAGCGAGAACTTAATCCACTATAACAAAACTGATTACAACTGCACTAGCAACTGCTGGTGACTAACAACAACCTCTAAGACACACTAGTCCTAGACTTCTTAAGAATTTTGACCTAACTGGTCGCTTAAGGAATACAATGCACAAGCCAAACTGCAAGTGACTAACAACACTAAAACTCACTGTTCTAGTCTTCCTAAAGCTTCTTACCTAACCGATCCTTTAGGGAACACAAACAACTGTTTATTACAACTGTTTGTTGACAATAATGATGCTTCTACACAAGCTGAGTAAACACATTTTATAGCTCAATTTATCTTAGAGCGAATCTATACAGTAATAACATTATTCTTCTTTGTATTGTGGGGCTTTACTGTTCACTCATAGTTTTCTTCATTTCTAGAGTTCTTTCTTCAGTTGAATAAGTGTTTTTGATATTTCTCTTTTTCACACTAAGTGTTACATTTTTCCACTCTCTCGCACACTTCTTGCTTGCACACGATTCGTTGAATAATCAACTCTACATATAGCCAGAAAAAGATACGTTGAAAAGCAAATTCATAATATCAGAGGAGTACTGGCAACTTGAAATAATGTCGTTATGTTGGGATGAAAATCGTATCTTGAAATTGTCCTTTGTACCACCAAATTAGGGTAGTGGAAAAGAACGTGTTTTATCTGTCTTATGTACTACTTTCCCATGCAAACGTTTCATCTTCTTCTATTCATCAGAGGCTTCTGAGTTGATTTGAATGAAGCATGATTAGAAGAATGAATCATTGGGTCTTCAGAGTCTTGAGTCTTCAGAACTTGTTCAGCAGAACCTTGTCATCAGAGTCTTCAGCACTTCTTCTTCAGAACCCTTAGTCTTCAGAATCCTTAAGTCTTTAGAGTCTTCAGAACTTCGTTCAGCAGAACCTTGTCTTCAGAATCTTCAGCACTTAGTCTTCAGAAGTTAATGACTTCAGAAGCTAAACAGGCTTCATAAGTGGAACATCAGAGTCACACTCAGAAGTTAGAATCCAAGAGACGTTACAGCAGCAACATAGAGTCTTCTCATAGTCTTTCTGATGCACAGTGGATTAGAAACAATCTTGCTTCTTCACACAAAAGTGACCATTGAGAATTTCAGAGTGACGTAGCACATGATCCTTATCAGATTCAGAACCTATTTGTTAAAACCATCAGAGTAACAAACGTTAGAGTATTAAAAATTTTCTCACACAAATACTCCATTGTTATCATCAAAACATAGAGATAAGATGCAAAACCAAATCTTGTTCTTATAATATCCCCCTTTTTGATGATGATAAAACCATGTATTTTGATAGAACAATTTATACAGGGTAATCACCATAGCCGACAAATTCAGAGTTTAAGCTCTCAGCTCCCCCTGAATCTGTTAATCTCAAAATTTTCATTTATGCTTGTTCAAAGTCTCCTCCTGATCCCAAGACTCACAAAATAAAATTTGTGTTCTTTAGAACATGACAATAGAGAAGGAATACTTCCCTATAACAACTCATCAGAGTCTGACTAGAACACTAGGTCTTCATCTCAGAACCTGGTTACTATCAGAACTTTGATGAAAAATCAAAACTTGATTTTGAGTCTGATTGGATGATGCCGCGCATTTTGTATCAGAAATTCTAATCAGATCTTGATGAATAATCACAACTTCTTAGGTATCAAAGTTTGATTAGAATTGACTTCTCTTTTGTCAATCTTTTCTGAGATTCACCAATCTTATCAGATTCTGAGTCTGATTGATTTTATAATAATATCATTTGTTGCAGAGCATATCTTCTGAGTAGTATCTTTAAATCAGAGAATTGACTTGACTTTTTTTTTCAGGGAGATTTTTTCTTCTGACGCTTTGATTCTAAATTTCATACTTTCAGAAAGTTTACAACTTATGATCACTATGATATCAAACAAGATTTCTTGACTTTCAGAAAGTTCACAACTTCTGAACAGTATAGGAACATCTGTTTGAATAAACAAGATTTCCTGACTTTCAGAAAGTTCACAACTTCTGAACAGTATTGGAACATCTGTTTAAATAAACATATATTCTCAAAGTGTACAACTTCTTAACCATGAATTATCAGAGTTGAAATTATCCATAAGATTTTCAATCCTTAGAGAGTAGGATCTTTACATTCAACCTGTCTAGAATGCTAAGTGAACTTTTTCTAAGTTCCTTAATTGAAACATCAAACAAACGGTTAGTTGTAAAAGCATTATGTAATGTTTGAGTTCGAGCTTTTGAGAATAAGTACTATCAAAATCATTTTACTTTCTCCCCTTTTTGTCATAATAAAAAAGATAATGCAATAAACAGTGCAGTATTAAGATGAATATGTGAGAAGGAGATTTCTAAAATAGGCCATAGCACTTATAAAGACAGTTTTATCAATAATGGATCGAAATACATTGACATTTTGAACACAGAGCATCCTAGTGACGAGACACAAAATACAAGATACGACATGCTACAGATTAACCATCAAAGACTTCATAATTTTTCTTCAACAGACCATTTTCTAGACCATCTGTCTTGACAAGTTCAACAATTCCTTCTTTAAAGAAGATTTCAGATAGAACACTTCCAAAAGGTATGTAAGGCTTGATGAAATTGCCACTTCTGGAGTCAGTAATGGATTTTTGGAGACAATTGAAGATAGTATGAGGTAGATTTATTCGCATCTGAGCCATCAGGAGAAAGATGAAAACCCGATCATCATGAAACAGGATATTTTTGTTTTCTTCCCAAGGGCAAAAATTTCTCGGCAAAAGCTTAAACCAAGCTTTGAGAATGGGAAGAAGGTTTTCAGGATTGAGAGGTTCATATTTGGACGATGTGTTGTGAAGAGAGGCAAGTTCCTTAGAAATAAGATACATAGACTTAACATGTTCAACAGTAAATCCAATGTTCTCACAGCCAATTGCTAGAGCAATGGTGAAGGGAGTGATGTTTATGGGGACATCAAAAACACGAGAAGAAATTGAGTAATTTTTATAATTATTGTAGGCATGTTTCCAAAAATCTTTGACAAGATTTAAGTAGACTAGTTTATCTAGGATGATGAAGTATTTTGCCCATTCTTGATAGTGCATGATTGAGGTGATACTGCTAGCAATTTCTCTGTTTCCAAGATGAAGAAGATTGATTTGTTCTTCTGATATGACCTCAATAAGGTTCTCATCTCCTTGGAAAGTGATTAGAGACATGATGAGAAGATTTAGACAGTGAGGGTAATTTTATATAGATTTTGAACTAGTAAGATCAATTACAACAGATCAAAAGGGAAGAACTATATATATATATATATGTGTGTGTGTGTGTGTGTGTGTGTGTGTGTGTAGGAAATGAGAGACGTGATTGACTAAGAAAATGACATAGGTCAAGATGTGTATCAAGCATAAGATATGCCAAGGACACAATGGAAGAGTAAGAGACAAGGAATATCAAGGAATAGGAAAGAAGTGTAGCAGTCTCTTAAAATGGAATATCCAAAAGGTCACAAATAGGGATACGTTATTTAAGTTTTGACAGGAGTCAATAACTATGAATAAATGTATACTCATAAGTGGCAATGGAAAATTGACATATAGTAAATACAGAAGAAAGTATAACTTATTTTCAAGAAAAACTTAACTCACATACGCCTTATCATTTATGAATGCACAGTCATAGGGGAATGTGTAAGGATTTTAGCCTATTCTCAAGAAGTTTACGAAACCCAATGTGTCAATTCATGATTACGCATGTTTATCAATTGAAACAGTTGTTACTATTTGCGTTCACAAGTTATCAAATTTTAACTAAGTTATTTTTATTTGAAAAAATTTAGATAAGTTAAAGTTAGTCATTTTTCTTCCTTTATGTGATAATCATTATGGAATGCAGTAAGACAAGATAAATGCAAAACAGGGAAATTCTTCATTGATTGGAAAAGCAACAGCCAGGGGCAAAGTACAAAAAAAAACAAGACAATATACAACAACAAGTAAAACGGATAGGAGAAGCAATGATAAATGAAAGAGAGACCAATCACCAACAACCAAAATACCAAGAGAAACACCCACCAACAAGCTATCAGAAATTCTCCACCTCATCAACCCTTTCACATCTCTCTTCAGCTGTAGCATCTTCTGGTCCAAGTATTCTGGCTAAAGTGATGATTTCAGCCCTGTAGAATAACTCAGATATAATTCTTCCATAAGGTATGAAGGACTTATGTTGATTTCTGGAGATTTCAACACAGTTCTTGAGATGATTGAAGATGGTTTGAGGAAGATTCACTCGGATGTTGTAAATCATGAAATAGATAAATAGTTTATCGTCACGAGTCAGGTGCTTTTGGCCAATCCTCTGGGGAGAAAGTTGGTGAGTAGTAATTGAAACCACAACTTTACATCAGGGAGGAGTCCTTCAGGATTATAGGGTTCATACTTGTCTCGAGACACATCATGAATTCCAATGAGATTAATAAAGGAATGGTTCAGATGAAAGTCTTCAACAGTCACTCCTAATTGAACACAATTGATGGTTTGAGCAATGGAGGTAGGTGTTATGATGACCGGAACACCGAAAACAGAAGACCAAACAGAGTTGTTATCTTCACAAATCCTTGCGTATTTCCATAACTCTTTTATCATGACAGGATAAATGGGTCCATGCAGAATTGCAAATTATCCTGACCATCCTTGGATTTGCATGCTAGTGGTGATGAAAATTCCTGCGTCTCTTAGTCTAGGGAGACATGGCCTTTTCTTATTAATGACTTCCAAGATTTCTTCATTTCCAGTAAAGGTTTTGATAGACATGGTGAGAGCAAGAGGAATAAAAGTGAACAACAAATAGAACGAATGAATAATTGGGAGGAGAAGTGTGGTATATAAAGAGAACAAGGAGTGATAGCCATAAATAGAAATAAAGATTGGATGAATTGAGACAAGAAATTCATCATTTCCAATACACGGGATACAAGCAAGAACAAGGAATGATGAAGGAGTGTATCGGTCTCCAAAAGATTATGGAATAGTATACGTTATTGATATTATGACATCAGTCAATTAATATGAATAAATGTATACTAAAAAATGAGAGGGCATATTCTGACAATGAATAACGAAGGAAGACAAATGTTAAGTCCCAAGAAATTTTTGTCTTACATGCATCTCTATGAATGTTTACTGAGGAAGGAAGACGTAAAGATTTAAACAATTATCAAGTAAATTTTCAAACCCTGTGCATTAAACATGATATTAAGAAGTAATAGGTAATAATTACTTAAAACCTAGTCTCACGAAATCACAAAGCTCGAGGAGTGACACGATTTGATATCCTCAGAGTCTGGCAAACCAAAAGGTTTCCGTCTGCTCAGAGACACTTCTGACAAAAGCATCTTCTGATGACTGAGGTTAAAAACAAATGCTTCCTAGTTTAAATGAAAATCTGATATCTTTAGACTCTTACTAAACACATCTGATTCTGATGAAATCTTACTCTGGACAATAGTCCATTTTCAGATGCTTCAGAATAAATAGAAATTTATCTTCAGCCAAGGTTTGTGTAAAAATATCAGCTCATTGATGGTATGTATCTATAAATTTTAAACATAGCATTCCCTTCTGAACATAGTCTCTAATAAAATGATGTTTATGTGCTTAGCCCTAGAATGTAAGATTGGATTGTTACTTAAACAAATAGCATCAGTATTATCATAAAAGATAGGAATGTTACTCTCATGTATTTGATAATCTTCTAGCTGGTTCTTCATCCACCACATCTGCATACTGCATAGAGAAGCTGATATGTACTCTGCTTCTGCTGTTGAGAGAGCAATTGTTGATTGCCTCTTACTTGACCATGAGATCAGATTCTTCCCGAGAAACTTACATTTTCCAGAAGTGCTTTTTCTTTCCAATCTGTCTCTTGCGTAATCTGCATCACAATAACCAGAAAGATAGTACTCTGATGTTTTCTCATACATCAAGCCAAGGTTAGTAGTTCCTTTCAGATACCTTAGAATTCTTTTAACAGCAGTTCAATGAGATTCTATAGGATCTGATTGAAATCTTGCACACAAATGAACACTGAAAAAAAATTAGTTCTAGAAGCAGTTAAGTACAGAAGAGAGCCTATCATACCATGATGGAGCTTCTGGCAAACCTTTCCACTTACCTCTTCCTTTTCCAGAATACAGGTTGGAGGCATTGGAGTCTTAGCTGGTTTGTAATCCATCATGTTGAAATTCTTCAGAAGTTCTTTTACATACTTGCTCTGATGAATGTACGTTCCTTCTGATCTTTGATCAATTTGAATTCCCAGAAAGAATCTGAGTTCTCCCATCAAACTCATTTCGAATTCAGCCTTTCACATCTAACTTTTTTCTGAACACCCATTTAGTTCCAATGACATGGACACCTTTGGGTTTCTGAACAAGATCCCATACGTCATTTTTGGTGAGTTGATTCAATTCTTCTTGCATTATCAGAATCCACTCATTTTCTTTTAGAGCTACATCAACTGTTGCTGGCCCTATCAGAGACACTAGACTTAGAAGAGTTTCTTCAAAATGTATGAAGGATTAACTGATTCTGACTGGATCAGCTTTATCTCCCAGATTCAATTCTTCAGAATGAGAGGTCTTTAATCTATTCTTCTTCTGATGAGATGAGTTGTTCTCAGCTTTTGGTAAGGTTGTATTTGGATCTGGAGAATTTGCATGTTTGTCTGATTCTGATAATCATGATCTTCAGATCTGGAAACTTTTCAACTAGCTTTGACTTTTCAAAGTCAAGCTTATCATTGAATCTGACATGAATTAATTTCTCTACAATTTGTTTTTCTGTGTTATAGATTCTGTAGCCTTTAGAGCGTTCAGAATATCCTAACAACAGACACTTATGTGCTTTGGAATCAAACTTGCCCAGATTCTCTCATTATCAATAGTTCCAGAGGGAATGATCCTTCCTTTTTGGTTTCCTCCGAAACCGACTACGCCTTCAGACTTAAGTTCCAGACTTTGAAATTTATGTGTCGTGCGCAACCACTGTCCAGGTACCATGACTGGAGCTTCAACTGAGTTGCTGAGGATATTTCTATATTCTAGTTCTCCAAAAACTTTATCTTCAGCTATTCTATCTTCTGGTTCTCCATAAACTTCATCTTCAGCTATTGCTACCAGCTCAACATTTGTTTGTTCTTCATCAGATTCCTCTTCTTCAGAATCAGAGTCGTCCCAATTTGCTATTAGACCTTTCTTTGCTTTGGTGAAATTCTCCTTAGACTTCTTGTCTTTCTTGAGCTTTGGACACTCGTTCTTGTAATGACCTGGCTCATTACACTCGTAGCAGATAACCTTCTTTCCAGAGTTCTGCTTCTTCTGTCCAGACGGTGATTCAGAGTGGCCTTCGCTTCTTCTAGATCCTCTGAAGTTTCGTTGCTTGTGCTTCCAAAGCTTATTGATTCTTTTGGAGATTAGCAATATCTCATCTTCTAATTCTTCCTTAGCTTGATAAGCCTTTGTCTTTTCAGGTTTAAACTTAAGAACGATAGATTTGCTTTTCTTCTGAGGTTCATCTTCTTCAAGCTCTATCTCATGACTTTTCAAAGAACTAACAAGCTATTCAAGACTTATGCCATTGATATCTTTTTATAGTTTTAGAGTTGTTATAATAGGTATCCATTTCTTAGGAAGACTTCTGATGATCTTTTTCACATGTTCAGCAGTTTAGTAACCTTTGTCCAGAACTTTGAGTCCTGCGATTAGCATTTGAAGCCTTGAAAACATGGTCTCAACTGTCTCATCATCCTCAATTCTGAATGCCTCATAGTTTTGGATTAAGGCAAGCGCCTTTGTCTCCTTAACTTGAGCATTTCCTTCATGAGTCATCCTAAGAGAATTAAAAATGGATTTGGCAGTATCTCTGTTTGTTATCTTCTCATACTCAGTATAAGAGATAACATTTAGCAATATGATTCTTGCCTTATGATTATCCTTATAATCTTTCTTCTATTGGTTGGTCATATCACTTCTGGATATTTTAGCACATGTAGCATCAACTGGGTGATTGTAGCCATCGACTACCAAATCCCAAAGATCTACATTATAACCAAGAAAGAGACTTTCTATTCTGTCTTTCCAGTAGTCAAACTTTTCACCATCAAAGACTGGTGGTTTGGCACTGTAATGATCTTTCTCTTCAGTAGTGGTATTAGCAGGAGCTGCCATGATATCTCACACAAATACTGGAGCGGTACTGAATATTGTTAATTGTTGATAAAACGTTTATCACAATCAGAATCGGGGCTCTGATACCAATTGAAGGTGTGAGAATAACACAAGAAAGGGGGGTTTGAATTGGGTTTTCCACTATGAAAGCTTTTTGTAAAACTCAAACAAATATCACAAATAAACTAACAATAGAGAAAGACACACGATATATCCTGGTTCACTTGAAAACTATCAAGTTAATCAAGTCCACATTCCAAGGTGATTTTGCCTCTCTCAAGCTAGGACTTAATCCACTATAACCAAACGGATTACAACTGCACTAGCAACTGCTGGTGATTAACAACAACCTCTAAGACACACTAGTCCTAGACTTCTTGAGAATTCTGACCTGGTTGGTCTCTTAAGGAATACAATGCACAAGCCAAACTGCAAGTGATTAACAACACTAAAACTCACTGTCTTAGTCTTCCTAAAGCTTCTGACATAACCGGTCATTTAGGGAACACAAACAACTGTTTATTACAAGGGTTTGTTTACAATAATGATGCTTCTAAACAAGCTGAGTAAACACATTTTATAGCTCAAACTATCTTAGAGCGAATCTACACAGTAATAACATTATTCTTCTATATATTGTGGTGCTTTACTATTCACTCATAGTTTTCTTCATTTCTTGAGTTCTTTCTTCAGTTGAATCAGTGTTTTTGATATTTCACTTTTTCACACTGAGTGTTACATTTTTCCACTCTCTCGCACACTTCTTGGTTGCACACGATTCGTTGAATAATCAAGTCTATATATAGCCAGAAAAAGATCCGTTGAAAAATAGATTATTAATAACAGAGGAGTACTGGCGACTTGAAATAATGTCGTTATGCTGGGATGAAAATCGTGCATTGAAATTGTCCTTTGTACCACCAAATCAAGATATTGGAAAAGAACGTACTTTATCTGTACTATGTACTATTTTCCCACGCAAACGTTTCATCTTCTTCTATTCATCAGAGGCTTGTGAGTTGATTTGATTGAAGCATGATCAGAAGAATGAATCATTGGGTCTTCAGAGTCTTGAGTCTTCACAGTCTTCAAAACTTGTTCAGCAGAACCTTGTCATCAGAGTCTTCAATACTTCTTCTTCAGAACCCTTAGTCTTTAGAATCCTTAAGTCTTTAGAGTCTTCAGAATTTCGTTCAGCAGAACCTTGTCTTCAGAATCTTCAGCACTTAGTCTTCAGAAGTTAATGACTTCAGAAGCTAAACAGGCTTCAGAAGTGGAACATCAGAGTCACGCTCAGAAGTTAAAATCCAAGAGACATTACAGCAGCAACATAGAGTCTTCTCAAAATCTTTCTGATGCACAGTGGATTAGAAACAATCTTGCTTCTTCACACAAAAGTGACCATTGAGAATTTCATAGTGACGGAGCACATGATCCTTATCAGATTCAGAACCTGTTTATTAAAACCATCAGAGTAACAAACGTTAGAGTATCAAAATTATTCTCACATAAATACTCCATTGTTATCATCAAAACATAGAGATAAGATGCAGAACCAAATCTTGTTCTTGCAATTTGGTGTGATTTAAATGATGATACTTTTGTGTGAATACAAGCTTGATTTGTGCATCAAATTTCACCACTTCCTCAACATCATTTGTGTGCCATCTTTGCTCATTTCTTTTGGGATTCAAACATGAGATTTTATTGGTCTTTTACTTCTGATGTGTATGCTTTGACATTGCCTTACCATGTTTTTTCATTTCTCTTACTTGAGTGACAAGTTATGCTAATGTTTAAGCTTGGCTTTGTTCTTTGCTTGCCTTAACTTTGGTGAATGTGTTTGACATGAACTTTTGTGACATTTTGAAGTGGATTTCAAGCATTGAATATATGTCTTCACCTCTGACTTAGGTCTTTCAAATGTCAACTTTGGGCTTGCTTAGGCATTGAATGTTCATAGGTGTTTGATACATGATTTAGGTAGCATCTTTGTATGGAATTGCCTAATCTTTTGAGCACCAATTGATATAACTTTTGTGACCATTTCTTGACATTCCAAACTTCATTCACATGTCATATGCTACTGCCTTGCATACTTGGGTACACATATGACTTGACTTGAATATCCTTTACTTGCTTGACAATTGACATGTCTTTAGGGATTTGTTTAGGTGCTAGTTTTGGTGTATACTTGTAATATCTTTGGAGATCGATTTGCCATGAGAAATTTTGTGTTGACTTGAGATGTTTGCACATTTAATCACATGTTTCTACTTCTGACCTTGGTCTTTTATGATTTCATGTAACACTTGTTTACTCAATATGCAATCATGATTGATTGAAACATGCTTAAGGTGACATCTTTGTGCATAATTTGCAAACCTCTTGAACATGAATCAAGCTATTTTCTTGATCACTTATCACTACTTCAAGCTTGCATTTGTCATGTTTACATCACATATGTTACTTGAATACATGGCTTAGCTCCCATTTGTGGGATTTTTAAAGGTTAACTTGACATAGTTTGTGGATGATAAATGTTTGTGTGTTGGTGTAGGATATAACTTGCATTCTTGTATGTTTTCTTAGGACATTGGAATGGATATGAATAGTAGGTTTAGCTACTGCCCCTAGTAGGTTCATACACCTTTAGGACACGTCTCACCTTGTTTGTTGTTTGATATTCATCCTAGTGTAGTCTTAGGACTCTAGCATAGTCATAATTGCATAGTTTTGCATTTTGCTTTCAACTATTTAATAGTTGAGCTTGGATTGGAGTTGGTAAGTACTTGTGTTACTCTACATTGATGGTTACACCAACATGAATCCTCTTTCATCTCACTTCTCTTTTACTTTTCTCTTTGGTGTTTGATTAGTCTAATGTTTACTTGTGATGTTCACATGATCCCTTAGGATTTCTAGCTCGACTTAATTTCCAATTAAGCTCGAGGTAGGAGAGACATTAGGTTTGCAATCCATGTATGATAACAAGTAGGATAGTCTCCTCTACCTCAACCTTAGGGCCATTATGTATGACAACATTAGGACTTAGTTTCCCTTAGTTGTTTACTTTGCAACCTTTGAGTCCTTTCTCTTCCCATCTCTAAACAAGTTCAAAACACCTAATAAATACAACGAGTATTGTACGCCACGAGCCTTAAGTACATGGGAAATGAAGAATGAGGGGTCTCCCTTCATTTTTCTAGAGTGTTTAGCATATGTCTCGTCTGGGGGCGACCATGCGACACATTCTCTCCTATGTCATAGACTTTAGTGCAATACAAGTTTCAAATTAACTTAATCCACTTCTGTCTAAAAAACACAAACAAAGTTCAAATCATTTTATCCTTCGGGATTAACAGGGTTTCAAATCATTTTAAGAAAAAAGCATGTTACTTCCATTTTTTCGCAAACAGGCATTGACCCTAACTGTCGGACGCGAACTTAACGTCGCTCATAAAAAACAATTAATGACCTTGTAGGTCGAACTATGACTGCTCTGATTTCCTCTTTCTCGTTAGATTGAGGATACGTAGGCACAAGACGGTGATGTCTTGGCGAGCAACCTTCCCCCACAATCATGTAGTCCTCCGAACTACATTGACTCTGACTTTCCCATTCCCGAGGGAATACGTAGGCCTAGGACGACGATGTCCTACCGAGTCACCTTTTGTTTTCCTTTCCTGGTTAGCAGTAGGCTTTAGATAACCCACCCTTTGATTAGAATAACAAGCGTGGATCTCATCGAGTACGATGGACGCGAGTGGGTGCTAGTACCTTCATCTCGCGTAACTGACTCTCGAACCCAGGCTATGGTTGTGATGACCATGTCTTTCCCTTTTGAGGTTTTCTTCGATCGTTTCCTTTCCCTGCATCAGAATAAATAACGTTCTGTGGAGATTCTTTTGTCTTTTCCGCCAGTTGATTTTCGCAGATGCGACAACCAAGTTTTGGAATGATGTTTGGGTTGGCTCTTCCCCGTTGGTGTCTCTTTTGAGTGACTTTTTCTTATGTCTGACAAAAAATCCCTGGTGGTGGGTTCTATGGGGGCCTGGGAGAAGGGTTTCTCATAGTGGAACTTTATGTGGAGTCGTTCACTTCAGATTAGGGATAAGTAGCTCTTGGAGTTCTTTCTTAGTCTTACTTATGGGGTTGTGAGGATATGTCAGGATGATGGTTGGATCTATAAACCAAGTCCGGTTTGTGGCTGCTCAATGAGTTCTGCTTATGCCTCCATTGTTTCTTTAGTAGGTTGGTCAGAGAATAGGTCTGGGTTAGTGCTTAGGGGGCTTCCTAGGATTTAGAAGACCTGGGCACCTTCAAAAGTGGTTGTGTTATATTGGCGCGTAGTTGTTTGAGAATAGACTGTCGACTAGGGTTAATCTTCTTAGGCGTTAGAATTTGTTTAGTAGTGGTGATGTGGGGTGTATGGTGAGTGTTGGGTAAGAGGAGTCGATTGACCATCCCTTTGTGTCGTGTTATGTTGATTCAGCTATCCGATATAGGTTATTTAGGCGGTTGGGGCGTTCAGAGCCCTTGCCCCAAATGATTCTTGGAGTGTTTGATTTGTTTAGGGGTTTTGGGAAAGGGAAAGTGATGTCTTTAGGTGTGGTTTGATATGGCATTCAGCAGTCTGGGCTATCTGGAATTTGCGGAATACTGTTTCTTTTAGACAAAAGTGTTGTGTGGATTGGAAGTGGGAATAGGACATGCTCAAGTGTCTAGATCTATAGGGGCGTGTTGGTATGCCAAACGCCCTTTTTTGTTTTTGTCAAAAGTTTGGTTTCTCCTTCTCCCAGCTTGTTCTCTCTAAAGTTTCTTTTAAGCTTCAAATTTTTTAGTTTGAATCAGATGAAAAGATGATTGATTTACTTTTTTACTGTTTGGTGGTTTGAGTTGTGTTATTAGTTGGTAGTTATTTTTTGGCGTAGGGTCAGTTCAGTTCTTTGCCTCAGTTTTGTTGTTGTTTGTGTTTTGTGCACTTATGGTGCTATCTTAAGCTTTGTTTATGTAGTTTATTTCCTTTTTAATATTGTATTTTAGATTATATATATATATATATATATATATATATATATATATATATATATATATATATATATATTACCCATTAAAAAATAAAATCAAGATCATCAAAGTTTTAAACTTCGCATAATTAACGTGATTGAGGTTAATGTAGATTAATTTATCCATTTTTAAAGAATGTAGTGTATAATTATTTTAATTTTCAGCTTGCGCATGTTATCTTATGTATATTTTCTCAATCAAAAACATTCTAAAATGGATTCTTTTTAACATTAAACACAACATGTTTATTTTAAATTTCAAATGTTATATATATATATATATATATATATATATATATATATATATATATATATATATTGTAAGCAACAATTATATTGAAATGAGTATAAAGAGTACTCAAACCTGATAGTAGGATATGTGTATTTGATATTAGGATATAAAATTTTCACAACTTATTCACATCTTAAACAAAATTTGATATACATCTTCATATACATATAACATGTGTTATCGTACAAATAACTTAAATTAAAATCAAAATTATATAAAAAATATTACCATTAACATTATCGCATGTTAATATCTTTACACATTAAAAAAGATAGATAGACGAGAACGAGGATAGAGAAACATAAATTATAAGTTTTTTACCAATCTTATTAATACAATTCTTATATATGAGATGCACATTTATTTAAAGCGATTCGCAAATGTTTCAAATTCGAATAATTAACCAGATGGAGGACTAGGATTGCAACAGGGGTACCTAGGACATGAAACTGGATCGCATGCGTAACCTCCATATTGGCAGCAAGGTGGTAAGTTTTGTATTAATCCACCAAAAACGCTTGTAAAAGCAACAAGTAACAAAACCAATATGAAGAACACATTCAACATATTCTTCATTATTACTAAGCTTTATTTGCAGAGAAAAATTAAGTAAATATCTTATAAGGAATCATATTTAAAAATACAATGTATAAATTTATAAGCAAAGAAAAAATCATCAGATTATCGTAAATGGAAAATTTTAACCTTTAGTTACAAGAAAATCTTTCTATATTTAATATTGATCTTTTGTTCTTTATATTCTTTAGAAAAAAATTATAAATTTATATATTAATAAATTACTTATTAGGTGTATAATAAGCTTCGACGACTAAACTGAATAAATAGTGATATTTTAGAAACTAAATGAGATTATTCTACATAATAAAAAATATTAAATGTTGAATTATGTGATATTTATTAAATATTAAATCTCTCTTAATGTTCTTATCAATTAAAATAAAATAAAAAATTCAAATCTTCAATGTCATTTAATCATATTGTTTCATAGCCATGCCTAATTATTATTATTATTATTATTATTATTATTATTATTATTATTATTATTATTATTGGTTATTTTAGTATTCCTGAGTTTTTACATTTTAGGATCAAGATGGTAGAGCGGCGGGTTTTGGGCATGCTATTTGGGTGGAGACTTCTTATTGATATGTTTTCTACTAAGGACAGATTGATTAGAAGGGGGTATATTGTCGGATGCTAGAGATTTATGCTGTGTATTCTGTTTTAGGTATTGTTCTGGACCAATGGCTAGAAATGGCCCAATCCGCTTCTGCTCCTGAGCGGCGCAAATTGCCTAAGTCCAATCCACGAAGGGGAGAAAGTTACCTTTCTGCCCTCCAACCGGGCAAGAAACACATCGCTCCTCCCCGGAGTTACTGCCCGTCACGCACGGCTTCACTGCTCACCGAACAGTTGAGGGCAGGTGCCCGAAACCACGCTTATGCCCGACATAACGGCTAGTTTCGAGCACCCCTGCCCGACATAACAGCTAGTTTGGGCAGTTACCTATTCTTCGGGAAAACGGTTATTTCGCCCCGAAAATAGGACCGTTGACCACGCACTGGGGGCTCTATATAAACCCTCTCGCTTGAGAGGGCCAGGTATCCAATATTCACCCTAAGAACTCATACTTTGTACTTGCCCTTTTTCTCTGACCCTTTCTTACTTGAGCGTCGGAGTACCTTGTAGGTACACCCCCTCCTCTCCATACGACCAGCATCCCTGACGCACTTGGTGGCCCACTTTTACAGGATCTGATCCAGCCTTCACGATCAGTGGCGCCGTCTGTGAGAATCATTGTTCTCCCCATCTTTCTTTCCTCAGAAACCGAAGATCATAACAATTCTCAAAGATCATCACGATCATGGCCTCCCAAGATCGCACCAAGGATACTCTCCAAACCACCATCCTCCCGGTCAACAAATCTGACGTCGACGGTCATTCATCTCTCCTCCGAGATACCCGTTTCCTCAGGGACGGAGCCGCTGCTTCTCCTTCCCCTACCCCTGCTGATCACAAAAATGATCAGCCTTCACTTGACGTCCAGCCTGTTCCTGTTCCGTCCAACGCCAACCCAGCCGTGGCGGCCCTCCTGGAGGCGATCAACAAAACCAACACCCTGATCCTGCAGCAAAACGTGAGGATCGGGGCGTTAGAAGAGTCCAGCCGTCCAAGATCCCCTCCTCCGCAGAGGAACCAGCGACGATCAAGGAGCCCGCAGCCTCGGAGAGACATCGACAGAAGACTGAGCCAAGAGCCTGATTCTCGTGCAGCCCGGAAGCGCGACCAGATCTCCCCGCGTGACCAGTACGCTCACAACCACAAGAGGACTCGAAGGAACGAGCAATATCCCCCGGTCAAGTCTAAAGACCGGGCCCGCTCACCTTCTCCTTGAAGGAACCGCTCCTCTTCTCCCCGGAGGAACCGCCGCCGCGAGCATCCCCTTCGGTCCCCATCATACACCAGTTCTAGCAGCAACGACAAGCCTCGTGGCCCATTGTCCCAGGAGATCTTGGCTACCCGTCTCCCAAAAGGCTTGGAGAAACCCCCGTCACTGGGCACGTACGACGGAACCACTGACCCCAACGAGCACATCGAGAACATCGATGCGCTGTTAGACTACCGCGACGTACGAGGCCCCATCAAATGCCGACTGTTCCCGACCACACTCCGAAAGGGAGCGATGACATGGTATAGGCAACTGCCCGAGGAGTCCATTACCTCGTGGAGACAACTGGGCAGGATGCTCTCACGACACTTCACAGCATCTCGCCGCCACCCCAAATCTGAGGCCTCCCTTGGGGCCATAATCCAAGGAAAACACGAACCTCTTCGCGCATATATCGAGAGGTTCAACATGGAAGTTGTACAGGTCCCTACAACGGACGAAATGAAGAAGTTTCTACTCGAGCAAGGGCTCTGCCCAAGCTCCGAGTTTTCTAAAGCCATTGGCCTTGCACCACCAAGGAATTTAGACGCCCTCCTCCTCAAAGCCCAATCACACATTCAGTATGAAAAGAAGGTTGCGGCCAGCAACGTCCGAGCATCACGCCATCAGGAGAATGCTCGAGCATCCAGAGGAGAGGAAGCTTCGACATCTCGCCGGGGCGAACGGAGACGCGAGGACCGTCCTCGTGACTCCCGTGACAACAAGGGGCCCTCCGGGCGGTTCCATGAATACACCCCCCTGACCGTCTCCAGGGAAAAGATATTGTCCGAATGTGTCAATTCGGAGTTCAAGAAGGCAGGGGTCCGGTTCCCCAAGCAACTGCCGAACAGACCAAACGTGGGCAAATAAAAATAACGCCGTTTCCACAAGAGTCACGGCCACACTATAAAGGACTGCATCCATCTGAAGGATGCCATTGAGATACTAATCAGGGACGGCCACCTGAAACAGTTCGCGAAGAAGAAGGACACTCCTCGGTGTCACACCCTAATTTTTGACCCTAAGATTCCACCATCTTTGTGCATCATCTCACATATTTGCATGTTTTATTACTAATATGTTTGTGCAGGAACATTGGTTTCAAATGAAGTTAGTGTTCATTCCCTCCGTCAAATGCTTCAAGACATACTAATGGACTTTGATTCAAAAGGTCCAAGGGTTTTCTATTGTTTGGTTGCCTCAAGATTCCTGAACGGCCTCAACGTACATCTCAAGGAGATCATGGGTTATCTTGTTTTACGATGTCTGAGTTGTGTTAATTAAAGATCAGGCATGCCAGGGTTTCTTTCAAGGATTCGTCAAGGCATGGTTTCTTTTCAAGTTCTCATTACTTGTGATGCAAGTGCAAGTTGGTTTTCATTGAATTGGGGTGGTTTGGAACCCTCTGATTTGTCAAGAAGTGTTCAAGCTCATTTATACCATGAATAAAATTCAAATTTTTATGAGATGTTTCAAGTCACGTTTGATGTTTCCAAGGCCCCATATCAAGATTACAAATTCACCAAGTTTTATCAAGTTCAAGATCCATGTCAAGTTCAATTCTTTTTCTTCATGACAAGGTTACAAATCATCCAATTCAAATTTCCAAAAATTCCATATTTGTTTCAATTTCCATATTCAATTTCTTTTCAAGTGAATTCCACATTCAAATTTCAAGTTATAAGCTTCACCATTCAAGCATTCGAGTTACGAATTCGAGTTTAACTCAAGAGGATTTCTACTAATATTTTCATGTGATTAAGATTTGAAAATACAAAGGATCAATTCAAGCTTTATTTCAAATTACATTACACCTTAAAGTGGTCAAGATTCAAACCCTTGGTACAAGTGACAATCACCAAACTTGAAAGTACAAAATTTAGTTTCCAAAAAAAAACCAAGATTTCCCTGCATGTGCGCTAATGATGGCCCAGAAGACGAGTTTTACTAAGTGAATACAATGGTCATTACATAGTCCTACCACATAGCTTCACATTGAATTACAAAATTACAAATATGAAAGTGAAGCACAGCATACGTGATTAACTGCTCGACCATCATAGTGCCTTCGAACTATAGGAAATTAAAAGAGTGGAGAGTGGGGGTGGAAGTGGGACCTGACCAAACTTTTCAACAAGCTAATGCCTCTCAAATATCAAGGTTTCGACTTGCAGTGACGATTATGAGGTTTCACCGTTTGATATCAGTCCAGAATTGAAAGTTTCTTCCAGCTACGACTACGAGTCCTCCATTGAATTGAACTCAGAAGAGCAGTTTGATAACACAAACATGATTATAATATTTTGTCCTTGCAAGTGTTGCTGAGAAAATTGTTTTTGCCGTGGAAAAGTGAAAGCCAAGCAGCTCCAAAGCCTATGCAGATTAAAACGGATAATCAATTTCCAAATAACATAAGATCCCCATCATCAATGTAATCAAAATCGAAATCAGAAACATTTTGAATCGGCATCAAATATTCAGAGAAAAAAGTCACAATCACTTCATTCCAAAACAAGAGCCAGACATATTTATCATGATTCCAAAACCGTGCCGACCATATCGAAATGAAAAAGGAGATTCTCAGTCACAATCAAAACCATTTCAGATCCTTTCGAAAACACCATCAAACATTCTCGGCAAGTTATCAAATTCATTCAATACAAAATCATACATAAATCAACATTTTGATCTCACACTTCAATTTCAAAATCAGCGTATTAATTCGTTTGAGCCTATAAAAGAGTAGCAGGATTCACTCCAAGGGGACAAAAAATCAACATTCACAAGAGAGAAACCTTCACACGCAAAAGAAAAAACCCTCACACACATTCGAAGCTTTCCACACAAAACTCACCACAATTCACAGAGATTTTACACACATCAGAAATTCACATACACAGCAGAGCAGAAGAAAGTGTCAGCAACATTCACAAACAACCACTGAAAAAAACCCATACGACCACAACTTCCATGCTAATTCACGTTCACATCTACTGGATTGAAGGAAGATAGCAGGTTTACAGATAAAATTGAAAAGGAAACACAATTGAAGAACATACACACACAAAGCTATCAGATATAGAGAAGGGACACACCAGTTCAGAAGCTTGCAAGCACACTGTGTATCCCAAATTGACGGCGACAACACCAATTCACAGCCCAACACCGGAGATAACTCATAGACGCCTTTCTTCCGACACGGAGTCTTCAAATTCAGTATCCCTTCCATATTTCCTTTTCGTTTGCCCTACGAAATTCTGATTATTGATGTTTGATTTTGATTAAATTGACTTGTAGCGTGAATTAGGGTATGAAAGTTTGTTTTCATTGTTTACCGTTTCTTGTGAGGTTTCGTCATTAAGATCCAAACGCAGCAAATAAAAAAACACCAGAAAAATCACAAGGGATTCATAGCAGAAAAAGAAACCACCATGAATTGATGAGCAAAGAAATCAAATGCAGTAGAATACGAAATCAATACGAAGGGATCAAAGAGTTACCGAACAAAGTTCACTCCGCCTCGAAGCTTACTCCATCGCGACTCCACTTTCGCTGTTATGAGATCGGTTGCTAGCCTCCGTCAGGTAACATCCTTCCATTTAATTTAATGTTGTACGATGATTGAATTGATTCGCGAGTAGAGTGAGCGTGGGCGAGAGAGTCAAAACCCTTTGGTTTGTTGTGTTTGTTCGCGTGTGAGAGAAGAAGACGCCATGTTGGTGAGTTGAGATAGAGGACGGAGGGAGTACCGGAGGAGGTTTCGTGTGCCAGAGAGATATGGAGAGTGAGAGAAATAACGATTGAAACAGGGTCATGAGAACTAATTTGGTTCTCCGTCTCTCTTCACTATGTTCCTTGGGTTTGGGTCGTGAAATTAGGATCATACCCGGCCCATTTCAATCTTTTTTTATTTATTTTATTTACTTTTATTTTATTATTTATTTACCTATTTTTAATTTTTAGTTTAATCTTTGATATTTTATTTTAATTATAAGTTTTAGTTTTTGATTTCAACATATTTCAATTTAGGATTTTTTTATTTAAGTGTATATTTAACTCTCCCAATTAGTTTGTGACCTCTTACGCTTTTATCACCGGTAATTTGATTATGTTTCTTGATAAACTTATAGGATAGTTTCCCTTTCAATCTTAACTTCTCATTTAGTTTATTTGTTAAAAAAAAATTGAAGAAAAATGTCAAAAATATCTACTTTTTTCTCTCGATATTTTGTTTTATATATTTAAAAATCAAAAAAAATATTTAGTTATCTTTTGATTAGTTAAAAAGAAATTTTTTATTTCGATTCTTGTTCTGACTATTCTCTCACTCATATCTTGTGCTCATGATGTAACAATATTATGTTGATCTTTGTTCTTCGCCCGTATATTCAAACCTTTTTTTTAAAGAAAACTCTCGATTCACATCGAGCCATTTATTCCCTTGTAAGTCGATTGCTTTTTAAGCATCATCATCAACCTCTAGGTCCTTTTCTTTAGCATAGTACCCTTAGCAAGCGAAATATAAAAAATAAAAATAACATAATAAAACGAGAGGCTCCCGTAGAGTACTACGGACATTTAGGATTCTAATACCTTCCCTAGGCGTAACCAACCCCCGAACCTTAGATCTCCCCATTTAGGTTTTTGACCTTGAACCTTTCCTCTGGATAAATCAAAGTCGGTGTCGAAATAAATGTGATCCTAGTTCATTAATAACTATGGTATCCAATTTTCACCGCGACAGAAATGGCGACTTCACTGGGGAACTTATGATGTTTTTTTATTATTAAGGGTTTCCCCTAACTCGTTTATTTATGTTATTATTATTATTTGCTTGCTTGGTTTTCTTTTTGTGCAGGTTTGGGTACTTAGTGTGGTGAGACAAAGTCCTACACCCGGACTAGAATGAAATTAAGATAGGAAAACAGTGAGACTTCAATGATGCTTTGAGGGAGTCGATTCCTGAAAAAGTAAATTGAGACTTCACCACTCAGTCTAGGCCCTCTCGAATAAAATATTTGTCCAACGAGTTCATTCGTGAAGACGATATGGTTTCGATCTAAAGGCCCTCGGGACTGGGGACCGTAGTTACCTTTAACCCAACTTGGCCTATTAGGGCGTAGTGCGGGGACTATGTGGGAGTCTATTTCTGCGATAGTTGCTACGCGATACTACACTCAGACGAGATTCTCTTGAGAATATTATTGACTACCAAGTGATCTGGAAAATCGATAATATCCGAAAGATGGATTGTAGACTCTGGGAACTTTGTAGAACACGTTCGGCAGGTACATTTGAAACTATAGTACACTCCAATGGGATGGGTAGACCTTGGCTTCATGATCACGACCTTTGAACCTAGGACCTTTGTCTGTGTGTTTGTGAATATGTGTATACCTGTACTTGTACATTCATGCATCCATGCAATCGTGCACCATCTTTCTAACCCTTTCAAGGAACTTGGAGTTATCTTGCAAGCATCATAGGTTTTACCATGGATTTTGGAAGTTGTACTTTATTTTGTAACCCTTCAAAAAAAAATTCAATGAAATGAGACCTTTTCAGCCATTCAAAAGTTTTATCCACTTTATGGTGTTTGTAACATAACCTTTGAGTTCCTTGAAATTCATTTGCATTCTGCATTTGCATACATCATTAGCATCACATCCTTTGCATTCCAAGTCATCATAAGCACGGTACTCAAGCCAAGAAGACGGATCATTTGGAACAAGAAAACCACACACTTCGAGCAGAGATTTCCGCTTTGGAAGCTAACATGGAAACTTTTTTCTACCACGATGAAGAATCTGAGGGAAACCTAAGAGTTGGAGAATCAAGTACTTCGCGACAAAGTTGCAAACTTGAAGGCTACCAAGAGGAGCCTGATGAATTGGGTCAAAGATCTGGTAATATCCCAACACCATGATATCGAGGAATGCTATGTCTTGAAAGAGAAAGTGAAAGAGATGATTCAAAAGGGAGTCTTGTCCTTCGAATTGTGCGAACCCCAAGTTGAGATCCATCTCTTAGTTGAACATGAAGTAATCCCCTCCTTGCACATGTTGGATTGATACAGAGGACGGTTTTCTCTAAGCTATGTCTCTCCATATTTTAAGCTTATTTGCTGTTTTCATATGTAATTTTCTGCGTTCGTTAATGCACTTGTTTTGCGTGTGAGGACTTGTTATTTTGAATAATTAATGCAATGAATAATGTTTGTCTTGAAGAAATCCATTCGTTTCACTCATTTTAAATGCTTTTTCTATTTTATAATGCCAATGCTACCCGATCTCTTGCTTAGGCAGAGAATTGGAGGGAGGATGACGAATCAAAAACACAAGATCTCTTTTTGTATGCTTTTGAATAAGACTCTGCTGACGATGTAAGGCATTGTTTCAAATCCCAAACACCGGAGATATAAGGGAGATAGACCCTCGTTAACCCCTTTGAGTCTTGAAGTAGGAGTTTTCTTTTCTAAATAAAAAAAAAACCTCAATTTTAACCTAGGGCAGGGTAGTGTTCAGTTAAGCTGATCGAGCGCCCAGACTTTCCCAAAAAAAAAAAGGAGGAGTGAACATCCGAGAATCCACTTTATCTATCCCTCGCACATTAGGAGGCTAGCAGTAAAATTCACAATGATTATCCTTCAACCAGCTAAAGAGTGAGGCAGTCACAATCCTTTCAAAAAGGTCAAAATGACTTAGAGTCACACGACTTGTTCATAAATCAAAAAAGAAAAAGCCTGCTAAGTCAAAACCTATGAAGGAGACTTAGGCAAAATTGAGGCATCCCGCTGGACTTCAAATTCAAATCCAAAAAGACTTCGTCCGGGCAAAAGTTAGGGAATAAAACAAAGAACGTGAAAACGAAAGCAAAAGATTATAAAGAAAAATCCTCAATGAATAACAAAGTCGTGTGATCGAACGACAAAAGCAAATAGGTGAGTGACTGTCATGTCCAAAGCCTCAGTGGTTTCTCAACCGTATAAAAAAAAACTCCTTTTGAGAGATGAGTGATCGTGTCAGGTTAACTGAATGTAGGGCCGAAGAACATCACGAAGAATGGGTGGGTACAAATAAACTTTGAGCCTTTATCCTTTGTTTCGTAAACCGTGAACCAAGCCACGATACAACTCTTAAAAGACCTAATTGAAGCAAGGTTTATTTCGAAAGCATACTCAATGAGATAACGTTTCCTGACTCCTATGAGCTATGCTCAAAATTGGTGTTGGCTTTGTAAAATTAATTCATATCCTAACTAGTGATTCGGTCACAAGTTATCGCGATATATTTTCAAAAAAACTTCAAGACAAACATGTGTGCTGCATTACCCACTTCAGAATTAACATTTTCTACATGCTAACGTTGCTCGACATCATAGAAGCTTACATATGAGCATCAGTAATGAGCTCGGTCTTTTTAGACTTGAAACTCTAAGGAGTAAATGGAAAATTATTTCAGAAAGATGATCATATCCAGGGGCATGTTTCCTGAAGACTCCGCTAAACAGGGGCAAGTTATTCTCAGTTGCTGCTTCCATAATCTAACCCCAAAGGGCAAGCTTGAAGACTCAGTTACACAGAATACAGTCGATCTGGGGCAATTACGCCGAGATTCTACAAATCTCTCTAAGAGTTGAAAGACGTTGGAACATCTTAGATGCCAAGTTTTCTGTAAAATCCTCTTGGAACGACTTGTACAGAACACCATCAATCTGGGGCAGTTACGTCGAGATTCGACAAATCTCTCAAAGAGTTGGAAGACATTGGAACAGTTGGTTGCCAAGTTTTCTGTAAAATCCTCTTGAGATGACTTATTCCCATAAACCATGTGATCTGGGGCATTTGAGAACTGAAGACTCTTTATCCATTCACGACTACCGTTGTTCAAAATGGCGACTACTACACAGTTCATCAATGCAGAGCTACATTATTCTCATAACATTCTTCACCCATACTCCAAAGAGTTTCTGTCTCAAGTGGCGTGATGATTCCCCAGCAAATTTCTACTTCAGTCAGTCACAACTATTCCCCGGTGAATTTCTACTTCAAGCAGTTATGGTGTGTCTGATGCAAAGTTCCCCAATTGGTGACCTAAGAATTCCCCCCAGTGGATTCCCTTGGCTTCAACCTCCCATCAATGAAGTAACTGTTACTTCACTCAACGGACTTCTTACAACTTCAATCTTCCCCAGCGAAGTGGATGTTTATTTCATCCCCATGAAGTCTCAACTCTTACATCTTCAATTTGCAACTTTTATCCGAGCTTCCCCCAATAAAGTGGATATTTATTTTATTCCCTGTGTGGCCTCATCTCTGGCATCTCCAGTTACAACTTCCTTTCAGACTACTTCAGTTCGCAGTGGATATTTATTTTATCCCCTATGAAATCTCTCCAATCATAAGTTTGATTCTTTACCCAGTGGATCTTTCTCATTCTCAACAGAGTGACCAGATTCATCTTGACAATTCCCTAAGTGAAGTCATGATGTTCATCCCCAAATGGAGTGCACTCATTTCCTTAGAGAAGTTTGAAGCCTTGAAGCAAGACTTTGTTTCTATATGTGGTTTTCCATTTCATCCCCAGTGATGCTTCTATTGGCTGAGTATCCGAAAAACTCATCACCCACTCAGAAGATGAACGAACACGGCGGTCACACATGCATAGCTGTCACGGCGACGCCGTGAACCGCCATCCTCGCTAGAACATACTAACACGTCCGACAACATGTCAGAAGTGGAAAAATGGCACAACCACTGCCCACCACCAACAATCACCGGAAATCCACCTATTTCGTCCTCTAAACCTAGCCCTAACCACATGCAATCTACCATTGACAACAAAAAGGAGTAAAACAAGCAAAGGATTAAAAAAATCACTTGATGTAAGAAGATGAAAGTGGCTGCTCGAAGCTTGGAACGGCGGTCGGAGTAAGCAGACGGTGGCAACGAGCAGGAATGCTGAAGGAAACGAAGAGAAATCAGAGCAAAAGGTTCTAAATGGAACGAATTTCCCCTTTTTATACAAAGGGGCACGTGCGAACTCGCACTCGTAGGCCATGATGGCTATCATCTAGCCATCATTGCCTAGTAACTGCTACACGGAGCTCTAGGCACACGTGGCGACCCAACGAATTTCACGGACACCGGGGGCCACGAGCACATTGAGACAATCCTCCTCGTCTCCAAACGACGACTCCATGCTAGCTCCCCGGAGCAACGAGTTGTCCTTAAGTCATCACTGCCATGCTCGGGAGCAACGACTTGGGGGGCTCCTATTCTGGATTGGACCAATGGCTAGACATGGCCCAATCCGCTTCTGCTCCAGAGCGGCCCAAATTGCCTAAGTCCAATCCACGAAGGGGAGAAAGTTACCTTTCTGCCCTCCAACCAGGGAAGGGACAAATCGCTCCTCCCCGGAGTTACTGCCTGTCACGCACGACTTCACTGCTCCCCGAACAGTTGAGGGCAGGTGCCCGAAACCATGCTTATGCCCGACATAAAGGCTAGTTTCGGGAACCCCTGCCCGACATAACGGCTAGTTTGGGCAGTTACCTATTCTTCGGGAAAATAGTTATTTCGCCCGGAAAATAGGACCGTTGGCCACGCGCTGGGGGCTCTATATAAACCCTCTCGCTTGAGAGGGTCAGGTATCCAATATTCACCCTAAGAACTCATACTTTGTACTTGCCCCTTTTCTCTGACCCTTTCTTACTTGACCGTCGGAGTACCTTGCAGGTACACCCCCTCCTCTCCATACGACCAGCATCCCTGACGCACTTAGTGGCCCACTTCTACAGGATCTGATCCAGCCTTCACGATCAGGTATCATGAATCCTTGTTGCATCTTTTGGTGAATGTGTTTTTACAAGAAGAATTTAGGATAAGGTCATGTTTTGGATAAGGAACAAATTGATCTTGTCTTTTGAGGAGTGTGTAGACATTTTTTTTGTTTTGTAAGAATGTGAAAAATAAAAGTGATAGATTTTGGATGATGCGTAATGTCGTTCTTTTAAAAGGGGTTGTTTTCAATTTCGCCGATTGTATGAGGGCTATTATTCATAGATATTGGATTTCGATGAGATTAACTTATAATACCTTTTTTTTTTTGTAACTTTTATAAATGGAACATCTTACCTCTTCTCTGCTATAGGAAGTTGGAGTAATTTGACTTCTTGTTTTGGTTGGAGTATTTCTTATTTTGGTTGAAGTATTTTAACTTCTTGTTATGATTGGAATATTATGAGAATAATTTTTATGTACCGTTGGTATAAAATATTTTACACAGTTAGTACATCACAACCATTCACATGTGATTAAAGAAAAATTCAAAAATCTACAAAAATTTAACGGTTGTGATTTTACACCTTCAGTGCATTTCAATTAAATTCTATTATTATTATAACAATATTTAATTCAATACTTTTTATATAATGGATATATTTATTTGAAACTTAATTAACTAAACTAATAGCTAGAGAGACATCAAATAACAATAGTGCGTTCATACTGGGTTTAAGGAACTCTAGCACATCAGTCATCAAACTGGGTTGCAAACAATCATCAAACTGAAACATATTTGCAATAGTCATGTGAACCTTATGTTTTCGGTTTAAATTCCTATATTTAGGTATAGGGACCTTGGCACATGGCAAATGTGCTTTGTGATTTCTGCGGAGGATTGATTTGAATGATTTCTTGTTCTTTGGTTCTACCAATATTAAGGTGTGACTTGGGTGAGCTATGGGGAGTGATGAGAAAAGATTGGTTGAAGTGAGCATAAAAGTAGGGATAATATGAAACTCAGGAGTTCATCTTGGATGGATAGAAGAGGTTAGGCATTGGAGGTAAATGAAGAAATCACTACATTTTTCTTCACTGAGTTTCCTCTAGAGTATGGAGCCAAGGAGATGTTTGAAGTGTTTAAGGGGTATGGATTGGTATGGGAAGTATTCCTACCGGGTAGAAGAGATATTAGGGGGGAAAACTTGGCTTTTCTAGATTTAGGAAGGTAGAAGACGTGAGAATCATGGCTACTAAATTGGACAGTATCCAAATCAATGACAAAAAGATTTTTGTCAACCTACCAAAGTTTAACAGAAGGGTTAATGGTAAGTTCATGAATCATGATGTAGCAAATGTTCCTATCAAACTTCTAGGAGTAAGGTATAAAGTGAAGTAAAGGCGCTATGGAACGAATGGCAGAACTTACGATAACATCGTGGGTGGCCATAATCAGAGGTCGTTTGTTGAGGAAAAGCCAAGTTTTGCCCATTTTCAATTCAAAATTAATGAAGCAGAAATGGATCGTTTTGAGAGAGATTTTATTGGGGTTGTAAGTAAAACTGGTAGTACTTACAATGTACAAAAAGCTTTGAATGTGGAAGGATATTTTACAGTTAAAGCAACCCCTTTAGGGGCCAATCTGTGTTTATTGGAAGAAAATAATCCTGGGGGCATAACTGAGATAGTTAGTAAAGATCGGGAGTGGGTTGAAAAGTGGTTTGACAACATCCATCCCTGGACTCCTGAGGATGTGGATAGAGAAAGAATGACTTGTTTAAATTGCTTTGGATTACCATGTCATGCATGGAATCCTAAGTTTTTCAAGTTCTTGTGTGGGAGATTTGGTGAATGCATATCATCTGATATTGATACAGAGAAGCGCAACCGTTTTGACGTAACAAGAATTCTCATTAAAAGAAAGTTTGCCATTAATCTCAACGAGGTGTTCAACGTAGAAATCAATAACAATATCTATCATATTAAGTTGCTGGAGGATTTCCATGGGCTGAATCAAATGACCATCCGTAGGGAGGAAGAGGCGAAAAGTTGTTCGAGCGAAGAATATGAAACTAAATCAGATGATGATGATAATGGAGTCTCTGAAACTGCTTCTCTAGAGGTAGAAGATAAAGACGCTTTGTCTAGACACGATATCCAAGATTACTGAAATATGGTAGGGTTTGAGACTAGCAGTTATCATGAAAAAGATATGGAACAGGCGCATCAGACTATGAATATAGGGAAGAGTATGGCCTATGGTGAGAAGGAATATGAGGTTCATCATCATGAAAATATGAAAAAGATGGTAGGTGAAAAGGTGTTAGCCGTCAGTTGGCAACGTGCAAATACAGTGTATGGGTCCCCTGTGCAGAGTAAGCAGATTTTTGAAAAGGAACTAGTTGTGATCAACAGCGTAATCAGGTGTCGGAGTCTGGTAGTGGACCTAGTTTTCGCCCTATTGATATGGACCTGATAGTGTGAAGCTCGATGAGAGAATGCTTGAATCCACAAAGCCCTTTTGAAACCATGAGAGAATGCTTGAATCCACAAAGCCCTTTTGAAACCAAAACCCTAATTTGGTCCCTCTGGTTAGGAGGGAAATATTCACTTGAAATCCTTTGCCATTCTTGACCTTATGAAGATATGATGAACTCCTCAAACCACCTTGAGGCTTGAGACTCCTTTGAGATGAACCAAGTACCTTGATCCCATGCTAAGAACCAATGCTATGCGCAAATGCTAATGCAAGAAATGCAAAGAAACATAATTCAGTTAGCTAAAAGTAAGAAGGCAAATTTTGGGGTGTTACAACTGCCCCTATTCAAACTCCTTGGATCCGAGGGTGTGGAAGCAACGGCTTTCAGAAAATCGGGATACAAGGGGATTGAATACCAAAAAAACCCGAAAATTTGCAAACTAGTGGTAATGAAAATGAAAACGAGCATGACCGAAAGCGGACTCGAAAAGGATAAACGAGTACGACCAAAAGCGGACTCGAAAGGGATAAACGAGTACGACCGAAAGCGAACTCGGAAAGAAAGACCGGCCAAAAATGCTCTTCCAACAACAAATGAGTACGACCGAAAGTGGACTCGATAAGAATAAACGAGTACGACCGAAAGCGTACTCGAAAAGAAAGACTGGCCGAAAACGCTCTTCCAACAACCAACGAGTACGACCGAAAGCGGACTCGAGAAGAATAAACGAGTGTAACCGAAAGCAGACTCGAAAAGAAAGACCGGTCGAAAACGCCCTTCCAACAATAAACGATTACGACCAAAAGCGGACTCGAGAAGAATAAACGAGTACGACCGAAAGCGGACTCGAGAAGAAAGACCAGCCGAAAATGCCCTTTCAACAACAAACGAGTACGACCGAAAGCGGACTCGAGAAGAATAAACGAGTACGACCGAAAGCGGACTCGAGAAGAAAGACCGGCCGAAAACGCTCTTCCAACAACAAACGAGTACGACCGAAAGCGGACTCGAGAAGAATAAACGAGTACGACCGAAAGCGAACTCGAGAAGGATAAACAAGTACGACCGAAAGCGGACTCGAAAAAGATGAACGAGTACGACCGAAAGCGAACTCGAAAAGAAAGACTGGCCAAAAACGCTCTTCCAACAACGGTTATACCATATAGGATAACTCTACTGGGGATAACGAAATAACAAAGAGTGCGAGGACGACCGAAAACGAACTCGAAAAGAAAGACCCAGCCGAAGATGGACTTTCCAACCCAAGATAAGTAGAATCAACGGATCTACAAAGATAACTCCGCTGTGGAATAGAGAAATCTAAACAGACAACTCTGTGGGGGAGTAGAGAGATTTAAACAGACAACTCTGCGGGGGAGTAGAGAAAGGACCAACAAGAAGGATGAATCCACTGGTTGCGGTGCGATGCTTGAACAAAATCTCCTGACCCATGTCACTTTCTGCTAGGGAAAGGAACTGGTAAGGAAATCAAACTTGGCTTATGCTTCGAATGTATATGTTTGAATTTTTCTATGATGTAATGCTCCATACGAAATGGAAATGCTACGCGTTTGGGAGGATGCCATGCAAGAATGCTTATGCAATGCAAAAGAGGTGCCTCGGCAAAATAAATGTTGAAGGCGAAGGCAAACTCCACTGGGGACGACAAAGTAAATTGTCCTCCGAAATAAGAGACCCTGCTGAGAAAGACTTCACTCTGCTGAGGAAGACATTGATCACAAATTCTGCAGGAGATGAAAGCTCCGAGAGAAAACTCACTCTGTTGGGGACGACTATGAATGAATATTGAAGATGAAACCCAAAGAGAGACTCTCTCCGTTGAGAATTACCAACTGACTTCTACCTAGATCTGAAAGGATGCTAATAACAATTAGAATTAAGACCTGCTGGGGATTTCAACTGCTGTTGAACAAACCACTATGAAGATCACCACCAAACTCTGCTTGGGGAAACAAGTCAATAACTCCGAACCTGCCTAGGGTTATTATCGAGCTCAACCTGCTGTTGGGAGATGCTCTTACCTTTACCCTGCTGGGGAATATCTGCTAATACCAGCAAATCTGCTTGGGGAACGGTAGATGATGACATCAATTTTGCTATAAAATAACATCAAGCTTACTCATCTGAGGGGATTGAACCATACCGTTGCTGGTGAGAAAAGTATCTCCTGACTGGCTGAGGAGAATGGGTGTTCAGAACCTGTGGGGAAAATAAATCCTTTGTCCCAAGAAGATATTCTATAATTCTCTTGCTGGGGAAACAACAACCTGCTGAGGAGGATGGACTTTCCAATGTCGAGAAGAGTAGCTCTACTGGGGAGGTACCAATGAAGATTGGACTTTGAATTACTTCAGATGACTAGATCTGACCGTTGAGGAAGAGAACACTCTGACTCCTCATCGTCTTCTTGACGATATTCTATCATCTTACCATGCTGAGAGTGAGGATTCCATCTGTACTGCTAGAGATAAGAAACCTTCATAACAGTCCTTTTCGAACATAGGACAATTCTCTGCTTGAGGAAGAATAACAATTCCCACGCCTTGCTGGAAAAAGATACCCTCTGGCTCTTTGCTGGAGGGAAAAGACTCCAAAAGTCCCACACTGGGAACAACTCAGTGCTTCAAGTTTCTGCATATTGATTGTCAAGAACGAAACATAATTCCTTTAACTCTCCACCTTGCCCCAGACCACAGGGTCTACTTGAAGCAATCATCTTAAGAGGATTTTACAGAAAACCTGGCGTTCAACAATGCCCCAGGGTATTCAAACTCTTAGAGATGTATCTGGTCTGGACATAACTGTCCCATACTTCATGATTCGTGAAGTAAACCACCTCGAGAGGGTTCGTAATGACCTGAAATGTTCTGCCACAGTATTTTGAACCTTGCGGAGGTGCTATTGATTGACTGTGTTCTGAAGGGAAAAACTTCTCGCGCCCTTGAAGTGACCTGCCCCAGTACAAGCCTTGCAGTACATTTGTCTCTGACCGACTAGTCTTCGAGAGATTTACCGAATCTCGACGTGATTGCCCCAGTTTACACGCTTGTGGAGATATTTATCGGATCTTGACATAATTTCCCCAATTCAAAGAAATTTTCTCAACATGAATGCCCCATGGTTGATTGTACTCTGAAAAGACCTTTTCAACTTGAATGCCCCAGCTTGGCTACATTTTGAAGAGATTTCCCGGTGTGATTGTCCCAGATTGGTTACATCTCAACACAAATGGTTGGGAACGCCTTTTTCCATCATAATCTTTCAGCAACGTGCCCTCTGGAGTCTCAGGCACCTCAACTTGGCCAGTTTAAGCTTCTCGACCGATGTTCATCGTGTAAGCTTCTTTGATGTCAAACAAATGTATGCAAGCAGAAAATATTTATTCTGAAAATGATTATTCAAATGCAACACATATGTCAATCTTGAAGTCCTTATTGAAAATATGTCACACAACCGAGTTACGACACTTATTTTTGAAAGGAAAGCAATACGCACATGCAACACCAACAAAAATCTTATTAGCACAACTCATGGGAGTCAGGAACGCTATCTCGTTGAAGTACGCCTTCAGACTAAACCCTGTTTCAATTAGGACTTTTAAGGGTTATAGCGTGGCCTGGTTCGCGGTTTGAGAAAAAAGGATTTATGGCTCAAAGTTTATTGGTACCCACCCACTCTTCATGATATTCTCCAGTCCTATGTTCAGCTAATTTGACACAAGCGCTCGTCTCTCAGAAGGTTTCCCGATTTCTAGGGAATCCATGCAACTGGTGATTCGACACCTGACGAGGTTTTGGACTAACAGTCCCCCCTTTTTGTCCTTTGTGTCTATAGTCGCACGACTTTGTTCTTATCGAGGATTTTCTTTGTAATCCTTTTGGCTTTTTGCTTTCTCATTCTTTTACTTTTTGTTCCCTAATTTTTGCCTGGACTGACTCTTTTGAGTTTTCAATTTTGAAGTCCAGCGGGATGCCTTAACTTTTGCCTAAGTCACTTGCTTTCAAGTTTTTCGACTTAGCAGGCTTTTTCTTTTTCTCTTTTTTTCTCTTTTTTTTTTGAACAAGTCGTGTGACACCGTTTTGCCTGACTTGTTTAAAAGGGCTGTGACTGTTTCACTCTTCGGTTGGTGAGGAGTAACCATTGTGTTTCTACACCTCTTAACCTCTTGATAGTGGAGTGGAAGATAATGGATCCTCAGATGTACACTCCTTCTGAAAGTTGAACACTTGGTCAAACTCACTGACGCCTACCCTGCCCCTAGGTTAAAATTGAGGGTTTTTCGTTTCCAAAAAGAACTCCTACTACTAGGCTCAAAGGGGTTGACAAAGGTCTATCTCCTTATCTCTCCAGTGTTTGTGAATTGGAAACAATGCCTGTATATCCTTAACAGGGTTTTATCCAAAAGCGTACCATTAGAAATTTGCGTTCTTATCTCGTCATCCTCCCTCCAAGAGTCTAGGCAAGAAAGATAGTATTGCAGTGCATATAAACATTTAAAATGAGTGAACACGAATGGAATTCTTCAAGAAAAACATACTCATTGCATTATGATTGTCATTCAGAAACAAACGAGTTATTACATGCAAGTAATGTTTAAACAAACAAATGAAAGCTACATATGAAAATGCAATAAAGAAACTAATGATTGCCACATAGAGGAAGGCTTGACTCCGTCTGGACTTATTGCTTCTGATGACGCTCTTGCAATCTGGTGCTTACTCTGACAAGGAAGCTTCAATCCAAAAGGGTACCATCTGGCGTGATGACCTTTGAGTCGATCAAGTCTTGCACCTTGTGCTGGAATGCATTACAATTATCAATTGTGTGCCCAAACGTTCCCGAGTGGAACTCACAGCTAGCGTTCATGTCATAATCCGGAGGAATAGGGTACGGTACCGGCGTGGTACTCCTCGTTTGAATCAGAGAGTTCTTGAGCAGGCGTGCAAACAACTGACTATAAGGAATAGGAATAGGATCAAATATCCTCTTGGGCCTTCTTGGTCTCAGTTGCCCCTGCTGCTGATAATTCTGCTGTCGATGCTGATTTGGGCGTCTCACCTGCGCTTGCACTTTCCTTTCCACATTTGGCTGAGGCACAAACAAAGGTTGCTGACGTAGAGCTTCTGCAGCAAAAGGTTGTGGAGAAAGTCCATGACATGAGGTGGATCCTGCAAAGAAGGGAGGAGTCTCCACTTCTGATGAGAACTTGATTGCCCCTGAATCAATGAGTTCTTGGACTTTATGCTTGAACCTTGTATAATTCTCAACATTGTGACCAGGTGCCCCAGAATGGAAGTCACGCCTAGCATTCATATTGGAACCCAAAGAAAACCCTGTCGGAGTTGGTCCTAGAGTAACATGCTCGACTAGTTTGAGCTCGAGCAGATAAGGAAGAAATTGCCCATACGACATCGGAGGGGGATCAAACTTCTTCCTAGGCCTCTCTAGCCTAGGATCCTCTTAGGGAGCAGGAAGTGATTGCTGATGAGAAAGCTCTGAAACTTCAATTCGTGGAGGGGATTCACGAGGCAATCCATGATCTAGAGCAAATCCCACAGAGATGGGAGAAGTAAGGACCTCTGTTGTGGAAGCGAGCACATGACCGTTTTCCTTCTTTAACACCTTATTCAAGATTTCCATGACCAGGCCCATCTGAGTCCTCATCTGATTGACTTCCTCTCTTAGCAATTTCTGTTCTTGGGACATGACTAGCATATCTTCCCCAAATTGCCTCATCTGAATCTTCATTTCTGTCACCTCTGCACGGAGTTGTTCCATGGCTATCCTCTGGTTATCACAGGCTGAGTAGAATACCGATGAATACGTTGGTCGGCAATCCTGTCTGAAGAAAGGATCATGCAAATGCAAATACAAACATGTATGAACATTATCAAGGCGATCTATCCCTTGATTCCAGTTTTAACAACAGAGGAGAACTGAATTTCTGATCATATAAAGAGAATAAGCATCCGTTACAACACAAGTCTGAATAAGCATAAACAAAAACCCCAACCAACAAGCCTGGCGGTGATCCCGGAAATACAAAGAAAACAGCAGCAAGGAAACTAGGGCATATCATCAAGACTCAGCCGTGCTAGAATTCCCCATTCGTCATTCTTTTTGTACCAATTATGCACTTCCTTGAGAAGCTTCCTGGTATTAGGATGCTCTGGTCTCTGAATCAACTCCTGAATCAAAAGATCCCTCCTGTGCAAGATCCCTGTTAGATAACGACTATGCAATTCCCAATCATCTTCTCCAGAAGCTCCACCTGAACTTGGACCTTCACTTCTGGCTCTTTTCACTTCGGCTTGGATCTTCTGATGTTCCATATCTGCCATGGTTTCCTTGAGCTTTTCCTCAATTACTCTCATCTCAAAGATCCCTGATAAAATCTCCTTATCCTTTTCCCAAAGCTTTGTCTTCAAGCCTTCAATCTGCTCTAGATACTTGTCCTCTTTCAACTTGTTGGCAGTAATTGCTGTATTCCGACGGTCATGGAACCTGTGAATTCTTGACATAGCATAAGCTAACTCTTTCTTTTTGGACGAAAGGACCTTGCTAACACTTTTCAACGCTTGAGCCACTTTCTCTCTGGCTGTGGCTTCTTTAGACGATTCTTTCTCCTTCGCAGCCAACAGTTCTGATTTCAACCTGGCAACATGGATAGCTTTGCCTCTTTCGTGCTTCAACTGACCAACCTCTCTGCCCAGCTCACGATTCTCTTCTTGGAGTTTCTCCTTCTCAGCCCATAACTTATCATACTTCTCTGCATCAACAGTCGTGAGAGCCTCGATCATCAAAGGATACAAAGGTGGTTCCACCGGGAAGGGAAGAAGCTCTTCTTCTGCTCTTTTCTTAATCCACTCTTCATAGGAAGGAAAGGCCTGGTTGTTACATTTCCCGAATGAAGTTTTTCCCTTCTTGGTCACCTGCTTCCAAGCATTCACAATCTTCCTTATCATCTCTTGATCCCCAGTACCATTGAAGAATAAAGACTCTCTGATATCTCGCTCTTCAGGTGGACCTCTCAAAGGATAACCAAACTTCCTGATAACAAGGGAAGAATTATAATTAATTCCACCTCTTCTCCCTATCAAGGGTACATTAGGGAATTCTCCGCACTTGCAAATAATCTCCATTCCTAGCAAGTCATGGTTGAACCAAACAATGTTGTCAGCAGTTAAGCCCATTAACCTCTTTGACCACTTCAGAGAATCTCTCGTGTCAACGAAAGCGCCAGCTTCGGGGAGATGACTCAAAAACCAAGTAGATAAGAGTGGTGCACAGCAACTCACAGTTTTTCCACGCCTATTTTCATTCTTGTAGTGAACTGAGTGATACACATCACCTAGCAAGGTAGGTATAGGATTCTTTGAAATAAAGATTCTGACAGCATGCATATCCACCAGATCAGGAACATTGGGAAACAGGACAATCCCATAGATGCACATAGCCAGAATAGCTTGGAAAGCAGTCCAATTCTTCTCTTTAACACATATGCAAGCTTGATCAAACAAGAACTTCAATAAGAAACCCTTAGCTCCTTGTTTCTCCACAATATTACTGCTCATAATGGATTCACCAATATGAAGAGCAATGGCCATTTCTTTTATCCCGGGGCGTTCTTCAGAAAAAATACTATGTCATGCCTGATGGGGATTCCCAAAATAAATGAGAACTCCTTCAACGTTGGAGCCAAGATATAGTTTGGGAAAGTGAAGCAAAGCAAAGACGGATCATAGAACTGAAGAAGTGTATGAATGGCATCCTTCTCATACTTGGAGATATTGTAGACAAACTTCAGAAGTCTCCCATACTCTCTACTGAACTCTGTACGAATTCCGGGACCAGCCATACTAATCAGCTTGTGAATCAACGTCAAGGTTAGGTCTGGGAATGAATAAGCAACAGTCTTCTTTCTCTGGACATCCATGCTAAAGCAACCTCAGAAAATCGAAATCAAGAGTAAGATGCAAGCCCTGAAAAATGCCAAACATGTTAAAATGCAAGAAAAATGATATGCACATGCAAGCATGGGATCAAGGCATCACTGCTGGATGTGATGTGCTATTAACTGAACGAGAACCACAACCCAGAAAACCAGAATTCTAGAATACCTAACCATTGAAATAACCAGAAATCCAGATAATCAAATACTGATGAGAAATCTAGAAAACCAGGTAGGCTGAAGGTTTCGGTTTCCTGCAAACCTACAAACACCCATCCTATCTCACATGAGGGTTCTAGAAAGGCGAGGATCCTCAATATCATGGGCTCTCAGGTCGAGAAATGATGATACGTTCACCATTTCTGGTTTGGCATCATCATCAATCGAGGAGGCCTTAACTGATTCCCCTTAAAAAACAAGGTCATCCTATGCGAGTCCCTCAGCATTGGGTCTTCAGATCGACAAGCGTAATGGGTTTGCCATTTCTGGTCTGCCATTATCATAGGTCGGGAGGAGAGGCGCAACTGAGGTATCGGAGAAACGGTCACCAGATTCGACAACTCTCTAGATCAACACCCTAACATGCGCAAGACACACACGTCAGAATGCGTCCCAAGATAGCCTCGTCCGGTTGTGAATTTCGTGAACACACAAACGCACCAAGCTGGCACATAGGTCCCACTACTTTCCACTCTAGTCATAGGGTGTACTCAAGCCTGGGTATTGGGCTTATCTCTCAGAACAACCCAACCTGCCAAACAGAAACCAGCCAGCACAGCACATCAATATCCAGTATGACAGTAATAAAATGAAATGCAATGCAGTAAAAGCTGTAAAACAGTAATATACAACATAATAAAGCACAACAAATAAATAGCCAACGAAAAAACAAACAAGCGCTAGGATCGACTCGCCAAAGGGGATGGACCAGCAAGAGGTCAACCAGAGTCCCCAGCAGACTCGACGACTATCGCTCCCGAAAGATTCACATCCAACGGTACAAACGCGAGAGTGACGCAGAAGACACAGAGTCGCCAGCAATGTGTATTTATCCCAAGAGAGGGAAAGGAAACACTACATAAACCTGAAGAGAAAGGGGGGAAAGACATGGTCATCGCAACCATAGTCCGGGTTCGGGAGTCAGTTATGCGAGGGGAAGGTGTTAGCACCCCACGCATCCATCGTACTCGATGAGATCCACGCTTGTTGTCTAAACGGAGGGTGAGCTGTCCTACTAGCTATGGCTGAACCAAAGAAAACGGGGATGGGGGTGACTAAGACGGACTCGGTAGGACATATTTGATGCCCTAGGCCTACGTACTCCCTTAGTGCAATGGGAAAGTCAGAGTCAACGTAGTTCGGACGGGAACTGTGGGGGAAGGTTTCTCGCCAAGACAATCGCTGTCTTGTGCCTACATATCCTCAATTGGGCGAGAGAGAGAGGAATCATAACTAATGTAGTTCATGGGTACGACCACGGATGGGTAAGTGTTTTTTATGATCGACGTTAGATTCGCGTCCGGCAGTTAGGGTCGATGTCTGTTTGAGACTTAGACGGAAGGTAATGTGCTCTTTTCTGAAAATGAAATTTGAAACCCAACAATCCCGAAGGATAAAAAGATTTGAATTTGTTTTTATGTTTTTTAGACAGAAGTGTTTTAAGTTAGTTCATAACTTGCATTGCACCAAAGTCTAGGGCACGGGGACGAATACTTAACGAATCGTCCCAAGACATGACACTCGCTAAGCACTCTAGAAAGATGAAAGGAAGCCCCTTATTTCTCATTCCCCACGCTTAAGGCTCGTGCGCAATACACTTTATCTTTATTAAGTGTTTTCAAGAAGTTTTGAGATGAGAAGAGAGAAGACACAAAGGAAACTCTAAAGGGAAACTAAGAGTCCTAATGTTATCATGCATGGGTAACCTATGGTTAGTGAGGCTTAGGAGATATGACTACCTAAAACCTAATGCTAATCCTACTCTAAGCTTAATCAAAAATTAAGTTGGACTAGGTAGCTCTAAAGGGAGAGAATCCAAGACTTAAACAAGTCTTGAGATCCATGGGAGGAAGAGAGTGAAAGAGAAGAATGAGAAAGAGAAGGATGAGATAAGAAACAAGAAATGGCAGCAAGCACATCACATCATAAATGTCCAACTCAAATCATCAAAAATGTTTCAAAGATCAATGCAAAACAATTCAAGTAAGCATGCAAAGATAAACATGAAAAAAAGGCAAGCATACTTGTATGGAATGCACAATTAAGCACCAATGAGGTTCATACCAAGATAAAATGAGAAAAATAAGATGAAGATGAAAACAAGTCAGAACCAAGATCATATTATCATCAACAATTCTCATGTGCAAAAGGAAATCAAAGCATGAAACATTATGCACCAAAGAAAGCTACAAAAAGAGGACAAAGTTTCAACACTTAAGCATACTCAAACATGATTCAAACATGATCCATAAATGGCAAAAATTGGTCACAAGGGACCTCAACTAGGGGTAAACATCATATCAAATGCACATACAAAGAATCAAGAAGAAACTCTAGCAAATAGGCATGGCAAGTCAACTTGTGTAAAGAGGTGTCAAGATATAGTCATGCATAAGTCATTTAAGCACAAATAAACAAACATATATCAAATGACACTCAAGAATTGTGAGATTAAAACTCAAATGACCTAATTCAGAAGCCAATCATATGTCAAAAGATCTCACAAAAATTCACAAGTTAAGCACCTCAAACAAATGAGCAAAGATCACATAAGAAACATGACATCAATATGCAAAAGAGAGGGACTAAAATGCAATATGAAATGATTTTAAAAATATGAGAAAAATGTTTTTAAGGACCTCAAGATGTCCTCTTCAATATGCAAAAAGAATGAGATGCAAATCATGTATATATGATGAGAACAAAAATCAATAAGGCAGGGTGTTCATAATTGAAACAATTCACAAAGAAATTAAACAAACAATTAATTCAGATGCACAAAATAGAATAAAAATGAAAAATAAAATTTGACAAAATTTTATAAAATGCCAAAGATGATCCATGATTTTTTTTCATAATCTTTTGATGCATAAAACTATTTTTAAAAATCAAAAATGAAAATGCAACAATTAAATAAAATAAAATGAAAATAATACAGCCAGGGGTGCACAAAGCAACTCAAACACGTTGAAAACACCAAATGTGCTGAACCGGGGGGGTGCAGATAGCCAGCCCAATCCACAATAAACAAAAAAATAAGCGCAGTCCACCAAAAAAAGATCCAGTCAACATGATTGACTCACACCAGCCCTCAGATCAATCCAACACTCCACAATTAGTCAACCAAAACCAAAGGTAATCAAGATCAACGCTTAGGATTAAAGATTCATGATAACAACAATACATGCGTGCATATCAAATCATCGGAAAATAAAATGAAAACACGTGAAGGGCACATGATGTTTTTAATGCGTTGGCTGAATCACCACCATCAGATCCATCCAACGTGTGAGATCAAATCAAAAATCACAAAATCATGCAAGATGTAAGGCGCAGATCTGAAGCTCATGGTAACTAGCATGGAGTAGCAACACACAATCAATAAAAATAAAAGACAATTTAAAAGACGTGGCTGCGCATGAACCCTCAGATCTGGACCACCAACGGTCCAGATTTCATCTTCTTCATTTGAACCTCCACCTGCCTGAAAAATAACCAGGTACCGGAACCCTAGCTCCGATCACCTTCTCCGGCGAGCATCAAACCAAAACTTTCCAGAAATCACACATGAGTACACTATCTTGACCAGAATTCAACAAGGATTTCATATATCATATTCATTTCATCAAATAGTCAACACACAAGCCAAATCAAAGAGAAGAAGTTTAGATCCAAAACTTTCAAACTCAAAATACACACATGTTACAAGTCCAAACCCAAAACAAAATATATCAGCATGCTCAGTACACATCACAGATCATTATGCACACAATAAAATCAAGTTCTATAATGGTGAAAAGTAAGCTTACCTGAAAGTTGCAGAGCTCGAATTACACCAAGAACTCCTTCCAAAAGCTGCAGATCTTCCTCTTTTGAGCTCTATTTGCAAAATAAATGCAAATAGAGGCTTGAAATGGACTGGATCTAGGATTTTGAAAGTGAACCAACTTGAGATGCATTTGCTGAAAACCTTGCTCTCAGCTCAAAATAATGGTAGATTCTTACTCTACCAAGTGTGTAGGTCACAAATAGGAAAAAAATTCTTCAGAAACCCTGTAATGAATGAGTTTCGAAGAGAGAAAGTTTGGGTGAGAAAAATGAGATTCTGAACAAAATAGAGTGCATGACCTAATTGTGAAGGCATGAGTAAGCTTATATACATCCCATTAGAGCTCTGATCACAATTAAAACTTGATTAATCCCTTGGTTAATGAAATTGGATGGTTTATGCCAAAATGCACTTTGTGTTGTACGCACTAATCCACACGCGCACATCCATCCTCTTCATGATGGATCATTCACATTTATCATGCTGATCAAAATTCAAATTAACTTGGGCCTTGCACTTGCTTGGACAATGAGATTTGATCCATTATGCATTTTGGTCATTTGATGAATACCACATGAATAAGGCACGGGTAGGCATGAAGTAAGGGTAAAAAATGCTCCTCTTGACTTGTACTTTGATGATATAACATGACTTGAAGCAATTGGAAACATTACAAGTCCTTTTGAGTGAAAACGCAAATGATGTAAAGTTGGTACATGTGGAAAGCCCTAAAACACACCTTGCATTGCCTTAGCCATAACCTGAGTTTCACAAATGCTATGGAGATGTTCTAGTACTTGTTGGAAAGGGGAGAAAAAGATATTCAACTTTCATGTTTGAGGAAAATTCATTTGAAGCATCTTTGATGATGAAAAGTCAAGTTGAATGTGGTGGAAAAACTGCCAAAAATGGAAAGTTTCAAATTATAGGTCATTTCCATATTTAGTAACTTTTGCACAAACTCTTGATTCTTGATGAATGACATGAATCTAGACATTTGAGGACCATATGAGGGCATAAGACCTTAAAAATCATGAAGAGGACCTCAAAATTCCATGGTTGACTTTCCTCCTTACAGTTGACTTTTGCTTACTTCACAAGTAACTGATCCACTGAACATCTTCCACAATGAACCACTAGCCAAGCCTTCCTCTATGAGCGTTTGTGATCAAATGGAAACCATGAGAGCATGCTTGAATCCACAAAGCACTTTCGAAACCAAAACCCTAATTTGGTCCCTCTGGTTAGGAGGGAAAGATTCACTTGAAATCCTTTGCCATTCTTGACCTTATGAAGATATGATGAACTCCTCAAACCACCTTGAGGCTTGAGACTCCTTTGAGATTAACCGAGTACCTTGATCCCATGCTAAGAACCAATGCTATGCACAAATGCTAATGCAAAAAATGCAAAGAAACATAAGCCAGTTAGCTAAAAGTAAGAGGGAAAATTTTGGGGTGTTACAGGGAGCTTTAGCCAAAGGGTCATATCAACCGAGGCAAACAAGCTAGCTGTGAGAAATAGGGGTGCTCATCCGATGGTATCAAGAACCATGGAGAGCAGAGTAAGGAAGGGGGAGATGTGAATCAGATCACATAAGCGTTAACATTGGTCAATGCGAGCTACAGACAAGGCGTGAGGGTTTGATTGTTAAACCCTCATTCCACTTGACCGACTCAATAACAAGAGTAGGTAATGTTCAGAGCTTCAATCATGTAATGAGAGCTAAGAATGACTCAACTAGAATAATGGGGGTCGATTGCGAACCCTACCTTCCGTCAATTGCCTCCTTTGAGGTCTTGCAAGGGATATGGGGATGGGTTGCCTCTTGGGAGGTCTTCAGCCCAATATTAAACAAGCACAATCATGGCCTCACTTGAGGGCTTTCCATACAATCCTACTTATCATGGCATCGACTATTCCTACTTCTCATGGCATTTGAAAGCATTAAAGAGAAGTGAAGAGATAAGAGATCCTACCAAACGGATATGAATCCGTAGCAAAGAAACGAAAGCGCAATGAAAGCAAGTCACAGAAGCACCTATAAACAAATAGCAAACCAAGTTAGAAACAAGTTTTTATTTACAAAATGAAATGGACAAACCACCTTTGGAATGTCTCCTTTATGCACCTTGCACATGTGAACCAAAGACATTAGTAATAACAAGAGAGTGTATATACAAAATAAAGACCTAAGTCTAATTACTATGTACATTTGAGTCACACTAGTCAAAGTATAAGACCTAAAAGGATTATGAAGTTACAAGTCAAGTTACAACTATGCTACAAGACTAATCTACTTTGAAGTTAAAGGTAAACCAACAAAATAAAGCCATTACAAATTAGATGAATTGGATTAAAACATGAAAATGGACCTAGGTCAGAAGTGAAACAACTTATACGCATGCTTAAAACTAATCTCAAAGTGTCACCAAGGTTTGCATTAAACTCTCTCTCCAAAGTCAATTCATTCCATGATCAAAATCACATTCAAACTTCTCATACAAGTATGTAAAATTGTTACTCAAGCAAGGCAAACGAAATGACATGGTAAGGCAATGTTAAAGCTCACACACCAGAGGCAAATGACCTATAAAATGTCCTAATTGAATCCTAAAAAAATCATGAACATGGCATACAAGCGGCATCAAAAGAAGTGGCCAAAGTGACACACAAATTCAAGTTCACATACACACAAAGTAGGCATCGTTTAAGGCATGTGAAATGATCAAATGCAATACTCAAGCATGTGTCAATTGTGCATCAAAATACACTTAATAATGTGCTGAAACTCATATTCAAAGTTGGCTCAAAGTGCCCTCACATAAACACCAAACCAAGACCTATTTCTAAGCATATGTCAACATGTCATGTTCATTTTGAAAAATGGGTGAAAAATAGCAAAATGCCCTTGAAAATTATGAGTAATTAAACATACCATGCCAAGGCTAGTAGGTAATCACATACAAAAGATAGGGTTCATATCATGCACCAAACATACACAATTAATCGCGAACATTAATCATATTATCAAAGATGTCCATACAAGGCAAGGCGCAAAGATGAAGCTCAAAATCAACTCAATAATCATGGCCTAGGTACCAATCAAACATCATTAGGTCATATAATCAGAGGCCTAAATTCACAACAAAAATTAGCTCCAAATGGTCAAGGAAAGATCACATTTCATGACTTGCATCACAAGATATACCATTAAGAACACATCCTTTTCCAAAATCCAAAAAAAATATCAAACAGCCCCCAAAATGGAATTAAAAATATCTAAAACTCAATTAACACCTCCCAGAATATACATGAATTTTATTGGAATTTTCTGAGGCACGAAGCTATATTTAACAAATGCATTTGAAACGTGCACAAAGGATGAAGTAAACACACACAAGAAACCAAGGGGGTGCACTATAGCAAAAAGCTTCAGTTCAAATCCCTTATGGGCCCAGGGAGAGGGGTACAATTAGAAAAAAAAGAATTAGGCCCAGGACGCCCAAAGCCTGAGGGTGCATGGTAGGTCTTCACATTCTAACAGCCAATCTGCGCCGTACAATCAATCTTAGAGAATTAATCAGATGGTCTTGAAGCGTAGGTGCATGGTAGTTATCATAGGAGCACACACATGGCGCTAAGGAAAGGGGTGACCGGACGGTGACAAGTGTCCACCGTGGTGACACATGTCACCGCCGGAATGGGCCGCAAAAACTCACACTTATCCTCATCTTGATTCTCAATAAAAGCATGGTGGGTGAACAATGTATTCAGAACAAAACCTCTTCTTATTTCCTCGTGTTCATCTCTCTCTCAAAAACCCTCGCCGAAAAACCTACTCCAGACGGAGAAGGCCGGTAGCTGGCGGCGGCGCCACCGTCTTCTCCGGCGACCTACCACCACCAAATCAAAAAAACTTAACACAAACCCCCACTCAAATTTTGCCCTTATTCCAAATCCGGCGACGGTTTTCTCAGATACTCGCTCAAGGGACGGAATCGTGCATACAGAAATGAAGCTAACAACCTAGATCTGTACTACAGAGCTCAAATCGAGCACAAATAGGAACGATGCAGAAGACGGAGCAGAGAGATATTTACCTTGATTTGAAACTCCTCCGGTATGTGACTCGCGCTTCCTCCTCAATTTCGTAATCTTCTTCTACAATCCTTTGACGGTTCTGGTGTTGTGAATCGTTGCGTTGCCGGTTGTCACATTCTTGATCTTCTGCTTCTGCAGGTGTGATTAATTTGAGTCGTGTCGCTGAAGCATTATTGAGATGAATTCGAAGAAAGCTTCTCGATGCAGTGTGAAGTTGTTGTCGTTGCAAAGTCGAGGAAGAGTTAGTTATGACGATGAAGGATTTTCTGTGGTGGAATGCTTAGTTACGATTCAATCCTCTTTTCTCTTCTACGCTATTCTTCCTTCAATTGCCACTGTTGAATTCTTGCGTGAATGACTGAAAGTCTGAGCTATTCTGAATTGCAGGTATTGGATGTTGACGACATTGTGTCGAGTTGAAGAATCAACGTAGAGTCTGTACTGTGTTGGTGAATTATTGCACGTTGAAGATTGATGGAAGTTAGAGAATTGAGAAGTTGTGCGAAATTGAATCGAGAGAGAAGTATCAGAGGGAAAGAATGAAAATGGAGATGATGAAGAGAAAAAACGGTTAGAAGATTCTTCGTTGTAACTTCTGTTAGAGAGAATTGGTTAGAGGAAAATTCCCTTAGAGAGAATTGGTTATGGAGAGTTTTTGTTAGAAGTTGGTTCGTGTGATTATGAGATTCGGTTGGTAGTTAGGAGCGGTTAAAATGGTTAGGTTTCAGTTAGTTTTGTTGTGAACATGATGCCAACTGTAACTTCCTGTGTAATTTTATCCCAATTTTCTGTTATAGTTTGTAAAACCTGCTACGTAAATTATGTTAGATCCTGTTATGAGTTTTTCTTGTTATAAGTTAGAGGTTCTGCTATGAATTTCTGCAGTGAGCTTTGTTAACCGACTATGCTGTCCTGAATTTTCTCTTTCAAATTGTACTATTCTCTTTGGGAAATACTGACCCCAATTGTAGGCTTTCTTTGATAGGCACATTTAGTTTTTGATGAAAGCCTCTTTCATGCACCAGTGGATCATAATCCATTACATCAATCTTTAGCAAACAGGCTTGAACAGAGTTCTCTACATCCTTATTGACTGATGGATCAATTAATTGATTGTCAGGAGCTTGTTTGACTTCTTCTACCCTGCAAGGAGCCTCATAAGCGTTAGTCCATTATCTGATGGCTGCATAATGTAGTAACAATGATAAGGAGCCTCTGTCATTATTTCTAAATCAAAATTTGAAGAACATATCCAACCCTGGTCCATTGAATGTAAAACACTAGAAAGGCCTTGAAAAAGTTAAGCATTCATGACTGATCAGTATCATCAGAATTGGTTTCAATCAAATGATAAGGAGATGAAGTCACAATAAATAAAGCCCCCATTATTAGACCTTCATCAAGAGAAGCCAAGTTTATCCTCTCAATAACAGTTACGTTGATTGGTGAACAAACTGGCAGTAGCTTCAGGGAATTATGGAATGAGGGGAAAATGAGACGCACTTGCAGGGGCTTGTCCATGTCATCTTTCAAATACTGCAGCCATCTTTTAATCAGGCTATTGAATGATCTGAAATCCGTGATGTAGGTCTGAACTGAGCAGTTATCAAGATGAGAAATGGAACGACGGAAATTGTTAATGTTTTTCACGCAAATCAATCAAATGACTTGACTTCAGCATGAGGCTCTTCTGCGTTACTGAATCCACATCTTCAGGCAATACTGAAGTTATGACTATCACTTTTCTCTCAATATCTTTACCTTGCCAAGAATACAATACTCGTTCACTCGCAACATCTTAGCACGTTCGAATCACATCAAATTTCAACTCCAAAGCAAGCTCGTACTTAATTAGCAACTATCAATGATAACCTTGATCACAATATAAATCCATAACGGGATCTCATGCAAATGTATGATTAATGCAGTTATGACCTAGTGTTAATGCAAATGAAAAGGAAACATAAGCCAAGTAGAGGTTAGAAAAATGAGGGCAAATTTTGAGGTGTTACACTAAGGTTGTAAGGATCGTCTGCAGACTGGTATTGCAGAAGCATCTTACCTCTGGAAAGAAACCTGTCTAGAAGATGGTGTTGTTGAAGGTGAAGAAGAAGACATCATAATCTTGATGAAAATTCTCTTGGTTCAGTTTATTTCTGACCTAGGAGTATTGGAGTGCAATAGGTGTGTTCCAGTTGTTACTAGAAGTATCCGATGCTTATCTGGAAGGTTTTATGGAAAGAAACTTGTCTAGAATATGGTGTTGAAGATAGAACTGCTTAGGTCAGTTTATTTCTGATATAGGTGCGTAGGAGCATGTGAGCTTGCTCATCTTGGAGGTCAAGGATAAGTGGCAGTTACCCTTGACTTTCTGAAGAAGTCTCTACTTAAGGAAGGTGGAATTCCTTGTGTAAAGACATTGTATGACTGATCTCTTCTAAAGAATCAAGCTTTGGTAGGCAGGGGTTCTCTGAAGATGAGGTGATGGGTGCAGTTCAACAAAGCAGGATGAAGGATGATTACTCTAACTTGATATTATTGATCAAGTCTATGAGAACATGGAACTCTTGTTCAATTATAGGGAGGAGGTTCTTCTAAGTGGCAGAAGGAAGAGCTGAATTCTTCAGCTGGATGTCTGAATAGATGTTGTGACGTCAAGCAGAAACTTCAGGGCCTTAGCTGATGTTGTGGCGCATCATCGTAAGATAAGTTAAATATTCTCATAAATAAATGGAATTAATATTTCAAAAAGGTATATCTCATGCAGTTTGCGGGAGCTGCGAGAAGGAGTAGATGTTACATGTCATAGTCTTGGTGTATCTAAGATGGCTTGCTATGGAGTAAGTGGGTTATGTAACTTGAAGATTGGGTTTCATTGGTGGATCAGAAGATTTTCTGGAACTCTGAAGAAAGCTGAGATTAAATCAAACAGTGGCATTTGGTTGATTTCTATAAGTGCATTCAAGTAGGGTGCTTGGAACTAATTAATCTTGTGCAGAAGGGTAGTTGTTTGAAAATGAAAGGAGGTTCTTGTTCTGTTCATATCTTGGAGCTTGTGGTAGAAGCCCTAAGTATCTGATGGAAGATTACCTTCTTTTGGGAGTTGAGTGAGAGTTTATTTCTCTCTTAGGGTTTGAGAGTCGTAGGTTTCTCTTGTAAGTCTCCCTCTGTATCGATTTGATACATTGTGGAAGATATATGTACTTGTACAGAATCAAAACTCTATAGGTAATGAATCTTGTATTGTTCTTGGATGAAGCTTTTAATTAAATCCAAGTTAACTTGTTAGTCAAGAATGTTGGACTGAACTTTGTATTGAAAGCGGTGTCTTTTAATTAGGATGATACATTTATTGTGACTATAACTGTTAGATAATCACAGGTTGTGATTTAGGGAGTGAGATGGGTTTCTCTTATCTAGGATGAAGTTCTTAGATAACGTTTTTATTGGGTAGTGATAGGTAAACCAGAGGTTGTTTACTGTAAACCAGTGGTTGTTTACATAAAACTATACTAGTAATAGTGAATTCTTCTTCCTGGCTTGGTATGCCCCCAGATGTAGGTGATTTGAACCGAACCGAGTTATCATATTTTGTGTTGTTTATCATTCTGCAATTGACAGTTCTGTTTTGATTAACATGTTGTAATAGATGTCGAAACATCTGTCTTGCTGTTGGTACAGATATTCTGAATATCAGTTTGCTGTTCTGTTCTTGTTTTAAAGTTGTGCAGCGAACAATGTCTTGACATGTGTTAGGACATCTGCTATCTGCTATGCCAGAATTTCAATTGGTATCAGAGCAGGCATCCTGTCTATTTCAAGATGAGATCTTGGGAGATACTTTCTGGCGTTTTAAACAAGGAGGAGTTTTGGAGATCAGATCATTCACTCAGACATACTCAAGAGTATTAATGGATGAGATGGATGTTCTGGATCAAAGGTAACAACTACTAGTGGTTGTTCATGCCTCTAAGGAGTTTCTACAAAAATTGCAGGAGGAATAACTAGTTCTCTTGTTGTGGTGTCTTATAAGATGTTCTGACATCTTATTAGGGCATGTTGAAGATGTTCCTTGGTGGTTCCATTGCATATGTTTCTGATGGAAGAACTCTAGTATTTATGGGATTTTAGAGTTGTGACTGAAGAAAGATGGTGGAAGATCTCAACTGTCGGCTTATTCTCTTAAAGATATAGCATCTATTCATTCAAAAGACGGGAGCGATGGAATGGAAAAAGTTGTTGGTTGATGTCTGTCATGGTGACTGGGTACTTTGAAGCTTGGTTCCATCGTGTATCTTGGAGTCAGTTGAAGGTATGGTGAGTTGAGATTAGTGTTGCGGTGAGAATTGGATATCAAGCTATTAATTAACTTGAATCACAAATCTTTGAAATTCTTCACCGAGCTTTGATTTATCCAAAGGAAAGGGTAAAGACCGAGAAACCCTAAGTACACTATGTAGGAACACAACTAGAGATTTAAGGTTCGGGGGTTGGTTATACCTAGGGAAGGTGTTAGCATCCTAAGTATCAGTAGTACTCTACAGGAACCTCTTGTTTGTATTTGTGTTATGTTAAAGTTTGCTTGCTAAGGGAAATGTGCTAAGGTAAAGACCTAGGGGTATATACACTAAGTATGCTCGCCAAGACGTCGCATCTTGTGCCTACGTATCTGACTAAAGAATCAGAGCAACCGTAATTCACCTCACTACGGGGTAAAAGGATGAGAAAAGAAAAGGTGAAATCCAAGAAGGCATTGGATATAAAGGAAAAATGTGGAAAAGAAAAAGGTAGAAAAACAAAAAGGTGGCTCGCTAGGATCTCACAATCCTATGCCTACGTATTCTCAAAAGGTACTTTGAGAAATCAGAGCTCCGTAGTTCCCCTTAATGGAGATGAGGAACTCTTGACTGTGGTCAAGGTTCCAAGGGAAAGTAGGGTTTGACAGCAAGACACCTACGTAGAGTGCGGTGACTCCAAACCTAAGGCTATAGGTAAAACAGGGAAAGAAGTGTCCACGAGAAAATAGGGTCTGACAGCAAGACACTCACATGGAGTGCAGCGTGAGATAAGGGAATGAAGAACAAGACTATCCTAAATGACACTACACCAAAACTGATTTTTGATAGCGCTTTTTTAGGCATTTAATAGCGCTTTAAAATGCTATTAAAGCTCCCGCTATTATAGGTTAAGTACCTATAATAACACTTTTAAGCGCTATTAAACGTATATTTTTTTAATAACACTTTCTTAAAAGTGCTATTATAGCCTAGATATAGATCCATTATTTAATAGCGTTTTTTTTTAAGTGCTATTGTAGTCCATTGATTTAATAGCGCTTTTAATGAGAAGCATTATTAAAGGTATTTTTTTTACTAATAGTAGAACTTTTGTAACTCAATTTTATGGCGAAAGAAACATGTTAATTTTTCTGAAAAATGTGATTAATCAATTTGTATTGATTCAAAAACTAATTACAATTCACATAATATGATTTCATGTTATGACAATAATATAATCTTGTTTAAAATAAACATAAAAATAATTAAATTTAGACACGGTTAATCAATTTGTATTGATTCAAAAATTAATTACAATTCACATAATATAAATTTTATGTCATGACAATAATATAATCTTGAATTCCGAGTATTATATGACATAGGACGTGGAGCATCACTTTCGTCGATAATGTCTCCATCAGATTGTGATCTTCTAATAAATGACCTACAAAACAAAGAAATAACATTTTTCAATCTTTGGACAATGTACGAGACAGATGATTTTCATTTTCTCTCATCATCGAAAAAGGATGACGAATTTGAGTTTGCTTTTCCAATGTTTTCCAATGTGAAAAATCAAATTATACCCATCAACCCCATCTGCTAAATTTGGGTCATAATTTCCAACATTGTAATGTTATCTGAATCAAGCTCCCAAAGTAATGGTTTACCCTGCTATGGCTGAAAATGCCCCAAGAATCTGAACGAAAATAATATCAAACAAGACATTAACTAATTCATTCTAATGCAACTACCATAAACATATAACTTTTTGTATAGTAAAATTACAAAAAAAAAAGGTCTTTTTGACTTACATGTTAATTTCTTTTTGGTTAGCACCATCCAAATATGTATTGTTGTAATAACACTGTATTGTTCGAATAAGTTCTTGGGATTGTGCTGCTGCTTTTCCCAGTTGCAACAACACATTGGTGTCCTTGCTGCTAAAAGTCGTTTATCAAATAATGTCAAAATAACACTTGGGAAAAAACACATAGAGCTTGTACCAAAAAGGAAGAGAAACTTACCGTCTTGAGTGTCGATGCAGATCCCATTGAAGAAACCTCAGGCATTCATCCCCGCTCAAATTTTGATTAATAGACTTAACAACATTAGTGAACTCGGTTCACAGAATAGTTTCACGAGTCTTTTTCTCACGAGTCTTAAACCCAAAAGATACAATAATATAAAAGGTAGAAAATCTTTTAGAAATTAAGCATGCTGAATAATTTCCTTACATATTCAGATAAGCCTACCTTAATAAATTTCAGTATACTCAAATCAGTTCTAGCTATGAATTTACCATTTTAAAGGATAGGGACTACCCATGGTGGATTCAAAAGTTAAAGGAACTCACCTTGACATTTATTGAGCTTCAAAACAGTCCCAAAGCACTAAACTCGTATGCAGAATTTCCTGCGTTTTCCAACATTAGAGTTCCAACTTCGAACGCGAATTCCGACCTTATTACTACTCCAAATCGTACAAAATCGGTGCCCAACTTGAAGGGAATTTTGTCTAGATTCTGAAACTTCAACAATCATTCAAAACAGAGTTACAGTTCGAAAGATATGACCCAAACACTGAAGTATACCAAATACGAATTTCACACTTAATACCTCCAAAATCCATTTCTTCAATAAATTAATCTTTCAATTCTTTCACTCATGGCTTCTTAATCAGCAAAGTCACTCATCTTTTAATAATAATCACATAAAACCACCTCCGCGCTCTCTCTATATAATCACATAAAATCTAATTAAACTAATCGCTAATAAGGTACCTGAACTTAACTGAGGTTTGTACCAATAGATATGAAAGAACCCTCTTTGGTCCAATGGACAGAACAAACACAATCATAAAGCCCCAAGTCACAATGCTTAGTCACCTAAAAGCCACTACTAGAGAAGGATATATGTTAACTACGATTTTACATGTTTAGAATAGGTGATATAGTTAGCAATTTACAGGTTCATACTCACTTTGTTGTTTGAAGCACTCCATAGATAAACACAAATACCAAGCCCCACTGCTAGAGTATTTGTGAGGACCAGTCCGCAAGATTCAAGTAAAAGACATCTTGAAGTGAAAGCGCATCCAAAACCTGCACAGACCATGTTAAATTTTCTTACAGTGTCAAATACAAACTCTCTTAAATAATAATTATTTAAACTTGCAAAGATTTTTGAGCATGGATGGTGAACAATGCACAAACTCTTTTGAGTATAGTAGAGTTCAAAAAAATCAACACAAAACTAAATTGTTAATTGATGATTTTCATGAGTGAAAATTCAACATTTAAGAAGAAATATCTTTGTTAATTGACATCACCTACAAAGTATGATGAAGACCATAAGATTCCAACTAGAAAAGGACTTAAAACATGTTTTAATGAAAAGCAATTAGGTACTAGGAACAAAGTTCACCTAACAATAACTACATAGGTTTCGTAAAGTACCAAAAATTACAAGGAAATTGAGGTTACCCAACAAGATAAGAAAAGTTAATTATATTGTCACTATGATAGAAACCCGAATGAGAATGGGAGAAAGACGACCCCTTGAAAGAGTAAAGTCTAAGATATAGTAAAGGTCCTGGAGTTGTTCCATAGGTAAATGGGTAATGTCTTCCATCTTAGAACCTACACATTTATACTATATAGAAATTAAATTTTCTTTATTATGAATCAGTGTGCTACAAACTTATGTTATATCTGCAAGAGAAACCACAAGTTATACATAAAGCTACCTACTATTCCTCATTTCATTTCCTGAAGCCAAACACCGCACTAAAGATGTTAACACATAAGCAACCTTTATTATATACCCTGTTGTTCCATCATTAGTGACTCGAGATTGAGACATTCTACTCTCATGACTGGCCAACAAAGCTTTCCGGCTTGAAAAGTCAACAACCTCTACCGTAGATGGCTTGTTACACTTCCATACTTGATTCCTTAACATTACTTTATTTAACTATCCCCCTCCCCACAAATCTATTCCCATCACACCCCTTAGTGGAAGGCAAGACGCAACAGAAAATTATTGACATAGAATCACAAACCTTCACAAAGTAAGAAAACAATATTGGCTCAACCCCACATGCAACAGACTAGCACCTAAGGAAATGCAGTAACATTAAATTGATACCTCCACCGATGTCTCAATAAATGTATGACAGAGTTGATTTCTCAATCATTAGATTAATTCAATGACTTAGAATTAGTTTAAAAGTAGGATGGAGTGCAGTGGATTTTGTTTGTTTATTTTCAGGTGTTTGCAAAGATGATCAGGAATCACCAAGTGATGGACAATTATTTGAGCTCATGATATAAAATAAATATGAATAAAATGGTAATCAATAATCATCTCCTAAGTTTGAGCGGTGACAAGGAGTGAAAACAAAGACTTTGTATATACCGCTAAATCGAATATGGCTGGGTAATTCTCATGACATAATTGTTGCTTTAGCAGCTTTCCTTTGCCATTAAACTTCACCAATCCACTTTCACCATTTATTCCAATTTCCACCCCTGATGCTACTAATCAAGAAATGCATGGTTACATTGGTTCAACCCTATTATTAAATAACATAACACATAGTACCCCTGCATCAAGGCAGACACACAATGTAATTTGAATACCTACAACCTATGTCCTACATAACATCACTAGATCAACCCCTCGATTAATGTACTAAACATTATCTTACTATCCGATTAAAATCACCAATGCCGCCCAATTGGCTATACCAGAAAATTCCAAACACAGTAGTTAATTTTTACCAGGGGAGTAGTTTATTGGCTAGATTTAAGCTATATTTTACATAAATCAACACCAAAACAAAGATGCAAACCTTAGTAGCTTCTATTAATGAATCCCATTATAAAATCAAAAGAAATATACAAGAATTAAGATCATTTTCTACTACTACATATGGACTAAACAGAGTGTTAAAAAATGATAATACGAGTGCGAAAAAGAATCATACATGATACTTGAGAACAATGACGATGACGGTTTCACAATGGACGACAATAGTGAGGACTTGTTAGAATGAGATCCTCCTAAGTCTCGTATGGGTCAACCTCGAGTTTCCTTTACCTTAGATAGAAAATCCCTAATTAGAGAAAATTTGTTTCCTTTCCCTAATTATGAGTCTCAGAGTTGTGATGTGAAAACTTTAGAGATTATTTTACCGACTCCCATGTTGGTAGATTAGTGGCGACGTAGTGGGTCTCTTGGTGTTATCGTGGAGAAGGTCAAGGGTTTCATAGAGAAAGTTTTCAGATGTAATGCTACAATTGAAATCCTAACCCTGTGTTTGGAGAAAATAATGGAGGGTGGTTCATTAAGGGTGAGGGGCAAACGTGAGAGTTCATGAGTTTGATGAATCTGAGGGTGAGGGTGAAGGAAGTCAGAGTTCGATGAGGGTGAGGGAGTTGAGATACAGGAAAAAATAAAAAATTTAGTGCGTCTTTTATTTTATTTTTTTAATGAAAAAAGAAATAGTATTTAGATTTTTTTTTACATAGTAAATGATAATGATAGATGCAGCGTGCATGGTTCGAACACACCACCTTGAGTTTGTTTGTCTTTTTTGTTGTTGTTGTGAAAAGTGTAACGCCCTAGTTTTTGCCAATTTTATTTTATTGAGTCTTTTTGGATTATTTTATTATTATTTTATTGTAATTTCAATTTTTGTGTGAAAATGTGTTATTTTTAGTCGTGAATATATTTTATCGCGTTTTGTGATCGTTTGCGAGAAATTTGAGTGTGGGGGTATTTTGGTCATTTTATAATATTTTTCATTAAGTTAGTAAGATAGAATTGGAAAGAGAGAAAATAGAGAGAAAGAAAGAAGAAAGAAGGGAAAAGAGAAGAAAAGAGGAGAAGAGAGAAAATTGGAAAAAGTGTGAAAATCATCAAGATCAATTCCTAGAATCGAATTAAATCGGGTAAGGGTGCGAAACTCGATTATACTATGCTTGTATATGATTATGTATGTATGTGTTTGGATGATTCTCTTGCTTTCTATGTTTTTTTCACTTTTAGGTCGAAACGATAAAATGAGTAAAATCGATGGTTTAACGGTTGGAAATCGATGTAAAGGTGGTAGTTTGGTTGTTGACATGATTAGAATAGGTTCTGATTGAAATATGTTGATTTGGAAATGGTTTGGGTTGGAAAATATCATTTTTGGGTTTTCAACAGCGCTGAAGGATTCTGAATTTTCGCAGGTTCGCCTAGCGAACCATTCAGCGAAGGGTAGCGAATGTTCGCTACGGGTATTCGCCTAGCGAAGGCATGAGCGAAGGTTCGCTAGAGTGTTCGCCTAGCGAACTTTGGGTGTTTTTGGCTCTGTTTGGTTCTGACTTGGTTCGCCAAGTGCTCGCCTAGCGAACTTTGTGTCTGTTTTTAGCTAACAGGTGGTTCGCTGGAACGTTCGCCTAGCGAAGGAGCTAGCGAATGCTCGCGAGGGATGTTCGCCTAGCGAAGGAGCTAGCGAATGCTCGCGAGGGAGGTTCGCCCAGCGAACAGTGCTGTTCGTGTAATTTTGTTTTCTGCATAACTTTTGATCTGTGATTCGGTTTGAGGCGTGGTTTGATGCGTTGGAAAGCCATTGAGCTGTACTTTCTTATTTTGATGGTTTAGAATTGTTAGCCGATTTTATTTTGTCGGTAAATGTGAATAGTGTCAATGGCCGACTTTGTCGTTTTAATGGTGCGTATTTGACTTGTGTTATGCTTTATGGTGTTGCTTCGAATGTGGTATGACTTATGCGCTGTTGTGATGATGATTTGTGGCCGTAAGGCAAGAAAATGCTAAGTGTGGTATTTGATGATATATGCATAATTGTGAATGTGTGCATGGATGCAATGTGAGTGTCATGAGTCATTGTATGCCAAGCATCATAATGTGCATTGTGGAAACGTCCTGAGAGACGGTTTGATTCCTGAGGGAATATGCTATACCATCGTGTGCCTCGAAAATATGAGGCGATGCCTGAGGACTTAAAGCGATGGGTATAGACGATTGTGGGCTCCTTTGGAGACTTAAAGCAATCCTTAATGTCGCGTGCCTCGAAAATATGAGGTGATGCCTGAGGACCTAAAGCGACGGGTGAACATCGTAGGCCCGACGGGGAGTTACTTGAGATTCTCAGTAACGAGCGATGGTTCCAATAGTTCCTGAGTGGACTAATGACGTGACATGACGTGACAATGGAAGTCGGTACCGCATGGCATGTGCATAGAGTCGTTGTGTCGGTCTATGTGCATTGCATAAATCATGAATTAATTGTGTGTGAATTTGTGAATGTGATTAATGAAAGGGAATATGTGTGATTGTATTGTGAATGATTGATGTGCAGTGGTAATTGATACGTGTGAATTGTACTGTGTGTTGTTATAATTTATCTGTGTGCTTTGGTGGTGAGAATATGTTAATTGTGCATTTCTGTGTTAATATATAATCTTATGCAATTATATTATGGTTGTTTTTCTTACCCTTCTGTTGTTTTATAACGCTCTATGAGGCGTTGCAGATTAGTGTTGCTGGAGGTATTCTTTTGTGAAGCGTTGCGTCTTCATTATTTTGGTCGGTCGGCTCTGATACCACTTAATGTGACGCCCCCAATCTATACCCCCAATTAACATGCAATTAAAGCGGTAAAAAGAAAATTCAAAAATTGATCAGAGTATATTTGAAACATCATGGCATAGAAAGGGAGAATCACATCAAAGTAACCAAACCTACACATAACATGCAACACCTGCTCATCTAGATATGCAACGTGGGGTAACAATCATACAGAGGAAACTTCGTTCCTTACACCCACTTTTCAGAAATTAGAATTAAAGCGGAAAGATCTAAAATCTGAATAACTTCCTTCACCCTTATCTGATGATACCCCGATCTCAAATCGATCTTACTAAACACACAAGCACCAACCAACTGATCCATCAGATCATCAATCCTTGGAAGCGGATATTCAGAAGACGGCCTTTAGAACACGTTACGGTCATTATGAATATTCGGTGATGCCGTTCGGGGTTTCTAAAGCGCCTGGTGTGTTTATGGAATACATGAATCGGATTTTCCACGAGCATTTGGATCATTTTGTGGTGGCGTTTATTGATGATATTTTAATCTATTCTAAGTCTCGGGAAGAACATGCAGAACATTTGCGTATTGTTTTGCAGGTTTTGAAGGAAAGGAAGCTTTTTGCCAAATTCTCCAAGTGTGAATTCTGGTTGTCTGAGGCGAGTTTTCTTGGGCACGTAATTTCAGGTAATGGTATTGCTGTGGATCCATCTAAAGTAGAAGCAGTTCTACAATGGGAGGCTCCTAGATCCGTTACCGAGATTCGAAGCTTTTTGGGTTTGGCTGGTTATTACCGAAGGTTCATTGAAGGTTTTTCTAAGCTTGCTCTTCCTTTGACGCAGTTGACTTGTAAGGGCAAAGCATTCATTTGGGATATTCAATGTGAAGAAAGTTTTTGTGAGCTGAAGAGGAGATTGACGACAGCTCCTATTCTGATTTTACCTAATCCTAATGAACCATTTGTTGTGTATTGCGATGCTTCTTTAATTGGTTTGGGTGGTGTTCTGATGCAGGAAGGTAAAGTTGTAGCTTATGCTTCAAGGCAGCTAAGAGTTCATGAGAAAAACTATCCTACTCATGATCTTGAATTAGCGGCTGTGGTTTTTGTGTTGAAGATTTGGAGGCACTATCTCTATGGTGCAAGGTTCGAGGTCTTTAGTGATCATAAAAGCTTGAAATATTTATTTGATCAGAAAGAGTTGAACATGAGGCAGCGGAGATGGTTGGAATTCTTGAAAGACTACGACTTTGGCTTGAATTACCATCCTGGTAAAGCTAATGTGGTAGCCGATGCATTGAGCCGGAAATCGTTGCATATGTCCGCATTGATGGTGAAAGAGTTGGAACTTTTGGAATCGTTTAGAGATTTGAGTTTGGTATGTGAAGTGACTTCGGTTAGTGTGAGGCTTGGAATGTTGAAAGTTACGAATGAATTTTTGTTGTCGGTTAGTGAGAAACAAAAGCTGGATTTGAAATTCGTTGATTTGATGAGGAATGAGAATGTGGATTTCAAGGTTGATAATTTTGGTGTTTTGATATTCCGTGGTTGTATTTGTATACCTGATGATGCGGAGTTGAAAAGAATGATTTTGGAGGAAGGACACCGGAGTAATTTAAGTATACATCCGGGTGCGAATAAGATGTACCAAGATTTGAAGAAGATTTTCTGGTGGTCTGGTTTGAAAAGAGATGTGGCTCAGTTTGTGTATGCTTGTTTGACTTGTCAGAAATCGAAAGTGGAACATTTGAGACCTAGTGGTTTGTTGCAACCGTTGGATATTCCTGAGTGGAAATGGGATAGCATTTCGATGGATTTTGTGACGGGATTACCGAACACTCAGCGTGGGCATAATGCTATTTGGGTGATTGTGGACAGGCTGACTAAATCGGCGCATTTTATTCCGATTGACATCAGTTTTTCTTTGGAACGGTTAGCTGAGATCTATATCTGTGTGGTGGTGAAATTGCATGGGGTTCCTTTGAGTATTGTTTCTGATCGAGATCCTAGGTTTACATCGAGATTTTGGGAAAGTTTACAGAAGGCTTTGGGTTCTAGATTGAGGTTGAATTCGGCTTATCATCCGCAGACAGATGGTCAGACCGAAAGAACTATTCAGTCGTTGGAGGATTTGTTGAGAGCGTGTGTTTTGGAACAAGGTGGTGCGTGGGACGGTTATCTTGCTTTGATTGAGTTCACGTATAATAACAGTTTCCATTCTAGTATCGGAATGGCACCTTTTGAGGCCTTATATGGACGAAGATGTCGAACGCCGTTGTGTTGGCACGAAACTGGTGAGAGTTCTGTGGTTGGACCGGAATTAGTGCAACAGACGACGGAAAAGGTAAAGTTTATTCGTGAGAAAATGAAGGCTTCTCAGGATAGACAAAGGAGTTATCATGATCGGAGACGGAAGGATCTTGAGTTTCAAGAGGGTGATCACGTATTTCTGAGGGTTACGCCGGTAACGGGTGTTGGTCGTGCTTTGAAATCTAAGAAGCTTACTTCTCGATTTATTGGTCCTTACCAGATATCTGCGAGAGTTGGTGCTGTAGCGTATCGTGTGGCGTTACCGCCGAATCTGTCGAATTTGCATGATGTTTTTCATGTTTCACAGCTTCGGAAGTATGTTCCGGACCCTTCACATGTGATTCCGATGGACGAGGTTGAGGTAAGGGATAACCTTACGGTCGAGGCATTACCGGTTGGTATTTTGGATCGCGTGGTGAAGCGGTTGAGGGGTAAAGAGATTGCACTTGTGAAAGTGGCGTGGGGAGGCGTTGCTGAGGGTAATTTGACGTGGGAATTGGAAAGTAGGATGCGGGAGTCATATCCAGAGATGTTTGTATCAGGTAAGATTTTCGAGGACGAAAATTTCTAAGTGGGGGAGAATTGTAACGCCCCAGTTTTTGCCAATTTTATTTTATTGAGTCTTTTTGGATTATTTTATTATTATTTTATTGTAATTTCAACTTTTGTGTGAAAATGTGTTATTTTTAGTCGTGAATATATTTTATCGCGTTTTGGGATCGTTTGCGAGAAATTTGAGTGTGGGGGTATTTTGGTCATTTTATAATATTTTTCATTAAGTTAGTAGGATAGAATTGGAAAGAGAGAAAATAGAGAGAAAGAAAGAAGAAAGAAGGGAAAAGAGAAGAAAAGAGGAGAAGAGAGAAAATTGGAAAAAGTGTGAAAATCATCAAGATCAATTCCTAGAATCGAATTAAATCGGGTAAGGGTGCGAAACTCGATTATACTATGCTTGTATATGATTATGTATGTATGTGTTTGGATGATTCTCTTGCTTTCTATGTTTTTTTCACTTTTAGGTCGAAACGATAAAATGAGTAGAATCGATGGTTTAACGGTTGGAAATCGATGTAAAGGTGGTAGTTTGGTTGTTGACATGATTAGAATATGTTCTGATTGAAATATGTTGATTTGGAAATGGTTTGGGTTGGAAAATATCATTTTTGGGTTTTCAACAGCGCTGAAGGATTCTGAATTTTCGCAGGTTCGCCTAGCGAACCATTCAGCGAAGGGTAGCGAAGGTTCGCTACGGGTATTCGCCTAGCGAAGGCATGAGCGAAGGTTCGCTAGAGTGTTCGCCTAGCGAACTTTGGGTGTTTTTGGCTCTGTTTGGTTCTGACTTGGTTCGCCAAGTGCTCGCCTAGCGAACTTTGTGTCTGTTTTTAGCTAACAGGTGGTTCGCTGGAACGTTCGCCTAGCGAAGGAGCTAGCGAATGCTCGCGAGGGATGTTCGCCTAGCGAAGGAGCTAGCGAATGCTCGCGAGGGAGGTTCGCCCAGCGAACAGTGCTGTTCGTGTAATTTTGTTTTCCTCATAACTTTTGATCTGTGATTCGGTTTGAGACGTGGTTTGATGCGTTGGAAAGCCATTGAGCTGTACTTTCTTATTTTGATGGTTTAGAATTATTAGCCGATTTTATTTTGTCGGTAAATGTGAATAGTGTCAATGGTCGACTTTGTCGTTTTAATGGTGCGTATTTGACTTGTGTTATGCTTTATGGTGTTGCTTCGAATGTGGTATGACTTATGCGCTGTTGTGATGATGATTTGTGGCCGTAAGGCAAGAAAATGCTAAGTGTGGTATTTGATGATATATGCATAATTGTGAATGTGTGCATGGATGCAATGTGAGTGTCATGAGTCATTGTATGCCAAACATCATAATGTGCATTGTGGAAACGTCCTGAGAGACGGTTTGATTCCTGAGGGAATATGCTATACCATCGTGTGCCTCGAAAATATGAGGCGATGCCTGAGGACTTAAAGCGATGGGTATAGACGATTGTGGGCTCCTTTGGAGACTTAAAGCAATCCTTAACGTCGTGTGCCTCGAAAATATGAGGCGATGCCTGAGGACCTAAAGCGACGGGTGAACATCGTAGGCCCGACGGGGAGTTACTTGAGATTCTCAGTAACGAGCGATGGTTCCAATAGTTCCTGAGTGGACTAATGACGTGACATGACGTGACAATGGAAGTCGGTACCGCATGGCATGTGCATAGAGTCGTTGTGTCGGTCTATGTGCATTGCATAAATCATGAATTAATTGTGTGTGAATTTGTGAATGTGATTAATGAAAGGGAATATGTGTGATTGTATTGTGAATGATTGATGTGCAGTGGTAGTTGATACGTGTGAATTGTACTGTGTGTTGTTATAATTTATCTGTGTGCTTTGGTGGTGAGAATATGTTAATTGTGCATTTCTGTGTTAATATATAATCTTATGCAATTATATTATGGTTGTTTTTCTCACCCTTCTGTTGTTTTATAACGCTCTATGAGGCGTTGCAGATTAGTGTTGCTGGAGGTATTCTTTTGTGAAGCGTTGCGTCTTCATTATTTTGGTCGGTCGGCTCTGATATGTGACTTCGGGTAGCATAGGGTAACCGTTTGTGATTGTTTTGTATATCTGATGATTATATTTTGGTTGTACAGTTATAACTTGATGTATGACAGCCAAGTTTATATGTATATGTGTTATTCAGATTTTAGATCTTTCCGCTTTAATTCTAATTTCTGAAAAGTGGGTGTAAGGAACGAAGTTTCCTCTGTATGATTGTTACCCCACGTTGCATATCTAGATGAGCAGGTGTTGCATGTTATGTGTAGGTTTGGTTACTTTGATGTGATTCTCCATTTCTATGCCATGATGTTTCAAATATACTCTGATCAATTTTTGAATTTTCTTTTTACCGCTTTAATTGCGTGTTAATTGGGGGTATAGATTGGGGGCGTCACAAAAAGCCTTATAATAGCGCTTTTTAGATAAGCGCTATCAAAGGAGTGCCACTTTTGTTAGCATTTTATGTAGAAGCGCTATTGACCTTGTGAATTTTTATTATTATAACATATAATAACGATTCTAACAAAAACGCTATAATATATTTCACTCTATAATAGCGCCCGATATAAAAGCGCTATTATAAGGCTCTATTTGAAAATTAATATAGCACTCTACGAAAAAGCGCTATTAAATTTGTGCTATCAAATATCAAATTTGTAGTGGTGTGATATGACAGTCAACGGGAACGATCATTTCCTTTGGAATGAGGTATGAGAAACAGAGGGGCGAAAAGGAAAATCTCGAGTATCAAGAGTAAAAGTGAATAGCAATATATACATCAAATGCAACTAGAATTAAACGACAAAAACTGAACACCAGAAATTAACTAAAATGAAAATACGGACAATGTCATGATAAAGTTAAAAATAAAATAAAATAAATAAAATCTAAATAAATAAGATCTAATTAAAGCTAATATAAATTAAAATCTAATTAAAAATTAATTAACTAAATTCTAAACTAATTAATTACTTCTAACTCTAAAAACTAAATTCTAGAGAAAACTAAATTTAATCAAACTAATTCTAAAAATTAATTACTTGAATGCTAAAATGGAGTTAAAGTCCTCTTTTAGTTATTTTCTCTTTAAACTTATAATCTAAACAAGGTAGCCTAAAACTAAAACTAAAACTAAAGTTAAAGTTAAATATAAACTAATTAAAAACCAAAGTTAAAAACTATTAAACTGAATCTAATTACTAATCTAAAAAACTAACTAAAATGACTTCTAATTAACCACTCAAATTAACCTAAATGAATTAAAACCGAAAAGGTATCGTCAAGGAAAACAAAGCTAGATTGGCTTTTAATATATTCAAAAAGTGTAGAATAAAAGATATTGAAATAGAAATAAATAAAAAAATGAAATAAAATAATATTAACTTACTAACATATAAAATAAATATATATGTGCGTGTAACTTAAAAGTTTAAAACAATATAACTAAAAACATAAAGTACTGGTATTAAAAATACAAGTAAAGAAAAACTAAGAATTAAAGGCTGACATTTATTTCCGGTACTGTGTTTACACTTTAATATCATACAAATTAAACAGAAAATGAAAATAAGTAAAATTATGTGGATTTAGTATATATTTCTTTTATATATTTCTTACTGTAACTTCAAAACTACAACAATCTACAACACATCCCATCTATATACTTTGCACTAAATACTCCAACGATAACACTGCAAATAAAGACGGTCAATAATAACTTATAGAAACTATCAATTTTTTTACACACTTGGGAAAACAAAGAACTCTAACCAAACAGAAGCTAGCAACTTTCTACACACTTCTTTAAATCTTTTTATAAAAGACACTTTCTTTAACACAACTAACTTACAAAATATACAAATATAAAATGCATTTAAACACAATATCTAATATTATTACATTTTTAAATATTTTACGAGAAAAATAACTAGACTAAAATAAATGAAATTATTAAAAAAAATAAAAGATTAAATTTTTCTTATTATTCACACTACACTCATAATAAACTTGTTCTGGACTGGACCAATGGCTAGACATGACCCAATCTACTTCTGTTCCAGAGCGGTCCACTTTGCCTAAGTCCAATCCATAAAGGGGCAAAAGTTACCTTTCTGCCCCTCCAACCGGGCAGGGATTGCATCGCTCCTCCCCGGAAACAATGCCCGTTACGCACGGCTTATCCACTCCCCGAACAGTTGAGGGCATGTGCCCGAAACTACGCCTGTGCCCGACATAACGGCTAGTTTCGGGCACCTTGCCTGACATAACGGCTAGTTTTGGTAGTTACATATTCTTTGGGAAAACGGTTATTTCGCCCCGAAAATAGGACCGTTGGCCACGCGCTGGGGGCTCTATATAAACCCTCTCGCTTGAGAGGGTCAGGTATCCAATATTCACCCTACAAACTAATACTTTGTACTTGCCCCTTTTCTCTGACCCTTTCTTACTTGAGCGTCGGAGTGCCTTGCAGGTACACCCCCTCCTCCTCTCCATACGACCAACATCTCAGACGTACTTGGTGGCCCACTTCTACAGGATCTGATACAGCCTTCACGATCAGTGGCGCTGTCTGTGGGAATCATTGTTTTTCCCATCTTTCTTTCCCCGGAAATTGAAGATCAAAGCAAATTTCAAGATCATCATCATGGCCTCTCAAGATCACGCCAAAGGTGCTCTCCAAACCGCTGTCCTCCCCGTCAACAAGACGGACGTTGACGGCCCATCATCTCTTCTCCAAGATGTCCGTTTTCTGAGGGACGGAGCCACAACTTCTCCTTCCCCTACCCCTACTGACCGCAACAACGATCAGCCCTCGCTGGACATCCAGCCCATTCCTGTTCCGCCCAACACCGACTCGGCCGTGGCGGCCTTCCTGGAGGCGATCAACAAAACCAACACCCTGAGATCTCCTCCCCCGCGGAGGAACCAGCGACGATCAAGGAGCCCGCATCCCCGGAGAGATATCGACCGAAGACTGCGCCAAGAGCCTGACCCTCACGCCGTCCAGAAGCGCGACCAGGTTTCCCCGCGTAACCAACACTCTCCCGACCACAAGAGGACCCGAAGGAACGAGCAATCACCCCCGGTCAAGTCCAAAGGCCGGGCCCGATCACCTTCTCCCCAAAGGAACCGCTCACCTTCTCCCCGAAGGAACCGCCGCAACGAGCGTACCCTTCGATCCCCGTCATTCAGCAGTTCCAACAGCGACGATGAGCCTCGCGGCCCATTGTCCCAGGAAATCTTGGCTACCCGTCACTGGGCACGTACAACGGGATTATTGACCCCGACAAACACATCGAGAACATCGATGCGCTATTGGCCTACCGTGGCGTACGGGGCGCCATCAAGTGCCAGCTATTTCCGACCACGCTCCTAAAAGGGGCAATGACATTGTACAAGCAGCTGCCCGAAGAGTCCATTACCTCATGGAGGCAACTGGGTAGAATGTTCTCGCGGCATTTCATAGCTTCTCGCTATTACCCCAAGACTGAGGCCTCCCTTGGAGCCATAATCCAAGGGAAGGACGAACCTCTCCGCGCCTATATCGAAAGGTTCAACAAAGAAGCAGTACAGGTCCCTATAACAGACGAGATGAAAAAGTTTCTACTCGAGCAAGGGCTCCGCCCGGGCTCCGAGTTCTCTAAAGTCGTCGGTCTCGCACCGCCGAGGAACCTAGATGCACTCCTCTTCAAAGCCCAATCGCACATTCAGTACGAAGAGAAGGTTGCGGCCAGCAATGTACGAGCATCACGCCATCAGGAGAACGCTCGGGACTCCCGCAACAACAAGGGGCCTTCCGGGCAATTCCACGACTATACCCCCTGACCGTGTCCAGGGAGAAGATACTGTCCGAGTGTGCGAATTCCGAATTCAAGCAGGTAGGGGTCCGCTTCCCCAAACAACTGCCGTCCAGACCCAACGCGGACAAATCAAAGTACTGCCATTTCCACAAGAGTCACGACCACACTACTGAAGACTGCATCCATCTGAAGGATGCTATTGAGATACTGATCAGGGACGGCCACCTGAAACAGTTTGCAAAGAAGAAGGACACTCCTCGGCAGGACGCCCAGGAGTCCAAGAAGATAGAGGAAGAAATAACCTCCTCGGAAGAAGCCAACATCCAGGTCGCTATGTCCATATCGCGACCAGAGGACTTCTACATCCCGGACGGGCTCAGCGCCCCTGCTTATTTCGCGGCCCAAAGATCGTGGGAGATGTTTCCCTCCGCCATGGTTATATCCGGCGGGGGCTTCAACAAAGTCACGGTGGGCTCCGTGAAATGAAAATTCAAGCATCTGATCAACACAAGCTCCAATAAGGTGACCACGCTCGATCATACCCAGAAGGGCTCTATCCCCATTTCCTTCTACCTGGAAGAGCTCCTCGGAGGGTCTCCAAACTCGAGCATACCTTTGCTCGTCAGAGCTCGAATGGCGAACTTTGACATTCGCAGAATCCTCGTCGACCAGGGCAGCTCGGTCGACATCATATACTCCCAGTTGTTTTCAATACTTCAGCTGGACGAATCACACCTTACCCTCTATGTGGGGTCTGATTTGCAGGGATTCAACGGATCAGTGACCAAGCCATGGGGATATGTCGAACTGATCGTAACCTTCGAATCAGCTGAGACGGCCAGATCCATCAAGGTACAATTTCTGGTAATCGACTGCCCGTCGCTTTACCAGTGCATATTCGGAAGACCAACTCTGGCCGAGGGATGGTCGCCACCCTCCACGACGATATCGAGGCTGCGCGACAGTGTTTCGAAGTAGGCACAAAGGGGCTCAACGCCATTGCGTCCAAGCCAAAAACATCGACCAAGCCAGCATTGCCAAGAAGCTCCGAGGAAGCCAAGCCTCTGCCCCAGGTCGACTCCATCAACCTTGACAGCCGCTTCCCCGAAGAAGACCAACAGGAGGAACGAGCAGCTTCAGCCAACTCGTCTACGTCGTTCAGCAGCAGCTCCCATGCGATGCGCCCAATCCAGGATGGCAACTTCAAGATCGTTCTGTTTGGCGACGACCCTCAGCGGGGAGTAAAGATTGGAGCAGACCTGCCCGACATCGCGAGGAAGCATCTCAAAGCATGCCTCTATTAGAATGCCGACCTCTTCGCCTGGAGCGCCTCCGAGATGCCCGACTTGGACCCATTCGTCGCCTGCCACCAGCTGACAATTGACCCGGCCGTCAAGGCCGTAGCACAACGTAGGAGAAAGCAGTCTCCGGAGAAAACGGAGGCTGCAGAAAAAGCTTTAAAGGACCTCTTCGAGGCCAAATTTATTTCGGAGGCCAAGTATACCACTTGGTTGTCCAACGTTGTACTCGTGAAAAAATCTAATGGAAACTGGCGAATGTGCATTGATTACACCGATCTCAATAAGGCATGCCCGAAGGATGCCTACCCCCCCCCCCCCAATATTGATAAACTTAATAATTCTGCCGGTTTTAAAATTTCATCGTTCATGGATGCCTACTCAGGCTATAATCAAATTCCAATGGCGATGGCCGACAAAAAATACACGGCCTTCATGACCGAATCGGGCAACTATTACTACAACGTAATGCCCTTTGGCCTGTAGAACGCCAGAGCGACCTATCAAAGAATGATGAACAAGGTCTTCCGGGGAGAGATAGGCGACATGCTCGAAGTCTACATGGACGACATGATCGTAAAATCCCACGAGGAAACTGATCACACTGCCCATTTAAGGAAGGTCTTCGAACAGGCCAGAAAATACAAAATGCGTTTCAACCTGGAGAAGTGCACGTTCGGTGTTCGGGCAGGAAAGTTCCTCAGCTTCTATTTAACATAGCGGGGAATCGAGGCCAATCCTGATAAATGCCGAGCATTCTCCGAGTTTCCAACGCTCAAGTCAAAGAAATCCATCCAGTCCCTCAACGGGATGCTCACTTCACTATCTCGTTTTGTGGCCAAATCTGCCCAGCACGCCCTATTATTCTTCAAACTCCTCCGCAAGGAGGCAGTGTTCGAATGGACCGAGGAGTGTGACAAGGCTCTTCTCCATCTGAAAATGGCACTCTCAAAGCCATCAGTCCTCTCTCGCCCGGACAATGGCGAAACTTTGTACCTATACCTCACCGTAGCAACTGAAGCAGTGAGCGCCGCTCTCATCCGCGAGACTCCTGACGGACATAAGCCTATATATTTCACTAGAAAAGCACTGTAAGGACCAGAGTTAAGATACCAACAGATAGAGAAAGTGGCTCTGGCCCTCATAAACGCATCCCGAAGATTAAGACACTACTTCCTGGCCCACACGATCGTGGTTCGAACAGATCAACCCAAAAAATAGCTACTGGGACGACGATACATGGTCGGTCGAATGCTCAAATGGTCACTTGAACTATCCGAATTTGGCATCCAGTATGAAGGCATGAAAGCCCTCAAAGCCCAGGCTTTGGCGGACTTCGTCACAGAAATGACAGTCGCAGACTCCCCCGCGAGCGAAGCGCGCAAATGGACCATTTTTGTGGATGGTGCCTCAAGCACGGCAGGGAGCAGCGCGGGCATCATACTGGAAAGCAATGAAGGAATCATCGTTGAAGTATCACTCACCCTATCCTTCCCAACCTCTAACAACCAGGCTGAATACGAGGCCTTCCTCGCTGGGTTACGCCTAGCCGAGGACCTGGGCGCAGAAGTAGTCGTCATTTGCACAGATTCACAACTCGTGGCCCTTCAAGTCCGAGGATAATATCAAGCCAAAAATGACAACCTAACAGAATACTTAGCCCTGGTAAAAAAGGAAATGGCGAAGTTCGCAACAGTAGAAGTGAAACATGTTCCCCGTGAACATAACATGCGAGCAGACGTTCTATCCAAACTCGCCAGCACAAAGAAGAAAGGCGGAAACAAATCTGTCATACAAGAAGTACTTCCTCGACCCAGTATCGAGAAGGCCTCCCCGACCCTCGACGTACAGGTGATCGGCGACAACAACTGCTGGATGACCCCTATTTACAACTATCTCGCTAAAGACGAACTTCCCTCCGACCCAAAAGAGGCCAGCATAGTTAGGAGAAGAGCTTGCTCTTACGTCCTGGTCGAGGATAAACTCTACAGGCGAGGATTCTCCATTCCGCTGCTCAAGTGTGTCGAGGAAGAAATGGTCGCACACATCTTGCGTGAAATCCACGAGGGAATCAACGCCCAACATCTCGGTGGAAGGTCCCTTTCCCGAAAGGCCCTCCGAGCAGGGTATTACTGGCCGACCATGCAGCACGACGCTAAAGAACACGTGAAGAAATGCGATAAATTCTAACGGCATGGGGACATACACCTGGCTCCACCTAACGAGTTCAAGGCAATGTCCTCCCCGTGGCCATTTGCCTGGTGGGGCCTAGACATCCTAGGACCCTTCGTGGTAGGATCAAATCAGTCAAATACTCCCTATCACGGGCAGACATACATTCACAACTGTTATTTCTTTGATTATGTGGTTGGCATTTATTTTGCTAAAACTATTCTAGCAGCAAGATGTTGAAACAAGATGTTCTAACTTATTGCATTCAACATGTCAGATAGTGATGTCCCATCCTGGATCATAGGACATCGCGTCTGTTTTGGTTTAAAAAGAAGATTCTGTTGTTGGTATTTGTTACTGAATATTCTGTGAATATTTAGTTATCCTATGTGGCATCCAGCTTAATTGAGTTGAGTTTGTGTGTTGGTTTTTGGTTTTTCACTACTTTCTAAATATGGAGACATATTAGGAAACTTTAGATTAAAGACCTATTTTCTTGGAGATTATTTTACAGAATTGTGTGCAGTCTCTCTGCTGCATTTTGAAGCCCAACCCAGTCCAGATTTAATGCTATATATTGACTGGTGTAAACCTAGTTTAGGTGTGGAACTTACGTGTGTTTTTGTTAGGGTTATTGATTGTGAATTGTGAGCCTAACTGGTATCATTTTGATAATAGTATAAGGACTTGTTTTGTGTTGTAAGTTCTATCAATTACTCTTAAGCTTTTAAGCATTGAGTTTCTTGTGTGCCAGTTCTCATAAGCTTTGAAGTGTTGAGAATTGTGTGTTTTTGAAAGTGTGTCTTTTGTTTTGTTACTTGTGTGGAAAGGAACCAATCACGATTTGTTATTGAAGAGGGATTTGAGGAGGGCCTCATACCTAGGTGAGTTTCAGGTAGAAGTCATAGGAAGGGTAATGATTAAGTGAGCGGATTGTAACCCGGTGTGGTTGCTGTATGATCTGTGAATTGATACTATCGTATATTGATTTCGTCCCAGACTTAGTAGCCCCCAGAGTAGGATTGTCGATCTGAACTGGGTAAATATATCACTGTGTTCTTTACTTTCTGCATTGTTATTTTATTGTTATCTTGTTCATTGTGTTGGATATCAGTGTCTCAACATCTGTGTAGGTGATAAGTGCAAATTGTACCTATTCGTGTAAATAATTTTTGTTGCACTTATCGTTACTTTGTGTTAAAATTGGTTGAATAAACCCCACTTTATGTTTAAATACGTTTACTTTACGTTTTCGTGTGTATATTGCGTTTTCTTGTATATATCGTTGAGTTTAATTGATTTTGTCTCATTTTTGTAGGTAACTAATAAAGGTTATCTTGCCATATTCTTATAGAGCATCTAATAAGCTTTCCAGCGCTTCTGACCGTGCGTAAATCGGAGCTACGGTGCAGAAGTTGTGGTAAAATAAGGGGCTGTTTTTCTGTCATGTTCGCTTAGCGAGTGTGACAGTGAACGTTCGCTTAGCGAAGGCTGGCGAAGGTCCCAGCGAAGGAGGCCAGAAAGAGGCAGAGGAGAAAGAGACCTAAGTTCGCTTCGCGAGCGTCCTGGCGAGCATTACCTAGGCGAATAAAACGTTCGCTTAGCGAACTTTTGAAGAAAGCAAGGGGCGGTTTAACTATTCAAAGCCACTTTAAGTGCCATTTTCGTGCATTCGCCTAGCGAATGATCTGTTCGCCTTGCGAGAAGTGCAGAATTTGAAATGTATATAATTCATTTTAGTCACTTTTTATATGATGGTTTTTGGGGATTCTTGTTCCTAATTCCATCAAACTTCATTTTTCATTGGGGAGCTTAGAAAACAACTATGGAGCATGCATACGGATGAACCGGGGTGGATTGATCGTCGACCGACTCTGACAATCCGCGAGATGTTTGGTTCATTCCTCTTTTTCTTTGTGTTTTTCTTTATGGTTGGGTTATGTATATGTATTTGCTGTAAACTCATGTATATTTGTCGCCCATGGCGTTGTATAAAACTTGCTTTACAAATCTCTATTGATGATTGTCTCTGATTTTTGCTTTATGCGCGGGGTTTGGGTTGCGTTAGAGATAACCGTCGCAAACTTCGATTAGGGATAATTGTCTGTTAGTTTCTAGATTCTAGAGATAGATTTAGGGATAACAATCTTCAATAGGCTTCGAAACTTAATGCCTCCGTGCCTTGAGCTAGCGTACGAAAGTATCGGCAATGGTAACACGGTTGTTCTCTCAACTTTGCGTTAGACATAACCTGTGTTGTGAGCGATGATGGGTGATATTGAGGAGTATTTTAGGTTGAGTATAACTGGTCGGTAAGTTTAAGTTTGTGAGGAGTCGATTATGTGCACGCCTGATAAGTTTCTTGTCTCTGAAGAATGATTTGTTTTATGTTTTAATATTTACTTTTCTGTTTCTATGTTTAAACCATTTTAATCCAAACTCATTAATGCGAGAGATTGTCGAACGACATTCTTTCCCTCGAACCGATCTCTGTGGACACGACATAAATCCCAGAGGGAATTCTTTTCGAAAATAAATATTTTTGTTGCTTGCCCTATTTTGCATTCAACAAAATGGCGCCGTTGCCGGGGATCGGTTATGATATTGAATTGCATAGTGATAGTTTCTTTGTTTTTGAGTTTTGTATATATCGTATATATTGTCTGTTTCCATTATGTTTGTTTAAGTGTTGTATACATTTTGTTCCCGTGACGTTTGTTTAAGTGTTTGGTTAGGGCACTTGCTTTTGGTTTACGCGGTGAGGCATCACTATGGCATGAAGGAAGGAAGTTACTAGCTAAGAATTGTAAAGGCGTAGAGCTTACGACGTTAAAAAAGCATGGTGTATTCTTTTCTTTTGTTGTGTTTAGTTTAGGTAGTGTGGTGAGTATTCATTAAACAAGTTGTACTTGGATTTTTTCGTAAAATTCTCAAATCTTCACTTTACAACTTGTTTAATGAATTTTTGTCGATTTTTCAGTTTGTTCATATTAATAGTTTTCGTGTTTGTCAATGAGCTTGTTTTGAGTTGCTTGAGGAAATTTTGGTGATGTTCCAAGTTTGATCGTTTCAACTCGCGGATGTATGGTAATGATCTTATTAAGTTTTGTACACGTCCGAGGTATGTATTTATCGCTTTCTATACTTTAGCATATTCATGATACTTAGGCTTTTTACAACTTCTATGTCATTCATTCTTTTGTATACTTGTTCTTGTGTGAATCACTTTAGTTCCCAACCTTTTTGTGAGGAGGCCTTCTATTGTTCATATACGCGCGGAGTACCAGCATTCTTGTTCTAACTGATTTTATTATGTTGAATCTGTTGTTTGTGTTGTTTATATGAATGCAAGAAAAGGATCAAGCAATTGTTTCATTTTGAGCACAACCACCTTAGCCAAATAGTCAATTCACCTTGTGATCGTGTGAGAATTCGTAACCCCTTTGAGCTTTTTGATCCATGTTTCTATTTGAACTTAATGCTTGTCTATGAGTATTGAGTTCACTTATTTTTGAATGGATTTTGTTTTTTCTTGGACCTCAATTTTGTGTTGTTGTATGGATTTTTTCCTTGCCTTAGAAAGTAGGGAGTATTCACATGATGGTGCGGTTGAATTCAAGTTGGGGAGAGGATGATTGTATACTCATTGGTTGGATTCTATGAGGATTGAAAAAGAAAAGAAAAAAGAGAAAAATATGACAAAGAAAAGAAAAGAAAAAAGAAAAAAAGAAAGAAAAAAAAAGTAACAATAATTGTGCTAAATAATTATTGGGTGTTGTGTAACACTTGGGATTTTAGAAGAAGTTTGATTGAAATTTTGTGTTTGAACTTTTGTGAGTTGATCACTCCCTTAGGTTTAGGCAAGTTTTTGTTTCGATTAGCTTTTGGACTTATCCCTTGTTTGTTTGCCGAGCCACATTACAACCTTGAAAGCCCTTGTGATTCTTGCCTTTGTATGTTCAATGTGAATTTGTAGATGTATGCATAATTTAGTCTTCTGTTTACATGAGTGTTGTGTGAGTGTAAAGTACCTTATTTTGTGTTTTTTATCTACCGATGATTGTTTTTGCTAGGTGTGATTCACATTTGAACTTGTGTTGTTTTAGAATTTTTGGCATGATTTTTGTATTTTGCATTTGTTTCGTGACTATGTTATCGTCGTAGTTTAGTGGTAAGTATTTACTTTGTGTGTACCGTTTTTCATTTGAACCATACATTTGTTTTCCGTTTTTCAACACTTGTGGATTCGTGATTCTTTGGTTATCACTCGGTTTTGTTGAGTTGTTTGATTCTTGTTTGAGGACAAACAATTATGTAAGTTGGGGAGAGTTTGATAAGTGCAAATTGTACCTATTTGTGTAAATAAGTTTTGTTGCACTTATCGTTACTTTGTGTTAAAATTGGTTGAATAAACCCCACTTTATGTGTAAATACGTTTACTTTACGTATTCGTGTGTATATTGCGTTTTCTTGTATATATCGTTGAGTTTAATTGATTTTGTCTCATTTTTGTAGGTAACTAATAAAGGCCATCTTGCCATATTCTTATAGAGCATCTAATAAGCTTTCCAGCGCTTCTGACCGTGCGTAAATCGGAGCTACGGTGCAGAAGTTGTGGTCAAATAAGGGGCTATTTTTCTGTCATGTTCGCTTAGCGAGTGTGACAGCGAACGTTCGCTTAGCGAAGGCTGGCGAAGGTCCCAGCGAAGGAGGCCAGAAAGAGGCAGAGGAGAAAGATACCTAAGTTCACTTTACGAGCATCCTAGTGAGCATTCGCTAGGCGAATAAAACTTTCGCTTAGCGAACTTCTGAAGAAAGCAAGGGGCGGTTTAACTATTCAAAGGCACTTTAAGTGCCATTTTCGTGCATTCGCCTAGCGAATGATCTGTTCGCCTAGCGAGCAGTGCAGAATTTGAAATGTATATAATTCATTTTAGTCACTTTTTATATGATGGTTTTTGGGGATTCTTGTTCCTAATTCCATCAAACTTCATTTTTCATTGGGGAGCTTAGAAAACAACTGTGGAGCATGCATATGGATGAACCGGGGTGGATTGATCGTCGACCGGCTCTGACAATCCGCGAGATGTTTGGTTCATTCCTCTTTTTCTTTGTGTTTTTCTTTATGGTTGGGTTATGTATATGTATTTGCTGTAAACACATGTATATTTGTCGCCCATGGCGTTGTATACAACTTGCTTTACAAATCTCTATTGGTGATTGTCTCTGATTTTTGCTTTATGCACGGGGTTTGGGTTGCGTTAGAGATAACCGTCGCAAACTTCGATTAGGGATGATTGTCTGTTAGTTTCTAGATTCTAGAGATAGATTTAGGGCTAACAATCTTCAATAGGCGTCGAAACTTAATGCCTCCGTGCCTTGAGCTAGCGTACGAAAGTATCGGCAATGGTAACACGGTTGTTCTCTCAACTTTGCGTTAGACATAACCTGTGTTGTGAGCGATGCTGGGTGATATTGAGGAGTATTGTAGGTTGAGTATAACTGGTCGGTAAGTTTAAGTTTGTGAGGAGTCGATTATGTGCACGCCTGATAAGTTTCTTGTCTCTAAAGAATGATTTGTTTTATGTTTTAATATTTACTTTTCTGTTTCTATGTTTAAACCATTTTAATCCAAACTCATTAACGCGAGAGATTGTCAAACGACATTCTTTCCCTCGAACCGATCTCTGTGGACACGACATAAATCCCGGAGGGAATTCTTTCCGAAAATAAATATTTTTGCGGCTTGCCCTATTCTGCATTCATTAGTAGGACATCTGATATTTGTGCCAGAATTCTAATTGGCATCAAGAGCTTGCACCATAGTTTGTTTCTGGGTGAGATTCAGGGAAGGTACTTTCTGGTGCAATGGACAAGGATGGAGGATTTTTGAGCAAACCACCTCTGCTTGATGGTTCCAACTATGACTATTGGAAACCAAGGTTGATAGCATTCATCAAATCCATGGATGATCAAGCATGGAAAGCTATTATCAAAGGATGGGAACCCCCAAAGGTTAGAGATGGAGAAGGTAATCCTACTGATGTGGTGAAGGAAGAGGAAGACTGGGATGATGCAGACTACAAAGGGTCTTTGGGAAATTCCAAAGCCATGAATGGCTTTTTTAATGGTGTTAACAAAAATATTTTCAGGTTGATTGAACATAGCACCATTGCAAAAGAGGCTTGGCAGGTCTTGAAGGTTGCTCATGAAGGAACTTCAAAGGTGAAGATGTCAAAACTTCAGCTTCTCACTACCAAGTTTGAGAATTTGAAGATGAAGGAAGATGAGAGCATTCATGATTTTCACATGAACATTATTGAGATAGCTAATGCTTCAAGTGCCCTAGGTGAAAAGATGTCTGATAGCAAACTGGTCAGAAAAATCCTCAGATCTCTACCTAAGAGATTTGACATGAAAGTGACTGCTATAGAAGAAGCTCAGGACATAGATAAGATGAAAGTGGATGAACTTGTGGGATCACTTCAAACATTTGAATTGGGGATCAGTGAAAAGTCTGAAAAGAAGAAGAGTATAGCTTTTGTGTCAAAGGCAAGTGACTCAGAAGATGAAAGTAATCTGGACAGAGATGAAGGTCTTTTAGAAGACCTGGTGTTACTTGGCAAACAATTCAACAAAGTGTTCAGAAGGATGGATTGGAAGTCAAGATCAAATGTTAGGGACAAGTCATTCGACATCAGCAAAAACCGGAATGCTGGGAGAAATTCCAAAACTGAAGATAATTTCAACCAAGGGAAAGGAGCTCAGTGTCATGAGTGTGAAGGTTTTGGGCACATAAAATCTGAATGTCCCACTTATCTCAAGAGGCAAAAGAAGGGGTTATCAGTTTCATGGTCAGAAGATGACTCTGAAACTGAAACTGATGAGAAGTTTGGAAAGCTGGTTACAGCATTAACAGGTGTGTGTGAGTCTGATGAAGAGTCAGTCAATGAAGAACTTACTTTTGAAGAGCTGGCTGTTTCCTATAAGAAGTTATGCATTAAAAGTGAAGAAGTATGTCAGCAGAGAGAAGAACAAAAGAGAGTTATTGCTCATCTAAAAGCTGAAAAGGTAGAGCATTTATCTATTATCTCTGATCTGAAAAGTGAAGTGGTTGTATTGAATTCAAAATTGGACAATGTGATCAAGACTGTCAGAATTCTCAATAGTAGCTCCGATGTGCTTGATGAGATTCTTAAGTCAGGGAGAGATGTTGGAAATGTTAGTGGTCTTGGGTTTGAAAGTTCAAGTGAGACAGACAAAGGAAAACGGCTTGAAGTGACACTTGCTCAATCGAAGAAAGAATTTAAGACGCCAAATAACATGTTGCAACATCCTCATAAACATTAGAAGAATTTCACAAGAAGAAAGAATCAAAGATGGAGATGTCACTATTGTGGAAGGTTTGGCCATATAAAACCCTTCTGCTACAGATTATATGGCTACCCCAAAACTGGGTTACAGTCTAGTAGGGAACATGATTGGATTGGAGTAAAGAAGGTGTGGACTCCCAAGAATACTGTGGAAGAACACATAACTCATAAGTCTTTCAGAGTCTCTACAAGGGAAAAGTGGTACTTTGATAGTGGCTGTTCTAGGCACATGACTGGTGTCAAGGGATGTTTGTCAGAGGTTAAGTCTCATTCTATTAACTATGTGACCTTTGGTAATGGATCAAAAGGGAGATTAATGGGTGTTGGAAAATTGGACTGTACAGGACAACCCAACCTGGAGGAGGTATTACTTGTTGAAGGCTTAGATGCAAACTTGATAAGCATAAGTCAACTATGTGATCAGGGTCTCAGGGTCAACTTTACCAATTCTGAATGTCTGATAACAAATGAGAAGGGTAAGGTTGTCATGAGAGGCGAGAGAGCATCAAATAATTGTTATTTGTGGAGGTCTGAAAGCACTGCAATATGCTTGGAAACTAAGAAAGCTATTGGAAAGAATACTGAGTTAAAATAGGTGCTGATCAATTTTAAAGAAACTCAAAATGTTAGCATGGTGAACTGTGATAATAAGATTAAACTTAGTAAGTATGTCAGCGCGGAAAATTTAAAAGGGAAGTTTGATGGATGCACATTTGAGGCGAATCGGGTGTTCAAAGTTTGTGACTGCCGCACTTCTCTAGGCCCACTTCTCAAAAATATAAATAGGCGGGAAAAAACACTCTACCTACATCAAACATATTTTACAAAAAATTCTCCTTCCTTTTCTCTCCAAAGGTTACGGGCTTTAGGTTTTTCTCTTACCACCCTCAATATTGTGCTTTGTGATAAATCGAAAATGTCTCAACATCATACATCAGAATCCGTGCATGGATCTTCTGATAACTCAGGATCTCCTCTGATCAATGTTGGAGATGATGAACCACTTCAAATGATCAACCTCTCAGATCTTGTGCTTGATAGTGCTCCTTTGAACGAAGCATCTGCTGATCCTAAAGGAAAACGACAAGTTTCCCCTTCAATGGATGACAATATTTCTGGTAAGAAGTCTAAACCTTTTTCCTCTTGGAAGAAAGTTCACTCGATGACTAGTCTATATGTAGACCAAATAAGCCCTAGAAAAAATTTGTCTGAAAAAGGGTCTAAGTCTGGTTTGATTGAAAAAAAGAATGCTACTGAATCATGTGGTATAAACAAGAATCCTACTGATGCTGATGTAATCAGAAAAGATAAGGAACTTAGGAAGTTTGTTGCAATGGTTTTGAGTGGAGTTGATACAGATGTTGTGTCTGATGTTCCAACATCCTTGACAGGAAATGCTAATCCAAATGGCAGCCCTACAGATAGGACTGATGATGGCGTACCTATTCATGTGGGTCACGAAAGAAGGAGTAAAAAGAAACCTGATGTAGTTATTAATGTTGATGATCGCACTTCTGATGAGGAACCCATTGCAGGGATGTTAAGGAGAATGAAGAGAAGAAGAGAGAAAACTGTTATGATGGAAGGTTCAAAGTCTGGAGGTGTGGATAGTACTAAGGGAAAAGTTCGAGCTGGGCCTCCTAAACAATGGAGTAAGGTTATTGTTCCAACAAAGAAGAGAAAAGTCACTGCTCATAGTGAGTCTGAATATGAGGCTGCAATAGATGTTCAAGATATCATTGGTGTGAAAAACTCTACATGCAAAAAGACCTATGCTGATGGTTCTGTGAGGAATGCAGATAGATGGAGAGTTGTGGATCAAAAGAGGATTGCCTTGGAGAGAGAGTTGGGTAAGGATTTTAATAAATACAAAGAAATCATGGATCTTATTGCAGCTGCTGGGTTGATGAACACTGTGTCCAAGATAGGACCCTGCTATGAGAAATTAGTCAAGGAATTTGTTGTGAATATTCCTGAAGATTGTGATGATAACAGGAGTAACAACTTCAGAAAAGTGTCTGTGAGAGGAAAAGTTGTCACTTTTTCTCCTGGAGTAATCAATAACTTTCTGGGCAGGTGTGAAGAACCTCAGCCTGAGTTAGAGGTCACAGACAATGAAGTGTGTAAGGAGATTGCAGGTGGTTGTATTAAACACTGGCCAAATGAAGAAAAGTTGTCCTCTGGAAAACTGAGTGTTAAATATGCTATTCTCCATAGGATTGCTGTTGTGAATTAGGTACCTACCAATCATACATCTACTATTTCTTCCATACTTTGTAGGTTCATTTATGTTATTGGTAAAAAGTTCCCTTTTGATCTTGGGACATACATCTTTGAACAAATCTTGAAACAAGCAAGTTTAAATACTGTCAAGATGCCTATTTGCTTTCCATCCCTGATCTGTGGTGTTATCTTAGATCAGTTTCATAACCTTTTGTTAAGCAGTGACAGTGTACTCAAAATAAAACCTCACATGTCCCTACACTACAAGTTACTTGGTGGGGCACATGTTTCAGACATTGTTGGGACATCCTCTCAAACTTCTAGCCATGCTACCTTTGATGATGAAGTTATTGCACAGCTGCAAGAGACGTGCAAGGAACTGGAAGATTCCATCAGAAAAGACACTTCTAGGAAGTCCAAACTTGAACAGTTAATTAAAACTTTCATGGAGAAAAAGAATGTCTCTGCTGGAACAGTTGGTAAAGACCAAGATAACAAGGAAACTGCTGAAGGTGATGCCTCTGGTGTGCTTGTCGTGTGCTTGTGCTGGTGCTGTAGTTGAGGGGGAGTTTTGTTTGAGTTGTGTCTCTGCAGTTGAGGGGGAGTATTTTGGTTGTGAATTTTTGCTGCTATGCTGTGTTTTCGTTGCTGTCTCTGATATTTCTGTTTTGCTTGTTTTATCCTTGCAAGATGGTTTGGTGTGTAGTTTTAGCCAAAATAAGCCAAAGGGGGAGATTGTTATTTCTTTGATTATGTGGTTGGGATTTATATTGCTAAAACTATTCTAGCAGCAAGATGGTGAAACAAGATGTTCTAACTTACTGCATTCAACATGTCGGATAGTGATGTCCCATCCTGGGACATAGGACATCGCGTATGTTTTGGTTTAAAAGGAAGATTCTGTTGTTAGTATTTGTTATTGAATATTATGTGAATATTTAGCTATCCTACGTGGCATCCAGGTTAATTGAGTTGAGTTTGTGTGTTGGTTTTTGGTTTTTCACTACTTTCTAAATATGGAGACATATTAGGAAACTTTAGATTGAAGACCTACTTTCTTGGAGATTATTTTACAAAATTGTGTGCAGTCTCTCTGCTGCGTTTTGAAGCCCAACCCAGTCCATATTTAATGCTATATATTGACTGGTGTAAACCTAGTTTAGGTGTGGAACTTACGTGTGTTTTTGTTAGGGTTATTGATTGTGAATTATGAGCCTAACTGGTATCATTCTGATAACAGTATAAGGACTGGTTTTGTGTTATAAGTTCTGTCAATTACTCATAAGCTTTTAAGCATTGAGTTTCTTGTGTGTCAGTTCTCATAAGCTTTGAAGTATTGAGAATTGTGTGTTTTTGAAAGTGTGCCTTTCGTTTTGTTACTTGTGTGGAAAGGAAGCAGTCACGGTTTGTGATTGAAGAGGGATTTGAGGAGGGCCTCATACCTAGGTGAGTCTTAGGTAGAAGTCATAGGAAGGGTAGTGATTAAGTGAGTGGATTGTAACCTGGTGTGGTTGCTGTATGATCTGTGAACTGTTACTATCGTATATTGATTTCGTCCCTGGCTTGGAAGCCCCCAGAGTAGGATTGTTGATCCGAACTGGGTAAACATATCACTGTGTTCTTTACTTTTTGCACTGTTATTTTATTGTTATCTTGTTCATTGTGTTGGATATCAGTGTCTCAACATCTGTGTAGGACATCTGATATCTGTGCCAGAATTTCAATAACAAGCATGAGTACAACACTTAGCAGAAAATAAAAGCAAGTAAAACCATGCAAATAACAGAATCGGCCTCCAAGATCGGGCATATAATTTAAACATAATAAGCGGCCACTAGGACTGTGATTATGCTAGATTACATAAACTGGCGGCCATGCCCCTAAATAAGTTACAACAATTACTCGGCACGCAGGCCGGACAAATTACAACAACATAAAGAAAACCCCTCACTCATCCATCTGGGTGGCAGGATCGGGCTGATGATCCTGGTTCTCCTCGGGCTGGTCCTCGAAATTCTCCTCAAGGAGGGCAGCAGGCATAACGATCCGGCCATCCTCAACATACGCCAGATAATGGGTACCCTTGACAGAGAAGTCAAGCTCGGGGTTCACCACCCGCAGTTGAGACACGGTGTTTCTGAAGGATTCATCCGCGACGGTAATACTGTCATCCTCGGCCGTCAGCATACGGGCGACCTGCTCGGACCTTGTCTTTAATTCCTTCACATCTTCAGGTTCATCTTCACCCGGAGCATTGACAGCCCTCAGCTGCTGAACCAGCTCCTCAGCCGCCTTCTTCTCCGCAGCCAGCGTAGAATTCTCCTTCTTCAACCTGGCCACCTCATCTTTAGCCTTCTTCCGAACATCGTCTGCACTCTTAACCTCTTCTTTGAGGGACGTCATGGTAGCCCGGGCAACATTAATTTCAGACTCAGTTGCAGAGTCCCCTTCAGCATAAACAGCTGCCATCTCCAACATCCTGACCAAAGCAGAAACGTCTTGAGCCACCAACGCCCTCTTGCTCGAGCGGTCCATGCTTGACAAACGAAGAGATTCCGCCCGAGGCACGACCAAGGAGTTCCCCTCAAAGAATCTCCTATCAAGAATGCAAGGAGGAAGCTCGAACTTCCCTTTCTCTGGGGCCCGACCGAGATCCACAGCATCAGTAACCCTTGGCGGCTTGGATCGTCCGGTCAAAGGCAGGGGAGATCCCCAGGGAGTGGGAGTGGGAGAAGAGGTCCATGCAGTAGACTGAACCGGAGTGGGAGCATGCGCACCAGCGAATCGATAATTCAGAGGAACCACTCCGGCCTTGTTCCTCGCAAGAGCATTCTTCACAACCCTCTCATGGGCCTGAGGCATCTCACCTGCACAAACAAAAGTCGAGCATGTTAGATATGAGGAAAGGAAACAATGCGAACAAATATAAATAACTAAGACTACCAAGCAGCTTCTCGACTTCCGCAGGAGTCTTGCACTCCAAGAGTTCCTTGGTGTTAATAAACTGATATTCAACCCTCTGACTACCGTCCTCCTCGAAAACCGGGTTACCCTTATTCGTCCAGCATTCCGTAAGCCAGAAGGATTTAACGTACTACACCAACGCCTCGTATGCCACGACATCTTTCCCGTGTAGCTCGTGCGATTGGAGAACGTAGTCACCGGGCGTCTTGGCGAAATGGTTAGGTGCCCAATGGATAGGGAACTTGTAGATTCTCTGCCCATGTCTGTTTCTTTTTGATTGAAATGAGCAGTTTATTCATAAATTTCCTTTGACAGTTATCTGTACACAAGCACATAGTCATGGCACGGCCCTTCATATCACGAATTTTGATCTTCAGATTTCTGTGGTTAAGATTGGAATCAGGGTGTAGGGCACCTCGGAAATGATAAACATGGAATTTGAATTGCATTGCATATCATTTTGCATTTTGTTGCTTGCTTTTCAGGTACTCGTTGCAGTTCCTCTAACCTTTATTTGGTTTCAGGAACTATAGTTGATAACCACGTTCATCGGTACGCAACTCGCAGAAACCAAGCTAAGATCATGTATCAGATGCAGACATAATTGGCTGAGCTGAAGAACAGGATGAACCAGTTCATGACATTAATGACTGGTATGGCTCAAAATCAGGAAAGACTCAGGGTAATGGTCGAGCAGCCACAAGTAGAGGTGCAAAATGGCAATGGTAATCAAGCTGGTGTTAATGCAGGCGGTGACCCTCCTAGAAATACTGGGGTTCGTCAGGTTGCAGAAGATAACCAAGATGATCAGTTCACTCTGTTAGATGCTGAAGATGAGAACACTCGCCGGTTTGACGAGCTCACTGAAAAAATCAGGTCCATTGAATCCCAAAACACTCTGGGTTTTGATATTTCTAACTTGGGATTGGTACCTGGAGTAAGAATTCCACACAAGTTCAAGCCACCAACATTTGACAAGTACAATGGCACTACTTGTCCTAAAACTCACCTCCAATCTTATATGGGGAGGATAGCCGCTCATACTGATGATGAGAAATTGTGGATGTACTATTTCCAAGACAGCCTTACTGGGGCATCTCAAGAATGGTATATGAAGTTGAGCAGGACTTCTGTGAGGAACTGGAAGGAGTTAGCTCATGCTTTCATCAAGCAGTATCAATACAATATGGATATGGCTCCAAACCATACTCAGCTGCAGAGTAGGGCTCTGGAGGCGAAGGAGAGTTTTAAGGAATATGCTCAAAGGTGGCGCCAGTTGGCTGCCATGGTTCAACCTCCACTGCAGGACCGAGAGATGGCCAACATGTTTATGGGTACTCTTCAGGGAAGTTATCGTGATAGGTTGGCTGCCTGTCCTTCAACTGGGTTTGCGGACATTGTAATCGCTGGGGAAAGGATTGAAAGTTTGTTGAAGCTCGAAAAAATACAAGATTTCAGTGGTGCTAGTTCTTCAGGAGTGAGGAAGCCATTTGCTGGAGCTACCAGAAAGAGAGATGGTAAAGCCAGTGTTGTTTATAAGAATAGAGGAAGAGGTAGAGGTTATCAAGATTCCTATAATCAAGTAGCCGTTGTTACCATTCCTAGTCCACAAGTTCAATCACAGCCACAGTAGCAGAATGTTCCGTCACAGAATAATCAACAGCCACTGAGATCATATCAGCAGAGATGAGCTGACAGGCGTATGGACCCTCTGCCTTTGACTTACGCAGCTTTGCTACCCCAATTGTTGAAGCTTAACCTGGTGGAGCTTCGTACGATGGGCCCGGCTCCTGCAGTATTACCAAAGGGTTATGATGTTAATGCCCGCTGTGGGTATCATTCTGGGGCTCCAGCTCATAACATTGAACAGTGTCGTACATTCCAGCATAAAGTACAGGATTTGATCGATGCCAAAGCAATTAAATTCTTGCCTCCACCAAACGTGCTTCAGAATCCCATGCTGGATCATAATGTGCCAAAGGTAAATGCCATTGAAGATGGGAAAGTTTTGAATTTGGTACTTGATGTGAACAGGGTGAGGACTCCCTTGAGTTTTGTGAAGGCTCGGTTGTTGAAAGGGCAAGTGTTCCCTGGCTGTGAAGAAGGTTGTGTTGATTGCGAGAATCAGATTAATGGTTGCGATAAACTAAAAGCCGGTATTCAAAATTTGATTGATGAGGGTTGTCTACAGTTTGATCAGGGGGACAAAAAGGACGATGTTGTGTCAATTGTTACCATTTATTTTACGCCAGCTGAAATTCGGGTGCCAGCGCCTGCTGTAACCATTGTGCCTGCTGTAGTGAGTCCTGTTACTATTACGGTACCATGACCAGTTCCTTATACTAGTGAGCGGGCTATTCCATGGCACTACGGTGCAGATGTTTACTACCAAGGAGAAAAGCAAGAAGTGGAAGCTCCATTTGGGGGTAGTTCCAGTATTGACAATGTTGGAGGTCTTGGTGGCTTTACTAGAAGTGGACGCTTGTTCGCTCCACAGACTTTGAGAACTAATGTTGAAACTGAGGCAGCAGCCAAAGCCAAAGGTAAACAGGTGGTTACAGAGGAGGTTGTTGTTCCTGAATCTGTGCAGAAAGGTACCTTTGAGAAAGAGGTTGAAGAGTTCATGAGACTTATCAAAAAGAGTGATTATAAAGTGGTTGATCAGTTGAATCAAACGCCATAAAAAATTTCTATCTTGTCGTTGCTTATGTGTTATGCAGCTCATCGAGAGGCACTTCTGAAGGTTTTGAATATGACCTATGTACCTCAAGAGATTACTATGAATCAATTGGAGTCGGTTGTTTCTAATGTGAATGCTAGCCATGGGCTAGGTTTTACAGACTTTGATTTGACTACTGAGGGTCACAATCACAACAGGGCATTACACATCACCCTAGAGTGTAAAGGCGCAGTGTTATCTCATGTGTTGGTGGACACGGGGTCTTCCCTGAACGTGTTACCAAAGAAGGCCTTAATGAAGTTAGACGCTGACGGAACTATTCTAAGACCAAGTGATTTGGTAGTGAGGGCTTTCGATGGTTCGAAACGTTCTGTATTTGGAGAGGTAGAGCTCCCAGTAAAGATTGGTCCTCAGGTGTTCAAGTGCGTGTTCTACGTGATGGACATTCAACCCGCATATAGCTGCTTGTTAGGCAGACCGTGGATCCATGCCACTGGGGCAGTGACATCTACGTTGCACCAAAAATTGAAATACGTGGTTGATGGTCAAGTGGTGACTGTATGTGGGGAAGAAGACATCTTCGTAAGTCAGCTGTCTACCTTTAAGTACGTGGAAATGGATGGAGAGATCCATGAGATGCTGAGTCAAGCATTTGAGGCAGTCAATATTGGTGATTCATCTTCACAGGCAGTATCTTCTCAGGGTGAAGGACAAGTGGGTACTTCTATTGCTTCTTACATACAGGCAGTGGAAGTAGTCAAAGCAGGTAATGCCCAAGGCTGGGGCAAATTGATTGAAGTCTCTGCAAAGGAAGATAAGTTCGGTATAGGCTATAATCCGTATCAGACTGCTGCAGCAGAGCGCAAGGGGCCGATTATTTTCTACAGCGGGGGAATCATTAATCCAAATCAGATGTGTGCTGCAAGTGAAGACGGCGTCGACTGTGATTGTGACCTCGACAATTGGGTGCGCCCGTGTGTACCGGGTCAAGAGCTTTGCAATTGGTCTGTTGAAGAAATTGTTCAAGTTACTCTTCAAACAGAGTAATTTTCTTTGTTTTTCTCTGTTGCATGTTAAAATCTCGCGCTCTACCCAAGGCATGTAGATCCATTTGTAGGGCCTCATAATTGCATTTGCAAGGTTTTTTATCATTAATAAAGGACGTTTTACATTCAAATTTTGTGTTCCTTGTCTTTCATTTTTATTTTTACAGAAAAAATAATAAAATGGCAATGTTTTTTTTTTGTTGTTTCTTTTTTCAAAAAGTCTCATTCTAAAATAAAGCATGACCCCCAATCATGCAGACTTAATCACCCGGATTTCATTGATAATGATTCTGCTATGGCCAAGTATGACTTTGATAATCCAATCTATCAAGCCGAAGAGAGGGATGAAGAAGACTGTGAAGTTCCCAAGGAATTGGCCAGATTGGTGAAGCAGGAGGAGAGGGTCATTCAACCTCACCAAGAGACAATTGAGGTTATCAACATTGGTTCCGAGGACGCCAAGAAAGAGATTAAGATTGGAGCCAACCTGCAGTTCGAGGTGAAGAAAGAGCTGATCAGTATGCTGCGGGAATATGTTGACATCTTTGCCTGGTCGTATTAAGATATGTTGGGGTTAGATACAAACATTATTGTGCACAGGTTGCCGTTGAAAGAGGGCTGTCCTCCTGTCAAACAAAAGATCCGGAGAACTAAACCAGAAATGGCTCTCAAAATCAAGGAGGAGGTACAAAAACAGTTAGATGCGGGATTCTTGGCCGTTACCAATTGCCCACCATGAGTTGCAAATATTGTTCCTGTGCCGAAGAAGGATGGTAAGGTCAGAATGTGCGTTGATTACCGGGATCTAAACAGAGCAAGTCCGAAAGATGACTTTCCTTTACCTCATATTGATGTATTGGTTGACAACACCGCTCAGTTCTCAGTATTCTCTTTCATGGATGGCTTCTCCGGGTACAATCAGATCAAGATGGCACCGGAAGACATGGAAAAGACAATGTTCATTACCCCGTGGGGTACCTTCTGTTACAAGGTGATGCCTTTCGGGTTGAAGATCGCCGGGGCAACGTACCAGCGAGCTATGGTAACACTTTTCCATGACTTGATTCATAAGGAGATTGAGTGTTATGTAGATGATATGATTGCCAAGTCTCGAACAGAGGAAGAGCATCTGGTCAACTTGAAGAAACTGTTTGAGAGGTTGAGAAAGTTTCGACTAAGGATGAATCCGAACAAGTGCACTTTCGGAGTACGGTCCGATAGATTGTTGGGTTTCATCGTAAGCGAAAAAGGAATTGAGGTTGATCCCGCCAAAATAAAAGCGATACAAGAAATGCCTGTACCAAGAATAGAAAAAGAAGTACGTGTTTTCTTGGGTAGATTGAACTACATTGCATGGTTCTTATCTCACATCACAGCCACTTGTGAACCAATATTTAAGCTGTTAAGAAAAGAGCAAGCGGTCAGGTGGAATGACGATTGCCAAAGGGCTTTCGAGAAAATAAAAGAATATTTGCGGGAACCTCCAATTCTCATGCCTCCAGTTCTAGGGAGACCATTGATCATGTATTTGACTGTACTTAAAGGATCCATGGGTTGTGTTCTCGGTCAACACGACGAGAGGGGTAAGAAGGAGCACACCATCTATTACTTGAGCAAAAAATTCAATGATTGCGAATCACGATACTCAATGCTTGAAAGGACATGCTGTGCACTTGCATGGGCTGCTAAGCGATTGAGGCAATATATGCTCACTCATACAACCTTGTTAATTTCAAAGATGGACCCTGTCAAGTACATATTTGATAAACCAGCATTGACCGGACGGGTTGCACGTTGGCAGATAGTGCTGACTGAATATAATATCCAGTATACTTCTCAGAAAGCCATCAAAAGAAGTATCCTGTCATACTATCTTGCGCATCAACCAATTGATGATTACCAACCCATGAAATTTGATTTCCCTGATGAGGACATCATGTTTCTCAAAGTCAAAGACTGCGAGGAACCTCTCCCGAAGGAGGGGCCAGACCCTGAATCCAAATGGAGTTTGATGTTTGATGGGGCCGTCAACATGAATGGATGCGGAGTTGGAGCAGTTCTTATCACGCCAGAAGGTGTTCATATGCCCTTCACTGCCCGAGTAACTTTCAGATGCACCAACAATGAAGCAGAATATGAAGCTTGTATAATGTGGATTGAGGAGGCGATTAATTTGCGAGTTAAGACCCTCGATATCTTCGATGATTCAGCTTTGGTAATCAATCAAGTGAATGGGAACTGGTACACGCACCAGATACATCTGATTCCGTATAGAGATTATACGTGAAGACTGTTGAAGTTTTTCACGACGGTAAAGCTGTACCATATTCCTCGAGATGAGAATAAGTTTGCTGATGCCTTGGCCACATTGTCTTCTATGATCAAAGTGCAAAGGTGGAACCATGTACCCAAGATTAATGTGTCTCGTCTTGACAGACTTGCACATGTATTTGCTGTTGACACAGTGTCTGATGACAAGCCGTGGTTTCATGATATCAAATGCTTCTTGAAGAGTCAAGAGTACTCGCCTGGGGCATCTACCAAAGATAAGAAGACTTTGAGGAGATTGTCTTGTAGCTTCTTCTTAAACCAAGATGACATGCTGTACAAACAGAACTTTGACATGGTTTTGCTCAGATGCGTGGATAGACACGAAGCAAACATGTTAATGCAAGAAGTGCACGAAGGCTCTTTCGGTACCTTTGCCAGAGGACATGCAATGGCAAAGAAACTACTGAGGTCGGGGTACTATTGGTTGACTATGGATGCAGATTGTTGTTCATACACCCGCAAATGCTATAAATGTCAGATTTATGCGGATAAAGTGCATGTACCTCCGAATCCGTTGAATGTCATGTCTTCTCCATGGCCCTTTGCAATGTGGGGTATTGACATGATTGGAAAGATCGAGCCAACTGCTTCCAACGGCCATCGCTTCATCTTGGTCGTTATCGATTACTTTACCAAATGGGTGGAAGCAGCATCTTATGCTAATGTCACCAAGCAGGTGGTAGCCAGATTTATGAAAAGAGATATCATTTGTCGCTATGGAGTGCCCGAAAAATTCATTACTGATAATGGTTCTAATCTCAACAACAAAATGATGGCAGAATTATGTCGGGACTTCAAAATTGAGCATCACAATTCTTCGCCTTACAGTCCAAAGATGAATGGCGCTGTTGAAGCGGCCAACAAGAATATCAAGAAGATTGTGCAAAAGATGGTGGTGACCTACAAAGATTGGCATGAGATGTTACCATTTGCCTTGCATGGGTACCGAGCATCAGTAAGGACATCTATTGGGGCAACACCGTTCTCACTCGTGTATGGTATGCAGGCAGTCCTACCAGTTGAAGTTGAGATTCCCTCGCTAAGAGTTATAATGGATGTCAAATTGGATGAGGCAGAATGGGTTCGCACCCGATTCAATGAGCTGAGCCTAGTTGAGGAGAAGAGACTAGCAGCTATTTGTCATGGTCAATTGTATCAGCGAAGAATGAAACGAGCATTTGATCAGAAAGTGCGACCTCGGGAGTATCAAGTTGGTGAATTGGTACTTAAAAGGATCCATCCTCCAAACACAGATCACAGGGGAAAATGGACACCGAACTATAAAGGTCTATTCGTGGTTAAAATGGTTTTCTCTGGCGGTGCCTTAATGCTTGCAACCATGGAAGGTGAAGATTTTCCATCCCCTGTCAACTCAGACGCAGTCAAAAAATACTTCGCATAAAGAGACCCGCTGGACAGAAAAACAGAAAAAAAAGTCCAGGCAAAAAAGGGCATCCCTGCGAACCATAAAAACAGAATAAAAAGGTTCGGGAAAAAATTAGGGATATAAAATAAAAAAATTTTGTACACCCGGTGAGTTGAAAATCCGTAAGGATAACTCAGGCAAGAAAGGGTATCCCGGTGGATTGAAAACCCGAAAAGGGCGGTCCACGCAAAAGAGGGATTAAACGAAGATTGTGATCTGAGTCATCTATACTGCCTCATCGTTTCACTCAAACTGGCAATCTCCAAAGGGTAGGAATCGGTCCAATCATTCTCCTCAGAAAGTGAAGATAATCAGAAAGTCTTGAAGACATACTGGTCATAGCAGAATTGAAACTCAGTAAAACGCTATTTCACATTGCCATTAGGATACTTTCTTTTCTCAATTTTTAGCAATCACCTCTTTCCAGGGATTGCTTCCTGATGTACTTGCCTATTCTGGGCATTTCAATCAATAAAGTTGATTATTCAGTCGAAAAGCTTCTTATTTGTTTTCATTTTACTATTTTGTTTGCAAAAATGTCCGAATTTTTGATAAAAAACATTGTATTATTGAAAACATTGAGGCTTTATAATAACATGCGCAGGGAAAACATTTAAAATTGCTTTGAATGTTGATTGACTCTGAACGGTGGATTCAAACCATGCAATCCCCTGGACATATGTGTGCATTTCTCTTGTTGTAGGTTTACATTCAAAAGCCTAACATGGAGTCATTTTCAGCTCCAAGCATTTTTGGGTGCTCCCCCCAAGAAGTGATGGTTCGGAGTTGGATTTTCTCAGTTGCCGAAGTCATATCCAGCACGGGGCATATGTGCATATTTTTTGATTGCAGGTAGCAGCCTCATACTAGGCTCAAAAACAAGGTTGAAGCCTTTCTGAGATCATGGCTCATTTTTCCAAACAAGTAATCACTTATCCCCATGCAGAATGTCGGGGAAATCTTGTTCAGGAAAGGGTTCACATGTCACCCTTTTGTCACAACGTTTACTGATTGAGTTTGTCATTCGGTCAACAGTCGTTCACGACGATTCGATATCGGTGAATCAATTTCAACTGGGTATCGTTGTAGCTTATTAAGTCGATTCTCTCATTCAGTACTTCCAACAGCTATAAGCTTTTCTGTGTCGATAACGGTTGGAAATTCCCCAGTAGAGTTGCTTCGCAAACCTTGCAGCTAATGTTCAAGACTCAGTGAGTGTCCAGGAGTTGGAAGACGCCAAATCTTCTGTAAAATCCTCTTAGGATGATTTCTTCAGATCAGTCGTGTAACCTGGGGTAAAAGCAAGTTTGTGATTCTTTCCAAGCATGTGGCAGCGTGAAATCCCTCTAATAGGATGTGTTCCAGACCTATTATCCCCAGTAGAGTAATCTACCAGTTAATACGACTATCTCAAGTCTTAGTATTTGTCTAAGAGTTTGAAGATGTTGGGTCTTCTATAAAATCCTCTTAAGAGACATTCCCCAGCACGAGACGCTTTGAAGCGGTTCTCCCCATCAGAGTTTGTGGTAAGCTCATTATCCCAAGTGGAGTCGTCAAACGGAAAGTTCGCCTAACATGGGGCATTGTGGCACTTATCCTAAGCCCGACAGTTTTGTTCCTCAACAGGTTACCGTGGATTTGCTTTGTGTTTCCCCAGCAGATCTCTAAGGACTCTTTCTCTGCATGTTGCAATGGAACGTCTTCCAAAAAGGATTTGCTTATCCCCAGCGGAGTAGTTTCGATTCTCAGCAAGATCGTATCTCTGGCAGTTGTATCCCTACAGAGTTCATCATCGAATCTTGTCAGCAATGCTCCCCAGCTAAGTTGTTTTCTCCCCGCAGAGGTTTAGCAGATCAACAGAATCGCTTCCTCAGCAGAGTGTTAATATATTCTCTCCCTAGCCGAGTCAGAAGGCTGACGATCCCCACAAAGATCTCGGGTTTGATAGATCCCCAAGCAGAGTTTTAATGACTTTTTCCTCAGCAGAATGTCATTCAGAAAATTCTCATCCCCAGCGGAGTTGCTATGATCAGAATTCATCCCCAGGCAGATGAAGTAATTCCTGGCAGAGTCATCACTCCCCCATATCTCAAAGTCCAATTTATTTTTGGCAAACGTGATAGTTTGGAGTAGACGAATTGTTCATTCTTTCTCCGGCAGAAGTATTATCCTTTCAGGAGCTTCTGAGGTCAAATCATTGATCATTGTTCCTCAACAAAGTCAACAGGGATGTCTGATATGTATGCAGAGCGTAATCCAGTGTTGAATCATTCTTAAAGCCCACCGGCAGCGTGGCAAGCCAATAATCGTCTGGCGTCGTCCCAAAAGACATTCTTAAAGCCCACCAGCAGCGTGGCAAGCCAGTAGTCATCTGGCGTCTTCCCAAAAGACATTCTTAAAGCCCACCGGCAGTGTGGCAAGCCAGTAGTCGTCTGGCGTCGTCCCAAAAGACATTGTTAAAGCCCACCGGCAGCGTGGCAAGCCAGTAGTCGTCTGGAGCCGTCCCAAAAGACACTGTTAAATCCCACCGACATCGTGGCAAGCCAGTAGTCGTCTGGCGTCGTCCCAAAAGACATTTTTAAAGCCCACCGGTAGCGTGGCAAGCCAGTAGTCGTCTGGCGTCGTCCCAAAAGACATTCTTAAAGCCCACCGGCAGCGTGGCAAGCCAGTAGTCATCTGGTGTCGTCCCAAAAGACATTTCTCCAGTAGTATGGTTATCATCAGAGTTTTATCCAAGAGGAGTTCATTTGGTTGGGTTTATATCCCTTTTCTTCTTCTCCACGGAATGCAAATTTTCTGGTTATTTTTCGGTATTCAATCTCTCCATACCTTGAAAGTCTGAAAGCAACCGCTATCATCCATTCAGGTCTACAGTGATTGAATAGGGGCAACTGTAATACCCCAAAATTTTCCCTCTCATCTTTCATATCATTTAGCATAAACTTTCATTGCATTGCATTCCATTCAAGCATAGAAAAATAAAGCATTGCATTGCATTCAGCATAGGGCGTGTGATAAGTGGTTTTCAGAGTATTGATTATCCAAAGCAAGAGAACAAGAGCCAAGGGTCTTCAAGCAAGCCTCAAGAGTCTTTTACATCTCATATGACCTCATTTGATCCCACAAGTCATTGGAGGATGGGAATTCATCAAGAAAGTTGGACAGTTCATCATCTCCTAACCAAAAGCAATCAAAATTAGGGTTTTGGATTCAAGTGGTCTCCTGATGAAATTTTCATTCAAACTTGATCTCAATGTTTTCTAAATGATGTCAAGTATCTAAGGATGGAAGATTGCTCATTGGTTCATTTCAGAAGAGGTTCAATTGGCCAGTTGCTTGAGAATCAAGAAATTTGGGGAAAAGTCAACTGTACAAAGGAAAAAGTCAACTCCTGACCTTTTAAGGTCAAATTCATGAAATTCAAGTTACGTATGTTCATTGGATAAGATTTGATCAAGAAATAATGGAGGAATCATGAAAAATCAAGAAATGTACAAAGTTGCCATTTTTAGAAACTTAGGGTTTCCAAAAATGGCAAGTTTGGACCAATTTGCACTACACTTTAAGGCTTCCTTTCTTCATGATAAAAGCTTCAAACTTCAGGCCCAAGTTGAGCCAATTAAAGATCACATCTTAATCTTCAAATCCATACCAAGAACTCCTCCATTGGATCAAAATTGAGAGAGTTATGATCAATCAAAGTGGAGCAAAATCAAGGCAAATTGCAAGTCATGGCAAGGCAAGTTCAGGCCTCCAGGCTATAATTTCATCAAACACTTGGTGTGCCAAATGTCAAACCAATTTTCTCAATCAATAAGGCTTCAAATGAAAAATTGTTGAACATCAAAGTTGTTCATCTCCATGTCCTCTTCAACTTTGATGTTGGACATTTTTTCATTTGAACATGTTATGAAGGTCATATGAGGGTTCAAAGGGAGATGTTTCATGCTGAAAATCCACAAGGCCATTGTCATGCATACCATGCAGCTTGCCACGCCCATGGTTTAGTCTTAAACATATGACCTCTAAGTCATTTTTCATCATCTTCTAAGCTCCTATTCAAGTTGATTCCAACATCAATCATGTTCTATGATGTCTCCTCTTTCCATAGTCACCAATATCTCATCATTCCATCCACCATACACAAAGAATTCCACCCTCAAACTTACATGTTTTCATTGGTGTGAGGCTACCAAATTTGGAATGTCATGACATTGGTGTTGTTGTTTAGCTTGTTTGCACGCATACACCTTACACACCAGCTACTCTTTACTTCTTTTGGACAAACATTCTCTTACACATTATACATGCCATGTCCATACATCAAAAAGGGAAATAATGAAGCTTGTCTTGCAAGTTTCTGCAGCAACACATCATCACTACCTCTCATTTCTAAAACCTCACCATAGCTGCCATAAACCTCTCTACACCTTAACCAAGCTCTCAAACTCGTGGCACAACTAACTTAACTCAGTTAGTTAACTCAAACTCAGTTAACTTGAGTCCCCAACTGTCAACCACACTAGTTAACAACTAACTCAACCTATATAAGAAAGCTTCAACAGATTTTCAAAGGAGCTAGTTCATTTTTCTCACATTCCAAAAGCACTCTCTGAAATTCTCTCTGAACTCTCTCTCTCTTATTGCACGAATTCATCATTGTTCTTCATTAATCTTCATCATCAAGCAACATCAAGCAACATTGCAGTGTAGAAGCATGGAATAGGTGAATCATCTTCAATTTTAGATCCATTTTCCTCTTCATTTTCAAGTGTCTACGAGCATTTATTTTTCTCAAACAAGTTCAAGAGTTCAAGATCTCATCTCTGGTTTTCTGAAGATCCAAGTTCTTCAAGTTTCAGGTTCTTATTTCTCAACTTGTTCTTGCACTAATTCACTTTGTTTTAGCTTGTTTCATGATGTTTGAAGCTTACTAGAAGCAATGTGACATTTCTAGCTAGTTGATAGACCTTTTAAAGGTGTAGATCTAAACCTAGGGCAAATATTCATCTCTTCGATTCTCTTTATATGTGATTGATCTGTGAAAAATAATTGTGGATTTGTGATCTACGTGAGTTCAGCTTTTGAATTGTGTATGATTTGTGTTTTTCTGGAATCATGTGATAATTATAGTCGCCGGAGGTGGCCGGAGAAGATGACCGGAGGTCATTCTCCGGCCGGTGAGGTTCAACTAGGGTTTAAGGCCAGAACATATCCCAACCGTCTGATTCATTTGATCCAACGCACAATAATGTGCCAACACATTAATGAAAGACCCTCCCTAGCACGTGCCTCTTTTCTCTCTCTGAATGTTCTCATGTGTGTGCATACATTTTAATTATCATGTGCTTGCCTTGTGGACCGTTGGATTTAGTTACTTTTGTTGATTGATCTTTGTGACTGCATCTTATGGCTGTGAATGAATCACATGTTTGACTGAGGTGCACCATTTCACACACACACACACGCGCGTAGTGGACCAGGCCTCAGTTGCTTTTCACACCCCATGTTTGAGCCCAAACTATTTTTTTAAACTGAAATTTACTCCCGCTGCATCCCCTGCATGTTTTCATTATTTTTGTTTTAATTTCTTTTTTTATATTGTTTCATTTTCTTCTTTAAAAAATACCAAAATGCATTAAATAATTCTAAAAAAATTCATATAGCATCTTATGCATTAAAATAATTTTCCATATTTTTTATTTCTGATTTTCTTTTATTTTGGCATTATTTTCATAATTTTCTTTTAATTTCTTTTTAAAAGTTGTTCTTCATTACACATGCCTATTATACATTTATTTTTGTATAGTTATAAAATGCTTTTGCACGCATTCTTTTTGCCATGGCAAAATAACATCTAAAAGCATCTAAAAACATTTTCATTTTTTTTAAAGTCACTTTATCTTATGTTTTGATGTGCATATTTGAGCTTTCTTTTGATGTGTCTCAACAAGACTTTGTGAAACCTTTTGATCATGTTTCCTTTTGAGTTTTGCCATGAGTTTTGATACATGTTTAGCCCCTAACTTAGGTTAGTTGAAACCTATGTTCATTATTTTTCTCATGTGATTTGGAAATTGTTTGATACCTTGCATTTGAAGCAACAATTGTACATATTATTTTACTTCCATCTAACATGATTTTGATGAGGCACTTGTGCCACCTTGCCATGCTTGATTTTGTGTGAGATTGTGTGGTTTGTCTAGAGGATTATAGGTCATTCTTGGTTCACTTATAGGTCCTTTTGATTTGTGTTTACCATTGATGTGTGTTTGTGTTTCTTACTTGCATTTTGTCCTAATTCCATACCTAATTTCTTCTTGTGCTCTACATGATTTATGTTTGCATTGTGTATGCCATTTATTTTATATCATTTGCATATCATCAATTGTATGCTACTGGTCGATATGCATTCATACCCATTTCATATGTTATGCATCCTTAACATGTAGGTTTGTGCAACTAATTGAAACTTGTTTCTCTCCTTTTCCTTTCTTCTTCATCTATTTTCTATTACTTGAATCATTTCATCCATGACTTGTATGGTGTTTCATATGCATTATAATACATTTATAAATGATTTATGCTTCTGACCTTGACATTTCTTTAAGCATAAATACATGTTCATCTTGCACTTTTATTCATCTTGCATCAACTACTTTCATGGTGCATTTCTTGGATGGTTAAAACATTGTTTGTGCAAAGTTTGTTGGTGTTTGATCTCTTAACCTTAAAGAACTTTCTTATGGTTTAGGTTCTGAACTTGAGTGCTTTTCAACCTTTAGGACCTTTATTCTTTAGTTCTTAACTTGTTTGGTCTTTACTTGTTAGTCTTTCCTTATTTCTTTACTTGTAAATGGTTTTGCTAACATTTTCAGGGGCTTATGGTAAGACAAGTGTGTGGATATGCCTCTACATACAACCTCTTCTCTTATCTTTTTTAAACTTTCAAATTGTGTTTGTGATAAGCATCTAATGCTTTCTTTGTTCAATCTCTTCCATTCCATTTGAGTTCTTAACTTAACTTTCATTTTGGAAGTAAGTTATAACTCATTCTTCTTCTCTTTTCTTTTAGACTTAGGTTTCTAAACCACACTTAACCATTAGGAACATCCTTGAATGATAACTTTAGGGTTTGAGTCTTAGTCTCCCTCATTATATTTGACTTTTCTCAACCCTTTGAGTCTCTCTTCTTCTCATCTCAAAACAAAAGCAAAAATACTTAATAAAGGCATAACATATATTGTATTTGAGCCTTTCACGTGAGAATAAGATAGTGAGGGGTCTTCTCTCACTTTCTTAGAATATTTAGCATACGTCCCGTCTTGGGTCGATATGCGAGGCATTCGATCCCACATGAAAGACTTAAATACAATATGCGTTGTAAACACAAAATAATCAAAACATTTCTTAAAAGGCAAAAACAAACAATTCTCCTCTCATCTCTTCATTCCTATTCCTTAAGGACTCGTCATGTTCGTTCTACTGGAAACATGTAACACCTAAGTCTCCATACAGCGAGCTGCAACACCTAACTGCTTGGACGCGCACTCTGACGTTTCCACTAAAAAACACAAACAAAACAACTCTTGTTAAGGGGAACTATGTCGCTCTGATTCTCATGTTCCCGATGAGATACGTAGGCAGTGGGGTAGGGCCCATTCGAGCACTTCTTTTATTTTCCCTACATTTGTTTCTCGTTCTCTCATTTCTTTTTTCTAGTATCTTTTCTATCACCCTTTGAGCAGTACTTCAAGCGTGGATCCCGTCGAGTACGACGGACGTGAAGGGGTGCGATAACCTTCCCTTCACGTAACTGACTCCCTTACCCATTCTCTTTGGTTCGTTGGACCTCATTCTATCCTTTCTCTCGGGTTTGTGAAGCATTACCCTTCCTTTTCTTTGGGATAAAAATGCCTGGCTGGCAACTCTCTTTCTTTCTTCTGCGCCACTTTTGCGTTTGTACATGGATAAAAATCCCGGGAGCGACACCTACCAAGGAACTGGTCTACGTTTCTGATATGAACTACCCTCGATTCTGGTTTCCTACCAAGGAACTGGTCTAAGTTTCTGAAATAAACTTCCCCTCGATCCTGGTTTCCTACCAAGGAACTGGTCTCAGTTTCTGAAATAAACTTCCCCTCGATCCTGGTTTCCTACCAAGGAACTGGTCTCAGTTTCTGATGTAAACTTCCCCTCGATCCGGTGTCCTACCAAAGAACTGGTCTCAATTTCTGATATAAACTTCCCCTCTATCCTGGTTTCCTACCAAGGAACTGGTCTCAATTTCTGATATAAACTTCCCCTCGATCCTGGTTTCCTACCAAGGAACTGGTCTTAGTTTCTTTTGTCAAGAAACTTTCTTGACAAGGGACGCTATTCGTAGCAGTTTTCCTCAAACTTCTCGCTGAATTTTCCTGGGGAGATGCCATTTGATAAAAAAATTTTGATGTCAGAGTTGCTGGGGAACCCAGTCGTCTGAGTTGTAGAGGTGTACAAACTTCCCTATTTGGAGACGCCATTTGTTTAATCTACTTGGGAAAATGAGTCTCTTGAGAGACTGTTTCCGCTTGGGGTATTACATCATACTTTTCTCGGGATCTGCTCGGAGAAATGCCATATGATGCGATCCAATTTTGAGGTGCTGATGACCTTTTCGTCAGCGGATTTTCTGGAGAAAAGCTGTTGTATTACCGAATCTCTGATTAAGAGGCTTTCTCTGGGGATTTTCCTTAATCTGGGAAAGCGAGGATATCATCTTCAATGGCGAAGAGTGATGTTTGTCAAAAGTTCTCTGGTCTTTCAGAGGTTCAAGTTATCAATGTGGTCGAGGGACCAACTTGTATCCAGAAATAACTGGAGGCGAGATTGTTAAGCTGGTTCACTTCCTGACGAGGAAAGGGCCGACAACTCGATTGAGAGCAGTTTTATCACTAGGGGACAAGACCGACTAGAGTGATAGTGATGCGATATGAATGTAAATGCAAATCAATAATGCATGATGTATGTATGTTTATGTTGACAAAACTGACATGACATACAAACTGAGGGATGAACACGACTAGATACTCGGCCACTGCGGGGGATGAAAAGTATCACTGGTTCATGATAGCAATTCTGCCTTGCTTAGGAGAAAGTAGTTCCCGCGGGGAAAAACATTGGTCGGGCTTAGGAGGTAAGAACTCTGTCGGGGGTATCAGATGGGAATGTCGCATCTGATATAACTGATCCTTCATTCAGGCGCACTAGTTTAGAAGTAGTACTTTGATTCTGCACTTTGAAGCTCGATTACTTCGGGAGAAGCGATCGATGTTCTTTCGATGTTCAACAGTCAAAAGAAATCGCCATCTTTATTTTAAAGCAGAAAAAATTTTAACAAGTAAATTCATTTTTTTATTTCAAGAATCGTTAATCATGTTAAAACGTCGTTATGTAAAGCTAAAACAAATAATAATTGCAAACAAAAGCACAAGGGCTCAAATTTTATTGATAGGATGGAAATCAGCCAAGCGCGTGATTCCATGGAGTATTTACAAAGTTAGAAAATGGTAATTTTAAGGGAAAAGGGCTACATTAAAACATAACGACCACTATCCTTCTACCAACTTTGAATTCCGAGCATCCTGAGCTTCTGTCGAAGATGACCTTGACTGGAGTTTTTCTTCTGATGGATGGCATTACTACTGAGGAGTTGAACTGATCAGACGTAGTTACTTGCCATTAATCCCTAATTTTTACCTGGATTGCACTTTGAGATTTCTAATTCACCGGGATAAATTTTGTTTATGTCTCTAATTTTTGCCTGGACTGCCCTTTCGGGTTTTCAATCCACCGAGACGTTTTTATTCTTTTTTTTTCTTTTTTTCTTTTTTTTAGGCGAAGTATTTCTTGACTACATCAATATTCGTGGGGTAGGAAAATTCCTCTCCGTCCATGGTTGCAAGTCTCAAGGCGCCGCCTGAGAAAGCTTTCTTGACCACATAAAGGCCGTCATAATTCGGAGTCCATTTGCCCCGAGAGTCAGTGAGAAATGACTGTATCTTTTTGAGCTCAAGGTCTCCTTTTCTGAAGATACGAGGTCGGACCTTTTTGTCAAACGCCCTCTTCATTCTTTGCTGATACAACTGACCGTGGCATAGTGCCGTGATTCTCTTTTCTTCGATCAGATTCAGTTCGTCGTGTCAACTTTGACACCATTCAGCTTCTGTTAGCTTAGCTTCCATCAATACCTGGATTGATGGGATCTCTACTTCTATGGGGAGCACTGCCTCCATGCCATATACTAGAGAGAAAGGGGTTGCCCCTGTTAAAGTGCGCACATATGTACGATAACCGTGAAGAGCAAAGGGTAGCATCTCATGCCAGTCTTTGTAGGTTACAACCATCTTTTGAACGATCTTCTTGATGTCCTTGTTAGCCGCTTCTACCGCCCCGTTCATCTTGGGTCGGTAGGGAGATGAGTTATGGTGTTCTATCTTGAACTCGGCGCACAACTCTTTCATCATCTTATTGTTCAAGTTAGATCCATTATCTGTAATGATCTGGCTCGAAACACCATAACGGAAGATGATATTGTTTTTGATAAATCGGACCACCACTTGTTAGGTTACATTGGCGTATGATGCTGCTTCGATCCACTTGGTGAAATAGTCAATGGCTACCAGGATGAACCGATGTCTGTTTGAAGCCTTAGGTTCGATTATGCCAATTATATCGATTCCCTATATGGAAAAAGGCCATGGGGAAGATAGAACTTTGAGATTTGTTGGCGGTACATGGTTCTTGTCGGAGTATATCTGACACTTGTAACACCTCCTCATGTACTTGTAGCAGTTAGATTCCATGGTCAACCAGTAGTACCCTGCTCTCAGAATTTTTCCTGCCATTGTGTGTCCGTTGGCATGAGTGCCATAGGAGCCTTCGTGGATTTCTTTTATTAGCATGTCCGCTTCTGGTCTGTCTACGCATCAGAGCAAGTCCATGTCGAAATTTCTCTTATAAAGTGTATCACCTCTTAGAAAGAAGCTACCTGCCAATCTTCTGAGGGTCTTTCTGTCTTTCCTAGATGCCCCAGGTGGGTACTCTTGTTTCTGAAGGAAGCATTTGATATCATGATACCAAGGTTTGTCGTCTATGATTGCTTCAATCATGAAGATGTAAGCGGGCCTTTCTAGGCGCATTATGTCGATCTTAGGTAGGTTATTCCATTGACCTACACTAATCATGGAAGACAAAGTGGCTAATGCATCAACCATGTGATTCTCTTCACGAGGGATATGATGAAACTTGATTCTGTTGAAGAAGGGTAACAACCTTCTCACATAATCTTTGTAAGGAATCAGTCCTGATTGGTATGTGTTCCAATCTCCTTTGATTTGATTGATAACCAAGGTTGAGTCACCATATACATCCAAGTTCTTGATCATTAAGTCAATCGCTTCTTCGAGACCCATGATACAAGCTTCGTATTCGGCCTCGTTGTTTGTACACTTGAATGCCAGTCTGGCAGTGAAAGGAATGTGGGTACCCTGAGGGGTTATGATGATTGCCCCAATTCCGTTTCTAGAATGATTGACATCCCCGTCAAAGATTAGTCCCCATTGGGAACCTAGTTCTGGCCCTTCACTGGGTAGCGGTTCATCGCAATCTTTCATCTTTAAATACATGACATCTTTGTCTTGGAAGTCAAACCTGATTGATTCCTGATCGTCAATCGGTTGATAAGCCAAATAATCAGTTAAAATACTTCCCTTAACGGCATTCTGAGCATGGTATTCTATGTCATATTCTGATAACAACATCTGCCAACGGGCGATTCTTCCCGTGAGAGCAGGTTTTTCAAAGACATATTGTATTGGATCTATTTCTGAGATTAACCAAGTAGTGTGACGAATCATATACTAGCGAAGACGTTTGGCTGCCCAAGCCAGAGCGCAGCAAGTTTTCTCAAGCATCGTGTATCGAGTCTCGCAGTCGGTGAACTTCTTGCTCAGATAGTAAATGGCAGACTCTTTCCTTTTTGTCTCGTCTTGTTGGCCAAGTACACACCCCATTGAGTCCTCTAGGACTGTTAAGTAGATGATCAGTGGTCTTCCTTCCACTGGAGGTGATAGAATTGGTAGGTTCAACAGATATTTCTTGATACTGTCGACGGCGGTTTGGCAATCTTCTGTCCAAACACAGTCCTGAATCTTTTTGAGTAATTTGAAGATGGGCACGCATGTTGCGGTCATGAGGAATATGAATCTGGAGATGTAGTTCAAATGTCCCAGGAATCCTCTGACTTGTTTTTTAGTTTTCGGAGAAGGCATTTCTTGAATGGGCTTGACCTTTTCAGGATCAACTTCTATTCCTTTCTGGCTGACGATGAACCCTAAGAGTTTCCCTGAACGGACACCGAATGTGCATTTGTTAGGGTTCAAGCGGAGTTTGTACTTTCTCAACCGCTCGAATAGCTTTTACAAGTGGGTCACATGCTCCTCCTCTGTTTTAGATTTGGCAATCATATCATCGATATATATTTCGATTTCCTTATGTAGCATGTCATGAAAGAGAGTAGTCATGGCCCTTTGATAGGTTTCCCCGGTGTTCTTCAAACCGAACGAAATTACCTTGTAGCAAAAGGTACCCCATGGGGTAATGAAAGAAGTTTTCTCCATGTCTTTCGGTGCCATTTTTATCTGATTATAGCCCGAGAATCCATCCATGAAGGAGAAAACTTTGAACTTTGTTGTACTGTCTACCAGCATGTCAATGTGTGGTAAAGGAAAGTCGTCCTTTGGACTAGCCTTGTTGAGATCTCTGTAATCCACACACATTCTGACCTTTCCATCCTTTTTCAGAATGGGTACGATGTTGGCTAACCATTGAGGATATTCTGACGTGGTGAGGAAACCCGCGTCACTCTATTTTTGTACTTCCTCCTTGATTTTGATGGCCATGTCCGGATGAGTCCGTCTCAACCTTTGTTTTACTGGCGGACATTCAGATCGTAACGGTAGATGATGTTACACGATGCTGGTATCCAAACCTGGCATGTCATGGTAGGACCAAGCAAATACATCAGGAAATTCTTTGAGAAGCTTTGTCAAATTCTCTCTGGCAGTTGGACTGAGCAGTGCCCCAATCCTGATTTCTTTTCTTTCATCCTCTGAGCCCAAGTTGACCATTTCCAATGACTCTTTGTGAGGTTAAATGGACCTTTCCTCCTGTCTGAGTAATTCAACTTCTTCATTAGCCCCAAATATCGGAAATTCAAAGTTGGGAGAAGGTATCGGATCGTATGTTTCAACGGGGTTTTTCAACAATAAAATGTGGAAATTACAGAACGACGTTATTTTATTTATGAACAAGTCGATTCTTGAAACTACAGCCCTATAAAACAAAACTCTGTCGCTTTGGGCGAAGCGAAGAGGGATATTTACAGAAAGTGAACCCTATAAAACATCTGTTTCACCTGGGTAGGGTGAAAGGTTAAAGACGACAATTACTTTGACTTATGAACAATCTTTCGAACATCGACTGCAACCCATTAGCAGCGAACTCCTCGGTGAATCACAAAGTCTGGCACCTTCTTTCTTGGTTTGTCCTAAAAAATGACGCTGATTTCTGGCGGAGCAGGATCATTGGAATATGTCTCCCAGGCAGAGTTGTCGTAGGAGGATTCCTCTGTTGTATTTTGCATAGGATTTGTGCTCTCAGGTAAATCTCCCCATCCAATTGGCTAGATGTCTTCGAGCCTGATACGAGAGCTTTCAAGAGCAGTGTACTTGACTATATAGTCATATTTTCCACTTGGTTATCCCAAGGTATCCCACACTTCTTTGGAACTGGAGGAGTCATCTCTCTCGATGATGTTGACCTTTGGAAAAGCATAGTTAATGAATTCTAGTCCTACAAACTTTACGAATTCATCGTCGTGCTGGATATTTTCTGAATGACCTGAGTGTTGATCCCATAACATGGTAGGGACGCAGGTATTCTGTTCATTGTTCAGCTGATTTTCTTGCCCCAAGTCCCCTGGGTACGGCTGCCAGATTGGCAGGCCATCCATCGGGCCATAATAGTTGTGGTCAAAGTTGTCTTTCATCAGAGTGTCTTCCTCTAATGAGTTTGGTGGAGCACGACATCCTTCTGGATCACAATCTCCGTATATCGTTTTGACGTCTGAACTTGGTATAAATCTCGGACTCTGTGCGGGATAGAAAAATGGCATAGGCATCTCTTCCCGAGACATATAGCTGTCCTCGTTAAGATAGGACTTCCACTCCTCATCTGTATCAGGGGAATCTCCCTCGTTGATGTTATGAACTTCTTGAGGTATTGGGTGAAGGAAACCTCCACTATGGAAGAAATCCTTAATGGGATGAAGAATTTCATCATTAGCAGCTGTCTGGGTACAGGTTGAGGAAAAACCAAGACCTTTCTTTGTTTTGACATCAGTAGGAATGATAAGCTGTCCCCATCCCTTTGTATTGTTACTTTTGATCACTTCGAGAGCATCTTTGTACGAGGAAATCGAGTTTCCTTTCTCTGTTGATTCTTATTGCTCGCCGACAGTGCTTGGAACTGAGTTCCAACAACCTCCTCGGGTTCTACACAAGTAGATAATGAAAGGTTACTCACGATCAAGGCTTGTTCTCCACAGACCGTGACTAGTTGATCGTTCTTGACGAACTTTGGTTTCTGGTGCAGCGTCGAAGTGACTGCCCCAGCCTGGTGTATCCAAGGTCTTCTTAATAAACAACTGTATGCTGCCCGGGCGCCCATGACCTGGAAAATGACTTGGAAAGTGTGAGGACCGATAGTTATGGGAAGGTCGACTTTGCCGATAACTGCTTTCCGAGATCCGTCAAACGCTTTGACGACGACCTCACTGCCCCTCATCGGGGACCCTTTGAATGATAGTCGCATTAAAGTGGACTTCGGCATAACATTTTAAGCCGATCCGGTGTTTACCAGTACGCCGGCTAAGGTATCGTCCTGACAGTTAACTGTGATATTGAGCGCCATGTTGTGACTTTTGCCTTCTTCTGGCAATTCCTCATCACTGAACCCTAAGTTGTTGCAGGAAGTGATGTTAGAGACAATGCTATCGAAATGTCGTATTGACACATCCTATTCCACAAAGGCTTGCTCTAAGACTTTCTGTAGAGCCTCTCCGTGGGCTTTGGAACTGATTAAAAGTGATAACACAGAGATCTTTAAAGGAGTTTGTAACAGTTAATCAACAATGTTGTATTCACTCCTTTGGATGAGCTTCAGCATGTCATCGTTGTTGTTTGAAAGGTCGGGATCACTGGACTGACCGACTGGTGGATTGGGAGCTTTCGTCTAAAGTTCCTTTTCTTTGTTAGGTTCTCCAACTCCTCGATTGAAGATTCGACCACTCCGTGTTACTCGACTAATTTCTATAATATTCACGACGGAGGGTAATGGAATTTCCTTTCCATTATCAATGGTTGTTGCACCGTATTTGTAAGGGATCGCCTTAGCAGATTCGTACGGCACTGGTCCCGGTAGATAGATAACTACAAGAGCCTTTTGATTTATCTGACTGTCGTAAGTAACTTCAATCAGTTCCTGGTTAAGAACCTTTGATTCATCAAGTAGAGGGATGATGGCACAAACATATTTGGTCCTCTCGCGATCAAAGATTACAATAATATCTTTAATCTGATCAGCGAAATAGTCTGGCGTCCAGTTGATGGACCCCGAAACTGAATATTGTTGAATCTCTTTGCGGTCCAACTGACTTTGAAGGGATGCTCGCACGAGGTAACATCCTTGATTATTTTTCGAGCAAACTCTACAGCGTTCATAGTTATGTGGTGGGACTCGGCCACGTCCGCTTTGAATGCAGTGTAACCTCACTAGGTCTGTTTCCTCTGATCGAACATCCTGACTGTGACGCCTAGTAGGTGTTGCACCCCAAATTTTACCCTCAAATTTGTCTGATCATCATCATATCATTTTCGATCGGCCATTCGTGCTTTTTTTTCTTAGTTTTTAAGCATTAATCATGTTTTTAACCAGTTTGTCATTTCATTTTAAATTTCTCTCATTTTTGAGAATTGATTGAGTTTTAACTTTTGATTTAATTTAATTTTAATTTTAATATAGTTAATTTTCAATTATCATTTTCAATTCAAAATTTAATTTACTTTCACTATCACTTTTAATGTAATTAGATTAACTTCATCATTTTAGATTTGATTTAAGTTTAATTTTAATTCCAATTTACTTTTACCTTAATACAATTAGTTTAATTTTAATTTTTAGTTTTAAATTAATTATGTTTAGTTTAACTAAGGTTATATATTATTCAGAATTTAAAACAACCATTTTGTTTTTTCCAGAAGTTCTTTATCCAAATCCATAATTTAGTATGCTCTTTTTTTAAAACCAATTTTCAAGCCCATCCCATGTCTTCTCCTAAGCCCATTTAAAACAAAAATAACACAAATCTCATGAACTCATGAACAAAAACTCTCCAGAATTTGTATTTTCTGCACCAAAATGCTACCAGACCCAAGCCTCCAAAACTTTGACCAACGTACAAAACCTTGCTACCACCATCAGTAATATACTCCATGCCACTTTCAACAGAACCGTACGAAGCTCTGTAACATCACAACGTAAACCTGCAGCATGAAAAAGACATTACAACAACGGCAACAAATTCAAATTTTGAAGAGGAGAATTGTTGTTTAAAGGGAGAGGAGAACCAGACAGTAAAAAAAACAACGGAACCTGTCTTCAGAAAATGAAAATACAAGAAAACTCAAATCCAACAAAAAACTCCTTCCGAAACAACCACAACCACTTTTCATTCTGCAACCACAATCTCTCTGTTTCCTCCGACCGAATCACAAACCATCTTCATCATTCACCTTCAAACATTCACCTTCAAACCAACCGTTAAACTTTCTCCACCAAACAACACATAATCACTTCATCGAAAACCATCAACAACAACCTAACACCACCAACAACCCTTCACCAATCCATCTCCCTCCGTTTTGGACCTTATTTTCTTCATCAACAACCGATCCAAACAACCCAAATCATACTCTTTAATCAACACCCACCACGAACCATTCTGAATCGAAAATGAGATGAAGAGATGAAATCAAAACGAAACCATGTTGAGAGGGATTGAAGGAAAAGCAAACTAGAAATGAAATAGAACTAGCAGGTGAAGCAGAGGAAATATTTTTAATACCAACACCAAACCTCATTTTTTTTCAACCATTTCAACTTCTCTTGCTCATTAAATCTCTCTTCACCGAATCAAACAACATCAAATCATTCATTGTCGGAACCCCTCTTCTCACAAGAACCATCGCCCCTTGTTTGTTTCCCTTCCGACCTTTCAACAACTCGCCACACCCTTCAAACTGGCTCTTCATCGAACACAAACCATCACCACCATCCGCACGGCCTCCCTCAGACATCAAACAGCCAACAACACAAAACTTTCCGCCATTCTTCATCCTCAACCAAGAACTCCAAAGTAAAACCACCCTTCGCTCAACACAAACTCAAAACCCCAAATCAAACCTGAATCACAAATTAAGAGAGAAGAGAGTGGGATCGTAAGCAATCGAACTTGACAAAGAGAGGCGGATGAGGTTTATGCCGCACCGTTGGGTCGTCGTCCCCGTTCCTCTTTTCCGTCTTATTTGGTTTTTTTCCGTTTTTCAGAAGAAGAGAGGAGGATATGTGGCTGGCATTGATTTAGAAGTTAAATGATTTTTGTTTCCTCTGAAATTGGTTTTTTTTAAAACTTTGGGTTGCTATTTCCACGCACCATCCTTGCTGTATCTTGTGGATATTGGGCTTTTAAGTCCATTTTTTTTTATATACACACCCTCCATAATACAACACCCCCCTCCTCTCCTTTTTTTTTAAAAAATCAATTTTCTTTCTTTTGTTTTGTTATTAACTTTTCTTTAATAAGTGTTTTTTGAGTTTTTAATCTTTAGCCTTTATGTGTTTTTTTTCACTAATTTTATTCGTGTTAATCCATTTAGTTTAGTAATTCATTTTATTTCAATCTTTTTGGCCAATGACATTATAAGAATTTTGACTTTGTTGATTATCTCAAAATCACTAAAAGTCTAGATTTGTAGGAGGTCACTTCCGATTTTATTTTGGTCGATGAAAGTTAAAAATCTAAGATTATCGATTTATCGATTAAATCTTGATTTAAACGAGACCAATTCGGTTTTTATTTTATTTTGGTCGATGAAAGTTAAAAATCTAAGATTATCGATTTATCGATTAAATCTTGATTTAAACGAGACCAATTCGGTTTTTATTTTATTTTGGTTGATGGAAGTTAAAAAATCTAAGATTATCGATTTGTCGATTAAATCTTGATTTAAACGAGACCGACTTGTCTTTTATCCCAATTCTATTTTGGTCGATGAAAGTTAAATATCAAGATTATCAATTTACCGATTTAAATCTTGATTAAAACGAGATCAACCTTGTTTTCATTTCATAATCTTTATCTAGGCCCATGACATACAAAAATCTTGACCTTGATGATTTATTTTAAATCACCTAAAAGTCTTGATAAAGGTGAGGCTACTTTTTTTTTTTATTTATGTATGTTGGTCGATGAAAGTCAAAATTCAAGATTATCGATTTATCGATTAGATCCTGATTTAGACGAGACTAGTTTTATTTTCGTTCCGATTCTATTTTAGTCGATGAAAGTCAAGAATCATTGATTATCGATTTCTCGATTAAATCATGATTAAGACGAGACTATTTCATTTTTATTTCATCTTATATTTAATCATTGTCTAACATGTTTAATTCTCACTTTGCATTGATATCATGATTTTTATCTTATCTATTCATGTATTATTGTATCATTGTATTCGCACTAATCTCTTTATCTTAGTAACTTATAACTGTTTTCCCCCCATTCCAAAGGAAGGTTAATAGTGTTGACTCTTAAAGTCATAGCCCCCATCTTAACCTAAGTAACCTCTTAGGAAGAAAATTTCATTTCTTGGCCTCATCAGAGCCATAGAAATTATAATTAGCTTTAGGAGAGAGTTCTTAAACTCTTAGTGATATTCATCATAATGAATTTATCACTTTCCCCTACTGACTAAACTTCAACTTAGGTCCATTTCAACTAGATCTAGAGAGTTCTTGAACTCTACAATGAGCTTGTACTCATTTCCCCTCTGAATATTGACCACAGTCAATCATTCAGTAGAAGTAGAACTACGCATGCTCTGATTCTATTCCCGAGGATACGAAGGCGTAAAGTGCGATGCTTTATCGAGTATACTTAGATATTAACCCCTAGGGTTTCAGCATTTAGCACAGAACCTTAGCAAACATAAGATAACAGTAAAACAAGAGGCTCCCGTAGAGTACTACGGACGTTTAGGGTGCTAACACCTTCCCTAGGCGTAACCAACCCCCGAACCTTAGATCTTTCCCCTTAGGTTTTTCTAACGATCTTGAACCTTTCCTTTGGATAAATCAAAGTCGGTTGTAAAAGAAATATGATGCAAATTAATTAATAATTTGTTATCCGATTTTCACCGCAACAGAAATGGCGACTTCACTGGGGAATGTTAGACCTATTGCTGGTCCTTTCCTAAGAGGGTTAAACCTATCTTGTTTTTTATTCATGTTTGCTTATTTACTTGTATATGCTTGTGTATGTCATATTTGCTTATATACCTGTATATCTGTTCTTGCTTGACTTTTCCTGTTATATTGGGCTGATATGATATCTATGAGTGAGATAAATCCTATACCCGGATTTGAGCGTACACTTATTATAGGACGATGGTATATTCAAGGAGGCTTTGAGGGAGTCGATTCCTGAAAAAGTTGAATTGAGAACACCATCACTCAGTTGAGGCCCTCTCGAGAGTCTAGTTATGTTGAACGATCCTATTCGTGAAAGCGTGCTACTCTCGACCTAGGAGCCCATGATATTGAGAACCGTAGTTACCAAACCCCACTTGGCCTTTTAGGATGTAGTGCGGAGACCATGATGGAGTCTATTTCTGAATTGGTTGTCACGCGATACTACACTCAGACGAGATCCTCTTGAGAATTTTATCGGTTACCAAGTCATCTGGGAAATCCTTAAAATCCGAAAGATGGATTGTCGACTTTGGGAACCTCTTTAGAACCTTGTTCGGCAGGTGAAAACCAGTAGTACATACCTATTGGGATGGGTAGACCACGGTTCCATTCACGAGACCTAAATCTAGGATTTGTATGTTTTGTTGTGTGTACATGTGTGTTTGCCATATGTCTGTGCTTGTGGGCTTTGTGCATCTCTACATTCAAGCATTTCTAGCCCTTTGGTTTCGAGAAACTCAAATACTTGTTTCCTTTTCAAAAGATCAACAGAGCTTGGATTTTAAAAACAAAAACTCTTCAATTTTCCAAAATTTTTTTTTTTTTTTGCAACTTGCCTTTGAGTTCCTTGAAACCATTTGGCTTGCATTAGCATCTCATTTGCATCATGTCATAACATGTGCATTTCCTCTCTGTCTTCATCTTATGTCGCCGTTTTCCCTTCAGAATCGTCTTTGAATCATCACCTGAGCCAAACTCGACAAAGGATGTCTGAACAATACGGTGAAATGGATAGAGTCAACAGTGAATTGAGTGAGCTCCGAGGAGGAATGGGGCAGATCATGGAAGTTTTGAATGTTATACAAGCAAAGGTGGATACGCAGGTCACCGTAGTTTCAGAAGTCGTTGCTACAACTGTAGAACCTCCCATTACCATTGTGAACCCCACTTTAGGCATGCCTTTTAACTTTATGCGTGCTCCGGCCGTCACTTCTACTCAACAAGCTGTTCCTTTGGTTAATGAGGCTTTTTAAGCTATTCCTACCTTCACTCCAGTGGCAGTGCAAGCCCAGATGCACCCAGTTTTTCAGAATCCACCTCCGGTTCATGATCATGTCAATAGGTCCGAAGAAGGGGATAATCGACATGAAAGGTTGGAGGAAAGTGTAGAGACAGTGCAGAGGAAATTGGAAGCAATGGAGAGAAACAATGAATCTAATACTAATGTTAAAGACATGTGCTTAGTCTCAGGCTTGGTAATTCCACCCAAGTTCAAACTACCCAATTTTGACCTATACTCTAGTGCGACCTGTCCTAAGTCGCATTTGGTCATGTATTACCGACGAATGGCTGCATTTATGGATAATGATAAGTTGATGATCCACTGCTTCCAAGATAGTTTGAAAGGAGCTGCTGCAAAGTGGTATTTGACTTTGGACCAATCTAAGACCCAATGTTTTCAATATGTATCTGATGCTTTTATAAAGCATAACAGATATAACATGGAGCTCGCGCCAGATCGCAGGAAATTACTCAGTATGTCTCAGAACGATACTGAGTCTTTTAAAGAGTATGCACAAAGATGGAGAGAGCTAGCTTCACAGGTAGATCCACCTTTATCTGAAAAGGAGTTAACTGATTGGTTTGTCGACACGGTTAGACCGGAATTCTACGAAAGGATGATCAGTAGCGTGTCTGCTAGCTTTTCTGATATCGTGGCTGTGGGGATTAAAGTAGAGTTTGGTCTGAAGAGTGGGAAAATGACCAAGAGAGCTGATAGTTCGAACGACGATGCCAAGATATCCTTCAAAAGGGAAGGGGATACTAATGTGGTGATGACAAACAAAAAGAGGAAGAATCAGTACTGGAAACGTCAGCAGCAACAACAGTGTTATTCTGTTCAGCAACCTTATGTGGCCGCCATCGCGCCAACATTCAATAGTCAAGCTTCTGGTTATCAGTCGGCTCCTCAACTACCAGTGTATCAACGAGCGCCCAACGCTTCTGCTTATCGCCAACGGACTCAAGTTTCTCGTCAGAACATTCCAGGCAAAAGAAAGGGTGGAAGGCCTCCGATTCCTCCCATTCCTATGACGTATACAGCATTGTATCCTGTTTTAGCGCAACAAGGATTAATAACTACAAGGTCATCAGGCCCACCTCCTAATCTGCTTCCACCTTCTTACAATCCCAACGCTCATTGTGCATTCCATGAAGGTGCACCAGGCCATAATCTAGAAGGTTGTTTTGCTCTGAAGCATATTGTGAAGGACTTAGTGGAGAGAAACATTTTGTCTTTCGACGGCTCACAGCCTAATATCAAGAACAATCCTTACCCGCTCATGAGATAAGTAATGCTGTGGAGGATGTATCAAGACAAAGATGGATTAGGGGTCTATGATTGGACTCCTCTTTGATTTGCTGTATTTGATTCCCTAAAGCTGGCAATCTTTTGGCTGTTTCAGCAAATTTATCATATTTCCTTTGCACTTTGAATTTGTATTCGCTTATAAGCTTTGTTGTACTTTCAAATTGGCAAGGTTAATGAAATATTTATGCATCTTCTGGTTAAATCCATTCGTTTCACTCATTTACTTTTATTTTCATAAAAGCAAAAATTTATATCTTTTTCAGTCCTTTTTCAAACTGTTTGTTTAAACAAAGATTGGGGAGGATGATGAAAACCTCATGTTCATAATTGCTGTGGTATACTTTCAAATTAACCTCGCCGAGGATGTAAGGCATTGTTTCACATTTCCCAAACATTGGAGAATGATAATCCTTTGTTAACACTTCGAGCCTAGCAGTAGGAGTTTCTTTTCCTTACACATAAAAACCCTTCAATCTCAACCTTGGGGCAGGGTAGTTCTCAGTTTAACTCGGTTATGCATTCAAACACGAGCGCTTCACATAAGGCGCCAGTCAGCTTTCAAATCAAGTGACTTCCTATTTTTGGAGATTTGAACGTATATCTTTAGTTAACTGAGCGTAGGATTTGAGCCTTTATCTTTTGTTTCATAAACCATACCACATTACAACCCCTAAAAGACCTAATTGAGGTAAGGTTGTTTTGAAAGCATACTACAGCAAGGTTGATTAACCTGACTCCTAATAATCTTTGTTGTTTTGCGTGTGTTGATCACTTCTTCTGTCATTTCATGAATAATCAGATCCACCTTTGTTCTTGATTTAATCAATTAGCGTGTGCTTCCATCAAGAGCTTTATTTTCAAACCGTGCATGATTTTTGCATAACTTTGCCAATTTTAATGAACAACACTTGTTTGCAATACCATTCGATATCAAGGAATCCCAACAAACGCGGTCAGTCAAGGATTTGAACTTGATAAGGGAAATTTGACTCAGTCAGGGGCAATCAAGTGTGAGGGTTTGCCAATCCATCATCCCAAGAGTTGGTGAATCGGAGGCAGAACGCTGCAATTCAGAATATTGGGGCAAATATTCTTGAGATCATCTTATGACAGGTTTTGACTTCAGTAACCCATCAGCAGGGGCAAATCCGTTCCCCAGTAATTTCTAATACGGTTGGAGTATCTCGAGTATAACTGAACAGAAACAGCTACGTCAAGATTCAAAAGTTGGAAGATTTTGAAGCATCTAGTATTTCAAGTCTTCCGTAAAAATTCTTTTGACTATTCAAGTTGGAAGATTTTGAAGCATCTGGTATTTCAATCCTTCCGTAAAAATTCTTTTGATTATTCAAGTTGGAAGATTTTGAATCATCTGGTATTTCATTTCTTCTGTAAAATTCTTTTGATTATTCAAGTTGGAAGATATTGAAGTATCTGGTATTTCAATCCTTCCGTAAAATTCTTTTGATTGTTCAAGTTGGAAGATATTGAAGTAACAGGCATTGCATTTCTTCCGTAAAATTCTTTTGATTATTCATCCCCTAATCTGGGGCAGTTATGCCGAGATCTCTCCAAGAGTTTGAAGATATTGGAACACCTTGTATGCCAATTCTTCTATAAAATCCTCTTGTTATCATCTTTTGACAAACCATATAGTCTGGGGCAGACAAGATTTGAAGATGATCATTATGCCAGTATGATGCAGAATTATTGTGTTCTTGTGATATCCTTTGCAAGCTCCCCGATTAGCTGTTACTTCAGCTAATCTTGACAATCCCCTATGGATTCTCCACCAACAAAGAGAGCAAGCTCATGATGGCAATACTCATGATGTTATACCTCAAGAAGAATGCTTTTTCCACCAGTGAAGTTGTTGATTCTTCTTCATCCCCAGTATTGGTCCAACCTGTTGAGTTTGGCTGGGTATCCTTTGTCGAGACGTTTATCTCGTCTCGTTTCGCTTCTTGTCTGTTTTGTCAGCATAAGCATAGGCATGGCATAAGCACTCATACCTTTGCATCTTACCATTTTAGCATTTTCTGCTTCTGTTTCTGGTATTTACCTGTCTTGTTCACTTTGGCGTTTATCCCCCCAAGTGGTTGGGTTTGTCTTTTCTCTCCAATAGAGGTGTCAGCCCTAGGCATAAAGTGCCCATTCTTTCTGAATTCCCCACGGAGTTTGATTCTCGTGGATGATGGTTGGTTCAGTTATCTTTTCCACATGTGGATTAGATAAATCCCCATTTGAGTTCTTTCCTTAATTGGAGTCTTGTTTGACCGTTTTTTTCTAGTTTGTTCCTAGATTGAACTTTGGTCCCTAGCAAGTGCGGTTTTTAAACCTATTTTTGAACGTGCATTTATTTTGCACCGTTTCTCGCAAGAAGAATCTTTTACAGGATCCTCATTGAAGACATAATTATTTCTCCAACAGTATTGTGATATCAACATATCTTTGAAGCAGCAATCTCTTGAAGAAGCTTGGCAGTCTTTTATAAGCAGCTTATCCATCTCTGGTACTATTCAACCTCTTCGCGACCGTAATTGGGTATTCCCCAGAAAGCCTTATCTTCAGCTATGGTACTAACCTATCAGACTTTATACCGTTATTGGGGCCCATTTCTTGGTTCTATCTCCAATAAGGTTCTTCTTCTTTCCAAAGTGCCAACCGGTCATACTTGAACCTGTTGTTCCATCACTTTGGACGTCTCTTCCCAGTGAAGACCGTTTTTCGGTTCAACCTTCATTGCGGATCCTTCCTAGAATGTCATCTAGTCGCGTTTAGCCTTGATGATCAATCATTCTAGATACTTTTTTGGAGCCCATTTTTTTTGGTTCTATCTCCAACAAGGTTATTTCTAAAGCGCCAACCGATCATACTTGAACCTGTTGTTCCATCGCTTTAGAGGTTACTTCTAAAGAGCCAACCGGTCATACTTGAACCTGTTGTTCCATCCCTTTAGAGGTGTTTCTAGGATGTCATTTAGTCGTGTTTTGACTTGATGATCAATCATCCTAGATACCATTATTGGGGCCCATTTCTTGGTTCAATCTCCAATAAGGTTCTTCTTTTTCCAAAGTGCCAACCGGTCATACTTGAATCTGTTGTTCCATCACTTTGGATATCTTTTCCCAGTGAAGACCGTTTTTCGGTTCAACCTTCATTGTGAATCCTTTCTAGAATGTCATCTAGTTGCATTTAGCCTTGATGATCAATCATTCTAGATACCTTTATTGGAGCCCATTTCTTGGTTCTATCTCCAATGAGGTTACCTTTCTGGCTCCTACCGATTTTCCTTCATGAAGCAGATTATGTGTTATCCCAACCAACTCTTATTTGAGTACCAGAGTCTATTCTTGACTCATTAACCATGTTCCCATTTAAACCCCAACTATTTATGCAGGAGTCCCCAGAGAAGTCAGCTGTTAGACGACAGAATTCTTAGTCACTAAAGTTGTTATTGGTCTTCGAATACAATAACTTCGTCATTTTCATCTGATTCTCGGAAGTGGAAAAGTTTTAAGAAAACACAAAGATGAACTAAGTTTTACTATAGTATCAAGATGTTCTATGGAATCAAGTTGGTACAGGAAGAGTTTAGTAGTACTGTTTTTGGCATTGGACCTGCCATCTCCAGTGGAAAGAAGATTGCCCCGGTTATCCTGGATGTTTTGGATTCAGGGTGTTGGCTTGTGTTATCTTTTCTTCTCTCTGTTTTTGCGTCGCTCGCGTCGTTTCTCGCATATAGCTAAGCATATGCATCATACCTTAGCATCCTTGTGCTTTGTTTAGCTTGTGGTCTTTTGTTGGTGCCTGTCTTTATTTCCCCAGTGAAGTACAGACATTCCCGGTTTGCTTCGTGTCGTGCTTGTTCGGTCTTAACCTTTGCGCGCCAGATTAGAATCTTTAAAATCTTTTGCTGTTCCCCAAGAAGTTTAAAGATTTTTTTTTAAAACCTGTTCTCGTTTGAATCGTGTCAGACCTGAACTTGGACCTTGTTTGAATCGTGTCAAACATTGTCTTTAAAACTTGTTCTCGTTTGAATCGTGTCAGACTTGAACTTGGACTTTGTTTGAATCGTGTTAAACATTGTCTTGTGTTTTAAAACCTGTTCTCGTTTGAATCGTGTCAGACCTGAACTTGGACCTTGTTTGATTCGTGTCAAACATTGTCTTTAAAACTTGTTCTCGTTTGAATCGTGTCAGACTTGAACTTGGACTTTGTTTGAATCGTGTCAAGCATTGTCTTGTGTTTTAAAACCTGTTCTTGTTTGAATCGTGTCGAACTTGAACTTGGACTTTGTTTGAATCGTGTCAAGCATCATCTACTTGTTTTAAAACTTGTTCTTGTTTGAATCGTGTCAAACCTGAACAGGGTCTTTGTTCGAATCGTGTCGGACATTGCCTCTTGTTTTAAAACTTGTTCTTGTTTGAATCGTGACAAACTTGAACTTGGACTTTGTTTGAATCGTGTCAAGCACTGTCTTCTGGTTTTAAAATCGTTCTTGTTCGAATCGTGTCAGACATTGAACCCTTACCTTGGATTTTTGAAAACTTGCTTTAAGTTAAGCTTCTTGGAACAATTCTTCAACCCTTAAGACTTCTATCTGGTGCGCAGAGTTTGTCTCTGTCTTCCTGGCTTTTCTTGAAGATCCCATCTGGAACTCTTCAGCATAAGATCCCCAGGAAGTCTTCGCTTGGTTGCCCGTCTCTTTTGGACTGATCCCCAGTGATCAGGTTTTTTTTTCTGGTTTCGTACCCAGGAAGAACGTGGGTTTGTTTTGTCCCCAGTAGTCTATCTCCCCAGATTTTCTTTCTTCAGTGGAGATTGTCTGTGGTCTTTTCCCCAGTGTTTCTTTGGAGTCTCCCCGGTGGGTCTCTTTTGTTGGTTAGCTTGTATCCCTAGTGAGTTATCTCTCATGGATACTAACCTTCGTCCTTCCCAGTGAAGCTCATCTTGTGTTTGCTTCCTGTCTGTCCTTTGGCGCCTTGTTGTGTTTGCATCTTTGCATCTTCTTTGGCATCTTGGCATCATGTTGTTGCATTGCATGTTTGCGCATCTGAGGGCAAAATTTTCGGTTATCTATATTTAAATATCTTTCACTCTTGATTCCATGAGGATCTTCATCTCTCATGTCATCCGGTGAAGATATTTAAATAGGGGCAACTGTTGCACCCCAAATTTTACCCTCAGATTTGTCTGATCATCATCATATCATTTTCGATCGACCATTCGTGCTTTTTTTTCTTAGTTTTTAAGCATTAATCATGTTTTTAACCAGTTTGTCATTTCATTTTAAATTTCTCTCATTTTTGAGAATTGATTGAGTTTTAACTTTTGATTAATTTAATTTTAATTTTAATTTAGTTAATTTTCAATTATCATTTTCAATTCTAAATTTAATTTACTTTCACTATCACTTTTAATGTAATTGGATTAACTTCATCATTTTAGATTTGATTTAAGTTTAATTTTAATTCCAATTTACTTTTACCTTAATACAATTAGTTTAATTTTAATTTTTAGTTTTAAATTAATTATGTTTAGTTTAACTAAGGTTATATATTATTCAGAATTTAAAACAACCATTTTGTTTTTTCCAGAAGTTCTTTATCCAAATCCATAATTTAGTATGCCCTTTTTTTAAAACCAATTTTCAAGCCCATCCCATGTCTTCTCCTAAGCCCATTTAAAACAAAAATAACACAAATCTCATGAACTCATGAACAAAAACTCTCCAGAATTTGTATTTTCTGCACCACAATGCTACCAGACCCAAGCCTCCAAAACTTTGACCAACGTACAAAACCTTGCTACCACCATTAGTAATATACTCCATGCCACTTTCAACAGAACCGTACGAAGCTCTGCAACATTACAACGTAAACCTGCAGCATGAAAAAGACATTACAACAACGGCAACAAATTCAAATTTTGAAGAGGAGAATTGTTGTTTAAAGGGAGAGGAGAACCAGACATTAAAAAAACAACGGAACCTGTCTTCAAAAAATGAAAATATAAGAAAACTCAAATCCAACAAAAAACTCCTTCCGAAACAACCACAACCACTTTTCATTCTGCAACCACAATCTCTCTGTTTCCTCCGACCGAATCACAAACCATCTTCATCATTCACCTTCAAACATTCACCTTCAAACCAACCATTAAACTTTCTCCACTGAACAACACATAATCACTTCATCGAAAACCATCAACAGCAACCTAACACCACCAACAACCCTTCACCAATCCATCTCCTCCGTTTTGGACCTTATTTTCTTCATTAACAACCGATCCAAACAACCCAAATCATACTCTTTAATCAACACCCACCACGAACCATTCTGAATAAAAAATGAGATGAAGAGATGAAATCAAAACGAAACCATGTTGAGAGGGATTGAACGAAAAGCAAACCTGACACGAAACAGAACTAGCAGGTGAAGCAGAGGAAATTTTTTTAATACCAACACCAAACCTCATTTTTTTTAGACCATTTCAACTTCTCTTGCTCGTTAAATCTCTCTTCACCGAATCAAACAACATCAAATCATTCATTGTCGGAACCCCTCTTCTCACAAGAACCATCGCCCCTTGTTTGTTTCCCTTCCGACCTTTCAACAACTCGCCACACCCTTCAAACTGGCTCTTCATCAAGCACAAACCATCACCACCGTCCGCACGGCCTCCCTCAGACATCAAACAGCCAACAACACAAAACTTTCCGCCAATCTTCATCCTCAACCAAGAACTCCAAAAAGAAACCACCTTTCGCTCAACACAAACTCAAAACCCCAAATCAAACCTGAATCACAAATTAAGAGAGAAGAGAGTGGGATCGTAAGCAATCGAACTTGACCAAGAGAGGCGGATGAGGTTTATGCCGCACCGTTGGGTCGTCGTCCCCGTTCCTCTTTTCCGTCTTATTTGGTTTTTTTCCGTTTTTCAGAAGAAGAGAGGAGGATATGTGGCTGGCATTGATTTAGAAGTTAAATGATTTTTGTTTCCTCTGAAATTGGTTTTTTTTTAAACTTTGGGTTGCTATTTCCACGCACCATCCTTGCTGTATCTTGTGGATATTGGGCTTTTAAGTCCATTTTTTTTATATACACACCCTCCATAATACAACGCCCCCCTCCTCTCTTTTTAAAAAAAAAAATCAATTTTCTTTCTTTTGTTTTGTTATTAACTTTTCTTTAATAAGTGTTTTTTGAGTTTTTAATCTTTAGCCTTTATGTGTTTTTTTTCACTAATTTTATTCGTGTTAATCCATTTAGTTTAGTAATTCATTTTATTTCAATCTTTTTGGCCAATGACATTATAAGAATTTTGACTTTGTTGATTATCTCAAAATCACTAAAAGTCTAGATTTGTAGGAGGTCACTTCCGATTTTATTTTGGTCGATGAAAGTTAAAAATCTAAGATTATCGATTTATCGATTAAATCTTGATTTAAACGAGACCAATTCGGTTTTTATTTTATTTTGGTCGATGAAAGTTAAAAATATAAGATTATCGATTTATCGATTAAATCTTGATTTAAACGAGACCAATTCGGTTTTTATTTTATTTTGGTCGATGAAAGTTAAAAAATCTAAGATTATCGATTTGTCGATTAAATCTTGATTTAAACGAGACCGACTTGTCTTTTATCCCGATTCTATTTTGGTCGATGAAAGTTAAATATCAAGATTATCAATTTACCGATTTAAATCTTGATTAAAACGAGATCAACCTTGTTTTTATTTCATAATCTTTATTTAGGCCCATGACATACAAAAATCTTGACCTTGATGATTTATTTTAAATCACCTAGAAGTCTTGATAAAGGCGAGGCTACTTTTTATTTATTTATGTATGTTGGTCGATGAAAGTCAAAATTCAAGATTATCGATTTATCGATTAGATCCTGATTTAGACGAGACTAGTTTTATTTTCGTTCCGATTCTATTTTAGTCGATGAAAGTCAAGAATCCTTGATTATCGATTTCTCGATTAAATCGTGATTAAGACGAGACTATTTCATTTTTATTTCATCTTATATTTAATCATTGTCTAACATGTTTAATTCTCACTTTGCATTGATATCATGATTTTTATCTTATCTATTCATGTATTATTGTATCATTGTATTCGCACTAATCTCTTTATCTTAGTAACTTATAACTATTTTCCCCCCATTCCAAAGGAAGGTTAATAGTGTTGACTCTTAAAGTCATAGCCCCCATCTTAACCTAAGTAACCTCTTAGGAAGAAAATTTCATTTCTTGGCCTCATCAGAGCCATAGAAATTATAATTAGCTTTAGGAGAGAGTTCTTAAACTCTTAGTGATATTCATCATAATGAATTTATCACTTTCCCCTACTGACTAAACTTCAACTTAGGTCCATTTCAACTAGATCTAGAGAGTTCTTGAACTCTACAATGAGCTTGTACTCATTTCCCCTCTGAATATTGACCACAGTCAATCATTCAGTAGAAGTGGAACTATGCATACTCTGATTCTATTCCCGAGGATACGTAGGCGTAAAGTGTGATGCTTTATCGAGTATACTTAGATACTAACCCCTAGGGTTTCAGCCTTTAGTACAGAACCTTAGCAAACATAAGATAACAGTAAAACAAGAGGCTCCCGTAGAGTACTACGGACGTTTAGGGTGCTAACACCTTCCCTAGGCGTAACCAACCCCCGAACCTTAGATCTTTCCCCTTAGGTTTTTCTAACGATCTTGAACCTTTCCTTTGGATAAATCAAAGTCGGTTGTAAAAGAAATATGATGCAAATTAATTAATAATTTGTTATCCGATTTTCACCGCAACAGTAGGGTTCCCATTAACCACACTGAATTGTTGCGTGTCTTCGTCCATATAGATCGGAAGCCACCGGTGGTTTAACAAGTGTTGTAAAGTTCTTTGAACGAGAGCACATCCCTGGTCACTCTAACAACATCCTTTACAGTTCTGATAATTATGCGAAGCCAGAAAACCAAGCTAGACTTGCTTAGCGTGTTATTCCACCAAGCTGGTATTCATCAAGCGAATATCGAAGATCTGAATCATGTTGATCTGATAAAGATTTCTATCATGGTAGTCCTGGATCCACCCAAGATCCATCTGACGCTGGAGGGCCTCTTGTACAAAAGAGCATCCTTGATTGTTTACCGAGCAAGTCAGACAGGAATTGTAATCGTGTCGCCAGGTTGGCATTCATCACACAGATGTCGTGGCTCTGAATGATGTTGGAATTTGTATAAGTCATGTTGACCCCCCGAATTCGGTGCTCTTGGATCCATCCAAGATCCAATTGTTCCTATAGAGCTGATTGCACCACAGAATATCATTGATTATTCTTAGAGCAGATATCACACTGATGATAGTTATGAGGTGGTATATGCCCATACTCGCTCTGTCTGTGATGCATCTTGACCAGATTGGTCCTCAATAAGAGTACATCATGAATTTGATAGCTGTTGTTAGACTCTCCCTCTATCAAATTGACTGCAGTTTTCTCGTGTTGAGGCAGCGGGTTCGTGAGAACATTCGGATTCATATCTTTGAAAGATAAGACCCAGCTCCTAACAAGCCTTTGTACGTCGTATTTGAAACTGAGACAGTTTTCTATGTTATGCCCTGACCCCCCTTGATGGTAAGGACAAGTCTGATCCACCTTAAACCAAAAAGGCGGATTTTCCAGTACTGTAAGAGGAGACCTGGTTTGGACATGCCCCTTGACCAGTAGTAACGAAAACAGTTCTGCGTACAACATTGGTATAGGGTCAAACCCCGGTGGTCACGTTGTACGGTTGTTGTTGTACGAAGGACGAGCCTGCTGAAGAGGCTATTGTGTCCTTTGCTGATATTGCTGTTGATTCGGTTGGCTTTGAGCAACCTGAGTTTGATACGTAGGAATAGGCACAGGGTTGATAGCAGGAGTTACAGCTGCTACTGGTTGGTAACGTCGCCTTTGCTTTCTGAGAGAGATATTCCCAATATCCTGCTCTTTTTTCTTAGGGAGAGCATTACCGTATCTTTTTGTACTACTTGATGATCCAGCGTCTTTAACTAAACGTCCTTCTCGGATGGTTTCCTTAAGAAGAACTCCCATCCCCACCATCTCGGTGAAGTCACTGGGTGCACTGGCAACCATTATGTCGTAGTAAAAGGAGCTTAAGGTTTTCAAGAAGATCTTTGTCGTCTCTTTTTCCTCAAGAGGTGGACAAATCTGAGCGGCAATTTCACGCCATCTTTGAGCGTACTCCTTAAAGGTTTCCTTGTCCTTTTGTGACATTGATCTGAGTTGATCTCTGTCTGGTGCCATGTCCAGGTTATACTTATACTGCTGAACAAAGGCAGCGCCAAGATCTCTGAAAGTGCCAATATTATTGCGGGTTAAACCCATGTACCACTTAAGTGCGGCACCGGTTACATTATCCTGGAAGTAGTGAATCAATAGCTCCTAGTTCTTTGTCTGAGTTGACATCTGCCGAGCGTACATCACCAAATGACTTTGAGGGCAAGAGTTGCCCTTGTACTTTTCAAATTCGGGCACCTTGAACTTATGCGGAACTTTCACATTGGGGACCAAACAAAGGTCTGTGGCGTCCTTTCCAAATAGATCCTGACCAAGAATGGCTTGCAGTTCTTTCTGCATCTCCAGGAACTGTTCCTGGAACTCATTCATTCTGTCGAACATACTTTCGTTTCCACCAAAAGGTATATATGGAATCTATCCTTCTAGGACAGTGTGTACCACGGGTGGTGGTATAGTCATCATGGCCGAGACTCTTGGTGCCTCCCGAAGTTTGTAACATTCAGGAGTCATTTTCATGCCCCTGGCATCTTCTCTTTCCCAAAGTTTGTAACCTTCAGGTCCAATGGCTCCTGCTGCAACTTCAAGATCTTCCATGATCGGCGGAATATATCCTTCAAGGATATAGTTGATAGGCATGCCCCAGGGACGATCTTTCGGCATTTTGTACCTAGGATCATACTTCTTCACTATGGGCGTAGATGTGATCTCGGAGATCACAGTCCTTTGTTGTTGCATCTGGGCTGCTACCAGAGATTGCATGTCATTATGAAGCTTTCTCAGATCTTATTTCAGAGTGTCAATCTCTTCTCTCAACTCTCTGTTCTCTTCTTCGAGATCATCCAGCTTTTTCTGTCGATTGGCCCGAGTATTAAACGAATGAGACACTTTGACTCTAGAATCGAGACACAAACGTGAGATTCGCAGGGAAGAAGAATGCTCTGGAAAGCAGCCACATTCCCTTTACTGGCAAAGTACAGGGCTTTCTTTATCAAAAACTGGGCTGGCAAACCCTGGATACCACCCTTGGTGGTCATGTGACTCATGACCTCTGACTCGTCCAAATAGACTGCTCTTGCGGAAATTCTTCTAGTCCAGAAAAGGGAGCTTGATCAGTGATATGTAGACCAGTCAGGTGAGAATACTCCTCCAGTGTTGGTGCTAGCTGATAATCCGGGAATGTGACACAGTGATAGACCAGATCGTAGAACTGAATGAGTGTAGACAAGATTCCTTCAATTACATGGACCCTTAATAGAGACAACAGTCATCCATACTTGGCTCTGAAAGCCTCAGGGTTGCTGATCATCCTCGCCAAACCTCTTAATTCTTCTAATTTTGGAACCTTGAAGGTATACTTGTGAGTTTTCCTTCTACCGAAATCCATAACGCAATCTCTCTCTCTGACATTTGCAATCATTGTCTTAGTTTAATTTGAAAACGAGAGACTAGAAGAGAAGATTTTTTTTTTGTTGAAATGTTTTTTAAATGAATGTATGAATGCAGCACACAAAAACATAGAAAAAACATGGGGTCAAAGGGTCGGTGTCATGAAGTCAAGGCTCTACCCATCCCCCAAAGGTTTATACTGGTGATTTTTTGTACCTGTCCGCAAAATCATTGACCCCTCTTGGGATAACAACAGCAAGCGGATCGCCAGCGAGCTAATGTATCTTAGAGTGATCTCAAATGAGGGTAGTATCGCGTGACAACTATTTCCGATAGCTTCTGCACTACAAAATGGTTTCAGTCTACTGAAAACATCAGCTTCTCAGATAACCCAGTCGACCACACTACTTTTAACAACCGAAGTCGTATAGGCAATGTATATGCAAAGGGAGTCTCCACTGAGTTTGATGGTCGACCGGGGACTCTTAAACTGGGATTCACTCCCCGTAGGATTACCCGTATAATGCCATCACCTATCTTAGGTGTATACTCAATCTTTCCACATGCGGCATCACACGCATTCCCATTAGCAGAAAATAAACACAAATATCAATTAGGAAAAGCAGTATATATATTTGTCTTAATCGTCCTAGACCTCTAGTCTTATGATCCTATACAGGCAATGACTCCCCGATAGAGTCGCCATTTCTATGACACTTGGTGAACTTAAGGACTTCACCTTAAAATGGGGACGACAAGACCTTACCTTGCCTCCCGCTGTGGTTGTCACTCTTCTGTGGCGTTTTCTTAAACTTAAGGTTTCTACCAAATATTGTAAGAAAGAGAACTAGGCCCCACGGTGGGCGCCATCTTTTCTGTAGTGCGATTTTTGTGGTCTTGAATCACGATCGCTTGGGTACTACAGTTCGATTCATTTTTTATCCTATTTAGCTGATTAAGGAAGGGAAATAGATGTCTCCAATTAACCCTGCTTGCATACTGAGTTTAAAGAGCTGACTGTTAGTTTACAGATGCTATTGAGATGTGGGCCCCTCTTCGGTTATTTTGTTAAGATTAGAATGTCTGGACTATTTTACGATTTTTGGTAAGATGTTAGGATTTGGTGCTTTTGGGTTGATATATGGAGGTACTGAATTTTGGGTTTTTTGATTGGTATGCTCGCTAAGATTTTTCAATCTTATGCCTACGTATTCCCGAGGCAGGGAAATCAGAGCGATCGTAGTTCCTCCTATTCTATGGGAGGAAAAAGTTTGTTTTGGTGTCTTTTTCAAAGCCCAAGATGTGAAGCTAAAAGGTTTGGATGAGAGAGAATTCGTCATCTCTAAAAAGGAGTTGTTGATGTTTGTATAATGTGAGCAAGGCACAGATTTGAAGCTAAAAGGTTGATTGACTCAACCGAGGTTTCCTTATTCAAAGCCTAAGAGGAGGCGATTGACCCAACAAGCGGGTGTCTTTTATTTGTTGTCTTGTACGAAGCCCGAGATAGAGGCTAAATGGGTTGACTCAACAAGAGAGTACCAACAAGTGACTGACTCAACAAGAGAGTGCTTTTTATGTGTCTTGTACGATGCCCAAGACAGAGGCTAAAGGGTTTGACTCAATAAGAGAGTACTTTTATTTATCCTGTATAAAGCCTAGGGCGGAGGCTAAGAAGTTGACTCAACAAGAGAGTCCATTTAACAGGTGATTGACTCAACAAGAGAGTCCTTTATACTCAACAAGAGAGTGTTTTGCTGTCTCATACGACGCCCGGGATAGAGGCTAAAAGGGGATTGACTCAACAAGAGAGTCTTTTATACTCAACAAGTGAGTGTTTTAGAGGTGTCTTGTATGAAGCCCAAGACGGAGGTTAAAGAGCGATTGACTCAACAAGAGAGTCTTTTATACTCAACAAGAGAGTGGGTTTTTATAGATGTCTTGTACGGAGCCCAAGACGGAGGCTAAAAGGTTTGACTCAACAAGAGAGTACTTTTATCTGTCTTATACGAAGCCTAAGACGGAGACTAAAAAAGGGGTTTGACTCAACAAGAGAGTTTGAAAAGGTTAGCTCAGCTGGGAAGAGTCATTTGTACAAAGTCCAAGATGAGGCTATCTTACTGCCGAGGATTAGATCCATATGCAGGACCAAGTGGGAGAACCCTCATGAGAGAGGTTGGGTTTCTGAGTGATCAGTGTTTTTTACTATGTTTGAAAGGAACTTGAGAATGTCTTTGAGACTCAAGGGGTTTAGACTGTCCAAGCCTAGAGTTTTATCTATTGTACAATGCCCAAGAGGAGGCACGGGCATTAAGGGATGAGTATCAACCCTAAAGTGGCCAGAGGTTTGACACTGGAAAGACTGCTCTAGCAAAGGATGACTAAGTTTTGTCTTATACCTTTAAGAGGTCGTCAGAGTCCTTGTATTAAGCCCAAGAGAAGGCATGAGAACTTCTAAGAAGCCGAAAGGTCTGTGTACAATGCCCAAGAGGAGGCGTGGATGCTTTTAGGAAGCCTGTGGGTCCCCAAACCACGAGAAGTTCAAGAAATGCAATTCACAGAGAAGAGATCATTCCAGGAAAGTTCAAGAATTTGGAAGAAACTCAAGAGATGCTATTCATGAAGAATAGATCAACATAGGGGAGTAGAGTTTCTTTGACAATTTCTAAGAGTGACAGTCTGAGAAAAGGTTCACCGAGAATACTGCCTTTCTCTTTGTTCTATATTGTTTAACCCCAAGAGAAGGGAAGATTGTATCTGGAATCCTATGGGGGATCTAGTTTTGTTTGTATTTAAGAGTGACCAACAAGGCTTTACCTAGTGCTAGACGTAGTTTCCGGGGAAAACTCTAAATAACTATACTATTATTACACAGTTAATATTTGACAAGTATATAAAGGATGTGAAATGAGACTTACAGTGAAACAGCGCTACAATACAGTTATATACATATGAAAGCGATAAATGAAAGCGGATAAACACTTACCCGTTGTAGAGCTTCCATGTTGTTTGGTTAGTTGTTCAACAAAGAAAACTTTGATAACAATATTATATTCAAAATCAAAGGAGAAAGTGCTTTGAAAAGTTGTTGGGGCTTACAGCTCAAGGAGAGGCCCAAGTTTTAACGATGATTGCACCGTTGTTTTGAAAACTGTACAGAGGGACTTATACAATATGTGAGGCCCAAAAAGTTTTGGTTTTCAAAGGGGATTGGGTCTTACACTCTATTAGAGGCACAAAGAAAAGAAATGTGGCTTATAACACGAGGCTAGGCCCAGATGATTTTTGTTTGAAAACGGCAATCGTGCCGAGGTTTTTTGAAAACACAGTGGGTCTTATACAACGACTAAGGCCCAAATTATTTTTGGTTTCAAAAGGGATTGGGTCTTACACTCTATTAGAGGCCCAAAAGTGTTTTTGTACAAGTGATAGGGCTTACAACTCAAGGAGAGGCCCAAATTGGTTTTGTAAAAAAAAAAGGCGACGATCGCGCCATTGTTTTTGAAAATACAGTGGGACTTATACAACGACTGAGGCCCAAAAGTGGTGTATTTACAAAGGGGATGGGTCTTACACTCTAATAGAGGCCCAAAAGTGTTTTTAAAAAGATTTGGGAGGGTGAAAATCAAAGAAACCCTAATTTTGTTTTTCTTTAAAAGTAAATATTTAAAGAAAATCAATAAAATGATAAAAATATCAAATAGATTTGAATAAACCACTTGTGATTTTTGTTAAAGGTTTGAAAAATGAGGTTTTAATCACAAGATGATTTAGAACTCATTTGGTTTTGATTTTCAAAATAAATATTCACTTTTAAATGTTTAAAAACAATTAAAAATGAATTTATTCACAAAAATACTAGTTATATTAAATAAATAATATAAATTTTATTTTTTTGTGGAAAAAATATTTCAATATTTTTGTGATTTTTTTTCAAAAAGAACCAATAAAAATTAATTAAAATTGAGGGAGTTATTAATTTCTCAAATCTTTAAAAATAATATGAAAAATAATTAAAAAAAGGTGAAAAAAACCATTAAAAAGGGGTCTGGGGCGAGGGGGATTCGAACTCCAGACCTCTTGTGTTCAGCATGCGCGTCTTACCACTGGGGTGGTGATACATCCATGTATCAAACCCCAGCCATAAATATACAAGGTTTACCTTGTTCTTGGCCTGGCCAAGGCAAGGCTTTTGGTTAGAAACGTGAAGGTCATAACTTCCTCATTTCTCCATGGATGGAGACAAAATTTATATGCATCTGGCCTAGAATTTCCTAAGTAATCTAATGGTGGTGGTGGTTTTTCCAGAAAATCAATCCTCCTCAAAACCCGATAGTGGTTTTGAAATAGGCCATAATGTGCATTTTCTGTGCTGTCTCATACACCATTCTGACCAGAATTTCGTCAGGATCTCAAATATCACATCAAAATTTTCAAATGATCAACACACAAAGAGATTCGAACAACACAAAGTATGGGTCCAAAACTTTAAACACACGATACAACCAAACCACACGTCCAATTTCAAAAATAAATATATCAGAATGATCAGTGGGCATCACACATCAATATGCACGTCAAGAGTTTGAGTTTTATGATCATGAAAAATATCACTAACCTGAGATGGTGCAACACGTATCTTCACTGTTAGCTTCAAAGGATGGCTGGTTTGTGTTCTATAGATCCCAAGGAGGAATGCTATGAAGAAATTTTGTGACAAGCTCTTCTTGCTTGAGAGATACGAATGAGAGAATCTTTTAGGGTTCACACTTTGGTTCTCCTTGAAAATCACGTGTTCTCTCTCTAACCCTAGCATGAGTTGGTTTAAATAAATAGGGTTAATCCACTGATCAGCAATTGGGCCTTGAGAATTCCTCACTTAAAGAGTTTTGGGTGGTTTTAGAAATTTGAATAATGTGAAATACACCCTCATCCATGCATGGATATCCAAACATTCTATGATGGATCACTTAATTTCCAATTGCTATTTACACCTGAATTGAATTTGGGCCTTAAGATGTCTTGGTTCATGAGATTTCAATAATTTGGCAATTTTGCACAATGAAAAATAAGTAATAAATAAACCATGAATCCACTTGATTTAAAGGCCAACAATGTTCCTTAGGGATTGTTCTTTGATGTTGGAATATGTCTTGAAGCAATGGAATTAATTATAGGTCACTATGTCCCAAAATGCAAAAGTTGTGAAAATGGAACCCTAAAAACCACTTTGCCTTCTTTTGATCATAACTTGAGTTTCACAAATGATATAGAGACCCACTAGTACTTGTTAGAAAGGGGAGAAAAAGATCTTCAACTTTCATGTTTGAGGAAAATTCATTTGAAGCTTTCTTGATGATGAAAAGTCAAGTTGAATGTAGTGTAAGAACTTGCCCAAAAAGGAAACTTTCAAATTATGGGTCATTTCCATATTTAGTAACTTTTGCACCAACCCTTGATTTTTGATAAATGGTATGAAAATTGACTCTTGAAGACCATATGAGGATGTGAGACCTTGAAAACCTTGAAGAGAAACTCAAAATTTCACAGTTGACTCCTCCTCTCACTGTTGACTTTTCCCCAATTCTCCTGATTCCCAATCCATTGGCCAATTGAACTTCTCCTGAACCAAACTGATGGACAATATTCCATTCCTAGATACTTAGGGACTCAAGGAATATCATGGAATTAAATCCTGCCCAAAAAATCAGAAATAAACTGATTTTATAGCAAACCCTAATTTTGGTAGCCTTAGTCTAGGAGGAAATAACACAGTCTCCAAATCCAAATTCCTCTGAATATGATGTGTATCCTCTCCAACAAAGATAAGATATGCCATTTGGTGATGATAAAAACCCAAGAAACTTGCCCATTGGAGCAATAAACCCAAGAATCCCAAACCCTAGTTTCTGCACTGGTTAGGAGAGAGTGATCCACTTGAACTCCCTTGCTTGACCCTTTGAAGAACATCTTCTCCTCTTGAACTTGCCTCAGGCACCTTGACCCCATGCTAAGAACCAATGATATGCACACATGATAATGCAAAATGAGATGAAACATAAGCCAGTTAGTACTAAAGTAAGGAGAGCAAATTTTGGGGTGCTACCGCTGCCCCTATTCAATCAACTTGGTCCTGAAGGTATGATAGAGATGGCTCTCAGACATTCCAGGATACACGGGGATTGAATACTGAAAGAGCCCCGGAAATTTGCTAATGGTGAGAATAACGAGATGGAGCGTGCTGAAAAATAAGGAATATGACCTCAACCATACCCATAAAAATAAGACGAATACGACCTCGATCGTGCCCGCAAAGGAAGACTGGCCTCAATCACTCTACCCACAAAGAAAACATGAATACGACCTCAATCGCACCCACAAAACGAATACAACCTCAATTGTACCCACAAAGGAAGACTGACCTCAATCACTTCACCCATAAAGAAGACATGAATACGACCTCAATCGCACCCACAAAACGAATACAACCTCAATTGTACCCACAAAGGAAGACTGACCTCAATCACTCCACCCACAAAGAAGACATGAATACGACCTCAATCGCACCCAGAAAACGAATACAACCTCAATTGTACCCACAAAGGAAGACTGACCTCAATCACTCCACCCACAAAGAAGACATGAATACGACCTCAATCGCACCCACAAAACGAATACAACCTCAATTGTACCCACACAGGAAGACTGACCTCGATCACTCTATCCACAAAGAAAACACGAATACGACTTCAATCGCACCCACAAAACGAATACAACCTCCATTGCACCCGCAAAGGAAGACTGACCTCAATCACTCTACCCACAAAGAAAATATGAATACGACCTCAATCGCACCCACAAAACAAATACAACCTCAATTGCACCTGCAAAGGAAGACTGACCTCGATCACTCTACCCACAACGAAAATACGAATACGACCTCAATCGCACCCACAAAACAAATACAACCTCAATTGTACCTGTCATACTCCAAATTTTGACCACTAAGATTTCCCATCATTGTGCAAATCATCATCACAATATGGATGGACCACCATGCCTCACCAAATGCCTCAAGGGTGGGTGACCATCCACTACAATCAAAATTAGGGTTTCAAGCCCTCTCAGAGCCTTAGACAAAGGATCCATCAAGGAATGACATGATCTTCAACTTGTCTAACCTCTCAAACATCCACAATGGATCAAAAGGACTCCCACTTCAAGGATTAAGCACAAGGTTGCTCCCTTCTAGGTGGATCAAGTCTCAAGATCGCCAGTATCATCAAATTAGGGTTTTGGTCGACCAGGGCCTCTAGATGGAAAGTTTCATCTGGGCATAAGCCAAAGATCCAAAACACAACCTAATGTACTCCATGGAACCTCATGGACCCAAGCATCAAGTCAATTTGACCTCAGGGGATGCATACATCAAAAATCAGGAATTAGGGTTTCTTGACCTAATTCACGCCCTAAGTTAACTTTTAGGGAAAATCAAGAGCCAAGGCCTCAAGACATGATTTGAGGGTCTCTAATGAACTATATTGATCCATTTGGAACAATGGATTAATCCAAGAAGCTTGAGCAACAAGTCTCAATTTCATCTGCACCACAATTAGGGTTTTAAGGGAAAAGTCAACTGTAACTTTGACTTTTGACCAGGACATGCTCCCAAACCCTAGGACATGCCCCAATATACCCTATGACACCCATGAAACATGTCCATCAAGTTTGATTTAGGTCAAGGACATGATTTCCTGAAGAATTGTACAATTTGGAATTCATTTGATAAAAAGTCAACTGTGCACAAAAGTCAACTTTGACTTTTTGAGATTTTTCACCAAAATGGATTTTTAACCCTAAAATGATGTTAATGTATGATTTGAATCATCATTCATCAAGAAAAATCAAAGAAAGTGGGATAACTTGTAAAAGGGGTAACCATAAAACTTAGAAATTTTTCTAAGTTATGGAAAAAGTACCACTAATGCACTAACTTAGGAGGACCATAACTCCTAAACCACAAGGCCAATTTTTTTCATCCAAAGATGGATTTGTAGCCCTCATTACCCTCTACAAAAACTTCAACTAGACCTAAGTCCAATTCATTAAGGATTTTGAGTTATGGAGTGATCAAAATCAAGAAATCACACTTTGTTCCAACACTTAGTGAAAATTTCACTAAGTCAGATTTTGCTTCACTTTTTGCCAAATGTAGAGGGATTTTTCACTTGGAATCAAAAGAGATCAAAACCAAACATGTTCAAACAGTTGTTATATGATGTAAGGGCTTTCCAAAATGACCAAGAACATTGCCAAATTCCATTTGAGTCATGAGATATGACATTGGAAAGTTGCCTTGCTGAAATCTGTCAAGGCAAGGCAGAATTTGCAACTTTGCTCGATTTGCCAAAATCAGCCAAATCCAATTGCTCCTATCCACTTGGAAAACTCAGAGGATTGAATCTAAAGGGGACAATCACTGAGCCAAGTCTCCAAAGTCCATGGAACAAGAAATAGCATGTTGAACCTAGAATGGCCAAAATAGGGACAAGACTTCAAATTTGGATTGGAGCATTCAATGGAAGCATCAAGGTGGCATGGACTGAGCCATTCTCATCTGAAATCAGTCAAGACTTATCCAAGACCAAGGGAACCAAAGCTCTGTGCCCTAACCTCTAGTCAATGGCTAGAGGAGACTTGGATTTCCATTGGACAACATTGGCCAAACCTACTTACCAGCTGCCATTCACTATTCCTTGCAAAACAAACTTGCTCTACTATAAATAGAGCTCAATTATGATCAGTTTGAGTACACCAAAGCCATCAAACAGATGCTTTCCTCAAAATCTCTTCTTTCACTCTAATTTTGCCTTCTAAGGCAAGTCACTATCGGGTTTTGAGTTTGAGAGCAATTCCAATCAAACCAATCACTCACACACCTCACATACATCACATATGAGCTGATCAAACACTTAGATCACTTCTAAAACACCAATTTCACAAAATCACCAGCTGGTTGCTCAAATTTTCAACCAAGTTGCAGCTGAGGTACCACAAATTGATCCAGCCAATTTCAATCAAGTCCAACCATTCAAACACACTCCATAGGGTGTAGGGAAGCTGTTCAGATCATCACCACTCATTTGTAACACCTCTAAATCAAAAATCACATTGCACTTGCTGTCACGGCTTAGAGGTAAGCATATACTTGGTCATCTCTCAGTCTATGCATATTTCCTCGCACAATAATTTGGCCATATGTTCATAATCATGCATGGAATGTTTTCTCTCAATTAATTGCATTGTTTGAATCGTGTATCAAAAATCCTAGCCTTCATGCAGAAATTAGGGTTCTTGAGGATTTTCCATGATTTCTTGTTATATGTTTAATTTAAATGAAATTAAGTGTTATAGACATGATCGTGAGGTTGAAACGAGCATAATGATATGTGGATTGCATGATATAATCAAGTATTCAGTGAGATTGAGGAGAAAATGCAAATCAGCCAAACCCAGAACACGCGCGTGTTCTTGGTGTGTTCTTGGCGCCATTTTTGAATAATTCAAATATTTGAATTTTTGAGATTTTATTTAATTGATTCAAAAATTAATTTCTCTCTGAGTTTTAATGATTTTGAGTTGATTCTTTTTTTAATAATTCACAAAAATGTTAAAATATTTTATTTTATCAAAAAATCCCAAAAATATTATTTATTTCATATAATTGATATTTTTGCAAAGAATTAATATTTTAATTGTTTTTGACATATTAAATATTTTTTCTACATTGATTTTGCAACTTTTAATGCTTTCTAATTATTTTGTAGGTCAATACTTAATTTTTGAAGCATTAATCCAAAATCACAATTTTTTTTTCACATGTTAAACAATTTTGATCATTTTAATTGAATTTTTATTCAATTAAATACATTTTTGAAAACAAATTAGGGTTTTTGGATTAATTCAACCCTCATAAATTATTTTCAAAACACTTTGGGCCTCTAATAGAGTGTAAGACCCAATCCTTTCTTGACCAAATCATTTTTGGGCCTCAGTGTATTGTATAAGTCTCGATACCTCAAAAACAAATGGCGCGATCGTCGCCTTTTGAAAAATAACCCTGGGCCTCTCCTTGAGCTATAAGACCCATTCAAAACTTTTTGGGCCTCTATTAGAGTGTAAGACCCAATCCTCTTTTAACCAAATCTTTTTGGGCCTCACTTATTGTATAAGTCCCTCTGCGTTAAAAGAAAACCTCGGCGCGATCGCCATTTTAAACGAAAAAATCAATTGGGCCTACCCTCGTGTTATAAGCCCCACTCTTTTTCTTTAAAACTTTTTGGGCCTCTTGAGAGAGTGTAAGACCCATCCCTTTGTACAGAAAACATTTTGGGCCTCAGTCACTTGTATAAGTCCCTCTATACAAATTTAAACAGTGCGCTCACTGATAAAACCCTGGGCCTCTCCTTGAGCTGTAAGCCCCAAATCTTTTTTTTTCAAAGCACTTTCTCCTTTGATTTTGAATATACTGTTGTTTTCAATCTTTCTTTGTTGAATAACTAACCAAACAGCATGGAAGCTCTACAACCGAGTAAGTGGTTATTTCTTTCGTTTACCGCTTTCATATACATATAACTGTATTGTGGGGCTGTTTCGCTGTAAGTCTTCTTTCATAAACTCATATCAACTGTGTAATAATAATATAGATATTTCGAGTTTCCCCGGCAACTACGTCTAGAACTAGGTGACGCCGTTTCGTTTATTCGTAGAAATAGACAACTAGATCCCCAATAGGATCACCAGATACAGTCTTCTCTTTGGTTGTCCTCATTAGGAATTGTCAAGAGACTCTACTCCCCAAGATGAATGTATTCTCCGTGAATGGCATCTTTGAGTTTCTTCCACATTCTCGAACTTTCCTGACTTTGATCTATTCTCGGTGAATAGCATTGCCTTGAATTTCTCGGGGTTTGGGGACCCACGGGCTTCTTAAAAGCATCGGCCTCCTCTTGGGCATCGTACAAGGACCCACAGGCTTCCTAAAAGCAACCCCGCCTCCTCTTGGGCTTATTACAAGGATCCTATGGCTTCTTAGAAGTATTCACAGCCTCCTCTTAGGTTTCGTATAATGATCTCTTCCTCCAAGAATGATAGCCTTCTCTTGGGCTTAGTAGAAGGACCCGTCGGCTTCTTAAAAGATTCCAGCCTCCTCTTGGGCTTCGTACAAATTGTCCCGACGACCTCCTAGAGGTATAGGAACAGAACCTAGTCATCCGTATAGAACAATCCTTTCTTAGAGTCTACTACTGTTTCTCAAAGCATAGTACAAAAGACAAAACTCTAGACTTGGACAGTCTAATCTCCTTGAGTCTCAAAGACATTCTCAAGTGCCCCCTTCGTTAAATAGGAAGGAAACCCGTAGACTCGGACAGTCAATACCCTTCAGATTTCCCGCTTCCTTAAAGAACAAGAATAACCCGGATCCTTGAATCAAATCCTTGAGTACAGTATTGCTCATATAAGAACTGATTTTTCTCTTTCAAAATCAGTATACCGGACCTGTCACTTAACTGAAACAGTCACCATAGCCTCCTCTTGGGCTTTGTACAACGATTCTCCCCAGCGGAGTCAAACAACGTTCAGCCTCCCTCTCGGGCTTTGTACGAGACACATAAGAGACTCCCTTGCTAAGTCAATTACCCCTTTTGCCTCCATCTCGGGCTTTATACGAAATACAAAAAGGTTCTTATTGAGCCAAACAAGCAACAACCTCCATCTCGGGCTTCATACGAGATACAAAAACACTCTCTTGTTGAGTCAAATTGCCTCCATCTCGGGCTTTATACGAGATACCAAAAGACTTCATCGTCGAGTCAAAAACCCTTTTAGCCTCTCTCTCAGGCTTTGTACGAGACACATACTAGCCTCCTCTTAGGCTTTGTATAAGAAACCACTGGTTGATCCAATCCACCTTTTAGCATCAAAACTATGCCTCGTTCACAATACACAAACATCAACAACTCCTTCCCCTTCATCTAATCGCTGTAAGCGGCAAGCCTCTGGATCATCTACATCCATGCCACTGTCCCTCTTTTAGCATGAGAAATTCCTAAGGAAAGATAGCATTTCTCTACACTGAGTTAAAGTCTTCTCCTTCAGGTTAACACCCCCTATAAAGGAAATTATGGCGTTGCTAGGATCCGCATATCCCGGTTGAAGTAATTCTCCTTTATAACCAGTCACCCAACAGTTGTGACAGACAACCCCCTCTTTAGAGATAACAAATTCTCTCTAAAGTCAACACCTTTAGCTTCATATCTTGGGCTTCGAACAAGATACAAATAAACTCTTCAGCTTCATATCTTGGGCTTTGAACAAGATACAAACAAACCATTTCAGCTTCACATCTTGGGCTTTGAACAAGATACAAATCACCTTTCGCTTCACGTCTTGGGCTTTGAACAAGACACCAAAAACCAATTTCCTCCCATAGAATAGGAGGAACTACGAACGCTCTGATTTCCCTGTTTCGGTAAACGGGAACACATAGGCATAAGATTGAAAGAAAAATCTTAGCGAGCACACTAAATAAAAACCCAAAATCCCATACTCTCATGTATCTATCAAAAAGCATCAGTCCTAACATCCTAATCCTTGTTCCTCGCTAGAAAGTCCTAGAAAGAAAGAAAACCGTATTGGCGAAAATACAAATAACCAGTACAAAGGCCCCCCACATTGATAGCATCCGTAACCTAACAGACCGTTGTTTAAACTCAGTATGCAAAGCAGGGTTAATTGGAGACATCTATTTCCCTTCCTTCATCAGCTTCAATAGGATAAAAAATGAATCGACCTGTAGTAACGCTCAAACCGCAGAGAGCGACCAGTGCTTAAGAACCGCGTCCAAAATCGCTCGCTACAGAAAAATGGCGCCCACCGTGGGGCCTAATTCTGATTTCCTTTTCACCTCTTGTGTGAATACCACAGATTTGGGCTTCCGCCGGGGAACCCATTTTCTGTCAGGAACTTAGGATTCATAGCTTTAAAGGTCTAGGATTCTTAGGACAAATATATATACTGCTTTTCCTAATTGTTATACATGTTTATTTTTCTGCTAATGGGAATGCGGGTGATGCCGTATGCGGAAAGATTGAGTATACACTTAAGATAAGTGATGGCGACGGGGTCGACCATCAACCTCAGTGGAGGCTGACCAACGCAACCCATTCTCTCACCCAGACAATGGGCCGGTTGTTAAGTCTGAGAAGCTGAGGAGCCAAACCCTTTCGTAGTGCGGAAACTATCGGAAATAGTTGTTACGCGATACTACCCTCATTTGAGGCTGGTGATCTATTCTCAGTGAATGGCACTTACTCTAAGATTGCTCTACAACTCGCTGGCGATCCGCTTGTTGTTTTGCTTTCCTGGGAGGAGCTAATGATAATGAGTATAGGTACAAAAATCACGCTAGTATAAACCTTTGGGGGATGGGTAGAGCCTTGACTTCATGACAATGACCCTTTGACCCCATGTTTTTTCTATGTTTTTGTGTGCTGCATTCATGCATTCATCTAAAAAACATTAAAACATTCAAAAATCTTCTCTTCTAGTCTCTCTGTTATTTCAAAATAAACTAAGACTGTGATTGTAAATATCAGAGAAAAGGATTGCACTAATGGATTTCGGTAGAAGGAGAACTCACCAGTATACCTTCAAGGTTCCAAAGCTAGAGGATTTGAGAAGGTTAGCGAGGATGATCACTAACCCAGAGGCTTTCAGAGCCAAGCACGGAGGTTTGCTACCACTATTAAGAGTCCATGTGATTGAGGGAATCATGGATGCGCTTATTCAGTTTTATGATCCGGTTTATCATTGTTTCACATTCCCGGATTACCAGCTTGCACCAACGCTGGAGGAGTATTCTCACCTGATCGATATACACATTACGGATCGAGCTCCATTTTCTGGACTGGAAGAAATTCCAAAGAATCAGACTATTGCAAGAGCAATTCATTTGGACGAGTCCGAGGTCAGGGCTCACATGACCGCTAAGGGTGGCATCCAAGGTTTGCCAGCCCAGTTCTTGACAAAGAAAGCCCTGTACTTCGCTAGTATAGGAAATAGACTGCTTTTGAAAGCATATTTGTCTTGCTCACCTACGGGTTATTTTTGTTTCCTAACATCAATAACTTCGTCGATATTAACTTCATTAAGGTTTTTCTCTTTGGAAATCCTGTGCCGACTTTGCTCGCAGATGCGTATCATTCTGTACACTTGGGAAATTTGTACAGCGGAGGGGAGATCACATGCTGTGTACCTTTGCTTTACAAATGGTTTATCTCCCACTTGCCCAAGTCTGCTGCTTTTTGGTATTGCAAGAGTGCCTTACGTTGGTCACAGAAGATCATGTCTCTTACCAACTCTGATATAGATTGGTGTAATAGGATTTATGAGGGAATTAGGATCATTAACCGTTGTGGAAACTTCCCCAACGTACCCCTCATAGGAACTAAAGGAGGAATCAACTACCATCCGGTATTGGTTCGCCGTCAATTTGGATACCCGATGAGACACATCCGATTGGGTGTTCATCTGGAAGGTCTTTTCTTCAAAGAAGGAGAAAATGACAGAGCACTAAAGATGGAAATAGTGCACGCTTGGAAGCATGTTCATAAGAAAGGACGAGAGTCTCTGGGAAAACCGGACTGTGTCTCGGTGGAGCCTTATCTCCATTGGGTACAAACTAGAGCTCTCAAGCTAAAGATGCCTTATCCTCATTACAGAACTCTTCCGCCGAGGGAATCTGTCATGTACTTCATGACGGAAACTGAAAAGCTTCAAGTTACTCTCAACAAAATTCAAAAGGAGAGAAGGTCTTGGAAGAACAAGTACCGCACCCTCGACATAGAGTGCATCAAAATACAGCAATTACTGAAAGAAAAAGATGCTCTGATTGAAAATTTGGAGCAACATGCTGTAGATAATCAAGATGACCAAAGGAATTTGCTCGCTCCTTTCACTTGGCAAAGGAATGACAACCCGACAACGGCCCAAGAGCCCCGGTCAAAGAAAAGGAAGATACCAGAATCAGCACCTGATTTCTCTTCAGAGAGGACTCAGGACCCATTAGTTTAGGTTTCTGTTCCTGCACTTTGTAATTTACTGTATTTCCACTTCTGTAATCTTTTGAATTTCAATAAAAAGGGGTTTCCCCACTGTTTGATATTTGCAATCTAATTGTCGAAGTTTATTTTGATTAAACCAAAAAAACAATTAATATAATCATTGCATTCATCATTCTCACGTAGCGTATTCTTCTTATCTATGAATCTCACATTTGTGTCTCGGTTCTAGAGTCAAACTGTCTCATTCGTATAATACTCGGGCCAATCGTCAGAAAAAGATGGATGATCTTGAGGAAGAAAACAGAGAGTTGAAAGAAGAGATCGACGCTCTGAGAGAGGATATGAGAAAGCTTCGTAACGACATGCAAGCCATGGCAGAAGCTCAGCTACAACGAACTTTGATCTCAGAGATCACCTCAACGCCCATAGTGGAAAAGTATGATCCTAGGTATCAAATACCGAAAGATTGTCCTTGGGGCAAGCCTGTTAACTATATCCCGGAAGGATATGTTCCGCCGATCACTGAGGATCAGTGAATCACAACAGAAGCCGTTGGGCCTGAAGGTTACAAACTTTGGGAAAGCGAAGATGCCAGGGGCATACTGAAGACTCCTGAAGGTTACAAACTTCGGGAAACGCCAAGACTCACCGCCGTAGTCACGGTACCACCCCCTGTGGTGCACACTGTCCCGGAAGGACAGGTTCCACCAACACTTTCTGGTAAGAAGGAAACTATGTTCGATAGAATGGATGAATTCCAGGAACAGTTCCTGGAAATGCAGAAGGAACTGCAAGCCATTCGCGGTCAGGATCTATTTGGAAAGGACGCCGCAGATCTCTGCTTGGTCCCAAATGTGAAAGTCCCGCACAAGTTCCAAGTGCTCGACTTTGAAAAATATAAGGGTAACTCTTGCCCTCAAAGCCATCTGGTGATGTACGCTCGGCGGATGTCAGCCCAGACGGAGAATCAGGACCTACTGATTCACTACTTTCAGGATAGTTTAACCGGTGCCGCACTCAAATGGTACATGGGTTTAAACCGTGCTACGATTAGGACATTCAGAGATCTTGGTACTGCCTTCGTCCAACAATACAAATACAATTTGGACATGGCACCCGACAGAGATCAACTCAGATCGATGTCGCAAAAGGACAAGGAAACCTTTAAGGAGTATGCTCAAAGGTGGCGTGAAATTGCCGCTCAAATTTGTCCGCCTCTTGAGGAAAAAGAGATGACAAAGATCTTCTTAAAAACCTTAAGCTCATTTTACTATGACCGAATGGTTGCCAGTGCGCCCAGTGATTTCACCGAAATGGTCGGCATGGGTGTACGTCTTAAGGAAGCCGTCCGAGAAGGACGTTTGGTAAAAGACACTAGATCAACAAGCGGTACTAAAAAATACGGTAGTGCTCTCCCTAAGAAAAAAGAGCAAGATATTGGGAATATCTCTCTCGAAAAGCAAAGACGACGTTATCAACCGGTAGCAGCTGTGACTCCTGCTATCAACCCTGCGTCTATTCCTACGTATCAACCTCAGGTTGCGCAGAGCCAACCTGACCAGTAAAGGACACAACAACCTCTTCATCAGGCTCGTCCTCCATATAACAACAACCGTACAACACGGCCACCAGGATTTGATCCTATACCCGTAACGTATACAGAAATGTTTCCATTACTACTGGCTAAGGGGCACATCCAGACTAAGTCTCCTCTTACAGTACCGGAAAATCCGCCTTTTTGGTTTAAGGTGGATCAGACTTGCCCTTATCATCAAGGAGGTTCAGGGCATAACATAGAGACTTGTCTCAATTTCAAGTCCGACGTGGAAAAACTTGTTAGGAGCGGGGTCTTATCCTTCAAGGATACAAATCATAATGTTCTCACGAACCGTTGCCTCTACACGAGAAGGCTGCAGTCAATTTGATAGAAGGAGAGACTAACAATATCTATCAAATTTACGATGTACTCTTGTTGAAAACCAATTTGGTTAAGATGCATTGCAGACAGAGTAGATATGGCCATGTGCCACCTCATAATTATCATCAGTGTGATATCTGCTCTAAAAACAATCAAGGATGTTCGGTAGTGCAAGCAGCCCTACAGGAACAAATGGATCTCGGATGGATCCAAGAGCACCGAGTTCGTGGAGTTAACATGGTCTACACGAATTCTAACGTCATTCAGAACCACGACATCCGTGCAATGAATGTCAACTTGGTGGCGATGCACTCAAGGCAAAGCCAGTATCATAATCTGCCGCGGCACGATTACAGTTCTTGTCTGATTTGCTCGGTAAACAAACAGGGATGCTCTTTCATACAAGAGGCCCTCCAGCGTCAGATGGATCTTGGATGGATCCAAGACTACCATGATAGAAACTCCTATCAAATCAACATGGTCCAGATCTTCGATATTCGCGTAATGAATACTAACCTGGTAGAGTTACATGCTGAGCAGGTCCGACTCAGATTCTTAATATCACATGACTATTAAAGCTGTAAAGCGGGTTGCGAAAACGATCGAGGTTGTACCCTTGTCCAGGAGGCACTTCAGCACTTGTTAAATCATTGGTGGATGCCAATCTACATGGATGAAGATACTCAGCAGATTAGTATCAGTAATAGAAACCCCACTCGGCGTCAGAGTCAGGATGTCCGATCAACGGAAGCTAACCTAGTGAGGTTACATTGTATTCAAAGTGGCCGTGGCCAGGTGCCACCACACAACTATGACAGTTGTAGCGCCTATTCGGAAAGTAACCAAGGGTGTTACCTTGTGAGAGAAGCTCTTCAGGGTCAGGTTGATCGTGGAGAAATTCGTCCCTATTCGGGTTCTGGACCCAACAACTGGTCGCCGAACTACCTTGCCGAGCAAGTTGAGGATGTTGTCACGATCTCTGGTCATCACAGGACCAGGGATGTTTTCGCCATTATCCCTCTACTTGACGAATCTAAAGTTCCCAACCGGGAACGAATCGAGATTACTTATGATGGTCAGAAAAATCAGAAGGCTCCTGTAGTCATCTATCTACCAGGACCGCTACCGTATGAATCAGCTAAGGTGATCCCTTACAAATACGGTGCAACAATAATTGAAAATGGAAAGGAAAACTCCATTACCCTCCGTTGTGAACATTGCAGACATCAGTCGAGTAACACGGAGTGGTAGAATCTTCGACCGAGGGGTTGGGGAACATAACAAGGAAAAGGAACTTCAGACAGAAGCTCCCGATCCCCCAGTCGGTCAATCCAGTAATCCCGACCTTTCGAAAAATAATGATGAGATGCTGAAGTTCATCCAAAGGAGTGAATATAACATTGTTGATCAACTGTTACAGACTCCTTCAAAGATCTCGGTATTATCACTATTACTCAGTTCAGAAGCACACAGAGAGGCTCTACAGAAAGTCTTGGAGAAAGCCTTTGTGGAACAGGATGTAACAATCAGACAGTTCAATAACATTGTCTCTAACATCACTTCCTGCAACAATTTGGGATTTAGTGATGAGGAATTACCTGAAGAGGGTCGCCGGCACAACATGGCGCTCAATATCACAGTTAACTGCCAGGACGATGCTTTAGCCAGCGTAGTGGTAGACACAGGGTCAGCCCTGAATGTTATGCCGAAGTCTACTTTGATGCAGTTATCATTCAAAGGCTCTCCGATGAGAACAAGCGAGGTCGTCGTCAAAGCATTCGACGGATCCAGAAAAATGGTTATCGGCGAAGTTGATCTTCCCATAACTATTTGTCCTCACACTTTCCAAGTCACTTTCCAGGTCATGGACATCCGGGCAATATACAGTTGTTTATTAGGAAGACCTTGGATACATCAGGCTGGAGCGGTTACTTCGACCCTCCACCAAAAGCTAAAATTTGTTCAGAATGATCAACTTGTCACAGTTTGTGGGGAACAAGCCTTGCTTGTGAGTAACTTGTCATCATCTACTGGTATAGAACCCGAGGAGATTATTGGAACTCAGTTCCAAGCACTGTCGGTAAGCGAGAACAATCAGTTCAGAGGAGGAACCTCGATTTCCTCATACAAAGATGCTATTAAAGCGGTCGAGAGTACCGACACAAGTGGATGGGGACAGCTTGTCATTCCTATTGACAATAAAACAAAGAAGGGTCTCGGTTTTTCTGTAACTTGTACCCAGACAGCTGCTAAAGATGAAAGTTTTCATCCCCTTCAAAACTTCTTCCACAGTGGAGGTTTCCTTCACCCAGTGTCTCAAGCGGTTCATGCTATCAATGAGGAAGATCCTTCTGACACAGATGAAGAATGGAAGTCCTACCTTAACAAGGACGGTTATATGTCTCAGGAAGAGGTGTCTATGCCTTTTTGCTTTCCTACAGAAAGTCCGAGATTTATACCAAGATCAGATGTCGAAATGATCTACGGGGATTGTGATCCGGAAGGATGCCGCGCTCCGTCAAATTCATTAGAGGAAGACACTCCGATGAAAGATAATTTTGACTACACCTACTATGGCCCAATGGATGGTCTGCCAATGTGGCAACCTTACCCAGGAAACTTGGGGCAAGAAAGTCAGCCGAACAATGAAAATCAGCTGACCGTCATTGAACGGAATACCTGTGTCCCCACCATGCCATGGGATCAACACTCAGGTAATTCAGAAACTACTCAACATGAAGATGAATTCGCAACATTTGCAGGACTTGAGTTCATCAACTATGCTTTTCCCGAGGTCAACGTCATTGAGAGAGATGACTCCTCCAGTTCCAAAGAAGTTTGGGACACTCTGGGAGAACCAAGTGGAAAATTCGACTATATAGTCAAGTACACCGCTCCCGAAAGCTCTCGTATCAGGCTCGAGGATATCCAGGCAACTGGATGGGGAGATGTACCTGAGAGCACAAATGCTATGCAAAATGCAACAGAGGAATTCTCCTACGATAATTCTGCCTGGGAGACAGATTCCAATGATCCCTCTCCACCAGAAATCAGTGTCATTTCTGAAGACAAAGCAAGGAAGGTGCCAGACTTTGTGATTCACCGAGGAGTTCGCCGCCAATGGGTTGCCGTCGAGGTTCCGAAGATCGTTCATCAGTCAAAGTAATTGCCATCTTTAACCTTTCACCCTGCCCAGGTGAAACGGATATTTGATAGGGCTCACTTTCTGTAAATTTTCCCTCTTCGCTTTGCCCAAAGCGACAGAGTTTTGTTTTATAGGGCTGTAGTTTCAAGATTCGACTTGTTCATTAATAAAATAACGTCGTTCTGTAATTTCCGCATTAATTGCTGTTTTCTCTTTTTGCTTTTTAAAAGAAAATGGTAATCCTAAAAAAAACAAACCTATAAAAAACAAGCAGTAAAATAAAAACACTGCACACACTTGCATTTTCTCTATCTCTTCTAAACACGAATCATCACGTCATGCAGATTGCTTGTTTTAAACCCAATTGAAACATACGATCCGATGCCTTCTCCCAACTTTGAGTTCCCGGTATTCGAGGCTGAAGAAGAAAATGACGACAAAATTCCAGAAGAGGTCTCTCGGCTACTCAGACAAGAGGAAAGGTCCATTGAACCTCACAAAGAACCGTTGGAAACGGTAAACTTGGGTTCAGAGCAAGAGAGAAAAGAAATCAGGATCGGGGCACTGCTCAGTCCAACTGCTAGAGAGAGTTTGATAAAGCTTCTCAGAGAATTTCCCGATGTATTCGCTTGGTCTTATCAGGATATGCCAGGGTTGGATACCAGCATCGTGGAAAATCACTTACCGTTAAGATCGGAATGTTCGCCAGTAAAGCAAAGGTTGAGACGCACTCACCCGGACATGGCCATCAAAATCAAAGAGGAGGTACAAAAGCAGATTGACGCGGGTTTCCTCGCTACATCTGAATATCCTCAATGGTTAGCCAACATCGTACCCGTTCCCAAAAAGGACGGAAAGGTCAGAATGTGTGTTGATTACAGGGATCTGAACAAGGCAAGTCCAAAGGACGACTTTCCTTTACCACACATTGACATGTTGGTTGACAACACAACAAAGTTCAAAGTATTCTCCTTCATGGATGGATTCTCGGGCTATAATCAAATCAAAATGGCGCCGAAAGACATGGAGAAAACTTCGTTCATTACCCCATGGGGTACCTTTTGTTACAAGGTTATGCCATTCAGTTTGAAGAACGTCGGGGCAACCTATCAAAGGGCCATGATTACTCTGTTTCATGACATGATACACAAATAAATCGAGGTATATGTCGATGATATGATTGCAAAATCAAAAATAGAGAGTGAGCACGTTGAACATCTGTCAAAATTGTTTGAACGTCTAAGAAAATTCAAGCTTCGCTTGAATCCCAACAAGTGCACCTTCGGTGTCCGTTCAGGGAAACTACTAGGGTTCATCGTCAGCCAGAAAGGAATTGAGGTTGATCCTGACAAGGTCAAGGCCATTCAAGAAATGCCTTCTCCGAAAACTGAAAAACAAGTCAGAGGATTCTTGGGACGTTTAAACTACATCTCCAGATTCATATTCCTTATGACCGCCACTTGTGCGCCGATTTTCAAATTACTGAAAAAGAACCAGGATTGCATTTGGTCAGAAGATTGCCAAATTGCCTTCGACAGTATTAAGGAATATTTTTTGAATCCTCCGATTCTATCACCTCCAGTGGAAGGAAGACCACTGATCATTTACCTCACAGTCCTAGAGGACTCAATGGGGTGTGTACTTGGCCAACAAGACGAAACTAAAAGAAAAGAGTCTGCCATCTACTATTTGAGCAAGAAATTCACCGACTGTGAGACTCGGTACACGATGCTTGAGAAAACTTGTTGCGCTTTGGCTTGGGCAGCCAAACGTCTTCGCCAATACATGATTCGTCATACTACTTGGTTGGTCTCCGAAATGGATCCAATCAAGTACGTATTTGAAAAACCTGCTCTTACGGGAAGAATTGCCCGTTGGCAGATGCTGTTATCAGAATATGACATAGAGTACCACGCTCAGAAAGCCATTAAGGGAAGTATTTTAGCCGATCATTTGGCTCATCAATCGATTGATGATCAAGAATCAATCGGGTTTGACTTCCCAGACGAAGATGTCATGTATTTAAAAATGAAAGACTGCGATGAACCACTACCTAGTGAAGGGCCAGAACCAGGTTCCCAATGGGGACTTATCTTTGACGGAGCAGTTAATCATTATGGAAACGGAATTGGGGCAATCATTGTTACCCCTCAGGGCACCCACATTCCTTTCACTGCTAGACTTACGTTCAAATGTACGAACAATGAGGCCGAATACGAAGCTTGTATCATAGGTCTCGAGGAAGCGATTGATTTAAGGATCAAAAGCTTGGACGTATATGGTGACTCAGCTTTGGTTATCAATCAGATAAAAGGAGAGTGGAACACATACCAATCAGGATTGATTCCTTACAAAGACTATGCAAGAAGGTTGTTACCCTTCTTCAACAGAGTTGAGTTTCATCACATCCCTTGTGATGAGAATCACATGGTTGATGCATTAGCCACTATCTCTTCCATGATTAGTGTAGGTCATTGGAATGACATACCTAATATCGACATAATGCGCCTTGAACGGCCCGCTTACATCTTCACGATTGAAGCAGTCATAGATGACAAACCTTGGTACCACGATATCAAATGCTTCCTTCAGAAACAAGGATACCCACCTGGGGCATCCAGGAAAGATAGAAAGACCCTCAGAAGACTAGCAGGCAGCTTCTTCCTGAGCGGCGATACACTTTATAAGAGAAATTTTGACATGGTCTTGCTCCGATGCGTAGACAGACTAGAAGCAGACATGCTTATGAAAGAAATTCATGAAGGATCCTTTGGCACTCATGCCAACGGACATACAATGGCGAGAAAAATTCTAAGAGCAGGGTATTATTGGTTGACCATGGAATCTGACTGCTACAAGTACATGAGGAGGTGTCATAAATGTCAGATATACTCCGACAAAATTCATGTACCGCCATCACATCTCAAAGTTCTCTCTTCCCCGTGGCCTTTCTCCATATGGGGAATCGACATGATTGGCTTGATTGAACCCAAGGCTTCGAACGGACATCGGTTCATCCTTGTAGCCATTGACTATTTCACCAAGTGGGTCGAAGCAGCGTCATTCGCTAATGTAACCCGACAAGTGGTGGTCCGATTTATCAAAAACAATATCATCTGCCATTATGGTGTTCCAAGCGAGATCATTACTGATAATGGATCTAACTTGAACAATAAGATGATGAAGGAGTTGTGCGCAGAGTTCAAGATTGAACACCATAACTCATCTCCCTACCGACCCAAGATGAACGGGGCGGTAGAAGCGGCTAACAAGAACATCAAGAAGATTGTTCAAAAGATGGTTGTGACCTATAAAGACTGGCACGAGATGCTACCCTTTGCTCTTCATGGTTATCACACATCTGTCCGTACTTCAACAGGGGCAACCCCTTTCTCTCTAGTATATGGCATGGAGGCAGTTCTCCCCATAGAAGTAGAAATCCCGTCAATCAGGGTATTGATGGAAGCTAAGCTCACCGAAGCTGAATGGTGTCAAAGTCGACATGACGAACTGAATCTGATCGAAGAAGAGAGAATAACGACACTATGCCACGGTCAGTTATATCAACAGAGAATGAAGAGGGCGTTCGACAAAAAGGTCCGACCTCGTGTCTTCCGGAAAGGAGACCTTGTGCTAAAAAATATTCAATCGTTTCTCACTGACTCTCGAGGCAAATGGACCCCGAATTATGATGGCCCATATGTGGTCACGAAAGCTTTCTCAGGCGGCGCCTTGAGACTTGCAACCATGGACGAAGAGGAATTTTCCTACCCCACGAATGTTGATGTAGTCAAGAAATACTTCGCCTAAAAAAAAACGTCTCGGTGGATTGAAAACCTGAAAGGGCGGTCCAGGCAAAAGTTAGAGACATGAAAAAATTCATCCCGATGGATTGGAAATCTCATAGTACAATCTAGGCAAAAATTAGGGATAATGGCAAGTAACTATGTTCAACAGAGGCAAGTCCCTCAGCAACAGCAGTTACATCATCCATCAGAGGAAAACTCCAGTCAAGGTCATCTTCGACAGAAGCTCAGGGTGCCCCGAATTCAAAGTTGGTGGAAGGATAGTGGTCGTTATGTTTCAACGTAGCCCTTTTCCCTGTAAATTACCATTTTTAAACTTTGTAAATACTCAATGGAATCACGCGTTTGGCTGATCTCCATCTTATCAATAAAATTTGAGCCTAGTGCTTTTGTTTGTAATTCTTGTTTGTTTTAGATTTACAGAACGACGTTGTTAACATGATTAACGATTCTTGAAATAAAACAAAAATGAATTTACTTGTTAAAACTTTTTCTGCTTTTAAAGTAAAGAAGGCAATTCTTTTGACTGTTGAACATCGAAAGAACATCAATCGCGTCTCCAAAGGTGTTCGAACCTCAAAGTGCAGAATCAAAGCGCTCCTTCTAACCCAGTACGCCTGAATAAAGGGATCAACTGTGTTAGAGACCTTGTTTCGTCTGACATCCACGGCAGAGTTCTTACCTCCTAAGCCCGATCAACGGTATTCCCCGCAGGGATTATCTCTCCTAAGCAAGGTGGAATTGCTATCTTGAACCAGCGATATCTCTATACGCCCCGCGATGGCCGAGTATCCAGTCGTGTTCACCTGTCAGTTTGTATGTCGCGTCAGTTTTGTCAGCATATACATACATGCATCATTGCATTATTGATTTGCATTCACATTTCATATTGCATCGCTATCACTCTAGCCGGTCTTGTCCCTTAGTGATAGGAGTTCTCTCAATCGAGTTGTCAGTTCTTTCCTCGTCAGGAAACGTTGTGTCTGAACAATCTCGCCACCAGTGTATCTTTAGATAAGAGTCGGCACTCGACCACTTTGATAACTTGAACCTATGAAGAGCCAGAGAACCTTCAACAGATGTCACTCTTCGCCATTGAAGATGATATCCTTGCTTTCCCGGATTAAAGAAAATCCCCAGAGAAAGCCTCTTAAGCAAAGGTTCGGCAGTGCATCAGTATTTCTCCGAAAATCCACTGATGAAAAGGTCATCGGCACCTCAAAATTGGACCCCATCATATGGCATTTCTCTGGGAAGATCCCGAGAAAAGTATGATGTAAGATCCCCAAGTGGAAACAGTCTCTCAAGAGATTCACTTTCCCCAGTAGAATCGACAAATGGCATCTCCAACAGAGAAGTTTGTGTACCTCTACAACTCAGACGACTGGCTTCCCCCAGCAAGTCTAACATCGAAACTTTTTCATCTCAAATGGCATCTCCCCAGGAAAATCCGACGGGAAGTTTGAGGAAAACCGCTACCAATAGCGTCCCTTGTCAATAAAGTTTATTGACAAAAGAAACTTAGACCAGTTCCTTGGTAGGAAACCAGGATCGAGGGGAAGTTTAAATCAGAAACTAAGACCAGTTCCTTGGTATGAAGCCAGGATCGAGGGGAAGTTTAAATCAGAAACTAAGACCGGTTCCTTGGTAGGAAACCAGGATCGAGGGGAAGTTTAAATCAGAAACTAAGACCAGTTCCTTGGTAGGAAACCAGGATCGAGGGGAAGTTTAAATCAGAAACTGAGACCAGTTCCTTGGCTGAAGACCAGGATCGAGGGGAAGTTTACCTTTTCTAAGCATCATTGCTTAGCTAAAGAAGATGAGTGCGTAAGCTACCATTCATAACCACCATCAAAATTTCCGGTATTTCGATATTTAATCCTCTTGCACCCCAAATGCCCGAATACCTTCGTCATTCACACCTTCGTGTCCAAGAAGATTAAATAGGGGCATCTGTCATACCCCAAATTTTGACCACTAAGATTTCCCATCATTGTGCAAATCATCATCACAATATGGATGAACCACCATGCCTCACCAAATGCCTCAAGGGTGGGTGACCATCCACTACAATCAAAATTAGGGTTTCATGCCCTCTCAGAGCCTTAGATAAAGGATCCATCAAGGAATGACATGATCTTCAACTTGTCTAACCTCTCAAACATCCACAATGAATCAAAAGGACTCCCACTTCAAGGATTAAGCACAAGGTTGCTCCCTTCTAGGTGGATCAAGTCTCAAGATCGCCAGTATCACCAAATTAGGGTTTTGGTCGACCAGGGCCTCTAGATGGAAAGTTTCATCTGGGCATAAGCCAAAGATCCAAAACACAACCTAATGTACTCCATGGAACCTCATGGACCCAAGCATCAAGTCAATTTGACCTCAGGGGATGCATACATAAAAAATCAGGAATTAGGGTTTCTTGACCTAATTCACCCCTAAGTTGACTTTTAGGGAAAATCAAGAGCCAAGACCTCAAGACATGATTTGAGGGTCTCTAATGAACTATATTTATCCATTTGGAACAATGGATTAATCCAAGAAGCTTGAGCAACAAGTCTCAATTTCATCTGCACCACAATTAGGGTTTTAAGGGAAAAGTCAACTGTAACTTTGACTTTTGACCAGGACATGATCCCAAACCCTAGGACATGCCCCAATATACCCTATGACACCCATGAAACATGTCCATCAAGTTTGATTTAGGTCAAGGACATGATTTCCGGAAGAATTGCACAATTTGGAATTCATCTGATAAAAAGTCAACTGTGCACAAAAGTCAACTTTGACTTTTTGAGATTTTTCACCAAAATGGATTTTTAACCCTAAAATGATGTTAATGTATGATTTGAATCATCATTCATCAAGAAAAATCAAAGAAAGTGGGATAACTTGTAAAAGGGGTAACCATAAAACTTAGAAATTTTTCTAAGTTATGGAAAAAGTACCACTAATACACTAACTTTGGAGGACCATAACTCCTAAACCACAAGGCCAATTTTTTTCATCCAAAGATGGATTTGTAGCCCTCATTACCCTCTACAAAAACTTCAACTAGACCTAAGTCCAATTCATTAAGGATTTTGAGTTATGGAGTGATCAAAATCAAGAAATCACACTTTGTTCCAACACTTAGTGAAAATTTCACTAAGTCAGATTTTGCTTCACTTTTTGCCAAATGTAGAGGGATTTTTCACTTGGAATCAAAAGAGATCAAAACCAAACATGTTCAAACAGTTGTTATATGATGTAAGGGCTTTCCAAAATGACCAAGAACATTGCCAAATTCCATTTGAGTCATGAGATATGACATTGGAAAGTTGCCTTGCTGAAATCTGTCAAGGCAAGGCAGAATTTGCAACTTTGCTCGATTTGCCAAAATCAGCCAAATCCAATTACTCCTATCCACTTGGACACCTCAGAGGATTGAATATAAAGGGGACAATCACTGAGCCAAGTCTCCAAAGTCCATGGAATAAGAAATAGCATGTTGAACCTATAATGGCCAAAATAGGGACAAGACTTCAAATTTGGATTGGAGCATTCAATGGAAGCATCAAGGTGGCATGGACTGAGCCATTCTCATCTGAAATCAGTCAAGACTTATCCAAGACCAAGGGAACCAAAGCTCTGTGCCCTAACCTCTAGTCAATGGCTAGAGGAGACTTGGATTTCCATTGGACAACATTGGCCAAACCTACTTACCAGCTGCCATTCACTATTCCTTGCAAAACAAACTTGTTCTACTATAAATAGAGCTCAATTGTGATCAGTTTGAGTACACCAAAGCCATCAAACAGATGCTTTCCTCAAAATCTCTTCTTTCACTCCAATTTTGCCTTCTAAGGCAAGTCACTATCGGGTTTTGAGTTTGAGAGCAATTCCAATCAAACCAATCACTCACACACCTCACATACATCACATATGAGCTGATCAAACACTTAGATCTCTTCTGAAACACCAATTTTACAAAATCACCAGCTGGTTGCTCAAATTTTCAACCAAGTTGCAGCTGAGGTACCACAAATTGATCCAGCCAATTTCAATCAAGTCCAACCATTCAAACACACTCCATAGGGTGTAGGGAAGCTGTTCAGATCATCACCACTCATATGTAACACCTCCAAATCAAAAATCACATTGCACTTGCTGTCACGGCTTAGAGGTAAGCACATACTTGGTCATCTCTCAATCTATGCATATTTCCTCGCACAATAATTTGGCCATATGTTCATAATCATGCATGGAATGTTTTCCCTCAATTAATTGCATTGTTTGAATCGTGTATCAAAAATCCTAGCCTTCATGTAGAAATTAGGGTTCTTGAGGAATTTCCATAATTTCTTGTTATATGTTTAATTTAAATGAAATTAAGTGTTATAGACATGATCGTGAGGTTGAGACGAGCATAATGATATGTGGATTGCATGATATAATCAAGTATTCAGTGAGATTGAGGAGAAAATGCAAATCAGCCAAACCTAGAACACGCGCGTGTTCTTGGTGTGTTCTTGGCGCCATTTTTGAATAATTCAAATATTTGAATTTTTGTGATTTTATTTAATTGATTCAAAAATTAATTTCTCTCTGAGTTTTAATGATTTTGAGTTGATTCTTTTTTTAATAATTCACAAAAATGTTAAAATATTTTATTTTATCAAAAAATCCCAAAAATATTATTTATTTCATATAATTGATATTTTTGCAAAGAATTAATATTTTAATTGTTTTTGACATATTAAATATTTTTTCTACATTGATTTTGCAACTTTTAATGCTTTCTAATTATTTTGTAGGTCAATACTTAATTTTTGAAGCATTAATCCAAAATCACAATTTGTTTTTCACATGTTAAACAATTTTGATCATTTTAATTGAATTTTTATTCAATTAAATACATTTTTGAAAACAAATTAGGGTTTTTGGATTAATTCAACCCTCATAAATCATTTTCAAAACACTTTGGGCCTCTAATAGAGTGTAAGACCCAATCCTTTCTTGACCAAATCATTTTTGGGCCTTAGTGTATTGTATAAGTCTCGATACCGTCAAAAACAAACGGCGCGATCGTCGCCTTTTGAAAAATAACCCTGGGCCTCTCCTTGAGCTATAAGACCCATTCAAAACTTTTTGGGCCTCTATTAGAGTGTAAGACCCAATCCTCTTTTAACCAAATATTTTTGGGCCTCACTTATTGTATAAGTCCCTCTGCGTTAAAAGAAAACCTCGGTGCGATCGCCATTTTAAACGAAAAAATCAATTGGGCCTACCCTCGTGTTATAAGCCCCACTCTTTTTCTTTAAAACTTTTTGGGCCTCTTGAGAGAGTGTAAGACCCATCCCTTTGTACAGAAAACATTTTGGGCCTCAGTCACTTGTATAAGTCCCTCTGTACAAATTTAAACAGTGCGCTCACTGATAAAACCCTGGGCCTCTCCTTGAGCTGTAAGCCCCAAATCTTTCTTTTTCAAAGCACTTTCTCCTTTGATTTTGAATATACTGTTGTTTTCAATCTTTCTTTGTTGAACAACTAACCAAACAGCATGGAAGCTCTACAACCGAGTAAGTGGTTATTTCTTCGGCTGTCCTCATTAGGAATTGTCAAGAGACTCTACTCCCCAAGATGAATGTATTCTCCGTGAATGGCATCTTTGAGTTTCTTCCATATTCTCGAACTTTCCTGACTTTGATCTATTCTCGGTGAATAGCATTGCCTTGAATTTCTCGGGGTTTGGGGACCCACGGGCTTCTTAAAAGCATCGGCCTCCTCTTGGGCATCGTACAAGGACCCACAGGCTTCCAAAAAGCAACCCCGCCTCCTCTTGGGCTTAGTACAAGGACCCTATCGCTTCTTAGAAGTATTCACAGCCTCCTCTTAGGCTTCGTATATTGATATCTTCCTCCGGGAATGATAGCCTTCTCTTGGGCTTAGTAGAAGGACCCGTCGGCTTCTTAAAAGATTCCAGCCTCCTCTTGGGCTTCGTACAAATTGTCCCGACGACCGCCTAGAGGTATAGGAATAGAACCAAGTCATCCGCATAGAACAGTCCTTTCTTAGAGTCTACTACTGTTTCTCAAAGCATAGTACAAAAGACGAAACTCTAGACTTGGACAGTCTAATCTCCTTGAGTCTCAAAGACATTTTCAAGTGCCCCCTTCGTTAAATAGGAAGGAAACCCGTAGACTCGGACAGTCAATACCCTTCGGATTTCCCGCTTCCTTAAAGAACAGGAATAACTCGGATCCTTGAATCAAATCCTTGAGTACAGTATTGCTCATATAAGAACTGATTTTTCTCTTTCAAAATCAGTATACCAGACCTGTCACTTAACTAAAATAGTCACCATAGCCTCCTCTTGGGCGTTGTACAATGATTCTCCCCAGCGGAGTCAAACAACGTTCGGCCTCCCTCTCGGGCTTTGTACGAGACACATAAGAGACTCCCTTGCTAAGTCAATTACCCCTTTTGCCTCCATCTCGGGCTTTATACGAGATACAAAAAGGTTCTTATTGAGCCAAACAAGCAACAACCTCCATCTCGGGCTTCATACGAGATACAAAAACACTCTCTTGTTGAGTCAAATCGCCTCCATCTCGGGCTTTATACGAGATACCAAAAGACTTCATCGTCGAGTAAAAAACCCTTTTAGCCTCTCTCTCGGGCTTTGTATGAGACACATACTAGCCTCCTCTTAGGCTTTGTATAAGAAACCACTGGTTGATCCAATCAACCTTTTAGCATCAAAACTGTGCCTCGTTCACAGTACACAAACATCAACAACTCCTTCCCCTTCATCTAATCGCTGTAAGCGGCAAGCCTCTGGATCATCTACATCCATGCCACTGTCCCTCTTTTAGCATGAGAAATTCCTAAGGAAAGATAGCATTGCTCTACACTGAGTTAAAGTCTTCTCCTTCAGGTTAACACCCCCTATAAAGGAAATTATGGCGTTGCTAGGATCCGCATATCCCGGTTGAAGTAATTCTCCTTTATAACCAGTCACCCAACAGTTGTGACAGACAAACCCCTCTTTAGAGATAACAAATTCTCTCTAAAGTCAACACCTTTAGCTTCATATCTTGGGCTTCGAACAAGATACAAATAAACTCTTCAGCTTCATATCTTGGGCTTTGAACAAGATACAAACAAACCATTTCAGCTTCACATCTTGGGCTTTGAACAAGATACAAATTACCTTTCGCTTCACGTCTTGGGCTTTGAACAAGACACCAAAAACCAATTTCCTCCCATAGAATAGGAGGAACTACGAACGCTCTGATTTCCCTGTTTCGGTAAACGGGAATACGTAGGCATAAGATTGAAATAAAAATCTTAGCGAGCACACTAAATAAAAACCCAAAATCCCATACTCTCATGTATCTATCAAAAAGCATCAGTCCTAACATCCTAATCCTTGTTCCCCGCTAGAAAGTCCTAGAAAGAAAGAAAACCGTATTGGCGAAAATACAAATAACCAGTACAAAGGCCCCCCACATTGATAGCATCCGTAACCTAACAGACCGTTGTTTAAACTCAGTATGCAAAGCAGGGTTAATTGGAGACATCTATTTCCCTTCCTTCATCAGCTTCAATAGGATAAAAAATGAATCGACCTGTAGTAACGCTCAAACCGCAGAGAGCGACCAGCGCTTAAGAACCGCGTCCAAAATCGCTCGCTACAGTACCCTCAAAGGAAGACTGACCTCGATCACTCTACCCACAACGAAAATATGAATACAACCTCAATCGCACCCACAAAATGAATACAACCTCAATTGTACCCTCAAAGGAAGACTGACCTCGATCACTCTACCCACAAAGAAAATACGAATACGACCTCAATCGCACCCACAAAACGAATACAACCTCAATTGTACCCTCAAAGGAAGACTGACCTCGATCACTCTACCCATAAAGAAAATACGAATACGACCTCAATCGCACCCACAAAACGAATACAACCTCAATTGTACCATCAAAGGACAACCAACATAAAGTGGACTTCACCGTGAAACAAAACTTCTAATTTAGACCACCCTTCTGAGAAAGGGAAATTGGCACACAAAATATGTCAGGCGAGAACTGGATTTCACAAAAGACAAAGGCCAAACAAAGGCAAACTTCTAACGGACTCCCGATCCACAGATAAAATGACTCTGCCGGGGAAAGGAGAAGTCTAAATAAAAGATTCTGCCAGGGAGCACAAGTATGAGGAACGCATCCCTCCAAAATCTCCTGAGTTATGCCATCTCTGCTGGGAAAGAGAACTGGCAAGGAAAGCATCAAACCTGGCTTATGCTTCGAATGCGAATGTTTGAATTTTGCCGTAATGCTCCACACAAAGTGGAAATGCTACGCGTTTGAGGATGCAATGCCAATGCTTATGATATGCAAAAGGGGTCCCTCCAGCAAAATAAATGCATGGAGAGAAAAGACCAATTCAGCTGGGGATGACAAAAATAAATTGTCCTCTGAATCCAGGAACTCTGCTGAGAAGGGTCATACTGATCGACTCTTCGGATCAACAACTTCTGCAGGGGATGAAATCCCGAAAGAACTACCGGGGGTCACACCTGTCCTTTACTGAAGGTGACCAATACCTGAGATTTCTCCTCTGCTGGGGAGTTGAGAATGAACGCCAATAACGGAACCGGAAGTCTGTCACTGAAGATTGCTAATATCCAATTGGGCTCAGAACCTGCTGGGGGATGCCAGCCCATAATACCATCCTGCTTGGGGAAAACAGTCCATAATACCATCCTGCTTGGGAATACTGTTGAACTTAGCCTGCTGGTGGGGAGAATGACTTTACTCCCACCTTGTTGTGGACTAGAATATGACATTGTCGGCGAAAGCACGCTTCCTGACTGGATGGGGGAAGTGAAAACCCTGATTCTGTGGGGAGATAACGTCTTGATTCATAGAAAATACTTTCCAGGTCTCCTGCTGGGGAAGGTCTGCTCTGCTGAGGAAAGTGCAATCTCAATGCTAGGGAAAGCAAACTGCTGGGGAAATATAATCCTGTTGCCCTGCAAGTCAAATAATAACAAAAGAATATGCCACAACCTGACTATCGCCGCTAATGTCTAAGTAATTTCTACTGCTTTTCGTTATGCTCCGCAAAGCTCGAAGTTTTATATGCAATGTTTATCAAAAATATCGGACGTTTTTGCAAACAAAACAGTAAAAGTAAAACAAACAATGGAAAGCTCTTTGAGTGAAATGAATATTTTATTGAGAAAAGTGGCCTGTAAATAGGCATTTACAATCAGAAGTAATTCCTAAAAAGAGGTAATTGTGCAAAAGCAAAAAGAAAATACACATGTCGGCAATGTGGGAACAGATATCCACCATGATTCGACTCAGCTATGACCCATATGTCTTGCTTATCCACAAATGTCTTGACTTTTGAAGAGACTAACTGTACTGATTCCTTTCTTTCAGAATTTCCAAGTATTGAAAGTGCTCACAGATTGAACGCAGACCATAGCCTTTCGCTTATAGATCCCTAACTTTTGCCTGGATTGCCCTTTTCGGGTTTTCAATCCATCGGGATACCCATTTTTGCCAAAGTCGCCTTTTCAGGTTTTCAACTTTGTGGGTTTACACGTTTCTTTTTACATTTTATCCCTAATTTTTGCCCAAACCTTTTCCTTTTTATGGTTCGCCGGGATGCCCCTTTTCTGGTTGGACTTTCTTTTTATGTCCATCGGGTCTCTTTTATGCGAAGTATTTTTTGACTACGTCTGCATTCACCGGGGATGTAAAATCTTCGCCATCCATAGTTGAAAGTAGTAAGGCTCCTCCAGAGAAAACCTTTCTTACTACATACGGGCCCTCGTAGTTTGGAGTCCATTTGCCCCTGTGATCTGACTGAGGAGGAAGGATCCTTTTCAAAACCAATTCACCTTTCTGAAAACTCCGAGGACGCACTTTTTGGTCAAAGGCGTGCTTCATTCTGCTCTGATACAACCGACCATGTGCGATGGATGCCAATCTCTTTTCTTCAACAAGGTTCAACTGATCCAATCTGGAACGCACCCACTCAGCTTCATCAAGCTTCACATCTTCCAGAACTCTCAAAGACGGAATCTCGACCTCTAAGGGTAAAACTGCTTCCATACCATACACCAATGAGAAAGGGGTTACCCCAGTTGACGTACGCACCGAAGTACGGTAACCATGTAGGGCATAAAGTAGCATCTCATGGCAGTTTTTATATGTTACCACCATTTTATGCACAATCTTCTTGATATTCTTATTTGCTGCCTCAACATCCCCATTCATCTTCGGACGATATGGAGAGGAATTATGATGCTCGATCTTAAAACTCTGACATAGTTCCTTCATCATCTTGTTGTTCAAATTCGAGCCATTATCAGTAATGATTCTCTTCGAGACCCCATAACAACAGATGATATCCTTCTTTATAAATCGGGCTACCACTTGCTTGGTGACGTTGGCGTACGAGGCCGCTTCCACCCACTTTGTGAAATAGTCAATGGCAACCAAAATGAAACGATGCCCATTGGAAGCAGTGGGCTCAATCTTTCCAATCATATCTATGCCCCACATTGCAAAAGGCCAAGGAGATGACAACACATTTAGAGGCGTAGGCGGTACATGCATTTTATCTGCATAAATCTGGCATTCATGGCACTTTCGGGCGTACTTGAAACAATCAGACTCCATAGTCATCCAATAATATCCTGCTCTCAACAACTTTCTAGCCATGGTGTGTCCACTGGAATGAGTACCGAAAGAACCCTCGTGAACTTCCTCCATTAACAAACCTGCCTCGTGTTCATCAACACAACGTAGTAAAACCATATCGAAGTTCCTCTTATATAACACATCATCCTTGTTCAGAAAGAAGTTTCCTGCCAACCTTCTCAGAGTCTTCTTATCCTTGGTGGAGGCACCCTCTGGGTACTCCTGTCTCTTCATAAAAACCTTAATATCATGATACCATGGTTTGCCATCAGACACATCTTCAATTGCAAACACAAAAGCTGGTCTATCTAGACGCATGATTCTAATCGACGGAGTTTCATTCCAACGGTTCACCTTGTACATGGATGCTAATGTCGCCAACGCATCAGCCATCTGATTCTCAGCTCGGGGCACATGATGAAAATCCACCCTGTCAAAGAAAGGTAATAGTTGTTATAAGGCACCAAATTCGCCAGGCGAGTCTCCCATTCTCCTGTAATCTGATTAACTACCAACGTGGAATCACCATAGACAACGAGGTTCTTAATTCTCAAATCAATTGCTTCCTCTAACCCCATGATGCATGCTTTATACTCCGCCTCGTTATTGGTACACACGAATGCTAACCAGGCAGTGAAAGGTATATGAGAACCCTTTGGGGTTGTAATGATTGCCCCAATTCCATTACCATATGAGTTGACAGCCCCATCAAAAACCATCTTCCACTGTGACCCAATCTCAGGTCCTTCGTCAGGCAGTGGCTCTTCACATTCTTTCATTTTCAGAAACATAACATGCTCGTCCGGAAACTCAAACTTCATTGGCTGATAATCCTCGACCGGCTGTTCAGCGAGATATTCTGACAGAACACTTCCCTTAATGGCCTTCTGAGAAACATACTGACTATCCTACTCTGTCAAAACCAACTGCCAACGGGCTATCCTTCCCGAAAGTGCTTGCTTCTCAAACACGTACTTAATCGGATCCATCTTCGAAATCAACAAGGTTGTGTGGTTTAACATATACTGCCTTAGGCGCTTGGCTGCCCAAGCGAGTGCACAACATGTCTTTCCCAGCATAGAGTATCTTGATTCGTAATCAGTGAACTTCTTACTCAGGTAGTAAATGGCGTGCTCCTTCCTACCTGTCTCGTCGTGTTGACCGAGCACACAACCCATCGAATTCTCAAGGACCGTAAGGTACATAATCAACGGTCTCCTAGACATAGGTGGCATAAGGACTGGAGGTTCCTGCAAATACGTCTTTATCCTTTCAAACGCCTCTCGACAATTTTCATTCCACCTGACTTCCTGACCGTTTCTTAACAACTTGAAAATTGGCTCACACGTGGCTGTCAGATGAGAGATGAACCTGGCAATGTAATTCAACCTTCCCATGAAACCACGAACCTCTTTCTCTGTCCTTGGCTCAGGCATCTCTTGTATGGCTCTTATTTTTGCAGGATCAACCTCGATACCTCTTTCACTAACAATGAATCCCAACAATTTACCAGACCTCACGTCGAAAGTGCACTTGTTCGGATTCAATCTCAGTCTGAACTTCCTCAACCTTTCAAACAACTTCTGGAGGTTTACCAAGTGTTCTTCCTCTGTCTGTGACTTTGCAATCGTGTCATCAACATAGACTTCAATCTCCTTGTGAATCATATCATGAAAGAGAGTCACCATTGCCTGCTGATAGGTTGCCCCAGCATTCTTCAATCCAAAGGGCATTACCTTGTAGCAAAATGTTCCCCACGGTGTTATGAATGTTGTTTTCTCCATGTCCTCTGGGGCCATTTTGATTTGGTTATACCCAGAGAAGCCATCCATGAAGGAAAACACAGAATATTGAGCAGTATTGTCTACTAACACGTCAATGTGGGGGAGCGGGAAATCATCCTTCGGGCTCGCCCTATTCAAATCTCGGTAATCAACACACATCCTGACCTTCCCATACTTCTTAGGTACAGGTACAATATTAGCAACCCACGGAGGATAATTTGTCACAGCGAGAAATCCGACATCTAACTGTTTCTGAACCTCTTCTTTGATCTTGACAGCCATATCTAGTTTCGTCCTTCTTAGTTTCTGCTTGACTGGAGTACAACCCTCTTTAAGCAGCAGCCGGTGTAAAACAATGTCAGTGTCAAGCCCATGCATGTCTTGGTAAGACCAGGCGAAGATATCCACATACTCTCGAAGCAACTCAACCAATCTTCTCTTAACAGTGTTTTCCAAGGCAGCCCTAATCCTTACTTCTCGTCTAACATCCTCGGTTCCCAGATTAATAGTCTCAATTTCCTCCTGATAAGGTAGAATAACCCTTTCCTCTTATTTCAGTAGCCTGGCTAATTCTTCTGGTAAGTCACAGTCTTCGTCAGTCTCTTCTTTGGCCTGATAGATAGGATTGTCAAAGTCATATCGAGCCATAGCTAAGTCATGATGGGTGGAATCTGAACAAAGGAACCTGCATGATGGATGTTTTATGTTTATTATGAGTGCAACAAACAAGAAACACATTGCCATTTTGATGTGAGTTAATGCAAAAAGTAAAAACAGAAAGACAGGGATCAAAATATTTGAATAAAAAAACGTCCTTTATTGATGATAAAAATAGCAAATAAAACATCCAAGCCCTGTAAATAAATATCACTACGTCTTGGGCAGAACGTAGGATTCAACATAACGGAAAACAAAAGTAAATTACTCCGGGCGCGTCACTTGGATGACTTTCTCGGGAAACCAGTTGCCTATGCTCTGACCAGGGGTGCAGGGACGGATCCATTCATCCATGTCACAATCACTATCTCCTTCATCCTCAATAGCATTGACTCTATCGAAGAAAACACCGACGCTGGTGAAACGGACTGGACCATAGAACTTGGGAGGCTCTTCAGAATGCCTAGGTGGTTTGTAACCCAGTCCATGAGTATCCTGCTTTCTTTGAACATCAATGACACTGCCCCACTTTTGAGAACCACCAGCTTCAACTATAACGCGTGCCTCTTTGAAAGAGGACATTGGAACCTCTGGTTATTTGACAACTTCAGGTTAGGCAACCACCTCAGGCTGACGGACTGCCTTTGGGGATTCCTCAGGAATTTTCACAGCTTCAAAGGCTTGGCACAAAGTTTCCTGTACTTCACCATCTATCTCTACATACTTGAAGGTCGATAGGTGACCCACCATGATATCTTCTTCACCACAAACAGTCACAACGTGGCCATCCACCATATACTTCAACTTCTGGTGCAGCGTAGAAGTTACTGCCCCAGCACCATGGATCCAAGGGCGACCCAACAAACAACTATAGGCAGGCTGAATATCCATTATGTAAAAGGTGGTGTTAAAAATCTCCGGACCCACCTTGATTGGCAGAACTAACTCTCCAAAAACTGACCTCTTGGAGCCATCAAAAGCGCGTACCACCAAGTCACTTGGTGTACAAATCAACCCACGAGTATCCAATTTCATCAAAGCCTTCTTTGGTAGCACATTCAAAGACGACCCAGTATCAACTAACACATGCGACATTAAGGAACCACGGCATTCCACTGAAATATTCAGGGCGTTGTTGTGATTCCTCCCAGCCGGAGTCAGATCTAAATCGGTGAAACCTAAACCATTACCAGCATTCACATGAGCCACAACCCCTTCTAACTGATTGACAGATATTTCCTGCGGTACGTAAGCCATATTCAAAACCTTCAGCAATGCATTTCGGTGTGCCTCGGAGCACAACAGTAAGGATAGAATGGAAATCTTCGATGGAGTTTGGTGAAGTTGGTCAACAATCTTGTAATCACTTTTCCTGATCAACCTCATAAACTCTTCTACGTCTTCTGAGAAAGTATCCCCAACTGGCTTCGTCATAGAATTATTTGCTTCCTGCCTCTGTATAGACTCATTCATCATCTGTTTACCTTTGTCTTATTTTAAACTGCCAGCTTGATTCTCGGACGGAATAAAGACTCTACCACTCCTAGTGATAGCCCCTGCTTCAACAAGATTTTCAACCCCTGTATTCACAGCTGATGTCTCTTCCAATTCCTTCTTCTTACCATTAACAAACACCTCGGCCCCATAGTTCCATGGGATGGCCTTGGTACCCTCATACGGGACTGGTCCAGGAACAATGATAGTGACCGGCGCTGGTCTCGCCGGCGCTGATATAGTTATTGTCTTGAATGGAATTGTTATTGTGGCAACATCAATCTTTCTGTTAGTAACTTTACTCTGCCTACATCCTCTGTCAAATTGTAATATCCCTTCACTGATCATTCTCTGAATACCTACTTTCAATGAATCACAACCGCCTGGCTGCGACATACATTCTACATAACCTTCATCATAACCGGGAAATACCCCTCCCTTCAACAGTCTTTCCTTCACCACACCCAAGGGAGTTTGGACTTCGTTCACATCTGAAATGAAGCTCATATCTTCACAGTCTTTAATAATAGCATTGACCCTCGGCTCACCATGATTCGGCATCGGGTTCTGATTTACATTTGGAACATCATTGGAGAAATTGATGGCCTTGGAATCCACCAAATCTTGAACCTGATGCTTAAAAGCTTTATAGTTCTCAATATAATGTCTGGGTGCCCCAGAATGAAACTCACAGTGGGCATTGGTGTCATAGCCGGGAGGTGGATTACCAGTAGGTGGAGCCAATGTTCTCTTCTGAATTAACTGTAGCTTTAACAAGTACTGAAATAATTGAGCATAGGGCAGAGGTGGAGTATCAAAATGCCTATCCCGCCTAGTCAGAGGCTGTGACCGGCGATGAGCCTGATTTTGTTGTTGAAACACTGCTGGCTGCTGAGGTACTGCTGGGATGGTTACAGAAGCCACCTGCTGATTGTAGTTCTGACAAGGTCCATCTCTACCACGATATGATGACACAGAGTTTGTATCTCCCTCCTTCTTCTTGTAACCACTAGCATAAGGCTTCTTACTTCCTCCAGATGAGGACCCATCACTGCCTGATATTTTTCCCGCCTTAATTCCGCTTTCCACCATCTCTCCTACTAAGATCAAATCAGCAAACTTTCCAGTCATACACGGTACCAACTTTTCATAGTAATGACCCTGCAAGGTGGCCATAAACATAGTTATCATTTCACGTTCCAACATGGGAGGCTGAACCCTCGCTGCCAGTTCATGCCACCTCTGGGCATACTCCTTGAAACTCTCATTGTTCTTCTGTGATAAGTTCTGCAGCTGTGTTCTTTTAGGAGCCATGTCAGTATTATATTGATAGTGTCTAATAAATGCCCCTGCCAGATCTCTCCAACTATGCACATCTTTCCTTTCTAGTTGCATATACCACTCCAGGGATGCCCCAGATAGGCTATCCTGAAAGCAATGCATCATCAGCTTTTCATTCTTCATATGTGCAACCATCATACTCGCGTATGCCCTGACGTGTGTCCTTGGGCAAGACACACCATTATACTTCTCGAAGGTGGGAGTCTGAAATTTGTGCGGGATAACAACGCCTGGAACCAGCCCCAAGTCTTCTAGGTCCATGCCCACAGAATCCTGATTCACAACACCCCTTAGTTGTTCTTCAATCAACCTGAATCTCTGATCATTGTCAATCTGGGGACCAGCATCCCCACCTGGCACAGAAAATGCATCATCTTGAACATCATCATACTGACGGCCCTGAATAGCACCGACACCAATACCTCCTCCCCCAACATTTTCAGCCCCTCCTGGAGGGATCACAACACTAGAAGCAGGAATACCTCCGCCCGGAGGACCATTCTGACCATTATTACCATTGACACCAGTATGAATTCCCCCATGAAGGACACCCTCTTCATCAACTCTCGCAATCAGTGGCTGAACAAGAGTCCTTAACTGTTCTTGGCCTTGAGCAACCCCTTGCATTAACTCCATGAATTGGTTCATGCGAGTCCGCATCTCAATTATCTCATTTTGTAGCTGATCCATGAGTCTCTTCTGATTTTGTCTGGTAGAATACCGATGAATGTGCTGATCTACAATCCTGTACTGCGGAGGAGAACAATGTAAGAACACCAGAGATAAACACCTGTTATGCAAAATGGTTATGCAAGATGATTATAAATATGCAAATGCAAATGAACATGTTTGAATATTCGCAGGGCGATCCACCCCTTGATTCCAGTTTAACAAGATAGAACGGAACTTCTGCTCATATATTAAGAAAACCAGAGGAAAACCAAATGTCAACAATCACAAATCCAAGATAACAAGTCTGAACACAATAATCATAGATCCCAACCAACAAGTCTGGCTGTGGTCCAAATAATGAAAGAAAATAGAAAACTACGGCATATCATCAAAGTCCACAAATGTCTATCCCCCCCATCCATTATGCTTCTTGCTCCAGTCTTGAATTTCTTTGAACAACTTTTTGGTGTCAGGATGCTTCGGTCTCTGAATTAGCTCTTGAATGAGAACGTCTCTCCTATGCATGATCCCTTCCAAGTATCGGCAATGTAACTCCTAAGCGTCGTCTCCAGAAACACCATCCATACTAGGTCCCTCATGTCTAGGTCTCTTCACTTCAGCTTGGACCTTCAGTTCCTCTATGGAGGCTATGGATTCATTGAGTCGATCTTCGACTGCTTGTCTCTTGAATACCCCTGATAGGATCTCAGCGTCTTTTTTCTTGAGCTTCGACTTCAATTGATCAATCTGAGCTAGATAACCGTCTTCTTTTTGCTTATACTCAGCCATTGCAGTTTCTCGGTGAGCATTGAACCAGTGAAGTTTTAAGAAAGCCTTGTCCAATTCCTCCTTCTTAGACTCGAGAACCTTACTGATACCATCTAGAGCTTGCTTCATCCTTTGTCTGGATGCGACCAAGTCAGCTAGCTCCTTTTCTGCCTTAGCGAGAAGCTCTGTCTTCAACTTGGCGATATGAACAGCTTCACCCTGCTCATGTTTCAACTGATAAATCTCCCTTAGTAGCCCACTGATTTCTTCTCGCAGCTTTTCCTTTTCAGCCCACAACTTATTAAACTTCTCTATCTCAACTGTGGTAGGGGGCTCAATCAGCAAGGGGTAAGATGGTGGTTCTACCGGGAAGGGAAGAAGCTCCTCTTCTGCTCTCTTCTTAATCCCCTCTTTATAGGAAGGGAAAGCCCGGTTGTTACATTTCCCGAATGAAGTTTTTCCCTTCTTGGTCACCTGCTTCCAAGCATTCACAATATTCCTTATCATCTCTTGATCCCCAGTACCATTGAAGAATAAGGACTCTATGACATCTCGCTCTTCAGGTGGCCCTTTCAAAGGATAACCAAACTGCCTGATAACAAGGGAAGGATTATAGTTAATTCCACCTCTTCTCCCTATCAAGGGTACATTAGGGAATTCTCCGCACTTGTAAACAATCTCTATTCCTAGCAAGTCACGGTTGAACCAGACAATGTTGTCAGCAGTCAAGCCCATTAACCTCTTTGACCACTTCAGAGAATCTTTTGTATCAACGAAGGCGCCAACTTCGGGGAGATGACTCAGAAACCAAGTAGATAAGAGTGGTGCACAGCAACTCACAGTTCTTCCACGCCTATTTTCATTCTTGTAGTGGACTGAGTGATACACATCACCTAACAAGGTAGGTATAGGATTCTTTGAAATAAAGATTTTGACAGCATGCATATCCACCAGATCAGGAACATTGGGAAACAGGACAATCCCATAGATGCACATAGCCAGAATAGCTTGGAAAGCAGTCCAATTCTTCTCTTTAACATGTATGCAAGCTTGATCAAACAAGAACTTCAATAAGAAACCCTTAGCTCCTTGTTTTTCCTCAATATTACTGCTCAGAACGGATTCACCAATATGAAGAGCAACAACCATTTCTTTTACCCTGGGGTGTTCTTCAGAAAATAATACTATGTCATGCCTGATAGGAATTCCCAAAATAAATGAGAACTCCTCCACTGAACTCTGTACGAACTCCAGGACCAGCCATACTAATCAGCTTGTGAATCAACGTCAAGGTCGGATCTGGGAACGAATAGGCAACAGTCTTCTTTCTCTGGACATCCATGCCAAGTTAACGTCAGAAAACCGGAATCAAGAGTAAGATGCAAGCCCTGAAAAATGTCAAACATGTCAGAATGCAAGGAAAATGATATGCTCATGCAAACATGGGATCAAGGCAACACTGCTGGATGTGCTGTGCTGTTAACTGAACGAGAACCACAACCCAGAAAACCAGAATTCCAAAATACCGAACCACTGAGATAACCAGGAACCCAGATAATCAAACATTGATGAGAAATCCAGAAAAACTGGGTAGGTTGAAGGTTTCGGTTACCTGCAAACCTGCAAACACCCATCCCCTCTCACGTGTGGGTACTAGGATGTTCAGTATCTCGGGCTCTCAAGTCGAGAAATGATGATACGTTCACCATTTCTGGTTTGGCATCATCGTCAATCGAGGAGTGCCTCAACTGATTCTCTTCAAAAGATAGGGGCCATCCTATGCGAGTTCCAAAGTGGGCCCTCGGGTGCGAATGGGTTTGCCACAGGATGTGGTCTGCCACTGTCACCACTAAAGAGGGATGTTTCCACTAAGGTCCTCGATGATCAGTCACCAGAGTCGACATCTCTCTAGATCGACATCCTAACATGCGCAAGACACACACGCTAGAATGCGTCCCAAGATAGCCTCGTCTGGTTGTGAATTTCATGAACACACAAACGTACCAAGCGGGCACGTAGGTCCCATTACTCTCCACTCTAGTCCTAGGGTGTACTCAAGCCTGGGTAATGGGCTTATCTCTCAGAACAACCCAACCTGCAAAACAGAAACAGCCAGCACAACACAGCAGTATCCAGTATGACAGTAATAAAAATGAAATGCAATGCAGTAAAAGCTGTAAAAATAAAATACAACAAATAAAGCAAAACAAAAAACAAAAACACCCAAAGAAAACAAAGACAAGCAAGCGCTAGGATTGACTCGCTTAGGGATGGACCAGCATAGGTCAACCAGAGTCCCTAGCAGAGTCGCCAGCTGTCGCTCCCAGGATTTTCATCCAGGTACAAACGCGAGAGTGGCGCGGAAAACAGGGTCGCCAGCCGTGTAAATTTATCCCAAGAGAGGGAAAGGGAACACCGCACAAACCTGAGGAAGAGGGAAAGGAATGATCATCGCAACCATAACCTGGGTCCGAGAGTCGGTTACGCGAGGGGAAGGTGCTAGCACCCCACGAGTCCATCGTACTCGATGGGATCCACGCTTGTTGTCTATTCTAAGGGTGAGTTATCCTATCATCTATGGCTGTACTAAGACGGGGAAGGGGAAAACTAAGACAGACTCGGTAAGACGTCGACGTCCCAGGCCTACGTACCTCCTTTGTGCAATGGGGAATTCAGAGTCAACGTAGTTCGGACCAAGTTCTTTTTGTGTTTTTTATGAGCGACATTAAGTTCGCGTCCGACAGTTAGGGTCGATGCCTGTTTGCGACTCAGACGGAAAGTAACGTGCCCTTTTTGAAAATAGCCTTTAGTTTGACAATCCCGAAGGACAAAAAGGTTTAAGGTTTGTTTACATTTTTTAAGACAGAAGTAACTTGAGTTAGTTCATAACTTGCATTGCACCAAAGTCTAGGGCACAGGGACGAATACTTAACGAATCATCCCAAGACAGGACGCTCGCTAAGCACTCTAGAAAGATGAGAGGAAGCCCCTCATTTCTAATTCCCCACGCTTAAGGCTCGTGCGCAATACACTTTATCCTTATTAAGTGTTTTCAAGAAGTTTTGAGATGAGAAGAGAGAAGACACAAAGGAAACTCTAAAGGGGAACTAAGAGTCCTAATGTTATCATGCATGGGTGACCTACGGTTAGTGAGGTTTGACGACCACCTAAGCCTAAAGAAAAGAAAAGATGATAGACAGAAAGAGTGAGAGTGGACATGGATACTTATCCATACCCTTAAATAACTTACCTCAGCCCCTGCATAAAAGGTTAGTACAAAACAGACGTAAATAACAATAAGACTAATGGAACCCAAGCAATGACATACAATGGTAATCAAGTGACCAATAACAATCCAACATGGCTTATGAAGTCAAGGACACAATCCCAAAACAATGGCACAAGTGCCTTTTCAAACAAGGTAACCAGACGTGATCAGAAATATGCATACAAGAAGACCTCAAATAAAAGCAATCAAACAATTAGAAAAACATCTTCTAAAATCACCAAATTAATTATCAACATATCTCAACTAGAAACAAACAACATGTCCAAAATTCATGCTAAAATTCCCAATATAGGCCACTCAAACAATTATGCAAATTCAGATGAGAAATATGGTTCAATATGCAAAACGAGAGGACTAAAATGCAATATGAAATGATTTTAAAAATGAGAGAAAAATATTTTAATGCAATCCAGTGTGTTGGTGAATGAATGCAAAAAGAATGAATTCAAAAGGTTTTGTATGCTATGAGAACAAAATTCTACAAGTTTAGGTATGCATGATATGAAGAATTCAAAAAGAAAATAAACAAATGTTTATTTCAGATGCTAAAAATAAAATAAAATAATAAAATAAAATTTGGAAAATTTTATAAAATTATAAAAATGATGCATGAATTTTCTTGGAATTTTTTAATGCAATTAACTATTTTTAAAAATTAAAAATGAAATGTAATAATTAAATAAAAATAAAATTGAAGAAAAACAAGTGGGGGTGCGTTCAGCAGATAATCCACGTTGGAAAATTGAAATGGGCTAAAAGGGGGTGTGTAAATAGCAGGGCCCAAACTTAAATCCATCAGAAAAATAAAATAAAACAAAAAGGGGCACACGTGGGCTCAGTCAACCCAGTTGACTGCATGTTTACCTTTGGATTAATCTCACGCGCCCTAATCAGTCAACCAACCCAACATGTACTCAAGATCTATGGCCCAGATTGAAAGACACACCATAATCAATATAAACGCGCACACATACAATTACCCAGAAAATAAATAAAATAACATAATTGCACGTGGTAAGGCACATGGGTTTTTTATTCGCTGGCAAGATCTCCATCACATGATTAATCCAACGTGCCACATTAGTCAACATAATAATAAGGTAAACCTGATGAGAGGACATGATTGAATGGTACATGATAACTACCATAGGGTAATAAACACACGAACATTAAAATAAAAACTCAAAAAAATAAAACGTGGCAGTATGATGGCCACACGATAAAATGAATCAACGGCCAAAAACTCATCACCTACCTCCAGCCTCTCCCTTCACCGGAACCCTCACCAGCCGCCAGAGCTAGGGTTCCGGCCGCCCTCTCCGGCCACCTGCAACAAATATTTTTCCAGAAAACGCAAAAGGGTACACCATTCTGACCAGAATTTCGTCAGGATCTCAAATATCACATCAAAATTTGCAAATGATCAACACACAAAGAGATTCGAATAACACAAAGTATGGGTCCAAAACTTTAAACACACGATACAACCAAACCACACGTCCAATTTCAAAAATAAATATATCAGAATGATCAGTGGGCATCACACATCAATATGCACGTCAAGAGTTTGAGTTTTATGATCATAAAAAATATGACTAACCTGAGATGGTGCAACATGTATCTTCACTGTTAGCTTCAAAGGATGGTTGGTTTGTGTTCTATAGATCCCAAGGAGGAAAACTGTGAAGAAATTTTGTGAAAAGCTCTTCTTACTTGAGAGATACGAATGAGAGAAGCTTTTAGGGTTCACACTTTGGTTCTCCTTGAAAATCACGTGTTCTCTCTCTAACCCTAGCATGAGTTGGTTTAAATAGATAGGGTTAATCCACTGATCAGCAATTGGGCCTTGAGAATTCCTCACTTAAAGAGTTTTGGGTGGTTTTAGAAATTTGAATAATGTGAAATACACCCTCTTCCATGCATGGATATCCAAACATTCTATGATGGATCACTTAATTTCCAATTGCTAATTACACCTGAATTGAATTTGGGCCTTAAGATGTCTTGGTTCATGAGATTTCAATAATTTGGCAATTTTACACAATGAAAAATAAGTAATAAATAAATCATGGATCCACTTGATTTAAAGGCCAACAATGCTCCTTAGGGATTGTTCTTTGATGTTGGAATATGTCTTGAAGCAATGAAATTAATTATAGGTCACTATGTCCCAAAATGCAAAAGTTGTGAAAATGGAACCCTAAAAACCACTTTGCCTTCTTTTGATCAAAACTTGAGTTTCACAAATGATATGGAGACCCACTAGTACTTGTTGGAAAGGGGAGAAAAATATCTTCAACTTTAGTGTTTGAGGAAAATTCATTTGAAGCTTTCTTGATGATGAAAAGTCAAGTTGAATGTAGTGTAGGAACTTGCCCAAAAAGGAAACTTTCAAATTATGGGTCATTTCCATATTTAGTAACTTTTGCACCAACCCTTGATTTTTGATAAATGGTATGAAAATTGACTCTTGAAGACCATATGAGGATGTGAGACCTTGAAAACCTTGAAGAGAAACTCAAAATTTCACAGTTTACTCCTCCTCTCACTGTTGACTTTTCACCAATTCTCCTGATTCCCAATCCATTGGCCAATTGAACTTCTCCGGAACCAAACTAATGGAAAATCTTCCATTCCTAGATACTTAGGGACTCAAGGAATATCATGGAATCAAGTCCTACCCAAAAAATCAGAAATAAACTGATTTTATAGCAAACCCTAATTTTGGTACCCTCATTCTAGGAGGAAATAGCACAGTCTCCAAATCCAAATTCCTCTGAATATGATGTGTATCCTCTCCAACAAAGATAAGATATGCCATTTGGTGATGATAAAAACCCAAGAAACTTGCCCATTGGAGCAATAAACCCAAGAATCCCATACCCTAGTTTCTGCACTGGTTAGGAGAGAGTGATCCACTTGAACTCCCTTGCTTGACCCTTTGAAGAACATCTTCTCCTCTTGAACTTGCCTCAGGAACCTTGACCCCATGCTAAGAACCAATGATATGCACACATGATAATGCAAAATGAGATGAAACATAAGCCAGTTAGTACTAAAGTAAGGAGAGCAAAATTTGGGGTGCTATAGTACCCTAGCCACTTTGTTCCATAACTTAGAAAATTTCTAAGTTTTTTATGGTTACTGTCGCTCCCAGGATTTTCATCCAGGTACAAACGCGAGAGTGGTGCGGAAAACAGAGTCGCTAGCCGTGTAAGTTTATCCCAAGAGAGGGAAATGGAACACCGCATAAACTTGAGGAAGAGGGAAAGGAATGGTCATCGCAACCATAACCTGGGTTCGGGAGTCGGTTACGCGAGGGGAAGGTGCTAGCACCCCACGCGTCCATTATACTCGATGGGATCCACGCTTGTTGTCTAATCTAAGGGTGAGTTATCCTATCATCTATGGCTATACTAAGACGGGGGAGACAAAGACAGACTCGGTAGGACGTCAACGTCCTAGGCCTACGTACCCCCTTTGTACAATGGGGAATTCAGAGTCAACGTAGTTCGGACCAAGTTCTTTTTGTGTTTTTTATGAGCGACGTTAAGTTCGCGTCCGGCAGTTAGGGTCGATGACTGTTTGCGTCTCAGACGGAAAGTAACGTGCCCTTTTTGAAAATAGCCTTTAGTTTGACAATCCCGAAGGACAAAAAGGTTTGAAATTGGTTTGTATTTTTTAGGACAGAAGTGGCTTAAGTTAGTTCATAACTTGCATTGCACCAAAGTCTAGGGCACAGGTGTGAATACTTAACGCATCGTCCCAAGACAGGACGCTCACTAAACACTCTAAAAAGATGAGAGGAAGCCCCTCATTTCTCATTCCCCACGCTTAAGGCTCGTGCGCAATACAATTTATCCTTATTAAGTATTTTCAAGAAGTTTTGAGATGAGAAGAGAGAAGACACAAAGGAAACTCTAAGGGGGACTAAGGGTCCTAAAGTTATCATGCATGGGTGACCTATGGTTAGTGAGGTTTGACGACAACCTAATCCTAAAGAAAGGAAAAGATGAGAAAAGGAAAGAGTAAGATGGACATGTATGATTATCCATACCCTTAAAGAACTTACCTCAGCCCCTGCATAAGAGGTTAGTAGACACAAGTAACATTAAGGCAAAATGAAAACCAAACAATGACATATAATAATGATTAAGTGACCAATAACAACCAGACATAGTTGCTGAAATCAAAAACACAATCCCAAAACAATGGCACAAGTGCCTTCTCAAACAAGTAGTCAGACATAGTCAAGGATATGCATGCAAGAAAATCTCACACAAAGAGCAATTAAACAAGTAGTAAAACATCTTGTAAAATCACCTAATAAATTATCAACATTGCTCAACCAGAAAAAAACAAAATGCCAAAAACTCCTGCAAAAATTCAAGATGTTAGTCTCTCAAACAATTATGCAAAGTCAGATGAGAAACAAGATTCAATATGCAAAAGGAAATGACTAAAATGCAATATGCAATGGTCTTGAAAATGAGAGAAAAATATTTTAATGCATTTCAATGTGTTGGTGAAATAATGCAAAAGGAATGAGTTCTAAATAATTTATGGATGCAGAGAAATAAAATAAACAAAGTTGAGTATGCATGATATGATCAATTCAAGAGAAAATAAACCAAATAAACATTTCAGATGATAAAAATAAAATAAAATAATAAATTAAAATTTGTGAAAATTTTATAAAATTATAAAAATGATTCATGAATTTTATTGGAATTTTTAAATGCATATAACTATTTTAAAAAATAAAAATGAAAATGTAATAGTTGAATAAAAATAGAATAGAAAGAAATATGCAAGAGGGGTGCAATGAGCAAGAAAAATACGTTGGGATGGTAAATGGGCTTAAAGGGCGTGTGTGAATAGCAAGTCCACCACCAAGAGTCCATCAGAAAAAACAAAATAAAAAAATGTCCACGTGTGGACCTCAGTCAACCATGTTGACTGCGTACCTGCCCTTGGATTGATCCTGCGTTCCTCATCAGTCAGACAAATCAAATAGTAATAATGATCAACGGTCATGATCAACACGCACACTGTAACTACAAACACACGCGTACACAACATCGTTGAGCATACCATATGACTCCCATGTGCCAGACACATGTCTATTTTAATGCGTTGTCATGATTTCAGCCATACGATTCATCCAATGCACGTGGTTGAGTCAACTAAATAAAAAGTAAACAAAACGAAATAACATGATTGGTGGAACACGGTAGCTATCCTGGGGTGATAAACATGTAAGCATTAAAATAAAAACTTAAAAATAAAAAATGTGGCAACGTAATGGCCGTTGGATCAAAAGGATGAATGGTGAGGATTTCATCTTCTTCGTGCAGACCCCTCACCGGCCGGCCACCACACCAGTCGCCGGAACTAGGGTTCCGGTCGACTCCTCCGTCACCTGCAACTCAAAACTTGCCCAGAAATTTCATGCGAATACACTATTTTGATCAGAAAATTGTGAGGATTCCAAATATGCAATCAAAAATTACAAATAACCAACGTACAATAAAAAATGATGAGAAAAAGATTAGGGCTCCAAACTTTAAACTCACGTAGCAATCAATATACACGTCCAAACACAACAAAAACTACATCAGATTCATTAGTGACAATCACACATCAATATGCGCATCAAAAAGGAGAGTTTTATGATCATGAAAATCATCACTAACCTGAGATGGTGCAACGCGTATCTCCACTGCTAGCTTCAAAGGGTGGTTGGTTCGTGCTCCAGAGATCCCAAGAATGAAGTTTGTGGAAGAATTTTGTGAAAACTCCTTGTAGATTGAGAGATACGAATGTGAAAAGCTTTAGGGTTCAAGTTCTTGTTCTCCTCCAAAAGCACGTGTTCTCTCCCTAACCAGTGCATGAATTGGTTTAAATACATTAGGGTTTTTTACTGATAATGATTTGGGCCTTGGTAATTCCTTGTTTAGTGAGTTTTGGGCAATTTTGGAAAATTACATAATGTTAAGTACACCCTCTTCCATGCATGGATATTCAAACATTTCATGATGGATCACTTAACTTCTAATTGCTAATCACACCCACATTGAAATCGGGCCTTGAAACATTTTGATTCATGAGTTTTCAATGACTTGGCAATTTTGAATAATGGAGAATAAGTGATAAATACGCCATGGTTTCACTTGATTTAAAGGACTAAAATGATTCTTGAGGAGTGTCCTTTGATGTTAGCATGTGACATGAAGCAATGGAATTAATTATAGGTCACTATGCCAAAGTTAGTGAAAATGGAATCATGAGAAACCCTAAAAACCACTTTGCCTTCTTTTGATCATAAGTTGAGTTTCACAAATGATATGGAGACCCACTAGTACTTGTTGGAAAGAGGAGAAAAAGATCTTCAACTTTCATGTTGGATGAAAATTCATTTGAAGCTTTCTTGATGGTGAAAAGTCCAGTTGAGTGCAGTGCAGGAACTTGTCCAAAAAGGAAACTTTCAAATTATAGGTCATTTCCATATTTAGTAACTTTTGCACCAACTCCTGATTCTTGATAAATGGCATGAAACTTGACTCTTGAAGACCATATGAGGATGTGAGACCTTGAAAACCTTGGAGAGGACCTCAAAATTCCACAGTTGATTTCCCCTCTCACTGTTGACTTTTACCCAATTCACCTGATTTACAATCCATTGGCCAATTAAGTCTCTCCTGAACCAAACTAATGGACAACCTCCCATCCCTAGATACTTAGGGACCCAAGGAAAACCATAGAATCAAGTCTTGCCCAAAAAATCAGAACACATACGAGTGTTGGAAACCAATACAAACGATGTATTTGAAATGTTTTGAAATAAACACTAACAAGTGTTACCTATGCTGGGAATAAACACTGACGGGTGTCAAGGAATCAAAAATATCAAATACGGACGGGTACTGAGAAGATACACGGACGGGTGTAAACGGTTAAATACGTACGGGTATCGGAAAGGTACACGGACGGGTGTAACAAGCTCAATACAAGCGGGTATCGAAAAGTACACGGACGGGTGTAAAAAGGTTTCAATACGGACGGGTATAGAAAAGTACACGGACGGGTGTAAAAAGGTTTCAATACGGACGGGTATCGAGAGGGTACACGGACGAGTGCAAAGGTTTCAATACGAACGGGTATCGAAAAGGTACACGGACGAGTGTAAGAGGGGTTTCAATACGGACGGGTATCGAAAAGGTACACAGACGGGTGTAAGAGGGGTTTCAATACGGACGGGTATCGAAAAGGTACACGGACGGGTGTAAGAGGGGTTTCAATACGGACGAGTATCGAAAAGGTACACGGACGGGTGTAAGAGGGGTTTCAATACGGACGAGTGCCAGGTATGCTGGGTATAAAGTGAAACAAACTCTCTCAGGTTATGTCATCTCTGCTGATAAAGAGAACTGACAAAATAAATGCCATCCCTACTGATAAAGGGAACTGACGGAGAAAATCTTCAAAGGATTGCTATCTCTGCTGATAAAGAGAACTAGCAAAATAAATGCCATCCCTGCTGATAAAGGGAACTGACTACCAGGCGAGAACTGGGTTTACACCAAATAAGTCAGTCGAAAACTGACTACCAGACGAGAACTGGATTTACACCAAATAAGTCAGTCGAGAACTCACTACCAGACGAGAACTGGATTTACAGAATAAGTCAGACGAGAACTGACTACCAGGCGAGAACTGGGTTTACACCAAATAAGTTAGACGAGAACTGACTACCAGACGAGAACTGGATTTACAGAATAAGTCAGACTGGAACTGACTACCAGGCGAGAACTGGGTTTACACCAAATAAGTCAGACGAGAACTGACTACCAGGCGAGAATTGGATTTACAGAATAAGTCAGACGAGAACTGACTACCAGACGAGAACTGGATTTTCCAAAAGAGAAAGGCCAAATAAAGGCAAACTTCTAACAGACTCACGATCCACAGATAAGATGACTCCGCCGGGGAAAGGAGAAGTCTAAATACAAGATTCTGCCCGGGAGCACAAGTATGAGGAACACATCCCTCCAAAACCTCCTGAGTTATGCCATCTCTGCTGAGAAAGAGAACTGGCAAAGAAAGTATCGAACCTGGCTTATGCTTCAAATGCAAATGTTTGAATTTTGGCGTAATGCTCCATACGAAATGGAAATGCTACGCGTTTAAGGATGCAATGCAGATGCTTATGATATGCAAAAAGGGTCTCTCCAGCAAAATAAATGCCGGAGAGAAAAAACCAATTCAGCTGGGGATGACAAAAATAAATTGTCCTCTGAATCCAGGAACTATGCTGAGAAGGGTCATACTGATCGACTCTTCGGATCAACAACTTCTGCTGGGGATGCTGCTGAACTTATCCTGCTGGTGGGGAGAACGACTTTACTCCCACCTTGCTGGGGATTAGAATATGACATCGTTGGTGAAAGCACGCTTCCTGACTGGATGGGGAAGGTGAACACCCTGATTCTGTGGGGAAATAATGTCTTGATCCGGAGAGAATACTTCCCAAGTCTCCTGCTGGGGAAGGTCTGCTCTGCTAAGGAAAGTGCAATCTCAATGCTGGAGAGAGCAAGCTGCTGGGGAAGTACAATCCTGTTGCCCTGCAACCTGACTTGTCTTTATGGTCATAAACGGCTCTTCGAACTTTTCACTTGCCCCAGACCACCAGGTCTAATGGAAGAAATCATCTCAAGAGGATTTTACAGAAGACCGGGCATTCGTACTGCCCCAGGGTCCTCAAACTCTTGGAGAGATTTATCACATCTCGACATAACTGCCATAGTCTTCATAATCCATGAAGTACATTACCTCGAAAGGGATTGTAATGACTTGAAAATACTCTGCTTCAGTATCTTGAACTCTAAGGAGGTGTTTTCAATTAACCATTTTCAGGAGTAGACAATCTCTCACGCTCTAGAGGTGGCCTGCCCCAATATGAGCTTTGAAGTGACTTTGTCCCTGATCTTAGGATGAATGCCCCAGAATAACTGAGTTTCGGAGAGATTTCTCGACGTGACTGCCCCAGATTGGCTACATCTTAACACGACTTACTGGGGAGAGCCCACTCTGCACTGAGTCTCTTGGCAGCATGCCATTTGATATGATTGTCCTTCAGAATTTTCAACATCTCAACCTGGCATAATCGAGCTTCTCGACTGTCGTTCATCGTGTAAGCTTCTTTGATATCGAACGCATGCAAGCAGAAAATGTTTATTATGAGAATGACAATTCTAATGCAACACCCATGTTAGCCTTGAAGTTTTTAATGAAAATGCGTCGCCAAGCCTTGTGAATGAATCACATGCTGGGATGCGACCTTGATTTTTTTAATGGCAAAACAGTGCCCATGTGCAATACCAACAAATCTTATTAGCACAACTCATAGGAGTCAGGAACGCCGTCCGGTTGAAGTACGCTTTCGGAATAAACCCTGTTTCAATTAGGACTTTTTAAGGGTTGTAACGTGGTCTGGTTCACGGTTAGAAAAAGGATTTGTGGCTCAAAATTTATCGGTGCCCACCCACTCTTCGTGATGTTCTCCAGTCCTATGTTCAGTTAATCTGACACAAACGCTCATCTCTCAAAAGGTTTATGATCTTTAAGGAACCCATGCCACTAATGGTTTAACACCTAAGGAAGTTTCGGAGTGACAGTCACCCCTTTTGTGTCTGTAATCACACGAATTTGTTCTTAACGAGGACTTTCTCTTGTAATGCTCTTCGCTTTTTCTTTCTTTTGCTCTTTTTTTTTTATCCCTAATTTTTGCCTGGGCTGACTCTTTTGAGATTTTTCGATTTTTAAGTCCAGCGGGATGCCCTAGCTTTTGCCTAAGTCGCCTGTTTCCAAGTTTCGACTTAGCGGGCTTTCTTTTTTTTCTTTTTTGAACAAAGCGTGTGACACTGGTAGTCTTACTTGCTTGACAGAGTTATGACTGCCTCACTCCTTGGTTGTTGACGGCTAACACGTTGTGATTTCGCATCTCTTGTCGGTACGATAGAAGGTAATGGATCCTCAGATGCACACTTTCCTTGAAATCTGAACGCTTGGTCAAACTAACTGACACCTACCCTGCCCCTGGGTTAAGTATGAGGACTTTTTCGTACGAAGGAAACTCCTACTCCAAGGCTCGAAGGGGTTAACGAGGGTCTATCTCCCTTATATTTCCAGTGTTTTAGGGGTTTGAAACAATGCCTGTATATCCTCAACAGGGTTCTATCCTTGAACATACAACCAGAGACTTTGCATTTTCGCCTCATCATCCTCCCTCAAGAGTTCTAAACAAGAAAATTGGTATTGCAGTGCATATAAACATTTAAGAGTGACCACGAATGGATTACTTCAAGAAAAACATACTCATTGCATTAATATCATCATAAAAAAAACAAACAAGTCTTACATGCATACGATGCTTTAACAAGAAATGAAAAAAACTACAAATGAAAATGCAGTAAAGAAGCTGAAGATTGCCATTGCTGAGGAAGCTTAATTCTGTCTGGACGTACTTGCAGACTGAGTGTTCATTTGAGAAAGGAGGCCTCCATTGATGTACATATCATCTTCAGTGAATACAATGATCTCTGAGTCTACCAGGTCTTGCACCTTGTGCTGGAATGCATTACACTTATCAATCGTATGCCCAAACATTCCCGAGTGGAACTCGCACCTAGCAGTCATGTCATAATCCAGAGGAATAGGGTACGGTACCGACGTGGTACTCCTCATTTGAATCAGAGAGTTCTCGAGCAGACGACCAAACGACTGACTATAAGGGATAGGAATAGGATCAAATATCCTCTTGGGCCCTCTTGGTCTCGGTTGCCCCTGTTGCTGATAATTCTGCTGTCGGTGCTGATTTGGGCGCCTCACCTGTGCTTGCACTTTCCTTTCCACACTTGGTTGAGGCACAAACAAAGGTTGCTGATGTAGAGCTTCTGCAGCAAAAGGTTGTGGAGAAAGTCCATGACATGAGGTGGATCCTGCGAAGAGGGGAGGAGTCTCCACTTCTTTTGCAACAATTGGAGTAACATCACCTTGTATATTCACGCCGCCCTACTTGAACTCAATTGCCCCTGCATCAATCAAATCCTGGACTTGTTGCTAAAAGGCCCTACATTTCTCCACGGTATGCCCTGGTGCCCCAGAATGGAAGTCACAATGGGCTCTTGCATCATAGCCTGGTGGAGGATTACCAGTGAGAGGAGCCAAAGTCCTTTTCTGTACCAGTTGAAACTGAAGGAGATGCTGCAATAGTTGAGAATATGGCATAGGGAGCGGATGAAAAACTCTTTCAGACTTCTTCTGTCCCTGTGTACACTTTTTGCCTTTGGGCTTCTCTTGGGAGCCAAGACCTAGCTGCTGTTGGGAGAGTTCTGGAACTTCCGCTTGAGGAATAGATTCACGAGGTAATCCATGATTTAAATCAGATTCCAAAGAGACGGGAGGAGCAAGGATCTCTGTTGTGGAAGCGGGCACTTGACTGTTTTCCTTCTTTAGCACTGTTTTCAAAACTTCCACGACCAAGCCCATCCGAGTCTTCATCTGATTGACCTCCTCCCTCAGCATCTTCTGCTCCTGAGCATGTCTTCCCCAAATTGCCTCATCTGAACCTTCAGTTCACCCAACTCAGCTTGAACTCGCTCCATGATCAACTCTTGAATGGCCTGAGGAGTTAAATCTGCAATTCTGAGATAACCAGATCAAAATAAGAATAACTAGCCTTGAACACCTGTCATGCAAAATGATTATGAATATGCAAATGCAAATGAACATGTTTGAGTATTCGCAGGGCGATCCACCCCTTGATTCCAGTTTAACAACAATATAGATCGGAACTTCTGCTCATATATTAAGAAAACCAGAGGAAAACCAAATGTCAACAATCACAAATCCAAGATAACAAGTCTGAACACAATAATCATAGATCCCAACCAACAAGTCTGGCGGTGGTCCAAACGATGAAAGAAAATAGAAAACTACGGCATATCATCAAAGTCCACAAGTGTCAATCCCCCCATCCACTATGCTTTCTGCTCCAGTCTTGAATTTCCTTGAACAACTTTTTGGTGTTGGGATGCTTTGGTCTCTGAATTAGCTCTTGAATGAGAACGTCTCTCCTATGTATGATCCCTTCCAAGTACCGATAATGCAACTCCCAAGCGTTTTCTCCAGAAACACCATCCATGCTAGGACCCTCATGTCTAGGTTTCTTCACTTCAGCTTGGACCTTCAGTTCCTCTATGGAGGCTATGGCTTTATTGAGTCGACCCTCGACTGCTTGTCTCTTGAATACCCCTGGCAGGATCTCAGCATTTTTTTTTCTTGAGCGTCAACTTCAACTGATCAATCTGAGCTAGCTAACCGTCTTCCTTTATCTTATTCTTAGCCATTGCATTTTCTCGGTGATCATTGAACCTGTGAATTTTCAACAAAGCCTTGTCTAATTCCTCCTTCTTGGACTCGAGAACCTTACTGATACCATCCAAAGCTTCTTTCATCCTTTTTCTGGATGTGACCATGTCAGCTAGCTCTTTTTCTGCCTTAGCAAGAAGCTCTGTCTTCAACTTGCCGGTATGAACATCTTCACCCCGCTCATGTTTCAATTGATGGATCTCTCTTAGTAGCTCTCTGTTTTCTTCTCGCAGCTTTTCCTTTTCAACCCACAACTTGTTAAACTTCTCTATCTCAACTGTGGTAGGAGGCTCGATCAGTAAAGGATACAAAGGTGGTTCCACCGGGAAGGGAAGAAGCTCCTCTTCTGCTCTCTTCTTAATCCACTCTTTATAGGAAGGAAAAGCCCTGTTATTACATTTCCCGAATGAAGTTTTACCCTTCTTGGTCACCTGTTTCCAAGCATTCACAATCTTCTTCATCATCTCTTGATCCTCAATACCATTGAAGAATAAGGACTCTCTGATATCTCTCTCTTCAGGTGGACCTCTCAAAGGATAACCAAATTGCCTGATAACAAGGGAAGGATTATAGTTAATTCCACCTCTTCTCCCTATCAAGGGTACATTAGGGAATTCTCCGCACTTGCAAATAATCTCCATTCCTAACAAGTCATGATTGAACCAGACAATGTTGTCAGCAGTCAAGCCCATTAACCTCTTTGACCACTTCAGAGAATCTTTCGTATCAACAAAGGCGCCAGTTTCGGGGAGATGACTCAGAAACCAAGTAGATAAGAGCGGTGCACAACAACTCACAGTTTTCCCCCGCCTATTTTCATTCTTGTAGTGAACTGAATGATACACATCACCTAGCAAGGTAGGTATAGGATTCTTTGAAATAAAGATTCTGACAGCATGCATATCCACCAGATCAGGAACATTGGGAAACAGGACAATCCCATAGATGCACACAGCCAGAATAGCTTGGAAAGCAGTCCAATTCTTCTCTTTAACATGTATGCAAGCTTGATCAAACAAGAACTTCAATAAGAAACCCTTAGCTCCTTCTTTTTCCTCAATATTACTGCTCATAACGTATTCACCAATATGAAGAGCAACAACCATTTCTTTTACCCCGGGGTGTTCTTCAGAAAAGAATACTATGTCATGCCTGATAGGGATTCCCAAAATAAATGAGAACTCCTCCAACGTTGGGGCCAAGATGTAGTCTGGGAAAGTGAAGCAACGCAAAGACGGATCGTAAAACTGAAGAAGTGTATGAATGGCATCCTTCTCATACTTGGAGATATTGTAGACAAACTTCAGAAGTCTCCCATACCCTCCACTGAACTCTGTACGAACTTCGGGACCAGCCATATTAATCAACTCGTGAATCAATGTCAAAGTCGGATCTGGGAACGAATAGGCAACAGTCTTCTTTCTCTGGACATCCATGCCAAGGTAACCTCAGAAAACCGGAATCAAGAGTAAGATACAAGCCCTGAAAAATGTCAAACATGTCAGAATGCAAGAAAAATGATATGCTCATGCAAACATGGGATCAAGGCAACACTGCTGGAAGTGCTGTGCTGTTAACTGAACGAGAACCACAACCCAGAAAACTGGAATTCCGAACCACTGAGATAACCAGGAACCCAAATAATCAGACATTGATGAGAAATCCAGAAAAACAGGGTAGGTTGAAGGTTTCGGTTACCTGCAAACCTGCAAACACCCATCCCCTCTCACGTGTGGGTACTAGGATGTTCAGTATCTTGGGCTCTCAGGTCGAGAAATGATGATACGTTCACCATTTCTGGTTTGGCATCATCATCAATCGAGGAGGCCTCAAATGATTCTCCAAAACGGAAGGTCCTCAGCTTTGGCACTGAGGTCGAGAAACAATAGTACATTCATCCCTCGGGATACAGTACTATCGTCAATCGAGGAGTGCCTCCACAGATTCTCTTCAAAAGGTAGGGGCCATCCTATGTGAGTCCCAAAGTGGGCCCTCGGGTGCGAATGGGTTTGTCACAGGATGTGGTCTGCCACTGTCACCACTAAATAGGGATGTTTCCACTAAGGTCCTCGATGATCGGTCACCAGAGTCGACAGCTCTCTAGATCAACACCCTAACATGCGCAAGACACACACGTCAGAATGCGTCCCAAGATAGCCTCGTCTGGTTGTGAATTTCGTGAACACACAAACGTACCAAGCAGGCTCATAGGTCCCACTACTCTCCACTCTAGTCTAAGGGTATACTCAAGCCTGGGTATTGGGCTTATCTCTCAGAACAACCCAACCTGCAAAACAAGAACAGCCAGCACAACAGAGTAGTATGACAGTAATAAAAATGAAATGCAACGCAGAAAATGCGGTAAAAATAAAATACAACAAACACAGCAAAGCAAACACAAAGACACCCAAAGAGAACAAAGACAAGCAAGCGCTAGGACTGACTCGCTTAGGGATGGACCAGTGTAGGTCAACCAGTCCCCAGCAGAGTCGCCAGCTGTCGCTCCCAGGATTTTCATACAGGTACAAACGCGAGAGTGGCACGGAAAACAGAGTCGCCAGCCGTGTAAATTTATCCCAAGAGAGGGAAAGGGAACACCGCATAAACCTGAGGAAGAGGGAAAGGAATGGTCATCGCAACCATAACCAGGGTTCGGGAGTCGGTTACGCGAGGGGAAGGTGCTAGCACGCCACGCGTCCATCGTATTCGATGGGATCCACGCTTGTTGTCTAATCTAAGGGTGAGTTATCCTATCATCTATGGCTGTACTAAGATGGGGGAGACGAAGACAGACTCGATAGGACGTCAACGTCCTAGGCCTACGTACCCCCTTTGTGCAATGGGGAATTCAGAGTCAACGTAGTTCGGACCAAGTTCTTTTTGTGTTTTTTATGAGCGACGTTAAGTTCGCGTCCGGCAGTTAGGGTCGATGCCTGTTTGCATCTCAGACGGAAAGTAACGTGCCCTTTTTGAAAATAGCCTTTAGTTTGACAATCCCGAAGGACAAAAAGATTTGAAATTGGTTTGTATTTTTTAGGACAGAAGTGGCTTAAGTTAGTTCATAACTTGCATTACACCAAAGTCTAGGGCACAGGGGCGAATACTTAACGCATCGTCCCAAGACAGGACGCTGGCTAAACACTCTAGAAAGATGAGAGGAAGCCCCTCATTTCTCATTCCCCACGCTTAAGGCTCGTGCGCAATACAATTTATCCTTATTAAGTATTTTCAAGAAGTTTTGAGATGAGAAGAGAGAAGACACAAAAGAAACTCTAAGGGGGACTAAGAGTCCTAAAGTTATCATGCATGGGTGACCTACGGTTAGTGAGGTTTGACGACAACCTAAGCCTAAAGAAAGGAAAAGATGAGGGAAGGAAAGAGTAAGATGGACATGTATGATTATCCATACCCTTAAAGAACTTACCTCAGCCCCTGCATAAGAGGTTAGTAGACACAAGTAACATTAAGGAAAAATGAAAACCAGACAATGACATATAATAATGATTAAGTGACCAATAACAACCAGACATGGTTGCTGAAATAAAAAACACAATCCCAAAACAATGGCACAAGTGCCTTCTCAAACAAGTAGTCAGACATAGTCAAGGATATGCATGCAAGAAAATCTCACACAAAGAGCAATTAAACAAGTAGTAAAACATCTTGTAAAATCACCAAATAAATTATCAACATTGCTCAACCAGAAAAAAAACAAAATGCCAAAAACTCCTGCAAAAATTCAAGATGTTAGTCTCTCAAACAATTATGCAAAGTCAGATGAGAAAGAAGATTCAATATGCAAAAGGAAAGGACTAAAATGCAATATGAAATGGTCTTGAAAATGAGTTAAAAATATTTTAATGCATTTTAATGTGTTGGTGAAATAATGCAAAAGGAATGAGTTCTAAATAAAATACGGATGCAGAGAAATAAAATAAACAAATTTGAGTATGCATGATATGAACAATTCAAGAGAAAATAAACCAAATAAACGTTTCAGATGATAAAAATAAAATAAAATAATAAAAAAAAAATTGTGAAAATTTTATAAAATTATAAAAATGATGCATGAATTTTATTGGAATTTTTAAATGCATATAACTATTTTAAAAAATAAAAATGAAAATGTAATAGTTGAATAAAAATAAAATAGAAAGAAATATGCAAGGGGGTGCAATGAGCAAGAAAAATACGTTGGGATGGTAAATGGGCTTAAAGGGCGTGTGTGAATAGCAAGTCCACCACCAAGAGTCCATCAGAAAAAACAAAATAAAAAAAATGTCCATGTGTGGACCTCAGTCAAGCATGTTGACTGCGTACCTGCCCTTGGATTGATCATGTGTTCCTCATCAGTAAGACAAATCAAATAGTAATAATGATCAACGGTCATGATCAACACGCACACTGTAACTACAAACACACGCGTACACAACATCGTTCAGCATACCATATGACTCCCATGTGCCAGGCACATGTCTATTTTAATGCGTTGTCATGATTTCAGCCATACGATTCATCCAATGCACGTGGTTGAGTCAACTAAATAAAAAGTAAACAAAACGAAATAACATGATTGGTGGAACACGGTAGCTATCCTGGGGTGATAAACATGTAAGCATTAAAATAAAAACTTAAAAATAAAAAACGTGGCAACGTAATGGCCGTTGGATCAAAAGGATGAATGGTGAGGATTTCATCTTCTTCGTGCAGACCCCTCACCGGCCGGCCACCACACCAGTCGCCGGAACTAGGGTTCCGGTCAACTCCTCTGTCACCTGCAACTCAAAACTTGCCCAGAAATTTCATGCGAATACACTATTTTGATCAGAAAAATGTGAGGATTCCAAATATACAATAAAAAATTACAAATAACCAACGTACAATAAAAAACGATGAGAAAAAGATTAGGGCTCCAAACTTTAAACTCACGTAGCAATCAATATACATGTCCAAACACAACAAAAACTACATCAGATTCATCAGTGACAATCACACATCAATATACGCATCAAAAAGGAGAGTTTTATGATCATGAAAATCATCACTAACCGGAGATGGTGCAACGCGTATCTCCACTGCTAGCTTCAAAGGGTGGTTGGTTCGTGCTCCAGAGATCCCAAGAATGAAGTTTGTGGAAGAATTTTGTGAAAACTCCTTGTAGATTGAGAGATACGAATGTGAGAAGCTTTAGGGTTCAAGTTCTTGTTCTCCTCCAAAATCACGTGTTCTCTCCCTAACCAGTGCATGAATTGGTTTAAATACATTAGGGTTTTTTACTGATAATGATTTGGGCCTTGGTAATTCCTTGTTTAGTGAGTTTTGGGCAATTTTGGAAAATTACATAATGTTAAGTACACCCTCTTCCATGCATGGATATTCAAACATTTCATGATGGATCACTTAACTTCTAATTGCTAATCACATCCACATTGAAATCGGTCCTTGAAACATTTTGATTCATGAGTTTTCAATGACTTGGTAATTTTGAATAATGGAGAATAAGTGATAAATACACCATGGATTCACTTGATTTAAAGGCCTAAAATGATCCTTGAGGAGTGTCCTTTGATGTTAGCATGTGACATGAAGCAATGGAATTAATTATAGGTCACTATGCCAAAGTTTGTGAAAATGGAATCATGAGAAATCCTAAAAACCACTTTGCCTTCTTTTGATCATAAGTTGAGTTTCACAAATGATATGGAGACCCACTAGTACTTGTTGGAAAGAGGAGAAAAATATCTTCAACTTTAATGTTGGATGAAAATTCATTTGAAGCATTCTTGATGGTGAAAAGTCCAGTTGAATGCAGTGTAGGAACTTGCCCAAAAAGGAAACTTTCAAATTATAGGTCATTTCCATATTTAGTAACTTTTGCACCAACTCCTGATTCTTGATAAATGGCATGAAAATTGACTCTTGAAGACCATATGAGGATGTGAGACCTTGAAAACCTTGGAGAGGACCTCAAAATTCCACAGTTGATTTCCCCTCTCACTGTTGACTTTGACCCAATTCACCTGATTTACAATCCATTGGCCAATTAAGTCTCTCCTGAACCAAAATGACGGACAACCTCCCATCCCTAGATACTTAGGGACCCAAGTAATACCATAGAATCAATTCTTTCCCAAAAAATCAGAAATAAACTGACTTTATAGCAAACCCTAGTTTTGGTGCCCTTAGTCTAGAAGGAAATAACACAGTCTCCAAATCCAAATTCCTCTGAATATGATGTGTATCCTCTCCAACAAAGATAATATATGCCATTTGGTGATGATAAAAACCCAAGGAGATTGCCCATTGGAGTAATAAATCCAAGAATCTCAAAACCCTAATTTCTGCACTGGTTAGGAGAGAGTAATCCACTTGAACTCTCTTGCTTGACCCTTTGAAGAATATCTTATCCTTTTGAACATGCCTCTGGCACCTTGACCCCATGCTAAGAACCAATGATATGCACACATGATAATGCAAAAATGAAATGGAACATAAACCAGTTAGTAATAAAGTAAGGAGGGCAAATTTTGGGGTGCTACAGTTACCCCTTTTACAAGTTATCCCACTTTCTTTGATTTTTATTGATGAATGATGATTCAAATCACACATTAACATCATTTTAGGGTTAGGGAACCATAATTGATCAAAAAATAAAAAAGTCAAACTTTGACTTTTGGGCATAGTTGACTTTTTATCAGATGAATTCGAAACTGTGCGATCCTCTATGAAATCAAGTCCTTGACCTAAATCAAACTTGATGGATTGATTTCCTAGGTGTTATAGGGTGTATTGAATCATGTCCCAAGGTTTGGGAGCATGCCTGGGTCAAAAGTTAAAGGTACAGTTGACTTTTTCCGCGAAACCCTAATTGTGGTTTAGATGAACTTGAAACTTGTTGATCAAGCTTCTTGGATCAATTCATTGTTGCAAATGGATCAATGTGGTGTATTAGAGACCCTAAAACCATATCTTGAGGTCTTGGCTCATGATTTGTCCCAAAAGTTAACTTAGGGGTGAGTTAGGTCAAGAAACCCTAATTCCTGAAACCCTCAAACCATTCCTAGTCACCTTACTAGGTTCTACTTATAGATTTATGGTAAAGTTTCCTTACTCTTCCTATTCCATATTTTAAACATGTCATCACTCAATTTCCTTTCACAATAAGAGATTAGATGTAACACAATACAATGGAATAACCAAACGCATAAAATATATCAACTCATAAAACTAACACAAAACATAGGTTCCCTCCAATTTATTTAATCGGGTATCGAAATCAATATTTTTTCCCTTTTATCAAGTAGGATATTTTCATAGCTTTCCTACGACTATTACCATGCCTCGATCGAAATCACGATCCAAAAGATATGAATTTTTAGACATTTTTCAAATCACAACAGTGGTAACCGGTTACCTCAAATTGAGTAACCGGTTACTCAAGTTTCACTTTTCAAAACAGAATCAAAATCATAGTTAGAGACACATTTTGGTAACCGGTTACCTCAAAGTGAGTAATCGGTTACTTCGTCCATTTTTCACGTAAAACCCCAAATTTTCCTGCAAGTAACCGGTTACCTCAAAGTGAGTAACCGGTTACCACTGAACCAGAAGCTCAGAAACCTGTTTTTAATGGTGTAAATTCAAACCAAAACCAACCAAAACATGATCCATCACAATAAGAAGTATTATACATCAATTTCTCACACAACCCAATCATGTTGTGCATTCTATTTCATATAACAGCCATAGAAACAACATTTAACATAATTAATCCAAATCCACCATTTTTATTCAAAGTTCTAACCTAAGTTTCTACACTTAGGGCTCTAACTAGAACTCACCTATGAACAAGATGAAGATGTTGAGATGATTTGATGAAGAAGAGATGATGATCCAAGCTCTTTGCTCTTCCTCTAGGTTTCTCCTTTTTCTCCCTTTCCTCTTCCTTCTCTCTATCTCTTTCTAACTTTGTTTTTATTTGACACAAGTGAGGAAATGAAATGATATAGAGAAATTTCAATTAGCTAGTAACACTACTAAATGTCCAAATATCTTTATAGCACCAAATGCTAACACCTCAGAGTCAGATAATATTAATTTGATCCGATCTGAGCTCATCGGTTGTTCAAATTATCTTTACAGATAGTTTCTCAGAGTACACCGGAACCCAGTTGATCATAACTAATATTATCCCGAGCAAACTAAAATACGGGGTATTACATCCTCCCCGCCTTAAATAAAAATTCGTCCACAAATTTAAAGATTACCTGAAAAGATGAGGGTAAGCATCCCGCATTTCTGATTCCAGTTCCCAAGTTGCATCACCCGGATGCGTCGCATCCAACTGAACTTTCACAAGAAGAATCTATTTATTCCTTAGTTCCTTAGTTTCTCTTCCTGTGATTCGACTTGGTTGAGGTTCAAACGTCAAATCTACTTCGATCTCTATCGTATCTGGTAGAATTAGCTGAAGAGGATCTGGAACAAACTTTTGGAGCTGAGACACATGAAAAATATCATGCATTTCTGACAGAGAAGGAGGTAAGGCTAACATGTAAGCTACTTCACCAATCTTTTCTAAAATTTGATACGGTCCCACGTATCTCGGACTTAACTTCCGCAATTTAAACGGTCCTTTCAATCTCAACCTCGGAGTAACCTTCAAAAACACGTGATCACCCTCGTCAAACTCTAAAGGTCTCCTACGGTTATCCGCATAACTCTTCTGACGATCTTGTGCTTGTTTAACATTGTCACAGATCATCCTAATCTTTTTCGTGGTCTCTTGAATAATCTCGGGCCCCAAAATTCTATCTTCAGCAACATCCGCCCAACACAAAGGCGTCCTACATTTCCTTCCATACAATGCCTCGTGAGGAGCCATGCCAATACTTGCATGATAACTATTATTGTACGAAAACTAAATTAACGGTAAAAGTTCTATCCAATTTCCTCCACTTTCAAGCTCACAAGCCCTTAACATATCTTCCATTATTTGTATTGTCCGTTCCGTCTGACCATGCGTTTGCGAATGATTCGACGAACTCAAACACAACTTTGTTCCCATTGCTTGCTGAAAAGCTCTCCAAAATCTTGAAGTAAACTTTGGATCTCTATAGGAAACAATACTAGAGGGAATACCATGTAACTTCACAATTTCTGAAATGAACAACTTTGCAAGATGACTTTCCTTGAAAGTAGTCTTTACGGCTAAGAAATGAGCAGATTTCTTCAACCGATCCACAATCACTCGAATAGAATCGTAACCACCTTGTGCACAGTAATCTAACTGCAAAGTCCATAGAAATACTATCCCACTTCCATACCAGAATTTCTAACGGTTGTAATAAGCCACCTGTTCTTTGGTGTTCAACATTACTTATTGGAATACCGCACACTTCAATACATACACCGCAATATCTCTTTTCATACCGGACCACCAATAGTCCCTCTTTAAGTCTTGATACATTTTTGAAGAACCAGGATGTATAGTAAAAGCACCCTTATGCGCTTCCTCCAAAATTCTTCTTTTCAACATCGCATCATTCGGAACACAAATCCTTTGGTTAAACAAAATGATTTCGTCGGTAGCTCGCACGAAACCCGGTTGAACTAACACTTCTTGTTGAATTTCCTCTCTAAGATTAGAATTAACATTCAAGTTTCCCATAATTACACCATTAGTAGTCCAAATAAATTGAAGATTAAGATCCCTAAACTTTTCCAATAAGGCATACTCTAAGATCATTAATTCGGCATTATGCAACACTTTCTGACTCAATGCATACGCTACATTATTTGCTTTACTTGAATGGTACTTCAATTCTAAATCAAAATCCTTCAAATACTCCATACATCTCCTTTGACGCATGTTCAACTTCTTTTGGTCAAATAGATACTTCAAACTCTTGTGGTCGCTAAACATTTCAAAATGTACTCCATACAAATAATGACGCCACACTTTTAGTGTAAAAACAACCGCTGCCAATTCCAAATCATGAGTTGGATAATTCTTCTCGTGAACTTTTAATTGTCGAGAAGCATAAGTCACCACATGACTATCCTGCATTAAGACACCTCCTAATCCCATCTTTGATGCATCACAAAATACCTCACAAAATTCAATCTTTCCTTCAAACTCATAAAACTTTGTTCACAAGCCGAATCCCACTCATAAGGACAATCCTTTCAAGTACGTTTGGTCATTGGTAAAGCCAATTGAGAAAAGCCCTTGATAAAACTTCTATAATAACCTCCTAGTTCCAAGAAACTTCTAACTTCAGAAACATTCTTTGGTCTCTCCCAATTAACTACCGCTTCAACTTTTGATGGATCTACCGCCACACCTCCTTGAGATATGTGTCATACCCCAAATTTTGACCACTAAGATTTCCCATCATTGTGTAAATCATCACCACAATATGGATGAATCATTATGCCTCATCAGTTTCCCCAAAGATGGGTGAGCATTCACTATAAACAATAATTAGGGTTTCAAGCCCTCTCTGAGCCTTAGACAAAGGATTAATCAAGAATTGACATGATCTTCAATTTGTCTAACCTCTTAAACACCCACAAAGGATCAAGAGGACTTCCAAATCAAGAATCAAGCATAAATATGCAACATTCCAAGTGGATCAAGCCTCAAGTTCATCTAATACAAAGTCAACTGACGTAGAAAATCAAAATTTGACTTTTGGTCAACTATGAGCTTCACAAGCCATTACTCAAGAAAATATGATGGATGGTTGCATTTGATCGAATTTAAATCAAGAAATCACGTAAAGTTGCAAAATTGATCAAATAGAAGGAAACTTATAATTTTTTTCTAAGTTAAAATCATGCTCAAGTGCACAACTTTGCAAGGTTTTAACTATTGATCCAAGCATCCATTGATTTTGCGTAAGAGCTACATTTAAAGAGGGTATTTGATACTTCAACATTGTAGAAGGAATCAACTCAAAATATCATAAGGATTGAAAGATATAGGTGATCAAAGTCTGGAATTATTAATGTCAGATGTTCCGACATTTCGCAGAACATCATTAATTATTTTTCCAGCAAGAAAGTCCCAACTTTAAGGACGTTTTTCTCCATGATCCAAGTTGATTCAAGCCATGTCATGAACATGAAAGTTGAAGTACGTCATCTCACCTTTCCAGAAAGTCCTAGAAAGCCCATTTGCCATTCTCAAGAAGAAAGTTATGATCTCTACAAAAGGCATTGATAAAACAGAATTTTTAAGACAACTTTTAGGACAGACTTGATCACACAAGTTAAAGGTCATTTTTGACAACTTTACAAGTCTTATCTTCACAAACCTTGAGCATCAAAGTTGAATTACGTCATCTCAGCTTTCCAGAAAGTTGTAGAACGTCCATTTATCATACTCGAGCAGGAAGTTATGGACTTTACAGTAAGGCTTGCTGCAGCTGTTTTTTTAGGACAGATTTTGTGCACTTTTTCTTGTGCCACACAATTTTCAAGCTTTGTCACCATGCAGGACAAGCATCAAAGATGCAATTCACTTCAACTCAAAATATTATAGTGGATTAATAGATATAAGTGATTAAAGTTTGGAATTATTAATGTTCAAAGTTGTCAAATGTTTCAACATTTCATAGGACGTCATTAATATTTTTCCAGCAAGAATGTCCCAACTTCAAGGAAGTTTTTCTCCATGACCCAGGTTGATTCAAGAAAAACCATGAACATCACAGTTGAAGTATGTCATCTCAGCTTTCCAGAAAGTTCTGGAACAGCCATTTATCATTCTTGAGCAAGAAGTTATGGATTTTACAACAAGGCTTGCTGCAGCTGGTTTTTTAAGACAGGTTTCAAGACAGATTTGCACATTTCTTGTGCCACACGAATTTTTAAGCCTTGTCATCCTTTTGCACACCTGAGGAGGGGACAATCAAAGGACAAGCTCTGATTCCCAAGCCTCCCAAGTCCAAGATTCCACAAGTAGCATGCCAAACATAAAAAGCTACAAAGATGCCAAATATCCAATTTTGTTTTCAAGCATTCAATACAATCAGCAAGGTGGCATGAACTGAGCCAAATTCTAACTGAATTCAGTCAAGAGTTATCCAATAACTAGGGAACCAGTAGCCTGTGCTCTAACCTCTAGTTAATGGCTAGATGAGACTTGGATTCCTATTGATCAACATTGCCCAAACCTCTGTGCAGTTGCAATTCACTATTGCAGCCAAAACAAACTTGCTCTATTATAAATAGAGCCCAATTATGATCAATTTGAGTACACCAAAGCCATCAAACAAATGCTTTCCTCAAAATCTCCTTCTCACTTCCAATTTTTCCTTCTAAGGTAAGTCACTATCGGGTTTTGAGTTTGAGAGCAATTCCAACCAAACCAATCACACACACACACACACCTCATAAACATCATATGGAGGTGATCCAAACACTTAAACAACAACTGTAACACTGATTTCTCAGAATCACCAGCCAGTTGCTCAAGTTTTCAACTAAGTTGCAGTTGAGATGCCATGAAGTGATCCGGCCATTTCCAATCCAATCCAAGCATTCAAACACACTCCTGGAGGATCAAGGAAGCTCATAAAATCTTCCTCTTGCTGCTGTAATTACATTGAAGAGGCATTGGACCTTGCTCTAATTGGTAAGTGTTCTTACACTTTGAAACTCCATATACATGCATCATTATTGATCAATTCTTGAAGCAAAAATGTAGTCCTTCATGTGTTTGTTGTGATCTTCCTATTGTTTGCACTTTAATATGTTTATATGAGGAGTTTATGTTGTTTTAAAATTAATGTCTAGTTCTGGTTTTTTACTTTGTGTGTTCTGTACATTAAGTTTCAGTATGTATAAGTGATACCAATAGATTCCTTGCGAAAAATCGGTCAAGATAGGTTCTTACGGATTTTAATTTCATTAAAAATTGAGAGAGTTATGAATATTTGAAGGTTGATAAAAAAGATGTTGAAAACTAAAGTTTCAGTTCTGGTTTTTGCCTCATAAGAGATGTCGAAGATGATGTTGTGATATCTTTCCTTTTTCTCTTATCTTCAAAACTCAACCAATTCTTTCACATAGCAAAAATTATCATTTTCCAATTCTGTTTTACACACTTCTTATTCATACTCCAAAATATTTTATTCCACAAAAAAATAAATTTATATTATTTATTTAATATAGTTGGTATTTTTGTGAATAAATCCCTTTTTAATTGTTTTTAAAAATTTTAAAAGTGAATTCTCGTCATGAAAATCAAAACCAAATGAATTTGAATTCATCTTGTGATTAAAAATCACAAGTTGTTTATTCAAACTTATTTGGTATTTTATCATTTTTATTTGATTTTCTTTAAGAATTTACTTTTAAAAATGATGAAATTAGGGTTTCTTTGATTTTCACCCAAACAAATATTTTCCAAACACTTTGGGCCTCTAATAGAGTGTAAGACCCAATCCCACTTTGAAACCAAAATAGTTTGGGCCTCAGTCATTGTATAAGTCCCAACACATTTTCAAAAATCTTGGCGCGATCGCTAGTTTAAAATAAAACCAATTGGGCCTCTCCTTGAGTTGTAAGCCCCATTCTTTTTCTTTAAAACATCTTTGGGCCTCTAATAGAGTGTAAGACCCAACCCTTTTGTAAATAAGCCTTTTTGGGCCTCACACATTGTATAAGTCCCTCTGTATATTTTCAAAAATACGGTGCGGTCGTCGCCTTTGTAACAAAACCAATTGGGCTTCTCCTTGAGCTATAAGACCCATCTTTACTTATTTTCTAACTCTTTGGGCCTCTAATAGAGTGTAAGACCCAAACCCCCTTTTACCCAAAACATTTTTGAGCCTCAGGTATTGTATAAGTCTCTCTGCGTTAAAAGAAAAATCTCGGCGCAATCACCAGTTTAAAACAAAAACCATTGGGCTTCTCCTCGAGTTGTAAGCCCCATCTCTTGTACAAAAATAAATCTTTGGGCCTCTAATAGAGTGTAAGACCCATCCCTTGTACATAAAAATTTGTTGGGCCTCACATTTTGTATAAGTCCCTCTGTACAAACAACGGTGCGATCATCGTTAAAACTTGGGCCTCTCCTTGAGCTGTAAGCCCCAACAATCTTTTCAAAGCAATTTCTCCTTTGATTTTGAATATAATATTGTTATCAAAGTTTTTTTTGTTGAAAAACTAACAAAACAACATGGAAGCTCTACAACGGGTAAGTGTTTATCCGCTTTCATTTATCGCTTTCATATGTATATAACTGTATTGTAGGGTTGCTTCACTGTAAGTCTTCTTTCACATCCTTTTATATACTTGTCAAATAGCCACTGTGTAATACTAGTATAGTTATTTAGAGTTTTCCCCAGCAACTACGTCTAGCACTAGGTAAAGCCTTGTTGGTCACTCTTGAATACAAACAAAACTAGATCCCTCATAGGATTACCAGACACAGTCTTCCCTCCTCTTGGGGTTAAATAATATGGAACAAAGAGAAAGGCAGCATTCTCGGTGAACCCTTTCTTAGAATGTCACTCTTAGAAATTTTCAAAGAAACTCTACTCCCCAGAGTTGATCTATTCTCCGTGAATAGCATCTCTTGAGTTTCTTCCAAATTCAAGAACTTTCCTGGAATGATCTCTTCTCGGTGAATTGCATTTCTAGAACTTCTCTTGGTTTGGGGACCCACGGGCTTCCTAAAAGCATCCCCGCTTCCTCTTGGGCGTTGTATAAGGACCCTTCGGCTTCTTAGAAGTTCTCATGCCTTCTCTTGGGCTTAATACAAGGACCCTGACGACCTCTTAAAGGTATAAGACAGAACTTAGTCATCCTTTGCTAGAGCAGTGTTTCCAGCATCAAAACTCCGGCCGTTGTAGGGTTGATACTCATCCCTTAATGTCCGTGCCTCCTCTTGGGCATTGTACAATAGATAAAACTCTAGACTTGGACAGTCTAAACCCCCTTGAGTCTCAAAAACATTCTCAAGTTCCTTTCAAACATTGGAAAAAACACTGATCACTCAGAAACCCGGCGTCTCTCATGAGGGCTCTCCCACTTGGTCCTACATATGGATCTAATCCTCGGCAGTAAGATAGCCTCCTCTTGGGCTTTGTACAAATGACTCTCCCCAGCAGAGTTAACCTTTTTAGACTCTCTTATTAAGTCAAACCTTTTTTTAGCCTCCATCTTAGGCTTCATATAAGATAGATAAAATTACTCTCTTGTTGAGTCAAACCTTTTAGCCTCTGTCTTGGGCTTCGTACAAGACACCTAAAAAACCCACTCTCTTGTTGAGTATAAAAGACTCTCTTGCTGAGTCAATTTCTCTTTAGCCTCTATATCGGGCTTCATACAAGACACATACAAAACACTCTCTTGTTGAGTATAAAAGACTCTCTTGTTGAGTCAATCTCCTTTTAGCCTCTATCTCGGGCTTCGTACGAGACAACAAAACACTCTCTTGTTGAGTATAAAAGACTCTCTTGTTGAGTCACTTCATTTTAGCCTCCATCTCGGGCTTCGTACGAGAGACTAAATCACTCTCTTGTTGAGTATAAAAGACTCTCTTGTTGAGTCAAACCTTTTAGCCTCCGTCTTGGGCCTCATACAAGACACATAAAAACCACTCTCTTGTTGAGTCAGTCACTTGTTAGTACTCTCTTGTTGAGTCAACCCTTTTAGCCTCTATCTCGGGCTTCGTACGAGACAAACAATAAAAGGCCCCTCTTGTTGGGTCAATCGCCTCCTCTTAGGCTTTGTATAAGGAATCCTTGGTTGACTCAATTAACCTTTTAGCACCAAATCTGTGCCTTGCTCACAGCATACAAACATCAACAACTCCTCTTTAGAGATGACAAATTCTCTCTCATCCAAAACCCTTTAGCTTCACATCTTGGGCTTTGAACAAGATACAAACCACCTTTAGCTTCACGTCTTGGGCTTTGAACAAGACACCAAAACATCTCTTTGATTTCCTTGTTTTGTTAAACGGGAATACGTAGGCATAAGATTGCAAAAATTTTAGCGAGCATACTAATCAAAAAACCCAAAATCCCGCACCCCATATATCAACCCAAAAGCATCAAATCTAAACACATTACCGAAAACCTCACAAATAATCCAGACACTTTGTTCTTAACAAAATAACCGAAGAGGGGCCCACGTCTTAATAGCATCTGTAAACCAATAGTTTTGACTGTTTAACCTCAGTATGCGAGTAGGGTTAATTGGAGACATCTATTTCCCTTCTTTAATCAGCTTAACAGGATAAAAAATGAATCTAATTGTAGTGCCCGAGCGATAGTGATTCAAGACCACAAAAATCGAGCTACAATATGATATGACCGAGAAAACTAACCTCCTACATCCAAAACTCACACTTGCTTAGCTTGGCAAAAAGTTGTCTCTCTTGTAAGATCGATAGAATGATTCTTAGATGTTCTCCGTGCTCTTGAGAAGTACGAGAATAAATAAGAATGTCATCAATAAAGATTACTACAAATTGGTCCAAGTAAGCTTGAAATATCCGATTCATATAATCCATAAAAACTGTCGGAGCATTCATCACACCGAAAGGCATTACTAAGAATTCATAATGGCCATAATGGGTTCTAAACGCGGTCTTTGATACATCTGAACTCTTCACACGGATCTGATGATAACCCGACCATAAATCAATCTTCGAGAACACACAGGCTCCTTTCAATTGATCTTACAGGTCGTCTATCCTGGGTAATGGGTACTTGTTCTTGATGGTGACTCTATTCAATTGCCGGTAATCAATACATAACCACATTCCACCATCCTTCTTCTTTACTAACAACACTGGAGCTCCCCAGGACGAAACACTGGGTCGAACAAAATGCTTAGCCATTAACTTTTCCAATTGATCCTTCAATTCTCTTAAATCGAGTGGTGCCACCCATTACGGAGAAATGGATATAGGAGTTGTTCCCGGTATCAGGTCAATAGAGAATTCCACTTCCCTTTCTGGAGGAAGAGAAGTGACATCCTCGGGGAAAACTTCGGAGAACCAATATGATAGATTTTTCCTTCTCAAACAATAAATTTATCATTCCAACCGTACCTTCTAAAATAGTCGTTAACACATCCTTCGGAGTATTTTCAGTGAACGGAATGATGATTAGCTTCTCTTCACAACCAATAAATACCGAATTAGCAAAAAGCCAATCCATCCCCAAAACAACATCCACTTTATTAAGCGGTAAACAAATAAGATCAATCTAGAAAACTCTTTCATCCACCGATAAAACACAATGTTCGCACATTAAAGGTGTTTCAACCATCTCATCCATGGCAGTAGTAACCACCATGGGTGGAGACAACGGAATAGCTTGCAACCCAAGTCGCTTCATACATTGCATTGACACAAAATAGTGTGTTGCTCCACAATCAAATAATACAAAACAAGGATTCCCATTAACGAAACACGTACCAACAATCAAAGAGTTATCACCCTTTGTCTTCCTTGCATCCAACGTATAAACTCGACCGGTACTCTTTCCTTGCGTCTGATTCCTATTCTGAGAACAATCCCTCGCCAGATGACCCATCTTCTGACACTAAAAGCATCTCACACTTTCGATACCACACCTTCCATGAAGATTCCTACCATAAGTACGACACACAGGAGGTGCACTAGTCCTAGAATTCTGAACTTGTTTCCCTTTGAAAGCTTGTTGCCTAGGACTAAACTGTTGGTTTGATCTCCCACGATTATTCTGATTCGACCTACTCAAATCCCCTTCTGTCTGAACTTTCTTCAAATTGTTATCAGCCACATAACATTGCCTTAGCAACTCAGCATAAGTAGTGAACTCCCTTTAAGACACACTGTGAGAAATCTCAGCTTTCACTCCAAAAAGGAATTGGTCAATCTTCTATTTTTCATCTGGAGCATACACGGCCTGCCTAGAGTAAGCAGCCATGATCTCAAACTTCTCAGCAAAGCAGCCACAGTCGAAGTACCTTGCCTCAACTGTTGAAAATCGAACTCTTTTTGGGTTCTCAAGGAACTAGTGAAATAATTCTCCATAAAAGTAACCTTAAATTTCTCCCAGACCTTAGGCACATCTTGGATAGTCATTAAAGCTGAAGCACTCTCCCATCACCTCATAGCAGGACCTTTCAACAAGTGAAAAATAAACAAGACTTTGTTCTCTTCACTACATTGAACTATCAGAAAGATTCTCTTCATACTAGCCACCCATTCATGAGCTTGCACAGGATCTAATCTGCCATGAAATTCTAGAGGATTGATGCGGATGAAATCCCAAAAAATTCCACCTACAGCATCTGGAACAACTACTGGAGGATGAAGATTCCCATTTATCTATTGTACCTTCTGCTGCATGAATTGGTTATGCTGCTGCTGCTGCATCTATTTTAAAAACTGGGGCCATGGGACATATTCCTCGATTCCTAACAGATTCGTCTCACCAGGAGTAGTTCTGGGTCTACCACGGGTTCTGCGTTCATCAGCCATGTTCCTAAAGGTCATACAGACATAATTAAGTTGATCAAGCTCAATGCCATAAATATAACACTTAAGACCAATGGCAACACAATACATATGAACAGAAAGAAAAACTTATACTATTTCATGGCTAGGTCAAGGATACGACCTGCTCTGATACCAACTGTAACACCCACATATAACAACATACATCAAAGCATATATATTATACATGAATCCAAGTTTTAGTATTGAAATACCATAAGTTCCTAGTTAACACATTGTATATGATACATGCCTAAAATTCAAAATACTAAAAAACCTATTGTATAATATATACAAGATGTTCCAATGTACTAAGAACTAGATCAACAAAGTGATCTCAAAATAATTCTCCACAATGGAAGCCATTCCATCCGAAAAGCCAAGACATGTAATGATAATCAAACGACTTTATCCTTAACCATCGCTGAACCTGAAGTACCTGTAATATAATCAACAATATGGGGTGAGATATTAAATCTCAGTGAGTTCCCTATCTTATAGATTCTCTCGGCTTTACAAGGTTCTAACATCCTAACTCAAGTTAAAAGGAAGGGAAGTGACCTTGAGTTCACAATCTCACACTATATGGAAACATGTTCATGAGTTCATCAACTCAAAATATCACTAATCGATAACCATACCAAGGCATCCCCTTTTCTCGTCCGCTTCTACGTCTAGAAGTCGACCCGAGTCATGGATCCTTGTAACTTACTTGACATACGAAATGGATTCGGGTTCTACGGGCCATTAACCATTATGAATCGTCACTTCACACGGGCCATAAACCGTCACAAGTCTCTACCCGTAGGTTCCATTCGTACTACTGTAGCGAGCGATTTTGGACGCGGTTCTTAAGCGCTTTCGCTCTTTGGGTTTACTACAGGTCGATTCATTTTTATCCTATTGAAGCTGATGAAGGAAGGGAAATAGATGTCTCCAATTAACCCTGCTTGCATACTGAGTTTAAACAGCAGTCTGTTAGGTTACAGATGCAGTTTAGATTGTGGGCCTCTCTCTGCTTATTTTGTTAAGAATGAAATGACAGGGTTGTTCGTGTTTAGGACTGATGTTTTTGAATTACTGCTTTCGGATTGATTGATGGAGATATGGGATTTGGTTTTGTTTTTGTTTAGTGTGCTCGCTAAGATTTTTCTTTCAATCTTATGCCTACGTATTCCCGTTTTTTCCGAAACAGGGAAATCAGAGCGATCGTAGTTCCTCCTATTCTATGGGAGGAAATGGTTGTATTGGTGTCTTGTTCAAAGCCCAAGACGTGGAGCTAAAGAGTCTATTTGTATCTTGTTCAAAGCCTAAGATGTGAAGCTAAAAGGGTTTGACTTTAGAGATAATTTTCCATCTCTAAAGAGGGGGTTGTATGTCACAACTGTTTATAAAGGAGAATTACTTTAACCGGGATATGTGAATCCGGCAATGCCATAATTTCCTTTATAGGAATTTTTAACCTAAAGGAGGAGACATTAACTCAGTGTAGAGCAATGCTATCTTTCCTTAGGAATTTCTCATGCTAAAAGAGGGACAGTGGCATGGATATAGATGATCCAGAGGTTTGCCGCTTATAGCGATTAGATGAAGGGGAAGGAGTTGTTGATGTTTGTGTACTGTGAACGAGGCACAGCTTTGAGGCTAAAAGGTTGATTGGATCAACCAGTGATTTTCTTATATAAAGCCTAAGAGGAGGCTATGGGCCCAACAAGAGGGTGTTTTTGTGTCTCGTACAAAGCCCGAGAGAGAGGCTAAAAGGGGTTGATCCTACAAGAGGATCATTTATACTCAACAAGAGAGTGTTTCTGTATCTCGTACAAAGCCCGAGATGGAGGCTAAAATTTGTTTGGCTCAATAAGAACCTTTTTGTATCTCGTATAAAGCCCGAGATGGAGGCGAAATGGGTGATTGACTCAACGAGGGAGTCTCTTATGTGTCTCGTACAAAGCTCGAGAGAGAGGCTAAGCGTTGTTTGACTCCGCTGGGGAGAATCATTGTACAAAGCTCAAGAGGAGGCTATTGTAACTGTTTTTGTTGAGTGACAGATCCAATATACTGATTTTAAAATAGAAAATCAGTTCTTATATGAGTAACACTGTACTCAAGGATTTGATTCGAGGATCAGGGTTATTTCCTTTTCTTTAAGGAAACGGGAAATCCAAAGGGTATTGAGACTGTCCGAGTCTACGGGTTTCCTTCCTATTTTTGAAGGGGTCACTTGAGAATGTCTTTGAGACTCAAGGATATTAGACTGTCCGTGTCTAGAGTTTCATCTTTTGTACTATGCTTTGAGAAACAGTAGTAGACTCTTTGAAAGGACTGTTCTATGAAGTTGACTAAGTTCTGTTCCTATACCTTTAGGAGGTCGTCGGGATAATTTGTACGAAGCCCAAGAGGAGGTTGGAAACTTTTAAGAAGCCGAGAGGTCCTTGTATGAAGCCCAAGAGGAGGCTATCATTCCCGGAGGAAGAGATCATTATACGAAGCCTAAGAGGAGGCTGTGAATACTTCTAAGAAGCCGACGGGTCCTTGTACTAAGCCCAAGAGGAGGCAGGGTTGCTTTCAGGAAGCCTGTGGGTCCTTGTACGATGCCCAAGAGGAGGCCGATGCTTTTAAGAAGCCTGTGGGTCCCCAAACCCCAAGAAATTCAAGACAGGCTATTCACAAGGAATAGATCAAGCCAGGAAAGTTCGAGAATTTGGAAGAAACTCAAAGATGCCATTCACGGAGAATACATTCATCTCTGGGAGTAGAGTTTCTTGACAATTCCTAATGAGGACAGCCAAAGAGAAGACTGTATCTGGTGATCCTATTGGGGATCTATTTGTCTATTTCTACGAATAAACGAAACGGCGTCACCTAGTTCTAGACGTAGTTGCCGGGGAAACTCGAAATATCTATACTATTATTACACAGTTGATATGAGTTTATGAAAGAAGACTTACAGCGAAACAGCCCCACAATATAGTTATATGTATATGAAAGCAGTAAATGAAAGCGTATAAACACTTACTCAGTTGTAGTGCTTCCATGCTGTTTGGTTAGTTGTTCAACAAAGACAGATTGAAAACAACAGTATATTCAAAATCAAAGGAGAAAGTGCTTTGAAAAAGAAAGATTTGGGGCTTACAGCTCAAGGAGAGGCCCAAGGTTTTACCAGTGATTGCACTGTTGAATTTGTACAGAGGGACTTATACAAGTGACTGAGGCCCATAAAGGTTTTCTGTACAAAGGGGTGGGTCTTACACTCTCTCAAGAGGCCCAAAAGGTTTAAAAAAAAGAGTGGGGCTTATAACACGAGGGTAGGCCCAGATGACTTTTCGTTAAAAATGGCAATCGCGCCGAGGTTTTCTTTTAACGGAGAGGGACTTATACAATAAGTGAGGCCCACAATTGTTTTGGTTAAAAGGGGGTTGGAGGCTTGGCTCAGTGATTGTCCCCTTTAGATTCAATCCTCAGAGGTGTCCAAGTGGATAGGAGCATATGGATTTGGCTGATTTTGGAAAATCGACCAAAAGTGCAAAAATCTGCCTTGCCTTGGCAGATTTCAGCAAGGCCTCTTGTCAATGTCATATCTCATGGCTCAAATTGAATTTGGTAATGTTCTTGGCCATTTTGGAAAGCCCTTACATGATACAACAACTGTTTGACCATGTTTGGTTTTGATCTCTTTTGAATCCAAGTGAGAAATCCCCCTACATTTGGAAAAAAGTAAAGGCAGATTCTGACTTAGTGAAATTTTCACTAAGTGTTGGAACAAAGTGACTTTTCTTGATTTTGATCACTCCATAACTCAAAATCTATGAGGAATTTGGACATAAGTTAGTATGAAGCTTTTGTAGAGGACAATGTGATCTACAAATCAAGCTTTGAATGGGGAACATTGGCCTTGTGGTTTAGGAGTTATGGTCCTCCAAAGTTGGCACATTAGTGTCACTTTTTCCATAACTTAGAAATTTTTCTAAGTTTTTATGGTTACCCCTTTTACAAGTTATCCCACTTTCTTTGATTTTTCTTGATGAATGATGATTCAAATCATACATTAACATCATTTTAGGGTTAAAAATCCATTTTGGTGAAAAATCTCAAAAAGTCAAAGTTGACTTTTGTGCACAGTTGACTTTTTATCAGATGAATTCCAAACTAGGCAATTCTTCAGGAAATCATGTCCTTGACCTAAATCAAACTTGATGGACACGTTCCATGGGTGTCATAGGGTATATTGAATCATGTCTTAGGGTTTGGGAGCATGTCCTGGTCAAAAGTCAAAGCTACAGTTGACTTTCCTCGCGAAACCCTAATTGTGGTGCAGATGAAATTGAGACTTGTTGCTCAAGCTTCTTGGATTAATCCATTGTTCTAAATGGATCAATATAGTATATTAGAGACCCTCAAATCATGCCTTGAGGTCTTGGTTCATGATTTGTCCCAAAAGTCAACTTAGGGGTGAATTAGGTCAAGAAACCCTAATTCCTGATTTTTTAGTGAATGCATCCCCTGAGGCAAAATTGACTTCATGATTGGGTCCATGAGGCTCCATGGAGTATATTAGGTTATGTTTTGGATCTTTGGCTTGTGCCCAGATGAAATGTTTCACCTGGAGGCCCTGGTCGAGCAAAACCCTAATTTGGTGATACTGGCGATCTTGAGGCTTGATCCACCTAGAAGGGAGCATCCATGTGCTTAATCCTTGAAGTGGGAGTCCTATTGATCCATTGTAGATGTTTGAGAGGTTAGACAAGTTGCAGATCATGTCATTTCTTGATTGATCCTTTGTCTAAGAACTCTGAGAGGGCTTGAAACCCTAATTCTGATTGTAGTAAATGCTCAACAACCCTTGAGGCATTTGATGAGGCATGATGGTTCACCCATATTGTGATGATGATTTGCACAATGATGGGAAATCTTAGTGGTCAAAATTTGGGATATGACAGATGCCCCTATTTAATCTTCCTGGACTCGAAGGTGTGAATGACGAAGGTATTCGGGCATTCGGGGTGCAAGAGGATTAAATATCGGGATACCTGAAATTTTGATGGCTATGAATGGCAGCTTGCACATTCATCTTCTTTTCGCTAAGCAATGATGCTTAGAAAAGGTAAAAACTTCCCCTCGATCCTGGTTTCCTACCAAGGAACTGGTCTTAGTTTCTCTTGTCAACTTCCCCTCGATCCTGGTTTCCTACCAAGGAACTGGTCTCAGTTTCTGATTTAAACTTCCCCTCGATCCTGGTTTCCTACCAAGGAACTGGTCTAAGTTCTTGATTTAAACTTCCCCTCGATCCTGGGTTCCTACCAAGGAACTGGTATAAGTTCTTGATTTAAACTTCCCCTCGATCATGGTTTCCTACTAAGGAACTGGTCTCAGTTTCTTCCGTCAATAAACTTTATTGACAAGGGACGCTATTTGTAGCGGTTTTCCTCAAATTTCTCGCCGAATTTTCTTGGGGAGATGCCATTTAATGGGAAAAAGAATGATGTCAGACTTGCTGGGGAACCCAGTCGTCTGAGTTGTAGAGGTGTACAAACTTCTCTGTTGGAGATGCCATTTGTTAACTCTATCTGGGGAAAGCGAGTTTCTTGAGAGACTGCTTCCGTTTGGGGTCTTACATCATACTTTTCTCAGGATCTTCCCAGAGAAATGCCATATGATGGGCTCCAATTTTGAGGTGCCGATGACCTTTTCATCAGTGGTCTTTCGGAGGAAGGCAGTTGTACTGCCGAGTCTCTGATTAAGAGGCTTCCTCTAGGGATTTTGCTTTAATCCAGGAAAGCAAGGATATCATCTTCGATGGCGAAGAGTGACATCTGTAGAAAGCTTTTCTGGCTTTTCAGAGGTTCAAGCTATCAAAGTGGTCGAGTGCCGATTCTAATCTAGAGATACACTGGAGGCGAGATTGTTCAAACGCAGCATTTCCTAACGAGGCAAGAACTGACAACTCGATTGTGAAGACTTTTATCACTAAGGGACAAGGCCGACTAAAGTGATAGTGATGCAATATGAATGTGAACGCAAATCAATAATGCATGATGTATGTATGTATATGCTGACAAAACTGACACGCCATACAGACTAACGAGTGAACACGACTGGATACTCGGCCATTGCGGGGCGAAGAAGTACCGCTGGTTCAAGATAACAATTCCGCCTTGCTTGGGAGAGATAGTCCTTGCGGGGAATACCGTTGATCAGACTTAGGAGATAAGAACTCGGCCGAGGGTATCACATGGGAAAGCCGCATCTCATACAATTGATCCTTCGTTCAGGCGTACTGGCCTAGAAGGAGTACTTTGATTCTGCACTTTGAAGTTTGCTTACTTCTGGAGAAGCGGTTGATGTTCTTTTGATGTTCGACAGTCAAAAGCAATTGACATCTTTAATTTAAAAGCAGAAAAAGTTTTAACAAGTAAATTCATTTTTGTTTCATTTCAAGAATCGTTAATCATGTTAAAACGCCATTCTGTAAAGTTAAAACAAATAAGAATTACAAACAAAAGCACAAGGGCTCAAATTTTATTGATAAGATGGAGATCAGCCAAACGCGTGATTCCAAAGAGTATATACAAAGTTTGAAAATGGTAATTTATAGGGAAAAGGGCTACGTTGAAACATAACGACCACTATCCTTCTACCAACTTTGAATTCGGGACATCCTGAGCTTCTGTCGAAGATGACCTTGATTGGAGTTTTCCTCCGATGGATGATGTAACTGCTGCTGCTGCTGAGAGACTTGCCTCTGTTAAACATAGTTACTTGCCATTATCCCTAATTTTTGCCTGGATTGTACTATGAGATTTCCAATCCATCGGGATGATTTTTTTTCATGTCTCTAACTTTTGCCTGGACCGCCCTTTCGGGTTTTCAATCCACAGAGACGTTTTTTTTTTTAGTTTAGGCGAAGTATTTCTTGACTACATCAACATTCATGGGGTAGGCAAATTCCTCTCCGTCCATGGTTGCAAGTCTCAAGGCGCCGCCTAAGAAAGCTTTCGTGACCACATAGGGGCCATCATAATTTGGGGTCCATTTGCCCCGAGAGTCAGTGAGAAATGATTGTATCTTCTTGAGCACGAGGTCTCCTTTTCTGAAGACGCAAGGTCGGACTTTTTTGTTGAACGCCTTCTTCATTCTCTGCTGATACAACTGACCATGGCATAGTGCCGTGATTCGCTTCTCTTCGATCAAATGCAGTTCGTCATGTCGACTTTGACACCATTCAGCTTCTAAAAGCTTAGCTTCCATCAATACTCAGATTGATGGGATCTCTACTTCTATGGGGAGAACTGCCTCTATGCCATATACTAGAGAGAAAGGGGTAGCCCCTGTTGAAGTGCGGACAGATGTTCGATAACCGTGAAGAGCAAAGGGTAGCATTTTGTGCCAATCTTTGTAGGTTATAACCATCTTCTGAACGATCCTCTTGGTGTTCTTGTTAGCTGCTTCTACCGCTCCGTTCATCTTGGGTCGGTAGGGAGATGAGTTATGGTGTTCGATCTTGAACTCAACGCACAACTCTTTCATCATCTTGTCGTTTAAGTTAGATCCATTGTCTGTAATGATCTGACTCGGAACACCATAACGACAGATGATATTGTTTTTGATAAATTGGACCACCACTTGTCGGGTTACATTAGTGTACGACGCTGCTTCGACCCACTTGGTGAAGTAGTCAATGGCTACTAGGATGAACCGATGTCCATTTGAAGCCTTAGGTTCGATCAAGCCAATCATGTCAATTCCACATATGGAAAAAGGCCACGGGGAAGAAAGAACTTTGAGATGTGATGGCGGTACATGAATTTTGTCGGAGTATATCTGACACTTGTGACACCTCCTCATGTACTTGTAGCAGTCGGATTCCATGGTCAACCAGTAGTACCTTGCTCTCATAATTTTTCTCACCATTGTGTGTCCGTTGGCATGAGTGCCAAAGGACCCTTCATGAATTTCTTTCATAAGCATGTCTGCTTCTGGTCTGTCTACGCATCGGAGTAAGACCAAGTCAAAATTCCTCTTATAAAGAGTGTCACCGCTCAGGAAAAAGCTTCCAGCCAATCTTTTGAGGGTTTTCCTGTCTTTTCTGAGTGCCCCAGATGGGTACTCTTGTTTCTAAAGGAAGCATTTGATATCGTGATACCAAGGCTTGTTGTCTATGACTGCTTCGATCGTGAAGACGTAGGCGGGCTGTTCAAGGCGCATTATGTCGATCTTAGGTAGGTCAGTCCATTGACCTACACTAATCATGGAAGAGAGAGTGGCTAAGGCATCAGCCATGTGATTCTCATTACGAGGGACGTGATGAAACTCGACTCTGTTAAAGAAGGGTAACAACCTTCTTGCATAGTCTTTGTAAGGAAACAATCCTGATTGGTATGTGTTCTAATCTCCTTTTATCTGATTGATAACCAAGGCTGAATCGCCGTATACGTCCAAGTTTTTGATCCTTAAATCAATCGCTTCTTCGAGACCCATAATACAAGCTTCGTATTCGGCCTCGTTGTTCGTACATTTGAACGTAAGTCTGGCAGTGAAAGGAATATGGGTACCCTGAGGGGTAACAATGATTGCCCCAATTCCGTTTCCATAATGATTAACTGCTCCGTCAAAGATAAGTCCCCACTGGGAACCTGGTTCTGGCCCTTCACTGGGTAGCGGTTCATCGCAGTCTTTCATTTTTAGATACATGACATCTTCGTCTGGGAAGTCAAACCTGGTTGATTCTTGATCGTCAATCGGTTGATGAGTCAAATGATCGGCTAAAATACTTCCTTTAACGGCTTTCTGAGCATGGTACTCTATGTCATATTCTGATAATAACATCTGCCAACAGGCAATTCTTCCCGTAAGAGCAGGCTTTTCGAAGACATACTTGATTGGATCCATCTCAAAAATTAACCAAGTAGTATGACGAATCATATATTGGCGAAGACGTTTGACTGCCCAAGCCAAAGCGCAACAAGTTTTCTCAAGCACCGTGTACCGAGTCTCGCAGTCGGTGAATTTCTTGCTCAGATAGTAAATGGCAGACTCTTTCCGTTTGGTTTCGTCTTGTTGGCCAAGTACACATCCCATTGAGTCCTCTAGGACCGTGAGGTAGATGATCAGTGGTCTTCCTTCCACTGGAGGTGATAGAATTAGAGGATTCAATAGATATTCCTTAATACTGTCGAAGGCGGTTTGGCAATCTTCTGACCAAACGCAATCCTGGTTCTTTTTGAGTAATTTTAAAATCGACGCACATATGGCAGTCATAAGGAATATGAATCTGGAGATGTAGTTCAAACATCCTAAGAATCCTCTGACTTGTTTTTCAGTTTTCGGAGAAGGCATTTCTCGAATGGCCTTGACCTTGTCAGGATCAACCTCAATTCCTTTCTGGCTGACGATGAACCCTAAGAGTTTCCCCAAACGGACACCGAAGGTGCACTTGTTGGGATTCAAGCAGAGTTTGTACTTCCTCAAATGCTCGAATAGTTTCGACATGTGGGTCGCATGCTCCTCTTCTGTCTTAGATTTTGCAATAATGTCATCGACATATACCTCTATCTCTTTGTGTATCATGTCATGAAACAGAGTAGTCATGGCCCTTTGATAGGTTGCCCCGGCATTCTTCAAGCCGAATGGCATCACCTTGTAACAAAAGGTACCCCATGGGGTAATGAACGAAGTTTTCTCCATGTCTTTCGGCGCCATTTTGATCTGGTTATAGCCCGAGAATCCATCCATGAAGGAGAAAATTTTGAACTTTGCTGTGTTGTCTACCAGCATGTCAATGTGTGGTAAAGGAAAGTCGTCCTTTGGACTTGCCTTGTTCAGATCCCTGTAATCAACACACATTCTGACCTTTCCGTCTTTTTTGGGAACGGGTACGATGTTGGCTAACCATTGAGGATATTCAGATGTAGCGAGGAAACCTGCGTTGATCTGTTTCTGTACCTCCTCTTTGATTCTGATGGCCATGTCCGGGTGAGTCCGTCTCAACCTTTGCTTTACTGGCGGACATTCCGATCTTAACGGTAAGTGATGTTCCACGATGCTGGTATCCAACCCTGTCATATCCTGATAGGAACAAGCTAATACATCGGGAAATTCACTGAGAAGCTTTATCAAACTCTCTCTGGCAGTTGGACTGAGCAGTGCCCCAATCCTGATTTCTTTTCTCTCTTTTTTCGAACCCACATTGATCATTTCCAACGGCTCTTGTCTGAGTAGTCGGGAGATCTCTTCTGAAATTTCGTTGTCATCTTCTTCTTCAGCCCTAAATACCGAGAACTCAAAGTCGGGAGAAGGCATCAGATCGTATGTTTCAACTGGGTTTAAAACAAGCAATCTGCATGACGTGATGATTTGTGTTTAGAAGAGATAGAGAAAATGCAAGTGTGTGCAGTGTATTTATTTTACTGCTTGTTTTTATTTGAATTGTTTTTTTAGGATTACCATTTTATGAAAAAGCAAAAAGAGAAAACAGCAATAAATGCGAAAATTACAGAACGATGTTATTTTATTAATGAACAAGTCGATTCTTGAAACTACAGCCCTATAAAACAAAACTCTGTTGCTTCAGGCGGAGCGTAGAGGGAAAATTTACAGAAAGCGAGCCCTATCAAAACATCCATTTCACCTGGGCAGGGTGAAAGGTTAAAGATGGCAATTACTTTGACTGATGAACGATCTTCATAACCTCGACGGCAACCCATTGGTGGCGAACTCCTCGGTGAATCACAAAGTCTGGCACCTTCCTCGATTTGTCTTCAGAAATAACACTGATTTCTGGTGGAGTAGGATCATTGGAATCTGTCTCCCAGGCAGAGTTGTCGTAGGAGGATTCCTCTGTTGTATTTTGCATAGCATTTGTGCTCTCAGCTGTATCTCCCCATCCAGTTGGCTGGATACCTTCGAGCCTGATTCGAGAGCTTTCGGGAGCAGTGTACTTGACCATATAGTCAAATTTTCCACTCGGTTGTCCCAAGTTGTCCCACACTTCTTTCGAACTGGATGAGGCATCCCTCTCAATGACGTTGACCTCAGGAAAAGCATAGTTGATGAATTCCAGTCCGACAAACGTTGCAAATTCATCGTCATGTTGAGTAGTTTCTGAATGACCTGAGTGTTGATCCCATGACATGGTGGGGACACAGGTATTCTATTCGATGACGGACAGCTGATTTTCATTGTTCAGCTGACTTTCTTTTCCCAAGTCTCCTGGATAAGGTTGCCACATTGGCAGACCATCCATTGGGCCATAGTAGGTGTAGTCAAAATTGTCTTTCATCGGAGTGTCTTCCTCTAATGAATTTGGCGCATCACGGCATCCTTCCGGATCACAATCCCCATATATTATTTCGATGTCTGACCTGAGTATAAATCTCAGACTCTCTGTCGGAAAGAAAAAAGGAATTTGCGTTTCGTCCTGAGACATATAACCGTCCTTGTTAAGATAGGACTCCCACTCTTCCTCTGTGTCAGAGGGATCTTCCTCATTGATAGCATGGACTGCTTGAGGGACTGGGTGAAGAAAACCTCCACTGTAGAAGAAATTATGAATGGGATGAAGACTTTCATTGTTAGCAGATGTTCGGGTATAGGTTGCCGAAAAACCAAGACCCTTCTTTGTTGTATTGCTAGTAGGAATGGCAAGTTGTCCCCATCCGGTTGTATCGGTACTCTCGACCGCTTTGATAGCATCTTTGTATGAGGAAATCGAGGTTCCTCCTTGGGATTGATTGTCATTGCCCACCGACAGCGCTTGGAACTGCGTCCCAATAACCTCCTCGGGTTCTACACAAGTAGATGATGATAAGTTACTCACGAGCAAGGCCTGTTCTCCACAGACTGTGACAAGTTGATCGTTCTGAATGAACTTTAGCTTTTGGTGGAGGGTCGAAGTGACCGCTCCAGCCTGATGTATCCAAGGTCTTCCTAATAAATAACTGTATGTTGCCCAGATGTCCATGACCTAGAAAGTGACTTGGAAAGTGTGAGGACCAATAGCTATGGGAAGGTCGACTTCGCCGATAACCGTTTTTCTGGATCCGTCGAACGCTTTGACGATGACCTCGCTGATTCTCATCGGAGGGCCTTTGAATGATAATTGCATCAAAGTGGACTTCGGCATAACATTCAGGGCTGACCCTGTGTCTACCAGTACGCTGGCTAAAGCATCGTCCTGGCAATTAACTGTAATGTTGAGCGCCATGTTATGACGGCGACCCTCTTCGGGTAATTCCTCATCACTAAATCCCAAATTATTGCAGGAAGTGATGTTAGAGACAATGCTATCGAACTGTCTGATTATTACATCCTGTTAAATAAAGGCTTACTCCAAGACTTTCTGTAGAGCCTCCCTGTGGGCTTTTGAACTGAGTAACAACGATAATACCGAGATCTTTGAAGGAGTCTGTAACAGCTGATCAACAATGTTATATTCGCTCCTTTGGATGAGCTTCAGTATCTCATCATTATTTTTCAAAAGGTCGGGATTACTGGATTGACCAACTGATGGATCGGGAGCTTCTATCTGATGTTCCTTTTCCTTGTTAGGTTCTCCAACTCCTCGGTTGAAGATTCGACCGCTCCGTGTTACACGACTGATGTCTGCAATATTCACGACGGAGGGTAATGGAATTTCCTTTCCATTTTCAACTGTCGTTGCACCGTATTTGTAAGGGATTGCCTTAGTTGATTCATACGGTAATGGTCCCGGTAGATAGATGGCTATGGGAACCTTCTGATTTTTCTGACCATCATAAGTAATCTCGATCCGTTCCCGGTTGGGATTCTTGATTCGTCAAGTAGAGGGATGATGGCAAAAACATCCCTGGTCTGGTGACGACCAGAGATTGTGACAACATCCTCGACTTGATTGGCAAGGTAGTTCGGCATCCAGTTGATGGGTCTAGAACCCGGATATGGACGAATCTCTCCATGATCCACCTGACCCTGAAGAGCTGCTCTCACAAGGTAACACCCTTGGTTACTTTCCGAACAGACACTACAACGGTCATAGTTGTGTGGTGGCACCTGGCCACGCCCACTTTGAATACAATGTAACCTCACTAGGTTAGCTTCCACAGATCGGACATCCTAACTTCGACGCCGAGTGGGATTCCTGTTATTGATACTAATCTGCTGAGTATCTTCATCCATATAGATTGGCATCCACCAGTGATTTAACAAGTGCTGAAGTGCCTCCTGGACAAGGGTACAACCTCGATCGTTTTCGCAACCTGCTTTACAGCTTTGATAGTCGTGTGATATTAAGAATTCGAGTCGGACCTGCTCAGCATGTAACTCTACCAGGTTGGTATTCATCACGCAAATATCAAAGATTTGAACCATGTTGATCTGATAAGGGTTCCTATCATGGTAGTCTTGGGTCCATCCAAGATCCATCTGACGCTGGAGGGCCTCTTGTATGAAAGAGCATCCCTGTTTGTTTACCGAGCAAGTCAGACAGGAATTATAATCGTGCCGTGGCAGATTATGATACTGGCTTTACCTTGAATGCATTGCCACCAAGTTGACATTCATTGCACAGATGTCGTGGTTCTGAATGACGTTAGAATTCGTGTAAACCATGTTAACTCCACAAACTCGGTGCTCTTGGATCCATCCGAGATCCATCTGTTCCTGTAGAGCTGATTGCACTACCGAACATCCTTGATTACTTTTAGAGCAGACATCACACTGATGATAATTATGAGGTGGCACATGGCCATATCCACTCTGTCTACAATGCATCTTGACCAGATTGGTCCTCAATAAGAGTACATCGTGAATTTGATAGACATTGTTAAATTCTTTCTCAATCAGATTGACTGCAGCTTTCTCGTGTTGAGGTAGCGGGTTCGTGAGAACATTGGGATTCGTATCCTTGAAAGATAAGAGCCCGCTCCTAACAAGCTTTTGCACGTCAGATTTGAAATTGAGATAGTTCTCTATGTTATGCCCTGATCCTCCTTGATGATAAGGGCATGTCTGATCCGCTTTGAACTAAAAAGGCGGATTTTCCGGTACTGTAAGAGGAGACTTAGTCTGGATGTGCCCCTTAGCCAGTAGTAACGGAAATAGTTCTGCGTACAACATGGGTATAGGATCAAACCATGATGGTCGTGTTGTACGGTTTTTGTTATATGGAGGACGAGCCTGTTGAACAGGCTGTTGTGTCCTTTGCTGACAAGGTTGGCTCTGCGCAACCTGAGGTTGATACGTAGAAATAGGCGCAGGGCTGATAGCAGGAATTACAGCTGCTATCGATTGATAACGTCGCCTTTGGTTTCCGAGAGAGATATTCCCAATATCTTGCTCTTTTTTCTTAGGGAGAGCACTACCGTATCGTTTTGTACTGCTCGATGGTCCAGCGTCTTTTGTCAAACGTCCTTCTCGGACAGCTTCCTCAAGACGAACTCCCATGCCCACCATCTCGGTGAAGTCACTGGGCGCACTGGCAACCATTTTGTCATAGTAAAATGAGCTTAAGGTCTTTAAGAAGATCTTTGTCATCTCTTTTTCCTCAAGAGGTGGACAAATCTGAGCGGTAATTTTGCGCCATCTTTGGGCGTACTCCTTAAAGGTTTCCTTGTCCTTTTGTGACATTGATCTGAGTTGATCTCTGTCCGGTGCCATGTCCAAATTGTATTTGTATTGTTGGACGAAGGCAGTACCAAGATCTCTGAATGTGCTAATCCTAGCACGGTTTAAACCCATGTACCATTTTAATGCGGCACCGGTTAAACTATCCTGAAAGTAGTGAATCAGTAGGTCCTGATTCTCCGTCTGAGCTGACATTCGCCGAGCGTACATCACTAAGTGACTCTGAGGGCAAGAGTTATCCTTGTACTTTTCAAAGTCGGGCACTTGGAACTTGTGCGGGACTTTCACATTGGGGACCAAGCAGAGGTCTGTGGCGTCCTTTCCAAATAGATCCTGACCGCGAATGGCTTGCAGTTCCTTCTGCATTTCCAAGAACTGTTCCTGGAATTCATCCATTCGGTCAAACATAGTTTCTTTTTTCCAGAAGGTATCTGTGGAATCTGTCCTTCCGGGACAGTGTGCACCACAGGGGGTGGTTTCGTGACTACGGCAGTGAATCTTGGCGTTTCCCAAAGTTTGTAACCTCCAGGAGTCTTCAATATGCCTCTGGAATCTTCGCTTTCCCGAAGTCTGTAACCTTCAGGACCAGCGGCATCTGTCGCGATTCCCTGATCTTCAGTGATCGGCGGAACATATCCTTCCGGGATATAGTTAACAGGCATGGCCCAGGGACGATCTTTCGGCATCTGATACCTAGGATCAAAATTCTCCACTATGGGCATTGAGGTGATCTCTGAGATCACAGTCCTTTGTAGCTGAGCTTCTTCCATGGCTTGCATGTCGTTACGAAGCTTTCTCATATCCTCTCTCAGAGTGTCGATCTCTTCTTTCAACTCTCTGTTTTCTTCCACAAGATCATCCATCTTTTTCTGACGATTAGCCCGAGTATTGTACGAATGAGACAGTTTGACTCTAGAACCGAGACACAAATGTGAGATTCGTAGGTAAGAAGAATACGCGATGTGAGAATGATGAATGCAATGATTATATTAATTGTTTTTTGGTTTAATCAAAATAAACTTCGACAATTAGATTGCAAATATCAAACGGTGGGGAAACCCCTTTTTATTGAAATTCAAAGGATTACAGAAATGGAAATACAGTAGATTACAAAGTGTAGAAATAGAAACCTAAGCTAATGGGTCCCGAGAGAACTCGGGTGCTGATTCTGGTATCTTCCTTTTCTTTGACCGGGGCTCTTGAGCCGTTGTCGGGTTGTCATTCCTTTGCCAAGTGAAAGGAGCGAGCAAATTCCTTTGGTCATCCTGATTATCCACAGCATGTTGCTCCAAAATTTCAATCAGAGCGTCTTTATCTCTCAGTAGTTGCTGTATTTTGATACACTCCACATCAAGGGTGCGGTACTTGTTTTTCCAAGACCTCCTCTCCCGTTGAACTTTGTTGAGAGTAACCTGAAGCTTTTCAGTTTCCGTCATGAAGTACATGACAGATTCCCTCGGCGGAAGAATTCTGTAACGAGGATAAGGCATCTTTAACTTGAGAGCTCTAGTTTGTACCCAGTGGAGATAAGGCTCCACCAAGACACAGTCCGGTTTTCCTAGAGACTCCCGTCCTTTCTTATGAACGTGTTTCCAAGCGTGCACTATTTCTGTCTTTAGTGCTCTTTCATTTTCTCCTTCCTTGAAGAAAAGACCTTCCAGATGAACACCTGGTGGGACGTGTCTCATCGAGTATCCAAACTGACGAAGAACCAATACCGGATGGTAGTTGATTCCTCCCTTAGTTCCTGTAAGGGGTATGTTGGGGAAGTTTCCACAACGGTCAATGATCCTGATTCCATCATAAATCCTATTACACCAATCAATGTCAGAGTTGGTGAGAGACATGATTTTCTGCGACCAGCACAAGGCACTCTTATGATCCCAGAAAACAGCAGACTTAGGCAAATGGGAGATAAACCATTTATAAAGCAGAGGTACACAACATGTGATCTCCCCTCCGCTGTACAAATTCCCTAAGTGTACAGAATGATACGCATCTGCGAGCAAAGTCGGCACAGGGTTTCCAATGAGAAAATCCTTAATAGCGTTGATATCAACGAAGTTATTAATGTTGGGCAACAAAAATAATCCGTAGGTGAGTAAAACAAATATGCCTTAAAAAGCAGTCTCGTTCCCTATACTAGCGAAGTACAGAGCTTTCTTTGTTAGAAACTGGGCTTGCAAACCTTGTATGCCACCCTTGGTAGTCATGTGAATCCTGACCTCTGATTCATCCAAATGAATTGCTCTTGCAATGGTCTGATTCTTTAGAATTTCTTCCAGTCCAGAAAATGGAGCTCGATCAGTGATATGTAGATCGATCAGATGAGAATACTCCTCCAGCGTTGGTGCTAGCTAGTAATCCGGGAATGTAAAGCAGTGATAAACCAGATCGTAGAATTGAACGAGCGCGTCCATGATTCCTTCAATCACATGGACCCTTAACAGAGGTAGCAGACCTCCGTACTTGGCTCTGAAGGCCTCTTGGTTTGTGATCATTCTCGTCAAACCTCTCAAATCCTCTAGTTTTGGAACCTTGAAGGTGTACTTATGAGTTATCCTTCTACCGAAATCCATTAGCACAATCCTTTTCTCTGATATTCGCAATCACAGTCTTAGTTTAATTTGAAAAATAGAGAGACTAGAAGAGAAGTTTTTTGAATGTTTTAATGTTTTTTAAATGAATGCATGAATGTAGTACACAAAAACATAGAAAAAACATGGGGTCAAAGGGTCGTTGTCATGAAGTCAAGGCTCTACCCATCCCCAAAGGTTTATACTAGGGTGATTTTTGTACCTGTACTCATTATCATCAGCTCCTCCCAGGAAAGCAAAACAACAAGCGGATCGCCAGCGAGTTGTAGAGCAATCTTAGAGTAAGTGCCATTCACCGAGAATAGATCACCAGCCTCAAATGAGGGTAGTATCGCGTGACAACTATTTCCGATAGCTTCTGCACTACAAAAGGGTTGGCTCCTCAGCTTCTCAGACAACACAATCGGCCCATTGCCTATGAGAGGGAATGGGTTGCATTGGTTAGCCTCCACTGAGGTTGATGGTCGACCTCGTCGCCATCACTTATCTTAAGTGTATACTCAATCTTTCCACATGCGGCATCACACGCATTCCCATTAGCAGAAAAATAAACACAGATATCAATTAGGAAAACCAGTATATATATTTGTCCTAATCATCCTAGACCTTTAAAAGCTAAGAATCTTATGTTCCTAACAGAAAATGGTTCCCCGGCGGAGGCACCATTCTGTGGTTTTCAGACTTAAGGTTTCAACCAGAGAGATAAGAAAGACAAAATTCCTAGACTTGCCCCACGGTGGGCGCCACTTTTCTGTAGCGAGTGATTTTGGACGCGGTTCTTAAGCGCTTTCGCTCTTTGGGTTTACTACAGGTCGATTCATTTTTTATCCTATTGAAGCTGATGAAGGAAGGGAAATAGATGTGTCCAATTAACCCTGCTTGCATACTGAGTTTAAATAGCGGTCTGTTAGGTTACAGATGCGGTTTAGATTGTGGGCCTCTCTCTGCTTATTTTGTTAAGAATGAAATGACAGGGTTGTTCGTGTTTAGGACTGATGTTTTTGAATTACTGCTTTCGGGTTGATTGATGGAGATATGGGATTTGTTTTTTTTTGTTTAGTGTGCTCGCTAAGATTTTTCTTTCAATCTTATGCCTACGTATTCCCGTTTTTTCCGAAACAGGGAAATCAGAGTGATCGTAGTTCCTCCTATTCTATGGGAGGAAATGGTTGTTTTGGTGTCTTGTTCAAAGCCCAAGACGTGAAGCTAAAGAGTCTATTTGTATCTTGTTCAAAGCCCAAGATGTGAAGCTAAAAGGGTTTGACTTTAGAGAGAATTTGTCATCTCTAAAGAGGGGGTTATATGTCACAACTGTTTATAAAGGAGAATTACTTTAACCGGGATATGTGAATCCGGCAATGCCATAATTTCCTTTATAGGAGATTTTTAACCTAAAGGGGAAGACTTTAACTCAGTGTAGAGCAATTCTATCTTTCCTTAGGAATTTCTCATGCTAAAAGAGGGACAGTGGCATGGATATAGATGATCCAGAGGCTTGCCGCTTACAGCGATTAGATGAAGGGGAAGGAGTTGTTGATGTTTGTGTACTGTGAACGAGGCACAACTTTGATGCTAAAAGGTTGATTGGATCAACCAGTGATTTTCTTATATAAAGCCTAAGAGGAGGGTGTTTTTGTGTCTCGTACAAAGCCCGAGAGAGAGGCTAAAAGGAGTTGATCCTACAAGAGGATCTTTTATACTCAACAAGAGAGTGTTTCTGTATCTCGTACAAAGCCCGAGATGGAGGCTAAAATTTGTTTGGCTCAATAAGAACCTTTTTGTATCTCGTATAAAGCCCGAGATGGAGGCGAAATGGGTGATTGACTCAACGAGGGAGTCTCTTATGTGTCTCGTACAAAGCCCGAGAGAGAGGCTAAGCGTTGTTTGACTCCGTTGGGGAGAATCATTGTACAAAGCCCAAGAGGAGGCTATTGTAACTGTTTCAATTGAGTGACAGATCCAATATACTGATTTTAAAAGAGAAAATCAGTTCTTATATGAGTAACACTGTACTCAAGGATTTGATTCGAGGATCAGGGTTATTTCCTTTTCTTTAAGGAAACGGGAAATCCAAAGGGTATTGAGACTATCCGAGTCTACGGGTTTCCTTCCTATTTTTGAAGGGGTCACTTGAGAATGTCTTTGAGACTCAAGGATATTAGACTGTCCGTGTCTAGAGTTTCATCTTTTGTACTATGCTTTGAGAAACAGCAGTAGACTCTTTGAAAGACTGTTCTATGAAGATGACTAAGTTCTGTTCCTATACCTTTAGGAGGTCGTCGGGACAATTTGTACGAAGCCCAAGAGGAGGCTGGAAACTTTTAAGAAGCTGAGAGGTCCTTGTATGAAGCCCAAGAGGAGGCTATCATTCCCGGAGGAAGAGATCATTATACGAAGCCTAAGAGGAGGCTGTGAATACTTCTAAGAAGCCGACGGGTCCTTGTACTAAGCCCAAGAGGAGGCGGGGTTGCTTTCAAGAAGCCTTTGGGTCCTTGTACGATGCCCAAGAGGAGGCCGATGCTTTTAAGAAGCCCGTGGGTCCTCAAACCCCGAGAAATTAGAGAATTTGGAAGAAACTCAAAGATGCCATTCACGGAGAATACATTCATCTCTGGGAGTATAGTTTCTTGACAATTCCTAATGAGGACAGCTGAAGAGAAGACTGTATCTGGTGATCCTATTGGGGATCTAGTTGTCTATTTCTACGAATAACCTAGTTCTAGACGTAGTTGCCGGGGAAACTCGAAATATCTATACTATTATTACACAGTTGATCTGAGTTTAGGAAAGAAGACTTACAGTGAAAAAACCCCACAATACAGTTATATGTATATGAAAGCAGTAAATGAAAGCGTATAAACACTTACTCGGTTGTAGTGCTTCCATGCTATTTTGTTAGTTGCTCAACAAAGACAGATTGAAAACAACAGTATATTCAAAATCAAAGGAGAAAGTGCTTTGAAAAAGAAAGATTTGGGGCTTACAGCTCAAGGAGAGGCCCAAGGTTTTACCAGTGATTGCATTGTTGAATTTGTACAGAGGGACTTATACAAGTGACTGAGGCCCATAAAGGTTTTCTGTACAAAGGGATGGGTCTTACACTCTCTCAAGAGGCCCAAAAGGTTTAAAAAAAAGAGTGGGGCTTATAACACGAGGGTAGGCCCAGATGAATTTTCGTTAAAAATGGCGATCGCGCCGAGGTTTTCTTTTAACGCAGAGGGACTTATACAATAAGTGAGGCCCACAATTGTTTTGGTTAAAAGGGGGTTGGGTCTTACACTCTATTAGAGGCCCAAAAGTTTTGAATGGGTCTTATAGCTCAAGGAGAGGCCCAAGGTTATTTTTCAAAAGACGACGATCGCGCCGTTTGTTTTTTACGGTATCGAGACTTATACAATACACTGAGGCCCAAAAATGTTTTGGTCAAAAAAAAGGATTGGGTCTTACACTCTATTAGAGGCCCAAAAGTGTTTTGAAAATGATTTATGAGGGTTGAATTAATCCAAAAACCCTAATTTGTTTTCAAAATGTGTTTTAATTGAATAAAAATTCAATTAAAATGATCAAAATTGTTTAACACATGGAAAACAAATTGTGATCTTGGATTAATGCTTCAAAAATTAAGTATTGACCTACAAAATAATTAGAAGGCATTAAAAGCTGCAAAATCAAGGTGGAAAAAACATTTTAAATGTTAAAAACAATTAAAACATTAATTCTTTGCAAAAATATCAATTATATAAAATAAATAATATTTTTGGGATTTTTTTGGGAAAATAAAATATTTCAACGTTTTTGTGAATTATTAAAAAAAGAATCAACTCAAAATCATTAAAACTCAGAGAGAAATTAATTTTTGAATCAATTAAACAAAATCACAAAATTCAAATATTTGAATTTTCAAAAAATGGCACCAAGAACAAACCAAGAACACGCGCGTGTTCTGGGTTTGCCCAGATTTGCATTTTCTCTCCAATCTCACTGAATACTTGATTATATCATGCAATCCACATACCAATCAACTCGTTTCAACCTCACGATCATGTCTATGACAATTAATTTCATTTAAATTAAACATAAAACAAGAAATCACGAAAAATCCTCAAGAACCCTAATTTCTGCATGAAGGCTAGGATTTTTTATACACGATTCAAACAATGCAATTAATTGAGGGGAAACATTCCATGCATGATTATGAACATATGGCCAAATTATTGTGCAGCAAAAATTGCATGGATCATAGAGTTAGAAGAGCTCATGCTTACCACTTGCAGCTGGTGATCGTGATTTGTGTTGGAGGTGTTACATCTAGGTTCCAATGATCTGGATAGCTTCCCTAGGTGCCATGGAGTGTGTATGAATGCTTGAAATGGATTGAAATGATCTTGAACTTGAGATGGTACCCCAACTGCAAATCTGTCAAGAACTTGAGCAATTGGCTGGTGATTTTGTGAAATCTGTGTTCCAGATGTTATATGAGTGTTTGGATCACTTCTATATGATGTATGTGAGGTGTGTGTGTGATTGGTTTGATTGGAAAAGCTCTCAAACTCAAAACCCGATAGTGACTTGCCTTAGAAGGCAAAATTGGAGTGAAAGAAGAGATTTTGAGGAAAGCATCTGTTTGATGGCTTTGGTGTACTCAATCTGATCACAATTAAGCTCTATTGATAGTAGAGAAAGTTTGTTTTGCAAGGAATAGTGAATGGCAACTGCTGAGTAGGTTTGGCCAATGTTGGCAAATGAAAATCCAAGTCTCCTCTAGCCATTGACTAGAGGTTAGGGCACAGGCTGCTGGTCCCCTTGGTCTTGGATAAGTCTTGACTGAATTCAATTTCTAAGAGCTCATTTCATGCCACCTTAATGCTTCCATTGAATGCTCTAATCCAAAATTGGAGTCTTGTCCCTATTTTGGCAATTCTAGGTTCAACATGCTATTTCTTGTTCCAAAGACTTTGGAGGCTTGGCTCAGTGATTGTCCCCTTTAGATTCAATCCTCGGAGGTGTCCAAGTTGATAGGAGCATTTGGATTGGGCTGATTTTGGCAAATCGACCAAAAGTGCAAAAATTTACCTTGCCTTGGCAGATTTCAGCAAGGCATCTTGCCAATGTCATATCTCATGGCTCAAATTGAATTTGGTAATGTTCTTGGCCATTTTGGAAAGCCCTTACATGATACAACAACTGTTTGACCATGTTTGGTTTTGATCTCTTTTGAATCCAAGTGAAAAATCCCCCTACATTTGGAAAAAAGTAAAGGCAGATTTTGACTTAGTGAAATTTTCACTAAGTGTTGGAACAAAGTGACTTTTCTTAATTTTGATCACTCCATAACTCAAAATCCATGAGGAATTTGGACATAAGTTAGTATGAAGCTTTTGTAGAGGGCAATGTGATCTACAAATCAAGCTTTGAATGGGGAACAATGGCCTTGTGGTTTAGGAGTTATGGTCCTCCAAAGTTGGCACATTAGTGTCACTTTTTCCATAACTTGGAAATTTTTCTAAGTTTTTATGGTTACCCCTTTTACAAGTTATCCCACTTTCTTTGATTTTTCTTGATGAATGATGATTCAAATCATACATTAACATCATTTTAGGGTTAAAAATCCATTTTGGTGAAAAATCTCAAAAAGTCAAAGTTGACTTTTGTGCACAGTTGACTTTTTATCAGATGAATTCCAAACTGTGCAATTCTTCAGGAAATCATGTCCTTGACCTAAATAAAACTTGATGGATATGTTCCATGGGTGTTATAGGGTATATTGAATCATGTCTTAGGGTTTGGGAGCATGTCCTGGTCAAAAGTCAAAGCTACAGTTGACTTTCCTCGCGAAACCCTAATTGTGGTGCAGATGAAATTGAGACTTGTTGCTCAAGCTTCTTGGATTAATCCATTGTTCCAAATGGATCAATATAGTATATTAGAGACCCTCAAATCATGCCTTGAGGTCTTGGTTCATGATTTGTCCCAAAAGTCAACTTAGGGGTGAATTAGGTCAAGAAACCCTAATTCCTAATTTTTTAGTGAATGCATCCCCTGAGGCAAAATTGACTTGATGATTAGGTCCATGAGGCTCCATGGAGTATATTAGGTTATGTTTTGGATCTTTGGCTTGTGCCCAGATGAAATTTTTCACCTGGAGGCCCTGGTCGACCAAAACTCTAATTTGGTGATACTGGCGATCTTGAGGCTTGATCCACCTAGAAGGGAGCATCCTTGTGCTTAATCCTTGAAGTGGGAGTCCATTTGATCCATTGTGGATGTTTGAGAGGTTAGACAAGTTGAAGATCATGTCATTTCTTGATTGATCCTTTGTTTAAGAACTCTGAGAGGGCTTGAAACCCTAATTCTGATTGTAGTAAATGCTCAACAACCCTTGAGGCATTTGATGAGGCATGATGGTTCACCCATATTGTGATGATGATTTGCACAATGATGGGAAATCTTAGTGGTCAAAATTTAGGGTATGACAACTACACGCGGGAATTAAACCTGCCAAGTAAGGCTACATGAAACGGCAACTCAAGGGAAACGGTTATGATTACGTGATCTCACACACAAACGTGATTGTATTCGACAATCACAAGGCCACATTCGCCTTTTCACAAAACACATGGTTCACACATGTTCCATACTAGTGTTTCACTCTCCTCTATACCATTACTCGTCGAAGATACACGCTTTGGCATCAAATGCACGAGCATCGCCATCTAGATTATTTATCAATTCCTAGTCACATTACTAGGTTCTACCTATAGATTTATGGTAAAGTTTCCTCACTCTTCCTATTCCATATTTTAAACATGTCATCACTCAATTTCCTTTCACAATAAGAGATTAGATGTAACACAATACAATGGAATAACCAAATGCATAAAATACATCAACTCATAAAATTAACACAAAACTTGGCTTCCCTCCAATTTATTTAATCGGGTATCGAAATCAATATTTTTCCATTTTATCACGTAGGATATTTTCATAGCTTTCCAACGACTATTACCATGCCTCAATCGAAATCACGATCCAAAAGATATGAATTTTTAGACATTTTTCAAATCACAACAGTGGTAACCGGTTACCTCAAAATGAGTAACCGGTTACTCAAGTTTCACTGTTCAAAACAGAATCAAAATCATAGTTAGAGACATATTTTGGTAACCGGTTACCTCAAAGTGAGTAACCGGTTAATTCGTCCATTTTTCACGTAAAACCCCAAATTTTCTTGCAAGTAACCGGTTGCCTCAAAGTGAGTAACCGGTTACCACTGAACCAGAAGCTCAAAAACCTGTTTTTAATGGTGTAAACTCAAACCAAAACCAACCAAAACATGATCCATCACAATAACAAGTATTATACATCAATTTCTCACACAACCCAATCATGTAATCCATTCTATTTCATATATCAACCATAGAAAGAACATTTAACATAATTAATCCCAATCCACCATTTTTATTCAAAGTTCTAACCTAAGTTTCTACACTTAGGGTTCTAACTAGAACTCACCTATGAACAAGATGAAGAAGATGTTAAGATGATTTGATGAAGAAGAGATGATGATCCAAGCTCTTTGCTCTTCCTCTAGGTTTCTCCTCTTTCTTCCTTTCCTCTTCCTTCTCTCTATCTCTTTCCAAATTTGTTTCTATTTGACACAAGTGAGGAAATGAAATGATATAGGGAAATTTCAATTAGCTAGTAACACTACTAAATGTCCAAATATCTCTATAGCATTAAATGCTAACACCTCAGAGTCAGATAATATTAATTTGATCCGATCTGAGCTCATCGGTTGTTCAAATTATCTTTGCAGATAATTTCTCAGAGTACACCAGAACCCAGTTGATCATAACCAATATTATCTCGAACAAGCTAAAATACGGGGTATTACATCCTCCCCTCCTTAAATAGAAATTCGTCCACGAATTTAAAGATTACCTGAAAAGATGAGGGTAAGCATCCCGCATTTTCGATTCCAGTTCCCAAGTTGCATCACCCGGATGCGTCGCATCCCACTGAACTTTCACAAGAGGAATCTATTTATTCCTTATTTCCTTAGTTTCTCTTCCTGTGATTCGACTTGGTTGAGGTTCAAATGTCAAATCTGCTTCGATCTCTATCGTATCTGGTGGAATTGGCTGAAGAGGATCTGGAACAAACTTCCGAAGCTGAGACACATGAAAAACATCATGCATTTCTGACAGAGAAGGCGGTAAGGCTAACCTGTAAGCTACTTCACCAATATTTTCTAAAATTTGATACGGTCCCACGTATCTCGGACTTAACTTCCGCGACTTAAACGGTCCTTTCAATCTCAACCTTGGAGTAACCTTCAAAAACACGTGATCACCCTCGTCAAACTCTAAAGGTCTCCTACGGTTATCCACATAAATCTTCTGACAATCTTGTGCTTGTTTAACTTTATCACGGATCATCCTAATCTTTTCCGTGGTCTCTTGAATAGTCTAGGGCCCCAAAATTCTATCTTCAGCAACATCCGCCCAACACAAAGGCGTCCTACATTTCCTTCCATACAATGCCTCGTAAGGAGCCATACCTATACTTGCATGATAACTATTATTGTACGAAAACTCAATTAACGGTAAAAGTTCTATCCAATTTCCTCCACTTTCAAGCATACAAGCCCTTAACATATCTTCCATTGTTTGTATCGGCTGTTCCGTCTGACCATCCGTTTGCGGGTGATTCGACGTACACAAACACAACTTTGTTCCCATAGCTTGCAGAAAAGCTCTCCAAAATCTTGAAGTAAACTTTGGATCTCTGTAGGAAACAATACTAGAGGGAATACCATGTAACCTCACAATTTCCGAAATGAACAACTTTGCAAGATGACTTGCCTTGAAAGTAGTCTTTACGGCTAAGAAATGAGCAGATTTCGTTAACCGATCAACAATCACTAAAATAGAATCGTAACCACCTTGTGCACGGGGTAATCTAACTGCAAAGTCCATAGAAATACTATCCCACTTCCATACCGAAATTTCTAACGGTTGTAATAAACCACCCGGTCTTTGGTGTTCAACATTTACTTATTGGAATACCGCACACTTCGATACATACACCGTAATATCCCTTTTCATACCGGACCACCAATAGTCCCTCTTTAAGTCTTGATACATTTTTGAAGAACCAGGATGTATAGTAAAAGCACCCTTATGCGCTTCCTCCAAAATTCTTATTTTCAACATTGCATCATCCGGAACACAAATCCTTTGGTTAAACAAAATGATTCCGTCGGTAGCTCGCACGAAACCCGGTTGAACTAACACTTCTTGTAACTTCTCATCCAACACTTGCCCTTGTTGAATTTCCTCTCTAAGAGTAGAATTAACATTCAAGTTTCCCATAATTACACCATTAGGAGTCCAAATAAATTGAAGATTAAGATCCCTAAACTTTTCCAATAAGGCATACTCTAAGATCATTAATTCGGCATTATGCAACACTTTCTGACTCAATGCATACGCTACTTTATTTGCTTTACCCAGATGGTACTTCAATTCTAAATAAAAATCCTTCAAATACTCCATCCATCTCCTTTGACACATGTTCAACTCTTTTTGGTCAAATAGATACTTCAAACTCTTGTGGTCGCTAAACATTTCAAAATGTACTCCATACAAATATTGACTCTTTTTAGTGTAAAAACAACCGCCGCCAATTCCAAATCATGAGTTGGATAATTCTTCTCGTGAACTTTTAACTGTCGAGAAGCATAAGCCGCCGCATGACTATCCTGCATTAAGACACTTCCTAATCCCATCTTTGATGCATCACAAAATACCTCATACGACTTGCGAGGATCAGGAATGATCAAAACAGGAGCAGTCGTCAATATTTCCTTCAAACTCATAAAACTTTGTTCACAAGCCGAATCCCACTCATAAGGACAATCCTTTCGAGTACGTTTGGTCATTGGTAAAGGCAATTGAGAAAATCCCTTGATAAACCTTCTATAATAACCTCTCAGTCCCAAGAAACTTCTAACTTCAGAAACATTCTTTGGTCTCTCCCAATTAACTACCGCTTCAACTTTTGATGGATCTACCGCCACACCTCCTTGAGATATGATATGATTGAGAAAACTAACCTCCGACATCCAAAACTCACACTTGCTTAGCTTTGCAAAAAGTTTTCTCTCTTGTAAGATCAATAGAACGATTCTTAGATGTTCTCCGTGCTCTTGAGAAGTACGAGAATAAATAAGAATGTCGTCAATAAAGATTACTACAAATTGGTCCAAGTAAGCTTGAAATATCCGATTCATATAATCCATAAAAACTGCCAGAGCATTCGTCACACCGAAAGGCATTACTAAGAATTCATAATGGCCACAACGGGTTCTAAACGCGGTCTTTGATACATCTGAACTCTTCACACGGATCTGATGATAACCCGACCGTAAATCAATCTTCGAGAACACACAGGCTCCTTTCAATTGATCTTACAGGTCATCTATCCTGGGTAATGGGTACTTGTACTTGATGGTGACTTTATTCAATTGCCGGTAATCAATACATAACCGCATTCCACCATCCTTCTTCTTTACTAACAACACTAGAGCTCCCCAGGCCGAAACACTGGGTCGAACAAAATGCTTAGCCATTAACTTTTCCAATTGATCCTTCAATTCTCTTAACTCGAGTGGTGCCATCCGATACGGAGAAACGGATATAGGAGCTATTCCCGGTATCAGGTCAATAGAGAATTCCACTTCCCTTTATAGAGGAAGAGAAGTGACATCCTCGGGGAAAACTTCGGAAATCTCACATACTACCGGAATATTCAGAACTTGAAGGTCGCTACTCTCCTCCTTAGTGAGAACCAATAGGATAGATTTTTCCTTCTCAAACAATAAATTTATCATTCCAACTGTACCTTCTAAAATAGTCGTTAACACATCCTTCGGAGTAGTTTCAGTGGACGGAATGATGATTAGCTTCTCTTCACAACCAATAAATACCAAATTAGCAAAAAGCCAATCCATCCCTAAAACAACATCCACTTTCTTAAGTGATAAATAAATAAGATCAATCTGGAAAACTCTTTCATCCACCGATAAAACACAATTTTCACACATTAAAGGTGTTTCAACCATCTCATCCATGGCAGTAGTAACCACAATGGGTGGAGACAATGGAATAACTGGCAACCCAAGTCGCTTCATACATTGCTTTGACACAAAAGAGTGTGTTTCTCCACAATCAAATAATACAAAACAAGGATTCCCATTAACGAAACACGTACCAACAATCAAAGAGTTATCACCCTTTGTCTTCCTTGCATCCAACGTATAAACTCGACCGCTACTCTTTCCTTGCGTCTGATTCCTATTCTGAGGACAATCCCTCACCAGATGACCCATCTTCTGACACTAAAAGAATCTCACACTTTCTATACCATGCCTTCCATGAAGATTCCTACCATAAGTACGACACACAGGAGGTGCACTAGTCCTAGAATTCTGAACTTGTTTCCCTTTGAAAGCTTGTTGTCTAGGACTAAACTGTTGGTTTGAAGTCCCACGATCATTCTGATTCGACCTACTCAAATACCCTTCTGTCTGAACTTTCTTCAAACTGTTATCAGCCACATAACATTGCCTTAGCAACTCAGCATAACTAGTGAACTCTATTTAAGACACACTGTGAGAAATCTCAGCTTTCACTCCAAAAAGGAATTGGTCAATCTTCTATTTTTCATCTGGAGCATACACGGCCTGCCTAGAGTAAGCAGCCATGATCTCAAACTTCTCAGCATAAGCAGCCACAGTCAAAGTACCTTGCCTCAACTGTTTGAAATCGAACTCTTTTTGGGTCCTCAAGGAACTAGTGAAATAATTCTCCATAAAAGTAACCTTAAATTGCTCCCAGACCTTAGGCACATCTTGGATAGTCATTAAAGCTGAAGCACTCTCCCACCACCTCATAGTAGGACCTTTCAACGAGTGACAAGCAAACACCACTTTGTTCTCTACTACACTGAACTATCAGAAAGATTCTCTTCATACTAGCCACCCATTCATGAGCTTTCACAAGATCTAATCCGCCATGAAATTCTGGAGGATTCATGCGGATGAAATCCCGAAAACTTCCACCTACAACATCTGGAACAAGTACTGGAGGATGAATATTCCCATTCACCTGTTGTACCTTCTGCTGCATGAATTGGTTATGCTGCTGCTGCATCTGTTGTAAAAACTGGGGCCATGGGACATATTCCTCGCCGCCTGACAGATTTGTCTCAGCAGGAGTAGTTCTGGGTCTACGACGGGTTCTGCGTCCGCCAGCCATGTTCCTAAAGGTCATACAGATAGGATTAAGTTGATCAAGCTCAATTCCATAAATATAACACTTAAGACAATGACGACACAACGCATATGAACAGAAAGAAACACTTATACTATTTCATGGCTAGGTCGAGGATACGACCTGGTCTGATACCAACTATAACACCCACATATAACAACATACATCAAAGCATATATATTATACATGAATCCAAGTTTTGGTATTGAAATGCCATAAGTTCCTAGTTAACACATTGTATATGATACATGCCTAAAATACACAATATTAAAAAATCTATGGCATAATATATACAAGATGTTCCAATGTACTAAGAACTAGATCAACAAAGTGATCTCAAAATAATTCTCCACAATGGAAACCATGCCATCCCAAAAGCCAAGACACATAATGATAATCAAACGACTTTATCCTTACCCATCGCTGAACCTAAAGTACCTGTAATATAATCAACAACATGGGGTGAGATATTAAATCTCAGTGAGTTCCCTATCTTATAGATTCTCTCGGAATTACAAGGTTCTAACATCCTAACTCAAATCAAAAGGAAGGGAAGTGACCTTGAGTTCACAATCTCACACTATATGGAAACTTGTTCATGAGTTCATCAACTCAAAATATCACTAATTGATAACCTTACCAAGGCATCCCCTTTTCTCGTCCGCTTCTACGTCTAGAAGTCGACCCGAGTCATGGATCCTTGTAACTTACTTGACATACGAAATGGATTTGGGTTCTACGGGCCATTAACCGTTATGAACCGTCACTTCACACGGGCCATAAACCGTCACAAGTCTCTACCCGTAGGTTCCATTCGTACTACACGGGGGAATCAAACCTGCCAAGTAATCATGCGTACATTCTAGAGGAGTCTGAAGCGCATGAAATGGAAACTCAAGGGAAACAGTTACGATTACGTGATCTCACACACAAACATGATTGTATTCGACAATTACATGGCCACATTCGCCTTTTCACAAAAACAAGGTTGACACATGTTCCATACTAGTGTTTCACTCTCCTTTAGACCATTACTCGTCGAAGATACACACTTTGGCATCGAACGCACGAGCATCGCCATCTAGATTATCTATCAATTCCTAGTCACCTTACTAGGTTCTACTTATAGATTTATGGTAAAGTTTCCTCACTTTTCCTATTCCATATTTTAAACATGTCATCACTCAATTTCCTTTCACAATAAGAGATTAGGTGTAACACAATACAATGGAATAACCAAATGCATAAAATAAATCAACTCATAAAATTAACACAAAACTTGGGTTCCCTCCGATAAATTTAATCGAGTATCAAAATCAATATTTTTCCTTTTTATCACGTAGGATATTTTCATAGCTTTTCAACGACTATTATCATGCCTCGATCGGAATCACGATCCAAAAGATATGAATTTTTAGACATTTTTCAAATCACAACAGTCGTAACCGGTTACCTCAAAATGAGTAACCGGTTACTCAAGTTTCACTGTTAAAAACAGAATCAAAATCATAGTTAGAGACACATTTTGGTAACCGGTTACCTCAAAATGAGTAACCGGTTACTTCGTCCATTTTTCACGTAAAACCCCAAATTTTTCTGCAAGTAACCGGTTGCCTCAAAGTGAGTAACCGGTTACCACTGAACCAAAAGCTCAAAAACCTGGTTTTAATGGTGTAAACTCAAACCAAAACCAACCTAAACATGATCCATCATAATAACAAGTATTATACATCAATTTCTAACACAACCCAATCATGTTATGCATTCTATTTCATATATCAACCATAGAAACAACATTTAACATAATTAATCCAAATCCACCATTTTTATTCAAAGTTCTAACCTAAGTTTCTACACTTAGGGTTCTAACTAGAACTCACCTATGAACAAGATGAAGAAGATGTTGAGATGATTTGATGAAGAAGAGATGATGATCCAAGCTCTTTACTCTTCCTCTAGGTTTCTCCTCTTTCTCCCTTTCCTCTTCCTTCTCTCTATCTCTTTCCAAATTTGTTTCTATTTGACACAAGTGAGGAAATGAAATGATATAGAGAAAATTCAATTAGCTAGTAACACTACTAAATGTCCAAATATCTCTATAGCACCAAATGCTAACACCTCAGAGTCAGATATTATTAATTTGATCTGATATGAGCTCATCGGTTGTTCAAATTATCTTTGCACATAATTTCTCAGAGTACACCGGAACCCAGTTGATCATAACTAATATTATCCCGAGCAAAATAAAATACGGGGTATTACATTTTTCAACCGCTTTTTCCTCCACTTGCTGACACGACCATTGAAAGTTACAAGGGGATATTTCTCTATATATAGGACCTATTGGGAACTTTCGGAGGCATCCAAGTTGTGCGGAAATGCTGTCGTTTTCGTTTTCTAGTTTTAGGCATTAAAATTACTTGTAAAAGTGACAATCGCTCACATCGAGGGATTGTCACAATTACGTATTTTATTTTGTTTTGTACTCTTGGATCAACAATTATACCTTCAATTTAATTCCAGTTTTTATTTCAGGTTCATTTACAATTCATCGCATTTATTTTCCTTCGTTTATTTTCCGCAATTTATATTTGTGCTTTAACTTTCTGCCAATGTTATCTTCTCAAGCTTTTACCATTTTCTTCAAGTACCGCTTTAAACTAATTTAAACCGCTTATTATGTCTTTATTTAATTCAAAAACTCAAAATTGTTTATTTGTTTGTGCAACCATGTCTAGATAAATTGTTTTGAGTTTGGTATGTGAGGACCGTCGTTCCGACGGGATTTGGTAATGAAATTGGCGTTAACCTGTAATAAATTCAGTTTTGGTTTTAGTTTCTAATTGTAAGTCTTACTGGTTCGACACGAGAGTGAGGACCAAACTAAGGTTCGAGTCGATAGCGCAAGAGTGTGAAGATTGAACCAGATAGTGGAAACTAGGCATCAATCCTAAAAACAGCGAGAGCGCTTTAGGTATCGATTATGATCTAATTGGGTTTCAAAATATGCTTTCTAATTAAAACGGGGCGAGCGAGAGAAGAATCCTGTGGTTAGGGAGTGTGACTTTAGTCAATAGCACGAGAGTGTGAGACAGAGTCTTTAAATTGATATTTTCTACGGAACGTAGTTTAATTATAATTAGTGCCTAAAATCTACAGAGTCCCTTAGGAACACGAAAACCATATTCCGGCCTCTCTTTATTATTATATTTTCTAAGTTTAATTTTAGTTTTCGTTTTAATTCCGTTTAAACCAAGTAATCATTAGCCTTAGCTCTACATTTCAACAATAGATAACGGTAGGTTGACATTGGTGTCTGTGGGTTCGACAGTCTTTTATATTGTTTCGATATTTCTGTGCACTTACGGACGCATCAGGATGCAGGTTGGTGATAGCCGTTGTGTATTGCAAATTGTGGGGTCTTTTGGTATTTTGTGTGAGGCAATTGCTGCGTGTGGTACCTCATTTACATTAGCAAGCTCGGAAACAACTTTATTTGTGGTGGTTGAATTTCTCACGAGCTTTTAGCCGCTCGTAACATTTTTCACTATGAAAGGCTTTGGATATTAAACCTTCGGCGGAAACTTGTTTGTTTGTAGCTGGGAATTTGGCTTAGGTGGGGTACCTTGTAGCTTGGTATTATGCATGATGCATTGAAAGTTTCATCAGGTGTGAATGTTTGGGCTCAGGGACTTTTAAGTAAAATAGGCTTTGTCTCATGTTTAAATGTATGTATTTTGGTAGTAGCAAATGGCTTGCGTGGGAGCTTCCATGAGCCTTTTTTCTATGTTAGATTGTATTTTGTAGTGGGCTTTCTTCATGGCCTTGTGAAAAGTATGAAATTTATAAATCCATGAGCTTGTGAGGTTTCATGTGGATGATATTGGCCTTTGTTTTATTTTTTGTGACATGGCCTTTTTTTTATTATGTAATGGGCTCCTTGGATCCATTTTTTTCGCAATTGTGATCATAAAACCAAAAAAAATGACAGTGGGCCTTATGCTTGAAATAGGCTTGGATTAATAAAGCTAATTGCACCTCCCATATTGACTTTTGAATTCCATGCTTGAGAGCTCAATTTCTGAACTTTAATAAACATGCTTGTAATCTTGATTCTTGATTTAGAATAACATGACAATAAAAACCAATTTTCAACATTCCTGAATTCTTCACTTCAAAACGAAATCACTCCAACTGAACCATAAATGAAAAACAAACGTATCCATCCATCTTGAATCAGAACCATGAATTGAAATGAATCCACCACTGAATCAATCCTTAGACTTTGCCACTTGCACTGATGAACAAATGCATTGAAATTAGAAGATAATGACTTGTCACATGGATCTCAATACATTGCATAAAACCCTTATTCAAATGAACCAGCTTAATCCATATACAGATGATTTGAAATGGCACAAAATCCCTGATTTGGAACTTCAGACATACACACTACTACGAAAAACCCATTTAACGACGCCAGGTTTACAACGGATTTGTATCCCACCGTTGTAATAGGTTAAAAATTTTGCAGCTGATTTATAAAGCCATATTTAACGACGGTCGTATTAAAAAACCGTTGTAATACATGGTGTGTAACAAGCTTCGATTCCCAGCAACTACATTTTTTTCCATATTTTTACATTTTAAACACGCTTGTATTAAAACACGATTGTAATACATGATGTGTAACAAGCTTCGATTCCCAGCAACTACATTTTTCCATATTTTTAGATTTTAAACATATATTTTATTTCTTTAGTTAGTGTTATGGGGATTTAACCTCAAAACTCAAAATTCATCTTTGTTTTTCGATTTTTAAGTGCAAGAGAATAGGTTGAAATAGTTTGATCATAACTTCTTTAAAAATAAAAGTGAAAGAGATGAGCATATATAAAAGAAAACTTTATTAGATTCCAGATAAGAAGAGTACATTGATAATCATATATTACATATATTTATCAATGTCAGAGCCCATAGCTGCAAATGCATCTTCATAATCCAGGACTCTCTCCTCACTTCCCTCATCGGAATCATAATAAACAGTCCCCCTTTTCATCTTTTTCTTTTTCTTCTTCAGCTTCTTCTTCTTCTTCTTCTCCTTCCTTACCCTTAACGCATCCCTGACGTTGGCCGCTGGTTGGACCTCCTCATTTGGCGACTGACGTTGTTCATTTGTGCCCTCATTGGTGATGTTTCTAGCATTCTCATTTGTAGAACTCATTGTTACGAAGAATATATTATGAAGAAATGTAAAATTGTCTATTTATAGATGAGGTTGAAGATGAAAAGTCCGATAGTTTAATGCTTGCAATGATGATAACTTGTAAATGGTTGATATTCTGGAACGATATTTTTTTAAAAACTGAGAAAATTTTAAATCATTATTATACTTGGCCAGAGTGTTCTCTATTCTGGGAAGAGCAAGGGTTATAATATTACAACGGTTAGTAATAATAACTGTAGCGATACCCCTTATACTTGGTACAAGGTTCGACTCTATGCAACAACATTTTTCTATTTTACGCAATTATAGAAAAATGTTGTTGCCTGGAGTCGAACCTTGTACCAAGTATAAGGGGTATCGCTACGGTTAATATAACTAACCGTTGTGATATTATTAAAATAATATATATACTTATCATTACGGTTCTTTTAGAAAACCGTTGTGAAATATTTACCTATATAAGGGAATTAACTTTCCCTTATTGACAGTAGCGTCGTTTCCTTCATAGCGAAACCCTAGCACCCATTTTTTCTCTACATTTTTGGCAGCAAACTTCATCTTTTTTTAGAATCCTCGAAAAGAAATACAAGAAGTATGAAGCTTTTGATTTAAGCTTCTTCCTCCTTGTATTTCTTCCTGCAGAGTCTAAAACTAGATGAACATGTTGATGATGCTAGCGGTAGAAAGCATAATGTAAATATTGTTAATGGAAAATAAGGTAATCTTCTACTTCAATCTTTTTGTTAGATAGTTTCCATTATCTCGGTTGCTTGATGTTGTTTTTGTTGATTGTTCTCATTTTGTGCAGATTCGACTTCAATGCTTCACAAGCAAGGTGAACTTCATTGTAATGGTACAGTCCCACTTCTTAGGGTTTTGTTTAAACTTTTGCTTGTTTTGTTTTGAATACTAACTAATTTTCTTCATTGCTTCCCACTTCTTAGGGTTTGTTTCACATGGTGATGATGATGGTGGTACATATATATGAATCCATTCTGATAAGGTACATATATATGAATTCATCTGATATTGTATATGAAATTTAGTTTATTATATACTATGTATATTGTTTGTTTCACTATCCTTTTATTGAAAATGCAATCAGTTAAATTGATATAGAAACTTATAATCTGAAAATTAAGATGTATTTGAAAACCAACCTTTATCATGTCAATGTTTTCCGAATTGCATCCATTTCATTCAGCACATTGTATGTTCCTTAACATAAAATTTATGGTTCAATGGTCAGTTTGCTTCAATTCATCGATATCTACAATTCTACCTTACCTCATCTTCGTCACTAATCATCGTGGTTGTTAAGATCATGATTGTTATGATGATAAAATCGTGATGTTTTGTGGCGATGATGAGGTAAACTATAATAAAAGATATCGATGGATTGAAGGAAACCGACCATTGAACCATAGATTTTATGTTAAGGAACATAAAATGTGCGGAATGAAATGGATGCAATTCGAAAAACAGTGGTGTGTTTAAGTTGGTTTTCAAGAACAATTTAATTTTCAGATTATATAGTTCTTTACCAATTTTAATGGTTGTATTTCTTTAATTAGGTGTATGGTAAAACAAGCAATATACATTTGTATATAATAAACTAAGGGTACATTCCACAACAGTTGATACTTTTAACTGTTGTGATCGTTAATATATTTTACAACGGTTGAAATAACTACCGTTGCAATATAACGCCTGTTTTCCAGAATACAACAACGGTCCCAGGTCCGTCATAATAGGTAGCGTACTTACGACAACACTCTACTTAAAAACTCCCTGATCTGCGTCATTATATGTAGTTTCCAACCGTTGTTAAATGGGTTTTTCGTAGTAGTGACACCACATAAACTGTATTCCCTGGTCTTGATCATGAAACCAAACTTGCCTGACCAAGATTAGGTCACTACCAGATGAACTCCAATCCATATTGCCCACACACTTGACTTGATAGCCTCTAATGAAACTTGATTCAATTCAATTCAGCTTTGTGAAACCCTGAGTTTGGACAACAAGCAAAAGCGACATATTTTTGGATTTTTCAAATAATGGTTAGTGGGATGACAATACAGATGAAGGTAATATACAAGTAGGACAAATTTGGGGTATGACAACATGTAATTAGGAAAACAGTGGTTTGTTTAAGTTGGTTTTCAAGAATAGTTTAATTTTCAGATTATACACTTCATCATCATTTTGAATGGTTGTATTTCTTTAGTGAAATGTATGAAAAAAATAAGTAATCTACATATTATATAATAAACTCTGGGTACTTTGAACAACTATTATATATTTTATTTGTGATGAAGTGTTATTTACGTTCTAAATAAATTTTGCATGTGGGCTTAGAACCGAGTACATAAATGTATATATAAGAACGGTTGATATAAGTAACTGTTGTGATAGGTAGCGCGCGTCCTGCCTTATTATCACGGTCTCGCGATCGTGGTGGAAAGCACCAGACATACAATCACCCCTTACCTCACAACGGTTAGTCAAGCATTGTGGTATCCCTTTTTCAACCGTTGTGGTATGAATTTTCCGTAGTAGTGAATCCTTTCTCTAGACGTTCTTAACTTTTGTTGGTGTTGAATTTTTCTTTCTCGGGATCCAATTCGTGGACTTTTTTGTAATCGCAATTTGAATACCCCTAATACTCATATAATACGTTTGTGTCTCCAGAATTAGACACAAACTCACCAGAAGCAACAAATATTCCATCTCATCAGAAGATAACTGACAAAAGACTTCTTATTCTGAAGAATTGATTCTGGGAGACAAAGCTTTTGTTGGTGGTATGAATTTTCCGTAGTAGTGATTCCTTTCTCTAGACGTTCTTAACTTTTGTTGGTGTTGAATTTTTCTTTCTCGGGATCCAATTCGTGGACTTTTTTGTAATCGCAATTTGAATACCCCTAATACTCATATAATACATTTGTGTCTCCAGAATCAGACACAAACTCACCAGAAGCAACAAATATTCCATTTCATCAGAAGAAAACAGACTAAAGACTTCTTGTTCTGAAGAATTGATTCTGGGAGACAAAGCTGATCCAGTCAGAACTAGTTCATCATTCAAACCTTCTAAAGAAACTTTTTTGGGTTTGGTGTCTCTGATATAGCCAACATCAGTTGATGAAGCTCTTAGGGAGAATGAGTGGATTCTAGCCATGCAAGAAGAGTTTAATCAATTCACTAGAAATGATGTCTTGGATATTGTTTAGAAACCCAAAGGTGTCCACGTCATTGGAACAAAGTGGGTATTCAGAAACAAGATAGATGAGAAAGGTGAGGTCGTAAGAAATAAAGCACGACTGGTAGCATAAGGTTATAGTCATCAACAAGAAGGGATAGACTATACAGAAACCTTTGCACCAGTTGCCAGGTTAGAATCTATTCGTCTTTTAATTTCCTTTACTGTGAATCATGACATTACTTTATATCAAATGGATGTAAGGAGTGCATTTTTAAACGGATATATTTCTAAAGAAGTGTATGTGCACCAACCTCCTGGTTTTGAAAGTTCTGAAAACCCAGGTTTTTTTTTCAAACTTAAAAAATCGTTAACTGGTCTAAAACAGACTCCCAGAGCTTGGTTTGAAAGGCTAAGTAACTTTCTTTTGGGAAATGACTTTACCAGAGGAAGATGTAATACCCCGTAAATTATTTTACTCTGGATAATATTAGTATGATCAACAGGGTTCTGGTTTACTCTGAGAATTTATTGGATGAAATAATTAAAGTAAACTGATGAGCTCAGAGTAGATCAAATTAATATTATCTGACTCTGAGGTTTAACTTTTGGTGTTATAGAGACTTTTTGGACAATTAGTAGTGTTACTATCTAATTGAGTTTCTCTATGTATCACTTCATTTTTCCTTTTCTCTTCATTTGGAAAGGATAGAAAATAGAAAGAAAGAAAGGAGAAGTGGAGAAAAGAAGAAGAAAACCTAAGGGAAGAAGAAGATTGGAATCATCATCTACTCTTCATCAATTCATCTTGTCTTCATCATCATCATCCAATTCTAAGGTGGATTCTAGATAGAAACATTAGTTGTAGCAATTTCTTGAGTTTTGAGTTAGGTTAGATATTGTGAGAAAATGAGAAATCTTGCTAATCTGAGAATCTAACGGATGAAATGTGATATAAACTGTGTAGTATGATTGATGTCTATGTGTGATCATCTGTCAATGCTTATTTGTGGGTTTGGTTATGTTTGGGATGGGATTTATGACCCAAGGGGATCTGCTGTTACGTTGCTGAAATTCTGAGTTTTCGCAGGTTCGCCCAGCGATCCACAGCGAAGGCCAAGGCGAAGGTTCGCCAGAATTTCGCGAAGTGAACTTTGTTCCATTTTTCCTCTGATGGTTCGCCCAGATGTTCGCTAAGCGAAGGACAAGGCGAATGTTTTTGCCAAGATGTTCGCTAAGCGAAGGGCAAGGCGAATGTTTGCCCGAGTGTTCGCGAAGCGAACTTTGTGTCCTTTCAACTCCGTTTAAGTTCGCCACGGGGGTTCGCCCGACATTGGTGGAAGCGAATGTTCGCTGGGGGATTCGCCTAGCGAACATGACAGACCTTTCCAATTTGTTTCTTCCATAACTTTTGAATCGTGACTCCGATCAGGGCATTCTTGGTACCGATAGAGAGTTATGGAAATACTCTATCTAATGGAAGTGAAAATGCTTGTGTTGATACCCGATTAAATAAATCGGAGAGAACAAGAATTGGTGTAACTTGGTGATATGTTGAATTATGTGATTCTATTATATAATTGACTTGTGTTTACCTATTCTATTGTTGGTAAGCATGTTTGAGAGTATATGCATGTTAAAATATGAAATAGGTAGAGTGAGGAATATTACCATGAATTATGTTGGAACCTAGTAACGGCTAGGAAATTGTTGAATAACATAACGATGACGCTCGTGTAAGAGAGGTCGAGGCGTGCGTCTATTACTGAATGGTATGGAAATAATTACACTAGTGTGGATAATGTTTTCTTGTGTTTATTTGAGAAAAGACATAAGAGGTCTTAATGTAATGTGGCCTTGTGATTGTCGAATGCAATCGCGTTGTGTTTATGATCACGTAATCGTAACCGTTTCAATTGAGATGCTTCATGAGTCTCGAGCTCCTCTAAAACGTATGCATAGTTACTTGGCAAGTTTGATTCCCGTGTGTAGTACGAATGGAGCCTATATGGTAAAGAGACTTGCGATGGTTAACAGGCCATGAGAAGTGACGGTTCACGGTTAACAGGCCGGTGATCCCGAATCCATTTCGTATGCTAAGTAACTTACAAGGATCCATGACTCGGGTCGACTTCTAGACGTAGAAGCGGACGGGAAAAAGGGATGCCTTGGTACAGGTTATTGATTAGTGATATTGTGAGTTAACAAGACTCATGAACATGGATCCATATAGTGTGTGTGAGTACTCAGTCACTTCCCTTCCCCTTTTGACTTGAGTTAGGTGTGATAGAACCTTGTAAAGCCGAGAGAACCTATAAGATAGGGAACTCACTGAGATTTGATGTATCTAACCGCATGTTGTTGATTATCTTACAGGTACTACAGGTTCGGCGAAGGGTAAGGATAAGGTTGTTTGACTTTCCTTACTATCTTAGCTTTTTGGGATGGCAAGGCTTCCGTTGTGGAGTTAATGAGATCGTTGTCGATCTAGTTCTTAGTATTTATCTTTGGAACATCTTGTATATATATTATGCCATAGTTTTTGTATTAGGTGATTTTTGGGGATGTATGTGTACAATGTGTTTACTAGGGACTTGTATATTTCAGTACCAAACGTGGTATTCATGTATAATATATGCTTTGATGTATGTATTTAAATATGGGCGTTAAAGTTGGTATCAGAGAAGGTCGTATCCTCGACCTAGCCATGAAATAGTATAAGTATTTCTTTCCGTTTCATATGCGTTGAGTCGCCATTGGTCTTACGTGTTATATTTATGGTATTGAGCATGATCAACTTAATCCTATCGGTATGACATTTAGGAACATGGCCGACAGACGCAGAAACAATTATGGTAGACCCAGAACCACTCCGGCAGGGACTAATCCACCAGGCGGCGAGGAAAATGTTCCATGGCCTCAGTTTCTGTAGCAGATGCAACAACAACGGAATCAGTTTATGCAACAAATGGTACAGCAAATGGCTGGGGGTCTGCATCCTCCAGTGGTTGTTCCAGAAATTACAAGTGGAAGCTTTAGGGATTTCATCCGTATGAATCCTCCGGAATTTCTGGGAGGGTTGGATCCGGTAAAGGCTCACGAGTGGATAACCGGCATGGAAAGAATCTTCTTAATAGTCCAGTGTAGTGAGGAAAATAAGGTGGTTTTCGCTTCTCACTTGTTGAAGGGTCCTGCCATGAGGTGGTGGGTGAGTGCCTCAGCCTTGACGACTATTCAAGAGGTACCTAAGGTATGGGAGCAGTTCAAGATTAATTTTATGGAGAAGTATTTCCCAAGTTCCTTAAGGTCTCGGAAGGAATTCGAGTTTCAACAGTTGAGACAGGGTAACTTGAGTGTGGCTGCTTATGCGGAGAGGTTTGAGGTTATGGCTGCTTATTCTAGGCAGGATATGTATGCTCCAGATGAGAGGTGGAAGATTAATCAGTTTCTTTTAAGTTTGAAGGCTGAAATTTCATATAGCGTGTCTCAGAGGGAGTTCACTAGCTATGCCAAATTGTTAAGGCAGTGCTACGTGGCAGAACATAGCCTGAAGAAAGTGCAAGCAGAAGGGGAATTGAGTAGGTTGAGTCAAGGTGATCATGGAAGATCGAATCAATAATTTTGACCGAGACAACAAGCTTTTAAGGGGAAACAAGTTCAGAGTTCCAAGACTAGTGTGCCTCCGGTATGCCGCACTTGTGGGACGAATCGTCATGGTAGGTGCAGTTTCGGAGGAATAAGTGTTATCAGTGTAATAAGGTGGGCCATATGGCGAGGGATTATCCTCTGAATAGGACTCAAGAGCAAGAAAAGAATACCGGCCGGGTATATACCTTGGATACGAGGAAAGCAAAGGGTGACAACTCTTTGATTGCTGGTACGTGTTTCGTTAATGGACATCCTTGTTTTGTGTTATTTGATTGTGGAGCAACACACTCTTTTGTATCGATGCAATGTGTGAAGCGACTTGGGTTGCAAGCAATTCCATTGTCTCCACCCATGGTGGTTACTACTGCCATGGATGAGATCGTTGAAACACCTTTAATGTGTGAAAATTGTGTTTTATCTATGGATGGAAGAGTTTTTCAGATTGATCTGATTTGTTTGCCACTTAAGAAAGTGGATGTTGTTTTGGGAATGGATTGGCTTTCTGCTAATTCGGTATTTATCGGTTGTGAGGAAAAACTAATCATTATTCCATCTGTTGAGGCTACTCCAAAGGATGTGTTAACTATTATTTTAGAAGGTACGATTGGAATGATAAATTTCTTGTTTGAGAAGGAAAAATTTGTTCTTTTGGTTCTCACTAAAGAGGAGAGTAACAACCTTCAGGATTTGAGTATTCCGGTAGTCTGTGAATTTCTTGAAGTTTTCCCCGAGGATATCACTTCTCTTCCTCTGGAGAGGGAAGTGGAATTCTCTATTGACCTGATACCGGGAACGACTCCAATATCTGTTTCTCCGTATCGGATGGCACCACTTGAATTAAGAGAATTAAAGGATCAATTGGAAGAGTTAATGGCTAAGCATTTTGTTCAACCCAGTGTTTCACCATGCGGAGCTCCAGTGTTGTTGGTAAAGAAGAAGGATGGTGGAATGCATTTGTGTATTGATTATCGTCAGTTGAATAAGGTCACCTTAAAGAACAAATACCCATTGCCAAGGATAGACGACCTGTTAGATCAATTGAAAGGAGCCTGTGTGTTCTCGAAGATTGATTTACGGTCGGGTTATCATCAGATTCGTGTGAAGAGTTTAGATGTACCAAAGACTGCATTTAGAACCCGTTATGGTCATTATGAATTCCTAATAATGCCTTTCGGTGTGATGAATGCTCCTGCAGTTTTTATGGATTATATGAATCGGATATTTCAACCTTACTTGGACCAATTTGTGGTGATCTTTATTGATGACATTCTTATCTCTAAGAATTGTTTTATCCATCTTACAAGAGAGACAACTTTTTGCTAAGCTAAGTAAGTGTAAGTTTTGGATGTCGGAGGTTAATTTTCTTGGTCATGTCATATCTCAGGGAGGTGTAGCGGTTGATCCATCAAAAGTTAAAGTAGTGATTAATTGGGAGAGACTGAAGAATGTTTCTGAAGTTAGAAGTTTCTTGGGATTGGCAGGTTATTACAGAAGGTTTATCAAAGGCTTTTCTCAATAGGCTTTACCAATGACGAAACTTACTCGAAAGGATTTTCCGTATGAGTGGGATTCGGCTTGTGAACGAAGTTTTATGAGTTTGAAGGAAAGATTGACGACCGCTCCTGTCTTAATTATTCATGATCCTAGTAAGTCGTATGAGTTATTTTGTGACGCATCGAAGATGGGATTTGGAGGTGTGTTAATGCAAGATGGTCATGTGGTGGCTTATGCTTCTCAACAGTTAAAAGTTCATGAAGAGAACTATCCAACGCATGATTTGGAATTGGCGGCAGCTTTACACTGGAGGTGTGGCATCATTATTTGTATGGGGTGCATTTTGAGATGTTCTGCGATCACAAGGGCTTAAAGTATCTTTTTGATCAGAAGGAGTTAAACATGCGTCAAAGGATATGGATGGAGTATTTGAAAGATTATGATTTGGAACTAAAGTACCATCCGGGTAAAGCGAATAGAGTGGCGGATGTATTAAGTCGGAAAGTGTAACATAATGCCGAGTTGATGATGTTAGAGTAAACCTTATTGGAAAAGTTTCGAGATTTCAATCTCCAATTTGTTTGGACTCCTAATTGTGTGATTATGGGGAATTTGAATATCAATTCTACTCTTAGGGAAGAAATTCAACAAGGGCAAGGGTTGGATGAGAAGTTACAAGAAGTATTAGTACAACCGGGTTTTGTGCGAGCTACCGACGGAATTATTTTGTTTAACCAAAGGATTTGTGTACCGGATGACACGGTGTTGAAAAGAAGGATTTTAGAGGAAGCGCTTAAGGGTGCTTTTACTATACATCCTGGTTCTTCGAAGATGTATCAAGACCGGGTGGCTAACTACAACCGTTAGAAATTCCGGTGTGGAAGTGGGATAATATTTCTATGGACTTTGCAGTTGGATTACCCCGTGCCCAAGGTGGTTATGATTCTATTTGGGTGATTGTAGACCGGTTGACGAAATCTGCACATTTCTTATCCGTAAAGACTACTTACAAGGAGAGTCTTCTCGCAAAGCTGTTCAATTCGGAAATTGTGAGATTGCATGGTATTCCCTCTAGTATTGTTACGGATAGAGATCCAAAGTTTACTTCAAGATTTTGGAAAGCTTTTCAACATGATATGGGAACGAAGTTATGTTTGAGCACGTCGAATCATCTGCAAATGGATGGTCAGACGGAACGAACAATACAAAAAATGGAAGATATGTTAAGGGCTTGTGTGCTTGAAAGTAGAGGAAATTGGATAGAACTTTTACTGTTGATTGAGTTCTCTTATAACAACAGTTACCATGCAAGTATTGGTGTGGCTCCTTACGAAGCATTATATGGAAGGAAGTGTAGGACGCCATTGTGTTGGGCAGAAGTTGGTGAAGATGGAATTTTGGGACTAGAAATTATCTAAGAAACTACGGAAAAGATTAGGATGATCCGTGATAAAGCTAAACAAGCACAAGATCATCAAGAAAGTTATGCGGATAACCGTAGAAGACCTTTAGAGTTTGATGAGGGTGATCACATGTTTTTGAAAGTTACTCCGAGGTTGAGGTTGAAAGGACTGTTTAAGTCGCAGAAGTTAAGTCCGAGATACGTGGGACCGTATCAAATTTTAGAAAGAATTGGTGAAGTAGCTTACAAATTAGCCTTACCGCCTTCTCTATCAGAGATGCACGATGTTTTTCATGTGTCTCAGCTTCGGAAGTTTGTTCCAGATCCTCTTCAGCCAATTATACCAGATACGATTGAGATAGAAGCAGATTTAACATTTGAGCCTCAACCGAGTCATATCACAGGAAGGGAAACTAAGGTGTTAAGTAATAAAGAGATTCCTCTTGTTAAGGTTCAGTGGGATGAGACTCATCCGGGTGATGTAACTTGGGAGCTAGAATTTGAGATGCGAGAAGTTTATCCTCATCTTTTCAGGTAATTGTTTTAAATTCGTGGGCGAATTTCTATTTAAGGGGGGAGGATGTAATACCCCGTAAATTATTTTACTCTGGATAATATTAGTATGATCAACTGGGTTCCGGTTTAGTCTGAGAATTTATTGGATGAAATAATTAGAGTACACTAATGACCTCAGAGCAGATCAAATTAATATTATCTGACTCTGAGGTTTTAACTTTTGGCGTTATAGAGACTTTTTGGACAATTAGTAGTGTTACTATCTAATTGAGTTTCTCTATGTATCACTTCATTTTTCCTTTTCTCTTCATTTGGAAAAGATAGAAAATAGAAAGAAAGAAAGGAGGAGTGGAGAAAATATAAGAGAAAAGAAGAAGAAAACCTAAGGGAAAAAGAAGCTTGGAATCATCATCTACTCTTCATCAATTCATCTTGTCTTCATCATCATCATCCAATTCTAAGGTGGGTTCTAGATAGAAACATTAGTTGTAGCAATTTCTTGAGTTTTGAGTTAGGTTAGATATTGTGAGAAAATGAGAAATCTTGCTAATCTAAGAATCTTACGGATAAAATGTGATATAAACTATGTAGTATGATTGATATCTATGTGTGATCATCTGTCAATGCTTATTTGTGGGTTTGGTTATGTTTGTGATGGGATTTATGACCCAAGGGGGCCTGCTGTTACGGTGCTGAAATTCTAAGTTTTCGCAGGTTCGCCCAGCAAACCGCAGCGAAGGCCAAGGCGAAGGTTCGCCAGAAGTTCGCAAAGCGAGCTTTGTTCCATTTTGCCTCTGATTTGGTTTGCCTAGATGTTCGCTAAGAGAAGGGCAAGGTGGAAGGTGGAAGGTGGAAGCGAACATTCGTTGGGGGATTCACCTAGCGAACATGACTGATCTTTCTAATTTGTTTCTTCCATAACTTTTTAACCGTGACTCCGATCGGGGCATTCTTGGTACCGATAGAGAGCTATGGAAATACTCTATCTAATGGAAGTGAAAATGCTAGTGTTGATGCCCGATCAAATAAATCGAAGAGTACCGGAATTAGTGTAGCTTGGTGATATGTTGAATTATGTGATTTTATTATATAATTGACTTGTGTTTACCTATTCTCTTGTTGTTAAGCATGTTTGAGAGTATATGCATGTTAAAATATGAAATAGGTAGAGTGAAGAATATTACCATGAATTATGTTGGAACCTAGTAACGGCTAGGAAATTGTTGAATAACATAACGATGACGCTTGTGCAAGAGAGGCCGAGGCGTGCGTCTATTACCGAATGGTATGGAAATAAGTAAACTAGTATGAATCATGTTTTATTGTGTTTATTTGAGAAAATACAAAAGAGGTCTTAAGGTAATGTCGCCTTGTGATTGTCGAATACAATCGCGTTGTGTTTATGATCACGTAATCATAACCGTTTTAATTGAGATGCAGTTTCATGAGTCTCGAACTCCTCTGAAACGTATGCATAATTACTTGGCAGGTTTGATTCCCGCGTGTAGTACGAATGGAGCCTATATGGTAAAGAGACTTGCGATAGTTAACAGGCCATGAAAAGTGAAGGTTCACGGTTAACAGGCCGATGATCCTGAATCCATTGCGTATGCCAAGTAACTAAAAGGATCCATGACTCGGGTCGACTTCTAGATGTAGAAGGGGACGGGAAAAAGGGATGCCTTGGTACAGGTTATTGATTAGTGATATTGTGAGTTAACAAGACTCATGAACATGGATCCATATAGTGTGTATGAGTACTCAGTCACTTCCCTTCCCCTTTTGACTTGAGTTAGGTGTGATAGAACCTTGTAAAGCCGAGAGGACCTATAAGATAGTGAACTCACTGAGATTTGATGTATCTCACCCTACGTTGTTGATTATCTTACAGGTACTACAGATTCGGCGAAGGGTAAGGATAAGGTTGTTTGACTTTCCTTACTATCTTAGCTTTTTGGGATGGCAAGGCTTCCATTGTGGAGTTTTTGAGATCGTTGTTGATCTAGTTCTTACTATTTATCTTTGGAACATCTTGTATATATATTATGCCATAGTTTTTGTATTAGGTGATTTTTGGGCATGTATGTGTACAAAGTGTTTACTAGGGACTTGTATATTTCAGTACCAAACGCGGTATTCATGTATAATATATGCTTTGATGTATGTATTTATATATGGGCGTTACAGGAAAAGTGGATACAACACTCTTTTGTAAAACCTTTAAAAATGACATTCTAGTTGTTTAAATCTACGTTGATGATATTATAATTGGTTATGCTAATACTTCCTTGTGCAAGGAATTTTCTAAGTTAATGCAGGCTGAATTTGAAATGAGTCTGATGGGAGAACTCAGATTCCTTTTGGGAATTCAGATTGATCAACGTCCAAAAGGAACGTATATTCATCAAAGCAATTATGCAAGAGAACTTCTGAAGAAGTTCAATATGTCAGAAAGTAAACCTGCAAAGACTCCTATGCATTCGACATGCATTCTGGAGAAAGAAGAAGTAAGTAAAAAGGTTTGTCAGAAGCTCTATCTTGGTATGATAGGCTCTCTTCTGTATTTGACTACTTCTCGTCCATATATTTTGTTCAGTGTATATCTTTGTGCTCGTTTCCAATCAGATCCAAGGGAAACTCACTTAACTGTTGTTAAGAGAATCCTAAGGTATCTAAAAGGAACAACTAACCTTGGCTTGATGTATAAGAAAACATCAGAGTACAAGCTTTCTGGTTATTGTGATGCAGATTATGCTGGAGACAAATTGGAAAGGAAAAGTACTTCTGGAAACTGTCAGTTTCTGTGGAACAACCTCGTCTCTTGGGCAAGCAAAAAACAATCAACAATTGCACTTTCGACTGCAGAAGCTGAATATATCTCAGCATCACTATGCAGTTCTCAGATACTCTGGATGAAGAATCAACTCGAAGATTATCAGATATACGAGAGTAACATTTCTATCTTCTGTGATAATACTTCTGCTATCTGTTTATCTAAGAATCGTATTTTACATTCTAGGGCAAAACATATTGAAATAAAACATCACTTTTTACGTGACTATGTTTACAAGGGTACTTTTCAGTTAAAATTTGTGGATACAGATGGTGGAATGCAGTATAGGGCAAGCAACAAAAGTTTTGGAAGTATTTTTCCGGGAATTATCGTGTCCATAGAGATCGGTGCTACTGAAATTCCGTTCGACAATTTAAATGTTAATGAGTTAGGGTTTAAATGGTTTTAAATATAAAAACAGAAAAGTAAATATAAACATAAAAAAGAATTCACTCTTTAGAGAAAAGAAACTTATCAAGCATACGTATAATCCACTCGTCACAAACATAAATTTACTGACCAGTTATACTCAACCTATAATACTCGTCAAAATCATCCAGTATCGCTCACAACAGTGTCCATCTCTGGCACACTGAGTTGAGAAACGCCCGTATCACTCTCTTCGTCACTCTCGCACACGAAGCCTCGAAACACGGAAGGCATTTAAGTTCCGACACCATAAAGATTATTATCTAAATCAATCTCTAGCATCTAGACAATAGATATCCATCCCTAATCAAGATTCATGATGTTTATCTCTAACACAACACAAATCCAAACATAAATGCAAAAAGATCAAGGAAGACATCGATAATGATTTGTAACGTAGATTTTATACAATATCAAGATCAACAAAGATACATATGTTCATAGTAACTATACAACACCCAACAAACAGAAATTACAAAGAGAAGAGAGAAGATGAACTAAACATTTTTTGGTTTGTCAACACCAATCGACGAGAGATTCGACTCTGGATCATCCAATCGCAAGCTCCATTGTTGTTTTCTAAGCTAATCCTATGAAGAAATGAAGTATGATGGAGTGGGAGCAAAAACCCCAAAACCATAACCTAAAAAATGTGTTTTTCCAAAATATATGGACTGTCAAAATCGCAGACCGCGCTAAGCGGGCAACAACGCGCTAAGCGTGCCCTCATTTATTGTTAAACCGCTTTAACACCGCGCTAAGCGCGGTTGGACCGTGCTAAGCGGGCTACTTGCTGGAATTTTCTCCTTCCTTAGGCTAGGAGCGCGCTAGTAGCATGCTTCAAAAATTATTTTCTTCAATAATGCTCCTAGCTCAATCCTTTATACAACAATGGCGAAATATCCTTGATAGAATTCCTGAAAAAATGAGATAAAATCAATTAAGCTCAATGATATTTACAAGAAAACGTAATATACACACGAAAACGTAAAGTAAACGTATTTACACATATAGTGAGGTTTATTCGAAAAATATTAACAAAAAACATTGATAAGTGCAACAAAACTTATATACATAAATAGCTACAATTTGTACTTATCAACTCTCCCCAACTTACATAATTGTTTGTCCTCAAACAAAAATTAAACAACTCAAAGAAACAAACACAATAACCAAAGAATCACGAATCAACAGGTTTTGAAAAACGGAAACAAATGCAATGGTCAAATGAAAAACAGTACACACAAAGTAAATACTTACCACTAAACTACAACAACAACATAATCACGAAACAAATGCTAAATACAAAAGTCATGCTGTCGCTCCCGGGATTTTCATCCAGGTACAAACGCGAAAGTGGCTTGGAAACAGAGTCGCCAGCAATGTGTATTTATCCCTAGAGAGGGAAAGTAAACGCTGCGTAAACCTAAGGGAAAGGAAAAGCATGGTCTCGCGACCAAGAGAAACGGGTAAGGGAGTCGGTTACGCGAGGGGAAGGTATTAGCACCCCCACGTATCCATCGTACTCGATGGGATCCACACTTGTTGTCTAATCAAAGGGTGAGTTAACTAAAGCCTACTGCTAAACGAAAATGGAACGGAGAAAAGAAAAGAAAAAGTGACTCGGTAGGACATCGTCGTCCTAGGCCTACGTATTCCCTTATGCAATGGGAAAGTCAGAGTCAACGTAGTTCGGCGGACTACGGGTGGATGGGGGGAGGTTGTTCTCCAAGACATCGCCGCCTTGTGCCTACGTATCCTCAATCGGACTAGAAAGAGGAAATCAGAGCAGTCGTAGTTTGACCTACGGGTCGAAAGGGGTCTTGATCGCCATCGGGGGTGAGAGAAAAGACTCGGTTATCAGGTTGGTCTTGATCGTAGGGGTGCAAGAGAAAAAGGGAAGTTAGTTGTTAGTGTGCTCTCCAAGGATAGGAATCCTCGTGCCTACGTTTCCCATCGGAACTGATAATCAGAACATCCGTAGTTCACGCAACTACGGAAGAAAGGAAGGGTGGAAGAGTCTCAATCGCAAGGGTGCGAGAGAAGAGTGCTCGCCAAGATATCGCCGTCTTGTGCCTATGTATCCTCAATCTATCCAGAGAGAGGAAATCAGAGCGTCCGTAGTTCGTGGTAACGACCACGGATTGGGAAAACGGGTTCGGTCTCAATCGCATGGGTGCGAGAGAAATGATGAGACTCACAGAAGGTCTAAGGGGGAAACTGAATCCTACAAGTTATCATGCAAGATGGCCTATGGTCAAGATAAGGAGGGAAATCTACCTAATGTTATCATGCTTGGATTGAGAGCTTAATGTCTATCCTACTCCGAGCTTAATCAGAAATTAAGTCGGACTAGGAGCCTTAAGGGAGACTGCGAATACAGAGTAATCAACAAGTAAACACCAGACAGCTCAATCACAAAGGAAAACCAGCTATGAAACCAAGTCAAAAGAAATTCAAGTACAGATAGAGAATCAGGAATTAATAAGAAATTAATCAAGATAGGCAATTAAAATCATGGTCAACAATTAATAAAAAATAACCAAGTTAGAATTAAAATGCTAATTAAAAAGAAGAATAAATTCTAAGTAAAAGTTAATCTAAACCTAAAAATTAATTCAAGTTAAAATCTAATTAATAACTAATTCTAAAATTAATCCAAAATCAATTACTCAAAATTAATTAATCAAAATCAATTATCTAATCACAATATTATTCTAATTCTAATATCCTAAAGTAATTACCTAAAATAAAATACTAAACCAATTAACCGAACCTACTTAAACTAAGTCTCTAAAAAAAATCAGCTACTAAAACAAAAATCTCAGGGGGGTGCGAACAGTACTATAAGGAGTGGGGACAGAGGGTCAGGCGAATGGGCCTTAAAAACTCAGGCCCAAGGGTTTCAACTCATGAAACAAGGAGGTGCGAAGAGAAACTAGAGGTGTGTGGCTAGAAAAAACAAGCGTGTGGGCCTAAGGGCCAATAGCCTTTCACTAAGCAGCCACAAGAGGTGTACGAGTAGATTCGGGGTGTGAAAAGGAATTGTGTGGGTGTAAGATTGAAAAACAACATGGGCCTGGTCCAGCTTGACATAACCCGGTCCAACATATGAAGTTTAACCTAGTGTCTTCTCCTTTATTCACTCAGCTACAACTTCCTTCCACACTTCTTCTTCAATGCGTCGCCGCCAAAACGACGCCGTAAAAAATACCTATGTCTTCTGCAATGATCCAACACAACACCATTCAACTCCGTTTCGTTCCTCTCGACACTGATAACACTCTCCCTTGAGCCGTTCTCAACCTCTCCAGAAACAAGTCTCCATCGGAAACACACTCACCCTTCCCCATCCTCTCTCATCCGTCTCAGATTCGCCGTCACCAATAACTTCACCTCAATGGATTGTCCTCGTTATCGCTCAACTCGCAAACCACAACGGCAACAATTTGCGCCGTATCATGCTTGCACCTCACCGCCTTCTTCGCACGACTCAAATATCAGAGCACATGAACAAATAAGCATAAAATCAAGCCAATCACAAATATCACAGAATCAAGCCAATCACAAACAATAGCATATAGTCAAGATTTGAATTACAAGAATGAACTCACAAGGTTGGAGCCAGTCCGACTATTTCGACTTCGGCGATGGTAAGCTTAGCTCGATCTCTTCCTCTCATGATTCTATTTCCTTCTACTGTTCTTTGAATGTTGTTGTGAATCATGTTGGTTTTGCTCCTTTCTTCCTCTTCTAATTCGCTTATTCTTCTTTCTACTGCTGCTGCGAGCTACTTTCATTTTGTTGTTCGCATTGCTCTGAATCTCTTCTGCTTCTCCTTACTTTTGCAAATCTGAGATGTTGTTGAATTCTGTTGCAGAGTTGTTGATGCATTCTTGATCTGGTGTGAAGGTTGATTCTCTTGCAGGTTTTTGTGATGGTGATCAATTAAGGATTATAGAGAAATGGTGCGAATGAGAATGATTTTCACAGTGTGGGAGAGTCTGAAGAACTGATACGGATCTAGCCTCTTCAATTCAGTTACAATTTGGTTTTTGTACAATGAATAAGGGAAAGGAGATTGGTTCACATTGATGAAGTTTCTGTTGGTCTGTGAGTTTGAGTATGACTTCTGCAGCTTTGTGAATTGAAATGTTGAAGTGAGTGCTAGGTTTTTTCAGGTTTTGCGTTGAATATGATGGAGCTCTGAGAAAGTTGGATCTGGATCCGTGGAGATGAATGGGAGCAGCAAATTTATATGTGAAGTTTAGAGGGGCAGGATGGTCTTTCAAGTTGAAATTCTGTTATGAGAAACTTGTGAAATTCTATTGTGAAATTGTGTAATTGCTCACGCGTTTGGCCTTGAATTCCTTTTTGTAATTTATGCACATGTAGTGTGTATTCTGTTATGTATTTTGTATGTATCAGTTATGTAACTTTTCACTGCCCTGTAACTTTTCACTGTTATGTGAACTTGTAATTTTTACTTTGGCCCACCGCATGCACATGTTTCTCGAGTGGTCGTATGAAGAAGTTTTCGAAGTGGCTTGAATCTCTCTATACACTATTTAAATGGAATATTGGAATAACAAGAGTTGCATTTAGCAATCCCAGGCGCAACAACTACATCACATGTTGAGAAAGAGATTTATTGGCACAAGGCTTCCATTGTCTATCTTCATTCAAACTCCAAGCTTCCATGAAAGACCATTGATTATGAAAGAGTTGAGGACTTGAGAAACATTTGGCTTTCTGTGAAAAAAATGTGAGAGTCCACGAGGCATCTTCAACATTAGCTCCTCTAGATGTGTAGCAATTTGGCACTTGGTTCGGATTAGGCAATTGATTATGGATTTGGAATGAATTGGTTTATTTGAAATTAAATTGGAAAAATTGTTATGAGATGAAATGGATAATGAGATGGATATTAAAAATGTTGTAGATAAATTGGTTTAGAAAATTAGGTATGGGTATTAGGAAATGAACAATGGATTTGAAAATCAAAAGGTGGATAAGAACATGGTTTAGCAAAGGGATGTCCAAATGAATCCAAAACCAATCCCAAACTTTTTCACAAGCCTCTGATAAAGTGCAAAAAGCTACCACTGAATAATCTTGCCACTGAAATAAAACGTCTGAATCCAACACCCTCTGAATCTTTGATCAAGTGAATCCTCCCATGAACCCTTGCTTGACAACCTGATGAAGTCTACAACTCAACCTTGAAACAAACCCTAATTCACCTTGATGTACACTGATAAATCTTGAAGAAGATGGCTTGAACTGAGAAGAAATTAAACCCTGATTCACACCAATGAAACCCTGACCCAACACTTTTAATGCCTCCTCTGAATAAGAGAAACCCTGGAGCTTGATGAACCTCTGAATGAGAGAACCTTCATGGTAATGTGAATTCAACCCTGAATGGAGACGAGAATCTCACAACAAAAGAGAATCCCGAGCTTACACATAATACCTTGATCCCACGTCTTAAAAACCAATGCAAAAAATGAATAATTATGAACTATGACCTAATGATGATGCAAATGAGTGCGAAACAAAAGCCAGAAAAAGGCAGGGCAAATTTTGGGGTGCTACACATGCCAAACTTTCTAAAACAACACAAGTTCAAATGTGAATCACACCTAGCAAAAATAATCATCAGTAGATGAATAACATAAAATGAGGGATTTTTCACTGACACAACAATCTTACAAACAAAAGACTAAATTATGCATTCATCCAAAAATTCACATTGAACATACAAAGGCAAGAATCACAAGGACTTTCAAAGTTGTACTGTGGTCGTGTAAACAAACCAGGGGCAATTTCTAAAGGTAATTGAAACAAAAACTTGCCTAAACCTAAGGGAGTGATCAACTCACAAAAGTTCAAACACAAAATTCCAATCAACTTCTTCCAAAATCCCAAGTGTTATGCAAAACACAATACTTATTTAGCACAATTATTTGAACTCTTTTTGTTTCCTTTCTCAAGGATTTTCTTTTTCTTTTTTTTTTCTTTGTCATATTTCTCTCTTTTTTCTATTTTTTTTTTCAACCTCATAGCAACCAATAACATAAGTGAGAAAACATTGCTCTCCCCAACTTGAATTCAACCACATCATCATGTGAATACTCCCTACTTTCTAAGGCAAGGTAAAAATTCATACAACAACACAAAGTTGAGGGTTCAAGAAAAAAAACAACAATCAAGATCCACACAAAAAATGAATTTGACACTCATAGACAAGAATCAAACTCAAACAACATGGTTAATGACTAAAGGTCAAAGGGTTTACAAACGATCACACACTCACAAGGTGAATTGACTATTTGGCTAAGGTAGTTGTGCTCAAAATGAAACAAGTGCCTTAATCCTTTTCATGCTTTCAAATAATCAACACAAACAAAAGATTAAGCATAATAAAATCCAGTTAAAACAAGAATATTGGTACTCCGAGCATGTATGAACAATGGAAGGCTTCCTCAAAAAAAGGGTGGGAACTAAAGTGATTCACATACGAACACGTATATAAAAGAATGAATGGCATAGAAGTTGTAAAAATTCTAAGTATCATGAATATGCTAAAGTCTAGAAAGCGATAAACACATACCTTGGACGCGTACCAAACTTTAAACACTATCATTACCCACGCATTCGCAAGTTGAAACACTCAAAATCAGAAAATCACCGAATGCGACTTCAAGCAATCGAACCAAAATTTGAGTTCAAATAATCAACAATAGAATTAGAAAAATTACTAATAATTACTAATATATAAGGCCTTGGCGGAAGTGGGAAGAACGGGGAATCAAGTGAACAATTAAAATAATTCACTAGCTCAGCACAACAGGGCGCGCTAAGCGCGCTACACCAGAACCAGAAAAACCAGTACAACAACAAGGTTCTGGTGTAGGCCTCCACTTAACACCGACACAATCTCATATACAAAAATTGGTCTACAGCTTGTTTTAATTCAGTTGCACCACACTACCTACACTATAATGAAAAAGTAATAACGGAACAAAAAATGATAAAACATGCTTGTTTTACATCGTAAGCTCGACGCCTATTATTTATACACACTTCTCCAAGTTCCCTCTTTACACGGTTAGTGCTGACTGACGACGAAACCTAACCAAACACTTAGCAAACGTGAAGAGAAACAAACATATATACTAAATTTACAAGTATGGAAAACATGTAAAATTCACAAATATGGTAAACATATACAAGTATCAATATAAACAAGTGAAAATAGGCAATATATATGATATCTACGAAACTAAAAAACAAAGAAACTATCGCAATGCGATTCAATAAAAACACCAATCCCCGGCAACGGCGCCATTTTGTTGGAATGCAATTTAGGGCAAGCAACAAAAGTTTTGGAAGTATTTTTACAGGAATTATCGTGTCCACAGAGATCGGTGCTACGGAACTGCCGTTCGATAATTCAAATGTTAATGAGTTAGGGTTTAAATGGTTTTAAACATAAAAACAGAAAAGTAAATATACACATAAAAAAGAATTCATTCTTCAGAGAAAAGAAACTTATCAAGCATACGTATAATCCACTCGTCACAAACATAAATTTACCGACCAGTTATACTCAACCTACAATACTCATCAAAATCATCAAGTTTCACTCACAACAGTGTCCATCTCTGGCACACTGAGTTGAGAAACGCCTGTATCACTCTCTTCGTCACTCTCGCACACGAAAACTCGAAACTCGAAGACATTTAAGTTCCGATACCATAAATATTATTATCTAAATCTATCTCTAGTATCTAGACAATAGATATCCATCCCTAATCAAGATTCATGATGTTTATCTCTAACACAACACAAATCCAAACATAAATGCAAAAAGATCAAGGAAGACATTGATAATGATTTATAAAGCAGATTTTATACAATATCAAGATCAACAAAGATACATATGTTCATAGTAACTATACAACACCCAACAAACAGAAATTAAAAAGAGAAGAGAGAAGTGGAACCAAACATTTCTTGGTTTGTCAACACCAATCGACGAGAAATTCGACTCCGGATCATCCAATCGCAAGCTCCATTGTTGTTTTCTAAGCTAATCTTATGAAGAAATGAAGTATGATGGAGTGGGAGCAAAAACCCCAAAACCATAACCCAAAAAATGTGTTTTTCCAAAATATTTGGAATGTCAAAATGGCAGACTGCGCTAAGCGGGCAGCAGCGCGCTAAGCGCGCCCTCATTTATTGCTAAACCGCCTTAACACCGCGCTAAGCGCGGTCGGACCGCGCTAAGCGGGCTACTTGCTAGAATTTGCTCCTTCCTTGGGCTAGGAGCACGCTGAGTGCGCTAGTAACATGCTTCAAAAATTAGTTTTCTTCAAAAATGCTCCTAGCTCAATGCTTTATACAACAATGGAAAAATATCCTTGATAAAATACCTGCAAAAATGAGATAAAATCAATTAAACTCAATGATATTTACAAGAAAACGTAATATACACACGAAAATGTAAAGTAAACGTATTTACACATATAGTGAGGTTTATTCGGACAATATTAACAAAAAAACATTTATAAGTGCAACAAAACTTATATACAGAAATAGCTACAATTTGTACTTATCAACAGACCACCAGTGGGCTGATATTTTCACAAAACCCCTTGCTGAGGATAGATTCGTATTCATTCTGGAAAATCTATTTATAAAACCGTGTCCAGAATGAGTGGATGATATTTTGATGTGTCAAGTTTCCAGAACTTCTGAAATACGATTCTGACGTTAAGCAAAGTGTTTTATTATTTATTTTATGTCTTTCTGATTAATGATACTTTTACATGTTAGAAGATGTCCTGATCAGAAACTCGTCCAGTCAGATACCTTTTGGTATTCTTGACCTTGGGAATATCAAATGTGCTCTCTTGAAAACAAACGGCTATGATTATTTGTTACACCTATCCAAAATCAAATCATACCTTTCTGTTCAAGAGACACTTCGAGCGTTGTGATTCCGTGAGACTAGGTTTCAAGTAATTACTCCTTAATATTCCTTATTATTGTTGTAATCATGTTTTGACGCATTGGGTTTGGTAATTTAATTGAGAATAGATTAAATCTTTACGTCTTCCCTTTATTATGCATTCATTAAGTTGTGAGTAAGACAAAGATTTCTTGAAACTAAACACTTCTCTTCCCAACCTTTATTCCCTGTCAGATTCTTCCCTCCCATTTTCAAGTATACATTTATTCGTATTTATTGACTAATGTCAAGACTTGAATAACGTATACCTGATCTGTGATCTTTTGGAGACTGATACACTCGTTTCCTATTCTTTGTTTTTGTTTGTATCTCTTGTATTGGAAATGATGAATTTTCATTTCAGTTCATCTAATCTTTATTGCCGTTTATTGCTAATACATTTTTTTCTCTTTAAATACCTTACTCTTCTTCAAAACTCTCATTAGTTCTTCAAAACTTCCTTCTCCTTCCTATCCTTTTTCAATCACTATGTCTATCAAAACTTTTCTTGGCAATGACGAAGTTATGGAAGTCATCAATGAGAAAAGGCCAAACCTCTCTGTTAGTTCTTGTATTGGCTGGAATTTTGGTAAAACAAAGTTGAACAATGATGATGTCATATGTCTGATGTCATAACATTGTTTCCTAACATTAGCTGTTGCAGGGTTGAAGTTTTATATGCTGATGTTATAAGTGATGTCTTGACATCACTATACCAGAACATTAAAACATCAGGTTGTGATGTTTTTAGGGATGCGCGTGTTAGTGAGTTTTTAGGAGATCTGTTAGAGTGATTGGATGCGAATATCTTGGAGAAGAGATTTCCAATCAGATATATTTGGAGATTATGGAGCAGATTCTGTAACAAACATTAGGGCTAATTTGGAGAGATTTTGAAAAGATTTGAAGATCAAATTTGTTTTAATATCAGATATTTTTGGAAGTGATCCAAGCCCAAGTCAGAAGGATATAAAAGCAGCCTCAACCCTTATTGGAAGACAACGAAGAAAGAGAGCTATAGACTGAGTGTCATTTGTGTCTTCGTGTGTATTTTGTAAACCATTCATGTTGAATTGGTGTTATTGTTTTTTAGTTGTAATTGATATCTCTAGAGTTGTTAAGCAAGAGAGTTTTTGTTCTTGATCAAAGCTGTGAAGCAGAATCAAGGTGTGTTTGAATTGTATCACTGAGGTGATTTAGGGAGTGAGTGGTTTCTCATAACTAAGTGGTTTCTTAGGTAGAATTGTCATTGGGTAGTGATTAAATTAGGTAGATGTCAACTAGGATTGTGGAGTCTGTAATTTGATACTACTAATAGTGATTTTCCTCCCTGGCTTGGTAGCCCCAAGACGTAGGTAGTTAGACCGAACTGGGTGAACAATTCATTGTGTCCTTTACTACTTGTTATTGCATTGTCCATAGCAGATTGTGTTGTTGTGACATCACACTTAACATCACACATCTGATACCAGAAATTCAATTGGTATCAGAGCAGGCATCCTGCTCTGCATCTGGGTGAGATCTAGGGCTGATACTTTCTGGTACAATGGACAAGGAGACTGGAGGATTTGTGAATAGACCCCCTGTTCTAGATGGCTCTAATTATGACTATTGGAAACCAAGGATGGTTACCTTCTTGAAGTCTTTAGATAGCAGTGCTTGGAAGGCTATTGTGAAAGAATGGAAACATCCTGTTATTGTGGAAAAGGAAGAGAATGGAAAGGAAGTAAAGGGTAGCTCAAAATTGAAACCTGAAGAAGAATGGATCAAGGAAAAAGATGAGCTTGCCCTTGGGAATTCTAAAGCCTTGAATTCCATATTCAATGGTGTTGATAAGAACATCTTCAGGTTGGTCAACACTTGTGAAGTAGCTAAGGAAGCATGGGATATCTTGAAGACTACTCATGAAGGAACCTCCAAAGTCAAGATGTCAAGACTTCAACTTTTGGCAACAAAGTTTGAAAATCTGAAGATGAAGGAGGATGAGACTATCAATGATTTCCACATGAACATCCTGGAGCTGTCAAATGATTCTAGTGCCTTAGGAGAGAGGATGACTGAAGAGAAGCTGGTGAGGAAAATTCTTAGATCCCTTCCCAAGAGATATAAGATGAAGGTGACTGCAATTGAAGAAGCCCAAGACATCAGCAAGATGAGGGTTGATGAGTTGATAGGATCTCTTCAAACCTTTGAGTTAGGGTTTAGTGAAGAGGAACCTGAAAAGAAGACCAAGAGTATAGCTTTGGTATCTAATACTCAAGAAGGGAAGAAAGGGAATGGTGCTGAGTCTCAGGAGGAGCTGTCCCAGGCCATTGTCTTGCTGGGAAGACAGTTTAATAAGGTTATGAAGAGGATAAATAGGAGTTATAATCCTAATGTCAAGAACATCACATCTGACACCAACAGATCAGGAGATCAGGGGAAGAAAACTTGAGATGAAGAAAAGTCAAATAATGACAAGGGAGTTCAATGCTGTGAGTGTGAAGGGTATGGTCATGTCAAGAAGGAATGTCCTACTTATCTCAAAAAGTAGAAGAAGGGGTTATCTGCTTCCTGGTCTGATAGTGAAAGTGAATCTAAAGATGAATCAGCTAAGCTTGTTAGAGCTATGATTGGGGTTTGTGAGTCAGATGCTGATTCGTGTGATGATGAGGTTACTTATGAAGAGCTTGCTGCCTCGTATAAAGAACTGTGCATGAGAAGTTAACAAGTGTGTCTTGAAGGGGAGAAGCTGAAGAAAACCATAGTGCAGTTAGAGGCTGAAAAACTGAACTTGAAAATGAAGTCAGTATGCTTAACTCTAAATTGGATTCTATGACCAAAACCGTCAGAATGTTGAACAGTGGTACTGATGCTCTAGACAACATTCTTAGTATTGGGAAAATTGCTGTAGACAAAAGTGGTTTGGGGTTCAACAATGTTGCAGCATCTGATGATGTTATTACCAGTTCCAAACCAGTGATGTTAAAACAGATGTTTAAACATCCTGACAGGATTCCTTCTAGGAAGATATTCAGGCACTAGAGATGTCATCATTGTGGGCGTTTTGGACACATAAAGGCCTACTGTTATAAGCTACATGGGTATCCTCAGAAGGCACATCAGTATACTCCCCCACAGAAGTTTCCCATAGGTAATCAGGCCTTAAATTCTAAGAAGCAATGGATTCCAAAAGTTAAAGTTACCAGCTTAGTAGCTCACACTTCTCGTAGGGTTTCTACCAAAGAAGACTGGTACTTTGATAGTGGGTGTTCAAGACACATGACATGAGTTAAAAATTTGTTGGTAGATGTTAAGCTTCAGTCTTCAGGTCATGTTACATTTGGTGATGGTGTTAAAGGATAAATCAAGGGGATGGGAAAGCTGAATTGTGCTGGTGCTCCTAGACTGGATGATGTTCTACTTGTCAAAGGGTTGAAAACAAATTTGATCAGTATTAGTCAACTTTGTGATCAAGGATTCAAAGTAGACTTTACAAAAACTGAGTGCAATGTCACAAATGAGAAAGGAGAAGTCATCATGAAGGGTGTTAGGTCTAAGGGCAACTGTTATCTATGGCTGCAACAAGACTCAAGTACCTCAACATGTGTGTTTGCCAGAGATGATGAAGTCAAGATTTGGCATCAAAAGTTGGGTCATCTTCATCTGAAGGGAATGAAGAGAATAATATCCTCAGAAGCTGTCAGAGGAATACCTAAACTCAATATTGAAGAGGGGAGAGTTTGTGGAGATTGTCAAATAGGGAAGCAGACCAAGATGTCACATCAGAAGCTTCAACATAACGCCACCTCCAAAGTTTTGGAACTTCTTCATATGGACTTGATGGGACCTATGCAGGTAGAAAGTCTAGGAGGGAAGAATTATTCTTATGTTGTTGTAGATGACTATTCTATGTACACCTGGGTGAGCTTCTTTAAAGACAAATCAAAGGTGTTTGATGTTTTTAAAGATCTTTGTCAAAGACTCCAAAGGGAAAAGGAGAGTAATGTTATTAGAATAAGGAGTGATCATGGAAGAGAGTTTGAAATTAGCAAGTTTGCTGAATATTGTTCTGCTGAAGGCATAAGTCATGAGTTCTCTTCTCCAATCACTCCTCAGCAAAATGGAGTTGTTGAAAGGAAGAATAGAACTATTCAAGAGTCTGCTAGGGCAATGATTCATGCCAAAAAGCTGCCTTACCATTTCTGGGCTGAAGCTATGAACACTGCTTGCTATGTTCACAACAGAGTTACCTTGAGAAGGGGCACTTCATCTACTCTGTATGAACTATGGAAAGGAAGAAAGCCAAATGTGAAGTACTTTCATGTTTTTGGAAGCAAATGTTACATATTGTCAGATCGTGAACAGAGGAGAAAATTGTATCCAAAAATTGATGAGGGAATCTTTCTAGGATACTCTACAAATAACAGAGCTTACAGGGTTTTCAACTCCAGAACAAAGGTTATGATGGAGTCTATTAATGTGGTGATTGATGACACTGATAAGCAGGAAGATGCTGATGTCCTGGATGATGTTGAAACATCAGTTGAAGAAGTCACAGAAGAAACTGAAGACAGAAGTGGGTCTCCTAGTCATGTAGATGCTGAGCCTGAACCTGAACAATCTAATAAAGAGCCATCTATTAGAGTGCTAAAGGACCATCCCAGGGAGCTTATCATATCTGATCCTAAGTCAGGGGTTAGCACTAGATCAAGAGAGGTTGTGTCAAATTCTTGCTTTGTTTCTAAAATTGAGCCCAAGAATGTCAAAGAAGCCTTGACTGATGAGTTTTGGATTAATGCCATGCATGAAGAGCTGGAACAATTCAAAAGGAATGAAGTGTGGGATCTTGTACCAAGGCCTGATGGAGTTAATGTGATTGGCACCAAGTGGATTTACAAGAATAAATCTAATGAACAAGGAGTGGTCACCAGAAACAAGGCCAGATTAGTTTCTCAGGGATATACTCAGGTTGAAGGAATTGATTATGATGAAACCTTTGCTCCTGTGGCAAGACTGGAATCTATCAGATTACTCTTAGGGGTGGCTTGTAATTTCAAATTCAAGCTCTTTCAGATGGATGTTAAGAGTGCCTTCTTGAATGGTTACTTAAATGAAGAGGTGTATGTTGATCAACCAAAAGGATTTATTGATCCAACATTTCCTGACCATGTGTACAAACTAAGGAAAGCTCTATATAGTTTGAAGCAAGCACCAAGAGCTTGGTATGAAAGGCTTACTGAATTCCTGGTTGTGAATGGCTACAGAAAAGGAGGGATTGATAAGGCCTTGTTTGTTAAAGAGGAAGGAAGAAAACTGATGATAACTCAAATCTATGTTGATGACATAGTATTTGGTGGGATGTTAGATGCAATGGTGAAACATTTTATGGAACAGATGCAATCTAAGTTTGAAATGAGTCTTGTTGGAGAGCTCAACTATTTTTTTGGTCTACAAGTTAGACAAATGGAGGACTCCATATTCATTTCTCAGAGCAAGTATGCAAAGAACATAGTGAAGAAATTTGGTCTAGAGAATGCTAATCACAAGGGGACGCCTGCTCCTACTCATTTAAAGTTGTCAAAGGATGAACATGGCGTTAGTGTGGATCAAAGTGTATACAGAAGCATGATTGGAAGTCTATTGTATCTCACAGCTAGCAGACCTGATATTTCTTTTGCTGTTGGAGTTTGTGCCAGATATCAAGCTGAGCCTAAAGCTAGTCACTTGAATCAAGTGAAGAGGATTCTGAAATATGTGAATGGGACTAGTGACTATGGAATGCTTTACAGTCATGGATCAGGCACTGAGTTATGTGGTTTTTGTGATACTGATTGGGCAGGGAGTGCTGATGATAGAAAAAGTACTTCAGGGAGGTGCTTCTTCTTAAGGAATAATCTGATATCATGGTTTAGTAAAAAGTAAAACTGTGTGTCTCTTTCTACTGCTGAAGCTGAGTACATAGCAGCAGGGAGTAGTTGTTCTCAACTTGTTTGGATGAAGCAGATGTTAACAGAATACAATGTCAAGCAAGATGTCATGACATTGTACTGTGATAATTTGAGTGCTATCAATATCTCTAAGAATCCTATTCTACATAGCAGAACTAAGCATATTGATATAAGGCATCATTTTATAAGAGATTTGGTAGAGGATAAAGTAGTTGCCTTGGAACATGTTGCTACAGATAAACAACTAGCTGACATTTTTACTAAAGCCTTAGATGCAAATCAATTTGAAAGTTTAAGAAGCAAACTGGGAATTTGCATTTATGAGGATTAGGTGTGCTAGAAGGAGTATTTATGCAGTTGTGATTTTGCATATGTTTAATGAAAACAAAATTTTATTCAACTGCTGAAAGCATACAAGATTGGATGTTGGTACATCAAAAGTAATTTTTATATGATCTAAAGATTATCCCAACCCCCTGCATCAAGAAAAGTTTTCCAATCTTCATCCCATTCATCATCAGAAGAATGGAGTTGCACTAGAGGTTTCTTGATGGTTTTTGTCTCTGATGGTTTTCTTGTTCTTGTTGCTCCTGAAGAAGTTCCAGCGACTTTCCTTGTTGTGTTCTTGGTCTTTAGTGGATCTGGCTTATTGTCCTCATGCTTATGTTGCTTTCCTCCATCTTTGTTTGACTGACTCATTCTTGTGTGATGTCAGATCTTTGTGTTTGATGTTGTCAAATTGTGGCTAAAAAGGGGGAGAAGGTTTGTTAGCCTATGTGTTGCCTAGTTGTCTGGTGTGGCTCTAGGCTAGAGGGGGAGTGTGCATGATTGAACAGCTGGTATGCTGGTACTTGCTTTGAGGGGGAGTTTAGTTTGGTACAGCTTGTTATGTGATTGCTGCTGATTGCTGCTGGTTTGAAGTTTTTTTTTTGAAGTTTTCCGCTGCAGGTACCTTTGATGATGGCGGAGTTTGTTTTAGCCAAAATTAGCCAAAGGGGGAGAATGTTAGTTCTTGTATTGGCTGGAATATTGGTAAAACAAAGTTGAACAATGTTGATGTCATATGTCTGATGTCATAACATTGGTTCCTAACATCAGCTGTTGCAGGGTTGAAGTTTTATATGCTGATGTTATAAGTGATGTCTTGACATCACTATACCAGAACATTAAAACATCAGGTTGTGATGTTTTTAGGGTTGCGCGTGTTAGTGAGTTTTGACGAGATCTGTTAGAGTGATTGGATGCGAATATCTTGGAGAAGAGATTTCCAATCAGATATATTTGCAGATTATGGAGCAGATTCTGTAACAAACAGTAGGGCTGATTTGGAGAGATTTTAAAAAGATTTGAAGATCAAATTTATTTTAAAATCAGATATTTTTGGAAGTGATCCAAGCCCAAGTCAGAAGGGTATAAAAGCAGCCTCAACCCTTATTCGAAGACAACGAAGAAAGACAGCTATAGACTAAGTGTCATTTGTGTCTTTGTGTGTATTTTGTAAACCATTCATGTTGAATTGGTGTTATTGTTTTTGAGTTGTAATTGATATCTCTAGAGCTGTTAAGCAAGAGAGTTTCTGTTCTTGATCAAAGCTGTGAAGCAGAATCAAGGTGTGTTTGAATTGTATCACTGAGGTGATTTAGGAAGTGAGTGGTTTCTCATACCTAAGTGGTTTCTTAGGCAGAATTGTCATTGGGTAGTGATTAAATTAGGTAAATGTCAACTGGGATTGTTGAGTCTGTAATTTGATACTACTAATAGTGATTTTCCTCCCTGGCTTGGTAGCCCCCAGACGTAGGTAGTTAGACCGAACTGGGTGAATAATTCATTGTGTCCTTTACTACTTGTTATTGCATTGTCCATAGCAGATTGTGTTGTTGTGACATCACACTTAACATCACACATCTGATACCAGAATTTCACTCTCAATACTAAAAGACTCAGGCTTATACATATCTACCAACATGCTAATTCAAGGGTGGTCGGGATACTACGTAATCCTGCATGGATCCATTTATCCTGTCCTAGTGAAGGAATTCTGGAAATATGCACGGACTGGAGAAGACAACAATTCTGTCTAGTCTTCTGTTTTTGGTATTCCGGTCATCATAACACCTACCTCCATCGCCCAAGCAATCAATTATGTTTAATCTGGAGTTTATGTTGAAGATTTCCATTTGTCCTACTCCTTTATTGAGGATCTCATTGGAATTCATGATGTGTCTCGTAACAGATATGAACCCTATAATCCTGAAGGACTCCTTCCCACTAGTAAAATGTGGTTTCAACTCTTGCCAAAAATGCTTTGACTCATGATGATAAACTCTTTATCTACTTCATAATGTACAATGTCAGGGTGAACCTTCCTTAAACCATCTTCAATCATCTGAAGAACTGTGTTGAAATCTACAGGAATCAGTATAAGTCCTTCATACTCTATGGAAGAATTATGTCCGAGTTGTTCTTCAAGGTTGAAATCATCAGTTTAGCCAGAATACTTGGACCAGAGGATGCTACGGTTGAAGAATGGTGTGAAAGGGTTGATGAGGTGGATGATTTCTGATGGTTGGTTGGCGGGTGTTTCTGTTGGTCTCTCAGAATTTGGTCTCTCTCTTCAGGACTCTGATTAACCATTTTTGCTTCTGTCTGTCTGTTGTTTTGTGGTTTTCTTGTTTTGCGTCTTGCTTTTGTACCGCATCTCTGGCATTTTGTTTTGTTTAATCTATAAAAAGTATCTTTATTGCATGTATTTTATCTTATTGCATTTCTTTATGATTGCTATCAAAGGGGAGAAGTACTGAATTTAACATATTTAATTTCTCTTGAATTAAATCCAAATGCTTGCGTTAACCATTAATTACCTTTTTTAATTATGACAAAAAAATGGAGTATATTAATGGAAAGTTATTTTGATAAATATCTTGTCTCTGAATCATAGCTCAAACATTCTAACACGTTAATTGCATAATTTTCTTCTTAGAATGCTTTTCAGGAACAATATTTATATTGACAATCTGGCTCTGATTTAATCAGGCTCTGATCTAACCAATCAGGCACTTTTATCATACTCCATTACCACAATAATCAAGCTCAGATATTCTAGATCTGACTAGATCCTTGTAATCAGGCTCTGGTATCCCTAATCTGATGAGATTTTTTTAAGTCTTAGATTCAGGGGGAGCTTGATAAAGGGAAGTTAACTCTAAACTTATCTTTGTCATTTCCCATTAATTATCTTCGTACAAAATTGTTCTATCAAAATACATTATTTTGTCATTATAAAAAAGGGGGAGATTGTTAGAACATGATTTGGTTCTGCAAGATATCTCTGAGTTTTGATAATAAAAAAGTAGTATTTGTGTGAGAACAATTTTGGTACTCTAACGTTTGTTTTCTGAAGAATTAACAAACATGATCTGACTCTGATAAAGAAAGCTCTGACTTTGATAGAGATCATGTGGAACGTCACTCTTAATTGACAAAAAGTCGCTTCTGCGCCAAAGAAGCAAGTTTGCTTCTGATCTGCTCAATATCAGAAAGCTTATAAGAAGACAATATATTGTTGCTGCAATGTTCTCTTGGATTCTGCCTCTGAATATGACTCTGATGATTATCTTCTGAAGACTAAGTGCTGAAGACTCTGAAGACAAGGTTCTATTGAACAAAGTTCTGAAGACTTTGAAGACTTAAGTTTCTGAAGACTAAGTACTGAAGACTCTGAAGACAAAGTTCTGCTGAACAACGTTTTGAAGACTCTGAAGACTTAAGTTTCTAATAACCAAGGGTTCTGAAGATAGATTGCTAAAGACTCTGAAGACAAGGTTCTTGTGAACAAGTTCTGAAGACTATGATGAATCAAGACTCTGAAGACCCAATGATTAACTCTTATATTCATGCTTCAACCATTTCTACTCAGAAGCCTCTGATGAATAGAAGAAGATGAAACATTTGCGAAGGAAAATAGTACATAGTACATATCAAACACGTTCTTTTCCACTACCATTCCACTATGCTGATTTGGTGTTACAAAGGACAACTTTTGTGTACGATTTTCATCCCAGCATAACGACATTATTTCAAGTTGCCAGCAATCTTAATGATATTCCTGATCTGCCCTCCAAGAAATCTCTTTCTGGCTATATAAAGACTTGATCACTTGAAGAAAACAAGATATACTGATACAACATTGAAGAGAGACACAAGTGTGAACAGTAAAGCACCACAATACAAAGCAAGATACATTTATCATACTGTATAGATTTTATTTGAGCTATTCCTAATGTTTATGTCAGCTTGTGTAGAAGCATTTCATTGTAAACATTAAATTTGTTCAAACAGTTGTTTGTATTCCTTAAGGTACCAGTTGGGTCAGAATCCTTAAGAAGAGACGGTTAGTCTTTAATTGTTAGTCAATAGCAGTTGCTAGTGTAGTGTAATCAGTTGATTATAGTGGATTAAGTCCTTGAGTATAAGGCAAAATCACCTTGGCGGGTGTACTAGATTAACTTGATAGTTTTCAAGTGAACCAGGATATATCATGTGTCTTTCTCTATTGCTAGTTTATTTGTGATCTTTGTTTGAGTTTCACAAAAAGCTTTCATTTTGAAAATCCAATTCAAACCTCCCTTTCTTGTGTTTTCTCACACCTTCAGTTGCTTCTTCAAATCTTTCAAGTTCAAGTATGGCCAAAATTCTGGTTTCATATATGTCCTCCAAAGATCTTACTTGTCTTGGAATAGAATTTGGTGATGATAGTTCTTGTTGTTGTTGTTGTGGTGGTGGTGAAAAAGGTTCACCTAGGTCTTCATCCTCAGCTTCTTTTTGAGATAGTTGAGCTGGTATAAGGCTATTCTTATCCACTTTTTCTTCATCCAAATTCTATGAAGCATTCTCATCAACCTCAACATCACGGAGGATGATGAGTTTCTTAGTTTGCAAGTTGTAGACACAGTAGCCCTTGTAGGTTGTGATATACCCCAGGAAGATACCTCGCATAGTCTTGTTTTCAAACTTATGCCTTTTCACGTGAAGAAAGTGATTGTAGTAGACAGATCCAAAGACCGTTATATGCTTCATTTATTACTTTTTCCTGTTCCAAACTTCAATTGGATTCTTATCTTGTACTGCCTTATTTGGACATTTGTTGAGTATGTAAATAACAATGTAAACCACTTCAATCTAGAATGTGATAAGCAATTCTTTCTCCTTTAAAATTGATATATTCATCTTCATAACTATGCAATTCTTTATCTCAGATACACCATTTTATTAAGGGGACTATGCAACTATAAGTTGTCACTATATTCCTTCATCCTCGTAAAAAATTTATACTCACGAGAGATGTCTCTTTACCGCAATCACTTCTTAGTACTTTTATCTATTTTCCATATTGATTTTCAACAAGGGCATTTAACATTTTGAATACTCCAAACACTTTTGATTTTTCTTTTATGAAATAGGCCCATTTCATTCTAGAGAAGTCATCAATGAAGAGTATGAAGCACTTGTTGGTATCATGTGATGGATTCCACATTGGTCCACAGATACTAGTATGTATCAACTCCAAAATGCCTTTCGCTCTCCATGCTCTTCTTGTTGAGAACTAAAATCGGTGTTGCTTACTAAAGAGACACCACTCGCACGTCTTATTATTCTCCTATATGCTTGGAAGATCTCATATCATGTTTTTCTGATGTAACAACTTCAAGGCATGCGTGTTGAAGTGACCAAATGTTCAATGCCAAAGCCATGAATCATCAACTTGTACTTCCATGGCAATGTTAGTTGCATATTTCAAGTTTAGTGGGAAGCTTGTGTTACTCTTATCCATCTTCACTTGGGCTATCTCGGTCCTTCTTTTTGTTGTCAAAGATTTTGCATATACCTTCTTCAAAGTGAAATATTTAGCCAATGCTTAGAAGATTTTCATTTAGGCTGGGAACTAGTAAGACATCATGGATGACTCGCATACCTTTATCTGTCTCCACCATAGAATTGCCTTTTCCTTTTGATTCTACAACACTACCATTTCTCAATCAAACACTGACTTTGACAAACATGTCAATGCTTTTGAAAATAGTATCATCCTTGGCCATGTGATTGTTGCAAACACTATCCAAGTACCACCTTCCTCATTTTTCTATGATTGAGTCTTGAGTGGCATATCACATACATTGTTCACTACTACAAAAAATACATAACACAATGGTTTGAAAAGGGATACCACCACGCGGGTCCAACCTTTGTGTTGTAAGGTGTGATTGCATGTATGATGATTTCTGTAACACCCTAAACCCCAGATTTTAATATAAAAGAGAAAATAGTACATGTTTAGGAATGTTACTTCACACAAATCATTTATTTCATGAAAATAGTTTCAAACTCGCAGCGGAAAATAAATAATTCTCATAGCATCAATAATATAATAAGTCACCAAATAAAGAAAATATATTTCAGCAGGAAACTCCAAAATAAATAACGCGCCCTTCCCTAGTGTTACAGATCAGAGCAGATAAATACCAACTAAAAGTGATAAATAAATTAAACGAAGACAACCTCCAAGGCCATCTTCCAACTCACAAGCAACTACTCCTGCTGAGTACCTGAATGTCTGTACTCTCGAAGAGTACAGACGCCACAACAACAAACAGGGGGTGAGAATACACTTACGAGTAGTAATGGTAATATTTAGTAACATGATGACAAACGGATATAACAATAAGATTAATACATAAAACATACACCAATATAAACACACATATCATTCTCAACATATACAATGCTGTAATGCACCAACTTCATCACTTATATGCATGTGGTACCAAGTTTTTGTAAATATCAGAGGTATGTTACTGATTTTTTCCACGGTCTCCGGTCCCTCACATGAACCGACGATCTTCACCAAATAGATATGAGATCCGCCTCTGGTCCCTCAACTAGACCAACGATCCCAACAAATAGATCTGATGCCACCAAATGGACCGAAGTCCCACCTAATTCCAATGTATATGCGTGCATGAAAATGCTAGTAGTCAGATAATATAGTTCACCCAATCAAATATAAATCACCCATAGTTATTCACCAAAATTAGGTTCCGAGTATGAACCATATATCACCAATAAAAGGCCACCAAAAATAATCACCGTTCTCAATAATATTTCAATTTCATTACTCCCAAATATCACCCATTATTCTCTTTCTATTTTATTTTCAAATAAAATCTATAAATGTTATATTTTATTCAGAAAAAGAATTTAATTAATAAAATGTATAATTATCTCCAGTATTACTCGAAGGTCAAAGAAAAGGCCTCCGAACTCAAAAAATAATAAAACGATCGAAAAACATCTAAAATTTTCCAGACTCGCCAGACCGCCGCCATCACTCACCGGACTGTTGTCGTTGCCGCCTTCGTTCGTGCTGCCGCCAATGATGCATATTAATAATTATAAGAATAAATAGGTAAAAATAACAGTACAAAAATAAAGTAAAATTGTGTGTTCTTATTGAATTTCAGGATAAAACTATTAGAACACTATAATACTAATTATTTTTTAAAAAGTAATATAAAATAAAATATTTATTGTAAATAGCAAAGTATTAGAACATCTTCAATTAAGCTCTATGAGATTTATAGAAATGATAAAATATTCATAATTTTTATTTTAGAAATTGTAATGTGATACAATGATTAGCAAAGAAATTATTGAAGTAACTTAAATAAATTATTTTATCATAAATTTAATAGTTTTTTTAATAAGTATAAAAAAGTATAGATATTTAGAAATTATATATTTTAATATTATTATAGTAAAATATATACATTGAATAAATATGAAATGTTATTATAGAAATTACATTTTTCAACTTTTTCTGAAATATTACGGTTTCTGATAAAAACTTGAAATTTTACAGTAACTTCCAAAATTCATATATTACATGTAATTTCTATAGTAACCAATGAGATTTTCTCAAATCTCATTTGATTGCCCAAATTATCGATATATTTTATTGATCATCAACAGTGATAAAATGGGATTATCCCATTTGGAACGCAGATCCTAAAAACGATCAACTCCCAATAAATTCCAAACTCAGATTTAATAGAATAAACAAATCACTTGTGAGATATTTCCATAAACTCTAAAATCTTAAGGGTTGGGCAAGACCCCTTTGGATCAAATACATGCTCATCAGTAAAGTTGCACCGATTAATATATTATAACAATCACACATATCATTTAATACAATGGCCGCTGATGAGAGGTAAGGGAACCCTCATCATTCTGCTGCCTAAAAACACCATACCATAAACAACTATCCCCTTACCGTAACTGAAGCTTTCTCAAGTTTTTGATGTTCCTCCCTCTCCAACGATAATTGCCCCCAATCTTTCTCGTTCTTCATTCTCTTCCTTTTAAAAATTATTTTCCAATAACTGATTTAGTGTTATTAATATCAGATTAATTCCAAATTTTATTGCATAGTCCAAAGTTACAACAACATAAAGAGCGACAGTTTCTCTATAATAATATTTAATCCCATCTAAATAATTATTTTAAAATAATATAATAAATATTTATTTATTTCTGTCACACTTAACTAAATATTTAATACAAATATAATAACATATTATTTTTAATCATTCTAATTACTATTATTATTTTACCATACTAAATTAATTTATTATCTCTAATAAATTAATTAAAGCTCAATTTCATTTTTCCCACTCACCAATTATATAATTCCCTTAATTCTAACTCTCAATTACAACTATTATATTTAAACTATTATAACTCTCAATTATATAATTTTAACTATTATATTAAAAACATAATTAACTCCCAGATATTATCCCACTAATATAATAATTTTATAACGTTAAGAACTTTTTAATGATAAACATAATCCCAATAAATAATAATTTATTGATTAATAATATTAAAAGTCTCAATTAATATTGTATTCACTAACGGTAACAACTATTATTTCTTTCGATCACTTCACTTCCTATTTACTCTCTCTCCTCTATCCCAAACTGAAAGTATTTATTTTCTTAACGGTAAAAACCTTTATTTAGAAATATAATTTTAAATTCTAAACCTATTAAAATAAATATTATCGTTACTTCAATATCATTGTATCTTAAAAAAAGCATCTCCCAATTCAATAAATATTTAATTCAAACATTATAATTAATTCCTAAAACTCTAATTATTTATGTTATTACAAAGTATCTTTAAATTAACTAATTATCACCAATAGTTACTAAATAGTTGTTTAATAAAAATCTAAATTATAAAATAATTATAAAATAATCATTTTATATTTTATTAAACCAATTTATCTAATTAGTTCTATACAATTTAATAAATTCTAATTTATTTCTCCGCTCTCAAATACACTAAATTCCAATTACTTATTAATTTATAAAAATACTCTTAAATCTCATGAAACACGAAAATAACCCAATAATCTAGATTAATATAATAATAACTAAAAATCAAGTAGAACGCACATATTTACTCAATTATATTAAATAATTAAGTAAAAATAATAATCTAAAAATCAGGGTGTTACAATTTCCACCACGGTCTTGCAATTGTTATTGTATCCATGTAGCGCGCTACCTACCACAACGGCTACTTTAACCAACCTTTGTGGTATTATTTAATGCAATATATTTAATCTTGGTTGTTCTAAAAAAACCGTGATTAAATATAGACCTGAGTTTATTAAAAATTATGTGGAATATTTATTTCGCCAATACTCACTAAACATATATCCTTCCAATTTGCACTAGAACATTATAATATGACAAATTAAGTTATGTTAGAAGAATAAGTTTATGTTTAATGCTTGACAAGGGATCTTCAACACCTTATTTATATTTTTTTCTTTGACAATAAGAACTTAGTTTAATGATCCTAGTTCTTCAACCTCCCCTGACTTCACATCTAATTTTTTTTCTAAAATATTATTTACTTTACATACAAAATTATAAGTGGAGAGAGGGATGGTGGAAGATCTAGGATCATTAAACCAAGTTCTAATGGTCAAGGAACAACATGTAGTTAATAGTGTGAAGAATATTTTTCAAGAATTGAACGTGTACTTATTTTTCTAATACAATTTTATCTTTCATATCATAATTTTCTAATACAGTTTAGAAAGTTATATATTCGGTAAGGGATTTGAAAAGCACTCAAACTATATAATATATAATAAACTCATCTAATTTTTTTACCTCTTTGAATTGAACTTGGAATGAATGGTAACTTGGCTACTTGAACTTTGGATGGAATAAAAAACATGAAACTTGAAACTTGAACATGAACTTGAGTTTTGATTGAACTTAATCTTGAAACTTGATTGAAATTGTAATGAAATTAGACACTTGAACTTTGAAACTTGAATTAAAATGAAATTGAACTTGAATTGGATTAAACTTGAAACTTGAACTTGAATTGTTTTTGAATTAGAATTAAAATGAAATTGAATTTTGAAGGCCAAACTTGCATTAGAAACTTGAGATGGAATTGAAATATGAAACTTGAACTTTAAAACTTGAATTAAATTGAGATGGAATTGTAACTTGAATTGAATCAAAATAGAATTGAAACTTGAGTTGTTTTGAAACTTGGAACTTAAATTGAAGTATGAAATGGACACTTGAACTTTGAAACTTGAAACTTGATTTGGACTAAAAATACAAATGAGCTTGAACTTGAAACTTGAATTTGTAACTTGAAATTCTTGAAGTTGAAACTAGGAACTTGAGATACTTGAATTTGAATGTCTTTGAATATGAATTAAAACCTGAACATGAAATTTGAAATGGAATTGAATTTAAATTAAAAAATGGAAAGAAACTTAAATGGAAATTGCAAAGGTTTTGGGAACTTGTCATTGGATGTAATCTTGAATGATTTTGAATAGAACAAGAAGCTTGAATTCTCCTATGACAAGAATATGAACCACATAACCAAGACTTGAAATATTGACCAAATGCTTCGACTTTTGATGGCTATGCAACTTGACTTCACCAAATAACTTGAATTGGCACAAAACCCTAAACCTGATCATTTGATGATTTTTAGACATAAATAACTTGAATCTGACACTTCCTTGCCTTCACAATGATCCATAATACAGGTGACCTGAGATATGAATTGTACTGCCACCGCAACAAACCCTAATCGAAAAGGAACTGAATACTGATGATTCTTCAATCATGAAGCACTGGTGAACTTGGCTCAGCCTGACCACTTAATAAAGAAGCAAACCACTTGTTTGACCAAGATTAGGTAAAACTTCCACTGAATTTCAACCATCATTGCACACACTTTTGACCTGATAACTTTTCTTGGTCCTTGATTCGATCTTGCAAGACCTGAGCTTAGGCACCAAGAAAATGATTGCACAAGACACGTATTGTTGTATGCACAATGGTTAGGTGACATGAATAATGGATATGATGCACAGTTGATGAAAATGTTATGATATGCATGGCTCGGAAATTTAGGGTCAAATTTGGGGTGTAACAGGTATGATGAATGAAGGACAACTAGGAACCTAACTCTAAAAGTTTAACCCTACTTTCCTAAATATATCCTACCCTAACATAAGTCGAGTTACAACCTGAAAAGCCATGTAATGTGTGTGTGGTGATTTCTATGATTAACTCTATTAGAACATGATCAAGCTAAGTTTAATTGAGTTTTCATGTTGATTGACTTATAACCCTATCCATTGAACGAGTTAAGTGAGTCGAGAGATAGGTTAAGTACTTGTCAATGTTGAAGACATTTTCTGAATTTGCCAGATGGAAGTTGGAAGCCAGAATAATGGTCAGGTAACGAAAAAAATCAAATATGGTGATGTTCAATTGTAATTGTGCGACTTATTGTATGTTGAAATGTGTAGTTACAGGTGAGTTACTTGAGGACAGACAAAGATTCAAGTTTGGGTTTGTGATGACACTCTGTCATTGCGTCTAATTAGTCGAAGAATTGGGGAAAAACGAGCCATAGATGAGCTAAAATGATGAAGACCCAAAAATGAGTGAAAATAGGCAAGTATGGAAGAATGGGACTTATTGAAAATTTCGGTACAAAAGGAGTATTTTTTCACGTAGCTACTGGAATATTCACGCGCGCCATCGCGTACGCGATAGAAGCAATAAAGACGCATTGTGCGCGGGATGCTTATAATATGCGTGTAATGGGTGCGGGTGCTTTTCTAGGCTTTTTCTGACCCGTTATGACAGCTTTAAAATGGAATTTTTTGGTTTTTTATAAGGGTGACGGAAATTGGAAGCTAAGCATGAATTAAGGAGCACAAAAGGAGATTTTTAGAGCATTTGAAGCCATTGGAGGCCATATCTTCAAGAGACTTCTCATGTTATTCTTGTCTATCAATTGTGGTATTATTTTCTGAATAATGTGTAGCTTAATTATCTTAGGTTAGGTTCTGTGAATATGAACCTTATTCAATCTTGTTGGCATTATGTATTGGTTTGAATTTGTATGAATCCTTTGAATTATTATTTTATTTAATTGTTGCTTATTCTCAATGCTTTTTATTTGAGATACTCTGTTAATCTGATATTAGACATATAGGGATTCCCGACCTGTAGCCTATGTGTTGGAACTAGGGAAACTTTCCTACTTATGCTGGTTAACTAGGGATAGGAAACCCCGAGTAGTGGCATAAAGAATTAACGGTCTATACATCGCCTAACAATGCTTGCGTTGGCAGACTAGGGATTGAAAGTTGTGAGTAGTTGTTAGTGCGTTATTTTATGGGGGACTGGCTATAAAGGTTTTGTTAATTCGCTGTGAGATTATAAGGACAAGACCATTCATAAAAGGCATCATATATCAACAATAGAGGATAAAGGGATCCTAAAACATAACCTGACCGCTTTCGGGATATTGTTTTCTAGTTTAGTTACTTTTCACACTGAGACTTACAACCCCCCCCCCCCCATGTTTATTGTTTTTATTTAAATTGCAAAAATCATTGTCTTGTTCAATCACAGTCCTTGTGGGTTTGATCTTTTTATCCGTGGGACACTATTGGCGCACTTGCCGAGAAGCCATCACATCACACGAGAGACATTGTGGACATTATTAGCTCTTACCGACATGGTGAGAACAGGAACAGGCAAACACATATTTCATCATATGAGAGAGCATTCAGGTACGTTTTTATCATCTAGAACTTGAGTTTTATCTTTTCTAATATTTTTTGCATGCTTACACACACTAAGGTACTTTGTTTGTATATATCCTTGAGCATTTCTAGCCATCCTATATATTAATCTTTCCTTTGTTAACCCAATTTAAGTTTGTATCCCCATTGTTTGTTATTATTTCACCACATCATTAGCCCATGGCCCATACACTTCCCTACCCTCCTCAGAGTGTAGTATATTATTTTTAGATCTTTGCTTCATTATGAGTTCGGGGTTGCTGTTAGAATAGCAACCTTTAAGTTTGGGGTAGTTGTGCAGCAGTACTAAAGGTAAGTCCACCAAAAAAAGAAGAAGAAAATTTAAAGAGATGAAAAATAGCTTAAATGAAAAAAAGGTTATATAATACACAAGAGCACTCACAAAAAGGGAGAACTAAGTTGAATAATTGAGGAATCCAGACCAGCTGACGAAAGAACAACAATGTTCAAGAAATTCCAACAGTGATTCTTTGGAATAATCAATGTGAAAGGAATGATTGCAACTCTCTAAACCATTAGCCTACTCATCCATATATTATCCCACCATATCCTTAGCCCCATTACAAACTTAAAATACCTAAAAAAGTATGTGTGGTATGTATCTGGTAATTAAAAGAGTGTTTATGCAAGCCTGTGGTATGGTACGACGTACTGTGAATTTTGGTACCTGAGAGAAATGGTGAGAGATGTGAATAGGACTAACCGAAGAAATAGTATATCAGGTGTAGGTGTGATGGACCTTGTGACCTTTATGATCAGGCCGAACTAAAGGTAGGAATGCAAGAGAACCATGGAAGATCTCATTGGTATGTGTTTACTGTTGTATTTAATGGATGATCGGTGACATGTTGTTTTTGTGCTAAAAGTTGCTTGAGGGAAAACAACAAGCTAATTTTGAGGTTGTGATCAGTCACCATTTGTGTTAGTTTTGATGTCATTTGAATTCCAAAAGCAAGTGAATTGATGTAAGTTTGGGCATAGTTTAAGTTTATTTTGGTAGATTTTTACAATAACTTGATCTACTAAGGTTTTGTAATTCTGAGCTATTTTACGCGCTTAAGGTAGTGTTTTATGTGTTTACATGGCTGAAGAGTAAAGAGGGGCTAGATTAGAGAAGAAATCGAACGAAAATGCTTGAGCAGGAGAAAAATAGAGAAAATTGCATTTGTCTCTCCCACACGCGTATGAGGCCTACCATACACGTATGACCACTCAACACCACCCCCAACATATGCGTAATAGAAGGAGTGGGAGAAAATTCAATTCTCTGCTCATACGCGTATAGGAAGGCCCATACGCGTATGAGGCAGACCAACTAGGCCCCTATAGCCCAACCAGAAGCCATACGCGTATGGCTCAAACTGAGCCATACGCCCTACCCTAGGCCATACGCGTATGAGTGAGTGTATAAATATCCCATACGCGTATGGGTGGAGTCCATACACGTATGTGCAGCCCAGATCTGAGAAAAAGCCCAAAATTTCCTATTTAGCCGAAAAACACGAATTTCTAAGGGTTGGACGATTTTTTAGTACAGATAACTCGTTTGTAGGTTGAAGCACTAGAGAATTCTTGGTGGATCAAGGACTTCTTTAACTTTTGCGATTGAAGACTTCTTTTCCTCCATTAATTTGTAATGTCTACACTTTTTATCTCGTTTTTCTTTATGACAATGAGTAGCTAAACCCCCCAATGCTAGGGGGTGTCCCTGCTTTGGATTTGTGATGATTTCTATTTGAACCTTGTAATTACTTTATTTTTATTATATTTGAGTTGCTTACTTTTTGTGCTTAATGCTTTCTTTCTCGACAAAATTGAGTTTAATATGTGGTTAACACTTAGGTCAACAAAACCATTATTTTTTTTAAATCTTGGTATCTAGCCTTGCGACCGACTAATCCAAGGGGACCAATCCCACCGTCCACTAGCGGGGGCCCCGTTTAAAGCCGGAGCATTGCTCCGTATGGACTGGCCCAACACAAGGATTGATTGCACCTAGCAGGATCCGAACCTGAGGCCTTGAGAGGAGCACACTCTCAAGACCCAAGCCTCCACCACTAGGCCAACCCTTAGGGGTTAACCATTGTTAACGCTTAATTGTGAGCATTTCATAGTAGATATCACCTAGGCTTATGGATACCCTGTGGTAACTAGAATATTCTTGATTAAAATAGTTCTTAATTTCATCTGCAATTCACTAAGGCCATAGGGATTCATTTGACTGATTAAAAGTTTTCTCACTAAGGACTTAGGAGTAAATACCCTTAAGGAGCGATACTCAATGTTATTGAATTAAGTCGTTACAAGATCAGATTTTTGTTGTTGATGAATCCAATCACACACCTTCCATAGCATGTTCATTCATAATCACTTTTACATTGTTCAACTGCTTTACTTAATTTTTATTGTATTTTAATTCTACTTAAAACCAAATCCAAAACCCCCAAAGCTTTTGTTTAACAAAAGCGTAACCAGAATTCTATATTGTGAAGCAGTCATTGAGATCGATATTGAGGATTTCCCCTTTTATTACTACATAGGCAGATTAGTACACTTACTAATTTTCCGATTATCTACCATAGTAGCTGAAGCCATGGCTTTGAGAGAAGCTTTGTAAGGTGTTATTTCTGTACAGTTGAATAATGTAACCATCAAAAGCGATTTCTAACTAGTAGTTCAAGGTATTCATTCTAAGCATTTAGGAAGGTCTGGACTTAGTCATATTATCTTATCCATTAAACGTTTGTTGCACCTTTTTCTGAATTTTGAGGTTATGTTCATTAAGCGTCAAGCGAATTCGGTTGACCATACGTTAGGTAAGGTGGCCAATTTTTAGACTATACCTCATGTATTTAGCCACTTTTTAATAATGAAAGTCGTTGTTTTGCTAAACAAAATTCTAACTATATTGAAATCCCAACAATGTAACAATCACTTGTAAATAATTAAAAATTTTAAAAAAATAAAATAAGTTAAATATTATTTTGGCTTAATTAATTTAGCGGTCCCTTATATGAATTTAAATTTTCACTTAATGTTAGTCCCTTAAAACTATTATATTAACCAACTTAATCTATTGTGTTAATTTTTAACTTTAAATATTTTAGGTGATACAATATTATTGAGTATCCATTATAGTGTTTAATATTTTTTAAATTTTAATCGTTTGATATTTTTTTAACAAATATCACAAGGTTGAAAATTGATTGTCTAATATATATAAAAAATAACCATTAACACATAATATTTTCGATATAACTTCATCTTCTTCCCACTTATCCTTCATTATCTTCATCATCTCATTCATCAACGTTCATCTCAATTAAAAAAAAATGAAAATTAAGCTCAAAAAAATTTAACTCATTTCCATTCAATGACTAAATCTATAATATTTTAAAATATAAATCCAATTAAACTCATATCAAATTTTTACGAAGAAATATAATTTTTCTAAAATCGTCCCTACCTCAAATAAAAATAATCAATAAAATGAAGTAGGTGAACAACTTTCATCTCCACTTAACAACATTTACACGAACCATTAGGTCTCAATATTTTTCTTTAACTCGCAGGAGAGAACAAGAAAGGGAAACAACAATGGTTTGATCGCCGACTGTTTTCGGCTTAAACTCCTAGTCTTAGGACTAGGGGCCTTGGCATCTGGTGTCCAAACTTAGGAGTTTGTCTGTCTCATTTTGGTCCGACTGTTTGGTAACTAGGGTTATCAGTTTTAGCATTTCTTCTAATGGAAAAACCAGAAGAGTGGGTACGAGTTAATGGTAGGAAACGGAACCAAGCTAAGGGATGTTTTTCGGTTAGGAAAGCTAATAAGGGCAAGAGGGATGTTGGCGAAGAACACATTACAAATTATTTTTTTATAGAGTTTCCAGATAAACTTGAAGCTAAGGATTTGTTTAATATATTCAGAGGATATGGACTGGTGGAGGAGGTGTTCATTCCTTAGAGAAGAGATAGGAGGGGAAAGAGGTTTGGATTTGTTCGGTTCATAAGAGTGGAAGACGAAAAGAGGCTGGGAATTAAGTTAGATAATGTATACACTCAAGGGATGAAGTTGTTTGTAAATCTACCTAGGTTTCAGAGGAGAAACGAAGTGACAGAGGCTCAAAGGAGAAGAGAAATGATTGGGAAAAGGTTAGACGGAAGAGAAGAGGATATGTAGCTAGAGAGATCACATCGGATGAGTGAAAATCCATGCTTTCTTGGAGCATAAAAAACATACGCTCAAGTAGTTGAAAAACAGGTTAAATCCAAATGGGTGGAAGAAGAAGTCAAACTGAAGTTTGGCCATTTACAGATTAATATTGAGAAGAAAGAGTTAGGAAGATTTGAAAGAGCGTTTGTGGGAGTAGTAGAGAAGTCAGAATCAAGTTATATGATTCAGGATGCCTTGAATAACAAAGGTATATTCACTATCAAGGTTATTCCTATGGGAGCTAGGAAATGTCTCATGGAGGAAATGGAAGAGAGGGTCATTGTTGAACTAATAAAAGAAGAAAGGGATTGGACATCCAAGTGGTTTGAAGAAATTAGACCATGAAACTTGGGAGAAGTTGATAATTAAAGGTATACTTGGTTGAGATGTTATGGCCTCCCTTGCCATGCTTGGAGAATTGAGACGTTTAAGTTGATAGTTGGTTGTATTGGGGAGTTTGTAAAGAGCGATAAAGAAATCGAGAATTTGGAGTGCTTTGATGTCGCAAGATTTCTTGTCAAAACTAAGTATCCTTTAAGTTTGAATGAAGTGTTTAATATTGGTGTTAATGAAGACGTCTATTGGATCAAAATCATGGAAGATTTTCATGGGCCTAAGAGACTCATGCTTAATGAGGAAGACGAGTTTGTCTCTGAGTCTGAAGAGGGTGAAGACGAAGACGGAAGGGGAGATAGTGATAGTGATGGGGGAGACATTGAGGGCAATGAAGATGGAGGGGGCGACACGTGGAATGACTCAGAAGAGAGAGATGCAAGCTTTGGAAATAAGAAAAGTCCAGATGGGACAGAAGGGATGTTTATCGAGGATAGTCTGATGCAAGTTTCAGAAGTTGGAAAGGCAAACGGTAAGGAGGGATCTTGGGGAAAAGAGAAAAAGTTGTTAGGAGGAAAGATTAAAAAGGGGTTTGTTGGAATGGACGGGGAAGTCAATGACAGTCAGACGTTTCGTGTATCCAAGGATTTGGCATTTAAGAGAGCCGGTTTGTCAGGTGCTTTGAGTAATGAACCTAGTAACGTAGTTGTTAACTTTGGTGAGTGTGATGCAGAGGATAGTCCAAAACAACATCGGAGCAACAACAAAACAACCATTGTGGGCCAGAAGGACTTGTTGGGCTCTGATAATATTGTGTTGGTTGGGCCTGTCGTTGAAGATAAGATAAAAAATCCCAAAAAGATAAAAACAATAGATGATATTTTGGGAAATATTAAAATTCCTTTCACCCCCTTCTATTTTGCATCTCTTGTTAATCAGGAGACAAATGCAACACAAGGGAACATCTTAAATCTTTCGCATCAAGTGAGTGATTCAGATGAATATAGTTCTCAATATTTTAGAGGTTCTGTGCTTTCTTGCGAGGAAATTTTTTATGGTGATGTAAACAAGAGCAACTCAAGGATTAGGAAGAAAATTGAGGATTTACCTAAAAGAATTTGGGAGTCCATCAAACAGATGGGAATTGAGGGTGATGAAGATGATGAGTGTAACACCCCGATTTTCGTAAGAATATTTATTTAATTTATATAAATATTATACTCGTGAATTTCTGTGATTTGTGTCGATGTTAATGATTTTGGGAGGTTTTGGTTATTTAATTAAATAATAGTATGTATTACGGAGTATATTGTATTATTATTTATTTTAAATATATTAAGGGAATTAAGGGTAAAGTGGACATTTGAGGAGAATTAGTGAGGGCATTATTGAGAAAGCCCAATTTTGAGGCCTAAGGGTTCAAGTGAATATAAAAGGAGGATTTTGAGAATAAGGTTCTTTTTGGTTAGAACGTGAAAAGAAGGAAAGTAGGAGAGCTCTGAGGAAAAAGGGAAAAGATGAGGATTTCGTAAAGGTTTCCAAATACTCAAAGAGAAGGCTTCGAATCGACAATCAAAGGTATGGGGAGTAATTGCCTTTCATTGTTTTCCTTATAGGATTCGATGTAACTAAAGTGGATTTTGGGGATTTTGGGGTTTTTGAAGGGTTTTTGAGTTGTTGATGATTTAGAGGTATTTTTGAGAATTTATGATGGATTATTAAGGGTTGAATTGATTCGGGTAAAAATAAGCCTTCGTGGCAAAACCCTCTTTGATGATATGTGGGATCTTGTATTGAGAAAGGGGTTTATGGGGTTTATAGGAAGCTTGAGAGTTTTCAAGGTTTAGGGGATTTAAGTTTTTCCCGAGGTATCCTGAATTGACCTAATAGATGTAGGTTTTATGCCGTTGATTTCCGTGGTGCATTAGGACTGTTGTAGGGATGTTTCTGGGTCATTTGGGGTTGTAATCGCTGGTGCCTTTGAGGCTGTGGAGCTACTGGTGCGTAGCAGCGATTTGCTGTAATCGCAGGTTCCCTAAGCGAACCATCACTTTGCTAGGCGAATGTTCACCAAGGTTCGGAAAGCGAACAATGCAACGAATGCGCGATAACATGAGTGCATGTACTGAGATAATTCTGGAGTGGGAGTGGGGATTCGCTGGAAGTCTCGCTAAGAGAACGAATCAGCGAGTAGCTTTGCCCAGCGAATAAACCAGTGAGTATGATAGAGGGTGTTTTCTGGTGTCTTGGTGTGGTGTCTGTGGGATTCGCTGGCCGCTTCACTAAGCGAAGGTTTTAGCGAACAGGTTCGCCTAGCGAATCCTGGAGCGAACGTCTGCTGCTCGCGAAATTTCGTTTCTGTTGCTGTGTTGTTCTGGTGTTTGATGTTGTGATATTTATGATGATTTACCATGATGTTCTTGATGATATTGAGGTGCTGATTTGTAATGTTTTGATGAATATATGATGACATGATTTATATGAGAATTGATGGATGATGAGGTACATTATGATGTTCATTTAATGATGACGATTAGTGATGTTGTGTATCATATATTCATATGCATACTCTGTGATGACGCTTCATTCCCATTGTGTGGATATGAGGTAATTATGACGTGCTCCGGTTCCAATTGCGGGATCGATCCTATTGACGGAGATCTTTTTAGGGGTGATGGCCTAGTGTCCATCAATTATGACGATTGGTACCACATGCATTGCATTTTATGTGGCATTGATGAATTTGTGATATGGTGCTTCCTGATGTTTTCCTTGATGATGACTCTAATGATGTTGTATATGGAGATAATGCTATTTTATGTATATCTTTTTTTATAATGATTATTATGAATTGTGATTACTCACCTTGCCTGTTTGAATGTTGGCTCCACGTGGGTAACATGCAGGTGATCAGGTTTAGCTGTGGATGCTTTCGACGACCTTGAAGTTTATTTGCTTTTGGTCGATTTAGAGGGTCTTGCTCTGATAGTGTAACATCAGGTTGGGGTCCTTTGAGTCGAACTATGTTGTTCCCTTATTTTTTTTGTCATTTGATGATATGGTTTTATTTTGATTATTATGATGTTTGTTGAAAACCTTTTATTTGAAAAATTTGAGTTCCGCTGCTATGTGAAGGCTTTTTTATTTAATTTGAGGAAAACCCTTTGTTTACAGGGCAAGTGTATTATTTTGATTTTAAATGAGAAATATGCACCCTTTTAGGGATTTTTATGCTTTACTCTGATATTTGAGTTGTTTCTGCTGCAACATTTTGGGGGTAGCAAAGGGTGTTACATTAGTGGTATCAGAGCAGGTCGGTTCGTCCGACCAGGTTTTTATGTGATGTGAGTCCCCTGTCAGTCGACGAGTGTGTGTACACTGTCGATGTTTTAGTTATTTTATCCTTGTTGGTGGTGTGAAGGATGGCTAGAAGAAATGATTGTGTGATTGCTGGTGCGTTGGAATCGGTTGCTAACGTGGTGGCACAGCTGAATCCAAATGGTGGAGCTCCAGATGAGTTTCGTGCTTTGGGGAAGCTTCAGAGGAACAATCCACCGACTTTTGTGGGTACACATGATCCAGAAAGTGCACACAAGTGGCTGAAGGCGATCGAGAAGATCTTCAATGTGATGGGGTGTTCTGATGAGCAACAGGTTCAGTTCGGAACATATATGCTGGAAGAAGAGGCTGAGGACTGGTGGGATAACACCTGTCAGAGACTTGCACATGTGGGCACTGTGATAACGTGGGTTGTGTTTAAGCAGGAGTTTCTGGGGAAGTATTTTCCAGAGGATGCTCGTGGCAAGAGAGAAGTGGATTCCTTGAGCTGAAACAAGGAGATATGACTGTGGCGGAGTATGCTGCGAAGTTCGAGGATTTGGTGAAGTTCTGTCCATACTACAATCGTGCAGATGCCGAGATGTCCAAGTGTCTCAAGTTCAGGAATGGGCTGAGACCAAAGATTAAGCAGGGTATTGGGTACCAATAGATCCATAGGTATGCTGAGTTGGTTGACAAGAGTAGAATCTACGATGAGGACAGCCGAGCTCGATCTGCTCACTATAAGCAGTTGAGTGAGAAGAAAGGGCATTATAGGGGGAAGCCTTATACTACTTCAGCTGACAAAGGGAAGCAGAAGGACTCAGATGGGAAAAAGTCAAGTGGGTGAGCAGCTCTCGCTTCTGCAAAGTGCCATAAGTGTGGCCAGCAAGGTCATCGTGCTGATGTGTGTACCAACAATGTGCTGAGGTGCTATAGATGTGGCAAGAAAGGTCATAGAGCTACTGATTACAATGATGAGGGTCCGACCTGTTTCAATTGTGGTGAGGAAGGTCATATCAGTACTCAATGTCAGAAGCTGAAAAAGACTGCTACTGCTGCTCAGACCAGTGGCAGAGTGTTTGCTTTGAGTGGTGCAGAAGTGCCAGAGAAGGACAACCTGATTTGAGGTACTTGTTTTATTAATAATATCGAGTTGGTTGCTATTATTGATAATGGTGTTACTCATTCTTTTATCTCACTTGAATGTGCTAATAGATTGGGTTTGAAGTTATCTGATATGAATGGCAATATGGTAATAGAAACTCCAGCTAATGGTTATGTTACTACTACCCTTGTGTGTTTGAGATGTCCTATGATGATTTTTGAGAAGAACTTTGTGATGGATTTGGTGTGCCTACCCTTGCACCAGATTGATGTGATCTTTGGAATAAACTAGTTGGAGTTCAACTGTGTTCATATCAACTGTTATACCAAGACTGTAGAGTTTTCCGAGTTTGATGATAGTGGGGAGTTGATGTTCGTATCTGCTAAGCAAGTAGACGAACTTGTGGAAGAAGAAGTTGTGGTGTTTGCAATGTTTGCCCCGTTGCAAATTGATCGTGAAGCTGCGAGTGTGGAGTTGCCTGTTGTCCGTGAATTTCCAGATGTGTTTCCAGATGACATCAGTGATTTCCCTCCAGAGCGTGAAGTAGAGTTTGCAATGGACCTAATACCAGATACGAGTCTAGTGTCGATGGCTCCTTATCGGATGCCAGCTTCTGAGCTAAGTGAATTGAAGAAACAGCTGGAAGAATTTCTTGAGAAGAGGTTTGTTCGACCAAGTGTTTCTCCATGGGGTGATCCTGTGCTGTTAGTGAAGAAGAAAGATGGAAGTATGAGGTTGTGTGTTGATTATCGGCAGCTGAATAAAGTAACTATCAAGAATAAGTATCCGCTACCGAGAATCGACGATTTAATGGATCAGCTAGTAGGTGCCTGTGTGTTCATAAAAAATGATTTGAGGTCGGTGTCGCTCCCGGGATTTTCATCCTAGTACAAACGCGAAAGTGGCACCAAACAGAGTCGCCAGCAATGTGTATTTATCCCAAGAGAGGGAAAGGAAACACCGCATAAACCTGGGAGGAAAAAAGAGCATGGTCTTACGACCAAGAGAAGTGGGTAAGGGAGTCGGTTACGCGAGAGGAAGGTATTAGCACCCCCACGCGTCCATCGTACCCGATGGGATCCACGCTTGCTTGTCTCGATCAAAGGGTGTAAGAACTGGATATTAACTGCTAACCGGAAAACTGGAAATGAAGGGATAGCAAAGAAAAGAGAGAGGAGAAATAAAAGAGAAACAAATGTAGGGAAAATAAAAGAAGTGCTCGCATGGGTCCTACCCCACTGCCTACGTATCTCATCGGGAGCATGAGAATCAGAGCGACGTAGTTCCCCTCACTAGGTATGGATTGTTTGTGTTTTTTAATGGAATACGTCAACGTTCGCGTTCTAGCAGTTTAGGTGTTGCGGCTCGCTGTAGGGAGACTTAGGCGTTACCTGTTTGCGGTAGAACGGAAATGACGCATCCTTAAGGAAAGAGTGAATGAGATGAGAAAAGAATTCCCGAAGGAAAGACATTATTGTTTGTTTTTTTGTCTTTTAAGAGTTTTTTCATTTGTTTGCATATGATAGTGTATCCAAATCTTAGCCATTGGAATGTGTACATTCTCACATTCCAAGATGGAATGAGTAAGAAAGCACACTAAGGGTGAAGAAGACCCCCACACTTAGTTCCAATTGTCAAGGTTCAAACACACTAGCATACTTGTGTTTCTTAAGTGTTTTGTTGATTATGAAATGAAGAAGTGTTTTTCTTTATTTGTATTTTCAACACGTATTGCATTTAAGTCCCTCATACAAGGTCAAATGTTTAACACATTGACCCAAGATGGGCTATATGCTACACATTCTAAGATTACAAGAGAAGACCCCTTATAATCTTTTCTTTATATGAAAGGCCTAAATGCAATAAATGCCTACCTTTATTAGATATTTTGAATTTTCTTTGAGATGAGAAGATGAAAGACTCAAGAGGAGAAAGGTAAAATCTATGTGAACTAAGACTCAGTCCTAATTGATTAGTTAAGGGAGTGATCCTAATGGTTTGTGAGGTTTAAAACCTAACTCTAAAAGAAGAGAGAAGAGACTCAAAGTGTAAGAGAAAACGGAAGTTAGTTGTTAGTGTGCTCGCCAAGGATAGGGATCCTCGTGCCTACGTATCCTCATTAGGGAATGAGGAATCAGAGCATCCGTAGTTCGTGCTACTACGGGTGAACAGGAAACAGGATCTCGATCGCATGGGTGCGAGAGAACAAAGGGGAAAGACACACATAAAGTCTAAGGGGGAAACTCGGTCCTACAAGTTAACATGCATCAATGGTCCTAAGGTCAGGATCAGAAAGGGAAATCTACCTAATGTTGTCATGCATGGATTAGTCCTATGTTATGTTTTCTAACCTATCTAAATTAGACAAGTTATAATAGGTATCCTAATAAGGAAGCAAGAACTAAAACAAGCAATACAATGGTATCACGTACCAAAGTAGATCAATAAAAAAGATGTGAGTGAGATCACATAAGCGTCAACATCAGTCGATGTGAGCTAAAGACAATGAGTGGGGGTCGGTTGCGAACCCTATCTTCCACTTGACCGACTCGATAACAGGAGCAGGTGATGTTCAAAGCTTCAATCATGTAATGAGAGCTAAGAACGACTCAACTAGAATAACGGGGGTTGATTGCGAACCCTACCTTCCGTCAATTGCCTCATTGGAGGTCTTACCAGGGGAAATGGGAATGGGATGCCTCATAGAGGTCTTCAGGCACATATTAAACAATCACAAACAGAGCCTCCTTTGAGGACTTCCATTATTGCCGGCCAAGTGGCACGGAATCCCAATCCTACTTCTCATGGCATAAAAAGGAAAAGTGCGGAATTAATAAAAGAGAAGAGAAGTGATACCGAACGGATATCAATCTGTAGCAACGCAAGCAAAGTGTAAGCAAACCGGCACACTTCTAGTAACCTAGTATAAACGAGCAAAAGTGTTAGAAAGTGGAATGGATCCGTGAAAGGCATGGAACCAAATGCTCTTAAAAACAATAAAACAAGGCCATAAGCCATAAACAGCAGCAACAACAGCGCTCCAGCACCTGCATAGCTGTAAAAACTAGCAACAAGTAAAAACAGTCTATAACAGCTACAATTTACAGAACAGAATGGGTGTATATGCAGCCAGACAGAACAACAACATCTTACAGCACACTTTGTGCACAACAGCTGTGTATGTTACATCAACTTGTATGTTTAATGTGAATCACTACAAAATAAACTCAAAGATTAGTCAAAGTTCAAATGGGAATTGTCAATAAGAAGTAAATGAAATCAATTCTAAAATGTACACAAACAATTAGTCAAAAATTAACATGTAACAAGTATTACAGACTATTAACAACGTCATCAAAGGAAACTATTAAAGATTAGTCAATGTTAGCATTAGGATCTAAGTCAATTCAAACTATATCCATGTCAATTAGTTCAAAGTTCTAATTCTAAAACTAATTAGTGGACAAGTAAGCAAAAACAATTAGGAAATGATTAAGCAAAAACAATTATTGAACGATTAATCTAAAAAATGATTAGTGAATTATTAGTGGCCAATTAAGCCAAAAACCAATTAAAGCAATTAAGCTAAAAAAGCAATTAGGAAGCAAAAACAATTAGTGCAATTAGGCCAAAAATGATTAGTGCAATTAAGCAAAAAATTGATTAGTGCAATTAAGCAAAAAAATTGATTATTCAAAACATTATCCAAAATCTAACCCAATTAGTCACAATTAATCAACCAAGTTAATTTCTAATCTAAAATTCAAAGGTTAAAACCAATGAGTTCAAATCACAATTAGAATCTAAATCTAAGATTAATGTCTAACCTAAATCTAAAATTAAAGCCTAATTCCACCATTAGCACTTGATTAAACTCTAATTAGTCTCTAATCCAATTAATTCAACAGTAAACACAAATAGGATGAATTTCCAATGTCAAAATTTGAATAATTCAGAAATAATTATTTGGTTTAACAAAGTGCAAGCAGGAGGAGTGTACCAATGTTCTGGGAGGGTGCGGGTAATGTTTACGTGGTGTAGAAACGAATCCATGGAGTGAAATTGGTTGGAGCCCGAGTCCAATTTGCCCGGTCCACCCTTGTGAATACCCAGTCCGTATGTAATACAAAGGGGTAAAAAAAAACCTAAACTCATTAGATGATGAATTTGCCGCCGATCCCTTCTTCCTCCTTCAAATCGCCGGGCCAACATCCTCGCCGTCTTCAACGAGCTGCCTCCGTTCGCGATACCCTTCCATCCCGCTCTCATCTTCTCTGTCTCACTCTCTCATGTCCCAATCGAAAATGAAGGTAGAATGATGAAATGATTGAACTGAGAGAAGACTACCTGCAGCTATGAAGAACACTCAGGTACGAATCTGTTTCGGTTTCAATTCTTCTCTCCTTCTCCTTCCCCGCGTCTTAAATGTTGTTGCGTGAATCCTTGAGCGTGATGCTTTATCTCAATAATCGTGATTGCTTCGCGTTGTTGAATTGATGTTGTTGATATAGCAGGTTATGATTTGATGAAGACGGAAGCGTATTGACGGTGATGATGATGACGTGATGGTGTTGATGATGAATCAAGTCTGAAGCGGCTTTGCTGAAGAAACTGGTCACAGAATCGATGATGATGATGACGCAACGTTGTCGATGTTGTGAGGTTCTTGAAGCTTGATGCTGCGTGATATTTTTCTCCGATTCGCTGCTCTGATTTGCTTCAAATTGTTGTTGAATCATTGATGTTCTTGATCTTTCTGCAGGTTTTGATATTGGTGAGAGAGTTGCGGTTTCTGCAGAATTTACAGAGATGATCTTCAGAGAACAAAGAAGATGATGAGAGTTACAGAGTTGTTTGGAGATGGTGAAGAGAATGAAAGAAGTTACAGAGAATTTGATAATTGAAGGTGAAGAGTGGAAGAATCAGAATTGAGAAATGGTGCAGAATCAAGAATGGTGAAAAATAATCGTGAAGAGGATGAAGATTGGTTGTAGCTGCCCTTATATAGAGTGAATTGGTGAGGGTATTATAGGCTTTTTCATCTGAAATTCAGTTAGAGTTTTTTGGGATTTGTGAAATTCTGTTAGAATTGGTTAGGATTTCTGTTAGAAACTTATGTTAGAAGCTTGGTGAATTTTCTGATGTAATTTTTATTTGCTGCAGTTTTTTGCTATGAATTTCTTCTTTTATGTGCTATGACTCCAACTTTCCTTACAATAAAATTGTGTTGTTATCAATTTCTCATTTGGTATGCTGTTATAATAAGCCTTTTTCAAATGAATTAACTGTGGTGGAATTCCGCTGCCTTTAATTTGGAATTAGTTTCCTTCAATACATTCACCAACGAGTTTCATTCTCTTTAAACATGCTAATGAAGATGATTGCTTTGCTCTATCAATTATGGAAGGAGCTTGGTTTTTTTTGTTGTGGATTTTTCATTTGGATTTTAGAATGTGGATAAAAAGAATGGTTCAAAATGGATATGAACCTTGGATTTGGATTTAGAATTTGAAATTGGTTTAAAATTTGGTTATAAAAAGAATGATTTGAACATGGATTGGAAAAAAGGTTAAGAGTATGGATTAATGGATATGGAGTTAGTTTGAGTATGAAAAGGTTAATGGGTAGAAAATGAATATGGATATGGACAATTAGCTAAAAAATGGATAAACATGGATATCAAAAATGGTTTCTTATGGATATAGAATTGAAATAAGTGGATATGGATATAAAAGGTGATTTGATATGAATTAGTAAAAAATGGATATTAAGAATGGATATTTAAAATTTGAATTATAGTTTGGAAATTGAATTAGAGAAATGGATATGGGTGGATAAGTTTGGATATTTACATGGTTTATGAACTTTGGTTAGAAATGACTATGGATATTTGTAATGGGAGGTAAAAATGGATACTAATAATTGGATAAAAATGGATAAAGAAAAATGGAGATGAATAATGGGTTTAGAAGTGATTTAAAACGAATACCAAAATGGTTATGGGTTAGAAAAAAGGAGTTGTGTCTCGAATCCCAAGTAAGTCACATGATTATACTCAATCCACATCCAACTTCAGATCCAAAGTGATTAGGAAACCTCAGATAAGGAATATTACAACGAGGAGAATTCAACCTCTTGTTCCAACTTAACCGGGAATAGAAACCAACTGAATCCCTTATGAATAAGGCCAAGAAAAACCTTTGATCCCATGTCTCAGAAAACCAATGCAATGATATGATTATGAGTTATGACCTAAAAATGCAGATGAACGCGAAGCACAAGCCAGAAAAAGGTAGGGCAAATTTTGGGGTGCTACAGCTGCCCCTATTCAATCGACTTGGACCTGAAAGGATGATAGAAACTGCTTTCAGACATTCAAGGTACAAGGTGATTGAATACAAAAAGAACCGCAAAATTTGCTAACTGTGAGGAGAGAACATATTATTGGATCTCAGTCACACTTTGCAAAGGAATCTGACGGAAAGACAACATACCCAGCGAACCACATCGTCAAAGGGGTTTGACGGGAAGAAAAATGGAACCCGGCTGAAAGGACACATCGTCATAGGGATGACGACAAGAAGACTCAACTGAAGGAACACATTGCCATAGGGATGACAGGAAGACGACTCGACCAAACGAAGCACATTGTCTTGGGGATGACAGGAAGACGACTCGACCGAGGAAACACATTGTCATAGGGATGACAGAAAGAAAACCTGACTGAAGATAACCCACTGTCATGGGGATGACAGGGAGAAAATTCCACCGTAGGGACACATTGTCATGGGGATGACAGAAAGAAAACTCAACCGAAGACAACACATCGTCATAGGGATAACAGAAAGGAAATTCCACCGTAGGAACACATCGTCATGGGGATGACGGAAAGAAAATCTGAAAAGATAACACATTGTCATAGAGATGACAGAAAGAGGATTCCACCGTAGGAACACATCGTCGTGGGGATGACGGAAAGAAAATCTGAAAAGATAACACATTGTCATAGAGATGACAGAAAGAGAATTCCACCGTAGGAACACATCGTCATGGGGATGACGGAAAGAAAACTGACCAAGGGAAACACATTGTCATAGAGATGATAGAAAGAAAAACATACGCCGAAACACATCATCAAAGGGGTTTGATGGAAAGGAAACCTGACGGAAATGCCGTCATCAAAGGGTTGATGGACAATGACTGGTCGAGGGTAAGATCGATGTATGATCTACGACCCAAAAGAAAGGTAACCGGCTGGGTTGATTGTAATGTCTGCTGGGGATACGTCACCGTCTTGATTGGAAATTGATTCGGGCTTTTGCGCAAGGTACCAAATCTGGCTTATGCTTCGCATGCATATGTTTGAATTTTCTTTCTATGGCGTAATGCTCCATATCAAATGGAAATGCTACGCGATTTGAGCATGCAATGATCACTATATGCAAAATGCCGACGCATGCTCGGGCTACCGGGAAAGAAGAATGTGCCAAGTACAATTTGACTTTGCTGGCTATGACAGGTGAAAACTAATGGTGATTGTTTTTTCAAAGGTGAAATCTTTCAGGGTACCAATGGGGATTGGATTTTGAATGAAGTGCCAATAGGGATTGGACTTTTGCTTTAAAGAGGACGCCAATAGGGATATGGCTTCAGGTTTTCGAAAGATGCCAGCAAAGCGGGCTATGGATGAAAGGTGCCGAGCAAGGTTGAGCTTTAGATTTTCTGTTCAGTTTTACAAGGCTTCATGAAATGCTATGCTGATGATTATGCCATGATAATGATTATGCAATGATATTTATGATATGCAACAGGATCACTATAGCAAAATAAATGCTGAAGAGATGAGGCCAACTCTGCTGGGGGACAACAAACTGAAACACCTTCAGTGTCATAACTGCTCGAGATCCCAACGAAACATTCATTCGGAAGGAAAGCATGAATAACAAATGTCAGCTGGAGAAACATCTCAGGAATCTGCTGAAGAAAAGTGCCAATGACAATCGATCTTTGAGTTGCTGCGGAACATCCACCACCACCACTAACAAATCTGCTTGGGGAACAATGGTTGACGATATCATCTCTGCTGGGGGGACAACATCAGACTTACTCCTTCGTCAGAGATTTACATTCTGCTCTTACTCTGTTGGGGAGATGGAAACAACTTTACCGCAAACTGGTGAAGCATAAACCCAACACTTTGTACCGGAATATGAAATCTTGTTGAAAAGTAATAAACTTTGCCACACTGGCTAGGGGAGAGCGAACTCCAGAACTCTTGCTGAGGAGAATAATTCACAATCTTCATAATGCTCTACTGAATGATAAAACTTCAGCCATCTCTGCCGAGGTGAGAAACTCTACTGGGGTCATCACGTGTCAGCTATCAACATGGACCCTGCCGACGTGTTATGACCCAAAAAGGGTGTCCAGATGAAGCATAACTTGTAAATGAACATGTCTTCAGGATGTCTCGTGAAGATCCGACATATACTGCCCCATGGCCTTTGATTTACCGTTCTCTGGAGAGAATAACTTTTTGTGCTTTTGGAGTGGTCTGCCCCAGCCTTGAAATGATTGGTGCCCCTGTCTGGCTGATCTGTGAAGGAGTACCTTTAACTGACTAACCTTCGAGAGATTTGTCAAATCTCGACTTGATTGCCCCAGATTCTCGACATAATTGCCCCAGATTGACCATACTACAAAAGTACTTCACAATGTAACTGCCCCGGATTGACAACTTCTTAGCACGGATTGCCGTGAAAGCACACCCATCATAATCACTTGGTAACATGTCTCCTTTCACACTCATCCTCGGAGTTTTCAAGCATCTCACTTTGGCGGGATCAAAATTCTGACTGATGTTCACCGTGTAAGCCTTACTAGTGTCAAGTACATGTAAGTGAGCAGAAAATATTTATTCCAAGAATGAAAATTATAATGCAACATATATATTTATCTCGAAGTTTTTCGAAAAGATATCGCCAACACCTGTGAACAAGTCACTGGTTAAGGTGCGACACAAAAAATTTTAAATGGAAAAGAGCATGCATATGCAATACCAACCAAGGTCTTTTAGCACAACTCATGGGAGTCAGGAACGTTATCTTATTGAAATACTCCTTCAGAATAAACCCTGTTTCAATTAGGACTTTTGAGGGTTGTAACGTGGCCTGGTTCGCGGTTTAAGAAAGAAGGATTTATGGCTCAAAATTTTGTTAGTACCCACCCATTCTCCTTGATATTCTCCAGTCCTACGTTCAGTTAACTCGACACAAACGCTCACCTTTCAAAAAGATTATGAACGGTACGAGGATGGTTAAGGAACCCACACGGTTTACAGAGTGACATTCACCCCTTTTTGCCTTTGGTGTCTGTGGTCACACGACTTGTTCTTTCCTTGAGGATTTTTCTTTTTATTCCTCTTATTTTCACTTTTTATTACCTTTTGTTTTTTCCTGATTTTGCCTGGACTTATTCTTTTTTTGAATTTTTTCTATTTTGGAGTCCAGCGGGATGCCCTACTTTTGCCTAAGTCACTTGTTTTCAAGTTTCGACTTAGCGAGCTTTTTATCTTCTTTATTTTTTCTTTTGATCCTCTTTTTTTTTATTCTTTTCTTTTTTTTTTGGTTGAACTAATCGTGTGATACAGGTTTGTCTTGACTTGTAAAGGGTTGTGGCCGTCTCACTCTTCAGTTGGTGAGGGATAACCATGGATGTAATTGATCCTCGAATGGAACACTCCTTTTGAAATTTGAACGCTTGGTCACATCAGCTGACACCTACCCTGCCCTGGATTAAGATTGAGGGTTTTTTCGTTTTCAGAAAGAAACTCCTACTTCTAGGCTCAACAGGGTTTGACAAAGGTTTCACTCCCTTATACCTCCGGTGTTTAGGAATTTGAAACAATGTCTGTACATCCTCAACAGGGTTTTGTTCAAAGGCATACAACCAAAGATTTTGCGCTTTTACCTCATCATCCTCCCTCCAAGAGTTTAAACAAGACGGTTAGTATTGCAGTGCATACAAACATTAGATGAGTGAATACGAATGAACTTTTTTGAGAAAAACATATTTATTGCATTAATATCATCATTCAAGAACAAACAAGTTTATTACATGCAAACATTAACCAGTAATGAAAACTACAAACGAAAATGCAGTAAAGAAAATCGATATTTGCCATCGCTGAGGAGACTTGGCTCCGACTGGACTAATTGCTTCAGGAGACGTCTTTGTGGTCCCAAGTGCTCACTTGGGAAGCTTCAGTTAATGTACAGACCGTCTTCAGTGAAAATGATAAACCCCACGTCAATGAGATCTTGCACCTTATGCCTGAACACCTTGCAATCTTCAATGGTATGCCCCTGTGTCCCCGAGTGATACTCGCATCTGACACTCTTGTCATAATTTGGAGGGAGGGGATACGGAACAGGAGAAGCTTCCTTTAGCTCGATCAAAGAGTCTTGAAGCAAACGAGCAAGCAGATAACTGTAAGGAACAGTAATGGGATCGAACTTTCTCTCCTGCCTTCTGGGTCTTTGCTGTCTCCTCTGGGAGCTAGTTTGTTGTCGATATCGACTTGTGCCTTCTTCTCGTTCGGGTGCTTTCTTCCACAAACTTGGCTTGAGAGTAGGCAACAAATGAGGACTAGAAGATTCTGAAACCATAGGTTGCAAGAAATGCCCCTGAACTGATGTAGCTTTAGGAGAGACAACAGAGATATCCACTTCTTTTTCAGCAGCAGGAGTAAGACCACCTTGTATGCTTACGTCGCCCGACGTGAATTCAATTGCTTTCAGGTCAATCAGATACTGGACCACATGATGAAAAGCTTTACATTTTTCCACATCATGCCCCGGCGCCCCAGAGTGAAAATCGCAATGGGCATTTGCATCATAATCGAATGGGAGCTTTCCACGAGGAGGATTCATCGTCTGACGTTCAACCAATTGGAGCTGAAGTAGATACCTCAATAACTGAGCATAAGACATAGGAATCAGATAATAGATTCTGTCAGCTTTCTTCGACTTTTGTGGGTACTTCTTAGCCTTGGGGTTATCTTGGGAGATAAGAGGTGACTGCTGATGAGGAAATTCTAGAAACCTAGGTTGTGCAGAAAATCCGTGAGGTAAATCACTCTTTGGGATAGATCCCACAGGCACTGGTGGAATGACAATTTCTGTTGCAGCCTCAGGCATGGGATTAACATCTTTTTTTAGCACATTTCTCACAACTTCCATGACCAGACTCATCTGAGTCTTCAGTTGGTTGACCTCTTCCTTCAGCACTTTCTGGTCTTGAATCAGAGCTTGCATGTCCCATATAAACTCCCCCATTTGGCTTCGCATTAACTTCAACTCTGCTTGAATCAGATCCATGGTCAACTTCCGAATGGCTTGAGCAGTTAAATCTGAAATTCCGAATAAAACCACACCAGAATAAGAATAACCAAGCCTCGAACACCTGCTATGCAAATGATTATGAAAATGCAATGTTATGAATGCAATAAGACATGGGATCAAAGCTTCCACTTATTCTGAATAACTATTGTGCTGTGCTGTGCTGATGACTGAATAGGTTCATGAGTCTGTTCTGAAGAGAATACCAGGATACCATAATAACCAGAATACCAGGCTGATAAGTCTACACTGATAGAAAATCCAGAATATCGGGTATGTAGAAGGTTACTGTTACCTGCAAACCTGTAAACAACCCGCCCCTCTCACATGTGGGTACTAGGAACCTCAGTATCCCGGACTCTCAGGTCGAGAAATGATGATACGTTCACCATTTCTGGTTTGGCATCATCATCAATCGAGGAGGCCTCAACTGATTCTCCAAAACGAAAGGTCCTCAGCTTCTGGCACTGAGGTCGAGAAGCAATAGTACATTCATCCCTCGGGGTACAGTACTATCGCCAATCGAGGAGTGCCTCCACTGATTCTCTTTCAAAAAGGATATCCTATAGAGAGTTCCCAGCATTGGGTCCTCGGATCAAGAATGTGCAATGGGTTTGCCACAAAGTGTGGTCTGCCACTGTCACATCTCGGGAGGAGTGCCGTAACTGAGTCATCGGGAATGGTCACCAGAGTCGACAGTTCCTCAAGAGAATAACTACTGGCCTGCATAACATGCAGTAGCAGAAAGCTCCCGATAGAACCTCGTCTGGTTGTGGGTCTCATGAACAACAATACATGGTCACCACCACGCAAGCGTCATAACTATCCACTCTAAAACCTATGTGTATGCTCAAGCCTGGGTAGTGGGCTTATCTCTCAGAACACCCTGCCCACCAAACAGAAAACAGCAGCACAGTCCAGCATAATAATGATATGTAATGTAATAAATGCGATAAATACAGTAAAGTACAGTAAAGCTTTAATACAGTAAATAGCAATACAGTACAACAGTAAATAGACAATGAAAGAAAAGCAAACAAGCGTTAGGATTGACTCGCTTAGGATGGACCAGCAATAGGTCAACCTGTCCCCAACAGAGTCGCCAGCTGTCGCTCCCGGGATTTTCATCCTAGTACAAACGCGAAAGTGGCACCAAACAGAGTCGCCAGCAATGTGTATTTATCCCAAGAGAGGGAAAGGAAACACCTCATAAACCTGGGAGGAAAGGAAAGAGCATGGTCTTACGACCAAGAGAAGTGGGTAAGGGAGTCGGTTACGCGAGAGGAAGGTATTAGCACCCCCACGCGTCCATCGTACCTGATGGGATCTACGCTTACTTGTCTCGATCAAAGGGTGTAAGAACTGGATATCAACTGCTAACCGGAAAATTGGAAATAAAGGGATAGCAAAGAAAAGAGAGAGGAGAAAGAAGAGAGAAACAAATGTAGGGAAAATAAAAGAAGTGCTCGCATGGGCCCTACCCCACTGCCTACGTATCTCATCGGGAGCATGAGAATCAGAGCGACGTAGTTCCCCTCACTAGGGATGGATTGTTTGTGTTTTTTAATGGAATACGTCAACGTTCGCGTTCTAGCAGTTTAGGTGTTGCGGCTCGCTGTAGGGAGACTTAGGCGTTACCTGTTTGCGGTAGAACGGAAATGACGCATCCTTAAGGAAAGAGTGAATGAGATGAGAAAAGAATTCCCGAAGGAAAGACATTATTGTTTGTTTTTTTGTCTTTTAAGAGTTTTTTCATTTGTTTGCATATGATTGTGTATCCAAATCTTAGCCATTGGAATGTGTACATTCTCACATTCCAAGATGGAATGAGTAAGAAAGCACACTAAGGGTGAAGAAGACCCCCACACTTAGTTCCAATTGTCAAGGTTCAAACACACTAGCATACTTGTGTTTCTTAAGTGTTTTGTTGATTATGAAATGAAGAAGTGTTTTTCTTTATTTGTATTTTCAACACGTATTGCATTTAAGTCCCTCATACAAGGTCAAATGTTTAACACATTGACCCAAGATGGGCTATATGCTACACATTCTAAGATTACAAGAGAAGACCCCTTATAATCTTTTCTTTATATGAAAGGCCTAAATGCAATAAATGCCTACCTTTATTAGATATTTTGAATTTTCTTTGAGATGAGAAGATGAAAGACTCAAGAGGAGAAAGGTAAAATCTATGTGAACTAAGACTCAATCCTAATTGATTAGTTAAGGGAGTGATCCTAATGGTTTGTGAGGTTTAAAACCTAACTCTAAAAGAAGAGAGAAGAGACTCAAAGTGTAAGAGAAAACGGAAGTTAGTTGTTAGTGTGCTCGCCAAGGATAGGGATCCTCGTGCCTACGTATCCTCATTAGGGAATGAGGAATCAGAGCATCCGTAGTTCGTGCTACTACGGGTGAACAGGAAACAGGATCTCGATCGCATGGGTGCGAGAGAACAAAGGGGAAAGACACACATAAAGTCTAAGGGGGAAACTCGGTCCTACAAGTTAACATGCATCAATGGTCCTAAGGTCAGGATCAGAAAGGGAAATCTACCTAATGTTGTCATGCATGGATTAGTCCTATGTTATGTTTACTAACCTATCTAACTTAGACAAGTTATAATAGGTATCCTAATAAGGAAGCAAGAACTAAAACAAGCAATACAATGGTATCACGTACCAAAGTAGATCAATAAAAAAGATGTGAGTGAGATCACATAAGCGTCGACATCAGTCGATGTGAGCTAAAGACAATGAGTGGGGGTCGGTTGCGAACCCTATCTTCCACTTGACCGACTCGATAACAGGAGCAGGTGATGTTCAAAGCTTCAATCATGTAATGAGAGCTAAGAACGACTCAACTAGAATAACGGGGGTTGATTGCAAACCCTACCTTCCGTCAATTGCCTCATTGGAGGTCTTACCAGGGGAAATGGGAATGGGATGCCTCATAGAGGTCTTCAGGCACATATTAAACAATCACAAACAGAGCCTCCTTTGAGGACTTCCATTATTGCCGGCCAAGTGGCACGGACTCCCAATCCTACTTCTCATGGCATAAAAAGGAAAAATGCGGAATTAATAAAAGAGAAGAGAAGTGATACCGAACGGATATCAATCCGTAGCAACGCAAGCAAAGTGTAAGCAAACCGGCACACTTCTAGTAACCTAGTATAAACGAGCAAAAGTGTTAGAAAGTGGAATGGATCCGTGAAAGGCATGGAACCAAATGCTCTTAAAAACAATAAAACAAGGCCATAAGCCATAAACATCAGCAACAACAGCGCTCCAGCACCTGCATAGCTGTAAAAACTAGCAATAAGTAAAAATAGTCTATAACAGCTACTATTTAAGAACAGAATGGGTGTATATGCAGCCAGACAGAACAACAACATCTTACAGCACACTTTGTGCACAACAACTGTGTATGTTACATCAACTTGTATGTTTAATGTGAATCACTACAAAATAAACTCAAAGATTAGTCAAAGTTCAAATGGGAATTGTCAATAAGAAGTAAATGAAATCAATTCTAAAATGTACACAAACAATTAGTCAAAAATTAACATGTAACAAGTATTATGGACTATTAACAACGTCATCAAAGGAAACTATTAAAGATTAGTCAATGTTAGCATTAGGATCTAAGTCAATTCAAACTATATCCATGTCAATTTGTTCAAAGTTCTAATTCTAAAACTAATTAGTGGACAAGTAAGCAAAAACAATTAGGAAATGATTAAGCAAAAACAATTATTGAACGATTAATCTAAAAAATGATTAGTGAATTATTAGTGGCCAATTAAGCCAAAAACCAATTAAAGCAATTAAGCTAAAAAAGCAATTAGGAAGCAAAAACAATTAGTGCAATTAGGCCAAAAATGATTAGTGCAATTAAGCAAAAAATTGATTAGTGCAATTAAGCAAAAAAATTGATTATTCAAAACATTATCCAAAATCTAACCCAATTAGTCACAATTAATCAACCAAGTTAATTTCTAATCTAAAATTCAAAGGTTAAAACCAATGAGTTCAAATCACAATTAGAATCTAAATCTAAGATTAATGTCTAACCTAAATCTAAAATTAAAGCCTAATTCCACCATTAGCACTTGATTAAACTCTAATTAGTCTCTAATCCAATTAATTCAACAGTAAACACAAATAGGATGAATTTCCAATGTCAAAATTTGAATAATTCAGAAATAATTATTTGGTTTAACAAAGTGCAAGCAGGAGGAGTGTACCAATGTTCTGGGAGGGTGCGGGTAATGTTTACGTGGTGTAGAAACGAATCCATGGAGTGAAATTGGTTGGAGCCCGAGTCCAATTTGCCCGGTCCACCCTTGTGAATACCCAGTCCGTATGTAATACAAAGGGGTAAAAAAAAACCTAAACTCATTAGATGATGAATGCGCCGCCGATCCCTTCTTCCTCCTTCAAATCGCCGGGCCAACATCCTCGCCGTCTTCAACGAACTGCCTCCGTTCGCGATACCCTTCCATCCCGCTCTCATCTTCTCTGTCTCACTCTCTCATGTCCCAATCGAAAATGAAGGTAGAATGATGAAATGATTGAACTGAGAGAAGACTACCTGCAGCTATGAAGAACACTCAGGTACGAATCTGTTTCGGTTTCAATTCTTCTCTCCTTCTCCTTCCCCGCGTCTTAAATGTTGTTGCGTGAATCCTTGAGCGTGATGCTTTATCTCAATAATCGTGATTGCTTCGCGTTGTTGAATTGATGTTGTTGATATAACAGGTTATGATTTGATGAAGACGGAAGCGTATTGACGGTGATGATGATGACGTGATTGTGTTGATGATGAATCGAGTCTGAAGCGGCTTTGCTGAAGAAACTGGTCACATAATCGATGATGATGATGACGCAACGTTGTCGATGTTGTAAGGTTCTTGAAGCTTGATGCTGCGTGATATTTTTCTCCGATTCGCTGCTCCGATTTGCTTCAAATTGTTGTTGAATCGTTGATGTTCTTGATCTTTCTGCAGGTTTTGATATTGGTGAGAGAATTGTGGTTTCTGCAGAATTTACAGAGATGATCTTCAGAGAACAAAGAAGATGATGAGAGTTGCAGAGTTGTTTGGAGATGGTGAAGAGAATGAAAGAAGTTACAGAGAATTTGATAATTGAAGGTGAAGAGTGGAAGAATCAGAATTGAGAAATGGTGCAGAATCAAGAATGGTGAAAAATAATCGTGAAGAGGATGAAGATTGGTTGTAGCTGCCCTTATATAGAGTGAATTGGTGAGGGTATTATAGGCTTTTTCATCTGAAATTCAGTTAGAGTCTTTTGGGATTTGTGAAATTCTGTTAGAATTGGTTAGGATTTCTGTTAGAAACTTATGTTAGAAGCTTGGTGAATTTTCTGATGTAATTTTTATTTGCTGCAGTTTTTTGCTATGAATTTCTTCTTTTATGCGCTATGACTCCAACTTTCCTTACAATAAAATTCTGCTGTTATCAATTTCTCATTTGGTATGCTGTTATAATAAGCCTTTTTCAAATGAATTAACTGTGGTGGAATTCCGCTGCCTTTAATTTGGAATTAGTTTCCTTCAATACATTCACCAACGAGTTTCATTCTCTTTAAACATGCTAATGAAGATGATTGCTTTGCGCTATCAATTATGGAAGGAGCTTGGTTTTTTTTGTTGTGGATTTTTCATTTGGATTTTAGAAAGTGGATAAAAAGAATGGTTCAAAATGGATATGAACCTTGGATTTGGATTTAGAATTTGAAATTGGTTTAAAATTTGGTTATAAAAAGAATGATTTGAACATGGATTGGAAAAAAGGTTAAGAGTATGGATTAATGGATATGGAGTTAGTTTGAGTATGAAAAGGTTAATGGGTAGAAAATGAATATGGATATGGACAATTAGCTAAAAAATGGATAAACATGGATATCAAAAATGGTTTCTTATGGATATAGAATTGAAATAAGTGGATATGGATATAAAAGGTGATTTGATATGAATTAGTAAAAAATGGATATTAAGAATGGATATTTAAAATTTGAATTATAGTTTGGAAATTGAATTAGAGAAATGGATATGGGTGGATAAGTTTGGATATTTACATGGTTTATGAACTTTGGTTAGAAATGACTATGGATATTTGTAATGGGAGGTAAAAATGGATACTAATAATTGGATAAAAATGGATAAAGAAAAATGGAGATGAATAATGGGTTTAGAAGTGATTTAAAACGAATACCAAAATGGTTATGGGTTAGAAAAAAGGAGTTGTGTCTAGAATCCCAAGTAAGTCACATGATTATACTCAATCCACATCCAACTTCAGATCCAAAGTGATTAGGAAACCTCAGATCAGGAATATTACAACGAGGAGAATTCAACCTCTTGTTCCAACTTAACCGGGAATAGAAACCAACTGAATCCCTTATGAATAAGGCCAAGAAAATCTTTTGATCCCATGTCTCAGAAAACCAATGCAATGATATGATTATGAGTTATGACCTAAAAATGTAGATGAACGCGAAGCACAAGCCAGAAAAAGGTAGGCAAATTTTGGGCTGCTACAGTCGGGTTATCATCAGATTCGAATTAAGCCTATTGATATTCCGAAGACAACTTTCAGGATGAGGTATGGACACTATGAATACACGGTGATGGCGTTTGGTGTATCCAATGCACCTGGTGTGTTCATGGAGTATATGAATCGGATCTTTCATGAGTATTTGGATAAGTTTGTGGTGGTGTTTATTGATGACATTCTGATATATTCTAAATCAGAAGAAGAGCATGCTGAGCATTTGAGGACTGTGTTGCAAGTCTTGAAGGAGAAGAAGTTGTATGAAAAGTTGTCTAAGTGCGAGTTCTGGGTGAAGGAAGTAAGCTTTCTTGGCCATGTGATTTCAAGGGGTGGAATTGTTGTTGATCCTTCTAAGATTGATGTTGTGTTACAGTGGGAGACTCCGAAGTCTTCTACTGAGATACGAAGTTTTCTGGGATTAGCGGGTTATTACCGCAAGTTTATTGAAGGCTTTTCTAAGTTGGCATTACCTTTGACTCAGTTGACTCGAAAGGGTCAAGCTTTTGTGTGGGATGTAGCTTCTGAAGAGAGTTTTGTGGAATTAAAGAAGAAGTTGACGACTGCTCCAGTGTTGATTTTGCCCAATCCGAGTGAATCTTTTGTGGTGTACTACGATGCGTCAAAGATGGGTCTTGGTGGAGTATTAATATAGAATGGACAAGTTGTTGCCTATGCTTCAAGACAATTGCGAGTTCATGAGAGGAATTATCCTACACATGACTTGGAATTGGCCGCTGTGGTGTTTGTGTTTAAGATTTGGAGACATTATCTGTTTGGCTCCAAATTCAAAGTGTTCAGCGATCAAAAAAGTCTGAAGTACTTATTTGATCAGAAGGAATTGAATATGAGGCAGAGAAGGTGGTTAGAGCTGTTGAAGGATTTTTTATTTTGATTTGAGTTATCATCCAGGAAAAGAAAATGTAGTGGCCGATGCGTTGAGCAGAAATTCATTGCATATGTCGATGCTTATTGTGAAAGAGTTGGAACTAATTGAACAATTCAAAGATTATAGTCTGGTATGTGAAGCGACTCTTGACAGTGTGAAGTTGGGAATGTTGAAGTTGACGAGTAGTATTTTGGAAGAAATCCGAATGAGGCAGCAATCTGACCTAAAGTTGGTTGACTAGTTGACTTTGACTAACCAAGGTAACGGAGGAGAATTCTGGATTGATGAGAATGGTGTGACGATGTTTAGAGATAGAGTGTGTGTTCCAGATGTTCTGGAAATCAAGAAGAGTATTCTTGAATAAGGGCATCGAAGTAGGTTGAGTGTTCATCCCGGTGCTACGAAGATGTACCAAGATTTGGAAAAGTTGTTTTGGTGGCCAGGTTTAAAGAAGGATGTTGCAGAGTTTGTCTATGCGTGTTTGACTTGTCAAAAGTCGAAGGTTGAGCATCAGAAGCCTTTAGGTATGATGCAGCCATTGAGGATTCTAGAATGGAAATGGGATAGTATTTCCATGGATTTTGTAGCGGGATTGCCGAAGACTGCTAAGGGAAATGATTCAATTTGGGTGATCGTGATTAGATTAACCAAGTCGGCTCATTTCTTGCCGATGAAGATTAATCATTATATGCAGAAGCTAGCCGAGATGTATATTGAGGATATTGTGAAGTTACATGGGGTACCTTCGAGTATTGTGTCGAATAGAGATCCGAGATTTACATTGAGGTTCTGGAAGAGTCTGCAAGAAGCTTTGGGTACTAAGTTAAGGATGAGTTCTGCCTATCATCTGCAGACGGACGGCCAGACAGAAAGGACTATCCAATCTTTAGAGGATTTAATGAGGGCTTGTGTGTTGGATCATTGAGGATCGTGGGATAGCCATTTACCGTTGATTGAGTTCACGTACAATAATAGTTTTCATGCTAGTATTGGGATGGCGCCCTATGAAGCTTTGTATGGGGGAAGGTGTTGTGGGGTGGACTAGCTGGCGATAGTTGGACTTGGGAACATGAAGATCAGATGAGGGAGTCGTATCCGACTCTATTTCCTTGAGGTAATTTTTGAGGGAGAATTTTTTTTTAAGTGGGGAAGAGTTGTAACACCCCGATTTTCGTAAGAATATTTATTTAATTTATTTAAATATTATACTCGTGAATTTCTGGGATTTGTGTCGATGTTAGTGATTTTGGGAGGTTTTGGTTATTTAATTAAATAATAGTATGTATTACGGAATATATTGTATTATTATTTATTTTAAATAATATTAAGGGAATTAAGGGTAAAGTGGACATTTGAGGAGAATTGGTGAGGGCATTATGGAGAAAACCCAATTTTGAGGCCCAAGGGTTAGAGTGAATATAAAAGAAGGATTTTGAGAATAAGGTTCTTTTTGGTTAGAACGTGAAAAGAAGGAAATAAGGAGAGCTTTGAGGAAAAAGGGAAAAGACGAGGATTTCATGAAGGTTTCCAAAGACTCAGAGAGAAAGATTCGAATCGACAATCTAAGGTATGGGGAGTAATTGCCTTTCATTGTTTTCATTATAGGATTCAATGTAATTAAAGTGGATTTTGGGGATTTTGGAGTTTTTGAAGGGTTTTTGAGTTGTTGATGATTTAGAGGTATTTTTGAGAATTGATGATGGATTATTAAGGGTTGAATTGATTCGGGTAAAAATAAGCCTTCGTGGCAAAACCCTCTTTGATGATATATGGGATCTTGTATTGAGAAAGGGGTTTATGGGGTTTATAGGAAGCTTGAGAGTTTTGAAGGTTTAGGGGATTTAGGGTTTCCCCGAGGTGTCCTGAATCGACCTAGTAGATGTAGGTTTTATGCCGTTGATTTCTGTGGTGCATTAGGACTGTTGTAGGGATGTTTCTAGGTCATTTGGGGTTGTAATCGCAGGTACCATTGAGGCTGTGGAGCTACTGGTGCGTAGCAGGGATTTGCTGTAATCGCAGGTTCGCTAAGCAAACCATCGCTTCGCTAGGCGAATGTTCGCCAAGGTTTGTAAAGCGAACAGCGCAGTGAATGCGCGATAACATGAGTGCAGGTACTGAGATACTTTTGGAGTGGAAGTGGGGATTCGCAGGAAGTCTCGCTAATCGAATGAATGAGCGAGTAGCTTCGCCCAGCGAATAAACCAGCGAGTATGACAGGGGGTGTTTTCTAGTGTCTTAGTGTGGTGTCTGTGGGATTCGCTGGCCGCTTCGCTAAGCGAAGGTTTTAGCGAACAGGTTCGCCTAGCGAATCCTGGAGCGAACGTCTGCTGCTCGTGAAATTTCATTTTTGTTGCTGTGTTGTTCTGGTGTTTGATGCTGTGATATTTATGATGATTTACCATGATGTTCTTGATGATATTGAGGTGCTGATTTGTGAAGTTTTGATGAATATATGATGACATGATTTATATGAGAATTGATGGATGATGATGCACATTATGATGTTTATTTGATGATGACGATTAGTGATGTTGTGTATCATACATTCATATGCATACTCTGTGACGAAGCTTCATTCCCATTGTGCAAATATGAGGTAATTATGACATGCTCCGGTTCTGATTGCGGGATCGATCCTATTGACGGGGATCTTTGGAGGGGTGATGACCTAGTGTCCATCGATTATGACGATTGGTATTGTAACACCCCATTTTAATTTATTTTATCGTCGTGTGTTATTTCATTTGTTTAGACTTGTTTAGGGTGTGTGTAGTTGAGCTTGTAAGCGTAGAGTCCGTAGTGGAACGGGGAATTAGGGATGTCGGAATTATAATAAAGTACTAATGAATAATGTGGGGACATATTTAGTAATAGTAGAAAGATGAGTATTATTATTTTTATGTCCAATATTATTATTAGTATTATTATTATTATTATTATTATCATTACTATGGTAATTATTATTATTATTAATATTATTATTATTAACTAAAATCAGAATTTTTAGTAATAATAGAGTTAATGTTATTAAAATAAGAAAAAGCGGAGGATTAGGAAAAATTGGGTCATAATCACATTTCCACTAAGAGAAAGTTGGAAAGGAAGAAGCTAAGCTTGGCATCATCAATTTTCATCAGGAATTTAATCGAGAATTCGAGGTAAGGGGGAAAATGGATTTCAATATAGGTGTTGATAACATGAGAGGGTAGTGAGGAATCTTTCCCTCATAGGAATTCTATGTATAATTCTGTTGTTGTGGATTTGTTGTTGAATGATTGAAATTGTGATGGAAAGTGTGTAAATCGATCCATTCTATCATGATATGTGTAAAACACTATGTTGTTGCTGCTATATGATTCTGGTATTGCAGATTTGGGTGCTAGAATTGAGCAGAAATTGGACTGGTGTGAAAACAGAAAATTCTGGGTATTCGCTGCCCATATGCGTAATGGGCAAGGCAATACGCGTATTGTGTAGGGCAATACGTGTATGGCAAGAGCAAAATGTGGGCGTTACGTGTATGGAACCCATTTGTCACGGCCCTCTGCTGAAATGCATAATGGTACGCGTAGGGTCCAAGGCATTACGCGTTAGGGGCGTGGTACTACGCGTAATGGGATTAAAATATAATCAAACAGGAATTTTTGAGAGAAATCAGTCTCTGCCCGTACACGTAACCCTCAGGGAAATACGCGTATGGCTGGCGGAAGAAACTGGGCATTACGCGTATGGCTGGGGGCAATACGCGTATGACCAGCGAGAGTCCAGAATTTTACCGTTTCGCAATTTCTTTCCCGATTTCGCGTCCGATGCGGTTTCTTTTTGGCCTGAGAGGTTGGGATAGGTGTCAGAACTTGTTGAATTTAGGAATGGTAGGAAAAAAATGATTTAAAATTAGAATTTGGATGTATTAATTAGATAATTAACTAATTAAGGCCACGTGAGGTATTTTCCTTAATTATGTGTATTATGATGAATAGATTTGACAGTATGGTAATACTAGTGTGTATTACGGTGAGTATGTATCTCATGTGTGATCATAAGGATCATGAAGATGTATAATTTTTTTATTATACATGTGTTTTATGTATAATTCGTGTCATGCATTTCATGATGTGTCTGGTGCAGACAGCTAGGTGGGAATCCATGATGGGTGCCTAATATTGCCCGGACTCCAATGTGGAGTTGTATGGAGACCAATCATTGCTCAGTGGGAGTGTATGTGATTTGTCCGGACTCCAATGTGGAGTTGTATGGAGATAAATCATTGCTCAGTGGGAGTGTATGTGATTTATCCGGATTCTTTTATGAATCGGGTTAAATTGAATGAACCATGTTGTGTGGTACCACTTGCATTGCATTGTGTCATTGAGTCACATTGCATTATTATGTATTTGTTGGATTATAGTTAGAAAGTGACAAGTGTGTTGTGAATGTGTGCATATTATGTGTGATTGCTTGATTTCTACTCTTATGCATATATTTTACACCGCTAATTATTGAATGTAGCTCTCACCCCTTTGTTGTTTCTTATGTCTGTCCTTCTTGTGAAGTACAGATAATCCAGGTACTTGAGTAGTGCATGGAGTGCGTGTTGCCTGATCGAGTCTTAGGAGTTGCTCTGATACGTAACACGGGATAATGGGAATTTCATCTTTTGTTGTATATTTTGTATATTGTGTTATGTATCACTACTCACTTTAAAACACGGTGAACCACGAGTTTATGTGGACCATGATTTTGTTGGCCAATGGCCTTGTAATTTTGGGGTTCGATATTTCATTCTGCTGTTTTAACTTATTTTTGAGAAACAATTAGTGAATGAAGTAAATAGAGAAATTCAGGTTATGTTTTTATGGTGTGACATCCCACTATTTAAGGGAACTCTGATTATATTTGTAGTATTTGTATATTTTTGTTAAATTAGGACAGTGGGGTGTTACAATTGGTATCAGAGCGGGTCGGTCCGTCTGACCAAATGTTGTAGTAGAGTCTGTCCTTAGAATAGGAGTAGACTTGGGTGTTCTTCTAACAGTGTTGTGATTGTCGAACAGTATGGCAGGAAGGAATGATGTTGCTCTTGCTGCGGCACTGCAAGCTATGGCACAGGTAGTGCAGAACAACAATTAGATTACTAGGGAGGCGCAGTTCCGTAACTTAGAAAGGTTTCAGAGCAATAAGTTGCCTACATTTTAGGGTGGTATTCTTGATCCTGAAGCGGCACATAAGTGGCTGAAGGCTATTGAGAAGATCTTCAGGACCATGGGATGTAATGACGCTCAGAAAGTGCAGTTTGACACTCATATGCTGGAAGGCGAAGCTGAAGCTTGGTAGGATAATAGTCGTCAGAGGTTGGAAGCTGCGGGTACTCTTGTTATGTGGGCGGTGTTTCAAGGCGAGTTTCTGGAAAAGTATTTCCCGGAAGATATTCGCAGTGCAAGGGAGATTGAGTTCCTGGAACTGAAATAGGGTAGCATGACTGTTGTTGAATATGCTGCTCGGTTTGAGGAGTTGGTGCAATATTGTGCTCAATACAATACTGACGAGGCCATGACTTCGAAATGCTTGAAGTTTGATAACGGGTTGCGTCCCGAGGTCAAACAGAGCATTGCTTTTCAGAAGACACAGAGTTATCTGGAACTGGTAAGCAGAAGCCAGATCTACGATAATGATAACAGGGCCCGGATTGCTCATTACAAAGCCTTGAATGATAGGAAGGGTAAGCAGAGGTATGGGGGTACGCCTTATAGTGCTCTAGCTGACAAAGGAAAACATAAAGCCGCTGTGGGAAAGAAATTGAGTGGGGGAGAGAAGGCTCCCAATCCTACCAAGTGTTTTAAATGTGGTGGCACGGGTCATCATGCTAACGATTTTCAGAGTGAGGAGAAGAAGTGCTTCAATTGTGGATGGCCAGGTCACATTGTGGCAAATTTTAGGGTTACCATACCTACCTGTTATAATTATGGAGAACAGGGTCATATCAGCACTCACTGTCAGAAGCCTACGAAATCTCAAACAAGTGGAAGGGTGTTCGCATTGGCCGGAGCCCAGCCTACAGGTGATGAGCGTTTCATCAAAGGTACTTGTTTTATTAATGACATTCCTTTGATTGATATCATTGACATGGGTGCAACCCACTCGTTCATTTCTGTTGATTATGTGAGGAGGTTAGGAATTGTACCGTCTACTTTGGATCGGAGGATGACTATTGAAACTTGATAACACGAAAATGTATCGTATTTTGGCCTTGATTTACATTCAATCATTATATCGTCTTCGTCTAATATCCGATTTTCTCGAGAATATTTAAGTGTTTTTGCAGGTATTTCTATTTCCAAGTTAAAAGTATGCAAAGTGGAGAAAAGAAGCAAAACAAGGAAGAAGAGATGCAGAAAAGAGCAAAAAACAGAAGAATCCAAATTCTGCTGGTGTGATGACCGTGGCAGGTCCACCACGACCATGGCAAACACAAAATTCATCACCAGCGTAACAGAAGCTTCACGATCGTCATGCGTCCAAAACAAGTTTAATACGTTGACCAGAAACGTGGTCACGAAGTTTTAGAGGATCAACTTTCACACGTTTACATTTTCTCCGAAGACTTCTCCAACCTCCCACTTTCTCCACCACTCACTTATGCTCTATGGAAGTTACAGAACGGAATCTCCCTCTATATATAGGATTTCCCTTGTTATTTTGAGGCATCCAAGTTTCTGTGCGCGAAAGCGCTGCTTATAGTTTTAGGCAGTAAATTACCATTGTAAAAGTGGTAGTTATCTCACATTGAGGAACTACCACACCATTAGTATTTAGGCCTTTAATTTGTAACGCTTGGATCAAAGCTTGCCGTCATTATTTAAGTTAATTCAAGTTCTTTATTTTCCACATTCTGCTTCGAGTCTTTACAGGTTCTTTATTGCATTGCTTATTATAATTGTTTATCGTTTTCCTACACTAGTTAAGGTAATGCTTTCAAATTTAATTACCATGTCTGTGTTGTTTTCATTTAATTCTATGTTCGACTAATTGTTTAGAGCCCGGTTTGTGAGGACCGTCATTCCGACGGGACTCGGTAATTAAATTAGCGTTAACTTATAATAAATTCAGTTTGGTCTTTGTTTCTAAGTTTAATTTAAATAACTTCGTCACGAGAGTGAGAGGTTATTTAACACTGGTTCGTCACGAGAGTGAGAAACAATAAAGGTTAGAGCCGGCACTGCGAGAGCGTGGGGATCGAACCAGATAGTGGGAATGAGGCATTGATCCTAAAAACAGCAAGAGCGCTTTAGGTATCGATTAGGATCTAATTGATTTTCAAAATACGTTTTCTAATTAAAACGGGCGAGCGAGAGCAAAATCCTGTGGTTAGGAGATGTGGCTTTAGTCAATAACGCGAGAGTGTGAGGCAGAGTCTTTAAACCAATATTTTCTACGGAACATATGCCAACCAATTGCTGAGTGCCTGAGGTACACGGAATTCACATTCCGGTCTCTCTCTTTTCTTTCATATCTTTCTAAGTTTTATTCTAGTTTTAGTCTTAGTTTCCCCTTAATCAATCATTCATTAGCCTTAGCTTTGCAAAGCAACGATAAATAACGATAAGTTGATATTGGTCTCTGTGGGTTCGACAATCTTTTATATTACTTCGATATTTCCGTGCACTTGCGGACGCATCAAGTTTTTGGCGCCGTTGCCGGGGACCAACAGTCAATATTGTTTTTCCGTTGTTGCATCGTATAGACTAAGGCACTATCATAAAAAAAAAAAAATTTTAAAAATATGTATCACCCAAATTTTCTCTATAATAACCACTTACAATATCTTGAGGAGCCGCACCCAAATTTTCTCTACAACTACCAACCGCAATACTCCCAATATTTTGAGGAACCGCAACCAAATTTTTCCTACGATTACCATTCCCAAAATTTCGAGAAACCGCAAGAATCACATAATTCCAATCTCGAAACAATAATGGAGGATTTCCACGCGACACTAACTCATTTCCACCCAAATTACCACTCCCAATATTTTGAGGAACCACAAGAATCCGTCAATCCCAACCTTGAAACATTAATGGAGAATTTCTTTGAAACAACAACTAATTCTAGGTTAGAATCTATGATGGAGCACTTTGTGGAGACCCAAACTCTCCATAATGAAGAGCTTATAAGACAACATCTCGATACTCATGAAACCCTTAGGCAGATGAACACTATGGTCGAGTCCCTCGTGACTCACACCGAGGCATTGGAGACCCAAATCTTACTACTTGCACTGACACCTATAGAACCCTCCCTTGAGGAGAATGCGTATGTTATAACAACTAGTAGTGAAAAACAACTCGAAAATCCTAAGGAGAGTGATAATGAGGTTGAGGAGAGTGATAATGAGAATGATGAGAGTTCTGGTGAGGAAAGTGTAGAGAAAAATCCACCGACACCATCCGAAAGGGAGGTTGTCATAGAGGTAGAGAATAAAGCAACTATTGTTGTTCTTCCTCCATATACCCCACCAATTCTTTTCCAGCAAAGGTTTGTAGAGGCTAAAGTAGAATCCCAATCCAAAACGAATGTGGAGATATTGGAAAATATCCACACTAACACACCTTTGTCTGAGGTCCCGCATAAAAAGAGAAAATTAGAGGACCGTGAAACTAGGGAAAACATTACTGCTAAGAGGGTAAGGTTAAACTTTGAGGTGATGGATGAAATAACTAAACCCAAACTTGAAAAGCTAATACTTAGCATAGATCCAGAACCACCAACACAAGTTCAAAAGAATAACTACCCCACAGAAGGAAGAAAAGAAAAGGTGAGGGATATGTGAGATGGCTTGATAAAAGGCCATGGAAACCAAAAATTAACACTTCCATCCGTCGAGCTATCGACGTTAAACAAAGCTCTGCGTGGGAGGAAACCCACAAGTTTTTAATTTAAATGTTTTCCTTTCATTGTTTGTGTTTGCAGAAAATAAACAATTGTATCGCTTGTCACATCTCAGCTACATTTAGGCGAACGATCTCTTGATGAAAATCCCTTAAGATGAGTTGGTGCCCACGCACATTCCTACGAATGTCGCTGCTGGTGGTGACACCGATGATGAGTATGATAGGAGAAGGTACTTCCTTTGGAAACAAGCCATATAATGAGCGGCTTCAAGAAAGTGAAGTTTCAGCAAATTCAGATATCTCGTAGTACAAGACGTCGGAGTAGAAGTGGTTAGCAAAGACAAGGACAACAAGGGAAGAATCAGAGTGAATTTGGCTATGGTAGCACGCATTGGAAGTCATACAAGTTGTATCTTTCCTTTACCACCTTTTATCAAAACATTGAGGACAATGTTTGGTTTAAGTGTGGGGGAGGAACTCTACCGCTTTCATTTTAACGCATTTTAGTTAGATTTATTGCTTTCTAGCATGATTTTAAAAAAAATTTCTATTTTCGTTGCGTCTTTGCATGTGCTGTCAAGTCTTTATATGCGATTTTGTGTTTATCGATTTCCCACTCCCTTGAGCCACACCAAATATTTTGAAAATTTTTGCGTTAAAAATAGGGTTTCTTTTGAAAATCTTAGGTTACAAACGAAATTAAGGTTAGATTGTGAGTCGTGGGAAAAATTCCGCAAAATAGATATCGTCTTAACACCGTGAGCCTCCCTATTATGGAAATCGATTTGAGTACTTGTTATGCCGTAGCCTAAAGTTCTCACCCCTTTAGTAGTCCCTAATTAGTTTATTTAGCAGTCAGCACCATCCTAAGCACGCACTAAGTAGGAAGCCGATGCAAATAAGTGTATGATCTCATGTTTAAATGGTAAATTGAAAAGAAAAAAAATGAATGAAAAGAAAGCTCCTTCTAAGTTAGGTGATCCTCACCCCATCATTTAGCCCAACGGTGCAAACTTCTTTATTTTATTGATATTTAAGCCAATGTGCAAAAGAAAAAAAAATTGATAATAATAATGAGATCATAGTCACTAACAGGTTATCCTACCATGAGTGTGAAAGGATAACGGGCTTAATGTGATTGCGCCAGAATGAAAAGGGATGAAAGAAGGATGAGTTAGTTAGGTTTAGGTATAATGACATGATTCGGATTGGTTTGTATAGGAGGGAGGTTGATGACCGTAAAAGCGGAATTGTGTTGTTACGATATCCTTAGTGTGTAAGCTAGTAACTATGACACAAACTCAACCGAAGTAGAGCTGGTAGCCTAGGATGAGTATCCGTATGCACTATATTTCTTACGAGTCATGGTTTGCTTGAGGACAAGCAAAGGTTTAAGTGTGGGGGTGTTTGATAACACGAAAATGTATCGTATTTTGGCCTTGATTTACATTCAATCATTATATCGTTTTCGTCTAATATCCAATTTTCTCGAGAATATTTAAGTGTTTTTGCAGGTATTTCTATTTCCAAGTTAAAAGTATGCAAAGTGGAGAAAAGAAGCAAAACAAGGAAGAAGAGATGTAGAAAAGAGCAGAAAATAGCAGAATCCAAATTCTGCTGGTGTGACGACCGTGGCAGGTCCACCACGACCGTGGCAGACACAAAATTCATCATGAGCGTAACAGAAGCTTCACGATCGTCATGCGTCCAAAACAGGTTTAATACATTGAGCAGAAACGTGGCCACGAAGTTTTAGAGGATCAACTTTCACACGTTTACATTTTCTCCGAAGACTTCTCCAACCTCCCACTTTCTCCACCACTCACTTATGCTCTATGGAAGTTACAGAACGGAATCTCCCTCTATATATAGGATTTCCCTTGTTATTTTGAGGCATCCAAGTTTCTGTGCGCGAAAGTGCTATTCATAGTTTTAGGCAGTAAATTACCATTGTAAAAGTGGTAGTTATCTCACATTGAGGAACTACCACACCATTAGTATTTAGGCCTTTAATTTGTAACACTTGGATCAAAGCTTGCCCTTATTATTTAAGTTAATTCAAGTTCTTTATTTTCCATATTCTGCTTCGAGTCTTTACAGATTCTTTATTGCATTAATTATTTTTATTGTTTATCGTTTTCCTACACTAGTTATCGTAATGCTTTCAAATTTAATTACCATGTCTGTGTTGTTTTCATTTAATTCTACGTCCGGCTAAATGTTTAGAGCCCAGTTTTTTAGGACCATCGTTCTGACGGGACTCGGTAATTAAATTAGCGCTAACTTATAATAAATTTAGTTTTGTTCTTTGTTTCTAAGTTTAATTTAAATAACTTCGTCACGAGAGTGAGAGGTTATTTAACACTGTTTTGTCAGGAGAGTGAGAAGCAATAAAGGTTAGAGCCGGCACTGCGAGAGCGTGGGGATCGAACCAGATAGTGGGAACGGGGCATTGATCCTAAAAACAGTGAGAGCGCTTTAGGTATCGATTAGGAACTAATTGATTTTCAAAATACGTTTTCTAATTAAAATGGGCGAGCAAGAGCAAAATCCTGTGGTTAGGAGATGTGGCTTTAGTCAATAACGCGAGAGTGTGAGGCGGAGTCTTTAAACCAATATTTTCTACGGAACACACGCCAACCAATTGTTGAGTGCCTGAGGTACACTGAATTCACATTCTGGTCTCTCTCTTTTCTTTCATATTTTTCTAAGTTTTATTCTAGTTTTAGTCTTAGTTTCCCCTTAATCAATCATTCATTAGCCTTAGCTTTGCAAAGCAACGATAGATAACGATAGGTTGATATTGGTCTCTGTGGGTTCGACAATCTTTTATGTTACTTCGATATTTCCGTGCACTTGCGAACGCATCAAAACTCCATCTATTGGTTCTGTGGTTACTTCTTTTGCATGCTTGAATTGTCCGTTGACTATTTTTGGTAGAGAATTCGGCGTGGACTTGATTTGTTTGCCACTCAGCAATCTGGATATAATTTTGGGAATGAACTGGTTAGAATTCAACCGAGTTTATATTGATTGCTTTAGGAAGAGGCTGTTGTTCCTTACTCCTGAAGAAGAAGTGTTGGCTAATTATTTGTCTACTAAGAAATTGAGAACCTTGTTAGAAGACGAAGTTAAGATGTTTGCAGTGGTTTCCTGGTTATTAGTAGAAAGCAATACATCAGTTAATGAGTTACCCGTGGTAAGGGAATTTCCTAAAGTGTTTCCGGATGATATTACCGAATTGCCTCCGACGAGAGAAATTGAATTTACTATTGATCTTGTTCCTGGTACCAGACCTATATATATGGAACCATACAGGATGTCGGCATCAGAATTTGCAGAGTTGAAAATTCAAATTGGAGAATTGCTTGATTAAAAGTTTATTAGGCCAAGTGTATCGCTGTGGGGAGCTTTAATGTTATTGGTGAAAAAGAAGGATGGTAGTAAGCGTATGTGCATTGATTACCATCAGTTGAATAAGGTGACCATTAAGAATAAGTATCCACTTCCAAGGATTGAGGACTTGATGGATCAGTTTGTGGGGGCTCGTATTTTCAATAAAATTGATTTGAGGTCGGGTTACCATCAGATTAGAGTGAAGGAAGGGGATATTCAGAAGACTGTGTTTAGAACTCGCTATGGACATTACGAATATGCAGTGATGCCTTTCAGAGTGTCTAATGCGCCGGGTGTGTTTATGGTATATATGAACCATATCTTTCATTCTTATCTGTATCAGTTTATTGTGGTATTCATTGATGATATATTGATTTACTCCAAGTCTGAAGAGGATCATACAGAACACTTGAGGATTGCATTGCAGGTGTTGAAGGATAATAAATTATTTGCAAAGTTCTCCAAATGTGAATTTTGGTTGCAGACTGTGAGTTTCTTGGGTCATGTTATTTCTGGTGATGGCATAGCAGTGGATCCATCTAAAGTAAGTGCAGTGCTTCAGTGGGAACCTCCGAAGACTGTAACAGAAATTAGAAGCTTCTTGGGTTTGGCAGGTTATTACCGAAGATTCATCAAAGGATTTTCCAATTTGGCATTACTGTTGACTCAGTTAACTAGAAAGAGTCAAGCTTTTACTTGGGATACGACGTGTGAGGAAAGTTTCGAAGAATTGAAAAAGAAACTGACTACAACACCAGTATTGATTCTACCAAATCCAAATGAACCTTTTGTAGTGTATTGTGATGCGTCTAAGATGGGATTAGGTGAACTGCTAATGCAAGATGGCAAGGTAGTGGCTTATGCTTCACGGCAATTGAGAGTACATGAGAGGAATTATCCTACTCATGATCTTGAATTAGCTGCGGTTGTTTTTGTATTGAAAATTTGGAGATATTATTTGTATGGATCGAGATTTGAAGTATTTAATGACGATAAGAGTCTGAAGTATTTATTTGATCAGAAGGAGTTGAATATGAGGCAGAGAAGATGGTTAGAGTTCTTGAAAGACTATGATTTTAATTTGAGTTACCATCTGGGGAAAGCTAATATTGTAGCGGACGCTCTAAGTCATAAGACAATTCATATGTCAGCGTTAATGATAAAAGAAATGGAATTAATTGAACAGTTCAGAGACTTGAGTATGGTTTGTGAAACTACACCGGAAAGTGTTAGATTGGGTATGCTTAAAGTGAATAATGACTTTTTGGTTGAAATTAAGGAAAATCAGATGCTTGATGTGAAACTGGTGGACATGATTCCTACTGGAGGAAGTGATCCAGATAGTGATTTTAAGGTTGATAAGGTTGGTGTGCTGAGATTCTGAGGCAGGATTTACATGCCGGATAATATGGAATTGAGGAAAGTGATCTTATAAGAGAGTCACCGGAGTAGCATAAGTATCTATCCGGGAGCCACGAAAATGTACCTAGACTTAAAGAAGTTATTTTGGTGGTCCAGTATGAAGAGAGATGTGGCCCAATTTGTTTATGCTTGTTTGACATGTCAAAAGTCAAAAGTGGAACATCAGAAACCTTCGGGGTTGATGCAACCGTTGGAGATTCCAGAATGGAAGTGGGATAGTATTACTATGGATTTTGTTACTGGTTTCCCAAATACGGCGAGAGACTTTGATGCTATTTGGGTAGTGGTGGATCGGCTTACGAAATTCACACATTTTATACCAATTAATATTAGTTTCCCATTGTCAAAGCTGGCGAAGATTTATATCAGAATAATTGTGAAATTTCATGGTGTTTCATCGAGTATAGTGTCAGATAGAGATCTGAGGTTTACATCAGAATTCTGTAAGAGTTTGCAGGAAGCTTTAGGTTCTAAACTGAAGTTGAGTTCGGTTTATCATCCACAAACCAATGGTCAGTCGGAGAGGACTATTCAGTCGTTAGAAGATTTGTTGAGAACCTGTGTGTTAGAGAAGGGTGGTGCATGGGATACTCATTTTCCATTGATTGAGTTTACATATAACAATAGTCACCATTCTAGTATTGGTATGGCACCGTTCGAAGCTTTGTATGGTAGGAGATGTAGGACGCCTCTGTGTTGGTATGAATCTGGTGAGAGTATTGTGCTTGGGCCTGAAATTGTGCAACAAACTACTGAGACAATTAAGATGATCCGTGAAAAGATGAAAGCGTCTCAGAGTAGATAGAAAAGTTATCATGATAATCGAAAGAAATACTTGGAATTTAGCGAAGGTGATCATGTATTTCTGAGAGTCAATCCTGTGACAGGTGTTGGACGTGCATTGAAATCAAAGAAATTGGATTCTAAATTCATTGGACCGTATCAGATCTTGCAAAGAGTGGATACAATTGCTTACTGGGTGGCGTTGCCGCTGAAGCTTTCGAACTTGCATGATGTATTTCATGTGTCACAACTTCAGAAGTATGTGTCGGATCCATCTCATGTTATCCAGAGGGATGAAGTGCAGATTCAAGATAATCTTACTGTGGAAGCGATGCCGATAAGGATCGAGGATCGCAAGATGAAGCAACTTAGAGGGAAAGAGATTCCTCTAGTGAGAGTAGCTTGGGGAGGAGCTGTAGGAGGAAGTGTGACCTGGGAATTGGAAAGCAAGATGCGAGAGTCGTATCCTGAATTGTTTCCATCAGGTACATTTTTTAGGACGAAAATATTTTAAGTGGGGGAGAGTTGTAATACCCCAATTTAATTTTTTTAATCGTCGTGTGTTATTTCATTTGTTTGGCCTTGTTTAGGGTGTGTGTAGTTGAGCTTGTAAGCGTAGAGTCCGTAGCGAAACAGGGTATTAGGGATGTCGGAATTATAATAAAGTACTAATGAATAATGTGGGGACATATTTAGTAATAGTAGAAAGAGGAGTATTATTATTTTTATATCCAATATTATTATTATTATTATTATTATTATTATTATTATTATTATTATTGTTATTATTATTACTATTAATATTGTTATTATTAACTAAAATCAGAATTTTTAGTAATAATAGAGTTTGTGTTATTAAAATAAGAAAAAGAGGAGGATTAGGAAAAATTGGGTCATAATCACATTTCCACCAAGAGAAAGTTGGAAAGGAAGAAGCTAAGCTTGGCATCATCAATTTTCATCAGGAATTTAATCGAGAATTCGAGGTATGGGGGAGAATGGATTTCAATATGGGTGTTGAAACATGAGAGGGTAGTGAGGATTCTTTACCTCATAGGAATTGTATGCATAATTCTGTTGTTGTGGATTTGTTGTTGAATGATTGAAATTGTGCTGGAAAATATGTAAATCGATCCATTCTGTCATGATATGTGTAAAACACTATGTTGTTGCTGCTATATGATTCTGGTATTGCAAATTTGGGCGCTACAATTGAGCAGAAATTGGATTGGTGTGAAAATAGAAAATTTTGGGTATTAGCTGCCCATACGCGTAATGGGCAAGGTAATACGCGTATTGGGTAGGGAAATACGCGTATGGCAAGAGCAAAATGTGGGTGTTACGCATATGGAACCCCTTTGACACGGCCCTCTACTGAAATGCGTAATGGTATGCGTAGGGGCCAGGGCATTACGCGTAAGGGGGTGGTACTAGGCGTAATGGGATTAAAATATAATCAAACTGGAATGTTTTAGAGAAATTAGTCTCTGCCCGTACGCGTAACCCTCAGGGAAATACGCGTATGGCTGGCGGAAGAAACTGGGCATTACGATTATGGTTGGGGACAATACGCGTATGACCAACGAGAGTGCAGAATTTTCCCATTTCGCGATTTCTTTCCTGATTTCGCGTCCGATGCGGTTCCTTTTTAGTCTGAGAGGTTGGGATAGGTGTCAGAACTTGTTGAATTTAGTAATGGTAGGAAAAAATGATTTAAAATTAGAATTTGGATGGATTAATTAGATAACTAACTAATTAAGGCTAGGTGAGGTATTTTCCTTAATTTTGTGTATTATGATGAATTGATTTGACAGTATGGTAATACTAGTGTGTATTACGGTGAGTATGTATCTCACGTGTGATCATAAGGATCACGAAGATGTATAATTTTTTTTATTATACATGTGTTTTATGTATAATTCGTGTCATGCATTTCATGATGTGTCTGGTGTAGACAACTTGGTGGGAATCCATGATGGGTGCCTAGTATTGTCCGGACTCCAATGTGGAGTTGTATGGAGACAAATCATTGCTCAGTGGGAGTGTATGTGATTTTTCCGGACTCCAATGTGGAGTTGTATGGAGATAAATCATTGCTCAGTGGGAGTGTATGTGATTTATCCGGATTCTTTTATGAATCGGGTTCAATTGAATGAACCATGTTGTGTGGTACCACTTCCATTGCATTGTGTCATTGAGTCACATTGCATTATTATGTCTTTGTTGGATTATAGTCAGAAAGTGACAAGTGTGTTGTGAATGTATGCATATTATGTGTGATTGCTTGATTTATACTCCTCAGCGTATATTTTACACCACTAATTATTGAATGTAGTTCTCACCCCTTTGTTGTTTCTTGTGTCTGTGCTTCTTGTGAAGTATAGATAATCCAGGTACTTGAGTAGTGCATGGAGTGCGTGTTGCCTGATCGAGTCTTAGGAGTTGTTCTGATACGTAACACGAGATAATGGGAATTTCATCTTTTGTTGTATATTTTGTATATTGTGTTATGTATCACTACTCACTTTAAAACACGGTGAACCACGAGTTTATGTGGACCATGATTTTGTTGGCCAATGGCCTTGTTATTTTGGGGTTCGATATTTCATTCCGTTGTTTTAACTTATTTTTGAGAAACAAGAAGTAAATGAAGTAAATAGAGAAATTCAGGTTATGTTTTTATGGTGTGACATCCCACTATTTAAGGGAACTCTGATTATATTTGTAGTATTTGTATATTTTTGTTAATTTGGGACTGTGGGGTGTTACAATTGGTATCAGAGCGGGTCGGTCCGTCTGACCAAATGTTGTAGTAGAGTCTGTCCTTAGAATAACAGTTGACTTGGGTTTTCTTCTAACCGTGTTGTGATTGTCAAACAGTATGGTAGGAAGGAATGATGTTGCTCTTGCTGCGGCACTGCAAGCTATGGCACAGGCAGTGCAGAACAAGAATCAGATTGCTAGGGAGGCGTGGTTCCGTAACCTAGAAAGGTTTCAGAGCAATAAGCCGCCTATATTTGAGGGTGGTATTCTTGATCCTGAAGCGGCACAGAAGTGGCTGAAGGCTATTGAGAAGATCTTCAGGACCATGGGATGTAATGACGCTCAGAAAGTGCAGTTTGACACTCATATGCTAGAAGACGAAGCTGAAGCTTGGTGGTATAATAGTCGTCAGAGATTGGAAGCTGCAGGTACTCTTCTTACGTGGGCGGTGTTTCAAGGTGATTTTCAGGAAAAGTATTTCCCAGAGATATCCGCAGTGCAAGGGAGATTGAGTTCCTGGAACTGAAACAGGGTAGCATGACTGTTGTTGAATATGCTGCTTGGTTTGAGGAGTTGGTGCAATATTGTGCTCACTATAATACTGACGAGGCCATGACTTCGAAATGCTTAAAGTTTAAGAACGGGTTGCGTCCCGAGATCAAACAGGGCATTGCTTGTCAGAAGATACAAAGTTATCCAGAACTGGTAAGCAGAAGCCAGATCTATGGTAATGATAACAGGGCCCGGATTGCTCATTACAAAGCCTTGAATGACAGGAAGGGTAAACAGAGGTATGGGGGTACGCCTTATAGTGCTCTAGCTGACAAAGGAAAACATAAAGCCGCTGTGGGAAATAAATTGAGTAGGGGAGAGAAGGCTCCCAATCCTACCAAGTGTTTTAAATGTGGTGGCACGGGTCATCGTGCTAACGATTATCAGAATGAGGAGAAGAAGTGCTTCAAGTGTGGACGACCAGGTTACATTGTGGCAAATTGTAGGGTTACCATACCTACCTGTTATAATTATGGAGAACAGGGTCATATCAGCACTCACTGTCAGAAGCCTAAGAAATCTCAGACAAGTGGAAGGGTGTTCGCATTGGCCGGAGCCCAGCCTACAGGTGATGAGCGTTCCATCAAAGGTACTTGTTTTATTAATGACATTCCTTTGATTGCTATCATTGACATGGGTGCAACCCACTCGTTCATTTCTGTTGATTATGTAAGGAAGTTAGGAATTGTACCGTCTACTTTGGATCGGAGGATGACTATTGAAACTCCATCTATTGGTTCTGTGGTTACTTCTTTAGCATGCTTGAATTGTCCGTTGACTATTTTTGGTAGAGAATTCGGCGTGGACTTGATTTGTTTGCCACTCAGCAATCTGGATATCATTTTGGGAATAAACTGGTTAGAATTCAACCGAGTTTATATTGATTGCTTTAGGAAGAGGTTGTTGTTCCTTACTCCTGAAGAAGAAGTGTTGGATAATCATTTGTCTACTAAGAAATTGAGAACCTTGTTAGAAGAAGAAGTTAAGATGTTTGCAGTGGTTGCCTGGTTATCAGTAGAAAGCAATACATCAGTTAATGAGTTACCTGTGGTAAGGGAATTTCCTGAAGTGTTTCCGGATGATATTACCAAATTTCTTCCGACGAGAGAAATTGAATTTACTATTGATCTTGTTCCTGGTACCAAACCTATATCTATGGAACCATACAGGATGTCGGCATCAGAATTGGCAGAGTTGAAAATTCAAATTGGAGAATTGCTTGATAAAAAGTTTATTAGGCCAAGTGTGTCGCCGTGGGGAGCTCCAGTGTTATTGGTGAAAAAGAAGGATGGTAGTAAGCGTATGTGCATTGATTACCGTCAGTTGAATAAGGTGACCATTAAGAATAAGTATCCACTTCCAAGGATTGAGGACTTGATGGATCAACTTGTGGGGGCTCGTATTTTCAATAAAATTGATTTGAGGTCGGGTTACCATCAGATTAGAGTGAAGGAAGGGGATATTCAGAAGACTGTGTTTAGAACTCGCTATAGACATTACGAATATGCAGTGATGCCTTTCAGAGTGTCTAATGCGCCGGGTGTGTTTATGGAATATATGAACCGTATCTTTCATTCTTATCTGTATCAGTTTATTATGGTATTCATTGATGATATATTGATTTACTCCAAGTCTGAAGAGGATCATACAGAACACTTGAGGATTGCATTGCAGGTGTTGAAGGATAATAAATTATTTGCAAAGTTCTCCAAATGTGAATTTTGGTTGCAGACTGTGAGTTTCTTGGGTCATGTTATTTCTGGTGATGGCATAGCAGTGGATCCATCTAAAGAAAGTGCAGTGCTTCAGTGGGAACCTCCGAAGACGGTAACGAAAATTAGAAGCTTCTTGGGTTTGGCAGGTTATTACCGAAGATTCATCGAAGGATTTTCTAATTTGGCACTACCGTTGACTCAGTTAACTAGAAAGAGTCAAGCTTTTACTTGGGATACGACGTGTGAGGAAAGTTTCGAAGAATTGAAAAAGAAACTTACTACATCACCAGTATTGACTCTACCAAATCCAAATGAACCTTTTGTAGTGTATTGTGATGCGTCTAAGATGGGATTAGGTGGAGTGTTAATGCAAGATGGTAAGGTAGTGGCTTATGCATCACGACAATTGAGAGTACATGAGAGGAATTATCCTACTCATGATCTTGAATTAGCTGCGGTGGTTTTTGTATTGAAAATTTGGAGACATTATTTGTATGGATCGAGATTTGTAGTATTCAGTGACCATAAGAGTCTGAAGTATTTATTTGATCAGAAGGAGTTGAATATGAGGCAAAGAAGATGGTTAGAGTTCTTGAAAGACTATGATTTTAATTTGAGTTACCATCCGGGGATAGCTAATGTTGTAGCGGACGCTCTAAGTCATAAGGCAATTCATATGTCGGTGTTAATGATAAAAGAAATGGAATTAATTGAACAGTTCAGAGACTTGAGTATGGTTTGTGAAACTACACCGGAAAGTGTTAGATTGGGTATGCTTAAAGTGAATAATGACTTTTTGGATGAAATTAAGGAAAATCAGAGGCTTGATGTGAAACTGGTGGACATGATGCCTACAGGAGGAAATGATCCAGATAGTGATTTTAAGGTGGATAAGGTCAGTGTGCTGAGATTCCGAGGCAGGATTTACATGCCGGATAATATGGAATTGAGGAAAGCGATCTTAGAAGATAGTCACCGGAGTAGCTTAAGTATCCATCCGGGAGCCACGAAAATGTACCTAGACTTGAAGAAGTTATTTTGGTGGTCCAGTATGAAGAGAGGTGTGGCCCAGTTTGTTTATGCTTGTTTGACATGTCAAAAGTCAAAAGTGGAGCATCAGAAACCTTCGGGGTTGATGCAACCGTTGGAGATTCCAGAATGGAAGTGGGATAGTATTGCTGTGGATTTTGTTACTGGTTTGCCAAATACGGCGAGAGGCTTTGATGCTATTTGGGTAGTGGTGGATCGGCTTACGAAATCCACACATTTTATACCAATTAATATTAGTTTCCCATTGTCAAAGCTGGCAGAGATTTATATCAGAATAATTGTGAAATTGCATGGTGTTCCATCGAGTATAGTGTCGGATAGAGATATGAGGTTTACTTCAGAATTCTGGAAGAGTTTGCAAGAAGCTTTAGGTTCTAAACTGAAGTTGAGTTCGGCTTTTCATCCACAGACCAATGGTCAGTCGGAGAGGACTATTCAGTCGTTAGAAGATTTGTTGAGAACCTGTGTGTTAGAGAAAGGTGGTGCATGGGATACTCATTTGCCATTGATTGAGTTTACGTATAACAATAGTCACCATTCTAGTATTGGTATGGCACCGTTCGAAGCTTTGCGTGGTAGGAGATGTGGGACGCCTCTGTGTTTGTATGAATCTGGTGAGAGTATTGTGCTTGGGCCTGAAATTGTGCAACAAACTACTGAGACAATTAAGATGATCCGTGAAAAGATGAAAGCGTATCAGAGTAGACAGAAAAGTTATCATGATAATCGAAAGAAAGACTTGGAATTTAGCGAAGGTGATCATGTATTTCTGAGAGTCAATCCTGTGATAGGTGTTGGACGTGCATTGAAATCAAAGAAATTGGATTCTAAATTCATTGGACCTTATCAGATCTTGCAAAGAGTGGGTACAGTTGCTTACAGGATGGCGTTGCCGCCGAAGCTTTCGAACCTGCATGACGTATTTCACGTGTCGCAACTTCGAAAGTATGTGTCGGATCCATCTCATGTTATCCAGAGGGATGAAGTGCAGATTCGAGATAATCTTACTGTGGAAGCGATGCCGATAAGGATCGAGGATCGCAAGATGAAGCAACTTAGAGGGAAAGAGATTCCTCTAGTAAGAGTAGCTTGGGGTGGAGCTGTAGGAGGAAGTGTGACCTGGGAATTGGAAAGCAAGATGCGAGCGTCATATCATGAATTGTTTCCATCAGGTACATTTTCGAGGACGAAAATATTTTAAGTGGGGGAGAGTTGTAATACCCCAATTTAATTTGTTTAATCGTCGTGTGTTATTTCATTTGTTTGGCCTTGTTTAGGGTGTGTGTAGTTGAGCTTGTAAGCGTAGAGTCCGTAGCGGAACGGGGAATTAGGGATGTCGGAATTATAATAAAGTACTAATGAATAATGTGGGGACAAATTTAGTAATAGTAGAAAGAGGAGTATTATTATTTTTATGTCCAATATTATTATTAGTATTATTATTATTATTATTATTATTATTATTATTATTATTATTATTATTATTATTATGGTTATTATTATTACTATTAATATTGTTATTATTAACTAAAATCAGAATTTTTAGTAATAATAAAGTTTGTGTTATTAAAATAAGAAAAAGAGGAGGATTAGGAAAAATTGGGTCATAATCACATTTCCACCAAGAGAAAGTTGGAAAGGAAGAAGCTAAGCTTGGCATCATCAATTTTCATCAGGAATTTAACCGAGAATTCGAGGTAAGGGGGAGAATGAATTTCAATATGGGTGTTGATAACATGAGAGGGTAGTGAGGATTCTTTACCTCATAGGAATTGTATGTATAATTTTGTTGTTGTTGAATGATTGAAATTGTGATGGAAAATGTGTAAATCGATCCATTATGTCATGATATGTCTAAAACACTATGCTGTTGCTACTATATGATTCTGGTATTGCAGATTTGGGTGCTACAATTGAGAAAAAAATGGATTGATGTGAAAACAGAAAATTCTGGGTATTCGCTGCCCATACGCGTAATGGGCAAGGCAATACGCGTATTGGGTAGGTCAATACGCGTATGACAAGAGCAAAATGTGGGTGTTACGCATATGGAACCCATTTGACACGGCCCTCTACTGAAAAGCGTAATGGTATGCGTAGAGGCCATGGCATTATGCGTAAGGGGGTGGTACTACGCGTAATGGGATTAAAATATAATCAAACTGGAATTTTTTAGAGAAATTAGTCTTTTCCCGTACGCGTAACCCTCTGGGAAATACGCGTATGGCTGGCGGAAGAAGCTGGGCATTACGCGTATGGCTGAGGGCAATACGCGTATGACCAGCGAGAGTGCAGAATTTTGCCATTTCGCGATTTCTTTCCTGATTTTGCGTCCGATGCGGTTCGTTTTTGGTCTGAGAGGTTGGGATAGGTGTCAGAACTTGTTGAATTTAGGAATGGTAGGAATAAAATGATTTAAAATTAGAATTTGGATGGATTAATTAGATAATTAACTAATTAAGGCCACGTGAGGTATTTTCCTTAATTATGTGTATTATGATGAATTGATTTGACAGTATGGTAATACTAGTGTGTATTACGGTGAGTATGTATCTCACGTGTGATCATAAGGATCACAAAGATGTATAATTTTTTTATTATACATGTGTTTTATGTATAATTCGTGTCATGCATTTCATGATGTGTCTGGTGCAGACAGCTAGGTGGGAATCCATGATGGGTGCCTAGTATTGTCCGGGCTCCAATGTGGAGTTGTATGGAGACAAATCATTCCTCAGTGGGAGTATATGTGATTTTTCCGGACTCCAATGTGGAGTTGTATGGAGATAAATCATTGCTCAGTGGGAGTGTATGTGATTTATCCGAAATCTTTTATGAATCGGGTTCAATTGAATGAACCATGTTGTGTGGTACCACTTCCATTGCATTGTGTCATTGAGTCACATTGCATTATTATGTCTTTGTTGGATTATAGTCAGAAAGTGACAAGTGTGTTGTGAATGTGTGCATATTATGTGTGATTGCTTGATTTCTACTCCTCAGCGTATATTTTACACCGCTAATTATTGAATGTAGTTCTCACCCCTTTGTTGTTTCTTGTGTCTGTGCTTCTTGTGAAGTATAGATAATCCAGGTACATGAGTAGTGCATGGAGTGCGTGTTGCCTAATCGAGTCTTAGGAGTCGCTCTGATACGTAACACGGGATAATGGGAATTTCGTCTTTTGTTGTATATTTTGTATGTTGTGTTATGTATCAGTACTCACTTTAAAACACGGTGAACCACGAGTTTATGTGGACCATGATTTTGTTGGCCAATGGCCTTGTTATTTTAGGGTTCGATATTTCATTCCGCTGTTTTAACTTATTTTTGAGAAACAAGAAGTGAATGAAGTAAATAGAGAAATTCAGGTTATGTTTTTATGGTGTGATATCCCACTATTTAAGGGAACTCTTATTATATTTGTTGTATTTGTATATTTTTGTTAAATTGGGATAGTGGGGTGTTACAGGTACCACATGCACGAGTCTTGTTATGCATTACATTTTATGTGGCATTGATGAATTTGTGATATGGTGCTTCCTGATGTTTTCCTTGATGATGACTCTGATGATGTTGTATATGGAGATAATGCTATTTTATGTATATCTTGTTTTATAATGATTCTTATGAATTGTGATTACTCACCTTGCCTGTTTGAATGTTGCCTCCATGTGGGTAACGTGCAGGTGATCAGGTTTAGCTGTGGATGCTTTCGACGACCTTGAAGTTTATTTTGTTTTGGTAGATTTAGAAGGTCTTGCTCTGATAGTGTAACATCGGGTTGGGGTCCTTTGAGTCGAACTATGTTGTTCCCTTATTTTTGTTGTCATTTGATGATATGGTTTTATTTTGATTATTATTATGTTTGTTGAAAACCTTTTATTTGAAAATTTTGAGTTCCGCTGCCATGTGAAGGCTTTTTGATTTAATTTGAGGAAAACCCTTTGTTTACAGGGCAAGTGTATTATTTTGATTTTAAATGAGAAATGTGCACCCTTTGAGGGATTTTTATGCTTTACTCTGATATTTGAGTTGTTTCTGCTGCAACATTTTGGGGGTAGTAAAGGGTGTTACAATGAGTACTTTGAAGGTATTATTAGAAAGATGGAAGATTCTGATATGATAGCTTTTGAAATTCAGAAGGAGGCTGCTAGCGTGGTTAGATGAATTACTTTAGCTTTAATGTAAGAGGGTGTGGAGGTCCTATTAAGAGAAGGAGGATTACGCGTATAGTGTCCGAGGGTAGAGCTAATATATGTTTTATCCAAGAGACAAAGTGTAGAAGTATAAATGATTCTATAGTGCAGGGTCTTTGCGGAAATGGAGATGTATCTTGGTCTACCATTGATTCAGTTGGAAATTCTGGAGATTTAATCACTATGTGGAAGAAGGATGTTATGAAGCCTATTTGTTCTATTAGAGGTGAGGGCTTCTTATACGTAAATGCTACCTGGAATAATTTCAATGTTTACTTTGTCAACTTATATTCCTTTTGTAATATTCGAGATTAGAGAAAGAAGTGGTCAAGATTGGTTCAGTTGAAGGAGTCCTCCCCTGAAGGTAGCTGGGTTCTTGGAGGAGATTTTAATTCTACAAGATCTAGGGAAGAAAGTAAAGGTACTTTGGAGAGAAGTATTGGGGAGATGGAGGAATTTGATATATTCATAACAGATATGGATCTGGTGGATCTTCCCATTTCTGGTAATTTATTTACTTATTGAAGTTCGAACGGGTTGGCTATGAGTAGGTTGGATAGATTTATTGTATCCTGGGATTTGGCTAAGGCTTGGAATACTTTGAAACATGTTGTGGGAGCTAGAGATATTTCTGACCACCGTCCTGTGTGGTTAATTGGTAGGGAGATTAATTGGGGCCCGAAGCCCTTCAAGGCGTTTGATTGTTGGTTTGACCATGTGGATTTCAGGAGATTTATTGATCAAGAATGGAAATCTTTTGTAGTTAGAGGGAACACTGCTTTAATCTTTAGCAGAAAACTTCAAATGTTGCGTGATAGATTGAGGTGGTCGAATGTTAACATTTTTGGCAAGATTGATCTGGAGATAGAGGGCCATGTAGATCAGATGAACAATTCTATTATTTCTGGGAAGGACCTTGGTGATAGGATTAAAGCGCATAAACTTTTCTAGGAAATGTCTTGTTTCAAAGAGTCAATTATTTGTCAGAAATCAAGGATCAGATGGATTAGGGAAGGAGACCAAAACACGACTTTCTTCCATAGAAGGTTCAAATAGAGAGCTAAGATAAATTTCTTATCTTCTCTGAGGGTGAGAGATAAAATCGTTGAAGGCGTTGACGAGTTGAAAAAAGAAGTGGGAGATTTCTTTGCTGCTCAATTCTGCGAAAGGCAGAATTCTTTCCTGAAGTTTAATTTTCAGGATCTGGCTAGGCTTTCTGTTGAGGACAACAAGCTCCTGGAACGCGATTTTGATGAATAGGAGATTCGAGAGGCTGTTTTCTTGTGTACTGCTAACAGGAGCCCTGGACCAGATGGTTTTAGCTTGGGATTCTGTCAAAAATTCTGGGAAATTATTAAGAATAATTTTATTAAGTGTGTCCAGGAATTTAGTGCATCGTGTAGATTGAACAAGGCAATTTCCTCTTCTTTCCTTGTGTTAATTCCTAAGCGTGACAATCCTAAAAATATTGACGAGTACCGGCCTATCTGTTTTGTTGGGTGTGTTTACAAGGTTGTTTCCAAAATTCTTGCTAGCAGACTGAGAGGAGTTATAGGAAAGATCATATCTATTAACCAGTCTACTTTCATTCCAGGTCGCCAATTGCTTGATGGTGTCCTGATTCTAAACGAAATTATCGATTTGGCCATGAAGAAGAAACAACCTTGTGCCATGTTCAAGGTGGACTTTTCCAAGGCTTACGACTGTGTAGACTGGAATTTCCTGCGTCATATGATGTTATCCATGAGGTTTGGGGAGAAATGGATGAAGTGGATGGAGGGGAGTGTTTTTTCTAGTTTTATGTCAATCCTAGTAAATGGCACTACAACTTCTGATTTTAAGGTTACGCGTGGGTTACGCCAAGGAGATCCTTTGTCTCCTTTTCTTTTTGCAATAGTGGTTGAAGGCCTAGCGTATATGGTAAGGAAGGCATCTGAATTCAGATTACTTTAAGGTTTTAAGGTGAACAACAGTTGTAGTTATGACTTACTGCAGTTTGCCGACGATACAATCTTATTATCTGATGGTAATTGGAGCAATTTTTAGGCTTTCAAAGCTATACTCAAAGGCTTCTCTATGATATCTGGTCTGGAAATCAATTCTTCCAAAAGTTGTCTGATTAGTATTGGTGTGGAGGACTTTGTATTACGAGCTGCTGAACAATTTCTTATGTGTCGAGTCAGAGTTCCCTCTTTCAAATTCCTTGGCATCTGTGTTGGTAGTAATTAAAGAAGGAAGTCTTTTTGGAGGCCAGTTATTAAGGTGTTTAGGGATAGACTATCAGCTTGGAATGGTCGAGGGCTTTCAATATGAGGGCAAGTAACACTGATCAATTCAATCCTGGCGAATATGCCAATACATAATTTCTCTTTTTTCAAAGCTTCTAGGAGTGTTTTGAAGGAAATCATCGCTATTCAAAGGATTTTCTTGTGGCCTGGAATGGATATTAAGAGGGGTGTTGCTTGGGTCAGCTGGCAAAATATCTGCAAAGCAAAAGAGAGGGGAGGTTTGGGTGTGAAAGACCTTAGAGTTTTCAACACTGCCTTGTTGGCTAAATGGCTTTGGAGACTTCTCACGGAACTAAGAGCGAATTGGTGCAGAATCTTGAGAGAAAAGTACGGGGACTATAGTAAGTACGTTCTTTCCTTTGATGAGTACAAATCTAACAGATTTCATTCACAATGGTGGAAAGACATCATGAGATGTTGTCATTCTTTGAATCTCGTTTCTTTTGGTAAGTTCATTTCTGTCAGGTTGGGCGACGGTACAAGTACCCCTTTTTGGAAGACTCAGTGGGTGGGTTCTCAATCTCTTAGAGAAGCTTTTCCTACTCTTTTCCAAGAGGTGCAATCTCAAGATCTTTTTGTGGTTGATATGGGGTTGATGGTGAGATCGAGGTGGGAATGGAATTTGCAGATTTTGCAAAATATGCTGTCTTTGGAAGCAGCAGAAGAGTTAAGGCAGTTGTAGATAATTTTGGTTGATGTTTGCCCTTCACAATCACATTCAGACGTGGTGCTGTGGACTTGTGGGCCCTCGGGTTCGTTTTCTCTCAAGTCTTTCTATGCAAGTATACAAGATGGATTGGTGGGGTGCATGTCGACGACACAACTCTTCAATCTTTGAAGCTTTGTTGGAATTCTTCCAGTCTAACAAAAATCAAGATGATCTGCTGGCGGCTTCTCCTCAACAGGTTACCCACTCGAAAGAATTTAGTGAGTAGGGGGATCATTAATAACAGTCATGAAGCAGGGTGCATTTTTTGCTTTCATTTTGATGAAGACGCGGAGCACTTGTTCTTGAATTGCCACTGGAGTAAAGTTATTTGGAGCAAGGTGTGTAATTGGATGGGGATGAGTTTGATTCAAGGTAATTCCATTTCCATTTCTTCTCACTTTTTATCTTGGACCTTAAGACTTCATGGAAGAATCAAAAGTACCATGGCTTCTAGTTTCTGGATGGTGGTTTGTTGGGTAATTTGGACTTCTAGAAACAACATTATTTTCAGGGATGAGGTTTGTGACCCGGAGTTATGTGTTACTCGTATAAAATATTACACTTGGTGGTGGATTTTAATTCAAGATAGAGGGTTGTTGAGTTGCTCTTTTTATGAATGGTATAAATATCCATTCGATTTTTTGTAACTGATTTTTATTGGTGGCTATATCTCTGGTTGATGTTACACTTTGTACCTTTTGATATATAATTGGCTTATCAAAAAATAAATAAAAACACTAAACAATAAACCAATTGTAGGACGTTTACATAAAGACAAAGAAAGTAATAGTAGGAGGTTTGGGTATGTTGGGGTTAATTTGTTTTAATTTTACTTTAATGTTTTAATCTTGAGTTCGCAAACATGTTACTTGGTATATTGAATTGGCGTGTACACAATTTTATTAAAGCTCCAAAATAATTTCCTTAAACACATAAGCCAGGCAATTGGGTTCTTGGTATGTGTGTCTGGCTTGATAACGTAGTATCTTTTCATCTCAATTCCTTTTAATTTTATTTACCTCATTCATATATACTCCAACAAGAGTCCAACATGCCCAAAATTCCTACTATTGCATTCTTTGTCTTTACGTAAGCGTTTGTTATGTTTATACTATTAGTGGAATTTTGGTTAATTATAGTGTTTAGAGTTTTTGTTGATGATTTTAATTTGATGTAGGGATGATTTAATAAAAACTTTCAGTAAACTACTAAAAAACGTATTTTATCTCAACAAAGAATGTCTTAAAAAATACATATTTTATCTCTCAGTTTTAAATAAAATTAAGCGTATGTGTAAAGATTATGGGTTCGATTTTTTAAATATAGATTTTTGCAATTTTGAAATGGCTAAAACACATATCCCTTAAATTTTGTTATTTCACCGACGGTTAAATCACATTTTCACTTCAGTCATCACATTGAGGTAAAACAATTTAAAAATATAAAAATATATTATATTTTTTTTAAATAACTAACAGAATATATAATATATTTTTTATAATAAAAATAAATACGTCCAGAAATTATATCTGAATTTTTTAATACATGAGATGAAATTATTATCATATAAAATATATTATTTGTAGCACTGCTGCTAGTTTATTATTACAATCCATTCTCATTTTCATTATAGAAATATCACTAAAGTGAAGTATGAAATACCACGTTCCAATCCATTTTTTACGTGGATTTCATGAAGCTATTAGTGAATGCACTTTTTTTACATAGCCAACATCAACCGTTTGTCAGTTTCTCAATTGTAGAATAGTGGAATAAAGTAATATATTTTATCTTTTTCTTCAATAAACCTTCACAACACAATTATGGAACAAAATAATAGTTTTTACCCTTTTCTTCAACAAACCTTCACAACACACTTATGGAACAAAGTAATATATTTTATCTTTTTCTTCAATAAACTTTCACAACACAATTATGGAACAAAGTAATAGTTTTTGTCCTTTTCTTCAACAAACCTTCACAACACAGTTATGGAACAAAGGAATATATTTTATCTTTTTCTTCAATAAACTTTCACAACACAATTATGGAACAAAGTAATAGTTTTTATCCTTTTCTTCAACAAACCTTCACAACACAGTTATGGAACAAAGTCATGACTAAGGTGGGGAAGGAAGAAAAGTTGCAGCGTGAAGTGGGGAACTCCTTAACTGGAGAAATCAGTCTAAAAGGAAGTTGACACGCACATCACTAGAATAAATATTTTCATGTTAATTAATATTTCATTAATAAAATTAATTCCTCTAAACACTTTCTTTAAATGGCTTTTAATTGAAATGTTCTTGCTGTTGTATATTTGAAGCACGCATATAAAATATAGGGGGTTGAAAATTTATAAATGAATATAAAATAGGATAAATTATTTAGCTAAACTAAAAGTAATAGTGTTTTAATCTTGAGTTTGCAAACATGTTACTTGGTATGTTGAATTGGTGTATACACAATTTTATTAAAGCTCCAAAATAATTTCCTTAAACACATAAGACAGGCAATTGGGTTCTTGGTATGTGTGTCTGGCTTGATAATGTAGTATCTTTTCATCTCAATTCCTTTTAATTTTATTTACCTCATTCATATATACTCCAACAAGATTCCAACATGCCCAAACTTCCTACTATTGATTTCTTTGTCTTTACGTAAGGGTTTGTTATGTTTATACTGTTAGTGAAATTTTGGTTAATTATAGTGTTTAGAGTTTTTGTTGATGATTTTAATTTGATGTAGGGATGATTTTTGAAAAACTTTCAATATACTACTAAAAGCCAAATTTTATCTCAATTTCACCGGTTAAATAACAAAAAATGTCATAAAAAACACACATTTTATCTCTCAGTTTTAGAAAAACTTAAGTGTATTATAAAGATTATGATTCGATTTTTTAAATATACACTAGTGGGATACCCGTGCATCCGCACGGGTACTGCTGTGGACCGCAGAATTATCACCAATTTGCCATAAAAATTCAAACAAATTAGAAAATATCAAAATATTATTGAAAAAAATAAAAAATAGAAAATGGACTGGAAGATAATTGAATAAGTTTTTAAAATTAACTATTATTAAGAAAAACTATTAAACACATACGTTGTAAAAAACAATTGTGAAAATAGAAAAAAATATTTATTTAGGGTTGATAGAGTTATAATAAAAGGGTTTATAAAGTTTAATAAATGAGACAAATAAATATTCAAAATTATAATTAGTTGAAAATCAGTAAAAAACTAATTTTAATATGATTTAAAATATAAAATAATGAAAAGTCATTATTACAACTGACATAAGTTTTACATTTATTTTCTTTAAATGTACATAAAAAGTAAAAACTCGTGCGTTCGCACGTATTTTGGTACGATAACCCGTGCATTCACACGGTACTGGTATGTTACTCGTGCGTTCGCACGAATACTGGTGTGGTACGTACGATTTTGTTTTCAAAATATAATAATATAATAATATAATAAGAAAAATGAAATGGAAAAAAGACAAAATTGCCTAATTAAAAGTTTATTATATTTAAAAGAGATAATAAAATAATTTTAGTATTTTCTTCCGTATATAAAAATATTTGAATCAACACTATAATTATTTTAAAATTTAACAAAATCGTAAATTAGAAAAATAATATTGTTTATCGATAAATTTTTTTATTTTAAAAAAAAAGACATATTTTTAAAAGAAAAATAATATTGTTTTTACAAAATTATTTTACATCAATAATATGTATTTTTAACTTTCAATATAATAAACCCGTGCGTTCGTACGAATTTTGATATGGTTATCTGGGCGTTCACACGGTACCAAAGTTGTAGAGGGTTCGTCTCTGGGAAGGAAAGGAAGCCTTATGCCTCTCCTGCCAGTTTATTTTATTATTTATGCATCCCATTTTATTTGTTCTTATTTTGAGATATATTCTTTCATAATATTAATGTGTTACGCTCGTTCACATTTGTGGTGTTCAATTCTCACAAGCAACGTGCACTTATAAAAAAAACATCAATTTCAAAAACAAATAGGTGTTCCAAACTATTAACACTCATTTAACGTGTAATTTATAAAACAATTTGGAACAGATCCTTTAAAAAATGATTTACGGTCAAAAATGATTTCCCATATTGTCATGAGTATAATAGTAATAGTTAGTGAAAAATCGAGATTTTGAGCCTGTCATCATTTGAAAAACGTTTAGAAGTTGAAATTAAATAAGTTATATTAATCTGTACTGCAATAATTTTTCATGACATGAATATACTTATCATAAGCCAAATTGATTGTGCTCAAGAACACAATTAAAATTCCAAGGTGAGAGAGGTTGCCTAAGACAACACAAATTTCAGGGCAACCAAACATGCACATGCAGAACAAAAATAATAAGAATCAAACAAAAACTGCTAAGCTACTTCATTATGAATATCTCATTAAGTTGTATCAGCTAGTAAATATGGTATAAACTGCAAATATGAATTATCAAAAAGAAAATTATGAAAAAAAGGATGTGACAACTTACAAACATGGACTCTTATAAACATTCAGGGAGAAAGTAAATTCATACAAATGACCAAACACAATCCACATATGCTGCATTCATTCTTGGCTCATGAACCACCTCAGCTTCTCTACCTGAATAAACTCGTGGCAGGGTGTTTAACGTAATGTTGTACCCCAAATTTTACCCTCATTTTTTTTTCTAGGTGATGTTTTTCTCTATATTTTAATTTAGTATTTGTTTTAGTGTTATTTGTTTTTATTTTAATTTAATTTCAATATGGCTCATTTTAATTTTATTTATATATTTTTGTCCTATTTTTTTTAATTAATTTAAGTTAATCTCAATTTAATTTTGCATTAGTTTAATTGTTTAAATTAATTCTAATTTGGTTTACTTTTCTAATTAATCTAAATTAAAATCTTTGATTAGTGTCACTTTCTTTTTTTGGTTACATTTTATATGTCAATTTAAAGAAAACATTGCCTTCTCTTTACTCCACTTGTGCATCCCCATTGGGTCCACCGTGTAGTCCTTGATTTATTATTGGATATTTCCATTAACCAAACAACCAATGAAAAATAAGTTTGTGTGTTGACTTTTCAAACCCATTTCTATTTTACATATTTCATATATCTATTCTAGTATCCATTACATAAAACCAAAAATCCATTTCAATCATAAAGCCCAATTCAAATTTCATGTCCATGAAACCGTACGACCTCTGCTCAACACAGTGACAGCACAAAACCTTGTTCAAAACTCCTCCAGTCTGCTCGTACGAACACACTCCCTCTGCAGCTGAAAGTGACAATTCACCCAATGGTCAAAAATTCAATTTGAAATTGAAGAGACAAATTCTGTTTGGAGGATTTAAATAGGAGAGGAACATCCATTTTCTGTGGGGGGGACTTCTGAAACAGCCTCGCACCTCCTTTTCAAGTCGTCAACCCTCTCCTCAAAAGGTCAACCATAACCACGCCCTTTCAGAACATTCGCCAATAAAACCTCTATCCAACCAACAACGTGTGAAAAAAGTTCTCCTCATTTCCCAATCCTAAGTGTCGTGTTCTTCTATGCTATCTTCTCTTACACCATCTATCTACTCGCCCCAACTCTCCAACATCCATATTGAGAATGTCATGTGATGACAGAAATCACAAATATCAGCTTAGACCTCATAGAACCCATCATATCTCATCTCCCAATCACATCTTTGATCCAAGCTTCAACTGTTTGCAAGCTATGGCACACAATAATCTCATCTTCTCCCTTTTCTTCACTCCACAAACATCAACACAAACCTTGGTTTTTCCTCCATGGTATCCACAATAGCATCTTCCAAAACAATCATCAACCTTCAATCCCTATCCACCTTCAAATCGTCAATCCAAATCAATCCCATTCGCCATATGGACCAGAGAACAGAAAGAAAAGAGATGAAGAATGAGTAGGGTTCACACCAACCAAGTCTCAGTAAACTAAAATCGAAAACCAACGAACCTGAATGTGAAACGAATCCGCGAAGGGAGGGTTTCAATCGCTTGAAGAAGGCGAGATCTGGGGGTTCCGATAACCGAAGCTGTCGAACCGTGCTTGTCGAGGAAGCAGAATTCGCGACGGAGATTCGCGCGAAGGTTGAAATGCGATGATGATCCGTCGTTTCGCACATCCATGGATCGTTTATCCTTTTCCGTGCGATGATTTTCCTCCGAGACTAGGAAGTTTATGTGGCTTTCAATTTGTTTCAAGGACAGAGTTTTCTTTCTCTGTTTTCTTTTTTAGGTTAATGATATTCAAGTTGACTATGAACGAGATATAGTTCAACTCTAATTAGAAGCCTGTTTTTGTTTTTTTCCTTTTCTGGATAGTTTCAGATGTTGTTGATGGGCTGTTTGGGTCCACGATTGGATCAACACACCACCCTTATTTCTTTCTAAAAATAAGCTTACCGTGTTTTTGGAAAAGGGATAGATGGTTTGAAGCCCATGTTATGATTTACTCACACACACCTCACAGTTCCGCACCCCCCTTCCCCCTTTTATTTTCTTTTTTATTGTTTTAAATCAATTTATTCTATTTTCTAAACTTTTTAGGTTCTAAAATGTTTTTCTTAATAAATTTAATTTCCATTTTGATTTTTATTTTTGATTTCCTATTTTTGGGGCCAATGATATGTAAAAAAATCATGACTTGGTGATTTATTTCAAACACCAAATGTCTTGATTTGTATAAGGCCATTTGTTTTTTGGTTGGCCAATGAAAGTCGGAAATATAAGATTATCGGTTTCTCGATTAATTCTTAATTTAGACGAGACCACCTTTATTTTCATTTCATTGCATTTCGTTTATTTTGGCCAATGATATCATATAAATTTCGACTTAGTCGATTTATCAAATCACTAAAAGTCTAGATTTGTAGGAGGCCACTTTCTATTTTCTATTTTGGTCTATGAAAGTTAAAAATCTAAGATCATCGATTCGTCGATTAGATCTCAATTTAAACGAGACCGACTTGTTTTTATTCCGATTCAATTTTGGTCGATGAAGATCAAATGTCAAGATTATCGATTTACCGATTTAAATCTTGATTAAGACGAGATCAACCTTTTTTTATTTCATAATCTTTATTTAGGCCGATGATGTTACACTAATCTTGACTTTGATCATTTCAAATCAATAAAGTCTTGATAAGTGTGAGGCCAATTTTTATCTTTTTTTGTTGGTCAGTGAAAGTCAAAATATTAAGATTATCAATTTCTCAATTAAATCTTGATTTAGATGAGACCGACTTTTATTTTCATTTCGTTTCCACTTTCTTTATTTTGGTCGATGACATAACAAACCTTATGGTTTGGTTGATTTCATTGAGTTAACAAAACTTTGATCAACACGAGACCACTCTCTCTTTATTTCAATTTTATTCACCTATTTAGTCGATGAAAGTCAAGAATCATTGATTATCGATTTCTCGATTAAATCATGATTAAGACGAGACTATTTCTTTTTTATTTCATCTCATCCTATTCATGTCTTTTGCATCACCATATTTGCATTATAATCTCTAACTTGTTATCCTTTAGTAATCTTTATAAATGTTTTTTTCTCCACCATTCTAGAGGAAGGTTAAACAATGTTGCCTCATAAGTCATAACCCCCATCCAACTCAGGGGCCTCATCAGAGCCATTGAGATTACCACTAGCTTTAGGAGAGAGTTCCTAAACTCTTAGTGATATTCATCATAATGAATCATCACTTTCCCTACTAACTAAAACATAACATAGGTCCATTACAACTAGACTTAGAGAGTTCTTAAACTCTACAATGAGCTTATACTCATTTCCCCTCTGAATATTGGTCATAGTCAATAGTTCAGTAGAAGTAGAACTCTGCATACTCTGATTCTATTCCCGAGGATACGTAGGTGCAAGATGCGATGCTTTGTCGAGTATACTTAGATACTAACCCTTAGGGTTTCAAGCCTCTAGCATAGAACCTTTAGCAAACATAAGATGACATTAAAACAAGAGGTTCCTGTAGAGTATTACAGACGTTTAGGGTGCTAATACCTTCCCTAGGCGTAACCAACCCCCGAACCTTAGATCTCTCCCCTTTAGGTTTTTCTAACGATCTTGAACCTTTCCTTTGGATAAATCAAAGTCGGTTGTAAAAGAAAATGATGCAAATTAATTAATAATTTGTTATCCGATTTTCACCGCAACATAAATGGCGACTTCATTGGGGACGTTATTAGACCTATTGCTGGTCCTTTCCTAAGAGGGTTAAGCCATTCTTGTTTTTATGTTATTTATGTTTGCTTATTTACTTGTATATGCTTATGTATGTCATATTTTCTGATATATCTTTATACCTGTTCTTGCTTGACATTTTTCTGTTCTATGGGTTGACATGGTATCTATGAGTGAGATAAATCCTAACCCGGACTTGAGAGAACACATATGTTTAGGAACTGTGGACATAGTCAAGGGAACTTCGAGGGAGAAATCCCAAAGGAGGGAACTTGAAGTCCACACTCAGTTGAGGCCCTCTCTGAAGTGGTATATGTTGAACGAGCAATCGTGAATGCGTTACTACTTTCGACCTAGGAGCCAGAGATACTGATGACCTTTAGTTATCCCGTTACCCCAACTTGGCCTATTTAGGACGTAGTGTGAGGACTATGAGGGAGCAATCTCAAATGGTTGCTATGCGATACTACACTCAGATGAGACTCTCTTGAGAATTTTATCGATCACCAAGCAATTGGAAAGTCGATAAACTCTGAAAGATGGGTTGTCGACTCTGGGAACTTTTTAGAACCTTGTCTGGCAGGTGAAAACCATAATACATACCTTTGGTATGGGTAGACCTTTGACTCCATGCTCGTGACTCTTAACTTAGGTTTCTCTGTGTGCTTTGTGCTTATCTGTTTATGTGTGTTTGTTGCATTCATCCTTGCATCATATGCATTGTGTACATTCAAGGAATTCAACTTTGTTTTGCAAACTTTATAGGATGGATTTTGAAAAAAGGAAAACAAAGAAGTACACCTTCATTAGTCCAAAATTGGAATATTTAAAGAATCTGGGTAAGCCAATTAATGAATCATCAACGTTCCAAACCAAGTAGGGGAGGATTTTCTCTCTGATGAAGTCCAGAATGGTAGATGGGTTGCTTCCCACTCTCATGCAGTTCTATGATCCCATGTAACATTGTTTCACTTTCCCGGATTATCAGTTGATGCCCACACTGGAGGAGTATGCTATTTTGGTTGGTATTCCTATTACCCCAAACCTTCCTTACTCTGGTTTGGAAAGGACGCCTAAGGAGAAGGAAATTGCAGAAGCGGCTCATCTCAAGCTGTCAGAAGTCAAGGCTAACTTGGTTGTCAAGGGAGGACTTTTTGGGTAACGTGCCAAGTTTCTAATGGAGAAAGCCAGTCATTATGTTAACATAAAGAATATGGTGGATTATGAAGCTGTTATGGCCCTTCTCATTTATAGGTTATTTCTGTTTCCCAACATTGACAACTTCGTTGACATGAAGGCAATTAAGATCTTCATCATTGGAAATCCAGTTCCAACATTACTCGCTGACGCCTACAATTCAGTGCATTTGAGGACTGCTCATAAGGGAGTAATGGTAACCTGCCGTGCCACACTGTTGTATAGGTGGTTTATTTCCCACTTACCCCGTTCTAAGACCTTTTGGGATCTCCAAGATGGACTTCTTTGGTCAGAAAAGATCATGTCTCTCACCAACACCGATCTAGAGTGGTACCACCCATTGCTCAAAGGCAAAGATATGATTGTTAGCTGTAGAGGATTTGCTAATGTACCGCTTCTTGGCACAAAAGGAGGCATAAGCTACAATCCCACTTTGGCTTGTCGTCAACATGGCTATTCTATGGAAGCTAAGCCCAACAACATTTACTTGGAAGGTTTGTTCTTTGAGGAGGATAAGGACCCTGTGCTTAGGGAAAAGATGGTTCACGCTTGGCGTCATGTTCACACAAGAGGAATCTCTGCTTTGGGAAAACCTGAGTGTTTAGCTTTAGAATCCTACACTCGGTGGGTGCAAAAGAGAGCTGTTGAGTTGAAGATGCCATATGATCGTCATGATCCTATTCCATTAGCTCCCAGAGATCCTGTTCTTTATTTCACAAGCAATGAGGACAAATTGAAGATCCAGCTGGCTCAAACAGAACGAGAAAGGAATGCATGGATGAACAAGTATCAGATTCTCGACTTTGAGATGAATGAACTTCAGAAGAATCTCAGGAGGAAGGAAGAAGAGTCTGTCAGAAAGAGGAAGGCGCAGGGAGATTTATTTTCTCCTAGCACATCATCTCCACCAGAACCATGGAAGTCACAGTTGGCCAAGCTCGCTATTGAAAATGAGAGGTTGCAAAGGGAAAACCAGAAGCTCGCCATGAGATTGATGGGAGAAGACTGATTGGATGGCTTAGGAATTAGTTCTCTTTATTTCTCACTCTGTATTTTGACTTTTGAAGGTGTATTCGTCTCTCTTTAATCTAAAAATTTATTATCAATGAAGTGAAATGAGATTTTCTTTTAAGAAAAGTGTTCCTTAAAATTTGCAAAATACAAAGTTGAGTCCCTTGAATCACGCCCACCATTTATCTTGCATTTAGCTCGCATTAGCATATCAGTTTGCATCTTTGCATGTGCATATGCGTTCTTCCCCGTCTCATGTCGTCTCATTCTCTTCAGAACCCGTCACCTTGATTTTCCAAACGCCAGTACCCAAGTCCAAACTCGACAAAGGATGTCTGAACAATACTGTGAAATAGACAGAGTCAACCATGAATTGAGAGAACTCCAAAGAGGAATGGAGCAGTTTCTGAAAACTATGAAGGTCACGCTAGCAGTGATGAAGGAAATTTTGGAGTACCAGGAGAAAATGGGAGAGGAGAGAAGAATCCTCAAGTGCCAGATGAATTAGGTTCTTGAAACTCTGTTGAAAAAGGAGAATCGCATTCATCCCGTCAGCGCTCGTTTGCCACGTCAGCGTGGACGACAAAGGCCAAAGAAGCCAGAGAGGAATTACACTCCGTTGCCGATGGCATACAATCAACTTTTGCCAGTTTTGATCAAAAGTGGATTGATAATACCGAAGGATTTAGAGCCAGTGATCCCTCCGTACCCACTAGGTTTTGATGCCAACGTCCGATGCGACTACCACGCTGGGGCATCGGGGCATTCAACTGAGGATTTCAAAGCACTCAGAAGCCAGGTTCAGATGCTGCTTGATTCTGCGAAGTTATCATCTACACCACAAGGAATTCAAATCAACTATCCTTTGTCATCTCCTAAGGATCTCTCGTGTCCAGAATTTGTTTTTGGAGAAGCTTCATGCCAGCTGAACGTTGGTCCTGTTCCTGCATCAAAACGTAATCTTCGTCAAGTGTTTACGAAGAGGGGTTTTCAGTCTCCAACGTGTGTTTCTCCTCAAGATAAGAAGAAGTGTGCTTCCAAAATAGGAAAATTTAACCACCAGCCTATCCCGGTGCCGTTAAGCAAACTTTTCCCACTGTTGATGCAAAACAGGCTGGTAACTCCACGACTTCTCACGCATTCCTAGGGACCTTGGTATGATCCCAACCTAACCTGTGAATTCCATAAGGGAGCTGAAGGGCATGATTTGGACAATTGTCGAGCTTTAGAATATTTTGTGCAAGAGCTGATCCATGACAAGGACTTAATCTTCGAAGAAGACCGCCCAAAGACTGAATGCAAATTTCGCACTGGGACCATCGGGCATCCCATTGAAGAATGCAAGGAATTCGAAGAAAAGCTGATGAGCCTGCTAAAAAAACTGAAACCTCGGGAAGATACTTCAGACGCTGGTACCTCAACTTCTGAAGCAAAAGGTAAAGAACCTGCAAGGCCTCTCAAAGTTCGATACCACAAGGAACAAGGGATTGGTGGTGAAGACTTTTTTCCATTCGGACCCGAAAATTGAAATCTTTGGTTAGCTGTGTTTTGTATTTCAGTTGTATTTCCTTTAATTGTATGGATATTTGCTTATGAGTTTTGTTGTACCTTTAAATTGGCAACATTAATGAAATATTTATGCATCTTTTGGTTAAATCCATTCGTTTCACTCATTTACTTTTATTTTCATAAAAGCAAATATACATCTTTTTCACCCCTTTTTCAAACTTTTGTTAAAGCAAAGAATATGGAGGATGATGAAGACCCCGTGTTCATAATCGCTGTGGTATACCTTCAAATTAACCTCGCCGAGGATGTAAGGCATTATTTCAATTCATCCCTCGTTAACCCTTCGAGCCTAGAAGTAGGAGTTTTCTTTCCTTACAAAAAACCTTAAATCTCAACCTTGGGGCAGGGTAGTTCTCAGTTTAACTCGGTTATGCATTCAAACACGAGCGCTTCATATAAGGCGCCAGTCAGCTTTCAAATCAAGTGACTTCCTACTCTTGGAGATTTGAACGTATATCTTGAGTTAACTGAGCGTAGGATTTGAGCCTTTGTCCTTTGTTTCATAAACCATGAACCAGACCACATTACAACCCCTAAAAGACCTAATTGAGGTAAGGTTGTTTTGAAAGCATACTACAGCAAGGTTGAGTAACCTGACTCCTAATAATCTTTGTTGCTCGCGTGTGTTGGTCACTTCCTTAATGACTAGACCCACCATTGTTTTTGACTATTTAATCATTTCGCTGTGCGTTTTTTATCAAAGCTTTGTTTTCAAACTTTGCATTAACTTTGCATTAAATTTTGCCAATTTTAATGAACAACACTTGTTTGCAATACCATTCGATATCAAGGGATCCCAACAAAAGCGGTCAGTCAAGGAATTGAACTTGATAAAGGGAATTTGGCTCAGTCGGGGGCAACCAAGTGTGAGGTTTGCCAATCTATTATCCCAAGAGTTGACAAATCAGAGGCAGAATTCTGCAAATTCATAATATTGGAGCAAATATTCTTGAGATCATCTTATGACTAGTTTTGACTTCAGTAACCCATCAGCAGTGGCAAATCCATTCCCCAGTAATTTCTACTACGGTTGGAGTATCTCGAGTATAACTGAACAGAAACAGCTACGTCAAGATTCAAGTTAGAAGATATTGAAGCACTTGGTATTTCAAGTCTTCCGTAAAATTCTTTTGATGATTCAAGTTGGAAGATATTGAATCATCTGGTATTTCAAGTCTTCCGTAAAATTCTTTTGACTATTCAAGTTGGAAGATATTGAATCATCTGGTATTTCATTTCTTCCATAAAATTCTTTTGACTATTCAAGTTGGAAGATATTGAATCATCTGGTATTTCATTTCTTCTGTAAAATTCTTTTGATTATTCAAGTTGGAAGATATTGAATCATTTGGTATTTCATTTCTTCTGTAAAATTCTTTTGATTATTCAAGTTGGAAGATATTGAATCATCTGGTATTTCATTTCTTCCGTAAAATTCTTTTGATTATTCAAGTTGGAAGATATTGAATCATCTGGTAATTCAATCCTTCCGTAAAATTCTTTTGATTATTCATCCCTAATATGGGGCAGTTATGCCGAGATCTCTCCAAGAGTTTGAAGATATTGAAACACCCTGTATGCCAATTCTTCTATAAAATCCTCTTGTTATCGTATAGACTGTCTAGCCTGGGGCAGATAAGATTTGAAGACGGTAGTTATGCCATTGGAATGCATAATTACTTTGTTAGCTCCCCATCAAGTTGCTACATCGGCTGATTTTGACAAATTCCCAAGTGGATTTATTTCCCCAGTAAAGAAGAAGAACTTTCCCAATTTACCCAACATTTGTTTAAGCTAGGCTTATGCCTTGGTTTTCACCTTTGAATACCAGACCCCAGCTCTTTATGCAGGAGCCCCGGAGAAGTCAGCTGTTAGACGACAGAATTCTTGGTCACTAGAGTTGTTATTGGTCTTTGAATACAATAACCTCGTCATTTTCATCTGATTCTTGGAAGCGGAAAAGTTTTAAGGAAACACAAAGATGAACTAAGTTGTACTCTAGTACCAAGTGGTTTTATGGAATCAAGTCTGTACAGGAAGAATTAGCAGTACTGTATTGGTTGCATGGATCTGCCATCTCTAGTGAAAAGAAGATTGCCCCGGTTATCCTTGATGTTTGGGTTTCAGGGTGTTGGCTTGTGCTTTCCTTTCTTCTTTCAGGTTTTGCGTCGTTCGCGTCGTTTCTAGCATATAGCTAAGCATATGCATCATACCCTAGCATCTTTGCATCTTTGGGCTCTATTTTGCTTGTGGTCTTTCGTTTGTGCCTGTCCTTATTTCCCTAGTGAAGTAAAGACATTCCCGGTTTGCTTTGTGTCGTGCTTGTTCGGTCTTAACCTTTGCGCGCTTGATTTGAATCTTTAAACCTTTTAAAGTTCCCCAAGAATTTTAACTTTAATGATTTTGTAAAACTATTCTTGTTTGAATTGTGTCAAACTTGAACTTGGACTTTGTTTGAATCGTGTCAAGCATCACCTCGTGTTTTAAAACTTGTTCTTGTTTGAATCGTGTCAAACCTGAACAGAGTCTTTGTTCGAATCGTGTCGTACATTGCCTCTTGTTTTAAAACTGTTCTTGTTTGAATCGTGTCAAACTTGAACTTGGACTTTGTTTGAATCGTGTCAAGCAATGTCTTCTTGTTTTAAAACTTGTTCTTGTTTGAATTGTGTCAAACCTGAACAGAGTCTTTGTTCGAATCGTGTCGGACACTGCCTCCTGTTTTAAAACTGTTCTTGTTTGAATCGTGTCAAACTTGAACTTGGACTTTGTTTGAATTGTGTCAAGCATTATCTTGTGTGTTCTCATTTGAATCGTGTCAAACTTGAACTTGGACTTTGTTTGAATCGTGTCAAGCATTGTCTTGTGTGTTCTCGTTTGAATCGTGTCAAACTTGAACTTGGACTTTGTTTGAATCGTGTCAAGCATTGTCTTCCTGTTTTAAAACTTGCTCTTGTTTGAATCGTGTCAAACCTAAACAGAGTCTTTGTTTGAATCATGTCGGACACTGTCTCTTGTTTTAAAACTGTTCTCGTTTGAATCGTGTCAAACTTGAACTTGGACTTTGTTTGAATCATGTCAAGCATTGTCTTGTGTTTTAAAACTTGTTCTTGTTTGAATCGTGTCAAACTTGAACTTGGACTTTGTTTGAATCGTGTCAAGCACTGTCTTCTTGTCTTAAAACCTTTCTTGTTCGGATCGTGTCGGACATTGAACCCTTACCTTGGCTTTTTGAAAAACTTGCTTTGAGCTAAGCTTCTTGGAACAGTTTTCTTCAACCCTTAAGACTCCTATCTGGTGCGCAGGGCTTGTCTTTGTCTTCCTGGCTTTTCTTGAAGATCCCATCTTGAACTCTTCGGTATAAGATCCCCAGGAAGTCTTTGCTTCTTTGTCTGTCCTTTTGATTGATCCCTAGTGATCAGGTTCTTCTTTCTGGTTTCATGCCCAGGAAGAGTGTGGGTTTGTTTTGTCCCCAGTAGTCTATCTACCCGGATCTTTCCCCAGTGGAGATGGTCTTTTTGTTTTCCCAAGTGTTTCTTTGGAGTCTCCCCAGTGAGTCTCTTTCGTTGGTTAGCCTGTATCCCTAGTGAGTTTTTCTCATGGATACTAACCTTCGTCCTTCCCCAGTGAAGCTCTTTGGTCCTTTTGCTTCCTGTTTACCCCTTGGTGTCTCGTTGTGTCTGCATTTTCTTGCATCTTCTTGGCATCATGTTTGTTGCATTGCATTTGTGTGCATCTGAGGGCAAAATTTTTGGTTATCTGTATTTAAATATCTTTCACCTTTGATCCCATGAGGATCTTCATCTCTCATGTCATCCGGAGAAGATATTTAAATAGGGGCAACTGTTGTACCCCAAATTTTACCCTCCTTTTTTTTGCTAGTTGATGTTTTTCTCTATATTTTAATTTAGTATTTGTTTTAGTGTTATTTCTTTTTATTTTAATTTAAATTCAATATGGCTCATTTTAATTTTATTTATATATTTTTGTCTTATTTTTTTAAATAATTTAAGTTAATCTCAATTTAATTTTGCATTAGTTTAATTGTTTAAATTAATTCTAATTTGGTTTACTTTTCTAATTAATCTAAATTAAAATCTTTGATTAGTGTCACTTTCTTTTTTTGGTTACATTTTATATGTCAATTTAAAGAAAACATTGCCTTCTCTTTACTCCACTTGTGCATCCCCATTGGGTCCACCGTGTAGTCCTTGATTTATTATTGGATATTTCCATTAACCAAACAACCAATGAGAAATAAGTTTGTGTGTTGACTTTTCAAACCCATTTCTATTTTACATATTTCATATTTCTATTCTAGTATCCATTACATAAAACCAAAAATCCATTTCAATCATAAAGCCCAATTCAAATTTCATGTCCATGAAACCGTACGACCTCTGCTCAACACAGTGACAGCACAAAACCTTGTTCAAAACTCCTCCAGCCTGCTCATATGAACACGCTCCCTCTGCAGCCGAAAGTGACAATTCACCCAACGGTCAAAAATTCAATTTGAAATTGAAGAGACAAATTCTGTTTGGAGGATTTAAATAGGAAAGGAACATCCATTTTCTGTGGGGGGGACTTCCGAAACAGCCTCGCACCTCCTTTTCAAGTCGTCAACCCTCTCCTCAAAACGTCAACCATAACCACGCCCTTTCAGAACATTCGCCAATAAAACCTCTATCCAACCAACAACGTGTGAAAAAAGTTCTCCTCATCTCCCAATCCTAAGTGTCGTGTTCTTCTATGTTATCTTCTCTTACACCATCTATCTACTCGCCCCAACTCTCCAACATCCATATTGAGAAATTCATGTGATGACAGAAATCACAAATCTCAGCTTAGACCTCATAGAACCCATCCTATCTCATCTCCCAATCCCATCTTTGATCCAAGCTTCAACTGTTTGCAAGCTATGGCACACAATAATCTCATCTTCTCCCTTTTCTTCACTCCACAAACATCAACACAAACCTTGGTTTTTCCTCCATGGTATCCACAACAGCATCTTCCAAAACAATCATCAACCTTCAATCCCTATCCACCTTCAAATCGTCAATCCAAATCAATCCCATTTGCCATATGGACCAGAGAACTGAAAGAAAAGAGATGAAGAATGAGTAGGGTTCACACCAACCAAGTCTCAGTAAACTCAAATCGAAAACCAACGAACCTGAATGTGAAACGAATCCGCGAAGGGTGGGTTTCGATCGCTTGAAGAAGGCGAGATATGGGGGTTCCAATAACCGATGCTGTCAAACCGTGCTTATCGAGGAAGCAGAATCCGCGACGGAGTTTCACGCGAAGGTTGAAATGTGATGATGATCCGTCGTTTCGCACATCCATGGATCGTTTATCCTTTTCCGTGCGATGATTTTCCTCCGAGACTAGGAAGTTTATGTGGCTTTCATTTTGTTTCAAGGACAGAGTTTTCTTTCTCTGTTTTCTTTTTTGGGTTAATGATATTCAAGTTGACTATGAACGAGATATAGTTCAACTCTAATTAGAAACCTGTTTTTGTTTTTTTCCTTTTCTGGATAGTTTCGGATGTTGTTGATGGGTTGTTTGGGTCCACGATTGGATCAACACACCACCCTTATTTCTTTCTAAAAATAAGCTTACCGTGTTTTTGGAAGAGGGATAGATGGTTTGAAGCCCATGTCATGATTTACTCACACACACCTCACAGATCCGCACCCCCCTTCCCCCTTTTATTTTCTTTTTTATTGTTTAAAATCAATTTATTCTATTTTCTAAACTTTTTAGGTTCTAAAATGTTTTTCTTAATAAATTTAATTTCCATTTTGATTTTTATTTTTGATTTCCTATTTTTGGGGCCAATGATATGTAAAAAAATCATGACTTGGTGATTTATTTCAAACACCAAATGTCTTGATTTGTATAAGGCCATTTGTTTTTTGGTTGGTCAATGAAAGTCGGAAATATAAGATTATCGGTTTCTCGATTAATTCTTAATTTAGACGAGACCACCTTTATTTTCATTTCATTGTATTTCGTTTATTTTGACCAATGATATCATATAAATTTCGACTTAGTCGATTTATCAAATCATTAAAAGTCTAGATTTGTAGGAGGCCACTTTCTATTTTCTATTTTGGTCTATGAAAGTTAAAAATCTAAGATCATCGATTCGTCGATTAGATCTCGATTTAAACGAGACCGACTTGTTTTTATTCCGATTCTATTTTGGTCGATGAAGGTCAAATATCAAGATTATCGATTTACCGATTTAAATCTTGATTAAGACGAGATCAACCTTTTTTTATTTCATAATCTTTATTTAGGCCGATGACGTTACACAAATCTTGACTTTGATCATTTCAAATCAATAAAGTCTTGATAAGTGTGAGGGCACTTTTTATCTTTTTTTTGTTGGTCAGTGAAAGTCAAAATATTAAGATTATCAATTTCTCGATTAAATCTTGATTTAGACGAGACCGACTTTTATTTTCATTTCGTTTCCACTTTCTTTATTTTGGTCGATGACATAACAAACCTTATGGTTTGGTTGATTTCATTGAGTTAACAAAACTTTGATCAACACGAGACCACTCTCTCTTTATTTCAATTTTATTCACCTATTTAGTCGATGAAAGTCAAGAATCATTGATTATCGATTTCTCGATTAAATCATGATTAAGACGAGACTATTTCTTTTTTATTTCATCTCATCTTATTCAGGTCTTTTGCATCACCATATTTGCATTATAATCTCTAACTTGTTATCCTTTAGTAATCTTTATAAATGTTTTTTTCTCCACCATTCCAAAGGAAGGTTAAACAATGTTGACTCATAAGTCATAACCCCCATCCAGCTCAGTGGCCTCGTCAGAGCCATTGAGATTACCACTAGCTTTAGGAGAGAGTTCCTAAACTATTAGTGATATTCATCATAATGAATCATCACTTTCCCTACTAACTAAAACATAACATAGGTCCATTACAACTAGACTTAGAGAGTTCTTAAACTCTACAATGAGCTTATACTCATTTCCCCTCTGAATATTGGCCATAGTCAATAGTTTAGTAGAAGTAGAACTACGTATACTCTGATTCTATTCCCGAGGATACGTAGGCGCAAGGTGCGATGCTTTGTCGAGTATACTTAGATACTAACCCTTAGGGTTTCAAGCCTCTAGCATAGAACCTTTAGCAAACATAAGATGACATTAAAACAAGAGGTTCCTGTAGAGTACTATGGACGTTTAGGGTGCTAATACCTTCCCTAGGCGTAACCAACCCCCGAACCTTAGATCTCCCCCCTTTAGGTTTTTCAAACGATCTTGAACCTTTCCTTTGGATAAATCAAAGTCGGTTGTAAAAGAAAATGATGCAAATTAATTAATAATTTGTTATCCAATTTTCACCGCAACACATAACTTACAAATTCAGTTTAAGACATGCTCGCAAACTGTTTTTATTTATATAATATTGATAAGTTCTTAAAAACAGCTTATGAAAATAAGCTATAACTTATATTGAAACATTTAACCATGTTTTCTTTTTCACTATAGAAACAGTATATGTGCTTATTTGATAAACTCTTATCTTATAATCATTTAATTAATTCGTTTAATTTCAGATACTCACAATTTGCTAATCAAAATTCACAGCATTTTATAAGAATAGTAAATTTCAGATAAGCTCTTATTTAAGTTATAATCTACCTCAGAGTTTATAACAATAGTAAATTTCAACCCAATAATAGTTACTCAAAACTATTTTTTTAATAAAAATTATTATTACGGAATAATATTTTTAATATTATTTGACATTAATTTTGATCATTATCATACTTTAACCGATAAAGTAAATAATATACAAAATTTTATATTACATATCTTGTATTTTTAGGAGTATACAATGCAATCATTAATTTATAAAAATGATAGTATCCTGCAACATTATAAATCTCATTTTTACAGTGAGTCATTCATATAGTAATAAAAATAAATAAATAATATATTAATTAAATTCGGTTGGTTTCAAATTTCGTCGAATCCAAAATTAGTATCCGAACCCGACCGAAGCAACCCTATAATATTCAAATTAAGCAACCGAATCAACCCGACACCCGATTCAACCTGATTTATTTGCACAAAAAAGACAACGGATCGGTCGGTTCAAATTTGTTCACCCCTAAGTCAACTTGTAGCCATCACAAAGACCTTTGAATTGTCATACATATACTTGGTGCACAGTAATCGTGTTAGTAATTGTGTCATGTCACATACTTTGTGAACAGTGATATGCAATGCAATTTTGGTAGTAATACTTTTTCATTGACACCTCTAAAGCTTTCTCTTCATTTTCTCTTCATATGTTTATTAAAAAAAGAAAAAGGTTAAAGATGGATTAAACATTTGTATGTAGCTTTACTTGTTTTTTGAAATCCTGTTGACAAAATAGTTACTGATTATGCTAGATCAGAATGCAGGTTCAAAGAGGACCAGCACATGGTATGCATCTTCTCTGGGTTTCAATTTATGTTAAATAAAACTTAAACTAAAAAGATGTACTAAATAAATAAAAGCTGCCTTTTTTGAACTTTGAGCTATTAATCCAAAAATTCAATGAAATGATTATGTTTTTCAATAGTTATATATTCTCTCCGTCTCACAATGAGTGACCCAGTTAATTTTTCACACAGATTAAGGAAAAAGGAATAAATGAAAGAAAGATAATGATATTTTTACTAAAGTACTCCTATGATATATTGGAAATGATGAACGTAATATTAATTAGAGGTAAAATAGGAAAAGTTGCATTGGAAATTAAAATAAATCATTCATTTTGGGACACCATTTTATTCCAAATGAGTTCCTCATTGTAGAAGGGAGGGAGTACTTTAATATATCTTAGTGGCATATGCATTTGTGTTATTTTGACTTTTTAGGCACCAATATGATTCCAACATTGTTAATCAATTAATTGAATTGAATTGAATTTTAATTTTAATAGATGAATTTGATTGAATTAAAAAAGATTAATGAATCATTAATAAATTAATTGTTTGTTTTGATCATCTACTAGTAATTGAATTGAAATTTATTCAATTTATCTATTTTTCCATTCCTAATAAATTTAATATTATTATTTCAAATTTAAACTGTGTTTGGAAGCTTATGATATAAATATGAAATAAATTAAAGTCGGGTCTTTACCAAAAAAAAAATGATTGTGTTAAATACTTAAAATAGTTTCATTATTTATGTATTAAAAAAAATACTTGAAACTCATAACAATATTGCAACAATTAGTTAGAGTAATAGAGTTTGTTATACTATCAATAAGAAGAAAACATATATTTTACATAGCTTTTGCATTAACCCTAGTCCCTATACTCATGGGAATAAGAGAGATAGATTTCATTATTTATATATTAGTAAAAAAAGTACTTGAAATATATATAATAATTTTACTACTATTAGTTATACTGTGTTATTATGTCAAGGAGAAGAAAATTAATGCTTTACACGGTTTCTGTGTTTTTGCATTTAACGTAGTCCCTATACTCATGGCAAATAAGATAGATAGGTCTCACTGATAGATAGGTAGGTCTCATAGAGCGTGTAGCTGACTGACATTGATTAGACGTGATTGTGCAAAAATTGAAGGAAAGTACTCTATAAGTTGTACAGTATGCTATTGTTCATAGAGTGTGTAGCTGACTGATATTGATTAGACGTGATTGTGCAAAAATTGAAGGATGCTATCGTTCGTGATTTGCAGCACACAAGAGCAATATTTGTTTATTGTCTACTTCTAACATGAAACCCTCTAACAGTTCAACTCTTAGGCACGTTATCTGTAGTACCTCGTATTATTTAAATGCTCAATTGGATATCAGATGAGATCAGATAAGCATCTATGTACTCTATTTTTACTTAATTGGATTAATGGAATCCTCTAAGTTCTCTAAGTATTCTCAATTGGGATTGATAGAGCAACTAAGGAACTCTGAAGAGATCAATAATTATTAGTTTAAGAGAGGATTTAATGGTAACTCTAATAATTGATCAATTGGTTGAGATGACAAAATATCATTTGGAGATATTTTGCTCTATTGGATTATATATATATATATATATATATATATATATATATATATTTGGAAAGAAAAGAAAAAGAGGAAGTAGAAGGAAATGAAGAGAAAGAAGAAGAGAAAAGAAAGAAGAGAAAGATGAAGGAGAGAAACCCATGGATCATCGTCATCTTTTTTAACCTCCTCTTCGGTTATCAGGTGGGTTCTAGTTAGACACTCTAAGTTCTAGAAATAGATGTTTGGAACTTAGGTTAGAATTGAGAAAAAATGATAAATTGTTGAATCAATGTAATCTAACGGATAAAATGAATTATAAACTGTGTTGTATGATCAATATGGGTGTAGAATCATCTATTAATGCTTGTTGGTGTATTGGGTGGTGTTTGGAATGGGTTTTGGACCCCAAGGGATAAGCTTTTACGTTGCTGAGAATTCTGAGTTTTCCAGGGTTTGCCTAGCGAACCTGGGGCGAGTCACAGCGAACGAACTTTCGACGGTTCGCCTAGCGAACCCGGCCGCGAAGGTCAGCAAATGTTCGTCAACGACGTTCGCCTAGCGAACTTTGTGCCTTTTCAATTCTGGTTGGTTCTGCCTTGCTTCGCCAGAGGTTCACGAAGCGAAGGGAGAGGCGAAGGTTCACCAAGTAGTTCGCCTAGCGAACTTTGTGTTTGTTCTGGCCTATTTGTTGATTCGCCTGGAGCTTCGCCTAGCGAAGGCGGTAGCGAACGCTCGCGGGTGTTCGCCTAGCGAACATGACAGTTGTGCAGTTTAGTTGCTTTGGAATGCTAATGATGTTTATGTGATGTGTGATTATATGTATTTATTTGTAATATTTGTGTTATGTCATATCTATCTAATATTGTTGTTAAAATAAATGAGGGAGTATGCATGTTAAAATGAGTTAGGGAGAGTGAGGAAACTTTACCCCAAAACAAAATGGTAATTCTAGGTTGTGAATAGAATTGTGATAGATAACTTAATGACAACGCTCGTGCATGAGAGGCCGAGGCGTGTGTCCATTATCGAATGGTATAGAGTGAGAATAAGACACTAGTATGGAACACGTGTATTTTTGTTATGTTTTATTGTTAAAGACAAAAGAGGCCTTAAGGCGAATGTGGCCTTGTGATTGTCGAATACAATCACGTCGTGTATATGATCACGTAATCGTAACCATTTATCTTGAGGTGTAGTTTCATGAGACTCGAGCTCCTCCTCTGAAACGTATGTATAATTACTTGGTAGGTTTGATTCCCTACGTGTAGTACGATTGGAGCCTATGCTATGGGTAGAGACTTGTGATGGTTAACAGGCCATGAGAAGTGACGGTTCACGGTTAACAGGCCGATGATCCCGAATCCAATTCGTATGCCAAGTAACTTCAAGGATCCATGATTTGGGTCATCTTCTAGACGTAGAAGCGGACGGGAAAAGGGGATGCCTTGGTACCGGTTATCGATTCGTAAGGAATATTGAGTTAACAGGATCAGGACGTAATTCCTTCCATGCGAACTTTATGAGTTAACAGACTCATGACGTGTTTCCATATAGTGTGAGATTATGAAATCGTGAGATTGTGAACTCGAGGTCTTTTCCCTTCCCCTTTGACTTGAGTTAGGATTGATAGACCCTTGTAAAGCCGAGAGAACCTATAAGATAGAGAACTCACTGAGATTTGATGTATCTCACCCCACTATAGTTTCTTTATTTCAGGTGTGGTTTGCAGGTCTGATTTACAAGTGGAGCGATGCTTAGATGTTTCAAGAGAAGCTTAGTTATGCTTATTCCGCTGTGTATTTTATTGTTCTTGTACAATGAGGAATATTGTATAATGTTCTTAGTTTTTATTATTTTGGCTAGTTTCCATGACTTGTTCCATGTAGTGTAGTTATGTTTAGAAATGGACAAGTATGTGAACTATGTCATTAGGCATTTATGATGGTGTCAGTACCAAATTAATGCGTGTATTGTATTAATCTAGATATATATTATACAGGGCATTACAGTTGGTATCAGAGCAGGTCGTATTCTCGACCTAGCCTTGAAACATCATAAGTAAATCTATTCCTGCCTCTTAAGTGTGTCTTGCCAGCATGAAACTTAATATCATATTATGTAGTGTTGGGCCTGATCAACCTAATACTATGTGTGTGATAGGTAGAATCATGGTTGAGCGACCACGAGGACTCCGAAGTGTTGTCGGAACTTGAGTTGTGAGGGAATGCTCAAGCCAAGAGTTAGTAGTGAGGAGTTTTGGTCAGCTCAGTTGAGATCTTGGTAGAAGTTGTGCATGGGTAGCATGGAAATGAAAGAGTGGTGCGTTGTTAAGCAAACCTTTGGAATGGATGGAGTCTGAAAGTTGAGGACCTCTACCGGACGATGGGTCAAGGTATCAAGGAATATGTAAAATCGCTAGTGGAGCTGGATTGACCACTAGTATGGATAAGGATTTCAAGTAATCTCATTCCGTGAAAAAGAAAGGTTGTTTTGTGGAACGCGTGGCGTAAGGTCCGGAAGTGAGATAAGTATTGGTGCTTCAGTTTCTAAGGTCGCTATGGTATCTTTAATGGACGAGAGTACCGTAAGGAATGTGTTCCGAACAATATCCTCCGACTGGTTAAAAGTTGAGATTTAAGGAGGTTCGGCTTTCATGGGAACCTAAAGTAGGAGAGAAGCGTGAGAAGGAACACAAGGATGTGTTACATGCTGCAAGTGAACCAAGGGTGCGCCGAACGATGAGTAGGAGATGAATTGTGTATCTTCAGTTAGGAAGAGAGATTAAGTTCGAGATGATACATCAGGATTTCTGTTTCCAATAAGAGACCAATTTGGAATTGTTAAATTACCCAAGGAATAGTATAAGGTATTATGTTTGAGAAAGATTGAACTTCATTAGTAACGGAAGAAGCGTGTGTTAAGGAGTAGAGTAAGTATTTTGGAATTTAAGGGAAACGGTATTAACAGTATGTTAAGAGAAAGTGACAACGGAATGTAATTTGGACGGGTGTGCAATGGAATTCTAAGGCATTGATGAACCTATGGTTAAGGAAGTGTAATTACGGGTGGTTGACCTAAGAGGAACTCTAATATCATGACGTGGAATGAGAAAAGTTACACTTTGGTATTAAGAACAAGCTAGTAGTAGCACCGTGGTCACAAGTGTACGTGATGGATTGGTAGTCTTGAGACAAGTGTGAAGGGACGTACTCCGTGGAACAGTGAATATTGTATTTTAAGAAGTAAGATTGTGATAGAACAACAAGAGGCAAATTGGGACTTAGTACGGACTAAGTGTAACTCATGGAACGATTTATACCGGATGGGTTTTGTAACTAGTGATGAGAATTGTCGGGTACGAATTTTCCATTACGTAATTTGGTTTACGTGGGATGTTTAATGGATAGTGAAGGGTAAGTAATCCTGGTTAAGGTGTGCGAAGCGATGGAAGGGTTCTTCAAGAGGATGCATTACCCCGATTTATTTTCAAGTATAGAGAGAATTTCTGTATTTGTGAATAATCGGAATATTCGGAATCTACCTTTTGTTGAACTAAGAACGTTGTTGTTTTATTTCTCACCAAGGAGTTTGAGTGAGAGGATAAGGTGGTATGCTTGACATGAGATGTCCATCATTTCGTAGTACTGGGTGATGGTTGGGTGTTGGGTTTTGCTTATGGATGAATCAAGTATGAGTTGTGGCTAAAACCCTAGAATGCTGTCAGTATTGACTTCCCGCTGGTGTAATTGTTTGAATAGAAAATAAACTACCCCACTGAAGATTTGTAGGGTGATCGCGAGAGAATTTGGAATTGTGCCTGTCACTTGGTTGGAGTGTGTCGTCAACTTTTCGGTTTTACCTTGAGTGGATAATGGTTGGCGAATGTGATATAAGTTACGAAGCTGCGAGTTGAGAATGATATTCCAAGATAGGACAAATCAGGTTGATGGTTTGAGTGGGGGATGGCTTGAATTAAGAAGAAACTAGTTTTGATTTGGCAGCAGTGTTAATAGTTTAACACAGTATGGTTAACCGATTAACATGTGCAAGGATGGTGCTTTGCACAGAATTTTGAGGAGTTAACCGATTAGTTCAGAGGGTTAATCGATTAACATATGGGTAATTTGTGGAATCCCTTAAGAACTACCATATGAGTCTTGTTACCTTATGCTGCTCCGAGGGGAGAGTATTGTGTGAATGGAAAACGGGATGGTAAGTAAATGAAAGATAGATTGCGTTTTGGAATCGTTTAGGGAACATAACGATTAACGAAGTGGATTCAATTTAGAAACGTGGCATAGTCTTCGAAGTGTGGGTGTATGTGAAGGGTTGTACGTAAATTGGTGAGTGGTATTGAAACTCACAATTACGTTCAAGATGGTTTAAGTTTTGATAAGTGGTGATTCGTTATGTTTGAAGTTCCGTGATAGTGTCACATTGTAATTGATTGAGATCTCGCGTCAACAAGGAACCTTGAGTAAGTCGGAAAACCATAAGAATAATCAATTTATAATGTGGTAACTAGGGACGAAGGTTGTTAAACTGCTTTTGGATTAATTATTCGAGTTTTGAATGAATTTGAAGTTATATATGTTATGGTTGTAACAGTGTAAATCTTGTGTCTTTACCGTCTAGAGAGGATTGGATAGATGTTAAGATATTGCGTGTTGGCGAGGAAATTATTCTATCATAGGACGTCAATAAGTTTCTTGTGTCATTGGTAATGCTTAAGAAGTGGTGGTATCCCATTGTTAGAATTGGAGTTGCGCAATAGAAGGTGACAATGAAAGGACTCAGTCAGATTTATAAGAATCGGAGGAGAAATTAATTGTAAGATTGGAAATAAGAAGATTTGGTTCTCATTATGTTACCTTTTGGGTGTAATACGAAGAGATGAAATATCGGATTTAACGAGTACAGTGTGCAGCATCAGACCAGATGGAACTGGTAAAGGAAGTCGTTTGACTATTGGTGAAGTGGTTTTGAACGTTGAAAGATTTATGAAAAAATAAATCGTCAATGGTTGCACGAAGTTAAGAAATCACTGGATTACATCGCGAAGATGTGTTGAGTGTTGTTGTCATAGTTTGAATGAGATGCGACCAAGTGTTTGGGGTATGGACCAACAGATGGATTACGGAAAAGTAAGGGTAGCAGTTAATCCAACATTGGAATAAGAGTATATCTAAGGAGCCGAGGTTTGATAATTCGTGAACATAAGGATTTTTAAATTGTAAAGTCAAGTTGGAATCGAACTATGTCAGGAACTTTAACGGAAGAAACGTTAAGTGTGGATCTAAGACAGTGATGCAAGTTGTGGTTGTTGTTGAGTAGAGGAAATTCGGGGGCGAATTTCAATTTAAGGGGGGGAGAGTGTAATACCCCGTATTATTTAAATGCTCAATTGGATATCAGATGAGATCAGATAAGCATCTATGTACTCTATCTTTGGTTAATTGAATTAATGGAATCCTCTAAGTGCTCTAAGTATTGTCAATTAGGATCGATAGAGCAACTAAGGAACTCTGAAGAGATCAATAATTATTAGTTTAAGAGAGGATTTAATGGTAACTCTAATAATTGATCAATTGGTTTAGACGACAAAATATCAATTGGGGATATTTTTCTCTATTGGATTATATTATATAATATTGGTTTATATATATATATATATTTGGAAAGAAAAGAAAAAGAGGAAGTAGAAGGAAATGAAGAGAAAGAAGAAGAGAAAAGAAAGAGGAGAAAGATGAAGGAGAGAAACCCATGGATCATCGTCATCTTCTTCAACCTCCTCTTTGGTTATCAGGTGGGTTCTAGTTAGACACTCTAAGTTTTAGAAATAGATGTTTGGAACTTAGGTTAGAATTGAGAGAAAATGATAAATTGTTGAATCAATGGAATCTAACGGATAAAACGAGTTATAAACTGTGTTGTATGATCAATATGGGTGTAGAATCATCTATTAATGCTTGTTGGTGTATTGGGTGGTGTATGGAATGGGTTTTGGACCCCAAGGGATAAGCTTTTACGTTGTTGAGAATTCTGAGTTTTCCAGGGTTCGCCTAGCGAACCTGGGGCGAGTCACAGCAAACGAACTTTCAAGGGTTCGCCTAGCGAACCCCGCCGCGAGGGTCAGCGAATGTTCGCCTAGCGAACTTTGTGCCTTTTCAGTTCTTGTTGGTTATGCCTTGCTTTGCCAGAGGTTCGCAAAGCGAAGGGCAAGGCGAAGGTTCGCCTAGCAAACTTTGTGTTTTTTTTGTCCTATTTGTCAATTCACCTGGAGCTTCGCCTGCTGCTCGCGAAATTTCGTTTATGTTGCTGTGTTGTTCTGGTGTTTGATGTTGTGATATTTATAATGATTTACCATGATGTTCTTGATGATATTGAGGTGCTGATTTGTGATGTTTTGATGAATATATGATGACATGATTTATATGAGAATTTATGGATGATGAGGTACATTATGATGTTTATTTGATGATGACGATTAGTGATGTTGTGTATCATATATTCATATGCATACTCTGTGATGACGCTTCATTCCCATTGTGCGGATATGAGGTAATTATGATGTGCTCCGGTTCCAATTGTGGGATCGATCCTATTGACGGGGATCTTTTTAGAGGTGGTGTGCAGGATGGCTGGAAGAAATGATCGTGTGATTGCTGATGCGTTTGAATCGGTTGCTAACGTGGTGGCGCAGCTGAATCCAAATGGTGGAGCTCCTGATGAGTTTCGTTCTTTGGGGAAGTTTCAGAGGAACAATCCACTGACTTTTGTGGGTATGCATGATCCAGCAAGTGCACACAAGTGGCTGAAGGCGATCGATAAGATCTTCAAGGTGATGGGGTGTTCTGATGCGCAACAGGTTCAGTTCGGAACGCATATGCTGGAAGAAGAGGCTGAGGACTGGTGGGATAACACCCATCAGAGACTTGCACATGTGGGCACTGTGATAACTTGGGTTGTGTTTAAGCAGGAGTTTCTGGGGAAGTATTTTCCAGAGGATGCTCGGGGCAAGAGAGAAGTGGATTCCTTGAGCTGAAACAAGGAGATATGACTGTGGCGGAGTATGCCGCGAAGTTCGAGGATTTGGTGAAGTTCTGTCCATACTACAATCGTGCAGATGCTCAGTTGTCCAAGTGTCTCAAGTTCAAGAATATGCTAAGACCAAAGATTAAGCAAGGTATTGGGTACCAACAGATCCATAGGTATGCTGAGTTGGTTGACAAGAGCAGAATCTACGATGAGGATAGCCGAGCTCGATCTGCTCACTACAAGCAGTTGAGTGAGAAGAAAGGGCAGTATAGGGGGAAGCCTTATACTACTTCAGCTGACAAAGGGAAGTAGAAGGATTCAGATGGGAAAAAGTCAAGTGGGTGAGCAGCTCCCGCTTCTGCAAAGTGCCATAAGTGTGGCCAGCAAGGTCATCGTGCTTATGTGTGTACCAACAATGTGCTGAGGTTCTATAGATGTGGCAAGAAAGGTCATAGAGATACTGATTACAAAGATGAGGGTCCGACCTATTTCAATTGTGGCGAGGAAGGTCATATCAGTACTCAATGTCAGAAGCTGAAGAAGACTGCTACTGCTGCTCAGACCAGTGGCAGAGTGTTTGCTTTGAGTGGTGCAGAAGTGCCAGAGAAGGACAACCTGATTTGAGGTACTTGTTTTATTAATAATATCGAGTTGGTTGCTATTATTGATAATGGTGCTACTCATTCTTTTATCTCACTTGAATGTGCTAATAGATTGGGTTTGAAGTTATCTGATATGAATGGGAATATGGTAATAGAAACTCCATCTAATGGTTCTGTTACTACTACCCTTGTGTGTTTGAGATGTCCTGTGATGATTTTTGAGAAGAACTTTGTGATGGATTTGGTGTGCCTACCCTTGCACCAGATTGATGTGATCTTTGGAATAAACTGGTTGGAGTTCAACTGTGTTCATATCAACTGTTATACCAAGACTGTAGAGTTTTCCGAGTTTGATGATAGTGGGGAGTTGATGTTCTTATCTGCTAAGCAAGTAGACGAATTTGTGGAAGAAGAAGCTGTGGTGTTTGCAATGTTTGCCCCGTTGCAAATTGATCGTGAACCTGCGAGTGTGGAGTTTCCTGTTGTCCGTGAATTTCCAGATGTGTTTCTAGATGACATCAGTGATTTCCCTCCAGAGCGTGAAGTAGAGTTTGCAATGGACTTAATACCAGATACGAGTCTAGTGTCGATAGCTCCTTATCGGATGCCAGCTTCTGAGCTAAGTGAATTAAAGAAACAGCTGGAAGAATTGCTTGAGAAGAAGTTTGTTCGACCAAGTGTTTCTCCATGGGGTGATCCTGTGCTGTTAGTGAAGAAGAAAGATGGAAGTATGAGGTTGTGTGTTGATTATCGGCAGCTGAATAAAGTGACTATCAAGAATAAGTATCTGCTACCGAGAATCGACGATTTAATGGATCAGCTAGCAGGTGCCTGTGTGTTCTGCAAAAATGATTTGAAGTTGGGTTATCATCAGATTCGAGTTAAGCCTGATGATATTCCGAAGACAACTTTCAGGACGAGGTATGGACACTATGAATACACTGTGATGGCGTTTGGTGTATCCAATGCACCTGGTGTGTTCATGGAGTATATGAATCGGATCTTTCATGAGTATTTGGATAAGTTTGTGGTGGTGTTTATTGATGACATTCTGATATATTCTAAATCAGAAGAAGAGCATGTTGAGCATTTAAGGACTGTGTTGCAAGTCTTGAAGGAGAAGAAGTTGTATGCAAAGCTGTCTAAGTGCGAGTTCTAGGTGAAGGAAGTAAGCTTTCTTGGCCATGTGATTTCAAGGGGTGGAATTGTTTTTGATCCTTCTAAGATTGATGCTGTGTTACAGTGGGAGACTCCGAAGTCTGCTACTGAGATATGAAGTTTTCTGGGATTAGCGGGTTATTATCGCAAGTTTATTGAAGGTTTTTCTAAGTTGGCGTTACCTTTGACTCAGTTGACTCGAAAGGGTCAAGCTTTAGTGTGGGATGTAGCTTCTGAAGAGAGTTTTGTGGAATTAAAGAAGAAGTTGACAACTGCTCTAATGTTGATTTTGCCCAATCCGAGTGAATCTTTTGTGGTGTACTGCGATGCGTCAAAGATGGGTCTTGGTGGAGTATTAATATAGAATGGACAAGTTATTGCCTACGCTTCGAGACAATTGCGAGTTCATGAGAGGAATTATCCTACACGTGACTTGGCATTGGCCGCTGTGGTGTTTGTGTTGAAGATTTGGAGACATTATCTGTTTGGCTCCAAATTCAAAGTGTTCAGTGATCAAAAAAGTCTGAAGTACTTATTTGATCAAAAGGAATTGAATATGAGGCAGAGAAGGTGGTTAGATTTGTTGAAGGATTTTGATTTTGATTTGAGTTATCATCCAGGAAAAGAAAATGTAGTGGCCGATGCGTTGAGCAGAAATTCATTGCATATGTCGATGCTTATGGTGAAAGAGTTGGAACTAATTGAGCAATTCAGAGATTAGAGTCTGGTATGTGAAGCGACTCCTGACAGTGTGAAGTTGAGAATGTTGAAGTTGACGAGTAGTATTTTGGAAGAAATCCGAATGAGGCAGCAATCTGACCTAAAGTTGGTTGACCAGTTGACTTTGATTAACCAAGGTAACGGAGGAGAATTCCGGATTGATGAGAATGGTGTGACGATGTTTAGAGATAGAGTGTGTGTTCCAGATGTTCCGGAAATCAAGAAGAGTATTCTTGAATAAGGGCATCGAAGTAGGTTGAGTGTTCATCACGGTGCTATGAAGATGTACCAAGATTTGAAAAAGTTGTTTTGGTGGCCAGGTTTAAAGAAGGATGTTGCAGAGTTTGTCTATGCGTGTTTGACTTGTCAAAAGTCGAAGGTTGAGCATCAGAATCCTTAAGGTATGATGCAGCCATTGAGGATTCTAGAATGGAAATGGGATAGTATTTCCATGGATTTTGTAGAGGGATTGCCGAAGACTGCTAAGTGAAATGATTCAATTTGGGTGATCGTGGATAGATTAACCAAGTCGGCTCATTTCTTGCCGATGAAGATTAATCATTATATGCAGAAGCTAGCCAAGATGTATATTGAGGAGATTGTGAAGTTACATGGGGTACCTTCGAGTATTGTGTCGGATAGAGATCCGAGATTTACATCGAGGTTCTGGAAGAGTTTGCAAGATGCTTTGGGTACTAAGTTAAGGATGAGTTCTGCCTATCATCCGCAGACGGACGGTCAGACAGAAAGGACTATCCAATCTTTAGAGGATTTACTGAGGGCTTGTTTGTTGGATCATTGAGGATCGTGGGATAGCCATTTACCGTTGATATAGTTCACGTACAATAATAGTTTTCATCCTAGTATTGGGATGGTGCCCTATGAAGCTTTGTATGGGGGAAGGTGTTGTGGGGTGGACCAGCTGGCGAGAGTTGGACTTGGGAACATGAAGATCAGATGAGGGAGTCGTATCCGACTCTATTTCGTTGAGGTAATTTTCGAGGGAGAAATTTTTTTTTAAGTGGGGGAGCGTTGTAACACCCTGATTTTCGTAAGAATATTTATTTAATTTATTTAAATATTATAGTCGTGAATTTCTGTGATTTGTGTCGATGTCAGTGATTTTGGGAGGTTTTGGTTATTTAATTAAATAATAGTATGTATTACGGAATATATTGTATTATTATTTATTTTAAATAATATTAAGGGAATTAAGGGTAAAGTGGACATTTGAGGAGAATTGGTGAGGGCATTATGGATAAAACCCAATTTTGAGGCCCAAGGGTTAGAGTGAATATAAAAGAAGGATTTTGAGAATAAGGTTCTTTTTGGTTAAAACGTGAAAAGAAGGAAATAAGGAGAGCTTTGAGGAAAAAGGGAAAAGACGAGGATTTCATGAAGGTTTCCAAAGACTCAGAGAGAAAGCTTCGAATCGACAATCTAAGGTATGGGGAGTAATTGCCTTTCATTGTTTTCATTATAGGATTCGATGTAATTAAAGTGGATTTTGGGGTTTTTGAAGGGTTTTTGAGTTGTTAATGATTTAGAGGTATTTTTCAGAATTGATGATGGATTATTAAGGGTTGAATTGATTCGGGTAAAAATAAGCCTTCGTGGCAAAACCCTCTTTGATGATATGTGGGATCTTGTATTGAGAAAGGGGTTTATGGGGTTTATAGGAAGCTTGAGAGTTTTGAAGGTTTAGGGGATTTAGGGTTTCCCCGAGGTGTCCTGAATCGACCTAATAGATGTAGGTTTTATGCCGTTGATTTTCGTGGTGCATTAGGACTGTTGTAGGGATGTTTCTGGGTCATTTGGGGTTGTAATCGCAGGTACCTTTGAGGCTGTGGAGCTACTGGTGCATAGCAGGGATTTGCTGTAATCGCAGTTTCGCTAAGCAAACCATCGCTTCGCAAGGCGAATGTTCGCCAAGGTTTCCAAAACGAACAGCGTAGTGAATGCGCGATAACATGAGTGCAGGTACTGAGATGATTTTGGAGTGGGAGTGGGGATTCGCTGGAAGTCTCGCTAATCGAATGAATCAGCGAGTAGCTTCGCCCAACGAATAAACCAGCGAGTATGACTGAGGGTGTTTTCTGGTGTCTTAGTGTGGTGTCTGTGGGATTCGCTGGCCGCTTCGCTAAGCGAAGGTTTTAGCGAACAGGTTCTCCTAGCGAATCCTGGAGCGAACGTCTGCTGCTCGCGAAATTTCATTTTTGTTTCTGTGTTGTTCTGGTGTTTGATGCTGTGATATTTATGATGATTTACCATGATGTTCTTGATGATATTGAGGTGCTGATTTGTGAAGTTTTGATGAATATATGATGACATGATTTATATGAGAATTGATGGATGATGATGCACATTATGATGTTTATTTGATGATGACGATTAGTGATGTTGTGTATCATACATTCATATGCATACTCTATGACGACGCTTCATTCCCATTGTGCGGATATGAGGTAATTATGACGTGCTCCGGTTCCGATTGCGGGATTGATCCTATTGACGGGGATCTGTGGAGGGGTGATGGCCTAGTGTCCAACGATTATGACGATTGGTATTGTAACACCCCATTTTAATTTATTTTATCGTCGTGTGTTATTTCATTTGTTTGGCCTTGTTTAGGGTGTGTGTAGTTGAGCTTGTAAGCGTAGAGTCCGTAGCAGAACGGGGAATTAGGGATGTCGGAATTATAATAAAGTACTAATGAATAATGTGGGGACATATTTAGTAATAGTAGAAAGAGGAGTATTATTATTTTTATGTCCAATATTATTATTAGTATTATTATTATTATTATTATTATTATTATTATTATTATTAATATTTTAATTATTAACTAAAATCAGAATTTTTAGTAATAATAGAGTTAATGTTATTAAAATAAGAAAAAGCAGAGGATTAGGAAAAATTGGGTCATAATCACATTTCCACCAAGAGAAAGTTGGAAAGGAAGAAGCTAAGCTTGGCATCATCAATTTTCATCAGGAATTTAATCGAGAATTCGAGGTAAGGGGGAGAATGGATTTCAATATGGGTGTTGATAACATGAGAGGGTAGTGAGGAATCTTTCCCTCATAGGAATTCTATGTATAATTCTATTGTTGTGGATTTGTTGTTGAATGATTGAAATTGTGATGGAAAGTGTGTAAATCGATCCATTCTATCATGATATGTGTAAAACACTATGTTGTTGCTGCTATATGATTCTGGTATTGCAAATTTGGGTGCTAGAATTGAGCAGAAATTGGACTGGTGTGAAAACAGAAAATTCTGGGTATTCGCTGCCCATACGCGTAATGGGCAAGGCAATACGTGTATTGTGTAGGGCAATACGTGTATGGAAAGAGCGAAATGTAGGCGTTACGCGTATGGAACCCATTTGTCACGGCCCTCTGCTGAAATGCATAATGGTACGCGTAGGGTCCAAGGCATTACATGTAAGAGGGGTGGTACTACGCGTAATGGGATTAAAATATAATCAAACTGGAATTTTTGAGAGAAATCAGTCTCTGCCCGTACGCGTAACCCTCAGGGCAATACGCATATGGCTGGCAGAAGAAACTGGGCATTACTCGTATGGCTGGGGCCAATACGCCTATGACCAGCGAGAGTGCAGAATTTTGCCGTTTCGCAATTTCTTTCCCGATTTCGGGTCCGATGCGGTTCCTTTTTGGTCTGAGAGGTTGGGATAGGTGTCAGAACTTGTTGAATTTAGGAATGGTAGGAAAAAAATGATTTAAAATTAGAATTTGGATGGATTAATTAGATAATTAACTAATTAAGGCCACATGAGGTATTTTCCTTAATTATGTGTATTATGATGAATTGATTTGACAGTATGGTAATACTAGTGTGTATTACGGTGAGTATGTATCTCACGTGTGATCATAAGGATCACAAAGATGTATAATTTTTTATTATACATGTGTTTTATGTATAATTCGTGTCATGCATTTCATGATGTGTCTGGTGCAGACAGCTAGGTGGGAATCCATGATGGGTGCCTAGTATTGTCCGGACTCCAATGTGGAGTTGTATGGAGACAAATCATTGCTCAGTGGGTGTGTATGTGATATGTCCGGACTCCAATGTGGAGTTGTATGGAGATAAATCATTGCTCAGTGGGAGTGTATGTGATTTATCCGGATTCTTTTATGAATCGGGTTAAATTGAATGAACCATGTTGTGTGGTACCACCTGCATTGCATTGTGTCATTGCGTCACATTGCATTATTATGTATTTGTTGGATTATAGTTAGAAACTGACAAGTGTGTTGTGAATGTGTGCATATTATGTGTGATTGCTTGATTTCTACTCCTCTGCATATATTTTACACCACTAATTATTGAATGTAGTTATCACCCCTTTGTTGTTTCTTGTGTCTATGCTTCTTGTGAAGTACAGATAATCCAGGTACTTGAGTAGTGCATGGAGTGCGTGTAGCCTGATCGAGTCTTATGAGTCACTCTGATACGTAACACGGGATAATGGGAATTTCATTTTTTGTTGTATATTTTGTATATTGTGTTATGTATCACTACTCACTTTAAAACACGGTGAACCACGAGTTTATGTGGACCATGATTTTGTTGGCCAATGGCCTTGTTATTATGCGGTTCGATATTTCATTCCGCTGTTTTAACTTATTTTTGAGAAACAATAAGTGAATGAAGTAAATAGAGAAATTCAGGTTATGTTTTTATGGTGTGAAATCCCACTATTTAAGGGAACTCTGATTATATTTGTAGTATTTGTATATTTTTGTTAAATTAGGACAATGGGGTGTTACAATTGGTATCAGAGCGGGTCGGTCCGTCTGACTAAATGTTGTAATAGAGTCTGCTCTAGAATACGAGTAGACTTAGGTGTTCTTCTAACCGTGTTGTGATTGTCGAACAGTATGGCAGGAAGGAATGATGTTGCTCTTGCTGCGGCACTGCAAGCTATGGCACAGGCAGTGCAGAACAAGAATCAGATTGCTAGGGAGGCGCAGTTCCGTAACTTAGAAAGGTTTCAGAGCAATAAGCCGCCTATATTTGAGGGTGGTATTCTTGATCCTGAAGCGGAACGGAAGTGGCTGAAGGCTATTGAGAAGATCTTCAGGACCATGGGATGTAATGACGCTCAGAAAGTGCAGTTTGACACTCATATGCTGGAAGGCGAAGCTGAAGCTTGGTAGGATAATAGTCGTCAGAGGTTGGAAGCTGCGGGTACTCTTGTTACGTGGGCGGTGTTTCAAGGTGAGTTTCTGGAAAGTATTTCCCGGAAGATATTCGCAGTGCAAGGGATATTGAGTTCCTGGAACTGAAATAGGGTAGCATGACTGTTGTTGAATATACTACTCGGTTTGAGGAGTTGGTACAATATTGTGCTCACTACAATACTGACGAGGCCATGACTTCCAAATGCTTGAAGTTTGAGAATGGGTTGCATCCCGAGATCATACAGGGCATTGCTTGTCAGAAGATTCAAAGTTATCCGGAACTGGTAAGCAGAAGTCGGATCTATGATAATGATAACAGGGTCCATATTGCTCATTACAAAGACTTGAATGACAGGAAGGGTAAGCAGAGGTATGGGGGTACGCCTTATAGTGCTCTAGCTGACAAAGGAAAACATAAAGCCGCTGTGGGAAAGAAATTGAGTAGGGGAGAGGAGGCTCCCAATCCTACCAAGTGTTTTAAATGTGGTGGCACGGGTCATCGTGCTAACGATTGTCAGAATGAGGAGAAGAAGTGCTTCAAGTGTGGACGACCAGGTCACATTGTGGCAAATTGTAGGGTTACCATACCTACCTGTTATACTTATGGAGAACAGGGTCATATCAGCACTCACTGTCAGAAGCCTAAGAAATCTCAGACAAGTGGAAGGGTGTTCGCATTGGCCGGAGCACAACCTACAGGTGATGAGCGTTCCATCAAAGGCACTTGTTTTATTAATTACATTCCTTTGATTGTTATCATTGACATGGGTGCAACCCACTTGTTCATTTCTGTTGATTATGTGAGGAGGTTAGGAATTGTACCGTCTACTTTGGATCGGAGGATGACTATTGAAACTCCATCTATTGGTTCTGTGGTTACTTCTTTAGCATGCTTGAATTGTCCGTTGACTATTTTTGGTAGAGAATTCGGCGTGGACTTAATTTGTTTGCCACTCAGCAATCTGGATATCATTTTGGGAATGAACTAGTTAGAACTCAACCGAGTTTATATTGATTGCTTTAGGAAGAGGTTGTTGTTCCTTACTCCTGAAGAAGAAGTGTTGGCTAATTATTTGTCTACTAAGAAATTGAGAACCTTGTTAGAAGATGAAGTTAAGATGTTTGCAGTGGTTGCCTGGTTATCATTAGAAAGCAATACATTAGTTGATGAGTTACTGGTGGTAAGGGAATTTCCTGAAGTGTTTCCGGATGATATTACCTTATTGCCTCCGACGAGAGAAATTGAATTTACTATTGATCTTGTTCCTGGTACCAGACCTATATCTATGGAACCATACAGGATGTCGGCATCAGAATTGGAAGAGTTGAAAATTTAAATTGGAGAATTGCTTGATAAAAAGTTTATTAGGCCAAGTGTGTCGCCGTGGGGAGCTCCAGTGTTATTGGTGAAAAAGAAGGATGGTAGTAAGCGTATGTGCATTGATTACCGTCAGTTGAATAAGGTGACCATTAAGAATAAGTATCCACTTCCAAGGATTGAGGACTTGATGGATCAGCTTGTGGGGGCTCGTATTTTCAATAAAATTGATTTGAGGTCGGGTTACCATCAGATTAGAGTGAAGGAAGGGGATATTCAGAAGACTGTGTTTAGAACTCGCTATGGACATTACGAATATGTAGTGATGACTTTCAAAGTGTCTAATGCGCCAGGTGTGTTTATGGAATATATGAACCGTATCTTTCATTCTTATCTGGATTAGTTTATTGTGGAATTCATTGATGATATATTGATTTACTCCAAGTCTGAAGAGGGTCATACAGAACACTTGAGGATTGCATTGCAGGTGTTGAAGGATAATAAATTATTTGCAAAGTTCTCCAAATGTGAATTTTGGTTGCAGACTGTGAGTTTCTTGGGTCATGTTATTTCTAGTGATGGCATAGCAGTGGATCCATCTAAAGTAAGTGCAGTGCTTCAGTGGGAACCTCCGAAGACTGTAATGGAAATTAGAAGCTTCTTGGGTTAAGCAGGTTATTACCGAAGATTCATCGAAGGATTTTCTAATTTGGCATTACCGTTGACTCAGTTAACTAGAAAGAGTCAAGCTTTTACTTAGGATACGACGTGTGAGGAAAGTTTCGAAGAATTGAAAAAGAAACTGACTACAACACCAGTATTGATTCTACTAAATCCAAATGAACCTTTTGTAGTGTATTGTGATGCGTCTAAGATGGGATTAGGTGGAGTGTTAATGAAAGATGGCAAGGTAGTGGCTTATGCTTCACGGAAATTGGGAGTACATGAGAGGAATTATCCTACTCATGATCTTGAATTAGCTGCGGTGGTTTTTGTATTGAAAATATGGAGACATTATTTGTATGGATCGAGATTTGAAGTATTCAGTGACCATAAGAGTCTGAAGTATTTATTTGATCAGAAGGAGTTGAATATGAGGCAGAGAAGATGGTTAGAGTTCTTGAAAGACTATGATTTTAATTTGAGTTACCATCCGGGGAAAGCTAATGTTGTAGCGGACGCTCTAAGTCATAAGACAATTCATATGTCAGCGTTAATGATAAAAGAAATGGAATTAATTGAACAATTCAGAGACTTGAGTATGGTTTGTGAAACTACACCGGAAAGTGTTAGATTGGGTATGCTTAAAGTGAATAATGACTTTTTGGATGAAATTAAGGAAAATCAGAGGCTTGATGTGAAACTGGTGGACATGATGCCTACAGGAGGAAATGATCCAGATAGTGATTTTAAGGTGGATAAGGTCGGTGTGCTGAGATTCCGAGGCAAGATTTACATGCCGGATAATATGGAATTGAGGAAAGCGATCTTAGAAGAGAGTCACCGGAGCAGCTTAAGTATCCATCCGGGAGCCACGAAAATGTACCTAGACTTGAAGAAGTTATTTTGGTGGTCCAGTATAAAGAGAGATGTGGCCCAGTTTGTTTATGCTTGTTTGACATGTCAAAAGTCAAAAGTGGAGCATCAGAAACCTTCGGGGTTGATGCAACCGTTGGAGATTCCAGAATGGAAGTGGGATAGTATTACTATGGATTTTGTTACTGGTTTGCCAAATACGGCGAGAGGCTTTGATGCTATTTGGGTAGTGATGGATCGGCTTACGAAATCCACACATTTTATACCAATTAATATTAGTTTCCCATTGTCAAAGCTGGCGGAGATTTATATCAGAATAATTGTGAAATTGCATGGTGTTCCATCGAGTATAGTGTCGGATAGAGATCTGAGGTTTACTTTAGAATTCTGGAAGAGTTTGCAGGAAGCTTTAGGTTCTAAACTGAAGTTGAGTTCGGCTTATCATCCACAGACCAGTGGTCAGTCAGAGAGGACTATTTAGTCGTTAGAAGATTTGTTGAGAACCTGTGTGTTAGAGAAAGGTGGTGCATGGGATACTCATTTGCCATTGATTGAGTTTACGTATAACAATAGTCACCATTCTAGTATTGGTATGGCACCGTTCGAAGCTTTGTATGGTGGGAGATGTAGGACGCCTCTGTGTTGGTATGAATCTGGTGAGAGTATTGTGCTTGGGCCTGAAATTGTACAACAAACTACTGAGACAATTAAGATGATCCGTGAAAAGATGAAAGCGTCTCAGAGTAGACAAAAAAGTTATCATGATAATCGAAAGAAAGACTTGGAATTTAGCGAAGGTGATCATGTATTTCTGAGAGTCAATCCTGTGACAGGTGTTGGACGTGCATTGAAATCAAAGAAATTGGATTCTAAATTCATTGGACCGTATCAGATCTTGCAAAGAGTGGGTACAATTTCTTACAGGGTGACGTTGCCGCCGAAGCTTTCGAACTTTCATGACGTATTTCATGTGTCGCAACTTTGGAAGTATGTGTCGGATCCATCTCATGTTATCCAGAGGGATGAATTACAGATTCGAGATAATCTTACTGTGGAAGCGATGTCGATAAGGATCGAGGATCGCGAGATGAAGCAACTTAGAGGGAAAGAGATTCCTCTAGTGAGAGTAGCATGGGGAGGAGCTGTAGGAGGAAGTGTGACCTGGGAATTGGAAAGCAAGATGCGAGAGTCGTATCCTGAATTGTTTCCATCAGGTACATTTTTGAGGACGAAAATATTTTAAGTGGAGGAGAGTTGTAATACCCCAATTTAATTTGTTTAATCGTCGTGTGTTATTTCATTTGTTTGGCCTTGTTTAGGGTGTGTGTAGTTGAGCTTGAAAGCGTAGAGTCCGTAGCGGAACGAGGAATTAGGGATGTCGGAATTATAATAAAGTACTAATGAATAATGTGGGGACATATTTAGTAATAGTAGAAAGAGGAGTATTATTATTTTTATGTCCAATATTATTATTAGTATTATTATTATTATTATTATTATTATTATTATTATTATTATTACTATGGTTATTATTATTACTATTAATATTGTTATTATTAACTAAAATCAAAATTTTTAGTAATAATAGAGTTAGTGTTATTAAAATAAGAAAAAGAGGAGGATTAGGAAAAATTGGGTCATAATCACATTTACACCAAGAGAAAGTTGGAAAGGAAGAAGCTAAGCTTGGCATCATCAATTTTTATCAGGAATTTAATCGAGAATTCGAGGTAAGGGGGAGAATGGATTTCAATATGGGTGTTGATAACAAGAGAGGGTAGTGAGGATTCTTTACCTCATAGGAATTGTATGTATAATTCTGTTGTTGTGGATTTGTTGTTGAATGATTGAAATTGTGATGGAAAATGTGTAAATCGATCCATTCTGTCATGATATGTGTAAAACACTATGCTGTTGCTGCTATATGATTCTGGTATTGCAGATTTGGGTGCTACAATTGAGCAGAAATTGGATTGGTGTGAAAACAGAAAATTCTGGGTATTCGCTGCCCATACGCGTAAGGGGCAAGGCAATACGCGTATTGGGTAGGGCAATACGCGTATGGCAAGAGCGAAATGTGGGTGTTACGCATATGGAACCCATTTGACACGGCCCTCTACTGAAATGCGTAATGGTATGCGTAGGGGCCAAGGCATTACACGTAAGGGGTGGTACTACGCGTAATGGGATTAAAATATAATCAAACTGGAATTTTTGAGAGAAATTAGTCTCTGCCCGTACGCGTAACCCTTAGGGAAATACACGTATGGCTGGCGGAAGAAACTGGGCATTACGCGTATGGCTGGGGGCAATACGCGTATGACTAGCGAGAGTTCAGAATTTTGCCATTTCGCGATTTCTTTCCTGATTTCGCATCCGATGCGGTTCCTTTTTGCTCTGAGAGGTTGGGATAGGTGTCAGAACTTGTTGAATTTAGGAATGATAGGAAAAAATGATTTAAAATTAGAATTTGGATGGATTAATTAGATAATTAACTAATTAAGGCCACGTGAGGTATTTTCCTTAATTATGTGTATTATGATGAATTGATTTGACAGTATGGTAATACTAGTGTGTATTACGGTGAGTATGTATCTCACGTGTGATCATATGGATCACGAAGATGTATAATTTTTTTATTATACATGTGTTTTATGTATAATTCGTGTCATACATTTCTTGATGTGTCTGGTTCAGACAGCTAGGTGGGAATCCATGATGGGTGCCTAGTATTGTCCGGACTCCAATGTGGAGTTGTATGGAGAGAAATCATTGCTCAGTGGGAGTGTATGTGATTTGTCCGGACTCCAATGTGGAGTTGTATGGAGATAAATCATTGCTCAGTGGGAGTGTATGTGATTTATCCGGATTCTTTTATGAATCTGGTTCAATTGAATGAACCATGTTGTGTGGTACCACTTCCATTGCATTGTGTCATTGAGTCACATTGCATTATTATGTCTTTGTTGGATTATAGTCAGAAAGTGACAAGTGTGTTGTGAATGTGTGCATATTATGTGTGATTGCTTGATTTCTACTCCTCAACGTATATTTTACACCGCTAATTATTGAATGTAGTTCTCACCCCTTTGTTGTTTCTTGTGTCTGTGCTTCTTGTGAAGTATAGATAATCCAGGTACTTGAGTAGTGCATGGAGTGCGTGTTGCCTGATTGAGTCTTAGGAGTCGCTCTGATACGTAACACGGGATAATGGGAATTTCATCTTTTGTTGTATATTTTGTATATTGTGTTATGTATCACTACTCACTTTAAAACACGGTGAACCACGAGTTTATGTGGACCATGATTTTGTTGGCCAATGGACTTGTTATTTTAGGGTTCGATATTTCGTTCCGCTGTTTTAACTTATTTTTGAGAAACAAGAAGTGAATGAAGTAAATAGAGAAATTCAGGTTATGTTTTTATGGTGTGACATCCCACTATTTAAGGGAACTCTTATTATATTTGTAGTATTTGTATATTTTTGTTAAATTAGGACAGTGGGGTGTTACAGGTACCACATGCACGAGTCTTGTTATGCATTACATTTTATGTGGCATTGATGAATTTGTGATATGGTGCTTCCTGATGTTTTCCTTGATGATGACTCTGATGATGTTGTATATGGAGATAATGCTATTTTATGTATATCTTGTTTTATAATGATTCTTATGAATTGTGATTACTCACCTTGCCTGTTTGAATGTTACCTCCACGTGGGTAACGTGCAGGTGATCAGGTTTAGCTGTGGATGCTTTCGACGACCTTGAAGTTTATTTTCTTTTGGTCGATTTAGAAGGTCTTGCTCTGATAGTGTAACATCGGGTTGGGGTCCTTTGAGTAGAAATATGTTGTTCCCTTATTTTTGTTGTCATTTGATGATATGGTTTTATTTTGATTATTATGATGTTTGTTGAAAACCTTTTATTTGAAAATTTTGAGTGTCGCTGCCATGTGAAGGATTTTTGATTTAATTTGAGGAAAACCCTTTGTTTACATGGCAAGTGTATTATTTTGATTTTAAATGAGAAATGTGCACCCTTTGAGGGATTTTTATGCTTTACTCTGATATTTGAGTTGTTTCTGCTGCAACATTTTGGGGGTAGCAAAGGGTGTTACAATGAGTGCTTTGAAGGTACTATTAGAAAGATGGAAGATTCTGATAGGATAGCTTTTGAAGTTCGGAAGGAGGCTGCTAGCGTGGTTAGATGAATTACTTTAGCTTTAATGTAAGAGGGTGTGGAGGTCCTATTAAGAGAAGGAGGATTACGCGTATAGTGTCCGAGGGTAGAGCTAATATATGTTTTATCCAAGAGACAAAGTGTAGAAGTATAAATGATTCTATAGTGCAGGGTCTTCGGGGAAATGAAGATGTATCTTGGTCTACCATTGATTCAGTTGGAAATTCTGGAGATTTAATCACTATGTGGAAGAAGGATGTTATGAAGCCTATTTGTTCTATTAGAGGTAAGGGCTTCTTATGCGTAAATGCTACCTGGAGGAATTTCAATGTTTACTTTGTCAACATATATTCCTTTTGTAATATTCGAGATTAGAGAAAGAAGTGGTCAAGATTGGTTCAGTTGAAGGAGTCCTCCCCTGAAGGTAGCTGGGTTCTTGGAGGAGATTTCAATTCTACAAGATCTAGGGAAGAAAGTAAAGGTACTTGGGAGAGTAGTATTGGGGATATGGAGGAATTTGATATATTCATAACAGATATGGATCTGGTGGATCTTCCCGTTTCTGGTAATTTATTTACTTATTGTAGTTCGAACGGGTTGGCTATAAGTAGGTTGGATAGATTTATTGTATCCTGGGATTTGGCTAAGGCTTGGAATACTATGAAACAAGTTGTGGGAGCTAGAGATATTTCTGATCACCGTCCTGTGTGGTTAATTGGTAGGGAGATTAATTGGGGCCTGAAGCCCTTCAAGGCGTTTGATTATTGGTTTGACCATGTGGATTTCAGGAGATTTATTGATCAAGAATGGAAGTCTTTTGTAGTTAGAGGGAACACTGCTTTAATCTTTAGCAGAAAACTTCAAATGATGCGTGATAGATTGAGGTGGTGGAATGCTAACGTTTTTGGCAAGATTGATCTAGAGATAGAGGGCCATGTAGATCAGATGAACAGGATTGAAAAGATGATGGCTGAGGACTCTTCTATTATTTCTGGGAAGGACCTTGGTGATAGGATTAAAGAGCAGAAACTTTTTTGGGAAAAGTCTTGTTTCAAAGAGTCAATTGTTTGTCAGAAATCAAGGATTAGATGGATTAGGGAAGGAGACCAAAACACGACTTTCTTCCATAAAAGGTTCGAATAGAGAGCTAAGATAAATTTCTTATCTTCTCTGAGGGTGAGAGATAAAATCGTTGAAGGCGTTGACGAGTTGAAAAAAGAAGTGAGAGATTTCTTTGCTGCTCAATTCTGCGAAAGGCAGAATTCTTGCTTGAAGTTTAATTTTCAGGATCTGGCTAGGCTTTCTGTTGAGGAAAGCAAGCTCCTGGAACGCGATTTTGATGAATAGGAGATTCAAGAGGCTGTTTTCTTGTGTGCTGCTAATAGGAGCCCTGGACCAGATGGTTTTAGCTTGGGATTCTGTCAAAAATTCTGGGAAATTATTAAGAATGATTTTATTAAGTGTGTCCAGGAATTTAGTGCATCGTGTAGATTGAACAAGGAAATTTCCTCTTCTTTCCTTGTGTTAATTCCTAAACGTGACAATCCTCAAAATACCGACGAGTGCCGGCCTATCTGTTTGGTTGGGTGTGTTTACAAGGTTGTTTCCAAAATTCTTGCTAGCAGACTGAGAGGAGTCATAGGAAAGATCATATCTATTAACCAGTCTACTTTCATTCCTGGTCGCCAATTGCTTGATGGTGTCCTAATTCTAAACGAAATTATCGATTTGGCCATGAAGAAGAAACAACCTTGTGCCATGTTCAAGGTGGACTTTTCCAAGGCTTACGACTGCGTAGACTGGAATTTCCTGCGTCATATAATGTTATCCATGGGGTTTGGGGAGAAATGGATGAAGTGGATGGAGGGGAGTGTTTTTTCTAGTTTTATGTCAATCCTAGTAAATGGCACTGCAACTTCTAATTTTAAGGTTACGCGTGGGTTACGCCAAGGAGATCCTTTGTCTCATTTTCTTTTGCAATAGTGGTTGAAGGCCTAGCGTATATGGTAAGGAAGGCATCTGAATTCGGATTACTTAAAGGTTATAAGGTGAACAACAGTTGTAGTTATGACTTACTGCAGTTTGCCGACGATACAATCTTATTATCTGATGGTAATTGGAGCAATTTTTAGGCTTTCAAAGCTATACTCAAAGGCTTCTCTATGATATCTGGTCTGGAAATCAATTCTTCCAAAAGTTGTCTGATTGGTATTGGTGTGGAGGACTTTGTATTACGAGCTGCTGAACAATTTCTTATGTGTCGAGTCGGAGTTCCCTCTTTCAAATTCCTTGGCATCTGCGTTGGTAGTAATTAATGAAGGAAGTCTTTTTGGAGGCCAATTATTAAGGTGTTTAGGGATAGATTGTCAGCTTGGAATGGTCGAGGGCTTTCAATATGAGGGCGAGTAACACTGATCAATTCAATCCTGGCGAATATGCTAATACATCATTTCTCTTTTTTCAAAGCTCCTAGGAGTGTTTTGAAGGAAATCATCGCTATTCAAAGGAGTTTCTTGTGTCCTGGAATGGATATGAAGAGGGGCGTCGCTTGTGTCAGCTGGCAAAATATCTGCAAAGCAAAAGAGAGGGGAGGTTTAGGTGTGAAAGACCTTAGAGTTTTCAACACTACTTTGTTGGCTAAATGGCTTTGGAGACTTCTCACGGAACCAAGAGTGAATTAGTGCAGAATCTTGAGAGAAAAGTACGGGGACTATAGTAATTACATTCTTTCCTTTGATGAGTACAAATCTAACAGATTTCATTCACAATGGTGGAAAGACATCATGAGATGTTGTCATTCTTTGAATCCTGTTTCTTTTGGTAAGTTCATTTCTGTCAGGTTGGGCGACGGTACAAGTACCCCTTTTTGGAAGACTCAGTGGGTGGGTTCTCAATCTCTTAGAGAAGCTTTTCCTACTCTTTTCCAAGAGGTGCAATCTTAAGATCTTTGTGTGGCTGATATGGGGTTGATGGTGAGATCGAGGTGGGAATGGAATCTGCAGATTTTGCAAAATATGCTGTCTTTGGAAGCAGCAAAAGAGTTAAGGTAGTTGTAGATAATTTTGGTTGATGTTCTCCCTTCACAATCACATTCAGACGTGGTGCTGTGGACTTGTGGGCGCTCGGGTTCGTTTTCTCTCAAGTCTTTCTATGCAAGTATACAAGATGGATTGGTGGGGTGCATGTCGACGACATAACTCTTCAATCTTTGAAGCTTTGTTGGAATTCTTCCAGTCTAACAAAAATAAAGATGTTCTGCTGGCGGCTGCTCCTCAACAGGTTACCCACTCGAAAGAATTTAGTGAGTAGGGGGATCATTAATAACAGTCATGAAGCAGGGTGCATTTTTTGCTTTCATTTTGATGAAGACGCGAAGCACTTGTTCTTTAATTGCCACTGGAGTAAAGTTATTTGGAGCAAGGTGTGTAATTGGATGGGGATGAGTTTGACTCAAGGTAATTCCATTTCCATTTCTTCTCACTTTTTATCTTGGACCTTAAGACTTTAAGGAAGAATCAAAAGTACCATGGCTTCTATTTTCTGGATGGTGGTTTGTTTGGTAATTTGGACTTCTAGAAACAACATTATTTTCAGGGATGAGGTTTGTGACCCGGAGTTATGTGTTACTCGTATAAAATATTACACTTGGTGGTGGATTTTAATTCAAGATAGAGGGTTGTTGAATTACTCTTTTTATGAATGGTATAAATATCCATTCGATTTTTTGTAACTGATTTTTATTGGTGGCTATATCTCTGGTTGATGGTACACTTTATACGTTTTGATATATAATTGGCTTATCAAAAAATAAATAAAAACACTAAACAATAAACCAATTGTAGGACGTTTACATAAAGACAAAGAAAGTAATAGTAGGAGGTTTGGGTATGTTGGGGTTAATTTGTTTTAATTTTACTTTAATGTTTTAATCTTGAGTTCGCAAACATGTTACTTGGTATGTTGAATTGGCGTGTACACACTTTTATTAAAGCTCCAAAATAATTTCCTTAAACACATAAGCCAGGCAATTGGGTTCTTGGTATGTGTGTCTGGCTTGATAACGTAGTATCTTTTCATCTCAATTCCTTTTAATTTTATTTACCTCATTCATATATACTCCAACATGAGTCCAACATGCCCAAAATTCCTACTATTGCATTCTTTGTCTTTACGTAAGCGTTTGTTATGTTTATACTGTTAGTGGAATTTTGGATAATTATAGTGTTTAGAGTTTTTGTTGATGATTTTAATTTGATGTAGGGATGATTTAAGAAAAACTTTCAGTAAACTACTAAAAAACGTATTTTATCTCAACAAAGAATGTCTTAAAAAATACATATTTTATCTCTCAGTTTTAAATAAAATTAAGCGTATGTGTAAAGATTATCGGTTCGATTTTTTAAATATATATTTTTGCAATTTTGAAATGGCTAAAACACATATCCCTTAAATTTTGTTATTTCACCGACGGTTAAATCACATTTTCACTTCAGTCATCACATTAAAAATATAAAAATATATTATATATATATTTTAAATAACTAACAGAATATATAATATATTTTTTATAATAAAAATAAATACGTCCAGAAATTATATCTGAATTTTTTAATACATGAGATGAAATTATTATCATATAAAATATATTATTTGTAGCACTGCTGCTAGTTTATTATTACAATCCATTCTCATTTTCATTATAGAAATATCACTAAAGTGAAGTATGGAATACCACGTTCCAATCCATTTTTTACGGGGATTTCATGAAGCTATCAGTGAATGTACTTTTTTTAAAAAGCCAACATCAATCGTTTGTCAGTTTCTCAATTGTAGAATAGTGGAATAAAGTAATATATTTTATCTTTTTCTTCAATAAACCTTCACAACACAATTATGGAACAAAATAATAGTTTTTACCCTTTTCTTCAACAAACCTTCACAACACACTTATGGAACAAAGTAATATATTTTATCTTTTTCTTCAATAAACTTTCACAACACAATTATGGAACAAAGTAATAGTTTTTGTCCTTTTCTTCAACAAACCTTCACAACACAGTTATGGAACAAAGGAATATATTTTATCTTTTTCTTCAATAAACCTTCACAACACAATTATGGAACAAAGTAATAGTTTTTATCCTTTTCTTCAACAAACCTTCACAACACAGTTATGGAACAAAGTCATGACTGAGGTGGGGAAGGAAGAAAAGTTGCAGCGTGAAGTGGGGAACTCCTTAACTAGAGAAATCAGTCTAAAAGGAAGTTGACACGCACATCACTAGAATAAAGATTTTTATGTTAATTAATATTTCATTAATAAAATTAATTCCTATAAACACTTTCTTTAAATGGCTTTTAATTGAAATGTTCTTACTGTTGTATATTTGAAGCACGCATATAAAATATAGGGGGTTGAAAATTTATAAATGAATATAAAATAGGATAAATTATTTAGCTAAACTAAAAGTAATAGTGTTTTAATCTTGAGTTCGCAAACATGTTACTTGGTATGTTGAATTGGTGTGTACACAATTTTATTAAAGCTCCAAAATAATTTCCTTAAACACATAAGACAGGCAATTGGGTTCTTGGTATGTGTGTCTGGCTTGATAATGTAGTATCTTTTCATCTCAATTCCTTTTAATTTTATTTACCTCATTCATATATACTCCAACAAGATTCCAACATGCTCAAACTTCCAACTATTGATTTCTTTGTCTTTACGTAAGGGTTTGTTATGTTTATACTGTTAGTGAAATTTTGGTTAATTATAGTGTTTAGAGTTTTTGTTGATGGTTTTAATTTGATGTAGGGATGATTTTAGAAAAACTTTCAATATACTACTAAAAGCCACATTTTATCTCAATTTCACCGGTTAAATAACAAAAAACGTCATAAAAAACACACATTTTATCTCTCAGTTTTAGAAAAACTTAAGTGTATTATAAAGATTATGGATTCAATTTTTTAAATATACACTAGTGGGATACCCGTGCATCTGCACGGGTACTGTTGTGGACCGCGGAATTATCACCAATGTGCCATAAAAATTCAAACAAATTAAAAAATATCAAAATATTATTGAAAAAAATAAAAAGTAGAAAATGGACTGGAAGATAATTGAATAAGTTTTTAAAATTAACTATTATTAAGAAAAACTATTAAACACATACTTTGTAAAAAAAAAATTTGTGAAAATAGAAAAAAAATGTTTATTTAGGGTTGATAGAGTTATAATAAAAGGGTTTATAAAGTTTAATAAATGAGACAAATAAATTTTCAAAATTATAATTAGTTGAAAATCAGTAAAAAAACTAATTTTTATATGATTTAAAATATAAAATAATGAAAAGTCATTAGTACAACAGACATAAGTTTTACATTTATTTTCTTTAAATGTACATAAAAAGTAAAAACTCGTGCGTTCGCACGTATTTTGGTACGATAACCCGTGCGTTCACACGGTACTGGTGTGTTACCCGTGCGTTCGCACAAATATTGGTGTGGTACGTACGATTTTGTTTTCAAAATATAATAATATAATAATATAATAAGAAAAATGAAATGGAAAAAAGACAAAATTGCCTAATTAAAAGTTTATTATATTTAAAAGAGATAATAAAATAATTTCAGTATTTTCTTCCGTATATAAAAATATTTGAATCAACACTGTAATTATTTTAAAATTTAACAAAATTGTAAATCAGAAAAATAATATTGTTTATCAATAAATTTTTTTGTTTAAAAAAAAAAAGACTTATTTTTAGAAGAAAAATAATATTGTTTTTACAAAATTATTTTACATCAATAATATGTATTTTTAACTTTCAATATATTAAACCCGTGCGTTCATACGAATTTTGATATGGTTATCTGGGCGTTCACACGGTACCAAAGTTGTAGAGGGTTCGTCTCCGGGAAAGAAAGGAAGCCTTATGCCTCACCTGCCAATTTATTTTATTATTTATGCATCCCATTTTATTTGTTCTTATTTTGAGATATATTCTTTCATAATAATAATGTGTTACGCTCGTTCACATTTGTGGTGTTCAATTCTCACAAGCAACGTGCACTTATAAAAAAAAACATCAATTTCAAAAACAAATAGGTGTTCCAAACTATTAGCACTCATTTAACGTGTAATTTCTAAAACAATTTAGAACAGATCCTTTAAAAAATGATTTACAGTCAAAAATGATTTTCCATATTGTCATGAGTATAATAGTAATAGTTAGTGAAAAATCGAGATTTTGAGCCTGTCATCATTTGAAAAACATGTAGAAGTTGAAATTAAATAAGTTATATTAATCTGTACTGCAATAATTTTTCATGACATGAATATACTTATCATAAGCCAAACTGATTGTGCTCAAGAACACAATTAAAATTCCAAGGTGAGAGAGGTTGCCTAAGACAACACAAATTTCAGGGCAACCAAACATGCACATGCAGAACAAAAACAATAAGAATCAAACAAAAACTGCTAAGCTACTTCATTATGAATATCTCATTAAGTTGTATCAGCTAGTAAATATGGTATAAACTGCAAATATGAATTATCAAAAAGAAAATTATGAAAAAAAGGGTGTGACAACTTACAAACATGGACTCTTATAAACATTCAGGGAGAAAGTAAATTGATACAAATGACCAAACACAATCCACATATGTTGCATTCATTCTTGCTCATGAACCACCTCAGCTTCTCTACCTGAATAAACTCATGGCAGGGTGTTTAACATAACTTACAAATTCAGTTTAAGACATGCTCGCAAACTATTTTTTATTTATATAATATTGATAAGTTCTTAAAAACAGCTTATGAAAATAAGCTATAACTTATATTGAAACATTTAACCATATTTTCTTTTTCACTATAGAAACAGTATATGTGCTTATTTGATAAACTCTTATCCTATAATCATTTAATTAATTCGTTTAATTTCAGATACTCACAATTTGCTACTCAAAATTCACAGCATTTTATAAGAATAGTAAATTTCAGATAAGCTCTTATTTAAGTTATAATCTACCTCAGAGTTTATAACAATAGTAAATTTCAACTCAATAATAGTTACTCAAAACTATTTTTTTAATAAAAATCATTATTACGGAATAATATTTTTAATATTATATGACATTAATTTTGATCATTATCATACTTTAACCGATAAAGTAAATAATATACAAAACTTTATATTACATATCTTGTATTTTTGAGAGTATACAATGCAATCATCAATTTATAAAAATGATAGTATCCTGGAACATTATAAATCTCATTTTTATAGTGAATCATTCATATAGTAATAAAAATAAATAAAAAATATATTAATTAAATTCGGTTGGTTTCAGTTTTCGTCGAATCCAAAATTAGTATCCACCGAAGCAACCCTATAATATTCAAATTAAACAACCGAATCAACCCGACACCCGATTCAACTCGATCCATTTGCACAAAAAAGACAACGAATCGGTCGGTTCAAATTTGTCCACCCCTAAGTCAACTTGTAGCCATCACAAAGACCTTTGAATTGTCATACATATATTGGTGCACAGTAATCGTGTTAGAAATTGTGTCATGTCACATACTTTGTGAACAGTGATATGCTATGCAATTTTGGTAGTAATACTTTTTCAATGACACCTCTAAAGCTTTCTCTTCATTTTCTCTTCATATGTTTATTAAAAAAAGAAAAAGGTTAAAGATGGATTAAACATTTGTATGTAGCTTTACTTGTTTTTTGAAATCCTGTTGACAAAATAGTTACTGATTATGCTAGATCAGACTGCTGGTTCAAAGAGGACCAGCACATGGTATGCATCTTCTCTGGGTTTCAATTTATGTTAAATAAAACTTAAACTAAAAAGATGTACTAAATAAATAAAAGCTGCCTTTTTTGAACTTTGAGCTATTAATCCAGAAATTCAATGAAATGATTATGTTTTTCAGTAGTTATATATTCTCTCCGTCTCACAATGAGTGACCCAGTTAATTTTTCATCCAGATTAAGAAAAAAGGAATAAATGAAAGAAAGATAATGATATTTTTACTAAAGTACTTCTATGATGTATTGGAAATGATGAAAATAATATTAATTAGAGGGTAAAATAGGAAAAGTTGCATTGGAAATTAAAATGGATCATACATTTTAGGACACCATTTTATTCCAAATGAATTACTCATCGTAGAACGGAGGGAGTACTTTAATATATCTTAGTGGCATATGCATTTGTGTTATTTTGACTTTTTATGCACCAATATGATTCCAACATTGTTAATCAATTAATTGAATTGAATTGAATTTTAATTTTAATAGATGAATTTGATTGAATTAAAAAAGATTAATGAATCATTAATAAATTAATTGTTTGTTTTGATCATCTACTAGTAATTGAATTGAAATTTATTCAATTTATCTATTTTTCCATTCCTAATAAATTTAATATTATTATTGCAAATTTAAACTGTGTTTGGCAGCTTATGATATAAATATGAAATAAATTAAAGTCGGGTCTTTACCAAAAAAAATGATTGTGTTAAATACTTAAAATAGTTTCATTATTTATGTATTAAAAAAAATACTTGAAACTCATAACAATATTGCTACAATTAGTTAGAGTAATAGAGTTTGTTATACTATCAATAAGAAGAAAACATATATTTTACATAGCTTTTGCATTAACCCTAGTCCCTATACTCATGGGAATAAGAGAGATAGATTTCATTATTTATATATTAGTAAAAAAAGTACTTGAAATATATATAATAATTTTACTACTATTAGTTATACTGTGTTATTATGTCAAGAAGAAGAAAATTAATGCTTTACACGGTTTCTGTGTTTTTGCATTTAACGTAGTCCCTATACTCATGGCAAATAAGATAGACAGGTCTCACTGATAGATAGGTAGGTCTCATAGAGTGTGTAGCTGACTGACATTGATTAGACGTGATTGTGCAAAAATTGAAGGAAAGTACTCTATAAGTTGTATGCTATTGTTCATAGAGTGTGTAGCTGACTGACATTGATTAGACGTGATTGTGCCAAAATTGAAGGATGCTATCGTTCGTGCTTTGTAGCACACAAGAGCAATATTTGTTTATTCTCTACTTCTAACATGAAACCCTCTAACAGTTCAACTCATAGGCACGTTATCTGTAATACCCCGTATTATGTAAATGCTCAATTGGATATCAGATGAGATCAAATAAGCATCTATGTACTCTATCTTTGGTTAATTGGATTAATGGAATCCTCTAAGTTCTCTAAGTATTGTCAATTGGGATCGATAGAGCAACTAAGGAACTCTGAAGAGATCAATAATTATTAGTTTAAGTGAGGATTTAATGGTAACTCTAATAATTGATAAATTGGTTGAGACAACAAAATATCAATTGGAGATATTTTGCTCTATTGGATTATATTATATAATATTGGTTTATATATATATGGAAAGAAAAGAAAAAGAAGAAGTAGAAGGAAATGAAGAGAAAGAAGAAGAGAAAAGAAAGAGGAGAAAGATGAAGGAGAGAAACCCATGGATCATCGTCATCTTCTTCAACCTCCTCTTCGGTTATCAGGTGGGTTCTAGTTAGACACTCTAAGTTTTAGAAATAGATGTTTGGAACTTAGGTTAGAATTGAGAGAAAATGATAAATTGTTGAATCAATGGAATCTAACGGATAAAACGAGTTATAAACTGTGTTGTATGATCAATATGGGTGTAGAATCATCTATTAATGCTTGTTGGTGTATTGGGTGGTGTTTGGAATGGGTTTTGGACCCCCAAGGGATAAGCTTTTACATTGCTGAGAATTATGAGTTTTCCAGGGTTCGCCTAGCGAACCTGGGGCGAGTCACAGCGAACGAACTTTCGAGGGTTCGCCTAGCGAACCTGACCGCGAAGATCAGCGAATGTTCGCCAACGACGTTCTCCTAGCGAACTTTGTGCCTTTTCAGTTCTTGGTGGTTATGCCTTGCTTCGCTAGAGGTTCACGAAGCGAAGGGCAAAGCGAAGGTTCGCCAAGGTGTTGGCCTAGCGAACTTTGTGTCTGTTCTGGCCTATTTGTCGATTCGCATGGATCTTCGCCTAGCGAAGGCAGTAGCGAACGCTCGCTGGGTGTTCGCCTAGCGAACATGACAGGTGTGCAGTTTTGTTTCCTTCATAACTATTGAGTATGATGTGGGATTAATTATTTAGTTGCTTTGGAATGCTAATGATGTTTATGTGATGTGTGATTATATGTATTTATTTGTAATATTTGTGTTATGTCATATCTATCTAATATTGTTGTTAAAATCAATGAGGGAGTATGCATGTTAAAATGAGTTAGGGAGAGTGAAGAAACTTTACCCCAAAACAAAATGGTAATTCTAGGTTGTGAATAGAATTGTGATAGATAACTTAATGACAACGCTCGTGCACGAGAGGCCGAGGCGTGTGTCCATTATCGAATGGTATAGAGTGAGAATAAGACACTAGTATGGAACACATGTATTTTTGTTATGTTTTATTATTAAAGGCAAAAGAGGCCTTAAGGCGAATGTGGACTTGTGATTGTCGAATACAATCACGTCGTGTATATGATCACGTAATCGTAACCATTTATCTTGAAGTGTAGTTTCATGAGACTTGAGTTGCTCCTCTGAAACGTATGCACAATTACTTGGTAGGTTTGATTCCCTACGTGTAGTACGATTGGAGCCAATGCTATGGGTAGAGACTTGTGATGGTTAACAGGCCATGAGAAGTGACGGTTCACGATTAACAAGCCGATGATCCCGAATCCAATTCGTATGCCAAGTAACTTCAAGGATCCATGACTCGGGTCGTCTTCTAGACGTAGAAGCGGACGGGAAAAGGGGATGCCTTGGCACCGTACATCGATTCGTAAGAAATCTTGAATTAACAGGCTCAGGACGTAATTCCTTCCGTGCGAACTTTATGAGTTAACAGACTCATGACGTGTTTCCATATAGTGTGAGATTGTGAGATCGTGAGATTGTGAACTCGAGGTATTTCCCTTCCCCTTTGACTTGAGTTAGGATTGATAGAACCTTGTAAAGCCGAGAGAACCTATAAGATAGAGAACTCACTGAGATTTGATGTATCTCACCCCACTATAGTTTCTTTATATCAGGTGTGGTTTGCAGGTCTGATTTACAAGTGGGGCGATGCTTAGATGTTTCAAGAGAAGCTTAGTTAAGCTTATTCCGCTGTGTATTTTATTGTTCTTGTACAATGAGGAATATTGTATAATGTTCTTAGTTTTTATTATTTTGGCTAGTTTCCATGACTTGTGCCATGTAGTGTAGTTATGTTTAGAAATGGACAAGTATGTGAACTATATCATTAGGCACTTATGATGGTGTCAGTACCAAATTAATGCGTGTATTGTATTATTCTAGATATATATTATACAGGGCATTACATTATCAGCTATTTTGACAAAAAAAATCTATGACACACAGTGGCGAATCCAGGAATTTTGGTTGATGGGAAAAAATTGTGTAAATATTTTGATTGAAAAAATATTATAAATTATACATAATATATGGTTATAATGACAAATAAATTTAAATTACATAGTTTTATTTTAAAAAAAAATATTTATTTCTTATTAATTTTTATATTCTAAAAAAAATTTAATGATATATTTACTATCAATATTATCAAATATATTCTTAAACTTTAAAGTCCACCATAACTTAATTCTAGAAGTTCAATTCACCGAAAATTTAACAATTAAAAAATGACACTTATTATATATAAAATTAAATATTTATTCACTCGTCATTGCATGAATATTCTACTTTCTTTAAAATTGCTGGTAGAAATTTTTTATAGTTTGCAAATAGGATTAACTATATATCTAATACTTTTTTAAAGAATAAAATATTTAATTAAAGAAAAATTATGTTTACAAATTTATAAATTTATATTTTAATTAAAGATGAGAAGTATTTACAATAAATTCTAGAAGAAAAAATGAAATAACTTAAATTTAAACATAAAAAACATAAAGTTATGATGCATAATAAAATAAATTAATGAGACTAATTAAATTTAATGGGGACTATAAAAATTATATGATAATAGCATTAGAGAAAAAATTTAATTTATGTGGGGGCTTGAATCAATGGCTGCATTGTGTTTTTTCTTCCGCAACTCTCGCAATTTAGCAACCCCGGTTTCATCCATGCATCCAGTGCACGTTCAAACATATCAAACTTTTTCTCCTTGATGAAATTTGCCTCTTTCTTAAACTTTTCAACCAAATCAAAAATGAATGTCAGTTTGTTTTAAACAAGATTTTCATTAAAGAGTTCCAGTGATAGTCTTGAAGTTCAATTGAAAAAAATTACTCTGCACAACCATCAACTACCAAAATTCAAAAATTCATTTGGTTTTTAAAATTACAAACCAACTTTCACATTTGAGACAACCGCAACTGCCAACATGAAGGAAAAGTACACATTCTTATATATCTGTGAATAAGCTAACACCAAATTGCTAATCATGAAGATTTCTGCTCAGTTTGTTCCAAGTTAAAAAACTTAAAGTATAGACTAATAATACTTCAACAGAAAAGAAGAATAAAACAGAACTGAAATCAAAATATGAAGAGAAAAACCATCATTTGTGAGCAATAACATAATATTACTTTTCAAAGGTTAGGATTGAAATTTATACCCTTAAAAATGACAACAGTTTTAAAAACACAATTTGAGGAATGTATCCAATTAGTAGTATATTAATTTGATTTTCAAAAATAATGAAATGCCATTGGTGACAATAGACTACCATGGTTACAAAACAAAATTAAAATCAATTTTCTAAATGTAACAACAGATAAAGATAAAATCCAATCAAATATAAAATAGTTGTTAGTCTGATACTGATAGATATGTATGATAAGCAAAAGCATTTCATTAGAAAATTTCCTTTATCTGTTGAAACCACACACCGCACACCGCTGTAAAATGCCCAAGTCACCAGCCCCATTCAAACTAAGAAATCGACCACCACCATGCATAACAGATCCACCCTTCCTTTCCCCGGCACATCAGTGGCTATAGATTAAACCACCACACTTGCAATCTGCCGGAAACAATCTCGTCGCTGCAGAAAATGGATTTACGTTTTTATAGAGATTTATTACTTCATAAAATACAAAACCAACAAAGATGCAGGAAATAAGAGAAATTCAACATTTATTATGTGTAATCACAGAACAAAACCAATAAATAAAAAACAAAAACAAAAAAGGTTGACTTACCAAAGAAACACTACAATATAAAATAAGAGGAAACAAAGATGTAGAAGATTTAACCAGCATTTTAATGTACCATTTGAACTGGAATAAAACAGAAAACAAAGCCGTCTTCATTTCTGGAACGAAAATAAGCAACGACTTTCAGAAGAGAAAAGACAAGTTTGAAGCAATGATGTCGGTAAAACACATCAACTATTTCGAATCCAACCACTACCACCCTCGCCGCCGAAAATGCGGTGCCTCCAACACAGATCTACCACTGCTGTTAAACCACACACCCTTGTCATAAAGTATTTTTGTAAAACATGTTAGAAGAAAGAAATAAAATAGAAGAAAAACATGAAGAAAGAAGAGGAAGAGAGAAGTTTGAGGAAGAGAAAGAGTGAGATGAGCATCGAGAGAGAGAAAGAAGAAAAAACTAAAGTACAAAAGTGATGTAACAGACATTGAGAGTAGGAAAAAGCTGAAAAATTGAATTGAATTGGTTTGTTTGGAACTAAAAGAGCCATATGACATCATCAATTGAATCAAACTTAACAAACAAAGGCCCAATATATTAAGCATCTAGTTGGAATTTAAAAATGTGACATCATTAGTCAGAAAAAGTAATTTTTGGACTAAAATTACCCTCAATTTAGTGAGGTGGCAGAATTAGAGGCAAGGGCAAATGAGAGTTTTCCAGAGCCTTAACTTTTCTTATATAGGTAGATTTTTGCAATTTTGAAATGGCGAAAAAAATATCCCTTCGATTTTATCATTTCACCGATGATTAAACCATATTTTCACTTCGGTCATCACATAAACCGAGAGATAAAATAATTTTAAAATATAAAAATATATTATATATATTTTTTAAATATCTAACAGAATATATTATATATTTTTTATAATAAAAAAATACGTCCAGAAATTATATTTGAATTTTTAATACGTGAAGTGAAATTATTATCATATAAAATATATTATTTGTAACACTGATAGTTATTATTACAATCCATTCTCATTTTCATTATAGAAATATCACTAAAGTGAAGTATGAAATACCACGTTCCAATCCATTTTTTACGTGGATTTCATGAAGCTATTAGTGGATGCACATTTTTTTTACAAAGCCAGCATCAACCACTTGTCAGTTTCTCAAATGTAGAATAGTGGAACAAAGTAATATATTTTTTCTTTTTCTTCAATAAACCTTCACAACACAATTATGGAACAAAGTAATAGTTTTTCTCCTTTTGTTCAACAAACCTTCACAACACAGTTATGGAACAAAGTAATGACTGAGGTGGGGAAGGAAGAAAAGTTGTTGTAAGTTAGAGTTACACCTAAGAGAGGGGGGAAGGGGTGTGAATTAGGTACTTAGAATTTTTCTCAGTTTTTCGACGATTTTGATTTTTACTTTCCTAAAGTTACTAAGTGATGAAATTCAGTAGAGTGCGGAAAGTAAATGACACGGAGATATATCCTGGTTCCCCTCACAGTCCGAGAGTACTGCAGTCCCCTTTCAACATGAAAGGGATTTTTAATAGTGTTAAATCCTAAGACAAGACTGTCATAGCCTTTCTATACAGACTCTAACAATCAAACCAAGAACAACCTCTTGGATTTTATAACCAAGTTGATATGAGAACAATCCTCTCAAACTCAACCTCTTTTTTCCAACAAACCTGGACAACAAGGAATATAACAAACCCTATAAGAGAAACAATCATTCTCCTTATAGTCAACACCTAAATCCAAACAATCCTTGGAACTTAGGATTTTTACAATAAATCTGAATTTTTGTATATGTGTTTGAAACTTGATTCTTGAATATATCAATGTAATACCCCATATTATTTAAATGCTCAATTGGATATCAGATGAAATCAGATGAGTATCTATGTGCTCTATCTTTGGATAATTGGATTAATGGAATCCTCTAAGTGCTCTAAGTATTGTCAATTGGAATCAATAGAGCAACTGATGAACTCTGAAGAGACCAATTATTTTAATTCAAGAAAAGATTTAGAGGTAACTCTAATAATTGATCAATTGGTGTGAGAAGATGAAATATCAATTGGAGATATTTTACTCTATTGGATTATATTATATAATAATACTATTACATATATATATATATATATATATATATATATATATATATATTTGTAAAGAAAAAGAAAATGAAAAAGATAGTAAAGAAGAAGAAAAGAGAAAGAAGAGAAGGAAGAGAGAAAGAAGAAGAGAAAGAGGGAAGGATTGAGAGAAAGCTCATGGATCATCTTCAAATCATCTCATCTTTATCAACCTCCTCTTCGATTACCAGGTGGGTTCTAGTTAGACACTCTAAGTTCTAGAAATATAAGTTTAGAACTTAGGTTAGTTTTGATAGAAAATGATTAAACGGTTAAATCAATGAAATCTAACAGATGAAATGTGATATAAACTGCGTAGAATACTTGTTGTTATGTTAGGAACATGTTTTGGTCGATATAGTATGGATTGGAAGTGTTTGGGTGGAAGAAATGAGGGATTTTGGCCCCAAATGACCTATATTGACGCTGCTGAGAATTTCTGAGTTCGCGGGTTCGCCTAGGAAACCCAAGGCGAAGGGAAGGCGAATGTTCGCCTAGAAGTTCACTTAGCGAACTTTATGCCCTTTTTCTTGTGACTTGGTTCGCTGGGGGTTCGCCTAGCGAATACAGTAGCGAACGTGACATATTTTTCCATCTTGTTTCCTTCATAACTTTTGATCCGTAACTCGGATTGAGGCACGGTCGGATGCGTTGGAAATATATTTCAATGCTCTTTATGATAGTGAAATAGAAACATATGTTTATGTCATGGATTGATATGGTAGAGCTAAATATTGTGATGAATGTGAAAAGTGTGGTTTATGTTTCCACCGAAAATTCATGAATCGGGAAGCCGATTGATGTGGGACTTAAAGCCATGGAAATAGAATCCAATGTGCTATTAACTGGTAATGTGAGACCATGATTTAACCAAGGATGCTTGGTAGAGGTTAGTAGTGGCTTGTATGCCTTAAAATGTATGTGAACTATGTGAAAATAATATTTTTGTGATATGTTGAAAATCCATATCTTTTGGATCATAAGTCCGATCGAGGCATAGTAATAGCCGTTGGAAAGCTGTGAAAATATCCTAGGGAATAAGAGTGAGAAATATTGATTTGACACCCGATTAAATGATCGGAGGGAAACCAAGAGTTATGTGACTTGTGGGTGAATCATTATATGTGATTCTATTATACAATTGTAATATGTTTTTGTATAACTTGTGATGAAATTATTATATGTAATTCAAATGTGCAATTGTAATATGCTTTGCCTAATATCATTGTTAAACATTATCAAGAGAATATGCATGCTTAAAATATGAATTAGGTAGAGTGAGGAAACTTTACCCCAAAACAAATGGCATAGTTTAAAATAGTGGAACCTAGTAACAGCTAGGAAATTGATGTATGACAAAATGACAATGCTCATGCAAGAGAGGTCGAGGCGTGTGTCCACTACCGAATGTTATAGAAAGAATAAGACACTAGTATGGTACACGTGTAATTGTTATGTTTTATTGATAAGGCATGCATGCCTAAAGGCTAATGTGGCCTAGAATTGTTGAATAGAATTATGGTTGTTTGTGAAATCACGTAATCGTAACCATTGCCCTTGAGAGGCATTCATGAGTCTCGAGCTCCTCTGAAATGCAGGCAGAATTACTTGGCAGGTTTGATTCCCGCGTGTAGTATGAATGGAACCTACGAGTAGAGACTTGTGACGCTGTACGGGCCATGTGAAGTGACGATTTAAGGTGATAATATGTCCCTTATTTCTGAATCCATTCCGTATGCCAAGTAACTACAAGGATCCATGACTTGAGTCGACTTCTAGACGTATAAGAGGACGGGAAAAGGGGATGCCTTGGAATAGGTTACCGATTAGTGATAAACTTTTGAGTTAACAGACTCAACAACGTGTTTCCATATAGTGTGAGATTGTGAACTCAAAGTCATTTCCCTTCCCTTTTGACTTGAGTTAGGATTTGGCTAGAACCCTGTAAAGCCGAGAGAATCCATAAGATAGGGAACTCACTGAGATTTGATGTATCTCACCCCACTATTGTTGATTATTTTCAGGAGGTATTTGCAGGTTTGATTTACAAGTGGAGCTAGGCTTGGATGTTTCAAGAGAATCTCAGTTTTAGTTTTTCCGCTGTGTAATCTATTGTATACAATTGAGGATATTGTATATTAATCTTAGTTTTTATTTTTTTAGCTAGTTTCCATATCTTGTACCATAGATTGTATTATGCTTTTAGAATGGTCAAGTATGTGAATTATGCCATTAGGCACTTATGATGGTGTCAGTACCAAATAAAATGCTTGCATTGTATTATTCTAGATATATATTATACAGGGCACTACAGTTGGTATCATAGCAGGTCGTGTCCTCGACCTAGCCTTGAAACATCATAAGTAAATCTATTCCTGCCTCTTAAGTGTGTCTTGCCAGCATGACTCTTAATATCATACTATGTTGTGTTGAGCCTGATCAACCTAATGCTATGTATGTGATAGTTAGAATCATGGTTGAGCGACCACGGGGACTCTGAAGTGTTGTCAGAACTTGTGCTGTGAGGATAGGCTCAAGCCAAGAGTTATTAGTGAGGAGTTTTTGTCAGCTCAGTGAGGTTTTGGTAGAAGTTGTGCTTGGGTAGCATGGAATTTAAAGAGTAGTGTGTTGTTCAAGAAAATCCTTTGGAATTTTGGAACATGAAAGTTATGGATCTCTATTGGACGATTGGTTAAGGTATTGAGGAATATGTAAAATCGCTAGTAGAGATGAATTGGCCACTAGTACGGATAAGGATTTCAAGTAATCTCATTCCGTGGAAAAGAAAACTTATTTTGTGGAATGTGTAACGTAAAGTCTGGAAGTGAGATAATTATTGGTGTTTTGTTCTAAGGTCGCAATGGTATCTTAAATGGACGAGAGTACCCTAGGGAATGTGTTCGGAACGATATCTTTCAAATTGTTAGAAGGTGGAGAGTTAAGGACGTTCGACTTTTATGGGAACTTAAAGTAGTAAAGAAGCGTGTGAAGAAACACAAGGATGTGTTTAAACGCTTCAAGTGAAACAAGTACGTGTCGAACGAATAGTAGGAGATAAGTTACGTATATTTAGTTATGAAGAGAGATTAAGTTCGAGTTAGTACATCGGGATTTTCTGTATTCGATATGAGACCAATTTGGATTGTGGAAATGTTAAATTACCCAAGGAACCGTATAAGGTATTGTGTTGGAGAAAGAATGAGCTTCATTTAGTAATAGAAAGTGTAGTGATACGGGCCGGAAAGAGTTTGTATTAAGAAACATAGTAAGTACCTTGGATTTAAGGAAATCTTAGTATGGTGATTTGATTTTTTGGACCTAAGAGGATTACAATGGAGTTTTAAGGTGTTGATGAACCTATAGTTAAGGAATTGTAATCAAAGATGGTTCACCCATGAGTACCTCAGTGGTATGACGTGGAATGAGAAAAGTTTCACTTTGGTATTAAGAACGAGCGTAGTGGTAGCACCGTGGTAACAAGTGTACGTGATGGATTCTTATTCTTGAGACAAGTGTGATGGGACGTATTCTGTGGAACAGGGAATATTGTATTTTAAGAAGTAAGATTGTGGTAAAACAACGAAAAGCAAGACACGACTTATCACAGACTAAGGGTAAACGATGGAACGATTTATACCAGAAAGGTCTTGTAGATAGTTAATGAGAATTGTCGGTTGCGAATCTTCCATTAAGTAATTTGGTGTAAGTGTGGTGTGCAATGGTTAATGGAGGGTAAGAAATCCCGGTTAATAGGTAAGAAGTGATGGAAAGGTTCTTCAAGAGGATGCATTGCCCTGATTTATTTTCAAGTATAGAGAAAATTCTATATTTTGAATGATTAGAACATTCAGAATCTACCTTTTGTTGGACTAAGAACGTTGTTGTATTAATTCTCTCCAAGGAAATTCAAGTGAGAGAATAAGGTTGTATGCTTGACATGAGATGTCCATCGTTTTGTGGTACCGTACGCTAATTGTGTGTTGGGTTTTACTTATGGACGAATCAAGTATGAGTGGTGGTTGAAATCCTATAATGTCGTCATTATTGGCTTTCATTCAGCATCGTTGTATGAGCAGAGAATGAACTATCCCGCCAACGATTCGTCATGTGACTGCGACAGAATTTGGAATTTTGCATTGTCACTTGGTTGAAGTGTGACATCCGCATGTTTTAACTTGGTTTTGTATTACCTTGAGTGGGTCATGGTTAGTGAATATAATATAAGTTAAGAAGCCACGAGTTAAGAGTAATATTCCAAGACAGAACAAATCGGATTGATGGTTTGAGTAGGGATGGCTTTGAATTAAAAAGAAAATGGTTTTTAGTTTCTGCAGTATTGTTAACCGACGAACGTAATAGGGTTAGCCGATTAACACGTGCAAGGATAGTATTTTGCACTGAATCTTGAGGAGTTAACCGATTAGCTCAAATGGTTAATTGATTAACATGTGTGTAAATTGTGAAATCCCTTAGGAACCATCATTTGTGTTTTATTACCTCATGTTGCTCCGATCTTCTGTGAGTTCATGGCATCAAATTTAGTTTGTGAGAGGGTACCAGTTGTGTGTAGTTGTCTTTTACCCAGAGGAGGAAATTCGAAGGTTATCCTTCCAAGTAAGAATGAGAATTTGGCGTTCCGAAGTTAAACATGTAACTTGGATCGTTTATAGGACATAACATTTGAGAGAGGTGGATTCAATTCAGGAACATGGTATGAACTTCGAAAGTGTGTGGGTGTGTGGAGTGTTGTATGTGAATTGATGATTGGTATGGAAACTCACAATTGTACCTTGAATGGGTTGAGTTTTGTTTAAGTGGTGACTCATGTATTATTGATGTTCCGTGATTGTGTTACATGTGATTGATTGAGATATAGAATCAACAAGAAACCTTGAGTGAGTCTAAACTGTAAGAATAATCGATTATGGAATGTGGTAACCAGAACCGGAGATTGTTAAGTTATTTTTGGATGAATTATTTTGAGTTTAAAATGGATTTGGAGTTGTATATGTTATGGTAGTAGCAGTGTAACTCATGTGCCTTCATCGTCTGGAGAATGTTGGACCGATGTTAAGATATTGTGTGCTGGTGAGGAAATTGTTCTACCATAGGACGTCAGTAAGCTTCTTGTATCATTGGTTAGTAAGGACCCCAATGGATAAGCGTATTTCTCTGCAGACTGTTAGCTACTTGGTAATGCTTAAGAATTGGTGGTATTCCAATGTTAGAATTTTGGATTACGCAGTGGGAGGTGTCAGATGAAAGAGTTAAGTCAGAATAATGGGAATTTGGAAGATTGTTACTTATAAGTATGGAAATAAGAAGAACTTGTCCTAAGCATGTTATTTTGGTGTGATACGAAAGAGACGAATTATCGGATTTGACGAGTGTTTGTTATCCTGAACCAAGATAAGATATTACAGTCTTGTTGTGACTCGATAGACGAATATAGAATGGTACATTCTTTCCAAAGTAAGATGCGACAAAGTGTTTTATATGGAACAACAGATGAGTTATAGAAAAAGCAAAGTTAGAAGTTAACCCAATATTGGAACAAGAGTATAACTAAGGACACGAAGTTTGATAATTCGTGAAAATACGGATTTTTGGTCTGTGGAATCAAGTTGGAATTGGAATACGTCAGAAAGTTTAACGGAAGTAAAGTTGAGTATGGAATTAAGACAATGATGCAAGTTGTGGTTAATTGTCGAGTAGAGGAAATTCGGGGGCGAATTTCAATTTAAGGGGGGAGAGTGCAATACCCCATATTATTTAAATGCTCAATTGGATATCAGATGAGATCAGATGAGTATCTATGTGCTCAATCTTTGGATAATTGGATTAATGGAATCCTCTAAGTGCTCTAAGTATTGTCAATTGGGATCAATAGAGCAACTGATGAACTCTGAAGAGACCAATTATTTTAATTCAAGAAAAGATTTAGAGGTAACTCTAATAATTGATCAATTGGTGTGAGACGATGAAATATCAATTGGAGATATTTTACTCTATTGGATTATATTATATAATAATAGTATTACATATATATATATATATATATATATATATATATATATATATATATTTGTAAAGAAAAAGAAAAGGAAAAAGATAGTAAAGAAGAAGAAAAGAGAAAGAAGAGAAGGAAGAGAGAAAGAAGAAGAGAAAGAGGGAAAGCTTGAGAGAAAGCTCATGGATCATCTTCAAATCATCTCATCTTCATCAACCTCCTCTTCGATTACCAGGTGGGTTCTAGTTAGACACTCTAAGTTCTAGAAATATAAGGTTAGAACTTAGGTTAGTTTTGAGAGAAAATGATTAAACGATTAAATCAATGAAATCTAACTGATTGAGGCACGGTCGGATGCGTTGGAAATCTATTTCAATGCTCTTTATGATAGTGAAATATAAACATATGTTTATGTCATGGATTGATATGGTAGAGCTAAATATTGTGATGAATGTGAAAAGTGTGGTTTATGTTTCCACCGGAAATTCATGAATTGGGAAGCCGATTGATATGGGACTTAAAGCCTTGGAAAGAGAATCCAATGTGCTATTAAATGGTAATGTGAGACCATGATTTATCCAAGGATGCTTGGTAGAGGATAGTAGTGGCTTGTATGCCTTAAAATGTATGTGAACTATGTGAAAATAATGTTTTTGTGATATGTTGAAAATCCATATATTTTGGATCATAAGTCCGATCGAGGCATAGTAATAGCCGTTGGAAAGCTGTGAAAATATCCTATGGGATAAGAGTGAGAAATATTGATCTGATACCCGATTAAATGATCAGAGGGAAACCAAGAGTTATGTGACTTGTGGGTGAATCATTATATGTGATTCTATTATACAATCGTAATTCAAATGTGCAATTGTAATATGCTTTGCCTAATATCGTTGTTAAACATTATCAAGAGAATAGGCATGCTTAAAATATGAATTAGGTAGAGTGAGGAAACTTTACCCCAAAACATATGGCATAGTTTAAAATAGTGGAACCTAGTAACGGCTAGGAAATTGATGTATGACAAAATGACAACGCTCGTGCAAGAGAGGTCGAGGCGTGTGTCCACTACCGAATGTTATAGAAAGAATAAGACACTAGTATGGAACACGTGTAATTGTTGTATTTTATTGATAAGGCATGCATGCCTAAAGGCTAATGTGGCCTAGAATTATCGAATACAATTATGGTTGTATGTGAAATCACGTAATCATAACCATTGCCCTTGAGAGGCATTCATGAGTCTTGAGCTCCTCTGAAATGCAGTCAGAATTACTTGGCAGGTTTGATTCTTGCGTGTAGTACGAATGCAACCTACGGGTAGAGACTTGTGACGGTGTACGGGCCGTGTGAAGTGACGATTTAAGGTGATAATATGTCCCTTATTTTCGAATCCATTTCGTATGCCAAGTAACTACAAGGATCTATGACTCAGGTCGACTTCTAGACGTAGAAGCGGACGGGAAATGGGGATGCCTTGGTACAGGTTACCGATTAGTGAGAAACTTTCGAGTTAACGGACTCAATAACGTGTTTCCATATAGTGTGAGATTGTGAACTCAAAGTCATTTCCCTTCCCTTTTGACTTGAGTTAGGATTTGGCTAGAACCCTGTAAAGCTGACAGAATCTATAAGATAGGGAACTCACTAAGATTTGATGTATCTCACCCCACTATTGTTGATTATTTTCAGGAGGTATTTGCAGGTTTGATTTACAAGTGGAGCTAGGCTTGGATGTTTCAAGAGAAGCTCAATTTTAGTTTTTCCGCTGTGTAATCTATCGTATACAATTGAGGATATTGTATATTGATCTTAGTTTTTATTTTTTTGGCTAGTTTCCATATCTTGTACCACAGATTGTATTATGCTTTTAGAATGGTCAAGTATGTGAATTACGCCATTAGGCACTTATGATGGTGTCAGTACCAAATAAAATGCTTGTATTGTATTATTCTAGATATATATTATACAGGGCATTACAATCAATCACAAGATTGATCTTCTCTTTCAACAACAATGATTCACAAACACTAAAGTGTTAGATTGCTCAAGAGTTTTCTGTTTTGGATGATGTGAAAGTATGCAGAAAATTTCTTGAAAGAAAGTTAAAGACTTGAAAAGTTAATATTGATAATTTGAAAGTTTGATTGAAAGAGGTGAATTTTTTATTTGAAATTTCAAGTATTTATAAGAACATAACACCTTTATGAAACATGGTAATGACTGTAAAAATATCACGAACAAATGCCAATGCATAATGAAAAGGTTCCATGAAGAGAGGCATGAAGAGGTGTTATGAAAAATAGTGATTTTTCAATTCTGTCCAAGTGCAAATTGATTGCACCTATGTGCAAATCGATTGCACATGGCTTAACATATCAAATTTTCAAAAAACTACAGTATCCAGTCGATTGCACATATATGCAAATCGATTGCACAGTGAATAAATGTGAAAAATTCAGCAAAGTGTTTTTAGGCAACAGTAGGTGAAAATCGATTGTACCCTTGTGTAAATCAATTTGCATCAGTGAAAAAGTGTGAATTTCCTATTCTAAACATGTCATGATCAAGAAAGAAGTGTACAATGATATTTGATTGATTGATCATTTAAAATTTTAGTATTTGATTTGTATTGTCATTATACTTCCATGAAATATGAATTTCTTGAATACTAAGTCTTGAACATGATGCTTTTATCTTGAATATCATCTTTGCCTTCTTGTCACTTTTTGCTACTAAGAGATTTGTCTTCATCAAAACAATTGTTAACCATAGAGATGCTTGACTTCACTGTTAGAGCAAGAGTTATCTCTACCGGTCATCTCTAGGTTTTGATGATAACAATGGTATTGGTGAAATAACCATTTTATGTTCTAATGTGTGTTGTGTGCAAATCATAATCATGGAAGATATTAGATCCAACATGCACCAGTTAAACGTGCATAATTGATTATATGTGAAGTTATTATGTGTGACACAAGTCGCAAGAAGCAAGTATGCTTCTGTATCTGATCATAATCAGTCAGATCCAAGGATGCCGATATTGTTGTTGCAATGCTCTTGTGGATGCTCTCTGAGAGTGGTTATGATTCTGAAGATAGCGAAGTTTCTGAAGAGACAATCTTCTAGAGAATTGAAGTCCTGAAGATTCCAATGACTTGAAGTTCTGCTGGCTGAAGGCTCTGAAGACCAAGTGCAGAAAAACTCTAAAGACTTATGTGTTTTGAAGATTATGGTTCTAAAGGTCAAGTGTTGAAGACTCTGAAGACAGATTCCTAATGGACAAGCTCTGAAGTTTTGGAAGACTTGAAGCATTAAAGGATAACGAATTTAAAGACAAGTGCTGAAGTTCTGAAGGCTGAATCCTAATGGACGACTTCGAAAGACTGAAGACTTGGAGTTTCATATATCCTGTTAAGAAGTCTTTACTCATGTTTCAATTAATTACCATCAGAAGCCTCTGAAGATTTGAAGACAAATGTTACCGTTAGCAATGACTGTACACCGTTCTAAAAGACCAATCCCATCACTTCTACAGTAAAAAGAAGATATGGTAGCATAATTTTAATCATTGCATAACGACTCTTTTTAAACGGCCAAAAGCTCTCCAACGACTATATTTTACTTAGCTATTTAAAGGAAAGGAGTATGCGCTTCTATAGTTTCGAAGTTGATGTAATGATAGCCACAACGATGAGTTCTCGTTGTAACACTTAATATCCAAAGTTATCACCATTTACACATGACCATTGATGTTGAAGCTCAAGATCATAAATCAACAAAACAACAACAATTGAAACAGAAGTTGTTGATGAAGAAGACAACATTGCAAATCAGTCAAGTCATTAACCACCATCTTCGTATAAGCTATATTGAAGATCTGAAGCAAGGATTTATTGCTCGAAGCTTGCTTAACAAAGAAGACGACGAAGAAGAAGATCTACAAGATGTCATCAACTGTCAAATCAACATACATCTTCATAGAATCTGAAGATAGCAAGGAGTTGTTGCTCATATCTTGCTCGAACACTTGTGTGTTCTTATGTACTTAAACTTAGGAGTAATCTGCTTGTTAAGAAGAATTTTGGTAATCTCCTGTTTAAACTAATTCTATGTGAATTAGGATTCCTTGAGTGGTCAATGTGACCAGAGACTTGAGAAGACAATGGCTTGGTGTCATTGTGGAAAAGCCTTAAATAGGGCCAGTAAACGTTATATTCGTTGCGACGAATCCCTGCACGTTTAGCTGTGAAATCCTAGCAGTAGATCTTGCGAGATTGGAACCTGCAGGTCAATGTTCGTTATATTCATTAAGTTGAATCCCTGAATGGTTCATTGTGTGTTAGTCACAGATGCAGTTGTGCAGGTTGTTAGTCACCGGCTGTTGCCCGTGCATCTGTAATCGGATTTGGTTATAGTGGATTAAGTCCTTGTGTTCAAGGCGAAATCACCTGAGGAGGGTGGACTAGACTAGCTTGGGAATGGCTCAAGTGAACCAGGATATATAGTGTGTTCTTTACTCTTGCTTATGTTTTGATTTATTGTTTATGTCTTACACTAAAGTATCAGAACCTTACATAAACAAATCAGAACTTTGCATCTTAACTCTGATAAGCTTCCGCATTGCAAGTTCTGAATGATGCATATCTTATTCAGACTCTCCCTATCATATATGCTTTACGCATTAACAAGTTTGAATGCTACTTCGCCAGTGAGAGTCTCCCAATGAACTCTGATGTTCCCTTAGTGCTTTAACGATAAGAGGTGAAAAGTTTTTAAGAGTGAAAACACAATTCAAACCCCTCCTTTCTTGTGTCTTTCTCGCACCTTTATTCACATTCTCCCCCATTTTGATGATGACAAACAATGAAAACTTTGAAGTCTTGAGAAATACAAATTGTTGAAGCATGGCAATGATAGTGAAGTCTTTGATCCATTTCCTTTTCTACATAAAACCTTGAATGAACATTGTTGTCTTCATCAAAACCATTGAGAAGTTATGTCTTCACATTCTCCCCCTTTTTGATGATGATAACCCAATTCTTAAAAATTTGATCCAATCTTGTTTCTCTAAGCAAAGCTTACTCCCCCTTGGATATTGCTCCCCTTTAATCCATGATTTTAGATAATTTTTAAATCTTCACATTTTGTAAGAGAAACCAACTAATAATACACAATTCTTCTACCCCTTTGTCATTAACAAAAAGGATGGGAAAAGACTTGAAGTATATAAAGAAATTATGAAAAATAAAAACAATTTTTACCTATGAGATTTTACCTCATGATTGACTTCATCAAAACATTCATCCTTGGTGAACATGATTTTGAAGCCTTTGTCACAAAGTTGACTTGTACTTAGAAGATTATGCTTTAGTCTTTTAACATAAAGTATATCTTCAATGGATGTGAAAGTTAGTGCTTCAACTTTGCCAATGCCAAGAATTTTTCCTTTAAAGTATTCCCCATATGAAATAACCCTTGGACTATAAGCACTAGATTTGAAAGTTAGTTAATGCCTCCCATCAAAAGCTTAGAACAACCACTTATCAACAAATCATAGAATTGAAGTGGTCTTCAAGCAAACCTACAAAATAAATTAGGTTTTATTTGGTACCCAATGTGCTTTGGGTTCATCATAGTTAGTTCCCTTCTTAACCTATACATAATGCCCAATTTCTACAATAACATTTCTAACATATCAAGCATTAGGTGTATGGCTACTTATACCACAATAAAAACATGTAGGAACAAAATTACTTCTATATCTAGGAGTATAAGATTTCTTTTTCTCAAATATTTTCTTTTTAGGATAAGGATGCACATTCCTAGATTTGTTCACTTTCTCTTTGGAAAATTGGTCACTAGCCTTAACAAATATAGTTTTACTAGAACATGGTTTGGAAAACTTTGAATAACCAAGTCCACTTTTATTATTTGAATATCTTTGTTTACTAAGGACTGCTTCTAATCCAATTTGTCCTTTCTCATATCTTTCAAGGACTTTTTTTAATTGAACAATTTGGAGAAAAAAAAGTGATTCACAATTTTTACATACCAACTCTTGTCGTTCTTCACTAATTTTCTTTTGTTTCTCGTCTTTTGCTTCTTTTTCCATAATATCAACTTTTTCTTCTAAAGATGTAATTTGTTTCTTTTGTGAAGATATTGTTTTATACAATACTTTGTATTCATTTAAGAGTTCTTCAATAGCACCTAAAGCATCATTATCACAAGTAGATATTTCATTACTAACCTCTTCTTCTTCTTCATCGGAATGGTATGTTGTTATCAATGAAAGATTTACATGTTCTTCAACTGACAATGAACTTATTTCATTTTCATTCCATGCTACATATGCTTTCTTTTCCCTTTTATGATTCTTTTTCTTGAATTTATTCTTCTTTTGAAGTGTAGGGCATTCACTTCTAACATGTCCTCTTTCTCCACATTCAAAGCATTTAATCTTCCTTGTTGGTGCTTCCCCTTTAATGGTCTCCCTTTTTCTTTCTTTTCTTATAAACTTTTCAAACTTCTTGATAAGATCATCATTTTCATCACTATTGAACTCATCCTCTTGATTGCTGTCATAATTTTTTACTTTTTTCTTTAAGGCAACGTCTTTTGAATCTTTTACTTGTATTTCATGCTTCTCCAATCTTTCAAGTTCTAATTCATGCTCTTGAAGTTTTTCGAACAAGGAAGCAGATGTCATGGTAGAAAGACTGTTCTTTGCTGATATCGCCGTCACCTTTGGTTGCCATTCCTGGTTTATAGATCTAAGCACTTTAAGATTTAATTCATCGTTAGTAAAAGTCTTACCGAGCGCCTTCAAATGATTTGTCAAGGATTGATTCTCAGGGCTGCATTATGAACATCTCATATTCTTGACTTAATGTGTTCAATCTAGATCGTTTAACTTCAGTGGTTTCTTCATGAGTTTCCACTAAAGTGTCCCAAATTTCTTTTGCGGATTTACATTGTGAAATGTGAAAGAATTCATCCATACTTAATGCACTTTGTAATATGTTAATGGCTTTCTTTTCATCGAGCACTTTGTTTCTATCATCTTCATTATAAGCATTTTTAACCTTTGGAGTTGCAACATCGTTTACTATACTCATTGGTTGATGTGGACCATTTTCAACAGTTTCCCATATTCCATCGACTTGTGCTTCTAAGTGTGCTCTCATTCTGACTCTCCAAAAGTCAAAATATTTTCCAGAAAATAGAGGGGGCTTATTGCTACTACCGCCATCTTTGAAAACCGGATTTGCGCTTGTGGAGGCAATACTAGATCTATAGGAGCAGGTTACCTATAAACTGCTCTGATACCAATTGTAAGTTAGATTTACACCTAAGAGCGGGGGTGAATTAGGTACTTAGAATTTTTCTCAGTTTTTCGACGGTTTTGATTTTCACTTTACTAAAGTTACTAAGTGATGAAATGCAGTAGAGTGCGAAAAGTAAAAGACACGGAGATATATCCTGGTTCCCCTCACAGTCCGAGAGTACTCCAGTCCCCTTTCAACATGAAAGAGATTTTTAATAGTGTTAGATCCTAAGACAAGACTATCCTAGCCTGTCTTTACAGACTCTAACAATCAAACACTACAAGAAAATTGGCAAGTTGCGACGGTTAATATTGGCTGAATACGGCGGTTTGAACCGCCACAATTTACTAGTCGCGACGACTTTGATTTTGTCGCGAAACCGTGTGTCGCCAGGCTATATCGCAATGGTTCCTAAAACCGCCACTCCAACCGTGGATCTATGTTACGACGGGTACGAAACTGTCGTAAATTGAAAATTGCGGCGGTTAAAATCGCCATAAATAATTGTTTTTGTTATCCAAAAATAAAAAGCCTATAGGTATTTCCAAAGGTAATTCCGCAACTAATATATTTCTAAAATTAAAAAAAAAAAACAAATGAACTTTTACCACAAACAGAACATTGTTTTCATTTACAAAAATAATCCATACGGATACCAATACATTTCAATTCTGACAATACAAAATACCATGAAATTTTGAAAAAACAAGTTACATCATCACTATTCCCCCTCAACCTAACACAATTCAACATCAACCACATTACTAAAAAGATAAAAAGGACAGAACTAGAGAGATATAACAATGACCCAGTACAATCATCCCTTCATCTTTTGGAACTGTATCTTTGATTTCAGATACTCCCCCTGCAGTAGAAGAATACAAGTCGATTTAAACACAATACAAAAACATAACAAAATCTTACAGAGAAAATTGGTAAGCTTTCCACCTGTAATTGCCAAGCTAGACTAACACTACTCAGCCTTCTCCATCCTCTGTTATCTTTAAGTATTAAGTTACAGGCAGAATAAGATACTAATCAATAGATCTGCATCTATATATGATCTAAGAGACCAAGACATGCCATATGGCTTTGCTCTACATCAGAATCAAAGGGAAAATCAAATGGATTAGTTGATTTACGACTGAGTCCATTAGGTTGAGTATCTCCCTGAATGAAAGAATGCAAAATTTACATATATATATATATACACACACATATATAATCAACCTTAAGCACAAACTAGTAGAGAAAGTGTGGTGAAAAATATGATGAGTCTCTTACTTGTGATGGGATGATATGATTATCAACACCTCTAATAGGAGCAACACCTTGGATTCCATCTTTATTGGGTCCCTGATTTTTATCATAGAAGAACTTAAACCCAAAATTTGATCATATAGATTATCATGGTAATACAACAAGCATTAACCAACCTCAGAAGCACTTAAACCCAAAATCTGTGGTGGAAAATAGTGCAAATTTAACCCTTGACTACTTCCTTCCACAGGAAAGTGTGTACCAGAATCTTCAAATGCATTCCATGACTGTTAAGTTGAATTACATCAGATGTAACAGAAGGTACACCAACACTAGAAATTTCAAAAGATGGCCATTGCATATTATCATTCACAGTCGAAAATGAATCAAATTTGTCCTGCAAAGATTCAGAAATTTAATCACACCAACACCAGCACTTTTTTAAAACCAGGCTTAGGGAAATTTTGGTTTGGTTTAGAAATTTAATTTATATTATTGATTAAAATTTGAATGTGATTATGTTTTAAGGATATCCAAAACATGCGCACCCCTAAATGTGGTGTGCAACATAGAAAGGACAAAAAAGGGTAACCAGGGAAAGCCTTTTCTACTTGTTTGATAGCAGTATCTATCATTAGATAAACAAAGATTAAAGTTGGCTAAGTGTATCAACTTGCTAACCTGATATGTTGAATCTACCACTCCAGATTGACCTATCTCCTCTAGTAAAGCATTAGCAATCCCCTCACCAATATCCTCTAGAGGCATCAGATCCTTTTTCACATTATCTGCAAGGCCCGAAGTATCTTCGTCCCTACCATGAGAAGCGGCAGTATCGATAGAGATATAGCAACCAGAAGTAGTCTTTGCAACTAGTAAAATTTCATATCCGGGAGAGTTGTGCCAGCAAACAACTAGTTAAATACTTAAATTAAAAGGAATTATGGCTTTATGCAATATGATTTTCTTGGTTTCTATCAAATATACATTCAAAAAATCAAATGAAAAATCCAAAATATCTACCAAAAGAAAGAGATCATACTTTCCAGCTGGTGGACCAGTTCTATGATCTGTAAAAATGTGCACATCAGAAATTAGTGGATTGGTGATTCCACACGCAGCTCTAATCATACTAGTTTCAAATTGAGAAGATACTTTGGTTGAAAACATGACTCCTCGTATCTTCTTAACAAATCCCTCGTCGATCCAATTAACTGCCTGCTTGGAATAATATATAAGCTACCAAAATAAAATGAAACAAAGCATATAAAAATTCCAAAACTTACATTTAAGCTCTGAACAATAGGAAGTGACAGAATAACTTCACCACCACCATTAGGAGGCAGTCCATGGCTCTCTATTTTAAGAAATGGCCCCACTTCTTGTGTTCATCCTTCTTAGTAATCAAAAGTCATCGGGGAGCTATCTGTGAAAATAAGTAATACCTGAAAGATTAAAAGAGCATTGGATTGTGGATGTGTTGGCATCAATCTGGTTTAGATAGGCCTTTCTTTATTTGCTAGGACCAAGGTATAGATGAAACCACCTAAATATACAGCTAAAGAAAAACCAGCTTTGAGGATTATTGACTTTAAAATCTCGGACTATGATGTTGTGCTTTACAACCTGCGGAAGAAACAAGGAATGCCTATTTGGCGAGAATTAGATAATTTTCATTGACATTATCTAAAAGTTGATATGAAATCTTCCTATGATAAAGTAGACGTGGAGGAAAATTAGTCAGAAGTAGCTATTGATGCAGAAATGAGTGTTATCAAGCACAAGCAGGAACATACTAAAAAAATCTTGAGACTAGAGTACAAACTTAAGCCATGCTTTGCTAAACTATTAGCTACCTAGTTAGCACTTGTTATGCCTATGAAAAACAAAAATAAATGATTGACCCCACTCAACAGGCCATTTTTGAAGCTTCAAACATCTTGCCTGTAGCATAAATAAAACAGGAATAAGTATAGTACCAAAACTTGTATAACAACAAATGCAGGTTAAATTTATTAATCCAAACACATTATAATTATCCATAATTGCTTCATAATTATTAAGCATTTTATCATATAATTGTCTGAAACTTTTTATATGGAACACATGCTCAAGTTACCACCTTGAATTTGTTCCAACTTACAGACCAAGATCAAAAGAAATAAGAATTGTACTTGACACACTCATATTAGTGACTTGTGCATGTGTGAGGAAATCAACTATTATGCGCTACCTAATAAGAAGAGGAAAGATAATGGAACTTACTTTAAAATGCTAATATGAGGAAAGTTGTGACGAACAAAACAGAAATCGATTACTTTAAGTTAAAACAAGTACCTTCATGTGTTCATCATCATAAGTAGCATTTGGTGTTGTAATTCTTGCAATCTCAGTAAGACAAACTGTAACTGAAATCTTAACATCTTCATCTATGTGTCTCAAAAGCTCATCAGAAATGAGTGTCTTCATTGGAAGTACAAGTGATCCTTGAATTGGCTTGGGTGGATCACAATCCAAGTTTGATAATACAAGCTCCAATTTCTAAAAGTTAGAATCACCAAACAGAAGGGGGAAAGTCAAAATTGAATCACTTTTGTAACAATAGAAGCACAATTCAAGATATACAATTGAATTCATTACAAACAAATCCAGTAGAAAAAACATAAACATAGATCAATAGATATGAAAATCAGTAGAGAGGATAAAAGATCAATTTGTAAAGCACAAATCCAGAATATATATATGTTAGAATAGAAACCCTAGTTCAAATAAAAAAACTGATACAAAAAACGTAAACAAATAACAAAATTTGACCACATAGTTCGGGCAATTGTACCTACATTTACCGATTAGAACATGTGTTTAAATTGTAGTTATCTGCAAACTATGAGTCAGTCATAACCAACAAGATAGTATTAAGAAAAGCAGGAAGATCAATTAAGCAAAATTGATGACGATAAAAATGAAGCAGATATAAAAAATCAATAGAAATTAGATAGATTACATAAAGTAATTGAAGAAGCTGATCAACAAAAGATGTCAAGTTTTTGGATAGTTTTCTTCCAACATGTCTAAGCATCTTCACTGTATCTCTATCATCATCACTCAGAACAATGCTATCAGTAGAACAAGTCATGTTTTGCACCACACACTCACACTAAAATTATGCACTTTAAAACCCTAAAAGTTGTCAATTTACAACTCAACAAAATTCAATTTAAGAGCTTATAGCACATGCAATCAAAGACATAAATTAAGCCGTGAACTTAGAAACATATACGAGAGAAACTTATTAAACCCATACCTTTTTCGCATCTCCTTGTAGCACTAAAGGTCTTGTAGAATCATGAACTCAAACAACCTCAGAGTTAAAATCAATAAGCTGTAAAGAAAGGTAACTATGAATCAATAACCTGTAAAGAAAAGTGAAAACTAACATGAACAAAAAAATGCTTGCAGAAACTTCCCATAAAGTCAAAAGTAGACTTCTATAGGAGCATGTAATAGGACCTTCAACATCAATGTGTTTTAGCGTTTTAGATAAGACATAGGTTTTCATCTTGTTCTCTTTCGCCACCGGCCATGCAAGGTCAAATTATTTTGAAGTTTTAGGGTTTTCGAACCCTAAATTAAAAGAGGGATTCTATATGAGAGTAAAATGATAGTTGTTAGGCAATTCAGATTGGATTGTTTTTAAAGGAAATAGAGGATAACTAGTCGAATTGAAGAGAAAACAATGGAAGCCGCTAAAGGTTTGAGAGGAAGCATGGTTGAAGGTGAAGGGTTGGAGAACGAGCCAGAATCATGCTGAAGGATTTGATGATTTTTTTGTTACAATAACATAGTTAAATTTGTTTTAATTAAAAAAATAATAATTTAAGGAAAAGAAGTAAAAATAAGATAATTTAACTATAAAAAATAAAAAATAAAAAGAGAGGCAAAATAAAATAGTTAGCTAAATTGGTGGGAAAAGAAAAATAAAAAATGATTAATTGGTTTGCTAACAAAAGTGTCTCTACTTTAGATATAATTTTTGCAAAAACCATCTTTAATGTTGAAAAGTCGCAAGTGTCGCAATTTACAAGTTGCGACAGTTGTATTACAATCGTCACAATCCAAGTGTCGCAAATCAACTAAATTCTTGTAGTGAAACCAAGAACAACCTCTTGGATTTTACAACCAAGTTGAAATGAGAACAATCCTCTCAAACTCAACCTCTTGTTTCCAACAAACCTGGACAACAAGGAATATAACAAACCCTATAAGAGAAACAATCCTTCTCCTTATTGTCAACACCTAAATCAAAACAATCATTGGAACTTAGGATTTTTACAATAAATCTGACTTTTTGTGTAAGAGTTTGAAACTTGATTCTTGAATATATCAATCACAAGATTGATCTTCTCTTTCAACAACAATAATTCACAAAAACTAAAGTGTTAGATTGCTCACGAGTTTTCTGTTTTGGATGATGTGAAAGTATGCAGAAAATATCTTGAATGAAAGTAAAAGACTTGAAAAGTGAATTTTGATAATTTGAAAGTTTGATTGAAAGAGGTGAATTTTTTATTTGAAATTTCAAGTATTAATAAGCACATAACACCCTTATGAAACTTGGTAATGACTATAAAAATATCATGAACAAATGCCAATGCATAATGAAAACGTTCCATGAAAAGAGGCATGAAGAGGTGTTATGAAAAATAGTGATTTTTCAATTCTGTCCAGGTTCAAATCGATTGCACCTATGTACAAATCGATTGCACATGTATTAACGTATCAAATTTTCAAAAAACTACAGCATGCAATCGATTGCACATATATGCAAATCGATTGCACAGTGAAAAAATGTGAAAATTTCAGCAAAGTGTTTTTAGGAAACAGCAGGGGCAAATCGAGTGTACCCTTGTGTAAATCGATTTGCATCAGTGAAAAAGTGAGAATTGCCTATTCTAAACATGTCATGATCATGAAAGAAGTATGCAATGATGTTTGATTGATTGAGCATCTAAGACTTTAGTATTTGATTAGAATTGTCATTATACCTCCATGAAATGTGAATTTCTTGAATACTAAGTCTTGAACATGATGCTTTTATCATGAATATCATCTTTTCCTTCTTGTCACTTTTTGCTACTAAGAGATTTGTCTTCATCAAAACAATTGTTAACCATAGAGAAGTCTGGCTTCACATTCTCCCCCTTTTTGATGATGACAAACAATGAAAATTTTGAAGTCTTGAGAAATACAAATTGTTGAAGAATGGCCATGATAATGAAGTCTTTGATCCATTTCCTTTTGTACATAAAACCTTGAATGAACATTGTTGTCTTCATCAAAACCATTGAGAAGCTATGTATTCACATTCTCCCATTCTTTGATGATGACAACCTAATTCTTGAAAATTCGATCTAATCTTGTTTCCCTAACCAAACCTTGCTCCCGATTGGATATTGTCCCCCTTAATCCATGATTTTAGAGAGTTTTGAAATCTGCACATTTTGTTAGAGAAACCAAGCAATAATACACAATTCTTCTCCCCCTTTGTCATTAACAAAAAGGATGGGAAAAGACTTGAAGTATATAAAGAAATTATGATAAATAAAAACAATTTTTACCTATGAGATTTACCTCATGATTGAATTCATAAAAACATTCATCCTTGGCGAACATGATTTTGAAGCCTTTGTCACAAAGTTGACTTGTACTTAGAAGATTATGCTTTAATCTTTTAACATAAAGTATATCTTCAATGGATGTGAAAGTTAGTGCTTCAACTTTGCCAATGCCAAGAATTTTTCTTTTAATGTATTCCCCATATGAAATAACCCTTGGGCTATAAGCACTAGATTTGAAAGTTAGTTAATGCCTCCCATCAAAAGCTTAGAACAACCACTTATCAACAAAGCATAGAATTTAAGTGGTCTTCAAGCAAACTTACAAAATAAATTAAGTTTTATTTGGTACCTAATGTGCTTTGGGTCCATCATAGTTAGTTCCCTTTTTAACCCACACATAATGCCCACTTTCCACACTAACATTTCTAACATAGCAAGCATTAGGTGTATGGCCACTTATACCACTATAAAAACATGTAGGAACAAAATTACTTCTATATCTAGGAGTATAAGATTTCTTTTTCACAAATATTTTCTTTTTAGGATAAGGATGCACTTTCCTAGGTTTGTTCACTTTCTTTTAAAGATTGCTCACTAGCCTTAACAAAAATAGTTTTACTAGAACTTGGTTTGGAAAATTTTGAATAACCAAGTCCACTTTTATCATTTTAATTTCTTTGTTGACTAAGGACTGCTTCTAATCCAATTTGTCCTTTCACATATCTTTTAAGGACTCTTTTTAATTGAACAATTTGGAAAGAAAATTCACAATTTTTACATACCAACTCTTGTTTTACTTCACTAATTTTCTTTTGTTTCTCATCTTTTGCTTCTTTTTCCATAATATCAACTTTTTCTTCTAAAGATGTAATTTGTTTCTTTTGTGAAGATATTGTTTTATACAATACTTTGCATTCATTTAGGAGTTCTTCAATAGCACCCAAAGCATCATTATCACAAGAAGATATTTCATTAGTAACCTCTTCTTCTTCTTCATTGGAATGGTGTGTTGCTATCAATACAAAATTTACATGTTCCTCATCTGAAGATGAACTTATTTCATTGTCATTCCATGCTACATATGCTTTCTTTTCCTTTTTATGATTCTTTTTAATGAATTTATTCTTCTTTTGAAGTGTAGGGCATTCACTTCTAACATATCCTCTTTCTCCACATTCAAAGCATTTAATCTTCCTTGTTGGTGCTTCCCCTTTAATGGTCTCCCTTTTTCTTTCTTTTCTTAGAAACTTTTCATGATCATCATTTTCATCACTATTGGACTCATCCACTTTATTGCTGTCATAATTTTTTACTTTTGTCTTTAAGGCAACGTCTTTTGAATATTTTCCTTGAATTTCATGCTTCTCCAATCTTTCAAGTTCTAATTCATGCTCTTGAAGTTTTCCGAACAAGGAAGCCGATGTCATGGTAGAAAGACTCTTTTTTTCTGATATCGCCGTCACCATTGGTTTCCATTCCCTGTTTAAAGATCTAAGCACTTTAAGATTTAATTCATCGTTAGTAAAAGTATTACCAAGCGCCTTCAAATGATTTGTCAATTGTACAAATCTTTTTTGCAAGTCGAGGATTGATTCTCGGGGCTGCATTATGAACATCTCATATTCTTGACTTAATGTGTTCAATCTAGATTGTTTAACTTCAGCTGTTCCTTCATGAGTTTCCACCAAAGTGTCCCAAATTTCTTTTGCTGATTTACATTGTGAAATGCGGAAGAATTCATCCATACTTAATGCACTTTGTAATATGTTAATGGCTTTCTTTTCATCGAGCGCTTTCTTTCTATAATCTTCATTATAAGCATTTTTAACCTTTGGAGTTGCAACATCGTTTACTATACTCATTGGTTGATGTGGACCATTTTCAACAGTTTCCCATATTCCATCTCCTTATGCTTCTTAGTGCGCTCTCATTCTGACTTTCCAAAAGTCAAAATACTTTCCCGAATATAGAGGGGGCTTATTGCTACTACTGCCATCTTTGAAAATCAGATTTGCGCTTGTGGAGGCAATACTGGATCTATAGGAACAGGTTACCTATAACCTGCTCTGATACCAATTGTAAGTTAGAGTTGCACCTAAGAGCGGGGGTGAATTAGGTACTTAGAATTTTTCTCGGTTTTTCGACGGTTTTGATTTTCACTTTCCTAAAGTTACTAAGTGATGAAATGCAGTAGAGTGCGGAAAGTAAAAGACACGGAGATATATCCTGGTTCCCCTCACAATCCGAGAGTACTCCAGTCCCCTTTCAACATGAAAGAGATTTTTAATAGTGTTAGATCCTAAGACAAGACTATCCTAGCCTTTCTATACAGACTCTAACAATCAAACCAAGAACAACCTCTTGGATTTTACAACCAAGTTGAAATGAGAACAGTCCCCTCAAACTCAACCTCTTGTTTCCAACAAACCTGGACAACAAGGAATATAATAAACCCTATAAGAGAAACCTTCTCCTTATTGACAATGCCTAAATCCAAACAATCCTTGGAACTTAGGATTTTTACAATAAATCTGAATTTTTGTATATGTGTTTGTAACTTGATTCTTGAATATATCAATCACAAGATTGATCTTCTCTTTCAACAACAATGATTCACAAACACTAAAGTGTTAGATTGCTCAAGAGTTTTCTGTTTTGGATGATGTGAAAGTATACAGAAAATATCTTGAATGAAAGTTAAAGACTTGAAAAGTGAATTTTGATAATTTGAAAGTTTGATTGAAAGAGGTGAATTTTTTATTTGAAATTTCAAGTATTTATAAGCACATAACACCCTTATGAAACATGGTAATGACTATAAAAATATCATGAACAAATGCCAATGCCTAATGAAAATGTTCCATGAAAAGAGGCATGAAGAGATGTTATGAAAAATAGTGATTTTTCAATTCTGTCCAGGTGCAAATCGATTGCACCTATGTACAAATCGATTGCACATGGATTAACGTATCAAATTTTCAAAAAACTACAGCATGCAATCGATTGCACAGTGAAAAAATGTGAAAATTTTAGCAAAGTGTTTTTAGGCAACCGCAGGTGCAAATCGATTGTACCCTTGTGTAAATCGATTTGCATCAGTGAAAAGTGAGAATTACCTATTCTAAACATGTCATGATCATGAAAGAAGTATGCAATGATGTTTGATTGATTGAGCATCTAAGACTTTAGTATTTGATTAGAATTGTCAATATACCTCCATAAAATGTGAATTTCTTGAATTCTAAGTCTTGAACATGATGCTTTTATCTTGAATATCATCTTTGCCTTCTTGTCACTTTTTGCTACTAAGAGATTTGTCTTCATCTAAAACATTTGTTAACCATAGAGATGTTTGACTTCACATTCTCCCCCTTTTTGAAGATGACAAACAATGAAAATTTTGAAGTCTTGAGAAATACAAATTGTTGAAGCATGGCCATAATAATGAAGTCTTTCATCCATTTCCTTTTGTACATAAAAACTTGAAGGAACATTGTTGTCTTCATCAAAACCATTGAGAAGCTATGTCTTCACATTCTCCCCTTTTTTATGATGACAACCCAATTCTTGAAAATTCGATCCAATCTTGTTTCTCTAACCAAAGCTTGCTGCCCCTTGGATATTGCTCCCCCTTAATCCATGATATTAGAGAGTTTTGAAATCTGCACATTTTGTTAGAGAAACCAAGCAATAATACACAATTCTTCTACCCCTTTGTCATTAACAAAAAGGATCGGAAAAGACTTGAAGTATATAAAGAAATTATGAAAAATAAAAACAATTTTTACCTATGAGATTTTACCTTATGATTGACTTCATCAAAACATTCATCCTTGGAGAACATGATTTTGAAGCCTTTGTCACAAAGTTGACTTGTACTTAGAAGATTATGCTTTAGTCTTTTAACATAAAGTATATCTTCAATGGATGTGAAAGTTAGTGCTTCAATTTTTCCAATGCCAAGAATTTTTCCTTTAAGGTATTCCCCTTATGAATTAACCCTTGGACTATAAGCACTAGATTTGAAAGTTAGTTAATGCCTCCCATCAAAAGCTTAGAACAACCAGTTATCAACAAAGCATAGAATTGAAGTGGTCTTCAAGCAAACTTACAAAATAAATTAAGTTTTATTTGGTACCCAATGTGCTTTGGGTCCATCATAGTTAGTTCCCTTCTTAACCCACACATAATGCCCACTTTCCACACTAACATTTCTAACATAGCAAGCATTAGGTGTATGGCCACTTATACCACAATAAAAACATGTAGGAACAAAATTACTTCTATATCTAGGAATATAAGATTTATTTTTCACAAATCTTTTCTTTTTAGGATAAGGATGCATATTCCTAGGTTTGTTCACTTTCTCTTAGGAAGATTGGTCACTAGCCTTATCAAAAATAGTTTTACTAGAACTTTGTTTGGAAAACTTTGAATAACCAAGTCCACTTTATCATTGGAATATCTTTGTTGACTAAGGACTGTTTCTAATCCAATTTTTCCTTTTTCATATCTTTCGAGGAATCTTTTTAATTGGAGAATTTAGAAAGAAAGTGATTCACAATTTTTACATACCAACTCTTGTTTTTCTTCACTAATTTTCTTTTGTTTCTCGTCTTTTGCTTCTTTTTCCATAATATCAACTTTTTCTTCTAAAGATGTAATTTGTTTCTTTTGTGAAGATATTGTTTTATACAATACTTTGTATTCATTTAAGAGTTCTTCAATAGCACCTAAAGCATCATTATCACAAGTAGATATTTCATTACTAACCTCTTCTTCTTCTTCATCGGAATGGTATGTTGTTATCAATGAAAGATTTACATGTTCTTCAACTGACAATGAACTTATTTCATTTTCATTCCATGCTACATATGCTTTCTTTTCCCTTTTATGATTCTTTTTCTTGAATTTATTCTTCTTTTGAAGTGTAGGGCATTCACTTCTAACATGTCCTCTTTCTCCACATTCAAAGCATTTAATCTTCCTTGTTGGTGCTTCCCCTTTAATGGTCTCCCTTTTTCTTTCTTTTCTTATAAACTTTTCAAACTTCTTGATAAGATCATCATTTTCATCACTATTGAACTCATCCTCTTGATTGCTGTCATAATTTTTTACTTTTTTCTTTAAGGCAACGTCTTTTGAATCTTTTACTTGTATTTCATGCTTCTCCAATCTTTCAAGTTCTAATTCATGCTCTTGAAGTTTTTCGAACAAGGAAGCAGATGTCATGGTAGAAAGACTGTTCTTTGCTGATATCGCCGTCACCTTTGGTTGCCATTCCTGGTTTATAGATCTAAGCACTTTAAGATTTAATTCATCGTTAGTAAAAGTCTTACCGAGCGCCTTCAAATGATTTGTCAAGGATTGATTCTCGGGGCTGCATTATGAACATCTCATATTCTTGACTTAATGTGTTCAATCTAGATCGTTTAACTTCAGCGGTTCCTTCATGAGTTTCCACCAAAGTGTCCCAAATTTATTTTGCGGATTTACATTTTGAAATGCGGAAGAATTCATCCATACTTAAAGCACTTTGTAATATGTTAATAGCTTTCTTTTCATCGAGCACTTCCTTTCTATCATCTTCATTATAAGCATTTTTAACCTTTGGAGTTGCAACATTGTGTACTATACTCATTGGATGATGTGGACCGTTTTCAACAGTTTCCTATATTCCATCTGCTTGTGCTTCTAAGTGTGTTGTCATTCTAATTTTCCAAAAGTCAAAATATTCTCCAGAAAATAGAGGGGGCTTATGGCTACTACCGCCATCTTTAAAAACCGGATTTGCGCTTGTGGAAGCCATACTGGGTGTATAGGAACAGGTTACCTATAACCTGCTCTGATACCAATTGTAAGTTAGAGTTGCACCTAAGAGGGGGTGAATTAGGTACTTAGAATTTTTCTCGGTTTTTCGACGGTTTTGATTTTTACTTTCCTAAAGTTAATAAGTGATGAAATGCAGTAGAGTGCGGAAAGTAAAAGACACGGAGATATATCCTGGTTCCCCTCACAGTCCGAGAGTACTCCAGTCCCGTTTCAACATGAAAGAGATTTTTAATAGTGTTAGATCCTAAGACAAGATTATCCTAGCCTTTCTATACAGACTCTAACAATCAAACCAAGAACAACCTCTTGGATTTTACAACCAAGTTGAAATGAGAACAATCCTCTCAAACTCAACCTCTTGTTTCCAACAAACCTTGACAACAAAGAATATATTAAACCCTATAAGAGAACAATCCTTCTCCTTATAGTTAACACCTAAATCCAAACAATCCTTGGAACTTAGGATTTTTACAAAAAATCTGAATTTTTGTATATGTGTTTGAAACTTGATTCTTGAATATATCAATCACAAGATTGATCTTCTCTTTCAACAACAATAATTCACAAACACTAAAGTGTTAGATTGCTCAAGAGTTTTCTATTTTGGATGATGTGAAAGTATGCAGAAAATTTCTTGAATGAAAGTTAAAGACTTGAAAAGTTAATTTTGATAATTTGAAAGTTGATTGAAATTATTATCATATAAAATATATTATTTGTAGCACTGCTGCTAGTTTATTATTACAATCCATTCTCATTTTCATTATAGAAATATCACTAAAGTGAAGTATGGAATACCACGTTCCAATCCATTTTTTACGGGGATTTCATGAAGCTATCAGTGAATGTACTTTTTTTAAAAAGCCAACATCAACCGTTTGTCAGTTTCTCAATTGTAGAATAGTGGAATAAAGTAATATATTTTATCGTTTTCTTCAATAAACCTTCACAACACAATTATGGAACAAAATAATAGTTTTTACCCTTTTCTTCAACAAACCTTCACAACACACTTATGGAACAAAGTAATATATTTTATCTTTTTCTTCAATAAACTTTCACAACACAATTATGGAACAAAGTAATAGTTTTTGTCCTTTTCTTCAACAAACCTTCACAACACAGTTATGGAACAAAGGAATATATTTTATCTTTTTCTTCAATAAACCTTCACAACACAATTATGGAACAAAGTAATAGTTTTTATCCTTATCTTCAACAAACCTTCACAACACAGTTATGGAACAAAGTCATGACTGAGGTGGGGAAGGAAGAAAAGTTGCAGCGTGAAGTGGGGAACTCCTTAACTAGAGAAATCAGTCTAAAAGGAAGTTGACACGCACATCACTAGAATAAAGATTTTTATGTTAATTAATATTTCATTAATAAAATTAATTCCTATAAACACTTTCTTTAAATGGCTTTTAATTGAAATGTTCTTGCTGTTGTATATTTGAAGCACGCATATAAAATATAGGGGGTTGAAAATTTATAAATGAATATAAAATAGGATAAATTATTTAGCTAAACTAAAAGTAATAGTGTTTTAATCTTGAGTTCGCAAACATGTTACTTGGTATGTTGAATTGGTGTGTACACAATTTTATTAAAGCTCCAAAATAATTTCCTTAAACACATAAGACAGGCAATTGGGTTCTTGGTATGTGTGTCTAGCTTGATAATGTAGTATCTTTTCATCTCAATTCCTTTTAATTTTATTTACCTCATTCATATATACTCCAACAAGATTCCAACATGCTCAAACTTCCAACTATTGATTTCTTTGTCTTTACGTAAGGGTTTGTTATGTTTATACTGTTAGTGAAATTTTGGTTGATTATAGTGTTTAGAGTTTTTGTTGATGGTTTTAATTTGATGTAGGGATGATTTTAGAAAAACTTTCAATATACTACTAAAAACCACATTTTATCTCAATTTCACCGATTAAATAACAAAAAACGTCATAAAAAACACACATTTTATCTCTCAGTTTTAGAAAAACTTAAGTGTATTATAAAGATTATGGATTCAATTTTTTAAATATACACTAGTGGGATACCCGTGCATCCGCACGGATACTGCTGTGGACCGCGGAATTATCACCAATGTGCCATAAAAATTCAAACAAATTAAAAAATATCAAAATATTATTGAAAAAAATAAAAAATAGAAAATGGACTGGAAGATAATTGAATAAGTTTTTAAAATTAACTATTATTAAGAAAAACTATTAAACACATACTTTGTAAAAAACAATTGTGAAAATAGAAAAAAATGTTTATTTAGGGTTGATAGAGTTATAATAAAAGGGTTTATAAAGTTTAATAAATGAGACAAATAAATATTCAAAATTATAATTAGTTGAAAATCAGTAAAAAACTAATTTTTATATGATTTAAAATATAAAATAATGAAAAGTCATTAGTACAACTGACATAAGTTTTACATTTATTTTCTTTAAATGTACATAAAAAGTAAAAACTCGTGCGTTCGCACGTATTTTGGTACGATAACCCGTGCGTTCACACGGTACTGGTGTGTTACCCGTGCGTTCGCACGAATACTAGTGTGGTACGTACGATTTTGTTTTCAAAATATAATAATATAATAAGAAAAATGAAATGGAAAAAAGACAAAATTGCCTAATTAAAAGTTTATTATATTTAAAAGAGATAATAAAATAATTTCAGTATTTTCTTCCGTATATAAAAATATTTGAATCAACACTATAATTATTTTAAAATTTAACAAAATTGTAAATCAGAAAAATAATATTGTTTATCAATAAATTTTTTTATTTTAAAAAAAAAAAGACATATTTTTAGAAGAAAAATAATATTGTTTTTACAAAATTATTTTACATCAATAATATGTATTTTTAACTTTCAATATATTAAACCCGTGCGTTCATACGAATTTTGATATGGTTATCTGGGCGTTCACACGGTACCAAAGTTGTAGAGGGTTCGTCTCCGGGAAAGAAAGGAAGCCTTATGCCTCGCCTGCCAGTTTATTTTATTATTTATGCATCCCATTTTATTTGTTCTTATTTTGAGATATATTCTTTCATAATAATAATGTGTTACGCTCGTTCACATTTGTGGTGTTCAATTCTCACAAGCAACGTGCACTTATAAAAAAAAACATCAATTTCAAAAACAAATAGGTGTTCCAAACTATTAGCACTCATTTAACGTGTAATTTATAAAACAATTTAGAACAGATCCTTTAAAAAATGATTTACAGTAAAAAATGATTTCCCATATTGTCATGAGTATATTAGTAATAGTTAGTGAAAAATCGAGATTTTGAGCCTGTCATCATTTGAAAAACATGTAGAAGTTGAAATTAAATAAGTTATATTAATCTGTACTGCAATAATTTATCATGACATGAATATACTTATCATAAGCCAAACTGATTGTGCTCAAGAACACAATTAAAATTCCAAGGTGAGAGAGGTTGCCTAAGACAACACAAATTTCAGGGCAACCAAACATGCACATGCAGAACAAAAACAATAAGAATCAAACAAAAACTGCTAAGCTACTTCATTATGAATATCTCATTAAGTTGTATCAGCTAGTAAATATGGTATAAACTGCAAATATGAATTATCAAAAAGAAAATTATGAAAAAAAGGGTGTGACAACTTACAAACATGGACTCTTATAAACATTCAGGGAAAAAGTAAATTGATACAAATGACCAAACACAATCCACATATGTTGCATTCATTCTTGCTCATGAACCACCTCAGCTTCTCTACCTGAATAAACTCATGGCAGGGTATTTAACATAACTTACAAATTCAGTTTAAGACTTGCTCGCAAACTATTTTTTATTTATATAATATTGATAAGTTCTTAAAAACAGCTTATGAAAATAAGCTATAACTTATATTGAAACATTTAACCATATTTTCTTTTTCACTATAGAAACAGTATATGTGCTTATTTGATAAACTCTTATCCTATAATCATTTAATTAATTTGTTTAATTTCAGATACTCACAATTTGCTACTCAAAATTCACAGCATTTTATAAGAATAGTAAATTTCAGATAAGCTCTTATTTAAGTTATAATCTACCTCAGAGTTTATAACAATAGTAAATTTCAACTCAATAATAGTTACTCAAAACTATTTTTTTAATAAAAATCATTATTACGGAATAATATTTTTAATATTATTTGACATTAATTTTGATCATTATCATACTTTAACCGATAAAGTAAATAATATACAAAATTTTATATTACATATCTTGTATTTTTGGAAGTATACAATGCAATCATCAATTTATAAAAATGATAGTATCCTGGAACATTATAAATCTCATTTTTATAGTGAGTCATTCATATAGTAATAAAAATAAATAAAAAATATATTAATTAAATTCGGCTAGTTTCAGTTTTTGTCGAATCTAAAATTAGTATCCACCGAAGCAACCCTATAATATTCAAATTAAGCAACCGAATCAACCCGACACCCGATTCAACCCGATCCATTTGCACAAAAAAGACAACGGATCGGTCGGTTCAAATTTGTCCACCCCTAAGTCAACTTGTAGCCATCACAAAGACCTTTGAATTGTCATACATATACTTGGTGCACAGTAATCGTGTTAGTAATTGTGTCATGTCACATACTTTGTGAACAGTGATATGTTATGCAATTTTGGTAGTAATACTTTTTCAATGACACCTCTAAAGCTTTCTCTTCATTTTCTCTTCATATGTTTATTAAAAAAAGAAAAAGGTTAAAGATGGATTAAACATTTGTATGTAGCTTTACTTGTTTTTTGAAATCCTGTTGACAAAATAGTTACTGATTATGCTAGATCAGACTGCTGGTTCAAAGAGGACCAGTACATGGTATGCATCTTCTCTGGGTTTCAATTTATGTTAAATAAAACTTAAACTAAAAAGATGTACTAAATAAATAAAAGCTGCCTTTTTTGAACTTTGAGCTATTAATCTAGAAATTCAATGAAATGATTATGTTTTTCAGTAGTTATATATTCTCTCCGTCTCACAATGAGTGACCCAGTTAATTTTTCACACAGATTAAGAAAAAAGGAATAAATGAAAGAAAGATAATGATATTTTTACTAAAGTACTCCTATGATGCATTGGAAATGATGAAAGTAATATTAATTAGAGGGTAAAATAGGAAAAGTTGCATTGAAAATTAAAATGGATCATACATTTTAGGACACCATTTTATTCCAAATGAGTTACTCATTGTAGAACGGAGGGAGTACTTTAATATATCTTAGTGGCATATGCATTTGTGTTATTTTGACTTTTTATGCACCAATATGATTCCAACATTGTTAATCAATTAATTGAATTGAATTGAATTTTAATTTTAATAGATGAATTTGATTGAATTAAAAAAGATTAATGAATCATTAATAAATTAATTGTTTGTTTTGATCATCTACTAGTAATTGAATTGAAATTTATTCAATTTATCTATTTTTCCATTCCTAATAAATTTAATATTATTATTGCAAATTTAAACTGTGTTTGGCAGCTTATGATATAAATAAGAAATAAATTAAAGTCGGGTCTTTACCAAAAAAAAATGATTGTGTTAAATACTTAAAATAGTTTCATTATTTATGTATTAAAAAAAATACTTGAAACTCATAACAATATTGCTACAATTAGTTAGAGTAATAGAGTTTGTTATACTATCAATAAGAAGAAAACATATATTTTACATAGCTTTTGCATTAACCCTAGTCCCTATACTCATGGGAATAAGAGAGATAGATTTCATTATTTATATATTAGTAAAAAAAAGTACTTGAAATATATATAATAATTTTACTACTATTAGTTATACTGTGTTATTATGTCAAGAAGAAGAAAATTAATGCTTTACACGGTTTCTGTGTTTTTGCATTTAACGTAGTCCCTATACTCATGGCAAATAAGATAGACAGGTCTCACTGATAGATAGGTAGGTCTCATAGAGTGTGTAGCTGACTGACATTGATTAGACGTGATTGTGCAAAAATTGAAGGAAAGTACTCTATAAGTTGTATGCTATTGTTCATAGAGTGTGTAGCTGACTGACATTGATTAAACGTGATTGTGCCAAAATTGAAGGATGCTATCGTTCGTGCTTTGTAGCACACAAGAGCAATATTTGTTTATTCTCTACTTCTAACATGAAACCCTCTAACAGTTCAACTCATAGGCACGTTATCTGTAATACCCCGTATTATTTAAATGCTCAATTGGATATCAGATGAGATCAGATAAGCATCTATGTACTCTATCTTTGGTTAATTGGATTAATGGAATCCTCTAAGTGCTCTAAGTATTGTCAATTGGGATCGATAGAGCAACTAAGGAACTCTGAAGAGATCAATAATTATTAGTTTAAGAGAGGATTTAATGGTAACTCTAATAATTGATAAATTGGTTGAGACGACAAAATATCAATTGGAGATATTTTGCTCTATTGGATTATATATATATATATATATATATATATATATATATATATATATATATATATATATATATGGAAAGAAAAGAAAAAGAAGAAGTAGAAGGAAATGAAGAGAAAGAAGAAGAGAAAAGAAAGAGGAGAAAGATGAAGGAGAGAAACCCATGGATCATCGTCATCTTCTTCAATCTCCTCTTCGGTTATCAGGTGGGTTCTAGTTAGACACTCTAAGTTTTAGAAATAGATGTTTGGAACTTAGGTTAGAATTGAGAGAAAATGATAAATTGTTGAATCAATGGAATCTAATGGATAAAACGAGTTATAAACTATGTTGTATGATCAATATGGGTGTAGAATCATCTATTAATGCTTGTTGGTGTATTGGGTGGTGTTTGGAATGGGTTTTGGACCCCCAAGGGATAAGCTTTTACATTACTGAGAATTATGAGTTTTCCAGGGTTCGCCTAGCGAACCTGGGGCGAGTCACAGTGAACGAACTTTCGAGGGTTCGCCTAGCAAACCCGACCGCGAAGATCAGCGAATGTTCGCCAACGACGTTCTCCTAGCGAACTTTGTGCCTTTTCAGTTCTTGGTGGTTATACCTTGCTTCGCCAGAGGTTCACGAAGCGAAGGGCAAGGCGAAGGTTCGCCAAGGTGTTGGCCTAGCGAACTTTGTGTCTATTCTGGCCTATTTGTCGATTCGCATGGATCTTTGCCTAGCGAAGGCGGTAGCGAACGCTCGCTGGGTGTTCGCCTAGCGAACATGACAGGTGTGCAGTTTTGTTTCCTTCATAACAATTGAGTATGATGTGGGATTAATTATTTAGTTGCTTTGGAATGCTAATGATGTTTGTGTGATGTGTGATTATATGTATTTATTTGTAATATTTGTGTTATGTCATATCTATCTAATATTGTTGTTAAAATCAATGAGGGAGTATGCATGTTAAAATGAGTTAGGGAGAGTGAGGAAACTTTACCCCAAAACAAAATGGTAATTCTAGGTTGTGAATAGAATTGTGATAGATAACTTAATGACAACGCTCGTGCATGAGAGGCCGAGGCGTGTGTCCATTATCAAATGGTATAGAGTGAGAATAAGACACTAGTATGGAACACGTGTATTTTTGTTATGTTTTATTATTAAAGGCAAAAGAGGCCTTAAGGCGAATGTGGCCTTGTGATTGTCGAATACAATCATGTCGTGTATATGATCACGTAATCGTAACCATTTATCTTGAGGTGTAGTTTCATGAGACTCGAGTTGCTCCTCTGAAACGTATGCACAATTACTTGGTAGGTTTGATTCCCTACGTGTAGTACGATTGGAGCCTATGCTATGGGTAGAGACTTGTGATGGTTAACAGGCCATGAGAAGTGACGGTTCACGATTAACAAGCCGATGATCCCGAATCCAATTCGTATGCCAAGTAACTTCAAGGATCCATGACTCGGGTCGTCTTCTAGACGTAGAAGCGGACGGGAAAAAGGGATGCCTTGGCACCGTACATCGATTCGTAAGGAATCTTGAGTTAACAGGCTCAGGACGTAATTCCTTCCGTGCGAACTTTATGAGTTAACAGACTCATGACGTGTTTCCATATAGTGTGAGATTGTGAGATCGTGAGATTGTGAACTCGAGGTCTTTTCTCTTCCCCTTTGACTTGAGTTAGGATTGATAGAACCTTGTAAAGCCGAGAGAACCTATAAGATAGAGAACTCACTGAGATTTGATGTATCTCACCCCACTATAGTTTCTTTATATCAGGTGTAGTTTGCAGGTCTGATTTACAAGTGGGGCGATGCTTAGATGTTTCAAGAGAAGCTTAGTTAAGCTTATTCCGCTGTGTATTTTATTGTTCTTGTACAATGAGGAATATTGTATAATGTTCTTAGTTTTTATTATTTTGGCTAGTTTCCATGACTTGTGCCATGTAGTGTAGTTATGTTTAGAAATGGACAAGTATGTGAACTATATCATTAGGCACTTATGATGGTGTCAGTACCAAATTAATGCGTGTATTGTATTATTCTAGATATATATTATACAGGGCATTACATTATCAGCTATTTTGACAAAAAAAATCTATGACACACAGTGGCGAATCCAGGAATTTTGGTTGATGGGAAAAAATTGTGTAAATATTTTGATTGAAACAATATTATAAATTATACATAATATATGGTTATAATGACAAATAAATTTAAATTACATAGTTTTATTTTTAAAAAATATATTTATTTCTTATTATTTTTTATATTCTAAAAAAAAATTAATGATATATTTACTATCAATATTATCAAATATATTCTTAAACTTTAAAGTCCACCATAACTTAATTCTAGAAGTTCAATTCACCGAAAATTTAACAATTAAAAAATGACACTTATTATATATAAAATTAAATATTTATTCACTCGTCATTGCATGAATATTCTACTTTCTTTAAAATTGATGGTAGAATTTTTTTATAGTTTGCAAATAGGATTAACTATATATCTAATACTTTTTTAAAGAATAAAATATTTAATTAAAGAAAAATTATTTTTACAAATTTATAAATTTATATTTTAATTAAAGATGAGAAGTATTTACAATAAATTCTAGAAGAAAAAATGAAATAACTTAAATTTAAACATAAAAAACATAAAGTTATGATGCATAATAAAATAAATTAATGAGACTAATTAAATTTAATGGGGACTATAAAAATTATATGATAATAGCATTAGAGAAAAAATTTAATTTATGTGGGGGCTTGAATCAATGGCTGCATTGTGTTTTTTCTTCCGCAACTCTCGCAATTTGGCAACACCGGTTTCATCCATGCATCCAGTGCACGTTCAAACATATCAAACTTTTTCTCCTTGATGAAATTTGCCTCTTTCTCAAACTTTTCAACCAAATCAAAAATGAATGTCAGTTTGTTTTAAACAGGATTTTCATTAAAGAGTTCCAGTGATAGTCTTGAAGTTCAATTGAAAAAAATTACTCTGCACAACCATCAGCTATCAAAATTCAAAAATTCATTTGGTTTTTAAAATTACAAACCAACTTTCACATTTGAGACAACCGCAACTGCCAACATGAAGGAAAAGTACACATTCTTATATATCTGTGAATAAGCTAACACCAAATTGCTAATCATGAAGATTTCTGCTCAGTTTGTTCCAAGTTAAAAAACTTAAAGTATAGACTAATAATACTTCAACAGAAAAGAAGAATAAAACAGAACTGAAATCAAAATATGAAGAGAAAAACCATCATTTGTGAGCAATAACATAATATTACTTTTCAAAGGTTAGGATTGAAATTTATACCCTTAAAAATGACAACAGTTTTAAAAACACAATTTAAGGAATGTATCCAATTAGTAGTATATTAATTTGATTTTCAAAAATAATGAAATGCCATTGGTGACAATAGACTACCATGGTTACAAAACAAAATTAAAATCAATTTTCTAAATGTAACAACAGATAAAGATAAAATCCAATAAAATATAAAATAGTTATTATTCTGATACTGATAGATATGTATGATAAGCAAAAGCATTTCATTAGAAAATTTCCTTTATCTGTTGAAACCACACACCGCACACCGCTGTAAAATGCCCAAGTCACCAGCCCTATTCAAACTCAGAAATCGACCACCACCATGCATAACAGATCCACCCTTCCTTTCCCCGGCACATCAGTGGCGATAGATTGAACCACCACACTTGCAATCTGCCGGAAACAATCTCGTCGCTGCAGAAAATGGATTTACGTTTTTATAGAGATTTATTACTTCATAAAATACAAAACCAACAAAGATGCAGGAAATAAGAGAAATTCAACATTTATTATGTGTAATCACAAAACAAAACCAACAAATAAAAAACAAAAACAAAAAAGGTTGACTTACCAAAGAAACACTACAATATAAAATAAGAGGAAAAAAAGATGTAGAAGATTTAACCAGCATTTTAATGTACCATTTGAACTGGAATAAAACAGAAAACAAAGCCGTCTTCATTTCTGGAACGAAAAGAAGCAACGACTTTCAGAAGAGAAAAGACAAGTTTGAAGCAATGATGTCGGTAAAACACATCAACTATTTCGAATCCTACCACTACCACCCTCGCCGCCGAAAATGCGGTGCCTCCAACACAGGTCTACCAATGTTGTTAAACCACACACCCTCGTCATAAAGTATTTTTGTAAAACATGTTAGAAGAAAGAAATAAAATAGAAGAAAAACATGAAGAAAGAAGAGGAAGAGAGAAGTTTGAGGAAGAGAAAGAGTGAGATGAGCATCGAGAGAGAGAAAGAAGAAAAAACTAAAGTACAAAAGTGATGTAACAGACATTGAGAGTAGGAAAAAGCTGAAAAATTGAATTGAATTGGTTTGTTTGGAACCAAAAGAGCCATATGACATCATCAATTGAATCAAACTTAACAAACAAAGGCCCAATATATTAAGCATCTAGTTGGAATTTAAAAATGTGACATCATTAGTCAGAAAAAGTAATTTTTGGACTAAGATTACCCTCAATTTAGTGAGATAGCAGAATTAGAGGCAAGGGAAAATGAGAGTTTTCCAGAGCCTTAACTTTTCTTATATAGGTAGATCTTTGCAATTTTGAAATGGCAAAAAAAATATCCCTTCGATTTTATCATTTCACCGACGATTAAACCATATTTTCACTTCGGTCATCACATAAACCGAGAGATAAAATAATTTTAAAATATAAAAATATATTATATATATTTTTTAAATATCTAACAGAATATATTATATATTTTTTATAATAAAAAAATACGTCCAGAAATTATATTTGAATTTTTAATACGTGAAGTGAAATTATTATCATATAAAATATATTATTTGTAACACTGATAGTTATTATTACAATCCATTCTCATTTTCATTATAGAAATATCACTAAAGTGAAGTATGAAATACCACGTTCCAATCCATTTTTTACGTGGATTTCATGAAGCTATTAGTGGATGCACTTTTTTTTTACAAAGCCAGCATCAACCATTTGTTAGTTTCTCAAATGTAGAATAGTGGAACAAAGTAATATATTTTTTCTTTTTCTTCAATAAACCTTCACAACACAATTATGGAACAAAGTAATAGTTTTTATCCTTTTGTTCAACAAACCTTCACAACACAATTATGGAACAAAGTAATGACTGAGGTGGGGAAGGAAGAAAAGTTGTTGTAAGTTAGAGTTACACCTAAGAGAGGGGGGAAGGGGTGTGAATTAGGTACTTAGAATTTTTCTCAGTTTTTCGACGATTTTGATTTTTACTTTCCTAAAGTTACTAAGTGATGAAATTCAGTAGAGTGCGGAAAGTAAATGACACGGAGATATATCCTGGTTCCCCTCACAGTCCGAGAGTACTGCAGTCCCCTTTCAACATGAAAGGGATTTTTAATAGTGTTAAATCCTAAGACAAGACTATCATAGCCTTTCTATACAGACTCTAACAATCAAACCAAGAACAACCTCTTGGATTTTATAACCAAGTTGATATGAGAACAATCCTCTCAAACTCAACCTCTTGTTTCCAACAAACCTGGACAACAAGGAATATAACAAACCATATAAGAGAAACAATCATTCTCCTTATAGTCAACACCTAAATCCAAACAATCCTTGGAACTTAGGATTTTTACAATAAATCTGAATTTTTGTATATGTGTTTGAAACTTGATTCTTGAATATATCAATGTAATACCCCATATTATTTAAATGCTCAATTGGATATCAGATGAAATCAGATGAGTATCTATGTGCTCTATCTTTGGATAATGGATTAATGGAATCGTCTAAGTGCTCTAAGTATTGTCAATTGGAATCAATAGAGCAACTGATGAACTCTGAAGAGACCAATTATTTTAATTCAATAAAAGATTTAGAGGTAACTCTAATAATTGATCAATTGGTGTGAGAAGATGAAATATCAATTGGAGATATTTTACTCTATTAGATTATATTATATAATAATACTATTATATATATATATATATATATATATATATATATATATATATATATATATATATATATATATTTGTAAAGAAAAAGAAAATGAAAAAGATAGTAAAGAAGAAGTAAAGAGAAAGAAGAGAAGGAAGAGAGAAAGAAGAAGAGAAAGAGGGAAGGCTTGAGAGAAAGCTAATGGATCATCTTCAAATCATCTCATATTTATCAACCTCCTCTTCGATTACTAGGTGGGTTCTAGTTAGACACTTTAATTTCTAGAAATATAAGTTTAGAACTTAGGTTAGTTTTGATAGAAAATGATTAAACGGTTAAATCAATGAAATCTAACAGACGAAATGCGATATAAACTGCGTAGAATACTTGTTGTTATGTTAGGAACATGTTTTGGTCGATATAGTATGGATTGGAAGTGTTTGGGTGGAAGAAATGAGGGATTTTGGCCCCAAATGACCTATATTGACGCTGCTGAGAATTTCTGAGTTCGCGGGTTCGCCTAGGAAACCCAAGGCGAAGGGAAGGCGAATGTTCGCCTAGAAGTTCACTTAGCGAACTTTATGCCCTTTTTCTTGTGACTTGGTTCGCTGGGGGTTCGCCTAGCGAATACAGTAGCGAACGTGACAGATTTTTCCCTCTTGTTTCCTTCATAACTTTTGATCCGTAACTCGGATTGAGGCACGGTCGGATGCGTTGGAAATCTATTTCAATGCTCTTTATGATAGTGAAATAGAAACATATGTTTATGTCATGGATTGATATGGTAGAGCTAAATATTGTGATGAATGTGAAAAGTGTGGTTTATGTTTCCACCGGAAATTCATGAATCGGGATGCCGATTGATATGGGACTTAAAGCCATGGAAATAGAATCCAATGTGCTATTAACTGGTAATGTGAAACCATGATTTAACCAAGGATGCTTGGTAGAGGTTAGTAGTGGCTTGTATGCCTTAAAATGTATGTGAACTATGTGAAAATAATATTTTTGTGATATGTTGAAAATCCATATCTTTTGGATCATAAGTCCGATCGAGGCATAGTAATAGCCGTTGGAAAGCTGTGAAAATATCCTATGGAATAAGAGTGAGAAATATTGATTTGACACCCGATTAAATGATCGGAGGGAAACCAAGAGTTATGTGACTTGTGGGTGAATCATTATATGTGATTCTATTATACAAATGTAATATGTTTTTGTATAACTTGTGATGAAATTATTATATGTAATTCAAATGTGCAATTGTAATATGTTTTTCCTAATATCATTGTTAAACATTATCAAGAGAATATGCATGCTTAAAATATGAATTAGGTAGAGTGAGGAAACTTTACCCCAAAACAAATGGCATATTTTAAAATAGTGGAACCTAGTAACGGCTAGGAAATTAATGTATGACAAAATGACAATGCTCGTGCAAGAGAGGTCGAGGCGTGTGTCCACTACCGAATGTTATAGAAAGAATAAGACACTAGTATGGAACACGTGTAATTGTTATGTTTTATTGATAAGGCATGCATGCCTAAAGGCTAATGTGGCCTAGAATTGTTGAATACAATTATGGTTGTAAGTGAAATCACGTAATCGTAACCATTGCCCTTGAGAGGCATTCATGAGTCTCGAGCTCCTCTGAAATGCAGGCAGAATTTCTTGGCAGGTTTGATTCCCGCGTGTAGTATGAATGGAACCTACGAGTAGAGACTTGTGACGCTGTACGGGCCATGTGAAGTGACGATTTAAGGTGATAATATGTCCTTTATTTCTGAATCCATTCCGTATGCCAAGTAACTACAAGGATCCATGACTTGAGTCGACTTCTAGACGTATAAGAGGACGGGAAAAAGGGATGCCTTGGAACAGGTTACCGATTAGTGATAATCTTTTGAGTTAACAGACTCAACAACGTGTTTCCATATAGTGTGAGATTGTGAACTCAAAGTCATTTCGCTAGTAGAGATGGATTGGCCACTAGTACGGATAAGGATTTCAAGTAATCTCATTCCGTGGAAAAGAAAACTTATTTTGTGGAATGTGTAACGTAAAGTCCGGAAGTGAGATAATTATTGGTGTTTTGTTCTAAGGTCGCAATGGTATCTTAAATGGACGAGAGTACCCTAGGGAATGTGTTCGGAACGATATCTTTCAAATGGTTAGAAGGTGGAGAGTTAAGGACGTTCGACTTTTATGGGAACTTAAAGTAGTAAAGAAGCGTGTGAAGAAACACAAGGATGTGTTTAAACGCTTCAAGTGAAACAAGTATGAGTCGAACGAATAGTAGGAGATAAGTTGCGTATATTTAGTTATGAAGAGAGATTAAGTTCGAGTTAGTACATCGGGATTTTCTGTATTCGATATGAGACCAATTTGGATTGTGGAAATGTTAAATTACCCAAGGAACCATATAAGGTATTGTGTTGGAGAAAGAATGAGCTTCATTTAGTAACAGAAAGTGTAGTGATACGGGCCGGAAAGAGTTTGTATTAAGAAACAGAGTAAGTACCTTGGATTTAAGGAAATCTTAGTATGGTGATTTTATTTTTTGGACCTAAGAGGATTACAATGGAGTTTTAAGGTGTTGATGAACCTATAGTTAAGGAAGTGTAATCAAAGATGGTTCACCCATGAGGACCTCAGTGGTATGACGTGGAATGAGAAAAGTTTCACTTTGGTATTAAGAACGAGCATAGTGGTAGCACCGTGGTAACAAGTGTACGTGATGGATTCTTATTCTTGAGACAAGTGTGATGGGACGTATTCTGTGGAACAGGGAATATTGTATTTTAAGAAGTAAGATTGTGGTAAAACAACGAAAAGCAAGACAAGACTTATCACAGACTAAGGCTAAACGATGGAACGATTTATACCGGAAAGGTCTTGTAGATAGTTAATGAGAATTGTCGGTTGCGAATCTTCCATTAAGTAATTTGGTGTAAGTGTGGTGTGCAATGGTTAATGGAGGGTAAGAAATCCCGGTTAATAGGTAAGAAGTGATGGAAAGGTTCTTCAAGAGGATGCATTGCCCTGATTTATTTTCAAGTATAGAGAAAATTCTGTATTTTTGAATGATTAGAACATTCGGAATCTACCTTTTGTTGGACTAAGAACGTTGTTGTATTAATTCTCTCCAAGGAAATTCAAGTGAGAGAATAAGGTTGTATGCTTGACATGAGATGTCCATCGTTTTGTGGTACCGTACGCTAATTGTGTGTTGGGTTTTACTTATGGACGAATCAAGTATGAGTGGTGGTTGAAATCCTATAATGTCGTCATTATTGGCTTTCATTCAGCATCGTTGTATGAGCAGAGAATGAACTATCCCGCCACGATTCGTCATGTGACTGCGACAGAATTTGGAATTTTGCATTGTCACTTGGTTGAAGTGTGACATCCGCATGTTTTAACTTGGTTATGTATTACCTTGAGTGGGTCATGGTTAGTGAATATAATATAAGTTAAGAAGCCGCGAGTTAAGAGTAATATTCCAAGTCAGAACAAATCGGATTGATGGTTTGAGTAGGGATGGCTTTGAATTAAGAAGAAAATGGTTTTTAGTTTCTGCAGTATTGTTAACCGACGAACGTAATAGGGTTAGCCGATTAACACGTGCAAGGATAGTGTTTTGTACTGAATCTTGAGGAGTTAACCGATTAGCTCAAATGGTTAATCGATTAACATGTGTGTAAATTATGAAATCCCTTAGGAACCATCATTTGTGTTTTGTTACCTCATGTTGCTCCGATCTTCTGTGAGTTCATGGCATCAAATTTAGTTTGTGAGAGGGTACCAGTTTTGTGTGGTTGTCTTTTACCCAGAGGAGGAAATTCGAAGGTTATCCTTCCAAGTAAGAATGAGAATTTGGCGTTCTGAAGTTAAACATGTAACTTGGATCGTTTATAGGACATAACATTTGAGAGAGGTGGATTCAATTCAGGAACATGGTATGGACTTCGAAAGTGTGTGGGTGTGTGGAGTGTTGTATGTGAATTGATGATTGGTATGGAAACTCACAATTGTACCTTGAATGGGTTGAGTTTTGTTTAAGTGGTGACTCATGTATTATTGATGTTCCGTGATTGTGTTACATGTGATTGATTGAGATATAGAATCAACAAGAAACCTTGAGTGAGTCGAAACTGTAAGAATAATCGATTATGGAATGTGGTAACCAGAACCGGAGATTGTTAAGTTATTTTTGGATGAATTGTTTTGAGTTTAAAATGGATTTGGAGTTGTATATGTTATGGTATTAGCAGTGTAACTCATGTGCCTTCATCGTCTGGAGAATGTTGGACCGATGTTAAGATATTGTGTGCTGGTGAGGAAATTGTTCTACCATAGGACGTCAGTAAGCTTCTTGTATCATTGGTTAGTAAGGACCCCAATGGATAAGCGTATTTCTCTGCAGACTGTTATATACTTGGTAATGCTTAAGAATTGGTGGTATTCCAATGTTAGAATTTTGGATTATGCAGTGGGAGGTGTCAGATGAAAGAGTTAAGTCAGAATAATGGGAATTTGGAAGATTGTTACTTATAAGTATGGAAATAAGAAGAACTTGTCCTAAGCATGTTATTTTGGTGTGATACGAAAGAGACGAATTATCGGATTTGACGAGTGTTTGTTATCCTGAACCAAGATAAGATATTACAGTCTTGTTGTGACTCGATAGACGAATGTAGAATGGTACATTCTTTCCAAAGTAAGATGCGACAAAGTGTTTTATATGGAACAACAGATGAGTTATAGAAAAAGCAAAGTTAGAAGTTAACCCAGTATTGGAACAAGAGTATAACTAAGGACACGAAGTTTGATAATTCGTGAAAATACGGATTTTTGGTCTGTGGATTCAAGTTGGAATTGGAATACGTCAGAAAGTTTAACGGAAGTAAAGTTGAGTGTGGAATTAAGACAATGATGCAAGTTGTGGTTATCGTCGAGTAGAGGAAATTCGGGGGCGAATTTCAATTTAAGGGGGGGAGAGTGCAATACCCCATTTTATTTAAAAGCTCAATTGGATATCAGATGAGATCAGATGAGTATCTATGTGCTCAATCTTTGGATAATTGGATTAATGGAATCCTCTAAGTGCTCTAAGTATTATCAATTGGGATCAATAGAGCAACTGATGAACTCTGAAGAGACCAATTATTTTAATTCAAGAAAAGATTTAGAGGTAACTCTAATAATTGATCAATTGGTGTGAGACGATGAAATATCAATTGGAGATATTTTACTCTGTTGGATTATATTATATAATAATAGTATTACATATATATATATATATATATATATATATATATATATATATATTTGTAAAGAAAAAGAAAAGGAAAAAGATAGTAAAGAAGAAGAAAAGAGAAAGAAGAGAAGGAAGAGAGAAAGAAGAAGAGAAAGAGGGAAAGCTTGAGAGAAAGCTCATGGATCATCTTTAAATCATCTCATCTTCATCAACCTCCTCTTCGATTACCAGGTGGGTTCTAGTTAGACACTCTAAGTTCTAGAAATATTAGATTAGAACTTAGGTTAGTTTTGAGAGAAAATGATTAAACGATTAAATCAATGAAATCTAACGGATGAAATGCGATATAAACTGTGTAGAATACTTGTTGTTATGTTTGGAACATGTTTTGGTTGGTATAGTAAGGATTGGAAGTGTTTGGGTGGAAGAAATGGGGGATTTTGGCCCCTAATGACCTATATTGACGCTGCTGAGAATTTCTGATTTGCGGGTTCGCCTAGCGAACCCAAGGCGAAGGGAAGGCGAATGTACGCCTAGAAATTCGCTTAGCGAACTTTATCCCCTTTTTCTTCTGACTTGGTTTGCTGGGGGTTTGCCTAGCGAATACAGTAGCGAACGTGGCATATTTTTCCATCTTGTTTCCTTTATAACTTTTGATCTGTAACTCAGATTTGAGGCACGGTCGGATGCGTTGGAAATCTATTTCAATGCTCTTTATGATAGTGAAATAGAAACATATGTTTATGTCATGGATTGATATGGTAGAGCTAAATATTGTGATGAATGTGAAAAGTGTGGTTTATGTTTCCACCAGAAATTCATGAATCGGGAAGCCGATTGATATGGGACTTAAAGCCTTGGAAAGAGAATCCAATGTGCTATTAAATGGTAATGTGAGACCATGATTTAATCAAGGATGCTTGGTAGAGGATAGTAGTGGCTTGTATGCCTTTAAATGTATCTGAACTATGTGAAAATAATGTTTTTGTGATATGTTGAAAATCCATATATTTTGGATCATAAGTCCGATCGAGGCATAGTAATAGCCATTGGAAAGCTGTGAAAATATCCTACGGGATAAGAGTGAGAAATATTGATCTGATACCCGATTAAATGATCAGAGGGAAACCAAGAGTTATGTGACTTGTGGGTGAATCATTATATGTGATTCTATTATACAATCGTAATTCAAATGTGCAATTGTAATATGCTTTGCCTAATATCGTTGTTAAACATTATCAAGAGAATATGCATGCTTAAAATATGAATTAGGTAGAGTGAGGAAACTTTACCCCAAAACATATGGCATAGTTTAAAATAGTGGAACCTAGTAACGGCTAGGAAATTGATGTATGACAAAATGGCAACTCTCGTGCAAGAGAGGTTGAGGCGTGTGTCCACTACCGAATGTTATAGAAAGAATAAGACACTAGTATGGAACACGTGTAATTGTTGTGTTTTATTGATAAGGCATGCATGCCTAAAGGCTAATGTGGCCTAGAATTATTGAATACAATTATGGTTGTATGTGAAATCATGTAATCATAACCATTGCCCTTGAGAGGCATTCATGAGTCTTGAGCTCCTCTAAAATGCAGGCAGAATTACTTGGCAGGTTTGATTCTTGCGTGTAGTACGAATGCAACCTACGGGTAGAGACTTGTGACGGTGTACGGGCCGTGTGAAGTGACGATTTAAGGTGATAATATGTCCCTTATTTCCGAATCCATTTCGTATGCCAAGTAACTACAAGGATCCATGACTCAGGTCGACTTCTAGACGTAGAAGCGGACGGGAAATGGGGATGCCTTGGTACAGGTTACCGATTAGTGATAAACTTTCGAGTTAACGGACTCAATAACGTGTTTCCATATAGTGTGAGATTGTGAACTCAAAGTCATTTCCCTTCCCTTTTGACTTGAGTTAGGATTTGGCTAGAACCCTGTAAAGCCGAGAGAATCTATAAGATAGGGAACTCACTAAGATTTGATGTATCTCACCCCACTATTGTTGATTATTTTCAGGAGGTATTTGCAGGTTTGATTTACAAGTGCAGCTAGGCTTGGATGTTTCAAGAGAAGCTCAATTTTAGTTTTTCCGTTGTGTAATCTATTGTATACAATTGACGATATTGTATATTGATCTTAGTTTTTATTTTTTTGGCTAGTTTCCATATCTAGTACCATAGATTGTATTATGTTTTTAGAATGGTTAAGTATGTGAATTACGCCATTAGGCACTTATGATGGTGTCAGTACCAAATAAAATGCTTGTATTGTATTATTCTAGATATATATTATACAGGGCATTACAATCAATCACAAGATTGATCTTCTCTTTCAACAACAATGATTCACAAACACTAAAGTGGTAGATTGCTCAAGAGTTTTCTGTTTTGGATGATGTGAAAGTATGCAGAAAATTTCTTGAAAGAAAGTTAAAGACTTGAAAAGTTAATATTGATAATTTGAAAGTTTGATTGAAAGAGGTGAATTTTTTATTAGAAATTTCAAGTATTTATAAGCACATAACACCCTTATGAAACATGGTAATGACTGTAAAAATATCACGAACAAATGCCAATGCATAATGAAAAGGTTCCATGAAGAGAGGCATGAAGAGGTGTTATGAAAAATAGTGATTTTTCAATTCTGTCCAAGTGCAAATTGATTGCACCTATGTGAAAATCGATTGCACATGGCTTAACATATCAAATTTTCAAAAAACTACAGCATCCAATCGATTGCACATATATGCAAATCGATTGCACAGTGAAAAAATGTGAAAAATTCAGCAAAGTGTTTTTAGGCAACAGTAGGTGAAAATCGATTGTACCCTTGTGTAAATCAATTTGCATCAGTGAAAAAGTGTGAATTTCCTATTCTAAACATGTCATGATCATGAAAGAAGTGTGCAATGATATTTGATTGATTGATCATTTAAAATTTAGTATTTGATTATAATTGTCATTATACTTCCATGAAATATGAATTTCTTGAATACTAAGTCTTGAACATGATGCTTTTATCTTGAATATCATCTTTGCCTTCTTGTCACTTTTTGCTACTAAGAGATTTGTCTTCATCAAAACAATTGTTAACCATAGAGAAGCTTGACTTCACTGTTAGAGCAAGAGTTATCTCTACAAGTCATCTCTAGGTTTTGATGATAACAATGGTATTGGTGAAATAACCATTTTATGTTCTAATGTCTGTTGTGTGCAAATCATAATCATGGAAGATATTAGATCCAACAAGCAACAGTTAAACGTGCATAATTGATTATATGTGAAGTTATTATGTGTGACACAAGTCGCAAGAAGCAAGTATGCTTCTGTATCTGATCATAATCAGTCAGATCCAAGGATGCCGATATTGTTGTTGCAATGCTCTTGTGGATGCTCTCTGAGAGTGGTTATGATTCTGAAGATAGCGAAGTTTCTGAAGAGATAATCTTCTAGAGAATTGAAGTGCTGAAGATTCCAATGACTTGAAGTTCTGCTGGCTGAAGGCTCTGAAGACCAAGTGCAGAAAAACTCTGAAGACTTATGTGTTCTGAAGATTATGGTTCTAAAGGTCAAGTGCTGAAGACTCTGAAGACAGATTCCTAATGGACAAGCTCTGAAGTTTTGGAAGACTTGAAGCATTAAAGGATAATGAATTTAAAGACAAGTGCTGAAGTTCTGAAGGCTGAATCCTAATGGACGACTTCGAAAGACTGAAGACTTGGAGTTTCATATATCCTGTTAAGAAGTCTTTACTCATGCTTCAATTAATTACCATCAGAAGCCTCTGAAGATTTGAAAGCAAATGTTACCGTTAGCAATAACTGTACACCGTTCTAAAAGACCAATCCCATCACTTCTACAGTAAAAAGAAGATATGGTAGCATAACTTTAATCATTGCATAACGACTCTTTTTAAACGGCCAAAAGCTCTCCAACGGCTATATTTTACTTAGCTATTTAAAGGAAAGGAGTATGCGCTTCTGAAGTTTCGAAGTTGATGTAATGATAGCCACAACGATGAGTTCCCATTGTAACACTTAATATCCAAAGCTATCACCATTTACACACGACCATTGTTGTTGAAGCTCAAGATCATAAATCAACAAAACAACAACAATTGAAATAGAAGTTGTTGATGAAGAAGACAACATTGCAAATCAGTCAAGTCATTAACCACAATCTTCGTATAAGCTATATTGAAGATCTGAAGCAAGGAGTTATTGCTCGAAGCTTGCTTAACAAAGAAGACGAAGAAGAAGAAGATCTACAAGATGTCATCAACTGTCAAATCAACATACATCTTCATAGAATCTGAAGATAGCAAGGAGCTGTTGCTCATATCTTGCTCGAACACTTGTGTGTTCTTATGTACTTAAACTTAGGAGTAATCTGCTTGTTAAGAAGCATTTTGGTAATCTCCTGTTTAAACTAATTCTATGTGAATTAGGATTCCTTGAGTGGTCAGTGTGACCAGAGACTTGAGAAGACAATGGCTTGGTGTCATTGTGGAAAAGCCTGAAATAGGGTCAGTAAACGTTATATTCGTTGCGACGAATCCCTGCACGTTTAGCTGTGAAATCCTAGCAGTAGATCTTGCGAGATTGGAACCTGCAGGTTAATGTTCGTTATATTCATTAAGTTGAATCCCTGAATGGTTCATTGTGTGTTAGTCACAGCTGCAGTTGTGCAAGTTGTTAATCATCGGCTGTTGCCCGTGCATCTGTAATCGAATTTGGTTATAGTGGATTAAGTCCTTGTGTTCAAGGCGAAATCACCTGAGGAGGGTGGACTAGACTAGCTTGGGAATGACTCAAGTAAACCAGAATATATAGTGTGTTCTTTACTCTTGCTTATGTTTTGAGTTATTGTTTATGTCTTACACTAAAGTATCAGAACCTTACATAAACAAATCAGAACTTTGCATCTTAACTCTGATAAGCTTCCGCATTGCAAGTTCTGAATGATGCATATCTTATTCAGACTCTCCCTATCATATATGCTTTGCGCATTAACAAGTCTGAATGCTACTTCGCCAGTGAGAGTCTCCCAATGAACTCTGATGTTCCCTTAGTGCTTTAACGATAAGAGGCGAAAAGTTTTTAAGAGTGAAAACACAATTCAAACCCCTCCTTTCTTGTGTCTTTCTCGCACCTTTATTCACATTCTCCCCCATTTTGATGATGACAAACAATGAAAATTTTGAAGTCTTGAGAAATACAAATTGTTGAAGCATAGCAATGATAGTGAAGTCTTTGATCCATTTCCTTTTCTACATAAAACCTTGAATGAACATTGTTGTCTTCATCAAAACCATTGAGAAGTTATGTCTTCACATTCTCCCCCTTTTTGATGATGACAACCCAATTTTTAAAAATTTGATCCAATCTTGTTTCTCTAACCAAAGCTTACTCCCCCTTGGATATTGCTCCCCTTTAATCCATGATTTTAGATAATTTTTAAATCTGCACATTTTGTTAGAGAAACCAACTAATAATACACAATTCTTCTCCCCCTTTGTCATTAACAAAAAGGATGGGAAAAGACTTGAAGTATATAAAGAAATTATGAAAAATAAAAACAATTTTTACCTATGAGACTTTACCTCATGATTGACTTCATCAAAACATTCATCCTTGGCGAACATGATTTTGAAGCCTTTGTCACAAAGTTGACTTGTACTTAGAAGATTATGCTTTAGTCTTTTAACATAAAGTATATCTTCAATGGATGTGAAAGTTAGTGCTTCAACTTTGACAATGCCAAGAATTTTTCCTTTAAGGTATTCCCCATATGAAATAACCCTTGGACTATAAGCCTAGATTTGAAAGTTAGTTAATGCCTCCCATCAAAAGCTTAGAACAACCACTTATCAACAAAGCATAGAATTGAAGTGGTCTTCAAGCAAACCTACAAAATAAATTAGGTTTTATTTGGTACCCAATGTGCTTTGGGTTCATCATAGTTAGTTCCCTTCTTAACCTACACATAATGCCCAATTTCTACAATAACATTTCTAACATATCAAGCATTAGGTGTATGGCCACTTATACCACAATAAAAACATGTAGGAACAAAATTACTTCTATATCTAGGAGTATAAGATTTCTTTTTCTCAAATATTTTCTTTTTAGGATAAGGATGCACATTCCTAGATTTGTTCACTTTCTCTTTGGAAAATTGGTCACTAGCCTTAACAAATATAGTTTTACTAGAACATGGTTTGGAAAACTTTGAATAACCAAGTCCACTTTTATTATTTGAATATCTTTGTTGACTAAGGACTGCTTCTAATCCAATTTGTCCTTTCTCATATCCTTCAAGGACTCTTTTTAATTGAACAATTTGGAAAAAAAAAGTGATTCACAATTTTTACATATCAACTCTTATTGTTCTTCACTAATTTTCTTTTGTTTCTCATCTTTTGCTTCTTTTTCCATTATATCAACTTTTTCTTCTAAAGATGTATTTTGTTTCTTTTGTGAAGATATTGTTTTATACAATACTTTGCATTCATTTAAGAGTTCTTCAATAGCACCTAAAGCATCATTATCACAAGAAGATATTTCATTACTAACCTCTTCTTCTTCTTCATCGGAATGGTGTGTTGCTATCAATGCAAGATTTACATGTTCTTCATCTGAAGATGAACTTATTTCATTGTCATTCCATGCTACATATGCTTTCTTTTCCTTTTTATGATTCTTTTTCTTGAATTTATTCTTCTTTTGAAGTGTAGGGCATTCACTTCTAACATGTCCTCTTTCTCCACATTCAAAGCATTTAATCTTCCTTGTTGTTGCTTTCATTTTAATGGTATCCCTTTTTCTTTATTTTCTTAGAAACTTTTCAAACTTCTTGATAAGATCATCATTTTCATCACTATTGGACTCATCCTCTCGATTGCTCTCATAATTTTTTACTTTTGTCTTTAAGGCAACATCTTTTGAATATTTTACTTGAATTTCATGCTTCTCCAATCTTTCAAGTTCTAATTCATGCTCTTGAAGTTTTTCGAACAAGGAAGCGGATGTCATGGTAGAAAGACTCTTCTTTTCTGATATCGTTGTCACCTTTGGTTGCCATTCCCTGTTTAAAGATCTAAGCACTTTAAGATTTAATTCATCGTTAGTAAAAGTATTACCGAACGCCTTCAAATGATTTGTCAACTGCACAAATTTTTTTTGCAAGTCGAGGATTGATTCTCAGGGCTGCATTATGAACATCTCATATTCTTGACTTAATGTGTTCAATCTAGATCGTTTAACTTCAATGGTTCCTTCATGAGTTTCCACCAAAGTGACCCAAATTTCTTTTGCGGATTTACATTGTGAAATGTGAAAGAATTCATCCATACTTAATGCACTTTGTAATATGTTAATGGCTTTCTTTTCATCGAGCACTTTGTTTCTATCATCTTCATTATAAGCATTTTTAACCTTTGGAGTTGCAACATCGTTTACTATACTCATTGGTTGATGTGGACCATTTTCAACAGTTTCCCATATTCCATCTCCTTGTGCTTCTAAGTGTGCTCTCATTCTGACTCTCCAAAAGTCAAAATATTTTCCAAAAAATAGAGGGGGCTTATTGCTACTACCGCCATCTTTGAAAACCGGATTTGCGCTTGTGGAGGCAATACTAGATCTATAGGAGCAGGTTACCTATAAACTGCTCTGATACCAATTGTAAGTTAGATTTACACCTAAGAGTGGGGGTGAATTAGGTACTTAGAATTTTTCTCAGTTTTTCGACGGTTTTGATTTTCACTTTACTAAAGTTACTAAGTGATGAAATGCATTAGAGTGCGAAAAGTAAAAGACACGGAGATATATCCTGGTTCCCCTCACAGTCCGAGAGTACTCCAGTCCCCTTTCAACATGAAAGAGATTTTTAATAGTGTTAGATCCTAAGACAAGACTTTCCTAGCCTTTCTTTACAGACTCTAACAATCAAACACTACAAGAAAATTGGCAAGTTGTGACGGTTAATATTGGCTGATTACGGCGGTTTGAACCCCCACAATTTACTAGTCGCGACGACTTTGATTCTGTCGTGAAACCGTGTGTCGCCAGGCTATATCGTGATGGTTCCTAAAACCGCCACTCCAACCATGGTTCTATGTTGCGACGGGTACGGAACTGTCGTAAATTGAAAATTGCGGCGGTTAAAACCACCATAAATAATTGTTTTGGTTATCCAAAAATAAAAAGCCTATAGGTATTTCCAAAGGTAAATCCGCAGGAAATGTAAAATCCGTAGGTAATTCCGCAACTAATATATTTCTAAAATTAAAAAAAAAAACAAATGAACTTTTACCACAAACAGAACATTGTTTTCATTTACAAAAATAATCCATACGAATACCAATATATTTCAATTCTGACAATACAAAATACCATGAAATTTTGAAAAAACAAGTTACATCATCACTATTCCCCCTCAACCTAACACAATTCAACATCAACCACATTACTAAAAAGATAAAAAGGACAGAGCTAGAGAGATATAACAATGACTCAGTACAATCATCCCTTCATCTTTTGGAATTGTATCTTTGATTTCAGATACTCCCCCTGCAGTAGAAGAATACAAGTCAATTTAAACACAATACAAAAACATAACAAAATCTTACAGAGAAAATCGGTAAGCTTTCCACCTGTAATTGCCAAGCTAGACCAACACTACTCAGCCTTCTCCATCCTCTGTTATCTTTAAGTATTAAGTTACAGGCAGAATAAGATACTAATCAATAGATCTGCATCTATATATGATCTAAGAGACCAAGACATTCCATATGGCTTTGCTCTACATCAGAATCAAAGGGAAAATCAAATGGATTAGTTGATTTACGACTGAGTCCATTAGGTTGAGTATCTCCCTGAATGAAAGAATGCAAAATTTATATATATATATATATATATATATATATATATATATATATACACACACACACACATATATAATCAACCTTAAGCACAAACTAGTAGAGAAAGTGTGGTGAAAAATATGATGAGTCTCTTACTTGTGATGGGATGATATGATTATCAACACCTCTAATAGGAGCAACACCTTGGATTCCATCTTTATTGGGTCCCTGATTTTTATCATAGAAAAACTTAAACCCAAAATCTGATCATATAGATTATCATGGTAATACAACAAGCATGCACAAACCTCAGAAGCACTTAAACCCAAAATCTGTGGTGGAAAATAGTGCAAATTTAACCCTTGACTACTGCCTTCCACAGGAAAGTGTGTACCAGAATCTTCAAATGCATTCCATGACTGTTAAGTTACATTACATCAGATGTAACAGAAGGTACACCAACACTAGAAATTTCAAAAGATGGCCATTGCATATTATCATTCACAGTCGAAAATGAATCAAATTTGTCCTGCAAAGATTCAGAAATTTAATCACACCAACACCAGCACTTTTTTAAAACCAGGCTTGGGGAAATTTTGGTTTGGTTTAGAAATTTAATTTATATTATTGATTAAAATTTGAATGTGAATATGTTTTATGGATATCCAAAACATGCGCACCCCTAAATGTGGTGTGCAACATAGAAAGGACAAAAAAGAGTAACCAGGGAAAGCCTTTTCTACTTGTTTGATAGCAGTATCTATCATTAGATAAACAAAGATTAAAGCTGGCTAAGTGTATCAACTTGCTAACCTGATATGTTGAATCTACCACTCCAGATTGACCTATCTCTTCTAGTAAAGCATTAGCAATCCCCTCACCAATATCCTCTAGAGGCATCAGATCCTTTTTCACATTATCTGCAAGGCCCGAAGTATCTTCGTCCCTACCATGAGAAGCGGCAGTATCGATAGAGATATAGCAACCAGAAGTAGTCTTTGCAACTAGTAAAATTTCATATCCGGGAGAGTTGTGCCAGCAAACAACTAGTTAAATACTTAAATTAAAAGGAATTATGGCTTTATGCAATATGATTTTCTTGGTTTCTATCAAACATACATTCAAAAAATCAAATGAAAAATCCAAAATATCTACCAAAAGAAAGAGATCATACTTTCCAGCTGGTGGACCAGTTTTATGATCTGTAAAAATGTGCACATCAGAAATTAGTGGATTGGTGATTCCACACGCAGCTCTAATTATACTAGTTTCAAATTGAGAAGATACTTTGGTTGAAAACATGACTCCTCGTATCTTCTTAACAAATCCCTCGTCGATCCAATTAACTGCCTGCTTGGAATAATATACAAGCTACCAAAATAAAATGAAACAAAGCATATAAAAATTCCAAAACTTACATTTAAGCTCCGAACAATAGGAAGTGACAGAATAACTTCACCACCACCATTAGGAGGCAGTCCACGGCACTCTATTTTAAGAAATGGCCCCACTTCTTGTGTTCATCCTTCTTAGTAATCAAAAGTCATCGGGGAGCTATCTGTGAAAATAAGTAATACCTGAAAGATTAAAAGAGCATTGGATTGTGGATGTGTTGGCATCAATCTGGTTTATATAGGCCTTTCTTTATTTGCTAGGACCAAGGTATAGATGAAACCACCTAAATATACAGCCAAAGAAAAACCAGCTTTGAGGATTATTGACTTTAAAATCTCGGACTATGATGTTGTGCTTTACAACCTGCGGAAGAAACAAGGAATGCCTATTTGGCAAGAATTAGACAATTTTCATTGACATTATCTAAAAGATGATATGAAATCTTCCTATGATAAAGTAGACGCGGAGGAAAATTAGTCAGAAGTAGCTATTGATGCAGAAATGAGTGTTATCAAGCACAAGCAGGAACATACTAAAAAAATCTTGAGACTAGAGTACAAACTTAAGCCATGCTTTGCTAAACTATTAGCTACCTAGTTAGCGCCTGTTATGCCTATGAAAAACAAAAATAAATGATTGAAGATATCGACACCAACTCCACTCAACAGACCATTTTTTAAGCTTCAAACATCTTGCCTGTAGCATAAATAAAACAGGAATAAGTATAGTACCAAAACTTGTATAACAACAAATGCAGGTTAAATTTATTAATCCAAACACATTATAATTATCCATAATTGCTTCATAATTATTAAGCATTTTATCATATAATTGTCTGAAACTTTTTATATGGAACACATGCTCAAGTTACCACCTTGAATTTGTTCCAACTTACAAACCAAGATCAAAAGAAATAAGAAATGTACTTGACACACTCCTATTAGTGACTTGTGCATGTGTGAGGAAATCAACTATTATGCGCTACCTAAGAAGAAGAGGAATGATAATGGAACTTACTTTAAAATGCTAATATGAGGAAAGTTGTGACGAACAAAACAGAAATCGATTACTTTAAGTTAAAACAAGTACCTTCATGTGTTCATCATCATAAGTAGCATTTGGTGTTGTAATTCTTGCAATCTCAGTAAGACAAACTGTAACTGAAATCTTAACATCCTCATCTATGTGTCTCAAAAGCTCATCAGAAATGAGTGTCTTCATTGGAAGTACAAGTGATCCTTGAATTGGCTTGGGTGGATCACGATGCAAGTTTGATAATACAAGCTCCAATTTCTAAAAGTTAGAATCACCAAACAGAAGGGGGAAAGTCAAAATTGAATCACTTTTGTAACAACAGAAGCACAATTCAAGATATACAATTGAATTCATTACAAACAAATCCAGTAGAAAAAACATAAACATAGATCAATAGATATGAAAATCAGGAGAGAGGATAAAAGATCAATTTGTAAAGCACAAATCCAGAATATAGATATGTTAGAATAGAAACCCTAGTTCAAATAAAAAAACTGATACGAAAAACGCAAACAAATAACAAAATTTGACCACATAGTTCGGGCAATTGTACCTACATTTACCGATTAGAACATGTGTTTAAATTGTAGTTATCTGCAAACTATGAGTCAGTCATAACCAACAAGATAGTATTAAGAAAAGCAGGAAGATCAATTAAGCAAAATTGATGACAATAAAAATGAAGCAGATATAAAAAATCAATAGAAATTAGATAGATTACATAAAGTAATTGAAGAAGCTGATCAACAAAAGATGTCAAGTTTTTGGATAGTTTTCTTCCAACATGTCTAAGCATCTTCACTGTATCTCTATCATCATCACTCAGAACAATGCTATCAGTAGAACAAGTCATGTTTTGCACCACACACTCACACTAAAATTATGCACTTTAAAACCCTAAAAGTTGTCAATTTACAACTCAACAAAATTCAATTTAAGAGCTTATAGCACATGCAATCAAAGACATAAATTAAGCGGTGAACTTAGAAACATATACGAGAGAAAATTATTAAACCCATACCTTTTTCGTATCTCCTTGTAGCACTAAAGGTCTTGTAGAATCATGAACTCAAACAACCTCAGAGTTAAAATCAATAAGCTGTAAAGAAAGGTAACTATGAATCAATAACCTGTAAAGAAAAGTGAAAACTAACATGAACAAAAAAATGCTTGCAGAAACTTCCCATAAAGTCAAAAGTAGACTTCTATAGGAGCATGTAATTGGACCTTCAACATCAATGTGTTTTAGCGCTTTAGATAAGACATAGGTTTTCATCTTGTTCTCTTTCGCCACCGGCCATGCAAGGTCAAATTATTTTGAAGTTTTAGGGTTTTCGAACCCTAAATTAAAAGAGGGATTCTATATGAGAGTAAAATGATAGTTGTTAGGCCATTCAGATTGGATTATTTTTAAAGGAAATAGAGGATAACTAGTTGAATTGAAGAGAAAACAATGGAAGCCGCTAAAGGTTTGAGAGGAAGCATGATTGAAGGTGAAGGGTTGGAGAACGAGTCAGAATCGTGCTGAAGGATTTGATGATTTTTTTGTTACAATAACATAGTTAAATTTGTTTTAATTAAAAAAATAATAATTTAAGGAAAAGAAGTAAAAATAAGATAATTTAACTATAAAAAATAAAAAACAAAAAGAGAGGCAAAATAAAATAGTTAGCTAAATTGGTGGGAAAAGAAAAATAAAAAATGATTAATTGGTTTGCTAACAAAAGTGTCTCTACTTTAGATAGATTTTTTGCAAAAACCATCTTTAATGTTGAAAAGTCGCGACAGTTAGTCAAAACTGTCGTGTGAAGTGTCGCAATTTACAAGTTGCGACAGTTGTATTACAATCGTCGCAATCCAAGTGTCGCAAATCAACTAAATTCTTGTAGTGAAACCAAGAACAACCTCTTGGATTTTACAACCAAGTTGAAATGAGAACAATCCTCTCAAACTCAACCTCTTGTTTCCAACAAACCTGGACAACAAGGAATATAACAAACCCTATAAGAGAAACAATCTTTCTCCTTATTGTCAACACCTAAATCAAAACAATCATTGGAACTTAGGATTTTTACAATAAATCTGACTTTTTGTGTAAGAGTTTGAAACTTGATTCTTGAATATATCAATCACAAGATTGATCTTCTCTTTCAACAACAATAATTCACAAAAACTAAAGTGTTAGATTGCTCACGAGTTTTCTGTTTTGGATGATGTGAAAGTATGCAGAAAATATCTTGAATGAAAGTAAAAGACTTGAAAAGTGAATTTTGATAATTTGAAAGTTTGATTGAAAGAGGTGAATTTTTTATTTGAAATTTCAAGTATTAATAAGCACATAACACCCTTATGAAACATGGTAATGACTATAAAAATATCATGAACAAATGCCAATGCATAATGAAAACGTTCCATGAAAAGAGGCATGAAGAGGTGTTATGAAAAATAGTGATTTTTCAATTCTGTCCATTTTCAAATCTATTGCACCTATGTACAAATCGATTGCACATGGATTAACGTATCAAATTTTCAAAAAACTACAGCATGCAATCGATTGCACATATATGCAAATCGATTGCACAGTGAAAAAATGTGAAAATTTCAGCAAAGTGTTTTTAGGCAACAGCAGGGGCAAATCGAGTGTACCCTAGTGTAAATCGATTTGCATCAGTGAAAAAGTGAGAATTGCCTATTCTACACATGTCATGATCATGAAAGAAGTATGCAATGATGTTTGATTGATTGAGCATCTAAGACTTTAGTATTTGATTAGAATTGTCAGTATACCTCCATGAAATGTGAATTTCTTGAATACTAAGTCTTGAACATGATGCTTTTATCATGAATATCATCTTTTCCTTCTTGTCACTTTTTGCTACTAAGAGATTTGTCTTCATCAAAACAATTGTTAACCATAGAGAAGTCTGGCTTCACATTCTCCCCCTTTTTGATGATGACAAACAATGAAAATTTTGAAGTCTTGAGAAATACAAATTGTTGAAGAATGGCCATGATAATGAAGTCTTTGATCCATTTCCTTTTGTACATAAAACCTTGAATGAACATTGTTGTCTTCATCAAAACCATTGAGAAGCTATGTATTCACATTCTCCCATTCTTTGATGATGACATACTAATTCTTGAAAATTCGATCCAATCTTGTTTCCCTAACCAAACCTTGATCCCCATTGGATATTGTCCCCCTTAATCCATGATTTTAGAGAGTTTTGAAATCTTCACATTTTGTTAGAGAAACCACGCAATAATACACAATTCTTCTCCCCCTTTGTCATTAACAAAAAGGATGGGAAAAGACTTGAAGTATATAAAGAAATTATGATAAATAAAAACAATTTTTACCTATGTGATTTACCTCATGATTGACTTCATAAAAACATTCATCCTTGGCGAACATGATTTTGAAGCCTTTGTCACAAAGTTGACTTGTACTTAGAAGATTATGCTTTAGTCTTTTAACATAAAGTATATCTTCAATGGATGTGAAAGTTAGTGGTTCAACTTTGCCAATGCCAAGAATTTTTCTTTTAAGGTATTCCCCATATGAAATAACCCTTGGGCTATAAGCACTAGATTTGAAAGTTAGTTAATGCCTCCCATCAAAAGCTTAGAACAACCACTTATCAACAAAGCATAGAATTGAAGTGGTCTTCAAGCAAACCTACAAAATAAATTAAGTTTTATTTGGTACCTAATGTGCTTTGGGTCCATCATAGTTAGTTCCCTTTTTAACCCACATATAATGCCCACTTTCCACACTAACATTTCTAACATAGCAAGCATTAGGTGTATGGCCACTTATACCACTATAAAAACATGTAGGAACAAAATTACTTCTATATCTAGGAGTATAAGATTTCTTTTTCACAAATATTTTCTTTTTAGGATAAGGATGCACTTTCCTAGGTTTGTTCACTTTCTTTTAAATATTGCTCACTAGCCTTAACAAAAATAGTTTTACTAGAACTTGGTTTGCAAAATTTTGAATAACCAAGTCCACTTTTATCATTTTAATTTCTTTGTTGACTAAGGACTGCTTCTAATCCAATTTGTCCTTTGTCATATCTTTCAAGGACTCTTTTTAATTGAACAATTTGGAAAGAAAATTCACAATTTTTACATACCAACTCTTGTTTTTCTTGACTAATTTTCTTTTGTTTCTCATCTTTTGCTTCTTTTTCCATAATATCAACTTTTTCTTCTAAAGATGTAATTTGTTTCTTTTGTGAAGATATTGTTTTATACAATACTTTGCATTCATTTAGGAGTTCTTCAATAGCACCCAAAGCATCATTATCACAAGAAGATATTTCATTAGTAACCTCTTCTTCTTCTTCATTGGAATGGTGTGTTGCTATCAATACAAGATTTACATGTTCCTCATCTAAAGATGAACTTATTTCATTGTCATTCCATGCTACATATGCTTTCTTTTCCTTTTTATGATTCTTTTTAATGAATTTATTCTTCTTTTGAAGTGTAGGGCATTCACTTCTAACATATCCTTTTTCTCCAGATTCAAAGCATTTAATCTTCCTTGTTGGTGCTTCCCCTTTAATGGTCTCCTTTTTTCTTTCTTTTCTTAGAAACTTTTCATGATCATCATTTTCATCACTATTGGACTCATCCACTTTATTGCTGTCATAATTTTTTACTTTTGTCTTTAAGACAACGTCTTTTGAATATTTTCCTTGAATTTCATGCTTCTCCAATCTTTCAAGTTCTAATTCATGCTCTTGAAGTTTTCCGAACAACGAAGCCGATGTCATGGTAGAAAGACTCTTTTTTTCTGATATCGCCATCACCATTGGTTTCCATTCCCTGTTTAAAGATCTAAGCACTTTAAGATTTAATTCATCGTTAGTAAAAGTATTACCAAGCGCCTTCAAATGATTTGTCAATTGCACAAATCTTTTTTGCAAGTCGAGGATTGATTCTCGGGGCTGCATTATGAACATCTCATATTCTTGACTTAATGTGTTCAATCTAGATCGTTTAACTTCAGTTGTTCCTTCATTAGTTTCCACCAAAGTGTCCCAAATTTCTTTTGCGGATTTACATTGTGAAATGCGGAAGAATTCATCCATACTTAATGCACTTTGTAATATGTTAATGGCTTTCTTTTCATCGAGCACTTTCTTTCTATCATCTTCATTTTAAGCATTTTTAACCTTTGGAGTTGCAACATCGTTTACTATACTCATTGGTTGATGTGGACCATTTTCAACAGTTTCCCATATTCCATCTCCTTATGCTTCTTAGTGCGCTCTCATTCTGACTTTCCAAAAGTCAAAATATTTTCCCGAATATAGAGGGGGCTTATTGCTACTACTGCCATCTTTGAAAATCGGATTTGCGCTTGTGGAGGCAATACTGGTTCTATAGGAACAGGTTACCTATAACCTGCTCTGATACCAATTGTAAGTTAGAGTTGCACCTAAGAGCGCGGGTGAATTAGGTACTTAGAATTTTTCTCGGTTTTTCGACGGTTTTGATTTTCACTTTCCTAAAGTTACTAAGTGATGAAATGCAGTAGAGTGCGGAAAGTAAGAGACACGGAGATATATCCTGGTTTCCCTCACAATCCGAGAGTACTCCAGTCCCCTTTCAACATGAAAGAGATTTTTAATAGTGTTAGATCCTAAGACAAGACTATCCTAGCCTTTTTATACAGACTCTAACAATCAAACCAAGAACAACCTCTTGGATTTTACAACCAAGTTGAAATGAGAACAGTCCCCTCAAACTCAACCTCTTGTTTCCAACAAACCTGGACAACAAGGAATATAACAAACCCTATAAGAGAAACCTTCTCCTTATTGACAATGCCTAAATCCAAACAATCCTTGGAACTTAGGATTTTTACAATAAATCTAAATTTTTGTATATGTGTTTGTAACTTGATTCTTGAATATATCAATCACAAGATTGATCTTCTCTTTCAACAACAATGATTCACAAACACTAAAGTGTTAGATTGCTCAAGAGTTTTCTGTTTTGGATGATGTGAAAGTATGCAGAAAATATCTTGAATGAAAGTTAAAGACTTGAAAAGTGAATTTTGATAATTTGAAAGTTTGATTGAAAGAGGTGAATTTTTTATTTGAAATTTCAAGTACTTATAAGCACATAACACCCTTATGAAACATGGTAATGACTATAAAAATATCATGAACAAATGCCAATGCATAATGAAAACGTTCCATGAAAAGAGGCATGAAGAGATGTTATGAAAAATAGTGATTTTTCAATTCTGTCCAGGTGCAAATCGATTGCACCTATGTACAAATCGATTGCACATGGATTAACGTATCAAATTTTCAAAAAACTACAACATGCAATCGATTGCACATATATGTAAATCGATTGCACAGTGAAAAAATGTGAAAATTTCAGCAAAGTGTTTTTAGGCAACAGCAGGTGCAAATCGATTGTACCCTTGTGTAAATCGATTTGCATCAGTGAAAAGTGAGAATTACCTATTCTAAACTGGCATGATCATGAAAGAAGTATGCAATGATGTTTGATTGATTGAGCATCTAAGACTTTAGTATTTGATTAGAATTGTCATTATACCTCTATGAAATGTGAATTTCTTGAATTCTAAGTCTTGAACATGATGCTTTTATCTTGAATATCATCTTTTCCTTCTTGTCACTTTTTTCTACTAAGAGATTTGTCTTCATCAAAACATTTGTTAACCATAGATATGTTTGACTTCACATTCTCCCCCTTTTTGAAGATGACAAACTATGAAAATTTTGAAGTCTTGAGAAATACAAATTGTTGAAGCACGACCATGATAATGAAGTCTTTGATCCATTTCCTTTTGTAAATAAAAACTTGAAGGAACATTGTTGTCTTCATCAAAACCATTGAGAAGCTATGTCTTCACATTCTCCCCTTTTTTTATGATGACAACCCAATTCTTGAAAGTTCGATCCAATCTTGTTTCTCTAACCAAAGCTTGCTCCCCCTTGGATATTGCTCCCCCTTAATCCATGATATTAGAGAGTTTTGAAATCTGCACATTTTGTTAGAGAAACCAAGGAATAATACACAATTCTTCTACCCCTTTGTCATTAACAAAAAGGATCGGAAAAGACTTAAAGTATATAAAGAAATTATGAAAAATAAAAACAATTTTTACCTATGAGATTTTACCTCATGATTGACTTCATCAAAACATTCATCCTTGGAGAACATGATTTTGAAGCCTTTGTCACAAAGTTGACTTGTACTTAGAAGATTATGCTTTAGTCTTTTAACATAAAGTATATCTTCAATGGATGTGAAAGTTAGTGCTTCAACTTTGCCAATGCCAAGAATTTTTCCTTTAAGGTATTCCCCATATGAATTAACCCTTGGACTATAAGCACTAGATTTGAAAGTTAGTTAATGCCTCCCATCAAAAGCTTAGAACAACCACTTATCAACAAAGCATAGAATTGAAGTGGTCTTCAAGCAAACTTACAAAATAAATTAAGTTTTATTTGGTACCTAATGTGCTTTGGGTCCATCATAGTTAGTTCCCTTCTTAACCCACACATAATGCCCACTTTCCACACTAACATTTCTAACATAGCAAGCATTAGGTGTATGGCCACTTATACCACAATAAAAATATGTAGGAACAAAATTACTTCTATATCTAGGAGTATAAGATTTATTTTTCACAAATCTTTTCTTTTTAGGATAAGGATGCACATTCCTAGGTTTGTTCATTTTCTCTTTGGAAGATTGGTCACTAGCCTTATCAAAAATAGTTTTACTAGAACTTTGTTTGTAAAACTTTGAATAACCAAGTCCACTTTATCATTGGAATATCTTTGTTGACTAAGGACTGTTTCTAATCCAATTTTTCCTTTCTCATATCTTTCGAGGAATCTTTTTAATTGGAGAATTTTGAAAGAAAGTGATTCACAATTTTTACATACCAGCTCTTGTTTTTCTTCACTAATTTTCTTTTGTTTCTCATCTTTTGCTTCTTTTTCCATAATATCAACTTTTTCTTCTAAAGATGTAATTTGTTTCTTTTGTGAAGATACTGTTTTATACAATACTTTGTATTCATTTAAGAGTTCTTCAATAGCACCTAAAGCATCATTATCACAAGTAGATATTTCATTACTAACCTCCTCTTCTTCTTCATCGGAATGGTGTGTTGTTATCAATGAAAGATTTACATGTTCTTCATCTGACAATGAACTTATTTCATTTTCATTCCATGCTACATATGCTTTCTTTCCCCTTTTATGATTCTTTTTCTTGAATTTATTCTTCTTTTAAAGTGTAGGGCATTCACTTCTAACATGTCCTCTTTCTCCACATTCAAAGCATTTAATCTTCCTTGTTGGTGCTTCCCCTTTAATGGTCTCCCTTTTTCTTTCTTTTCTTATAAACTTTTCAAACTTCTTGATAAGATCATCATTTTCATCACTATTGAACTCATCCTCTTGATTGTTGTCATAATTTTTTACTTTTTTCTTTAAGGCAACGTCTTTTGAATCTTTTACTTGTATTTCATGCTTCTCCAATCTTTCAAGTTCTAATTCATGCTCTTGAAGTTTTCCGAACAAGGAAGCAGATGTCATGGTAGAAAGACTATTCTTTGCTGATATCGCTGTCACCTTTGGTTGCCATTCCTGGTTTATAGATCTAAGCACTTTAAGATTTAATTCATCGTTAGTAAAAGTATTACCAAGCGCCTTCAAATGATTTGTCAAGTGAACAAATCTTTTTTGCAAGTCGAGGATTGATTCTCGGGGCTACATTATGAACATCTCATATTCTTGACTTAATGTGTTCAATCTAGATCGTTTAACTTCAGCGGTTCCTTCATGAGTTTCCACCAAAGTGTCCCAAATTTCTTTTGCGGATTTACATTTTGAAATGCGGAAGAATTCATCCATACTTAAAGCACTTTGTAATATGTTAATGGCTTTCTTTTCATCGAACACTTCCTTTCTATCATCTTCATTATAAGCATTTTTAACCTTTGGAGTTGCAACATCGTGTACTATACTCATTGGATGATGTGGACCGTTTTCAACAGTTTCCTATATTCCATCTCCTTATGCTTCTTAGTGCGCTCTCATTCTGACTTTCCAAAAGTCAAAATATTCTCCAGAAAATAGAGGGGGCTTATGGCTACTACCGCCATCTTTAAAAACCGGATTTGCGCTCGTGGAAGCCATACTGGGTGTATAGGAACAGGTTACCTATAACCTGCTCTGATACCAATTGTAAGTTAGAGTGAGGGGGTGAATTAGGTACTTAGAATTTTTCTCGGTTTTTCGACGGTTTTGATTTTTACTTTCCAAAGGTTAATAAGTGATGAAATGCAGTAGAGTGCGGAAAGTAAAAGACACGGAGATATATCCTGGTTCCCCTCATAGTCCAAGAGTACTCCAGTCCCGTTTCAACATGAAAGAGATTTTTAATAGTGTTAGATCCTAAGACAAGATTATCCTAGCCTTTCTATACAGACTCTAACAATCAAACCAAGAACAACCTCTTGGATTTTACAACCAAGTTGAAATGAGAACAATCCTCTCAAACTCAACCTCTTGTTTCCAACAAACCTTGACAACAAAGAATATATTAAACCCTATAAGAGAACAATCTTTCTCCTTATAGTCAACACCTAAATCCAAACAATCCTTGGAACTTAGGATTTTTACAAAAAATCTGAATTTTTGTATATGTGTTTGAAACTTGATTCTTGAATATATCAATCACAAGATTGATCTTCTCTTTCAACAACAATAATTCACAAACACTAAAGTGTTAGATTGCTCAAGAGTTTTCTATTTTGGATGATGTGAAAGTATGCAGAAAATTTCTTGAATGAAAGTTAAAGACTTGAAAAGTTAATTTTGATAATTTGAAAGTTGATTGAAAGAGGGGAATTTTTTTATTTGAAATTTCAAGTATTTATAAGCACATAACACCCTTATGAAACATGGTAATGACTGTAAAAATATCATGAACAGATATCAATGCATAATGAAAAGGTTCCATGAAGAGAGGCATGAAGACGTGTTATGAAAAATAGTGATTTTTCAATTTTGTCCAGGTGCAAATCGATTGCACATTGCTTAACGTATCAAATTGTCAAAAAACTACAGCATGCAATCTATTGTACATGTATGCAAATCGATTGCACAATGAAAAAATGTGAAAAATTCAGATAAGTATTTTTAGGCAACAGTAGGTGCAAATCGATTGTACCCTTGTGAAAATCGATTTGCATCAGTGAAATAGTGAGAATTGCGTATTCTAAACATTTCATGATCATGAAAGAAGTATCCAATGATGTTTGATTGATTGAGCATCTAAGACTTTAGTATTTAATTAGAATTGTCATTATACCTCCATGAAATGTGAATTTCTAGAATACTAAGTCTTGAACATGATGCTTCTATCTTGAATATCATCTTTGTCTTCTTGTCAATTTTTGCTACTAAGAGATTTGTCTTCATCAAAACAATTTTTAACCATAGAGAAACTTGACTTCACATTCTCCCCCTTTTTGATGATGATAAACAATGAAAATTTTGAAGTCTTGAGAAATAGAAATTGTTGAAGAATGGCCAGGATAATGAAGTCTTTGATCCATTTCCTTTTGTACATAAAACCTTGAATGAACATTGTTGTCGTCATCAAAACCATTGAGAAGCTATGTCTTCACATTCTCCCCCTTTTTGATGATGACAATCCAATTCTTGAAAATTCGATCCAATCTTGTTTCTCTTACCAAAGCTTGCTCCCTCTTGGATATTGCTCCCCCTTAATCCATTATTTTAGAGAGTTTTGAAATCTGCACATTTTTTTAGAGAAACCAAGCAATAATACACAATTCTTCTCCTTCTTTGTCATTAACAAAAAGGATGGGAAAAGACTTGAAGTATATAAAGAAATTATGATAAATAAAAACAATTTTTACCTATGAGATTTTACCTCATGATTAACTTCATCAAAACAATCATCCTTGGCGAACATGATTTTGAAGCCTTTGTCACAAAGTTGACTTGTACTTAGAAGATTATGCTTTAGTCTTTTAACATAAAGTATATCTTCAATGGGTGTGAAAGTTAGTGCTTCAACTTTGCCAATGCCAAGAATTTTTCCTTTAAGTTATTCCCCAAATGAAATAACCCTTGGACTATAAGCACTAGATTTGAAAGTTAGTTAATGCCTCCCATCAAAAGCTTAGAACAACCACTTATCAACAAAGCATAGAATTGAAGTGGTCTTCAAGCAAACCTACAAAATAAATAAAGTTTTATTTGGTACCTAATGTGCTTTGGGTCCATCATAGTTAGTTCCCTTTTTAACCCACACATAATGCCCACTTTCCACACTAACATTTCTAACATGGCAAGCATTAGGTGTATGGCCACTTATACCACTATAAAAACATGTAGGAACAAAATTACTTCTATATCTAGGAGTATAAGATTTCTTTTACACAAATATTTTTTTTAGGATAAGGATGCACATTCCTAGGTTTGTTCACTTTCTTTTAAAGATTGCTCACTAACCTTAACAAAAATAGTTTTACTAGAACTTGGTTTGGAAAATTTTGGATAACCAAGTCCACTTTTATCATTTTAATTTCTTTGTTGACTAAGGACTGCTTCTAATCCAATTTGTCCTTTCTCATATCTTTTAAGGACTCTTTTTAATTGAACAATTTGGAAAGAGAATTCACAATTTTTACAGAAAATATGCAGAAAATATCTTGAATGAAAGTTAAAGACTTGAAAAGTGAATTTTGATAATTTGAAAGTTTGATTGAAAGAGGTGAATTTTTTATTTGAAATTTCAAGTATTTATAAGCACATAACACCCTTATGAAACATGGTAATGACTATAAAAATATCATGAACAAATGCCAATGCATAATGAAAACGTTCCATGAAAAGAGGCATGAAGAGATGTTATGAAAAATAGTGATTTTTCAATTCTGTCCAGGTGCAAATCGTTTGGACCTATGTACAAATCAATTGCACATGGATTAACGTATCAAATTTTCAAAAAACCACAGCATGCAATCGATTGCACATATATGCAAATCGATTGCACAGTGAAAAAATGTGAAAATTTCAGCAAAGTGTTTTTAGGCAACAGCAGGTGCAAATCGATTGTACCCTTGTGTAAATCGATTTGCATCAGTGAAAAGTGAGAATTGCCTATTCTAAACATGTCATGATCATGAAAGAAGTATGCAATGATGTTTGATGGATTGAGCATCTAAGACTTTAGTATTTGATTAGAATTGTCATTATACCTCCATGAAATGTGAATTTCTTGAATTCTAAGTCTTGAACATGATGCTTTTATCTTGAATATCATCTTTGCCTTCTTGTCACTTTTTGCTACTAAGAGATTTGTCTTCATCAAAACATTTGTTAACCATAGAGATGTTTGACTTCACATTCTCCCCCTTTTTGAAGATGACAAACAATGGAAATTTTGAAGTCTTGAGAAATGCAAATTGTCGAAGCATGGCCATGATAATGAAGTCTTTGATCCATTTCCTTTTATACATAAAACCTTGAAGGAACATTGTTGTCTTAATCAAAACCATTGAGAAGCTATGTCTTCACATTCTCCCCTTTTTCTATTGATGACAACCCAATTCTTGAAAATTCGATCCAATCTTGTTTCTCTAACCAAAGCTTGCTCCCCCTTGGATATTGCTCCCCCTTAATCCATGATTTTAGAGAGTTTTGAAATCTGCACATTTTGTGTAATACCCCTTAATTTTGTAAGCATTTTGGATAATATTATTATGATCAACTGGGTTCCGGGGTACTCTGAGCAATGATTGGATAAAGTAATTGGAGTAAACCGACGAACTCGGATTTTGATTAAATTAATATTATTTAATTTGGGATTTTATTAATTGGTGCATTAGAGATAATTTGGATAGTTAGGAGTATTACCAATTAATTGTTCTTTCATATTTTCTTTTCTTTTCCTTATTTGGCCAAAGATAGAAACTAAGAAAAAAGAAAAGAAAAGGAAAAGAAAAGGAAGAGAAAAGAAGAGAAATTCTCTCAAGGGCTCTAGATCATCAATCATCAACCAATCTTCATCTTTTCATCTCAGCTTCAACCTCCTCGTCTTGTAATCCAGGTGGGTTCTAGTTAGACCCTTTTAGAGTAGAGTTTTATTGAGTTTAGAGTTAGTTGGAACTGTGAGAACTGAGTAATTTTGCACATAAATCATGAACCTAATTGCTGAAATTCAATAATTGATTGTGTAGTATACTGCTTGTTATGTTTATAACATGTTTTGATGCATTTTGGTTGTGGAAAATGGATTTTTGGGGTTGATTTTGGGGAACCCGTAGCAGAAAAATTCTGCAGGAAATTTTGCAAATGTCCACTGCCCATACGCGTATGGGGCATGGCCTTACGCGTATGGGGCATAACCTTACGCGTATGGCAAGGGCGGTACGCGTATTGGAGGAAAAATGGAAATTTTCAAGGGAAAATAGCCCCTGCCCATACGCGTATCACCTTGAGCAATACGCGTATGGCTGGGCGAGCCAGCTGGGCGGTACGCGTATGGCACAAGGCAATACGCGTACGGTCAGGAAAATGGTAAACTTGTGTTTTCTCGCGATACTATTTCTCGTTATGTCCATAACTTCTGGCTCGGTTATCCGTTTTTAATATTTTTGATATCCTTGGAAAGCTAACAGAATGTACTTTCTTATGAAAATGGTTTTAAAGTTGTTGGCCAATTTAATTATGTCAGGATTTTGGGAATAGTGTCATTTTGTTGACTTTAGCGTTTAATGGTGTGTAATTGTTGTTAGATATGTATGCATGCTAAAATATGGAATAGGGAGAGTGAGAACCCTTACCCTAAACAATGTCGGAAAGTGTGAAATGGCATAGTGTCAATGCTCGTGCATGAAAGGTCGAGGCGTGTGTGAAATAATCATAACCGGTTGTTTTTTATAGTGCGTTTCATGGGTCTCGAGCTCCTCTGAAACATATGCACCATTACTTGGCAGGTTTGATTCCCGTGTTTAGTATGAATGGAACCTAAGGGTAGAGACTTGTGATGGTTAACAGGCCATGAGAAGTGACGGTTCACGGCTAACAGGCCGTTGTTCCCGAATCCATTTCGTATGCCAAGTAATTTTGAGGATCCATGACTCGGGTCGTCTTCTAGACGTAGAAGCGGGCGGGAAAAGGGGATGCCTTGGTATGGTTATTGATTTATGAGATTCTTGAGCTAACAGGCTCAGGACGTACTTCGGTACTAGCGGGAGTTAACAGGCTCACCATGTGTGGATATTTATATAGTATGTGTACTCAAAGTCATTTCCCTTCCCGTTCGACTTGAGTTAGGTTTATTAGAACCTTGTAGATTTGATGTATCTCACCTCACTGAGATTTATGGGAACTCACTGAGATTTGATGTAGACTTGAGTTATGGGAACTCACTGAGATTTGATGTATCTCACCCCACTGTTGTTGTTTACATCACAGGTTCTGCAGGTTAGCGAAGGGTAAGGATAAGGTTGTGTGACTATCCTTGCTTAGCTGTTGGTTTTGCTTCCGTTGTGGAGTCTTTTGAGGTCCTTAGGGATCTAGTTCTTAGTTTTATCTTTTGAACATTTTGTACATATAACATGCCAGTGTTTGGTTTTAGGTTGGTTTGGGCATTTTATGTATACAGTGTTACTAGGAACTTATGTATTTCAGTACCAAACGTACTTTTCATGTATAATATACGATTTGATGCATGTATATATATATATGGGTATTACATTTTGTTAGAGAAACCAAGCAATAATACACAATTCTTCTATCCCTTTGTCATTAACAAAAAGGATCGAAAAAGACTTGAAGTATATAAAGAAATTATGAAAAATAAAAACAATTTTTACCTATGAGATTTTACCTCATGATTGACTTCATCAAAACATTCATCCTTAGAGAACATGATTTTGAAGCCTTTGTCACAAAGTTGACTTGTACTTAGAAGATTATGCTTTAGTCTTTTAACATAAAGTATATCTTCAATGGATGTGAAAGTTAGTGCTTCAACTTTGCCAATGCCAAGAATTTTTTCTTTAAGGTATTCCCCATATGAATTAACCCTTGGACTATAAGCACTAGATTTGAAAGTTAGTTAATGCCTCCCATCAAAAGCTTAGAACAACCACTTATCAACAAAGCATAGAATTGAAGTGGTTTTCAAGCAAACTTACAAAATAAATTAAGTTTTATTTGGTACCCAATGTGCTTTGGGTCCATCATAGTTAGTTCCCTTCTTAACCCACACATAATGCCCACTTTCCACACTAACATTTCTAACATAGCAAGCATTAGGTGTATGGCCACTTATACCACAATAAAAACATGTAGGAACAAAATTACTTCTATATCTAGGAGTATAAGATTTCTTTTTCACAAATCTTTTCTTTTTAGGATAAGGATGCACATTCCTAGGTTTGTTCACTTTCTCTTTGGAAGATTGGTCACTAGCCTTATCAAAAAAAGTTTTACTAGAACTTTGTTTGGAAAACATTGAATAACCAAGTCCATTTTATCATTGGAATATCTTTGTTGACTAAGGACTGCTTCTAATCCAATTTTTCATTTCTCATATCTTTCAAGGACTCTTTTTAATTGAAGAATTTGGAAAGAAAGTGATTCACAATTTTTACATACCAACTCTTGTTTTTCTTCACTAATTTTCTTTTGTTTCTCATATTTTGCTTCTTTTTCCATAATATCAACTTTTTCTTCTAAAGATGTAATTTGTTTCTTTTGTGAAGATATTGTTTTATACAATACTTTGCATTTATTTAAGAGTTCTTCAATAGCACCTAAAGCATCATTATCACAAGAAGATATTTCATTACTAACCTCTTCTTCTTCTTCATCGGAATGGTGTGTTGCTATCAATGAAAGATTTACATGTTCTTCATCTGACAATGAACTTATTTCATTTTCATTTCATGCTACATATGCTTTCTTTTCCCTTTTATGATTCTTTTTCTTGAATTTATTTTTCTTTTGAAGTGTAGGGCATTCACTTCTAACATGTCCTCTTTGTCCATATTCAAAGCATTTAATCTTCCTTGTTGGTGCTTCCCCTTTAATGGTCTCCCTTTTTCTTTCTTTTCTTATAAACTTTTCAAACTTCTTGATAAGATCATCATTTTCATCACTATTAAACTCATCCTCTTGATTGCTGTCATAATTTTTTACTTTTTTCTTTAAGGCAACGTCTTTTGAATCTTTTACTTGTATTTCATGCTTCGCCAATCTTTCAAGTTCTAATTCATGCTCTTGAAGTTTTCCGAACAAGGAAGCGGATGTCATGGTAGAAAGACTCTTCTTTTCTGATATCGCTGTCACCTTTGGTTGCCATTCCCGATTTATAGATCTAAGCACTTTAAGATTTAATTCATCGATAGTAAAAGTCTTACCGAGCGCCTTCAAATGATTTGTGAAGTGAACAAATCTTTTTTGCAAGTCGAGGATTGATTCTCAGGGCTGTATTATGAACATCTCATATTCTTGACTTAATGTGTTCAATCCAGATCGTTTAACTTCAGCGGTCCCTTCATGAGTTTCCACCAAAGTGTCCCAAATTTCTTTTGCGGATTTACATTTTGAAATGCGGAAGAATTCATCCATACTTAAAGCAATTTGTAATATGTTAATGGCTTTCTTTTCATCGAGCACTTTCTTTCTATCATCTTCATTATAAGCATTTTTAACCTTTGGAGTTGCAACATCGTGTACTATACTCATTGGATGATGTGGACCATTTTCAACAGTTACCTATATTCCATCTGCTTGTGCTTCTAAGTGTGCTGTCATTCTGATTTTCCAGAAGTCGAAATATTCTCCAGAAAATAGAGGGGGCTTATGGCTACTACCGCTATCTTTGAAAACCGGATTTGCGCTCGTGGAAGCCATACTGGGTCTATAGGAACAGGTTACCTATAACCTGCTTTGATACCAATTGTAAGTTAGAGTTGCACCTAAGAGGGGGGTGAATTAGGTACTTAGAAATTTTCTCTGTTTTTCGACGGTTTTGATTTTTACTTTCCTAAAGTTAATAAGTGATGAAATGCAGTAGAGTGCAGAAAGTAAAAGATATGGAGATATATCCTGTTCCCCTCAAAGTCCGAGAGTACTCCAGTTCCGTTTCAACATGAAAGAGATTTTTAATAGTGTTAGATCCTAAGACAAGATTATCCTAGCCTTTCTATACAGACTCTAACAATCAAACCAAGAACAACCTCTTGGATTTTACAACCAAGTTGAAATGAGAACAATCCTCTCAAACTCAACCTCTTGTTTCCAACAAACCTTGACCACAAGTAATATATTAAACCCTATAAGAGAAACAATCCTTCTCCTTATAGTAAACACCTAAATCCAAACAATCCTTGGAACTTAGGATTTTTACAATAAATCTGAATTTTTGTATATGTGTTTGAAACTTGATTCTTGAATATATCAATCACAATATTGATCTTCTCTTTCAACAACAATAATTCACAAACACTAAAGTGTTAGATTGCTCACGAGTTTTCTGTTTTGGATGACGTGAAAGTATGCAGAAAATATCTTGAATGAAAGTAAAAGACTTGAAAAGTGAATTTTGATAATTTGAAAGTTTGATTGAAAGAGGTGAATTTTTTATTTGAAATTTCAAGTATTAATAAGCACATAACACCCTTATGAAACTTGGTAATGACTATAAAAATTTCATGAACAAATGCCAATGCATAATGAAAACGTTCCATGAAAAGAGGCATGAAGAGGTGTTATGAAAAATAGTGATTTTTCAATTCTGTCCAGGTTCAAATCGATTGTACCTATATACAAATCGATTGCACATTGATTAACGTATCAAATTTTCAAAAAACTACAGCATGCAATCGATTGCACATATATGCAAATCGATTGCACAGTGAAAAAATGTGAAAATTTCAGCAAAGTGTTTTTAGGCAACAGCAGGGGCAAATCGAATGTACCCTTGTGTAAATCGATTTGCATCAGTGAAAAAGTGAGAATTGCCTATTCTAAACATGTCATGATCATGAAAGAAGTATGCAATGATGTTTGATTGATTGAGCATCTAAGACTTTAGTATTTGATTAGAATTGTCATTATACCTCCATGAAATGTGAATTTCTTGAATACTAAGTCTTGAACATGATGCTTTTATCATGAATATCATCTTTTCCTTCTTGTCACTTTTTGCTACTAAGAGATTTGTCTTCATCAAAACAATTGTTAACCATAGAGAAGTCTAGCTTCACATTCTCCCCCTTTTTGATGATGACAAACAATGAAAATTTTGAAGTCTTGAGAAATACAAATTGTTGAAGAATGGCCATGATAATGAAGTCTTTGATCCATTTCCTTTTGTACATAAAACCTTGAATGAACATTGTTGTCTTCATCAAAACCATTGAGAAGCTATTTATTCACATTCTCCCATTCTTTGATGATGACAACCTAATTCTTGAAAATTCGATCTAATCTTGTTTCCCTAACCAAACCTTGCTCCCCATTGGATATTGTCCCCCTTAATCCATGATTTTAAAGAGTTTTGAAATCTGCACATTTTGTTAGAGAAACCAGGCAATAATACACAATTCTTCTCCCCCTTTGTCATTAACAAAAAGGATGGGAAAAGACTTGAAGTATATAAAGAAATTATGATAAATAAAAACAATTTTTACCTATGAGATTTACCTCATGATTGACTTCATAAAAACATTCATCCTTGGCGAACATGATTTTGAAGCCTTTGTCACAATGTTGACTTGTACTTAGAAGATTATGCTTTAATCTTTTAACATAAAGTATATCTTCAATGGATGTGAAAGTTAGTGCTTCAACTTTGCCAATGCCAAGAATTTTTCTTTTAAGGTATTCCCCATATGAAATAAACCTTGGGCTATAAGCACTAGATTTGAAAGTTTGTTAATGCCTCCCATCAAAAGCTTAGAGCAACCACTTATCAACAAAGCATAGAATTGAAGTGGTCTTCAAGCAAACTTACAAAATAAATTAAGTTTTATTTGGTACCTAATGTGCTTTGGGTCCATCATAGTTAGTTCCCTTTTTAACCCACACATAATGCCCACTTTCCAGACTAACATTTCTAACATAGCAAGCATTAGGTGTATGGCCACTTATACCACTATAAAAACATGTAGGAACAAAATTACTTCTATATCTAGGCGTATAAGATTTCTTTTCCACAAATATAATCTTTTTAGGATAAGGATGCACTTTCCTAGGTTTGTTCACTTTCTTTTAAAGATTGCTCACTAGCCTTAACAAAAATAGTTTTACTAGAACTTGGTTTGGAAAATTTTGAATAACCAAGTCCACTTTTATCATTATAATTTCTTTGTTGACTAAGGACTGCTTCTAATCCAATTTGTCCTTTCTCATATCTTTTAAGGACTCTTTTTAATTGAACAATTTGGAAAGAAAATTCACAATTTTTACATACCAACTCTTATTTTTCTTCACTAATTTTCTTTTGTTTCTCATCTTTTGCTTCTTTTTCCATAATATCAACTTTTTCTTCTAAAGATGTAATTTGTTTCTTTTGTGAAGATATTGTTTTATACAATACTTTGCATTCATTCAGGAGTTCTTCAATAGCACCCAAAGCATCATTATCACAAGAAGATATTTCATTAGTAACCTCTTCTTCTTCTTCATTGGAATGGTGTGTTGCTATCAATACAAGATTTACATGTTCCTCATCTGAAGATGAACTTATTTCATTGTCATTCCATGCTACATATGCTTTCTTTTCCTTTTTATGATTCTTTTTAATGAATTTATTCTTCTTTTGAAGTGTAGGGCATTCACTTCTAACATATCCTCTTTCTCCACATTCAAAGCATTTAATCTTCCTTGTTGGTGCTTCCCCTTTAATGGTCTCCCTTTTTCTTTCTTTTCTTATAAACTTTTCATGATCATCATTTTCATCACTATTGGACTCATCCACTTTATTGCTGTCATAATATTTTACTTTTGTCTTTAAGGCAACGTCTTTTGAATATTTTCCTTGAATTTCATGCTTCTCCAATCTTTCAAGTTCTAATTCATGCTCTTGAAGTTTTCCGAACAAGGAAGCAGATGTCAAAATAGAAAGACTCTTCTTTTCTGATATCGCCGTCACCTTTGTTTGTCATTCCCTTTTTAAAGATCTAAGCACTTTAAGATTTAATTCATCATTAGTAAAGGTCTTACCGAGCGCCTACAAATGATTTGTCAATTGCACAAATCTTTTTTGCAAGTCGAGGATTGATTCTCGGGGCTGCATTATGAACATCTCATATTCTTGACTTAATGTGTTCAATCTAGATCATTTAACTTCAGTTGTTCCTTCATTAGTTTCCACCAAAGTGTCCCAAATTTCTTTTGCGGATTTACATTGTGAAATGCGGAAGAATTCATCCATACTTAATGCACTTTGTAATATGTTAATGGCTTTCTTTTCATCGAGCGCTTTCTTTCTATAATCTTCATTATAAGCATTTTTAACCTTTGGAGTTGCAACATCGTTTACTATACTCATTGGTTGATGTGGACCATTTTCAACAGTTTCCCATATTCCATCTCCTTATGCTTCTTAGTGCGCTCTCATTCTGACTTTCCAAAAGTCAAAATATTTTCCCGAATATAGAGGGGGCTTATTACTACTACTGCCATCTTTGAAAATCGGATTTGCGCTTGTGGAGGCAATACTGGATCTATAGGAACAGGTTACCTATAACCTGCTCTGATACCAATTGTAAGTTAGAGTTGCACCTAAGAGCGGGGGTGAATTAGGTACTTAAAATTTTTCTCGGTTTTTCGACGGTTTTGATTTTCACTTTCCTAAAGTTACTAAGTGATGAAATGCAGTAGAGTGCGGAAAGTAAAAGACACGGAGATATATCCTGGTTCCCCTCACAATCCGAGAGTACTCCAGTCCCCTTTCAACATGAAAGAGATTTTTAATAGTGTTAAATCCTAAGACAAGACTATCCTAGCCTTTCTATACAGACTCTAACAATCAAACCAAGAACAACCTCTTGGATTTTACAACCAAGTTGAAATGAGAACAGTCCCCTCAAACTCAACCTCTTGTTTCCAACAAACCTGGACAACAAGGAATATAACAAACCCTATAAGAGAAACCTTCTTCTTATTGACAATGCCTAAATCCAAACAATCCTTGGAACTTAGGATTTTTACAATAAATCTGAATTTTTGTATATGTGTTTGTAACTTGATTCTTGAATATATCAATCACACGATTGATCTTCTCTTTCAACAACAATGATTCACAAACACTAAAGTGTTAGATTGCTCAAGAGTTTTCTGTTTTGGATGATGTGAAAGTATGCAGAAAATATCTTGAATGAAAGTTAAAGACTTGAAAAGTGAATTTTGATAATTTGAAAGTTTGATTGAAAGAGGTGAATTTTTTATTTGAAATTTCAAGTATTTATAAGCACATAACACCCTTATGAAACATGGTAATGACTATAAAAATATCATGAACAAATGCCAATGCATAATGAAAACGTTCCATGAAAAGAGGCATGAAGAGATGTTATGAAAAATAGTGATTTTTCAATTCTGTCCAGGTGCAAATCGATTGCACCTATGTACAAATCGATTGCACATGGATTAACGTATCAAATTTTCAAAAAACTACAGCATGCAATCGATTGCACATATATGCAAATCGATTGCACAGTGAAAAAATGTGAAAATTTCAGCAAAGTGTTTTTAGGCAACAGCAGGTGCCAATCGATTGTACCCTTGTGTAAATCGATTTGCATCAGTGAAAAGTGAGAATTACCTATCCTAAACATGTCATGATCATGAAAGAAGTATGCAATGATGTTTGATTGATTGAGCATCTAAGACTTTAGTATTTGGTTAGAATTGTCAATATACCTCCATGAAATGTGAATTTCTTGAATTCTAAGTCTTGAACATGATGCTTTTATCTTGAATATCATCTTTGCCTTCTTGTCACTTTTTGCTACTAAGAGATTTGTCTTCATCAAAACATTTGTTAACCATTGAGATGTTTGACTTCACATTCTCCCCCTTTTTGAAGATGACAAACAATGAAAATTTTGAAGTCTTGAGAAATACAAATTGTTGAAGCATGGCCATGATAATGAAGTCTTTGATCCATTTCCTTTTGTACATAAAAACTTGAAGGAACATTGTTGTCTTCATCAAAACCATTGAGAAGCTATGTCTTCACATTCTCCCATTTTTTTATGATGACAACCCAATTCTTGAAAATTCGATCCAATCTTGTTTCTCTAACCAAAGCTTGCTCCCCCTTGGATATTGCTCCCCCTTAATCCATGATATTATAGAGTCTTGAAATCTGCACATTTTGTTAGAGAAACCAAGCAATAATACACAATTCTTCTACCCCTTTGTCATTAACAAAAAGGATCGGAAAAAACTTGAAGTATATAAAGAAATTATGAAAAATAAAAACAATTTTTACCTATGAGATTTTACCTCATGATTGACTTCATCAAAACATTCATCCTTGGAGAACATGATTTTGAAGCCTTTGTCACAAAGTTGACTTGTACTTAGAAGATTATGCTTTAGTCTTTTAACATAAAGTATATCTCCAATGGATGTGAAAGTTAGTGCTTCAACTTTGCCAATGCCAAGAATTTTTTCTTTAAGGTATTCCCCATATGAATTAACCCTTGGACTATAAGCACTAGATTTGAAAGTTAGTTAATGCCTCCCATCAAAAGCTTAGAACAACCACTTATCAACAAAGCATAGAATTGAAGTGGTTTTCAATCAAACTTACAAAATAAATTAAGTTTTATTTGGTACCCAATGTGCTTTGGGTCCATCATAGTTAGTTCCCTTCTTAACCCACACATAATGCCCACTTTCCACACTAACATTTCTAACATAGCAAGCATTAGGTGTATGGCCACTTATACCACAATAAAAACATGTAGGAACAAAATTACATCTATATCTAGGAATATAAGATTTCTTTTTAACAAATCTTTTCTTTTTAGGATAAGGATGCACATTCCTAGGTTTGTTCACTTTCTCTTTGGAATATTGGTCACTAGCCTTATCAAAAATAGTTTTACTAGAACTTTGTTTGGAAAACATTGAATAACTAAGTCCACTTTATCATTGGAATATCTTTGTTGACTAAGGACTGCTTCTAATCCAATTTTTCCTTTCTCATATCTTTCAAGGACTCTTTTTAATTGAAGAATTTGGAAAGAAAGTGATTCACAATTTTTACATACCAACTCTTGTTTTTCTTCACTAATTTTCTTTTGTTTCTCATATTTTGCTTCTTTTTCCATAATATCGACTTTTTCTTCTAAAGATGTAATTTGTTTCTTTTGTGAAGATATTGTTTTATACAATACTTTACATTTATTTAAGAGTTCTTCAATAGCACCTAAAGCATCATTATCACAAGAAGATATTCAATTACTAACCTCTTCTTCTTCTTCATCGGAATGGTGTGTTGCTATCAATGAAAGATTTACATGTTCTTCATCTGACAATGAACTTATTTCATTTTCATTTCATGCTACATATGCTTTCTTTTCCCTTTTATGATTTTTTTTCTTGAATTTATTTTTCTTTTGAAGTGTAGGGCATTCACTTCTAACATGTCCTCTTTGTCCATATTCAAAGCATTTAATCTTCCTTGTTGGTGCTTCCCCTTTAATGGTCTCCCTTTTTCTTTCTTTTCTTATAAACTTTTCAAACTTCTTGATAAGATCATCATTTTCATCACTATTAAACTCATCCTCTTGATTGCTGTCATAATTTTTTACTTTTTTCTTTAAGGCAACGTCTTTTGAATCTTTTACTTGTATTTCATGCTTCTCCAATCTTTCAAGTTCTAATTCATGCTCTTGAAGTTTTCCGAACAAGGAAGCGGATGTCATGGTAGAAAGACTCTTCTTTTCTGATATCGCCGTCACCTTTGGTTGCCATTCCCGGTTTATAGATCTAAGCACTTTAAGATTTAATTCATCGTTAGTAAAAGTCTTACCGAGCGCCTTCAAATGATTTATGAAGTGAACAAATCTTTTTTGCAAGTCGAGGATTGATTCTCAGGGCTGTATTATGAACATCTCATATTCTTGACTTAATGTGTTCAATCCAGATCGTTTAACTTCAGCGGTCCCTTCATGAGTTTCCACCAAAGTGTCCCAAATTTCTTTTGCGGATTTACATTTTGAAATGCGGAAGAATTCATCCATACTTAAAGCAATTTGTAATATGTTAATGGCTTTCTTTTCATCGAGCACTTTCTTTCTATCATCTTCATTATAAGCATTTTTAACCTTTGGAGTTGCAACATCGTGTACTATACTCATTGGATGATGTGGACCATTTTCAACAGTTTCCTATATTCCATCTTCTTGTGCTTCTAAGTGTGTTGTCATTCTGATTTTCCAAAAGTCGAAATATTCTCCAGAAAATAGAGGAGGCTTATGGCTACTACCGCCATCTTTGAAAACCGGATTTGCGCTCGTGGAAGCCATACTGGGTCTATAGGAACAGGTTACCTATAACCTGCTTTGATACCAATTGTAAGTTAGAGTTGCACCTAAGAGGGGGGTGAATTAGGTACTTAGAAATTTTCTCTGTTTTTAGACGGTTTTTATTTTTACTTTCCTAAAGTTAATAAGTGATGAAATGTAGTAGAGTGCGGAAAGTAAAAGACATGGAGATATGTCCTGGTTCCCCTCAAAGTCCGAGAGTACTCCAGTCCCGTTTCAACATGAAAGAGATTTTTAATAGTGTTAGATCCTAAGACAAGATTATCCTAGCCTTTCTATACAGACTCTAACAATCAAACCAAGAACAACCTCTTGGATTTTACAACCAAGTTGAAATGAGAACAATCCTCTCAAACTCAACCTCTTGTTTCCAACAAACCTTGACCACAAGGAATATATTAAACCCTATAAGAGAAACAATCCTTCGCCTTATAGTCAACACCTAAATCCAAACAATCCTTGGAACTTAGGATTTTTACAATAAATCTGAATTTTTGTATATGTGTTTGAAACTTGATTCTTGAATATATCAATCACAATATTGATCTTCTCTTTCAACAACAATAATTCACAAACACTAAAGTGTTAGATTGCTCCAGAGTTTTCTGTTTTGGATGATGTGAAAGTATGCAGAAAATTTCTTGAATGAAAGTTAAAGACTTGAAAAATGAATTTTGATAATTTGAAAAATGATTGAAAGACGTGAATTTTTTTATTTGAAATTTCAAGTATTTATAAGCACATAACACCCTTATGAAACATGGTAATGACTGTAAAAATATCATGAACAGATGCCAATGCATAATGAAAAGGTTCCATGAAGAGAGGCATGAAGAGGTGTTATGAAAAATAGTGATTTTTCAATTTTGTCCAGGTGCACATGGCTTAACGTATCAAATTTTAAAAAAACTACAGCATGCAATCAATTGCACATGTATGCAAATCGATTGCACAGTGAAAAAATGTGAAAAATTCAGCCAAGTTTTTTTAGGCAACAGCAGGTGCAAATCGATTGTACCCTTGTGAAAATCGATTTGCATCAGTGAAATAGTGAGAATTGCCTATTCTAAACATTTCATGATCATGAAAGAAGTATGCAATGATGTTTGATTGATTGAGCATCTAAGACTTTAGTATTTAATTAGAATTGTCATTATACCTCCATGAAATGTGAAATTCTAGAATACTAAGTCTTCATAATGATGCTTTTATCTTGAATATCATCTTTGTCTTCTTGTCACTTTTTGCTACTAAGAGATTTGTCTTCATCAAAACAATTTTTAACCATAGAGAAACTTGACTTCACATTCTCCCCCTTTTTGATGATGACAAACAATGAAAATTTTGAAGTCTTGGGAAATACAAATTGTTGAAGAATGTCCATGATAATGAAGTCTTTGATCCATTTCCTTTTGTACATAAAACCTTGAATGAACATTGTTGTCGTCATCAAAACCATTGAGAAACTATGTCTTCACATTCTCCCCCTTTTTGATGATGACAACCCAATCCTTGAAAATTCGATCCAATCCTGTTTCTCTAACCAAAGCTTGCTCCCCCTTGGATATTTCTCCAACTTAATCCATTATTTTAGAGAGTTTTGAAATCTGCACATTTTGTTAGAGAAACCAAGCAATAATACACAATTCTTCTCCTCCCTTGTCATTAACAAAAAGGATGGGAAAAGACTTGAAGTATATAAAGAAATTATTAAAAATAAAAACAATTTTTACCTATGAGATTTTACCTCATGATTGACTTCATCAAAACATTCATCCTTGACGAACATGATTCTGAAGCCTTTGTCACAAAGTTGACTTGTACTTAGAAGATTATGCTTTAGTCTTTTAACATAAAGTATATCTTCAATGGATGTGAAAGTTAATGCTTCAACATTGCCAATGCTAAGATTTTTCCTTTAAGGTATTCCCCATATGAAATAACTCTTGGACTATAAGCACTAGATTTAAATGTTAGTTATGCCTCCCATCAAAAGCTTAGAACAACCACTTATCAACAAAGCATAGAATTGAAGTGGTCTTCAAGAAAACCTATAAAATAAATTAAGTTTTATTTGGTACCCAATGTGCTTTGGGTCCATCATAGTTAGTTCCCTTCTTAACCCGCACATAATGCCCACTTTCCACACTAACATTTCTAACATAGCAAGCATTAGGTGTATGGCCACTTATACCACAATAAAAACTTTTAGGAACAAAATTACTTCTATATCTATGAGTATAAGATTTCTTTTTCACAAATCTTTTCTTTTTAGGATAAGGATGAACATTCCTAGGTTTGTTCACTTTCTCTTTGGAAGTTTGGTCACTAGCCTTAACAAAAATAGTTTTACTAGAACTTGGTTTGGAAAACTTTGAATAACCAAGTCCACTTTTATCATTTGAATATCTTTGTTGACTAAGAACCGCTTCTAATCTAATTTGTCTTTTCTCATATCTTTAAAGGAATCATTTTAATTGAACAATTTGGAAAGAAAGTGATTCACAATTTTTACATACCAACTCTTGTATTTCTTCACTAATTTTCTTTTCTTTCTAATCTTTTGCTTCTTTTTCCATAATATCAACTTTCCTTCTAAAGATGTAATTTGTTTCTTTTGTGAAGATATTGTTTTATACAATACTTTGCATTCATTTAAGAGTTCTTCAATAGCACCTAAAGCATCATTATCACACGAAGATATTTCATTACGAACCTCTTTTTCTTCTTCATCGGAATGGTGTGTTGCTATCAATGCAAGATTTACATGTTCTTCATCTGAAGATGAACTTATTTCATTGTCATTCCAAGCTACATATGCTTTCTTTTCCTTTTTATGATCCTTTTTCTTGGATTTATTCTTCTTTTGAAGTGTATGGCATTCACTTATAACATGTCCTCTTTCTCCACATTCAAAGCATTTAATCTTCCTTGTTATTGCTTCCCCTTTGATGGTCTCCCTTTTTCTTTCTTTTCTTAGAAACTTTTCAAACTTCTTGATAAGATCATCATTTTCATCACTATTAGACTCATCCTCTTGATTGCTGTCATAATTATTTGCTTTTGTCTTTAAGGCAATGTATTTTGAATCTTTTACTTGTATTTCATGCTTCTCCAATCTTTCAAGTTCTAATTCATGCTCTTGAAGTTTTCCGAACAAGGAAGCAGATGTCAAGATAGAAAGACTCTTCTTTTCTGATATCGCCGTCACCTTTGTTTGTCATTCCCTTTTTAAAGATCTAAGCACTTTAAGATTTAATTCATCATTAGTAAAAGTCTTACCGAGCGCCTACAAATGATTTGTCAATTGCACAAATCTTTTTTGCAAGTCGAGGATTGATTCTCGGGGCTGCATTCTGAACATCTCATATTCTTGACTTAATGTGTTCTATCTAGATCGTTTAACTTCAGCGGTTCCTTCATGAGTTTCCACCAAAGTGTCCCAAATTTCTTTTGTGGATTTACATTGTGAAATGCGGAAGAATTCATCCATACTTAATGCACTTTGTAATATGTTAATGGCTTTCTTTTCATCGAGCACTTTCTTTCTATCATCTTCATTATAGGCATTTTTAAACTTTGGAGTTGCAACATCATTTACTATACTCATTGGTTGATGTGGACCATTTTCAACAGTTTCCCATATACCATCTCCTTGTGCTTCTAAGTGTGCTCTCATTCTGATTTTCTAAAAGTCAAAATATTCTCCAGAAAATAGAGGGGGCTTATTGCTACTACCGCCATCTTTGAAAACTGGATTTGCGCTTTTGGAAGCCATACTGGATCTATAGGAACAGGTTACCTATAGCCTGCTCTGATACCAATTATAAGTTAGAGTTGCACCTAAGAGGGGGGTGAATTAGGAACTTAGAATTTTTCTCAGTTTTTTGACGGTTTTAATTTTCACTTTCCTATAGTTACTAAGTCATGAAATGCAGTAGAGTGCAGAAAGTAAATGACATGGAGATATATCCTGGTTCCCCTTACAGCCCGAGAGTACTCCAGTCCCCATTCAACATGAAAGAGATTTTTAATAGTGTTAGATCCTATGACAAGACTTTCCTAGCCTTTCTATACAGACTCTAACAATCAAACCAAGAACAACCTCTTGGATTTTACAACCAAGTTGAAATGAGAACAATCCTCTCAAACTCAACCTCTTGTTTCTAACAAACTTGGACAACAAGGAATATAACAAACCCTATAAGAGAAACAAATCATTCTCCTTATAGTCAACACCTAAATCCAAACAATACTTGGAACTTAGGATTTTTACAATAAATCTGAATTTTTGTATATGTGTTTGAAACTTGATTCTTGAATATATCAATCACAAGATTGATCTTCTCTTTCAACAACAATAATTCACAAACACTAAAGTGTTAGATTGTTCAAGAGTTTTCTGTTTTGGATGATGTGAAAGTATGCAGAAAATTTCTTGAATGAAAGTTAAAGACTTGAAAAGTGAATTTTGATAATTTGAAAGTTTGATTGAAAGAGGTGATTTTTTTATTTGAAATTTCAAGTATTTATAAGCACATAACACCCTTATGAAACATGGTAATAACTCTAAAAATATCTTGAACAAATGCCAATGCATAATGAAAAGGTTCCATGAAGAGAGGCATGAAGAGGCGTTATGAAAAATAGTGATTTTTCAATTTTGTCCAGGTGCAAATCGATTGCAGCTATGTGCAAATCGATTGCCCATTGCTTAACATGTCAAATTTTCAAAAAACTACAGCATGCAATCGATTGCACATATACGCAAATCGATTGCACAGTGAAAAAATGTGAAAAATTCAGCAAAGTGTTTTTAGGCAACAGTAGGTGCAAATCGATTGTACCCTTGTGTAAATCGATTTGCATCAGTGAAATAGTGAGAATTGCCTATTCTAAACATGTCACGATCATTGTAGTACCCTAAATTTTGACAAGCAGTTCACAGGTTTTTTAGAAACTATTTCTATTTTTGGTTTACATACTATCAGGGGTGTTGTTAAGATGGGGGAGTCTCTAGCACATATCAGTCTAGGGCCTATTAGAACTTTTAGGCCCATTTCTGAATTGTTCTTTTTATAAGGGTTTTATTTTGGAGTTTGGTTTTTTAAGATATTATTTATTGGGTTTTATTAGTAAATTTAATTATTTTTAGTATTCATTAATTATTCATTTTTTTCTATTAGCCTATTAATTTATAAAGGGTAGATAGAATTTTTTAGGATATGGTTTAAATTAATTTTCCTTAGAAATATATATAAGTTTATATTAAAAGTTTTTTTTATCATATAGGGGTTAATTTTTTGTTAAGGTATTAAGGATTAATTATGTAGTATCAATTATTATTAGTTGTTTTATTTAAAGGAAACTTGTTTAATTTTAATAGTTTGTTAAGATTTATTTTATTTTAGAGATAATTGTTTTAGAATTAATTAGGAAGTTTTGGCCTTTTTAATTTAATGGTATAATAATCAGGATTTTAGTTTAGAGTTAATTATTTTTGAATATTGTTATTGATTTATTAAATATATCGAATGTTCATTTATTTAAAGGCCATTGAATTTAGAAATTAAGGATGTGTTATATTTAGTATTTAGGTTTTTTAATTAAGGTTTTTAGTGATATTCAGATTTAATGGGAAAAGGGACCGGTCTATTAATATTAGGGTATTATTTTTATTTATGATTATTATTTAGACTTTATTAATTTGGTTATTGTTATTCATAGTTATTTATTTTTATTTTCATTTATTTACTAACACTGTTGAAATCAGACGACTTCAAATAATATTCCCAAAAGAAATTAACACACGGTTCATTCCAAAAAACATCCCAAACTCAATACTCGGTTTATACAAATCCAGTTTTTATTCCTAAATCAAATCATATCCTAAAATTCAATCTCACGTTTCTCACTTTTAGGATGTTTTTCTCTTTTATTTATTTTTATCTCTCACATCACAAAAAAAATATTTTTTATAATTTTATTATTAATTTTCGTATTTTTTATTATTGCATTTTTAAGAAAATCCATTTTTTCATTAAAATCATAATTTCATGCATAAAATAGCCAAAAATCATAAATATAATAAAAACATGAATAAGGAAATTCTTTGATTTAATTTTTCTATTTTAGCAACTTAAAATTAAAACAATTATTAGGGCTAGTAATAGATTTAATTATCATTCATGTTTTTCCTCTTTTACTAACCTAATTTTATTAAGTATAAATAAATCCCATATTCATCACTTTTAGGGTTTTTCCATCTTATTTATTTTTCTTTTAAAAATTCACAAAAATTTCATTTTTTAATCATTTTTTATTAATTTTCGTATTTTTTATTTAAGCATTTTAAAAAAAATATTATTTTTCACTTTTTGCATGTTTTTTAGTGAAAAAACAAATATCCAAAAAAAATATATATATATCTTGTCTTAAATGGATTTTATTTAGATTAATTCTATTTTAATTTAGTTTTAATTAATATGATCTTATTTGATTTTTACTTGAAAATAAAAATAAAATACAAAATGATACTCTTTAATTTTGATTTTTATCTTGGCTATCAAGGAATGAATCTGGTCCTATTTGTGGCTTCCTGCAAATATCATCCGATTTGTTTTCTGATTCTAATTTAATAATTACCTTTTTTTTAGCAATTTTTTAGTATAAATGCATGATACTTTTTAACATTTTGGGACACCCACAAATTCACAAAAAATAGTATCCAAAAGTTGTTGCTCTTCACATCGAAGAACAACAACTATTAAACCTTAGCCGAGGAGGGAAAAAGAGAGGAAAGGGAGAACACGAGGAACGCAAAGGAGAAGGGAAAAAATACAACAGAAAAGGAATCAAAGGAAAAAGAAAGGAGAAACAAAAGGGATTATAGCTCACCGGGAGAAACCTCGCTCCCGTAGGTTGGTCCTCCATCCTCATATATTATTATTTTGGGTTGTCTTAAAATGCCATCGATACTTGTTTTATTCGTGTGTTTGAAGTATATTAAATTATTGTTATCATAAAATCATGGGATTTTAACATGTTATTAGTGTTTGTTGTGATTGTGTGTGTGAGGGGTATTAACTACGGTGTAAACCGTTTCTAAAATTTGTTTAATTATTTCAAATTTAAAAAAAAGGGCCTTTATAAAAAAAAGAATGAAATTAAGCATATTTATTTCCTTTAATATAATCCAACTCCAAAAAAGCATATTTTAAACCGTCAGTGTCAAACTCCACGTTTGACTTGAACATATCACTATTCAACCAAACACGAACATGAAGAACCAAAGTCATGGAAGATAAATAATATTCACCAAAATCAATCTTAAAACGACTATTGTTCAGATCAAAGAAAAATTAATTAAAATTCAAGTTAATTTTCAATCAACTCTAAAAACATTCATCAATACACCCCAAAGTTAGGATTAAAAAAAATAATAATTATTTCAATTATTATTTTTTTAGGATTTAGGATTTAATATTTCGTTAACAATTTAATTATTTTTGCGATCTTCAAAAAGGTTAGGATTTAATATTTATTTTTGTTAAAACTTTAGTTAAGGGTTTTATAAAATTCACTTTTGAATAAATGTTTTTTTATTAATTAAACTGGGTTTTTTTGGATATTAAGGATTAAAAATTTTAATAAATTTTTGAAGAAAGGGAATAAACTCTTTTTGGGATTAATATTTAATAAAGGAAAATGTTTTTTAAAGTTTTACATATTTGTTAAAATTATTTAAGTGGGTTATTTGGGATTTTTTTATAAGGGGTTATGATATAATTTTGGAATTTGTAATCTATTGTACTTTTACATTAGCAAGGGCTATGACATTGGATTTTTTTATAGGGATTTATTTGAGAATGTTACTATTTTTATAATAATTGGATGGATTTATGTTCTTTGGGATCAAAAATATTAAAGGAGTTTTATTTAGGGATAAGGGACATTATAAGGAATTAAAAGGAATATTTGAGGGTTTTAAACATGGGATAGAGCTCTAATTTCTGAGAGCATAAATAAAGGAATAGGATTTTTGGGATAAGGGATAAAATATGGTTTTTTATAAATTATTAAAATTAATTTTCTTTTTTCTAACTAAAATAAAGGAATATTTTTTTAAAAAATAAAATCAAGGGATAGAAATGGGATACGCTTTTAGGATAAAACATTTGGGGATAAGGGAAAAAAATAAGGGATAAAATTCTAAAGGATTTAAGGAATAGTACTCTTCGTCCGAGAGTATAAATAATGGATAGTATTTGGGATAGAACTCTTGATATCCGAGAGTATAAATAAGGGATTAGGAATTGGGATAGAACTCTTGATATTCGAGAGTATAAATAAATGGATTAGGATTTGGGATAAAACTCTCCATCAGAGAGTATAAACAATGGATATGGGATTTTAAGGGATAGAACTCTCCATCCGAGAGTATAAACAAGGGATAAAGGATTTTAAGGGATAGTACTCTTCGTCCGAGAGTATAAATAAATGGATTAGGATATAAGGGATAAAACTCTTCATCCAAGAGTATAAACAATGGATAAGGGATTAAGGGATAAAACACTCCATCCGAGAGTATAAACAATGGATAAGGGATTAAGGGATAAAACTCTCCATCCGAGAGTATAAATAATGGATAAGGGATTTTTAAGGGATAGAACCCCTTGTCTCAGAGTATAAATATAGATAAAGGGATAGAACTCCTTATCTAGGAGTATAAATATAGATAAAGGGATAGAACTCCTTATCTAGGAGTATAAATAATAGATTAAGGGATAAAACTCTTTATCCAAGAGTATAAACAGTGGATTAGGATTTGGAATAGGATTGGGAATATGATTAGGATTAGGATTAGGGGATAGGAATAGGGGAGGTGAACTACGATTACTCTGATCCTTCAAGATTGAAGGTACGTAGGCATAGGGTTGTAAACCCTAGTGAGTATAATAATAAAAAAACTTAGGATTCTTTTGTAAATAAATAAAAACTTAGACGACAAACAAACATACCCTAGAACCTAAGGAGGATCCCATTGAGTAAAATGGAAGTGAGGGGTGCCTAACACCTTCCCCTTACTTAACCGACTCCCGAACCTTAGGAATCTCTGCCCTTGGGATTAAGGATTTTTAGGTTTATCATTATTTTCCTTAAAAAATATGGTGGCGACTCGATATTTTAGTCGACCGCGACAGCTGGCGACTCTGCTGGGGACGCCTCCCTAAAGAGAGTCCCTCCTAACCTTAGGCTTTAGAGTTTTGTTTGTTTGTCTTGGGTGTTTTTTTGTCTTTTATTATTCTCATGTTTTTTTTTTGTATTTTGTTTTTTTATTGTATTATATTTATTATATTTTTATTTTTATCATCATGCATTGGATTGGGGGCATATGATGTGTGAAGCTAAAGCCTAAGCTTGGAGTATAACCCTAGATTAGGACGTGGAACAGAAATGTTTTGGGGGGGATGTGACATCCCCAACAGTTCATTAATGCCACACTCATAATAGATCCTTCCGAAGGTGTCCTCATGAAAGGGCTAGCCCCTAACGTAGAGGATGATTTGGATGTGGTCCGAGACGCTGAGAACTTTTAGCCTACCCCTTGCTAACTTATGGTGACCCTACGTATTCAACCCTCAAGGGCTGTTACTAGGGTCCTACCCAGATGAGACTTATCCTGAAGGATTACCATAGGAAGGCTTGATCCTTCTCATGGTAAAACAAGGGTATAGTCTGTACATTATAGGGTCGTTATGCTGTCCAAACTTTATATCCTACATGTGAGGAGATTGGGTAAGACAAAACATAGATCTAAACTTATTATAGGGAGCCTACCTAGTTAGGGTCATGCTTGCATTTCACCCTTACCTTAACCAATTAAAAAACTTAATAATAAAAAAACAAAAATGTCCATGTCATCATGCATTTAAAAATATTTTTGCATATATGCATTATGTGGGGAATTTCAAAATGTGTTGTAGGTACATTGGAAAGATGGATTCAAACAAAAGGGCTACCCTACACATCAGAGTGCTAAGTGCTGATTTACAAAGTCTCAAAGACCTTTGAGACTTAAGGCCAAATCTGCTCAAAGGATGTTTATACATAAGTATAGAAGGATCCCCGATCTTTTAGGGATCCCTATGAAGGAAGAGCCCATAATTACTTTTGCACAATTTTATGACCCTCCTTAATGTGACTTCCTTTTCAAGGATTTTCAACTAGCTCCTACGTTAGAACAGTTTGGGCTATACTTACAAGGAGAGGGAAAAACCTTACAAGGGGCATTGGGGCAAAAATAAATAAAAAAAGAAGGAAAAAAAGAAAAAGGGTCAAGCCTAAAAAAAACTCAGCGGCACCCCTTGAAGATCCATCATCTCACTACAAGGAGGATAGGGAAGTGCAAGGGCTTAATAAAGGATACTTGGAGGATTTTAAAGCTCATTTAAAGAAGGCATCGTGGGCATCTATTTAGTTTACGCCTTCTTAAGATCAGGAGCTTTCATTTTGGATTATCATGGGTTATTCCCAAGGAATTATTTTTATAAGTTTGGAAGTCACTTTGGATTTGGAATGGGCTAATGGATGTGAATTTTATAAAGTGATTTTTATTCTATGTGTATGGGTTTCATCCTTTGAATATATTCATCTCTAACTACAGTGGATTTTGGAATTCCGCCCAAATAATTTGTAAAATTATTTTGCATACCCCATGCATTTTCATGCATTTGCATACATACACATACATTTGCATATCCTTTCCGCTTTCGCCCTTGAGCTAAGAGGTTTCCCGATACTCATGAACGAACTTAAAGGGTATCTCAAGAAGCTATGGAGGAATTCAAGAGAGACAAGTACCATTGAGGAGAAGATAACCCTTCACCATGTCTGCCAGAGGAGTGCTTAGAGCCTCAAATGCAATAACCTTGGATGATGCCCATACAACAAAGGAATTTTGGAAGGGAACTAGATCCTACACCAATATCTCAAGACTGGTGGATCAACGAGGAAGCTCACCTCTAGGATCAATAAGCCTTTATCATTTCTAGTTGTAATTTCTTTTTTTCTAAGTGTTGTTTGTATTAAAGGTTGTACCTTTTCGGGATATAATTTTAATGCAATAAACATGCATGTTTTTGGAATTCAACCATTCGTTTTCACTCTTTCTTATAAAATTAAAAAAAAATAAAAATAAAAAAAAGGAATCAACGCTTTTCCATTTCACCTCACCTCTTCAACAAACATAGGAGGAGAAGGATGTAAATAAACAAATGAATATTGTTGATGTATGCTTTAATGGTATGACCTGGCTGAAGATGTAAGGCATTGTTTCACTCCCCAAACACTGGAGGAATAAGGAGTTAAACCGTAGTCAACCCCCTCGAGCCAGAAGTTGGTGTTCTTTCTATTTGCAAAAAAAAACCCTAATCTTAACCAGGGGCAGGGTAGATTTCAATTAATTCAACATTGTGTCCTAATGCAAGGGAATCAGCACACCTAGTAACGACCCGAAAATCTAAATTAATTATTTAATTATTTATTTAATTAATTTAGAAGGAATTAAGAGGTTTTTGGTAATTTGGAGACTTATAGATTAAAAGGGTATTTTTAAGTAATTTTAATAAAGTGAATAATCATGTATTATTTAGATTATTATTTATTATTTAAAAATATTAAGAAAAGGGCAAGGTGGTCATAAAGGAAAAGGAGTAAGGGTAGAGCTGGAAGTTCATAAATTGGGATAATGTGACTAAAGTAGAGAAATCGATCAATTCCTAACTGATCGTATTTTGTGAAGAACGCTGAAGAAGAGGAGAGGAGGAGGAAACCAAGGGTTTTGAAGGATTGCTAGAAGAATCTTGAAGAAAAAAAAAGGAAAAAGCTTCAAATTACTCTAAGGTATGGGGAGAGTTCATAATTTCTTATAGTTTTATAGGGATTGGAGATTAATCGATTAAGGATTGTATGAATTGTGTTAATTTTGATGATTGTTGATGTAGAATGAGTAAATTGATGAAAGCATGATGAATTTGATTGATGTATATTGCTATATGTGTGTTTTGTGAGTGTTTTTGATCAAATTTCGCGTGGAACACTGATTTTTGGGTTAATCGAAGTCGAAAACGCAGAAAAGCACTTTTCGGGAAAAGTTGGGTTTTGTCGCATCCTGACACGGGTCGTGTCACACAACACGGGCACCCGTGTCAGCCTACTGGTTGGGAAAAATAAAATTTTTTGTTACAGAGCTTCTGACACGGGTCGTGTCACAGGACACGGGCGGCCATTTCAGGCCTCTGTTTCTGTCGAAAACTTTTCTGTTTTGGGTTTTTAGTGCAGGCCTCCTGACACGGGCCGTGTCACATGACACGAGCGGCCATGTCAGGCCACTGAGTATTTTCCGTTTTTGCTGTTTTGACGTTTTCTCTTGCTGCTTGTTATTGTCTTGTCGTCTTGCTGTTGTCTTGTCGTTTTGTCGTCTATTTCATGAGGTTTTGATGTTTCTCGTGTTGAATCGTTGTTGTACAATTATTGTTGATATGTGGATGATAAAAACATGATTTTATGATGAATATTGTTGAACATGAAATGAATGATGCACATGTTGATATTTGGATGAAATGAGGAGTTTAGCATCATTGCATTTCATGGCATTTTTATGTTGGGGCTTCGGCATATTGGTAGCTTCAATCCCATTGTGTGGATTGAAGTGATATGTTGTTATGTTGTGCTCCCTTGTGGAGGGTTGATGGCCAGTGTCCATCACATGGAGAATTGGTACCACATGCATGTTTCCGATGAAGTTGCATCTCATTCTAAGTGGCATTGCATGTGTATGAGTTGATGGTCGAATAATATGTACGTTTTAGTGTGGATATCATGATGTTGATGTCGATTGTATCATGATGTTGATGTTGAGTATATTATGATGTTGACGTTGATTATATCATGAAGTCGTTGTTGATTATATCATGATGTTGATGTTGAGTATATTATAATGTTGACGTTGATTATATCATGAATTCGTTGTTGACTATACCATGATGTTGTTGTTGATTAAACTATGATGTTGATGTTGATTATATCATGAAGTTGTTGTTGATTGTATCATGGTGTTGTTGTTGATTAAATTATGATGTTGATGTTGATTGTATCATGATGTTGTTGTCGATTATACTATGATATCGTTGTTGATTATACTATGATATTGTTGTTGATTATGCTATGAGGTTGATGTTGATTATGCTATGATGTTGTGGTTGATTAGGCTATGATGTTGTTGATTGATTATGCTATGATGCTGTTGTTGAATATACTATGATGTTTGTTGTTGCCTTCCTGTTCGATTTCTATGTACTTATATTACTATAATGAATTATGTTTTCTCACCCTGCCTGCTTGGAAATGTTGCCTCTTATGTGGGTAACTTGCAGATAACCAAGAGTAGATTCGCGATGCTGGAGGATGTAGCCTTGGAGTGTTTTCGCTTACCGTTGTTATTAGTAGTGTTTAGAGGTGTCTTGCTCTGTGTCATGTAACATCGGGTTGGGAATTGTTTGTGAACCTCGTTTATTTTAGTTTATGACTGAATTTTATAATGTTGACGATGATGGTTGATTTGGACATATTTAATTATGAAGTATTTTATGGAATTGAAAATAAAAGTTGATTTCCGCTGCGTAGTTGTTAATTTTATATTGATGAACGAGTAACCCGTGTTATGGGACAGGACAATAATGTTTAATTGACGTTTTGAATATATGTGGCACCTTTCATGACGATTTTACTCTGATAATATGAATTATTTTCCCAAAATTGTATGTGGGGTAGAAGGGTGTTACATTAGTGGTATCAGAGCAGGTCGGTCTGTCCGGCCAAGTGTCGAATGTCGTTTATCCCTTGGTACGCGACAAGTGTGAAGAACACTGTCGGTACTTGTTTGTTTTCTAACCGTTGACGTCCGGTGTTGGTTTGAAACAAGTGGGGGAAAAGTTTGCTTCCCGGAGATGTTTCTGGTGTGAAGAGTTAACCCAAGGTGATATTAAGGGTAAGAGTACAAGTGTTGTTGGAGTTGATTTGATTTTGTACAAGTGTTGTTGGAGTTGATTCGATTTTTGTGCAAGTGTTGTCGGAACTGTGTTGTTGCGAATCAACGAGAGTATAGATTCATGATTTTATCTGTCGGTCCAGTCGAGGCATTTGAAGGAGGACGAGTCAGTATGATTGATGTTTGCTTCTCGGAGAAGATAGGGCAATGTGACGGATAGTGATATGCAAGTAGAGTATATACAGAGTGAGGTCGGATGATTTTCAGAGTTGGGTGAAAAACAGGGATTGTTAGAAAGGTTTGGAAGCAAGAGAAGGAGGTAGAACTCATGTTCATCAATTTCGGTTTTTATTTCCACAATTATGGAACAGCCTTTAGTAAAAGAGGCATAACTTTCTACTCGTAACTCCGATGAAAGCGATTCTGGACTTTTCGGAAAGTTTACGAAATTCCCTACAGTTTGCATATAGATTTTATCTTCGGCATGTTTTTGAGTCGAGAGTAAGACGCGTTTGAATAGTTGGTTCTGATGCTGATTTTATTTGGTGGAAGTTGTATACGAGATTTCTTGACCAGTCCCATTGCAAGGACGATAACTTTTTACTCGTAATTCAGATTGGAGCGATTCTTGAAGTTCTGGAATCTACATGAAGTTCCCTTCATTTTGGAATATAATTTTGTGTCTGAGAAGTCTAGTTTGAAGAAGATAATCGTGTTCGAAGTTGGACAAGTCTTGCTGGAAATAGTAAGATGAAGTCAAGTATGAGATGTTTAGTAATAAGAAGAAGAGTATCGGAGAAGCACATGGAAGTGCGGCGCATGCTAGTTGAGAATGATTAAAGTATAGGAATCTTTGAGGGATGGTAAGTAGTAAAGTGGATTGGGTGTTGATGGCGAGATGTGTCGACATGAGTCGGAAATTTTTGGAAGCTATATCACCAACCAGATGATGAGAGGGTATTGTTAAGATTGTGATTGGAATGATGATCAAGTGTGAAAGTATACGGATCATCGAAGTTGTGAGATTAAAAAGGAAGATGAAAGATTGGTTAGGGTCGTCAAAAGTTTGAACTTAGATAAATGTTTCGACTGAAGTGAGTCGATTTGGATTGTACGTGATGTGGTAACGTTTCCGGTATCAGAAGGATATTCGAAAATTAGGTTGTACAACAAGTGTGTATAAGAATGTATATGTTGGATTTTGTGCGTTCTTGGAAATAAAGAAATTAAGAAGAACGTTTGTAAGCCTTAGAGGAATGGTAGAGCAGTATGCTTAGATAACTTTGAGCATGAGGAAGAAGACGCTATCTTAGTTGAATAATGACGATTTATGACACCATTATGGTTGCCGCCTGTCTATTGACAAATTGAGGAACTGATCACCCTTAATCTCTTGTTGATAGTCGACGAAATCATGTTGGATGGAGTAGACGTGTCTTGCCAACTAGAATAGTATGCGCAGTGAATTTTTTGGGGTTGAGTCAGGTGCTTATGAATTGTTTGAGTTGTCGATGCGGATTCCTATATAGGGAAAATAGGCGGACTTGAGGATGTTAGTATGAGGTTGCGAGTTGATCAGTGAGTAGTTTAGAAACTCACAGTTGTGTTCTGGATAACTTGGGCTTTGGTTTGTGGTGGATCGAGAATTCGACTGACTTGAGACTTGAAGAACTATAGAGATAAACCAAGTAGGAAGTAAATGGTAATGTAAGACTATGATTTGACCAAGGATGTCGGATCGAGAAGGGGAGTGGCTGGTATGCCTTAAAGTGTATATATGGAAATATGAATGGTATTTTCCATACTTGTTTGGCTAAGTTATAACTGGTGTTCGTTGTGGATATGCTGATGTTTTATAAAATCAGAAGAATGGCGCTTAGAGTATTTGAGAGTTGAATTGCAAGTATCGAAAGAAGCGAAGCTATAAGCGGAGTTAGCGAGGTGTGAATTATGATTTATAAATATGCAGTTGAGTGGTTGTGTTAATTCGGATGAAGGATTTTGGAGAATCGTGCTAGTATGAGTAGGACTTGAGGAATTAGTTGTTTGATTGGGTTGGTTGATATGCCATGTTAAGTGTAGGTTATTGAGGCTAAGTCTATGACAATTAGGTGTTAAGCTCTGTTTGGAAGATGAATTTTTCTTGTGGAGATTAATTGGACACATGTATCCTTATGCTGTGGTGAGGTTGTTATGCGTTGAGATAAATTTTGATGATGTGTTAATACAAGGTGGTGAAGTTGTGGTTTATGTTGACGATAATTGAGAATTCTTGAAAGTATCTAACCTGTTCAAGATTTGGAATTGGCTGCAGTTATAGTTGTGTTGGATATTTGGAGGTATTGTTTAGGGATCTAAGTTCGAAGTATTCAGTAATCACAAGAGTATAGAATGCCTGTTTGGATGGAATTTCTGATGAGTTAAGTTGAAAGGTATTTTCTTATGTCTGCTTTGATGGTCATAAGTTGATGTAAACTTGGTAGATTAGATAGTTGCGAGTACTCAGAGTGTGCAGCGAAAGCGTGGGTAGCGCAGTTGGTTCTTATGGGAGTAACAACGATGTTGGTGGTTTGATTTAGTTGATGTTGTGTTATGACTTTTATGTTCTTATCTTTGTTGTTGCCTCGTTACCTATGGTGATGGTTCGAGTGCGAGTAGCTAGTTCCTATGATGGGGAGTTAAGGGAGGGTTGACCATGGCGATGGTAACAATCGTGTTGTATTCTGGTTCATGGTGAACCTGTGTGTTCCTACCCTGATTATTCTCGGTGTTTTGAGTTGGTCGTCGGGTACATTGCGTGAGCATTTCATCTTGTTGTCGTTGGCATTGATAAGATGTATTGTTGTATTGCGTTATTCGTCAGAGGTGATAACGTATCTGGAGTGGTCTGCATCGAGTAAATTTTCGAGGACGAAAATCCTTGAAGTAGGGGAGAGTTGTAACGACCCGAAAATCTAAATTAATTATTTAATTATTTATTTAATTAATTTAGAAGGAATTAAGAGGTTTTTGGTAATTTGGAGACTTATAGATTAAAAGGGTATTTTTAAGTAATTTTAATAAAGTGAATAATCATGTATTATTTAGATTATTATTTATTATTTAAAAATATTAAGAAAAGGGCAAGGTGGTCATAAAGGAAAAGGAGTAAGGGTAGAGCTGGAAGTTCATAAACTGGGATAATGTGACTAAAGTAGAGAAATCGATCAATTCCTAACTGATCGTATTTTGTGAAGAACGCTGAAGAAGAGGAGAGGAGGAGGAAACCAAGGGTTTTGAAGGATTGCTAGAAGAATCTTGAAGAAAAAAAAAGGAAAAAGCTTCAAATTACTCTAAGGTATGGGGAGAGTTCATAATTTCTTATAGTTTTATAGGGATTGGAGATGAATCGATTAAGGATTGTATGAATTATGTTAATTTTGATGATTGATGATGTAGAATGAGTAAATTGATGAAAGCATGATGAATTTGATTGATGTATATTGCTATATGTGTGTCTTGTGAGTGTTTTTGATCAAATTTCGTGTGGAACACTGATTTTTGGGTTAATCGAAGTCGAAAACGCAGAAAAGCACTTTTCGGGAAAAGTTGGGTTTTGTCGCATCCTGACACGGGCCGTGTCACACAACACGGGCACCCGTGTCAGCCTACTGGTTGGGAAAAATAAAATTTTTTGTTACAGAGCTTCTGACACGGGTCGTGTCACAGGACACGGGCGGCCGTGTCAGGCCTCTGTTTCTATCGAAAACTTTTCTGTTTTGGGTTTTTAGTGCAGGCCTCCTGACACGGGCCGTGTCACGTGACACGAGCGGCCGTGTCAGGCCACTGAGTATTTTCCGTTTTTGCTGTTTTGACGTTTTCTCTTGCTGCTTGTTATTGTCTTGTCGTCTTGCTGTTGTCTTGTCGTTTTGTCGTCTATTTCATGAGGTTTTGATGTTTCTCGTGTTGAATCGTTGTTGTACAATTGTTGTTGATATGTGGATGATAAAAACATGATTTTATGATGAATATTGTTGAACATGAAATGAATGATGCACATGTTGATATTTGGATGAAATGAGGAGTTTAGCATCATTGCATTTCATGGCATTTTTATGTTGGGGCTTCGGCCTATTGGTAGCTTCAATCCCATTGTGTGGATTGAAGTGATATGTTGTTATGTTGTGCTCCCTTGTGGAGGGTTGATGGCCAGTGTCCATCACATGGAGAATTGGTACCACATGCATGTTTCCGATGAAGTTGCATCTCATTCTAAGTGGCATTGCATGTGTATGAGTTGATGGTCGAATAATATGTACGTTTTAGTGTGGATATCATGATGTTGATGTCGATTGTATCATGATGTTGATGTTGAGTATATTATGATGTTGACGTTGATTATATCATGAAGTCGTTGTTGATTATATCATGATGTTGATGTTGAGTATATTATAATGTTGACGTTGATTATATCATGAATTCGTTGTTGACTATACCATGATGTTGTTGTTGATTAAACTATGATGTTGATGTTGATTATATCATGAAGTTGTTGTTGATTGTATCATGGTGTTGTTGTTGATTAAATTATGATGTTGATGTTGATTGTATCATGATGTTGTTGTCGATTATACTATGATATCGTTGTTGATTATACTATGATATTGTTGTTGATTATGCTATGAGGTTGATGTTGATTATGCTATGATGTTGTGGTTGATTAGGCTATGATGTTGTTGATTGATTATGCTATGATGTTGTTGTTGAATATACTATGATGTTTGTTGTTGCCTTCCTATTCGATTTCTATGTACTTATATTACTATAATGAATTATGTTTTCTCACCCTGCCTGCTTGGAAATGTTGCCTCTTATGTGGGTAACTTGCAGATAACCAAGAGTAGATTCGCGATGCTGGAGGATGTAGCCTTGGAGTGTTTTCGTTTACCGTTGTTATTAGTAGTGTTTAGAGGTGTCCTACTCTGTGTCATGTAACATCGGGTTGGGAATTGTTTGTGAACCTCGTTTATTTTAGTTTATGACTGTATTTTATAATGTTGACGATGATGGTTGATTTGGACATATTTAATTATGAAGTATTTTAGGGAATTGAAAATAAAAGTTGATTTCCGCTGCGTAGTTGTTAATTTTATATTGATGAACGAGTAACCCGTGTTATGGGACAGGACAATAATGTTTAATTGACGTTTTGAATATATGTGGCACCTTTCATGACGATTTTACTCTGATAATATGAATTATTTTCCCAAAATTGTATGTGGGGTAGAAGGGTGTTACACACCTAATCACAAGGATGAAAGCTTAAGCGCATATTCTTCCTCGCACCATTGAGGAAGCAAAAGGGATAATAGCTCATGATATCTAATATGGCAGTCACACCCTTTCTAAGCCAAAAGCAAATCACTCAAGAATTGTTCCAAAACAAAAAAGGAAAAAGCTCGCTAAGTCAAGAAGAAAAGGAAAAAGCTGAAAAACAGTGGACTTTGACTTAGGCAAAAATTAGGGTACCCCGGTGGACCACAAACTCAAAAGAATTGGTCCATGCAAAAAATAAGGGATTAAAAGCAAATAAAAAGGGAAAATATGGAACAATCTTATAAACAAGAGTGAGTGACTACACCTCAGAAAAATCTCATAAAGTGCTTAAACCGGTATACCTTTTAATCACCGTGACTAAAAAGGTTTCTTGCAGGATGAACGCATCTGTTGGGTTAATTGGATTTAGGAATTCAGAACATCAAGGAGAATGGGGTGGGTTAAATTTAAAATTTTGAGCCTTGTACCCTTTGTTTTTTAACCATGAACTAGGCCACGTTACAACATGTAAAAGTCCTAATTGAAGCTAGGGGCACTATAAAAGCATACTCGGCAAAGTCGTTGTTAAATTGACTCTGAATCCGAATATTTGTTGGAACATCGCTCATTTGTGCCAACCTTATGGACAAATATCATCTGTATACGCCGTAAAAAAAAATTCTCAATTTCAAAACTTGCATGAGCATTGAGTTAGAATTACTTTTCAAAGGGAATAATTTTATGCGCAAATCAATACTTAGCATCAGGGAAATATCAGCAATGGTCTGATCGGGGGCATACTGACTTAAGACACTTCCGATTATGGGGAAAATTACCAAGGAATCCTTCTAATCAAGGGGAAAATCCTAATGATCATAGGAGCATATTATCTGAAGATCCTACTAACTAGGGGCAAAGCATCCCAAGATTTGACACACCGATGCTGAATCACCTCCATGACTCTAATGATAAGGGGGTGGACCTTTCAAGAGGTTCACGCTGGGTCATACCAACTCAAGGGTGCATTGAGGCCAATCACTCTAGAAGTCATCTAATCAGGGGCAAAGACATGATACTAGGGCAGTTCATATTAAGGTCATATCATAGCATGGTAGGATCCAAGTTCCTCTTCGAGCCACTCCTCCATACCCAATTAATTAAGGGGCATACCTTTCGAAGATTCAAAATCTGGGGCATATATTCAAGGTTGAAATACTGGGGCAGTTCATATCAAGGTCGTATCAAGGCATGGTGGGATCTAAGGTCCTTTTCAGGCATAATCCTTCAAAACTCAATTAATCAAGGGCAAACCCTCTTCATACTTCCAAGAGGCACATGCAAACTCTGTCCTACATCAACAATCGTCAAAGTTCAAAACGAGTATCAGGATATCAGGCTAGCTCAATGTACCCTACCATATCAATCAACAAATATCATGGAGACATCCAACACTGGGGCACTTAGGGAAACATTCAAATCATCGTCATGCATTAATCATGTCGCTACGCTCTAGCTTCTAATCATGCATACATAATATAACATAACATGCACACACATACATGAACATACATACATGCACTCATACATACATGCATAGGGTTCATAATTACTCTTAGGGGTTTAATCCCCAGCTATATCATTAAGACGTTGCTTCGATATGGGATTTTACAGGATTGTCATCCAGCTGTGAGTAGGTCTTTATCTCTCACATAAGGGATATGTTTCATCAAATATCTAAGGATTCTCATCAAGGGTTCCACTAAGGGTTTTTCAAGGGTTTTATTAGGGGTTTCACCGAAAATTTGTCAAAAGGATTCCATATAGGTTTCATTTAAAAAGATTCGTCTAAGGGATTCACATAAAGGATACATCTAGGGGTTTTGTCAAGGAGTTTTATCAGGGGTTCAACCAGATTGGTATTTAAGGGGTTGCATCCAAGGGGTTTATTAAGGGGGTTTCATAAGGGATTTTATCAAGGGTTGTCAGTAAATTTTAAGGGGTTTCATCAAAAGGGATTTATCAGGGGTTCTACAAAAATTTTCGTCTAGGGATTTTAATCAAAAAGGGTTTCTTTTTAGAATTAAGAAAACAGGGGTTCTACCGAATTTTTGTCAAGAAAGGAGGGTTTATTGGGTTGTCATCAAAGGATTTTATCTAGGGGTGCCACTGTTGTATCAATAGGTTTTATCAAAAGGGGTTTCTCCAAAAGGTACTTATCGAGGGGTTCAATCGGGTATTTCGTCAAGGGTTTATCACCAGGGGTCTTAGGATAGTCAGCGAAGCACCTATTAGACGCTATGGTCAAAATTTGGGTCCTTCTTGTATTTAATCGTATCCTCTCCAGAAAGAGGAAGACTCATCGACATCATCCTTCTGATTCGAAGACGATTAAATAGGGGCAGTTGTAGTACCCTAAATTTTGACCAGTAGTTCACAGGTTTTTTAGAAACAATTTCTATTTTGGGTTTACATACTATCAGGGGTGTTGTTAAGATGGTGGAGTCTCTAGCACATATCAGTCTAGGGCCTATTAGAACTTTTAGGCCCATTTCTGAATTGTTCTTTTTATAAGGGTTTTATTTTGGAGTTTGGTTTTTTAAGATATTATTTATTGGGTTTTATTAGTAAATTTAATTATTTTTAGTATTCATTAATTATTCATTTTTTCTATTAGTCTATTAATTTATAAAGAGTAGATAGAATTTTTTAGGATATGGTTTAAATTAATTTTCCTTAGAAATATATATATAGGTTTATATTAAAAGTTTTTTATCATTTAGGGGTTAATTTTGTGTTAAGGTATTACGGATTAATTATGTAGTATCAATTATTATTAGTTGTTTTATTTAAAGGAAGCTTGTTTAATTTTAATAGTTTGTTAGGATTTATTTTATTTTAGAGACAATTGTTTTAGAATTAATTAGGAAGTTTGGGCCTTTTTAATTTAATCGTATAATAATCAGGATTTTAGTTTAGAGTTAATTATTTTTTAATTTTGTTATTGATTTATTAAATATATTGAATGTTCATTTATTTAAAGGCCATTGAATTTAGAAATTAAGGATGTGTTTTATTTAGTATTTAGGTTTTTTAATTAAGGTTTTTAGTGATATTCAGATTTAATGGGAAAAGGGACCGGCCTATTAATATTAGGGTATTATTTTTATTTATGATTATTATTTTATCTTTATTAATTTGGTTATTGTTATTCATAGTTATTTATTTTTATTTTTATTTATTTACTAACACTGTTGGAATCAGACAAATTGAAATAATATTCCCAACAGAAATTAACACACGGTTCATTCCCAAAAAAATCCCAAACTCAATACACGGTTTATACAAATCCAGTTTTTATTCCAAAATCAAATCATATCCTAAAATTCAATCCCACATTTCTCACTTTTAGGATGTTTTTCTCTTTTATTTATTTTTATCTCTCACATCACAAAAAAATATTTTTTATAATTTTATTATTAATTTTCTTATTTTTTATTATTGCATTTTTAAGAAAATCCTTTTTTTCATTAAAATCATAATTTCATGCATAAAATAGCCAAAAATCATAAATATAATAAAAACATGAATAAGGAAATTCTTTGATTTGATTTTTCTATTTTAGCAAATTAAAATTAAAACAATCATTAGGGCTAGTAATGGATTTAATTATCATTCATGTTTTTCCTCTTTTACTAACCTAATTTTATTAAGTATAAATAAATCCCATAATCATCACTTTTTAGGATTTTTCCATCTTATTTATTTTTCTTTTAAAAATTCACAAAAATTGAATTTTTTAATCATTTTTTATTAATTTTCGTATTTTTTATTTAGGCATTTTTTAAAAAAAATATTATTTTTCACTTTTTGCATGTTTTTTAGTGAAAAAACAAATATCCAAAAAATAAAAAAAAATATATCTTGTCTTAAATGGATTTTATTTAGATTAATTCTATTTTAATTTAGTTTTAATTAATATGATCTTATTTGATTATTACTTGAAAATAAAAATAAAATACAAAATGATACTCTTTAATTTTGATTTTTATCTTGGCTATCAAGGAATGAATCTGATCCTATTTGTGGCATCCTACAAATATCATCCAATTTGTTTTCTGATTCTAATTTAATAATGACCTTTTTTTTAGCAATATTTTAGTATAAATACATGATACTTTTTAACATTTTGGGACACCCACAAATTCACAAAAAATAGTATCCAAAAGTTGTTGCTCTTCACATCGAAGAACAACAACAATTAAACCTTAACCTCCATCAATTGTTCGAGAGGAATCGAGGAGGGAAAAGGAGAGGAAAGAGAGAACACGAGGAACGCAAAGGAGAAGGGAAAAAATACAACTGAAAAGGAATCAAAGGAAAAAGCTAGGAGAAACAAAAGGGATTATCTAAGCTCACCGGGAAAAACCTCGCTCCCGTAGGTTGGTCCTCCATCCTCATATAATATTATTTTGGGTTGTCTTAAAATGTCATTGATGCTTGTTTTATTCGTGTGTTTGAAGTATATTAAATTATTGTTATCATAAAATCGTGGGATTTTAACATGTTGTTAGTGTTTGTTGTGATTGTGTGTGTGAGGGGTATTAACTACAGTGTAAACCGTTTCTAAAATTTGTTTAATTATTTAAAATTTCAAAAAAAGGGCCTTTATAAAAAATAAAATAAAAAGAGAATGAAATTAAGCATATTTATTTTCTTTAATATAATCCAACTCCAAAAAAGCATATTTTAAACCGTCAGTGTCAAACTCCACGTTTGACTTGAACATATCATTATTCAACCAAACATGAACATGAAGAACCAAAGTCATGGAAGATAAATAATATTCACCAAAATCAATCTTTAAACGACTATTGTTCATATCAAAGAAAAATTAATTAAAATTCAAGTTAATTTTCAATCAACTCTAAAAAATTCATTAATACACCCCAAAGTTAGGAATAATAAAAATAATAATTATTTCAATTATTATTTTTTTATAATTTAGGATTTAATATTTAGTTAACAATTTAATTATTTTTGCGATCTTCAAAAAGGTTAGGATTTAATATTTATTTTCATTAAAACTTTAGTTAAGGGTTTTTTAAAATTCACTTTTGAATAAATGTTTTTTTATTAATTAAACTGGGTTTTTTTGGATATTAAGGATTATAATATTTAATAAATTTTTGAAGAAAGGGAATAAACTCTTTTTGGGATTAATATTTAATAAAGGAAAATGTTTTTTAAAGTTTTACATATTTGTTAAACTTATTTAAGTGGGTTATTTGGGATTTTTTTATAAGGGGTTATGATATAATTTTGGAATTTGTAATTTATTGTATTTTTACATTAGCAAGGGCTATGACATTGGATTTTTTTTAAAGGGATTTATTTGAGAATGTTACTATTTTTATAATAATTGGATGGATTTATGTTCTTTGGGATTAAAAATATTAAAGGAGTTTTATTTAGGGATAAGGGATATTATAAGGAATTAAAAGGAATATTTAAGGGTTTTAAACATGGAATAGAACTCTAATTTCCGAGAGTATAAATAAAGGAATAGGATTTTTGGGATAAGGGATAAAATATGGTTTTTTTATAAATTATTAAAATTAATTTTTTTTTTCTAAATAAATTAAAGGAATATTTTTTTAAAAAAATAAAATCAAGGGATAGAAATGGGATACGCTTTTGGGATAAAACATTTGGGGATAAGGGATAAAAATTAAGGGATAAAATTCTAAAGGATTTAAGGGATAGTACTCTTCGTCTGAGAGTATAAATAATGGATAGGATGTGGGATAGAACTCTTGATATCCGAGAGTATAAATAAGGGATTAGGAATTGGGATAGAACTCTTGATATCCGAGAGTATAAATAAATGGATTAGGATTTGGGATAAAACTCTCCATCCGAGAGTATAAACAATGGATAGGGGATTTTAAGGGATAGAACTCTCCATCCGAGAGTATAAACAAGGGATAAAGGATTTTAAGGGATAGTACTCTTCGTCCGAGAGTATAAATAAATGGATTAGGATATAAGGGATAAAACTCTCCATCCGAGAGTATAAACAATGGATAAGGGATTAAGGGATAAAACTCTTCATCCGAGAGTATAAACAATGGATAAGGGATTAAGGGATAAAACTCTCCATCCGAGAGTATAAATAATCGATAAGGGATTTTTAAGGGATAGAACTCCTTGTCTAGGAGTATAAATATAGATTAAGGGATAGAACTCCTTAACTATGAGTATAAATATAGATAAAGGGATAGAACTCCTTATCTTGGAGTATAAATAATAGATTAAGGGATAAAACTCTTTATCCAAGAGTATAAACAGTGGATTAGGATTCGGAATAGGATTGGGAATATGATTAGGATTAGGATTAGGGGGGTAGGAATAGGGGAGGTGAACTACGATTACTCTGATCCTTCAAGATTGAAGGTACGTAGGCATAGGGTTGTAAACCCTAGCGAGTATAATAATAAAAAAACTTAGGATTCTTTTGTAAATAAATAAAAAGTTAGACGACAAACAAACATACCCTAGAACCTAAGGAGGATCCCATTGAGTGCAATGGAAGTGAGGGGTGCCTAACACCTTCCCCTCACTTAACCGACTCCCGAACCTTAGGAATCTCTCCCCTTGGGATTAAGGATTTTTAGGTTTATCAATATTTTCCTTAAAAAATATGGTGGCGACTCGATATTTTAGCCGGCTGCGACAATCATGAAAGAAGTATGCAATGATGTTTGATTGATTGAGCATCTAAGACTTTAGTATTTGATTAGAATTGTCATTGTACCTCTATGAAATGTGAATTTATTGAATACTAAGTCTTGAACATGATGCTTTTATCTTGAATATCATCTTTTCCTTCTTGTCACCTTTTGCTACTAAGACATTTGTCTTCATTAAAACAATTTTTAACCATAGAGAAGCTTGACTTCACAGTTGCAGTGTGAAGCGGGGAACTCATTAACTGGAGAAATCAGTCTAAAAGGAAGTGGACACGCACATCACTAGAATAAAGGTGTTCATGTTAATTAATATTTCATTAATAAAATTAAATCCTATAAACACTTTTTTAATGGCTTCTAATTGAAATGTTCTTGCTGCTCTAAATTTGAAGCACACATATAAAATATAGGAGGCTGAAAATTTATAAATGAACTTAAAATAGGACAAATTATTTAGCTAAACTAATAGTAATAGTTTTTTTTTTTGGTATACAAGATTAAAAAAAGAAAAAAAAAGAGAGAGAAAACTAAATTCTTATTCTTATTAATGAACTTTCAAGAGATCAACATTAGTTAATCTATCGAGCTTAGCCATAAAATTTTAATACTTTGGATCAACTCTACATTATTGATGATGATTCTTCATGCAAGAACATCATTTGATAACTTCCTTAATACTAGTCAGGCGAAGTCAAATAATGGTGTTTTTCGTATAAAGTGAGCTTGTCCTATTCTCCTTTCCCTAGCTCTCTCTCTATAACATTCTCTTTTGTATGGTCCGGGACAAGAGCCATGAATGTGAGTTAATACTCATTATGGACCATAATAGCTATATATTTGATCTTTATGACGTTCAGGGAGCATGTCTAAACATGTTGATATTACACAACGAATGTCCTTGAAGGAGTGTCAGGGATATCTAGACCCCATGGCGAGTTAGGTAGCTTTTATGGTATACCCAAACCCGACATGGGATGAGACGACTCAAGAGTCCAACTAGAATCTATGCTTAGGTATGCTAATATTCAAGATGCAATATCCTGAATGTACACAGTCCCCCAAGCGTGAGGCCTGAAGGGGTGAAGCGCTTAAGGACAATGTCCATTACCGCCAACTCACATCCTTGCACTATCCCACCAACACCCGAGGTGCACACATGTGGCATATATCCACCCGTAACCGAGATGCAATATCAGCTTTTGTTGCTCCATCATTCTTCTGTAGTTTCTCATTTGTTATGAGTGGAGTAGTGACATGTTTGCAATCATACATCTTGAGTTTCTTAACTAACCATTATGTGTATTTTTCTTACGAGATGAATATCCCGTCATTTCTTTAACTTACCTATACACAGAGGTAGTAACTCATCAAACAAAGATCGATCATCTCAAAAGTTTTCATCATCTTTTCTTTGAACTCCGTCATATACTTATAGAGATAGCAAGAGAGTGTACTGACCTTGAAACTTAATGTATAATGTAGGCTCACTCTTGCTCCTCCTAAATCCTCGATCCATGAAATATTGATCGATTCTTCTATATCATACTCGAGGTACTTGCTTCAAACCATATAGTGTTTTTCTTAGTCTTAACAATTTACTTTATTTTCCTTCAAGCACAAATCCTTGTGGCTGCTCAATATAGATCTCATCTTCAAGTACGCTGCTGTGGATGATAGATTTGACATCTAGTTTATGGATACTCCATACATTTTGTTCTGTGTGAGCCATTAGAGCTCTTATGGTATCATAATGAGCTATTGGTTCAAATGTCTCATTGTAGTCAATCCCAGGTTGCTGTGAATTACCCTTAGCTACTAGGATGACCTTGAATTTCTATATGGTTTCATCAGGGTTGAGCTTTGTCTTATAGACCCACTTAACCCCAATGATATATTTTTAATGGGGAAGATTTACTAACTCCCATATTTTGTTTCTATAGATCATATTTATCTCTTCTACCATTTCATTGACCTATACTTCTAGCTTTGTTGCTTCTTCAAAGCTTTCAAGTTCAAGTATGGCCAAAATGTAGGTTTCATATATGCCCTCCAAAGATCTTACTTGTCTTGGAGTAAAATTTGGTAATGATAGTTCTTGTTCTTGTTCTTGTGGTGGTGGTGAAAAAGGTTCACCTAGGTCTTCATCCTTAGCTTTGTTTTGAGATAGTTGAGATGGTATAAGGATATTCTTATCCACTTTTTCTTCATTCAAATTCTAAGAAGCATTCTCATCAACCTCAACATCTCGCATAGTCTTGTTTTCAAGCTTATGCCTCTTCACGTCTAGAAAGTGAATGTAGTAGATAGTTCCAAAGACCCTTATGTGCTTTATTGATTACTTTTTCCTGTTCCAAACTTCAATTAGATTCTTATCTTGTACTGCCTTAGTTGGACATCTGTTGAGTATGTAAATAACAATGTAGACTACTTCAATCTAAAATATGTTAAGTAGTTCCGTCTCCTTTAGAATTGATATATCCATCTCCATAAATATGCGATTCTTTCTCTCAGACACACCATTTTATTGAGGAGAATATGCAACTATAATTGTCACTCTATGCCTTCTTCCTCGTAAAAATTTCATACTCGCGAGAGGTGTACTCTTTGCTGTAACACCCTAAACCCCCGACATAATTAATAATAAAATATCAGAGTAAAATTAAACATACAACGTTTAGGATGCTACATTCAACAAGCACCTGCTCATGCATCCGATCTATAACACATAGATATCGAGCATACTTAATTAATCTTCTCATATAGCAGCGGAAATTCAACGGAAACATAACAAGTGTAATACCACATATTCATCATCAAGCAAATAAAGTGGTAACAAATAATAAAACAAATAACGACAAGCGTTCTGAATCCCTAGTGTTACACATCAGAGCAGACGCGACACAACGAAATAGAAAAGAAGACTTCATCTTCACTAACTTCAACTCCGCACTAATCCTGCTTACCTGCACGTTACCCACGTAGAGGTAACATTCAAACAGAAGGGGTGAGATTCTCAACTCAACATAAGAAATGCATAATAAAAATATAAAAGCATTTAACCAATTACACAATTCACCCTATCACTACTACATCAACGAAATCATACACTTCCATATAAGCAAACAACCGTACAGTACACCATACAACACAACATAATGAGATGCAATGAGACCCATGATTCGACTCAATGTATGTGGTACCAATTCGATCCCTTTTTCATGATCATAATTCCCGTCGGAATTTCTATATCAGTCGCTCACACCCCACATGGGCACACGACATTAGTGATCGCTCACACCCCGCATGGGCACATGATCATCTCAACAACAACAACAACATGATTCTATTTCAAAGAATCCGGATAAGATGCCAACACCCCACATGGGCACACGACTTATCACACAACTTATGCAACGTGGCATGCATACAACGACAACATACAACCACAACTAAATGCATATGACTAACAATCAGTCGATACATCATGCCACAACTATCCAACACACAGCATGTACCTGTCAACACATACAACAATAGCAATTCACAACTACAACACACATACACACAACCGAATTTACCATTTCAACGTGCAACACATAACATACACGAAAACCCAATTAACACGTCAAATGGTTGGAATTCTGGTACTTAAATTAATTTTAACAAAAAGTATATGAATCCGGCTTTCCAACGCTTCGAACGGCGGCTGAAACAGACCTACGGATCAAAAGATACGAATTTTTAAAGTTTTAGAAAGTCTGGTTCGTCTCGGCCCTGCTCGCCTGATGCTCGCCCAGCGAGGCACTAGCGAATCCACTTTCGCCTAGCGACATCCTCTTTCGCATGGAGAATTCCCCTTTCTCCTAATGCTCGCTTGGCGGAGTAGAGGCGAATCTCTTTCCCCCATACAAATTCCAGCAACCCCTATTTTCACCCCTCGCTCGCCTCTCAGTTCTCCTGGAGACCTTCCAGCGAAGTCATATTCCCCTGGCGAAACACCCCATTCGCCTAGCGAATCTACACGAATTAGCAATCCTGCGATTACGATTCTGCATGATTCAGACCCCAAATCCTTCCTTGATTTCATTCACAACAGTCTGAAAATACACACACAATCACAGATTATCACATACACAAACAGGAATACATACACTACGATTCAACCGGTCAATTTATGCATTTTTCCTCTTATCAAAACTTCCGACACACAAAAACACCAATTCTAAATCAACACAAACAACATACAGGGATGGTCCTAATGGGTTATCTACCCACATACAGACATTATACAACCCTTAAGAGATTAAAGAACCCCATCCTTACCTTAGCGACGATTCTTCGAAGGTTCTCTAAGGCCTAGCTCTGCTCCTCTCTTCCATTCCTCTTTTCTCCCAGAATGCGATCGTTTCCAACTGATTCTCCTTTTCCAATTTCCTCTTTCTCCTACTATATCCCTTAGACCCTTATTATGCTTTTCCTTCCTTATCCTCACTTATTATAATCTCAATATTATTATTATTATTATTATTATTATTATTATTATTATCTTACTAATTAAATAATAATAACAATATTTCTTAATAATTCACGTTAATATTATTAATCAATATTCCCAATATTAATTAACTTATTACTAACCACACCACTCCTTCCTACACCTTAATCTCTATAATTCTAAGGTCACTACCCCATACCAAGGGCAACCCAAATATGATCAAAACACGCATAATCACACCCATAAGCACAACATCATGTAATTTTAATTACGAAAATAATAAAATAAATCGGGATGTTACATTTGCCGCAATCACTTCTTAGTACTTTTATCTGTTTTCCACATTGATTTTCAACGAGGGCCATTAACATTTTGAATACTCCAAAGAATTCTGATTTTTATTTTAGCAAATAGGCCCATGTCATTGTATAGAAGTCATCAATAAAGAGTATGAAGTACTTGTTGTTATCATGTGATGGATTCCTCATCGATCCACAGATATTAGTATGTATAAACTCCAGCATGCCTTTCGCTCTCCATGCTCTTCTTGTTGAGAACGAAAATTGGTGTTACTTACCGAGGAGACATCATTCACACATTTTATTATTCTCCTATATGCTTGGAAGATCTCATATCATGTTATTTTGATGTAACAACTTCAAGACATGTGTGTTGAAATCACCAAATGTTCGATGCCAAACCCATTAATCATCAACTTGTACCTTCATGGCAATGTTAGTTGCATATTTCAAGTTTAGTGGGAAGCTTCTGTTGCTCTTATCCATCTTCACTTGAGCTATCTCGGTCCTTTTTTTGTTGTCAAAGATTTTGCATACACCTTTTTCAATGTGAAATATGTAGCCTCACTCCATCATTTAGCCAATGCTTAGAAGATTTTCTTTTAGGTTGGGAACTAGTAAGACATCATGGATGAGTCGCTTACCTTTATCTGTCTCCACCATATAAATACCTTTTCCTTTTGATTCTACAACACTACCATTTCTCAATCGAACACTGAGTTGACACTTTGACAGACACGTCAATGCTTTTGAAAAGAGTATCATCCTTGGCCATGTGATTATTGCAACCACTATCCAAGTACCACCTTCCTCCTTTTTCTATGATTGAGTCTTAAGTGGCATATAACATACATTGCCTTTATCATACTCCTCTGTGATATTAGCTTGATGCCTATTTTTTGTTGCGAAATTTTTGGTCTACGAGTCCGAACTTCTTCCAATGGTTGCATTTTGGCATATTACGGTGCCAATAATATTTCTCTATGTGGTCTAGTCTTTTAAAAATATTGCATGTAGGATTTTTATTTAGTTTATTCTTAAGGAAATTTCTAGAAACTTCTCTTCTTCTAGAACTTTCTATAAGAAGAAGATATGGTTCTGCATCTTATCTCTATGTTTTGATGATAACAATGAAGTATTTGTGTGAGAACAATTCTGGTACTCTAACGTTTGTTATTCTGATGGTTTTGACAAACAGGTTCCGACTTTGGTAAAGAAAGTTTTGACTCTGATAAAGATCATGTGCTACGTCACTCTGAAATTCTCAATGGTCGCTTCTGCGTAAAAAAGAAAGATTGCTTCTGATATACTGTGCGTCGGAAAGATTCTGAGAAGACATTATGTTGTTGCTGTAACGTCTCTTGGATTCTAACTTCTGAGCGTGACTCTGATGTTCTGCTTCTGAACTCTGTTTAGCTTCTGAAGTCATTAACTTCTGAAGACTTATGTTTTTGATAACCAAGGGTTCTAAAGAAGGAGTGCTGAAGATTCTGAAGACAAGGTTCTGCTAAACGAAGTTCAAAAGATTCTGAAGACTTGAGTTTCTGAAGAAGCAATGATTCATTCTTCTGATCATGCCTCAATCATATCAACTCAGAAGCCTCTGATGGATAGAAGAAGATGAAACGTTTGCAAGGGAAAATAGTACATAGTGCAGATCAAACATGTTCTTTTCCACTACTCTGATTTGGTGGTACAGAGGAAAATTTTAGCGTACGATTTTCACCCCAGCATAACGACATTATTTCAAGTCTCCAGTACTTTTCTGATATTACTAATCTGCCATTCAACAGATCTTTTTCTGGCTATATATATAGATTTGATCATTCAACGAATCTGTAGTGATAACAAGTGCAACACACAGTGTGAAAAAGAGAAATATTAAAAACACTAATTCATATGAAGAAAGAACTTAAGAAATAGAGAAATATATGAGTGAACAGTAAAGCACCACAATACAAAGAAGAAAATATTTCTTACTGTGTAGATTCGCTCTAAGTTAGATTGAGCTGAAAACTGTGTTTACTCTGCTTGTGTAGAAGCATCATTATTGTAAACGAACCTTTGTAACAAACAGTTGTTTGTGATTCCTAAAGGACCGGTTAGGTCTGAAGCTTTAGGAAAATTAGTGTTCCCTAAAGGACCGGGTAGGTCAGAAGCTTTAGGAAGACTAAGACAGTGAGTTTTAGTGTTGTTAGTCACCTGCAGTTTGGCTTATGCATTGTATTTTCAAACAGTTGTTTGATTACCTTAAGAGACCGGTTAGGTCAGAATTCTTGAGAAGTCTAGGACTAGTGTGTCTTAGAGATTGTTGTTAGTCACTTGCAGTTTAGCTTGTGCATTGTATTAATCAGTTTGATTAGTGGATTAAGACCTCTCTTGAGAGAGGCAAAATCACCTTGGCGGGTGGACTAGACTAACTTGAGGGTTTCTCAAGTGAACTAGTATAAACATACTGTGTTCTTTCTTTTCAGTTTCTCTTGCTTTATTATCAAGAAGTGGAGGTTATTTGTAAATGGGATTATTTTTAAAGAATAGTTTTTTTTTAAAAATCCAATTCAAACCCCCATTTCTTGTGTTTTTCACACTTTCAATTGGTATCAGAGCCTGGTTATGAGAAGATAAAAAGTTTGAATTTTTATCAAGCACCTAATAGTGTTCAGTACCGATCTAAAGTGTGAAAAATAATGGTTGCCGCAAGTACTTCCAATGTCACTTCTGATAATAATGAAAGAGACTCATATAGTGGAAAACCTCCTATCTTTGATGGCGAGGAATTTGACTATTGGAAAGACAGAATCGAAAGTTACTTTTTGGGATTTGATTTGGATCTATGGGATCTAGTAGTTGATGGCTACAAATATCCAGTAGACTCTGAAGGCAAAAAGATTGCCAGAAGATCATTTACAGAGGCACAAAAGAAAACCTACAAGAATCATCACAGAGCGAGAACGATTATGCTAAATACTATTTCATATACAGAGTATGAAAAGATTACAGATAAAGAGACTGCAAAGTCTATCTTTGACTCTCTTCAGATGACTCATGAAGGCAACACTCAAGTCAAGGAGACAAAGGCTCTGGCCCTAATCCAGAAGTATGAGGCCTTCAGAATGGAAGACAACGAATCTGTGGAAACTATGTTTTCAAGATTCCAGATGCTTGTTGCATGACTTAGAGTTCTGGACAAAGGTTATTCTACTGCTGATCATGTCAAGAAGATTATCATGAGTCTGCCTGTAAAATGGAGACCAATGGTAACTGCTTTGAAATTGGCAAAGGATCTGGACAACACGAGTCCTGAGGAACTGATTAGTTCTTTATGAAGTCATGAGATAGAACTTAAAGAAGATGAACCTCAGAGAAGAGGTAAATCTATTGCTCTGAAGTCTAAATTTGAAAAGGCAAAGGCTTACCAAGTAGAGGAGAACTCAGAAGAATCTGAAGAAGATTCAGACGAAGATGAACTATCTCTTATATCAAGAAAGATAAATCAGCTGTAGAAACACAGAAAGAGCAAGTTCAGAGGGCCAAGAAGAAAAGGTAGACCTGAGTCTACATCTGGTCAAAGGAAAGCTTCTGAAAAAGAAGTTACTTGTTACGAATGCAAGGAGCCTAGACATTATAAGAACGAGTGTCCAAAGCTCAAGAAAGATGGAAAACCTAAGAAGGTTTTCAAAGCTAAAAAGGGTCTTATGGCAACATGGGATGATTCAGATTCAGAAGAAGAAGATTCTGATGAATAACATGCCAACGTGTCACTCATGGCAAAGACCAACATGAGAAAAGCCTCATCAGAGGATGAAATGATACTTGATGAAGAATCAGACTCTGATGACGACAAAGAGATTTGGAGATTAGTGTTTTAGAACCTAAGAAAATGGCAGAAGAAATCAAAGACTCAGAAGCTCATATTTATGATATTGTTGTTGCTCCCACTAATCCTCCACAACAAAAGAAAAGCAGAGTTGCAACTACACACCCTGAAGAATTGATTCTGGGAAATAAGGATGCTCCTATCAGAACCAGATCATCCTTCAAACCTTTTGAAGAAACACTTCTAGGTTTGGTGTCTTTGATCGATCCAACATCTGTTGATGAAACTCTACTGGACAAATACTGGATTCTGGCGATGGAAGAAGAACTTAACCAGTTTTTAAAGAACGATGTTTGGGATCTTGTTCAGAAGCCTAAAGGTGTCCACGTTATTGGAACTAAATGGGTATTCAGAAACAAGCTCAATGAGAAGGGTGAGGTTGTCAAAAACAAGGCACGATTGGTTGCACAAAGTTATAGTCAACAAAAAGGAATAGACTATACAGAAACCTTTGCTCTAATCGCCAGGTTAGAAGCCATACGATTATTAATTCCCTTTTTTGTAAATCATAACATCATCTTATATCAGATGGATGTTATGAGTACATTTTTGAATGGTTATATTTTAGAAGAAGTTTATGCCAAACAACCTCCTGGATTTGCAAATTCTGAGAAGTTAGATTTTGTTTTTAAACTTAAAAAATCTCTCTATGGTCTGAAACAAGCTCCCAGAGCTTGGTATGACAGATTAAGTAATTTTCTTTTAGACAATAACTTCACCAGAGGCAAGGTTGACACCGCCCTCTTTTGTAAAATGTTCAAAAATGATATGCTTATACTTCAGATTTATGTTGATGACATTATTTTTGGTTCTGCTAATCCCTCTCTTTGTGAAGAGTTTTCTAAGCTAATGAAGGCAGAATTCGAGATGAGTCTGATGGGTGAATTGAAGTTCTTTCTGGGAATTCAAATTGACCAAAAATCAGAGGCTACTTACATTCACAAAGTAAGTACACCAAAGAACTTTTGAAGAAATTCAACATAATGGATTGTACACTAGCTAAGACTCCAATGCATCCAACATGTATTCTGGAAAGGGAAGAGGTAAGTGGAAAGATTTGTCAAAAGCTCTATCGTGGTATGATAGGCTCTCTTCTGTACTTAACTGCGTCTAGACCTGGTATTCTTTTCAGTGTTCATTTGTGTGCTAGATTTCAATCAGATCCTAGAGAATCTCATTTAACTGCTGTTAAAAGAATTCTAATGTATCTGAAAGGAACTACTAACCTTGGCTTGATGTATGAGAAAACATCAGAGTACTCTCTTTCTGGTTATTGTGATGCAGATTACGCAGGAGACGGATTAGAAAGAAAAAGCACCTCTGGAAACTGTCAGTTTCTTGGGAAGAATCTGATCTCATGTTCAAGCAAGTGGCAATCAAAAATTGCTCTCTCAACAGCAGAAGCAGAGTACATATCCGCGTCTCTACGCAGTACGGAGATGTTGTGGATGAAGAACCAGCTAGAAGATTATCATATACATGAGAGTAACATTCCTATCTTTTGTGATAATACTGCTGCTATCTGTTTAAGTAAGAATCCAATCTTACATTCTAGGGCTAAGCACATAGAAATTGAACATCATTTTATTAGAGACTATGTTCATAAGGGAATCTTATGTTTAAAATTTATAGATACAGACCAACAATGGGCTGACATTTTTACAAAACCCTTGGCTGAAGATAGATTTCTATTTATTCTGAAGCATCTGAAAATGGACCACTGTCCAGAGTAGGATTTCATCAGAATCAGATGTGTTTAGTCAGAGTCTGAAGATATCATATTTTCATGATAACAAAGCTGCAATTTTCCTAAATATTTCTACAAGTTAGAAGATGTTTTTATCAGAAACTTGTGTAGCCAGAAAAATGTTGTCCTTTCGTCTGATAACGTGTGAACTATAATGGTGACAACTGTCTCATTTGATAAACATGCGTAATCATAAATTGACACATTGGGTTTCGTAAACTTCTTAATAATAGGCTAAAATATTTACGCATTCCCCTATAACTGTGCATTCATAAATGATAAGACGTATGTGAGTTAAGTTTTTCTTGAAAATAAGCTATACTCTCTTCTGTCTTTACTATGTGTCATTTTTCAATTGCCACTTATAAGTATACATTTATTCATAGTTATTGACTCCTGTCAAAACTTAAATAACGTATCCTTATTTGTGACCTTTTGGATATTGCGTCTTAAGAGACTGCCACACTTCTTTCCTATTCCTTGATATTCTTTGTCTCTTACTCTGCCACTGTTTCCTCCTCTCATGATCTGTCGTGTTTGATCTTATTGGTTCAAAATCACCTTTATTGTTTAAATCTTCTCACCATGTCTCTAATCACTTTCCAAGGAGATGAGAACCTTCTTGAGGTCATATCAGAGGAACAAATTAACCTTCTTCATCTTGGAAACAGAGAAATTGCTAGAAGTATCACCTCAATCATGCACTATCAAGAATGGGCAAAATACTTCATCATTCTGGATAAACCAGTCTACTTAAATCTTGTAAAAGATATTTGGAAACATGCCTACATTAATTATGAAGATCTCTCAATTTCTTCTCGTGTTTTTGATGTCCCCATAAACATCACTCCCTTCACCATTGCTCTAGAAATTGGCTGTGAGAACATTGGCTTTACTGTTGAACATGTTAAGTCCAGGTATCTTATTTCTGAGGAACTCGCCTCTCTTCACAGCACATCATCCAAATATGAACCTCTCAATCCTGAAAACCTTCTTCCCATTCCCAATGCTTGGTTTAAGCTTTTGCTGACCAATTTTTGTCCTCAGGAAGAAAACAAAAATATCCTGTTTCATGATGATCGGGTCTTCATCTTTCTCCAGATGGATCAGATGCGGATAAATCTACCTCAGCCTATCTTCAATTTTCTGCAAAAATCCACTACTGACTCCAGAAATGGAGATTTCATCAAGCCCTACATACCTTTTGGAAGAGTTCTATCTGAAATCTTCTTTAAATAAGGAATTGTTGAATTTGTCAAGACAGATGGTCTAGAAAATGGTCTGTTGAAGAAAAATTGTGAAGTCTTTGATGGTTAACCTTTAGCATGTCGTATCTTGTGTTTTCTCTCTCATCTCTAGGATGCTCTGTGTTCGATCATGTTCGAGTTATGCAAATGTATTTCGATCCATTATTAATGAAATTGTTTTTATATATATGAGTGCTATGGCCTATTTTAGAAATCTCTTTCTCACATATTTATCATTATATTGCACTGTTTATTGCAATATCTCTTCGAGATAACAGGTTTTCATTTAAACTAAGAATCATTTGTTTTTAACCTTAGTCATCAGAAGATGTTTTTGTCAGAAGTGTCTCTGATCAGGCGGAAACCTTTTGGTTTTCCAGACTCTGAGGATATCAAAACGTGTCCAAAATTAAATCATATCTATGGTTGAAGAGACACCTCGAGCGTTGTGATTTCTTGCGACTAGGTTTCAAGTCATTATTACCTATGACTCCTTAATATCATGTTTAACACATTGGATTTGAAAATTTACTTGATAATTGTTTAAATCTTTACGTCTTCTTTCCTCTTTAGGCATTCATAAAGATGTATGTAAGACAAAGATTTCTTAGGACTTAACACTTGTCTTGCTTCTTTTATTCTTTGTCAGATTATGTCCTCTCATTTTCGAGTATACATTTATTCATATTTATTGACTGATGTCTTAATATCAATAATGTATACTATTCCATAACCTTTTAGAGATTGATACACTCTTTCATCATTCTTTGTTTTTGTTTGTATCCCGTGTATTGGAAATGATGAATTTCTTGTCTCAATTCATCTAGTCTTTATTGGTATTTATTGCTATCACTCATTGTTATCTTTATATACCACACTTCTCCTCATAACTATTCATTCGTTCCCAAATTTGCTTTTCATTCCCATCCTTCTTACTTCACTATGTCTATCAAAACTTTTGTTGGCAATGATGAAGTTATGGAGGTCATTAATGAGAAAAGGCCAAATCTTCCAAGATTAAGAGACTCAGGTGTTTTCCTATCCACCAGCATGCAAATTCAAGGATGGTCAAGATACTATGCAATCTTTCATGGACCCATTTATCCTGTCCTGGTGAAAGAATTCTGGAAATATGCACGAATTAGGGAAGATAACAATTTTGTTTGGTCTTCTGTTTCCGGTGTTCCGGTCATCATAGCACCTACCTCTATTGCTCAAGCCAACAATTTTGTTCAATCTGGAGTCACTGTTAAAGATTTCCATCTGAACTACTCCTTTGTTGAGGATCTCATTAGAATTCATGATGTGTCTCGAAACAGATATGAACCCTATAATCGTGAAGGACTTCTCCCTGATGGAAAGTTGTGGTTTCAACTCCTGCTTACCAACTTTCACCCTAGAGGATTGGCCAAAAAAACATTGACTCATGATGATAAACTGTTTATCTATTTCATGATGTACAACGTCAGGGTGAATCTTCCGCAAACCATCTTCAATCATCTGAAGAATTGTGTTGAAATTTCCAAAAATCAACATAAGTCTTTCATACCTTATGGACGAATTCTGTCTGAGTTATTCTACAGGGCTGAAATCATCTCTTTAGGCAAAATACTTGGTCCAGAAGATGCCACTGCTGAAGAAAGGTGTGAAAGGGTTGATGAGGTGGAGCATTTCTGATAGCTGGTTGGCGTGTGTTTCATCACTATTTGATCTTTTGGTTGCTGGTTGCTTGGTCTTTCTTCTGTTTATCATTGCTTTTACTATTTGTTGTCTTTGTTGTTGTTTGTTTTCCTGTTTTATGATTCTGTTCTTGTACTGCGCTCCGGCGTTTTGTTGTTTTATCAATGAAGTACTTTCCTTATTTTCTTTATCTTGTCTTACTACATTCCATAATGATTACCATAAAAAGGAAGAAAATTGCTAAATTTAACTTATCTAAATTCTTTCAAATCAAAGTGATTTAGTTAAAATTTTGATTACCCTTTTTGATTATGACAAAAAGGGGGAGAAAGTAAAATGATTTTGATAGTACTCATTCTCAGAATCTCAAACTCAAACATTACATAATGCTTTTGCAACTAACCGTTTGTTTGATGTTTCAATTAAGGAACTTAGAAAAAGTTCACTTAGCATTCTAGACAGGTTGAATATAAAGATCCTACTCTCTAAAGATTGAAAATCTTATGGATAATTTCAACTTTGATAATTCATGGTTAAGAAGTTGTACACTTCAAGAATATATGTTTATTCAAACACATGTTCCAATACTGTTCAGAAGTTGTGAACTTTCTGAAAGTCAAGAAATCTTGTTTGATATCATAGTATTCAGAAGTTGTAAACTTTCTGAAAAGTATGAAATTCAGACTGAAAGTGTCAGAAGCATAAATCTCCTTGAAAACAAGTCAATTCAATTCTCTGATTCAAAGATACTATTCCGAAGAGACACACTGCAACAGATGATATTCTGATAAAACCAATCAGGCTCTGAATCTGATAAGAGTGGTGAATCCAAGTAAAGATTGACAAAAGAGAAGTCATTTCTAATCAAACTCTGATACTTAAGAAGTTGTGATTCTTCTTCAAGATCTGATAAGAAGTTCTGATACGAGATGTGCGACATCATCCAATCAGACTCAAAATCAAGTCTTGATGTTTTATCAAAGTTCTGATAGTAACCAGGTTCTAAGATGAAGACCTAGTGTTCTAGTCAGACTCTGATGAGTTGTTGTAGGGAAGTATTCCTTCTCTATTGTTATGTTCTGAAGAACTTAAATTTTATTTTGTGAGTCTTGGGATCAGGGGGAGGCTCTGAACAAGCATAAATGAAATTTTGAGATTAACAGATTCCGGGGGAGCTGAGAGCTTAAACTCTGAATTTGTCGGCTATGGTGATTACCCTATATAAATTGTTCTATCAAAATACATGGTTTTGTCATCATCAAAAAGGGGGAGATTGTAAGAACAAGATTTAGTTCTGCATCTTATCTCTATGTTTTGATGATAACAATGGAGTATTTGTGTGAGAATAATTCTGGTACTCTAACGTTTGTTATTCTGATGGTTTTGACAAACAGGTTCCGACTCTGGTAAAGAAAGTTCTGACTCTGATAAAGATCATGTGCTACAACACTCTAAAATTCTCAATGGTCGCTTCTGCGTAAAGTAGCAAGATTGTTTCTGATCTACTGTGCGTCAGAAAGATTCTGATAAGACATTATGTTGCTACTGTAACGTCTCTTGGATTCTAACTTCTGAGCGTGACTCTGATGTTCTACTTCTGAAGTCTGTTTAGCTTCTGAAGTCGTTAACTTCTAAAGACTTATGTTTCTGATAACCAAGAGTTTTGAAGAAGGAGTGCTGAAGATTCTGAAGACAAGGTTCTGCTGAACGAAGTTCTAAAGATTCTGAAGACTTGAGTTTCTGAAGAACCAATGATTCATTCTTCTGATCATGCTTAAATCATATCAACTCAGAAGCCTCTGATGGATAGATGAAGATGAAACGTTTGCGAGGGAAAATAAAACATAGTACAGATCAAACACGTTCTTTTCCACTACCCTGATTTGGTGGTACAAAAGACAATTTTAGCGTACGATTTTCACCCCAGCATAACGACATTATTTCAAGTTGCCAGTATTTTTATGATATTACTGATCTGCCCTTCAACGGATCTTTTTCTGTCTATATATATAGACTTGATCATTCAACGATTCTGTAGTGATAACAAGTGCAACACTCAGTGTGAAAAAGAGAAATATTAAAAACATTGATTCATATGAAGAAAGAACTCAAGAAATAGAGAAATATATGAGTGAACAGTAAAGCACCATAATACAAAGAAGAAAATTGTTCTTACTGTGTAGATTCGCTCTAAGTTAGATTGAGCTAGAAACTGTGTTTACTCTACTTGTGTTGAAGCATCATTATTGTAAACAAACCTTTATAACAAATAGTATTTTGTGATTCCTAAAGGATCGGTTAGGTCTGAAGCTTTAGGAAAATTAGTGTTCCCTAAAGGACCGGGTAGGTCAGAAGCTTTAGGAAGACTAAGAGAGTGAGTTTTAGTGTTGTTAGTCACTTGCAGTTTGGCTTGTGCATTGTATTTTCAAACAGTTGTTTGATTACCTTAAGAGACCGGTTAGGTCAGCGTTCTTGAGAAGTCTAGGACTAGTGTGTCTTAGAGATTGTAGTTAGTCACTTGCAATTTAGCTTGTGCATTGTATTAATCAGTTTGATTAGTGGATAAAGACCTCGCTTGAGAGAGGCAAAATTGCCTTGGCGGGTGGACTAGACTAACTTGAGAGTTTCTCTAGTGAACTAATATAAACATACTGTGTTCTTTCTTTTCAGTTTCTCTTGCAAAATTGAAGACACTTTCAAGTGTATCTTCTATATGCTTATATAGTCTTTACTCATATGCTTCAAGAGAACCTAATAGTTTTGTCACTGATAGAGTTGACAGTTCTTTAGTTTCCTTAATCGTTTTCACGATTGGGTCATACTTTGGGGGAGAGTAATTGGAATTTTCTCAACCTTGTCAAGAATATCCTCCCCAAAAGCTCTCATTTGTTTAACTATTTCTCTAACTTTAGAATATTGTATTTAACTATCTCAAACTCCTTCATCTTCAATGATTCAAAATCTCTTCTTAGAGATTGAAGTTTAACGACACGTACCTTGTCACTTTCTTGAAACTCTTCCTACAATCTGTTCCACAATTCTTTGGCAGTTTTGCTCCCATAATTCTTGGCTTTTGATTTTGAATCCTCTATGATTGAGTTTAGGTTTATTATAAGCGACTAGATGCTATTTATCTTTCTCTGATATATATATTGGCAAATATTTGAGAATATAATCATTATAGGGTGGATTTTTGGATCTCTCCAACTATACTTTACTTTATCTCTTAATTTTAAATTTGCATTATTTAATTTTTTCGATCTCTTAATTTTAAATCTTAATTATTTAATTTCCTCAATCTCTTAGTTTCAAATCTTAATTATTTAATTAATTCAATGATAAGATAATAAAGATATAAATGCTAGGAGAAATATATTAGGACACAATATTTTTAAAAAAAATATATATTTTGATATATAAATGAATTGATTAAAAATTTATTTTTTTTCAAAGTATAAAACATGCAAAATAATTTAATTTTTTTTCTTCATCCAATTTTTAAGAAGCATTCTCACCAACCTCAACATCTCGGTTGATGATGAGTTTCTTAATTTGCAAGTTGTAGACACAGTAGCCCTTGGAGGTTGTGCTATAACCCAGGAAGATACCTCGCATAGTCTTGTTTTCAAGCTTATGCCTCTTCACATCTAGAAAGTCAATGTAGTATAATGAACCAAAGACCCTAATGTGCTTTATTGATTACTTTTTCCTGTTCCAAGCTTCAATTGGATTCTTATCTTGAACTGCCTTAGTTGGACATTTGTAGAGTATGTAAATAACAATGTAGACTACTTCAATCTAGAATGTATTAGGTGTAACACCCATATATAATATAATACATCAAAGCATCCATATCATACATGAATTCACGTTGTGGTACTGAAATACCATAAGCCCCTAGTTAACACATTATACATATACATGCCCAAAATACCTAATACAAAAAACTATGGCATCATATATACAAGATGTTCCAACACTAAGAACTAGATCAACTAATGATCTCAAAATAATCTTTACAACAGAAGTCTTGCCATCCCAAAAGGCTAAGATAGTAAGGAAGGTCAAACAACTTTATCCTTACCCTTCGTCGAACCTGTAGTACCTGTAAAATAATCAACAACGTGGGGTGAGATACATCAAATCTCAGTGAGTTCCCTATCTTATAGGTCCTCTCGGCTTTACAAGGTTCTATCGCACCTAACTCAAGTCAAAAGGGGAAAGGAAGTGACTTTGAGTACTCACACACTATATGGATCCATGCTCGTGAGTCTGTTAACTCACACTATATCACAATGGGATAAGTCATGAGCCTGTTAACTCAAGAATCTCACTAATCGATAACCTTACCAAGGCATCCCCTTTCCCCGTCTGCTTCTACGTCTAGAAGTCGACCCGAGGCATGGATCCTCGTAGTTACTTGGCATACGAAATGGATTCGGGATCATCGGCCTGTTAACCGTGAACCGTCACTTCTCATGTCCTGTTAACCATCACAAGTCTCTTTACCATATAGGCTCTATTCGTACTACTTGCGGGAATCAAACCTGCCAAGTAATTGTGCATACGTTTCAGAGGAGAAGCTCGAGTCTCATGAAACTGCACCTCAAGATAAATGGTTACGATTTCGTGATCATATACCCAACACGATTGTATTCGACAATCACAAGGCCACATTTGCCTTAAGACCTCTTTTGTCTTTCTACACTTAACACAATTTAACATGGTCCATACTAGTGTAACTCTTTCTACACCATTCGGTAATAGACGCACACGTCGGCCTCTCATGCACGAGCGTCGTTGTTATGTCGTTCAACAATTTCCTAGCCATTACTAGGTTCTAATATTGTTTTATGGTAATGATCCTCACTCTACCTATTTCACTTCCTTTTTAACATGCATATTCACTCACAATTATGATAAACTACAATAGAATAAGCATAGCATATCACATTTACCCAAAAGAATTACATATGATAATTCATCATAATGGTACCACTCTTGGTTTTCCTTTGATTGTTTAATCGGCATTAAAACCAATAATTTCCACTTCCATTAGGTAGGGTATTCTCATAGCTTCATATCGATATAAAGAAAGCTTGAATCGGATACCCGAGTCAACAGTTATAAATTTTAGAAAATAATCTTTTTTTTTTCTCTTTACTCCAAGTCGTGCTAAGTAGGCCTCACCCCGTGCTAAGCGCGCTCCTCGCTGCCGGGAAGGGGTGAAAATTCCTTAAACCGCGCTAATCGGGCATACCCGCGCTAAGCGCGCTCTGCGTTATGCAGAAAAATTTTCCTTTTTACAGCAGCCTTCCAACCACAACTTCACCCCTACAACCCTACCCAATCCACCAATAGGGGTGTGTGATCATGATTCTATCATGGGTTATTCCACAAACTTCACAAACATAATTTCCAACAACATTACATAATTTCTACACAAAACCCAAGCATTTCAATTCAAATACAACATCATAACAATTATCAACCAATGATTCCACACGTATATTGATCATACTACATGAATTATAACACAATTTAACCGTTAGATTCTTTGATTTTGCAAAAACCCCATTTTTCCTCAAAATCTAACCTAACTCTAAAACCCTCAAGAAATTCTACAATAAAGTTTCTATCTAGAACCCACCTGGATTAGAAGATGATGATGAAGAAACTGGGGTGAATTGATGAAGATGGGTTGATGATTCTTGCTCTTGAAGTCTTGGATTTCTTCTTCTCTTCTTTTCTCCCTTTTCCTTTCCTTTCTTCTTCCTTCTCTCTATTTTCTCTCTCCAATGTTACTAACTTTGGCCAAATGAAAGAAAAGGAAAAGATATAAAGAAACTCATTAATTACTAATACTACTAATTGTCCGAATTATCTCAAATGCACCAATTTATAAAAACCTCAGAGTTAAATAATATTAATCTGCTCAGTTCTGAGTTCATCAGTTTACTCTAATTATTTCGTCCAATAAATTCTCAGAGTAAACCGGAACCCAGTTGATGATAACAATATTATCCCGAGTGGAAATAATTTACGGGGTATTACATCCCCCCCCCCCCCCCCCTAAATAGAAATTTGCCCACGAATTTAAAACAATTACCTGAAAAGATGCGGATAAACTTCTCGCATCTCGGATTTCAGTTCCCATGTTTCATCACCCGGATGCGTCTAATCCCACTGAACCTTAACAAGAGGAATTACTTTATTCCTTAACACCTTAGTTTCTCTTCCTGTGATACGACTCGGTTGAGGCTCAAATGTTAAATTTGATTCTATCACAATCGTATCTGGTAGAATTGGCTGAAGAGGATCTGGAACGAACTTTCAAAGCTGAGATACATGGAAAACATCGTGCATCTCTGATAGAGAATGCGGTAAGGCTAATCTGTAAGCTACTTCACCAATTCTTTCTAAAATTTGATACGGTCCCATGTATCTCGGACTTAACTTCCACGACTTAAACGATCCTTTCAACCTCAATCTTGGAGTAACCTTCAAAAACACGTGATCCCCCTTATCAAACTCCCAAGGTCTTCTACGGTTATACGCGTAACTCTTCTGACGATCTTGTGCATGTTTAACTTTATCACAGATTATTCTAATCTTTTCCGTAGTCTCTTGGATAATCTCGGGTCCCAAAATTCTGTCTTCACCAACCTCCGCCCAACAAAATGGCGTCCTACACTACCTTCCATACAATGCCTCGTAAGGAGCCATACCAATACTTGCATGATAACTATTGTTATAAGAGAACTCAATCAATGGTAAAAGTTCTATCCAATTTCCTCCACTTTCAAGTACACAAGCTCTTAACATATCCTTCATTGTTTGTATTATCCGTTCCGTCTGACCATCTGTTTGCGGATTATTCGACGTGCTCAAACACAACTTTGTTCCCATAGCTTGTTGAAAAGCTCTCCAAAATCATGAAGTAAACTTTCGATCTCTATCCGAAACAATACTAGAAGGAATACCATGCAATCTCACTATTTCCGAAATGAACAACCTTGCGAGATGACTCTCCTTGTAAGTAGTCTTTACGGCCAAGAAATGCGCAGATTTCGTCAACCGATCCACAATTACCCAAATCGAATCATAACCACCCTGAGTATGGGGTAGTCCAACTGCAAAGTCCATAGAAATACTATCCCACTTCCATACCTGAATTTCTAAAGGTTGTAGCAAGCCACCCGGTCTTTGGTGTTCAATCTTCACTTGTTGGCATACCGTACATTCTGACACGTACCCCGCAATATTCTTTTTCATCCCGGACCACCAATAGTCCCTCTTTAAATCTTGATACATCTTCGAAGAACCAGGATGTATAGTAAAAGTACCCTTATGCCCTTCTTCCAAAATCCTTCTTTTCAACACCACATCATCCGGAATACAAATTATTTGGTTAAACAAAATGATTCCGTCGATAGTCCGCACGAAACCCAGTTGAGCCAACACTTCTTGTAACTTCTCATCCAACCCTTGTCCTTGTTGGATTTCCTCCCTAAGAGTAGAATTGATATTTAAATTCCCCATAATCACACAATTAGGAGTCCAAACAAATTGAAGATTTAGATCCCTAAACTTTTCCAATAATGCATATTATAACATCATCAACTCGGCATTATGCAACACTTTCCTACTTAGTGCATCCGCTACTTTATTCGCTTTACCCGGATGGTATTTTAGTTCCAAATCATAATCCTTCAAATACTCCATCCACCTCCTTTGATGCATGTTCAACTCTTTCTGATCAAAAAGATACTTTAAGCTCTTGTGGTCGCTGAACATCTCAAAACGTACACCATATAAGTAATGGCGCCATACTTTCAAAGTAAACACAACTGCCGCCAATTCTAAATCATGCGTTGGATAATTCTCTTCATGGACTTTCAACTGTCGAGAAGCATAAGCCACAACATGTCCATCTTGCATTAACACACCCCCTAAACCCATCTTTGATGCGTCACAAAATACCTCATACGACTTGCTAGGATCAGGAATAATCAACACAGGGGCGGTCATCAGTCTTTCCTTCAAACTCATAAAACTTCTTTCACAAGCCGAATCCCACTCATACGAACAATTCTTTCGAGTAAGTCTCGTCATTTGTAAAGCCGGTTGGGAAAAGCCTTTAATAAACCTTCTATAATAACCTGTCAATCCCAAGAAACTTCTAACTTCAGAAACATCCTTCGATCTCTCCCAATTAATCACTACTTCAAATTTTGATGGATCAACCGCTACTCCTCCCTGAGATATGACATGACCGAGAAAATTAACCTCCGACATCCAAAACTCGCACTTGCTTAGCTTGGCAAAAAGTTGTCTTTCTTATAAGATCGATAAAACGATTCTTAGGTGTTCTCCGTGCTCTTGAGAATCACGAGAATAAATAAGAATGTCATCAATAAAGATCACTACAAATTGGTCGAAGTAAGGTTGAAATATCTAGTTCATATAATCCATAAAAACTGCTGGAGCATTAGTCACACCGAAAGGCATCACTAAGAATTCATAATGACCATAACGAGTTCTAAATGCAGTCTTTGGCACATCTGAACTCTTCACACGAATCTGATGATAACCCGACCATAAATCAATCTTCGAGAATACGCAGGCTTCCTTCAATTAATCTAACAGGTCATCCATCCTTGGCAATATTTATTCTTGATGGTGACCTTATTCAACTGACGATAATTAATACACAACCGCATCTCACCATCCTTCTTCTTTACCAACAACAATGGAGCTCCCCAGGGCGAAACACTTGGTCAAACAAAATGCTTGGCCATCAACTCTTCCAATTTATCCTTTAATTTTCTTAATTCAAGTGGTGCCATCCGATACGGAAAAACGGATATAGGAGTCGTTCCCAGTACCAGATCAATAGAGAATTCAACCTCTCTCTCTGGAGGAAGAGAAGTAACATCCTCTGGAAAAATTTCAGGATACTCACAGACTACTGGAATACTCAGCACTTGCTGGTCACTACTCCCTTCCTTAGTAAGAACTAGTAAAACAGATTTATCCTTCTCAAACAAGAAATTTATCATTCCCACAGTACCTTCTAAAATAGTTGTTAACACATCCTTCAGGGTATCCTCGACAGATGGAATGATGATTAGCTTTTCTTCACACCCAATAAACAGTGAATTAGCAGAAAGTCAATCCATCCCCAAAACGACATCAACTTTCTTAAGCGGTAAACAGATAAGGTCAATCTGAAAAACTCTATCATTCACAGACAAAACAAAATTTTCACACATTAGAGGTGTTTCCACTATCTCATCCATGGTATTAGTAACCACCATGGGTGGAGACAACGGAACAGCTTGCAACCCAAGTCGCTTCACACATTGCATCGATACAAAAGAGTGTGTGGCTCCACAATCAAATAATATAAAGCAGGGTTTCCCGTTAACGAAACACGTACCAGCAATCAAAGAGTTGTCACCCTTTGCGTTCCTCGCATCCAAGGTATGTAATCGGCCGGTATTCCTCCCTTGTGTCGGATTCCTACCCTGAGGACAATCCCTCGCCACATGGCCCACCTTATTACACTGATAACACCTTATTCCTTCAAAACTGCACCTACCATGATGATTCTTACCACAAGTACGGTATACCGGAGGCACACTAGTCCTGGAATTTTGAATCTGCTTCCCTTTAAAAGTTTATGATCTCGGTCTAAATTGTGGATTCGATCTCCCTCGCTCACTTTGATTCAACCTAATTAATTCTCCTTCCGCTTGCACCTTCTTCAAATTATGTTCTTCCACGTAGCACTGCCTTAATAATTCGGCATAGCTAGTGAACTCCCTCTGAGACACGCTATGTGAAATTTCAGCCCTCAAACCAAACAGAAATTGATTGATCTTCCATCTCTCGCCATGAGCATACATGGCCTGCCTAGAATAAGCAGCCATCACCTCAAACCTCTCTGCATAAGCGGCCATAGTCAAGTTACCCTGTCTCAACTGTTGAAACTCGAATTCCTTCTGGGACCTTAAGGAACTTGGAAAATACTTCTCCATAAAATTTATCTTAAACTGCTCCCATACCTTCGGTACCTCTTGAATTGTCATTAAGGCTGAAGTACTCTCCCACCACCGCATGGCAAGACCCTTTAACAAGTGAGAAGCGAAGACCACCTTATTTTCCTCACTGCACTAAACTATCAAGAAAATCCGCTCCATACCGGATATCCATTCATGAGCCTTTACCGGATCTAACCCTCCCTGAAACTCCGGAGGATTCATACGAATGAAATCCCTAAAGGTCCCCCCTGCAGCTTCAGGAACAACCACTGGAGGATGATGGCCACCAGCCATTTGCTGTACCATTTGTTGCACAAACTGATTTTGTTGTTACTGCATCTGTTGCATGAATTGATACAAAGGGGTATTCCCCTCGTCACCTGGTGGATTTGTCCCTGCTGGAGTGGTTCTCGGTCTATCACGGTTGTTTCTGCGCCTGTCAGCCATGTTCCTGAATGTCATACAGATAGGATTAAGTTGATCAGGCTCAATACCATAAATATAACACTCAAGACCAATGGCGACACGCCGCATAGGAAACAGAAAGAAAATACTTATACTATTTCATGGCTAGGTCGAGGATACGATCTGCTCTGATACCAACTGTAACACCCATATATAATATAATACATCAAAGCATCCATATCATACATGAATTCACGTTGTGGTACTGAAATACCATAAGTCCCTAGTTAACACATTATACATATACATGCCCAAAATACCTAATACAAAAACATATGGCATCATATATATAAGATGTTCCAACACTAAGAACTAGATCAACTAATGATCTCAAAATAATCTTTACAACGGAAGTCTTGCCATCCCAAAAGGCTAAGATAGTAAGGAAGGTCAAACAACTTTATCCTTACCCTTCGCCGAACCTGTAGTACCTGTAACATAATCAACAACGTGGGGTGAGATACATCAAATCTCAGTGAGTTCCCTATCTTATAGGTCCTCTCGGCTTTACAAGGTTCTATCACACCTAACTCAAGTCAAAAGGAGAAAGGAAGTGACTTTGAGTACTCACACACCATATGGATCCATGCTCGTGAGTCTGTTAACTCACACTATATCATAATGGGATAAGTCCTGAGCCTGTTAACTCAAGAATCTCACTAATCGATAACCTTACCAAGGCATCCCCTTTCCCTGTCCGCTTCTATGTCTAGAAGTCGACCCGAGTCATGGATCCTCGTAGTTACTTGGCATACGAAATGGATTCGGGATCATCGGCCTGTTAACCGTGAATCGTCACTTCTCATGACCTGTTAACCATCACAAGTCTCTTTACCATATAGGCTTCATTCATACTACACGCGGGAATCAAATCTGCCAAGTAATTGTGCATATGTTTCAGAGGAGGAGCTCGAGTCTCATGAAACTACACCTCAAGATAAATGGTTACGATTACGTGATCATATACACAACGCGATTGTATTCGACAATCACAAGGCCACATTCGCCTTAAGACCTCTTTTGTCTTTCTACACTTAATACAATTTAACATGGTCCATATTAGTGTAACTCTTTCTATACCATTCGGTAATAGACGCACGCCTCGGCCTCTCATGTACGAGCGTCGTCGTTATGTTGTTCAACAATTTCCTAGCCATTACTAGGTTCTAATATGGTTTTATGGTAATGATCCTCACTCTACCTATTTCACTTCCTTTTTAATATGCATATTCACTCACAATTATGATAAACAACAATAGAATAAGCATAGCATATCACATTTACCCAAAAGAATTACATATGATAATTCATCATAATGGTACCACTCTTGGATTTCCTTCGATTATTTAATCGGCATTAAAACCAATAATTTCCACTTCCATTAGGTAGGGTATTCACATAGCTTCATAACGATATAAAGAAAGCTTGAATCGGATACCCGAGTCAACAGTTGTGAATTTTAGAAAATAATCCTTTTTTTTTCTCTTTACTCCAGGTCGCGCTAAGCTGGCCTCACCCCGCGCTAAGCGCGCTCCTCGCTGCCTGGAAGGGGTGAAAATTCCCCAGAACGCGCTAAGCAGGCATACCCGCGCTAAGCGCGCTCTGCGTTATGCATAAAAATTTTCCTTTTAACAACAGCCTTCCAACCATAACTTCACCCCTACAACCATACCCAACCACCAATAGGGGTGTGTGATCATGATTCTATCATGGGTTATTCCACAAACTTCACAAACATAATTTCCAACAACATTACATAATTTCTACATAAAACCTAAACATTCCAATTCAATAACAACATCATAACAATTATCAACCAATGATTCCACACGTATATTGATCATACTACACGAATTATAACACAATTTAACCGTTAGATTCTTTGATTTTGCAAAAACCCCATTTTTCCTCAAAATCTAACCTAACTCTAAAACCCTCAAGAAATTCTACAATAAAGTTTCTATCTAGAACCCGCCTGGATTAGAAGATGATGATGAAGAAGCTGAGGTGAATTGATGAAGATGGGTTGATGATTCTTGCTCTTGAAGTCTTGGATTTCTTCTTCTCTTCTTTTCTCCCTTTTCCTTTCCTTTCTTCTTCCTTCTCTCTATTTTCTCTCTCCAATGTTACTAACTTTGGCCAAATGAAGGAAAAGAAAAAGATATAGAGAAACTCATTAATTATTAGTACTATTAATTGTCTGAATTATCTCAAATGCGCCAATTTATAAAAACCTCAGAGTTAAATCATATTAATCTGATCAGTTCTGAGTTCGTCAATTTACTCTAATTATTTCGTCCAGTAAATTCTCAGAGTAAACCGGAACCCAGTTGATCATAACAATATTATCCCAAGTGGAAATAATTTACGGGGTATTACATTAGGCAGTTCCATCTCCTTTAATATTGATATATCCATCTCCATAATTATTCAATTATTTCTCTCAGGCACACCATTTTATTAAGGAGAATATGCAACTATAAGTTGTCACTCTATGCCTTCATCTTCGTAAAAATTTCATACTCGCGAGAGGTGTTCTCTTTGCTACTATCACTTCTTAGTACTTTTATCTGTTTTCCACATTGATTTTCAATAATGCCCTTTAACATTTTGAATACTCAAAAGACTTCTGATTTTTCTTTTAGGAAATAGACTCATGTCATTCTAGAGAAGTAATCAATGAAGAGTATGAAGTACTTGTTGTTATCATATGATGGAGTCATCATCAGTCCACAGATATTAGTATGTATCAACTCAAGCAGGCCTTCAGCTCTCCTTGTTCTTCTTGTTGAGAATGAAAATCGGTGTTGCTTACCAAGGAGACACAATTCGCGCGTTTTATTATTCTCCTTTATGCTTGGAAGATCTCATATCATGTTCTTTTGATGTAACAACTTCAAGGCATACGTGTTGAAGTGACCAAATGTTCGATGCCAAAGCCATGAATCATCAACTTGTACCTTCATGGCAATGTTATTTGCATATTTCAAGTTTAGCGGGAAGCTTTTGTTGCTCTTATTCATCTTCACATGGGCTATCTCGGTCCTTTATTGTTGTCGAGGATTTTGCATATACCTTCTTCAAAGTAAAATATGTAGCGTCACTCCATCATTTAGCCAATGTTTAGAAGATTTTCTTTTAGGATGGGAACTAGTAAGACATCATGGATGAGTCGCATACCTTTATTTGTCTCCACCATAGAAATGCCTTTTCCTTTTGATTCTACAACCCTACCATTTCTCAATCGAACACTGACTTTGACACACTCGTAAATGCTTTTGAAAATAATATCATCCTTGGCCATGTGATTGTTGCAACCACTATCCAAGTACCACCTTCGTCTTTTTTCTATGATTGAGACTTGAGTGGCATATAACATACATTGTTTTTTATCATGCTCCTCTGTGATATTAGCTTGATGCCTATTTTTTGTTGCAAAATTTTTTATCTACGAGTCTGAACTTCTTGCAATGGTTGCATTGTGGCATATTACGGTACCAATAATTTATCTCTGTGTGGCCGGTTCTTTTGCAGATATTGCATGGAGGATTTTTATTTATTTTATTCTTAAAGAAATTTCTAGAAACTTTTCTTCTTCTAGAACTTTCTCCATAATTTTCTCCCTTAATTTGTTTTGGAGCAGAATCTTGATATTTGATTGGAAGGCGTTATTAAGTGTATCTTCTTTATCCTTATATACTCTTTGCTCATATTATTTAAGAGAACCCACTAGTTTTGTCACTGATAGAGTTGACAGTTCTTTGGTTTCCTCAATCGTTTTCATGATTGGGTCAAACTTTAGGGGAGAGTAATTGAAATTTTCTCAACAATTTTCTTCTCAAGAATATCCTCCACAAAAGCTCTCATTTGATTAAATATTTGTTTAACTTTATAATAATAGTATTTAACTATATCAAACTCCTTCATATTCAATGATTCCAAATCTCTTCTTAGAGATTGAAGTTTAAAAACATGCACCTTATTAATTTCTTGAAACTATTCCGGTAAAGTGTTCCACGATTCATTGGCAGTCTTGACTCCCATAATATTTGGAAAAAATGCATTTATTATTTATGATAATATAATTTGTGATAAAATTAAGTAAATTCATACTCGTGTGTTTGGTAGAAATTTACATTTTTGAGAAATAATTGTAATATTTGTTTGATTTAAAATTATTATAAAATAAAAATAAAAATAAATATGAGTGATATTTTGAAATTAAAATTGGTTGAATTTATTTTTATGGGAATATCATACTTTAAATATTGAAATAAAAATAGAAGAAACATGTGTAAATAATATTCTGAGAATAACAATTATTTTGAAATACTTTCTTAAAACTTGAATCAAACATGAGAATATTGCATTCCTATAGCTATTTTCTCATAAACAAATTTTTTAACCTTGAATCAAACTTTAAATTTTTTAAACAAATACGTAAAAAATACAATTTATGATAATAAGAAAATATAATTTAATAACCAGTCTTATTAATAAAAATATTGCATATATGATTAAACTTTCTCAAACATAAATTGACCGGTTTAAATAAACAGAAGAGTTGTAGATATTCATGGCTTGATATCACTATGCGGAGGAGGAAGACAACAAGGGGGTTTATCCCGAGCCGTTGACCGGTTTAAATAAACGGAAGAGTTGTAGATATTCATGGCTTGATATCACTATGCGGAGGAGGAAGACAGCAAGGGGGCTTATCACAGGCCGTTGGTTGGCAGGTTGAAATGGTTACACAACAAGGATCTAAGCCTTGGACATTACCAACCGAAGCTGTCACAATAGCAAGAAATAAGATAAAAAAAATTAAAGAAAATTTTCAACAAACTTTCCAATGGACTTTCATTTTGTTGGATAAATGGTAAGAATGTGATATAAACTGGTATTGAGATTGTTTATTTAGGGAAATATATTAGAGAACTGGTACTGCACCATTCATAGATGTTGGGGATATGACGAACATGTGAATGAAGGATAAGACTTGGAGTTTTGGTGTCGTCAGTATGTTCGTTTAATTGACTGGGAATTGCTGTTTTTGATGTCGTCCAGTTATAGAGGTTCTATGTAGCTGCTTGTGCTGGTGTTGTCTCGCTGGTGATTATAGTGAAAATTATTTTTGTCATGTTATAGTGCTTTTTGACGTGTCTTGTGGTAGGTCTGCTGTTGGGGCCCCTTGTTTATGTGTTACCTCTAGTGTTGCGCAGAAGTTTGGCTTCTTTGGCTTGATCTGGTTGCAATCTCGACGGTGGTGGCTTAGTCAGCTCACAAAATTAATTGGCAGGTAGAGCAGTTGGTAGTTCTGGCATTGGTGGTTATCGTATACCGAATTCCAAAACCGGTAATGGGTGATGTTATGACTGCCATTATGCTCATTTGTTTGATTGGTTTTGCGATTGGTTTTGTTATCAATATCCATGGTATTATATCAGGTTGTAAATCATCTGGAGTGGCTAATTACACTCGGCGGCTTAAATGGTCTGAAGCCTGGATGATAGTTGACAATGGCAAGAGATTAGAGTCAAATTCAGTTTGTTGGTCGTAATCGTGAAAGGTTGATTCAGCTGCTGCTGACATTGTATAGTTTCTGCTGTGTTTAGTGGTCAGTCCCTAGCAGCTTGTTTGGTGCTTGGATATTTGTTTGGCGTAATAAAAGTTATCTTAGCAGTCCCATTAGTTTAGTGGTTTGGAGCTCATCAGTAGTAGCTAGGCTATGGTTTAGTTTTTGTATATATTAGTTCAGTAGTTTTTGTATATATTGGTGGGAATCGTGCAGTTTAATACATCTTGGCTTATTCAAAAAAAAGTTATGTTATGTATCAGTTCTGTTACATTTGTTTGTAACATTGGCATTACATATGCCTTTCATTTCTATTCATAAAGTTAATTTTGCTTTTGAAAAATGTAAATATTAATTTCCTGACAGATCTTATACACATACATATCAATTTATATGTAGAACATTATTTGGCAAAGTTTTCCCTTTCTACACGATTCCCAATTTTCCATAGTTCATTGTTTTGTAGATATTCTAAATACTTTTTGACAACTTTTAATTTGGGTAAATTTTCTAAAGCTTTGTACTTAGTCTTTGGCTCAGTTTGAATAAAATATATTATTAAGTGTGACTTAAGAACAAAAAAAGGATATTATCTAAATATAGTTAGTCTAAATTTTTTAGTCTAAATTTTTGTACTTAGTCTAAATATTTGAACTTAAGCCGCAACTGCAATATGTACTTAGTCTAAATTTTCTGTAGTTATATTTTTGTAACTAGGATATTATCTAAATATATTTTATATACCTTATTATAGTTATATCTTATATCAATATATTTTTGTAACTTTTGTTTTTATGTTTTACTTATTGTTAATTATTTTCATACCATTTTTTTTTTTTGTTATAGGAGATTATGGAGAAGTTTTTTAAGAGGAAATTGTCATCAAATGAGCAAGAATCTAATTCTCAACAATATTTTCAATTTAATTTGAAAGATTTACAATCAGATCCTGGAAAGCGACTTAAAATGTCAGCATATCATCCAAATGATCAAGAGATAATTCGCAGAACATATATACAAAAAGGACCGTGTCAACCTACTCAACATAATTTCCCCCAAAGACGAATTGGAAACTCATTGAGAAGATTTTGTTCTTCTTGGTTTAATGAATTTGGAAATTGGTTAGAATATAGTATAGAAAAGGATGCGGCATTTTGTTTATGTTGTTATCTTTTTCGACCCGATTTTGGAAAACAATCTGGTGGCGATACATTTGTAATAGATGGATTCACTAATTGGAATAAGAAAGATAGACTCGCATCACATGTTGGAGGTCCAAGTAGTGCTCATAATATCGCTTGGAAGAAATGTCAAGATTTGATGAATCAAAATCAACATATTGAAGTTGCGATATGTAAACAATCTGAAAGCGTTCGTAACCTATATAGAAGGCGATTGACAACTTCCATTGATTGTATTCGTTATTTATTAAAGCAGGGATTGGCTTTTCGTGGTCATGATGAATCAATAGAGTCAGGAAATCAAGGTAACTTCCTAGAAATGCTTAGATGGTATGCTAAGAGGAAAAAAAAGTAAGACAAGTTGTATTGGAAAATGCTCCTGAAAATCAAAAAATGATATCTCCGTCAATTCAAAAGGATATTTTTAAGGCGGCCTCATTAGAAACAACTAAAGCTATCTTGACTGATCTTGGAGATGAATTATTTGCCATTCTTGTTGATGAATCTCATGACATATCTAATAAGGAACAAATGGTTGTTGCTTTACGCTACGTCAACAAAAATGGAATTATTATTGAGTGTTTTTTTGGCATTGTTCATGTTAAAAGTACAACATCAATAGCTTTGAAAGTGGCCCTTGAAGAGTTGTTTTGCAAACATGGTCTTACTACATCAAGAATTCGTGGACAAGGTAATGATGGTGCTAGTAACATGCAAGGAGCATTCAGTGGTCTAAAAAGTTTAATCTTAAGTGAAAATCCATCTGCATTTTATGTACATTGTTTTGCTCATCAGTTGCAACTTATATTAGTTACTATTGCCAAAGATCATCTTCAAGTTTGTGGTGTTTTTAACTTAGTGTCTACTTTAATAAATGTTGTAGGTGGGTCTTGCAAACGACAAGACATGCTTCATGAAAGACAAATAGAGAATATTAGGGAAGCATTGGGAAAAGGAGAAATTGCTATCGGGCAAGGTCTGAATCAAGAAACAAATCTCAAACGAGCTGCTGATACTCGATGGAGTTCTCATTTTGCTACTTTGATCAATTTGATATTGATGTATGATTCTGTAATGGATGTTCTTGACATTTTGAAAGGCTGAAGCAAATGGTCTCATACTTTTGATGAATACTTTTGATTTTGCACTAACATTGCATTTAATGAAAAATATCTTGGGTATTTCCAATGAATTGTCACAAGCACTGCAAAGAAAAGATCAAGATATTTTCAATGCTATGAAATTGGTTAGCATTACAAAGCAGCGGTTACAAGCTTTAAGAGATTATGGATGGAAATCTTTATTGGATGAGGTCAATTTATTTTGCAATATGCATGACATTCACATTCCAAACATGGATGATATATACTTTTCGGGAAGTAATGTCGAGTCTATCACAATAGAGAAATATTATCGCATTGAATTATTTTATACTGTCATTGATATGCAACTTCAAGAACTTAACAATCATTTTAATGAGACAAATAGTCGGTTGCTCATTTGCATGGCTTGTTTGACTCCAACAAATTTGTTCTCTTCTTTTGACAAGGATAAACTAGTTGAATTTGCAAAGTTCTATCCACGAGAATTTTGTCAAACTAGTTTGGTATTGCTTGATAATCAACTTGAGACTTATATCATTGATATGCGCAGCAGTATTGAATTTGCATCTTTGAAAGGAATTGGAGATCTTTCAAAAAAGTTGGTTGAAACAAGAAGGTGTGTTGTTTATCCGCTGGTTTATCAACTTTTGAAGTTGGCAATGATTTTTCCCGTTGCCACAGCAACCGTTGGACGAGCCTTTTCTGCTATGAATAGTGAAAAATAGATTACATAATCGAGTGGGGGACGAATGGATGAATGATTGTCTGATGACTTATATTGAAAGCGATGTGTTGAAAGACATTGATAATGAGTCGATTATTCAACGATTTCAAAATATGAAATCCCGTAAAGGGCAATTATAAAACAACCATGTAATTTTTTTTAATGCATTATAATTTGAGTACAATATCTTTTTAGTATGCTACTTTTATGGATATAATTATAATAATTTTTTTGTATTAAATATTTGGCACCCCCTGAGCTAGGGTCTTGGATCCGCCACTGCTTTCCATTGTTATAAAAATTGGCTTGCACTGAAAATAAAAGAAAATATTGTCTAGTGAATCAAATGTTCAAAACATATGTACTAATTTATAGGAGTAAATAGACTCCATTAAGATATTATATTCATGATATTTTGAATTTAAAATCTAAAATGAAATTTAATGGTAATGAAACTTTTTGTCATTAAGTAATTTCTTTTTATTACATAATCAAAAAATATTAATATACTATTAAATAAAAGAGAATATATTATTACCTTTTATTATTCAATAATTTCTTTTATTACATAATCAAAAAATATTAGTATTACATAAAAGAGAATACATTATTACTTAAAAGAGAATATATTATTACATAATAAAAAAATATTGATATAGTATTACATAATATTAAGTAAATTTTATAAAGTATAATAATATATAAAATATTTTAGTAAAATCTTAAAAAATATATCTTTTAGATCTAATATAATATTTTATTTTAAATATTATAAAAAGTAAATTTAACGTCCATAGACTGGATAATAAGAATAGGCTTAATTTCTTTTATTACGCAATAGTTAGTATGATGATTATATTCCAGTTTCAAAAATATTAATTTAGTATTCGTAAGGTAAATTTAATAAAATATAATACTAAATTAAATCTTTTAGTAAATTTTTAAAAATTGTACTTTTTTAGACCTAATATAATATTATATTTTAGATTAAATTATATTTGTTATCCCCTTGTTTACTTTTCATCCAAAATGTGTAAAAAAATTTAAATATGTGGTATATATGTTGCTTACTTGGCATAATAAATGTTAAAGAATTATTTTTAATATCATTTTATTAAATTCACATCTAAATATAAATCTGAAGCCATAATCTAATAAGGGGTTTTAAAACACAAATAAATAGGTGCTCTTGATATCACTTGTTAGATGATGGCAACGATCAATAAGGGGGTTGAAGAGATTGCCTAAAAAAATTTTTTAATAAAATTTTGTTTTAAAAAATATTTTTCTATGGCAAGCGAAAACTAATTTGGTTCGACTCTTATCTATCCGAGCCGTTATTGGTAGAATCAGATATGCGCACAACCGTAGTAGAATGTATGCCAAAGATGAGAAAAGTTAATCAACAAGTTCAATTTAAGTTGTTAGAATATAAACCACACTTAACGTAAACAATTTCCATTGAAAAAGTAAAATAAAACTTGACTAAGGAATTTTGTCGAACACTTAGTGTGCAGTAATTTTATCGAACATTTGGTGTGCAATACACCAAGCTTGATTCTCCTTGTGTTGAAGTTATAACAAATTTATTGCAATGGTTTAGATTGCAATGCTTTCATAAAATCAGTTTTAAACACTTTGACACAACCAGAATTTTTAACAATTCAAATTACACACTAATTGTTCTCAAAATCAAAAGAGAGTGAAAGAGATAGAGATAAAGAGAGAACACCAAGCTTTGTTTAGGCAGTTCCCCAATTGTCCTCACTATGGGTACTATAGCGTGCGATTTTTGTCGGTGACGCGACCACCTTACCGCAATAGTTGGATTTGGGTGCTACTTTCTGATTTCTTATTTATCCTATGAAGCTGGAAAGGAAAGGGAAGGTATCTAAAACTAACCTTGCACGCAAATGTTTTCGTTAACAAATGCTAAGAGATTGGGGAACGGGGTCAGGTTATACAAAGGGGAGCTATTAACACCCAATATATATATGGTTATCCATAGACCTTTTATTGCATGTTTCTCTGTTAATTTGAATTGCTTTCTTGTGTTTATCTGTTGTGGCTTGGGAAAAGTTTCTCCTTTGGGAGTGTTGAGAGAGTGTTTTTGTTGTTTTCGGGTTTTCTGTTTGTTTTTGGGAAGGTATTGGACCTAAAGTTTTTTATTTGTGTGGTCGCTAAGATTTTGCAATCTTACGCCTACGTATTCCCGTAAAGATAACTAGGAAATCAGAGCAATCGTAGTTCCTCCTATTCTATGGGAGGAAAATGTTTGGTGTCTTGTTCAAAGCCCAAGATTAAAGCTATCTGAGTGTTTGTGTCTTGTTTAAAGCCCAAGATTGAAGCTAAAAGGGTGACTGAGAGAGTAATTGTCATCTCTAAAGGGAGAAATCTCACCTATTCATCACAGATGTTGAGAATTTGATTATAAGGGAAATTACTTTAACTGGGATATGTGAATCCAGCAATGCCATAATTTTCTTTATAAGGGTGATGTCATGAAGGAAAAAAACTTTAACTCAGTGTAGAGCAGTGCCACTTTTTCCTTATGAATCTTTCATGCTAAGAGAGGGGCATTGGCTTGGATGTTAGGAATCCAGAGGCTTGCCACTTACAGTTGTTAGATGAAATATGAATTTAAACCAGGATAAAGGAAGGACTCCAACTTGGATTTTGAATCAACAAGTGAGCCACTTACAACAATTATCTAGAAAAAGGTTTTGGTTGTCTATTTTGATATGTGATGTATAGAGAAAATATCCTCCTACATAGTGGACTCTTGGTTTCCTCTGAAGGGATGCTGATTTTTGTGTGCCTTGATCAAAGCCCATGGTTGAAGCTAGAAGGTTGACTCTACTAGGGGAGTTTTATATCTGTCTTGTACAAAGCCCAAGATTGAGGCTGAAAAGAGATTGACTCCACTGAGGAGGGTTTTATCTGTCTTGCACAAAGCCCAAGATTGAGGCTGACTGACTCCACTAGGGGAAGTTTTTATATGAAGCCTAACAGGAGGCTAACTTTTGCTGAGGATTATTGAAATCCAGGAGCAGGTCCAAATTGTATTGGGGGGAACCAAAGGGTTTTTCTCTTGCTGAGAATTAGGGAAGAGTTGAGATATCAGATGCCACGAGTTTCTGATTCTACCGGGGATCTGTTGGTGGTTGATTAACCCTAGTTGGGGATTTTGAAGGTGAAGCTTAAACCTTGTTGGGGGTCTAAGAGTTTAAACTTGAGTTTGAAAACCTATATAGGTTTTAACTCTGCTGGAGATTAGTATATTGATGAAATGATCAGGGTTTTTCTTTTGATTTTAGGAAACTTTAGGGTCTTTGTGAGATCCAAGAGGATATGAGACTTTCCAAGTCTACTTGTATGAAGCCCAAGAGGAGGCTGAGACTTTCCAAGTCTCTCAAGAAGTGGTAGGCTCTAGTGTAGAGAGAGTTCTTTGTATGATGCCCAAGACGAGGCTGAGGGTTTAAGGGATGAAGATCAACCCTAGAATGGTATGATGTTTGTAGGTTTTTACTCTCCTGAGGATTGAACAAGCATAGATGACTCATTTTTGTCCTATACCTGTAGGAGGCCTTTGGGTCCTTGTACCAAGCCCAAGAGGAGGCTGAGGAACTTCTAAGAAGCCTGTTGGTCCTCGTACTAAGCCCAAGAGGAGTCTGGGGATGCTTTTAGGAAGCCTGTGGGTCCTTGTACTAAGCCCAATAGGAGGTTGGGGATGCTTTTAGGAAGCCTGTGGGTCTAAGCCTAAGAAAAGTTCAAAAAAGGTTTCACCGGGAATTAATCCTTTCTTTGTTGAACCGTTCTAAGGTTTGAAGAAATTCAAAAGAGGTTTCACCGGGAATTAATCATCTCTGGGGAAATGAATTTCTTGTACACATAAATATTTCTAAGTTTGAAAATCTTGAGAAAAGTTTCACCGGGAATAATGCATTTCTATGGCCAAGAACTCCATCAAAGTCCACTTGAGCCATGAGATATGACAATGGCAATATGCCTTGCTGAAAACTGTCAAAGCAAGGCAGATTTGTGCATTTTGCTCGATTTACCAAATTTGTGCAAATGAAAAACACACTTATCCATCTGAAAACCTCAGGGGGAGACCAAGGAGGGACAAACACTGATCCATCAGCCTCCCAAGTCTTTGGAACCAAAAGTAGCATGTCAAACCTAGAAATGCTTAAAAGAGGGACAAGACTCCAATTTTGGTTTGGAGCATTTAATGGATGCACCATGGCATGGACTGAGCCATTTCCAACTGAATTCAGTCAAGACTTATCCAAGACCAAGGGAACCAGCAGCTTGTTCTCTAACCTCTAGTCAATGGCTAGAGGAGACTTGGATTCTCATTGATCAACATTGGCCAAACTTCTGCTGCAGTTGCCAATCACTATTGCTCCCAAAACAAACTTGCTCTAGTATAAATAGAGCTCATTTGTGATCAGTTTGAGTACACCAAAGCCATCAAACTGATGCTTTCCTCAAAATCTCCTTCTCACTTCCAAATTTGCCTTCAAAAGCAAATCACGTTCGGGTTTTGAGTTTGAGAGCTATTCTAACCAAACCAGTCACACACACACCTCATAAACATCATATAGAAGTGATCCAAACACTTAAACAACATCTGGAACACTGATTTCTCAGAATCACCAGCTAGCTGCTCAAGGTTTTAACCAAGTTACAGTTGGGATACCATCTTCAGTTCCAGCTTGTTTCAAACCATTCCAAGCACTCAGACACATCACTTGGCACCTAGGGAAGCTATCCACATCATTGGAACCTAGTTGTAACACCTCTAATACAAAACACTATCACCAGCTGCAAGAGGTAAGCATGAGCTCTTCTAACTCTATGATCCATGCATTTTTTGCCGCACAATAATTTGGCCATATGTTCATAATCATGCATGGAGTGTTTTCCCTCAATCAATATCTTTGTATGAATCGTGTATGAAATTTCTTAGCCTTCATGCAGAAATTAGGGTTCTTGAGGTTTCTCTTTGATTTTTCATTCCATACTTAAAATAAATGAAATTAAAGACCATAGACATGATCGTGAGTTGAAAACGAGCAGATTGATATGTGGATTGTGTGATTTCATCAAATATTTAGTGAGATTGATGAGAAAATGCAAATCAGCCAAAAACAGGGCACGTGGGCAAGTACTTGGTGTTCTTGGCGCCCTTTTTCAAATATTCAAATATTTGAATTTTTGTTATTTTTGTTAATTGATTCAAAAATTAATTTATCTCTGAATTTTAATGATTTTGAGTTGATTCTTTTTTTCAAAATTCACAAAAATGTAAAATATTTTATTTTACAAAAATTTCCCAAAAATATTACTTATTTCATATATTTGATATTTTTGCAAAGAATTAATTTTTATTTGTTTTTTAACATTTTAAAAATTTTCTTTCTCTTGATTTTGTGGATAAAAACATGATTTTTGAAACATTGACCCAAAATCACAACTCATTTCTCACATGTTTTCAATAATTTTATTAATTTTTAATCTAAATTAATTCCATTCTTAACAAAATTAGGGTTTTGATTGATTTCACCCTCATCAATCTTTTTCAAACACCTTTGGGCCTCTAATAGAGTGTAAGACCCAATCCCCCTTGAAAACAAAAACATTTTTTGGCCTCAGTCATTGTATAGGACCCACTGCGTTTTCAAAAATCTCGGCGCGATCGCCATCTCAAAACGGAAAAACTTTTGGGCCTGCCCTCGTGTTATAAGCCCCATTTCCTTTCTTTAAAACCTTTGAGCCTCTTAGTAGAGTGTAAGACCCAATCCTTTTGTAAATAAATCTTTTAGGGCCTCACACATTGTATAAGTCCCTCTGTATATTTTCAAAAGTACGACGCGGTCGTCGCCTTTGTAACAAAATCAAATGGGCCTCTCCTTGAGCTGTAAGCCCCATCACTGGTACCAAAAATACTTTGGGCCTCTAATAGAGTGTAAGACCCAACCCCCTTGTACATAAAAACTTTGTGGGCCTCACTTATTGTATAAGTCCCTGTACAATTTCAAAACAACGGTGCAATCATCTTTAAACCTTGGGCCTCTCCTTGAGCTGTAAGCCCCAACAATCTTTTCAAGGCACTTTCTCCTTTGATTTTGAATATAATATTGTTATCAAAGTTTTCTTTGTTGAACAACTAACCAAACAGCATGGAAGCTCTACAACCGAGTAAGTGTTTACCCGCTTTCTTTATCCGCTTTCATATATATATATATATATATATATATATATATATATATATATATATATATATACTTGTCAAATATCAACTGTGTAATACTAGTATAGTTATTTAGAGTTTTCCCCGACAACTATGTCTAGCACTAGGTAAAGCCCTGTTGGTCACTCTTAAATACAAAAAAAAACTAGATCCCTCATAGGATTACCAGACACAGTCTTCCCTCCTCTTGGGGTTAAACAATATTGAGACGTGAAATGCAGCATTCTCGGTGAACCCTTTCTCAGACTGTCACTCTTAGAAATTGTCAAAGAAACTCTACTCCCCAGAGTTGATCTATTCTCCGTGAATAGCATCTCTTGAGTTTCTTCCAAATTCTCAGACTTTCCTGGCTTGATCTATTCTCGGTGAATAGCATGTCTTGAACTTCTCGGGGTTTGGGGACCCACAGGCTTCCTAAAAGCATCCCCGCCTCCTCTTGGGCGTTGTACAAGGACCCTTCGGCTTCTTAAAAGTTCTCATGCCTTCTCTTGGGCTTAGTGCAAGGACCTAGAGACCTCTACAGGTATAGGAACAGAACCTAGTCATCGATTTGCTAGAGCTGTCTTTCAGAGTCAAGTGTCAGACCTGTTAACGAGTTGACCTTCATCCCTTAACATACCAGCCTTCTCTTGGGCATCATACAAAGATCATTCACTTATCTAAGAATCAATTTCTCAAAAACACCGGTAAACTTGAACAGTCTCAACGCCCTTTAGATTTCTGATTTCTTTAAAGAACAGGAAATAACCCTGATCCTCTGATCAGTACCAAAGCATAGCCTTATCTTTAATCGTTCCCTTCATAAGAACTGATTTTCTCTTTTATCCAACATACTGGACCTGTCACTAAACTGAAACAGTTACCAGCACAGTTAGCCTTCTCTTGGGCTTTGTACAATGATTCTCCCCAGCGGAGCTAACCTTTTCAGACTCTCTTGTTGAGTCAACCTTTTGTAGCCTCTATCTCGGGCTTCATACGAGATACAAAAACACTCCCTTGTTGAGTATAAAAGACTCTCTTGTTGAGTCAAACCTTTTAGCTTCCATCTCGGGCTTCGTACGAGATACTAAATCACTCTCTTGTTGAGTATAAAAGACTCTCTTGTTGAGTCATACCTCTTTAGCCTCCATCTCGGGCTTCATACGAGATAGAAAACACTCTCTTGTTGAGTATAAAAGACTCTCTTATTGAGTCAGACCCCTTTAGCCTCTATCCCGGGCTTCGTACGAGATACCAAAACACTATCTTGTTAAGTATAAAAGACTCTCTTGTTGAGTCAAACCTGTTAGCCTCCGTCTTGGGCTTCGTACAAGACACATAAAAACACTCTCTGGTTGAGTCAGTCACTTATTAGCACCCTCTTGTTGGGTCAATAGCCTCCTCTTAGGCTTTGTATAAGGAAAACCTCGGTTGAGTCAATTAACCTTTTGGCATCAAATATGTGCCTTGCTCATACATACAAACATCAACAACTCATTTTCCTTCATCTAATTGCTGTAAGCGGCAAGCCTCTGGATTATTTACATCCACGCCCATGTCCCTCTTTAAGCATGAGAAATTCCTAAGGAAAAATGGCATTTCTCTACACTGAGTTAAAGTCTACTCCTTCAGGTTAAAAATCCCCTATAAAGGAAATTATGACATTACTGGATTCACATATCTCAGTTAAAGTAATTCTCCTTTATAATTATTCACCCAACAGTTGCGATAAACAGGCCAAATAACCCTCTTTAGAGATGACAAACTCTCTAACCCTTTAGCTTCACATCTTGGGCTTTGAACAAGATACAAATAAACCCTTTAGCTTCACGTCTTGGGCTTTGAACAAGACACCAAAACTTTCCTCCCATAGAATAGGAGGAACTACGATCGCTCTGATTTCCCTGTTTCGTTAAACGGGAATACGTAGGCATAAGATTGGAAAAAATCTTAGCGAGCACACTAATCAAAAACCCCAAAATCCAGCATCTCCACCAAATACACCCAAAAGCAGCAAATTTAAACATATCACCAAAAACCTCACCAATAATCCAGACACCGTGTTCTCAGGCAAAATAACCAAAGATTAAGCCCCACTCCCACATAGCATCTGTAACCTAACAGACCGCTGTTCAAACTCAGTATGCAAGCAGGGTTAATTGGAGACATCTATTTCCCTTCCTTAATCAGTTCAATAGGATAAAAAATGAATCGAACTGTAGTACCCCAAGCGATCGTGCCTCAGGACCACAAAAATCGCGCTACACACTATTGCTTCTAAAAAAAACTTCCCCTACTATAAATAGAAGTCATGCATGACTGATCAAACCACACCAAAATATATGAATTCATGTTTTCTTTCACTTCACTCTCAAAAACCATATTTTTGCTTCTTCTTGAAGTAACATTCGAATTTTCAATTTGAGAGCAATTCAATCAAAACCAATCATAGCAACACCTCACATACATCATATATGAGTGATCCATAACCTTAAAACACATCTGGAACATGAGAATCACAAAGTCACCCCCATTTGCTCAAGCTTTTTGGCCTATTTGCAGTGGAGGTGCCACAACAAGTTCCAGGTTATTTCAATCCATTCCAAGCTTCCAAACACCTTGTATTAGGTCCATTAAACCTGTCCAGATCTTTACACAACATCTGTAACACCTCCAACATAGAATTCGAATTCTTCTTGCAAGAGGTAAGTCTGACACTCTCAAACTCTATAATCAATGCATCATAAATGTGTTTTCAAGTTACAAACATGTTTCTGCACTTATATAGAGTGATTCTCCTCAATTAATTGCTTTGTAGCTTTCGTGAATAAGATTTCATAGTGTTCTTGCAAAAATTAGGGTTCTTGAGTTCATCATACTTGATTTCTCACTCCACACTTAATATAAATGCAATTAATTTATATGACTGAAATCCTTGTTCAAAACCACACAACTTTCATGTTTACAAAAGTTATTTTCATTGAGTAAACAGAGAGATATGAGAGGTTTTTCAAAACGGCCATGGCGGGTAGTCGTGAGGTAGAACACGACCGTTGGCGCCATATTTCAAATTTTTGAATTTTTAATTATTTTCTTAATTGATTTCAAAAATTAATTTCTCTCTTATTTTTTATCATTTTTTATTGGTTCTTTTTTTTTTTTAAAAGTCACAAAAATATTAAATTATTTTATTCTACAAAAAAATTAAATTTATATTATTTATTTAATATATCTTGAATTTTTGTAAATAATTTCATTTTTATTATTTTTTAACATTTTTTAAATTGAATTCTCACCTTGATTTTTTAAAACCAATTGGATTTCAAGCTTTCATGTAATTAAACATGATTTTTCAAAATATTTTTCAAAGCTTACCACTTATTTTTAAATATATTTGATATTTTATATTTAATTTCCTTTGAAAAATTATTTTTTTTAATTAAAATTAGGGTTTCTCTTAATTTTAATTTTTCAAATCATTTGGGGCCCCTTTGTAGAGTGTAAGTCCCATCCCTTTGTAAATAATTGATTTTGGGCCTCAGTCATTGTATAAGTCCCGATACGATTTTAAAAATCTCGGCCCGATCGCCATTTTCAAAACAATTTTCATCTGGGTCTCTCCTTGAGTTGTAAGCCTCATCTTTCTTCTTTTCAAACATTTTGGGCCTCTAATAGAGTGTAAGACCCACCCCCTTTGTAAATATACCATTTTTGGGCCTCAGTCATTGTATAAGTCCCGATACGATTTTCAAAATAATGGTGCGATCACTGTTTTTCATCTGGGCATCTCCTTGAGTTATAAGCCCAAACTCTTGTATAAAAATGAATTTTTGGGCCTCTATTAGAGTGTAAGACCCATTCCTTCTTGTACATAAATAAATTTGGGTCTCGGCCATTATATAAGTCCCTTTGTGGTTTTCAAAATCTTGGCGCGATCGTCGCCTTTTCAAATAACTCATATGGGCCTCTCCTTGAGTATAAGCCCCATTTTTCTCTTTTCACAAACACTTTTGGGCCTCTAAATATAGTGTAAGACCCAACCCTTTTTATACAAAAACAACTTTTGGGCCTCTGCTATTGTATAAGTCCCATAATGTCTGTCAGTATCGCAGTGCGGTCAATGTTATCAAATAAGTCATCTGGGTCTCTCCTTGAGCTATAAGCCCCAAACAAATATTTTTTAACAACTTTCTTTTAATTCAAATTCAAATTCAATGTGTTTTCAAAACTTTCTTCAATTTCTTGAAACCCTAAAAGAGGGAATATAGTTGTAGTAAATATAATAGATCATATTATGCTTGAGCTTCTTCTCAGAAGGTAAGTCCCCATATCTTTTTCAATGCTTATTTCTTATATATATCTGTCAATATATTTGTCTGTATATATATTTATGAATATCTTGCTTAGAGTTTTCCCAGCAGTTAGATCTATGTTTAGGTTAAACCAGAGGTTGCTTTACAACATAGTGTCATACCCCAAATTTTGACCACTAAGATTTCCCATCATTGTGCAAATCATCATCACAATATGGATGTACCTTTGTGCCCCATCAATCTCCTCAAGGAATTGTTGGGCATTCACTACAATCAAGCTTAAGGTTTCAAGCCCTCTCTGAGTGCTTAGACAAAGGATCATTCAAGGAATGACATGATCTTCAACTTGTCTAACCTCTCAAACATCCACAATGGATCAAAAGGACTCCCACTTCAAGGATTAAGCACAAGATTGCTCCCTTCTAGGTGGATCAAGTCTCAAGATCGCCGGTATCACCAAATTAGGGTTTTGGTCGACCAGAGCCTCCAGATGAAAAATTTCATCTGGACACAAGCCAAAGATCCAAAACACAACCTAATGTACTCCATGGAACCTCATGGACCCATTCATCAAGTCAATTTTGCCTCAGGGGATGCATACATCAAAAATCAGGAATTAGGGTTTCTTGACCTAATTCACCCCTAAGTTGACTTTTGGGACAAATCATGAACCAAGACCTCAAGAGAGGGTTTGAGGGTCTCTAATGAACTATATTGATCCATTTGGAACAATGGATTAATCCAAGAAGCTTGAGCAACAAGTCTCAATTTCATCTGCACCACAATTAGGGTTTTAAGGAAAAAGTCAACTGTAACTTTGACTTTTGACCAGGACATGCTCCCAAGCCCTATGACATGCACCAATATACCCTATGACACCCATGGAACATGTCCATCAAGGTTGATTTAGGTCAAGGACATGATTTCCTGAGAAATTGCACAGTTTGGAATTCATTTGATAAAAAGTCAACTGTGTACAAAAGTCAACTTTGACTTTTTGAGATTTTTCACCAAAATGGATTTTTAACCCTAAAATGATGTTAATGTATGATTTGAATCATCATTCATCAAGAAAAATCAAGAAAAGTTGGATAACTTGTAAAAGGGGTAACCATAAAAACTTAGAAAATTTTCTAAGTTAAAAATAAAGTGACAAGGGTACCAACTTTGGAGGATCATAACTCCTAAACCACAAAGTCATTTTTCCTCATCCAAAGATGGATTTGTAGCCCTCATTACCCTCTACAAAAACTTCAACTAGACCTAAGTCCAATTCATTAAGGATTTTGAGTTATGGAGTGATCAAAATGGCTGAAAAATGAAAATGTCACTTTTTCCAACACTTAGTGAAATTTTCACTAAGTCCAAATATGTCTTCATTTTTTTCCAAATGTAGGGGGATTTTTCACTTGGATTCAAAAGAGATCAAAACCAAACATGTTCAAACAGTTGTTGTATCATGTAAGGGCTTTCCAAAATGACCAAGAACATTGCCAAATTCCATTTGAGTCATGAGATATGACGTTGGAAAGTTGCCTTGCTGAAATCTGTCAAAGGCAAGGCAGAATTTGCAATTTTGCTCGATTTGCCAAAATCAGCCAAATTCAAATGCTCCTATCCACTTGGACACCTCAGAGGATTGAATCTAAAGGGGACAATCACTGAGCTAAGCCTCCAAAGTCCATGGAACAAGAAATAGCATGTTGAACCTAGAATGGCCAAAATAGGGACAAGACTCCAAATTTGGATTGAAGCATTCAATGGAAGTATCAAGGTGGCATAGACTGAGCCATTCTCATCTGAAATCAGTCAAGACTTATCCAAGACCAAGGGAACCAAAGCTCTGTGCCCTAACCTCTAGTTAATGGCTAGAGGAGACTTGGATTTTCATTTGCCAACATTGGCCAAACCTACTTAGCAGCTGCCATTCACTATTCCTTGTAAAACAAACTTGCTCTACTATAAATAGAGCTCAATTGTGATCAGTTTGAGTACACCAAAGCCATCTAACAGATGCTTTCCTCAAAATCTCTTTCTCTTGGCAAAAATGCCTTTCTTAGCAAGGTAGCTATCGGGTTTTGAGTTTGAGAGCTTTTCCAATCAAACCAATCAATCACACACCTCACATACATCATATAGAAGTGATCCAAATACTCACATAACATCTGGAACACAGATTTCACAAAATCACCAGCCAATTGCTCAAGTTCTTGACAGTTTTGCAGTTGAGGTACCATCTTCAACTCCAAACCATTTCAATCCATTCCAAGCACTCAGACACATCACTTGGCACCTAGGGAAGCTATCCACATCATTGGAACCTAGCTGTAACACCTCCAACACAAATCACGATCACCAGCTGCAAGTGGTAAGCATGAGCTCTTCTAACTCTATGATCCATGCAATTTTTGCTGCACAATAATTTGGCCATATGTTCATAATCACGCATGGAATGTTTCCCCTCAATTAATTGCATTGTTTGAATCGTGTATCAAAAATCCTAGCCTTCATGCAGAAATTAGGGTTCTTGAGGATTTTTCATGATTTCTTGTTATATGTTTAATTTAAATGAAATTAATGGACATAGACATGACCGTGAGGTCGAGACGAGCATAGTGATATGTGGATTGCATGTTATAATCAAGTATTCAGTGAGATTGGAGAGAAAATGCAAATCTGGCCAAGCCCAGAACACGCGCGTGTTCTTGGTGTGTTCTTGGCGCCATTTTTAGAAATTTGAATATTTGAATTTTGTGATTTTATTTAATTGATTCAAAAATTAATTTCTCTCTGAGTTTTAATGATTTTGAGTTGATTCTTTTTTTAATAATTCACAAAAATGTTAAAATATTTTATTTTATCAAAAAATCCAAAAAATATTATTTATTTCATATAATTGATATTTTTGCAAAGAATTAATATTTTAATTGTTTTTGACATTTTAAATATTTTTTCCACATTGATTTTGCAACTTTTAATGCTTTCTAATTATTTTGTAGGTCAATACTTAATTTTTGAAGCATTAATCCAAGGTCACAATTTGTTTTTCATATGTTAAACAATTTTGATCATTTTAATTGAATTTTTATTCAATTAAATACATTTTTGAAAACAAATTAGGGTTTTTGGATTAATTCAACCCTCATAAATCATTTTCAAAACACTTTTGGGCCTCTAATAGAGTGTAAGACCCAATCCTTTTTTGACCAATCATTTTTGGGCCTCAGTGTATTGTATAAGTCCCGATACCGTCAAAAACAAACGGCGCGATCGTCGCCTTTTTTGAAAAAATAACCTTGGGCCTCTCCTTGAGCTATAAGACTCATTCAAAACACTTGGGCCTCTAATAGAGTGTAAGACCCAACCCCCTTTTAACCAAAATCATTTGGGCCTCACTTATTGTATAAGTCCCTCTGCGTTAAAAGAAAACCTCGGCGCGATCGCCATTTTAACGGAAGAATCAATTGGACCTACCCTCGTGTTATAAGCCCCACTCTTTTTCTTTAAACCTTTTGGGCCTCATGAAAGAGTGTAAGACCCATCCCTTTGTACAGAAAACATTTTTGGGCCTCAGTCACTTGTATAAGTCCCTCTGTACAAATTCAAACAGTGCGCTCACTGATAAAACCCTGGGCCTCTCCTTGAGCTGTAAGCCCCAAATCTTTATTTTTCAAAGCACTTTCTCCTTTGATTTTGAATATACTGTTGTTTTCAATCTTTCTTTGTTGAACAACTAACCAAACAGCATGGAAGCTCTACAACCGAGTAAGTGGTTATTGCTTTCATTTACTGCTTTCATATACATATAACTGTATTGTGGGGCTGTTTCACTGTAAGTCTTCTTTCATAAACTCATATCAACTGTGTAATAATAGTATAGATATTTAGAGTTTCCCCGGCAACTACGTCTAGAACTAGGTGACGCCGTGCCGTTTATTCGTAGAAATAGACAACTAGATCCCCAATAGGATCACCAGATACAGTCTTCTCTTCGGCTGTCCTCATTAGGAATTGTCAAGAAACTCTACTCCCAGAGATGAATGTATTCTCCGTGAATGGCATCTTTGAGTTTCTTCCAAATTCTCGAACTTTCCTGACTTGATCTAGTCCTTGTGAATAGCTTGCCTTGAATTTCTCGGGGTTTGGGGACCCATCGGCTTCTTAAAAGCATCGGCCTCCTCTTGGGCATCGTACAAGGACCCATAGGCTTCCTAAAAGCAACCCTGCCTCCTCTTGGGCTTAGTACAAGGACCCTATGGCATCTTAGAAGTATTCACAGCCTCCTCTTAGGCTTCGTATAATGACCTCTTCCTTCGGGAATGATAGTCTCCTCTTGGGCTTAGTACAAGGACCCGTCGGCTTCTTAAAAGATTCCAGCCTCCTCTTGGGCTTCGTACAAATTGTCCCGACGACCTCCTAGAGGTATAAGAACAGAACTTAATCATCTTCATAGAACAGTCCTTTCATAGAGTCTACTACTGTTTCTCAAAGCATGGTACAAAAGATAAAACTCTAGACACGGACAGTCTAATCTCCTTGAGTCTCAAAGACATTCTCAAGTGACCCCTTCGTTAAATAGGAAAGAAACTCGTAGACTCGGACAGTCTCAATACCCTTCAGATTTCCCGCTTCCTTAAAGAGCAGGAATAACCCGGATCCTTGAATCAAATCCTTGAGTACAGTATTGCTCATATAAGAACTGATTTTCTCTTTCAAAATCAGTATACTGGACCTGTCACTCAACTGAAACAGACACCACAACCTCCTCTTGGGCTTTGTACAATGATTCTCCCCAGCGGAGTCAAACAACGTTTAGTCTCTCTCTCGGGCTTTGTACGAGATACATAAAGGGACTTCCTCGTTGAGTCAATCACCCCTTTAGCCTCCATCTCGGGCTTTATACGAGATACAAAAAGGTTCTTATTGAGCCAAATAAACAACAGCCTCCATCTCGGGCTTCGTACGAGATACCAAAAGACTCCATCGTCGGGTCAAAACCTTTTAGCCTCTCTCTCGGGCTTTGTACGAGACACATATTAGCCTCCTCTTAGGCTTTGTATAAGAAAACCACTGGTTAATCCAATTAACCTTTTAGCATCAAAGCTGTGCCTCGTTCACAGCACACAAACATCAACAACTCTTTCCCCTTCATCTAATCGCTGTAAGCGGCAAGCCTCTGGATCATCTACATCCATGCCACTGTCCCTCTTTTAGCATGAAAAATTCCTAAGGAAAGATAGCATTGCTCTACACTGAGTTAAAGTCTTCTCCTTCAGGTTAAAACCCCCTATAAGGGAAATTATGGCATTGCTAGGATCCGCGTATCCCCGTTAAAGTAATTCTCCTTTATAAACATTTGTGACATACAACCCCCTCTTTAGAGATGACAAATTCTCTCTAAAGTCAACACCCTTCAGCTTCACATCTTGGGCTTTGAACAAGATACAAACCACCTTTCGCTTCACGTCTTGGGCTTTGAACAAGACACCAAAAACAACCATTTCCTCCCATAGAATAGGAGGAACTACAAACGCTCTGATTTCCCTGTTTCGGTAAACGGGAATACGTAGGCATAAGATTGAAAGAAAAATCTTAGCGAGCACACTAAACAAAAACCCAAATCCCATACTCTCATGTATCTATCAAAAGCATCAGTCCTAACATCCTAATCCTTGTTCCCCGCCAAAAACCTTCTGTCTAGATAAAAACCAGTATTGGCGAAAATACAAATAACCAGTACAAAGGCCCCCCACATTGATAGCATCTGTAACCTAACAGACTGCTGTTTAAACTCAGTATGCAAAGCAGGGTTAATTGGAGACATCTATTTCCCTTCCTTCATCAGCTTTAATAGGATAAAAAATGAATTAACCTATAGTAAGCTCAAACCACAGAGAGCGACCAGCGCTTAAGAACCGCGTCCAAAATCGCTCGCTACAGAAAAATGGCGCCCACCGTGGGGCCGTTCAAAGTTAGATCTAGGCACGGTCTTCCTTTTCTTCACTTGTGTGAAAACCATAGATTGGGGCTTCTGCCGGGGAATCCATTTTCTGTTAGGAACTTAGGATTCATAGCTTTAAAGGTCTAGGATGATTAGGCCAAATATATATACTGCTTTTCCTAATTGCTATACGTGTTTATTTTTCTGCTAATGGGAATGCGGGCGGTGCCGTATGTGGAAAGATCGAGTATACACTTAAGATAAGTGATGGCGACAGGGTCGACCATCAACCTCAGTGGAGGCTGACCAATGCAACCCATTCTCTCACCTAGACAATGGGTCGATTGTTAAGTCTGAGAAGCTGAGGAGCCAAACCCTTTCGTAGTGCGGAAACTATTGGAAATAGTTGTTACGCGATACTACCCTCATTTGAGGCTGGTGATCTATTCTCGGTGAATGGCACTTACTCTAAGATTGCACTACAACTCGCTGGCGATCCGCTTGTTATTTTGCTTTCCTGGGAGGAGCTGATGATAATGAGTACAGGTACAAAAATCACCCTAGTATAAACCTTTGGGGATGGGTAGAGCCTTGACTTCATGACAACGACCCTTTAACCCCATGTTTTTTCTATGTTTTGTGTGCTGCATTCATGCATTCATCTAAAAAACATTAAAACATTCAAAAAACTTCTCTTCTAGTCTCTTTATTTTTCAAATTAAACTAAGACTGTGATTGTAAATATCAGAGAAAAGGATTGCACTAATGGATTTCGGTAGAAGGAGAACTCATAGTTATACCTTCAAGGTTCCAAAGCTAGAGGATTTGAGAAGGTTAGCAAGGATGATCACTAACCCTGAGGCTTTCAGAGCCAAGCACGGAGGTCTGCTACCACTGTTAAGAGTCCATGTGATTGAGGGAATCATGGATGCGTTCATTCAGTTTTACGATCCGGTTTATCACTGTTTCACATTCCCGGATTACCAGCTAGCACCAACGCTGGAGGAGTATTCTCATCTGATTGATCTACATATCACCGATCGAGCTCCATTTTCTGGACTGGAAGAAATTCCAAAGAATCAGACCATTGCAAGAGCAATTCATTTGAATGAGTCTGAGGTCAGGACTCACATAACCACTAAGGGTGGCATCCAAGGTTTGCCAGCCCAGTTCTTGACAAAGAAGGCCCTGTATTTTGCCAGTATAGGGAACGTGACTGCTTTTGAAAGCATCTTTGTCTTGCTCACCTACGGGTTATTTTTGTTTCCCAACATCAATAACTTCGTAGATATTAACTCCATTAAGGTTTTTCTCATTGGAAACCCTGTACCGACTTTGCTCGCAGATGCGTATCATTCTGTACACTTGGGAAATTTGTACAGCAGAGGGGAGATCACATGCTGTGTACCTTTGCTTTATAAATGGTTTATCTCTCACTTGCCCAAGTCTACTGCTTTTTGGGATTGCAAGAATGCCTTACGTTGGTCGCAGAAGATCATGTCTCTTACCAACTCTGATATAGATTGGTGTAATAGGATTTATGAGGGAATTAGGATCATTGACCATTGTGGAAACTTCCCCAACGTACCCCTCATAGGAACTAAAGGAGGAATCAACTACCATCCGGTATTGGTTCGCTGTCAATTTGGATACCCGATGAGACACATCCCACGGGGTGTTCATCTGGAAGGTCTTTTCTTCAAGGAAGGAGAAAACGGCAGAGCACTAAAGATGGAAATAGTGAAAGCTTGGAAACAGATTCATAAGAAAGGACGAGAGTCTCTAGGAAAAGCGGATTGTGTCTCAGTGGAGCCTTATCTCCATTGGGTACAAACTAGAGCTCTCAAGCTGAAGATGCCTTATCCTCGTTACGGAATTCTTCCGCCGAGGGAATTTGTCATGTACTTCATGACAGAAACTGAAAAGCTTCAGGTTACTCTCAACAAAGTTCAACGGTAGAGGAGGTCTTGGAAGAACAAGTACCGCACCCTCGACGTAGAGTGCATCAAAATACAACAATTACTAAAAGAGAAAGATGCTCTGATTGAAATTTTGGAGCGACATGCTGTGGATAATCAGGATGACCAAAGGAATTTGCTCGCTCCTTTCACTTGGCAAAGGAATGACAACCCGACAACGGCCCAAGAGCCCCGGTCAAAGAAAAGGAAGATACCAGAATCAGCACCCGATTTCTCTTCAGAGAGGACTCGGGACCCATTAGTTTAGGTTTCTGTTTCTGCACTTTGTAATCTATTGTATTTCCATTTCTGTAATCCTTTGAATTCAATAAAAAGGGGTTTCCCCACCGTTTGATATTTGCAATCTAATTGTCGAAGTTTATTTTGATTAAACCAAAAAACAATCAATATAATCATTGTATTCATCATTCTCACATCGCGTATTCTTCTTACCTACGAATCTCACGTTTGTGTCTCAATTCTAGAGTCAAACTGTCTCATTCGTATAATACTCGGGCCAATCGTCAGAAAAGGATGGATGATCTTGAGGAAGAAAACAGAGAGTTGAAAGAAGAGATCGACGCTCTGAGAGAGGATATGAGAAAGCTTCGTAACGACATGCAAGCCATGGCAGAAGCTCAGCTACAAAGAACTGTGATCTCAGAGATCACCTCAACGCCCGTAGTGGAAAAGTATGATCCTAGGTATCAGATACCGAAAGATCATCCTTGGGGCATGCTTGTTAACTATATCCCGGAAGGATATGTTCCGCCGATCACTGAAGATTAGGGAATCACAACAGAAGCCGCTGGGCCTGAAGGTTACAAACTTCGGGAAAGCGAAGATGCCAGAGGCATACTGAAGACTCCTGAAGGTTACAAACTTCGGGTGACGCCAAGACTCACTGTCATAGTCACGGTACCACCCCCTGTGGTGCACACTGTCCAGGAAGGACAGATTCCACCGACACCTTCTGGTAAGAAGGAAACTATGTTTGAAAGAATGGAGGAATTCCAGGAACGGTTCCAGGAAATGCAGAAGGAACTGCAAGCCATTCGCGGTCAGGATCTATTTGGAAAGGACGCCGCAGATCTCTGCTTGGTCCCAAATGTGAAAGTCCCGCACAAATTTCAATTGCCCGACTTTGAAAAGTACAAGGGTAACTCTTTCCCTCAGAGCAATCTGGTGATGTACGCTCGGCGGATGTCAGCTCAGACGGAGAATCAGGACCTACTGATTCACTACTTCCAGGATAGTTTAACCGGTGCCACACTCAAATGGTACATGGGTTTAAACCGTACTACGATCAGTACATTCAGAGATCTTGGTATTGCCTCCGTCCGACAATACAAATACAATTTGGACATGGCACCCGACAGAGATCAACTCAGATCGATGTCGCAAAAGGACAAGAAAACCTTTAAGGAGTATGCTCAAAGGTGGCGTGAAATTGCCGCTCAAATTTGTCCACCTCTTGAGGAAAAAAAGATGACAAAGATCTTCTTAAAGACCTTAAGCTCATTTTACTATGACCGAATGGTTGCCAGTGCACCCAGTGATTTCACCGAGATGGTCGACATGGGCGTACGTCTTGAGGAAGCCGTCCGAGAAGGACGTTTGGTAAAAGACACTGGATCGACGAGCGGTACAAAAAAATACGGTAGTGTTCTCCCTATGAAAAAAGAGCAAGATATTGGGAATATCTCTCTTGGAAAGCAAAGGCGACGTTATCAATCGGTAGCAGCTGTGACTCCTGCTATCAACCCTACGTCTATTCCTACGTATCAACCTCAGGTTGCGCAGAGCCAGCCTGATCAGCAAAGGACACAACAGCCTCTTCAGCAGGCTCGTCCTCCATATAACAACAACCGCACAACACGGCCACCAGGATTTGATCCTATACCCGTAACGTACGCAGAGTTGTTTCCATTACTACTGGCTAAGGGGCACATCCAGACTAAATCTCCTCTTACAGTATCGGAAAATCCGCCTTTTTGGTTTAAGGTGGATCAAACATGCCCTTATCATCAAGGAGGTCCAGGGCATAACATAGAGACTTGTCTCAATTTCAAGTCCGACGTGCAAAAACTTGTTAGGAGCGGGGTCTTATCCTTCAAGGATACGAATCCTAATGTTCTCACGAACCCGCTGCCTCAACATGAGAAGGCTGCAGTCAATTTGATAGAAGGAGAGACTAACGATGTATATCAAATTCACGATGTACTCTTGTTGAAAACCAATTTGGTCAAGATGCATTGTAGACAGAGTGGATATGGCCATGTGCCACCTCATGATTATCACCAGTGTGATATCTGCTCTAAAGACAACCAAGGATGTTCTGTGGTGCAAGCAGCTCTACAGGAACAAATGGATCTCGAATGGATCCAAGAGCACCGAGTTCGTGGAGTTAACATGGTCTACACGAATTCTAACGTCATTCAGAACCACGATATCCGTGCAATGAATGTCAACTTGGTGGCAATGCACTCAAGGCAAAGCCAGTATCATAATCTGCTGCGGCACGATTACAGTTCCTATCTAACTTGCTCGGTAAACAAACAGGGATGCTCTTTCATACAGGAGGCCCTCCAGCGTCAGATGGATCTTGGATGAATCCAAGACTACCATGATAGGAACTCCTATCAAATCAACATGGTTCAGATCTTTGACATTCGCGTGATGAATACCAACCTGGTAGAGTTACATACTGAGCAGGTCCAACTCGGGTTCTTAATATCACATGACTATTAAAGCTGTAAAGCGGGTTACGAAAATGATCGAGGTTATACCCTTGTCCAGGAGGCACTCCAGCACTTGTTAAATCACTGGTGGATGCCAATTTATATGGATGAAGATACTCAGCAGATTAGTATCAGTAATAGAAACCCCACTCGGCGTCAAAGTTAGGATGTCCGATCAGTGGAAGCTAACTTAGTGAGGTTACATTGTATTCAAAGTGGGCGTGGCCAGGTGCCACCACACAATTACGACCGTTGTAGCGTCTGTTCGGAAAGTAACCAAGGGTGTTACCTTGTGAGAGCAGCTCTTCAGGGTCAGGTGGATCGTGGAGAGATTCGTCCATATCCGGGTTTTAGACCCATCAACTGGTCGCCGAATTACCTTGTCGATCAAGTTGAGGATGTTGTCACAATCTCTGGTCGTCACATGACCAGGGATGTTTTTGCCATCATCCCTCCACTTGACGAATCTAAGGTTCCCAACCGGGAACGAATTGAGATTAATTACGATGGTCAGAAAAATCAGAAGGTTCCCATAGTCATCTATCTACCTGAGTGAATACAACATTGTCGATCAACTGTTACAGACTCCTTCAAAGATCTCGATATTATCATTGTTACTCAGTTCAGAAGCCCACAGGGAGGCTCTACAGAAAGTCTTGGAGCAAGCCTTTGTGGAACAGGATGTAACAATCAGACAATTCGATAGCGTTATCTCTAACATCACTTCTTGCAACAATTTGGGATTTAGTGATGAGGAATTACCCGAAGAGGGTCGCCATCATAACATGGCGCTCAATATTACAGTTAACTGCCAGGACGATGCTTTAGCCAGCGTACTGGTAGACACAAGGTCAGCCCTGAATGTTATGCCGAAGTCTACTTTGATGCAATTATCATTCAAAGGCCCTCCGATGAGAATCAGTGAGGTCGTCGTCAAAGAGTTCGACGGATCCAGAAAAACAGTTATCGGCGAGGTTGATCTTCCCATAACTATCGGTCCACCACTTTCCAAGTCACTTTCCAGGTCATGGACATCTGGGCAACATACATTTGTTTATTAGGAAGACCTTGGATACATCAGGCTGGAGCGGTTACTTCAACCCTCCACCAAAAGCTAAAGTTCGTCAAGAACGATCAACTTGTCACGGTTTGTGGGGAACAAGCCTTGCTTGTAAGCAGCTTGTCATCATCTACTTGTGTAGAACCCGAGGAGGTTATTGGAACTCAGTTCCAAGCACTGTCGGTGAGCAAGAACAATCAGTTCAAAGAAGGAACTTCTATTTCTTCATACAACAATGCTATCAAAGCAGTCGAGAGTACCAATACAAAGGGATGGGAACAGCTTGTCATTCCTACTAGCAATACAACAAAGAAGGGTCTTGGTTTTTCTGCAACCTGTACCCAGACAGCTGCCAATGATGAAAGTCTTCATCCCCTTCAAAACTTCTTCCACAGTGGAGGTTTCCTTCACCCAGTGTCTCAAGCAGTACATGCTATCAATGAGGAAGATCCCTCTGACACAGATGAAGAATGGAAGTCCTACCTTAATGGGGACGGTTATATGTCTCAGGAAGAGGTGCCTATACCATTTTGCTATCCCGCACAGAGTTCGAGATTTATACCATGGTCAGATGTCGAAATGATATATGGAGATTGTGATCCGAAAGGATACCGTGCTCCGCCAAATTCATTAGAGGAAGACACTCTGATGAAAGATAACTTTGACCACAACTACTATGGCCCAATGGATGGCCTGCCAATGTGGCAGCCTTACCCAGGAAACTTGGGGCAAGAAAGTCAGCCGAGTAATGAAACTCAGCTGACCATCATTGAACAGAATACTTGTGTCCCCACCATGTCATGGGATCAACACTCAGGTCATTCGGAAACTACTCAACATGAAGATGAATTTGCAACGTTTGCGGGACTTGAATTCATCAATTATGCTTTTCCTGAGGTTAACGTCATTGAGAGAGATGATTCCTCAAATTCCACAGAAGTGTGGGACACCCTGGGATAACCAAGTGGAAAATACGACTTTACGGTCAAGTACACCGCTCCCGAAAGCTCTCGTATCAGGCTCGAAGACATCCAGCCTACTGGATGGGGAGATACGGCTGAGAGCACCAATGCTCTGCAAAATGCAACAGAGGAATTCTCCTGCGACAACTCTGCCTGGGAGACAGATTCCAATGATCCCACTCCACCAGAAATCAGCATCATTTCTGAAGACAGATCAAGGAAGGTGCCATACTTTGTGATTCAGTGAGGAGTTCGCCGCAAATGGGTTGCCGTCGAAGTTCCGAAGATCGTTCATCAGTCAAAGTAATTGCCATCTTTTAACCTTTCACCCTGCCCAGATGAAACGGATGTTTTGATAGGGCTCGCTTTCTGTAAATTTTCCCTCTTCGCTTCGCCCAAAGCAACAGAGTTTTGTTTTATAGGGCTGTAGTTTCAAGATGCGACTTGTTCATTAATAAAATAACGTCGTTCTGTAATTTACGCAATCCTAAAAAAAATGTAAAAATAAAAACAAGCAGTAAAATAAAAACACTGTACACACTTGCATTTTTTCTATCTCTTCTAAACACGAATCATCACGTCATGCAGATTGCTTGTTTTGAACTTCGTTGAAACATACGATCCGATGCCTTCTCCCAACTTTGAGTTCCCGGTATTCGAGGCTGAAGAAGAAAATGACAACGAAATTCCAGAAGAGATCTCCCGACTACTCAGACAGGAGGAAAGGTCCATTGAACCTCACAAAGAGCCGTTGGAAACGGTAAACTTGGGTTCAGAAAAAGAGAGAAAAGAAATCAGGATTGGGGCACTGCTCAGTCCAACTGCCAAAGAGAGTTTGATAAAGCTTCTCAAAGAATTCCCCGATGTATTCGCTTGGTCCTATCAGGATATGCCAGGGTTGGATACCAGTATCGTGGAACATCACTTACCATTGAGATCGGAATGTCCGCCAGTAAAGCAAAGGTTGAGACGCACTCACCGGACATGGCCATCAAAATCAAAGAGGAAGTACAGAAACAGATCGACGTGGGTTTCCTCGCTACATCTGAATATCCTCAATCGTTAGCCAATATCGTACCCGTTCCAAAAAAGTACGGAAAGGTCAGAATGTGTGTTGATTACAGGGATCTGAACAAGGCAAGTCCAAAGGACGAATTTCCTTTACCACACATTGACATGTTGGTTGACAGCACAGCAAAGTTCAAAATTTTCTCCTTCATGGATGGATTCTCGGGCTATAACCAGATTAAAATGGCGCCGAAAGACATGGAGAAAACATTGTTCATTACCCCATGGGGTACCTTTTGTTACAAGGTAATTCCATTCGGTTTGAAGAACGCCGGGGCAACATATCAAAGGGCCATGACTACTATGTTTCATGACATGATACACAAGGAAATCGAGGTATATGTTGATGATATGATTGCAAAATCAAAAACAGAGAGTGAGCACGTTGAACATCTGTCAAAATTGTTCGAACGTCTAAGAAAATTCAAGCTCCGCTTGAATCCCAACAAGTGCACCTTCGGTGTCCGTTCAGGAAACTACTAGGGTTCATCGTCAGCCAGAAAGGAATTGAGGTTGATCTTGACAAGGTCAAGGCCATTCAAGAAATGCCTTCTCCAAAAACTGAAAAACAAGTCAGAGGATTCTTGGGACGTTTGAACTACATCTCCAGATTCATATTCCTCATGATCGCCACTTGTGCGTCGATCTTCAAATTACTAAAAAATAACCAGGATTACGTTTGGTCAGAAGATTGCCAAACTGCCTTCGACAGTATTAAGGAATACCTATTGAATCCTCCGATTCTATCACCTCCAGTGGAAGGAAGACCACTGATCATTTACCTCACAGTTTTGGAGGACTCTATGGGATGTGTACTTGGCCAACAAGACGAAACCAAAAGGAAAGAGTCTGCCATTTATTATTTGAGCAAGAAATTCACCGACTGCGAAACTAGGTACACGATGCTCGAGAAAACTTGTTGTGCTTTGGCTTTGGCAGCCAAACGTCTTCGACAATACATGATTCGTCACACTACTTGGTTAATCTCCGAAATGGATCCAATCAAGTATGTTTTCGAAAAACCTGCTCTTACGGGAAGGATTGCCCGTTGGCAGATGCTGTTATCAGAATATGACATAGAGTACCACGCTCAGAAAGCCGTTAAAGGAAGTACTTTAGCCGATCATTTGGCTCATCAACCGATTGACGATCAAGAATCAATCGGGTTTGACTTCCCAGACGAAGATGTCATGTATCTAAAAATGAAAGATTGCGATGAACCGCTACCCAGTGAAGGGCCAGAACCAGGTTCCCAATGGGGACTTATCTTTGACGGAGCAGTTAATCATTATGGGAATGGAATTTGGGCAATCATTGTTACCCCTCAGGGTACCCACATTCCTTTCACTGCCAGACTTACGTTTAAATGTACGAACAACGAGGCCGAATACGAAGCTTGTATTATGGGTCTCGAGGAAGCGATTGATTTAAGGATCAAAAATTTAGACGTACACGACGACTCGGCCCTGGTTATCAATCAGATAAAAGGAGATTGGAACACATACCAATCAGGACTGATTCCTTACAAAGATTATGCAAGAAGGTTGTTACCCTTCTTCAACAGAATCGAGTTTCATCACATCCCTCGTGAGGAGAATCACATGGCTGATGCATTAGCCACTATCTCTTCCATGATTAGTGTAGGTCAATGGAATGACTTACCTAAGATCGACATAATGCACCTTGAACGGCCCGCCTACGTCTTCACGATTGAAGCAATCATAGACGACAAACCTTGGTATCACGATATCAAATGCTTCCTTCAGAAACAAGAGTACCCACCTGGGGCACTCAAAAAAGATAGAAAGACCCTCAGAAGATTGGCTGGAAACTTCTTCCAGAGCGGTGACACTCTCTATAAGAGAAATTTTGACATGGTCTTGCTCCAATGCGTCGACAAACAAGAAGCAGACATGCTTATGAAAGAAATTCATGAAGGATCCTTTGGCACTCATGCCAATGGACACGCAATGGCAAGAAAAATTCTAAGAGCAGGGTACTACTGGTTGACCATGGAATCCGACTGCTACAAGTACATGAGGAAGTGTCACAAGTGTCAGATATACTCCGACAAAATTCATGTACCGCCATCACATCTCAAGGTTCTTTCTTCCCCATGGCCTTTTTCCATATGGGGAATCGACATGATTGACATGATTGAGCCTAAGGCTTCAAACGGACATCGATTCATTCTAGTAGCCATTGACTATTTCACCAAGTGGGTCGAAGCAACATCATTCGCTAATGTAACCCGACAAGTGGTGGTCCGATTTATCAAAAACAATATCATCTGCCGTTATGGTGTTCCAAGCGAGATCATTACTGATAATGGATCTAACTTGAACAACAAGATGATGAAAGAGTTGTGTGCAGAGTTCAAGATCGAACACCATAACTCATCTCCCTACCTACCCAAGATGAACGGAGCGGTAGAAGCGGCTAACAAGAACATCAAGAGGATTGTTCAGAAGATGGTTGTAACCTATAAAGATTGGCACGAAATGCTGCCCTTTGCTCTTCACGGTTATCGAACATCTGTCCGCACTTCAACAGGGGCAACCCCTTTCTCTCTAGTATATGGCATGGAGGCAGTTCTCCCCATAGAAGTAGAGATCCCATCAATCCGGGTATTGATGGAAGCTAAGCTCACCGAAGCTGAATGGTGTCAAAGCCGACACGACGAGCTGAATCTGATCGAAGAGAAGAGAATCATGGCACTATGCCACGGTCAGTTGTATCAGCAGAGAATGAAGAAGGCGTTCGACAAAAAGGTCTGACCTCGTGTTTTCAGAAAAGGAGACCTCGTGCTCAAAAAGATACAATCATTTCTCACTGATTCGCGAGGTAAATGGACTCCGAATTATGATGGCCCTTATGTGGTCACGAAAGCTTTCTCAGGCGGTGCCTTGAGACTTGCAACCATGGACGGAGAGGAATTTTCCTACCCCACGAATATTGATGTAGTCAAGAAATACTTCGCCTAAACTAAAAAAAAAAACGTCTCGGTGGATTGCAAACCCAAAAGGGCGGTCTAGGCAAAAGTTAGAGACATGAAAAATAAATCATCCCGATGGATTGGAAATCTCATAGTACAATCCAGGCAAAATTAGGGATAATGGCAAGTAACTATGTTCAACAGAGGCAAGTCCCTCAGCAGCAGCAGCAGTTACATCATCCACCAGGAAAACTCCAGTCAAGGTCATCTTCGACAGAAGCTCGGGATGCCCCGAATTCAAAGTTGGTAGAAGGATAGTGGTCGTTATGTTTCAACGTAGCCCTTTTCCCTGTAAATTACCATTTTCAAACGTTGTATATACTCCTTGGAATCACGCGTTTGGCTGATCTCCATCTTATCAATAAAATTTGAGCCCTTGTGCTTTTGTTTGTAATTCTTATTTGTTTTAGCTTTACAGAACGACGTTGTTAACATGACCAATTACTCTTGAAATAAGACAAAAATGAATTTACTTGTTAAAATTTTTCTGCTTTTAAAATAAAGATGGCAATTTCTTTTGACTGTTGAACATCAAAAGAACATCAATTGCTTCTCCAGAAGTAAGCAAACTTCAAAGTGCAGAATCAAAGTACTCCTTCTAACCCAGTACGCCTGAATGAAGGGATCAACTATGTCAGAGACCTTGTTTCGTCTGACACCCCTCGGCCGAGTTCGTATCTCCTAAGCCCGATCAACGGTATTCCCCGCATGGAATATCTCTCCTAAGCAAGGTGGAATTGCTATCTTGAACCAGCGATATCTCTACACGCCCCGCGATGGCCGAGTATCCAGTCATGTTCATCTTTTAGTTTGTGTGTCGCTTCAGTTTTGTCAGCATAAACATACATGCATCATGCATTATTGATTGGCATTCACATTTCATATTGCATCACTATCACTCTAGCCGGTCTCGTCCCCTAGTGATAGAAGTTCTCTCAATCGAGTTGTCAGTTCTTGCCTCGTCAGGAAATGCTGCGTTTGAACAACCTCGCCTCCAGTTTATTTCTGGGAGGAAGTTAGGCTCTGGACCACTTTGATAACTTGAACCTCTGAAACATCAGATAGCCCTCAGTCAACATCACTCTTCGCCATTGAAGATGATATCCTTGCTTTCCCAGATTAAGAAAAATCCACAGAGAAAGCCTCGCAATCAGAGATTCGGCAGCATGCCAGTTTCGCTCCGAAAGATTGCTGATGAAAAGGTCATCGGCACCTCAAAATTGGACCCCATCATATGGCATTTCTCCGGGAAGATCCCGAGAAAAGTATGATGTAATCCCAAATGAAGGCAGTCTCTCAAGAGACTCGCTTTCCCCGGATAGAATCAATAAATGGCATCTCCAGCAGAGAAGTTTATACACAACTCAGATGACTGGGTTCCCCAGCAAGTCTGACTTCGAAACCTTTTCCATTCAAATGGCATCTCCCCAGGAAAATTCGGCGAGAAGTTTGAGGAAAACCGCTACAAATAGCGTCCCTTGTCGATAAAGTTTATTAACGGAAGAAACTGAGACCAGTTCCTTGGTAGGAAACCAGGATCGAGGGGAAGTTTAAATCGGAAACTAAGACCAGTTCCTTGGTAGGAAACCAGGATCGAGGGGAAGTTTACAATCGGAAACTAAGACCAGTTCCTTGGTAGGAAACCAAGATCGAGGGGAAGTTTAAATCAGAAACTAAGACCAGTTCCTTGGTAGGAAACCAGGATCGAGGGAGTTTACCTTTTCTAAGCATCATTGCTTAGCAAAAGAAGATGAATGCGCAAGCTGCCATTCATAGCCATCAAATTTCGGGTATTCCGATATTTAATCCTCTTGCACCCCGAATGCCCGAATACCTTCGTCATTCACACCTTCGGGTCCAAGAAGATTAAATAGGGGCATCTGTCATACCCCAAATTTTGACCACTAAAATTTTCCATCATTGTGCAAATCATCATCACAATATGGATGTACCTTTGTGCCCCATCAATCTCCTCAAGGAATTGTCGGGCATTCACTACAATCAAGCTTAAGGTTTCAAGCCCTCTTTGAGTGCTTAGACAAAGGATCAATCAAGGAATGACATGATCTTCAACTTGTCTAACCTCTCAAACATCCACAATGGATCAAAAGGACTCCCACTTCAAGGATTAAGCACAAGATTGCTCCCTTCTAGGTGGATCAAGTCTCAAGATCGCCGGTATCACCAAATTAGGGTTTTGGTCGACCAGAGCCTCCAGATGAAAAATTTCATCTGGACACAAGCCAAAGATCCAAAACACAACCTAATGTACTCCATGGAACCTCATAGACCCATTCATCAAGTCAATTTTGCCTCAGGGGATGCATACATCAAAAATCAGGAATTAGGGTTTCTTGACCTAATTCACCCCTAAGTTGACTTTTGGGACAAATCATGAACCAAGACCTCAAGAGAGGGTTCGAGGGTCTCTAATGAACTATATTGATCCATTTGGAACAATGGATTAATCCAAGAAGCTTGAGCAACAAGTCTCTATTTCATCTGCACCACAATTAGGGTTTTAAGGAAAAAGTCAACTGTAACTTTGACTTTTGACCAGGACATGCTCCCAAGCCCTATGACATGCACCAATATACCCTATGACACCCATGGAACATGTCCATCAAGGTTGATTTAGGTCAAGGACATGATTTCCTGAGAAATTGCACAGTTTGGAATTCATCTGATAAAAAGTCAACTGTGCACAAAAGTCAACTTTGACTTTTTGAGATTTTTCACCAAAATGGATTTTTAACCCTAAAATGATGTTAATGTATGATTTGAATCATCATTCATCAAGAAAAATCAAGAAAAGTTGGATAACTTGTAAAAGGGGGGTAACCATAAAAACTTAGAAAATTTTCTAAGTTAAAAATAAAGTGACAAGGGTACCAACTTTGGAGGATCATAACTCCTAAACCACAAAGCCATTTTTCCTCATCCAAAGATGGATTTGTAGCCCTCATTACCCTCTACAAAAACTTCAACTAGACCTAAGTCCAATTCATTAAGGATTTTGAGTTATGGAGTGATCAAAATGGCTGAAAAATGAAAATGTCACTTTTTCCAACACTTAGTGAAATTTTCACTAAGGCCAAATCTGTCTTCATTTTTTTCCAAATGTAGGGGGATTTTTCACTTGGATTCAAAAGAGATCAAAACCAAACATGTTCAAATAGTTGTTGTATCATGTAGGGGCTTTCCAAAATGACCAAGAACATTGCCAAATTCCATTTGAGTCATGAGATATGACATTGGAAAGTTGCCTTGCTGAAATCTGTCAAAGGCAAGGCAAAATTTGCAATTTTGCTCGATTTTCCAAAATCAGCCAAACTCAAATGCTCCTATCCACTTGGACACCTCAGAGGATTGAATCTAAAGGGGACAATCACTGAGTCAAGCCTCCAAAGTCCATGGAACAAGAAATAGCATGTTGAACCTAGAATGGCCAAAAAAGGGACAAGACTCCAAATTTAGATTGAAGCATTCAATGGAAGCATCAAGGTGGCATGGACTGAGCCATTCTCATCTGAAATCAGTCAAGACTTATCCAAGACCAAGGGAACCAAAGCTCTGTGCCCTAACCTCTAGTCAATGGCTAGAGGAGACTTGGATTTTCATTTGCCAACATTGGTCAAACCTACTTAGCAGCTGCCATTCACTATTCCTTGCAAAACAAACTTGCTCTACTATAAATAGAACTCAATTGTGATCAGTTTGAGTACACCAAAGCCATCTAACAGATGCTTTCTTCAAAATCTCTTTCTCTTGGCAAAAATGCCTTTCTTAGCAAGGTAGCTATCGGGTTTTGAGTTTGAGAGCTTTTCCAATCAAACCAATCACTCACACACCTCACATACATCATATAGAAGTGATCCAAACACTCACATAACATCTGGAACACAGATTTCACAAAATCACCAGCCAATTGCTCAAGTTCTTGACAGTTTTGCAGTTGAGGTACCATCTTCAACTCCAAACCATTTCAATCCATTCCAAGCACTCAGACACATCACTTGGCACCTAGGGAAGCTATCCACATCATTGGAACCTAGCTGTAACACCTCCAACACAAATCACGATCACCAGCTGCAAGTGGTAAGCATGAGTTCTTCTAACGCTATGATCCATGCAATTTTTGCTGCACAATAATTTGGCCATATGTTCATAATCACGCATGGAATGTTTCCCCTCAATTAATTGCATTGTTTGAATCCTGTATCAAAAATCCTAGCCTTCATGCATAAATTAGGGTTCTTGAGGATTTTTCATGATATCTTGTTATATGTTTAATTTAAATGAAATTAATGGACATAGACATGATCGTGAGGTTGAGACGAGCATAATGATATGTGGATTGCATGTTATAATCAAGTATTCAGTGAGATTGGAGAGAAAATGCAAATCTGGCCAAGCCCAGAACACGCGCGTGTTCTTGGTGTGTTCTTGGCGCCATTTTTAGAAATTTGAATATTTGAATTTTGTGATTTTATTTAATTGATTCAAAAATTAATTTCTCTCTGAGTTTTAATGATTTTGAGTTGATTCTTTTTTTAATAATTCACAACAATGTTAAAATATTTTATTTTATCAAAAAATCCCAAAAATATTATTTATTTCATATGATTGATATTTTTGCAAAGAATTAATATTTTAATTGTTTTTGACATTTTAAATATTTTTTCCACATTGATTTTGCAACTTTTAATGCTTTCTAATTATTTTGTAGGTCAATACTTAATTTTTGAAGCATTAATCCAAGGTCACAATTTGTTTTTCATATGTTAAACAATTTTGATCATTTTAATTGAATTTTTATTCAATTAAATACATTTTTGAAAACAAATTAGGGTTTTTGGATTAATTCAACCCTCATAAATCATTTTCAAAACACTTTTGGGCCTCTAATAGAGTGTAAGACCCAGTCCTTTTTTTACCAATCATTTTTGGGCCTCAGTGTATTGTATAAGTCCCGATACCGTAAAAAACAAACGGCGCGATCGTCGCCTTTTTTGAAAAAATAACCTTGGGCCTCTCCTTGAGCTATAAGACCCATTCAAAACACTTGGGCCTCTAATAGAGTGTAAGACCCAACCCCCTTTTAACCAAAATCATTTGGGCCTCACTTATTGTATAAGTCCCTCTGCGTTAAAAGAAAACCTCGGCGCGATCGCCATTTTAACGGAAGAATCAATTGGGCCTACCCTCGTGTTATAAGCCCCACTCTTTTTCTTTAAACCTTTTGGGCCTCATGAAAGAGTGTAAGACCCATCCCTTTGTACAGAAAACATTTTTGGGCCTCAGTCACTTGTATAAGTCCCACTGTACAAATTCAAATAGTGCGCTCACTGATAAAACTCTGGGCCTCTCCTTGAGCTGTAAGCCCCAAATCTTTCTTTTTCAAAGCACTTTCTCCTTTGATTTTGAATATACTGTTGTTTTCAATCTTTCTTTGTTGAACAACTAACCAAACAGCATGGAAGCTCTACAACCGAGTAAGTGGTTATTGCTTTCATTTACCGCTTTCATATACATATAACTGTATTGTGGGGCTGTTTCACTGTAAGTCTTCTTTCATAAACTCATATCAATTGTGTAATAATAGTATAGATATTTAGAGTTTCCCCGGCAACTACGTCTAGAACTAGGTGACGTCGTTTCGTTTATTCGTAGAAATAGACAACTAGATCCCCAATAGGATCACCAGATACAGTCTTTTCTTCGGCTGTCCTCATTAGGAATTGTCAAGAAACTCTACTCCCAGAGATGAATGTATTCTCCGTGAATGGCATCTTTGAGTTTCTTCCAAATTCTCGAACTTTCCTGACTTGATCTATTCCTTGTGAATAGCTTGCCTTGAATTTCTCGGGGTTTGGGGACCCATCGGCTTCTTAAAAGCATCGGCCTCCTCTTGGGCATCGTACAAGGACCCTATGGCTTCTTAGAAGTATTCACAACCTCCTCTTAGGCTTCATATAATGATCTCTTCCTTCGGGAATGATAGCCTCATCTTGGGCTTAGTACAAGGACCCTTCGGCTTCTTAAAAGATTCCAGCCTCCTCTTAAGCTTCGTACAAATTGTCCCGACGACCTCCTAGAGGTATAAGAACAGAACTTAATCATCTTCATAGAACAGTCCTTTCATAGAGTCTACTACTGTTTCTCAAAGCATGGTACAAAAGATAAAACTCTAGACACGGACAGTCTAATCTCCTTGAGTCTCAAAGACATTCTCAAGTGACCCCTTCGTTAAATAGGAAAGAAACCCGTAGACTCGGACAGTCTCAATACCCTTCTGATTTCCCGCTTCCTTAAAGAACAGGAATAACCTGGATCCTTGAATCAGATCCTTGAGTATAGTATTGCTCATATAAGAACTGATTTTCTCTTTCAAAATCAGTATACTGGACCTGTCACTTAACTGAAACAGACACCACAGCCTCCTCTTGGGCTTTGTACAATGATTCTCCCCAGCGGAGTCAAACAACGTTTAGCCTCTCTCTCGGGCTTTGTACGAGACACATAAAGGGACTCCCTCGTTGAGTCAATCACCCATTTAGCCTCCATCTCGGGCTTTATACGAGATATAAAAAGGTTCTTATTGAGCCAAATAAACAACAACCTCCATCTCAGGCTTCGTACGAGATACCAAAAGACTTCATCGTCGGGTCAAAACCTTTTAGCCTCTCTCTCGGGCTTTGTACGAGACACATATTAGCCTCCTTTTAGGCTTTGTATAAAAAAACCACTGGTTAATCCAATTAACCTTTTAGCATCAAAGTTGTGCCTCTTTCACAGCACACAAACATCAACAACTATTTCCCCTTCATCTAATCGCTGTAAGCGGCAAGCCTCTGGATCATCTACATCCATGCCACTGTCCCTCTTTTAGCATGAGAAATTCCTAAGGAAAGATAGCATTGCTCTACACTGAGTTAAAGTCTTCTCCTTCAGGTTAAAACCCCCTATAAGGGAAATTATGGCATTGCTAGGATCCGCGTATCCCGGTTAAAGTAATTCTCCTTTATAAACATTTGTGACATACAACCCCCTCTTTAGAGATGACAAATTCTCTCTAAAGTCAACACCCTTCAGCTTCACATCTTGGGCTTTGAACAAGATACAAACCACCTTTCACTTCACGTCTTGGGCTTTGAACAAGACACCAAAAACAACCATTTCCTCCCATAGAATAGGAGGAACTACGAACGCTCTGATTTCCCTGTTTCGGTAAACGGGAATACGTAGGCATAAGATTGAAAGAAAAATCTTAGCGAGCACACTAAACAAAAACCCAAATCCCATACTCCCATGTATCTATCAAAAGCATCAGTCCTAACATCCTAATCCTTGTTCCCCGCCAAAAACCTTCTGTCTAGATAAAAACCAGTATTGGCGAAAATACAAATAACCAGTTCAAAGGCCCCCCACATTGATAGCATCCGTAACCTAACAGACCGCTGTTTGAACTCAGTATGCAAAGCAGGGTTAATTGGAGACATCTATTTCCTTTCCTTCATCAGCTTTAATAGGATAAAAATGAATCAACCTGTAGTAAGCTTAAACCGCAGAGAGCGACCAGCGCTTAAGAACCGCGTCCAAAATCGCTCGCTACACATAGTCAAAACTAGTTCCCCATAGGAAATTCCCTATACAGTATTGCCTCAAGATTAAACCAGAGGTTGCTTATACAATATGGAACAGTGTTTGAAACTTTTGTAGAGTGCCATGAGAGCTACAAATCCAGCTTTGAATGGAGAAAAATGGCCTTGTCGTTTAGGAACTATGATCCTCCAAAGTTGGTACCCTAGCCACTTCGTTCCATAACTTAGAAAATTTTCTAAGTTTTTATGGTTACCCCTTTTGCAAGTTATCCCACTTTTCTTGATTTTTCTTGATGAATGATGATCCATATCACACATTAACATCATTTTAGGGTCAAAAAACCATAATTGTGGAAAATCTCGAAAAGTCAAAGTTTGACTTTTGTGCACAGTTGACTTTTTGTCAGATGAATTCCAAACTGTGCGATCCTCTATGAAATCAAGTCCTTGACCTAAATCAAACTTGATGGATTGATTTCATAGGTGTTATAGGGTGTATTGAATCATGTCCCAAGGTTTGGGAGCATGTCTTGGTCAAAAGTCAAAGGCACAATAGACTTTTTCCGCGAAACCCTAACCGTGGTTCTGATGAACTTGAAACTTGGGAATCAAGCTTCTTGGATCAATCCATTGTTGCAAATGGACCAATGTGGTTTATTAGAGACCCTCAAATCATCTCTTGAGGTCTTGGCTCATGTTTTGTCCCAAAAGTAAACTTAGGGGTGAATTAGGTCAAGAAACCCTAATTCCTTATTTTTAGTGAATGCATTCCCTGAGGCCAAATTGACTTGATGATTGGGCCCATGAGGTCCCATGGAGTATATTAGGTTATGCTTTGAAGCATTGGCTCATGCCCAGAGGAAAACTTCCATCTGGAGGCCCTGGTCGACCAAGCCCTAATTTGGTGACACTGGCGATCTTGAGGCTTAATCCACCTGGAATGCTGCAACATTGTGCTTGATTCTTGTTGTGGCAGTCCTCTTGATCCATTGTGGGTGTTTGAGAGGTTAGACAAGTTGAAGATCATATCAATTCTTGATTGATCCTTTGTCTAAAGCTCAGAGAGGGCTTGAAACCCTAATTTTTGATAGTAGTGAATGCTCACCCATCTTTAGGGAGACTGATGAGGTATGATGATTCATCCATATTGTGATGATGATTTGCCCAATGATGGGAAATCTAAGTGGTCAAAATTTGGGGTATGACAGATGCCCCTATTTAATCTTCTTGGACCCGAAGGTGTGAATGGCGAAGGTATTCGGGCATTCGGGGTGCAAGAGGATTAAATATCGGAATACCCGAAATTTTGATGGTGGTTAAGAATGGTAGTTCACACATCCATCTTCTTTTGCTAAGCAATGATGCTTAGAAAAGGTAAACTTCCCCTCGATCCTGGTCTTTGTACTAAGGAACTGGTCTAAGTTTCTGAAATAAACTTCCCCTGTATCCTGGTTTCCTACCAAGGAACTGGTTTAAGTTTCTGATATAAACTTCCCCTCGATCCTGGTTTTCTACCGAGGAATTGGTCTCAGTTTCTTATGCAAACTTCCCCTCGATCCTGGTTTCCTACCGAGGAACTGGTCTCAGTTTCTGATGTAAACTTCTCCTCGATCCTGGTTTCCTACCAAGGAACTGGTCTTAGTTTCTTTTGTCAATAAACTTTCTTGACAAGGGACGCTATGCGTAGCGATTTTCCTCAAACTTCTCGCCAAATTTTCCTGGGGAAATGCCATTTGACAGAAAAATTTTGATGTCAGAGTTGCTGGGGAACTCAGTCGTCTGAGTTGTAGAGGTGCACAAACTTCTCTGTTTGGAGACGCCATTTGTCGATTCTACTGGGAAAACGAGTCTCTTGAGAGACTACTTTCGCTTGGGGATATTACATCATACTTTTCTCGGGATCTTCTTGGAGAAATACCATATGATGTGATCTAATTTTGAGGTGCTGATGACCTTTTCGTCAGCGGATTTTTCGGAGAAAAACTGTTGCATTATCGAATCTCTGATTAAGAGGCTTTCCTTGGGGATTTTCCTTAATCCGGGAAAGCAAAAATATCATCTTCAATGGCGAAGAGTGATGTTTGTTGAAGGTTCTCTGGTCTTTCAGAGGTTCAAGTTATCAAAGTGGTCAAGGCCCAACTTCATCCTAGAAATAAACTAGAGGAGAGAGATTATTCAGACGCAACATTTCCTGACAAGGAAAGAACTGACAACTCAATTGAGAGGACTGTTATCACTAGGGGATAAGACCGACTAGAGTGATAGTGATGCAATATGAACGTAAATGTGATTCAACAACTGCATGATGTATGTATGTATATGCTGAAAAAACTGACGCGACATACAAACTAATAGATGAACACAACTAGATACTCGGCCATAGTGGGGACGAAGAGGTATCGCTGGTCCAAAAGTAGCAATTCTGCCTTGCTTAGGAGAGATAGTCCCTTTTGGGAGCTATGTTGGTCGGGCTTTCGAGATAAAAACTCGGCCGAGGGTATCAGATGGGAAAGTCGCATCTGATACAGCTGATCCTTCATTCAGGCACATTGGTTTAGAAGGAGTACTTTAATTCTGCACTTTGAAGCCCGATTACTTCTGGAGAAGCGAGCGATGTTCTTTCGATGTTCGACAGTCAAAAGAAATGCCATCTTTATTTTAAAAGCAGAAAAGTTTTAACAAGTAAATTCATTTTTTTTAATTTCAAGAATCGTTAATCATGTTGAAATGCCGTTCTATAAAGCTAAAACAAATAAGAATTGCAAACAAAAGCACATGGGCTCAAATTTTATTGATAGGATGGAAATCAGCCAAACGCGTGATTCCATATAGTATTTACAAAGTTAGAAAATGGTAATTTAAGGGAAAAGGGCTACGTTGAAACATAACGACCATTATCCTTCTACCAACTTTGAATTATGGGCATCTTGAGCTTCTGTCGAAGATGACCTTGACTGGAGTTTTCGGATGGATGACATGACTGCTGCTGAGGGACTTGCCCTTGTTGAACATAGTTACTTGCCATTATCCCTAATTTTTTCCTGGATTGTACTTTGAGATTTCCAATCCACCGGGATGATTTTTGATCATGTCTCTAATTTTTGCCTGGACTTCCCTTTCGGGTTTTTAATCCACCGAGACGTTTTTTTTTAGTTTAGGTGAAGTATTTCTTGACTACATCAACATTCGTGGGGTAGGTAAATTCTTCTTCATCCATGGTTGGGAGTCTCAAGGCGCCGCCTGAGAAAACTTTCTTGACCACGTAGGGGCCGTCGTAATTCGGAGTCCATTTTCCCCGAGAGTCAGTGAGAAATGATTGCATCTTCTTGAGCACAAGGTCTCCTTTTCTGAAGACGCGAGGTCGGACCTTTTTGTCAAACACCTTCTTCATTCTTTGCTAATACAACTGACCGTGGCATAGAGTCGTTATTCTCTTTTCTTCGATCAGATTCAGTTCGTCGTGTCGACTTTGACACCATTCAGCTTCTATTAGCTTAGCTTCCATCAATACCCGGATTGATAGGATCTCTACTTCGATGGGGAGCACTGCTTCCATACCATACACTAGAGAGAAAGGGGTTACCCCTGTTGAAGTGCGGATAGATGTTCGAAAACCGTGAAGAGCATAGGGTAGCATCTCGTGCCAATCTTTGTAGGTTACAACCATCTTCTGAACAATCCTCTTGATGTTCTTGTTAGCCGCTTCTACTGCCCCGTTCATCTTAGGTCGGTAGGGAGATGAGTTATGGTGTTCTATCTTGAACTCGGCGCACAACTCTTTCATCATCTTATTATTCAAGTTGGATCCATTATCCGTAATGATCTGGCTTAGAACACCATAATGGCAGATGAGATTATTTTTGATAAAGCGGACTACCACTTGTCGGGTCACATTGGCGTATGATGCTGCTTCGACCCACTTGGTGAAATAGTCAATGGCTACCAGGATGAACCGATGTCCGTTTGCAGCCTTGGGTTGAATCATGCCAATCATGTCAATTCCCCATATGGAAAAAGGCCATGGGGAAGAGAGAACTTTGAGATGTGTTGGCGGTACATGGATTATGTCGGAGTATATCTGACACTTGTGACACTTCCCCATGTACTTGTAGCAGTCGGCTTCCATGGTTAACCAGTAGTATCCTGCTCTTAGAATTTTTCTCGCCATTGTGTGTCCATTGGCATGAGTGCCAAAGGATCCTTCGTGAATTTCTTTTATCACCATGTCTGCTTCTGGTCTGTCTACGTATCGGAGTAAGACCATGTCAAAGTTTCTCTTATAGAGTGTATCCCTGCTCAGGAAGAAACTGTTTGCCAGTCTTCTGAGGGTTTTTCTGTCCTTCCTTAGTGCCCCAGGTGGGTACTCTTGTTTCTGAAGGAAGCATTTGATATCGTGATACCAAGGTTTGTCGTTTATGACTGCTTCAATCGTGAAGATGTAGGCGGGCCTTTCAAGGCGCATTATGTCGATCTTAGGTAGGTCGTTCCATTGACCTACACTAATCATGGAAGAGAGAGTGGCTAACGCATCAACCATGTGATTCTCTTTATGAGGGATATGATGAAACTCGATTATGTCGAAAAAAGGTAACAACCTTCTTGCATAATCCTTGTAAGGAATCAGTCCTGATTGGTATGTGTTCCAATCTCCTTTGATCTGATTGATAACCAGGGCTGAGTCGCCATAAACATCCAAGTTTTTGATTCTCAAATTGATCGCTTCTTCGAGACCCATGATACAAGCTTCGTATTCGACCTCGTTGTTTGTGCACTTGAACGTAAGTCTGGCAGTGAAAGGAATGTGGGTACCCTGAGGTGTTATGATGATTTCCCCAATTCCGTTTCCATAATGATTGACGGCTCCGTCAAAGATAAGTCCCCATTGGGAACCTGGTTCTGGCCCTTCACTGGGTAGCAGTTCATCGCAATCTTTCATCTTTAAATACATGACATCTTTGTCTGGGAAGTCAAACTCGATTGATTCCTGATCTTTAATCGGTTGATGAGCCAAATGATCGGCTAAAATACTTCCCTTAACAGCTTTTTGAGCGTGGTATTCAATGTCGTATTCTGATAACAACATCTGCCAACGTGAGATTCTTCCCGTGAGAGCAGGTTTTTCAAATACATACTTGATTGGATCCATTTCGGAGACTAACCAAGTAGCGTGATGAATCATGTACTGGCGAAGATGTTTGACTGCCCAAGCCAAAGCGTAGCAAGTTTTCTCAAGCATAATGTATCGAGTTTCACACTCAGTGAATTTCTTGCTCAAATAGTAGATGGCAGACTCTTTCCTTTTGGTTTCGTCTTGTTGGTCAAGTACACAGCCCATGGAGTCTTCCAAGACTGTTAAGTAGATGATCAGTGGTCTTCCTTCCACTAGAGGTGATAGAATCGGCGGGTTCAACAAGTATTCCTTAATACTATCGAAGGCGGTTTGGCAGTCCTCTATCCAAACGTAGTCCTAGTTCTTTTTAAGTAATCTGAAGATCGGCGCACATGTCGCGGTCATGAGGAATATGAATCTGGAGATGTAGTTCAAACATCCCAGGAATCCTCTGACTTGTTTTTCAGTTTTTGGAGAAGACATTTCTTGAATGGCCTTGACCTTGTCAGGATCAACCTCAATTCCTTTTTGGCTGGCGATGAATCCTAAAAGTTTCCCTGAATGGACACCAAATATGCATTTGTTAGGATTCAAGCAGAGTTTGTACTTTCTCAACCGCTCGAATAGCTTTGACAGGTGGGTCACATGCTCCTCTTCTGTTTTAGATTTGGCAATCATATCATCGACATATACCTCGATTTCTTTGTGTATCATGTCATGAAAGAGAGTAGCCATGTCCCTTTGATAGGTTGTCGCGGCATTCTTCAAACCGAACAACATTACCTTGTAGCAAAAAGTACCCCATGGGGTAATGAACGAAGTTTTCCCCATGTCTTTCGGCGCCATTTTGATCTGGTTATAGCCCGAGAATCCATCCATGAAGGAGAAGACTTTGAACATTGTTGTACTGTCGACCAGCATGTCAATGTGTGGTAAAGGAAAGTCATCCTTTGGACTAGTCTTGTTTAGATCTCTGTAATCGATACACATTCTGACCTTTCCGTCCTTTTTTGGAACGGGTACGATGTAGGCTAACCATTGAGGATATTCTGGCGTAGCGAGGAAACCCGCGTCAATCTGTTTCTGTACCTCCTCCTTGATTTTGATGGCCATGTCTGGATGAGTTCGTCTCAACCTCTGTTTTACAGGCGGACATTCTAACCTCAACGGCAGATGATGTTCCACGAGCTGGTATCCAACCCTGGTATGTCCTAATAGGACCAAGCGAACACATCGAGAAACTATTTGAGAAGCTTTGTCAAACCCTCTTTGGCAGTTGGACTGAGCAATGCCCCAATCCTGATTTCTTTTCTCTTTTTTTCCGAACCTAGGTTGACCGTTTCCAACGGCACTTTGTGAGGTTCGATGGACCTTTCCTCTTGCCTGAGTAGTTGGGAGATCTCTTCTGGAATTTCGTCATCAGCTTCTTTTTCAGCCCCAAATACCGGGAACTCAAAGTTGGGAGAAGGCATCGGATCGTATGTTTCAACGGGGTTTAAAACAAGCAATCTGCATGACGTGATGATTTGTGTTTAGAAGAGATAGAGAGAATGCAAGAGTGTGTGCAGTGTTTTACATTTTTTTACTGCTTGTTTTTATTATTGAATTGTTTTTTAGGATTACCATTTTCTGAAAAATGAAAAGAGAAAACAGCAATTAATGCAGAAATTATAGAACGACGTTATTTTATTTATGAACAAGTCGATTCATGAAACTACAGCCCTATAAAACAAAACTCAGTCGCTTTGGGCGAAGCGAAGAGGGAAATTTACAGAAAGTGAGCCCTTTCAAAACATCTGTTTCACTTGGGAGGGTGAAAGGTTAAGATAAAGACGGCAATTACTTTGACTTATGAACGATCTTCAGAACATCGACAGCAACCCATTGGCGGTGAACTCCTCGGTGAATCACAAAGTGTGGCACCTTCCTTGATTTGTCCTCAGAAATGACGCTGATTTCTGGTGGAGCGGGATCATTGGAACATGTCTCCCAGGAAGAGTTGTCGTAGGAGGATTCCTCAGTTGTATTTTGCATAGTATTCGTGCTCTCAGGTAAATCTCCCCATCCAGTTGGCTGGATGTCTTCGAGCCTGATATGAGAGCTTTCAGGAGCGGCGTACTTGACCAAGAAGTCGTACTTGCCACTTGGTTGTCCCATGGTGTCCCATACTTCTTTAGAACTGGAGGAGTCATCTCTCTCGATGACGTTGACCCCGGGAAAAGCATAGTTGATGAATTCTAGTCCTGCAAACTTTGCAAATTCATCGTCGTGCTGGATATTTTCCGAATGACCTGAGTGTTGATCCCATGACATAGTGGGGACGTAGGTATTCTGTTCAATGATGCTCAGCTGATTTTCATTGTTCGGCTGATTTTCTTGCCCTGAGTTTCCTGGGTACGGCTGCCAGATAGGCAGGACATCCATTGGGCCATAGTAGTCGTGGTCAAAGTTGTCTTTCATTAGAGTGTCCTCCTCTGATGAGTTTGGTGGAGCACGGTATCCTTCCGGATCACAATCTCCATATATCATTTCGACGCCTGACCTTGGTATAAATCTCAGACTCTGTGCGGGATAGCAAAATGGCGTAGGCACCTCTTCCTGAGAGATATAACCGTCCTTGTTAAGATAGGACTTCCATTCTTTCTCTGTATCAGAGGGATCTTCCTCATTGATAGTGTGTACTTCTTGGGACACTGGGTGAAGGAAACCTCCACTATGGAAGAAGTTCTGAATGGGATGAAGACTTTCATCGTTAGCAGCTGTCTGGGTACAGGTTGCAGAAAAACCAAGACCCTTCTTCATTTTATTATCAGTAGGAATGACAAGTTGTCCCCATCCTTTCGTATTGTTACTTTTGATCACTTCGAGAGCATCTCTGTACGAGGAAATCGAGGTTCCCTTCTCTGATTGATTCTCGTTGCTCACCAAAAGTTCTTGGAACTGAGTTCCAACAACCTCCTCGGGTTCTACACAAGTAGATAATGACAAGTTACTCACGAGCAAGACTTGTTCTCCACAGACCGTGATGAGTTGATCGTTCTTGACGAATTTTAGCTTTTGGTGCAGCGTCGAAGTGACTGCCCCAGCCTGGTGTATCCAAGGTCTTCCTAATAAGCAACTGTATGTTGCCCAGATATCCATGACCTAGAAAGTGATTAGGAAAGTGTGAGGACCGATAGTTATGGGAAGGTCGACTTCACCGATAACTGCTTTCTGAGATCCTTCAAAGGCTTTGACGATGACCTCACTGCCCCTCATCGGGGATCCTTTGAATGATAGTCGCATTAAAGTGGACTTCGGCATAACATTGATGGCCGATCCAGTGTCTACCAGTACGCTGGCTAAAGCATCGTTCTGGCAGTTAACTGTGATATTGAGCGCCATGTTGTGGCGTTTGCCCTCCTCTGGAAAATCCTCATCACTGAATCCTAAATTGTTGCAGGAAGTGATGTTACAGATGATGTTGTCAAACTGTCATATTGACACATCCTGTTCCAGAAAGGCCTGCTCTAAGACTTTCTGTAGAGCCTCTCTGTGGGCTTCAGAACTGAGTAAAAGTGATAGTATCGAGATCTTAGAAGGAGTTTGTAACAGTTGATCAACAATGTTGTATTCACTCCTTTGGATGAGCTTCAGCATCTCATCGTCGTTCTTTGAAAGGTCGGGATTACTAGATTAACCGAATGGTGGGTTGGGAGCTTCCGTCTAAAGTTCTTTTTCCTTGTTAGGTTCTCCAACTCCTCGGTTGAAGATTCGACTGCTCCGTGTTACTCGACTGATGTCTGCAATGTTCACGATGGAGGGTAATGGAGTTTCTTTTACATTCTCAATGGTTGTTGCACCGTATTTGTAAGGGATCGCCTTAGCTGATTCATACGGTAATGGTCCTGGTAAATATATAACTACAGGAGCCTTCTGATTTTTCTGACTGTCGTAAGTAACTTCAATCGGTTCTTGGCTGGGAACCTTTGATTCATCCAGTAGAGGGGTGATGGCACAAACATCCTTGTTCCTCTCGTGATCAGAGATTACAACCACATCTTTGATTTGATCAGCGAAGTAGTCGGGCGTCCAGTTGATATACCCCGAAACTGAATATTGTTGAATCTCTTTGCGGTCCAACTGACCTTGAAGGGCTGCTCGCACGAGGTAACATCCTTGGTTATTTTCCGAGCAGACTCTACATCGTTCATAATTATGTGGTGGCACCTGGCCACGTCTGCTTTGAATAAAGTGTAACCTCACTAGGTCTGTTTCCATTGATCGGACATCCTGACTTTGACGCCGAGTAGGGTTCCCATTAAGCACACTGATTTGTTGCGTGTCTTCATCCATATAGATCGGAAGCCACCAATGGTTTAACAAGTGTTGCAAAGTTCTTTGAACGAGAGCGAACCTTTACAGCTCAGATAATCGTGAGAAGTGAGAAAGCCGAGTTGGACTTGCTTGGTGTGTAACTCCACCAAGCTGGTATTCATCACACGAATATCAAAGATTTGGATCATGTTGACTTGATAAGGATTTCTATCATGGTAGTCTTGGATCCATCCAAGATCCATCTGACGCTGGAGGGCTTCTTGTATAAAAGAGCATCCCTGATTGTTTACCGAGTAAGTCAGACAGGAACTGTAATCGTGCCGTGGCAGATTATGATACTGGCTTTTCCTTGAGTGCATTGCCACCAGGTTGACATTCATTTTACGAATGTCGTGACTCTGAATGATGTTGGAATTCGTACAAGTCATGTTGACCCCACGAATTCGGTGCTCTTCGATCCATCCGAGATCCAATTATTCCTGTAGAGCTGATTGCACCACATAACATCCTTGATTGTTCTTAGAACAGATATCACACTAGTGATAGTTATGAGGTGGTACATGGCCATACCCGCTCTGTTTGCGATGCATCTTGACCAGATTGGATCTTAATAAGAGTACATCGTGAATTTGATAGTTGTCGTTAGACTCTCCCTCTATCAAATTGACTGCAGCTTTCTCATGTTGAGGCAACGGGTTCGTGAGAACATTTGGATTCGTATCTTTGAAACATAAGACCCCTCTCCTAACAAGCTTTTGTACGTCGGATTTGAAACTGAGGCAGTTATCTATGTTATGCCCTGGTCCTCCTTGATGGTAAGGACAAGGCTGATCCGTTTTGAACCAAAAAGGCAGTTTTTCTGGTACTGTAAGAGGAGACTTGGTTTGGACATGCCCCTTGACCAGTAGTAACGGAAATAATTCTGCGTACAACATTGGTATAGGATCGAACCCTGGTGATCGCGTTGTGCGATTGTTGTTGTACGGAGGACGAGCCTGCTGAAGAGGCTGTTGTGTCCTTTGTTGAAGTCGTTGTTGATTACGTTGGCTCTGCACAACCTAAGGTTGATACGTAGGGATAGGCACGGGGTTAATAGCAGGAGTTACAGTTGCTACTGGTTGGTAACGTCGCATTTGCTTTCCGAGAGAGATATTCCCAATATCCTGTTCTTTTTTCTTAGGGAGAGCACTACCATATCTTTTTGTACTACTTGATGATCCGGCGTCTTTAACTAAACGTCCTTCCCAGACCGCTTCCTCAAGACGAACTCCCATGCCTACCATTTTGGTGAAGTCACTGGGTGCACTGGCAACCATTCTGTCGTAGTAAAATGAGCTTAAGGTTTTTAAGAAGATCTTTGTCATCTCTTTTTCCTCAAGAGGTGGACAAATCTGAGCGGAAATTTCACGCCATGTCTGGGCGTACTCCTTAAAGGTTTCCTTGTCCTTTTGTGACATTGATCCGAGTTGATCTCTGTCTAGTGCCATGTCCAGATTGTACTTATACTGTTGGACGAAAGCAGCACCAAGATCTCTGAATGTGCCGATCGTAGTGCGGTTTAAACCCATGTACCATTTGAGTGCGGCACCGGTTAAACTATCCTGAAAGTAGTGAATCAGTAGCTCCTGGTTCTTTGTCGGAGCTGACATTCGCCGAGCGTACATCACCAAGTGGCTTTGAGGGCAAGAGTTACCCTTGTACTTTTCAAAATTAGGCACTTGGAACTTGTGCGGAACTTTCACATTGGGGACCAAACAAAGGTCTGCGGCGTCTTTTCCAAATAAATCCTGACCGCGAATGGCTTGCAGTTCCTTCTGCATTTCCAGGAACTATTCCTGGAACTCATTCATTCTGTCGAGCATACTTTCATTTCCACCAGAGGGTATCTGTGGAATCTGCCCTTCTGGGATAGTGTGTACCACGGGCGGCGGTATAGTCATTATGGCCGAGACTCTCGGTGCCTCCCGAAGTTTGTAACCTTCAGGAGTTGCTATCATGCCCCTGGCATCTTCGCTTTCCCGAAGTTTGTAACCTTCAGGCCCAGCGGTTCCTGCTACAGTTTCTGAATATTCCATGATCGGCGGAATATATCCTTCCGGGATATAGTTAATAGGCGTGCCCCAGGGACGATCTTTCGGTACTTTGTACCTAGGATCAGACTTATCCACTCTGGGTGTCGATGTGATCTCTGAGATCACAGTCCTTTGCTGTTGTATCTGAACTTCTGCTAAAGCTTGCAGTCGTTATGAAGCTTTCTCAGATCTTCTTTTAGAGTGTCGATCTCTTCTCTCAACTCTCTGTTCTCTTCCTCGAGATCATCCATCTTTTCTGACGATTGGCCTGAGTATTGTACGAATGAGACAGTTTGACTCTAGAATCGAGATGCAAACGTGAGATTCGTAGGTAAGATGAATGTGTTATGCGAGAATGATGAATGATATGCAATGATTATATATGTTTTTGTTTATTCAAAGTAAACTTCGACAATTAGATTGCAAATATCAAACAGTGGGGAAACCCCATTTTATTGAATTCAAAAGATTGCGGAAATGGAAATATAATAGATTACATAGTGCTGAAAAAGGAAATCTAAACTAATGGATCCTGAGTCCTCTCTGAGGAGAGCTCAGGTGCTGGTTCTGGTATTTTCCTTTTCTTTGACCGGGGCTCTTGGGCCGTTGTCGGGTTGCCATTCCTTTGCCAAGTGAAAGGAGCGAGCAAACTCCTTTGGTCATCCTGATTTTCCACAGCATATTGCTCTAAAATCTCAATCAGAGCATCTTTTTCTCTTAATAGCTGTTGTATTTTCTTACACTCCACATTGAGAATACGGTACCTGTTCCTCCAAGACCTCTTCTCCTACTGAACTTTGCTGAGAGTAACCTAAAGTTTTTCCGTCTCAGACATAAAATAAAGGGCAGAGTCCCTTAACGGAAGAACCTCCTAACGAGGGTAAGGCATCCTCAGCTTGAGAGCTCTAGTTTGTACCTAGTAGAGATAAGGCTCCGCAGAGATACAGTCTGGTTTCCCTAGAGACTCTTTTCCTTTCCTATGAACTTGTTTCCAAGCATGCACTATTTCTTTCTTTAGTTCCCTGTCATTTTCTCCTTCCTTGAAGAAAAGACCTTCCAGATGAGCATTACGCGGGACATGCCTCATTGGGTATCCGCTTATTGCCAGTCAGTTGAAGAAGAGATAGATGGAAAACTGTGGTTTCACGACATCATGAATTATCTAAAGACTCAAGAGTATCCTGCCAATGCTTCCAGTCTTGATAAGAAAACTTTGCGAAGATTGTCATCCAAATTCTTTCTCAGTAATAATGTACTTTACAAGAGGAATCATGACATGGTCCTGCTAAGATGTGTTGATAAGCGAGAAGCAGACCTGTTGATTCACGATATTCACGAAGGAGCCTTTGGCACTCACGCCAATGGGCATGCCATGGTTAAGAAGATCCTGAGGGCCGGATATTGTTGGTTGACTATGGAAGCCGACTGTATCCAATACGCCAGAAAGTGTCATAAGTGCCAGATCTACGCTGATAAGATGCACGTTCCTCCGACCTTGCTGAATGTTTTGTCATCCCCATGGCCTTTCTCTATGTGGGGCATCGACATGATTGGAGCTATTGAGCCGAAAGCTTCTAATGGACATCGTTTCATTCTAGTGGCCATCGATTATTTTACCAAGTGGGTTGAAGCCGCTTCCTACGCCAATGTAACCAAGCAAGTGGTTGCTCGTTTCATCAAAAATAATATCATTTGTCGTTATGGAATCCCCAACAGGATCATAACTGGCAATGGCACAAATTTGAACAACAAGACAATGAAAGAGTTATGTGACAATTTCAAGATTGAACATCACAATTCTTCATCTTACCGTCCCAAGATGAACGGAGCTGTCGAAGCTGCTAATAAAAACACCAAGAAAATCCTGCATAAGATGGTCAAAACTTATAAGGATTGGCACGAAATGTTACCATTTGCCTTGCACGGATACAAAACTTCAGTTTGAACCTCAACAGGGGCAACTCCTTTTTCTCTTGTATATGGAATGGATGCGGTCCTCCCTATTGAAGTAGAGATACCATCTCTGAGAATCATGATGGAAACTAAGCTTGACGAAGCTGAATGGGTCAGAGAGAGGTATGATCAACTTAACCTCATCGACGAGAAGCGACTAACTGCTATATGTCATAGTCATCTGTATTAGAAAAAGATGAAAAGGGCGTTTGATAAGAAGGCTCGTGTTCGGGAATTTCGAGAAGGAGAGCTTGTACTCAAGAAAATCCTACCATCTCAAAGGGATGCTCGCGGAAAATGGGTACCCAACTACGAGGGTCCATTTGTGGTAAAGACTGTGTTCTTAGGAGGTTCTTTACTCCTCATAACAATGGATGGTGAACGACTCGCACACCCTGTAAATGCCGACTCAATACGAAAATATTACGCCTGAAAAACATGCTAAGTCGAAAACCCGAAAGGGCGGCCTAGGCGAAAGTTAAGGACAAAGGCATCTCGTTGTATCAGAAGAGGTTGTCACCTACATCCAAAACTGCATTAAGAAAATCCAGGCCCATTTGTCCTCATCAGCAGCAAAGAATTCTAGGATTTTTAGTCATTAGGGATGGTAAGGGTCATTGAATATGATGTAATCCTTTCCCAAATTGCCATTTTTCAATTGTAATGATCCATGGAACTTCGCTATTGGCAAGTTACCATTCTAATGAAATCAGATTTTTGAGCCTTTCTTTGTTTGACATTTATCATTACTCTGATATTTTCCTTATTATGCAAAAACTTCACTTATTCATTAATAACTGTTTTAAAAGCGGAAAATGTTTGAAAATGTTGAATTCGCCTTTCTTTGTTACTAAAAGAGGATCGACAATACTTCCCTGAATTAAACATTTCCAAATAATGGTTGACCACTAATACAAAGGATTTCTCACCATTATCTCCACAGATGTTTGTTGAAATATGATTCCCCAACAAAATAAGGATGTTCTCACATTGGCTTCAAGACTGTCTACTTTTCAGATTTCAGTGTGATTCTTTGTTGTGGACGCGGCGTCTTTCCTTTCACTGTTTCCAATCTGTAATCTGTCGTCTGTTGTTTCTTGCATATCATTAAGCATTCGCATCATACCATAGCATTGAGCATCTTTGCATTTGGGTGTTTCGTTTGTTTGGTCCTTATCTCTCTCTTTTTCCCTTTTTGCTGGTCTTTGGATCTTTGTCTTTGTTTTGCTTGCGTCCAGTCTTCACCTTTGTGCGCCAGATTTTGACTCTTTGTGCAGTATTCCCTAGGAAGTCTAACTTGCAAACCCGGGTACCGATCTATCTGATACTTAATCACCTTATTTAGATACCTAAAGTTCAGTAACTGCTGGCATTGTATATTTCAGGTCAGATGTGAACCTAAACTTCAGGTTATCGTGAACCCGTTGTTTGAAACCAGATCAGATGTGAACCTAAACTTCAGGTTATCGTGAACCCGTTGCTTGAAACCAGGTCAGATGTGAACCTAAACTTCAGGTTATCGTGAACCTGTTGTTTGAAACCAGGTCAGATGTGAACCTAAACTTCAGGTTATCGTGAACCTGTTGTTTAAAACCAGGTCAGATGTGAACCTAAACTTCAGGTTATCGTGAACCCGTTGTTTGAAACCAGGTCAGATGTGAACCTAAACTTCAGGTTATCGTGAACCCGTTGTTTAAAACCAGGTCAGATGTGAACCTAAACTTTAGGTTATCGTGAACCTGTTGTTTGAAACCAGGTCAGATGTGAACCTAAACTTCAGGTTATCGTGAACCCGTTGTTTGAAACCAGGTCAGATGTGAACCTAAACTTCAGGTTATCGTGAACCCGTTGTTTGAAACCAGGTCAGATATGAACCTAAACCAAAACAAAATCCAGCTCATGCTGGTATTCAAAATCCAACTCGTTCATGAATCATTAACTTGGTTCCCCTTTAAACTCTAGTTGTCTTTTCATCATCTAGTGCACAGAGCTTGTCTCTGTCTTTTCTGGCTTTTCTTGAAGATCCCGTTTGAACTCTTCAGTATAAGAAAATACCAGAAAATCTTTTAGCGAGTGTCTATCCTTTTATTTCAAACTGATCCCCAGTGGGGATCATGTATTCTTTCTGGTTTCATGCCCAGTAAGAATGCGTCTTATTTTCCCTAGTGTCGTCAGGTCACATATGAACTTGTCGCCCATCTCCCTGGATATTTCCCCAGTGGAGAATACCTTTCTGGCTTCTATCTCCAGTAAGGACCTGTGGGTTTTCCCTCGGTTTCTTTTTTTCATCCCCAGTGTTTCCTTGGAGTCTCCCCAGTGAGTCTTTTTTTGTTGGTTAGCCTGTATCCTCAGTGAGTTTCCTCATGGATACTAACCTTCATCCTTCCCCTTTGGGCTCACATGTGTTTGTTTGCTTTCTTTTTGTCTTTTGGTGTCTCGTTCTGTCTGCATCTTTGCACTATCATGGCATCATATCATCATATTAGTAGCATTGCATATCTTTGCATCTAAGGGCAAAATTTTCAGTTATCTGTATTTAAATATCTTTCACCTTGATTTCATGAGGATTTTTCATCTCTCATGTCATCCGGTGAAGATATTTAAATAAGGGCAACTGTTGTACCCCAAATTTTACCCTTAGATCCATTGATCTTTTTCCATGTTATCTTAGGTCAATCATATTGCATAGCTAACCCATTTACCAAGTTTCGTTTGTGTTTTTTTTGTGAATTAGGTTTTATTTTAAGAGGATTCAAGGGTTGATCAGTCAAGATTTTGGATGGAACACTAAATTAAGCAAGTTTCTCATGTTCAAAGAGATATCTCCATAACCTTCTCCATAACAATTTTTATCCACTTTATTCATCCTCATGTTCCCTCTTCAATTGTTATTCTTAATTCCAAACCAATTTCAATAGTCATCCATTAACCAAATTTTTATCCAATTTCATTTCTATTCGTCAATATCAAGTTTCCTAAACTATAACCATTTCACTTACTCAAAATTCACTTCTTTTTTTATTTATTTTCTTTTCTAAGTCATTTCTTTTTTCAAACCATTTTCTTTTTATTTTGCTAACCAAAAAAGAAGAGAAAACCAAGTCTTAAAAACATTTGTTCTTAAGCCCATCTCATAAGCCCACCAATGTTACAAAATCAATGTTACAAAAATACAATTGGAGGCAAGAAGAATCACTTGCTGATGACCAATAGGATTCGTGTACTATAGCTTTGACTTTTCAACTCCATTCCCTCAGCCAATGAGAGGCTGACGCGTGGCTTGGCATGGAGTAAAGTGACCAAAACGTTCTTCTCTCTTCCTTCATGGCTTCGTGTTTCAATAGAGAGAAGAAGAAAATTCATTCCAAGATAAATCGTATCCAGTTCAACGTAAACAAATTACTACAACTCATAATCCTTGGCGCGTTAATTCATCTTTTGAAATCTCCCACCATTTCCCTTTTGAGCTTTCATGTCTGGGTTCATTAAAAGTTACTCTGAAGATTTACTTTGTTCAGCATAAGGATTGCCCTCGCCTGCAGAAATCTTCGTGAAATCCCAACCATTGCCTCATTTGATACTCACCCTTATGATAACAAAGAAGGAGGTTTTTAAGCAATACACAAAACTATGAAACATGCCCTGCATCTCTGAGGTCCTTGTGCAGCAGAGGAAGCGTTTTTATCTCCAAGGATTGACCGGATTTGAATTTGAAAAGAGGTCGTTGCAAACCCTAATTATTTACTCAGCATACCATGTATTTGTCCATTGGTCTCAAAGAACCAAATCTAATCTGCCCAGCCTATAAAAGGAGGTCATCCCAGCACTTGAAGAACACCAACAATTCTCTCAAAATACTCTATAAAGTCTCTGAGTTTTTGAATTCCACGAGTAAGAAAAAGGAGAAGGGTTACTTTGGGGTCTTGCCAGTTCAGAAAGGAGAGAATTCAGCACACTTGAAGGTGCACTGGACATTACTCCACTTGGTAACTACACTTTCCATTTCCATGTTTTAATATCCATGCTCAACTGATATCATCATATCATATCTCATCATAATTGTTTGTAATATGCTTTATGTTGCTTTTCACTCATCTATAATGTGCCAATATGTATTTGAATCTGCACTTTCTGTCCATGGCTCGATATCATGAAATAGGATAGTTTTGGTTGCTTTGCTGATATATTGAGATAGACATGTATGCTGCTTTTTGTTCTAAGTTATTATGCCTGAGATATCATCATAGTGATAATGCATTGGTTTTGTTCATTAACTGGCTGTAAGTTTATAAGGTTTCATATTGGTGTTATGCTGTGAAAATGGATAGAAATGCTAACTTACCTATGTATGTCTTGATGCTTGGATGTTATTAAGAGTTGAGATCTTTAAATTTTAGTTCAATACTTATTCTGAGATGCTCATGTGTTTTATGGTTGATGAACCTATCTATCACTGTTTGTTGCTATGTGTAATGTTTGATTAAATGTTGCTAAGTTGCTTTCATTAAATGCCACTGGTGTTCTCTTTCTGTCATCATCAATGTATGATCATTTTGTACACTTAAGCTCATGGCCATGTTTTGTATCCAAAACTTTGTTATGGTTGATGCTTGTTGTGTTTAGGTGTTTATACTTTTGGTATTCATGTGTTTATCTACATCTTGATATGCACCACTCTGCCATGGCTTGATCTTTGTTGATTTATGTGCTTGATGTTTGGTGTTTGAATTGCTAAAATGCTTGGTGTTTGACTTGTTTAACTTGAGCCCTGTTGCTAGCTTTTAAGTTAAGTTTTGTTCTAACCATGTGCTTGTAAACACTTCATCATTTGTTGGATTTGTGCATTATCTCATGACTTGGTTATTTGTTGGTATGCTTGAAATTGATTCATCTAAAAACTGCTGCCTTGTTAGAATTAAATAACTAAATGCACTCTGAATGTTTACTTGCTGCTATGATATAGGTTCAGAAATCTTTTACCAAGCATGCTTATCATTGTCCCACCAGTCTTTGGTACATAATATGCCCTATTTTCTTTGCGGTCTCTGTGACTTGTGACTAGTTTGTAAACCTAGAATCCATGTTAGATATGCCCTGCCCTGCTTAAAACTAGTTTTGTCCATGTGCCACATGCTGTCAGTTTGGTATCTCCAATTTATGTGCAAGCTTTAAATGTTCAAACATGATATGTGCTTTTCTGCCATGTAACCTTGGTTGATTTCGATTGCTAAATCTCTTGAGGCATTTGTCTTGGTACCCCATGCTTATTACCATAGAACCATATGCACTTTCTTTCTTAAGTTTTACTCTGCATTGCCCTGAGTCTTTGCTGTACCTAACTGTCTAAATGTTTGTTTTGAATGCTACTGTTAATACTTGAACATTTGATATGTATATACTTCATTACCATTAGATTGCCCTTTGCCTCGAATCAGAACTGGTTTTGATCCATGCCTTTAAGTTTGTTTTTGAATCCATTATATGTTAGCACAACCAGTATTTGCTTTCACCATGCCATATGCCACTGCCTGTTTTGAATGACATTACTTGAGTGAACGTATTACTATGCTGTCATGTCTTGTGTCTTGTTTTGCCCTGAATACATGCATGGCCTTTGACTATCAGGATGTTGCTTATATGTGGTATTCTTGCTCAACTGTTATTTGATGTGTACAAATTCTGTTTATGCTTCATGATAACTTTGTGTATCCAAAATACCATGAACCTATGTCTTCCACCATCATGTTATTAAATGCAAACTTTCCTTGACATTATGTTTAATTGGTGTACCTATAATCTGGCTTTGATATATGAACTATTCCCATGCCTTGTATGCTATCTATTCTGATGTTTGCCTGCTTGCCTTGTTTAATAGCCAAAATGTATCATGACATATGAATCTTGTTATTTGACTGGTATGCTAGCATTAGTAAGTGCATTTGATCCTTTGAGTTTATTACACTATGAACTAGAACTGCTCTAAATGACTCATTTGTTTATCTGCACTGACTGCTTGTTCTTGTTGATGTTTTCTTTGTTGCCATCATCCTATTAACACTCATATTAACATGATTAAGCTGCGTTTGAACATTAAAGCATGTCATTAAAACTGATTTCATCATGTCTAATATATCATCATGCTATTTTCATTTGATACCTCGAGTGAATGATGCGGCCCTCTTGTTTCTTTTGGTTTTCTTGCACATGGATTAATCAACCATATGAATGTTTGTTTAGAGGCGTCCAAGTCATGTTTTTTTCCATGAATTTCAATAAATGTGTTTGATTGAACCTTTGTGCAATACATGTTTGATAACTTGTATTTGAATCTGTCACACCCTATGTTCAATACTTTGATGTGTGCTTGCATTTACCAAAATGAGAGCTTGCATGGATACTCGGTTTGTGTAGTTAGTATTGCTTGGTTTTTCACCTGTTTGGCAACTCATAATATTGAGGTTTTAATTTTATGTCTCTGTCCTTTCGTATTGATAATTGTTTGAGTGATGAATGGCATGGTGTGTTCCATTAGAACTGGATGTTGTTTGAGTTTGGTTGCTTGGTTTCCTTTGGTCTATGCGCGCATGAAGGCTTATATGTTTATTAAGTCATGTTTTATAACGGATGAAACAGCCACCCCAGTGGCAAGCACACACATGCACACTCGCCTTTGACCCTTAGGACTGGGGTTCGAATCCCCCTCGCCCCAGTCCTTTTATTTTAATTTTCAAAATTCGCTTTGCTTTACATATATGTCACTGCTACCATTATATGATCAGAATGCGCGCGTGGATCATTTGGCTTTGGTTTTAGGCTGAATACGCATGGTCCTGGGTTCAATACCTAGGGGAGGCCTTTCCATTTATTTTTTACCACATGTTGTCTTGTTTCTTTTGGTTTATGCACCACATTTCAAACCTTCATAACTTAATTATTTTCTATCCTTTTTCTTCCATTCTTTTTGCCAATCGTTTCTAATTGAATTCACTTGTTGAATATAAAAAGAAATTGATGAAATCATTTTATCTTGATGGCCTTTATTCATGTTGAAATTGGAAGTATCTTTTAGGGTTTTATTGCACTATTTTATTCATCTTATTATGTTATCTTTATTTATTTTGTTTAAGCAATGTCTAATGTATTTAATTTCAACCTTTCATGATGTTGTGACTTTATGCCACCCTAATATCTTGTTTATGTCTTGTTATATTTTCATATAAGTCATGTAAACCCTCTATTTTCATAATATGTAAAAACTGTTATCTTCCCCTATTCCAAAGGAAAGTCCTCCTAAATTGACTCATGAGTCACTAAACAACAACCCTACCTTAGCCTCATAAGAGCTTATCCCTTTTCTTGGCCTCATGAGAGCCATGGAATCATAACTTAGCAATAGGTTAGAGTTTTGAACTCTATGTGATTTTCACCATCATGAGAACTCACTTTCCCCCTATAACTTAGATTTATAGAGTTATCGTGAACTCTAAAATGAGCTCATACTCATTTCCCCTTGGAACTTTGGCCATAGTCAATGGTTCCTCATTCATCCTTTAGTTAGGTGAACTACGGTTACTCTGATTCCACTCCCGTCAGGATACGTAGGCACAAGACGCGATGTCTTTGCGAGTATACTTAGATACTAACCCCTAGGGTTTCAACCTTTAGCATAACACCCTTAGCAAGCGAGTAAGACATAACACAAACTAAACAAGAGGTTCCTGTAGAGTACTACAGATACTTAGGGTGCTAATACCTTCCCTTAGTATAACCAACCCCCGAACCTTAGATCTCCCCCCTTCAGGTTTTTTTTCGATCTTGAACCTTTCCCTTGGATAAATCAAAGTCGGTGGTGAATTCAAAGAGCATGTATGGGAATTCAAAATGACTGAAACTTGGTACTGGTTTAACACTGTGACAATAAATGGCCATCAATAGCATGAAAAGAGCAAAGGCGCAGAGGAAGAGAGAGGAATTCCAGAAGGCTCAGAAGGTATTTTACAAGAACTTATAGCAAGGGTGAAGAGGGTGGAAATCGGGGGTGGTTTTGGTTAAGAAATAGGTTGTGTTGGGTCAATTTTGGGAGACATTGTTCTTGGTAGAAATGATGGTTCATGGCCTGTGGGATACTTCAGTAAAAGGTCTTGCATTAGTAAATCAATAAGGAAGCAGGTGTTCGCGATTTGGAAAGGTGACAGTAAATCATTGGCAGATGGTACGCAGTAACTAGTGGCAAGCAATCTTGAGCATATAGATTGGAGTTTAGTTAGCGAGAGAAGTCTGTTGGTGGTGTTGTAGATCATTCAGAAGCAAAGTTACCGGCTAACAAAAAATACCTTAGCCTTCCCTAAAGCACGAGGCTCTTGGAGTCGAAGTCCGTATGGAAAATTGAAAGAAGTTATCAGCACAGCATGTTCAAACCAGTGTATCCGTTCCCGAAATTTGGGTGGTTGGGGCATACCTCCCATGCAATGCTTAAGTGTGTCTAGTCTTGTTAGAGGTTGTATATGATGCGAGTTGGTTGATGGCATGGCTTATTTTGCAGGAATTAAGGGCTGTATGAATCAGACAATTGGTTGGTTTAGGTGTAGCAAAGGTAGTAGTTTCAGTTCTTAGCAGTGGTGGTTTTGGGTGATCATTGGAAAAGTTTTGCACTTCGTTCTTGTCCGGCAGTATCTGTAGTGATAACTGACCAGCCCTTTTGTTTCCTTTAGTTTGTGGTTTGGTGAATCTGGTGTACTATAGCACTGCTTGTGCTGTTTGCTTCAATAAAATTTTGGCTTTTTCAAAAAAAAAAGCTTGTTATCCGATTCTCACCGCAACACTTGTGCTTGATCCTTGATGTGGGAGTCCTCTTGATCCTTTGTAGATGTTTGAGAGGTTAGACAAGTTGAAGATCATGTCATTCCTTGATTGATCCTTTGTCTAAGAGCTCTGAGAGGGCTTGAAACCCTAATTTTGCTTGTAGTGAATGCTCACCCATCTTTGGGGAGACTAATGAGGTATGATGGTTCATCCATATTGTGATGATGGTTTCCACAATGATGGGAATCTTAGTGGTCAAAATTTGGGGTATGACAACCTTGAGGCGGGCAACAAGAGTATAAGTTTACTCATAATTTATGCCATTCTCTTAGTTATATCCTTGAGTCACTAGCTAGACTTTGTCCCAAGTTATCACTCTGTTTTCATCTAGTTTATTTCTAAAAATAAACCTAGTGCTAATGATTTGATGATCTCGTGGAGGTGGAACAAGGTCCCACACATCATTTCTTTTAAACTGATTTAACTCATCTTGCATAGCCATTAACCAATGCTCATTAATCAAGGCATCTTTTGCATTTTTAGGTTTAATTTGTGAAACAAAAAAATAATGATAACAAAAATTACTTAGCTTAGAGTGGGTTGTCACGCCTTTGGTGATATATCCAATAATGTTGTCGATTAGATGGTCCTTTGAAGACCTCCAAGCCAAAGGAAAATCGTCCACTTTAGTTGAACTCTCCTTCTCCTTTTTAAGATTTTCATCTTCCTCCTCCTCAGGTTTCACTACTTCAGGTTGATCAATCCCCTTTTCGGTGTCATTGCGTATGTCTTTTGAAGATACACCTGTATCATGAAAAGAAATACCTTTTCCGACATTTTTTAGATAAGAATAATCAAATGTGACATGAACCGACTCTTCAACAATAAGTAATCTCTTGTTGTATACTCTATAAGCTTTACTAGATTGAGAGTATCCAAGAAAGATACCTTCATCAACTTTTGCATCAAACTTCCCAAGGTTATCGTTTCCATTATTAAAGACAAAACATTTGCATCCAAAGACATGAAATATGTGATAAATTTGGATTTCTACCCTCTAAAAGTTTAAAATAGGACGAATAAGTACCCTATTCAAAACATAACACACCGTGCTAATAGCATCGACCCAAAAATATTTTGGTAGGCTACTCTAATTGAGTATAGTTCTTCCTAACTCCTCTAAAATTATGTTTTTACGCTCCATAACACCATTTTGTTGTAGAGTTCTTGGAGCCGAAAAATTATGTTCAATGTTATGTATATCACAATAATCTTCAAAGAGGTGGTTTTCAAATTCACCTCCATGATCGCTTCGGTTAGCAACTATGTTTGAACTTAATTTGTTTTGAGATAACTTTGCAAAAGATGAAAAAGTAGAAAAGGTCTCATCTTTGCTACACAAGAAGATAGTCCAACAAAATCTAGAGAAATCGTATACAATGACAAAACCATACTAATTACCACCTAGGCTTTTTTGTCCTAGAAGGACCAAAGAGATCCATATAGAGAAGCTTAAGGGGTCTAGAAGTTGAAAAAAAAAATTTGTGGATTTGAAGGATACCCTTGTTTGTTTTTCCATTTGGCATGCATCGCATAGGTGGTCTTTTGAAAAATTAATTTTCGGTAGACCGATGACTAGATCTTTTGAGACTACTTTATTGAGTAGATCAAATTTAACATGTGCTAAGCGTTTATGCCATAACCAAGAGTCTTCACTCATGGTTACTAAACACTTGGTACTTGTTAAAGATACATTATATAAGTTAAGGATATAGATGTTGTTAACGCTCAAGCCCTTAAACAAATGATCTTTCTTTTCATTGTGATCAATTATGTAACAAGTATTTGTAAAAGTTATTTTATAGCCTTTATCGCATAGTTGACTTATGCTAAGAAGATTATGTTTAAGTCCTTCAACAAGTATTACTTCAGAGATAGTAATAGAAGAGGGATTACCTACGCTACCTTTACCAAGTATTGCACCCTTGTTGTTATCTCCGTAGGTCACAAATCCTCTTCTTTGGCTTGAAGTCAATGAATAGGGAAATGTCACCCATCATATGCCTTGAGCATCCACTATCAAGAAACCACATTCTCTCCATGGAGTCAAGACACTCAACCTACAAAATTAAACAAGAGTAATAGGTACCCAATTTTTATTGGGTCCTTGAGAGTGAGTGGAAATATTGTTGCATTTGGGAAACCAATGAATACATCTTTAGGAACCAAAAATCTCCTAAATTTTCATTTAGCAATGGTATGGCCTTTCTTACAATAATAGTGACAAGTCAAGTAACGATGAGAGTGACTTTCGCTATTAAATTCCTTTTCTGCAAAATTGTATTTCATGTACGGAACATTTAAAAATCTTTTGAATTTTGTATGATTAATAGCAAAGGTGACTATTTGTTATAATGCCTTGTCTAATTTGACTTTTAGAGAGTATTAACCTCTTTTTTCCAAATGGGACAAGTTTCACAACCAAACCATGAAGGTTGCTCATCTTCAATCTTATCCTTTTGAACATCTAACATTGTTTGCTTAAGAGCTTCCAATTGTTTTTCGGTTTCTAAAATCTTAGCTTTATAATATGAAAATATTCTTTTGTTTGAAGCTAACTTTTTAAAAGCATCTATCGCTTCACCATATAGATTTTCAAAAGCAACTTTTAGCTCAGAATAAGACATTCTATCACAAAGTTCATATTTAAAATGACTTGCATTTTTTTTATGGTGATGGGCCATGAGACAAAGATTTGATTCTTTGTCACTTTCACTTGAGCTACTTTCACTTTAGCATTCACTTTCACTACCCCATGCTATATATGTTCTTCTAGTGTTTCTAGACTTCTCGCTTTTACCCTTATCTTTATCATTCTTAAGTTGTGAACAGTCTGGCTTGTAGTGTCCAGGTTTACCACGATTAAAACATAAGCTTTTGGACTTTCCTTTATTATTTTCATCATGTCATGAGGAATCAACTTGTCTTCTTAAGTTGATGAGATTGTTGTCGGAGTGCTTTGCTATGTTTCCCTTCATGTAGTTATGATACCTTTTAACAAACAATGTTATTTTCTCATCATCCGACTTCTCATTATCACTAGATCCACTTTCATCATGCTCTTTTGTTGAGGACTTGGAACTAGAATCCACAAGAGCAATGGACTTCTTTTCCACCTCTTTTTCTTTGTTATTTTATTTCTTAGCTTTCTTCTCATGATTCTCTAATCTAATGAGCTCTTAATTATGTTTTTCAAGCTTGCCAAACAATGTAGTTGTATCCAATGTCAATAGGTTGTTAACTTCCTTGATGGCGGTCACCTTGGGTTGCCATTCCCTATTAAGACATCTCAAAATTTTGTTAATAGAAATATCATTGGAAATCGGCTTGCCAAGTGCATTCAAACAGTTTACAAGATGAGTGAATCTCTTTTGCATTTTGACAATGGTTTCACCATGCTCCATGTGAAAGAGTTCAGACTCTTGATTTAAAGTATTGATCTTTGCTTGTTTGACTTCATTTGTACCCTCATGGGCAACTTGTAAAGCATCCCACATAGATCTTGCGGTATCGCAATGAGAAACACGGTAATATTCATCAACTCCTAAAGCAGAGATTATAATATTCCTTGCTCTCCAATCACTATACCACTTTTTCTCATCTTCCTCATTCCACTGTGCTTCTAGTTTAGGTACAACAACATCATTTGCATTGCTCATGTTAATTTCAAATGGACCATTTTGGATGGCGCTTCATACTTTTATATCAATAGAATTGATATGGATATGCATGCAATCCTTCCAATAACCATAGTTCTCACCATTGAAAACTGGTGCATTATTATACACCTCTTTTGGTTCGGAAGCCATAATCTAATAAGGGACTTTGAAGCACAACATAAATAGGTGCTCTTGATACCACTTGTTAGACAATGGAAATGATCTAAAAGGGTGGGGGTTGAATATATCGCCAAATGAAAATTTTCTTAATAAAATTTTGTTTTGGAAAATATTTTTCTATAGCAAGCAGAAACGAATTTGGATCGACCCTCGTCTATCCGAACCGTTATTGGTAAAATCGGATATGCGAACAACCGTAGTAGAATGTATGCCAAAGATGAGAAAATCCAATCAACAAGTTCAATTTAAGTTGTTTAATTATAAACCATAATTAACGTAAACGATTTCCAATGACAAGTAAAATAAAACTTGACTAAGGAGTTTTGTCGAACACTCAGTGTGCAATAATTTTATCGAACACTTGGTGTGCAATACACCAAGCTTGATTCTTCTTATATTGAAAGTATAATAAATCAATTGTAATGGTTTAGATTGCAATGATTTCACAATAGAATAAGGACTTAACCATCTAAGGAAATTTATGCTTCGTATGGAAAACACATAACATGAGTTCACATAAACTCAAAGAATCACTATTCGGAGGCATGAAACATTGTTCCTCGACCAAACCTACGTCTAGGGTAAGGCTCGGTTCACTTATGTTTGTATGATTCGACTTTCTTATGGATTTGGGTTCTCCATGGGACTCGAACCCACTTCAAGAACAGTCACTCGTATGGGACTCGAACCCACTTAGAGTGTCTTTCATCGTATGGGACTCAAACTCGCTTAGGCATCCACCTCTCCTCCATGGATTCAATCCATAATTAGGACTCAAATCCATTATGAGGCATGAATCATTGATGCCGCATCCCCAATTCTACTTTATATAAGCAGCTCAATTGGGATGTGCACGATCAACGATAATTTCCAAATACGTGACTAGTTCTCAACAATCACTATGTGATTATTCTCATTAAACACTATGTAATCGTATCACAATCACCATGGGTTAATATCACAATTACCATATGATTCAATCACAATCACAATATTTTACAATGTATTTCCATACAAGCTAGTTCAATTCGCAATTGGATAATCGTTAACCAGCCATGATGTGTGTCACTTTTGGTAAATGGAATGATCCATCTCTAGCAACTATTCATTCATGGATTTACACCAAGGCACCTCTTACATTCAATCATTTTAACCTACGTTATTTACCATAATCTAAGTTATCTTTATTGATTCATTCACCTAGTTACAATCCTAGTTTTAGCCTCACTTGTTATTATAGATTTTAGTAAATTATTATGCATTCAACACAACTAAGTAATCCATAGTATGATTCATAATACACACATTTTAACTCGTACACATACACATCGCAACATGATAAATGAAATACACATAATAGTTCATCACCAATTAGGACTTTAGGAACAAAGGTTCCTCACCAATATCCAACCAATAACAATTTGAATTCATATATTTTTTTCTCACAAGATCTTCACATAACTTGTTACATAAACCTTAGGCGATGATTTCACGCAACCCGCTTCAACCTAAATTATTCGACCTACACGCCAAATAGTAAGCGTACGTCCGATCATGCTATAGTGGGATTACCTGGACCAAACAGAGAAATTTGAGTGGGATATAAACATATAAGTTCAATTATGTTATGGCCCTGTGCGTTAGATTTCCAACTCATCTGACCACGTCTCAATCCGAGTTAAGAAACTAAAGTTACGTCACAAAAAATGTCAAGGAAAAAAACACAAAGCTGTCAGGCTCGCTGAGCGAGACTAGGACACAGATTTGCGCTTGAAGCGCACTTAAAGCCCCAAAAAGTGATTGAAGGCTCGTTGCGCGCCCCCAAGCGAGGCCGAGCAAGAGTAGCAGAAATTTCAACCTCTAGAACACCCAGAAAGATGATTTCACCCCTAAATCCCTTCATTTTTACACCCCCAAGTATCAATAAAACACGGTTTACACAAAATATACACGTAGAACAACAAGAACATCATATATCAACATCAACTTTCATGATCATATCAAAATCACACAAACCCTAAATCTCCTTCTAAGATAATTTTAATCCAAAAGCTAAACTAACTAAAACCCACCTTGATAGATGAAGTTGATGAAATATTAAAGATAAGATGATGTGGATTCAAGCTCTTGATCTTCATTTCTAAGCTTTCCTCTTTTCCTTCTTTTCCTTTCCTCTTCTTTCTCTTTTTCATTCTCTTCCATGTTTTTCCCTTCTCATCTCTTAATCTCTTCTCTTCTTTTACTAGCAAAGGAAATGAGTGGTTGGTAAGATAGAATAAGGAAATATCTTCTTTTGATATTTTCCAACAAGGATAAAGTTGGAAAGGAAGAATATAAGAAAATATCTTAGGGAAGATATTTCATCTAGGAGTCAATTGACTATTCATTAATGTTACCAAAATGTTCTTTTCTTTTATGATATAATAAAGGTCAATTAAATTGAATAAGAATTATGATCATCAGAGATCACTAATTAATCTATCTGTCTCTAGTGATAAAGAATAGAATATTTAGGAACTCAATATGTCTGACAACAACTGACAGCGAAAAGAGTACTTAAGAAAATATGAGAAATTACTTCCAATTTTTAATTTTTGTTTAGATATATTAATATAATTATTAGTTCAATCTAAAATATAATTATGATATAGTATTCAAATAGGAGTTAAAATTTATTGAATAATTAATTTAATTATTTTTAGTAAAGTTGTTTTTTTTTTTAATGAATGATTAAAATTATAAAAATTTTGTATTGTTAATACATTGTACTTATATGAGATGCACGTCATAAAAATATTGAAATTAGTTTGTAGAATCTTAAAATATTATTTTTATTTGATAAGAATGAAATTAGCATGTAAATTTATATTTGGATCGGATGAATTTTTAACATAAAACCCATATAAATCGAACTCCGAATATCTCTAATGAAATCTAAATCATCGCCATATATATGTACACGCTGAATGTGACACATGGTAAAAAAGCATTTATTCAAAAAATTTGTATTTCATCATTCAGTCCCACATAAAATAAAATCAACCAAAGTATATCCATTTGAGAATGTATCAAATATCAATTCCAGCACTATAAAAAAAGTTTATTCATTTGAAAATGTACCAATAAAAAAAATCAAAACCAACAACCAATAAGAGTTTTCTTGTCATCGGCCTCTAGACCCAATTCCTGCAAATTGAATAAAATTCAAATACAAAAAAATTAATCAAAGACCAATTTATATAGTAAAGCATTTAGCAAAGCATATTATACATGTACAAATAAATTATAACTGCAGTTGTGTTAGGTAAAAGGAAATGCCACCAGGAAGATCAAAAGCCTAGATATATATATATATCACCAAAACTTTATAAACCATGGGCTCATGTTCTACAGAGCAATGGTGCATGAAGCACAGATATTACATGCATATTAATTAATAAACCAACTTTCTGAAACGTAGAATTTCATTGATATCAATCAGAGAAAAACAAGTTGTCTAGGATTTAAGGTACACTTTCAAACCAAATCATGAAGGTTTTTTACCATCTTAATGGTCTTAAGTTGCTCATTTAACAAATAGCATGTTGCTCACTTCTGGTCTTTTTTTCAATTGCTTTTGCAATTGATTCCAGCCATAATCAACACAAACTTTATTAAATATATGATGAAAAATTAAGTACAACACACAAGAAATCCAAATACATTACCTTTAATCCATCATGATGTTACTGTATTGTAGATCATTGTGACAAAAATCAATCTCTTGATAACAACTCCCTTTGAAAACTTAATTCAGTATCTAGATTGTCAAAGCCAAAAAATTCGATATCCTCTAGGAAGCACAAACCTTTAGCATGATCAAGTCAAAATAGAAAAATATCCTCTTCAAAATTAGCATACATTATCCAAACAAAAACCATTTGCAAGCAATCATTGCAGTAACTTTCATAACATTAACTTAAAAAAGATTAATCATCTCTAAACACCATTATTTGTCATTTAATTAAAACTCAATTTTATTTCAAGTTGTTAAAGATTTACTTACACAACAAAACCTGAACCACAATTTATTATTAGAACAAATATATCCGTATAAGAACACAAGACTTTTGTTTCATAAGACATTTCTCTTGAAATCAAAGGAATTACATTCGAGTTTAACTCTTAATATAAACATATCTTTTAATCATAACTAGTAGAATACCCGTACATACGAATGAATATTGATCCAATACGCGCAATTGTCACCAGACATAATATGAATTTGGACCAAAAAAAAATAATGAAAGCATGAGTATTTAATAAAAAATGTATACAATCAAGACCTGGTAAAGAAAAACTATACTATAAAAATACATTTTTTTTGAATGCATTTAATTCTATTATTTAATTGTAATTTAAAAATTAAATCAATATTAAATTTGTTTCTATTATTATTCAATATTTTGGTCAGTACCTTCGTGTTCTCGTTGTAATTATTTTAATTTGGTGTTTTAAAACAATTATAAGGTATGATTTGTTCAAAATTTGTTTTTTATAGTTGATCAACATCATCAAAAATATTAATGACAATAAAAATACACATTTTTGAATACATTTAATTCTATAATATAAGTGTATTTAAAAATTGAATCAATAGTAAATTTGTTCATATTATTATTTAATATTTTCATCAGTAACTTTATATTCCCGTTATAATTATTTTAATTTGGTGTTTTAAGAAAACGATAAGTTATGATTTGTTCAAATTTTGTTTTCTATAGTTGATCAACATTAATAAAAAAGGATAATGACAATAAAAATCTTAAATTGATAAATTTATTTATTTGATCATTCAATCACATACAAAATAAAATAATAGATAAAAATCTTTAAAAATTGAAAAAAAAAATCATACAATGATAGCTAGAATCAATGCAGTAGCGAAAAACGGTCCTCCAAATCCTTCCTGAAATCCAACAGTTGTAGCAAAAGCAGTAACTGAATGACACTCAAAATCAGCTAATTAGATTAATAGTTATATTAACTAAGGAATAAGAATTGACACCCAAAATCATCACCAATAGAAGCAAGCTGCTTCATAATCCAACAGCACCGTTCAAATTTAGAAAACATGACAAAACAATAAGCATTATGTTGAAACCTGAAAAATAATTTTTTTTCAATGTGATCCTCTAAAAGATTTCACAACCTATAAAAGCCAATAATGAAAGCACTAAATCCGTTATAAAGACAACAGAGTCAAAAAGTGTAATTAATAGTCGTCCATCCATGTACATCTTTTTTTACATGTTGGATCTCCTTTTCCCTTTCAATAGTGAAAGTTTCACTCTTTTTTAGCTTGGTCATCTGATGCTTGTTAAATATCTAGATATATATTATGTGGCATAATCTATGAACAACAATTAATATACATAATATAATCAACTACACCCAATACAGGAAATAATCATATGGATAATAGAATTTGTCAATTATTGATCTCTAGGTCAACTCCATCTTGACCATGCAACAAGGTATCCATTAATCCTCAGGAAGTATCTTCCCTTTGTCTTCTTTTGAGATGAACCTTCCTCACTTTTTGCCAAATGAGTAAACTGTCAGTTTGCTACAAGAGATACTTGAATCGCCCTTTTTCTTTAGTATTCTACGATAATCCGAATCTCGTGGTTGCAGAAAATCCGCGGAAGGTATCTGAGAATTGTTCTCCAAAAAATCATATTCTTTTAGTCTCTTTATCTCAGGTTCCAACCTGAAATACCAGTACAAATCAACACCACCGTCACTTCCATTTGCATGAAGAACATGACCCTGAGCAAATCCAAAAACATGAACTAAACCCCAATAAAACAGAAAAGTCACAACACATAAAAAAACCTAAAAAAAAGAAATCTAAAGATTTAAAATAAATCTAAAAGAACCCTAAAAATCGCTGAAGAATAACACTGAATAAACTTCAAATATTTATACTTTCAAGTAATTTAATAACCCAACAATAAAATCAGAAAACAAACCTTGTTTGGTACTAACCCTTATGATTTCATATCTTGAATCAACACATCATCTTTTAGGGTTTTCTTGAGAAGATTGTGTTTGAGCAGCAATATAGATTGAAGTAACCAAAACATTGGCCTACCCGCTCGAATCCTAGTTCCATACTTCCTAAAAGAACAACAACAAAGAGTCAGACACGAAATGGAAAAACGAAGGCATCTGTAGCTTTGAGAAGATACGAAATTGCATCTGTAGGATCGAGTTCGATAGATTTATTGGCTTCGGTTAGGGCTTCGTTGGTGACGTGATACTGAGTAAGGATCTGCATTTGTTGTTGAAAGATCTTTGATGGTATCCTTACGGTTTGTAAAGAAGAGGAAGAAGGAAGAAGAAGAAGAGGAACCAACGTTACTGTCATCAGTAGGAACTAACTTTTGTTGTACTTATTCCTGAACCAGTTTAACACTAACGACATAGTTGAAATAGAACAAAGTGACATCATCGGTTAGAAAAAGTAATATTTGGATAGAAAATATCCTCAATGTGACGACATGGCAAAAAAAGAGGTAAGGGCATAAAAGTCTTTTTCAGAGACCTTTTCTTTCTTATATCGTAGATTGAAACAACGTTTCACATGGGTCTGGTCCCAAAACTGAATAGTGTTTTTCTTTTTATTTTTTTAAAAATCCTTTCTAGTATTTATGTTATTTTTTAGGATGTTTTTTTAAAGTCTTTTTCTCATATTTCTGTTTTTTTTGTTTTTTTTAGTGATTTTTTTGGACCATAATGAGTAATTTTTATAAATTATTAGTATTTCTTTTCTTCAAACTTTAATAATTAAATATCTAAATTACTGAAGGTCTAGCTGCGGGAAGAAATGACGTTATTACATTGAGGAAAATTACCCGCGACTAAAACGTGGGTATTGTAATCAAAAGATTTATCTCGAACTTCCAAATTTACCGACACTATAACGATGTTGGACCATCTATTTTTGAAATGTTATTGACGACAACAAGTTCACAAGTAAATATTTGTGGGTAATTTTAATTTTTCTTATAGTGCATCACTATCAGGAATATGTTTTCTTTGTAGAACAATTAACTGTCTAGTGTTAGACGAATCAGTGACATAAAAAACTTGTTTTGCTTGGGATGCCACGATGAATGGTTCGTTCATATAATATGTCTTTTAAAGAGCAGCTTGTGTGAATTCAAATTCATCGGTTTCTACACCAGTGTTATTTTCAATCCAATTACACTTAAATAAAGGCACTTTAAAAGTAACATAAGCAATCACCAAAATCTTCTTAATGACTCCAAAGTACGCTCTAGATGCCAACACATGATTCTTATCTTTGGAACTAGAGAAGTACATGAATTCAACTTCAACCATAACCCCACGATTTTGCATGGTACTACGATCATCCTTTGATTTTGTATAGAATGAAAAATTAATAATGTTATATGTACTCCAAGTTAATACATTAAACTTACGCATGTATGACATCCATTTAATTGTCTTTGATTAACAACTCTCTTTAGAAACCCTTTTATTAAACCAATTTATGAAAGTTATGTTATGCTTGTCAACATCAATTTTTCACCCATCCAGGGGAATTTTTCTTTGATAATACTTTTGTGAGGGAATAAGTTAGGTGAAACTTCATCAACATTGTTCAATATATACAAACGTGCTTGAAGAACTACATCTCAGTCTATTGTCTTAACATTTAAACCTTGAGTATTTTTATCTCCAAATCTTCCATCATGACGAGACTCGAGAATTCCTATAGAGTTTTCTTCCGATAAATAGTTTGTGCAAAACTTAATAGCTTCTTCTATGATGTACCGTTTAACGATTGAAGCTTTTGAACGATGATGGTTCTCTGTATACCTTTTAAAAATGCTCATGTATCACTCTACCAGATACATCCACCTTAAATAAACTAGATCACAAAATATAATCTCCCTTACAAGATGAACAATTAAGTGACCCATAATGTCAAAAAATGATGGAGGTAAATACATCTCTAATTGACACAAGATAATTGCAACCCCGTGTTACAACTCATCTAAATTTCCAATACTAATGACTTTACTACATATAACATTAAATAATAAGCACAATCTGGTTATAATTACCTTTACACTTTTTGGTAAATGCCATGGATAGCCATCGGTAGAAGTTGTTGCATCAAGACATGACCAATCATGAGATTTTAAGCCAACTAACTTGATATTTTTCATTGACACGAGTTTCTCAACATTTGATTAGTACCCATAGGGAACTTTGATACCCTCAAAACAGTCACAAAATATTTTTTCTTTTTTAGATAGAATGTAACATGTTGGTGGAAAATATGTTATATTTCCTATTTCTTTCAGGGCTAATCTTGTCATATATCTATCACCATCATATCTAGATGGGATTTCTTACTATCGTTTGTATTGCCTTTAGTGTTGAGAAGTGTTCCAATTAAACTATCACATACATTTTCTCCAAATGTATCCCATTAAGACAACATCTCACATCGAGGCTTGACTAATATGGAAGATAAAAAAACATCGACCTCTTTTCCAAATATTTTTCTTGACAGAACCTTTTTGTTTCTTTTCAAAGAAAAAATTAATATTTTTTTTTTGTATTTTATAAACTTCCTTCTCGGTTAAGGGCTTTGGAGTGATATCAAACTCTTGATATCCATTAAAAGCTTTCCGCAATCTACAATATGAATGATGATCTCTTAGAAAATTTTGATGCCCAAGATAAACAATGTTTTTTTCATTTTGAAGTTGGTGAAAGCATGTATCATCTTCACATGCGGGATACACTTTATGTCACTTAACATTGTACCCAACCAGGTAAAAGAGGAGAATTTGTTCTATTTGGTATTATATGTCTAGGGTATATGGGTTTTCCTTGAATTGCTAATGTTATATGAAATTTTATGTGGATTCCCTTTGAGATGATTATTCATGGACCTTAGGTCATGAATCTCTCTCTTATCACCTTGGGTTATGCATGAAATTAGGGTTAGGGTTTATGAGTTGTGTTCGTATGTTGTTTTGAGTTGTGAATTGTGTGATTCTTGCCTTACTATGTTTGCTTACATGGTTATGGATGATTGTTACATTCCAATTACCATTATGAATTCATATGCATGATCAAACTTGTTATGACTAGGAAAGGAATCCCATTACTTGAATATTCTCCCATTATCCTCTTGTAAAGATTGTGAATTAACCTTGGGTGATACTCGTGTAATGTTGTTAAGATATAGGATTTGCATATTATATTAAACTGGACTTGCACTGTGTGATTTGCTTGGAAATTTTGGTAATTTTCAGGTCCCAAGTGTGAAAAATTGCACTTTGAAAAAAGCCGTTTAGATGGGTTATACTATGGCCTGTAATGGCTCTTACAGGTGGCCGTAACAGCTCTCTAATTTTTATATGGGAGAGGGTTCTCCTGCTACGGTCGTAGTGGCTACTACGGGTACCTGTAGAAGCCCTCTGACTCACCTACCTTGTGTAGTTTAGACCATAACTTGAGTCTCGTACTCAAATTGAGACGCGGTCAGAAGTGTTGCAAATCTAAGACATAAATATTTCTTTGGGAAATGAATTCATGATGTGTACATGTGTAAATGGTGTTTTGAATATGGTAGTGCCTTATGATGTGTATATGTGTAAATAATGTTATGAATATGGTAGTGTCTCATGATGTTTATATGTGTAAATGATGCTGTGAATATGGCAATGCCTCATGATGTTTATATGTGTATATGATGTTTTTAACATGGTAACATTCTTATGATGTTTATACGTAAGAATGATATCATGGGAAAGATCTATTGTGTAAGGTGGTGCAATATTTTAGTAAAATATTTATATGAGTCAAACTGTCAATGTTTAAGACTTTAGTATAATATCTTGATAATATGTAAACAATTTAAGTTGTTAAGGTTAGGACACGAGTCCGGTGTTGAAGTGATATAATGGTCCACTGTGAATGATCATGTTAATACTCAGAAGTTCATACTAGTGTCAATTATATTTATGTTTGAAAGAACCGGTGTTATCTTTAATTAGCAGTGTTATTATTTCATAAGAATCAGTGTTAGCCTTACCTGGCGGTGTTAAATTATGGTTTTGAAGGTTCAGATGGAAGATCACATTTGTTTGAAGCATCATGCATCATATATTCTAGAATTAGGTTGGGACTTCAGTCCAGTGTTAGGACTTCGGTACGGTGCTAGAACTCTGTTCCGGTGTTTTAGAATTTTAAAAAAATAACTCTGAATCCGATAATGGTACCACATGCGTGGGATTAGATGAGATGGTCATTGCATATTATTCTTGTATATGTTTAAAATATTAGTGGCTTTAATCATAATTGGACAATGATCTGAGACTTTGTGGTTACCCACAAATTGCCCCTTTAAGCCCAACTACTGATTAAGTTATCAAAAATCAAGAAGCAGTCAAGCATACTCATGGAATCTCCTACCGCGTTGAACCACATGAACTTGTTCCCAAAAGCAGGAAGATTAATAAGTTCCATATCCACAATAAAATCCCCAAATTCTTTCATCTCTAAGAAGTTGTTATGAGCTATGATTCCCCACCTTTCACTAAGACACTTGATGGCTTTAAAATCTTCGCTGAATCATTAAACTCCTTAAGAAAAATAGGACTTCAACCTGCATAAATTAGCCTAACATTTTTTTTTTCTCGATGAAACATGAGGCTAAACATTAGCTATATAAATAATAGAATTTGTCCAAATTACTTGAATCCCTATAAATACTTCCTCGCTAAAAGCTAAATAAAGATTTAATACGTCCCGCATTCCACAAAAGAAGCAAGCCTCTTGATCTTCCTGATGCACCTTGTGTTGTCCATGTGACATCTTTATTACCCCAAATAGAGTGCGTAGTTGACTCGTCAATGAGTTACAATTTTGTTTCTTGTAGTAGACACACAAAGATGTTGCTTGAATTGATGATATTTCTGATTGATTTTTTCTTTGCTGTGTTTCCGCTACCTCAAATATTGTAGGGTAAAGATTCATTTGAAACCACTCTTACTGACATCCTTCATTTTGAGATTGTCTTTGTCTGATGATTTTTTCTCCAGACTTTCAACGCCAAAGTTACCTCTTCTTTTGCCCAAAACCTCGAGTTACGTTGAATAACATCCCATATCAGAGGTTGATTCGCAGCAAAGTGTTGAACCACCTGAGTATATATCAATAAAGTTAGAAGGAGAATGATGTTGTATGGATTTAAAGTTAGATTTAGAAGACGGTTTAGGAGGAATAAGTGATGAGAAGTAAGAAGGATTTGCAGTGGAAGTCACTCTAAAGATTTTTTAACAAAGAGGAAAAGAAGAAGACTGGGGCATATGGATCGAAGCTTCTGGTTTTTGTCAAAAGGATCTATCAAGTCCCCTGAATGCTTGTACTTTCGGTTGGGTTATATTACAATGTTAGGGGATTTCCCAATCCCAATTGCAATAGGTTAGAGCCTTGGACCATCAGATGGCCTAATGGAGTAGACGAAGAATTAGACACGACCTTTGGACAAAATCTTGCGAGGAAAGAGAAGTTTCAGGGATTTGGCATGTTTCCTATTGACTACACATTGCTTCAATATGGATATTGCCCTCGGTCTGAAACTTGGGCATCATGGGAGAATTAACACCATTTTGAACTACCATTAAATCACGTGCCACCTAAATGTTACTTGAACAAAGATATGATCTCCCGTTCCCTCCAGAATATCCTATTGTTACTTCTTTTTCTGAACCCGAGTCATCAGTTTATTCCTGCAAGTCGTGGCTTTGAACCTCTGAGTCCTCGCTAGTTGTGTCATTGGAGATGGGATATTCCGGTAGCAAGATTTTGAGAGGGCCTTGAGAATCCTCTACTAGTTTCACATTGAAAGAAACTTCGTTAATATGCGCTTTGATATCTCTGGTTAAAACCTTCGAGTGCTTTGTTCTAACCAACAATCTCTCCACATCCATTTTATTTCTAGTCATTGTGTTATCATCAATGCAAAGATAAGTGCATAAAGGATTTATCAGAGCTTCGAAAAAATTGGGACTCCAGGCTTGGCAAGAGATGTCATAGCATTGAATCCATGTGATCCTTTCATCATCTACATATGAGGGTTTCCAAGGTCGTAATTTTTTGAACCATTGGTTCAACCAATATCCCCATTATTTACCAGTTCTTGCATTCTCCTTCGTCTCTGTAAGTTCTGTGATTTTGGGATTGACAGTAATTTTGATAAACAAGTATCACAGCAAGATGTTGAGCAAGATGTCTTGACATGTTAGTCAGACATCATTGATGGCCAGCACGATGTCATGACATGTTATACCAGAAGATTATGGTTTTACTTATTTGGAAGTTTTAGTCTTAAAGTGTGAGATTCTATTTGGTTTTAGTTCACACTCTGTCGCAATCCAAGGAAGGTTATTTTAGGAACATTGGTTCTATACCAGAACGACATTTGTTTCATAAAAAGGGGCTTGGAGACATTTTATGAAACATTATATTTTGTTCCTATTTTTGTGAAAAAGATTATGCAGAATATTTGCAGCTGGTGTTTTGGATCTGTTGCGCCCTAAACCCTTGCTTACCAAAGGCTATTTAAAGAGGATGATGCTAAACCTAAAACACACAAGAAAGAGATACACTTTGAATTTATTGGAATTAGGGTTTAGTTGTTCTTTGTTATTTATGATCCACTTTCATATCGCTTTGATATAAGAGTTAAACTGTTTTCATTGTTATTTGTGAGCATTCATGCATCACTTAGATGCTTAAAGTGGACTGAGTTTATTAAGTTGTAATTGTGAATCATTCATGAGATTTTAAGCAACAGGGGATTCTATTTATTGGAGTTTGTCTCCTTCTTTTATTGTTATCTTTTATCATCACTATTGTGTGATTGAGGGGAAGTGAGAGGGGTCTCATATCTAAGAGTGTCTTAGATAGAAATAGAACGGGTAGTGATTAGGTGCGAAGTAGCCCCCAAATGTAGGTGACGTTGCAGTGAACTGGGTTAACAGTTGATTTGAGTTATTTACTTCCAGCCATTTAAATTAACTGCTTAATTGTTTGTGTTGTGTTTCTGTCCTGACCCCAATGTCGTGACATCAAACTCGACATCTGATGTTTGATTACCAGAATTTCAGTCTCGATCTTCAAGAAGGCAGATATTGGCTCCTAGAGGTCTAACTTTAATGGCGAAGTGGCCTTTGGTATTAAAAACTTCCTGCATATTATAACTCATACTTGGGTTTTCAATAAAACCGACATAAGTCTTGCAAAATCTATCGAGCTCAGAGTCTTCCACTTGAAAATTAACTATGCGCCGAGTGACTTTATTTGCATGGATGTATTTTCCTCTCAGGGCGTCTGCGTAAGAATTTCCTTATGAAGAATTAACTTTCCTTTTGAATTCCATATCTTGCTTTTATCTCCAAGAATGCATGTTTCTGTTCCAATCATCATATTGAAACTTGGTTCTTACCAATAGTTTCCTTTGAAATCTGGGCAAATTGGCATGTAATTTTCTGTTCACTATGAAATATTATCAAGCTTGATGGCAAGCAAAGATTCATCCTACACATAAAAAAATCTAACGAAACCATAACGCTTTCATCTAATATCTTTCTTGGAGGGGATACTTACTTCATCAATGTCCCCCACATACAAGAATTCCTCATACATCTCTTTAGCTCCAAAATATTCCAGAAAGGACGTAAAGAAGAAAGATGAGCAACATCTCCTACTTTGGACATGCGCTCTTCCTTTATCATCTCAATGAATTTTGAATTGACATAATTTTTTCCTGTATAAAATCCTGTCAGATTGCACCTCTCTTTACTAAATTATCTTTGGTTGGCAATCTGTTGTAAAGCATTCTCCACACTAGGAACGATACTTTTGAAGGTATCGTTTTATGCCAAATTGACGACCATAAACTTGCTTGTTCGGTCCTATTTTCTATCCTAAGCGCTCTGTAACTCTCCTTAACTGAATACTCTTCCAAATTCCCTTTGTTTCCAATGTCAATGTGAAAAGTGTCTCTCCACCAAGATGAACATTTGTGTCTTGCATTCTAGTATTATGATCGATCCCCCCATATCTATCAGTCAAGGCTTTAAGCTAAAGACCATACCTCTCCTTTCTCAATTTCCAAACCCACTTACCTAATAGAGCCGAATTGAAGACACTTAGATTTTTTATACCCAACCCTCCCTCTTCAATCGGTCTACATATTTTATCCAAGTGACCCAATGTATTTTTTCGCCTCCTCATAACCCCCCAAAGAAATTGTTTGAATAAATACTCTAGTATAGATATGATACCTGTAGGAGCTCTGAAAAAAGAGAGAAAATAAACAAGAATTGTAGACAGGATAAATTTTAAGATTACCACACGACCTCCAATTGATAAATACTTCTGTTCCGCCTTGATAATCTGGATCTGACAATATCTAACACTGGTTGCTAGGGGTGTTCAAATCCAAACCAATCCAAATAAAAACCGCAAACCGATCTAAAATAACCGAAAACCGCAAGAAACCAATTTTTTTTGATGTATTCGGATTTCGAATTGATTTTTCAAAACCGATCTAAACCAAACCGCATGTATATATTTTATATAATTATTTATTTTTTATTAGTATATATGTTGTATTACTTTAATATTAGATGATACTTATCTTTTTAAATAATATTTATTAATTTAATTTAATCTATTTATTTTTATTATTTTCATCTTGTAATATTAATTTTTGATATAGAATATCATATATTATGTCAAACTTAATGTTTATTAGTACTTTTGGAATATTAATAAAAGCTATAATTTGTAATTGGAATATTCAAAAAACTGATTTAAATTAAACCGCATTAAATTGGATCGGATCGGATCGGATTTTTTTAATCAATCATCCAAAATCGAACCAAACCATAAGTTAATTTACCTTTAAATCATATATTATTTTATTTCAAAACCGATCCAAACCGAACCGCGAAGACCCCCTTCTGGTTGTCATGTTTTCAATGATTTTATTTCCTTCAATTTTGTTAACAAAATATGCTAACAAAATCAGTACTCTTTGTAGGCACTAGTTTTTTTCCCTTAGCTTATAGTAATCATTGAAAGTAAGCATCCTACTACTATTAACTTGTACTACTGTAATAAATAACATTATTTATTTATTAAGCTTCAAATTTTGACAAATTCAAGCGGTTTGTTATTTTTTTAACAACCAAACCAAAAAGGTTTCCAAGAGGTAAAGCAAAGCTAGTCCGTGTGGGGTCTGCCCAAATTGCAAAACGTGGTAAAGGAATATCTTACGATAAATTCCCAAGACACGTGTCACATTTTAACAGGACACTTGAAAAAACCGACGTAGACCTTCCCATAATATCTACAGCTGTCTAATTTCAAGCCAACGCATATTCCTCAAAACAGAACCTCATATTCCCCACAGCAATTTATCCTCTACACCGGTTTCCACACTAACACTCTTCTTCTAACGCTAGATCCACCACATATCGTCTTCTTTTTTAAAATCACGAAACGGAAACACGATAATAGCTTGCACGTAGCCGCAGTAGATCACCACCGCGAAGCTTTAAACACTGTGAAGCAAACCCTGCGTGATACGTCAGCGTTTTGAACAAGGCGAATCGCGGAAACGACGTCGCTTAAATCAACTGAGGAAAAACAGTACAAAGCGCATAGAGAGAGAGAGAGAGAGAGAGAGAGAGATGAGGGAGAGAAAATGTTGTTTGTGGAATTTTTGTATTTTCTTCTTTGGATAGTGAAAAGATTCAATTTTTTGTAAGAGAACGTGCTGTTAAGTGAAATAGAAAAAATTCAGGGCTAAAATCGGAATTTGGAGATGCAAACGGAGGCTAGGGTTGGTGTTGCGGTGGACGGTGGTGTACGGAAGTTAGTGCAGAAACAACCGCCACCGCAACAGATTGGGACGCTTTCTCAGCTCCTCGCCGGAGGAGTTGCCGGTGCGTTTAGTAAAACATGTACGGCGCCACTTGCGAGATTAACTATCCTCTTTCAGGTTTCAAGTTTATTCCTTTTTTTTGTTTTATAAAAAAAAGTCTTTTGGTTTTCTTATTAGGGTTCTTAGGTTTAATTTGCAACTGTTTTGTTATGTTTATCATGCTATCGTATGAAAGGAATATTTGAGTTATAGCTAATTAGTATTGGAGTAGAACTCACTATGCAGTGCATGGTTTTAAATAGGGGTCTTGATTGCGGGTGTTGTTATTGCGATTACTGGAATTCATGATGAATTTTAATTGGAGGTGTTTGAAATATATAGATAAAAACACTTGATGTAAAGATTTTTTCATTACAAAGGAGGTAAATTGATTGAGTTTTTGGGTTCTGAAATTTCTAATTTTGATGAAAAGCAACATGAGCGAAATTGTCTGGTATCTATTTTTAATTCACTCTGGTCCAATGCGATTGCTGATGCTACATCAGTAATATTGCGGCTGTAATTGTGGACTTGTGGTTACTGAGGCTATCACATCAGTAATATTGCGGCCGGAATTGCGGTTGCTGTAATTTAAAACCATGATATCGTGAACAACTAATTTGGTTCTTCAAATTGTATGAGTCAATCAATTTGGTTTTGGTGTCTCAAATTTGGATAGTTTTGAGAACTGAATTGCTTGATGCCTATAATTTTTGGGAATGTGTCGGTGATTCACTCAATAAAAATGAATGAATGAACGAATGAATCAGAGAGGTGGCGGGGGGTACAGTTTATTCAGAATGTTGAATTTTCTAGAATTATGAAAATGTGTTTTTCCTTTATCTTGTTTTTTCAGGTTCAGGGGATGCATTCCAATGTTGCAACTTTGAGGAAAGCAAGTATATGGAACGAGGCTTCGAGAATAATCCATGAAGAGGGGTTTAGAGCTTTCTGGAAAGGGAATCTGGTTACAATTGCTCACCGATTACCTTATTCTTCGGTTAACTTTTATTCTTATGAGCACTACAAGAAGGTAAGGATATAGGTATTCTGTGATGACAGATATGTTCTTTTGTTCTTTGATTTTGTTTTTATATTGATTGGTTTTTTTATATGTGCAGTTCCTGAGAACGGTTCCGCAACTGCAAAGTAATAAGGATAATGTCAGTGCAGACCTTTGCATACATTTTGTTGGTGGTGGGCTGGCCGGCATAACTGCTGCAACGTCTACTTATCCCTTGGATCTTGTAAGAACGCGGCTTGCTGCGCAGGTGAGATTGAAATCGTCAAATGTCTTTAGATACGTCATGTGCATCGTCTTATTTTGGATCATAGAACCTTGCAAGACTTGGATTCTGAACTTAACATTGTCTTATTTTGAAAATGCATATGCAAGAGCTGTTTGCTTAAAGTGTTCGTACTCATCTTCTTGTTCAATATTTTTGTTTTTATGTTTTTCTTTGTATCAATTACGATTTTTTAAATTTTGCAGACAAATTTTATCTACTATAGAGGTATTGGGCATGCTTTACAAACAATTATCAAAGAAGAGGGATTACTTGGGCTTTATAAGGGACTAGGAACTACACTCTTGGTATGCTGTTATTATCAATTTGCCATTAAAGTGTATATATTCATTTCTTGTGTATTTAACTGCTTGCTGGTGTGATTGCAGACTGTTGGGCCAAATATAGCAATCAGCTTCTCCGTATATGAAAGCTTGAGATCATTTTGGATGTCACACAGGTAATTAATCCAAAATTAATTCAACAAGCTAATTTGACCACCGATTTTCCATGATTTCATGTATATATAACTTAATTTTTTGCTGTGCACTAGATCGGACGATTCACCCGTTGTTGTTAGTCTCGCATGTGGCAGTCTTTCAGGCATTGCATCATCAACAGGTTAGTGATCAAAGGGAAAAATTATAACTTGCACTTTTGATCTTCCTTCGTGTCTTAATTATTTGAACTTTTGATGCTCCCTCTCAGATACATATTCCTGATAATTTGCCTTTTGATGTTTCTTGCAATTGGGGTTTGCACATTCTTTTGGTATTTTACCTTTTTCCTACACCTCCGTGGCATCAGAGTGCTCAATTTAGTGTTGTTGCATCAAATGTTTAACAATCAGTTAAATTAAAATTAAGAATCCTATAGTCAAACTATTGAATTTGTAGAAACAATAATTTTAAAAAGAAGTTAATGTCTGTAGTGGTTTACTATGCTTTTGATGCAGATAACTGCACCAAGTATCTAACCAGACTGACCCCTAGAACCAGAGACCAAGATGGAGTTGTTATTTTATCTGGCATTTGAGAATTTAGTAAGGGAAGACAACAGAAGGACACTTTTTCTGTTTTTCAGTAAATTTATTATTGTCTAAATATCTTGCTGAAGTAATCATGTTCCCAAGTTTTATTTTATGAGATGTCTCCCCAAGGTATGCAGCTGATGCCGTCGAGGGATGTCATTTCTTGGATGAACCTATATCATTCCCTTGGTTACCAAATGTGAGAGGTGTTCTCTTTGAGCTATGCTTCTCACTTAGGTTACCTTTTTCCTGATGTTTCGACGGATATCAGAATTCTTCAGGACTTGTTGGCATGTTTCTGGGAAATCTGTTCTTACTGATTTATTAGTGCTCCGCATAATCTTAAATGAAGGAAATTGTGGTAACAAATTATGAGATATCCCATAAAAAAAAATTCTAATATAGTTGCTCATGATAAAAGTTAATGGATAAATGAAATTGTCTACATGGAAAAGAACTAGAGTTCCTTAAAAGGAATAAAAACCATATATTACTGAGGTAGGTATTTCATGGCAAAACTGTATTCTATAGACACTAACTTCATGCATACAAAACTCTAGTAGAACCAATTTATCAATAGTATTGAAAGTGTTGTCTGCCATTACTATCACAACTGTATATTCAGGTAAGGGATGTGATTTTGCATACTAGTAACTTCCCTCTCAATCCCAATCTTGTATACATTATCTCATGTTCTGGATTTGTTTTAAATTTAAATGCTGTTATTATAAGAAAGACTTGCTCATGTATACCTATCTTGTCAATTTGACAACGATTGTGGAGTCTCTGGTTTCAGTACTTGTTTACTGCTGTCTTTCTTAATCATGACCTGTCAATGTAAATTTTTGAAGTGCAGGCTTGCAACTTTGTCATAGACACAGAACCACTATTATAATAAATTATGTTGTCTATATAGCTTATTTATTTCAAACATGTTTTCTTTTGATAATATTTCTGGTTCTGGCATTGGTTCTCACTTGAGTCAATTACCACATTACCTGATTTGACGGTGCATTTCACATAAAAAAAGGATTTTGTAATAGTGGATTTCTTTTAGACTAGAATGGATATGGTTCAATCATGTTTTTTATCCTATTTGCAGCAACATTTCCCTTGGATCTTGTGAGACGGAGGAAGCAACTTGAGGGGGCCGGTGGGCGAGCCCGTGTGTACAATACCGGTCTCTTTGGTACGTTCAAGCACATATTCCGGACGGAAGGTTTGCGTGGCCTTTACAGAGGAATTTTGCCTGAATACTATAAGGTGGTGCCTGGTGTAGGCATCTGTTTTATGACTTATGAGACATTGAAGATGGTTTTAGCGGAGATTACTACTGCGTGATTACCCCAGCCAACTCTGGAGTCTTGATCTGCAAGACTTAAAATGTATAAGTTACTTATTCATGCGAAAGGGTTAGACCGTTAGAGTTGACATTTATCAATTGAAGTTCATTTCATAGATTCTCATGGTTGGAGGCAATTTTGTAGTACTACTATGGGAATCGCATTTTTGGCTGTACAGAAACTTGCACAACATTTAAAATATTAGGCTGTTACTTATTACATATGGATCTTGACTCTTGAGAGCTTAATCTTTTGCATACTCAAAGAAAAAAAAGGAAAGTCTAATGAACTATATAGCAAAGGCTGCAACTCAATGCCTTAAGGAGACAGATTTTTACAAGTGCATTTGAAGGCATCATCAAGTCCTGTTGCAGGGTTGTGCAGAAAGTTATCTTTTGGGAAGTGACCCATTTTTCCTATAGTAATGAAAGTTACATGAACACTTTTGAGTTTCTTTAGTTGTCATTTTAGAATATTAATTTTAGTCCATTGATTTACATTTGGCCCATAGTATAATCATAATAAATTCATTGTCAATGACTCTGGGTTTGTTATGGGGCCATTCTGAACATTATTTAAAAAACAATAGTCAATTTATTGTTCAAACAGGTCATATTATTATAACAAGTTGCTTTTAATTGTAATGATTCTTGATTCTTGAACTCCATTTGTTATTAAGTTGAAAAAAAATTCAATATGTAATGGAGGGATTCTTTGCTTTAAGAATATTTGTGAAAGCAATGCAACACAGCATATTGTCAACTACATTGATAGAATGATAAACTAAAAGCATAAAGAAAAAACACTAGCTGAATACATAAATATTATTGTCAAATTGGACTTAGGGACATCCTCACAAGACCAAATATAAGGAGTTGTCCTAGGCTCTCTCTGCCTTTAGTTTGAACCCATCCAAGAGACCAAGTTGGATAAAAAAGAAAAAGACCAAGAGACACTTGTAGAACATAAAAAAAGACAACAAGTTCTTCAATCCATACTTAAGAAAACAAGTGTAGTTCTTTTCTTACACGGGAAAAAAACCAGTCAAACGAATATGCTCAAGAGTACTACGCAGACCATATTTATTAACAGCCTCATTAGCAGCTCTAAACCCACCACCATAAGCTGGGGAGGAATCATTCACAATTTGATTCTTGAAGAATTCCCCCAATTTATTTTCAACATGAGACTTTGCACCTTTCTTTGAGGATGATGAGGAAGAAGAAGAAGAAGAAGCTGTGGATGTTGATGGCATGTTTTGATAGTTTGTTGGCATAACTTCTGTCTCAAGCCACAAATATGAAAGAACCTGACAAATTCCTTCCTCTACTTCAGGATTAAGATTGCGGTAACCTGCTTAGGAGAACACAAACAAGATAACAGTTATACATATTTAAAAAAAATATCAGTTTCGTTAAACTAACTCAGTTAGTAACTATGTAAAGACATGCGATTGCACTATGTAAAGACATGCGATTGCAGGGGAAATATACCTTTTAGACGTAACCATGCATGCATCAACTCATGAGCAAGTATAGCACCTGTTAGTAACCTGCATTCCATAAAAATATCAGAATTTAAATCCAGTTTGCATCATCACTATGAAGAAAATAGCATGATCCATTGTCCCTAGTTAGTTACCTTGGTAGACCATATAGAACAAGAATTGCTGTAACTTCACATTTTCTTATCAGCTTTTGATGTTGAGTTCTCATCCCTATAAATCGATGACCTCCAATTCTCGGCCTTCTGTGTATCTGAAACAACATAAACTCGTCGTAAATGAATCTTATCATCTAACAAACATGTGTTCATAATGGTTTCCACATTCTAGCCAAAGAAAACAGATGAACATGTTTAAAATATCATACACTGGTGACAGTTTGCTCTTCTGAAAGGCATAAACCTCTTGTTTCTGGCAAATGATGAAATCCCTGAAGAAACAATTGAAAGAAAGTAAGAGCAATTGTAGTACTAACTAATTAACTAAAACAAATAATGAAATTTTGATTACATTTTTCTCTCCAACAATAGCTTCATTAAGTGCTTCTCTCTCAACAAGAAGCATAGGAACTTGCTGATCTATTCTCATATGCATTCCTTCATAATAATCTCTGATTGAATGGTATAGAGGCTGACAATCACCAGTGTCCATTATAGCAGATTCCATGCACTCTAAACACAAGCTTCGCCCGTCTTCGAGTCCGTAGTATTTTGTATTCCGAGGCTTCAAAATGAAGATAATAAGAATAAAAAACAAGATTCAGATAAAAACAATTTGGAATGTTAGCTAAACTAGTACCTCCAATCTTTCACAACTACAGCAACGAGCCGTGTTATCATATTCATGACATGGACAATACTTTTGAGACCAAAAGGGGTGGCATCTATACTCAATCAAACCAGCAGCATTTATTGGAATCTGAAAGTGAAATAAATATCTCATGAGTTTCAAAAGGACTAAAACTCAATAACCTTAAAGCAGAACAACTTGAATAAGCAAAGATAGGTTAGTAATCTTACAAACTGGAAGCAAACTTCGCATTTCGGATGAGTCAACTCTTTAAAACAAGACTTGTGATATGGATGCTTCCCTGACAAAGAAAACTTAGATCAACAAAACAAAAAGTCAGAAACAGATGAAAATTGTGTCAAAACCATAAAGAGAATTTAATGATGATCTCAACATTTCATTACCTCGCGCTCGGTAATGGGATAGCGACACGAGTGGCATCGAAAACAGTCAGGATGAAAATAAGTATCCATGCAATCTAAACAATTTCCATAGATTATCTCCTGGTTGCAGCCGCCACATATTCTTCTGTTCAAAGGAAAACACACACATTGAAACAATTAATAAATAACGCCAGAAGAATCGTGGTTTGAAATTGCAATCTACAACCATAATTAGAGATTTATAAGACCTGCATACACCGGCACCACTCTAATCGTGCCTGTGTTTGTCTGCATTTTTCTGCAATATCAAGGTTTACAAATGTTTTAGAGAGCATATATTTTACCTATATTCGTTAGGATAAAATGGCGCCGGAGCATAAGGAGGGTGTGCAGACGAGTTAAAGTTATCATGAAGTCCCTTTCCATAATCTTCACCATTTCCTTCCCCCCACCTATATCCTTGATGAGCTAATAATAATGCAGATAAAACTTTAATCTTTCATTAGAAATGTCATTATACAAAGAGAAAAGCACTTTTTTTATTGTGTGGAATTAAGTAACTACCATTTGGTCTCTTCAAATCTTCAGATGAAGAAAGTGACATTGCATGGCCCAAATCCTCTTTCTCCTTTTGAGCTCTACCGCGATCATCCTAATTACATCAATAGTATTGTTCAACATATCTTATCCTTAATCATACATGTGATGATAATTTCCTCTATTCATAACAAATCCAACAACAATATATATACATGATTGAAGAAAATTGAAATTCAGCGGTGATGTTTAGTTTACCAAAGCTCTAGATGGAGCACGCCAAGACATGCTTTCCTCTGAAGAGTCGTGAAGATGACGACCGCTCCTTCCTCTATTAGGCCCGCCTTTGAAAAGCTTACTAAGCCATTTCATGAAACCAGACTTTCTCTCTGGGTGTGAAGAAACATAATCACCTGCTCACCACCAAAATTTTCATCATTCAATAACTTAAATGAGAATTCATAAACAGTCCTTTCAGCCCGATTGTTCAACACGTACAAATGTAATTATGTTCAATCACTTTCATTTTCACAAATAGTTAGTGTGTGTCTGTGTGCGTGTCTTTATCAGTGCTAGTGCTTCTTAGGAAACAATATGATCTAGACAATTTTGATTCTCTTGGATTCATATGAAAAGTAAAATTGAAAACTTTAAGAATGGCCATTTAATGAAATCAATAGAAAAAACTTGAAGTTTAAATAAGAGCTTAATGGGGTGGTTCATAATGAAGAAAAATCAAATTTTTTTCAAGTGGGTCGGAGTGAAATTGTGTAAAGGAGATAACTTTGAAAATCTAAGTGCAGAAGGTTCAAATTTTGATGATTGAAACAAAGGAAACAGAGAGAATACCATATATACATGGATGAGAAAGATGGTTGATATCTGAAGAAGGAGCCATAAGAATGAAATGGAGAGTGAGGGTGAGGGGAGAAGAAGAAGAATGAAAATGACAGAGAGAGAGAGAGAGAGAGAGGATGGAATAGAAGAGGCATTGTAGATGGATGGTTAATAGTGGTTGAAAAAGAGAGAGATGAGGAGAGGAATCAAGAGAGATTCTTGGCTTGGAAAGCAATGAAGAGAAAGTAGAGAGAATGGCAGAAAGACGGTGTTTTGGAGAATCTTGCCGATGAGGAGAATATTAAGTTAAGGGTAGATTGCAGAGAACCAATAAGAGGATAGAGAGAGAAAGAAAAAACAATAGAAAAGGGAAATAGTGCTGTGTTTACACGCATGGAGTCCATGTTCATGCATTATTGGTGTATGCAAAATTCTAAGTACTATTTTTGTGTTGCCTTCAAGTTGAAGTTGAAACTCATGTCTTGTTTATAGTGTGGTGCAAAATTATACCTTTTTTTGCTTTTATATGGTTCCATCGTACCAAGGTCAACTTCTTTATGGTTACTACTATGTATAGATGTTTCCAAAATCATCACATTGAACCAAGTCATTGATTGACTTACACCATAATATCATGTATTTTAATTTAAGGATGATTATTAATATAAAATGCTCTAACTTCTTTTTCCACTTGTCATAAGTTATAGGTCACTCTGCCAATTTCACACACTAAAAAAAACTTAATTATTATTTTTTTTAAAAATAAAAATTATGAATAGTGACATCAAATCTACATAAATGCATTACAAAAAGATAGCAACAAATCTATAAAAGATCTGATTGAGATCCAATCAGACGCTCTAAACAGCTACAACATTGTTCTGCTAATAAGGGTCAGATATTGCACACATGTTGGAACATCAGGTCCCACATGTGTGCCTTTTTCCCAAGAAAATCTTGTGCACTCCACGTTATTTTGCATAACACGGTCAATTCAAAAGGAACAATATATTCAATGCCCTTTGATGAATAGATTTAGATATGTGTGAATTTTAGTTTTATCCAAAGACTTTGGATAAGTGGTAAAATGCACATGCATTATCATCGCCCCGAAGGTCTATAATTTTCTAACTTCTTTATGAGTTTAGAACAATTTTAATGATGAATTGTATGCGTAAAATGTCGTCTAAAATTCTAGCTTAACAAACCGAAGTAGGTGATCAATTGACTTAGTTATTTTAGACATTTCAACAATTTTTGTCAAAGGCAATAAATTATTGATGAGGTGTTGCTTTGCTAATGAAATTGTGGATGAGGTGAAAAAATTGAGCTCACATTATTTAAGATGGACTTTGAGAAGGCTTATGATTTTGTTGAGTGAACATATGTGGATTTAGTGATGACTAAAATTTTCCTATAAAGTAAAGATCTTGAATTATGGAATGTGTTAGAGCAGCAACGAATGATTAAATGTTATGATACAATCATCAATGGAGACCGGTCATTTAAAAGGATGCAGATGTATGATAAAATTGATCTTTGTATTTGGCACTTACAATTTGCTAATGGCACCTTAATCTTGGATGAGAAATGCTTATTGAACATCATAGCTATGAAAGCTAATTTATCACTGTTTGAGCCTGTATTGGGACGTAAGGTGAATTTACATTAAAGCTTGTTAGTTAGGGTTACTGTAAACTCATCTCGATTAGAGTAAATTGTTTGCTGTTGAATTGTAAATATGGTATTCTCCTTTCAAATATTTGGGTTTACCAATAAGAGGCAACCGAAAAAGAAAGTCATTATGGTCGCCTCATATTTGTAATAGACTCTCTAGATGGTAATGTCATAATTTGTCTATGGGTGAATGCTTTATACTTCTAAAAGTTATAGTGTATGCTCTATATCTAAATATTTTTTTATAGGGGGCGAGGAATCACGAAAAATTCATTGTTTTCAATGAGATAAAGTTTGTGTATATAGAGAAAAATGGGAGTAGGGACTTATACAGTTTATGAGTTTAATCATTTTTTCGTTAAGCAAGTCGTGTTGGAGAATTGAGGTGGATAAAAGGGTTTGTGGTTTGAGATATTGGAGTCTAAATACGAGGTCGGAGAGGGAGAATTCGAGAGAGCCTTTGGAGGCAAAAGATGTTCAAAGTGAATGAAAAATATTTAGGAAAATATGCAAATACTAAGAGTACCCCTTAACTTATCAAACCGAGTTGCATTTAAAGCTTTGGTGAATATGTCAGCTAGTTGATTTTCAGTTACCACATGTTCAAGGTTTACAACTTTATCTTACACAAGTGCCCTGATGAAATGATAACGAATCTCAAAGTGCTTGGTTATATTGTGTTGGACAAGATTTTTTGAGATATTAATAGCACTTAAATTGTTGCAGTTTAATGTCATTAGCTTTTGTTCGACATTGTACTCCTCCAACATTTATTTCATCCAAAGAAATTGGGTGCAACTGCTCCCTACAGTAATGTACTCAGCTCCTGCAGTAGATAATGAGACCCAATTTTACTTCTTGATGAACCATGAGATTAAATTATTTCCAAGACAGAGGCATCCACCAGATGTGCTTTTTTTTAATCATCAACACTCCCATCACAATCAACATCACTGTACTCTACTAGTATTGAGTTAGTATCATGAGAATAGAGAATACCATAGTCATAAGTCCCATTTATGTATGCCATGATTCTTTTCACTTGAGTGAGATGATTAGCCATGGGTTTAGATTGGTTCTAGCACAAACATCTACAGTAAATGTGATGTTAAGTCTGCTTACTATGAGATATAGTAGACTACCAATCATGCTTATGTATAAACTTTGATCTACATCAACACCATTATTATCTTTGGTTAATTTCACACGTGTTGCGACATGAGTCCTCTTATGAATTACTTTTTCAAGCCCAAACTTCTTCGCATAAATATGTTGTCTTCCATTTGCTTTACCTGTAGACCAGGAAGGTATGTGAGTTCTCCTACAAAACGCGTCTTAAATTTAGACTGCATTTGTTGGACAAAATATTCCACCATCTTGTTTGACATTTCACAAAAGACAATGTCATCAACATAAATCTGGGCTATCATGAGTTTTCCTATACCGTTCTTCACAAATAAGGTTTTATCTATTCCATCTCCATTGTATCCATGGTTGATCAGGAACTCAATTAATCTTCCATACCAAGCTCTTGGAGCTTGCTTTAATCCATAGAGAGCTTTCTTCAACTTGTACTCATGATTTGGAAATCTAGGATAAATGAATTCCTTTGGTTGCTCTACTTAGACGTCCTCATTAAGATACCCCTTCAAGAATGCAGTTTTAACATCCATTTGGTATAATCTAAATTTAAATATGCAACACTCTCCTAGCAATAATCTTATAGACTAATCAAAGTTTACTCATTCTAGTTGTGTGTAACCTTGAGCAACTAAACAAGCCTTGTTCCTTGTTACATTACCACTTTCATGAGATTTGTTCTTGTAAATCCATTTGGTGCCAATGAAATCCACATCTTCAGGTCTTGGAATTTATTCCCATACTTTGTTTCTTTTGAATTGACACAGTTCCTCTTGCATAACATTTATCCATAATTCATTAGTTAAGGCTTCCTTGATGTTCTTGGGTTCAATATTGGAAACGAAACAAGAGTTGGAAATCATGTCTCTAGATCTGGTGATGACTCATTCATTCATATTTACAATGATATTTTCAATAGGGTGATCTTTTTGAATTCTAAAAGATGGTCCCATTGTTGGTTTAAGGATTTTCAGCATTTATGCTTCCAGATTCAACGTGAGACTCCTTGCATGGGACATCCACTAGGACATCAGTTTGTTGAGGAGATATATCATATTCATTCTCATTTTCAACTTCTTTTTTTTATCTTTGGGAGTATCATCAATTATAGCATTTATTTATTCCATCATTGTCTTGGTACGTTTGTCATATACTTTATACGCCATGCTATTGGTGGAGTAACCTCAGAATATCCCTCCATCACTCTTGGGATCCATCTTTCTTCTTTGTTCACGGTCTGCCAAGATTTAACACCTACTACCAAGGACATGAAAGTACTTGACATCGAGTTTTCTCCCTTTACAAATCTTATACTGAGTTGTTTTGGTTCTAAGTATTATGGTCACATAATTGTGAATATAATAGGTTGTGTTCATGGCTTCAGTCTAAAAAAAGTAAGGTAGATTCTTGGTATGCAACATGACTCTAGCTGATTCTTGTAAGGTTCTATTTTTCGTTCAACCACTCCATTATGCTGAGGTGTGATAGGTGCTAAAAATTCACGACCAATCCCTTCAGAGGAGAAAAACTCAGAGAATTTGGAGTTCTCAAATTTTTTGCCATGGTCACTCCATATTCTAACTATCTCACTCTTTTTTTTTTCTCTTTGGAGACGTTGACATAGATCTTTGAACACATCAAAAGTGTCAGATTATTCTCTAATAAATTAATCCAAGTGTATCTTGAAAAATCATCCACACACACGAAGACAAATCTTTTTCCACCCAGACTTTCTACTTGCATAGGCCCGATGAGGTCCATATGTAGTAACTCAAGAAATTTAGAGGTGGTAAGATGTTGGAACTTCTTATGAGACATCTTGGTTGGCTTACCTATTTGACAATCTCAATATATATTGCCTTTTTCAATCTTGAGTTTTGGTAATCCCTTGATAGCTTCTTTAGATATGAACGTCTTCATGCTCTTAAGGTTAAGATGACCAAGTTTTTGGTTCCGTAACTTGGTCTCATCTACCTTAGATATCAAGCACATTGAGGGTTGATTCTTGTTTTGAGATATCCAAATATAGTAGTTGTCTTTGGACCTTGATCCTTTCATAAACACTTCTTGATTTTTGCCGATAACAGTGCATTCTGATTTGTTGAAGTTCACATTCAGACCTTGATTGCATAGTTGACTAATACTGATCAAGTTAGTAGTTAGTTCTTCTACCAGCAGCACATCATCAAGGTAAGGGAGGCCTTGACATACCAGCTTGCATATACCATTGATTTTTCTTCTAGCTCCATCATCAAAGGTAACATAACTATTAGAGTATGGTTTTAACTCTTCAAGATAGTTCTTTTATCCAATCATGTGCTTGGAGCATCCACTATCAAATCACCAATCTTTTTTTGAGGAATCTCTAAGAGATGTATGACCTATGAGACTTGTGGTTGTTTTTTTGGGTTTCTACATTTTTGTAGCTTGAATGTTTTTGCCTCTTTTTCTGTTAAGCCTTAGTTGACTACAGGGCCGAGGATATCCATAAAGTCTATAGAAACATGGCCTTATATGGCCATATGTTCGACAGTGATTACATTTCCAAGAAGAGTTATTGTTTTCTCTGTATTCAGGATACATATTTTGAGCAGGTTGTTGATACATATGGCCCACTATCATTAACTCAATTTTCTTCTCAGGGGGACACACTTCTTACTGGGAACATTTGCTTCTTTGCTCATGGAGCTGTAGTCAAATCCTACCCCCTTCATATTTTTAGACATCTTCCCAACTTTCAAGATTTCATCCAGCATATTTAAACCATTGTTCAACATACGAACAAATTTTGTCATGTTTTCTAGTTTGGAATTTAGCATGAGAGTACTTATAGTTTTCTTCTGTTTCTCTCCTACCATGAAAGTTTCCTTCCACTTGATGTACAAAAGTTTACTTGTTTAGCTATTAAAAATCTATTCATTACTAGAATCATTACCAGATTCATATTTTCCAGTGAAATCCATCACTCTATTAGCGGTTTCTTCTTCATTCGCATACTCAGAATTATACTAAGTGGCTGTAGAATGGAAAACTTGCTTTAAATTGATCCTTATTTATTAGAATTTTTTAACTCTTTTGTGTTATTTTGTTGGATTTACTCCATGATATCATGCTATTCTTCAATATTGTTGAAAATACCTTTGGTTGATTTGATTTGTATGTTATTGTGCAGAAATTAGGCATGAAAACATCAAAGTGTGAGACACAAGCAATTGGACAAGGAAGCCAAATGAAGAGAAGAATATCAGCATGTTCGTTGTGGGAAAAACCAGCGAGGGGTGCCAGCGAATGTTCGCTGGGCGAACTCATGGTGAAGTCCCTGCGAACCCTCTAAATTGAGAGTCGGTAAAGAAAGGACCCTAAGTTCGCTGGGCGAACTGGTAGCAAATGTTCGCTGTGGTGAGGTCTCATCGAAGGACCAACGAACCATCCCAGACTAGAGTCAGTAGCTAAAGGACCATAAGTTCGATGTGCAAACTTGTAGCGAGGTAGTTCGCAGTGCGAAGAATCGCTCGCACAACAAACTTCACATATTTCTCAGGGGCGGTTTAACTGTTCAGAGGCACCAGGTGCCTAAAAGTGAGTTCGATGGGCGAAGAAATGGTTTGCAGTGCGAACATGATGATAAGTGCAAAATGTAACTATTTTTGTATATAAGTTTTGTTGCACTTATCAATACTTTTTGGTTAATATCATTCGAATAAACCCCAATTTGTTTATAAATACGTTTACTTTACATTTTAGTGTATACTTGTGTGTTTGATTCATTTATGTAACGATTAATAGTTTTTCATTCATTTTGTAGGTAATTAAGCATTGTTGGAGCAATGAGTAATAAAAGCTCCAGGATGTACCATTTGGATCAATAAAAGGAAGAAGACAAAGAAAGAAAGCCATTGTATAGAAGATGGAAGCCAAAATAAAGAAGCGCAGTTATCCAGATTTCGCTGGGCGAAGCTAGTGTCGCTAGGCAATACTGCCTTTCGCCGGGCGAATTACACCAGAAGATTTGCTGACTGTCATGCTCCGCCGGGCGAAGCTTCCTTCCATCAGGCGAAATTCCCTTTCGCTGGGCGAAGCAGCGGCTTGAGGAAATAAGGAACTTCTAGTAGCATTCCATGTTTTTTCTCTTTCGTCGGGCGAAGCTTTTTCCGCTGGGCGAAATTAGATATTTGTTGTCAGGCTATTTAAGTATGCAACTGATGTGAGTGTAATAAAGAGCTCCGCCGGGCGAAGCCATTCTTCCGCCGGGCGAAGCGTCTGAAACAAAATTTTGTATATATTTCATTTTACTTCATTTTTGTTAGGTTATGTTGTTTAGGGGTGATTTTTGCTCTTCCAACTTCATTAACCTTATTCTTTGGTAGAGGTAGCTAGAAAACAACATGGAAGCTTGCATACGGATGAACCGAGGTGGATAGATCGTCGACCGGCATTGACAAACCGCGAGATGTTTGGTTTATTAATCTTCTTCTTTATGTTTTTCATCTTTGTTGGGTTGTGTATATGTATTTACTATGATCTCATGTATATTTGTCGCCCATGGCGTTGTATGAAATCTGCTTTACAAATCTTTATTGGTGATTGTCTCTGATTTTTGCTTTATGCGCGGGGTTTGGGTTGTGTTAGAGATAAACCTCACAAACTTCGATTAGGGATGATTATCTGTTAGTTTCTGGATGCTAGAGATAGATTTAAGAGCTAACAATCTTCAATAGGCATCGAAGCTTAATGCCTCTGTGTCTTGAGTCGGGTGCGAGAGTGTCGACAATGGTAGCACGCCTATTCTCTCAACTTTGCGTTAGACATAACCTTGGTTGTGAGCGATGCTGGGTGATATTGAGGAGTATTGTAGGTTGAGTATAACTGGTCAGTAAGTTTAAGTTTGTGACGAGTGAATTATGTGCATGCTGGATAAGTTTCTTCTCTCTAAAGAATGAATTATTTTTATGTTTTAATGTTTACTTTTCTGTTTCTATGTTTAAACCCATTTTAAACCCAAACTCATAAACGCGAGAGATTGTCGAATGACATTCTTTCCCTCGAACTGATCTCTGTGGACACGACATAAATCCCGAAGGGAATTCTTTCGAAAATAAATATTTTTGCTGTTTGCCGCTATTCCGCAACCAACAAAATGGCGTCGTTGCCGGGGATCGATTTTGATATTGAATCGCATTGCAATAGTTTCTTTGTTTTTGAGATTTGTATATATCATATATATTATTTATTTCTATTATGTTTGTTCAAGTGTTGTATACATTTTATTCCCATAACATTTGTTTAAATGTTTGGTTAGGGCACTTGCTTTTGATTTGCGTGGTGAGGCATCACCATGGCATGAAGGAAGGAAGTTGCTAGCTAAGCATTGTAAAGGCGTCGAGCTTACGACGTAAAACAAGCATGTTGTATTACATTTTTGTTGTTGTTTAGCTTAGGTAGTGTGGTGAACTTGTTTAATCCAATTTCACCCTGTCTTTTAGTTTGTTTATACTAATAATTCTTGTGTTGTCAATGAGCTTAATTTGAGTAGCTTGTAGAAATTTAAGGTGATGTTCCAATTTTGATCGTTTTAACTTGCGGATGTATGGTAATGATATTGTTAAGTTTTGTACACGTCCAACGTATATGTTTATCGCTTTCTTGACTTTATCATATTCATGATACTTAGGCATTTTACAAACTTCCATGCCATTCATTCTTTTGTATACTTGTTCTTGTTGTGAATCACTTTAGTTCCCAACTTTTTTGTGAGGTGGCTTTCCATTCTTCATATATGCACGGAGTACCAACATTCTTGTTTTAACTGGATTTTATTATGTTGAATATTTTGTTTGTGTTGATTATATGAAAGCATGAAAAGGATCAAGGCAGTTTGTTTCATTTTGAGCACAACTACCTAGCCAAATAGTCATTCACCTTGTGAGTGTGTGATCATTCGTAACCCCTTTGAAATTTTTTATCCATGTTTTATTTGAACTTAATGCTTGTCTATGAGTATTTAGTTCACTTATTTTTGGATGGATTTTGTTTTTTCTTGGACCCTCAACTTTGTGTTGTTGTATGAATTTTTGCCTTGCCTTAGAAAGTAGGGAGTATTCACATGATGATGTGGTTGAATTCAAGTTGGAGAGAGAATGATGGTTTACTCATTGATTGATTTCTATGAGGTTGAAAAAGAAAAGAAAAAAGAGAAAAATATGACAAAGAAAAAAGAAAAAAAAGAAAGAAAAAGAAAATCCTTGAGAAAGGAAACAAAAAGAGTTCAAATAATTGTGCTAAATAAGTATTGTGTTTTGTGTAGCACTTGGGATTTTGGAAGAAGTTGATTGGAATTTTGTGTTTGAATCGTTGTGAGTCGATCACTCCCTTAGGTTTAGGCAAGTTTTTATTTCAATTACCTTTAGAAATTTCCCCTTGTTTGTTTACCCGACCACGCTACAACCTTGAAAGCCCTTGTGATTCTTGCCTTTGTATGTTCAATGTGAATTTTTGGATGGTTGCATAATTTAGTCTATTGTTTGCATGATTGTTGTGTGAGTGATAAGTCCCTCATTTTATGTTTTTCATCTACTGATGATTGTTTTTTCTAGGCGTGATTCACATTTGGAACTTGTGTTGTTTTAGGATGTTTGGCATGATTTTTGTATTTTGCATTTGTTTCGTGACTATGTTGTCGTCGTAATTTAGTGGTAAGTATTTACTTTGTTTGTACCGTTTTTCATTTGAACCATACATTTGTTTCAGTTTTTCAAAACTTATTGATTTGTGATTCTTTGGTTTTTGCGTTTGTTTCTTGAGCTAGTTGATTCTTGTTTGAGGACAAACAAGTTTAAGTTGGGGAGAGTTTGATAAGTGTAAAATAAAACTATTTTTGTATATAAGTTTTGTTGCACTTATCGATACTTTTTGGTTAATATCGTTCGAATAAACCCCGATTTGTTTATAAATACGTTTACTTTACATTTTAGTGTATACTTGTGTTTTTGATTCATTTATGTAACGATTAATAGTTTTCCATTCATTTTGTAGGTAATTAAGCATTGTTGGAGCAATGAGTAATAAAAGCTCCAGGATGTACCATTTGGATCAATAAAAGGAAAAAGGCAAAGAAAGAAACCCATTGTATAGAAGCTGGAAGCCAAAATAAAGAAGTGCAGTCAGCCAGGTTTCGCTGGGCGAAGCTAGTGTCGCTGGGCGATACTGCCTTTCACCAGGCAAATTACACCAGAAGATTTGCTAACTGTCATGCTCCGCCGGGCGAAATTCCCTTTTGCTGGGCGAAGCAGCGGCGTGAGGAAATAAAGAACTTCAAGTAGCATTCCATATTTTTTCGCTTTCGCCGGGTGAAGTTTTTTTCGCAGGGCGAAATTAGATATTTGTTGCCAGGCTGTTTAAGTATGCAGCTGATGTGAGTGTAATAAAGAGCTCCGTCGGGCGAATCCATTTTTCCACCGGGCGAAGCGTCTGAAACAGAATTTTGTATATATTTCATTTTACTTCATTTTTGTTAGGTTATGTTGTTTGGGGGTGATTTTTGCTCTCCCAACTTCATCAACCTCATTCTTTGGTAGAGGTAGCTAGAAAACAACATGGAAGCTTGCATACGGATGAACCAGGGTGGATTGATCATCGACCGACGTTGACAAACTGCGAGATGTTTGGTTTATTTCTCTTCTTCTTTGTGTTTTTCTTTTTTGTTAGGTTGTGTATATGTATTTACTATGATCTCATGTATATTTGTCTCCCATGGCGTTGTATGAAATCTGCTTTACAAATCTTTATTGGTGATTGTCTCTGATTTTTGCTTTATGCGCGGGGTTTGGGTTGTGTTAGAGATAAACCTCACAAACTTCGATTAGGGATGATTATCTGTTAGTTTCTGGATGCTAGAGATAGATTTAAGAGCTAACAATCTTCAATAGGCATCGAAGCTTAATGCCTCTGTGTCTTGAGTCGGGTGCGAGAGTGTCGATAATGGTAGCACGGTTGTTCTCTCAACTTTGCGTTAGACATTGTGAAGTCAAGCTTCTCTATGGTTAACAATTGTTTTGATGAAGACAAATCTCTTAAGTAGCAAAAAGTGACAAGAATGCAAAGATGATATTCAAGATAAAAACATTATGTTTAAGACTTAGTGTTCAAGAAATTCACATTTCATGAAGGTATAATGACAATTCTAATCAAATACTAAAGTCTTAGATGCTCAATCAAACAAACATCATTGCATATCTTTTTTGATGATCTTGACTTGTTTAGAATAAACATTTTTCACTTTTTCACTTATGCAAATCGATTTGCATGGAGGTACAATTGATTTGCACTTGTTGTTTGCTGATTTTTTTCACTTTTTCACTGTGCAAACGATTTGCACTTTGGATCAATCGATTGCATGCTATTGTTTTTCAAAATTTTGTTACGTTAAGCATAGTGCAATCGATTTGCACATAGGTGCAATCGATTTGCACCTGAACAGAATTGAAAAATCATCTTTTTGCATAACACCTCTTCATGCCTCTCTTCATGGAACCTTTTCATTATGCAATGGCATTTGTTCACGAATTTTTTTTACAGTTTTTACCATGTTTCCTAAGGGTGTTATATGCATATAAATACATGATATTTCAAATCTTATTTTCACCTCTTTCAATCAAACTTTTAAATTCTCACATATTCAAAGAACTTTTCTTCACACTTTCATATCATCTAACCAGAAAGTACTTGAGCAATATAAACACTTTATTATTGTGAATAATTGTTGTTGAAAGAGAAGACTGATCTTGTGATTGATATATTGAAGAATCAAAGTTTCAACTACTCACTCAAAAATTCAGAACTATTGTAAAATCCTAAAGTTCCAACAATTGTTTGGTTTTAGGTGTTGACTATAAGGGAAGAATTGTTTCTCTTATAGGGTGTGTTAGAATCCTTGTTATCCGGATTGTGGATACAAGAGGTCCATTGTAAGAGTTATTCTTGGTTGGACTTTAAACTTGTAAAATCCAAGAGGGTGTTCTTGGTGGTTGATAGTTAGTGACTTGTATAGAAAGACTAGGAAGAGTCTTGTCTTGTCCAAAACTATAGTAAAATCTCTTTCATGTTGAAAGGGGAGTGGAGTACTCTTGACCCGTGAGGGGAACCACTATACATCTTGGTGTTCTTTATTTTCCGCATTTACCTCTTTCCTCCCTTAGAAACTTTTAGGAAAGTAAAATTCAAAAACCGTCAAAAATCTGGTTAATTGTCTAAGAACCTAATTCACCCCCTCTTAGGCACACATATAACTTGCAATTGACATCAGAGCAGGTTATATGTAACCTGTTCCTACAGATCCAGTATGGCTTCCGCAAGCACAAACCAGGTATTCAAAGACAGTGGAAGTAGTAACAAGCCCCCACTTTTCTCGGGAGAGTATTTTGACTTTTGGAAAATCCGCATGAAGGCACATCTTGAAGCACAAGGAAAAGGTATATGGGAAGCCAATGAGAATGGTCCGCATAATCCGGTTAATGTGGTCAACGGTGTTGGTACTCCAAAGTTAAAAAATACATATGATGAAGATGACAAGAAAAGAATCTTGAATGAAAAGAAAGCTGTCAATATTCTTCAGAGTGCATTAAGTATGGATGAGTTCTTTCATGTTTGTCAATGTAAATCGGCTAAAGAAATATGGGATACGTTGGTAGAAACACATGAAGGTACGACTGAAGTAAAAAGATCCAGACTAAACACCTTAAGTAAAAAATATGAAATGTTCCGAATGCAGCCCAGATAATCCATTGTTGCATTACAGAAGAGATTTGTTCATTTGACTAACCACTTAATGACACTTGGTAAAACATTCTCAAATGATGAATTAAATCTCAAAATTCTAAGATCATTGACTAGAGAATGGCAACCAAAAGTAACGGCAATATCGGAAAAGAAAAGCCTCTCTACGATGACTTCCGCATCTCTATTTGGTAATCTTCAAGAGCATGAGTTAGAACTTGAAAGATTGGAGAAGCATGAAATACAAGTAAAAGATTCAAAAGACGTTGCCTTAAAGACAAAAGTAAAAAATTATGATAGCAATCAAGAGGATGAGTCCAATAGTGATGAAAATGATGATCTTATCAAAAAGTTTGAAAAGTTTCTAAGAAAATAAAGGAAAAAGGAGATCACTAAAGGGGAAGCACCAACGAGAAAGATTAAATGCTTTGAATGTGGAGAAAGAGGACATGTTAAAAGTGAATGTCCTACACTTCAAAAGAAAAATAAATTCAAGAAAAAGAATCATAAAAAGGAAAGGAAAACCTATGTAGACAACGAAATAAGTTCATCTTCAGATGAAGAACATGTAAATCTTGCATTGATAGCATCACACCACTCCGATGATGAAGAAGATGAGGTTAGTAATAATTCTTTTGATAGTGATGCACAAGGTGCCATAAATGAATTGTTAAATGAATGCAAAATTCTGTATAAAACTATATCATCTCAAAAGAAACAAATTTCAACTTTAGAAGGAAAAAATGTTTCATTAGAAAAAGAGATCGAAAATGAGAAACAAAAGATGATTAGTGAAAAACAGAATTTTGTATGTAAAAATTACGAATCTCTCTCTTTTAAAATTGTCCAATTAAAAAGAGTACTTGAAAGGTATAAGAAATGACAAATTGGATTGGAAGAAGTCCTTAGTCAACAAAGATATTCAAATGATAAAAGTGGACTTGGCTATTCAAAGTTTTCTAAACCAAGTTCAAGTAAAACTATATTTGTTAAGGCTAAGGATCAAACTTCCAAAGAGAAAGTTAACAAAACTAGGAATGTGCATCCTAATCATAAAAAGAAAAGATTTCCTAAAAAGAAATCTTATGTTCCAAAATATAAGAGCAACTTTGAACCTACTTGTTTTTATTGTGGTATTGTTGGCCATACACATAATGCTTACTATGTAAGAAACTTTAGTGTTGCAAGTAGGCATTATGTGTGGGTAAAGAAAGGTACTAACTTTGATGGACCCAAAGAACATTGGGTACCAAATCAAACTTAATTTGTTTTATAGGTTTGCTTGAGGACCACTTTAAATCTATGTTGTTTTGATAAGTGGTGGCTCTAAGCTTTTGGTGGGAGACATAAACTAACTTTCAAATCTAGTGCTTATAGTCCAAGGGTTATTTCATATGGGGAATACCTTAAGGAAGAATTCTTGGCATTGGCAAAGTTGGAGCACTAAGTTTCACATTCATTAAAGATGTACTTTATGTTAAAGGACTAAAGGAATATCTTCTAAACAAAAGCCAACTTTGTGACAAAGGCTTCAAGATCATGTTCACCAAGGATGAATGTTTTTTATGAAGTCAATCTTGAGGTAAAGTCTCATAGGTAAAAATTGTTTTTATTTTTCATAATTTATTTATATACTTCAAGTCTTTTTCCCATCCTTTTTGTTAATGACAAAGGGGGTGAAGAATTGTGTATTAGTGCTTGGTTTCTCTAACAAAATGTGCAGATTTTAAAACTCTTTTGATACTCATGATTTGAGGGGGAGCATCATCAAAGGGAGAGTTTTTTTTTATCTTTAGAGAAACATCATGAAAGCATCTTTCAAATTTGGTTGTCATCATAAAAAAGGGGGAGAATGTGAAGTCAAGCTTCTCTATGGTTAACAATTGTTTTGATGAAGACAAATCTCTAAAGTAGCAAAAAGTGACAAGAATGCAAAGATGATATTCAAGATAAAAGCATTATGTTCAAGACTTAGTGGTCAAGAAATTCACATCTTATGAAGGTATAATGACAATTCTAATCAAATACTAAAGTCTTAGATGCTCAATCAAACAAACATCATTGCATATCTTTTTTGATGATCTTGACTTGTTTAGAATAAACATTTTTCACTTTTTCACTTATGCAAATCGATTTGCATGGAGGTACAATCGATTTGCACTTGTTGTTTGCTGATTTTTTTTTTCACTTTTTCACTGTGCAATCGATTTGCACTTTGGTTCAATCGATTGCATGCTGTTGTTTTTTGAAATTTTGTTACGTTAAGCATAGTGCAATCGATTTGCACATAGGTGAAATCGATTTGCACCTGAACAGAATTGAAAAATCATCTTTTTGCGTAACACCTCTTCATGCCTCTCTTCATTGAACCTTTTCATTATGCAATGGCATTTGTTCACGAATTCTTTTACAGTTTTACCATGTTTCCTAAGGGTGTTATGTGCATATAAATACATGATATTTCAAATCTTATTTTCACCTCTTTCAATCAAACTTTTAAATTCTCACTTATTCACACTTCAAGTTTATTAAGCTTTCACTCAAGAAATTTTCTTCACACTTTCATATCATCTAACCAGAAAGTACTTGAGCAATATAAACACTTTATTATTGTGAATAATTGTTGTTGAAAGAGAAGACTGATCTTGTGATTGATATATTGAAGAACCAAAGTTTCAACTACTCACTCAAAAATTCAGAACTATTATAAAATCCTAAAGTTCCAACAATTGTTTGGTTTTAGGTGTTGACTATAAGGGAAGGATTGTTTCTCTTATAGTGTGTGTTAGAATCCTTGTTATCCGGATTGTGGATACAAGAAGTCCATTGTAAGAGTTATTCTTGGTTGGCCTTTAAACTTGTAAAACTCCAAGAGGGTGTTCTTGGTGGTTGATAGTTAGTGACTTGTATAGAAAGACTAGGAAGAGTCTTGTCTTGTCCAAAACTATAGTAAAATCTATTTCATGTTGAAAGGGGAGTGGAGTACTCTCGACCTGTGAGGGGAACCACTATACGTCTTGGAGTTCTTTACTTTCCGTATTTACCGCTTTACTCACTTAGAAACTTTTAGGAAAGTAAAATCCAAAAACCGTCAAAAATTCGGATAATTGTCTAAGAGCCTAATTCACCCCCCTCTTAGGCACACATAGAACTTACAGACATAACCTTGGTTATGAGCGATGTTGGGTGATATTGAGGAGTATTGTAGGTTGAGTATAATTGGTCGGTAAGTTTCAGATTGTGACGAGTGAATTATGTGCATACCGGATAAGTTTCTTCTCTCTAAAGAATGAATTCTTTTTATGTTTTAATGTTTACTTTTCTGTTTCTATGTTTAAACTCATTTTAAACCCAAACTCATAAATGTGAGAGATTGTCGAATGACATTCTTTCCCTCGAACCGATCTCTGTGGACACGACATAAATCCTGGAGGGAATTCTTCCAAAAATAAATAATTTTGCTGCTTGCCGCTATTCTGCAACCAACAAAATGGCGCCGTTACCGGGGATCGGGTTTGATATTGAATCGCATTGCGATAGTTTCTTTGTTTTTGAGTTTTGTATATATCGTATATATTGTTTATTTCTATTATGTTTGTTCAAGTGTTGTATACATTTTATTCCCGTAACGTTTGTTTAAATGTTTGGTTAGGGCACTTGCTTTTGATTTGCACAGTGAGGCATCACCATGGCATGAAGGAAGGAAGTTGCTAGCTAAGCGTTGTAAAAGCGTCGAGCTTACGACGTAAAACAAGCATGTTGTATTACATTTTTGTTGTTGTTTAGCTTAGGTAGTGTGGTGAACTTGTGTAATCCAATTTCACCTGGTCTTTTAGTTTGTTTATACTAATAATACTTGTGTTGTCAATGAGCTTGATTTGAGTAGCTTGTGGAAATTTAAGGTGATGTTCCAAGTTTGATCGTTTCAACTTGCGGATGTATGGTAATGATATTGTTAAGTTTTTTACACCTCCAAGGTATGTGTTTATCGCTTTCTTGACTTTAGCATATTCATGATACTTAGGCATTTTACAAACTTCCATGCCATTCATTCTTTTGTATACTTGTTCTTGTTTTGAATCACTTTAGTTCCCAACCTTTTTGTGAGGTGGCTTTCCATTCTTCATATATGCACGGAGTACCAACATTCTTGTTTTAACTGGATTTTATTATGTTGAATCTTTTGTTTGTGTTAATTATATGAAAGCATGAAAATGATCAAGGCAGTTTGTTTCATTTTGAGCACAACTACCTAGCCAAATAGTCATTCACCTTGTGAGTGTGTAATCATTCGCAACCCCTTTGAGCTTTTTGATCCATGTTTTATTTGAACTTAATGCTTGTCTATGAGTATTTAGTTCACTTATTTTTGAATGGATTTTATTTTTTCTTGGACCCTCAACTTTGTGTTGTTGTATGAATTTTTTCCTTGCCTTAGAAAGTAGGGAGTATTCACATGATGATGTGGTTAAATTCAAGTTGGGGGAGAGAATGATTGTTTACTCATTGGTTGGTTTCTATGAGGTTGAAAAAAAAATGAAAAAAGAGAAAAATATGACAAAGAAAAAAGAAAAAAAGAAAGAAAAAGAATATCCTTGAGAAAGGAAACAAAAAGAGTTCAAATAATTCTGATAAATAAGTATTGTGTTTTGTGTAACACTTGGGATTTTGGAAGAAGTTGATTGGAATTTTGTGTTTGAATCTTTGTGAGTCGATCACTCCCTTAGGTTTAGGCAAGTTTTTGTTTCAATTACCTTTAGAAATTCCCCTTGTTTGTTTACTCGACCACGCTATAACCTTGAAAGCCCTTGTGATTCTTGCCTTTGTATGTTCAATGTGAACTTTTGGATGGTTGCATAATTTAGTCTATTGTTTGCATGATTGTTGTGTGAGTGATAAGTCCCTCATTTTGTGTTTTTCATCTACCGATGATTGTTTTTGCTAGGCGTGATTCACATTTGGAACTTGTGTTGTTTTAGGATGTTTGGTATGATTTTTGTATTTTGCATTTGTTTCGTGACTATGTTGTCGTCGTAGTTTAGTGGTAAGTATTTACTTTGTTTGTACCGTTTTTCATTTGAACCATACATTTATTTGCGTTTTTCAAAACTTATTAATTCGTGATTCTTTGGTTTTTGCGTTTGTTTCTTGAGCTAGTTGATTTTGAGGACAAACAAGTTTAAGTTGGGGAGAGTTTGATAAGTGCAAAATGTAACTATTTTTGTATATAAGTTTTGTTGCACTTATCGATACTTTTTCGTTAATATCGTTCGAATAAACCCCGATGTGTTTATAAATACGTTTACTTTATATTTTAGTGTATACTTGTGATTTTGATTCATTTATGTAACGATTAATAATTTTCCATTCATTTTGTAGGTAATTAAGCATTGTTGGAGCAATGAGTAATAAAAGCTCCAGGATGTACCATTTGGATCAATAAAAGGAAGAAGGCAAAGATAGAAAGCCATTGTATAGAAGCTGGAAGCCAAAATAAAGAAGTGCAGTCAGCCATATTTCGGTGGGCGAAGCTAGTGTCGCTGGGCGATACTGCCTTTCGCTAGGCAAATTACACCAGAAGATTTGCTGACTGTCATGTTCCCGTCGAGCGAAGCTTCCTTCCGCCGGGCGAAATTCCCTTTCGCTGGGAGAAGTAGTGGCATGAGGAAATAAGGAACTTCCAGTAGCATTCCATATTTTTTCAATTTCGTCGGGCGAAGTTTTTTCTGCCGGGCGAAATTAGATATTTGTTGCCAGGCTGTTTAAGTACGCAGCTGATGTGAGTGTAATAAAGAGCTCCGCCGGACGAAGCCATTTTTCCACTGGGCGAAGCGTCTGAAACAGAATTTTGTATATATTTCATTTTACTTCATTTTTGTTAGGTTATGTTGTTTGGGGGTGATTTTTTCTCTTCCAACTTCATCAACCTCATTCTTTGGTAGAGATAGCTAGAAAACAACATGGAAGCTTGCATACGGATGATCCAGGGTGGATTGATCATCGACCGACGTTGACAAACTGCGAGATGTTTGGTTTATTTCTCTTCTTCTTTGTGTTTTTCTTCTTTGTTGGGTTGTGTATATGTATTTACTATGATCTCATGTATATTTGTCGCCAATGGCGTTGTATAAAATCTGCTTTACAAATCTTTATTGGTGATTGTCTCTGATTTTTGCTTTTTGCGTGGGGTTTGGGTTGTGTTAGAGATAAACCTAACAAACTTCGATTAGGGATGATTATCTATTAGTTTCTGGATGGTAGAGATAGATTTAAGAGCTAACAATCTTCAATAGCCGTCGAAGCTTAATGCCTCTGTGTCTTGAGTCGGGTGCGAGAGTGTCGACGATGGTAGCACGATTGTTCTCTCAACTTTGCGTTAGACATAACCTTGGTTGTGAACGATGCTGGGTGATATTGAGGAGTATTGTAGGTTGAGTATAACTGGTCGGTAAGTTTAAGTTTGTGAGGAGTGAATTATGCGCATGCCGGATAAGTTTCTTCTCTCTGAAGAATGAATTCTTTCTATGTTTTAATTTTTACTTTTCTATTTCTATGTTTAAACCCATTTTAAACCCAAACTCATAAACACGAGAGATTGTCGAACGACATTATTTCCCTCGAACCGATCTCTGTGGACACGACATAAATCCCAGAGGGAATTCTTTCGGAAATAAATATTTTTGTTGCTTGCCACTATTCCGCAACCAACAAAATGGCGCTGTTGCTGGGGATCGGTTTTGATATTGAATCACATTGCGATAGTTTCTTTGTTTTTGAGTTTTGTATATATCCTATATATTGTTTATTTTCATTATGTTTGTTCAAGTGTTGTATACATTTTGTTCCCGTAACGTTTATTTAAATGTTTGGTTAGGGCACTTGCTTTTGGTTTGCGCGGTGAGGCATCACCATGGCATGAAGGAAGGAAGTTGCTATCTAAGCATTGTAAAGGCTTCGAGCTTACGACGTAAAACAAGCATGTTGTATTACATTTTTGTTGTTGTTTAGCTTAGGTAGTGTGGTGAACTTGTTTAATCCAATTTCACCCGGTCTTTTAGTTTGTTTATACTAATAATTCTTGTGTTGTCAATGAGCTTGTTTTGAATAGCTTGTGGAAAATTAAGGTGATGTTCCAAGTTTAATCGTTTCAACTTGCGGATGTATGGTAATGATATTGTTAAGCTTTGTACACGTCCAAGGTATGTGTTTATCGCTTTCTTGACTTTAGCATATTCATGATACTTAGGCATTTTACATACTTCCATGCCATTCATTCTTTTGTATACTTGTTCTTGTTGTGAATCACTTTAGTTCCCAACCTTTTTGTGAGGTGGCTTTCCATTGTTCATATATGCACGGAGTACCAACATTCTTGTTTTAACTGGATTTTATTATGTTGAATCTTTTGTTTGTGTTGATTATATGAAAGCATGAAAAGGATCAAGGCAGTTTGTTTCATTTTGAGCACAACTACCTAGCCAAATAGTCATTCATCTTGTGAGTGTGTGATCATTCGTAACCCCTTTGAGCTTTTTGATCCATGTTTTATTTGAACTTAATGCTTGTCTATGAGTATTTAGTTCACTTATTTTTGAATGGATTTTGTTTTTTCTTGGACTTAATGCTTGATCCATGTTTTATTCGTGGACCGGCGTTGACAAACCGCGAGATGTTGGGTTTATTTCTCTTATTCTTTATGTTTTTCTTCTTTGTTGGGTTGTGTATATGTATTTACTATGATCTCATGTATATTTGTCGCCCATGGTGTTGTATGAAATCTGCTTTACAAATCTTTATTGGTGATTGTATCTGATTTTTGCTTTATGCGCTGGGTTTGAGTTGTGTTAGAGATAAACCTTACAAACTTCGATTAGGGATGATTATCTGTTAGTTTCTGGATGCTAGAGATAGATTTAAGAGCTAACAATCTTTAATAGGCATTGAAGCTTAATGCCTCTGTGTCTTGAGTCGGGTGCGAGAGTGTCGACGATGGTAGCACGACTGTTCTCTCAACTTTGCGTTAGACATAACCTTGGTTGTGAGCGATGCTGGGTGATATTGAGGAGTATTGTAGGTTGAGTATAACTGGTCGGTAAGTTTAAGTTTGTGAGGAGTGAATTATGTGCATGCCGGATAAGTTTCTTCTCTCAGAAGAATGAATTCTTTTTATGTTTTAATGTTTACTTTTCTGTTTCTATGTTTAAACCCATTTTAAACCCAAACTCATAAACGCGAGAGATTGTCGAACAATATTCTTTCCCACGAACCGATCTCTGTGGACACGACATAAATCCCAAAGGGAATTCTTCCGAAAATAAATATTTTTGCTGCTTGCCGCTATTCCGCAACCAACACATGACAGATCCCCAAAGTACTATATAAGTACTTTTCACAAATTTTGGGGATCATAACCCATTTTTACACACCAAAATTTCATTTCTCATCATTTCTTAACCAAAAGGTGATATTTTGCGAATATAAGCTGGATTCGCATCCGAGTTTGATTCTTCGACGTGGATGCTCATTCAACTTCTTCCAAAACTTGTAAAGCAAGCTACCATGGTTATGGGTAGCTAATTTCCATTGTATCAAAGGTAGAGGTACTCTACCATTAGCTTGTATGTATTTATTTTGATTAGCCTTGTATGTGAACAAGTGATGATTAATATATGATGAATATTTTTGTTTTTAATGATCCATTCTTGTTTTGTAAAACTCTAGACATAGATTTTGTGAAGCTTAACATAAAATATTCATCTATCGGTTTATAGATCAGAGAGATCAGTCTATGGTCGATAGTTGCTTTGTGTTGAACTTAAAGCTTACTATAATGGTTGCTATATGGAGAAATCGTGTAGCGATGAAAACTGTATTGCTCACGACGCAGCTCTAGAGATAGACGGTGTTGAGAGAATGCACGACAATACTATTCGGATCTGACTTCACATGCAAGATTGAAAGCATACGTATAAGTTAGGGTAGATGAAAACTACTTTTGATATACTTTGTTAATCAAACTCTTTAGAATTTATAAGCTTTGCTACTACAAACGTGACAATTTTATGAACAAAATTTTGAAAACCCTTTTTCTTGAAACGATAAATTATTGAAAGGAAAGCATCAAAATATCTACAATATTTATGGAGATGATAACAAAAACCCCCTTTAGCTACGATTCAAATAGTGGCTGACACTACCTTTTTCTGCTTCTTTAAAAACGTGGGACACTCAACTGTAATTTGAACAAAACCTTCACATTCATGATATTATATTACTTTGCCTTTGTTTGGTCTGTCTTCATATTTTCTTTTGCATTGGGGACCAATGTTCTTAAAGTTGTATGGCACATTGTCTCGACATTTGTCATCGATCTTCTGTCCAATCTAATCAGGGCTTTGTTAAACTTTCTACCAATGAGAGCTATATCATTTAAGAGACTATCTTAAGTATCTTTCTCATATTGATCTTCATTTTCTTGAGTGCTGGATACAAAGACTATACTCTTGTTCTTCTTTTCAGACCTGATGAGAACTAATGAGTTCATCAACTTTGATGCTACTTAAGTCTTAGGCTTGTTCAATAGCTGTAACATTTATATCAAACTTATTAGGTAGTGATCTGAGGATTTTTCTGACCAACTTTTCTTTAGATATCTTCTTTTCTAAGACAAAAAAGTGTTGTCTATGTCACGAAGGATAATGTTGAAGTTAGAGATGGATTAATCTTCTTTCATACTAAAATTCTCAAATTTGGTTGTGAGAAGCCACATCCTTGACATACAAACTTTGGATGCGCCATCATGTGTAATTTTGAGGATCTCCCAAGACTCTTTGGCTTCAGTACATCTATTTATTAATCTGAACATGTTCTTGTCTACACCATTGAAAATAACATTCAAGGCTTTGGAATTTCCAAGAGTTTATTCATCTTCAACATTATATCACTCAACTTCTGGCCTTAAGATTGATGCTCCATCTTAAGAAGTAGTCACATGGTGTTTCAAACCTTTTATTATAATCTTCCATGTTTTGTTGTCCATGGAATTAAGGAAAGCAATCATTTTAGCTTTCCAATAGTCATAGTTGGTGTCATCCAAGACATGCAGTTTATTGATTGATCCTTCTTCCTTAGTATTGTCCATTTGAACATATTATACTTTCACTGGAGTTCACCCAAACAAAACATGGTGCATGCCCTGATGCCAGTTAAAATTTTGTTCTTCGCAGGATAGATGTTGGGCACAATGTTTGAGATAATGTGTACAATATGTTTATATCAGATTAACAGAATGCAGTAAATAAATCATAAAGCAATAAAGAACACAAATGATTGTTAACCCAGTTCGCTGCAATGTCACCTACGCATGGGGAGCTTCCAACCCTAGAAAGGAAATCCATTCTTAATAGTATTAGTACAAATAGTCTTAGATAAACAACCTTTGTACAATGTCTTTCTTCCTAATACTAACAATGTCTTTCTATTTAGGGTCCCCCCTAAATATGAGAACCCCTTTCACTTTCTCTTAATCACTACCCTAGTGATCAATGCATACAACATGTTTAAAGAATGTTAAATTACAAATCAACTAACAAAATAACATTTATGTCTTAGATTTTAAACATAGGTGCTATATATGTTCAAAAGTACAAATACTTAAGGAACAAACCCTAACACACTAGATATTCAACTCTTGCTCGTGTTCTCTTTGTAAGGAGTGGGTCTTCTTATATAATAAACCATCTGCTAGGCCTGAGAATTTGATTTAAAAACAAACAAATTTGATTAGATACAGCTTTACTTTTGATGCAGATTTGATTTGCTTATTCATTAATGCCCACCAAGAGATTTGATCTCATTCAATTTTATTTGGTCTTGGACAAGATTTTTAGCCAATCTTCTTTTAAAAAATATTGCTAAAAGATACAACTCATAAATGATAAATCTCATTGGAAACAAACACAATTACGCTCAGATTTACTCACAAAATCTAGTTAATAAATTGAGGCCAGATGTTACACCTCATGCTGAAACATCTTGTCTCACATGATGTCTTTTCATAAATTACATCTTATATTTCCCATGTTGTTTTACCTAAAGCAAGCAATCAAAGGAACAACAAATAGAAAGAAAGTGAAGAAATTCAAGAAAAAGGTAAAACTTAGAAAATGTGAAGAATTTGTGAAGAAAATTGAATATCAACCACTGGAAAAATCGTGTCCCAAATTGTGGCACGATGTCACAATATTCATCAAATCGTGGCACAATAGAAAGACATTGTGGCACAATGGAGCATTAATTTATCAAATTGTGGCACGATAGAAAGGCATCGTGGGATGTTTTGCTCTCAAATTGCACGCGTTTTAACACCTATAAGAGAGAGAAACAATAATTTTATAAGGGTTGGAGGTTTAGCATAGAGTTTTGACAAAAAATAAAGATAGATGCTCCGGGAACTAAGGTTTTCATCGTCGAAAGCCAGATTCTGACTTGAAATTCAAGTATTATTTCTCTTCTTCGATAACTATGACTCATACTAATATGGGTAGCTAATTTTTCATTGATTAAGGCTTGGTAGATAAACCTGTATAAACCTATTTTAACATATGTTTGAGTCATGTTCTACTTGCATATTTTGATTATTCTTTGTTATTTAGTTAATCTTGTATTTATTGCTTTAGATGTGTTGACGAGCTAGTATAACAAACTTAGAATCGTAAGGATTACTAATCCTAACTTTATGAATTTGAACTAAATTAACTATTCAACTTGGTAATTGATTAGGAATAAAAAAATTATAAGTTGCGACTTAAGGTTTAACGCACCAAATATCGCATGTTTTAACTATCCATATGACCTAAGGGATTAGGGAGTTGCAGTGTAAAATAGTGAATTATACACCAAAAAATTGAATATAACAACTAAGTTAAACCGTCGTAATCATTGATAAACCAATCTAAAACAAATAAGGGATTCGAATCAAGTCATAATCGTCTTTAATCTGATAAAATTTCCAACTTTTTATTTATGTATTTTTATATTCAACCAACAATCTGAAAAATTCCCCAAATTTACTATTATAAGCACTTTAATCGTTTTTTTTAAATAAAACAATTAATATGAATATGAATTTAATTTATTATGTCAATAAAATTTAATATACTTACTAAATAATTTATCAATTGACAAAGGTGAAAATACACTCTTAATGGATGTTAATAGAAAAACCTTCCAAATTTAATTACCTTCTTTAATTGTGATCTTATTCATTAGTTTGTGGGCAGTGGTGTTTGTGTATATCATGTTTTAGTGCCTCAATTTGTGTTTTTTTTTTTCTTGTTTCATTTGATTGTGTTTATTGTGATTGTGTGGGTTTGGTTTATTAAGATTGATCTTTTTATGTTGTAAATTACTCTATTTCTTTCACAAAACTCTTATAATTTGTTAATTTATTAACACCATATCAACTTATACATATAAAACAAGTTTGCATTTAACCAAGTGAGTAAATGAAAAAGAGAGAGAAATTTATTAAAAAATAACAACAGTATGTAAATACGGTGTAAGACATCTTTTGAGATGTCAAATTAACATTTCAGTTTGGTTTATTAAAAAAATGTTCTACGAGTGGTATATAATATCCAAATTAGTAAATGTAACATTTTCATATAGAGAATAAACTAGTCATATAGTATATTTGACTGATTACAACATAGATACAGATTTATCCCTATATAAAAATATCAAAGACCAACTTAGGTATTAATTTTTGCTCGGGACTAAACAAGGCTGCAAAAATTGGTAAGAGATAAAATTTGATATTTCTAAAAATAAAATAAAATAAATATTAATTCTATAAATATAATTATGTGGAGAAAAAATAGAGAACCTCGTTTCATTATCTGCAATAATTATTGTCAAATCATTATATTTAGTTTCCTTTTCAAATTCTATTCATATACGTTACGAATACAAACCGTACGTTGTCTTTTTATTCCCTCCACCCCACCAAAACAATCCGAACCATTTTGTGCAATTTGTCTTCAATTTGACGTGACATGCGATATACCAAGAAGATTTAATATTTATCATACCGAACTGAGATTAGACATAAGGGATTTGTTCTTTCAAAATACTTACTATTTTTTCTAGAATACAAAATATTTACTAATTCGAAGATTAGGCTGGTTCTGATTTTAAGGTGTCTACATTGTGAGCAGATCTAGAAACATTTTCCAAGTTAAAAATCTTAATAATGATAAGTTAAAAAAAAGTTTACACATAGTTCATTCAAACTTGTTTATTTTGTTATGTTAAAAAAGACTTAGATCAACCAGTAGAAGATCACTTACTAAAAGGTTAATAGTATGTTTGACATCGTCAAAATGTCATCTCATAATAGAGAATCATATAAAATTTGTTGTGTACATATGAAATTATAAGTTTGTTGTGTACATATGAAATTATAAACACGTCATAGAAAAAGTAGTTTATAAAAATAGAAAATAATAACAAAATAATAAATATTTATTTTTATCATGTGTTTGATATAAATTTTTATGTGAGACTAGTACGAATAATTTTTTTTATAAGCAAATTCATTCAACAAAGAGTATTAAGGTATTCCAACCCAATGTATAAGATTATCAGTATCACCATCATACTACAAACTCCTAGAATTTTTAAGCCATTCATATTAATTGCATCTAACTCTATGCTCGGCCCTAAAAGACAATTACCACCATGAAAAAATAATAATTCTTTGCATAATTACGTTAAGATCACCAATTTCATTGTTGACAATGATCTGGTTCCTAGACCATCATATACACCAACAAACAGCAGTCCAAATGATACCACTAGACTTTTTTTGAACGTCTTCCTCTCTTCATAACAAACCAAACCAACAGATGATTGCTACAAGTCTCTTCATGGATCCAAGATACACCCAACCAAACCAGAATTTGTCCCCACATTAAGTTGATTTTAGGGCAAGTAACAAAAACATGATGGATGTCTTCACATAGTTAAAACAGAAAACGCACACCTTCTCATGTGGATTAGAAATGATATCTCTCTTCACAAGGTTGTCTCGCTTTGCCAATCAGTCTAAAATCAGTCGCTATCCAAATACCTTCACCTTTAGTGGAATCTTGGTTTTCCATAATACAACAACAATTGCCTCTGTTACCGGATCCATCACATATTTTCCCACGTTCTGCAGAAGTTTATCGTAGCAGGACTTGACTGAGAACAAGTTGTAAAATGCAATAGGCCACAAAATAGTATTAGTTCATTCCTTGTTGGGGCAGACTTCACATAATATTTGCATAAGGTCAAAAAACTCTAATGATGGCAAGTTGTCCTCCTCCACATTGTTAAGGCACAACCTCCAATTCCAGCTTTCCCCCTCCCAGGCCCCATGTCTCTAACCATATGTTCTTTTTGTTGGATGCAACATACAGACTAGGGAACAGTTCCATCAACGTAGTATGACCTATCCACCTTGCAGACCAAAACAAAATGTTGGTTCCATCCCCTAACCTAAAATTTATTAGCTTAGCAAAACTACCCGCATCCATTGAATCTCCAATCTCCATAAGATCTCTCCACCAAAGTGAATAAAAACACCTTGTTCCGGACACTTCTTTGGATAAAAGCCTTCTAAGAATGTTTTCATACTTATGATTCAAAATTCCAACCCATATAAAAACACCTTGTTCTAGACACTTCTTTGGATAAAAGCCTTCTAAGAATGTTTTCATACTTATGATTCAAAATTCCAACCCATATTGCGTTCCTCTCCCTAAAAAACCTCCATTAGATATGGCCCATATTTTCACCTTAAACTTGCACACATTTTGCCAACTAACCCAAGCCATGTTGCTTTTCTCCAACGATCCAGACCACAAAAACTTCTGCTGTATTGAAATAAGGTCCGGAATCACCTTGGTAGGGGCTTTGAAGAAGGACAAATGGTTCATCAAAACATAATTGATAAGGGTGATTCTTTCCCCCAATAGACATCAGTCGACCCTTCCATGAAGACAACCTAGCTTTGAAGCATGACATTACCGGTTTACAAAATGATACCCTTCTATGGTTTCCACCCACAATGAGACCTAGATACTTGAATGGTAGAGCATCCTTCCTACATTCCAAGAAAATTGCAGTAACATTCATAAAAAAAATCTCATTAACCCTCACCACAAATAAACAACTTTTCCAAGCATGAATTTTCAACCCCGAGACCATATCAAACCCCCTTAAAATGGATTTAATAGTAAGAATAATTATTAGTCCTTAGATTACAAATTAATGGTTGATGTAGGTTCTGAGGTTTTTGGATTGACTGCATTTTGGTAAAACAACATGTTATTAGTAAGATGTTAAACCAGATATTCTGCCATGACAGTCAGACATCATGTTCTGCATGATGTTGTGACATGTTCAAGGACATGTTATACCAGATAGCTAGGGCATGTCTATTTTGGTATTTTTAGTGTGATTTTTTAGTGTGTTCTAATTAACACACGTGCTTTTTTATGGGAGTATATTGTGGGAATTTTTGTTATTGCAGATTCTGTTACTTTTCATAAAAAGGATCCTTGAGCCTTTTTTTAGGAAAGTTTGTATTTTTATCCTATTATTATGCATGTTGATTTGTAGCCAGTTTATACTGATTGTTTCTATTTGTGCGCCTCAAGAAGCCTAAGTCCAGTAGGTCTGAAGGCTATTTAAAGAAAAGAAAAACCTATTGAAGAATAGAGCATATCATGAAGAATTTTGTGGAATAAGGATTAGCCGTTGTTTTGGTTGGTCTTTAGGGTTTTCTGTTTGTTAATTGTATGTCACTCATGTATCTTCTGATGCATTGAGGTTGACTAATTGTTCATTGTCCACTCTAAAGCTTTTAAGCAATAGTGTATTGTTCTTGGTTAAGGCTTTTAATCAAAACCAAGTATTGTCTTGGAAGTGTGCTACTTCTAATGTTTGTTGTTGTTTATACAATCACTGGGATTGAGACTGTGTGATGTCACTGAGGTGATTAGGAAGTGAGAGGGGATTCTCATATCTAGATGGTGATTTCTTGGTAGAAGTTTGCACGGGTAGTCATTAGGTGATAAGTTGTAAATGGGGGATCTTAACTTTGAACTAATACTATTAGTGGATTTCCTTCCTGGTTTGGTAGTCCCCAGAAGTAGGTGACGTTGCACAGAACTGGGTTAACAACTACTGTGTGTTATTTAAATTCCTGAAATTTTTTCTTTAAATTGTTCTTGTGTTAATTCTGTTGTTATGATGTCCTGCCATCATATCCGACATCTGTCCACTACGTGCCAGAATTTCAATTGGCATTAGAGCAGACACCCTGTTCTATTTTGGGTGAGCTCCAGGGAGATACTTTCTGGTACTAGAGACATGGAACTAGGATTTGTCAACAGACCGCCTATTTTGGATGACACCAACTATGATCACTGGAAGGCGCATATGGTGACTTTTCTAAAATCTATGGAGAGCAAAACCTGGAAAGCAGTTATCAAAGGTTGGGAACACCCTGTTGTGAAGGGAAAAGATATGAATGGCATAATTGAATTGAAGCTAAAAGAGGATTGGTCTAAGGAAAAAGATGATCTTGCTCTTAAAAACTCCAAAGCCATGAATGCCTTATTCAATGGAGTTGATAAAAATATTTCCAGGCTGATAAATACCTGTACTGTGGCTAAAGATGCATGGGAAATTCTTAGAATCACTCACGAAGGCACATCAAAAGTAAAGATGTCAAGACTTCAACTTCTCACCACCAAATTTGAGAATCTCAGAATGAAAGATGACGAGTCCATTCATGTTTTTCACATGAATATTCTTGATATTGCCAATACATCTAGTGCCTTGGGAGAGAAGATGTCAGAGGAGAAACTGGTCGTTGCCTAAGAAGTTTGACATGAAGGTCATAGCGATTGAAGAAGCCCAAGGCATCAGAAACATGAAAGTGGAGGAGCTTGATTAGTCACTTCAAACTTTTGAATTGGCTATCAATGAAAGATTTGAAAAGAAGAACAAGAGCATAACTTTTATATCCAACACTAATGATGAAGAGGTTCAATGTGACATGGAGACTGATGAAGGAATTTATAATGACATTGTGCTTCCTGGGAGGCAATTCAATAAGGTGGTGAAGAGTATGGATAGGAAGTCAAGACCAGATGTCAATAACATGCCATTCGACATTAGGAAGAACAGTGATTTTCAAAGAAAAGCAAGAACAGAGGAGAAGTTTGATCAAGAAAAAGGTAGTCAGTGTCATGAATGTGAGGGTTTTGGTCACATTAGTTCAGAATGTCCCACGTACGTCAAGAAACAAAAGAAGGGCATATCTATTTTTGGGTCTGATGATGATTCTAAAAGTGAACCTAATGTTGAAACTGCTAAGCATGTTGCAACCCTCACTGGCAGATATGAATCTGATGAAGATTCTTGTGATCAGAATGTCTCTTATGAAGAATTGGCTATTTCATACAGAGAGCTTTGTATCAAAAGTGAAGAGGTGTGTAAGATAGGAGAAACGCGGAAGAGAATCATAGCTTAACTGCGGGCTGAAGAAGAGAATTTTTTATCTACTATCTCTGGTCTTCAAGATGAGGTAACCCTATTGAAGTCTAAACTTGAAAACATGACCAAATTTGTGAGAACGTTGAACAATGGATCTAATGTGTTGGATGAGATTCTTCAAGTTGGGAAAGGAGGTAAAATATTGACTGGTATAGGGTTTAATTATCAGTCTTTAAATAATCAAAGAAAAACTCATGTGACAAAGATTGTTCATGCTGAAGTAAAGCATGAGCTCAAAATGTCTGACCAAATGTTGCAAAATCCTTCCAGACTTCAAAAAACTCAAACTAAATCCATGTTCTAGCCTTGGAAATGTCATTATTGTGGTAAACATGGTCATATAAAGCCTTACTGATATAGATTGTATGGTTATCCAAAATGTCCAACACAACCTAGGGCTAGTCATGTGATGATTAAGAATAGAAAGGAGTGGAAACCTAAGGGTGTTGATACTTCTAATTTGAATGTTTTTGTTAATAACACTGTTGATACAAGTGTTTATATGTCTCTCTCTAAGATCTTGGTTACTAACCGTGAGTCTGATGTTGTGCTGTATATCACAACATCCTTGACCCAACCTGATCATCTTGTTGGAACCACAGAAGTAAATTTTCATAGTGAGACTCCTGAAAAATCCTAAGAGAATGTGGCTAAAGATGATTTTGTTGGTAGTAAAAGAGATGAATCTAATGATAATAGTATGTCTGCTAAAGAGGAAAAAGACCTATCTGAAAAAGAAGATAAAGAAGAGAGTGATGGTGTAAAAAATGACCAGTCTACTGACATGCTAAATGTAGATGGTCTAGATTACTGGTATAGTAGTGTGCTTAGTATGTTTTCTTGGCAGAAGGTTGTTGCTTCTGAGTTTGATCTACCTTTCTTTTGCTTTGATGAGGTTTGTCAATATTCTGGCTAAAAAGGGGGAGTAGTAGTATTTGTGTGCTCCCATTTGTGCTTGTTTACATTTGCTCTATTTTCTTTTTGTCAATTTTTGGCTAAAAAAGGGAGTAAAGTGTTGTTTTGTTGGTTGGTTCTGATGTTAGATCAGATGTCATGACTTTATGTCATGTGTGTACTACTACTTAGAAAGAGTAGTTGTTTTTGGTGCTGGAGTGTATGCTGGACTTGCTGGACTGTATGCAAATTTTTAGGGGAAGCATGATAATTTGTCATGCCTGCTATTGCTGCTGTTGTGGAACCCTTTGCTATGTCTGGGAGAATACTTTATTCTCTGCAGTAGGTTGTGGTGTTCTGGAGGAGTGTGCTTGTGCTAGTGCTTGTGTAGTGTAGTTCCATGGGAGTTCATGGGTGCTTTTGTTTGGTGTTTCTTTAGTGTGGTTTCACTATATAAACTTACATGGGAGTGCATGTGTTTTTGGTTTTCCCCTTCAGGGGGAGTACTGATTATGTGTGACAGGGGGAGTGGTGTACCTGTCTGTTTTTTGTTGCTGCAAGATTGTAGTCTGTACAAATCTTACATGCTCTCATGTAGCTTATGTTGGTTTATGATGTCATACCTAATGTCTTGACATTATGCTGTCTTTATTGGTTTGACAGAATTGTTGTTCGTGAGTTTTGGTGTTTCTGTTTTATTTCCACTGTGTACCTCTGGTGTGTGCTAAGGTTGTTTTAGCCAAAATTTGCCAAAGGGGGAGATCGTAGGTTCTGAGGTTTTTGGATTGGCTACATTTTGGTAAAACAACATGCTATTAGCAAGATGTTAAACCAGATGTTCTGCCATGACAGTCAGACATCATGTTCTGCATGATGTTGTGACATGTTCAAGGACATGTCATACCAGATAGCTAGAGCATGTCTATTTTGGTATTTTTAGTGTGATTTTTGAGTGTGTTCTAATTAACACACGTGCATTTTTTATGGGAGTATATTGTGGGAATTTCTGTTATTGCAGATTCTGTTACTTTTCATAAAAAGGATCCTTGAGCCTTTTTAAAAAAAAATTGTATTTTTCTCCTATTATTATGCAGGTTGATTTGCAGCCAGTTTATACTGATTATTGCTATTTGTGCGCCTCAAAGAGCCTAAGTCCAGTAGGTATGAAGGATATTGAAAGAGAAGAAAAACCCTATTGAAGAAGAGAGCATATCGTGAAGAATTTTGTGGAATAAGGATTAGCCATTGTTTTGGTTGGTCTTTAGGGTTTTCTGTTTGTTAATTGTATGCCACTCATGTATCTTCTGATGCATTGAGGTTGACTGATTGTTCATTGTCCACTCTAAAGCTTTTAAGCAAGAGTGTATTGTTCTTGGTTGAAGCTTTTAAGCAAAACTGAGTATTGTCTTGGAAGTGTGCTACTTTTATTGCTTGTAGTTGTTTATACAATCATTGAGATTGAGACTGTTTGATATCACTGAGGTGATTAGGAAGTGAGAGGGGATTCTCATATCTAGATGGTGATTTCTAGGTAGAAGTTTGCACGGGTAGTGATTAGGTGATAAGTTGTAAACGTGGGAGTTTAACTTTGAACTAATATTATTAATGGATTTCCTTCCTGTCTTGGTAGCCCTCAGATGTAGGTGACGTTACACTGAACTGGGTTAACAACTATTATGTGTTATTTAAATTCCTACAATTTTTTCTTTAAATTGTTCTTGTGTTAATTCTGCTGTTACGACGACCTGACAACATATCTGACATCTGTCCACTACGTGCTAGAATTTCATTGAGATTAAAAAGTTTATTTAAGAAACGTGTGTGTCTCTTTGATCAAGTATGTGCGTTGAAATTCATGTTCAATTAAATGATGAAAGAGACACATGTTTCTTAAGTGAACTTTTTAATCTCAACCATTTATTTATAATCTAAGGACTAATAATTATTCCTACCATTCTTACATAAAAATAATATTCTCAATATATATATATATATATATATATATATATATATATATATATATATATATATATATATATATATATATAAAACGAGAATGCTATTTTAATTTGTGAATGATAAGAATAATTATTAACCTTTAGATTAAAATAAAATGGTTGAGATTAAAAAACTCATTTAAGGAACATGTAAGTCCCTTTCATATGAATATTAAATGATGAAAGAGACACACATGTTCCTTAAATCTCAAATATATATATATATATATATATATATATATATATATATATATATATATATATATATATATATATATATATAGAGAGAGAGAGAGAGAGAGAGAGAGAGAGAGAGAGAGAGAGAGAGAGAGAGGATATATATATATATAGAGAGAGAGAGAGAGAGGATATATATATATATATATATATATATATATATATATATATATATATAGAGAGAGAGAGAGAGAGAGAGAGAGAGAGAGAGAGGATCCATTGACACCAGGTGTAAATCTAAAAGTCTTACACCAAATCTCACCCGTCAATATGAATAAATCAAACACTCAAATAAGTAGCCTATTTTTTAAGAAAAATAAATGACCAAGTATTTTTTTTTTAAAATATATTTATTTCATTTAAGAGAAAAAAGAATATACACCGACAATGTAAAATATTTTTACACTGTCAACCAATGACAGACGTGTATCCTGCCACATCACACTTTTATTTTTAAAATACTGTTATGATTTGACACTTTAAAATAATCTGATTAGATGTATATGTAATATTTCTTTGCACTGACAGTGCACTACCTTTAAACTCTTCATTTAATATAAGCATTTGATTCAATTGTATTAACGGTTGAAATTTGGTGTAAGTCTCTTAGACTTACACCTAGTGTCAATGGATCCTATATATATATATATATATATATATATATATATATATATATATATATATATATATATATATATGGAATGTTATGCCTTTAGGATTAAAAAATGCATCATCTGAATTTCAGAATATTATGAATGATATATTTTACCAATATTCAAAATTTACCATAGTTTACTTAGATGATATATTAGTCTTTTCAGATTTTATTAATTAGCACTTTCTGAAGTAATCATGTCAAGCATCACGAGGGCTTTGAGTTCACTAGGAAGTAGTAGGAGACACCAGCGTCACCATAATTAGATAGCTAGCACTTCTGAACCTAATAACAATCTAGATCAAGATACTTTTCCGAACAAAGAATTAGAAATCCAGGAAATGGAAAATAAATTTATAAATTGGTCTATGCCTGAGATTAAATTAAAAGAAATTTATAAAGTAGGAACTTTTGATTACAACGCTAAAAAGATCATACATACAATTGAAAATGCTAGATCTATTAGCAATAAACAAGAAACTATAGAATTATTAGATAGAAACTTATTAGAAATACATTAACGTGAAAATTTCAAGTATATTCACTTAGGGTTAATTCAAATTGCTGTAAAATCTTTACACAAATTAAGACATCTATATAGCAGAAGTAGCGTTTGAATTAATAAAAACTTGAATATATAAGTTAAAATAAGGTAAAACTTCAGAGTTTGAAAATCTATAAGCGGAAGAATAATTTAAATAGACAACAATGGATAATGCCATGCTTTGATTTTATTCAAATGCTTTAAAAACTTACAAAGTTTTGATTCTTGAAGGGTTCAGGTTTCTACTCAAGTGTGAGAGAAATTGATGATGCCTTTAACAATCAAGAATGAATGCTTATATAGCATCCAGACTTTAAATAATTTACAATACAACTTATTCAAGAAAAGAGATAATGGTCGACAAATACAGGTGGGCTAAAAAGCAAAAGCTAAAGCAAAAGATAAGGAATCTTATCTTTCTGAAAGCTAAGTAACATGGCCCACAGGGCCTGATAATGCTGAAAATAATTAAAGGTAAAAGTAAAGTAACATGGCCAACATGGCCTGATAATGCTGAAAATAATTAAAAGAAAGCCCAATGGTGATAAGATCAAAAATATCTTGTCGTTTTTCCTAAAGTAATATCAGAATTATGCTAGTGGGGGTCTAATCAAAGATTCCATAATAATCATCCTCATTGACAGGTGTAGCTTCAATTGAAGACGAGGAACTATGACATTCAGACATAACACTCGTTATTTCTTGAAGTTTGTCTGCAAACTTCTTAGGATTTGTAATTGCTGAAAGAGAAGCTAGAAGTTTACTTCTATCAGCCAAGAATGTAGTTTCTTCAGTGGTGGTAGTAGATTTGCACATTTTTTGGGTTTTTAGCATACCAAGCGTTTTTATCAGTGGGAGAGAGTAATTTTGGGTTAAAAGAATCCCACCATTTGGTAGAGATTCTTCTCGATAAATAGGAAGCAGTAGCATCTGGCCAAATCTGGTCGGCAGTGAAGGACCAAGACATGATCCAAGTAATTCCAAATACGGCAGTAAAAGCTAAAAGACTTTTATGTTTTGGACAATCAGTAATTTCTCCAAACTCTTTGTAAGACTTTAACACATAATTAGGGAAAATCTGGGTTTCTAACCCATAAACTTAGAACCACTTGATAAAGCAGTTGATGAATTTTAACGATATATTCTTATTAAACCAAATGAACTAGGTATGGTCATAAAGCCTAATTGTAAGGAAATAGGACCAAGCATCCATATAATCAAAATAGGTGTAAAATTGAGGGATAAACTCTCTGGAAAAATCTCTGGAATGATAGGGATGAGTTCCCCATTCATCTAGGTAGAGTACTTTGTTGATTTTAAATTTAGAGTATTTTATATTTCCAGTAGCGTCATCCTTAATGTGAGTAAGAGTAATGGAATTCGTGTCTACCAAGATGAATTCATAGTAGAATCTAGATTTGTTAATATCTGGTTGACGAAAGTAGGTGTTCTGGGGAAACACCTTGCTGATAACTTGTAACAAGGATCCTTCAGGAGTACAGTAAAAATATTCTAAAGGGATAATCGGTACCGAGAAATCTTTAGTAATAAACTTTGATTTGTTCCCTGGCGGGGGAGTGTAATATGCTATCCTATTTTTGTTTGGAGTCAACTTCAAAGAAGAAGACGCCGTAATATCCTTAGAAAATTACGATGGTGAGACCAAGGCAGTGAAGGCTCCTTTTCCCTGTAAAGAGGAAATTGGAGTAGTAATCTTTGATACGTAGGAAGACGATCCCAATACCAATTGTTTGTTTTGGTTGTTTGATTTTTGTAAAGGAGGTCCATAAGAATCTTTGGATGTAGATTTATTACTCATTTTTACCCTGTAAAAATTCTCTTGTTAAGAAATCTGGTAATGCATTTTTAATACCTTCAAGGTGCATGATTTCAAAATTAAAACATGCAAGTAACGACTGCCATCTGGCAAATATGTGTTTTGACACCAAATTTTTGACATCTTTCTGTAAAACACTTCTGGCTGATTTACAGTCAGTTTTTAATAAAAACATTTTTGAAAATAAATCATCTTAAAATTTAGTAATACAAAGTACAATAGATAAAATTTCTTTTTTAATAGTACTGTAATTCAGCTGGGCTGCAGACCAAGTTCCAGAATAGTATCTGACAACTTGTTCCTTATCAGTACCCGGTAATTTTTGTTTTAGAATACCTCAGAATCCAATATCAGAAGCATCGGTTTCAACAATAAGGTTTGCTTCAGGGTCAGGGATCCCTATACATGGTAATTTTTTAACAACCTGTTTTAATTGGATAATACTTTGGGTCCTAGATTCGTCCCAAGGGGGGGATTTTTCTTTAATCTTTTGAACAGAGGTAAACATATTGTTCTAAGGTTGGGAATAAAGTCAGGCACATAATTCAGACATCCTAAAAATCTTTGTAACTGAGTCTTGTCTTTAATTTCGTTTGGAAATTTGCTAACAAACTCTAAAAACCTGGTAATGGGGGTGTACTCACCTTGGCTAATATCAAATCCTAAAAATACGACTTTAGGTTGAAATATTTTTAGTTTACTTTCAGATAACACTAAACCATTATCTTTAATTATCTTGTAAAATTGTTCTAAGTGTTGAAAATGCTGATTAATAGAATCTGAAAAGACTAATATATCATCTAAGTAAACTATGATAAAATTTGAATATTGGTAAAATATATCATTCATAATATTCTGAAATTCAGATGGTGCATTTTTTAATCCTAAAGGCATAACATTCCATTCGTAATGTCGAAAGGGAACGGTAAAAGCGGTTTTATACTTATCGTCCTCCTTAACTTGAATTTGATAATAACCAGATTTTAAGTCAAACTTAGAAAAAATGCTTTTATTATGTAATCTATTAATTAAATCTTTTTTATTTGGTATAGGGTATCTAATCCATTACAATGCTGTGTTTAAAGGTTTGTAATTAATTACTAAACGCAGACTTCCTCGTTCTAATTCCGAAGCATTGATTACGTAAAAGGCTGAGCAACTCCATGGGGGACTTTCTAGGCCTAATTAGTCCTTTATCTAAAAATCCTTGTATTTCCTTTTTACAATATTCTAAGTGTTGTTTGTTCATTTGTATGGGTCAAGCTTTTGTTGGTATATTAATTTCTTTAAATTCAAGTTCATAAGGTAGGGATATAGTATGTGTCTTTCTTTTCCAAAAAACTTTAGGTTGTTCAGAACATAAATTATTAATAAATTTATTTTGAATGGCCTTAATTTTCTCTTTAATGACAGGCGTTTGTAGTTGTTCTTCAATCCTTTTGTAATGTATTTCTTTGTTGATAAAATTAATTTTTTTTCGTTTGTTATTAATAAAATTAACTAAGGAAATGTTCTTTCTTTGAACTGAATTAAGATATCTAATCTTAGGTTTGTCTAAAAATTCAAAGCTGACTAAATGTCCTAGGGCTTCAGTAGTAATGGCTTGATTAGTAACACTAAAAGGATAAAGTAAATATAAGAAAGGGGTTCCCAATATGATCATTTCTTACAGGTCTTTAATAAGGAGAAAAGATGTTTTGTATCAAACTTGTCCTTTACAAATTTTTACATTTGGTAACTTATAAGTTACTTGTAACCTACTACCATTAGCTCCTCTAAGTTTTTCTTTAGTTTTTTTATAGTATTGGGTTGGTTTTAATCCTTCTTGGATACAATTAAGATCGACTCCTGAGTCTATTAAAGCTATTAATTCAAAGGTTTTATCATGGATAATCAGATTTATTTTAGTATACCATTTGTGAGATATTATTTTTTCTATGTTATGAACAAAAGGGTCAGGTATTTCTTCCCCTTTATCTTCCAACGTACTGGAGTTAGGTTGATTAATTATGGATTTTCATGCTTCCACAAAACTTTGATTTTGTATTATCATAGTTCCTTGTAATTCTAAATATTTAACTTCTAACTCATCATCCCTAGTTTTTAAAGTTTGTATCTCTTTCTTTAATAACTTAATTTTTTCATAAAGATCGTTTATGGATAAGGGTTTTTCTATGGGTTTTTTAAACATGTTCATGACATATTTAAATTCAATCTTATTAACTTGGTGTTTATTAAGATCGTTATCATCAATTATATCCTTTATTTTCCTCATAAAGGCATTCCTAGTTTCGGATGGTTCCACTTTATCCAAAATGGTTATTAAGGTGTTGGCTTGACTGTTGGATGTAACATTAACAATTTTTCTGTTACAATCTTTGCAATTACAAAAATCAATTCCTAAGCATTCTTCATGATCAGACTCAGATTCTTCTGAGCTTTTAATTTGATTTAATTCTTCATAAGTAGATTCTTCTAAGGAGGTGGTTTCCTCATAATCTGAATTCAACATAATTTTATTTAGAGCATTAATTAAAGTATTTTTTAACTCTTCATATAAATTTAAATTACTTTATTGTTTTATTTTCTCTTTGACTCTACAATCACTAGCATAGTGACCAAATATGCCACATTCGTAACATTTTATCTCTTTATTTTTATTTTTATCAAATTTTGTTTTCGTAGGTTGGTAGGGTTTTTTTGTAAGGTTTCTTATTTTCTTTGTAATAGTCAGGTTTATCTGAATACTTCTATTTCCTATAATTTTTATAATTTTTTCTTCCTTTACTAATATTTTTTTTATGCTTAGGATTACTAGGTGCTCTCAAAGGAGTAGCCCCATACTGTTCGCAAAACGTTCCCATTTCGCGCCTACTACTAGTCTGTTCATTTTTAATTTTGTTTTGTATTTTATAGTCAGTACAAATCTTAATTCTAGTTTCTACAACGTAATTGGATAATTCACATATGGTTAGGCTATCATAAGGAATTTCTCCCTTGTAATTCTGTTGTATGTTCATCTTGACTTTTTCAGCAAAAAGTCTGGGTAATCCACTAATGAATCTTTCATTCCAAAAAACTGCCGAGCCATCCGCTCTCAGGTAAAGTTTGGAGAGAAACATATCCTTATACCATCTATAGTCCGACATAGTAGGGCAATAGAGGTTCATTAATTGGTCTGAAGCTCGTTTTTGGAGCTTCAAAGGTTCTCCTACGAAGAATTTGGTGATAGCGTATAGTAATGTTGTAACGTTGGCGGGTTCATTATTTTTAGTTTTTACAACGTTATCTATAATATTTTTATCTTCATGACTAAGAAGATTATCCCACCAACCTTTTAGTTGGCCAATAAAACCCATAATTATCATTTCTCTAGATTTTTTATCCGAATTTTTTCTTAACATAAAGGCAGTTGCCGCCATGGTCATATTTTGAATAGTATCGAGTATTTGCTGCTCAGAAGCTCCATCAATATTCCATTCTACAATGGCTTCTCCTAAATAACTATTTTCAATAAAATTGGACCTTTCTTCAAACTGAACATCAGCAAAGGAATGTCGTGGGTAATAATTTCTAGTCGGGTTTCTTGGCGGTCTTCCTAATTTTTTTACCAAATTATCAAATTCTTCTTCTCTGGATAACATATTAACCTTAGGGTCAAGTCTTAGGTCTAGACCCTTTAGTATTTCTACTAGTTCTTCTATCTTTTCATTAGTTGAGTCTCCTAATCTTATTTTACGTGATTCGGATGATGAAGGAATGTCATAATGATATATAGGTCCGGTAGGATCTGGTTTGTGTATCAGAGGATCAGTTAGTTTGAAACCAGAAGTTTCTATCCTTTCTAGTTGTTGTGCTATCGTATGTAATATTTGATTTGAATAATTTAGTTGACTATGTAAGTTGTTTAAGTCTTTTCTTTCTGAGGTAGGCGCAATAATAACCTTAAAGGGTGCAGCCTCTATCTCCACATCTTTTTCTGGAGAGATTTTTATGGCTTCTAAAGGTGGGTGGACAGATTCTACTACTTATTTTCTAAAGGTTTTCCACCTAGTACTAATCCTTTTATTAACATCGATGCATAACTCAGTAGCAAAAGGGTTCCTAATTTTTTCATCCAGACACAGTAATTCAAACTAAACAAAGAAGTAAACATTAATTTCATTAGTTTCGAGGAACTCGTAGAATTGTTTTAAGTAATCTTGGGTTTGTGGTTTAGAGAAAGTCGAGAAAAACCACTTTCTCTTTTCTCTATTGTAGGCTTCAAAGTCGTTACTAATCCATTCTTTATCTATGACAAAGGGTTCTTCTCTAGTGATAACGTGTAATATCCGAGACTCAGTTGGAGAAGAGGACCTGGAAGTCCTTTCTTCGTATAAACACTGGGGTACAGTAGGGTTAAAGTTAACTCCTGCTAGGTATACCCTAATAGTTGAGTCAACCGAGTGCCTAGCACTAGGAGAGTTGTGGTACCTATAGGATTGACTTCTGTTCATCCCAATGGCCACTGTACCATCAGTATCCTGTATAACATTTCTAATTGATCTAGACTCAATCTTTTCAGGTTTAACAACATCTTGTAATATCCATTCTTCGGGTATTTTATCCATAATTTTTGAGGCAGTTAATATTTTAGGCATAATAACATTTGAACATCTTAAGTTGGCCTCTAGAAGACAAACTTGGTTTCTAGGAGTACTTCTTATGGATTTAAAATCGTAATTAATAGTTGAAACTTTATAAGTTACTTTACTAATAAAACTTAGGTTTGAGGCACCTTGAACGAAGGTATCTACTAACCCAGCAATCATAATAACTAATGAACTCTTGGTAAATTCATCAGCTAAACTCATAGAGTAATTAGGATGGCAGTTAAAATAAACTGGTCCATCGTTTAAATTCGATTCGATAACCACAATCGTTGAATTATGAAAATATTTAATTCTTGTATCCCTTAGAACTAGTAATATAGGGGTGTTTAGTCCTAATTTGTGTAAAGGTTTTACAGCAATTTGAATTAACCCTAAGTGAATATACTTGAAATTTTCACAGTAATGTATTTATAATAAGTTTCCATCTTTATAAATTTCTTTTAATTTAATCTCAGGCATAGACCAATTTATTAATCTATGTTCCATTGTATGTATGATCTTTTTAGCGTTGTAAAACTTTAATTAGTAAAAACTTGAATATATAAGCTACAATATGGTAAAACTTCAGAGTTTGAAAATCTATAAGCGGAAGAATAATTTAAATAGACAACAATGGATAATGCCATGCTTTGATTTTATTCAAATGTTTTAAAAACTTACAAATTTTGATTCTTGAAGGGTTCAGGTTTCTACTCAAGTGTGAGAGAAATTGATGATGCCTTCAACAATCAAGAATGAATGCTTATCTAGCATCCGGACTTCAAATAATTTACAATACAACTTAATCTAGAAAATACATAATGGCCGACAAATATAGGTGGCCTAAAAAGTAAAAGCTAAAGCAAAAGATAAGGAATCTTATCTTTCTGAAAGCTAAGTAACATGGCCCACTTGGCCTAATAATGCTGAAAATAATTAAAGGTAAAAGTAAAGTAACATGGCCCACATGGCCTGATAATGCTGAAAATAATTAAAAGAAAGCCCAATGGTGATAAGATCAAAAGTATCTTGTCGTTTTTCCAAAAGTAATATCAGAATTATGCTAGTGGGGGTCTAATCAAAGATTCCATAGCAGTCATCCTCATTGACAGGTGTCACTTCAATTGAAGACGAGGAACTATGACATTCAGACATAACACTCGTTATTTCTTGAAGTTTGTCAGCAAACTTATTAGGATCTATAATTGCTGAAAGAGAAGCTAGAAGTTTACTTCTATCAGCCAAGAATGTAGTTTCTTTAGTGGTGGTAGTAGATTTGAACAGCTTGGGGTTTTTAGCATACCAAGCGTTTTTAACAGTGGGAGAGAGTAATTCTGGGTTAAAAGAATCCCAACATTTGATAGAGATTCTTCTTGATAAATGGGAAGCAGTAGCATCTGGCCAAATCTGGTCGGTAGTGAAGGACCAAGACATGATCCAAGTAATTCCAAATATGGCAGTAAAAGCTAAAAGACTTTTATGTTTTGGACATTCAGTAATTTCTCCAAACTCTTTGTAAGACTTTAACACATAATCAGGGAAAATATGGGTTTCTAACCTATAAACTTCGAACCACTTGATAAACCAGTTGGGGAATTTTAACGATATATTCTTATTAAACCAAATGAACCAGGTATGGTCATAAGGCTTAGTTGTAAGGAAATGAGACCAAGCATCCATATAATCAAAATAGGTGTAAAATTGAGGGATAAACTCTCTGGAAAAATCTCTGGAATGATAGGGATGAGTTCCCCATTCATCTAGGGAGAGTATTTTGTTGATTTTGAATTTAGAGTCTTTTATATTTCCAGTAGCGTTGTAACGCCCCAGTTTTTGCCAGTTTTATTTTATTGAGTCTTTTTGGATTATTTTATTATTATTTTATTATAATTTCGACTTTTGTGTGAAAATGTGTTATTTTTAGTCGTGAATATATTTTATCGCGTTTTGGGATCGTTTGCGAGAAATTTGAGTGTAGGGGTATTTTGGGCATTTGGGTGTATTTTGTTAAGTTAGTAAGAAAATAGAAAATAGAAAAGGGAAAGAAAGAAAAATAGAGAGAAAGAAAGAAGAAAGAAGGAAAAAGAGAAGAAAAGAGGAGAAGAGAGAAAAATTGGGATAGTGTGGAAAAATCATCAAGATCAATTTCTAGAGTCGATTTAATCGGGTAAGGGTGCGAAACTCGATTATACTATGCTTGTATATGATTATGTATGAATGGGTTTGGATGATTCTCTTGCTTTCCATGTTTTTCAATTTTAGGTCGAAAATGATAAAATGAGTAGAATCGATGGTTTAACGGTTGGAAATCGATGTAAAGGTGGTAGTTTGCTTGTTGACATGATTAGAATAGGTTCTGATTGAAATATGTTGATTTGGAAATGGTTTGGGTTGGAAAATATCATTTTTGGGTTTTCAACAGCGCTGAAGGATTCTGAGTTTTCGCAGGTTCGCCTAGCGAACCATTCAGCGAAGGGTAGTGAAGGTTCGCTACGGGTATTCGCCTAGCGAAGGCGTGAGCGAACGTTCGCTAGAGTGTTCGCCTAGCGAAGTTTGGGTGTTTTAAATGTTGGTAGCTGCTGCCTTGGTTCGCCAGGGGGTTCGCCTAGCGAACTTAGTGTCTGTTTTTATCTAACAGTTGGTTCGCTGGAACATTCGCCTAGCGAAGGAGCTAGCGAATGCTCGCGAGGGATGTTCGCCTAGCGAAGCAGCTAGCGAATGCTCGCGAGGGAGATTCGCCCAGCGAACAGTGCTGTTCGTGTAATTTTGTTTTCTGCATAACTTTTGATCTGTGATTCGGTTTGAGGCGTGGTTTGATGCATTGGAAAGCCATTGAGCTGTACTTTCTTATTATGATGGTTTAGAATTTGTTAGCCGATTTTATTTTGTCGGTAAATGTGAATAGTGTCAATGGTCGACTTTTGTTGTTTTAATGGTGCGTATTTGACTTGTGTTATGCTTTATGGTGTTGCTTCGAATGTGGTATGACTTATGTGCTGTTGTGATGATGATTTGTGGCCGTAAGGCAAGAAAATGCTAAGTGTGGTATTTGATGATATATGCATAATTGTGAATGTGTGTATGTATGCAATGAGAATGTCATGAGTCATTGTATGCCAAGCATCATGATGTGCATTGTTGAACGTCCTGAGTGACGGTTTGATTCCCGAGGGGAATATGCTATAACATCGTGTGCCTCAAAAATATGAGGCGATGCCTAAGGACTTAAAGCGATGGGTATAGACGATTATGGGCTCCTTTGGAGACTTAAAGCAATCCTTAACGTCGTGTGCCTCAAAAATATGAGGCGATGCCTGAGGACCTAAAACGACGGGTGAACATCGTAGGCCCGACGGGGAGTTACTTGAGATTCTCAGTAACGAGCGATGGTTCCAATAGTTCCTGAGTGGACTAATGACGTGACATGATGTGACAAAGGAAGTCAGTACCGCATGGCATGTGCATAGAGTCGTGGTGTCGGTCTCTGTGCATTTGCATTCATCATGAGTCATTTGTGCATGGAATTGTGAATGTGATTAATGAAATGGAATATGTGTGATTGTATTGTGAATGATTGATGTGCAGTGGTAATTGATACGTGTGAATTGTACTGTGTGTTGTTATAATTTATCTGTGTGCTTTGGTGGTGAAAATATGTTATTTGTGCATTTTTGTGTTAATATATAATTTTATGCAATTATATTATGGTTGTTTTTCTCACCCTTCTGCTGTTTTATAACGCTCTATGAGGCGTTGCAGATTAGAGCTGCTGGAGGTATTCCTTTTTGTGAAGCGTCGCGTCTTCATTATTTTGGTCGGTTGGCTCTGATATGTGACTCCGGGTAGTTAGGGTGGCCGCGTGCTATTATTTTGTATATCTGATGATATATTTTGGTTGTACATATGCTACCTGATGTATGACAAACTGTTTATATGTGTATATGTATATATGTTAATCAGATTTTAGATTTTCCGCTTTAATTCTAATTTCTGAAAAGTGGGTGTAAGGAACAAAGTTTCCTCTGTATGATTGCTACCCCACAGTTGCATATCATTATGGGCAGGTGTCGCATGTTATGTGTATGTTTGGCTTCTTTGATGTGATTCTCCCTTTCTATGCCATGATGTTTCAAATATACTCTGATCAATTTTCGAATTTTCTTTTACCGCCTTAATTGCGTGTTTTTGGGGGTATTAGATTAGGGGCGTCACATCAAGTGGTATCAGAGCCAGTCCGTGTCAGTTGTGTTTGTTGTGTCGGTTGTGTCTGGCATATTGGGCGAGTTGTGTTGAACGAGTTATTGTTTAACCATAGTTTCTGTTTTGGACGAACAGAATATGGCTGGTCGTAATGATGCTGCTTTGGCTGCTGCGATGGAAGCGATGGCACGAGCTGTGTAGGGTGCACCGAATGCTGTCGGAAATGATGAGTTTAGAAAGAATAAGCCGCCGGTCTTTAAAGGGAAGCATGATCCGGATGGTGCGCAGTTGTGGTTGAAAGAGATTGAGAGGATTTTTAGGGTAATGGATTGTGATGACGATGATGTTAAGGTGAGGCTGGGCACTCATATGCTACACGAAGAGGCTGATGACTGGTGGGTCAGTACTCGTCAGGTGTTGGAGGCTGATGAGGAGGAAGAAGAGATCACTTGGGAGGTGTTTAGCCGAGAGTTTCTAAGGAAGTATTTTCCCGAGGATGTCCGAGGAAAGAAGGAGATTGAGTTTCTAGAGCTAAAACAAGGTAATATGTCGGTTATTGACTATACTGCTAAGTTTGTGGAACTTGTGCAGTTTTATCCTCATTATGTGGAAGCGACTGCTGAATTTTCAAAGTGTGTGAAGTATGAAAGTGGTTTGCGTCCTGAGATAAAGCAGGCTATTGGTTATCAGAGGATTCGAAGGTTTGCTGATTTGGTGGAATGCTGTAGGATTTATGATGAAGATAGTAAGGCTCGTTCTGCTCACTATAAAAGTGTAAGTGACAGGAAAGGGAAACAACAGTTTCGTGGTGGACCGTATGTGTCACCGGCTGATAAAGGTAAACAAAGGGGAACTTTTGATCGAAGGTCAGGTGAAGGAGGTATGTCTAATCCTATTAGGTGTTTTGGATGTGGTGAATTGGGTCATCGCCAGCATGAATGTAGGAAGAAGTTGGATAAGTGTTCTAATTGTGGTGGTATCGGACATGTTTTAGCTGATTGTAAAAGGAAGAATGTGGTGAAGTGTTACAATTGTGGGGAACCTGGTCACATTAGTTCGAAGTGTCCGAATCAGAAGAAAGCTCCAACTAGTGGGAAAGTGTTTTCATTGGCGGGAACTCAGACTTCAAGTGCTGATCGTCTGATAAGAGGTACTTGCTTTATTAATAACACGCCTTTAATTGCTATTATTGATACTGGAGCGACTCATTCGTTTATTTCGTCTGAGTGCGCGGAACGTTTGAATCTTGGGTTGTCTTCGATGGATGGTGAGATGGTTATTGATACTCCAGCGATGGGGTCAGTAACTACTTCTTTGGTGTGTTTGAGTTGTCCTTTAGCCATTTATGGTAAAGACTTTGTGATGGATTTGGTGTGTTTATGGAATACATGAATCGTATTTTCCACGAGCATTTGGATCATTTTGTGGTGGTGTTTATTGATGATATTTTAATTTATTCTAAGTCTCGTGAGGAACATGCAGAGCATTTGCGTATTGTTTTGCAGGTTTTGAAGGAAAGGAAGCTTTTTGCCAAATTGTCCAAGTGTGAATTCTGGTTGTCTGAGGTGAGTTTTCTTGGACACGTAATTTCAGGTAATGGTATTGCTGTGGATCCATCTAAAGTAGAAGCAGTTCTACAATGGGAGGCTCCTAGATCCGTTACTGAAATTCGAAGCTTTTTGGGTTTGGCTGGTTATTACCGGAGGTTCATTGAAGGTTTTTCTAAGCTAGCTCTTCCTTTGACGCAGTTGACTTGTAAGGGCAAAGCATTCATTTGGGATATTCAATGTGAAGAAAGTTTTTGTGAGCTGAAGGAAAGATTGACGATAGCTCAGATTCTTATTTTACCTAATCCTAATGAACCATTTGTTGTGTATTGCGATGCTTCTTTAATTGGTTTGGGTGGTGTTCTGATGCAGGAAGGTAAAGTTGTAGCTTATGCTTCAAGGCAGTTAAGAGTTCATGAGAAAAACTATCCTACTCATGATCTTGAGTTAGCGGCTGTAGTTTTTGTGTTGAAGATTTGGAGGCACTATCTCTATGGTGCAAGGTTCGAGGTCTTTAGTGATCATAAAAGCTTGAAATATTTATTTGATCAGAAAGAGTTGAACATGAGGCAGCGGAGATGGTTGGAATTCTTGAAAGACTACGACTTTGGCTTGAATTACCATCCTGGTAAAGCTAATGTGGTAGCCGATGCATTGAGCTGGAAATCGTTGCATATGTCCGCATTGATGGTGAAAGAGTTGGAACTTTTGGAGTCGTTTAGAGACTTTTTGGTATGTGAAGTGACTTCGGTTAGTGTAAGGCTTGGAATGTTGAAGGTTGCTAATGAATTTTTGTTGTCGGTTAGTGAGAAACAAAAGCTGGATTTGAAATTCGTTGATTTGATGAGGAATGAGAATGTGGATTTCAAGGTTGATAATTTTGGAGTTTTGAGATTCCGTGATCGTATTTGTATACCTGATGATGCGGAGTTGAAAAGAATGATTTTGGAGGAAGGACACCAAAGTAATTTAAGTATACCTCAGGGTGCGAATAAGATGTACCAAGATTTGAAGAAGATTTTCTGGTGGTCTGGTTTGAAAAGAGATGTGGCTCAGTTTGTGTATGCATGTTTGACTTGTCAGAAATCGAAAGTGGAACATTTGAGGCCTAGTGGTTTGTTGCAACCGTTGGATATTCCTGAGTGGAAATGGGATAGCATTTCGATGGATTTTGTGACGGGATTACCGAACACTCAGCGTGGGCATAATGCTATTTGGGTGATTGTGGACAGGCTGACTAAATCGACGTATTTTATTCCGATTGACATCAATTTTTCTTTGGAACGGTTAGCTGAGATCTATATCAGTGTGGTGGTGAAATTGCATGGGGTTCCTTTAAGTATTGTTTCTGATCGAGATCCTAGGTTTACATCGAGATTTTGGGAAAGTTTACAGAAGGCTTTGGGTTCTAAATTGAGGTTGAGTTCGGCTTATCATCCGCAGACAGATGGTCAGACCGAAAGAACTATTCAGTCGTTAGAGGATTTGTTGAGGTCGTGTGTTTTGGAACAAGGTGGTGCGTGGGACAGTTATCTTGCTTTGATTGAGTTCACGTATAATAACAGTTTCCATTCTAGTAACGAAATGGCACCTTTTGAGGCTTTATATGGGCGAAGATGTCGAACGCCGTTGTGTTGGCACGAAACTGGTGAGAGTTCTGTGGTTGGACCGGAATTGGTGCAACAGACGACAGAAAAGGTAAAGTTTATTCGTGAGAAAATGAAGGCTTCTCAGAGTAGACAAAAGAGTTATCATGATCGGAGACGTAAGAATCTTGAGTTTCAAGAGGGTGATCACGTATTTCTGAGAGTTACGCCGGTAACGGGTGTTGGTCGTGCTTTGAAATCTAAGAAGCTTACTTCTCGATTTATTGCTCCTTACCAGATATCTGCGAGAGTTGGTGCTGTAGCGTATCGTGTGGCGTTACCGCCGAATCTGTCGAATTTGCATGATGTTTTTCATGTTTCACAGCTTCGGAAGTATGTTCCGGACCCTTCACATGTGATTCCGATGGACGAGGTTGAGGTAAGGGATAACCTTACGGTCGAGGCATTACCGGTTGGTATTTTGGATCGCGGGGTGAAGCGGTTGAGGGGCAAAGAGATTGCACTTGTGAAAGTGGCGTGGGGAGGCGCTGCTGAGGGTAATTTGACGTGGGAATTGGAGAGTAGGATGCGGGAGTCGTATCCGGAGTTGTTTGTATCAGGTAAGATTTTCGAGGACGAAAATTTCTAAGTGGGGGAGAGTTGTAACGCCCCAGTTTTTGCCAGTTTTATTTTATTGAGTCTTTTTGGATTATTTTATTATTATTTTATTGTAATTTCGACTTTTGTGTGAAAATGTGTTATTTTTAGTCGTGAATATATTTTATCGCGTTTTGGGATCGTTTGCGAGAAATTTGAGTGTAGGGGTATTTTGGGCATTTGGGTGTATTTTGTTAAGTTAGTAAGAAAATAGAAAATAGAAAAGGGAAAGAAAGAAAAATAGAGAGAAAGAAAGAAGAAAGAAGGAAAAAGAGAAGAAAAGAGGAGAAGAGAGAAAAATTGGGATAGTGTGGAAAAATCATCAAGATCAAGTTCTAGAGTCGATTTAATCGGGTAAGGGTGCGAAACTCGATTATACTATGCTTGTATATGATTATGTATGAATGGGTTTGGATGATTCTCTTGCTTTCCATGTTTTTCACTTTTAGGTCGAAAACGATAAAATGAGTAGAATCGATGGTTTAACGGTTGGAAATCGATGTAAAGGTGGTAGTTTGCTTGTTGACATGATTAGAATAGGTTCTGATTGAAATATGTTGATTTGGAAATGGTTTGGGTTGGAAAATATCATTTTTGGGTTTTCAACAGCGCTGAAGGATTCTGAGTTTTCGCAGGTTCGCCTAGCGAACCATTCAGCGAAGGGTAGCGAAGGTTCGCTACGGGTATTCGCCTAGCGAAGGCGTGAGCGAACGTTTGCTAGAGTGTTCGCCTAGCGAAGTTTGGGTGTTTTAAATGTTGGTAGTTGCTGCCTTGGTTCGCCAGGGGGTTCGCCTAGCGAACTTAGTGTCTGTTTTTATCTAACAGTTGGTTCGCTGGAACATTCGCCTAGCGAAGGAGCTAGCGAATGCTCGCGAGGGATGTTCGCCTAGCGAAGCAGCTAGCGAATGCTCGCGAGGGAGATTCGCCCAGCGAATAGTGCTGTTCGTGTAATTTTGTTTTCTGCATAACTTTTGGTCTGTGATTCGGTTTGAGGCGTGGTTTGATGCATTGGAAAGCCATTGAGCTGTACTTTCTTATTATGATGGTTTAGAATTTGTTAGCCGATTTTATTTTGTCGGTAAATGTGAATAGTGTCAATGGTCGACTTTTGTCGTTTTAATGGTGCGTATTTGACTTGTGTTATGCTTTATGGTGTTGCTTCGAATGTGGTATGACTTATGTGCTATTGTGATGATGATTTATGGCCGTAAGGCAAGAAAATGCTAAGTGTGGTATTTGATGATATATGCATAATTGTGAATGTGTGTATGTATGCAATGAGAATGTCATGAGTCATTGTATGCCAAGCATCATGATGTGCATTGTTGAACGTCCTGAGTGACGGTTTGATTCCCGAGGGGAATATGCTATAACATCGTGTGCCTCGAAAATATGAGGCGATGCCTGAGGACTTAAAGCGATGGGTATAGACGATTGTGGGCTCCTTTGGAGACTTAAAGCAATCCTTAACGTCGTGTGCCTCGAAAATATGAGGCGATGCCTGAGGACCTAAAACGACGGGTGAACATCGTAGGCCCGGCGGGGAGTTACTTGAGATTCTCAGTAACGAGCGATGGTTCCAATAGGTCCTGAGTGGACTAATGACGTGACATGATGTGACAAAGGAAGTCGGTACCGCATGGCATGTGCATAGAGTCATGGTGTCGGTCTCTGTGCATTTGCATTCATCATGAGTCATTTGTGCATGGAATTGTGAATGTGATTAATGAAATGGAATATATGTGATTGTATTGTGAATGATTGATGTGCAGTGGTAATTGATACGTGTGAATTGTACTGTGTGTTGTTATAATTTATCTGTGTGCTTTGGTGGTGAGAATATGTTATTTGTGCATTTTTGTGTTAATATATAATTTTATGCAATTATATTATGGTTGTTTTTCTCACCCTTCTGCTGTTTTATAACGCTCTATGAGGCATTGCAGATTAGAGCTGCTGGAGGTATTCCTTTTTGTGAAGTGTTGCGTCTTCATTATTTTGGTCGGTCGGCTCTGATATGTGACTCCGGGTAGTTAGGGTGGCCGCGTGCTATTATTTTGTATATCTGATGATATATTTTGGTTGTACATATGCTACCTGATGTATGACAAACTATTTATATGTGTATATGTATATATGTTAATCAGATTTTAGATTTTCCGCTTTAATTCTAATTTCTGAAAAGTGGGTGTAAGGAACAAAGTTTCCTCTGTATGATTGCTACCCCACAGTTGCATATCATTATGGGCAGGTGTCGCATGTTATGTGTATGTTTGGCTTCTTTGATGTGATTCTCCCTTTCTATGCCATGATGTTTCAAATATACTCTGATCAATTTTCGAATTTTCTTTTACCGCCTTAATTGCGTGTTTTTGGGGGTATTAGATTGGGGGCGTCACAAGCGTCATCCTTAATGTGAGTAAGAGTAACGGAATCCGTGTCTACCTAGATGAATTCATAGTAGAATCTAGATTTGTTAATATCTGGTTGACGAAAGTAGGTGTTATGGGGAAACACCTTACTAATAACTTGTAACAAGGATCCTTCAGGAGTACAGTAAAAATCTTCTAAAGGGATAATCGGTACCGAGAAATCTTTAGTAATAAACTTTGATTTGTTCCCTGGCGGGGGAGTGTAATATGCTATCCTATTTTTGTTTGGAGTCAACTTCAAAGAAGAAGACACCGTAATATCCTTAGAAAACTGCGATGGTGAGACCAAGGCAGTGAAGGCTCCTTTTCCCTGTAAAGAGGAAATTGGAGTAGTAATCTTTGATACGTAGGAAGGCGATCCCAGTACCAATTATTTGTTTTGGTTGTTTGATTTTTGTAAAGGAGGTCCATAAGAATCTTTGGATGTAGATTTGTTACTCATTTTTACCCTGTAAAAATTCTCTTGTTAAGAAATCTGGTAATGCATTTTTAATACCTTCAATGTGCATGATTTCAAAATCAAAACATGCAAGTAATGACTGCCATCTGGCAAATATGTGTTTTGACACCAAATTTTTGACATCTTTCTGTAAAACACTTCTGGATGATTTACAGTCAGTTTTTAATAAAAACGTTTTTGAAAATAAATCATCTTGAAATTTAGTAATACAAAGCACAATAGATAAAGTTTCTTTTTTAATAGTACTGTAATTCAGCTGGGCTGCAGACCAAGTTCCATAATAGTATCTGCCAACCTGTTCCTTATCATTACCCGTTAATTTTTGTTTTAGAATACCTCCGAATCCAATATCGGAAGCATCAGTTTCAACAATAAGGTTTGCTTCAGGGTCAGAGATCCCTAGACATGGTAATTTTTTAACAACCTATTTTAATTGGAAAATACTTTGCGTCATAGATTCGTCCCAAGGGGGAGGATTTTTCTTTAATCTTTTGAACAGAGGTAAACATATTGTTCTAAGGTTGGGAATAAAGTCAGACACATAATTCAGACATCCTAAAAATCTTTGTAACTGAGTATTGTCTTTAATTTCGTTTGGAAATTTGTTAACAAACTCTAAAGACCTGGTAATGGGGGTGTACTCACCTTGACTAATATCAAATCCTAAAAATCTGACTTTAGGTTGAAATATTTTTAGTTTACTTTCAGATAACACTAAACCATTATCTTTAATTATCTTGTAAAATTGTTCTAAGTGTTGAAAGTGCTGATTAATAGAATCTGAAAAGACTAATATATCATCTAAGTAAACTATGGTAAAATTTGAATATTGGTAAAATATATCATTCATAATATTCTGAAATTCAGATGGTGCATTTTTTAATCCTAAAGGCATAACATTCCATTCATAATGTCCAAAGGGGACGGTAAAAGCGGTTTTATACTTATCTTCCTCCTTAACTTGATTTGATATAACCATATTTTAAGTCAAACTTAGAAAAAATGCTTTTATTATGTAATCTATTAATTAAATCTTTTTTATTTGGTATAGGGTATTTAATCCATTGTAATGCTGTGTTTAAAGGTTTGTAATTAATTACTAAACGCGGACTTCCTCGTTCTAATTCCGAAGCATTGATTACGTAAAAGGCTGAGCAACTCCACGGGGGACTTGCTTGGCCTAATTAGTCCTTTATCTAAAAATCCTTCTATTTATTTTTTACAATATTTTAAGTGTTGTTTGTTCATTTGTATAGGTCTAGCTTTGGTTGGTATATTAATTTCTTTAAGGTATGGATATAGTATGAGTCTTTCTTTTCCAAAAAGCGTTAGGCTGTTCGGAACATAAATTATTAATAAATTTGTTTTGAATAGCCTTAATTTTCTCTTTAATGACAGGCGTTTGTAGCTGTTCTTCAATCCTTTTATAATGTATTTCTTTGTTGATAAAATTAATCTGTTTTCGTTTGTTATTAATAAGATTAACTAAGGAAATGTTCTTTCTTTGAACTGAATTAAGATCTCTAATATTAGGTTTGTCTAAAAATTCAAAGCTGACTAAATGTTCATAGGGCTTCAGTAGTAATGGCTTGATCAGTAACACTGAAAGGATAACGTAAATATAAGAATGGGGTTCCCAATATGATCATTTCTTGCAAGTCTTTAATAAGGAGAAAATATGTTTTGTAACAAACTTGTCATTTACAAATTTTTACATTTGGTAACTTATAAGTAACTTGTAACCTACTACCATTAGCTCCTCTAAGTTTTTCTTTAGTTTTTTTATAGTATTGGGTTGGTATTAATCCTTCTTGAATACAATTAAGACCGGCTCCTGAGTCTATTAAAGCTATTAATTCAAAGGTTTTATCATGGATAATACGATTTGTTTTAGTATACCATTTGTGAGATATTATTTTTCCTATGTTATGAACAAAAGGGTCAGGTCTTTCTTCCCCTTTATCTTCTAACGTATTGGAGCTAGGTTGAGTAGTTATGTATTTTAATGCTTCCACAAAACTTTGATTTTGTATTATCATAGTTCCTTGTAATTCTAAATATTTAACTTCTAACTCATCCTCCCTAGTTTTTAAAGTTTGTAACTCTTTCTTTAATAACTTAATTTCTTCATAAAGATCGTTTATGGATAAGGCATTCCTAGTTTTGGATGGTTCCATTTTATCTCATAAAGGCATTCCTAGTTTTGGATGGTTCCATTTTATCCAAAATGGTTATTAAGGTGTTGGCTTGACGGTTGGATATAACATTAACAATTTTTCTGTTACAATCTCTGCAATTACAAAAATCAATTCCTAAGCATTCTTCATGATCAGACTCAGATTCTTCTGAGCTATTAATTTGATTTAATTCCTCATAAGTAGATTCTTCTGAGGAGGTGGTTTCCTCATAATCTGAATTCAACATAATTTTATTTAGAGCATTAATTAAAGTATTTTTTAACCCTTCAGATAAATTTAAATTATTTAATTGTTTTATTTTCTCTTTAACTCTACAATCACTAGCATAGTGACCAAATCTGCCACATTTGTAACATTTTATCTCTTTATTTTTATTTTTATCAAATTTCGTCTTCTTAGGTTGGTAGGGTTTTTTGTAAGGTTTCTTATTTTCTTTGTAATAGTCAGGTTTATCTGAATGCTTCTGTTTCCTATATTTTTATAATTTGTTCTTCCTTTACTAATATTCTTTTTATGCTTAGGATTTCTAGGTGCTCTTAAAGGAGTAGCCCCATACTGTTCGCAAAACGTTCCCATTTCGCGCCTACTACTAGTCTGTTCATTTTTAATTTTGTTTTGTATTTTATAGTCAGTACAAATCTGGATTCAAGTTTCTACAACGTAATTGGATAGTTAACCTATGGTTAAGCTATAATAAGGAATTTCTCCCTTGTAATTCTGTTGTATGTTCATCTTGACTTTTTCAGCAAAAAGTCTGGGTAATCCACTAATGAATCTTTCTTTCCAAAAAACTGCCGAGCCATCCGCTCTCAGGCAAAGTTTGGAGAGAAACATATCCCTATACCATCTATAGTCCGACATAGTAGGGCAATAGAGGTTCATTAATTGGTCTGAAGCTCGTTTTTGGAGCTTCAAAGGTTCTCCTACGAAGAATTTGGTGATAGCGTCTAGTAATGCTGTAACGCTGGCGGGTTCATTATTTTCAGTTTTTACAGTCTTATCTATAATATCTTTATCTTCTTGACTAAGAAGATTATCCCACCAACCTTTTAGTTGGCCAGTAAAACCCATAATTATCATTTCTCTAGATTTTTTATCCGAATTGTTTCTTAACATAAAGGCAGTAGCCGCCATGGTCATATTTTGAATAGTATCGAGTATTTGCTGCTCAGAAGCTCCTTCAATATTCCATTCTACAATGGCTTCTCCTGAATAACTATTTTCAATAAAATTGGACCTTTCTTCAAACTGAACATCAGTAAAGGAATGCCGTGGATAATAATTTCTAGTAGGGTTTCTTGGCGGTCTTCCTAATTTATTTACCAAATTATCAAATTCTTCTTCTCTAGATAACATATTAACCTTAGGGTCAAGTCTTAGATCTAGACCCTTTAGTCTTTCTACTAGTTCTTCTATCTTTTCATTAGTTGAGTCTCCTAATATTATTTTACATAATTCGGATGATGAAGGAATGTCATAATGATATATAGGTCTGGTAGGATCTGGTTTTTCTATCAGAGGACCAGTTAGTTTGAAACCAGAAGTTTCTATCCTTTCTAGTTGTTGTGCTATCGTATGTAATATTTGATTTGAATAATTCAGTTGACTATGTAAATTGTTTAAGTCTTTTCTTTCTGAGGTAGGTGCTATAATAGCCTTAAAAGGTGCAGCCTCTATCTTCACATCTTTTTCTGGAGAGATTTTTATGGCTTCTAAAGGTGGGTGGACAGATTCTACTACTTCTTTTTTTAAAGGTTTTCCACCTAGTACTAATCCTTTTGTTAACATCGATGCATAACTTAGTGGTAAAAGGGTTCCTAATTTTTTCATCCAGACACAGTAATTCAAACCAAACAAAGAAGTAAACATTAATTTCATGAGTTTCGAGGAACTCGTAGAATTGTTTAAAGTAATCTTGGGTTTGTGGTTTAGAGAAAGTCGAGAAAAACAACTTTCTCTTTTCTCTATTGAAGTCGGCTTCAAAGTCGTTACTAATCCATTCTTTGTCTATGACAAAGGGTTCTTCTCTAGTGATAACATATAATATCTGAGACTCAGTTGGAGAAGGGGACCTGGAAGTCCTTTCTTCGTATAAACACTGGGGTACAATAGGGTTAAAGTTAACTCCTGCTAGGTTTACCCTAATAGTCGAGTCAACCGAGTGTCTAGCACTCTGAGCTTGACTAACACTAGGAGAGTTGTGGTACCTATAGGATTAACTTCTGTTCATCCTAATGGCCACCGTACCATCAGTATCCTGTATAACATTTCTGATTGATCGAGACTCGATCTTTTCAGGTATAACAACATCTTGTAATATGCATTCTTCGGGTATTTTATCCATTATTTTTGAGGCAGTTAATATTTTAGGCGTAATAACATTTGAACGTCTTAAGTTGGCCTCTAGAAGTACTTCTTATGGATTTAAAATCGTAATTAACAGTTGAAACTTTATAAGTTACTCTACTAATAAAACTTAGGTTTGAGGCACCTTGAACGAAGGTATCTACTAACCCAGCAATCATAATAACTAACGAACTCTTGGTAAATTCATCAGCTAAACTCATAGAGTAATTAGGATGACAGTTAAAATAAACTGGTCCATTGTTTAAATTCGATTCGATAACTGCAATCGTTGAATTATGAAAATCTTTAATTCTTGTATCCCTTAGAACTAGTAATATAGGGGTGTTTAGTCCTAATTTGTGTAAAGGTTTTACAGCAATTTGAATTAACCCTAAGTGAATATACTAGAAATTTTCATGGTAATGTATTTCTAATAAGTTTCTATCTAATAACTCTATAGTTTCTTGTTTATTGCTAATAGATCTAGCATTTTCAATTGTATGTAGGATCTTTCTAGTGTTGTAATAAAAAGTTCCTACTTTATAAATTTCTTTTAATTTAATCTTAGGCATAGACCAATTTATTAATCTATTTTCCATTTCCTGGATTTCTAATTCTTTGTTCTGAAAAGTATCTTGATCTAGATTATTATTAGGTTCAGAAGTGCTAGCTATCTCATTATGGTGACACTGGTGTCTCCTACTACTTCCTAGTGAACTCAAATGCCTCACGATGCTTGACATGGTTACTTCAGAAATTTATGAACAAACTGAATGATTTTCCTATAATATATCTCTCAACAAGCTGACCAACCGATTTACTATCCTTCACTCAATGGGTTTTACTACGTGGACCACCTACTATTCAGAAGTTTTATAACTTAGAGTCAAAGGTCAGGATACAACTTAAAGATATATTGCGGAAAATGAAACAAGTTTATTCAAAATAATTTTAACTATTAAAGTTATATATATATATATATATATATATATATATATGTATATATATATATATATATATGGGTATCAGGGAGCCACACCTTCAACTGGAATATGCATAGACTTTTAATTTATATCATATAGTACAATCACATGTTAAAGTTATCTCATGCCTTAGACCCTATGATGCCATGAGTATTTCAACCAACCTAAATCCTGAGATATATCACCAAGACTACAATCTGCATCAAACTTAGATTATTATAACTATATATTGTACGGACTAGATTCAAGAAAATTATTAATTGATGTGATAATCGCCGCACAAGTATTGAAGTAATTCTATGAGAAAAGGGATTTTTTCTTAAACAAACATAAGAAAATGATTCAGCTATGAAGAGAGAGAGAGAGAGAGAGAGAGAGAGAGAGAGAGAGAGAGAGAGAGAGAGAGAGAGAGTTGGTTTAATACAAATTTTCAATTCACTTTCATAATTGGGGTTTACAAATTACATGTGAATAACAACTTAATATCTTCATCTAACCAACTAGATTACTGCCTATATGTAGACTCATATTATGTGTATGTCATGTATGATGATATCATTCATACATGACATACATAACTATTTCATAACAAAGCACATTATAAACTTAAGTTATTACATGCTAGATTATACTTCTACTACAACATGCACTTTTTGACTACTGCATGATATATCAAACTTCAACTACAATATACCTGAGCTCAGCCGAACCAATAAATTATCATGTCGAGACTAGAGTTTGATCCAAAATACCACAAATCTCCACCTTGCATTAAACTCTGCAACATCAAGGGAACAAGCTAGGTATTATCATGCAACTTTATCAGTTGTATATAGTGAAATAACTTGCTACTAGGTAATGACTCTGTGATCATATCTGAAACATTATCTTCAGTCGAAACCTTTAACACTTTTACTTGTCCTTTCTCGATTTTCTCCCTGACGAAATGCATTCTAACATCAATGCGCTTGGTTCTCTCATGATAGGCTAAATTCTTCGACAGATGTATGACACTTTGACTATCACATTTAGTAGTGATAACTTGACCTTGATGTTTAAATTCTTTAGCAAACCCTTCAAGGCACAATGCTTCTTTCACAACTTCAGTAAGGGCAATGTATTGAGATTTAGTGGTTGATAAGGCAACAATCTTCTTAAGAGAAGCTTTCTAAGTTAACCCCACAACAACCAACCTTGCCTTAATCGCTTCGACATCACTCATTCTATTCATTCCTTAACCCTGAAAATCCACTTATAGTTGACTAAACCGCCCTTTACATCTCTCTCTCTCTCTCTCTATCTCTCTCTCTATATATATATATATATATATATATATATATATATTCCATTAATGTTCAATTTCTTAGCTATTTCTCATCCTTTTACTTCTTTCTCTTGAAACAAACATACCTAACAGTGTGTTTGTTTTAGGTGATTTACATGTGAGAGAAATAAAGGAGAGAGTAACATGAGAAATGAAGTACTTCTCCTGCTTGGCTGATAGAAGAAATAGAGACGAGTGATAAAAATTAGTAGGCCCCATGCCTTTTTGTTTTCTCTTCATACATGAGAAGGAACACAATAGTAGCCATTGTTTTCTTTACTTTTCTAAATATATCCTTTATATCATTATGGGTGAATAATGCTTACAATTAATTATATTTTATGTAAATACATACTTTATTAATGTATAATAATAATCAATAATAAAAAATAAATAATAAAATTAAACTAATTTATAAAATAAATTTGATTAGTGTGTATTAATGATCTACACATATTAAAATTTAGAAATAAAAATTTAATAATAATAATTTTACAAATGAATTAATTTAAGGGTATTTTTGTCTTTTCAAAAAATAACACACTTCTTTCTTTTCTATTTCTTCTCTTTTTCTTTTATAACAAACAATACAACAAATCTATACTCTTTCTCACATCTTTCTCTCTTTCCATACTCTTGCTCACATCTTTCTCTCTTTACAACTTCTCCTCTTAACCAAACAAAGCCTAAGTGACTGAAATGGTGTACTTAAACCTCCATTTGTACAAACATTAATTCACATGGCTTGTCAACATGGTCTCACTACGCCAAACAAGGGAAAAGAGGGCGCTTTTTTTGGCCTATGACAGCGCTTAAAAGCGCTGTCTAAGCCAGCGCTGTCGTAGGTAAAGACAACGCTTTTTTATTTATGAAAAAGCGCTCTCTAAAAGGGGACTTTAGACAGCGCTTTTAAAAGCGCTGTCTAACGTATACGTTTAAAATTTTAAAGAATTTTTTTATATACTTTAGAGAGCGCTTTTTTCTTCAAAAGCGCTCTATAAAGTGGGACTTTAGACAACACTTTTGAAAGCGTTGTCTAATGTATACGTATAATGATTTTTTATATATCTTTAGAGAGCTCTTTTACCTTAAAAGCGCTCTCTAAAGGTGGACTTTAGACAGCGCTTTTGAAAGCGCTGTCTAATGTATAACCTTAGACAGTGCTTTTTCCTCAAAAGCGCTGTCTTTTGTCTATTATAATTTTGAAGATTTTTTTTTAAAATCCCATTTTAACCATTTTTTTATGCAGAAACCTGTATAATTCACATTTCCATAAACCTGTATAATTCACATTTCAATAAACCAGTATGGATACGCATTTCCATCAACAAATTCTATTTCAAAACTAGAATTTACATTAATACAGAATTCGCACAAATTCTATTGTATGGTTTCAAACCTGTATAGAATTTACATTTCAATACACTAGAAATTACATTCACAAAACTATACATTCAAGAAAGAATTCTTCTTGCAATAAAAAATTCGCACAATTCCTCCTTAGTATCTTGCAAGTGTTTCCTCGTGTAATAAGGACACGCCATATCATCGAAATAGTACATAACAAAACAAAATACGCATTATTTAGTTAAAAATAATAAATTATATGCCATATCCGATAAATATTAAAATAAATCCTAAGTTATAAAACCATGCATACCGTAATAGGAATCTCCAATTGTCCCATTTGAAGGATTTCTCTCATGAACCTCAAAACGAAGTACTCGCAGTCTATGCCATTACTCTGACGAGGGCACTACACATAGACAAACAAATAAGAAATAATATATAGATGTTTTGTGTTATCAAGTAGCATCACTAATAAGCAATATTGTGAAAATTAATATGCCTCCACTTTGACCCATGTAATATTGGTTGCTCTAGCCCGTGCTACTCGTGCGTATCTTCCTGGTTACTATACATTTGACCTGTAAGAAAGAAAAAAACAGAAACTAAATGACAAATATAAAAATCCATAATCCTAATCCATTGAATGATATAAGCTATATTGAATGATATAAGCTATAATTTTACAACTAGTACCTTTTTCACTAACGTCTCTTTCTTTTCTTGTTTGGAGTATGTTCTACCCGTCTCTTAACAACACGGACGGTTGGATTGATCCAAATACCCTCATTATGATCATTTCTAGTATATGATTCATTCGCTATAATATTTTCATCTTGATCATTTCTAGTAAATGATTCAATATCAACATCAATATCACCTTGATCTCCAACGTTTTCATCAATTACTTTGTTAGATAAAAGCGCTATAGACCATTTTGTACTTGTCGGATCAGTGACATAGAACACTTGTTTAGCTTGAGAGGCTAGAATAAAAGGCTCATCTTTGTACCCCACCCTATTAAGACCCACTTGCAAAAATCCTGACTTATCCATTCGTACGCCATTATTATTTTCAACCCACTTGCAACGAAATATAGGAATATGAAACTTCTCATAATCAAACACCCACTTACAACATCTTTTTGGCCTCATATGTTCGATTTGGAAGAGCATTATCCTTTGGAAGCATATCTTTCATAAGGGCCAATAATTCTGTGAAACTTTTATCCGACCATCCATTGCCCGCCTTTAAGTTGTACAACTTTAATACCGCAGACAATCTTGTAAATTTGGTGCAACCATTATACAACGGTTTCTCTGCATCGCTTACCCACCTCTCAAACATTTTGGGACAATCCTTAAGATCTTCTTCAAGTGCTTCTGCAATTTCTTCGACTCGATCAGAATCGTATGTATCTGTGCCATTGTCGTATGAAGCGTAGGTCGTATTATCCCCCGATTCAACATTCCCGTTAATTTTCTCACCATGCAAATTCCAACATGTATAACTTCTATCAATTCCACTCCTCAATAAATGCGATGCCAACTGAACCGCGTCAACCCGACTCCCAAAACAGCAACCCAAGCAAGGACATATCATTCGACTGGGGTCTTTGGCGTGCGCAGCAGCAAACTTAACGAATTCCGATACCCCATTGTCGTACTCTTTCGACAATCGACTTGAAGACATCCATTTCTTCTCCATATTTATACTAATTAAACTAAACAAAAACAAAAGGAAAAAATGTTATACCTGTAGGGAAACGATCCGACTTTCACACTTTGAACACAAGTAACCCCTATACACGTATCATAAAATGAAATATCATTAATTGACCAATTATGAGTCATAACTTGATAAATGGCAACATGTAATAACAAACAAGCAACAATTAGAGGTAAACACCTACATATTCCAAGTACTCAAGAGCAAAATAAATACTTTAGAATTACTAAGTTTAGAGAACAGATTAAAATACAAGAAGAAAGGTGAGAGACAACCATTAATATAGGCTCATTGACTTATAATATAACTTTAAAAACCACGAAAAATTATAATTTAAAGTATCAAAAAAATTCTCTCCTCAATAAGTATAAAGTAGACAATTAACTTATAACAAAAAGTCACAAGTTCTAGAAAATAAAAGAAATGAACTTGGAAAAAAAGGATAGACCAAACACAATCAATTGGAAAAACAGTACAACACAACTAGCGAAATACAATTTCAATCAATACTAGGTTGTTTATACTAATCAACTTTGCCAAATATACAGTAGAAAATATTTAAAAGTAACCTTCCACAAAACTAGGTTGTATCATGAAGTATCTTTTCAATAATAGTCATCGTTGTGAAGATACTTTAATATTAGTTTCCTTATGAAAATACCTTCCACAAAACTAGGTTGTATCATGAATGCATAACACAATGAGCTTATTATAAAAAAAGAGGGACATTTGTAAAAATAAGAGATGAAAGATTAAGGATTGATACTTTGCCAAATATACATGAAAAATAAAAGCAAAAAATAGGTTCGATTCTGCAACAATAAAAGAGGGAGCTTTTATCCTCATCGTGAAAACTTTTTCAGCATAAAAATGAAATCAAAAACAAAAATTAAAAACAGAGAAATGAATAATAAAAGAGTAACAACGTACCTTATTCGTTTTCAGAGGATAAGAGAATAAGAACAACAACAACAACAACGTTTTCACGAATGGAATGCAACAATGACGACAATGGTGACGACAACGGTGACGACAATGGCAATGCAAGAACGATGACAAGGGTTTAGAGAAACGGTCGAGAGAGAAAATGAATAGAAGTGTCTCTGAAAATGTTTAGAATTGTTTTATATTTTAATTAGTAAAGGACTTTAGAGGGCGTTTTTCCTTAAAAAGCGCTTTATAAAGTGAAAATAATTAGAGCCCTATAAGAGCGCTTTCTGAAAGCGCTTTCTAAGGTGGCCTTTAGACAGCGCTTTTTAAAAGCGCTCTCTAAAGTAATACCTATAGCAACACTTTTTGGAAAGCGCTTTTTAAGGTGATCTAAGGTGGCAGTCTTTTACAACGCTTTTGAAAAGCGCTTTCTAAAGCCTTTCTTTTAAGGCGCTTTTTTTTAGCGAAATTTTTTTATTCTTTTTAGCAGCGCTTTTGTATAAAAGCGATGTCTTTTAGGTGCCGTCTAAACATATTTTTGGCGTAGTGTCTAAAATTATTTTTAGGCTTAAATAGTATTTTCGTCCCTGTAAGTTAGCGAGTTTTTGGTTTTCGTCCCTGTAATTTTTTTTGTTTGTTTTAGTCCCTATATCTTACTTTTTGCTTGCTGTTTAGTCCCTAAAGCCAAAATCTGCAGGAAAATCCGAAGGTTTCCTGTGGATTTTCCTGCAGATTTTTCTGCGGATTTTGGTTTTAAGGACTAAAACGAACGCGAATGTGAAATATATAGACTAAAAAAAAAAAAAATTACAGGGACGAAAACCAAAAATACACTAACTTACAGGGACGAAAACACTATTTAAGCCTTATTTTTACATTTGATCAAAGCATTTTTTTTTCTTCAAAATTTGATAACAAATTTAACTTTTGACACATTCTTTTTCATTACCGTGTACATATATAAGATGATTAAACACACTATTTAATCCACGTAATTAACATCATCTTCTTTTTAAGAAAATTTGTTTAAAAAGTTAATATAAACTTTTAGAGACTAAAATGACAAATTCATTACATAAAAAGTTAAAAAAGTATTTTATTCTAAACATATAACTCTTTGAATATTTTAAAAATAAGGGAAAGTAATGAATTGAAAAATAGTGTAATTGAATATAGTGAAGCTAATATCTCATTATATTATTTGAATATTTTATAATCCAATAAGTAAACTTCCTACTTTGTCCAAGTAAAAAAATAATAATAAAATGAGGAAATGAAATAAAATAAATATTATTTCTTTATCAGGCTCCCACAACAAGAAAATCTGTGGTTTGCTACGACAAAAACAATAGTTAATTTCTAGCTAATCTCTATCAAACAGAATTAGATGAAGATTTGTTACGGATTAGCTACAATATATGTCGTAGCATAGATTGGGTGGCTAATCATCTTGACCAAAATTTTCTAGCAAAACTCAAACTAATATAGTAAAATTCCTAGCTAAAGCACAACTAAATCGTAGCAAAATGTCAGTCTTGAGTTATGTTTCCCTAGCTATACAGCTACAATATCGACACGAAAATTCCATAGTAAATCTCAAGCTAAAATTTATAGTAATTTGAAAGTTATCTTTTATTTAGTTTTTTTTTTAATTTATTTTTAACTAAAATTAGTTATGTTTTATTTTTTTAATAATTAATTTTAATCAAAACTAATTAGGCTTAAATTTATAAAAAATCACAAAAAACAATTTATAAGGGTATCATAATTGTTGATAGTAAAACATTTGTTTAAATAAACAATTAAAATTTTAAAATATTATTAATACAATTTTTCTCATTAAACTTGTATTTTATTACTAGAATAAAAAGTTTATCATTATTGAAAAAATCTACCTATTTTCTATCAACTTTCTATTTCTAACTGCACTATCAGTTAAAATAGCCATCAACTCCAAAAGCTTTATCAAATTTGGGGAGTTTCCTAACTGCAATATCAACATAAGCATCCTTTTGCTGCACATCCACATAATTTGTAGTTTTCAGAACCTGAAAAATAAGTGTACTGTAATAAGATTTAAGACACCAAATCTTTTCATAACATATACTTATTTAAAACACATTAAACATACCAGTACTTCGTAGAATAGCCTGGCCGATTCTTTCCGAGTCCATCCTTGTGAAACTTGTGACATGTGCTGAAATTACTTTTGCATGTAAACCATTCAGCCTATTTAAAGAAGCAATCATTTGAACAAATAGTGTGCAGTTTAATTTTTCCTACCAAACATTTCAAGTGGATATAAATATAATACTTAAGTTGGACTTGTAGGTATCAGAGTGACAACAAGATTAATAATCATGATAATTCCGTCACCAAGATGTTAATCAATAACTAAAGTTTGATGAAAACAGCAGGAGAAATATTAAGGCTTGTTTAGTATGACAATATATTTGTTGCTTATATTTCTGATATTCACTAATAATTACATATATATGCTCCTTAGTACACACACTTACAAATTGAAACTGTGTCAAATATTCAACACTAATAAGACCAATACATGTAATTACATTTGATTAACTCATTTTCTCAAACTATTACCAGTATCAACGTGTTAGTGTTAGTGTTAGTTGTGTCTAGTACATATGTCATATTGTGTTCACCATCGTTGTGTTTTCAAGTATTTGTATAGGAGACAATATTTTTACCATTTCATATAAAATCAAGGTAATGTTTTTAAAACTATTACTGAAAGAAAACAGAAAATAAGAAACAAAACAATTTGTTAAACTAATCAGACCATCATGTATCTTGGTGAAGCATTGGACTGGAGGGTAAAAGATGATGAATTTAGAAGAGAAATGGCAAAAAAAGACATACACCATGAACGCGAGTGCCAACATTAATCCGTTGGGTCCAAAGGGATCGCATGTCTCTCTTTTTGGTACGACGGTCCCTGTATGAATATTACAACGCCTTCTCCACTATCTCCCTTGCAATCCTGATGCAGTTATTTGCTCTCCCCCTGAACCCCTTTGCTAGCTTGAATATCTTATCCTTATTCATATTCTTCTCAGAATCTTTCTACCCTACAATCACAATTCACATTAAAATAAAATCCTAACATCTCTGAAAAAACACTGTTATTAAAATCAAACCTATCATCACATTACCCAGTAGTTATTAACAAATATTCCGAAAAATTCATAACTTCAACTTTTCATACTTCAAAAAATTATTTAAAAAAATCGTAGATTGAATTGAAAAACAAAATCATAAGCTATTCAAGTTAGCATATTTTGACATTGTAAGCTGAATATATTAATAACTAATAGTTAACGACACTTCTATATTGTCAATCGCGGTATAAAGATCCTCGTCTTACAATTTGAAGGTGTGTCAAATGTTCAACACTAATAAGACCAATACATGTAATTACATTTGATTAACTCAAGGCGCGCATCTTTATACCCCTCCCGCGGTGGGGATTCATACTTACATGAAGAAATATTATATCAGAAGTAAATGCAGTCACACACCTGCAACGCAAACCATGCACAGATCGTTTGATATACGAATTTTAGCATAAACTCGACACTTTCAAATACATGTAGTACCTATGCAAGGCCTGACCATCAGACAACTTTCCCTTTGATCTAAACCAGAATCTCAATCTGCATTCAAATTTTAAATAAATTTAGACAATGATTTACAAAAGAATGTAAGCAAAAATTGGGTGAGAGCACTGAGCTAACCTAGGAGGAGTCTTGGTCTGATTTGTAGCAGGTCTCGGTTCACAGAACCGTATCTCTATCGGCCACGAAACAAATTCAGTTGAGGCAATTTTGTTCCGGAAAGTCCTGAAGAAACCAAATTTGTAAATGCGGCATAGAAAAAGAAACAAATATAGAAAACTAATGCATCATGATGATAAATCTTACGTTGGAAGACGAGGATCAATAAGACGTTGCTCTCTTAACTCTTCCATTGATAAAAGCTATAATAGAAAGCAAAATCTATTAGTCCGAATTTCAAATCAGCATTAGGCCTTTTCTCATTGTATAAAAAATGTGTGACTTGCCTTATCTAGAGTAGGAATAGATGGCATAGACACTTCCTGGTGTTCAAATCCTAATTCCTCATTTTGTCGAATTAAGGTAATAACAAAAGTAAATGTACCTCGAATATAAACTAGAAATCATCAGCTCGTAATATTTTTAAATCATGAAAAAATGAAACCGCAACTATAACTAAGAATGAATAATACCTGAAATGAAACCAGCATAGTGAATATGACCTTTCCCTTCTGAATTGCATTAACTTTCCTCATATCAAATCACCTCCCATCACGCAGACGCTTAACTTTATATTGAATCGGTATTGAAACAGGAAAAAGCACACAATGTATAACATTTTCACTATTATAAGCATACAAACGAATTAGCCAAACTCATAACACACATTTTATTGAAGAAAATATTACTTGATTTACTTAAACATCATCTGTCATCTTCTTGTTTCATCTACAAGCGAAGGTGTTTAAAGAACTGTAATTTTCATATGAATGGTTACACTTATATTGAAACCATTGCCATAAGAAGAAAATGAAGGGTCCAATGCTTTCTTATCTGATAGCAGCTCGAGAAGCACCACACCATAGCTATACACATCAGCCTTATCTGAAACACGACATATCATGGCGTATTCAGGAGCAACGTACCCGAATGTTCCTGCCACTCCGATCGTAGCATGTGTCTCCGAAGTTCCAAGAAGTATGGCCATTTCGAAGTCGGATAGATAAGCATTGAAATCATCATCCAACAAGATATTGATAGGCTTGACATCGCGATGAAGAACACGTGGTACACATTGATTGTGCAGATAGGAAAGTGCGCGCGCTATGTCCAATGCAATCTTGTGAAGAGTTTTCCAATCTACAACCCTTGTGGATCTCTCCTGGATGAACTTTTCAAGATTACCACCGGGAAGATAATTGTATATGAGAAACATCTCTGTATCACAAGCATGGTAACTGATCAAAGTGACAAGATTTTGATGATGAAGCCTTCCAAGGGTCTTAATCTCTGCATGAAACTGTTGAACACCTTGGAAACGACCAACTGAAATACGTTTCACTACCACCAAGATTCTTTGTGATATCATTGCCTTATAAGTTGCACCAAATCCTCCACTCCCAATAAAGTTGCTTGCATTGAAATTTCCTATGGATTGGACAACATTTTCAAATGTCAACGGGACACCGATATTAGTAAACATCGTAACTTCTCTTTTGGCAGAACCACCAACCCTCGAATTCGACTTCCACCTTCGTGTGAAGAACAGAACAATGAGAGTTATAAGAACATAAACAATGGCTGAAGCAGAAGTAATAGATGCTATTTCAATAGCACTGAAACCATTATCACTATTTTTTTCCAGTGGATTGTGCAGTAATAGAAAAGTTGTCTTCAAACTTCCCTTGTTGATTTGCCGATGGCACAGTTAGAGAAATTCCACGGTAGGAACTTAGAAACGGATTCCCAACAGCACTGCTGCATTTGATCAAGCTACTATTTGATGGCAAGTATCCAGATAAGTTATTGAAAGGCACATTTAATATAGAGAGTGTCGTAACATTTGCCAAACCAGCAGGAATGTGTCTAGAAAGGTTGTTATTGAACAAAATGTCGGTCAGATTTCTCATGTTCTCAATAAACTTTGGAATATAACCACTAAGAGAATTAGTAGAAAGGTCCAAGATTTGTAAAGAGTACAACTTCCCCAGATTGGAAGGAATTGAGCCACTCAAATATTACCAGCCAAAGAGAGGAATCCTAGATCCTTCATCTGTCCAGATGCATCCAAAACTTTCAGTGATTTACACATTCTACTAATATTAGAAGGAATCTCACCAGATAGACTATTAAAACTCAGATTCAAAAGCAATGCATCTAATCCTTCACATTTCTCTAACAAATATGTAGGAAACAGTCCTGTGAACTCATACTGATCGACAAGAAGGGTGTAACCGCTCTTTTCCTCCATCCTGTCTCCTGCTATTGGCAATGACTGAATGCCACTGAAGTTGTTTTGCCCTAAGTTGTGAAAAACTGAAAGACCAACTCCCCTAATGATGCGAAAAGGGTTCTCTCCTGGGCTTTCGATATGAAATATGATGCATAAGGAGATGCAGTATTGTCAGGTTCGAACAGATTGCCATTCATTGTTGGAGTTGTGTCCTCTAGTACTATTGTTATAAGAACCGCGACCACGCCCTCGTCCACCACCGTATGGACGAGGCAACTCACTAGGGTGTTCATCTCGATTCCCATTATATCTGTAATCAGGTCATCCTGTAAAAATAAAGAAACAGAGTTAGTTTTGAATAAAAAGAATTGGAAAAATGACAGGCGAAAGCAATTAGTTGAATGATATGTGAACTGCAGACAGAGAACAGGTAGATGTAGAACACAATGCACATAAGAAACTAATCAACATGTTGATAACAAGAGAATTCATGATAACTAATTATATTTAATGTCAAAGAAGGCACAATACTAGCAGAAGAAATCCGAATAAAATAATTAGATTCACCTCAAACTAGAGCTGAATTTAAAATCTCATATACCTGTTCTGGAACCAGGAGTAGAAGACTGATCCCTATCATACGAGGGACCTCTCCAACCACCCTCGATGTTTGAACCACCCCAGCCACTACCCACAGATGCCCCTGATGAGCCACCAGTAGCAGGGCTTCACATTGGCACTATTGCAGCTACTGATCTAATGGAAGGTGCTGAATCATTTTGTGCATCATCGTGCGGTCATTGTAATACCCCGTATTTTATTACTTCGGATAATATTATATTATGATCGACTGAGCCCAGTGTACTTTGAGAAATTATTTGACAAAATAATTAGCGTAACCGTGGAACTTAGAATAAATCCAATTAATAATATCTGACTCTGAGGTATTTTATTAATTTGGACTTAAGAGACTTTTTGGACATTTAGTAGTATTATTTCTAATACTAAGTTTACTACTTATTCTTTTCCTCCCACTTTCCAAACATTAAAAAAGAGAAATATAGTAAGAAAGAGAGAGAAAGAAGAAAGAAAGAAAGAAAAGGAAAGGAAGGAGAAAAAGAGGAGAAAAAGGTTTTGAAGAAAATCCAAGAACAAGATCATCATCCATTGATCCAAGCTTCATCCAATCATCTCATCTTCCTCATTTTCAACCTCTATCCAAGGTGGGTTCTAGTTAGTACCATTGTTTAAAGGTTTTGATATTATGAGTTTTTGGTTAGGATGTGGAAATTGATGTTCTAACGGTTGGAATTCAATATAAATTGAAAGGAATGATCAATATGCTTGTAGAAACATGTAATGATGTTTGTTTTGATGTTTTGGTGTACTTTGAATAAATTGAAAATATTAGGGTTTATGGAAAAGTTGTGTTCTTGATGAGAATGAGGTTTTATGAAAGATTGATGATGAAACCATGGTAGAACATGTTATATACCTCTGTTTGGTTGTTTGAGACTGATGTTGAGGGATTAGGAGGGTTGGATTTGAACTGTCTTCGCAGGTAATTTTTATGAGTTTCGCAGACCGCGCTTAGCGCCTAGAAGCCCGCTCAGCGCTCAGTTGAAATCCTGCAACCCCAGATGGCAGAGAGTAGCGCGCTTAGTGCGCTCAGGGGTGCGCTTAGCGCGACCTGGGACTTAAAGTTTTTCTTCCAAAACGAGAAAATTCATAACTTTTGATTCGTTTATCGGAATCAGACATTCTTTATATCAATGTAAAGCCGAGAAGATATTCCATGCAATGGAGATGAAATATGTCGATTTTGCCGACCTATTAAATAATCGAGAAATTTCCAAAAGTGATATATTTATGTTTTAATTGTTATATATTATTCTACTATGCAATTATGGCATGTCTTGCCTATCCTCATATTGTGTAACATGATTGTAATAGAGTATGCATGTTAATATGAAAATAAGATAGGAAGAGTGAGGAAAACTCAAACTTGAACTATAGGAGAATCTAGTAAGGAACTAGAAATTGTAGACAACTCTAGATGGCGGTGCTCGGGCACGTGTTGTTGGAAGATACATCCTTGCCGAGTATTGGCCTAGTTGAGAGTGAAACACTAGTATGGAACATGTGGTTAACCTTTGTGGTTTTGAAAAGCATGAGAGGCCTTAAGGCATTATAGCCTTGTGATTGTCGAATACAATCGTATTGTTGTATGTGATCATGTAATCGTAACCGGTATATTTTGAGAGTAGTTTCATAGGTCTCGAGCTCCTCTGAAACGGGTACACAATTACTTGGTAGGTTTGAATTCCCTACGTGTAGTACGATTGGAGCCTATGCTATGGGTAGATACTTGTGATGGTTAACAGGCCATGAGAAGTGACGGTTCACGGTTAACAGGCTGATGATCCCGAATCCAATTCGTATGCCAAGTAACTACAAGGATCTATGACTCGGGTCGCCTTCTAGACGTAGAAGCGGACGAGAAGACGAGATGTCTTGGTATGGTTATCGATTAGTGATGTTGTGAGTTAATGAACTCATGTCATGTTTCCATATAGTGTGAGAATTATAAAGTGAAAACTCAAGGGTCCTTTTCCCTTTTCCCCGGACTTGAGTTAGGATTGTTAGAACCTGTTAATCCGAGAGAACCCATAAGATAGGGAACTCACTGAGATTTGATGTATCTCACCCACGTTGTTGATGTATTTCAGGCGCCGCCTCAGGTTCTGAGAAGGGTAAGGATAAGGTCGTGTGATCTTTTCCTTGCTTGTTGATGGCTAGCTTCCGTAGCGGAGTTTATTTTGAGATCATTGTGATCTAGTTCTTAGTTTTTATCTTTTGAACATCTTATGTATATTATGCCTTTAGAACTTTTAGTGGTTGTATTTTGGGGCATGTAATATATATAATGTGTTAACTAGGAGCTTATGGTGTTTCAGTACCAAACACTTGGATTCATATATAACATTTATGCTTTGATGTATGAGTTTTATATATGGGTGTTACAGTCATCATGAACCGTTGAAACGTTCTCTATTTATTTGTCAGACATATCTTACCCTATCATCACTTTTTCCATCATGAACCAATTAAAATATGATAGAAAATAATTTGAAAACCTACCCTATAAGTTTTAACAATACACAAATATTCCATGAGAACTTTATAGACAATAGAAAAAAAATTCAAACATCAAATCTCAATCATACCTTATTAGAGATCTTAAATGAGAGTCACTAGAGTTCTTTGTATTCTCTGTAGAAATCAAAGTAATTACAGGTTCAACCTTGAATCTTCTCTGCAGTTATAATGAAAAGAAAATTAGCCATAGCTACATCTCGCTTAACGGTAAACACAATCTCGCTTAATGGAGCAATTGTGATTCTTTAGCAAACATTTCATAAACTACACAATAACAAAGAACACAAAACATCCATCATCTCTGCTGCTGAAAGTAAAAACACCAAGTATTGTTAAGGATTTCTCAGTGTAGCTGAAACAGCCACAGGCCTTTGCATTCCAGGTACTTCAATAAACAACACCACACCACTCGTTCAAGCTTCTGCAATCAATATGCAACATAAAATCAATAACCTAGCATGAAATTCTCATAAGATAAGCTACGAGATTCTAGGTTAAAATTTTAAAACAATTGGCAACAAAATTCAATTAAAAAAGAATAAAAAAAACACTTAATCACAAATTAGTTAGATTCATAAATGAATTAAGAGAAAACCTGAAATTTAATGGATTGTGCGGCGAGGAAGAAAAAGAATAGAAGAACGACGATTGAAGAATATTGTGAGAGAATAATGAAAAATGTGATAATTGAGATTGATAATGATGATGGATTGGTTCAAGAAACAGTGAGCTTGCAATTGAGGAGATCGATGATTTCAATCGAAGATTGAGGAAGAAAACATCGATCGGGGAGGAGGAGGACCAGGTCGACCAGAGAGGGTGAAATACGATATCGACCGCATACAGAGAAAAACGAGGTTGATTGGAGACGGAGATGAACGGGTCGATCGGAGACGGAGGTGAACGGGTCTATCGGAGACGGAGAACTGAACGTGGTGAGATACAGTGAGACTTAACACCTTCGTAAACAGTAGATAGAAAATATATTATATATATTTTCAATATTTTGTATATTTTCAAATAATAAAGTATATATATATATATATATATATATATATATATATATATATATATATATATATATATATATATATATATAACCTTTATACTAATGTAACTTAATTAATAATAATAATAATAATAATAAATAGTAGTAGTTGTTAAATAAAAAATAGACAAGTAATATATGCAAGTGTTTAAATGAATAAGTGGTAGTTTATATGTGTAATTTAAATTGGAATTAGCTATAAATTTAATTTGTAATTAAATAATGGTAGCTAATCCTATATTTTCTTGTAGTGGCCATCTGATTTTAACTTATGTAAGTAATAAAATTTTAATCCATATATTATATCTCGTGTCATTATATTTCACACATTCTATTGATTCAAACAAAACCTAAAACACTAAAAGCTTTGTTATTTTGATGTATAATATAAATAAACTCAAACATCATGAACATGACTAATAACTCAAACATATAACTTCGAAGTTATAAGAACAATATCAAAGGAAAATTTCTATGTAGGCCAACCAAAATATCATACTATTTCATAAAAATTATGTTTGAACGGCCAAGAAGTGACGGTATTCTTCAATCTTCATATTGGAGCACCATGTTTATCTTTCTACTTTAAGTACATTACACCAAAGCAAATAATAATGCTGAGAGAACATAGAGAAAAAAAGTTAGATCTATAAGTTTAATTATTTTTAGAAAAGAATATATCTTTGCATATTAAATAACATATATCTGAAAAAGCAACCCAATCTGCTAGTTTCATCTGTTATAGTAATAGTAACTGCATAGTGCACAGCATGAAAAGAAGACAAGAAAGAAAAGAAAAGGCATTCTCTGTCTCTCATTAGATTAGAAGTGTGATCTTCATTGTACTAGATAAATATAAATAAATATGTAAGGGGCACTGAAAGTTAGGAACTTCAAAAGCCTGTAGTAAAGAAAAAGTATTTTACAACAATACCACTTTCCCTTTCTGGTTCTGCTTGTTTATATGAACCTGTCTTCTTTTGTGTTATGAGCTATCAAATCATATTTGGTTTTTTGACTCATAATTTGATCATTGGCTTTTTTTTTTAATGAAAACTATTTGTCTGGTTAGTGTTTCTTTCAAGAACGAAACGATGAACGAAGGAGTTGATCTGGTGCAGTGTTGGGGCAGTCCAAGGTTTTGAAGCAGTCGAGAATGACTAACCTGTAAGATTTGCACTCCAACGCCCAAGTCAATAATAGTTTGAAAGGTAGATTAATGAATAATGAAATTCATACTTGGAAAATGACACGCAAACTCCTTTAAATAGGAGAATTAACTAGCAACTGAAATGTGAGAGTGAACGTGAGATGCGGAGAACCGTTAGATGGATCTGGACGGTGAGGATGAGTTTTGTGAGTGAGGTAATCTGGATATTGTGAGACATTTAATCCGCTATTCTTCGTCATTTTCCCCTTCCGCGTGTTGGGCCTTTATGCTTTTTGTACATTTCTGTCAGCACATAACAGTTGTCTCCAAACTCTTGTCTTCTGTTATATAAAACAAGAGTTTGCAACTGATGACTTCACTCGACTACGAGTTTATAGTGTGGAAATCTCGAACGTAAGTTCATTGTTCTTGGGAAGCATGCTCTTACGCGGTGTTGCAAGGTGCTGAGAACGATCTACATGTATCCCACTCTAGTCAACAATCATATTCTACCAATATTGATGGTACTTGAGTGTCTTTTGAACAATTTTGTTATATCTCAACTGTTGATGGTGGGGAGTGATCGTACGGTCCTCAACTTTTGAAGAGTGTATACAGGATTTTCAAAGAGTCGTTTACATTTCTTATTGACAATCATTGACTTTGCACAAGAAAGTTCTTCACTTTTATACCATCCTTAATGGAGATCTCTTAGGACAAGTGTTGATTCGTGTTCAAGAAATTTTGCTATTGGCTTCATCTTACGTTTTTGGTCTTTTTTTAGCTCCTGGGTCTTACGTTGAGATTTCTGTCGCTTTCTTCATTTAACCCATTTTAGGGTTTTAGAACAGTGGACACTTAAAACTTGTTCACCTCACCATTATACCTCCATTAAGTTCTCAACATATTTAACCATGGTTATTACGCCTATCTTAACCAGGAAGGTCAATACAGACATTTAGAGAGTTTGGGTAAATTTGGAGATATCATAAGTTATTTTTTGGTTTCTTTCAGGGTGACTCTTTTGCTTAGGTGTTGATTAAAATGGGTCCATCAGAAGATTGAGATGTGTTCTCTCTAGATAAAGATCAAAGGGTATGTGGTTAGTATGATGGGTGCACGATCCCGTTCCATGAGTGCATGTTCTCTCTTATTAGTTATCATCTTTCTTTCAAAAAGTTTGAAATCGGTGTCCTGGCCTATTTACCCATTTCCCCCTTGCATTTCCATACTTTGAGCTGGGCATTCATCAAAAAATTTCAGCATTGATGCGAATAGAAAGGCAGTAAACAAACCATGACATTATTCTTCAACCTCTTTGAACTACAAAGTGGTGTTAAATCTACTAATGGTTATGAATTGGTTTCTCCAAGGCAACCCGTTAAATACTTTGAGACTTACTCTAATAGTGTGAAACATTTTAAGGATCACATCTTCCTGGTAGTTCCTCTTAATAGGGAAGTCCACGCTAAGACCTGTCGCTTGGATCTCAGTGCCCATTCTACATGCAAATATCTCTTTCGTAAATATTTGACTCAGAGTCACATTTTTACTAGAGTCGGGATGTATTGTTATCGGGAGGAAGATATGTGGGCGAGGTGGTTCCGTTCGATTTGGCCTCTAAGACCCGGCTAACAAGGTGCATTCAGACTTGCTAGCTTGTGGATGTCATATCCAAAGAGGAAAGAAAGAAAATCTTTGGTGGGTGACTTTAGATTTCCGTCCTTTTTCCTTCCTCCTTTTGATCTTATCCTAATGCCTTTTGTTTTATGTAGAGGCCATGAAGAGTGAAGATACCATGCTGAACATACGGAAGTAAATTCAGGCCCTTGCCGTTTTAGTTGGATTTCCTAACACACCCTTAGTCGGGGGGATTCTACATAGGGTACACTTGTCGAGACCCTTTTTGACTCGGATGTTAGACAAATCATGCAAATGATTTCTCCTAGCGCCAAATATGTGACCCCGACTTCTCTTAATTATACCTTGGTGGAATAAACTCTGCCATCTCCTTTCCATGAAAAAGAGGAAAGACTATCCTCCATCTAGTCGAAAGAGGTTCGAGATGAGAGTCCTCTTTGTAAGTGCCTCAAACTGTCTGTCTATATACGTATGTGGGCAATCCTCTATGAAAATGGATACGAACCCTCTAGCGCTAGCGCGCCTAGGTACAAGGATTGCAAATGAATTCCATTATTCAATCTCTAATGAAGATTACTCATACTTCTCAAGACTTTTTTATGAAGCTTTTCAAAAGAAGTTTAGCCGAGTTGGCTTACCATGTTCGTTGGGGCTCCATTATTCTGGATTTTGGCACTGTTAGTGGGGAAATTTTATCTTTCTAGATCATCTTCATCGGAAGAGGGAAGCATTGAGATTTGGAGGAGGCAAACCAGTCTTTGAAACGTACTCAAAAAAGGAATGAGGAACTGGAAACGACTTTGAAAGAGTCTCAAGAGAACCAAAGGAAAGCTGAGGTTGGCCTCAGCAACATGCGTAAGGAGAACCTTTCGCTTTGTAAGGAGCTAACCAAGTCCCTGCAAGATGGTTTCTCTATGGTTGAGTACACTTTTGAGAATGCACTTCAGCAAATTTCTCTTTAATTGGTCCCATCTCTCGAGACCATGTTCGTCTTAGCCAAGTCATTGAAGGTAGGCAAGTGGTCCTTTGGACAACTATCAAGTTCCTTTTTATGAAGCTAACATGTTTGATTCCGGAATTTATGTAGTCTTAGTGTTTTCATTTTGCAATATATATATATATATATATATATATATATATATATATATATATATGTTTTATTTTATTGCTTTTTTGACTTGTACCTGCTTTGTGGTGTTTTTTATGTCTCTAAGATTTTATCTTTGGGGTTTGGCTCTTCTTCCGATTTTTATGCTTAAATTTTATTGGACGTCTCTAGGGATTGTATCTGGCCAAGGTTCGATACCCCTTCCCATGTCCACAAGTGTAAACGTGATTCGAGGTCAACTTATTGGAATACTTAACAAGACCTGGAATTGCTAACTACCAAGAGGGAATTGGCCAATTACTCGTCGTTTTTAATGGTCGCTTTTGTTGCACTTCTGTTTCGGTGTTATGGGGTTTTGATTGCTTTAGTCATACGCTATCAGCGTTTATGACAACACCCCTAAGTCTTTGTGACGAGGCCTTGATCCTTTTTTTCGTGCCCCAAACTCGTTGTTACGTTTCATTATAAAAAAGGAAACGAGGCAATTCAGTGAAAAAATTTATTTACTTTAATGGTCGTAGTACATTATGTATGTCATGTGCTTTCTTTTACGATAAAAGGAATTCAAAATTTAACATAATCATGCAGTCTCTCTACCACTTGTTCACTATGGGGGGCTGGTGTCGTCTGCTTTCCTTTGAGTTAGCCAATTTTGTTCATGAATTGGGATCGTTATGCATCATTGGTTGGAGGATGAATGACCATATCCTTAAGCTTCTCATTAAGTTAGGCCACATTTATCTCCATGTATGTAGCCTTGCATTTCTTCTAATCCCACTGAAAATCTTGATAAATCCTTTTTGTTTATGTCAAGTCGACAATGATAGTGACTTGCCTGTCATGTGCGTTATGGTACTTTAGCTTTATATGAATTAGGAAGCTATTGCATCCAGTGTTGATGCAAAGTGTCAAACTAGAATATAGTTGTAGACGCTTTGTCATGGAACAAACAAGAATTGGGAATCGATGGTTCTCGTATTTAGTCCTTCCCCTAGGGTAACCACCAATTTGATGTACCTTTAAGGCAGGGTCACTGTGTCTTTAAAGGCATGTATGTCTGATCCCTCATACGACAACAACTTCTCTTTCTTCAACCCCATCTTCTCGAAGAGGTTCATGCACATTATATCACTAAAGTGGTCCATCGATCAGAACTCAAGATACACCAAATTTGGCAATAGTAGCTGTTATTTACAAAGGCAAGGTCTCATTCATGATCCACTTTCTCGTTGTCTCAAAATACGAGGATTGACCTTTCTGGGTTGGTGGCCGAGGTACTTCCTTCTTTTTTTGTTGTCATCCATAAACTCAACGATATTCATATTCAACATGCTCTTGGATGATTGCTTGATCCGAAGGCCTCCTATTATAAAGAAAATATAATCACGCTCGTCCTTATGTTCTTCGTCTTCTTCATTGCATGTCTCTTTTCCTTTCCCACCAGCTACGACCTCGATCTTCTTCTTGGGAGATTTCTTATTCTTTGGGGATTCTTCTCGTTGACTCTTATCGTCCTTGCTAAATTTGGAAACTCACCTCTTCTTGATAAGCCTTTCAATCACATCTTTGAGTTGGATGCAATCATTGGTGTAATGATAACAACTTTTGTGGAAACGAAGGTATTTGAATATGTCAGTCTGAGCACATTCTTTGAACAAGTAAGGGTTTCTTATCTTGACCTCATTGAATATTGTGTTGGTACACTTAGTCTAAATATTCTCTCAAGAGGTATTCAATGAAGTGTAGAGTCAAATTTTGAACGAGGCTTTTGCTCTTGTTCCTCTTTGAATTTCCTAGAATCTTTCTCCGACATTTGACTACATTCAGGATTCCCTAGTCCCTGGTTGCCTCCATCAGGCAACCATTTCTCCTCATAGTTAATGCAGGGTTGCACCATACTCAATAGGTCTTTCAGGTTATGGGCCTCCTTGTGCCCTAGTTTTTCTCAGAAACTATTATTTTTCCTAAGTCATTTCTCAAATATCCAGCACTTGAGACTTTCATTTGATCTTCATACGACCGTTTCTACCTTGTTGAAATAGTCGATGTACGCGCATACTATTTTTCTTTTTCTTTGAGTAACTCCACTGAGGGCGGCCATGGTTATTAGTTGCCTCTTTCTGGAACTGAAATTGGCGGTGAAAGTCTCACATAGTTCATACCAAGAATCTATGCTTCAGTCTGGAAGGGGTTTAAATAAGGCTTGAGTAAGGCCACGTAAAGTGAGAACGAATAATTTCCACTTTACATCTTCGTGTGCAATATAGTAGTCTCACCGATCGTCCACATGTTCAACGTGTTTGTCATGGTCTTTGTTTCCATTATAACTCAGGAGTTTCGAGGGATTCTCTAGAGACCTGAGAATTTTTTTGTCTAGTATATGAATGCTCAAGCGTTTCTTCTTCCTCGTTTGAGTGGGGTTCATTCTTCCTTCTTTTCTTTTCTTGTAAACCGACAAATTTCTCGGGGAGTGTGACTATCCTTCCCTCTTCCAGGACCGGGAGAAAGAGTGTGACGCTTGAGTCTTCGATGATCCAAGGATTTTTAGTCCTCTTCTTGGCCATTTTCTCGGCTCAACGACCTTCTACGATTCCACCTCCTGGACAATGTTGTCTTTAGGATATAGTTGTGTATGCTCTCTTCAATTCGTGAGCGCCTTATGGGTCGTGACTAGCCTGTAAGAGATTGAAGCTAGGAAGTGCCTCACGTTCAGTGAGTGTAGGAGGTAGTGTTAGTTAGACAGAAAGTTCCCCACGTGAAATTATGGAGCGAGTATAATGAATATAAGAAATTGATCAGCTCCCATGACTACCACCGATTGTATGAGCTTTGGTAGAGGAGGAACATAAGGAGTAAATGTTTAGATATGACTGTCCGTCATTTGTAGAAGGGGAGGAAGATTCCCTATTGCTTCAGCGACTGTGACAGCTTGCCGTTGAATTGTAGAACGAGTGACTTTTAATGGTGTTATTGCATAATAAATCTGGTGAGAGGAATTTGAATGCATAATTTGATGATATCAACTTAGAAATGAAGAATTATACTTCAATTGAAGGAAATATGGATATGATTTAATTGGATTTGAAATCGGTGGAACGTGTAGAAATCAAAGGTTGATTCCCAGATACGCATCAATGTTCTGTTCAAGAATAAAACGATGATCGGAGGGATTGAATTGGTGTTGCGTTGCGGTGGTCCAAGATTCCGATACGGTGAAAAAGGGGTTGACCTACAAAGTTAGCACTCTAACGTTTAAGTCAATAAGGCAGTAAGAAAGGTAGTGTTAATGGGTAATGAAATTCATACATGGAAAATGGAGTGCTAACTCCTTTAAATACGTGAGTTATATAGTAACTAAAACGTGAGAGTAAACGTGAGATGCAGTGGATCGTTAGATGGATCTCGAGGTAAGGATGAGTTTTGTGAGTGAGGTGATCTGAGTAGTGTGAGGCATATAATCTTTCTGTTTACGTATTGTTTTGCCTCCCTCCGCATCTTAGGCCTTTATACTTTTTGGATCTTTCGATCAACCTATTGTTGGAATATTTTAATATTATATTAGTATTCTAATAATTATGTGGCCAAATATATTTATTTATTATATTAGCTATTTTATCAATAACGTGTCTTTAAATAATTAAATGATCAAATAATGTTAAAAAGACTATTTAGATTTTATTTATGAATTATTTAATTAATAATTAAATAATTGGGTATGAGCTCAAATATGAGTGGATGTCAGGATGACTCATTTGGGAAGCAAATTATTTCTTCTCCCCATCTGGAGAGAATTCAAGGCCTAAGGAGTACCGGTTGAGGAAGAACCACAAAAGCCATCAACTCATGGGTTTTAGGATTACCGTCAAAGAGATTATTATCGTCAAATGGATTTTTCTCAATAGATCTAGATATTCCAAAATAATTTATCGATCCTTTAATTTTATACATGCTTGATTTCCGCACCTAAATTATATATTATAATTTCTTGAGCATGTATGTTTTTTTTATTAATCGTTATTAATCCAATGAGATCAGAGCCGATTAATTATTTTTTAAGATCCGAAATTAAATTATCAAAATTATAATTGTCATAATGGATTATATGCAGCTTCGATAATGTATAATGAAATAGTTACCTTACCTATAATGGGAGGTTTTGGCTTTATAGAATTTTGATACCGTATACTTTACCTTTTATATATTAATTTAATTTGATTTTTTTTTGGTTAATTACCATATCTTTTAATATGATAATTCTTAACAGAGTCATATCACTTTGGTTAAATATTGTATTTTGGTTAAATATTGTATTAAGTTGTTGTATATATAATTTTGGTTCCACATAATCTTGATAAGAGAACTATATATATTTGTTTATGTGTGGATTCATATTTTTATTTTATTTTTTATGGTTAATTATATTAATTTTTTTTATATCATATTTACATATGTTTAAACACAATTAAATGTGTTATTTTATTAAGTTAAGTATTTTTATTCCTTCGAGTACAACCGGTTTATTATACCTGTATGTATATGATATAAACACAATTATTAAGTAATTAGGTAAACATACAATTTTGACATTACATTTGCAGGTAATGTTTATGTGAATTTTAAAGACCTTCCCATTTATTTTATTAAATTAAAACTGTCTAGCAACTTTGATTAGATTAGTTGAAATAACAAGTTGCAAAAGTAACCTCTGTTATTTAAATTTGATTCAATTAGAATTACAATAGATGTAGTGTGAAATTTTTTATGTGAACTGTTACGGTTGGCCAAAGGGAAGAAACAGTTTGACCGGAAATTTGCATACCTGTAATGGTAAATATGTAGTAATTATCATGGTTATCCATGTGGTTAATGATTGATGTCAAAGGCATCTATTATCTGATAGGTCTTATTACTAATGTTTGATCATTGCATGAGAGTACCGCTTACAGTTAATTCATTCAATCAATGATTGAAAATTGATGGTGTTTTTGGTATCTTGTCTAGGTCTGATTTAATTTACGTATAAAGAATATTGTACATGTCTATATGGTTATTTGACATACCTACTAATGTTATTGTATGTTTGTTGGATCCAGTTTCCACTGCTATTAACTCGATCCCTATGCTGAGTGGGATGAACTTTAAGTCTTGGAAAGAATCTGTGAAGATCATGCTTGGATGCATGGATTTAGACTTATCTTTGAGGGAGGAGCGTCCCATCGCCACTGGTGAGAACCCAAATGAAACTAAAATAAAAAATAGGACCGATCTAACTGAATGTGCCTATGATGATCAAATGATCCATACCTGAAAGGATTAGGGACTAGATTGCTGAGAGTGAAAGTGCCAAGAAGTTCCTCGAAATTGTGGAACAATTCTTTGCTAAAAATGATAAGGCAGAGACAAGTAGTACCTTGTCCAAACTCATTTCAATGGTTTATAAAGGAAAAGGAAACATAAGAGAGTACATTACAGAGATGTCTAATCTCGCATCAAAACTCAGGGCATTGCAGCTAGAACTTCCTGAGGATTTGATTGTGCACTTGGTTTTGATCTCTCTTCCGGAACACTTTGGGCAATTCAAAGTGAGTTACAATACTCAGAAGGACAAATGGTCTCTTAATGAGCTCATATCTCACTGTGTGCAGGAGGAAGAGAGGCTAAAGAGAGAGAAGTCTGAAAGTGCTCACTTGGTTACCAGTTCTTAGAATAAAAGGAAGAAATATGCGATAATTTTTTTCTCGAAATAAGAAGGAAAAGGAACAACCTAAGGAGACCACTTGCTTCTTTTGCAAAAAGACTTGACACAAGAAGAAAGAGTGTTCCGAGTATGTCGCATGACGTGAAAATAAAAGTAATTTTCTCACTTTTGTTTGTTCTGAAATTAATTTAATTTTTGTACTTAAGGATACTTGGTGGGTAGATTTTGGTGCTACTACTCACATTAGTATGTCCATGCAGGGTTGCCTGTGGAGCCGTCCGCCAAGTGATGCTGAAAGATTCATCTATGTGGGTGATGGCAATAAAGTTGCAGAAGAGGCTATAGGGACTTTTAGATTATTATTAAAGACCGGTTTTCATTTGGATTTGATTGAGACTTTTGTTGCACCGTCTATAGACGAAATTTAATTTCTATTTCTATTTTGGACAAATCAGTTTATACTTATTTGTTTAGAAATAATAAATTTAGCCTATCATATGATTGAAATATTGTTAGTCACTGTTCTTTGAATGATAATCTTTATAGGTTGATATTGAATGTCCTTATAACAAAATAATGTAAATAGAATCACATGGTACAAAACGAAAATTAAATGAGAGTTCCGCCACTTTATGGCATAAGCGATTAGGACATATATCTAAACAAAGAATTCAAATGCTTATGTCAAACAATATTCTTAGATCCCTTGATTTGTCGTACTTTCAAGTCTGCATTCAAAGTATTAAGGGTAAGCAGATAAATAAGAGGAATTTCCATGCTGAAAGAGCTAAGGATGTCTTAGAACTAATTTATACCGATATATGTGGTCCTTTCCCTACAAGTTCTTGGAATAGACAACAATATTTTATTACGTTCATAAATGATCACTCGATGTATATCTATTTGTATTTGATTAATGAGAAATCTCAATCTTTGGACGTGTTCAAGTCATTCAAAGCTCAAGTCGAACTTTAACTTGGAAAGAAAATAAACGCTGTCAAACCCGACCGTGGCGGAGAATACTATGGTCAGTATGATAGATCAGGGGAACAACGTCTAGGGCACTTTTCACTTTTCCTCGACGGGTGTGGTATTGTTCCGTAATACACAATGCCGAGAAAACCCAACATGAATGGAGTTGCAGAACGACGAATCCAGACTCTTAAGGACATGGTAAGAATTATGATTAGTCATTATTCTCTTCCAGAGTCATTTTGGGAGAAGCATTAAAGACCGCAATTTATATCCTTAATAGAGTACCTAGTAAAGTTGTAGCTAAAACCCTTTATGAGCTCTGGACTGGGAAAAAGCCCAGCATTAGACACCTGCACATTTGGGGATGTCCAGCTGAAGCGAGGCCTTATAAGCCTCATGAAGGTAAGTTGGATGCAAAGACAGTTAGCTGCTATTTTATTGGAAACGCTGAACGCTCTTATGGGTTCAAGTTTTACAATCCCATCACTAGAATAATTTTTGAACGGAAAATGCAAGATTCCTTGAGGATGTAGAGTTTGGAAGGGAAGGAAGCATAAGGAGTGTTGCCTTTGATGAAGAAAGTGTTTCTCATAATGATCAAGTCTTTGTACCTATATTTGTTCCAGAAATAGGTCATGAAATTAACAATGATGTTATTCCTAAAATCCCTCAAGAACAAGACAATACTGAGTTTCTTCCTCAAGCACCACCTATAGTTCAAACTCAACAACCTCAAAAGCCACCATTAAGAAGATCCACTAGAGATAGGAAGAATGCAATTTCAGATGATTATGTTGTATTTCTCCAGGAACGTGAGGATGTCATTGGTTTGACTGAGGAAGGTCCTATAAACTTTAGTCAGGCTATATGGAGTCCGAACGATCTCTTAAGTGGGTTAATTCCATGAAGGATGAGATTAAGTCGATGGTTGACAATGATGTTTGGGATCTCGTTAAATTACCTGAAGGAAAGAAATCCATTGGTTGTAAATGGATATTTAAAACCAAAAGGGATTCAAAGGATAACATTGAGAGATATAAAGCTCGACTTGTCGCAAAAGGCTTTACTCAAAAGGAAGGAATTGACTATAAAGAGACTTTTTCTCCAGTTTCTTCGAAAGACTCTCTTAGGATCACGATGGCATTAGTAGCTCGTTTTGATTTAGAGTTGCATCAGATGGATGTAAAGATCGCGTTTCTAAATGGAAACATTGAAGAGACAATATATATGGTGCAACCAGAAAACTTTGTGTTAGGAGACCCAAAGTCTATGATTTGCAAACTCAAGAAATCAATCTATGGCCTTAAACAAAATTCCCGTAAATGATATTACAAATTTCATCAAGTAATATCCTCATTTGGTTTTGAGGCTAATCCGATTGATAACTGTGTATACTAAAAGTTCAGTGGGAGTAAATTCGTTTTCTTGGTACTATATGTAGATGATATCCTTTTGGCAAGCAATAATATAAGATTATTGCACGAAACCAAGAGATTTCTCACAAATAAATTTGAGATGAAAGATCTTGGGGACGCCTTCTTTGTCTTAGAAATTCAAATACTTAGAGTCCGTTCTTGAGGTATTTTAGGATTGTCACAAAGGAGCTATATTGATACAGTTTTGGATAGATTCTCCATGAAAGATAGTAAACTAGGAGACACACCCGTTGCTAAAGGAAACAAGTTTTGTCTCAAACAGTGCCCCACTACGGATCTTGGAAAGTAAGAGATGCATAAGGTTCCATATGCTTCAGTAATGGGAAGTCTTATGTATGCTCAAGTTTGTACCAGTCCCGACTTAGCATTCATTGTAGGAGCGTGTAATGCGCTACCTGAAGAAAACAAGAGACTTTGTGCTCACTTATCGAAAGTCAGATAACTTGGAGATCATTGGGTATTCTGACTCAGATTTTGCCAGATGCTCAGATAACTGACGTTCCACATCTGGTTACATCTTTCAGTTTGATCTCACTAAAGACTCTAGAAGGACCAGTTGGATATATGCATGATTTAGAGATTACATGAAATTTTCATGTTGCGATGGTCCCATTATTGATGTAGGAGGTGGACCGGATTGTAAAGTTGAAATCTAAAGATAAATAGTATTCAAATGCGCGCATAAAAAATTATGATATAATTATTAAGATATATTGGTCAAGTGGAAGATTGTTGAAATATTTTAATATTATATTAGTATTTCAATAATTATGTGGCCAAATATATTTATTTATTATATTAGCTATTTATCAATAAAGTATCTTTAAATAATTAAGTGATTAAATAATGTTTAAATATTCCACACCTATATCAATTAGTAGTAATAGCATTATCATAGAAATGAGGATTAAAATTCTATCTCTTTTTATCTCTCTATGACTCGCTTGCATGGTTTTAAATTGTAGAGCTCGCATATATTGCAATTACGGTCATTAAACTAATGCGATATGTATTAAAATGAAATCTATACAAGAGGTTTTATAAGGTGGAATACTTTATTTACACAAAAAAAATTTCGAAACCACTTATATTGTGTCCAATACAATACAAATAACTACTTTCCAGCTAAAGGCTCGTTTATTTTTATATTTGTTTGCAAACCTGTACTAATTCTATTCAACTCATATGATTCTTTGGAAGAAGCTCTTTTCTAAAGTGTATTTTTTTTCCTAATATATAAATTGGGGAACAAAAGTTGCTAATATTTGCTTTTGTATGTTCAAACATGTGGTTGAAGCATAGAGCAAGATGGCAAGCTGTAAAATATCAAATCTCTGACATCAAGATCCCATCCCAAGTCCTAAAGAATTTGGCAACTGCCAATTGTGGTTCAACTTCATTGCCAACTTTCTACCTCTTTTAAACCACTTCTTTTTCATATATATAAACAGTCTAATTTGAGCTATAAATTAAGTCTATATATGACCTAAAGTGTTGAAGCATATGGAATTCAGAAACATTTAATTTGGCAGCTTTAAGCTTTCCTCTGTAGATAGGCAGAAAAGAGCAAAGAAATATTACTAAAATGAATTAATTAAGAAAAGCTATTTCATCATCAAATCTCATCTTTAGATTTTCTTTGGTACAAAGGCATAACATATGACTCAGACCACATGTTAGGGAGCACCTTATGATACCTCTTTCACTTTTTTTCTCAATTAAAATTGTAACAGCATCTTGAAACTTGAAGAAGATAATGAAGGTCATGTTGATTAAACTATATAATATATGCTCTACAATATTCCTTTTCATTTTATTTTATTTTATTTTATTTGGTACATTATAATCCATCAAAAATATAAAATCTCAAATGTTTTTTATTTTGGTTGGTTTTGAATTCAAGCACATAACCTAACTGATGTTCAAATTTGCAGCAGGCAATTGGCATATGCTTCTTCTTTTCACTGAATTATTTACTATTCTAGATGATTATAAATTTTCAACCATTCATCATATAAACAATTTCGGTTGTGATATTTCTTGTATAACAAGCTTTCATTTTTCTTTTTTGGGTATGTAAAGCTTTCATTTTTTTAGTAATACTAGTCATAATGAAAGGACATTTAATGTTGCAGAATCTAATGAGATGCTTGGTTTCATTTTTTATTTTCACTAATAATCTAAAAAATCCCACTTACTTTTTTAAAATGAAATTTGAATAGAAATTAGTGAAGAATTACATTTATTGTTTTCTATATACTGTAAATCTTAAAAATTGATAAAGAGATAAAACAATCTGAGAAAACAAATTTGCATGTGCATGCAACCAAAGTTTCTATCGACAGAAAAATGGCCTTTTGACATTCCCGATGATAATTTGAATTTGAAGTTCTTGAATGTAGTAACTTTTAGGAACAAAACATAGTGAGTGAGCTTGTAATTGCAGGAAGGAGGCACAACATGGAAAAGCAAGTACATAAATACCACTACTAAAAAAATGTAATTTAAAGATGGAAATTAGAGGAGAAGATAAATTTAGTGACAGAAAATCACACACACACACACACACATATATATATATATATATATATATATATATATATATATATATATATATATATATATATATATATATATAAAATAAATTTTAAATGATTAATATTAGCTATGAAATTTGTGACTAAATTGTTCTGTCATAAAAATCTCACAAATTTTGAAATGTGTGCCTCTTTAATATTTTTGTCACAAATTTCTTCATAGCCACATTGATTTTACAAGTGATGAATTATGTGAGGGAATTGTTTCATTCTAATAGTTTTTTTATATCAAAAAAATTAATTTAAATTATTTTTTTATGATGTTGTATCTTAAATTTATTAAAAATTATAATAAACTTTTTTTAAATAGTAAATATATTATTATATAAATAGTTATTTTATTAAAAACATTTTTAATTTCTTTAGTCAAATATATAAATAGTTATTTTTATTAAAAATAATTTTAATTTCTCTAACCGTTAGAACTTTATTTAATGTTTGTAGTTCTTCCACCGCTCTTTTCTCCACATCTAATTTGCAAAGTAAATAATATTTTGCAAAATGAATTAGATGTAAAGGAAGGGGAAGTGAAATAACTAGGAACTTTAAACAAAGTTCTAACTGTTAAAGAGCAAAATGCGGATAACTTGGTTGAAGAACTCTTGTCAAGTATTAAACGTGAATTTGTTCTTCTAATATAACTTAATTTATGATATTATAATGTTCTAGATCAAATTGAAAGGTTATATGTTTAATTAGTATTTGCGAAATAAGCATTCCACATAATTTATAATGAACTCAATGTATATATCATAACGGTTGTTTATACCAACCATTATTAAATGTTATATTAAGAATATCACCATAGTTGTTTAAAGTAACTGTTGTGATAGGTGTAATACCATAATTTTTACCCTTAAGATCCCACTTATCAATTGCATCTCATACCACAAACAAGATCACAAGTTTTGGTTCTTTTTGCCTGCCTTTATAGGTTTGTTTTTTAGGGAGATCACCAAGCACCTCTATTTTCTTGTTTGCTTTATATTTGTTTATGTTTATGTTTACTAACCCTTAATTAAAATCTAAAAATATGTTTGTTTTCCCTTTACTAACTTTTTTCAGGAAGAAATTTGGATCAAGAATATCAAATACCAATTCCTCAGCTCGAATGAAATTCATCTGAACAAAGTCAAAGTTGATCGGCAAACAATTCAAAATCATCTGGTCAAGAGTTTTCAAGAATTGATTGATTATTATTCAAGAAACTCTAAGGTTCATGTGTTTATTTTCATGCCTTCTTTGACAAGTCAAGAGAATCGAGCCAGAGCCAAGACAGCACAGCAAAAAACCATTTTTCTCATTTTTTTCGTTGTGTTAATCGATTAACCAAGATATGCCTACAAGTGGTTAATTGATTAACACGTGCATTTTTTTGGCTAAAAACAGAAAATTCAAATTCTGCAGCATTTTGGCACCAAATTTTACTTGTTCATCATGAGAATATTCTAGATCACCTCATTTTAATTCCCTTACATAATCATAATTAATTCCCACCATACCCCCTCATTAATCACCAATTAATCTTGATTTTGCCTCCAAATTCAAATTCCAAGCCTAATTTTGCCTCCAAAGCAAGCTCCAAGCCACCAAAATTTCCAAGCCTAAATTCTATAAATAGAGGCCTCATTTCATTCATTCTACAAACTTTTGATAGCCAAATTCACCTTGTCAAAATTCTTCCTCATTCTCAATTTTCTTCATCTACCCAAATTCACCAAAACTCTTTCTTCCATTAAAAGTTAGTAAGCTTTTCATTGAAGCTTACTATTCTTTGAGCTAAACCTCCATCAAAACACTTCTTCAACATCAAATTCTGTAGATCAAAGCTTTGGAGTGTGGTTCTTGGAGTTGATTTGAAGCATTTTTTAGATTTGGAAGTGGTAAACTCTTGATCTACCATTGTTCTGCTTAATTCTTGTTTTCCACAATGTGATCTCTTGTTGATTCTTGTTGCTTGATCTTTGGATCTAACAAATTATGTTTCATTGGTGTTAATTGTTGTTGTTTTACTTGAATTTTCGTGCTCAATTGCATTCATGATCATGAGGTGTTTGAAGAAACGATTGGATCATGAATGCTGATTTTTCCAAAAAAAAATTGATGTCCTGCCATGGTTAATTGATTAACCAAATGCATGTACAAATTGGTTAATCGATTAACTAGCGTCAGATTTGTGTTTTTTGGTTTGTTTTGGGACTATTTTGAGTTCTTTCCTTTCTTCTTCCATTTCCTTTGGTTTTCCCTTGAATTGTAGTGTTTGTTGATCAAATTTCTCTTTAAATTCCATGGACTTTGGGTGTTAGATGAGGTTGGATAAACCTTCATTAGTTCAAGAAGAGTGGTGGAACTTAAATATGGAATGATTCAAATATTGTAATTTAATTTGGCTTCCCTTCCCCTCTTCTTCTTCTTTTTCTTTTGGCCAAAGAAAATCTTACATATCATTAGACTTCTCTTTGAAGTTATGATCAAGATGAGACCGCTACCTCTTTTCTTTTAGTGTGGAAAGTTTTAGGAGAATGACTTACATGTCATTTCTCTAACTTGTATTAACACGAACATTGTTATTGACCGGCCTTAGATAGTCGTGGCTTATACATAAGCCCGATTACGATTGCTTAACATAGCGCTAAATTGTCTCGAAATCGGAAATTGGTTTGTTTTTGTAAGTGAGTTGTCAATCTCCTAATCTCTATAGTGTGGTGTGAAATAGATTGTCTCCTTGTTGTTAACGGAGTTAGTTGGCATACTCGTCGATTTTAGTTGGCATACTCGTCGATTTTAGTTGGCATACTCGTCGATTTTATCCGAGTTGGCGCCCTTCCTTAAATAATGTATAGATTCATGTTTTCATGCTTATGGTTGAATAGTCGAGTATTCTCCAAAAAACCACCAAATGTTTTCCATCACTAACATTAACTTACTAACTATATAATTGTAGTAACTTTAATTTTTGCCTTTTAATTTTTCTCTTTATTTCCTTGTCATTTACTTTATGCCTTTACTTTTAGCATTTTTATCATCATATTATCATCTTATTTTCTCTTTGTCCACTTGGACACATGTTTATGTTTATGCTTTGTTTTTATTTTTGTCCACTTGGACCATACTCCTCTTAAGACACTAATAAAATACTCACACTAAAAAATTTGGTTCTCTTAATTCCAGACTGTTATGACCTTATGCTTGGACTTTGGACTTCGGGCTTAGATCTAGGATCCTTGCCATTTGCTATTGGAAATTTGAGACCTTGGACCTTTTGGTGTTATTCTTGTTTGTTTTGTCTGAGAAATTTTATGTGTGCAGGTGTTAATACTTTGACCTTGTAAATCTTCTGATATATGACTCTCCTATTTGGCTTATAATCCTTGGGAAGACTTTGCTTTGATCTTAGCTATGGCTTAATTTGGAATTTCCTCAGATGCTTTATTCATCTGATTATTATGCTTGTGGTTTGAATCCAAAAGGAAGAGGAATGTTCATATTGAATTTTCGTCAAGTGTTTGCTCCTTGTGTGGTTAGATGTCTCCTTCTGTACCTTTTATTTTAGGTTTTAGGGTAGTCACTTCTTCTCCACCCCTTCTTCAATTTTTAAAATCTTCTCCCTTTTTCAAAACCTTATTGTTTTCAAAACTCTAACCACTTTCACAATAAAACCTTGACTTTGGTCAAGTAATTTTCAAACTTTGTTTTCTTTAATAAATGTCAATCAATTTTAATCATACTTTGACTAATTTCAAAAAGACATAAAAAAATACAAAAACTCATTCAAACTTTTTGTGCTTTTGTGCACTTTTTCTTTTAAAACTTTTCAAAAAGTTTAGACATGAGTCATTTTCATAGTTGAGATGTAATTCTCCTATTCCTCATAGTATTCAAGATGTTGACATTTTCCACTTAGATGTTGAGTGATAGACTTGTTGATTTTTATCCAAGCAAAAATCCTCCATCTTAAGATGATGCAAATGTTGTTTTCTTATACTTGTGGGCGACTAGTCGTAGTTTTCTCCTTAAAATGACGACTTATCTTTACATTTAAAATGAGCTATAACAAACTATTTTTGCTATTTGTACCACGAACTACGAGGTTTCGATTCTATATTGCACTTTGTGGGTACGTAGGCATGATGTGATAAGTCTCTTCAAACACAAAAATCTTAAAAAATACTTCTCTTCTCACCTCCCCAATCTCATTTCAAACAAACCTTTTCGAACCAAAAAACGTAAATATCTCAAAGGGTTCCTATAAAATACTATAGACGTTTTGGGTGCTAATACCTTTCCTTACCGTAACCAACCCTCTTACCCAGTCTCTGTTTATTTTTTCTTGTTTTAGAACTTGTTTAGGTTTTGTTTGCTCTATTTCCTTTCCTTTTGGATAAAATAAAAGTGTGGTGATAACTCTTGCTTTATGAGTTAAGTTAATCAATAGCTTACACTCACAAATTTCCCTCTGCTACAGACAAGTGGCGACTCTGCTGGGGATATTGGGTTCTTAGTGGGTTTAGCCTACTTTGTCTTATTTGCGGTTATTTGTTTGATTTGTTTGTTATCGCTTGTTATGTTTTGGTGCTTGATGATCTTTGTGTGGTGAGATAAGTCATATACCCGGACTTGAGTGCACTTATGATAGGAGGGTGGTATAGTCTTGTTCAGCTTACGTGGAGTAGTCCTTACTAAACTGACTTGAGATCCATTGCTTAGTGGAGGCCCCTTTGGGATTACTGATGTCATACGAGTAGTCGTATTTGGAATTACTTTTTCTGACCTGGGAGCCCGAGAAGCTAGGACCTTAGAACCTTTTAACCCATCTTGGCCTTATTAGGACGTGGTGCGGTGGCTGTTCAGGTGTAGACTTGAATCAGTTGTTACGCGATACCACACTCAGGCGAGTTTCTCTTGAGAATATTGTTGGCTGACGAGTAGTCGTTTAAGCCGATAATATCCAAAAGATGGAATCACGAATGTGGGAACATTTTAGAACCTTGTTCTACTAGTGGATATAAGCCCTAGTATACACCATTGTGGGAGGTTCTCACCCTTGACTCCATGCTTGCGCCGAACCTTTGAACCCATGTGCCTTGTGTCATCTTATTTGTGGTTGCCTCATGCACTCATGCATTCATAGACATTTTGTTTCAATTAGTTTTCAAGGATCTCAGAGATTTTCCTTTGCAAACATCGCAGATATTGTGATTCTGGACACTGAAAGGAGAAATACTCAAAAGTACGGTTTCCGAGCTCCTGATCTTAGTGATTTGAAAAGGCTAGCATCCTTGGTAGTTAATTGTGCAGACTTCAGATCTCAACATGGAAGACTTTTATCTGTTCTTTCTACCAACATTGAAGATGGAATTCTGAACACCCTTGTGCAATTCTATGATCCTGTCTACCGATGCTTTACTTTTCCTGATTATCAACTCATGCCGACCTTGGAAGAGTATGCTTATTGTTTTGGGTATACCAAATTCTGATAAGGTTCCTTATACTGGTTTGGAGGAAGTTCTTAAGCCCCAAGATATTGCTGCAGCCACCCATTTGACGAAATATGATATAGATGCTAACCTTATTGTTAAGGGAGGCATCAAGGGTTTGACTTCTAAGTTCTTGATTGGGAAGACCACTTTATTTGCTAATACTGGTAGCACATTGGCGTTTGAGGCTATATTCGCTTTGCTTATCTACGGACTAGTCTTATTCCCTAACATTGACAACTTTGTGGATGTTAACGCTATTAAGATTTTCTTGATTGGGAACTCTGTTCCGACTTTACTTGGTGATACTTACTTCTCCATCCATCATAGGACTTCTAAGGGGAATGATACCATTGTTTTTTACACACCTCTGTTGTACGAGTGGTTTATTTCGCACTTGCCACAGTCACCTGCTTTCAAGAAGAACAAGAGTTGTTTAAGGTGGTCTCAGAGGATCATGTCCCTCACTCATGCTGACATTACTTGGTCTTCTTCTATTTATGAGAATGTCCAGATGATTGATCGTTGTGGGGAATTCTCCAATGTGACTCTTCTTGGCACACAAGGTGGAATTAATTACAACCCGAGTTTAACTCGCCGTCAGCTTGGTTATATGTTGAAGGATAAGCCTAAAAATATTCTATTAGAGGATTTTTTTTCCAAGGAGGGGATGACTCTTTTAGTTTGAAGGGAAGAATGGCTCATGCTTGGACTAAGATTCATAGGATGGGTAGAGGACAGCTTGGGAGACAAGTTTGCATTGCCTTGGAACCTTATACATTTTGGGTGAAAAAGAGGGCTAAGGAGCTCAAAATGTCTTATCCTTTTGAGAAACCCATATCTACAATGGTCGCTACACCGCTCCCTATTAACTATGAAATTTATGACAAAATTGTTCTGTCATAAAAATCTCTCAAATTCTCTCACAAGAGTAAATTTAACAAGAGATTTTGAAATTTGTGCCTCTCTAATATTTTTGTCACAAATTTTTTCATAGCCACATTGATTTTACAAGTGATGAATTATGAGAGGGAATTGTTTAATCTCTGCTATTTTTTGTATTGAAAAAATTAATTTAAATAATTTTTTTATGATGTAGTAGCTTAAATTTATTAAAAATTATAAAAAAAATTTCAAAATAGTAAATATATTATTATATAAATAGTTTTTTATTAAAAACATTTTTAATTTCTTTAGTCAAGTATATAAATAGTTATTTATATTAAAAACAATTTTAAATTCTCTAACCATTAGAATTTTATTTAATGCTTGTAGTTCTTCCGCCGCCTCTTTCTCCACCTATAATTGTGTTTGCAAAGTAAATAATATTTTGTAAAATGAATTAGAGGTGAAGGAAGGGGAGGTGGAAGAACTAGGAACACTAAACAAAGTTCTAACTGTTAAAGAGCAAAATGCAGATAACTTGGTTGAAGAACTTTGTCCAGCATTAAACGTGAACTTGTTCTTCTAATATATCTTAATTTATGATATTATAATGTTCTAGATCAAATTGAAATGTTATATGTTTAATTAACATTGACGAAATAAGCATTCCACATAATTTATAATAAACTCAGTGTATATATCACAACGGTTGTTTATATCAACCATTGTTAAATGTTATATTAAGAATATCACAATGGTTGTTTAAAGTAACTGTTGTGATAGGTAGCGTGCTACATATCGTATAATTGTGGGCGCACGACCGTGGTGGAAAACATCATACATACAAGTACAACCACCTCATACTTCACAACAGTTGGTCACGCATGGTGAAATGCTTTTTCTAACCGCTGTGAATTTCCTTTTACGTAGTAGTGCCTCCTTCAATTCATTCACCTAATGACCTCCACCGTGTTGTCTCCTTAAGCCCTGATTTGCATCACACGGCTGGCGATCTCCACCATGTTGTCTCCTTTCTTTGTGGTTCGCAATATGCACAACAACTTTCAACCGTAACATGTTCATTTTGCATAACACTCGATGAAAACCAAAGAACAAGTGCATAACTTACATTTTTCAATTGCATTTTCATTTTAATACTCATTTCGTTCGCTCAATCTCAATTTTCGTTTAAGATTTACTTACCCCATTACCTCTTGTACCGAGATTATTTTACTAGAGCCTAGAAATGATAGTCTAGGAAGAAGTAAGTCAAGGAAAATGCACTGACATCAGGGAGTACCCGAGTGATACAATAGGTCGCCTGTTTGGCCTCAGGGTTGGGCAAGCACCCGAGGTATGTCTAGTCGCCTAATATGGCTTGGGCCGCCCGAATCGAGTTCCATTGCTCGATCACATAACGAATGTGAATGATGACATGCCCAAGCAGTGACTCACTAGAGAGAGCAGTAAATGTAGGAATAATTGTCTCCCAATGATTTAAGGGAGAATAAGTTCTCTCATTGCCACATTTTCTGAGGAGGGAGCCTGGGAAACCTCACTTTGACACTTTAATCAAGACCCAAAGGGGATTCCTATAAATACCTGTCCTCGGAATGGAGAGAGAGGTCCAATCTCAAACAAGAGAACCAAATATAAAGTTTCTCACAACCCTACGTGAGCTATGTAGCGTGCGATTTTTGTCGGTGACGCGAGCACCTTACCGTAATGGTTGGAATTGGGTGCTACTTTCTGATTTCTTATTTATCCTATGAAGCTGGAAAGGAAAGGGAAGTTATCTAAAACTAACCTTGCACGCAAATGTTTTCTTTAACAAATGCTAAGAGATTGGGGGGTCGGGGTCAGGTTATACAAAGGGAAGTTGTCAATCACCCAGTGTATATATGGCTATCCATAGAGTTTTTATGGCATGTTTTTTCTATTGGTTTAAATACTTTCTTGTGTTTATCTGCTGTGGGTTGGGAAAGTTTCTCCTTTGGGAGTGTTGAGAGAGTGTTTTTGTTGTTTTCGAGTTTTTCGTTGTTTTTGGGAAGGTGTTGGACCTAAAGTTTTTTTTTATTTGTGTGCTCGCTAAGATTTCACAATCTTATGCCTACGTATCCCGTAAAGATAACTAGGAAATCAGAGCAATCGTAGTTCCTCCTATTTCAATGGGAGAAAATTTGGTTGGTGTCTTGTTCAAAGCCCAAGATTGAAGCTAAATGAGTATTTGTGTCTTGTTCAAAGCCCAAGATTGAAGCTAAATGAGTATTTGTGTCTTGTTCAAAGCCCAAGATTGAAGCTAAAGGGTGACTGAGAGAGAATTTGTCATCTCTAAATGGAGATATCTCACCTATTCATCACAAAATGTTGAGTAATTGGTTATAAGGAAAAATACTTTAACTGGGATATAAGAATCCAGCAATGCCATAATTTCCTTTATAAGGGTGATGTCATGAAGGAAGAAACTTTAACTTAGTATTGAGCAATGCCATTTTTCCTTATGAATCTTTCTTGTTAAGAGAGGGACATTGGCCTGGATGTAAATAATCTAGAGGCTTGCCACTTACAGCTGTTAGATGAAAGATGAATTTTGACCAAGATAAAAGAAGGACTCCAGCTTGGATTTTGAATCAACAAGGGTGCCACTTACAACAATTATCTGGGAAAAAGATTTTGGTTGTCTGTTTTAATATGTGATGTATAGAGAAAATATCCTCCTGCAGAGTGGACTCAGGGTCTCATCTGAGGGGATGTTAATTTTTGTGTGCCTTGATCAAAGCCCAAGGTTGAAGCTAAAAAGTTGACTCTGCTAGGGGAGTTTTATATCTGTCTTGTACAAAGCCCAAGATTGAGGCTGAAAAGAGATTGACTCCACTGGGGAGGTTTTATCTGTCTTGTATAAGGCCCAAGATTGGGGCTGATTCTACTGAGGAAAGTCATTATATAAAGCCTAAGAGGAGGCTGGCTGGGGAGATTCTTATATGAAGCCTAAGAGGAGGCTGGCTTCTGCAGAGGATTGTTGAAATCCAGAGGCAGGTCCCATATATATTGGGGAATCCAAAAGTTTTACTCTTTCTATGGATTTGAAGAAGAGTTGAAATATCAGAGACCATGAGGCTCTGATTCTGTTAGGGTTTTATAGAGATGAAGGTTTAAACCTTGAGTTTGAAAACCTATGGAGGTTTCAAACTCTGCTGGAGATTGATGAAATGATTAGGGTTTTTTCCTATGCTTTTAGGATACTTGAGGGTTTCTTTGAGATCCAAGAGGAGATGATACTTTCCAAGTCTACTGGTATGAAGAGGTTGACTCTTAGTTGGAGAATGATCTTTCTATGATGCCCAAGAGGAGGCTGAGACTGTCCAAGTCTACTTGTATGAGGCCCAAAAGGAGGCTGCGGTTTTAAGGGATGAGAAACAACCCTAGAATGGTCTGATGTTTTGGGATTCTGACTCTCTGGAGGATTTAACTAGTAGAGATGACTAATTTCTATCCTATACCTGTAGGAGGTCTTCGGGTCCTTGTACTAAGCCCAAGAGGAGGCTGAGAACTTCTAGGAAGCCTGTGGTTCCTTGTACAAAGCCCAAGAGGAGGTTGGGGATGCTTTTAGGAAGCCTGTGGGTCCAAGCCTAAGAAAAGTTCAAGAAAGGTTTCACCGGGAATAAGTCCTTTCTTTGCAGAACAGTTCTAAGGTTTGAAGAAATTCAAGAGAGGTTTCACCGGGAATTAATCCTCTCTAGGGAAATGAATTTCTTGTACACATATATTTCTAAGTTAGGACAGTCTTGAGAAAAGTTCCACCGGGAATAATGCCTTTCTCTGTTCCATATTGCATAAGCCCAAGAGAAGGCAAGACTATATCTGAAATTTCCTATGGGAAACTAGTTTTAACTGTTTTGAAAGAGTAACCACTGGTTTGATCTAGACCTAGACCTAATTGCTGGGGAAAACTCTAAGTAAGTATATACAAGTATATACAGATATATATATAAACAAGTATGTATTGAAGAGATAGTGGAACTTACAGTTGTGCAAGCCCAAGCATAGTAACTACAGCTGCATGGTTAGTTATTCAAGAAATTGAAGAAAGTTTTGATAAAAACTTGTAATTTGAATTTGAATCAAAGAGGAAAGTTGTTTTAAAAGGAAGTTTGGGGCTTACACTCACAGGGAGGCCTAGATGATCTTTTTTTGACAAGGCGACGATCGCGTCGTAGTTTTGAAAACCACATAGGGACTTATACTATGACAGGGGCCTAAATTATTGTATTTACAAAAAGGATGGGTCTTACACTCTATTAGAGATCCAAAAGTTTATTTTTATACAAGAATTGGGACTTATTTCTCAAGGAGAGGCCCAGATGAAAAACAGTGATCGTACCGTTTATTTTGAAAATCGCGTAGGGACTTATACAATGACGGAGGCCCAAATTATTTACGTACAAAAAGGGTTGGGTCTTACACTCTATTAGAGGCCCAAAAGTGTTTGAAAAAGAAGAAAAATTGGACTTACAACCAAAGGGAGGCCCAAATGAAAATTGTTTGAAAACGGCGATGTATTGGGACTTATACAATGACTGAGGCCCAAAAAGGTTTATTTACAAAGGGATGGGACTTACACTCTACCTAGAGGCCCAAAAATGTTTTGAAAAATGTTTGATAAATTAAAATTAAGAGAAACCCTAATTTTAATTTAAAAATAGTTTTTTTAAAGGAAATTAAATATAAAACGAAACAAAATATCAAATATATTTAAAAACAAGTTGTCAACTTTAAAAAGTATTTTGAACAATCATGTTAAATCACATGAAAGCTTGAAATTCAATTGGTTTTGAAAAATCAAGTTGAGAATTTCATTTTAAAAATGTATAAAAACAAATAAAATAAAATTAAATTCAAAAATCAAACTATATTAAATAAATAATATAAAATGTGATTTTTTTTGTAGAATAAAATATTTAAACATTTTTGTGACTTTTTAAAAAAAAGAACCAATTAAAAATGATGAAAAATGAGAGAGAAATTAATTTTTGAAATCATTTAATAAAAATATCAAATATTCAAAAATTCAAATATTTGAAAATGGCGCCAATACCATCTTCTTCTTCCTCACGACTACCCGCCATAGCCAATTTGTAAAACCTCTCATATCTCTCTGATTACTCAATGAAAATGATTTTTGTAAACATGAAAATTGCTCGTTTTTTAACAAGGAATCCAATGGTACCAATTAATTGCATTTATATTAAGTATGGAGTGAGAAATCAGAAGATGAATTCAAGAACCCTAATTTCTGCAAGAACGCTATGAAATCCTATACACGATTCATACATAGCAATTGATTGAGGGGAAACACTCTACATAAGTGCAGAAACATGTTTGTAACTTGAAAACACATTTATGATGCATGGATTATAGAGTTTGAGAGTGTCAGGCTTACCTCTTGCAAGAAGAATTCGAATTCTATGTTAGAGGAGTTACTGATGTTGTGTAATGATCTGGACAGCTTCAGTGGACCTCAAGTAATGTGCTTGAAGGCTTGGAATGGATGGAAAGCACCTAGATCACTCTATTGTACCTCAATTGCAAATGACCTCTAGGATGGCTATGGAGGTTTGTGATTTTGGTGTTACAGATGAAGGATGAGTGCTTGGACAATTCATATATGATATTTATGAGGTGTTAACATCATTGGTTTTGGCAGAATTGCTTCCTATTTCAAAATTCGATAGTGACTTGTAATAGAAGTAAAATCTGGCCTAGAGAGAGTGAAATGTGAGAAAGCATGTGTTGCTATGCTTAAGGGTACTCTAACTAGTCACAAATGATCTCTATTTATACTGTATCAAGTTTGTTTTGGCAGCAATAGTGAATGATGGCTGGTACATACCTTTGTCCAATGGTTTTCAAAAGGAATCTCAAGTCTTCTCTAGCCATTGAGTTGGGTCAATCTTGCAGGCATATGGTCTTCTGGTGCTTGAGTTTATCTATATTCATTTGCAATGTTGTGGGCTGATACATGCCAACTCTATTGTAATACCACGTATTTTACTAATTTGGACTTTAGAGACTTTTTGGAAATTTAGTAGTATTATTTCTAATACTAAGTTTGTTACTTATTTTCCTTCCACTTTCCAAACCTATAAAAAGAAAAAGATAGTAAGAAAGGAAAGAAAGAGAAAAGAAGGAAAAAAAGAGGAAAGAAGAAGAAAGAAGAAAAGAGGAGAAAAAGGGTTTTGGAAGAAAATCCAAGAACTATCATCATCCATTGATCCAAACTTCATCCAATCATATCATCTTCCTCATTTGCATCATCTATCCAAGGTGGGTTCTAGTCAGTACCAATTTTAGAAGTTTTGGAATTGTTTGGTTTAGGTCGAATTTATGGAAATCGATGTTTTAACGGTTAGATTTCGTTAGAAATCGAAATGAATGATCAATATACTTGTAGAAACACATTGATGATTGTTTTGAAGTTTTAGTTTGTTTTGATTTGTTGGAAATTTTAGGTTTATGTAGAATTTGGGATTTTGTTCAAAACTTGGTTTGTGAAGTTTGATGATGAAACTATGTTAGAAACATGTTGAATATGCCTCTAATTGGTTGTTGGAACTGGTATTGAGGGTTTGGAGGAGCTGGTTTTGAACTGTTATAGCAGGTATTTTTCTGAGTTTCGCAGAGCGCGCAGAAGCCCGCTCAGCGTGGTGTTGAAATCCTGCAACCCCAGGTGGCAGAGAGTTGTGCGCTTAGCGCGACCTGGGACTTGAAGTTTTCCTCCAAAATGAGAAAATTCATAACTTTTGATTCGTTTATCAGAATCGAACATTCTTTATATCGATGTAAAGCCGAGAAAATATTCTATGCAATGGAGATGAAATATGTCGATTTTACCGACCGATTAAATAATCGAGAAAGTTTCAAAAGTCTTTTAATTATGTTTTAATTGTTATAAATTATTCTATTATGAAATTGTGAGATGCCTTGCCTATCCTATTATTGTTTAGCATAATTGTAATTGAATATGCATGTTAATATGGAAAAAGAAATAGAAAGAGTGAGGAAAACCCCCTTATGAACTATAGGAGAATTTAGAAGGTTTGGAGACACTAGTATGGAACATGTTGGTTAACCTTTATGGTTTGAAAGGCGAGAGAGGCCTTGAGGCATGATAGCCTAGTGATTGTCGAATACAATCATATTCGTGTGTGTGATTACGTAATCGTAACCGGTTTATCTTGAGTGTAGTTTCATGAGTCTCGGACTCCTCTGAAATGGATGCACAACTACTTGGCAGGTTTGGTTCCCCGTATTGTACGAATGGCGCCCATGGAGCATATGCTTGTGACGGTTAATGGCCCGTGCGAAGTGACGGTTCATAACGGTTAATGGCCCGTAGAACCCGAATCCATTCGTATGTCAAGTAGATTAAAAGGATCTATGACTCGGGTCGCCTTCTAGACGTAGAAGCAGACGGGAACAGGAGGTACCTTGGTATGGTTATCGATTAGTGACACTTTTGAGTTGATGAACTCATGGCATGTTTCCATATAGTGTGAGAATTAAAATGTGAACTCAAGAGTCCTTTCCCCTTTTTCCCGGACTTGAGTTAGGATTGTTAGAACCTTGTTAATCCGAGAGAATCCATAAGATAGGGAACTCACTGAGATTTGATGTATCTCACCCCACGTTGTTGATGTATTTCAGGTGCTTCAGGTTCCGAGAAGGGTAAGGATAAGGTCGTGTGATCTTTTCCTTGCTTGTTGATGGCTAGCTTCCGCAGCGAAGTGTATTTTGGGATCATTGTTGATCTAGGTTTTAGTTTTTATAATTTGAACATCTTGTGTATAATATGCCTTAGGTTTTTGTACTTTGTACTTTAGGGCATTTATTTGTATACAATGTGTTAACTAGGAGCTTATATGTTTCAGTACCAAACACTTGGATCTATATATAATATTTATGCTTTGATGTATGAGTTTTATATATGGGTGTTACAGTTGGTATCAGAGCATGTCGTATCCTTGACCTAGCAATGAAATAGTATAAGTATTTCTTTCCGTTTCATATACGTCGTGTCGTCATTGGTCTTAAGTGTTATATTTATGGCATTGAGCCTGATCAACTTAATCCTATTTGTATGACCTTTAGGAACATTGCTGAGGGACGTAGAAACACTCGTGGTAGACCCCGCACCACTCCTAAAGGGACGAATCTGCCGGGCGGCGATGGCAATGCTCCTCTGTATCAGTTTATGCAACAGATGCAGCAACAACAAAATCTATTCATGCAGCAATTAGTGCAACAAATGAATGGAGGTTTGCATCCTACGGTAGTTGTTCCCGAAGCTGAAGGTGGGAAATTCCGAGATTTTATCCGCATGAATCCCCCAGAATTTCATGGTGGATTAGATCCCGTGAAGGTTCACGAATGGATTTCTAGTATGGAGAGGATTTTCTTGATAGTCTAATGCAGCGAAGAAAGGTGTTGTTTGCTTCTCATTCACTGAAGGGTCCCGCTATGAGATGGTGGGAGAGCGCTTCGGCCTTGATGGCTATTCAAGAAGTGCCAAAGGTTTGGGAGCAGTTCAAGGTTATTTTCATGGAGAAGTATTTTCCGAGCTCTTTGAGAACTCAGAAGGAGTTTGACTTTCAACAACTAAGACAAGGTAGTATGACTGTGGCCAGTTATGCTGAAAAGTTTGAAGACATGGCTGCTTATTCTAGGCAGGCTATGTATGCTCCAGATGAGAGGTAGAAGGTGGACCAATTTATTTTTGGACTTAGAGCTGAAATATCCCATAGTGTATCTCAGAGGGAGTTCACTATTTACGCCGAAGTTATAAGACAATGCTATGTAGCTGAAAATAGTTTGAAGAAAGTCCAAGCGGAAGGTGTTACGAGTAGGGTGAATCAAGGGGATCGCGGAAGATCCAACCAATAATTTAGGCCTAGGCAACAAGCCCTCAAAGGAAAGCAAGTTCAATATTCAAGGGCGAGTACACCTCCGGTGTGTCGTACTTGTGGAAGGATGCATTATGGAAGGTGTGGTATAGACAATGTGAAGTGTTACCAATGTCAGAAGGTGGGTCATTTGAAAAGGGATTGTCCTCAGAATAGGACTCAGACACAAGGAAGGGTTTATACCTTAGATGCAAGGAAGAAGAAGAGTGACAATTCCTTAATTGCTGGTACGTGCTACGTTAACGGATTTCCTTGTTTTGTTTTGTTTGATTGCGGAGCTACACACTCTTTTGTATCGATACAATGTATGAAGCGACTTGGGTTACAGTCCGTTCCTTTGTCTCCTCCTATGGTGGTCACTACCACCATGGATGAAATAGTTGAGACAACGTCGATGTGTGAAAACTGTGTTTTGTCTGTGGACGGTAGAGTTTTTCAGATTGATCTTATTTGCTTACCACTTAAGAAAGTTGATGTCGTTTTGGGAATGGATTGGCTTTCTGCTAATTCGGTTTTATTGGGTGTGAAGAAAAGCTCATCATCATTCCATCTATTGATGCTACCTCGAAAGATGTCTTAACAACTATTCTAGAAGGTACGGTTGGAATGATAAATTTCTTGTTCGAAGAGAAATCTGTTCTTTTGGTTCTCACTAAGGAAGGGAGTAGCGACCTTCAAGTTTTGGATATTCCAGTAGTTGCGAGTTTTCCGAAGTTTTCCCCGAAGATGTCACTTCTCTTCCTCCGGAGAGGGAAGTGGAATTTTCTATTAACCTGGTATCGGGAACGACTCCTATATCCGTTTCTCCGTATCGGATGACACCGTTGGAGTTAAGGGAACTAAAGGAACAATTGGAAGAGCTTATGGCTAAGCATTTTGTTAGACCTAGTGTCTCACCATGGGGAGCCCCAGTTTTGTTAGTAAAGAAGAAAGACGGCGGGATGCGATTGTGTATTGATTATCGCCAGTTGAATAAAGTCACCATTAAGAATAAGCATCCCTTGCCCAGGATAGACGACCTATTAGATCAATTGAAAGGAGCCTGTGTGTTCTCGAAGATTGATTTGAGGTCGGGTTATCACCAAATCCGAGTGAAGAGTTCCGATGTACCTAAGACTGCATTTAGGACCCGTTATGGTCATTATGAATTCTTAGTGATGCCTTTCGGTGTGACTAATGCTCCAGCTATTTTTATGGATTATATGAATCGCCTATTTCAAACTTACTTGGATCAATTCGTTGTGATCTTCATTGATGACATACTTATCTATTCCCACACTCCGCAAGAGCACGAAGGACATTTGAGAATCGTCTTATCGATCTTACAAGAGAAGCAGCTTTTTGCCAAGTTAAGTAAGTATGAATTCTGGATGTCCGAAGTTAGTTTTCTTGGTCATGTTATATCACATGGTGGTGTAGTGGTAGATCCATCAAAGGTTGAAGCTGTGACTAATTGGGAGAGACCGAAGAATGTATCGAAAATTAGAAGTTTCTTGGGTCTAGCAGGTTACTATAGAAGATTTATCAAAGGCTTTTCGCAATTAGCGTTGCCAATGACTAAGCTTACTCGGAAGGATTACCCCTTTGACAAAGTTTTATGAGTTTGAAGGAAAGTTTGACTACAGCTCCCTTTCTGACTATTCCCGATCCTCGCAAGTCGTATGAGGTATTTTGTGATGCGTCTAGGATGGGATTAGGAGGCATTTTAATGCAAGAAAGTCACGTTGTGGCTTATGCTTCTCGACAATTGAAAATTCACGAGAAGAATTATCCAACCCACGATTTGGAATTAGCGGTGGTGGTGTTTACTTTGAAAGTGTGGCGTCACTATTTATATGGAGTACATTTTGAAATGTTTAGTGACCACAAGAGTTTAAAGTACCTCTTTGACCAAAAAGAGTTGAATATGCGTTAAACGAGGTGGATGGAATATTTAAAGGATTATGATCGAGAGCTAAAATACCATCCGGGTAAAGCGAACAAAGTGGCCGATGCCTTGAGTAGGAAAGTTTTGAGAAAGGCTGAATTGATGATGTTAGAATATTCGTTGTTGGAAAAGTTTAGAGATTTAAATCTTCAATTTGTAAGGACTCCTAATGGAGCGATTATGGGGAATTTAAATGTAAATTCTACTTTAAGAGTTGAAATTCAACAAGGACAATTATTGGATGAGAAGTTGCAAGAGATGCTAAGTCAACCGGGTTTTGTGCACGCTAGTTATGGAATGATTATGTTTAACCAAAGAATTTGCGTTTCGAACTATGCGACTTTGAAAAGAAAGATTTTGGAAGAAGCGCATAAAGGTGCTTTTACTATACATCCGGGTTCTTCAAAGATGTATCAAGATTTAAAGAAGGACTATTGGTGGTCCGGTATGAAAAGAGATGTTGCGGTCTTCGTGTCGGAATGTGCGGTATGCCAACAAGTTAAGATTGAACATCAAAGACCGGGTGGATTATTGCAACCATTAGAAATCCCAATTTGGAAATGGGATAGTATTTTTATGGATTTTGTAGTAGGTTTACCCCGTACGCAAGGTGGTTATGATTCGATTTGGGTGATTGTAGATCGACTAACGAAATCTGCGCATTTCTTAGCCGTGAAGACTACTTTCAAGGCAAGTCATCTTGCGAGGTTGTTTATTGCGAAAATTGTAAAATTGCACGGTATTCCCTCTAATATTGTGCCGGATAGAGATCCGAAGTTTACTTCAAGGTTTTGGAAAGTTTTTCACAAGCTATGGGTACGGAGTTGCGTTTGAGCACGTCTAATCATCCTCAGACGGATGGTCAAACTGAACGAACAATACAAACAATGGAGGATATGTTGAGAGCTTGTGTACTAGAAAGTAAGGGTAATTGGAAAGAACTACTACCATTGATTGAGTTTTCTTATAACAATAGTTACCATGCGAGCATTGGAATGGCTCCTTATGAAGCTTTGTATGGAAGAAAGTGTAGGACACCTTTGTGTTGGGCGAAAGTTGGGGAAGATAGAATCTTAGGACCCGAAATTATCCAAGAGACTGCGGAAAAGATTCGAATGATCCGCGAGAAAATTAAGCAAGCACAAGATCGACAAAAGAGTTATGCGGACAATCGAAGAAGACCTTTAGAATTTGAAGAAGGTGACCATGTGTTTTTGAAAGTTACTCCAAGATTAAGACTGAAAGGACCGTTTAAGTCACGGAAGCTAAGCCCGAGATACGTGGGACCGTATCAGATCTTAGAAAAGATTGGTGAAGAAGCTTACAGATTGGCATTACCGCCTTCTCTATCGGAAATGTGATAAGTGCAAAATGTACCTATTTTTGTATATAAGTTTTGTTGCACTTATCATTACTTTGTGTTAAAATTGGTTGAATAAACCCCGCTTTGTTCGTAATTACGTTTACTTTACGTTTTAGTGTATATATTGCGTATCGTGTAAATATCATTGAGTTTAATTGAATTTAATTTATTTTTTCAGGTATTCCAGCAATGGAATTTTCCATTTTTGTATAGAGCATTGAATAAGCTTTCCAACGCTTTAAACCGTGCGTCAATCGGAGTTACGGTTCAAGAGTTATGGTCAAAACAAATTCTGGTTTGCTGTCATGTTCGCTAGGCGAACCAGGAGGCGAGCACTCGCTAGCGAGTTCGCACTGCGAACTCGGGGCGAATAAAAAGTGCCTGGAAGCATGAAAAACACAATTCTGGCAGTGGCTAAGGCGGTGTATGTTCGCAGTGCGAACGGGGGTTCGCAGTACGAACCTGGGCAGCAAATTTTGCCTATAAACTTCATTTTTCAGCATTTTTTAGAGGATGGTTTTGGGGATTCTTACTCCAACTCCATCAAACTTCATTTTTTCAGTAGATTAGCTTAGAAAACATCATGGAAGCTTGCATGCGGATGATCCGAGGTGGATTTCTCATCGATCGGCCCCGACAATCCCTGAAGTGTTTAGTTCATTTCTGATTTTCTTCATGTCTTTCTTCTTTGTTGGGTTGTGTATATGTATTTGCTATGAACTCATGTATATTTGTCGCCCATGGCGTTGTATAAAACTTTCTTTACAAATCTTTATTGGTAATTGTCTCTGATTTTTGCTTTATGCGCGGGTTTTGTGGTGCGTTAGAGATAACCGTCGCAAACTTCGATTAGGGATGATTGTCTGTTAGTTTCTAGATTCTAGAGATAGATTTAGGGCTAACAATCTTCAATAGGCATTGAAACTTAATGCCTCCGTGCCTTGAGCTAGCATACGAAAGTATCGGAAATGGTAACACGGTTGTTCTCTCAACTTTGCGTTAGACATAACCTGTTTTGTGAGCGATGCTGGGTGATATTGAGGAGTATTGTAGGTTGAGTATAACTGGTCGGTAAGTTTAAGTTTGTGAGGAGTCGATTATGTGCATGCCGGATAAGTTTGTCTTGCTGAAGAATGAATTTGTTTTATGTTTTAATGTTTACTTTTCTATTTTCTTGTTTGAAACCATTTAAAACCAAACTCATAAACGCGAGAGATTGTCGAACGACATTCTTTCCCTCGAACGGATCTCTGTGGACACGACATAAATCCCGGAGGGAATTCTTTATGAAAATAAATATTTTTGCTTGCTTGCCCTATTCTGCATTCAACAAAATGGCGACGTTGTCGGGGATTGGTTTTGATATTGAATCGAATTGCGATAGTTTCTTTGTTTTTGAGTTTTGTATATATCCTATATATTGACTATTTCCATTATGTTTGTTCACGTGTTATATACGTTTTGTTCCTGTAATGTTTGTTCATGTGTTTGGTTAGGGAACTTGCTTTTGGTTTTCGCGGTGAGACATCACTATGGCATGAAGGAAGAAAGTTTGCTAGCTAAGCACTGTAAAGGCGTCGAGCTTACGACGTAAAACAAGCATGTTGTATTATTTTCTGTGGTTGTGTGGTGAACTTTCATTAAACAAGTTATACTCGGATTTTTCGTAAACTTCTTAAATCTTGACTTTACAACTTGTTTAATGAAATTTCTCCCTTTATTTTAGTTTGTGTATATTAATAATTCTTGTTCTTGTCTAAAAGCTTCTCTTGAGTAATTTGAGGAAATTTGGTGATGTTCCAAGTTTGATCATTTCAACTTGCAGATGTATGGTAATGATTTTGTTAAGTTTTGGACGCATTCGAGGTATGTGTTTATCGCTTTCTATACTATGGCATATTCATATTACTTAGGTTTTTTACAAACTTCCATGCCATCCATTCTTTTGTATACTTGTTCTTGTTGTGGATCACTTTAGTTTCCACCTTTTTGTGTGGTAGCTTTCCATTGTTATATGCACAGAGTACCGACATTCTTGTTTAACTGGAGTTTATTATGTTGAATATTTTGTTTATATTGATTATATGAATGCATGAAAAGGATCAAGGCGCTTGTTTGATTTTGAGCACAACTACCTTGGCCAAATAGTCAGTTTACCCTGTGAGTGTGTGATCATTCGGTAACCCCTTTGAGCTTTTTGATCCATGTTTTATTTGAACTTAATGCTTGTCTATGAGTGTTTAGTTCATTTATTTTTGAATGGATTTTTTTTCTTGGACCCTCAACTCTTTGTGTTGTTGTATGAATTTTTGCCTTGCCTTAGAAAGTAGGGAGTATTCACATGATGATATGGTTGAATTCAAGTTGGGGAGAAAAATGGTTTACTTGTTCATTTGTTGATTTCTATGAGGTTGAGAGAAAAGAAAAAAGAAAAGAAAAAAAAAAGAGAGAAAAATATGACAAAGAAAAAGAAAAGAAAAAAAAAATCCTTGAGAAAGGAAACAAAAAGACTTCAAATAATGGTGCTGAATAAGTATTGTGTTTTGTGTAACACTTGGGATTTTTGGAAGAAGTTGATTGGAATTTTGGTGTTTGAGTCTTTTGTGAGTTTATCGCTCCCTTAGGTTTAGGCAAGTTTTTGTTTCAATTACCTTTAGAATTTGCCCTTGTTTGTTACCCGACCATGTTACAACCTTGAAAGTCCTTGTGATTCTTGCTTTTATGTTTTCAATATGATCTTTAGATGGACGCATAATTTAGTCTGTTGTTTGCAGGATTGTTGTGTGAGTGAAAAGAACCTCATTTTGTGTTTTTCATCTACCGATGATTGTTTTTGCTAGGTGTGATTCATTTTGGAACTTGTGTTGTTTTAGAATGTTTGGCATGATTTTTGTATTTTGCGTTTGTTTCGTGACTATGTTATCGTCGTAGTTTAGTGGTAAGTATTTACTTTGTGTGTACCATTTTTCATTTGAACCATACATTTGTCTTCCATTTTTCAAAACTTGTTGATTCGTGATTCTTTGGTTATCACTCGGTTTCGTTGAGTTGTTTGATTCTTGTTTGAGGACAAACAATTAAATAAGTTGGGGAGAGTTTGATAAGTGCAAAATGTACCTATTTTAATATATAAGTTTTGTTGCACTTATCATTACTTTGTGTTAAAATTGGTTGAATAAACCCCGTTTTGTTCGTAATTACGTTTACTTTACGTTTTAGTGTATATATTGTGTATCGTGTAAATATCATTGAGTTTAATTGATTTTAATTTATTTTTTCAGGTATTCCAGCAATGGGATTTTTCCATTGTTGTATAGAGCATTGAATAAGCTTTCCACGCTTCAAACCGTGCGTCAATCGGAGTTACGGTTCAAGAGTTATGGTCAAAACAAATTTTGGTTTGCTGTCATGTTCGCTAGGTGAACCAGGAGGCGAGCACTCGCTAGAGAGTTCGCGCTGTGAACTCGGGGCGAATAAAAAGTGCCTGGAAACATAAAAACATAATTCTGGCAGTGGCTAAGGCGGTGTATGTTCGCAGTGCGAACGGGGGTTCGCAGTGCGAACCTGGGCAGCAAATTTTGCCTATAAACTTCATTTTTCAGCATTTTTTAGAGGATGGTTTTGGGGATTCTTGCTCCAACTCCATCAAACTTCATTTTTTTAGTAGATTAACTTAGAAAACATCATGGAAGCTTGCATGCGGATGATCCGAGGTGGATTTCTCATCGATCGACCCCGACAATCCGTGAAGTGTTTAGTTCATTTCTGATTTTCTTCATGTCTTTCTTCTTTGTTGGGTTGTGTATATGTATTTGCTATGAACTCATGTATATTTGTCGCCCATGGCGTTGTATAAAACTTTCTTTACAAATCTTTATTGGTAATTGTCTCTGATTTTTGCTTTATGCGCGGGTTTTGTGGTGCGTTAGAGATAACCGTCGCAAACTTCGATTAGGGATGATTGTCTGTTAGTTTCTAGATTCTAGAGATAGATTTAGGGCTAACAATCTTCAATAGGCGTTGAAACTTAATGCCTCCGTGCCTTGAGCTAGCATACGAAAGTATCGGAAATGGTAACACGGTTGTTCTCTCAACTTTGCGTTAGACATAACCTGTGTTGTGAGCGATGCTGGGTGATATTGAGGAGTATTGTAGGTTGAGTATAACTGGTCGGTAAGTTTAAGTTTGTGAGGAGTCGATTATGTGCATGCCGGATAAGTTTGTCTTGCTGAAGAATGAATTTGTTTTATGTTTTAATGTTTACTTTTCTATTTTCTTGTTTGAAACCATTTAAAACCAAACTCATAAACGCGAGAGATTGTCGAACGACATTCTTTCCCTTGAACCGATCTCTGTGGACACGACATAAATCCCGGAGGGAATTCTTTCCGAAAATAAATATTTTTGCTTGCTTGCCCTATTCTGCATTCAACAAAATGCACGATGTTTTCTATGTATCTCAACTTCGGAGGTTTGTTCCAGATCCTTTTCAGCCGATTCTACCGGATACTGTTGAAATAGAAGCAGACTTAACGTTTGAACCTCAACCGAGCCGCATTGTGGGAAGAGAAACGAAAGTATTAAGTAACAAGGACATTTCTCTCGTTAAGGTGCAGTGGGATGTAACACATCCGGGTGATGCAACTTGGGAACTTGAATCGAAAATGCGAGATGCTTACCCTCATCTGTTCAGGTAATATTTTAAATTCGAGGACGAATTTCTATTTAAGGGGGGGAGGATGTAATACCCCGTATTTTACTAATTTGGACTTTAGAGACTTTTGGGAAATTTAGTAGTATTATTTCTAATACTAAGTTTGTTACTTATTTTCCTTCCACTTTCCAAACCTATTAAAAGAAAAAGATAGTAAGAAAGGAAAGAAAGAGAAAAGAAGGAAAAGAAGAGGAAAGAAGAAGAAAGAAGAAAAGAGGAGAAAAAGGGTTTTGGAAGAAAATCCAAGAACTATCATCATCCATTGATCCAAACTTCATCCAATCATCTCATCTTCCTCATTTTCATCATCTATCCAAGGTGGGTTCTAGTTAGTACCAATATTTAGAAGTTTTGGAATTGTTTGGTTTAGGTCGAATTTATTGAAATCGATGTTTTAACGGTTAGATTTTGTTAGAAATCGAAATGAATGATCAATATACTTGTAGAAACATATATTGATGATTGTTTTGAAGTTTTAGTTTGTTTTGATTTGTTGGAAATTTTAGGTTTATGTAGAATTTGTGATTTTGTTCAAAACTTGGTTTGTGAAGTTTGATGATGAAACTTTGTTAGAAACATGTTGAATATGCCTCTAATTGGTTGTTGGAACTGGTATTGAGGGTTTGGAGGAGCTGGTTTTGAATTGTTATAGCAGGTATTTTTCTGGGTTTTGCAGAGCGCGCTTAGCGTGCAGAAGCCTGCTCAGCGCGGTGTTGAAATCCTGCAACCCCAGATGGCAGAGAGTTGCGCGCTTAGCGCGGTCAGGGGTGCGCTTAGCGCGACCTGGGACTTGAAGTTTTCCTCCAAAACGAGAAAATTCATAACTTTTGATTCGTTTATCGGAATCGAACATTCTTTATATCGATGTAAAGCCGAGAAAATATTCTATGCAATGGAGATGAAATATGTCGATTTTACCGACCGATTAAATAATCGAGAAAGTTTCAAAAGTGTTTTAATTATGTTTTAATTGTTATAAATTATTCTATTATGAAATTGTGATATGCCTTGCCTATCCTATTATTGTTTAGCATAATTGTAATTGAATATGCATGTTAATATGGAAAAAGAAATAGAAAGAGTGAGGAAAACCCCCTTATGAACTATAGGAGAATTTAGAAGGTTTGGAGACACTAGTATGGAACATGTTGGTTAACCTTTGTGGTTTGAAAGGCGAGAGAAGCCTTGAGGCATGATAGCCTAGTGATTATCGAATACAATCATGTTCGTGTGTGTGATTACGTAATCGTAACCAGTTTATCTTGAGTGTAGTTTCATGAGTCTCGGACTCCTCTGAAATGGATGTACAACTACTTGGCAGGTTTGATTCCCTGTATTGTACGAATGGCGCCCATAGAGCGTATGCTTGTGACGGTTAATGGCTCGTGTGAAGTGACGGTTCATAACGGTTAATGGCCCGTAGAACCCGAATCCATTCGTATGTCAAGTAGATTACAAGGATCTATGACTCGGGTCGCCTTCTAGACGTAGAAGCGGACGGGAACAGGAGGTACCTTGGTATGGTTATCGATTAGTGACACTTTTGAGTTGATGAACTCATGGCATGTTTCCATATAGTGTGAGAATTGAAATGTGAACTCAAGAGTCCTTTCCCCTTTTTCCCATACTTGAGTTAGGATTGTTAGAACCTTGTTAATCCGAGAGAATCCATAAGATAGGGAACTCACTGAGATTTGATGTATCTCACCCCACGTTGTTGATGTATTTCAGGTGCTTCAGGTTCCGAGAAGGGTAAGGATAAGGTCGTGTGATCTTTTCCTTGCTTGTTGATGGCTAGCTTCTGTAGCAAAGTGTATTTTGGGATCATTGTTGATCTAGTTCTTAGTTTTTATCATTTGAACATCTTGTGTATAATATGCCTTTGGTTTTTGTACTTTGTACTTTAGGGCATTTATTTGTATACAATGTGTTAACTAGGAGCTTATATGTTTCAGTACCAAACACTTGGATCTATATATAATATTTATGCTTTGATGTATGAGTTTTATATATGGGTGTTACATCTATGCATCCATTCAATGCCTCATGACAAATTTGAAAGTTTTGGATTTGAACTTTGAATGTCACATGCCAAATGATGAGGTTTTGGACTTGCAAGGCTCTATGGTGTTGTAGCTCTGTAGAGATCATGTTAATTGCATTTTAGAAACTTGTCTTGTATGGTGACAAGGCTTGCCAAGTCATGGAAATGACAAAATCATGGGGGTAAGTGCAAGACTGTCTTGCAAAACCAGTCTTGGAGGTGTCATGTTTCCATGCTCATAACTCCCTACTCAAGTAAAATTAGGATGAGTTCTGGAACTCTTTGGAAAGCTTGTATATCCTATTTTAACTTTAATGTCCAACAATGGTCTTGAATCAACTTGGATCAAGGTGAAAAATGGCCTTAAAGTTGGTGAATATCCAAGACAGATTCTGTCCAAAACTTTCACTAAGTGTTGGAAAAAGTGGCCATTTTTATGTTTTTGTGATTTTGATCAATCTATAACTCAAAATCCATGAGGATTTGGAATCTTTTGTAGTTAATGAGAGCTTTCATTTTAGCTTTGGATGTAAGAAAAATGCCTTGTGGTTTGGAAGTTATGACCTTGCAAAGTTGGTACCAAATCACTTTTGTTCCATAACATAGAAAATTTTAAGTTTTCTATGGTTGCCCCTTTTGCAAGTAACCCTATTTTTCTTGATTTTTCTTGATGGATGATGATAAAAACCATGCATTAACATTATTTTTGACTTATGGGAGCCACATTTGTTAAAAAATTCAAAAAGTCAAACTTGATTTTGGGCACAGTTGACTTTTTGTCAGATGAATTCCAAACTGTGTGATCTTCTATGTAATCAAGTTCTTGACCTAATTAAAACCTAATGGATGGATTTCATAGGTGTTTTAGGGTGTCTTGAATCATGTACCAAGGTTTGGGAACATGTCTTGGTCCAAAGTCAAGGGTACAGTTGACTTTTTCTTCATAAACCCTAATTGTGGTCCAGATGAATTTGAAACTTATGAATCAAGCTTCTTGGATCAATCCATTGTTGTAAATGGATCAATGTGGTGTATTGGAGGCCCTCAAATCATGTCTTGACGTCTTGGTTCATGTCTTGCCTCAAAAGTCAACTTATGGGTGAATTAGGTCAAGAAATCCTAGTTCCTAATTTTTTATGAATGCTTCCTCTGAGGCTATTTTGACTTGATGATTGGACTCATAAGGTCCCTTTGAGCATTTTGGTTCATGTTTTGAAGTACTGGCTCATGCCGAGATAATAATTTTCATCTGGAGGCCTTGGTCGACCAAAACCCTAATTTGGTGACACTGGCGATCTTGAGGCTTGATCCACTTGGAATGTTGCAACCTTGTGCTTGATTCTTGATGTGGGAGTCCTCTTGATCCTTTACAGATGCTTGAGTGGTTAGACAAGTTGAAGATCATGTCAATTCTTGATTGATCCTTTGTTTGAGTGCTCTGAGAGGGCTCAAAACCCTAATTCTTGATTGTAGTGAATGCTCAACAATCCTTGGGGAGATTGATGAGGCATGATGGTATATCCATATTTTGGTAATGATTTGCACAATGATGGGAAATCTTGTGGTCAAAATTTAGGGTATGACAAGTTAGCCCTAAACACACCCAAGTACTCTAAATCCTCAAACAACCCTACACAACAAATGGGTTGTCTATCATTGAACTATTTACCAAGTATAATTTGCGCATGCCATGGGGCCCTAGTAAAAATGACATAGACCACACCCATTTTCATTCATAAACTTCCTCAGTTGCCTTATCCAACACGATGGTGGATCAAGGCATCAAAAAACTTGCCGATGTAGATGTGATTGTCAACACCGTAGCATGAGGGTTCACTAGAGGCAGAGAATCCAACTCTACCTAGAAGAAGTATACCCGATTTAAAGATGACCAACATACTCGCCTGTCTTAAGGCAGATTTAGAAAAGGAGCTAAATCTAGAAATGAACTTTTCCATTAAATATGTTGTTGATATCCTCCTTCATCAACAATGGACACATGGTCATTGAAATATAGTAAAATGATTGGGAAGTAAAGTAGATACTGATTGAATCTGAAAGCTCAGCAGACATCTTGCTCTTGAATGCTTTTGAAAGACTCCGACTAGTTCTATATTACATCCGAAAGTATCAAGGCTCTATTTTCGAGCCCTCCGGCGAGCACATACATGTGAAGGGCCACATAACTCTCTAGACAATATTCAGGTTAAATGAGAACGTGTGGACAATAAAGGTTAGATACCACCTAGTAGACACCTCATCACTATATAACAAACATCATTGTAGCATAGCCCCCTAATCTTCTGGTGGTCATCCTATCCACTATACACTTAAGCAAAAAGTATCTGCTATCTAATGGGCGAGTTCGAATGGTCCAATGGAACCAAGAGATCGCACTAGAATATTGTTAAAGCAGTCTCGAAATGAGAAGAATGGGGAGGACCGCAACTTCCATTCCATATTCAGGCGCACAAGGAGTGAGTGTTGTTGTAGTGTTATATTTTTTAGCTTCATAAATTTGGTTTCCCTCACCCTAGAGTGGTATCACCTAGGAGATGACTTAAGGACTCGCTCTTTGCACCCATGATGTTTGTAAACTTGTTAGTCAAGTGAAAGAAAGTCCACCATTACTCCCAAAAGGTTAGGTGGTTAATAACTTTTCCTAATCAGAAGGGAGTGGTTGTCACCACTTAGGGTTATTGAAATCATAAGCCCAAAAGGTCTCTATAAATATGCCTCATTCCGTGGGAAAAATGACAAATCATAACTCATATTGATCACACCCCTCATACACTTATACATAAACATATCATTCATACGTAGAATCTCTCACCTCACGTGAGTAGGACTCCTAAAACTATCATAAAACTTCGTTGTACAGGACTTCTTGTCGTCATGGTCAAGCTCTAACCACCATACATTATAATATACCTACTAAGGCCTTAGAGTCCCCCTGTCCTTGTGGGAGGAACACACACACATGTACATTTTGACAAGTACATCTGTAAACTTAGATCCCAAAATAGAGACAGAGAAAGGAAGGCTCACTCCATAAAGGACTTAAAGAGGTTCATATGGAGCACAATATTTTTAATTCATCAAATAGGAAACCTTTATATCTAAGTATATGGTGAGGAATTGGTATCCCTGCTGAGGAAGAATGTCGACTTATTCACCGGGACACCCACATACAAGCTAGGAATATACACTAGGGTGATCTTTCATCTCCTCACCAATGAATCCATTAATAGACCAATGTCTTAGATAAAGTGTAAAGTGGGCAAGGATAAATGGGCGGCGATCGATAAAGAGGTTGAGAAATTGAATAGTGAGAGGTTCATAATTGATGTCTTAGATCTGAACCTACTATCTAACATGGTATTGGCTCAAAAACTGTCAACAAATTGCGCATGTGTGTTGATTTCATTTACCTGGATGTCGTTTTCCTTAAGGATCCTGTCATACCCCAAAATTTTCTTACTTGTATATCATTTTGTTTTTTGTCTACTAACAAATATTCAAAAATCCAAAAAATATGTAGTTGTTTTCATTTTTCTTGTTGTCCAAGTCCAAGTTGTTGCAAGGTTGAATTGAGTGTAAGGCAAAGCTATCAGGACAAGTGTGTGTGCAGTGATGTTTCAGTTCAAGTGAAAGTTTGGTGATCTTGGTCATATAAGAGTTTGTGTCATGATCAGGCAAGAATGTGCTAAAGGCAAATTTAATTTTTGAACATAATCAAGTATCAAATCATTTTCCATTTAGGGTTTCATGCAGTGTAGTTCATGTTTCAACTCATAAACTCTCTGATCTTAATGATTTAGACAAGTTCAAAGTGGTTCTAATTCTAATCAGAAGTTCAGAGAATCATTTGAAAAGTGAAGTTACAGATGTGTTGTTGAAAAAGTCAGTGGAAGGATATTTCGTAACCAAATCTGTTCATATCCATATTTTCAATTCCCCATTTTTTCCAAACCATATCTATTTCAATTATCATTGTCCATATCCACATCAAAACCCATTTTTATTCAATTATCCATAACCATTTCCATTATCCTTTTTTCAAAACCAACCATAATCCAGTTCCATTTTAAATTTACTATTTTTAACCACTTTTAAATCCATCATCCAATTATGTCCATTTACATTATACTCAATCCATTTTATTTTTATTTTTATCAAGCCCATTTACCATTTTTCTTTCATAAACCATTATCCAAAAAAAACCAAGCCCATGAGAAAAACATGATTCACATCACGTATACACTACCCAATCTTCCATGAGCATCCCAACCATGATTCACAATACACATACAAACCATTACAACACAAAGCAACAACACACACTATGAATTCTTCATACCATGTCCCACTGTTAGCTGGAAGATTTTGACTAAGCAGGGAGAATGAAGAGATGATGAGAAGGCCAACGGGTAGGTCGACTTCAGAAGGAAAAGTGGTGGGGAAACCAAAGCGTAGGTCGACATGAGTAAAGGGTGCGTCGGAGGAGGACCCAAAGGCTATTCTGTCGAAGGGTTTTCGATTGGTGGCCAACGAAACCAAGCTGGGGAGTCTTTGAGCGGGAAGAAATTTGAAATGCTGAGAACGTGGGGAAGTTACAAAGATGGTGGGGCGACACGTGTCACAACTAGGGCCAACATTGAGAGAAAAACAATTATTTTCTCTTCCTATTTAAAGCAATGTCCATTTCTATTTTAAGGGGTCGCATTTGTAAAATTGTAAAAGGGATACACTCTAAGTACCAAGCGTTAAGAGAAAAGAGTTTACTCCCACAAGACGTATGAGAGCGTCCACATTTCTTTTTAAAGCAATTTACATAACCAAAGTTTAAGTTATCTTGTAATTTACTTATTTTCTTGCTTGTTTATCCATTCATATACATTTTTCCCGCAAGTTTTTTCCAACTTACTCTAAATCAGAACCATCCTACCAACATCACACATACTCCAACCATTCCGTTCTGGGATTTTGTGGCCGATCCCGCAAGTAAACCTGCAATATGAGGCCAACAGTTGTTCGCGAAAATCGCGTCCAAACAAATTGGCACACCCGGTGGGACACATTTGAGTTGAGTGTATGCACTTACATAGTGGTAAGATGGTGACGCCACTTCCGAACAAAGAACCGTCTTCGGCGGAAAGTACGGCTGTAACTCAAACAACTGATGTTGGCTCTGGCACTATGTCTGTGATTTCGACCATCCATAGTGGACCAGCCGCGACACCACGCCGGTGTGAACCTAGACAGACAATGATAGGGACTACGGGGCAACATGTACCTAGTTTCACAATACCTATGCCTAGAGCTTTTGGGATGCCAACAGAGTTCATGTCGAGTCTACATTCTAGTGGTTCCGTGTTTGGGGAAAGTTCGTCTCCAGTTTTCTCACCGTACCAAGGATTAGGGCCTTTGGAAAACCAAGTTAATCGACTCCCAGGGTTCAATTTTTTATCTCAATCAGTTCCAACTTTCACCTCAAGTTCCGTCGCAGTCATGAGACAGCAGATGGATGAGAGTAATCACGAAATGGACCACATGTTGACTCAGCAAATGGGCACCATTTTAAGACCATTACTACAATATTCGACCCAGAGTTACCAACAATTGGAAACTCAGATGACATGAATAGGTGATTTCTTAGGGGCTCCTAGGACACCGGGTCAACAGACGCCTCCACCTAGGCCAGAGACATCAGTTCGTCAAGATGAAGTCTTTGACGAAACAATTGATCAACCCCATGAGGTTCAACACACACCTAGGGTGGCCCAAAGGCTTCCCGTTGTGTTAGTTCATAGAAACCAAGATCCAAAGTACCTGGTCAGGAAAGTTCGACACGATGCCATGGCTGGTGAACCCAAATTAGAAGCTATGGTTGAACAGATCATGGTTCGAAATGGAGAAAATCCAGGCCTTCGACGACCAACACATACGTCCCCGCTACCAGATTTTGTTTTGCAGACAGAATTGCTTAGGGGATGGAAGGTTCCAAAGTTCACCAAGTTTGCAGGAGAGACCGAAGAGTCCACCGTCGAACACATTGCCAGATATCAAACTGAAGCTTGTGACATAGCAAATAATGAGGACTTGAAGATGAAGTACTTTCCAAGATCCCTCACAAAGAATGCGTTTACGTGGTTCACCACATTGCCCCCACAGTATGTCCATACCTGGGCACAATTAGAAACGTTGTTTCATGAACAGTTTTACATGGGACAATCGAAAATTAGTCTGAAAGAGTTAGCCAGTGTCAAACAGAAGGCCACAGAGTCGGTGGGCTAATATCTTAACAGGTTTAGACTTTTGAAAGCCCGATGCTTCACTCAAATCCCTGAATATGAGCTAGTCGAGATGGCGGCTGGCGTCCTAGATTATTCAATCAGGAAAATGTTATACACGCAATATCTTAGGGATATGGTACAACTAGCCGATAGGGTCCAACATGTCGAACGATTGAAAGCTAAAAAAACTCAGACTAACAGATACCATAAGAAAGAGAAAGTTTAATATGTAGCCGCTGACGAATGCTCTTCTGGCGATGAAGAGCTCACCGACGAAAGCGAGGTTAACGTGGCTGAACTCAAGCCAGGGCCTCCGTACACGTGTAAATTATTAAAACCATCAAACGGGATAAATCCCGTCAAACGGGTAAAACAGATAAATACGTTGCTAAAACTTATACTTTTGATGTATCTAAGTGTGACAAAATATTTGATTTATTTGTTAAATATGGTCAGATTATTGCTCCTCCTGGTTTGAAAGATCCCCCATTAGAACAAAAGAAGAAAAGTGGATTTTGTAAGTTTCATAATTTTCTTGGTCATAAAACAGGTCAATGTGTTCTTTTCAGGGATCTGGTGTAGAAAGCTTTGAAGGAAGCCCGACTTCAATTTGACGAAAGGCCAAAGATGTAAGTTAACATAGACACTCTGAAGGTTGAATAAACCTTGTACTCTGAGTTGTATGATTGTATGATGGTTGAGGCTACTAAAGGTCTCAACAAATAGTTAACAACCAAAACTTTTGAATGCATGATCGTCGATACTACTGATTATTCCGACAAAAAGACTGAAGAAGAACTAGAGGCACTCTACCCTCAAGCTGGCAAAAGCCTGACGGATTTCCAAGAGAAATGCAGGGTGAGTGGGTCGAAGGTTTGTTATGCCCAAGATGCAATGCTTTCTTTAATGAAAAGACTGCCGAGAAATATGAAGCTGGTAAGAAAGAGACACCGCGAGATGGTAAGCCACCTGTCCCAAGGTTTGTGTTTGACCGAAATGGCTCCCCTCGTCAAAACGAGGAGTACAAGAAGTTGTTCTAGCAAGCACGACCCAAGACCTTTGTGCCACCATCAGACACTCCACAGGAGAAGTGGGTGGAACCCGTGAGTCAGAATGGGAGCAAGAGGCCAAAATGGAAGGTGTTGGATCTGGAAAAAGAGACAAAAGTCTCTGACAAAACGGCCGAGCCTAGGGGCTATGTGGTAGCTCCCAATTACAAAGGGAAGAATCCTGTGACAAGGACCTAATGGAGACGTTACCAGTGAAACAAAAAAGCTGGAAAAGAGGCTTTGACTTCACAGTTGAAACTGTAGAGACCTCTGGACAGAAAAGGCAATACCCGAAAGGAAGGCGGGTTGAGAAGGAAAAAGTTGTGACAAATCAAATAATGGCAGTGACTGTTGAAGCTTCAGGAGAAAAGGGGTTGGTACCAACCCAAAGTTCGAAGTGCACATCCTTGGTTGAGAACAAGAAAGAACCAGAGTACACTCCCTAGTTAGATGAAGAAGAACCAAAGTATTCTCCCCATTCATATGGAGAATACACCCCGTCACCAGAAGACGACTTCGACGAAGACATGTATGATGACACGTACGGTGAAGATTTTGTCGTAAACTGTGGTATTGTGTCGATATTGCCAGCAGAGTATTATATGGTGTCAGAAGTCTCTGAAGTCGACGAAGATTTCGTACCAAATGAAACTGTGGAAGATAAGCCGCTAAGTTACTATGTTATGAACATTGGTGTGGTAGAAGTGCAGAGGGTCGTGTTTGAGAGACCTAGTCCCGAAATGATGTACTATTTGAAACCATTATTCATAAAGGCAAAGGTCGACAGAGTAGGGGTCAACAAGGTGTTCGTGGATGGAGGGGCAGCTGTCAATTTAATGCCTCATACTTTATTTAAAAAGATTGGGAAGACTGGAGCTGACCTCCGACAACATAATATGGTTCTATCCAATTACGAGGGGAAAACTAGCAACATTTTTTGGGTTGTCCAAGTTGACCTAGCAGTGGGTACGACCACTAGATAAACGCTCTTCATGGTCATAAATTTGAAGGCCAATTTCAACTTGCTGTTGGGTTGGGAGTAGATCCACGAGATAGGGGCAGTGCCTTTAACTGTACGTCAGAGATTAAGTATTTGGAAGAAAGATGGCATTGACGAGAATATTGAGGCTGATCAGAGCTATTACAAGATCGATGAAATGAAGGGTACGAAGAAATCTTTTGATCAGCACCTGGCTAATGTGGCACCTTGTGACGATGAATTGGGGTCCTATACCTCTGTTGATACGGGTCGTGTCCTGAATTTAGATCCTGACTATGGGTTTGTTTGGGATGCTGCTGATGAGACAATGGAGCCTACAGAAGAAAATCCACCCACAGGGTGGCCAACATTCAATGAAAATGACTACTGAGTCAGAAAGCTTGACTCGAATTTCGGCCTATCTGGCTGAAAACAAAAGAAAGTCGGCGCTAGAAGCAGAGAAACAACAAAATGTAGCTAATGAAGCCAACAGCAATGTACAGATAAATGGCCGACAAGGCCAAACAACAGCTTCAGAAAGCCGGAGGCTTGATTGCATCTATGACAATGAGCCTTTGGGGTTTGAGAAAGACTCGTCCAGTGAGCTGCAGAGAATGCAAGCGCAAGACCCACTCGAAGAGATTGACTTAGGAGATGGGATTACAAAAATGCCCACTTATGTGAGTACTAAAATTAGGTCGAAGATGAAGGTCAAGCTGATCGAGGTATTACAAGAATACAAGGATTGCTTCGCCTGGGATTATGGAGAAATGCCTGGTTTGAGTCAAAATGTGGTGGAGCATCGACTACCAATTCAACCGAGAAAAAGGCCAGTAAAGCAGCAGCCTCGACGATTCGCTCCAGAAATCACCCTAAAGATTAAGAAGGAGATCGAGAGATTGCTCAAAATTCGGTTCATCAGAACTGCAAGGTACGTCGAATGGATAGCGAACATATTACCGATTATCAAGAAAAATGGAACCCTCGAGTCTGTATAGACTTTAGGGACCTGAACAACGCTACCCCAAAAGATGAGTATTCAATGCCTGTGGCAGAAATGCTAGTCGACTCAGCTGCAGGTTTCGAATACTTGAGTATGCTCGACAACTATTTTGACTATAACCAAATTCTCATAGCCGAAGATGATGTCCCCAAAACTGCGTTTCGATGCCCTGGGGCTTTGGGGACATACGAATGGGTTATAATGCCGTTTTGGTTAAAGAATGCTGGGGCAACTTATCAAAGAGCCATGAACGTTATATTCCCTGATTTTATTGAGAAATTTATGCAGGTGTATATTGATGACATTGTGATCAAATCCTCATTGGAGAATAGTCACTTAGACCACCTTCGACATTCATTTGAAAGAATGAGAAAATATGGATTAAAAATGAATCGACTAAAATGTGTTTTTGGTGTTCACGCAGGAGATTTCCTGGGATTTGTGGTCAACAAGAAAGGCATCGAGATAAACCAAAACAAGACAAAAGTAATTTTGGATCTCAAGCCTCCTTCGACAAAGAAACAACTCCAATCTTTGTTGGGGAAGATAAACTTCTTGAGAAGGTTTATATCAAATCTAAGTGGCAAGACGAAGGTGTTCTCGCCATTGCTCAAGGCCAAGAAGGAAACTGATTTTCACGTGGAACGGGAGTAGCAGAAGGCTTTCGACGCCATCAAAGAGTACCTCACAAGGCCTCCCATTTTATTGCCACCTAGTATGAATAAGAGCATGAAGTTGTACATTGCTGCGTTGGATACGACCATAAGAAGCATGTTAGCACAAAAGGATAATAGTGGTGTCGAAATGACCATTTATTACCTTAGTCGAATGTTAATAGATGTTGAAACTAGGTACACTATGATTGAAAAGTTGTGCCTATGCTTGTACTTCTCATGTATGAAATTAAAGCAACATATCAAACCAGTTGATGTTTATGTTTCGTCACATTTTGATGTTATTAAACATATGTTGTCTAAACCCATTCTGCAAAGTCGAATTGGGAAATGGGCACTAGCATTAACTGAATTTTTCTTGACATACGTCCCTCTAAGGGCTATGAAAGGTCAAATAGTGATAGACTTTATTGTCGATCACGCAGTAGTCGAACCGTCAATATGTATGGTCGACGTTGACCCTTGGATGTTATACTTCGATGCGTCAAGCCATAAAAATGGGGCGGGTAATGGAATTTTAATAGTGTCCCCACAGGGCTTTCCGACTAAATTCAAGTGTAAGGTCGATGGAAAATGTTCCAATAATGAAGTAAAATATGAAGCTTTAACCACTTGCCTCAAAATACTCGAGGATTTGGGCACCAGGAAAGTTGAAATAAAGGGTGATTTTGAACTAGTAATTAAACAGATCACGAGAGAATATAAATGCATCAAAGAACATCTTTTGATGTACTTCGCAGTGGTAAAGCGTTGTTGGAGTGCTTTGAGGTTGTCAAAATTACGCACATGCCTAGAATAAGGCTAACGATTTGGCGCAGATTGCCTCCGAGTACAGGGTGTCGGAAGAGAAGTTGAAATACTTCATTGAGATTAAGGAGAAACTGGTGTCAAACGTACTACCATCATCAAGCTTATCAATCCCAAAAGCTGGGGGAAAATGCCCCGACAGATAGCTTAATCGAAAGCTTTGGAAATTATTAAGTTTTTGCTATCAGCAATCTATCACCGTCAGATTGGAGAAGACCAATCATCGAGTATTTGGAGAATTCGGTGGGAAATACTAATAGGAAGACTAAATACAGAGCTCTAAGTTACGTTCTAATGGGAAATGAGTTGCTGAAAAAGACTCCAGAAGGAGTGTTGCTTAAGTGTCTGGGAGATACAGATGCATACCTAGCAATTTCTGAAGTCTATAGCGGGACATGTGGAGCTCACCAAGTCAGCCATAAGATGAAATGGTTGCTATTTTGACAAGGTGTCTATTGGCCAAGCATGCTCAATGATTGCATGGATTTTGCAAAAGGATGCCAAGACTACCAAAGACATGCAAACATCCAGCATGTACCAGCCAGCGAATTACATGCAATTATCAAGCCATGGCCCTTTCGAGGATGGGCATTGAATGTCATAGGCGAAATCCGACCAACCTCGTCGAAACAACAGAAATTCATCCTGGTGGGTATAGATTACTTCACAAAATGGATAGAGGTTGTTCCTCTAGTAAAAGTGGACCAGGAAGTTGTGATCGAATTCATCCAGAATCATATATTATATAGATTCGGGATCCCTGAAACCATTACTACAGATCAAGGTTCTGTATTTGTTGGCCAGAGGATGCAAGAATTCACAGTAGAAACAGGTTTCAAGTTAGTTACTTCGACGCCATATTATGCTCAATCAAACGGTCAAGTTGAAGCAGCCAATAAAGTAGTAATTGGGCTCATTAATAAGCACGTTGCCAGGAAGCCTAAAAATTGGCACAAGACATTAAATCAAGTTTTATGGGCTTGTCGAACATCTCCTAAGGAGTCAACCAACTCAACTCTGTTTCGTTTGACTTTCGGTCACGATGTCATACTGCCAGCAAAGATTTGTCTACAGTCAATTAGAGTGCAACGTCAACATGAGATTCCTTCGAACTAATACTGGTGCATGATGCTAGACGAAACCGTGGACTTAGACGAAGAAAGGATGGCAACATTAAATGTGTTATTACGCTAGAAGGCACGAGTTGCCAAGGAATATAATAAGAGGGTTAGAGAGAAGACCTTCGAACTTAATGATTATGTGTGGAAAGCGGACTTGCTTATGGATCGACGAGATCGAACACTAGGTAAATGGTCACCAAATTGGGAAGGACCATTCCAAGTAATCCAAGTGTTCAACAACAATGTATACGAGATTGAAGAAATGGGTATGGACCAACGAGTCTTAAGAGTAAATGGGAAATATTTGAAAAAATATAAACCTATGCTACAAGAGATTCAAATCAAAATGTAACTTTTCATTAACACTTAGCCAAAATGGGCTGAGGGCCAAGATGGCTTACAAAATATCCAAATGAAGTTACAAAAGCTCGACAACTTAAAATGCAAATTAAGATGAAGTGGGAAATCTGGATTTGAAGTATTCAAAAAGGGTCTTCTCATAAACAACCTTGCTGTCGAGAAGGTCCTTCTTCTTCTGCATTTGGATAATTGTACCTTTTAGTGCAAGCGCCGTTTCGACATGAGCAATTCCTTGAGTGACCTCTCGATCAATCACTTCTTGAGCAGGCAAAGGTTCAGCAGAATCCAAAGAGGCTTTCTGATTCTCGACCTCAGCAATTTTTCTTGTAAGTTCAGCTATCTGAGCCTGATAGTCGGAGATCTGCTGGTCAAAGACACGGTGCTTATCAGAACGCTCTTGTTTTTTGGCCTCGAAGTCCCCAAGTTTCTTCACACAAAGTGAACTGAGGTACCACTCGTGGTTCATCTCATTGGTCTTCATCCTGATCTGAGCGTCAGCCTGTTTACAAACAAAGAGGTCTTTGGCCAGTTGGGTAAAGAAGGCCTTGAATGTGATTAAGTACTTGGACATGGGAGCAGGAACTTAAAACTGGGAAAGTTCGTCTAATATCTTAAAAACGTCACAAGCTACAGCTGTTTCCTCTGTGAAGGCAGCCAGAAATTCGTCCTCAAATAGGTACGTCTTCAACAGTTGAAGCTTGAGGGTGAAGGAAGCATCCATTTCTGGATCAGGAATGGCCGTCAAAATAGCAGGTTGAACTTCCATGGACTCCTGGCGAAGCTTGTGCAAGACAATCAAGGTGTCTGCTGGGTTCGTCTGCTTCATCGCCAAGATCTCCTCCAGAGTACGAATCTTGTTGGCATTTGGCGTAGGTGTGTTGGGGCCACCTTTAGTAGAAGCTTGAAGATTCAAGTTGCCCTCAGCAGTTCTAACACCAGTGGAAACAGTCGAAGGGTTTTCACCACCACTGGTGGTTGCACCATCCTTGCCAGCCTCAGTTGAAGTGTGTTGAAATTGAAGCGTATTTGCCGCTGGATCATTTTCTGTAGACACTCCTTGAAACTCGTTGAATTTTTTAGGACTAAAGACGATTGCCGTCTCATGGGTTTCCAGCGTCAGCTGTTGTAGTATTGTCCTTTTCAGCAGTGGTCGAATCAGCCACAGTTTCCTGCAAGAGGAAGTTCAGTGAGAAAATACCCAAGTAATATATGAGCCAAGAAAACAAAGACGATGAATACCTCAGTAGTGTGTTTGGGGGGAGGTGCTTCAGAGCTGACAGGTTTGAAGACCTCAACAAGATTTCTTGGGACAGTGGGTTTCACGGTCGAAGTGATAGTTTTGGAAGGCGTTCTCTTGACTTGCACTTTCTTTTTCTTTACCAATGGGGTAGCTGGAGGGGATGCTGAGGCTTCAGAAGGAAAGATCCTAGATTGGGAGCTTTCATCCGACACGTCCCCCTTAGGAGATGGAATTTTCTCAGAGGCCTAAACAAACAATAGAGTAAGATAATAATAAGAGTGGGTGCCAAGGGACATCGAAACATGTCATACCTGTGGTTTCAGGACTTTAGGTTTCTTTGCAACCCTTGTTGAGGTCGATACAGCAGTTAGTTCCCGTTTTCGACCCTGGGAGACAAGCACAAACGATTAGCTAATGGAAATTAACAAGATCAAATGGAAGAGTATATGAGTTGCCTTCTTTGGTGGATCCTCTGTGGCATCAGCCCCCTGAGTGTTCTCGACAGGCACAACAACTTTCGGAGTAGGAGCTTCGCCAGCAAGGGAAACGAATGCGTCGACCATGTTTTCTAGAAAGAGGTCACGTTGAAAAAAATTAGGTTTGGTATTCTGACCACCAGACATCAAAGTCTTCTGTGGTGTAGAAGGATGGTTGGAACAAAAAAACAGGCAGCTCAAGGCATTGAGTCGACCTAGAAAATTTGAGGCCGTTTTTGTGGCCTGCCAAGTTCAGCCGTCGACCAGCCCAAACAATATCAGAGGAATGCCGCACTAAGGACTTAGGAAGCATCTGGCTCAGGCCAAATTGGTGAGCCACCAAGTTGGGTTGATAGTTCATAAACCCATATCATGTACTCCCCGTCTCGATTCGGAAAGATAACATGGTGGGAGTTAGAAACGCCCTCCATATAGAATTCGACTGCACTGCTACTTTGGGGTAAACACCAGGGAACAAAGTTTTGAAGCACGTCAGACCAAACTTTCGGTCCACGAAGGGTGACATACCGGGGACGAAAGACGTGGCTTCCACAAACATGTTAAGATACTTCATAAAGAGGGTTTTATTGGGAGTTTCCTGAGTGGTCATTAGTGTAACACCCTTTTCTACCCCACAAAAATACACGGCAAAATACAGAAATTGTCAGAGTAAAAATCGCCTCAGAAGGGTGTACAATTCTCAATAAACTCAAAATAAAACATTTGCTCCGTAAACAATGGGTTTTCCTCAAAATATTCAAAAGCCATCAAATAGTAGCGGAACCACCATAACCACAATAATCCAAACTCAAAAGGGTTTTCATTAAAAGCCATAATAATCAAATAACAACAAAAATAACAACTCAACATGGTTCGACTCAATGACCCAACTCGATGTTACAATATCAGAGCAAGACCCTCTACATCGACCAAAAGCAAATAAACTCCAAAAGTCCTCGAAGGCATCCACAGCTAAGCCTGATCACCTGCACGTTACCCACATGGAGGTAACATTCAAACGGGCAGGGTGAGTAATCACAATTCATTATAACCAATATAAAAACAAGATATGCATAAAATGGCGTCATCGTTATATACAACATCTTCAGGGTTATCACAAGGAAAACATCGAATTCACAACATCATAAAATACATCCATGCCAAATAAATGCAATGCACAACAAGACTCATGCATGTGGTACCAATTCTCACAATCGATGGACAATAGCCCATCACCCTCCAAAGATCCCCGTCATTAGGATCGATTCCACACAAGAACCGGAGCACGTCAAAAACCACCTCACATCGACACAATGGGATGGAAGCCTCAATAGACCGAAGTCTAACTCACTGAAATGCTATGAATGCATGATACACAATGTCATAATCATCATCATCAATAAAAGTCATTACGTGCATCATCATCCATCAAAATCTCATCTTAATCATGTCATCAATTATTCATCAAAACATCACGAAATCATCATCTCATAGTCATCAATAACATCATGGTAAATCATCAAAAAAATCACAGCATCAAAACATCAAGACATCACAAGAACCATAAAACAATTCGCGAATAGCAGTCGTTCGCTACCGAGTTCGACGTGCGATCTTATTCTCTTTGCGAACTTCCGATTTCCTACAATCGTTGCTACGCATCAGTAGCATAGTAGACCCAAAAACTCTTACGATTTCAGCCTCATTTACCCCAAAAACATCCCCAAAACATTCCTAAGGCATTACGGCAATCAAAGGCATAAAACCTATGACTATTAGGTCGATTAATTATACTATCTTGACCTCAAAATCACCTAAACCTTCACAGCCCCAAAGATTCTCATAAACCCCATAAATCCCTTTCTCTACAAGATCCCACATATCATCAACAGAAGGTTTAGCCTCGAAGGCCTACTTTTATCCGATTCAATTCAACCCTTAAAAATCGATTCACAAAATACCCTCAAATCATTAGTTTACTCATAAATCCCATAAACCCACATAAACCTCAAAATCCACTTTAAATACATCGAATTCCTATATTGAAAACAATGAAAGGCAATACTCCCCATACCTTTGATTACCAATTCCGAGCTTCTATTGAGTCTTTGGAAACCTTCTCGAATCCTCACCTTTCCCTTTTTCCTCAGAGCTCTCGCCTTTTCCTTTCTTTTCACGGTCTAACAAAATGAATCCTATTCTCAAATTCTCCTTTTTGTTAAACCTAACTCTTGGGCTTCTAAAATGGGCTTTCCCCATATTACCCTCACTAATCCTCCTCAAAAGTCCATCTTACCCTTAATTCCTCTAATATTATTTAAATTAATAATAATACTATTATATTCATATTATATACTATTATTTAATTAAATAACCAAAACTCCACAAAAATGCCAACGTCAACACAAACCACCAAAATTCATCGAAAATTCACGAATATTATATTTAAATAAATATTCTTATCGATTTGGGGTGTTACAACTCTCCCCCACCTAAAGAATTTTCGCCCTCGAAAATTACTTCAAGGGAATAGAGTCGGATATGACTCCCCCATCTGATCTTCACGTTTCCAAGTCCAACTTTTGCGAGCCGGTCCACCCTACAACACCTTAACCAAAGTTATGTCCTCACCCCACAATTGCTTCATCTCTCGACCGTCAATCCGAACAGGTAGAGCTTCCACTGTTAGGTTATCCCTCACTTGTACATCATCCATTTGTATCACATGTGACGGATCCGGAATGTACTTCCTCAACTGAGACACATGGACCAACAAAATATGGAGTGAGCTTCTTAGACTTCAAAGCTCGACCCACACCAGTCACTGGTGTCACCCTCAAAAACACGTGATTTCCCTCTTGAAATTCAAGTGTCTTCCTTCTATTATCATGGTAGCTCTTCTGACGACTCTACGACGCTCTCATCCTTTCTTGGATCATCCTAATCTTCTCAGTCGTCTCTTGCACAATCTCAGGTCCGAGTACAGCACTCTAGCCTGACTCATACCAACACAAAGGAGTCCTACACCTCCTCCCATACAAAGCTTCATAGGGCGTCATTCCAATACTAGCATGAAAACTATTATTGTACATGAACTCAATCAATGGTAAATGGTTATCCCAAGATCCTTCGTGATCCAACACACAAGCCCTCAGCGAATCCTCTAAGGATTGGATAGTCTTTTCTGTCTGTCCATCCGTCTGCGGATGATAGGCAGAACTCATCCTCAATTTAGTACCCAAAGCATTTTGCAAACTCTTCCAGAACCTAGATGTAAATCTTGGATCTCTATCCAACACAATGCTCGAAGGTATCCCATGTAACTTCACAATCTCCTCGATGTACATCTCGGCTAGCTTCTGCATAGAATGATTAATCTTCATGGCAAGAAATGGGCCGATTTAGTTAATCTATCCACGATCACCCAAATTGAATCATTTCCCTTGGCAGTTCTCGGTAACCCCGACACAAAATCCATGGAAATGCTATCCCATTTCCATTCTGGAATATTCAATGGCTGCATCATACCTAAAGGCTTCTGATGCTCAATCTTCGACTTCTGACACGTCAAGCACGCATAAACAAACACTGCGATATCCTTCCTCATACCCGACCACCAAAACAACTTTTTCAAATCCTGGTACATCTTCGTAGCACCGGGATGAATACTCAACCCACTTCGGTGTCCTTCTTCTAAAATAATCTTCTTGATTTCTGGAACATCTGGGACACATACTCTATCCCGAAACTTCATCACACCATTCTCGTCAATCCAGAATTCTCCTCCGTTACCTTGATTGATCAATGTCAACTGGTCAACCAACTTCAAGTTAGATTGTTGTCCCACTCTGATTTCTTCCAGAATACCACTAGTCAACTTCAACATTCCCAACTTCACACTGTCGGGAGTGGCTTCACATACCAAACTCAAATCTTGGAATTTTTCAAGTAACTCCAACTCTTTCACCGTGAGCATTGACATATATAATGACTTTCTGCTCAATGCATCGGCCACTACATTTGCTTTGCCCGGATGATAACTCAAATCAAAATTGAAATACTTCAATAACTCTAACCACCTTCTCTGCCTCATATTCAATTCTCTCTGATCAAATAGGTACTTCAGACTTTTATGATCACTGAATACTTCAAACTTAGAGCCAAACAGATAATTTCTCCAAATCTTCAACACAAACACCACAGCGACCGATTCCAAGTCATGTGTAGGATAATTCCTCTCAGGAACTCGCAATTTTCTAAAAGCACAGGCAACAACTTGTCCATTCTGCATCAATACTCCTCCAAGACCCATCTTTGACGTATCGCAATACACCACAAAAGATTCGATCGGATTAGGCAAAATCAACATTGGAGCGGTTGTCAACCTCTTCTTCAATTCCACAAAACTCTCTTCGCAAGCTACATCCCATACAAAAGCTTGACTCTTTCGAGTCAACTGAGTCAAAGGTAATGCCAACTTTGAAAAGCCTTCGATAAACTTGCGGTAATAACCCGCCAATCCCAGAAAACATCGTATCTCGGTAGCAGACTTTGGAGTATCCTACTGTAACACAACATCAATCTTAGAAGGATCAACAACAATCCTACCACTTGAAATCACATGGCTAAGGAAACTCACTTCCTTCAACCAAAACTCACACTTGGACAGCTTTGCATACAACTTCTTCTCCTTCAGTACTTGCAACACAGTCCTCAAATGCTCAACATGTTCTTCTTCAGATCTAGAATATATCAGGATGTCATCGATAAACACCACCATAAACTGATCCAAATACTCGTGAAAAATCTGATTCATATACTCCATGAACACACCAGGTGCGTTGGACACTCCAAACAGCATCACAGTGTATTCATAGTGACCGTACCTCGTCCTAAAAAATGTCTTCGGAATATCATCAGGCTTAACACGAATCTGATGATAACCAGACCTCAAATCGATCTTACTGAACACACAGGCACCTACTAACTGATCCATCAAATCGTTGATTCTTGGGAGTGGATACTTATTCTTGATAATCACTTTATTTAACTGCTGATAATCAACACACAACCTCATACTTCCGTCCTTCTTCTTACCTAACAGCACAGGAGCACACCACGGAGAAACACTTGGTCGAACAAACCTCTTCTCAAGCAACTCTTCCAATTGTTTCTTCAATTCACTTAACTCAGAAGCGGACATCCGGTAAGGGGCCATTGACAGTGGACTCGTACCTGGTATTAAGTCCACTGTAAACTCTACTTCACGTTCTGGAGGCAAATCACTGATGTCCTCCGGAAACACATATGGATATTCACATACAATAGGTAAGTCGACACTTGCAGCTTCACGATCAATCTGCAACGATGCAAACATTGCAAACACCAGGGCTTCGTCTTCCATAAGTTCGTCTACTTGCCTAGCAGACAAGAACATCAGCTCTCCACTATCACCAAACTCAGGAAACTCCACAGTCTTGTTATAACAATTGATATGAACACGATTGAACTCCAACCAGTTCATTCCAAAGATTACATCAATTTGGTGCAAGGGTAGGCACCCCAAGTCCATCACAAAACTCTTCTAAAAAATCGTCACAAGACATCTCAAACACACAAAGGTAGTAGTAACAGAACCATTAGTTGGAGTTTCTATTACCATATTACCATTCATAGCAGATAACTTCAAACCCAAACTATTAGCACATTCAAGCGAGATAAAAGAATGAGTAGCACCAGTATCAATAATAGCAACCAACTCGATATTATTAATAAAACATGTACCTCGAATCAGGTTGTCCTTCTCTGGCGCTTCTGCACCACTCAAAGCAAACACTCTTCCACTGGTCTGAGCAACAGTGGCAGTCTTCTTCGGCTTCTGACACTGGGTACTGATGTGACCCTTCTCCCCATAATTGAAATAGGTTGGACCATCATCTTTGCAATCAGTAGCTCTATGCCCCTTCTTACCACACCTGTAGCACCTCAACACATTATTGGTACACACATCAGCACGGTGGCCTTGCTCACCACACTTATAACACTTCCCAGAAGCGGGAGCTGCTCCCTCACTTGTCTTTTTCCCCTCTGAAGCCTTCTGCTTCCCTTTGTCAGCTGAAGTTGTATAAGGTTGCCCCATATACTGCCCTTTCTTCTCACTCAACTGCTTGTAGTGAGTAGATCGAGCTCGGCTATCCTCATCATAGATTTAGCTCTTATCCACCAACTCAGCATACCTGCGGATCTGTTGATACCTAATACCCTGCTTAATTTAAGGTCTCAGCCCATTCTCAAACTTGAGACACTTAGACATTTCAGCATCAACACGGTTATAATGCAGACAGAACTTCACCAGTCCCTCGAACTTCGCGCTGTACTCTGCCACAGTCATCTCTCCTTGCTTCAGCTCAAATAATTCCACTTCTCTCTTGCCACGAGCATCCTCTAGAAAATACTTTCCCAGAAACTCCTGCTTAAACACAGCCCAGGTTATCACAGTGCCAACATCTGCGAGTCTCTGACGGGTGTTATCCCACTAATCCTCGGCCTCTTCTTCCAGAATATGCGTTCCAAACTAAACTTGTTGCTCATCAGTACACCCCATCACTCGGAAGATCTTCTCGATAGCCTTCAGTCACTTGAGTGCACTTGCTGGATCATGAGCACCCACAAAAGTCAGTGGATTATTCCTCTGAAACTTCCCCAAAGCCCGAAACTCGTCCTGAACTCCACCATTCAGATTGAATTGAGCCACTACATTAGCAACTGATTCCAATGCATCACCGATAGCATGATCATTTCTTCCAGCAATCCTGCACACCACCAACAAGGTTAGAAGAAACAAAACATCGACAATGTACACACACTCGTCGACTGACAAGGGACTGACATCACGTAAAAACCTGGCCAGACCGACCGACCTGCTCTGATACCACTAATGTAACACCCTTTTCTACCCCACGAAAATACACTGCAAAATACACAAATTATCAGAGTAAAAATCACCTCATAATGGTGCATATTTCTCAATAAACTCAAAATAAAACATTTGCTCCGTAAATAACGGGCTTTCCTCAAAATAATCAAAAGCCATCAAATAGCAGCGGAACCACCATAACCACAATAATCCAAACTCAAAAGGGTTTTCATTAAAAGCCATAATAATCAAATAACAACAAAAATAACAACTCAACATGGTTCAACTCAACGACCCAACCCGATGTTACAATATCAGAGCAAGACCCTCTACATCGACCAAAAGCAAATAAACTCCAAAAGTCCTCGAAGGCATCCACAGCTAAACCTGATCACCTGCACATTACCCTCGTGGAGGCAACATTCAAACAGACAGGGTGAGTAATCACAATTCATTATAATCAATATAAAAATAAGATATACATAAAATGGCGTTATCGTCATATAAAACATCTTCAGAGTTATCACAAGGAAAACATCAAAATCACAACATCATAAAATACATCAATGCCAAATAAATGCAATGCACAACAAGACTCATGCATGTGGTACCAATCGTCACAATTGATGGACACTAGGCCATCACCCTCCAAAGATCCCCGTCATTAGAATAGATTCCACACAAGAACCGGAGCACGTCAAAAACCACCTCACATCCACACAATGGGATGCAAGCCTCAATAGACCGAAGTCTAACTCACTAAAATGCTATGACTACATGATACACAACATCATAATCATCATCATCAATAAAATTCATTACATGCATCATCATCCATCAAAATCTCATGTTAATCATGTCATCAATTATTCATCAAAACATCACAAAATCATCATCTCATAGTCATCAATAACATCATGGTAAATCATCAAAAAAATCACAGCATCAAAACATCAAGACAGCACAAGAACCATAAAATAATTCGCAAATAGCAGTCGTTCGCTACCAAGTTCGCCGTGCGAACTTATTCGCTTTGCGAACCTGCGATTTCTTGCAAACGCTGCTACGCATCAGTAGCATATCAGACCCAAAAACTCTTACGATTTAAGCCTCATTTACCCCCAAAAACATCCCCAAAACATTCCTAAGGCATTACGGCAATCAAAGGCACAAAACCTATGACTATTAGGTCGATTAACTATACTATCTTGACCTCAAAATCACCTAAACCTTCACAACCCCAAAGATTCTCATAAACCCCATAAATCCCTTTCTCTACAAGATTCCACATATCATCAACAGAAGGTTTAGCCTCGAAGGCCTACTTTTATCCGATTCAATTCAACCCTTAAAAATCGATTCACAAAATACCCTCAAATCATCAGTTTACTCATAAATCCCATAAACCCACATAAACCTCAAAATCCACTTTAAATACATCAAATTTATATATTGAAAACAATGAAAGGCAATACTCCCCATACCTTAGATTGTCGATTCCAAGCTTCTTTTATTGCGTCTTTGGAAACCTTCTCGAATCCTCACCTTTCCCTTTTTCCTCAGAGCTCTCGCCTTTTCCTTTCTTTTCACGGTCTAACAAAATGAATCCTATTCTCAAATTCTCCTTTTTGTTAAACCTAACTCTTGGGCTTCTAAAATGGGCTTTCCCCATATTACCCTCACTAATCCTCCTCAAAAGTCAATCTTACCCTTAATTCCTCTAATATTATTTAAATTAATAATAATACTAATATATTCATATTATATACTTTTATTTAATTAAATAACCAAAACTCCACGAAAATGCCAACGTCAACACAAAACACCAAAATTCACCAAAAATTCACGAATATTATATTTAAATAAATTAAATAAATATTCTTACCGATTTGGGGTGTTACAATCAAGGCAAGTCGAACGCCCTCTATGGGACGCTATTCGTTTAAACGCTCTATTATTGTAGATGCAAGGTAACCCAGTTGGTGTTCGAAGGTGGCATTAAGCCAATGTTGCAACAACCACATAGGCCCTGAAATATTCAAAGCTTTGGTAGTCTCGTGTAGGAGTTTTAGTCGCAAGGTTGATAGCCCAAGGGAGTGATTGAGGGAGGCTAGAAAGAGCTTACCCAAAGATACCTGTCGACCCTCGTGAAGTTAGATCGCCAGGTTGATTTAGCTTTTGGCTATTTGCAGAGAGCCATGGCAGAAAAGATAATACGACAACCACAGAGTCAAAAAAGCGATGTGTTCTTCATCTGACACTTTTTTGGAACCTTTATCATGATGATCTTCGATGTAGTTCTGGAAACCAGCACGCTCAAAGTCGAAAGTTTTGGTCGTTTCCAAAGTCGGGTCGAAAGTTTCGCCCAAAGGTGAAAGGCCAGTAATGGCCGCCACATCAAAGCGTGTCGGCGTGAACATACCACAAGGGAAGTGGAATGTGTTGGTCGAACCTTCCCATAAGTAAATCGACTCCAGCAGTAAACAAGGGTTAACCCTGTGAGCGTTCCTAGAGAGTTGGATAGTGTCGAAGATGCCAGCTGTCTTCCATTGATCCTGATGCTTGCCTTGGACCTTGTTGAACTAAGAAATGTAGTCCTTATTTCCAGGTGTAGGCATCGACCGAAAGACCCTGGCCTTAGGCCCCATAAACTTAAGGTCGAGGGTGCCACCTTTCTCAAAAGAAGGTGGTATGGTGGGAGTGTAACAAGGAAAGAACGCTTGGAGTTCTTGATGATTTGGTTTCTTATCAAGATATGGCCCATGGAAGGCATGCAGTTTGCCAGCCACCGCAAAAGGAATGATGATCTGGCATTGCCAGGTTGCTACCACTGCCTCATCAGTAGATGATGGTTGAGGAAGGGGTCTGAGAGATTCGTTTTCAGAAAGGACGTAGGCAATGGGATTATTGCCAGTTGTGTGAGTAGCAGAAGCGGTAAAGGTTGCAGAAGAAGCCATTGAAATAGAGGCTAGGATCAAGAGAACTTTGAGAGCAAGAAAGTTTGGAAAAAGAGGAAAGTGTGAGAAAAGATGGAAAAGAAAGCCCAAACGTAGTTGAGGAGTATTTATAGGCAAATGGCATGCAACTGAAAGGTCAAGAAAAACAACTGTTCTGATTCTGCAGTTAGTGGAAGTAGTTTCAAAGCCCATAACTTTGGACGAGACTAGCCATAATGACATTCCTTGGAAATCGTCACCCAGAAAGGTGCCATCATCACGTCAGACCGCGTGTGACACACGGTTAGGATTCGACAGAAGACGAAGCGATTAGTTTACTGGGTCGAAACACAGGTATAGTCGAAATCTTGCAAGAAAAACAAAACGCCAAGTTTCTCGGTCGACAAGGTGCTCAGTCGAAATTGGACTTTTTGGGTGGCAATTTGTTAGCTGGAAGATTTCGACTAAGCAGGGAGAATGAAGAGATTATGAGAAGGCCAACGGGTAGGTCGACTTTAGAAGTAAAAATGGTGGGGAAACCAAAGCGTAGGTCGACACGAGTAAAGGATGTGTCGGAGGAGGACCCAAAGGCTATTCTGTCGAAGGGTTTTCGACTGGTGGCCAACGAAACCAAGTTGGGAAGTCTTTGAGCGGGAAGAAATTTGAAATACTGAGAACGTGGGGAAGTTACAAAGATGGTGGGGCGATACGTGTCACAACCAGAGCCAACATTGGGAGAAAAACAGTTATTTTCTCTTCCTATTTAAAGCAATGTCCATTTCCATTTTAAGGGGTCGTATTTGTAACATTGTATAAGGGATACACTCTAAATACCAAGCGTTAATAGAAAAGAGTTTACTCCAACAAGATGTATGATAGCGTCCACATTTCTTTTTAAACTAATTTACATAATCAAAGTTTAAGTTATCTTGCAATTTACTTATTTTCTTGCTTGTTTATCCATTCATATACATTTTTTCCACAAGTTTTTTCCAACTTACTCTAAATCAGAACCATCCTACTAACATCACACATACTCCAACCATTCCGTTCTGGGATTTTGTGGCCGATCCCGCAATTAAATCTGCGATAAGAGGCCAGCGGTTGTTCGCACGAAAATTGCGTGCGAACACCCACACATAAATTACCCAAACCTTGTCACACATTGCCCAAACCGTTATGACCTGCATCAATTCTCAACACAAAACAACAATCACAAAGCCAATACGTAAATTCTTAAAAGCCACCTTCCATCCCATGATTCACGCATTAGCCAAGCCACAACAATATACACGTCACAGCAAAAACAATAAAAACGGGAAGGATCAATCCATAAGACGACAATGTCACAAATCCAAAATCAAAACACAGCAAACTTCCTAAAAATAAAAACGACAATAAAATTGAAAACGTCATAAGATGCACAAAAACGGAAATTGATTCACAAGCTACCTCAGCTATAAATTAGAGTATCTTCTCCTTTCTTTTGGCAAGCTTGGATAGCCATTAAACTGTTGAAAAAAATCTCACCAAAAATCCTTCTTCAAGTTTTTACAAATCAACCTTCATACGTCTTCAACTCCAAACCTTCAAAGACCAAAATACAAACCCTCTTCAACTTTATTCACACAAACCTGCAAAGTTCATCAAATCAACACAAATTCCCAAACTCTTCATAATACAAGCACGACAACTCCCAGCGCACAACCCTCTTCAAACCATACAACACACAAACGGAAACACAGACCTAATTAAATCATAAGCGATTTGAGTGAGAAAATGAAACGAGGCAAGCGAGAGAGAGAGATAGAAAAATTTCACTGCGCAAGAAGGTTGGAATGAGATGCGCGTCGTCGTGTTGTTGCCTTTTGTTTTTCTTTTGAAAACGATATAAAAAAATGTTTGGCTGGTTGTTGTTCCATTTTTCATAGTCGTGTTTCCTCTTTTTTAATTCACTATTGCTTGCTACATAATGTTGTTGTTATTCAAAGTGTGATATGAATCATGTGTTATGGATCCTTGTTATTTAACCGTGATGGATTCTACCTGCCACCCCCACAATTAAACCTGCCACCCCCACAATTAAGGCCCATTTTGTCCTAATCCATTCACACACCCCTTTATTCTTCCACCACCCTCATTGTTTTATTATTCATGTTCATAGAATGATGGGATATGCCCATATGATTTCTTTTTATGCACCCTATCATGTTTCTAATTTGCCCCTTTATTTCTTTTTTCCATTTTCTTTGTTTTCTCTTTACTTAGTATTTTATTTCATTTTCTCAAAATCACTTTAAACACTTGTTTAAAAATGTGGTATTCTTTTTTATTTACTATGCCTTGATCTACCTTTCCATTTCCATTTTGAATTTATTTTGGTCGATGAAGTCTTTAATATCTTGAATATTGATTGTTGAGGTTGTTTAACCTTCATTATTTCAAATCCGTAGGGAATGATCATTAGGATCATTCTTTATACTTTGGGATTGTGATAGGTTACCTTTGATTAATGGATGGCAGTTCGTGCTTAAGACGAGACCATTCTCATTTTATTTTCGTGTGGCACGATTTTGGGAGAATGATCTACATATCATTTCTCTATCGTGTTTTAGCTCAAACATCGTTATTGACCGGCCTCCCATAGTACGATCTTCCTCAAGAAAAAATTATATAATCCTACAAAATTCAATGATGAACTAAACTTTCAAATTATTTACATAAACCAAGTTCATCATTAAAATGAGATCTAAATTGTTTAGGCTCAAAGGGGTTAACGAATTCTCACTACTCATGAGTAAGTTACTTTTTGGATACAGTTGTGCTCAATATAAACAAATGCCTTGATCATTTCTAATGCTTCCACAAAATTACAATAATCAAAAAATAAAGCATGAATCAAACGAATTAAACAAATTTTATTAGGCATCCTAAGCATATAGTAAACAATGGAGGTTTCTCACAATTTGTGGTTTTTGGTCCTAAGTGAAACAAGCATTCAAACAAGTTGCAAAATGAAACAAAAATACATATTTACACAAAGCACAAAATTCTTAAATCATTATAACATTCTATAAAGTGTTACAATTTACCTTGCTTGCATTCACATGCTCAACATCCTACCATCACCATCCAGACTTGGGAGAATCTTCATTGGATACTTTTATACAAATAGTAACCAATCTAGAAGAAGTTCTCATCATTCCTCCCTAATCAACACTAGAGAAAATGTGAAAGAAAACAAGTATATATACAATATAAACAACTGTACAAAGATTAAAAAAAATATAGAAACTATTGCAATGTGATTCAATATCTAAACACCAATCCCCAACAACGACGCCATTTTGTTGTTGCAGTAAAATGACAAGCAAAAGTTAAGTTTGGAAGAATTCCGGGTTTTATCGTATCCACAGGGATTGGTACGAGTTAAAGAATTGTCGTTCAACGATCTCTACATTTCTAAGCTTGTTATGAAAATTATGGTTGAAAGATTCAAGGGTACCATAAATAAAGGCAGAAAATATAAAGACGGAAAATATAAAGTAAAGACTTTAAAATAAACAGAGCCTTGTTGGGATTGGATCTCGTCAATTGATAACACATGCATTCTTCTAACTAGTTAAACACAAATCAATCATTTGTCTGATATCCTCACGTATCACCCACAACAGAGGTTACGTCTAACACAACGTCGAGAGAACAACTGTATTGTCTTATTGGTGATGTCTCACTCAACTCAACAACATAGAGCATTAAGAACTGATACTCATGCAAATGCTAAGCCTAAATCTATGTCTAGAGTCTAGAACCTAATAGGTATTTAAAGATGACACCCATATCTGATTCATGATTGATTCACATAAAACTCTATGATCAAAACACTTACATACGCTTAACCTTTTTTACGTGCATTCAAAAAATTTGCCAAAGGTATGTGAACATAGTTCTTCATTTCCATTATCACGCATCCTCAAAATACCGTTTGCGTCAAAAACGTTATTGTGGTCTTTACCGTATTGATCCTACTCATGCTACTAATCAGCACAATAAAATATATGTGATACTAGTGAATATCAACTTACAAGACTATGTCAAAAGTTTGTTCATTGATTGATGAATATCTTAAATCTAAGATTTGAAAAGAGTTTTGTCAAGACCCACAAATCAGAAATCAAAGATAACAACAATATTGAATCAAAACTAGTTCACAATACATATATTAGATGAAATTCATAAGGTATCAAAAGATTACATCCAAACCCAACAAGAGATCTAAGCTCTTACCTTCTCCCTCTTAGGGTTTGTGTTTCTCTCTCAAGAATATGCTTTAAATGAAGAGAGATAAAGTTCTATTCTAAAAAATATAATATAAGTTTCTAAAAAGTGAAAAAAGTACTTAAATAGTTATTAAAATATTTGTCTTGTTCGCCTAGAGAACACCCTATTCGCCCAGCGAAGACTACTTTTGTGCATTTCAAGTGCCTCGGGAAAAGTTAAACCGCCCTTGGAAAATATATGAGTTCGTTGTGCAAACATTTCTTCACCCAGCGAACCTCTTCGCTACAGATTTGCCCAACGAACTTTGGGCCTTTTTCCTACTGCCTCAAATATGGGATGGTTCATTGGGGATTCGCCAAGATCTCTCATAGCGAGCATTCGCTTTCACCTCGCTGGTGTTCGCACAGCGAACATGCTGATTCTTCATCAATTCTTTGGCTTCCTTGTCCAATCCTTTGTGTCTTAATCATTGATGTTTTATTCCTAAATCCTACACAATAACACACACATCAAAGAATCCAAAGGTATTTGTAATATATTGAAGAATCAAACAAGAACAAGAAAGAAATTCCTTAAAACATGAGAAATGAGTTGAAAAGTGCCAAGAAAGATGGTTCAATTTAAGTCAAAATTTTCACTTAACGATGGTCAACTGTACCAATAAAGAATGAAAAAAGCTTTATACAAGAAGGTTCGACCTCGTGAATTCAGAGAAGGCGACCTTGTGCTCAAGAAGATCCAGTCTTTCATCACTAATTCTAGGGGCAAGGGGACTCCTAACAATGATGGCCCATACATTGTAAAGAAAGCATTCTCTAGCGGTACATTAATTCTTACAACTATGGATGGTGAGGAGATCAGTCATCCTGTGAATATTGATGTAGTCAAGAAATATTATGCCTAAACTAAAAAAGGAACAGCTCGCTAAGTTGAAAACCCGAAAAGGCGGCTTAGGCAAAAATGAGCGTCTCGGTGGACTGAAAACATCAAAGGGTGGTCCAGGAAAAATTTAGAGACAAAACAGAAAAATAATATCCCGGTAGATTAAAATCCTAAAAAGGCGATGTAGGAAAAAGTTAGGGATCATGGCTAGTAACTGCATCAAATCATACTGGATTGTTGAAAGCAACCTTGATCATCAAGGATTTCTTAAATCAGTCATCAGAAGCTCAAGGACATTTTGGAAACTTAAAGTTATTAGGGAAAATAGTGGTCATTATTTTTTATGTAACCTTTCCATTATTTACCATTTTCCCAATTTTGTAATGATCCATGGAGTCACGCCATTTGCGAACTACCATTCAATTAATGAAATTTTAGCCTTATCCATTTGTTTGCAATTCTTATCTTTATTTCTGTCTTGCAAAATTTCTTTTCTATTTTTGATAGCTTGTTTTGAAACAGAGTTAAAATTTTTTACTCCTGCTTTTAAAATATGTTGCGTGAGTTTTTACTTTGATTTATGAACGCGAAAAGGGACATCAGCGGTTATTCCAAGAATGGTTAAACCTCAAAGTGCATAACTACGTTGTTCTTGTAATATGCCTCACACACATTTCCAATGACAAGTCTTTACTTCAGCTAAGTTGTTACATGATGTGACCTAGGGAATTTTCCCAGTTGGCTCCTTTGAACTCAACCTTTCCCAATGAAGTGGATATTTATTTTATCCCCTACGAAGTCTCAAGCTTGGTATCCCTGGTACAATCTTGATTCAAGTTTCTCTATTTATGGATGATCATTTCCAAGTGGATCTTTCTTCCCCGTGAAGCGGAGTTCATGTTATTATCCCTCAATGGATTGGTGATGATAGAAGACTACTTTGGATTATCCCCAAGTGAAGTATCTTCCTCTCCCCAGAAAATTGGAGCCTTGAAGCAGGACTTTATTCCATCTATGACTTTTAATTCATCCCCAACTATGATTCTCTCTTTGAGATTGGCAGAGTATCCGGTTGAGATGTTTATTTCATCTCCAGTTTATCTCTTTCGTCTTGTTTTTTCAGCATTAGACATAGCATGACACGCAAACATTCATACATATACATGATGCATGTGCATTTCACGTTCTCGTGTTGTTATTTACTTCATTCACTTTGGTTGTGTTTATCCCCAAGTAATGCTTATTCATCTCTCCCAGTAGAGTTGTCAGCCTTAAGCAGAAAGTGTATACCCCTTCTAATTCCCCGCTGAGTTTATTCCTCATGGAAGACTATGTTTTAGCTTTCCTTTCCATACTTGGATAGGATAAATACCCAGTCGAGTTCACTCCTCTTTGGGTAGAGTCTTATTTGTCCTTTTCTCTCTAGTTTATTCCTATATTAAACTTTGGTCTCTGACAATTATTGGTTTTGAAGCTCTCTAGGCTGTTAAAACTAGATCAAGAGTGCGTTTATTTTGCACCTTTGAGTACTTTATACCTCCAGGAAGAATATGTTTACAGATCCCCATTGAAGACGAACCTTTATTTCACAGCAGTGTTGTCATAACACCTTCAAAGAATTTATACCAGACAATAAGTAGTAGTCTCTTTATTTGAACAACTTGTTATGTTCTTGGACTTTCTATTGGACGACAAATGGATGTCTCTTTTCAAGACACTTTGTCTATCCCCAGTGAAATTATCAAGATTATCAACTTTTCTTTCATCGAATGGCGTCTCTCCAGAAGTCCCGTCAGAGAAGTTTGTTGAAGGCTTTTACAGATGTTTTTCTCTTTATTTGAGATACCCTGTTACAAGAATTTTAGTTGCTCCAAACGAAATTTCGAACTACAGCTAGTAAGATGCTCCCCAGTGAGCTCATTATCAAAATTTTCTTCCATCAAATGCCATCTCTCCGAGAATTTTGGTGAAGATTCAAATGGCCTTTCTCTTTGTTTGAGAAGACATGTTTTGCAAGTCAACCGGCCCGCATCTCTTTTGAAGATCTCCGGTGAAGTTATAAATCTCCAGTGAAATTCTTAATCCCCTATGAAGATACTTTCCCACAAGTGGTTATTTCCACAAAAGTTTATTTGTTACCCTTTTCAAGTGGAAGACTTGATTAAAGAAGAAACTAAGACTCGTTAGTGGCTTGTGACCCGAAGCGTGGGGAAGTTTATTTGTTACCCTTTTCAAGTGGAAGACTTGATTAAAGAAGAAACTGAGACTCGTTCGTGGCTTGTGAGCCGAAGCGTGGGGAAGTTTATTTGTTACACTTTTCAAGTGAAATACATGATTAAAGAAGAAATTGAGACCCGTTTGTGGCTTGCAACCCAAAGCGTGGGGAAGTTTATTTATTACCCTTTTCAAGTGGAATACTTGATTAAAGAAAAAATTGAGACCCGTTTGTGGCTTGTGATCCAAGGCGTGGGGAGATTTGTTATCTTTTCAAACATATTATTTGATTATTTGAAGCTGAATCCCATTCCATATATATGAATTTGTTATTATTTCAATTGTCAGAGTTGTCAATCTTTCCCCAGTGGAGTTGCAGCCTCTTTCCCCAATGCATTATTCACCTGTGGCATCATTCCCCGCTGAATCCTTGTCTTGCATTCATATCATACCATATCATATCATAAGCATCTTTGTGGTATATTAGTGTCAAAAATTATGCATGGTTTTATTTAATTCTCTCTTATCACGTCGAGACGAAGATTTCAATCTCCATATCTCCGGATAAAAGAAACTTAAATATGGACATCTGTCACACCCTAATTTTTAACCCTAATATTCCACCTCATTTCCATCATTTTGGCATAACATCAATCATCTCATGCGCATGTGTGCGTGTATGTGTGTGTTTATGCATTGCTAACCCCTTGGAAATACAAGTATGTGCTTTGTTTTGCTTTGACTGTAAATTAGGGTTTGTGCCCCAAGAAGTTCAAGAAGTTGGCCAATTGTCGCTCCCGAAAGATTCGCATCCCACGGTACAAACGCGAGAGTGGCGCAGAAAACACAGAGTCGCCAGCAATGTGTATTTATCCTGAGAGAGGGAAAGGAAACACTGCATAAACCTGAAGACAAAGGGGGAAAGACATGGTCATCGCAACCATAATCCGGGTTCGGGAGTCGGTTATGCGAGGGGAAGGTGTTAGCACCCAACGCATCCATCGTACTCGTTGGGATCCACGCTAGTTGTCTAAACGGAGGGTGAGCTATCCTACTATCTATGGTTGCAAAAGAAAACGGGGATGGGGGTGACTAAGACGGACTCGGTAGGACATATTCGATGCCCTAGGCCTACGTACTCCCTCAGTGCAATGGGAAAGTCAGAGTCAACGTAGTTCGGACGGGAACTGTGTGGGAAGGTTGCTTGCCAAGACAATCGCTGTCTTGTGCCTACATATCCTCAATCGGATGGGAGAGAGGAATCAGAGCTAATGTAGTTCGTGGGTACGACCACGAATGGGTAAGTGTTTTTTATGAGCGACGTTAAATTCGCGTCCGGCAGTTAGGGTCGATGCCTGTTTGCGACTCAGACGGAAGGTAACGTGCTCTTTTCTGAAAATGGTCTGGAACCAAACAATCCCAAAGGATAAAAATATTTGAATTTGTTTTTGTGTTTTTTAGACAGAAGTGCTTTAAGTTAGTTCATAACTTGCATTGCACCAAAGTCTAGGGCACAGGGACGAATACTTAACGAATCATCCCAAGACAGGATGCTCGCTAAGCACTCTAGAAAGATGAGAGGAAGCCCCCCATTTCTCATTCCCCACGCTTAAGGCTCGTGCGCAATACACTTTATCTTTATTAAGTGTTTTCAAGAAGTTTTGAGATGAGAAGAGAGAAGACACAAAGGAAACTCTAAAGGGAAACTAAGAGTCCTAATGTTATCATGCATGGATGACCTATGGTTAGTGAGGCTTAGGAGAGACAACTACCTAAAACCTAATGCTAATCCTACTCCAAGCTTAATCAAAAATTAAGTTGGACTAGGTAGCTCTAAAGGGAGAGAATCCAAGACTTAAACAAGTCTTAAGATCCATGGGAGGAAGAGAGTGAAAGAGAAGAAATGAGAAAGAGAAGGAGAAGATGAGATACAATAAATGGCAGCAAGCACATCACATCATAAATGTCCAACTCAAACCATCAAAAATGTTTCAAAGATCAATGCAAAACAATTCAAGTAAGCATGCAAAGATAAACATGAAAAAAAGACAAGCATACTTGTATGGAATGCACAATTAAGCACCAATGAACTTCATACCAAGATGAAATGAGAAAGGTAAGATGAAGATGAAAACAAGTCAAAACCAAGATCATATTATCATCAACAATTCACATATTCAAAAGTGATTCATATCATGAAGCATTATGATCCAAAGAAGTTACAAAGCAAATGGTAATGATGTTTATCCTACAATTCAAACCAAATGCATTCAACTATGCTCAAGTGAAATGAAAACCAAGTAAGGAGCTCCAAAGGCAGTAGCATATGCATCAATATCATACCAAGCCAAACTTAAGTCATACAAGGTTAATTATCAAGCAACACCTTCAAGACATGCACTAAAGTAATCCACAAATGGAAACTAAAAGTCCAATTACTTAACACATACCAAACATGATTCAAACATGATCCACAAATGGCAAAATTTGGTCACAAGGGACCTCAACCAGGTGTAAACATCAAATCAAATGCACATGCAAAGAATCAAGAAGAAACTCAAGCAAATAGGCATGGCAAGTCAACTTGTGTAAAGAGGTGTCAAGATATAGTCATGCATAAGTCATTTAAGCACAAATAAACAAACATATATCAAATGACATTCAAAAATTGTGAAATTAAAACTTAAATGACCTAAGTCAGAAACCAATCACATGTCAAAATATTTCACAAAAATTCACAAGTTAAGCACCTCAAACAAATGAGCAAAGATCACATAAGAAACATGACTCAATATGCAAAAGAGAGGGACTAAAATGCAACATGAAAAGAGTTTAAAAATATGAGAAAAATGTTTTTAAGGACCTCAAGATGTCCTCTGAAAAATACAAAAAGAATGAGATGCAAATCATGTATAGATGATGAGAACAAAAATCAACAAGGTAGAGTGTGCATATATGAAACAATCCAAAAAGAAATTAATTAAACAATTAATTCAGATGCACAAAATAAAATAAAAATGAAAAATAAAATTTTTCCAATTTTATAAAACCCTAAGGATAATTCTTGATTTTTTTGGTGATTTTTGGATGCATTAATCTATTTTTAAAAATCAAAAATGAAAATGCAACAATTAAATAAAATAAAATAGAAATAAACTTAGGGGGGGGGGGGTTCAAATAGCAGCCCAAACACGTTATAAAATGAATTGGATCAAATAAAGGGGGTGCAAGTAGTAAGCCCAATCCATTAAAGGAGTCAGCGCATGTCAAACAAAAAACAAAAACCCAGTCAATTCACACCAGCCACAAGATTAATCTCACGCACCACATTCAGTTAAACAAAACTAAGGGTAATCAAGATCAACGCTCAGGATTAAAGATTCATGATAACAACAAAACACGCGAGCATATCAAATCACTCAGAAATTAAAATAAAGAACATGTGGGAAGCACATGAAATTTTAATGTGTTGGCTGAATCACCACCATCAGATCCAATCAACGTACCACAATCAGTCAACCAAACACAAAATCATGCAAGATGAGTGGTCAGGATTAAGAGCACATGATAACAAGCGTAGACTAAAAACACGTAATCAATAAAATAAGAAAGAAATTTAAATGATGTGGCTGCGTATGAACCCTCAGATCTGGACCACCAACGGTCCAGATTTCATCTTCTTCATTTGAACCTCCGCCTGCCTGAAACAAAACCAGGTGCCGGAACCCTAGCTTCAGTCACCTTCTCCGGCGAGCACCACACCAAGATTTTCCAGAAATCAAACATGAGCACATCATTCAAACCAGAATTTCACAAGGATGCTAAATGTCAAATCCATTTCATCAAATAATCAACACACAGGCCAAATCGAAGAGAAGAAGTTTAGATCCAAAACTTTAAAACTCAAAATACACACATGTTACACGTCCAAACTCAAAACAAAATACATCAGCATGCTCAGTACACATCACAGATCATTATGCACACAATAAAATCAAGTTCTATAATGGTGAAAAGTAAGCTTACCTGAAAGTTGCAGAGCTCGAATTACACCAAGAACTCCTTCCAAAAGCTGCAGATCTTCCTCTTTTGAGCTCTATTTGCAAAATAAATGTAAATAGAGACTTGAATCTGGCTAGATCTAGGATTTTGAACTTGAACCCTCTTGAAATCAACTTGATGAAAACCTTGCTCAGAGCTTCAAATGATGGATGATTCTTGTTCTATGGAGTGTGCTGATCACAAATATGGGAAGAAATCTCACTGAAACCCTAGGATAAAGGAGTTTCGAAGGAGAGAAAGTTTGGAGTGAAGAATGAATTATGAGCAGAAATGAGTGCCTGACCTAGCTTTGTGCGTGTGAGTTAGCTTATATACACCTCATTAGACCTCTGATCATGATTAAGATTTGATTAATCCCTTAGTTAATGAGTTTGGATAGTTTATGCAAATTTGCACTTTGTGTTGTACCACTTGATTCACACGTGCATGGGCAAGCCTTTCATGATGAATCACTCACATTTCATTTGCTAATCACACCTGAATTGGATTTGGGCTTTGAAATGGTTTAATTTGTGAGATATGAATCAATTTGCACTTTGGTCATTTGTTAAATACACCATGAATAAGGCACGGGTAGGCATGAAACAAGGGTCAAAATTGGTGCTCTTGGCTTGTACTTTGATGGTACAATATGACTTGAAGCAATTGAAGTGATTACAAGTCCTTTTGGATGAAAATGCAAATGGTGGAAAATTGGTACATGTGAAATCCTTAAAAACACCTTGCCTTCTTTTGATCATAACTTGAGAACCACAAATGATATGGAAACAATCTAGTACTTGTTGGAAAGGGGAGAAAAAGATCTTAAACTTTCATGTTTAAGGAAAATCCATTTGAAGCTTCTTTGATGATGAAAAGTCAAGTTGAATGTGGTGGAAAAATTGCCAAAAATGGAAAGTTTCAAATTATAGGTCATTTCCATATTTAGTAACTTTTGCACAAACTCTTGATTCTTGATGAATGACATGAATCTTAGCCTTTGAAGACCATATGAGGGCATAAGACCTTAAAAATCATGAAGAGGACCTCAAAATTCCATGGTTGACTTTCCTCCTTACAGTTGACTTTTGCTTACTTCACAAGTAACTGATCCACTGAACATCTTCCACAATAAACCACTAGCCAACCCTTCCTCTATGAGCACTTGTGAGCATATGGAACCTCATGAGAATGTGTTTGAACAAGCAAAACCCATCAAGAAGCCTCTTTGAAACCAAAACCCTAATTTGGTCCCTCTGGTTAGGAGGGAAAGATTCACTTGAAATCCTTTGCCATTCTTGACCTTATGAAGATATGATGAACTCCTCAAACCACCTTGAGGCTTGAGACTCCTTTGAGATGAAACAAGTACCTTGATCCCATGTTAAGAACCAATGCTATGCACAAATGCTAATGCAAGAAATGCAAAGAAACATAAGCCAGTTAGCTAAAAGTAAGAGGGCAAATTTTGGGGTGTTACAGCTGCCCCTATTCAAACTCCTTGGATCCGAGGGTGTGGAAGCAACGACTTTCAGACAACCGGGATACAAGGGGTTTGAATACCAAAAATGCCTGGAAATTTGCAAACTGGTGGTAATGAAAAGGATAAACGAGTACGACCGAAAGCGGACCCGAAAAGGATAAACGAGTAGGACCGAAAGCGGACTCGAAAAGGATAAACGAGTACGACCAAAAGCGGACTCGAAAAGGATAATCGAGTACGACCAAAAGCGGACTCGAAAAGGATAAACGAGTACGACCAAAAGCGGACTCGAAAAGGATAAACGAGTACGACCGAAAGCGGACTCGAAAAGGATAAACGAGTACGACCGAAAGCGGACTCACTGCAGATATGAGAACAGACGAGTACGACCGAAAGCGGACTCGAAAAGGAAGACCGACCGAAAGCGCTCTTTCGACAACCAAACGAGTACGACTGAAAGCGGACTCAGTGGGGATACAAAGGCAAACGAGTACGACCAAAAGCGGACTCGAGAAGAAAGACCGGCCGAAAACGCCCTTTCAACAGCAAACGAGTACGACCGAAAGCGGACTCGAAAAGGATAGACGAGAACAAACGAGTATGACCGAAAGCGGACTCGAAAAGAAAGATCGACCAAAAGCGCTCTTCCGACAACCAAACGAGTACGATCGAAAGCGGACTCAGTGGGGATACAAAGGCAAACGAGTACGACCGAAAGCAGACTCGAGGAGAAAGACCGGCCGAAAACGCTCTTCCAACAACAAACGAGTACGACCGAAAGCGGACCCGCAGCAACAAACGAGTACGACTGAAAGCGGACTTGAAAAGAAAGACCGGCCGAAAATGCTCTTTCAACAGCAGACGAGTACGACCGAAAGCGGACTCGAAAAGATCAAACGAGTACAACCGAAAGCGGGCTCAAAAAGAAAGACCGGCCGAAAATGCTCTTTCAACAGTAGACGAGTACGACCGAAAGCGGACTCAAAAAGATCAAACGAGTACGACCGAAAGCGAACTCGAAAAGAAAGACCGGCCGAAAACGCTCTTTCAACAGCAGACGAGTACGACCGAAAGCGGACTCGAAAAGAACAAACGAGTACGACCGAAAGCGGACTCGAGAAGAAAGACCGGCCGAAAACACTCTTTCAACAACGGACGAGTACGACCGAAAGCGGACTCAAAAAGAACAAATGAGTACGACCGAAAGCGGACTCGAAAAGAAAGACCGGCCGAAAATGCTCTTTCAACAGCAGACGAGTACGACCGAAAGAGGACTCGAAAAGAACAAACGAGTACGACCGAAAGCGGACTCGAAAAGAAAGACCGGCCGAAAACGCTCTTCCAACAACAGTTATACCATATAGGATAACTCTACTGGGGATAACGAAATAACAAAGAGTGCGAGGACGACCGAAAGCGAACTCGAAAAGAAAGGCCCAGCCGAAGATGGACTTTCTAACCCAAGATAAGTAGAATCAACGGATCTACAACGATAACCCCGCTGGGGGATAGAGAAATCTAAACAGACAACTCTGCGGGGGAGTGTAGGAAGGACTAACAAGAAGGACGAATCCACTGGTTGCGGTGTAGTGTTAACCAACATTTTCTGAATCATGTCACTTTCTGCTAGGGAAAGGAACTGGTCAGGAAATCAAACCTGGCTTATGCTTCGAATGCATATGTTTGAATTTTGCCGTAATGCTCCACACGAAGTGGAAATGCTACGTATTTGGGAGGATGCAATGCAAAAGAGGTGCCTCAGCAAAATAAATGTTGAAGGCGAAGGCAAACTCCACTGTGGACGATAAAATAAATTGTCCTCCGAAATAAGAGACCCTGCTGAGAAAGACTTCACTCTGCTGAGGAAGACATTGATCATAAATTCTGCTGGAGATGAAAGCTCCGAGAGAAAACCCACTCTGTTGGAGACGGCTATGAACGAATATTGAAGATGGAACCCAAAGAGAGATTCTCTCCGCTGAGAATTACCAACTGACTTCTACCTAGATCTGAAAGGATGCTAATAACAATTAGACTTAAGACCTGCTGGGGATTTCAACTGCTGTTGAACAAACCACTGTGAAGATCACCGCCAAACTCTGCCTCGGGAGACAAGTCAATAATTTTGAACCTGCTTGGGAGATGCTCTTACCTTTACCCTGTCGGGGAATATTAGTACTTTTACCCTGCTGGGGATACTAATCGTCAACAAACTCTGCTTGGGGATGGAAACTAAATACTGAAAATGGAAACTCCTTCGCTGGGGATCACCAAATACTTCAGAACTTGGATTTGATTCCTGCTAAAAATGATTGGACTTAAGGCCTCCTGGGGATACCAATCTCCACCAGACTCTGCTTGGGGATGTCGGTGAGCTTAATCTGCTGCTAGGGAAATAACTTTACCCTCACTCTGCTGGGGATTAGATCAAACCGTTGTCGGTGAGACTATACTTTTTAACCAACTGAGGAAAGTAGACCCCAGGACTCTGTGGGGATAATAACATCTTTGTCCACGAATCTCCTGCTGGAGATACAACAACATCCACCTTAGAGCAATCAACTTATGAATGCTTGTTGGGGAATAATAATCCAAACACAACTTTGGCTGTGTATACAATCCTCTGTACTCCTGCTGAGGGGGTCGATCCTCTTATATCCTGCTGAGGGGGACGATCCTCAACGACTCAGCTTGGGGAATCACTTCTTTATACTCTGCTGAGGAAGAGGATCCTCGATACTTTGACTGGGGAGAGCAATAAACTGCTGATGACGATCAGACTTCAAAGTTGGGGAGAGCAGCTCTACTGGGGAGGTACACCTGTCATCTTGCAAAACCAACAGAAAGGTCTATGTGCAAAAATGATTACTTTGATTATCATCATAGTGACTAAAGCCTAAGCAATTGCCACTGTTTTCCAACTTGCTTCATAAAGCTCAACATTTTAGCATGTAATGTTTATCAAAAATATCGAACATTTTCACAAACAAAACAGGTAAAACAAAAAACAAAAGCTCTTTGACTGAAATGCAAACTTTATTGAATGATCAGCCTGTAAATAGGCATTTACATCTGGAAGCAATTCCTGAAAAGAGGTAATTGCGCAAAAAGTAAAAGAAAATACACATGTTGGCAATGTGGGGAACAAATATCCACCATGACTCGACTCAACTATAACCCATATGACTTGTTTATCTGCAGATGCTTTGGCCTTTAAAGATGACTGACTGGACTGATTCCTTTCCTTCAAATTTTCCATGTGTGAATAGTGATCACAGATCGAACGCGGATCGTAGTCTTTGCTTTTAAATCCCTAACTTTTGCCTGGATCGCCCTTTTCGGGTTTTCAATCCACCGGGATACCCATTTTTGCCAAAGTTGCCTTTTCAGGTTTTCAACCTTGCGGGTTTATTCTTTTTTTCTTTTTATCCCTAATTTTTTCCCGAACCTTCCCTTTTTATGGTTCGCCAGGATGCTCCATTTTTGCCTGAACCTTCTTTTTATGTTCAGCGAGTCTTTTTTATGCAAAGTATTTTTTGACTACATCCGCGTTCACAGGGGACGTAAAATCTTCGCCATCCATAGTTGAGAGTAATAAGGCTCCACCAGAGAAAACTTGTCTTACTATATATGGCCCTTCGTAATTCGGAGTCCACTTGCCCCTGTGATCTGTTTGAGGAGGAGTGGTCCTTTTCAGAACTAATTCACCAGCCTGAAAGCACCAAGGATGCACTTTCTGATCAAATGCTTTTTTCATCCTGCTCTGATACAACCGACCATGCGCAATGGCGGGCAATCTCTTTTCTTCAATAAGGTTCAGCCCATTCAACCGAGAACGCACCCACTCAGCTTCGTCAAGCTTCACGTCTGTCATAATTCTCAAAGAAGAAATCTCAACTTCTAATGGTAGAACTGCTTCCATACCATACACCAGTGAGAAAGGAGTTTCCCCAGTTGATGTGCGTACCGAAGTACGATAACCATGCAAAGCGTAAGGCAACATCTCATGCCAGTCTTTATATGTCACTACCATTTTCTGCACAATCTTCTTAATGTTCTTATTTGCCGCTTCAACAGCCCCATTCATCTTCGGACGATAGGGAGAAGAATTGTGATGTTTAATTTTAAAGCTCTGACATAGCTCCTTCATCATCTTGTTATTCAGATTTGAACCATTATCAGTAATGATTCTCTCCGGGACTCCATAACAGCAGATGATGTCCTTCTTAATAAACCGGGCTACCACTTGTCTGGTGACGTTGGCATACGATGCTGCTTCTACCCACTTCGTGAAATAATCAATAGCCACCAGGATAAAACGATGTCCATTTGAAGCAGTCGGCTCGATCTTCCCAATCATGCCAATGCCCCACATGGCAAAAGGCCAAGGTGACGATAAAACATTCAGAGAAGTAGGCGGTACGTGCACCTTATCAGCATAAATCTGGCATTTATGACATTTTCGGACGTATTTAAAACAATCAGACTCCATAGTCATCCAGTAATACCCCGCTCTTAACAATTTTCTTGCCATAGTATGCCCATTGGCATGAGTACCAAAGGAACCTTCATGAACCTCTTCCATTAACAGGCCTGCATCGTGTTCATCAACACAACGTAGCAAAACCATGTCAAAGTTTCTCATTTATAACACATCGTCTTTGTTCAAAAAGAAGTTTCCTGATAACCTCCTCAACGTCTTTTTATCCTTGGAAGATGCCCCAGCTGGGTATTCCTGACTTTTCAAAAAGACCTTGATATCATGATACCAAGGCTTGCCATCTGATACACCTTCAACTGCAAATACAAAAGCAGGTCTGTCCAAGCGCATGATTCTGATTGAAGGAGTTTCATTCCAACGATTCACTTGATACATTGATGACAACATTGCCAACGCATCAACCATCTGATTCTCTATCCGGGGAATGTGATGGAAGTCCACTCTGTCAAAGAAAGGTAACAACCTTCTGGCATAGTTGTTATACGGAACAAGATTCGCTTGACGAGTCTCCCATTCACCTGTAATCTGATTAACCACCAACACAGAATCACCATAAACATCGAGGTTCTTGATTCTCAAATCAATCGCTTCTTCTAACCCCATGATGCATGCTTCATACTCTGCCTCACTGTTGGTGCATACGAATGCTAATCGGGCAGTGAAGGGTATATGAGAACCCTTTGGAGTCGTAATGATTGCCCCAATTCCGTTACCATATGAATTTACAGCCCCATCAAAGACTAACTTCCATTGAGATCCAATCTCAGGCCCTTCATCAGGCAAAGGCTCTTCACAATCCTTCATCTTCAGATACATGATATGCTCATCTGGAAATTCAAACTTCATCGGTTGATAATCCTCAATTGGCTGTTCGGCAAGATATTCTGACAAAACACTTCCCTTAACGGCCTTTTGGGAAGCATACTGAATATCGTATTCTGTCAGAACCATCTGCCAACGGGCTGTTCTACCAGAAAGTGCCTGCTTCTCAAACACATACTTGATCGGATCCATCTTCGAAATCAAAAGGGTTGTGTGGTTTAACATATACTGCCTCAAACGCTTAGCTGCCCAAGCGAGCGCACAACATGTTTTCTCCAGCATCGAGTACCTCGACTCACAATCAGTAAACTTTTTACTCAGGTAGTAGATGGCATGCTCTTTTCTACCTGACTCGTCGTGTTGATCGAGCACACACCCCGTTGAATTCTCAAGAACCGTAAGATACATAATCAAAGGCCGTCCTGGCACTGGTGGCATAAGGACCGGAGGTTCCTGCAAGTATTCTTTTATTCTCTCGAACGCCTTTTGACAATTTTCATTCCACCTGACCGCTTGATCTTTTCTTAGCAACTTGAAGATTGGTTCAAACGTGGCTGTGAGATGAGAGATGAACCTGGCAATGTAGTTTAATCTCCCCAAGAAACCACGAACCTTTTTTTCTGTTTTCGGCACGGGCATTTCTTGTATGGCTTTTACCTTTGCAGGATCAACCTCGATACCTTTTTCACTAACAATAAACCCCAGCAATTTTCCTGATCTCACCCCGAAGGTGCATTTGTTCGGATTCAACCTCAGTCTGAACTTTCTCAATCTTTCAAATAGCTTCTGAAGATTCACCAGATGTTCTTCCTCCATCTGTGACTTCGCAATCATGTCATCAACATAGACCTCAATCTCTTTGTGAATCATATCATGAAAGAGAGTCACCATCGCCCGTGATAGGTTGCCCCTGCATTTTTCAATCCAAAGGGCATCACTTTATAGCAAAAAGTTCCCCACGGTGTTATGAATGTTGTTTTCTCCATGTCCTCTGGGGCCATTCTAATTTGGTTATACCCAGAGAAGCCATCCATGAAGGAAAACACCGAATACTGAGCGGTATTGTCAACTAACACGTCAATGTGAGGGAGCGGGAAATCGTCCTTTGGGCTTGCTCTGTTCAAATCCCTGTAATCAACACACATCCTAACCTTCCCATCCTTCTTAGGTACAGGCACGATGTTAGCAACCCATGGAGGATAATTAGTCACGACAAGAAATCCGGCGTCCAACTGTTTCTAAACCTCTTCTTTGATTTTGACAGACATCTCTGGTTTAGTTCTTCTCAACTTTTGTTTGACCGGAGCACAACCTTCTTTAAGTGGTAGCCGGTGTACAACAATATCAGTATCGAGCCCAGGCATGTCTTGGTAAGACCAGGTGAAGATGTCCACATACTCACGGAGCATTCCAATCATTCTTCCCTTGACACTGTCTTCCAATGCAACCCCTATCCTTACTTCCTTTCTGGCGTCCTCGGTTCCCAGATTCACAATCTCAATTTCCTCCTGATGAGGTAGTATAACTTTCTTCTCTTGCTTTAACAATCTGGCCAATTCTTCGGGCAGTTCACAATCTTCGTCAGTCTCTTCTTCAGCCTGATAGATTGGATTGTCAAAGTCATACCTAGCTATATCTGAGTCATGATCGGTGTCATCTGAACAAAAAGACCTGCATGATTGATGAGGTATGTCTTAAGATGTATGCAACAAAAGAAACACATTGCCATTTTGATGTGGGTTTTTAATGCATAAAAATAAAAACAGAAAGACAGAGATCAAAATATTTGAGTGTGAAAAGTCCTTTATTGATGATAAAGCAAAACATACAACAGTTAAAAGCCCTACAAATAAAATCACTACGTCTTGGACAGAACGCAGGATTAACATAATAGGAAAACAAAGCAATTACTCGAAGCTAGTCACTTGAATGACTTTCTCGAACGACCAGTTGCACAAACTTTCTCCTGGGACGCAAGGGCGGATCCAGCTTCCATGTCACAATCACTGTCCCCTTTTTCCTCAATGGCATTAACTCTGTCGAAGAAAACACCGGCACTGGTGAAACGGACTGGGCCATAAATTTGGGAGGATCCCTATCTTTCCTGGATGGCTTATACCCCAATCCATAGGTATTCCTATTCTCCTGAACTTCAACCACTTGGCCCCACCTCTGTGAGCTACCAGCCTCAACCACAGCTTTGGCGTCTTTAAACAAAGACATAGAAACCTCAGGTTGATTTGCCCCTGCAGGCTGCTCTATGATTTCAGACTGGACAACCTCTTGAGAAACCTTCACCTTCTCAAACCCCTGACACAAAGTCTCATGGATTTCACCATCCACTTCCATGTATTTAAAAGTTGACAGCTAACTAATCATTATGTCTTCTTCTCCGCACACTGTCACTACGTGACCATCAACCATGTATTTTAGCTTTTGATGCAAAGTAGAGGTTACAGCGCCTGCACCATGGATCCAAGGACGGTCCAACAGACAGTTGTATGCTAGCTGAATATCCATTATATAAAATGTTGCATCAAAGATTTTCGGCCCAACCTTGATCGGAAGCACAATCTCACCAAAGACAGATCTCTTCGAGCCATCAAAAGCTTGCACCACCAAGTCACTTGGTGTACAAATAAGGCCCCTGGTATCTAACTTCATTAATGCTTTCTTTGGCAATACATTAAACGATGATCCAGTATCAACCAATACATGTGACATCAGTAAACCACGACACTCAATCGAAATATGCAAGGCATTGTTATGATTCCTCCCAGCGGGAGTCAAATCAAGATCTGTGAAACCCAAGCCATTACCCGCATTCACGTGCACTACAACCCCTTCCAGCTGGTTGACAGAAATCTCTTGAGGAACATAGGCTGCATTTAAAACTTTCAGAAGAGCATTCCTATGGGCTTCAGAGCATAACAACAATGACAGAATAGAGATCTTGGACGGGGTCTGATGTAACTGGTCCACAATCTTGTAATCACTTTTTCGGATGAGTCCCATAAACTCCTCTACATTTTCAGAAAAGGCATTATCAACCGGCTTTACTGTAGAATCAATAATCACTGGGGTCTGAACAGAACCATCCATTACCTGTTTTCCCCTATCTTGCCTAGAAGTACTGGGTTGATCATTAACAGGAGTAAGCACTCTACCACTTCTTGTTATAGCATCGGTCTCAACTTTAGCTTCTGAACTAGTACTCACTGGTGGAATAGTCATTAATTCCTGCTTTTGTCCATTAACAAATACACTAGCGTCATAATTCCAGGGAATAGCCTTAGAACTCTCATACGGAATAGGTTTAGGACCTGAAATAACAATCGGCGCTGTTCTCGCTGGCCCTGATATTACAACTGTCTTGAAAGGAGTAACAATAGTAGCAACATCATCATTAACAACCTCTTTTTGCTGATTACCTCTATCAAACTGTAAGCAGCCCTCACTAATCATATTCTGGATACCCCTCTTCAGCGAATCACAACCATTGCCCTTTGTCAAACAATCTGAACAATTCTCATCACAACCCAGATAGACGCCACCCTTCAATAACCTGCTTTTAACCACAGCCAGCGGAGTTTTCAGCTCCTCAACATCCATGATCAAATTCAAGGCTTCACATTCTTCGATTATCGCATTCACCCTCGGCCCATTGTGATCAGGCATCGGGTTTTGCACAACATTAGGTCCATCATTAGCAAAGCTGATAGCCTTTGAATCTACCAAGTCCTGGACTTTATGCTTAAAAGCTTTACAGTCCTCGAGATGATGCCCCGTGTCATACCCCAAACTTTGACCACTAAGATTTCCCATCATTGTGCAAATCATCATCACAATATGGATGTACCTTTGCACCTCATCAATCTCCTCAAGGAATTGTTGAGCATTCACTACAATCAAAATTAGGGTTTCAAGCCCTCTCAGAGCCTTTAGACAAAGGATCAATCAAGGAATAACATGATCTTCAACTTGTCTAACCTCTTAAAAATCCACAAAGGATCAAGAGGACTCCCATATCAAGAATTAAGCGCAAGAGTGCAACATTTCAAGTGGATCAAGCCTCAAGTTCATCTAATACAAAGTCAACTGACGCAAAAAGTCAAAGTTTGACTTTTTGGTCAACTTTGAGCTTCACGAGCAATTACTCAAGAAAATATGATGGATGATTTAATTTGATCAAATTTAAATCAAGAAATCATGCAAAATTGCAAAATTGATCAAATTGAAAGAAACTTAGAAATTTTTTCTAAGTTAAAATCATGTTCAAGTGCACAACTTTTCAAGGTTGTAACTATTGATCCAAGCATCCATTGATTTTGAGTAAGAGCTACTTTTAAAGAGGGTATTTGATACTTTAACATTGTAGAAGGAATCAACTCAAAATATCATAAGGATTGAAAGATATAAGCGATCAAAGTTGGGAATTCTTAATGTCCAATGTTCTGACATTGCATAGGGACATCATTAATATTTTTTCAGCAAGAATGCCCCAACTTCAAGGACGTTTTTCTCCATGATCCAAGTTGAACCAGGTCTGGAGTCAAACATGAAAGTTGAAGTACATTGTCTCAGCTTTCCAGAAAGGTGTAGAACGTCCTTGTAGCATACTCGAGCAGGGAGATATGATTTTCGCAAGAAGCAGTGATAAAGCAGAATTTTCATGACAGCTTTTGGGACAGATTTGACTACACAAGTTCAAGACCATTTTTGATGACTTTGCAAGCTGAACCAAGACCAAAATCAAACATCAAAGTTAAAGTATGTCATTAGGGCTTTCCAAAATGTATTAGAACTCCCATTAATTCAACTTGAGCAAGGAGTTATGAACCTCACAACAGGCCTTGCTCGAGCTGATTTTTTAGGACATATTTTGTGCACTTTTCTTGTGCCACCCAATTTTCAAGCTTTGTCACCATGCAAGACAAGCATCAAAGATGCAATTCACTTCAATTCAAAATATCATAGTGGATTAAAATATACAAGTGATTAAAGTTTGGAATTATTAATGATCAAAGTTGTCAAATGTTTCAATATTTCATGGGACATCATTAATATTTTTCCAACAAGAATGTCCCAACTTCAAGGATGTTTTTCTCCATGATCCAAGTTGATTAAAGCCAAACCTTGAACATCAAAGTTGAAGTACGTTGTCTCAGCTTTCCAGAAAGGTGTAGAACGTCCTTGCAGCATACTCGAGCAGGGAGATATGATTTTCGCAAGAAGCATTGATAATGCAGAATTTTCATGACAGCTTTTGGGACAGATTCGACTACACAAGTTCAAGGCCATTTTTGATGACTTTGCAAGTTGAACCAAGACCAAAGTCCAACGTCAAAGTTGAAGTACGTTGTCTCAGCTTTCCAGAAAGGTGTAGAACGTCCTTGTAGCATACTCGAGCAGGGAGTTATGAATTTTACAAAACGGCTTGCTGCAGCTGAATTTTTCATGGGACAGATTTGCACATTTCTTGTGCCACACGAATTTCTAAGCCTTGTCATCACTTTGGACACCTCTGAGGATCAAATCTAAAGGGGACAATCACTGAGCCAAGCCTCCAAAGTCCTTGGTACAAGAAGTAGTATGTTATTCCTAAAAATCCCTAAAAGAGGGACAAGACTCCAATTTTGGATTGGAGCATTTAATAGATGCTTAGAGGTGGCATGGACTGACACATTTGCAACTGAATTCAGTTAACATTCTCCAACATGTAGGGAACCAAAGCTCTGTGCCCTAACCTCTAGTCAATGGCTAGAGGAGACTTTGATTCTCATTGGACAACATTGGCCAAACCTCTGCTGCAGTTGCCATTCACTGTTGCTGCGAAAACAAACTTGCTCTATTATAAATAGAGCTCCTTTGTGGTCAGTTTGAGTACACCAAAGCCATCAAACAGATGCTTTCCTCAAAATCTCTTCTTTCACCTCAAATTTGCCTTCCAAAGCAAGTAATTCTGAGTTTTTGAGTTAGAAAGCAATTCCACTCAAACTAATCACACACACACCTCATATATATCATATGTAAGCTGTGCAAACTATCACAAGTGACCTGTAATCACAAAATCACAAAGTCACTTCTCAAAACCTCAAAATGGCACTTTTTTGCATTTTTCAAGCCATGTCTTGATTCAGTCACTTTCCAAACCAGATAAAACCTCAAACACACTCCAAATATCATCCTTGAACTATCCCAAATGGTTCCCAACATCTGGAACACCATTTGAGAGAGTTGCTATTTTGGTCACTTTTAACCCCTTTTGCAAGAAAGGGACAGTTTGTGTTTTTGCAGGTACCAGTTGATTCCAATCAGCCTAAAAGCTTCTAAGGGATCATTTGAGTGTGTCTAAAGCATCAAATCATTTCTGGAACAAGAGGCTTGACAGATTGCACAAAAACTCCAAAAAGCTCAAAAAGAGGTAAGCATCACAACTTGGAATCCTTGAAATCATGCATTGCTTTGAAGTCCACTGATCATACACATCTCATACATGTTGTATATGTTGCGTTTGGGCTAATTCACCATGTAATCCATGCTTGTATCAAAGTGTACCACAGAAAATGCAATTATAGGTCCTTTTCAAAACCACTATCGGGTTTTGAGGAGGGAGTGTGATCTGAAAAAACTACCAGCACTGTTGGATTCCTTATGAAATTTTGGGCCAGATGCATATAAATTTTGTCTCAAACCATTGAGATTTGAGAAAGTTATGGGTGTTGGAAGTTTGATAAAAAAAGATGTTGAAAACTCATGAAAGATGTCGAATGAGATGTTGTGACATCTTTCCTCTTTTTCTTAGTTTATCTTCAAAACTCAACCAATTTTTTCACATAGCAAAAATTATCATTTTCCAAATCTGTTTTACACACTTGTTATTTATACTCCATAATATTTTAATCCACCAAAAAATCACAAAAAATATTATTATTTGATATATTTTTAATATATTAAAAAATATTATTTTAAATTATTTTAAATGCTTTTAAAATGATTTCTTTTTCTTGATTTTTAAAACCAAAATGATTTTAAATATTCATGTGGATAAAATACTTTTTCATAAACATTAATCACTGTTTATAACATGATTAATGATTTTATTTGATATTTTTTATCATTTTTTACTTGATTTTTCTTTGAAAAATGCTCTTTAAAAAATGAAATTAGGGTTTTTGATTATTTCAACCCTCATCAAAAATTTTCAAACACTCATGGGCCTCTATTAGAGTGTAAGACCCAACACCCTTGTACAGAAAACCTTTTTGGGCCTCATTCGTTGTATAAGTCCCCCTGTACATTTTCAAATAAACGGCGCGATCGTCGCCTTTTTTAAAATAAACCTGGGCCTACCCTCGAGTAGTAAGACCCATTTCTTTTCTTAAAACTCACTTGGGCCTCTAATAGAGTGTAAGACCCAACCCTTTGTAAATACAACCTATTTTGGGCCTCACTTATGGTAAGTCCCGTTGTATTTCAAAAAGTTCGACGCGATCATCATCCGTTGAAAAACAAATTTTGGGCCTCTCCTCGAGCTATAAGACCCATTCAAAACTTTTGGGCCTCTAATAGAGTGTAAGACCCAATCCTTTTTTGACCAAATCATTTTGGGCCTCAGTGCATTGTATAAGTCCCGATACCGTCAAAAATAAACGGCGCGATCGTCGCCTTTTCAAAATAACCCTTGGGCCTCTCCTTGAGCTATAAGACCCATTCAAAACTTTTGGGCCTCTATTAGAGTGTAAGACCCAATCCCCTTTTAACCAAAATCATTTGGGCCTCACTTATTGTATAAGCCCCTCTGCGTTAAAAGAAAACCTCGGCGCAATCGCCATTTCAAACGGAAAAATCATCTGGGCCTACCCTCGTGTTATAAGCCCCACTCTTTCTCTTTTAACCTTTTTGGGCCTCTATTAGAGTGTAAGACCCATCCCTTTGTACAAAAAACATTTTTGGGCCTCAGTCACTTGTATAAGTCCCTCTGTACAAATTTAAACAGTGTGCTCACTGATAAAACCCTAGGCCTCTCCTTGAGTTGTAAGCCCCAAATCTTTCTTTTTCAAAGCACCTTCTCCTTTGATTTTGAATATAATGTTGTTTTCAATCTTTCTTTGTTGAACAACTAACCAAACAGCATGGAAGCTCTACAACCGAGTAAGTGTTTACCCCGCTTTCATTTACCGCTTTCATATGTATATAACTGTATTGTGGGGCTGTTTCACTGTAAGTCTCCTTTCACAAACTCATATATATATATAACTGTATTGTGGGGCTGTTTTGCTGTAAGTCTTCTTTCATAAACTCATATCAACTGTGTAATAATAGTATAGATATTTAGAGTTTCCCCGGCAACTACGTCTAGAACTAGGTGACGCTGTTTCATTTATTCGTAGAAATAGACAATTAGATCCCCAATAGGATCACCAGATACAGTCTTCTCTTCGGCTGTCCTCATTAGGAATTGTCAAGAAACTCTACTCCCAGAGATGAATGTATTCTCCGTGAATGGCATCTTTGAGTTTCTTCCAAATTCTCGAACTTTCCTGACTTGATCTATTCCTTGTGAATAGCTTGCCTTGAATTTCTCGGGGTTTGGGGACCCATCGGCTTCTTAAAAGCATCGGCCTCCTCTTGGGCATCGTACAAGGACCCACAGGCTTCCTAAAAGCAACCCCGCCTCCTCTTGGGCTTAGTACAATGACCCGCAGGCTTCTTAGAAGTATTCATAGCCTCCTCTTAGGCTTCATATAATGATCTCTTCCTCCGGGAATGATAGCCTCCTCTTGGGCTTCGTACAAGGACCCGTCGGCTTCTTAAAAGATTCCAGCCTCCTCTTGGGCTTCGTACAAATTGTCCCGATGACCTCCTAGAGGTATAGGAACAGAACCTAGTCATCTTCATAGAACAGTCCTTTCATAGAGTCTACTACTGTTTCTCAAAGCATAATACAAAAGATAAAACTCTAGACACGGACAGTCTAACTTCCTTGAGTCTCAAAGACATTCTCAAGTAACCCCTTCGTTAAATAGGAAGGAAACCCACAGGAATAACCCGGATTTCCCACTTCCTTAAAGAACAGGAATAACCCGGATCCTTGAATCAAATCCTTGAGTACAGTGTTGCTCATATAAGAACTGATTTTCTCTTTCAAAATCCGCATACTGGACCTGTCACTCAACTGAAACAGTCACCATAGCCTCCTCTTGGGCTTTGTACAAATGATTCTCCCCAGCGGAGTCAAACAACGTTTAGCCTCTCTCTCGGGCTTTGTACGAGACACATAAGAGACTCCCTCGTTGAGTCAATCACCCCTTTTCGCCTCCATCTCGGGCTTTATACGAGATACAAAAAGGTTCTTATTGAGCCAAACAAACAAATAATAGCCTCCATCTCGGGCTTCATACGAGATACCAAAAGATTCCCTTGTTGAGTCAAACCTTTCGCCTCCATCTCGGGCTTCGTACGAGATACAAAGACTCTCTTATTGAGTCAAACTTTTAGCCTCCATCTCGGGCTTCGTACAAGATACAAAAACACTCTCTAGTTGAGTATAAAAGATTCTCCTGTTGAGTCAAACCCTTTTAGCCTCTCTCTCGGGCTTCGTACGAGACACATAAAAACTCCCTCTTGTTGGGCCAATAGCCTCCTCTTAGGCTTTGTATAAGAAAACCACTGGTTGATCCAATCAACCTTTTAGCATCAAAACTGTGCCTCGTTCACAGTACACAAACATCAACCACTCCTTCCCCTTCATCTAATCGCTGTAAGCGGCAAGCCTCTGGATCATTTACATCCACGCCACTGTCCCTCTTTTAGCATGAGAAATTCCTAAGGAAAGATGGCATTGCTCTACACTGAGTTAAAGTCTTCTCCTTCAGGTTAAAATCCCCTTTAAAGGAAATTATGGCATTGCTAGGATCCGCGTATCCCGGTTAAAGTAATTCTCCTTTATAACCAGTCACCCAACAGTTGTGACAGACAAACCCTTCTTTAGAGATGACAAATTCTCTCTAAAGTCGAGGCCCTTCGGCTTCATATCTTGGGCTTTGAACAAGATACAAATAGACCCTTCAGCTTCACATCTTGGGCTTTGAACAAGATACAAACCACCTTTCGCTTCACGTCTTGGGCTTTGAACAAGACACCAAAAACACCCATTTCCTCCCATAGACTAGGAGGAACTACGAACGCTCTGATTTCCCTGTTTCGGTAAACGGGAATACGTAGGCATAAGATCGAAAGAAAAGATCTTAGCGAGCGCAATCAACAAAAAACCAAAATCCCATACTCTCACATACCTATTAAAAAGCATCAGTCCTAACATCCTAATCCTTGTTCCCCGCTAGAAAGTCCTAGAAAGAAAGAAAACTGTACTGGCGAAAATACAAATAACCAGTACAAAGGCCCCCCCCACATTGATAGCATCCGTAACCTAACAGACCGCTGTTTAAACTTAGTATGCAAGCAGGGTTAATTGGAGACATCTATTTCCCTTCCTTATTCAGCTCACAATAGGATAAAAAATGAATCGACCTGTAGTCAAAGCTCAAACCGCAGAGAGCGACCAGCGCTTAAGAACAGCGTCCAAAATCGCTCGCTACTGAAAAATGGCGCCCACCGTAGGGCCCGTCTCTATTTTTCTTCCTCCTATCTCGGCACGGTCGTCCCCATTTTTCACAGAAAAATGGCACCCACCTTGGGGCCCTTCTTTCTTTCTTTCTGTTTTCCTTGTGTAGAAACTACAGAGTGGTAACTCAGCCGGGGAGCCATTTCTGTCATGAACTTAGGATTCTTAGCTTTATAAGTCTAGGATGATTAGGACAAATATATATATATATATTGCTTTTCCTAATTGCTATACATGTTTATTTTTCTGCTAATGGGAATGCGGCTGATGCCGTATGTGGAAAGAATGAGTATACACTTAAGATAAGTGATGGCGACGGGGTCGACCATCAACCTCAGTGGAGACTAACCAACGCAATCCATTCACTCTTCTAGCCAATGGGCCGATTGTTAAGTCTGAGAAGCTGAGGGGCCAAACTCTTTCGTAGTGCGGAAACTATCAGAAATAGTTGTTACGCGATACTACCCTCATTTGAGGCTGGTGATCCATTCTCGGTGAATGGCACTTACTCTAAGATTGCACAACAACTCGCTGGCGATCCGTTTGTTGTTTTGATTTCCTGGGAGGAGCTAATGATAATGAGTACAGGTACAAAAATCACCTTAGTATAAACCTTTGGGGATGGGTAGAGCCTTGACTTCATGACAACGACCCTTTGACCCCATGTTTTTTCTATGTTTTTGTGTGCTGCATTCATGCATTCATTTAATAAAACATTAAAACATTCAAAAAAACTTCTCTTCTAGTCTCTCTGTTTTTCAAATTAAACTAAGACTGTGATTACAAATATCAGAGAAGAGGATTACGCTAATGGATTTCGGTAGAAGGAGAACTCACCAGTATACCTTCAAGGTTCCAAAACCAGAGGATTTGAGAAGGTTATTGGGGATGATCACTAACCGAGAGGTTTTCAGAGCCAAGTACGGAGGTTTGCTACCACTGTTAAGAGTCCATGTGATTGAGGGAATCATGAATGCGCTCATTCAGTTTTACGATCCGATTTATCACTGTTTCACATTCCCGGATTACCAGCTAGCACCAACGCTGGAGGAGTATTCTCATCTGATTGATCTACATATCACTGATCGAGCTCCATTTTCTGGACTGGAAGAAATTCCAAAGAATCAAACAATTGCAAGAGCAATTCATTTAGACGAGTCTGAAGTTAGGACTCACCTAACCACTAAGGGTGGCATCCAAGGTTTGCCAGCCCAGTTCTTGGCGAAGAAAGCCCTGTACTTCGCTAGTATCGGGAATGTGACTGCTTTTGAAAGCATCTTTGTCTTGCTCACCTACGGGTTGTTTTTGTTTCCCAACATTAATAACTTCGTCGATATCAACGCCATTAAGGTTTTTCTCATTGGAAACCCTGTGCCGACTTTGCTCGCAGATGCATATCATTCTGTACACTTGGGAAATTTGTACAGCGAAGGGGAGATCGCATGCTGTGTACCTTTGCTTTATAAATGGTTTATCTCCCACTTGCCCAAGTCTGCTGCTTTTTGGGATTGTAAGAGTGTCTTACGTTGGTCGCAGAAGATCATGTCTCTCACCAACTCTGATTTAGATTGGTGTAATAGGATTTTTTAGGGAATCAGGATCATTGACCATTGTGGAAACTTCCCCAACGTACCCCTCATAGGAACTAAAGGAGGAATCAACTATCACCCGGTATTGGTTCGTCGTCAATTTGGATACCCGATGAGGCTTGTTCCGCGCAACGCTCATCTGGAAGGTCTTTTCTTCAAGGAAGGAGAAAGTGACAGAGCACTAAAGATGGAAATAGTGCACGCTTGGAAACACATTCATAAGAAAGGACGAGAGTCTCTAGGAAAACCGGACTATGTCTCGGTGGAGCCTTATCTCCATTGGGTACAAACTAGAGCTCTCAAGATAAAGATGCCTTATTCTCGTTACGAAATTCTTTCGCCATGGGAATCTGTCATGTACTTCATGACGGAAACTAAAAAGCTTCAGGTTACTCTTAACAAAGTTCAACGGGAGAGAAGGTCTTGGAAGAACAAGTACCGCACCCTCGACGTAGAGTGCATCAAAATACAGCAATTACTGAAAGAAAAAGATGCTCTGATTGAAATTTTGGAGCAGCATGCTTTAGAGAATCAAGATGACCAAAGGAATTTGCTCGCTCCTTTCACCTGGCAAAGGAGTGACAACCCGACAACGGCCCAAGAGCCCCAGTCAAAGAAAAGGAAGATACCAGAATCAGCACCCGATTTCTCTTCAGAGGGGACTCGGGACCCTTTAGCTTAGGTTTCTGTTTCTGCACTTTGTAACCTACTGTATTTCCATTTCTGTAATCCTTTGAATTCAATAAAAAAGGGGTTTCCCCACCGTTTGATATTTGCAATCTAATTGTCGAAGTTTATTTTGATTAAACCAAAAAAACAATTAATATAATCATTGCATTCATCATTCTCACGTAACGCATTCTTCTTACCTACGAATCTCACGTTTGTGTCTCGGTTCTAGAGTCAAACTGTCTCATTCGTATAATACTCGGGCCAATCGTCAGAAAAAGATGGATGATCTTGAGGAAGAAAACAGAGAGTTGAAAGAAGAGATCGACACTCTAAGAGAGGATATGAGAAAGCTTCGTAACGACATGCAAGCCATGGCAGAAGCTCAGCTACAAAGAACTGTGATCTCAGAGATCACCTCAATGCCCATAGTGGAAAAGAATGATCCTAGGTATCAGATGCCGAAAGATCGTCCCTGGGGCATGCCTGTCAACTATATCCCGGGAGGATATGTCCCGCCGATCACTGAGGATTAGGGAATCACAACAGAAGCCGCTGGGCCTGAAGGTTACAAACTTCGGGAAAGCGAAGATGCCAGGGGCATACTGAAGACTCCTGAAGGTTATAAACTTCGGGAAACGCCAAGACTCACTACCGTAGTCACGGTACCACCCCCTGTGGTGCACACTGTCCTGGAAGGACAGATTCCACCAACACCTTCTGGTAAGAAGGAAACTATGTTTAACAGAATGGATGAATTCTAGGAACAGTTCTTGGAAATGCAGAAGGAGCTGCAAGCCATTCGCGGTCAGGATCTATTCAGAAAGGACGCCGCAGATCTCTGGTTGGTCCCAAATGTGAAAGTCCCGCACAAATTTCAAGTGCCCGACTTTGAAAAGTACAAGGGTAACTCTTGCCCTCAGAGCCATCTGGTGATGTACGCTCGGCGGATGTCAGCTCAGACGGAGAATCAGGACCTACTGATTCACTACTTCCAGGATAGTTTAACCGGTGCCGCACTCAAATGGTACATGGGTTTAAACCGTACTAGGATCAGCACATTCAGAGATCTTGGTACTGCCTTCGTCCAACAATACAAATACAATTTGGACATGGCACCCGACAGAGATCAACTCAGATCAATGTCACAAAAGGACAAGGAAACCTTTAAGGAGTATGCTCAAAGGTGGCGTGAAATTGCCGCTCAAATTTGTCCACCTCTTGAGGAAAAAGAGATGACAAAGATCTTCTTAAAGACCTTAAGCTCATTTTACTATGACCGAATGGTTGCCAGTGCACCCAGTGATTTCACCGAGATGGTCGGCATGGGCGTACGTCTTGAGGAAGCCGTCCGAGAAGGACGTTTGGTAAAAGACACTGGATCGACGAGCGGTACTAAAAAATACGGTAGTGCTCTCCCTAAGAAAAAAGAGCAAGATATTGGGAATATCTCTCTCGGAAAGCAAAGGCGACGTTATCAACCGGTAGCAGCTGTGACTCCTGCTATCAACCCTGCGCCTGTTCCTACGTATCAACCTCAGGTTGCGCAGAACCAACCTGATCAGCAAAGGACACAACAGCCTCTTCAGCAGGCTCGTCCTCCATATAACAACAACCGTACAACACGACCATCAGGGTTTGATCCTATACCCGTGACGTACGCAGAGCTGTTTCCATTACTACTGGCTAAGGGGCATATTCAGACTAAATCTCCTCTTACAATACCGGAAAATCTGCCTTTTTGGTTTAAGGTGGATCAAACATGCCCTTATCATCAAGGAGGTTCAGGGCATAACATCGAGACTTGGCTCAATTTCAAATCTGAAGTGCAAAATCTTGTTAGGAGCAGGCTCTTATCTTTCAAAGATACGAATCCCAATGTTCTCACGAACCTGTTGCCTCAACATGAGAAAGCTGCAGTCAACCTGATTGAGAAAGAGACTAACAATGTCTATCAAATTCACGATGTACTCTTGTTGAGGACCAATCTGGTCAAGATGCATTATAAACAGAGTGGATATGGCCATGTGCCACCTCATAACTATCACCAGTGTGATATCTGCTCTAAAGACAACCAAGGATGTTCTATAGTGCAAGCAGCTCTACAGGAACAAATGGATCTCGGATGGATCCAAGAGCACCGAGTACGTGGAGTTAACATGGTCTACACGAATTCTAACGTCATTCAGGACCACGACATCCGTACGATGATTGCCAACTTGGTGGCGATGCACTCAAGGCAAAGCCAGTATCATAATCTGCCACAGCACGATTACAGTTCCTGTCTGATTTGCTCGGTAAACAAACAGGGATGCTCTTTCATACAGGAGGCCCTCCAGCGTCAGATGGATCTTGGATGGATCCAGGACTACCATGATAGGAACCCTTATCAAATCAATATGGTTCAGATCTTCGATATTCGCGTGATGAATACCAACCTGGTAGAGTTACATGCTGAGCAGGTCCGACTCGGATTCTTAATATACATGACTATCAAAGCTGTAAAGCGGGTTGCAAAAATGATCGAGGTTGTACCCTTGTCCAGGAGGCACTTCAGCACTTGTTAAATCACTGGTGGCTTCCAATCTATATGGACGAAACGCAAATGCCTTTTTGCGTTCCTACAGAAAGTCCGATATTTATACCCAGATCAGACGTCAAAATGATATACGGGGATTGTGATCCGGAAGGATGCCGTGCTCCACCAAATTCATTAGAGGAAGACACTCCGATGAAAGACAATTTTGACTACACCTACTATGGCCTAATGGATGGTCTGCCAATGTGGCAACCTTACCCAGGAAACTAGGGGCAAGAGAGTCAGCCGAACAATGAAAATCAGCTGACCATTATTGAATAGAATACCTACATCCCCACCATGCCATGGGATCAACACTCAGGTCATTCGGAAACTACTCAACATGAAGATGAATTCGCAACATTTGCAGGACTTGAATTCATCAACTATGCTTTTCCCGAGGTCAACGTCATCGAGAGGGATGACTCCTCCAGTTCCAAAGAAGTGTGGGACACCTTTGGACAACCGACCGGAAAATTTGACTTTATGGTCAAATACACCGCTCCCGAAAGCTCTCGTATCAGGCTCGAAGATATCCAGCCAACTGGATGGGGAGATACAGCTGATAGCACAACTACTCTGCATAATACAACAGAGGGATCCTCCTACAACAATTCTGCCTGGGAGACAGATTCCAATGATCCCGCTCCACCAGAAATCAGCGTCATTTCTGAAGACAAATCAAGGAAGGTGCCAGACTTTGTGATTCACCGAGGAGTTCGCCGCCAATGGGTTGCTGTCGAGGTTCCAAAGGTCGTTCGCCAGTCAAAGTAATTGCCATCTTTAACCTTTCACCCTGCCCAGGTGAAACAGATGTTTTGATAGGGCTCGCTTTCTGTAAATTTCCCTCTTCGCTTTGCCCGAAGCGACAGAGTTTTGTTTTATAGGGCTGTAGTTTCAAGATTCGACTTGTTCATAAATAAAATAACGTCGTTCTGTAATTTCCGCATTTATTGCTGTTTTCTCTTTTTGCTTTTTCAGAAAATGGTAATCCTAAAAAACAAAACTATAAAAAAGAAGTAGTAAAATAAAACACTGCACACACTTGCATTTTCTCTATCTCTTCTAAACATGAATCATCACGTCATGCAGATTGCTTGTTTTAAACCCAGTTGAAACATACGATCCGATGCCTTCTCCTAACTTTGAATTCTTGGTATTCGAGGCTGAAGAAGAAGTTGACAACGAAATTCCAGAAGAGATCTCCCGACTACTCAGACAAGAGGAAAGGTCCATTGAACCTCACAAAGAGCCGTTGGAAACGGTAAACTTGGGTTCAGGGAAAGAGAGAAAAGAAATCAGGATTGGGGCACTGCTCAATCCAACTGTCAAAGAAAGTTTGATAAAGCTTCTCAAAGAATTCCCCGATGTGTTCGCTTGGTCCTATCAGGATATGCCAGGGTTGGATACCAGCATCGTGGAACATCATTTACCGTTAAGATCGGAATGTTCGCCAGTAAAGCAAAGGTTGAGACGGACTCACCCGGACATGGCCATCAAAATCAAAGAGGAGGTACAGAAACAGATTGCCGCAGGTTTCCTCGCTACATCTGAATATCCTCAATGGTTAGCCAACATCGTACCCGTTCCCAAAAAGGACGGAAAGGTCAGAATGTGTGTTGATTACAGAGATCTGAACAAGGCAAGTCCAAAGGATGACTTTCCTTTACCACACATTGACATGTTGGTTGACAGTACAGCAAAGTTCAAAGTCTTCTCCTTCATGGATGGATTCTCGGGCTATTATCAAATCAAAATGGCGCTGAAAGACATGGAGAAAACTTCGTTCAATACCCCATGGGGTACCTTTTATTACAAGGTAATGCCGTTCGGTTTTAAGAACGCCGGGGCAACCTATCAAAGGGCCATGACTACTCTGTTTCATGACATGATACATAAAGAAATCGAGGTATATGTCGATGATGTGATTGCAAAATCTAAAACAGAGAGTGAGCACGTTGAACATCTGTCAAAATTGTTCGAACGTCTAAGAAAATTCAAGCTTCGCTTGAATCCCAACAAGTGCACCTTTGGTGTCCGTTCGGGGAAACTCCTAGGGTTCATCGTCAGCCAGAAAGGAATTGAGGTTGATCCTGACAAGGTCAAGGCCATTCAAGAAATGCCTTCTCCGAAAACTGAAAAACAAGTCAGAGGATTCTTGGGACGTTTGAACTACATCTCCAGATTCATATTCCTCATGACCGCGACATGCGCGCCAATCTTCAAACTGCTCATGAAGATACAATCATTTCTCACTGATTTGCGAGGCAAATGGACTCCGAATTATGATGGCCCCTATGTGGTCACGAAAGCTTTCTCAGGCGACGCCTTGAGACTTGCAACCATGGACGGAGAGGAATTTGCCTACCCCACAAATGTTGATGTAGTCAAGAAATACTTCGCCTAAACTAAAAAAAAAAAAACGTCTCGGTGGATTGAAAACCCGAAAGGGCGGTCCAGGCAAAAATTAGAGACATGAAAAAAATCATCCCGGTGGATTGGAAACATCATAGTACAATCCAGGCAAAAATTAGGGATAATGGCAAGTAACTATGTTCAACAGAGGCGAGTCCCTCAGCAGCAGCAGTTACATCATCTGTCAGAAAACTCCAGTCAAGGTCATCTTCGACAGAAGCTCAGGATGTCCCGAATTCAAAGTTGGTAGAAGGATAGTGGCCGTTATGTTTCAACGAAGCCCTTTTCCCTGTAAATTACCATTTTCAAACTTTGTATATACTCTTTGGAATCATGCGTTTGGCTGATCTCCATCTTATCAATAAAATTTGAGCCTTTGTGCTTTTGTTTGTAATTCTTATTTGTTTTAGCTTTACAGAACGACGTTGTTAACATGATTAACGATTCTTGAAATAAAACAAAAATGAATTTACTTGTTAAAACTTTTTCTGTTTTTTAATAAAGATGGCAATTTCTTTTGACTGTTGAACATCGAAAGAGCATCGATTGCGTCTCCAAAGGTGTTCGAACCTCGAAGTGCAGAATCAAAGTACTCCTTCTAGACCATTACACCTGAATGAGGGATCAACTGTGTCAGAGACCTTGTTTCATCTGACACGCCTTCGGCCGAGTTCTTATCTCCTAAGCCTGACCAACGGTAGCTCCCCAATAGGGACTATCTCTCCTAAGCAAGGTGGAATTGCTATCTTGAACCAGCGATATTTCTACATGCCCTGCGATGGCCGAGTATCCAGTCATGTTCATCTTTTAGTTTGTATGTCGCGTCAGTTTTGTCCGCATATACATACATACATCATGCATTATTGATTTGCATTCACATTTCATATTGCATCGCTATCACTCTAGTCGGTCTTGTCCCTTAGTGATAGGAGTTCTCTCAATCAAGTTGTCAGTTCTTTCCTCACCAGGAAACGTTGTGTCTGAACAATCTCGCCACCAGTGTATCTTTAGATCAGAGTCGGCACTCGACCACTTTGATAACTTGAACCTCTGAAAGGCCAGAGAACTTTCAACAGATGTCACTCTTTGCCATTGAAGATGATATCCTTGCTTTCCCGGATTAAGGAAAATCCCTAGAGAAAGCCTCTTAAGCAAAGGTTCGGCAGTACATCAGTTTCGCTCCGAAAATCCGCTGATGAAAAGGTCATCGGCACCTCAAAATTGGACCCCGTCATATGGCATTTCTCCGAAAAGATCCCGAGAAAAGTATGATGTAAGATCCCAAACGAAAGCAGTCTCTCAAGAAACTCGCTTTCCCCAGGTAGAGTCGACAAATGGCGTCTCCAAACAGAGAAGTTTGTGTACCTCTACAATTCAGACGAATGGGTTCCCCAGCAAGTCTGACATCGAAACTTTTTCCACTCAAATGGCATCTCCCCAGGAAAATTCGGCAAGAAGTTTGAGGAAAACCGCTACAAATAGCGTCCCTTGTCAAGAAAGTTTATTGACAAAAGAAACTGAGACCAGTTTCTTGGTAGGAAACCAGGATCGAGGGGAAGTTTAAATCAAAAACTAAGACCAGTTCCTTGGTAGGAAACCAGGATCGAGGGGAAGTTTAAATCAGAAACTAAGACCAGTTTCCTTGGTAGGAAACCAGGATCGAGGGGAAGTTTAAATCAGAAACTAAGACCAGTTCCTTGGTAGGAAACCAGGATCGAGGGGAAGTTCATCTCAAAAGAAAACTGAGACCAGCTCCTTGGCTGAAAACCAGGATCGAGGGGAAGTTAACATTTTCTAAGCATCATTGCGCAGCAAAAGAAGATGAATGCGTAAGCTACGATTCATAACCACCATCAAAATTTCAGGTATTCCGATATTTAATCCTCTTGCACCCCGAATGCCCGAATACCTTCGTCATTCACACCTTCGGGTCCAAGAAGATTAAATAGGGGCATCTGTCATACCCCAAATTTTGACCACTAAGATTTCCCATCATTGTGCAAATCATCATCACAATATGGATGTACCTTTTCGCCTCATCAATCTCCTCAAGGAATTGTTGAGCATTCACTACAATCAAAATTAGGGTTTCAAGCCCTCTCAGAGCCTTTAGACAAAGGATCAATCAAGGAATGACATGATCTTCAACTTGTCTAACCTCTTAAAAATCCACAAAGGATCAAGAGGACTCCCATATCAAGAATTAAGCACAAGAGTGCAACATTTCAAGTGGATCAAGCCTCAAGTTCATCTAATACAAAGTCAACTGACGTAAAAAGTCAAAGTTTGACTTTTTGGTCAACTTTGAGCTTCACGAGCAATTACTCAAGAAAATATGATGGATGATTTAATTTGATCAAATTTAAATCAAGAAATCATGCAAAATTGCAAAATTGATCAAATTGAAAGAAACTTAGAATTTTTTTCTAAGTTAAAATCATGTTCAAGTGCACAACTTTTCAAGGTTGTAACTATTGATCCAAGCATCCATTGATTTTGAGTAAGAGCTACTTTTAAAGAGGGTATTTGATACTTTAACATTGTAGAAGGATTCAACTCAAAATATCATAAGGATTGAAATATATAAGCGATCAAAGTTGGGAATTCTTAATGTCCAATGTTCTGACATTGCATAGGGACATCATTAATATTTTTTCAGCAAGAATGCCCCAACTTCAAGAACGTTTTTCTCCATGATCCAAGTGGAACCAGGTCTGGAGTCAAACATGAAAGTTGAAGTACGTTGTCTCAACTTTCCAGAAAGGTGTAGAACATCCTTGTAGCATACTCGAGCAGGGAGATATGATTTTCGCAAGAAGCAGTGATAAAGCAGAATTTTCATGACAGCTTTTGGGACAGATTTGACTACACAAGTTCAAGACCATTTTTGATGACTTTGCAAGCTGAACCAAGACCAAAGTCAAACATCAAAGTTAAAGTATGTCATTAGGGCTTTCGAAAATGTATTAGAACTCCCATTAATTCAACTTGAGCAAGGAGTTCTGAACCTCGCAACAGGCCTTGCTCGAGCTGATTTTTTAGGACATATTTTGTGCACTTTTCTTGTGCCACCCAATTTTCAAGCTTTGTCACCATGCAAGACAAGCATCAAAGATGCAATTAACTTCAATTCAAAATATCATAGTGGATTAAAATATACAAGTGATTAAAGTTTGGAATTATTAATGATCAAAGTTGTCAAATGTTTCAACATTTCATGGGACATCATTAATATTTTTCCAGGAAGAATGTCCCAACTTCACGGATATTTTTCTCCGTGATCCAAGTTGATTAAAGCCAAACCTTGAACATCAAAGTTGAAGTACGTTGTCTCAGCTTTCCAGAAAGGTGTAGAACGTCCTTGTAGCATACTCGAGCAGGGAGATATGATTTTCGCAAGAAGCATTGATAATGCAGAATTTTCATGAAAGCTTTTGGGACAGATTCGACTACACAAGTTCAAGGCCATTTTTGATGACTTTGCAAGCTGAACCAAGACTAAAGTCCAACGTCAAAGTTAAAGTACGTTGTCTTAGCTTTCCAGAAAGGTGTAGAACGTCCTTGTAGCATACTCGAGCAGGGAGTTATGAATTTTACAAAACGGCTTGCTGCAGCTGAATTTTTCATGGGACAGATTTGCACATTTCTTGTGCCACATGAATTTCCAAGCCTTGTCATCACTTTAGACACCTCTGAGGATCAAATCTAAAGGGGACAATCACTGAGCCAAGCCTCCAAAGTCCTTGGGACAAGAAGTAGTATGCTATTCCTAAAAAATCCCTAAAAGTGGGACAAGACTCCAATTTTGGATTGGAGCATTTAATAGATGCTTAGAGGTGGCATGGACTGACACATTTGCAACTGAATTCATTCAACATTCCTCCAACATGTAGGGAACCAAAGCTCTGTGCCCTAACCTCTAGTCAATGGCTAGAGGAGACTTTAATTCTCATTGGACAACATTGGCCAAACCTCTGCTGCAGTTGCCATTCACTGTTGCTGCGAAAACAAACTTGCTCTACTACAAATAGAGCTCTTTTGTGGTCAGTTTGAGTACACCAAAGCCATCAAACAGATGCTTTCCTCAAAATCTCTTCTTTCACCTCAAATTTGCCTTCCAAAGCAAGTAATTCTGAGTTTTTGAGTTAGAAAGCAATTCCACTCAAACTAATCACACACACACCTCATATATATCATATGTAAGTTGTGCAAACTATCACAAGTGACCTGTAATCACAAAATCACAAAGTCACTTCTCAAAACCTCAAAATGGCACTTTTTTGCATTTTTCAAGCCATGTCTTGATTCAGTCACTTTCCATACCAGATAAAACCTCAAACACACTCCAAATATCATCCTTGAACTGTCCCAAATGGTTCCCAACATCTGGAACACCATTTGAGAGAGTTGCTATTTTGGTCACTTTTAACCCCTTTTGCAAGAAAGGGACAGTTTGTGTTTTTACAGGTACCAGTTGATTCCAATCATCCTAAAAGCTTCTAAGGGATCATTTGAGTGTGTCTAAAGCATCAAATCATTTCTGGAACAAGAGGCTTGACAGATTGCACAAAAACTCCAAAAAGCTCAAAAAGAGGTAAGCATCACAACTTGGAATCCTTGAAATCAGGCATTGCTTTGAAGTCCACTGATCATACACATCTCATACATGTTGTATATGTTGCGTTTAGGCTAATTCACCATGTAATCCATGCCTGTATCAAAGTGTAGCACAGAAAATGCAATTATAGGTCCTTTTCAAAACCACTATCGGGTTTTGAGGAGGGAGTGTGATCTGAAAAAACTACCACCACCGTTGGATTCCTTGTGAAATTTTGGGCCAGATGCATATAAATTTTGTCTCAAACCATTGAGATTTGAGAAAGTTATGGGTGTTGGAAGTTTGATAAAAAAGATGTTGAAAACTCATGAAAGATGTCGAATGAGATGTTGTGACATCTTTCCTCTTTTTCTTAGTTTATCTTCAAAACTCAACCAATTTTTTCACATAGCAAAAATTTTCATTTTCCAAATCTGTTTTACACACTTGTTATTCATACTCCATAATATTTTAATCCACCAAAAAATCACAAAAAATATTATTATTTGATATATTTTTAATATATTCAAAAATATTGTTTTAAATTGTTTTAAATGCTTTTAAAATGATTTCTTTTTCTTGATTTTTAAAACCAAAATGATTTTAAATATTCATGTGGATAAAATACTTTTTCGTAAACCTTAATCACTGTTTATAACATGATTAATGATTTTATTTGATATTTTTTATCATTTTTTACTTGATTTTTCTTTGAAAAATGCTCTTTAAAAAATGAAATTAGGGTTTTTGATTATTTTAACCCTCATCAAAAATTTTCAAACACTCTTGGGCCTCTATTAGAGTGTAAGACCCAACACCCTTGTACAGAAAACCTTTTTGGGCCTCATTCGTTGTATAAGTCCCCCTGTACATTTTCAAATAAACGGCGCGATCGTCGCCTTTTTTAAAATAAACCTGGGCCTACCCTCGAGTAGTAAGACCCATTTCTTTTCTTAAAACTCACTTGGGCCTCTAATAGAGTGTAAGACCCAACCCTTTGTAAATACATACTATTTTGGGCCTCACTTATGGTATAAGTCTCGTTGTATTTCAAAAAGTTCGACGCGATCATCATCCGTTGAAAAACAAATTTTGGGCCTCTCCTCGAGCTATAAGACCCATTCAAAACTTTTGGGCCTCTAATAGAGTGTAAGACCCAATCCTTTTTTGACCAAATCATTTTGGGCCTCAGTGCATTATATAAGTCCCGATACCGTAAAAAACAAACGGCACGATCGTCGCCTTTTCAAAATAACCCTTGGGCCTCTCCTTGAGCTATAAGACCCATTCAAAACTTTTGGGCCTCTATTAGAGTGTATGACCCAATCCCCTTTTAACCAAAATCATTTGGACCTCACTTATTGTATAAGTCCCTCTGCGTTAAGAGAAAACCTCGACGCGATCGCCATTTCAAACGGAAAAATCATCTGGGCCTACCCTCGTGTTATAAGCCCCACTCTTTTTCTTTAAACCTTTTAAGGCCTCTATTAGAGTGTAAGACCCATCCCTTTGTACAAAAAACATTTTTGGGTCTCAGTCACTTGTATAAGTCCCTCTGTACAAATTCAAACAGTGCGCTCACTAATAAAACCCTGGGCCTCTCCTTGAGCTGTAAGCCCCAAATCTTTCTTTTTCAAAGCACCTTCTCCTTTGATTTTGAATATACTGTTGTTTTCAATCTTTCGTTGTTGAACAACTAACCAAACAGCATGGAAGCTCTACAACAGAGTAAGTGTTTACCCGCTTTCATTTACCGCTTTCATATGTATATAACTGTATTGTGGGGCTGTTTCACTGTAAGTCTCCTTTCACAAACTCATATATATATAACTGTATTGTGGGGCTGTTTCGCTGTAAGTCTTCTTTCATAAACTCATATCAACTGTGTAATAATAGTATAGATATTTAGAGTTTCCCCGGCAACTACGTCTAGAACTAGGTGACGCTGTTTCGTTTATTCGTAGAAATAGACAACTAGATCCCCAATAGGATCACCAGATACAGTCTTCTCTTCGGCTGTCCTCATTAAGAATTGTCAAGAAACTCTACTCCCAAAGATGAATGTATTCTCCGTGAATGGCATCTTTGAGTTTCTTCCAAATTCTCGAACTTTCCTGACTTGATCTATTCCTTGTGAATAGCTTGCCTTGAATTTCTCGGGGTTTGGGGACCCATCGGCTTCTTAAAAGCATCGGCCTCCTCTTGGGCATCGTACAAGGACCCACAGGCTTCCTAAAAGCAACCCCGCCTCCTCTTGGGCTTAGTACAAGGACCCGCCGGCTTCTTTGAAGTATTCACAACCTCCTCTTAGGCTTCATATAATGATCTCTTCCTCCAGGAATGATAGCCTCCTCTTGGGCTTCGTACAAGGACCCGTCGGCTTCTTAAAAGGTTCCAGCCTCCTCTTGGGCTTCGTATAAATTGTCCCGACGACCTCCTAGAGGTAGAGGAACAGAACCTAGTCATCTTCATAGAACAGTCCTTTCATAGAGTCTACTACTATTTCTCAAAGCATAATACAAAAGATAAAACTCTAGACATGGACAGTCTAACTTCCTTGAGTCTCAAAGACATTCTCAAGTAACCCCTTCGTTAAATAGGAAGGAAACCCGCAGACTCGGACAGTCTCCATACCCTTCAGATTTCCCACTTCCTTAAAGAACAGGAATAACCCGGATCCTTGAATCAAATCCTTGATTACAGTGTTGCTCATATAAGAACTGATTTTCTATTTCAAAATCCGCATACTGGACCTGTCACTCAACTGAAACAGTCACCATAGCCTCCTCTTGGGCTTTGTACAAATGATTCTCCCCAGCGGAGTCAAACAACGTTTAGCCTCTCTCTCTCGGGCTTTGTACGAGACACATAAGAGACTCCCTCGTTGAGTCAATCACCCTTTTCCGCCTCCATCTCGGGCTTTATACGAGATACAAAAAGGTTCTTATTAAGCCAAACAAACAAACAATAGCCTCCATCTCGGGCTTTATACGAGATACCAAAAGATTCCCTTGTTGAGTCAAACCTTTCGCCTCCATCTCGGGCTTCGTACGAGATACAAAGACTCTCTTGTTGAGTCAAACTTTTAGCCTCCATCTCGGGCTTCGTACGAGATACAAAAACACTCTCTTGTTGAGTATAAAAGATTCTCCTGTTGAGTCAAACCCTTTTAGCCTCTCTCTCGGGCTTCGTACGAGACACATAAAAACTCCCTCTTGTTGGGCCAATAGCCTCCTCTTAGGCTTTGTATAAGAAAACCATTGGTTGATCCAATCAACCTTTTAGCATCAAAATTGTGCCTCGTTCACAGTACACAAACATCAACCACTCCTTCCCCTTCATCTAATCGCTGTAAGCGGCAAGCCTCTGGATTATTTACATCCACGCCACTGTCCCTCTTTTAGCATGAGAAATTCCTAAGGAAAGATGGCATTGCTCTACACTGAGTTAAAGTCTTCTCCTTCAGGTTAAAATCCCCTTTAAAGGAAATTATGGCATTGCTAGGATCCGCGTATCCCGGTTAAAGTAATTCTCCTTTATAACCAGTCACCCAACAGTTGTGACAGACAAACCCTTCTTTAGAGATGACAAATTCTCTCTAAAGTTGAGGCCCTTCAGCTTCATATCTTGGGCTTTGAACAAGATACAAATAGACCCTTCAGCTTAACATCTTGGGCTTTGAACAAGATACAAACCACCTTTCGCTTCACGTCTTGGGCTTTGAACAAGACACCAAAAACACCCATTTCCTCCCATAGACTAGGAGGAACTACGAACGCTCTGATTTCCCTGTTTCGGTAAACGGGAATACGTAGGCATAAGATCGAAAGAAAAGATCTTAGCGAGCGTAATCAACAAAAAACCAAAATCCCATACTCTCACATACCTATTAAAAAGCATCAGTCCTAACATCCTAATCCTTGTTCCCCGCTAGAAAGTCCTAGAAAGAAAGAAAACCGTACTGGTGAAAATACAAATAACCAGTACAAAGGCCCCCCACATTGATAGCGTTCGTAACCTAACAGACCGCTGTTTAAACTCAGTATGCAAGCAGGGTTAATTGGAGACATCTATTTCCCTTCCTTATTCAGCTCACAATAGGATAAAAAATGAATCGACCTGTAGTCAAAGCTCAAACCGCAGAGAGCGACCAGCGCTTAAGAACCGCGTCCAAAATCGCTCGCTACACCCCGGTGCCCCAGAATGAAAATCACAATGGGCGTTAGGATTGTACCCGGGAGGCTGGTTACCAACAGGAGTAGCCAAAGTCCTCTTTTCAACTAACTTCAACTAAAGCAAATGCTGAAACAATTGTGAATATGGTAGAGGTGGAGTATCAAAGTGTCTGTTCTGCTTAGGTGTGAATTGTTGTTGGCGCGGAGCGCGATTCTGTCGTTGAGGTACTACCGGAGGTGGGAGTGCTGCAGGAATAACCACTGAAGCCACCTGCTGGTTATGGTTTTGTTGTTGTTTCCCCTTTCCCCTATAGGATGATACAACATTGGCCTCTCCTTTCTTCTTATAACCATCAAATGGCATCCTTCCATGCTCGGAAGACGATCCGTCACCACTAGAAACTTTTTCAGCCTTAATTTCAACCTCTACCTTCTATTCGATCGCAATCACATCTGCAAACTTGCCTAGTGAACAAGGCAATAGCCTTTCATAATAGTGCTTAGGCAGTGTGTCCATAAACATATCCAACATTTCCTTTTCCAGCATTAGTGGCTGCACCCTAGCCGCCAATTCACGCCACCTTTGCGCGTATTCTTTGAAACTTTCATCATTTTTCTGGGACATGCTCAACAGCTGAGTTTTGTTGGGAGCCATGTCTGTGTTGTACTGGTAATGTTTGATAAAATCTGCAGCTAGCTCTCTCCAAGTACGAACATCTCTACTTTCCAGTGCCATGTACTGTAACACCCCATTTCTACCCGGCGGATAAGTAATAAAATCAGAGTTTTCATTTTAAAAATTCTTCAACATAAACAGGATGTCACATTTTCAACAGAAAACAACTTCATATTAATCACAAATAATTCAGATACATAACACTGATTCGGATGAACTGATAACAACCAGAATTATCCTTTTGAAAACAAAACAACTTTTATTAATAAGCGGCTTCACATAATTCAACTTATAATGACATAACCTCATGTCCAACTCAAAACAACTTTGAAACAACAATTCTTTAATAACAACAATTTAAGATTCAACTACTAAGACAATAACAACAACTAAACAACAATCGTTCATCCCCCCGAGTGCTACGTATCAGAGCAAGACCAACTCGAGCTAACAGCATCTAAGGCTTCACATTTTACCTCAACTTCTGCAGCTATTCTTGAGTACCTGCTCAGTTACCCATAATAGGTAACATCATTACAGAAGGGATGAGATATCGAATATTATAAACAAAATATGATAATTAATATGCTAGATTAGAATCATATAAATTCCACCGCTTCATACGACAGTCATGCAACAACCAAAAATAAACAACTTAATAGCAACCACCACTTATAACACCCAGCAACTCATAACCACAACTTGTATCGACAGCAACTTATAGTAATAACAACATATAACAACAACTTATATAAAATATGCAAATTATAGTAAGAACAACATATATAACAACAGCTCACGACATTAGTAATTTATATCAAGCATCAAGACCTAGCAATAACAACTTATAACAAGCAACAACTTCACAACAACGGCAACTTTACAACGACAACGAATCAAGAACAACAGCAACTTCACAACGACTCAAAATGTGACACAACTATGCACATGCATGTGGTACCATCGGAGTAAAACTCCCAACTTAAACATATGCCAGGTTATCGAGGCATTTCAACAAGGCATAAGCCTTCAACGTGGTGTCATCAAGGCCAACTTAATCAATGCCATCAAGGCCAACTTAATCAATGCCATCAAGGCCAACGTGGTGTGAGCATACAGCCCCGACTCATGAATGCAATGTATGCGACAATTATCAAAGGCATACAATCAACTACATCATCAACAAGAACAACCAGAACAACAACAACGAAAACAACAACTCAAACATGCATCAATAGCATCAACTTAATCCAACATTGGTCATTCGACCTACAACTTAATCAATAACAACACAACTCAAACAACATTGGTCATTCGACCTACAACTTAATCAACAACAACACAACTCAAACAACATTGGTCATAAGACCTGCAACTTAAATACTTCGCCCGTAAATCGGGGCAATACAACTTATCCAATTGTACCTGCAATTCCACGCGTTCAACTTAATTCAACAAAACAAACCGACTAAAATCACCTACTAATTATTACGAACTACCTCGACAATTTTCGTTAAATTCCGGACAACTAATTTTTCCGCTTAATTCTACCGGGCGACTAAAATTCCTACTGTTTTCAACTCCCAGCATCTTTTCAACAAAATAAATCAACCACACTACCTACTAATTATTACAAACCTTCCCATAAATTTTCATTCGATTCCGGGAAACTAAATATACCGCTTAATTTTGCTCTCGGCACTGTCTTCTGTCCCAATTCTGCGGCCAGTTTATTTTTCTGCTACTTAACCTTTGCTGTCAACACATTCCAAGACTGCTTTATAATACCAAGGTCTGCTATTTCCTTAAAATCTGCTGCTAATACTACGTTGTGTTCCTGCTATTTATTTACAACACTCTGTTATTTACTATACTGCTAACTTCAATGTGCTGCTATTTGAGTTTCTTCTGCCATTTAACCAAACCTGCTACAAATATTAATTCTGCTACTCATATAAGTATATCAATTGTATACCAGACCTCTGCAACTTAATCATCGAACCTGCTATTTACTACTACAACATAACCACACATACTGCTAATTGATTCTGCTCCTGCTATAAACCCATACTGAAATTAATTAACTGTTTTATCTTTAGTAATCGTATGCTGCTACTAATTAGTCTGTTAGATACAAATACCAACAACTATATTACTAAAGTATCCATTAACCATTATTACTATCATAATTAATATTATATATATATATATATATATATATATATATATATATATATATATATATATATATATATATATATATTGTAAAATGGTTCAATATATGTGTATACGTGCCAGCAAAAATCCAAAGAATCCCAAAAAGCCATTGGAGGCGCCCACCCCCACCTCGTGAGGCCCCCGCCTCAAACCTATATGTATACATTTTTTCTTTTCCAAGGCATAGGACGCCCACCCCCACTTATGGGACGTCCGCCCCCTAGCACATATATATATATATATATATATATATATATTTTCTTTGCAAGACATAGGACGCCTGTCCCAGCCTCCTTCATACATTCATACCTGCTATATTTTTTCTACCCATATTACTTCACTTTCTAAACAAAAATGCATGCCTCGATTCAATAACCCAATCACACCATACACCAACTATTAAATCCCAAGCGACACAATATCAACAACAGTAATATACACAATTTATATTCAACACGATTTCACCAAAGGCCACTGTAAGTTTTATCAGGATCAACACCACAAATTCAACACAGATAGTAGAAATCCATATAGCCCCAATCCTACATACCAATCATCATAACCCAGTTATAATAATCGAACCCACCCTTACCTTGGATTGGAGACCGCTCTAACCCACCGGTTGAATCCTTGTTCACTATAGCTTCACATATGTGCTCTGCAACTTTTTCTCGTACGACATCTTTGTTCCCTTTTTCCCGTTTTCCTTCGTAACTGCCTATCTCTTTCTCCACACAAAACCCTCGTTCTGCATTTCCTTTTCTCACCTTACTGCTACTTTTTTTTCTTTTATTTTCCAAATAATCTAATAATAACTAATAATACTATTATTTGATTTAATGGGCCAACTAATCCACACCTCCACATTGCCACATACCACACCACAACTAACCCAAATAAATAATAATATTATTACTAATATTACTCCTTCAGCATAATCAACTTATTAATTTTTCGATTAACCGACTATTAATCCGACTTTAACTTAATAATTCCGATCGACATATCAAACCAATTAGCCTCTTAAAATAATACCGATAACACCCAATTACTCGATTAATTCTCAAACTTCGTCTAAATCCAATAATAAAACCCTTCACTAATTTAATTAACTAATTAATTAAATTCGGGGCGTTACAACTCTCCCCCACTTAGGACATTTTCGTCCTCGAAAATCTATCCGACACAACCATCCTTAACACAACATTCGTATTTTAATCTTTCGATTTAACAACAACTCAATCACGGTTTTAAACCCAATACGTATACTCCGATACTTCAATTACTCTTGCAACATAACCGTTACTATTTTCCAACCATTCTAGTAATACCTTGGAAACAATCACCTTACAACATAGTAACAACCTTCACTTGCCTATACTCGACTATACAACATCGCATCATTACCGCAGCAACGTAAACAACACCAAAACACATATAAGATCCTTATCTCCATACTCTGAAGGAAACCCACGTATAACACAAACAACGGTTCTTAACCTCAACGGCGACAACAACGCGAATACTACCCGCGTGATGCAATTGACAACTAACATCGCAACACAAGAAGTAACCAACTTAAGAATTTACCGGTTTAAGAACCAGAACACAACAACTTAAGAATACCAACTTAAACACAACATCAACGTAACCAAATATCAACATCGGTACAATTCACGTCTGAACAACCGCAATACACTACGCGTTCGCTGCGCACTCTGATTACTTTCAAGGTACTAACCCTACTCAGTTGACCTCCAACTTCCAATCATCAAAATCGACATAATACCAAGGTTTTCGACTTAACTCTTCGGGATCTCCCCGTTAACACCACACATAATTTACAACTTTACTATCTTTTATCAACATAGTTCCCAAAATCACCTTAGGCGCATAACAACATCAACAACATTTGACACCTGAGTCCACTTAAATTCAACAAGATAAATCATCTTTACCAACCAAAACTCCACTTTTACAAATCAACTTATAATTTAACTTCTTGTTCTACCTGCAACTCAACTCTCACATTATCCGTTTCAACTAAAATTTTCTATACTACTCATCAATCAAACACAACTTCATGCTGTCATCCTTAAATTCAACTAATGTTCTAACATATGAACTTGTATCAGCAAAACAAACAACCTTCAAGCACTTGGCTTGACTTCGACCAATTCAACGTACATACTATACTAGTTGGCACGACACATCTATCCATCAATTATGACTCCGTCTACTATCAACAATGGATTAAGGGTGATCAGTTCCTCAATTTGTCAATAGACAGCCGACAACCATAACGGTGAAATAAATCATCAGTACCCAACACAATAGCGTGTGCCCAAAGTCCGTAAGCATAATGCTCCGCCAACTTTCTAAGGCTTACCAATGCCACTCTTAGTTTCTTTAGTTGCAACTTCGTCAACGATGCAAAAACGTTCAAAATCCATTACGCATCCTCTTATGCACGTTCATGGTACAACACGACTTTAAATATTTTTCCAACACCGAAATCGCTACAACATTGAGAACGATCAAATTCAGGTTGCTCCAATTACAACTTTCAACAAAGGTGAAAATTCTTAGCAACACAAATCAACATTCACATTTCTCTCAACATTACCTTTACTTAGCATCATCGTCTTAATCATCCTCATTCAACATAAGTTGCATCTCCAAGCATTCTCCGATACAGTCACATCTTACAAATACGAACATTTTATTCTTAATAATATTCCACACTTGTTTTCATCCTTCCAAATTTTTCAGCAAATGTCGCTCAACTTCAACCATATATATCTCCTTCAATACAGATCTCTCAATCACAAAATCATATTCCAAAATGAAGAGAATTTTGTGTATATTTCAGAACTTCAAGAATCGCTCAAATCCGATTTACGAGTAAAGAGTTATCATCCTTACAATGGGACTGGTCCAGAATTCCCGTATGCAGAATTTTCCAAAAATCAGCATCAGACCCAAACATTAAAACGCACTTTTCTCCCTCTTCACAAACTTCCTGAAGACAAATCTTATATGCAAACTATAGGGAATTTCGTAAGCTTTCCAAAAAGTCCAGAACCGCTTCCATCCGAATCACGAGTCAAAAGTTATACCTCGTTTACTGACAGCTGCTCCAAAATCACAAAAACCAGAATTTGAGGTTGATGAACATAAGTTCCATTTTTCTCTCTTGCTTCCAAAATTCACCAACATCCTTTCTTTTCATCCAACTCTAAAATCACTCAACTTTAATCCAACTATACTCAAGATATACAACTTACCGAATTAATCCACCAACTTATCATTCCATTCGGAATAATTCCTTAATTTCAATCATCCTTGATTCACCGTCCAGACTCTCGCACATCTCCAACTTGACTGATACGGATTCGCGAGTCCAACTCTCGCCGGTCCGCAATAACATCGCTCCAACATATGCACTCCCGCAAGCAACATCACCTTGAAACAACTTTTACATACCAATAACACGTACGGGAGCAACCATCTCCCCCACTTAATTCAAAACAACCTTGTAGACAACTACTAGAAACTACTAACAAACAAGCACCAATAGTGTTCCACACACATGTCGAGTACTAAGGGACAAACAGCATTAGACAACATTGGCCGGACAGACCGACCTGCTCTGATACCACTAATGTAACACCCCATTTCTACCCGGCGGATAAGTAATAAAATCAGAGTTTTCATTTTAAAAATTCTTCAACATAAACAGGATGTCACATTTTCAACAGAAAACAACTTCATATTAATCACAAATAATTCAGATACATAACACTGATTCGGATGAACTGATAACAACCGGAATTATCCTTTTGAAAACAAAACAACTTTTATTAATAAGCGGCTTCACATAATTCAACTTATAATGACATAACCTCATGTCCAACTCAAAACAACTTTGAAACAACAATTCTTTAATAACAACAATTTAAGATTCAACTACTAAGACAATAACAACAACTAAACAACAATCGTTCATCCCCCCGAGTGCTACGTATCAGAGCAAGACCAACTCGAGCTAACAGCATCTAAGGCTTCACATTTTACCTCAACTTCTGCAGCTATTCTTTAGTACCTGCTCAGTTACCCATAATAGGTAACATCATTACAGAAGGGGTGAGATATCGAATATTATAAACAAAATATGATAATTAATATGCTAGATTAGAATCATATAAATTCCACCGCTTCATACGACAGTCATGCAACAACTAGAAATAAACAACTTAATAGCAACCACCACTTATAACACCCAGCAACTCATAACCACAACTTGTATCGACAGCAACTTATAGTAATAACAACATATAACAACAACTTATATAAAAGATGCAAATTATAGTAAGAACAACATATATAACAACAGCTCACGACATTAGTAATTTATATCAAGCATCAAGACCTAGCAATAACAACTTATAACAAGCAACAACTTCACAACAACGGCAACTTCACAACGACAATGAATCAAGAACAACAGTAACTTCACAACGACTCAAAATGTGACACAACTATGCACATGCATGTGGTACCATCGGAGTAAAACTCCCAACTTAAACATATGTCAGGTTATCGAGGCATTTCAACAAGGTATAAGCCTTCAACGTGGTGCCATCAAGGCCAACTTAATCAATGCCATCAAGGCCAACGTGGTGTGAGCATACAGCCCCGACTCATGAATGCAATGTATGCAACAATTATCAAAGGCATACAATCAACTACATCATCAACAAGAACAACCAGAACAACAACAACGAAAACAACAACTCAAACATGCATCAATAGCATCAACTTAATCCAACATTGGTCATTCGACCTACAACTTAATCAATAACAACACAACTCAAACAACATTGGTCATTCGACCTACAACTTAATCAACAACAACACAACTCAAACAACATTGGTCATAAGACCTGAAACTTAAATACTTCGCCCGTAAATCGGGACAATACAACTTATCCAACTGTACCTGCAATTCCACGCGTTCAACTTAATTCAACAAAACAAACCGACTAAAATCACCTACTAATTATTACGAACTACCTCGACAATTTTCGTTAAATTCCGGACAACTAATTTTTCCGCTTAATTCTACCGGGCGAATAAAATTCCTACTGTTTTCAACTCCCAGCATCTTTTCAACAAAATAAATCAACCACACTACCTACTAATTATTACAAACCTTCCCATAAATTTTCATTCGATTCCGGGCAACTAAATATACCGCTTAATTTTGCTCTCGGCACTGTCTTCTGTCCTAATTCTGCGGCCAGTTTATTTTTCTGCTACTTAACCTTTGCTGTCAACACATTCCAAGACTGCTTTATAATACCAAGGTCTGCTACTTCTTTAAAATCTGCTGCTAATACTACGTTGTGTTCCTGCTATTTATTTACAACACTCTGTTATTTACTATACTGCTAACTTCAATGTGCTGCTATTTGAGTTTCTTCTGCCATTTAACCAAACCTGCTACAAATATTAATTCTGCTACTCATATAAGTATATCAATTGTATACCAGACCTCTGCAACTTAATCATCGAACCTGCTATTTGCTACTACAACATAACCACACATACTGCTAATTGATTCTACTCCTGCTATAAACCCATACTGAAATTAATTAACAGTTTTATCTCTAGTAATCGTATGCTGCTACTAATTAGTCTGTTAGATACAAATACCAACAACTCTATTACTAAATTATCCATTAACCATTATTACTATCATAATTAATATTATATATATATATATATTGTAAAATGGTTCAATATATGTGTATACGTGCCAGCAAAAATCCAAAGAATCCCAAAAAGCCATTGGAGGCGCCCACCTCCACCTCGTGAGGCCCCCGCCTCAAACCTATATGTATACATTTTTTCTTTTCCAAGGAATAGGACGCCCACCCCCACTTATGGGACGTCCACCCCCTAGCACATATACATATATATTTTCTTTGCAAGACATAGGACGCCCGTCCCAGCCTCCTTCATACATTCATACCTGCTATATTTTTTCTACCCAGATCACTTCACTTTCTAAACAAAAATGCATGCCTCGATTCAATAACCCAATCACACCATACACCAACTATTAAATCCAAAGCGACACAATATCAACAACAGTAATATACACAATTTATATTCAACACTATTTCACCAAAGGCCACTGTAAGTTTTATCAGGATCAACACCACAAATTCAACACAGATAATAGAAATCCATATAGCCCCAATCCTACATACCAATCATCATAACCCAGTTATAATAATCGAACCCACCCTTACCTTGGATTGGAGACCGCTCTAACCCACCGGTTGAATCCTTGTTCACTATAGCTTCACATATGTGCTCTGCAACTTCTCCTCGTACGGCATCTTTGTTCCCTTTTTCCCGTTTTCCTTCGTAACTGCCTATCTCTTTCTCCACACAAAACCCTCGTTCTGCATTTCCTTTTCTCACCTTACTGCTACTTCTTTTCTTTTATTTTCCAAATAATCTAATAATAACTAATAATACTATTATTTGATTTAATGGGCCAACTAATCCACACCTCCACATTGCCACATACCACACCACAACTAACCCAAATAAATAATAATATTATTACTAATATTACTCCTTCAGCATAATCAACTTATTAATTTTTTGATTAACCGACTATTAATCCGACTTTAACTTAATAATTCCGATCGACATATCAAACCAATTAGCCTCTTAAAATAATACCGATAACACCCAATTACTCGATTAATTCTCAAACTTCGTCTAAATCCAATAATAAAACCCTTCACTAATTTAATTAACTAATTAATTAAATTCGGGGCGTTACATGTACCACTCCAAAGACGCACCAGACAGGCTACCTTGGAAAAAGTGCATCATTAGCTTCTCGTCCTTGGCATGGGCATCCATTTTCCTGGTATACGCCTTTACATGAGTTCTCGGGCAGGTAGAACCATTATACTTCTCTAGTGTAGGAATCTAAATCTTGTGCGGAATGACAATATCAGGGACCAACCCTAGGTCGTCCAAATCTAATCCCAGATCATCCTGTTTCATAACCCCTTTCAGTTGTGCCTCGATTAAACGGATCCTCTCATCACTGACCACAGGAAGACCAGCGTCCAAGCTTCTGACTGAGAAAACATCATCCTGTTGATCATCAAAACGATGGCCATGGATAGCTCGAACAGTGCTTCCTTCTCCAACCACTGAAGCAATACCAGCCTGTCCACCAGCACCAGGGATGGGAATGTTGATACCAGCACCACCTCCGCCCGGAGGAACAACACGATTAAGAAGACCGCCGTGTAAAATACCATTTTCATCAACCTGCGCCATCAAAGGCTGAACTAGAGTTCTAAACTCATTCTGACTCTGCACCACACCTTGCATCATCTCCATGAATTGATCGATGCGAGCTTGCATAGCTGCCATGTCTGCCTGAACTTTGTCCATCACTCTGCTTTGATTAAGCCTGGTAGAATACCGATGAGTTGGTTGATCAATCCTGACTGTCAAAAAGAGAGAGCATAAGAAAACCAGAGAAACCAAGATAACCTGCAATGCAAAATGAGATGATTATGCAAATGCAAACATGTATAAACATTATCGAGGCGATCTATCCCTTGATTCCAGTTTTAACAACAGAAGAGAACTGAATTCCTGATCATATAAAGAGAATAAGCATCTGTTACAACACAAGTCTGAATAAGCATAAACAAAGATCCCGACCAACAAGCCTGGTGGTGATCCCGGAAATACAAAGGAAACAACAGCAAGGAAACTAAAGCATACCATCAAGACTCAGCCGCGCTAAAGTTCCACATTCGTCATTCTTTTTGCACCAATTCTGCACTTCCTTGAGAAGCTTCTTGGTATTAGGATGCTCTGGTCTCTGAATTAACTCCTGAATCAGAAGATCTCTCCTATGCAAGATTCCTGTTAAATAACGACTATGCAACTCCCAATCATCTTCTCCAGAAGCTCCACCTGAACTTGGACCTTCGCTCCTGGCTCTTTTCACTTCGGCTTGGATCTTCAGCTATTCCATATCTGCCATGGTTTCCTTGAGATTTTCCTCAACTGCTCTCCTCTCAAAGATCCCTGATAAAACCTCCTTATCCTTTTTCCGAAGCTCTGTCTTCAAACCTTTAATCTGTTCCAGATACTTGTCCTCTTTCAACCTGTTGGCGGTAATTGTTGTATTCCGACGGTCACTGAACTTGTGAATTCTTGACATAGCATAAGCTAACTCTTTCTTCTTGGACGAAAGGACCTTGCTAACACTTTTCAATGCTTGAGCCACTTTCTCTCTGGTTGTGGCTTCTTTAGACAATTATTTCTCCTTCAAAGCCAAAAGTTCTGATTTCAACCTGGCAGCATGGATAGCTTCACCTTTTTCGTGCTTTAACTGACCAACCTCTCTACCCAGCTCACGATTCTCCTCTCGGAGTTTCTCCTTCTCAGCCCATAACTTATCATACTTCTCTATATCAACAGTTGTGGGAGCCTCGGTCATAAAAGGATACAAAGGTGGTTCCATCGGGAAAAAAAGAAGCTCCTCCTCTGCTCTTTTCTTAATCCACTCTTCATAGGAAGGAAAAGCCCGGTTATTACATTTCCCGAATGAAGTTTTCCCTTCTTGGTCACCTGCTTCCAAGCATTCACGATCTTCCTTATCATCTCTTGATCCCCAGTACCATTGAAGAATAAGGACTCTCTGACATCTCGCTCTTCAGGTGGACCTCTCAAAGGATAACCAAACTTCCTGATAACAAGGGAAGAATTATAGTTAATTCCACCTTTTCTCCCTATCAAGGGTACATTAGGGAATTCTCCGCACTTGCAAATAATCTCCATCCCTAGCAAGTCATGGTTGAACCAAACAATGTTGTCAGCCGTCAAGCCCATTGACCTCTTTGACCACTTCAGAGAATCTCTCGTATCAACAAAAGCACCAGCTTCGGGGAGATGACTCAGAAACCAAGTAGATAAGAGTGGTGCACAGCAACTCACAGTTCTTCCACGCCTATTTTCATTCTTGTAGTGGACTGAGTGATACACATCACCTAGCAAGGTAGGTATAGGATTCTTTGAAATAAAGATTCTGACAGCATGCATATCCACCAGATCAGGAATATTAGGAAACAGGACAATCCCATAGATGCACATAGCCAGAATAGCTTGGAAAGCAGTCCAATTCCTCTCCTTAACATGTACGCAAGCTTGATCAAACAAGAACTTCAATAAGAAATCCTTAGCTCCTTGTTTCTCCATAATATTATTGCTCAGAGCAGATTCACCAATATGAAGAGCAGTGGCCATTTCTTTTATCCCGGGACGTTCTTCAGAAAAGAATACTATGTCATGCCTGATGGGGATTCCCAAAATAAATGAGAACTCCTCCAACGTTGGAGCCAAGATATAGTCTGGGAAAGTGAAGCAACGCAAAGACGGATCATAGAACTGAAGAAGTGTTTGAATGGCATCCTTCTCATACTTGGAGATACTATAGACAAACTTCAGAAGTCTCCCATACTTTCCACTGAACTCTGTACGAACTTCGGGACCAGCCATACTAATCAGCTTGTGAATCAACGTCAAGGTCGGGTCTGGGAACGAATAAGCAACAGTCTTCTTTCTCTGGAGATCCATGTTAAGGCAACCTCAGAAAACCGGAATCAAGAGTAAGATGCAAGCCCTGAAAAATGTCAAACATGTTAGAATACGAGAAAAATGATATGCACAGGTAAGCATGGGATCAAGGCATCACTGTTGGATGTGTTGTGCTATTAACTGAACGAGAACCACAACCCAAAAAACCAGAATTCTAGAATACTGAACCACTGAGATAACCAGAAACCCAGATAATCAAACACTGGTGCGAAATCCAGAAAACCGGGTAGGTTGAAGGTTGAAGGTTTCCTGCAAACCTGCAAACACCCATCCCATCTCACATGAGGGTTCTATAAAGGCGAGAATCCTCAATATCACGGGCTCTCAGGTCGAGAAATGATGATACATTCACCATTTCTGGTTTGGCATCATCATCAATCGAGGAGGCCTCAACTGATTCCCCTCAAAAATAAGGTCATCCTATGCGAGTCCCTTAGCATTGGGTCCTCGGATCGAGAATGTGCAATGGGTTTGCCACGGAACGTGGTCCGCCACTGTCACATCTCGGGAGGAGAGGCGCAACTGAGGTATCGGAGAAACGGTCACCAGAGTCGACAGCTCTCTAGATCAACACCCTAACATGCGTAAGACACACACGTCAGAATGCATCCCAAGATAGCCTCGTCTGGTTGTGAATTTTGTGGACACACAAACGTACCAAGCGGGCACGTAGGTCCCACTACTCTCCACTCAAGTCCTAGGGTTTACTCAAGCCTGGGTATTGGGCTTATCTCTCAGAATAACCCAACCTGCCAAACAGAACCAGCCAGCACAGCACAACAATATCCAGTATGAAATGCAATGCAATAAAAGCTGTAAAACAGTAATATACAACAATATTAAGCACAACAAATAAACACCCAACTAAAAACAAACAAGCGCTAGGATCGGCTCGCTAAAGGGGATGGACCAGCAAGAGGTCAACCAGAGTCCCTGGCAGAGTTGCCAGCTGTCGCTCCTGAAAGATTTGCATCCAATGGTACAAACGCGAGAGTGGCGCAGAAAACACAGAGTCGCCAGCAATGTGTATTTATCCCGAGAGAGGGAAAGGTAACACTGCAGAAACCTGAAGAGAAAGTGGGAAAGACATAGTCATAGCAACCATAATCCGGGTTCGGGAGTCGGTTATGCGAGGGGAAGGTGTTAGCACCCCACGCATCCATCGTACTCGATGGGATCCACGCTTATTGTCTAAACGGAGGGTGAGATGTCCTACTATCTATGGCTGCAAAAGAAAACGGGGATGGGGGTGACTAAGACGGACTCGGTAGGACATATTCGATGCCCTAGGCCTACGTACTCCCTCAGTGCAATGGGAAAGTCAGAGTCAACGTAGTTCGGACGGGAACTGTGGGGGAAGGTTGCTTGCCAAGACAACTGTTGTCTTATGCCTACATATCCTCAATCAGACGGGAGAGAGGAATCAGAGCTAATGTAGTTCGTGGGTATGACCACGGATGGGTAAGTGTTTTTTATGAGCGATGTTAAATTCGCGTCCGGCAGTTAGGGTCGATGCCTGTTTGCGACTCAGACGGAAGGTAACGTGTTGTTTTCTGAAAATGGTCTAGAACCAAACAATCCCAAAGGATAAAAATATTTGAATTTGTTTTTGTGTTTTTTAGACAGAAGTGTTTTAAGTTAGTTCATAACTTGCATTGCACCAAAGTCTAGGGCACAGGGACGAATACTTAACGAATCGTCCTAAGACAGGACGCTCGCTAAGCACTCTAGAAAGATGAGAGGAAGCCCCCCATTTCTCATTCCCCACGCTTAAGGCTCGTGCGCAATGCACTTTATCTTTATTAAGTGTTTTCAAGAAGTTTTGAGATGAGAAGAGAGAAGACACAAAGGAAACTCTAAAGGGAAACAAAGAGTCCTAATGTTATCAGGCATGGATGACCTATGGTTAGTGAGGCTTAGGAGAGACAACTACCTAAAACCTAATGCTAATCCTACTCCAAGCTTAATCAAAAATTAAGTTGGACTAGGTAGCTCTAAAGGGAGAGAATCCAAGACTTAAACAAGTCTTGAGATCCATGGGAGGAAGAGAGTGAAAGAGAAGAAATGAGAAAGAGAAGGAGAAAATGAGATACAATAAATGGCAGCAAGCACATTACATCATAAATGTCCAACTCAAACCATCAAAAATGTTTCAAAGATCAATGCAAAACAATTCAAGTAAGCATGCAAAGATAAACATGAAAAAAAGACAAGCATACTTGTATGGAATGCACAATTAAGCACCAATGAACTTCATACCAAGATGAAATGAGAAAGGTAAGATGAAGATGAAAATAAGTCAGAACCAATATCATATTATCATCAATAATTCACATATTCAAAAGTGATTCATATCATGAAGCATTATGATCCAAAGAAGTTACAAAGCAAATGGTAATGATGTTTATCCTACAATTCAAACCAAATGCATTCAACTATGCTCAAGTGAAATGAAAACCAAGTAAGGAGCTCCAAAGGCAGTAGCATATGCATCAATATTATACCAAACCAAACTTAAGTCATACAAGGTTAATTATCAAGCAACACCTTCAAGACATGCACCAAAGTAATCCACAAATGGAAACTCAAAGTCCAATTACTTAACACATACCAAACATGATTCAAACATGATCCACAAATGGAAAAATTTGGTCACAAGGGACCTCAACTAGGGGTAAACATCAAATCAAATGCACATGCAAAGAATCAAGAAGAAACTCAAGCAAATAGGCATGGCAAGTCTACTTGTGTAAAGAGGTGTCAAGATATAGTCATGAAGTCATTTAAGCACAAATAAACAAACATATATCAAATGACATTCAAAAATTGTGAAATTAAAACTCAAATGACCTAAGTCAGAAGCCAATCAGATGTCAAAAGATCTCACAAAAATTCACAAGTTAAGCACCTCAAACAAATGAGCAAAGATCACATAAGAAACATGACTCAATATGCCAAAGAGAGGGACTAAAATGCAACATGCAAAGAGTTTAAAAATATGAGAAAAATGTTTTTAAGGACCTCAAGATGTCCTCTGAAAAATGCAAAAAGAATGAGATGCAAATCATGTATAGATGATGAGAACAAAAATCAACAAGGCAGGGTGTGCATATATGAAACAATCCAAAAAGAAATTAGTTAAACAATTAATTCAGATGCACAAAATAAAATAAAAATGAAAACTAAAATTTTCCAAAATTTTATAAAACCCTAAGGATGATTCATGATTTTTTTGGTGATTTTTGGATACATTAATCTATTTTTAAAAATCAAAAATGAAAATGCAACAATTAAATAAAAATAAAATGGAAATAAACTCAGGGGGGTTCAAATAGCAGCCCAAACACGTTATAAAATGAATTGGATCAAATAAAGGGGGTGCAAGTAGTAAGCCCAATCCATTAAAGGAGTCAGCGCATGTCAAACAAAAAACAAAAACCCAGTCAATTCACACCAGCCACAAGATTAATCTCACGCACCACATTCAGTCAAACAAAACCAAGGGTAATCAAGATCAACGCTCAGGATTAAAGATTCATGATAACAACAAAACACGCGCGCATATCAAATCACTCAGAAATTAAAATAAAGAACACGTGGGAAGCACATTAAATTTTAATGTGTTGGCTGAATCACCACCATCAGATCCAATCAACGTACCACAATCAGTCAACCAAACACAAAATCATGCAAGATGAGTGGTCAGGATTAAGAGCATATGATAACAAACGTAGACTAAAAACACATAATCAATAAAATAAGAAAGAAATTTAAATGATGTCGCTGCGTATGAATCCTCAGATCTGGACCACCAATGGTCCAGATTTCATCTTCTTCATTTGAACCTCCGCCTGCCTGAAACAAAACCAGGTGCCGGAACCCTAGCTCCGGTCACCTTCTCCGGCGAGCACCACACCAAGAAAACATGAGCACATCATTCAAACCAGAATTTCACAAGGATGTTAAATGTCAAATCCATTTCATCAAATAATCAACACACAGGCCAAATCGAAGAGAAGAAGTTTAGATCCAAAACTTTCAAACTCAAAATACACACATGTTACACGTCCAAACTCAAAACAAAATACATCAGCATGCTCAGTACACATCACAGATCATTATGCACACAATAAAATCAAGTTCTATAATGGTGAAAAGTAAGCTTACCTGAAAGTTGCAGAGCTCGAATTACACCAAGAACTCCTTCCAAAAGCTGCAGATCTTCCTCTTTTGAGCTCTATTTGCAAAATAAATGTAAATAGAGACTTGAATCTGGCTAGATCTAGGATTTTGAACTTGAACCCTCTTGAAATCAACTTGATGAAAACCTTGCTCAGAGCTTCAAATGATGGATGATTCTTGTTCTATGGAGTGTACTGATCACAAATATAGGAAGAAATCTCACTGAAACCCTAGGAGAAAGGAGTTTCGAAGAAGAGAAAGTTTGGAGTGAAGAATGAATTCTGAGCAGAAATGAGTGCCTGACTTAGCTTTGTGCGTGTGAGTTAGCTTATATACACCTCATTAGACCTCTGATCATGATTAAGATTTGATTAATCCCTTGGTTAATGAGTTTGGATGGTTTATGCAAATTTGCACTTTGTGTTGTACCACTTGATTCACACGTGCATGGGCAAGCCTTTCATGATGAATCACTCACATTTCATTTGCTATTCACACCTGAATTGGATTTGGGCTTTGAAATGGTTTAATTTGTGAGATATGAATCAATTTGCACTTTGGTCATTTGTTAAATACACCATGAATAAGGCACGGGTAGGCATGAAACAAGGGTCAAAATTGGTGCTCATGGCTTGTACTTTGATGGTACAATATGACTTGAAGCAATTGAAGTGATTACAAGTCCTTTTGGATGAAAATGCAAATGGTGGAAAATTGGTACATGTGAAATCCTTAAAAACGCCTTGCCTTCTTTTGATCATAACTTGAGAACCACAAATGATATGGAGACAATCTTGTACTTGTTGGAAAGGGGAGAAAAAGATCTTCAACTTTCATGTTTTAGGAAAATTCATTTGAAGCTTCTTTAATGATGAAAAGTCAAGTTGAATGTGGTGGAAAAATTGCCAAAAATGGAAAGTTTCAAATTATAGGTCATTTCCATATTTAGTAACTTTTGCACAAACTCTTGATTCTTGATGAATGACATGAATCTTAGCCTTTGAGGACCATATGAGGGCATAAGACCTTAAAAATCATGAAGAGGACCTCAAAATTCCATGGTTGACTTTCCTCCTTACAGTTGACTTTTGCTTACTTCACAAGTAACTGATCCACTGAACATCTTCCACAATAAACCACTAGCCAAGCCTTCCTCTATGAGCACTTGTAAGCATATGGAACCTCATGAGAATGTGTTTGAACAAGCAAAACCCATCAAGAAGCCTTTTTGAAACTAAAACCCTAATTTGGTCCCTCTGGTTAGGAGGGAAAGATTCACTTGAAATCCTTTGCCATTCTCGACCTTATGAAGATATGATGAACTCCTCAAACCACCTTGAGGCTTGAGACTCCTTTGAGATGAACCAAGTACCTTGATCCCATGCTAAGAACCAATGTTATGCACAAATGCTAATGCAAGAAATGCAAAGAAACATAAGCCAGTTAGCTAAAAGTAAGAGGGAAAATTTTTGGGTGTTACACCAATCAAGGAGTAGTGTGATCCTCAACCTCTCAACATTATTAAACGTCTCCTTACATCAACAATCAAGTTCAAAGTTTCATAGACTCAAGTTCAACAAGCTCCAAGTCATCTGATGCACCAAACTAGGGTTTTGACTTAATTCATCCCTGAGTTGACTTTTTGAGCAAGGCATGATTCAAAAACCCCAAGTACACCATATTAGTCCATTCATATATTTGTATTGGTTCAAGAAGCTTGAGTCATTGACAATTAAAGAATTCAAGTTCAACTGAGAAAAAGTCAACTATTCATCAAAGTCAAAGTTTGACTTTTGGGATTTTTGATGAAACATGGACTCCATAAGTCAAGGACCGAGAAAACATGAAGGATGGTTGGATTTGATCATGATAAATCAAGAAAATCAAGAAAGGATTCAAAGTTGTGAAAATTAGGGTTTGAGAATTTTTCCAAGTTATGAAATTCCATGATCAAGTGCCCTACTTTCCAAGACCATAACTTCTTCCTCAAGCATCCAATGAAGACACTTGAGGTCTCCTTTTAAAGATGGTATTACATCATTCAAATTGGTAAAAGAATGGACCTGAAATCATTTACCAATTGAAAGTTATGGATGTTTAAAGTTGGGATTTTTAAAGATATGAAAATGTTAAACACTTGGAAATTTTTCTAAGTATAAAACAGTTAAAAATCCAATTTTGATAGAAAATTTTCTTAATGATCCAATTTGATTATTTCCAAGTGATCAACATAAAAGTTGTAGTATGTGATCTCATATTTCTAATGGTACCAAGAGCGTGAAATTATCTTGTTTGAGTATGAAGTTATATGGTTGCAAAGTGGCCATGGTGAGGCGGTTTGACCCAAGGCAGAATTGCACAATTGTTTTTCACACGAGTTTGAGTCATCTTTTTCCCATCTTCCAAGCATTTTTAGAGCAACATTGTCATAAAATTTTTCTAATGGTACCAAATCCGACCATAATTGATCTTGTTACACCATAGAAAAGCTTCATCCAACATGCAACCTTGAATTACTTTTAGACATTGGACAAAAAACACATTTTGGCCACCAACCACTTTCCATGATTCAAGGAAAGGTTGATCTGAGCCAGAACCAACTTGTACAAGTTGTGCATCCCTTGAGAACTTGTGAGGCAAAGTCAACTTGGAAGCTACTAAAGTGAAAAGTGTTTTTGAACTTGATTGTCCAGCTTTATGCCTTTGATCTTGAACCACCAAACAAATCTATGATCCATTGATCCTCTGAAGATCATTTCTCCTATAAAAGGCACCTCATATCAGATGCAAAGACACACCAATTAAGCCAAGAAACATCCCACAAAACCTCAACATAGCAGCAAGCATACACCTTTAAGCAAGTTTTCCTCACTTTCTTTCAAAAAGCCAAAACTTCCCAAAACTTGTCACAATCCTCAAACCCTTCCATTTTTCACTCAAACACATCATAAACACCTCCCACAACTTGCTCAAACAAATCAAAACCACTCAAGCCACATAGAACCAGAAGTCAACTCTTCTTAGTCACCATTGATGACCAAGGAGCCAAAACTCCAAATCTCCTAATCCTTGGAATTTCCATTCATTCCAACACTTCAAACACATCACAAATACATCATAGAAAATTTCCAAATCATCAAACAAAATCTGTAACACCTCCATCACAGAAATCACTTTTCACATTTTCTTCATTGCAAATGGATTCGAGCATAAGGGTTGGAGGTTTTTCAAGGCAACTTGATCATTCAAACACCTTCCTAGGAGTTTAGTGGAGCTAAATCAATTATCATCTTGCATCTGGAACAACTTTGAAGGTGCATTGGACATTCTCTAATATGTAAGCTTTTCAACTTTTCAAACTCTGTGATCCAAGCATCATTTACATTCATATAAGTTACCATTCTATTTGTCATGATGTGAGGAACAAAAACCCTATGCTTGTGTCCATTGATTGTACATATCTGGCATTTATTTTTTGTTTTAGAAATTAGCGTTTATCTGGTTCATGCTGAAATTCTTGAGAAGAGAAAAATAATTAAGTTTTGAGTACATACTTGAATTCCTTGTCAAATTCCAAGTAAAATGTTGTATCTATTTGTCTGATTTTGTTCCAAAATAAGAAAATCACAAATTCAAAATTTTGGTGTTCCAAGGTTGAAGATGAAGTGTGTTCGCGCATGTTTTTATTTTTAATCTTCTTTTAATATTTGTGTTTTGGGAGCGAACATGTAGCAAGGCCAGATGGCCTGGCCCAGTGGCAAGCACGTTTTGTGATTTGCTCCAAAGGCGTGGGTTTGAATTCTAGAATTGCCACCCTTATTTTTGCTACTCCTTCTCTTTCTCATTTCCTTCATTTTTATTTTTCTTTATTATTTATTTATTTAATTAGTTCTCTTTTATTTTTTTATTTATTTCCTTTTATTTTATTTTAATATACCAAAAATGCCAAAAATATTTTATTAATCTTATTTCACTTATTTATTTTATTCACATTAATTTATTAAATAATATTATTTAGTATTAATTATTTATTTTATTTTACTAAAACCTTTAAAAAACATAAAAAAATATTTTATTTTTCTTTTGTTATTTTATTCTCCCATGTTTAAACACTTAGAAATATCACCATTTATTTATCTATTAATTTCCATGTTCATATGCTTTCTTCTTTTAATTATATTAATTGTTTAAAGTATTTTCAAATTGATTATTAAATATGATGTTCATGTTTGTCTAGCATCTAGGGTTTTATTTGGTCTTTGATTATCCATGATTGTGCTCTTTGTTCATATATTGATAATGACTTGTATGACCATGATGATATGCTTGTCTTTAATGCCATCTTTGTTTTGTCTTGAACACTTTAAATGGTTGATACTTGTTCTTACTTGTTTCAAAGTTTGTCCACGTATTTAGAATTTGTTTAAATTGCATCTTTGACCTAAAAGCTTATGATTATACCATGCCTTGATCTCTTGCCCTTGTGTTGATATTTGTCTTTGTGTATACATGTTGTAAATAATGATGATGTGTCATGCTTACCCTAGATAATTCATGTTGAATCTTATTCTTGTAAATCATGTTCTATGTGTGTTTTTCTCCATATCTTGATGAGCATCTTGTTGAAACTTGTCTAATGATTTAAGTATCCATGTTTTGTTCATATTGAGAATGTTAATTTGTATCCAAGCATGCTTTGATCAAATGTAAACCTTCTACATGTTTGTTGATCCATACTTACCTTACTTGTACCATGTTTTTCATGTTTAACTTCTTTGTTGAATGGTTGTTTACAATTGTATATACATGTTGCCTAATCCAAGGGAGTGACTATTGTTGACTTCATGTCATTTGCATATGCATCTTTATATTCTTGTACATAGTTTACATGACTTGCTACCCCTAGGATGTTTACCTCTTAGGAAGTTTCCTTTAGGATGAATTAACTTTAGACAACTCAATTAGGGTCTCCCCTCTTTCAAGGTCAAAATCTCTTTCAATAGAAACCTTGACATTAGGTCATTGACTTTTCAAATCTTTCCTTAATAAATGCTTCAAAACATCTTAAGCATGTTCAAACCTTTTTCATAAGACTAAAAGACACAAACCTCATTCAAGCTTTGCCACTTGGCTTTTCAACTTAAAACATTTTCAAGTAGATTAGACATTAGTCATCCCTAGTTGAGATATAATTTTCCTTCCCTATGACATTGTTGAGAAAGATGTTGATTCTTTTTCACTTAAGAGAGGTCTGTGGCATACTTGTTGATTATATATCCAAGTTGGAGCCCTTCTCTCAATGTGAGGAAAAGATTCCTCTTCCATATGTTTGTGGTGGTTTGAGTTATGTATTCTCCTTAAGATGACAACTTGTCTCTCCTTCATTACAATCCACCTTAACAAACCCCTTTTCAAATTATACCCCGAACTACGAGGTTTTGATCCTTCATTGGTACGTAGGCACAAGACTTTGTGTCTTGCCAAACACAAAAACAATTAAAAAAACATTTTTCTTCTCATCTACCCAATCAATCCCAATTAGAAAACAACTTAACAATAACACAAATACAACAAGAGGTTCCTATAGGATACTATAGATAATTAAGGTGCTAATACCTTCCCTTAGTTTAACTAACCCTCGAATCTTAGATCTCTTTATTGCTTTATTTTACACTGTATATTTATGGGTTATCCTTACTTACCCCTTCCCTTGGATAAATTAAAGATCGGTGGTGATATCTTATGATTTGTGAAACCTAGCTAACTCAATAGATATGGTCTCTGATTCTCACCGCGACATGAAGGAGGGCGGCGTTCATGGATTCCTGCAAGGACCTCTCATTATTGAAGATTTATTCATCCTTGGCATTCATATTTGCCAACTTCTCCTCTCGGGTCTCCTTGTCTTTCTAAGGGCCTTCAACAACCTCTGGCTCACATTATATCCATCCACATACTTCTAAAGCTTCATCTCCATTTCCTTATCAACCTTATCCCACCTCTCCCGATCGACATCCTCCAACATCAGTGTCTTCAGCTAAATGTTTTCCTTCATGCTCATAACTGCAGGAGTCGATTTTGATTAGAGGGCATGGTAGTCATTAGGAAACTCCTTGGAGAAATGGAGGTGAGAACTTTTGAATTATAGAGTGTTAAAACTGACATCACTCCATAAAGTAACAGGAGGTGAGGGGCATCACTTTTAGATGACGCTTGAATGTTCTCTTTCCCATAAGTGGGCGAGACGGTACCAGCAGCAGGGGAAGAACCATCTTCCATCCTTTGAGCCTTCAACATTGGCAAATCTGGAGTTGGATCCTTAGCTTGCCTCTTTTCCCCTTGATGGTGAGGTCATATGGGTGACTCTGAGGGCTATTAGTCTCCCCAGGAACAACCTGGACCCTCTCCCATTTTCTTCTCTTCACCTCAGTAGTAATCATCGCCATATGATATGCAAAACAACACATAGAGGTCACATATATTGTCTGAAAATACCTACAACGCAAAATAGGGTATTCAAAACTTACCTAAGTAAATGGCGAGATGATTGTCACCCTTTCACCATAATTTAATTATTGTACGTGCATGCATGACTTTGAACTTCCCTTGGAGGCAAACAATCCTCGCCTCTTCAAGGGTAAGTTACTTCTTGTCATATCTTGTGATTGCCACAGGATCATTTGTCCAGAATAGGGGGGAGAGGGGGGCGTCTTCGGCCTCTAACACTAAAAGAGAATCCCTTTTCCCCCTCACACGGGCGAACTTGTCCTTCTTATTTTTGTAGTGATTGGAGTGAGACGTAAAAATGGCCTTCCCTGGTTAACCACCAAAAGACACATAGCTACCTTTCGTAGGTCTGGTGATGTAAAAGGAGAAAAAGACTCCTACATTAAGAGTAATCTTGAGGTCTTGTCTGACTATCTCAAAAGTCCTAATAAAGCCTCAACTGTTAGGAAACAACTGGGTGGGTGCAACATTTAGAACCCTCATAACCTCAATAGAAAACGGGAAAAGAGGATAAAACCTCATATCCTTGATAAAGGGGAGGTAAAAATAAAAGTAGGGAAAGGAAGTATCAGAGGGGACGGGCGTGGTCACCCTCTCCAATGACAAGAAAGCCTCTAAACTAACCATTTTCGCTTGTTCTAAAGAGTAAACCTCCACTCCTGATCAAAAATGAAGGAATTATTTGTCAAAAGTCTAATAAGGTCCATTATCCTTGGCATTCTTGAGCATGGCGGAAGGGGCATCCATTCTCTTTTTGTACTTGGGAAAACAATAGTGGCATACCCCAAATTTGTCCTACCCTCTCATTTTTCTTATACCAAGCATTTGTGTTGCTTCTTGACCTTTCTCAGGGTAATCATTTTTCCTTTGACCGTAATCCTCTATAATTTAGGTAATAGAGGTTTTGTTTGTGCTCATTGTAATTAGAGGCTCTTGCAAGTGTGTTTGATGTCAAGTGGAGATAAAAGAAGAGGTGCCCTCATTCTCATAGTCAAGACGTGGTCCATTCATTCTTAGGCCAATGGTTAGTTTCAAGATAAACGTGTGGCAAGCTGTGGTTTAATTTGTTTCAAGTTGGTTTTGAGCCTTGTGATCAAATTAGCCAAGCTATGGTTGGTTTCAAGATCCACTTGCGGTCATATTCCAATTTTAAGTCATGTTTTAAGTGGTTCAGTCCTATTTTCAAGCCATGGTTAGAAGAATTGTTTCAAGCTTTGTTGGTTTGTGACTAAGTTTACGCCGTGGTTAAAAAATGCAAGTTGTGATCCTTCATTTTCAAGTCATGTTTAGAAAATTGTTCCAAGGCATAATTTTGATTGTTCCAAGCTATAATGAGAAAGCCATGATTAAATGGTTTCATGCCATGAGTAAGGTTTATGCCTAAGACTTGTTTCAAGTTTGATTAAAATCTTAAGGTCAAAGTTTCAAGCTATGTTTAGTTTCAAGGTCAATCGGTGGCAAGCTTGAATTTAATTTGTTGGTTTCAAGTTGTGATAAAATTATCCAAGATATTGATTCAAGTTGTTTCAAGATAATGCAAGTGGTCTCAAGATGATTCTAAGGCGTATTCCAAAGGATTTGTTTGCCATTTTTGAGTCATGTATGTGGATTATTTTGCAATTACGTGGGAGTTATTCTTAAGCCATGTTGGAATTACTTGAAGGCAAAATTGGAGGGTATTTCAAAGTACCATTGGAAGTTATGGTCAAAATTGGTTCAAGTGTCCAAGTGCTAGCTTTGGAAATTCAAATTATTAACATTCAAGGATGGCTCCAAATTCAATCCATGATGGATACATGTTGAAATTTCAAAATGAGAAGGGTTGTGTTATTTATAAATGATCTTCAAGCTATTTTCAAGGAAAATTCAACTTTCACAAGAATGAGATTTTATTGGTTTCAAGGTTCTCAAGATCAAGAATAACCAATTTCCAATTGATTGAGTTCCAAAAGTCAATTACAAGATTCAATTAAACTACAAGATTCAATTACATCACATATGATACTTGGTTACCAATTACACAAACTACAAATCATGGCGAATTACAAAAGTATCATTGGTACAAAAGAAAATTCAAATTCAAATGAACTTAAAGTCAATGAGTACAAAGAGTTTCTTTAACACTAAGAGTGAAAAGATGCAATTGAGTTTCAAATACTTGAGCATATTTGTGGCATGAAACCAAGCCTAATTTCCATAAAGTTACAAAGCATAGGCCTAAAGCAACTAAATGCCACGTTATTTTCTCTTTGAACCAAAACCTTGGTACAAGATCTCCTTCCAAGTCGCCACACTTCACGCCAAAAGCCAACAGCACATTACTCACCATGACCCCCCATAGTACAACTTTTAGTCACTCTCCAAAAACCTACAATAAATAAAAAGCATCAACAAAGTCTTGTGCACAATTAAACCAATTTGCCTTATCAAACCAATTTCAAAATAAAAAATAATACAAAAGGAAAGTAGGATAAAAGACTTGCTACTATGGTGAAACTAGCATGCGCCTGCTCCAAGACAAACACAAACTTGTGCCTTATGCCTCCTGCTACGGTCATCTGCTGCAGAACAGTAAGACAAAACCATGTTAAAAACTTCACCACAAAGTCAAAGCTGACAACTGTACAAAGCCCATAGCAAAAGTGATTCAGAGCAGGACAGGGTTTATAAATCATTAAAAAATAAAAGAAAGTAAATAAGCAGGTCCCTGTACAAAAAGTAGTGACACGAATAAGGGAAATATCAGCAGCCTCAGAACAAAGGAATCGAAACAGTAGAGGCAATGGTGCAATTCCTAGCATAGCAGAATTTATCAGAAAAAAAGCTTCAATAACTAATTTGGAAAAAAACAATTGAGGATCACAGAGCACAACAGTCAAGGCGTTGATTCAAATTTGAACTTTGTTCAAAGAGAAGAGAAGTCTGAGCTATAAAAGGGGAACCCTAAAAATTTTCAAGGGGGTAAAAAAAATAATCTCACAAACCCTAATTCACCAAAGCTCTAAGAATTAAAAAAAATTACTCATAATTTCTCATCGAAACTCTGAGCTAATTCGAGCTAAAACCTAGCCTATTGAGACGAAAACAACAACACACAGAGAGATCAAAGAAGTAGAGAAGGAAGAGGAAGGTCCGAGTTGAGGAGAAGGGATCAGAAATCGATACCTGGGCACGTCTTGAAATCTCTCCCGAAGGAATCTTAGAGAGGTAGCATTTCTAAATCTCGAGTATGAATTCCCTTGCTGAAATGTGTGTTTTTGTTACTCCATGACTTGATTGCTCGCCTTCATTTGTTGATTTGCTTGATTCTGGTTTAGTTTAGGAGTTAGGGTTTCATTTGGGAACGAGTTTGATTTGAGGTTGTGGTTTAAGTTTTTGCGGAATCTGGGTTTAGATTCGTGTTGAGGATGGGGGGTTTATGTTGATCGTTTTTGGTTTTAAGGTGGTGTCGTCGGAGAAGACGGTGGCAGTCGCCGCGCGTCGCCGCTTCTCCGGGCGTTATTAGGTTTCCGGCGAGTGATTCTTGTAGAGAGTGTTGAGAGAATGGGATGAGAGAGCGAGGAAATGGTTAGCAGTCTGGGTGAAAATGGAGTAGTGCTTTATTCTTTTTTCTTTTTTTCTTCCTGCCACGCGTATACAAATTAGTGAGGGTGGCAAGCATGCACCGGTGACAAGTGTCACCGGTCTTGGCATTTTGGATCCCACGCGTCCCTGTCTACGCATCCCCACTGTATGCCTTCGCATCTTAACCCTCAGATCAGAGTCAAAGGGCTGACTCATTGAGGGATCCAACGCTCATGGTTGGCTGAGATCTACGGTAGACCTCCCCTGCGTGGGCTCACTTGTTTGGGCCTGGGGATGTTTTTTCGGAGTATACCCCCTTTCTACTAACAAATCCTGGCCCATTCTATTTTTTATTAGATTTGTTTTTAATATTACCTTTTTTAATTAGAAAATCCAAAAAAACAATTTATTTTCTTTTAAAAAAACAGAACTTATGAAATATTGTTAATAAATTAATATAGTTAATTTTATTAAAAAATTTCATTTAATATTAATTAATCTTTTTATGATTAATTTTATTAAATATTAAATTTTAATTTAATTAATTATTAATTTTGTTTCAAATCTAAAAAAGTTCTAAAAAAATACTTTTATTTAATTAGTCCTCAATTCTTATTTAATTAATTTAATTAAATTATTCTATTTAATATTAATTAATTTTTGATAATTAATTTTATTAAATATCTTGATTTAATCTAGTTAATTATTGGAACTTTAATCTAAGAAACCTAGGACTTAATTTTAGTTTAGGACTTCCCTCCTTAGAATTAGGTTACTAACCTAACTAATGTGTTTGATTTATTTATCCCACTATTTTATTTTATAGTTATTATGTGTGTACTTTATTCATGTGGATTTTATTTCATGCTTTAATTATATGTATGATATTCATATTATACTTGTCCAAACCAAAAAATCTTTTCGAACTAATATTGCGACTTTATGTCAAACCTTTTTTAATACCTTGTAAGTCGATCGTTTTCACGATTGCAATCGACCTCACAATGCCTCCTCTTGGGCTTTATACAATGATAATGGTTGCACATTTCACTTTGGTTTGTATAGTATGTGTGATTGACTCACTTTAATTACGGCTCGAGTATTCCCACTTGATTAATTACACCCCTCTCCCATAAGATTAAAATCAACCTTTTCAAAGGAATAAACAAGCTTGATCCAACATCAAGTGTTATTCAAATTAATAGCAATTCATCCTTAATCATTTACTTGATCCATATATCAAGTCCCTTACCCCTCTTGTAAGTCGAGCGCTTTTGCCTCGCCATCGACCTTACCTTAAACCATAGGACCTCCTTTCCATTAGTCCTCAACTATTTCGCACGCACATTCAAACCTCGATCAACATCGAGTATTTTTTTTTTAAATCAAATTAATACATTTAATTATACTAAATATCCTTTCATAAAAGGTGAAAAAGAGGGGGATCAAGTCTTTGGTCTTTCTCTTCAATTGTTCGGGTGCGAGTTTTCTTACTCGTGTGTGGACAATTGACGCCTTTAAAACACACGAACTCGACAAACCTTCAAACCTTTTCAAATCAAATTATCAAAACACTTAATCCTTACTGAAACATTTTTACTAAAGGTGAAGTGAGGGTGGTCGAGTCTTTGACCCTTCTCCTCAATTGTTTGGGTGCGAGTTCTCTTACTCGTGTGTGGGCAATTGTCACCTCTAAAATATCCAACACGACTAAAAACTCTCCTTTCTCGCCTTGTGTGACCGAAACTCTAAAACACACCTAAATCAAAATATTTTCTTAATCTAACTCTTTAATACACTTAATCTTATATTCACACAACTTTCTAAAAGGTGATGTGAGAGGGGCCAAGTCTTTGACCTTTCTCCCCAATTGTTTGGGTGTGAGTTCTCCTACTCGTGTGTGGACAATTGGCGCCTACATAAAAAACACAAACCAAACAACCGTAGTCCCACGAACTACGAATGCTCTGACTTTCCCATTGCACGAGGGAATACGTAGGCACAAGGATCTTCATCCTTGCCGAGCACCCTAATAAAAAACCACCCATTTTCCCCTTAGAAAGCAATTTTACCTAAGAAGAAAATAAACAAACCAAGCTAACATTTCTCCCGTATCAAATCAAGAGGTTCTCGTTGAGTACAACGGACGTAGAGGGTGCTAATACCTTCCCTCTTGCGTAACCGACTCCCGAACCCGAATTTGGTTGCGATGACCATTTTCTTATCCTTTAAAGGTTTTATCGATATTTTCCTTTCCCTCTTTGGGATAAATAAAGTTCGGTGGCAACTATGTTTCAAACAGTTTTTTCCGCGTCCATCGCGAGGATCGTATTTTTCGAGGTACGACAGATGGCGACTCTGCTGGAGATGAATATGCATTGCCCTATGCTAGAGAGAGTCAAGCCTAACTTGACTCGATTCGTGAGTGTTAGATCCGCTTGCTTGTTTATCTTCTCTTGTTTGTTTGCTTGCTTGTTTAATTATCTATTATCTATTTGCCTGCTTTTTGTTATTATATCCTATTATTATATTGTATGACACTGTTGGGAGTCTCTGATCATTGGTGCTTTGTGAGATGGCTCTACACCCGAGTCCGAGTATAACCCTAGGATTAGGATGGTGGTTATGTAGTGGAGGCTTGCGTGGTTTCTTCCGCGTGAGCCAAAGCAAAGACCCCGCTTGGAGTAGATTCCCTTGGAAATGTTATCGTTTTGACGTTACTTCATCACGATGATGATGTTTTCGAGCCTGAATAGTTGATCCCAAGGACCATTAACCCATTTATCCATGGTGGTTAGTAGTGTTAATTCTTTGTGGGTTAATGCAAACGCCATAATCAGATGAGATCCCTCGAACGTATTACTTCCTGACAGTAATATTTTTGACCTCGATCTAGGATTCTAAGAACCCTACTTAGAACCCGTGTGTCGATGGTTGTGTAGTGGGCGCCTCCGAGGAGTCTTTCTCATGGGGAAGAAACGAAGACCTCACCTAGACGACATCCTTTCAAGGATATTATCGTCTGGTGTTCCTTCGTCATGGCTATAATGTCTTTGAAAGATATCCATAACTCTAGGCACCTACCCGATTAGAGCCTACCTATGGGGGGTCTTGTGATCAGAGATATCCTGTGTCTAACTCCTTCCTCAGAATCAGATGTCGTTTCGATCCTGTACCCTTGCATGAGCATCGCATGACCATAACATTTGCACCCTTTTTGTTTTCAGGGAATCTAAGAATTGTCATTTGCTACAGATAGGAATTATGGAAACTGACGTCCGCTGCCCTCATTCTTTCAAGTTCAAGAAGCCTGATATGACTGCTTTACGTGGGTTGGTTTCGTGTATGCCTTCTGTCTACCGAATCAACTTTGGGAAGAACTTTGGTAAACAGTTGCGTATTCTGAATCAAGACATAGACTTTGCCATGCTAAGCACCTTCGTACAGTTCTATGATGCTCCCTTGAGATGTTTCACATTTCAAGACTTTCAGTTAGCACCAACATTTGAAGAGTATGAGAAACTGGTGGGTATCCCAATGAAGGAAAAGTTGCTATTTGAAGGGGTTGATGTGACTTTGAAAGATGAAATCATTGCAAAAGCTCTCCACATGTCTAAACAGGATGTCACCAATAATTGGAAGACTAAGAGAGTGGTCAAGGGTTTCTTCCTCTCATTTCTGTTGGAAAGGGCCAACACTGTGTTGAAAGACGAAAGTTGGGAAGCCTGCTATGCTGCTGTAGCATTGGCCATCTATGGGATTGTTCTGTTTCCTAATGTGGATGTAGATTATTTCATAGATATTACTGCCATCCATGTCTTCCTCACAGGAAACCCAGTGCCTACCCTTCTAACTGACGTGTGCTATTACCAAAGTTGGAGACACGTTAAGAAAGGAGGTATGATTGCGTGTTGCGCTCCTCTATTGTATCAATGAACCCAAATGCACCTTCCGAAGAAGGGACTCTTTATAGAACAAATGGACGAAAGTTGGGCCCAAATGTTGGGAACCCTCAGATCAGCTGACTTATCTTGGTACTCCCTAGACTACGATACAGACATATCCAGTTATGGTTGGTTCCCTAATGTTCCCCTCATCGGAACCCGCGGCTGTATTAATTCTAATCCTATATTATCTGTGAGGCAGTTGGGGTATCCGATGAGTGGACCACCTGACAAGAAGGCTTTGGAAACATTCTTAGTGCATGGTTTCAAAGCTGAGAACCCTGACCTACTCAAAAGAATCACAAAGGCGTGGAAGGAGGTCCATAGGAAAGGAAAAGCTGAATTAGGGAGGAGGAACAACATTACCAAAGAGCCTTACTTCATATGGGTCAGAGAAAGAGTGGAAAGAATCAAGATGCCCTTTGCCATTAAGGTGTCCGAGCCTTTGCCTGAGCCAAAGCCTACTCACGTCCCAATTGAGGAGGCCGAGGATCTCAAGGCAACGATAGCCAGATTAGTAAAGGAAAATGAGCAACTTGAGTCGAAGCTTCAGAATGTTACTAAGGAGAATAATGACTTGAAGTGGGAGCTTCAGCGCAAGACCACTCAACTTGAAGCAATAGGAAGTTGGTCGAATGAAGAAGAACAGGAGAAAAAGAGGGCTAAGGTATGTCTTAACCAAGCTGATGGAGCGATAGCTAGGCTTAAGGAGGAATTGGATCAAGCTTATAAGAAGTGTGCCGAAAATAGGAAACCTTGGCTCCTTGCCACTGAGAGGAAGAAGGCACTTAGAGAAGAGATGGGAGCGGAAATAGAAAAATTAAGCTCAGCTCTACGCCAGTCAAAGGCTTCTGAAGCATTGGAACGCCAACTTAAAGAGGATCTCATGAGATTTGCTTATGTTGGGCCAGTAGATTGGGACAAAGTATGTGGCGAGCTGAATAATCTCAAAAGGCTTGTAGAAGAGCAGAAGAATCATCTTGAGATTGTCCTGGCGGACAAAGATATTTGGGCCTCTGCAAGGAAGAAAGTGCTTGATGAATGTACTGGTTATGAACGCTATATTCACATTCTAATAGCTGATAGGGATATGTACCGCAACAAGCTTAATGGGCTAGCGGATTTTTGTAACTGGTTGGCTGAAGACTTGGTGTGGAAGCATAGAGATGCTTTGGAGGCTCTCGACGAATCTACCCCTCAAGCAATCGTCGATTTTATTTACCTGTGTAGGGAGATGTTGAAGAGGTTTAAAGAAGAGTTGAAGGAGCGCGAGGCTCGAAGGCCCAAGTTCTGAATCTTTATATTGCTTCTGTACTTTCTTGCTTTATGAATTGTACTAATGTCTGGATGATTTTGTATCACTTGATTATTACAATCTCATGAATGAATGAGACTTGATCTCCTTTGCAACAGTTTGTTTCTTAATATTCCTGTATAAATAATGATTAATTCGAACGATTCCCTGAAAACAAATGCATACCATCCTGCATACATATCATTGCATTCGTTTTCCAAAACACTTAGCAATAAACTCATTTACTCTATCATTTCTCCAAACAGAAAACCTGACTACTCGACACCGATACGAGACTCGCCAAAGCTTCAATATGACGCTGGAACAGATTGAGGAGAACCAGACACGATGAGGAATGATATCGATTCGCTGAAGGCTAAAATGGATCAGCTACTGGAAACTATGATGTTGCTTGCCCAGAAAGAGAAAGATGTCGAAACAGTGGCTAACGCCAAGAAGTTGGTTGAAAAGATAGGCACCTCTGGAGTTAAGGGAATCCCTCCTCCCGTTCACATAGACTTGTCAGAACACTCGGCTCATCATGGATCTGTGAACGATGCGGACGAGCAAGTTAATACCTTCAAAATACCATCTCCACCTCTTCAACTTGTTGGATCTGATCCATCTGCTGACCGGTTGCACGTACTAGAAGAGAAATTCAAGGCCTTGGAGGTTCAGACAACTCCCGGCTTGGATGCTGTCGACATGTGCTTGGTCCCTGGACTAGTAATCCCTCATAAGTTTCAAGTGCCGATGTTTGACAAATACAAGGGACTTAGCTGCCCTAAGACTCATTTGCGAGCATACTATCGCAAAATGGCTGCCCACGTTAAGGACGACCCTCTTCTAATTCACTACTTTCAGGATAGCCTCAGTGGGGCATCGCTGGAATGGTACATGCAGTTAGAGAAGAGGCAGATTAATACCTGGAGGGATCTCTCTGAGGCGTTCCTCAAACATTACCAGTACAACACTGATTTAGCGCCAAACTGTACTCAGTTACAGGATATGACTCAGCGCAACAATGAGTCATTCAAAGAATATGCTCAACGTTGGCGGGAATTGGCTTCTCGTGTTCAACCACCCTTGTTGGACAAAGAATTGATGGATATGTTCATGGGAACTTTGCAGCCCCAGTATTCGGACCGTATGCTCGGATCTAGCTTTCCCAACTTTGCTGAGATTGTGTCAGTAGGAGAAAGAATCGAGAGCCAGTTGAAGAAAAAAGCTGTTATTGCTTCTACAAGCGGAGTTAAAAAGCCTTTTATTAAGAAGAAGGATGAAGAGACTAACGCTGTCATGAGAGGACGAGGGGGTAGAGCCCCAGTGAATATATTGTACCAGCAAGTGGCTGCAGTTGTACAAGCCCCACTTCAACCACCTGCTCAACAACCGAATTATCAGAATGTTCCTCCGCCGCAATATCAAAATGCCCCACCACAGAGGCATCCAAGACCAAGAAGGCATATCGATCCTGTGTCAATGTCGTACAGCCAGATTTTTTTCTCAACTGTATCAAAGTGGGCATTTGAAACTCATGGATTTGAGACCAGCAGTCTTTCCATATCCTCCCGGATACGACGCCAACGCCCATTGTGAGTTTCACAAGGGTGCTCCTGGGCATACCATAGAAAACTGTTATGCATTCCAGAACAGAGTTCAAGATTTGGTTGAGTCCAAAGATCTTACTTTCACTCAGCGAGGCGCTAATGTTAAACACAATCCCCTGCCCCCGCATGGAGGACCTTCTGTTAATGTTGTGAAAGAAGGCAACAGACAGAGGTTGATTACAAGGGTCGACGACATTCGGACTCCTATGGCGGTTATAGGAGAAAAATTGAAGAGATGTGGGATGATTCCTGAAGATGAGCTTGATAATTTGACTAATGAGGTGGTTAAGAAACATTTGCAGAAATTTCTGGATCAAGGTGTGATTCAGGTTAAACGCCGGGATGCAAGAGAACAAAGTGTGGCTATCATTAACATTCAGTATGATGCACCTGAAGGTCGTCAACAGAGAAAAATTCGTCCTGCTCCGGTAATCATTGAATATGATGAATCTAATGTTTTCCAACAAAGACCAGTTCGTCTTGCACCTATGGTTATTCAGTTTGATGAGGTAGATGTTAGCAAACTAAGGCCAGTGCACCCTATTCCGAAAACTATTGAGTATCCTGCTAGTGTTCCTGAGTCTAAGTGTGACGCTGTAGTCGGACCAAGTGGAATGACCTGTAGTGGTCGAATCTTTGCAGCAAAACCAGTAGATGTGCCAAATAATGACAAAGGTAAGGCGGTTGCTATACCAATTGAAAATCCGAGGGCCAGATTACAAGAAGGGTTGTCATCTCCAAGAGGGGCATTCACACAGAAAGAGGCTGAAGAGTTTCTGAAGATTATAAAGAAGAGCGACTACAAGGTAGTCGATCAGCTGAATCAAACTCCTGCCAAGATATCTATGCTCGCCTTGTTGCTCAGTTTTGAGGCACATAGATCCTCCCTGCTGAAGGTGTTGAGTGTTGCACACATTACCAAGGATATCACTGTAGCACAATTCGATGATGTGATAGCCAGTGTCACCACTGGCAACTTTTTGGGGTTTAATGATGACGATCTGATTGCTGAAAAGAAAAACCATAACAAGGCTCTTCACATTTCCTTTAGGTGTGAAGACGTTTTGATATCTAGAGTCTTGGTGGATACTGGATCTTCCTTAAATGTGCTCCCAAAGACAACTCTGGAGAGGATGCCTGTGAATGGGGTAATCATGAGGCCAAGTACTCTCATAGTGAAGGCATTTGATGGATCTAGGTGTGCGGTTATTGGTGAGGTGGAATTGCCAATTAAGATTGAACCTACTATTTTTACCATTACTTTTCAAGTAATGGACATTTATCCTGGCTACAGTTGCTTGCTAGGAAGGCCCTGGATTCATTCAGCAGGGGCAGTTACGTCCACTCTTCATTAGAAGCTGAAGTTTATCACCAATGACAAGATGGTTGTGATAGGCGACGAAGAGGACATTCTAGTAAGTCATTTGACATCGTTCCGCTACATTGATGTCGAGGTTGAAATGGTTGAGACACCTTTTCGGTCCTTTGAGGTGGTGAGTACACTGGCTGTGCAGCGAGTACCAGAGCATTAAGAGTTAAGATCATCAATGGCCTTGTACGAGGAAGCTAAAGTTGTGGTGAAAGAGGGAAATGCCCAAGGTTGGGGAAAGGTGGTTGAGGTTACTGAAAAGCTTGATAAGTTTGGGCTAGGTTATCAGCCATCCCGCAATTCAGCATTTGTTCCATACAACAAAAATCAGATCCTTCCTGTTGAGAAGATTTTTACAAGTGCTGGGCACATCTTTGGTTCCCCAGTAGCAATGATCATTGAAGACCATGATGCTGATGAGCAAGCTTCTGCAAGCTGGATCCGACAAGCAAGGCCTGGTGAAGAGCTCCAGAACTGGAAGACCATTGAAGTCCCTCAGTTTTTCACACACCAAACGTAATTTTACTGTTTATCAAAAACCCTACGCTCTGCCCAAGGCGTAGTGGAGCATTGTATGGGCCACCTGATGTTTTCAAACTTTGTTTATCATTAATGAATTTCAGTTTGCATTCAATTTTCGCTCACTTTCTTTCATTCTTTTTACTTTACAATAAATGGCAATATTTTTCGTCCACACACTTTCTTAAATAAACTGCATAAATCATGAACATGCAGAAACACCACCGAGGTCCTTGACATAGACGCTGCTGCGGACCTATATGACTTTGATTGCCCAATCTACCAAGCAGAAGAGGAAGGCATGAAAGATTGTGAACTCCCCGACGAGTTGGCAAGGCTGCTCAAGCAAGAGGAGAAAGTCATCTTGCCGCACCAAGAAGACATTGAAGTCATCAACCTGGGTACTGAGGAAGATAGAAGAGAGGTAAAGATAGGTGCATCTCTTCAAACTGAAGTCAAGACCAAGTTGAAAGAGCTCCTCTGTGAGTACGCTGACGTATTCGCCTGGTCATATCAAGACATGCCTGGGTTGGATACTGATATGGTTGTACACAAGTTACCACTCAAGGAGGAATGCCATGCTGTCAAACAAAATTTAAGAAGGACCCATCCGGATATGGCTCTCAAAATTCGTGAAGAAGTCCGAAAGCAAATTGATGTTGGATTCCTAGCAGTAGCAAAGTACCCCCAATGGGTTGCCAACATTGTGCCTGTACCAAATAAATATGGAAAGGTTCGCATGTGTGTGGATTACAGAGATTTAAACAGAGCTAGTCCTAAGGACGACTTCCCATTACCTCACATTGACGTATTGGTTGACAACACAGCTCAGTTCTCCGTATTCTCTTTTATGGACAGATTTTCTGGATATAATCAAATTAAGATGGATCCAGAGGATATGGAGAAGACCACATTTATCACACCATGGGGCACCTTCTGCTATAAGGTGATGCCATTCGGACTTAAGAATGTTGGGGCAACATATCAACGTGCAATGGTAATGCTCTTTCATGACATGATCCATAAAGAAATTGAAGTGTACGTTACCGATATGATTGCCAAGTCTCAAACCGAAGAAGAGCACTTGATCAATCTGCAAAAGCTGTTTGTTCGATTGAGGAAGTTTAGACTGAGACTCAACCCTAACAAGTGCACATTTGGGGTACGATCCGGAAAATTGTTGGGCTTTATTGTAAGTCAGAAAGAAATCGAAGTGGATCCTGATTAGGTGAGGGTAATTCAGAATATGCATGCGCCTAGGACAGAGAAAGAGGTTCGTGGCTTTCTGGGAAGATTAAACTACATTTCCAGATTTATTTCACATCTTACTGCCACCTGCAAACCTATTTTCAAACTGCTAAGAAAGAATCAGTCAATTGCGTGGGATGATGATTGCCAAGGGGCATTTGATAAAATCAAAGAGTATCTGCAAGAACCATAGATCCTGATACCGCCTGTTTCTAAAAGGCCACTTATTATGTACCTGACTGTACTTGACGAATCTATGGGTTGTGTGTTGGGGCAACAAGATGAGACGGGAAAGAAAAAACATGCCATCTATTACCTCATCAAGAAGTTCAATGACTGCGAGACAAGGTATTCTTTACTCGAGAAGACTTGTTGCGCATTAGCCTGGGCTGCCAAACGTCTCAGGCAATATATGTTGACCCACACTACTTATTTGATTTCCAAGATTAATCCCATTAAATACATCTTTGAGAAACCTGCTCTCACCAACAAAATAGCCCGATGGCAAATGCTTTTGTCTGAGTACGACATTCAATACGTCACTCAAAAAGCCATCAAGGGTAGCATACTGGCGAACCATCTTGCCCATCAACCGGTGGATGATTATCAGTTCTTGAAGTTCGATTTCCTGGACGAAGACATAATGGTACTAAAAGATTATGAAGAGCCAGGTCTGGATGAAGGGCCCGAACCAGTGGAGCGATGGACTCTCATGTTCGACGGTGCCTCAAATGTTCATGGAAATGGAGTTGGGCAGTGATTACATCACCCAAGAATTTCCACTTACCGTTCACAGCTAAGCTCTGCTTTCCATGCACCAATAACATGGCTGAGTATGAAGCTTGTATACTTGGATTGGAAGAAGCCATCAATTTAAGAATCAAGACTCTTGATGTGTTTGGAGATTCTGCTTTAGTAATACATCAGATTCGAGGTGACTAGGATGCCAAACATACCAATCTAGTTCCATATCGAGATTACGTGGCAAAGCTACTTCCCAGATTTGATGATATCACCTTCACCCATATGCCTAGAGAGGAAAATCAAATGGCAGACGCTCTCGCAACTTTGGCTTCTATGTATAAATTGATATGGCCCAACTATCGACCACATATTGATCTCCAGCGATTTGAAGAGCCCGCTCACTATTTGGCTGCCGACGAAGAGTCAGATGAAAAGCCATGGTTCTATGACATCAAACGTTATCTGGAAAAACAAGAATATCCAAAAGGTGCTTTGGCGGTGGATAAGAGAACTTTGCGCAGATTGGCATAAAATTTCTTCCTCAATGGGAATGTGTTATACAAGCGTAATCATGATACTGTACTACTCAGATGTGTGGAAAAGCATGAGGCTGAGCAGATTCTGAAAGACATTCATGAAGGTTGTTTTGGTACCCACGCAAATGGGCATACTATGGCAAATAAGATATTGAGAGCAGGCTATTATTGGCTTACCATGGAGGTTGATTGCTACCACCTTGCCCGAACATGCCATAAATTCCAGATATACTCTGATAAAATTCGTGTACCTCCCACTCCTTTGAACGTCTTGACTTCACCATGACCATTTTCCATGTGGGGAATAGATATGATTGGGATGATCGAGCCAAAGGCCTCAAATGGACACCATTTCATATTGGTTGCCATAGACTACTTTACCAAATGGGTTGAGGCTGCATCGTATACGAACGTTACCAAGCAAGTGGTCGCTCGCTTCTTGAAACACAACATTATATGCAGATATGGAGTGCCTAATCGTATCATCACTGACAATGGGTCTAATCTCAACAACAAAATGATGGATGAACTGTGTGCTAGTTTCAAGATTGAGCACCATAATTCGACACCATACAGACCCAAGATGAATGAAGCCGTTGAAGCAGCCAACAAAAACATCAAAAAGATCATTCACAAAATGGTGGTCACTTATAAGGATTGGCATGAGATGCTACCTTTTGTGCTGCACGGCTACCATACCTCAGTGCGAACTTCAACAGGGGCAATTCCTTACTCATTGGTTTATGGCATGGAAGCGGTCCTTCCAATAGAAGTCGAAATCCCCTCATTGAGAGTATTGATGGAAGCTCAGCTCGATGAAGCAGAATGGGTGAAGATGAGGTTTGATGAACTCAACCTTCTCGAAGAAAAATGCTTGGCAGCAATATGCCATGGCCAGCTCTATCAAAGACGCATGAAGAAAGCTTTTGACAAGAAAGTGCATCCTCGGACTTTCCAGGAAGGTGACTTGGTGCTCAAGAGGATCATGACCATGTATAATGAATCCAGGGGCAAGTGGACGCCGAACTACGAAGGCCCATATGTTATAAGAGAGGCATTCTCTGGTGGTGCCTTGAAACTCGCAACTATGGACGGTGATGAATTACCATACCCGGTGAATGCAGAGTACGTTAAGCGATACTACGCCTAAAAAAGTGGAATAATAAAGCCGCTAAGTCGAAAACCTGAAAAGGAGACTTAGGCAAAAAATGGCAATCCCGGTGGACCTGAAAAAACAAAATCAGTCCAAGAAAAAATTAGGGATAAGATAAAAGATATAGGCCCGCTGAATTGAAAACCCGAAAGGGCGGTTCAGGAAAGAAAGGGCGTCTTGGTGGATTGAAAACCCGAAAGGGCGATCCAGGCAAAAGTTAGGGACAGATTCCAAGGCAAAGTATCTAGTACGCACATCCACTTGATCCTGATGCACCGTTGAAGAGAGAATTCAACCCAGCCATCTTCCTACGAAGCAAGATGTTGAAGTTATCAAAGTCATAGGGACCATAGCAGTGTTGAAACTCAATGGAACCTCATTAATTTGTATTGTCTTTACGTTTTTTCTTGCACCGCAATTACCTCATTAAGGAATTGCATCCTTGTACATACCTACCCATTCTAGGGGAAAATCAATGCAAAGAGAGATTTCTCACCAAATTGTGCTCATTTTTTACTTATCTGTTTGTTTGCAAACTGATTTTGTTTTTGATAAACTGTGTTTTGAAACTTTGGTTAATAAAGACAATATTTGAAAATAATAAAAAAAAAATTGGTGTTGGGAGAACTACAAAGGAGTTAGATGGTCTCCAAAAGAACTTCACCACATGAAAGCATCAAATCATTTGTCAGCCGTCTTGGCTCCTCACCACAAACAGTGTAGCTTTTCAGGGATGTATTTAATATAATCCCTAACAATGAATCTTTCAAGCCCAACAGGGGCATTCATGCTCCCTAGTCATCTTTGGTTTGTTTCAAAAGGGGTCGAGTAGTCGAACACTCTCACCATCCCCATAAAACCCAAATTCCAATCCTTTATTGGCAACTACTCAAAAGTCCACACTCGTTGGCATCTTCAAATCTACCCTTTTAAGTCCAGTCTTCATTGGCAACCATTAAAAGTCCACCGTCATTGGTATCCTCATAACACCAAAATAACCCAAGTCCAATTCATTGGCAAACACCAAAAAAAAAACCAAAGTCCAATTGGAAAATCCAATCCTTGGTGATACCCACGACGAGGAAACTTATCCCCAGCGCGCCCGATCATTTGCATCGTCATGTGCATGGCATGCTAGCATAACATTACATATTCATATCAAGCACTATCATATCATACGTGCATTAGATTCCCTAGTGTAATACCCCAAATTTTGACCACTTAGATTTCCCATCATTGTGAAAATCATCATCACAATATGGGTGAACCATCATGCTTCATCAGTCTCCCCAAAGATGGGTGAGCATCCACTACAATCAAAATTAGGGTTTCAAGCCCTCTCTGAGCTTTAGACAAAGGCTCAATCAAGAAATGACTTGATTTTCAACTTGTATAATCTCTCAAACATCCTCAATGGATCAAGAGGACTCCCACTTCAAGGATTAAGCACAAGTTTGCTCCCTTCTAGGTGGATCAAGCCTCAAGATCGCCAGTGTCACCAAATTAGGGTTTTGATCACCCAGGGCCTCCAGATGAAAAGTTTCATCTGAGCACAAGCCATTTATCCAAAACATAACCTAATATACTTCATGGAACCTCATGAACCCATGCATCAAGTCAATTTTGCCTCAAGGGATGCATTCATCAAAAATCAGGAATTAGGGTTTCTTGACCTAATTCACCCCTAAGTTGACTTTTGGGACAAATCATGAGCCAAGACCTCAAGAGATGATTTGAGGGTCTCTAATATACCATATTGATCCATTTGGGACAATGGATTAATCCAAGAAGTTTGAGCAACAAGTCTCAATTCCATCTGCACCACAATTAGGGTTTTAAGGGAAAAGTCAACTGTAACTTTGACTTTTGACCAAGACATGCTCCCAAACCCTAATACATGATTGAATATACCCTATGACACCCATGGAATATGTCCATCAAGTTTGATTTAGGTCAAGGACATGATTTCCTGAAGAATTGCACAGTTTGGAATTCATCTGATAAAAAGTCAACTGTGCACAAAAGTCAACTTTGACTTTTTGAGATTTTTCACCAAAATGGATTTTTAACCCTAAAATGATGTTAATGTATGATTTGAATCATCATTCATCAAGAAAAATCAAGAAAAGTGAGATAACTTGCAAAAGGGGTAACCATAAAACTTAGAAATTTTTCTAAGTTAAAAATAAAGTGGCAAGGGTACCAACTTTGAAGGACCATAACTCCTAAACCACAAGGCCATTTTTTCTCATCCAAAGATGGATTTGTAGCCCTCATTATCACCTACAAAAACTTCGACTACAAGTCATTCCAATTCATTAAGGATTTTGAGTTATGGAGTGATCAAAGTGGCTAAAAAGTGAGAATGTCACTTTTTCCAACACTTAGTGAAATTTTCACTGAGTCAGATTCTGTCTCTCTTTTTGCCAAATGTAGGGGGATTTTTCACTTGGAATCAAAAGAGATCAAAACCAAACTTGTTCAAACAGTTGTTGTATCATGTAAGAGTTTTCCAAAATGGCCAAGAACATTGCCAAATTCAACCTACATCATGAGATATGACGTGGGCAAGTTGCCTTGCTAAAATCTGTCAAGGCAAGGCAGAATTTGCAACTTTGGTCGATTTTCCAAAATCAGCCAAATTCAATTGCTCCTATCCACTTAGACACCTTAGAGGATTGAATCTAAAGGGGACAATCACTGAGCCAAGCCTCCAAAGTCCATGGAACAAGAAATAGCATGTTGAACCTAGAATGGCCAAAATAGGGACAAGACTTCAAATTTGGAATGAGGCATTCAATGGAACCATCAAGGTGGCATGGACTGAGCCATTCTCATCTGAAATCAGTCAAGACTTATCCAAGACCAAGGGGACCATAGCTCTGTGCCCTAACCTCTAGTCAATGGCTAGAGGAGACTTGCATTTCCATTGGCCAACATTGAGGAAACACCTGCTGCAGTTGCCATTCACTGTGGATCCCAAAACAAACTTGCTCTACTATAAATAGAGCTCAATTGTGGTCAGTTTGAGTACACCAAAGCCATCTAACAGATGATTTCCTCAAAATCTCTTCTTTCACTCCAATTTTACCTTCTAAGGCAAGTCACTATCGGGTTTTGAGTTTGAGAGTAATTCCAATCAAACCAATCACTCACACACCTCAAATACATCACATATGAGCTGATCAAACACTTAGATTACTTCTGAAACATCAATTTCACAAAATCACCAGCTGGTTGCTCAAGGTTTTAACCAAAGTGCAGCTGAGGTACCACAAAATGATCCAGCCAATTTCAATCAAGTCCAACCATCCAAACACAATCCATAGGGTGTGGGGAAGCTGTTCAGATCATCACCACTCATCTGTAACACCTCCAAATCAAAAATCACATTGCACTTGCTGTCACGGCTTGGAGGTAAGCACATACTTGGTCATCTCTCAATCTATGCATATTTCCTCGCACAATAATTTGGCCATATGTTCATAATCATGCATGGAATGTTTTCCCTCAATTAATTGCATTGTTTGAATCGTGTATCAAAAATCCTAGCCTTCATGCAGAAATTAGGGTTCTTGAGGTCTCTTCGTGATTTCTTGTTGTATGTTTAATTTAAATGAAATTAAAGTACACAGACATGATCGTGAGGTTGAGACGAGCATAATGATATGTGGATTGCATGATATGATTATGTATTCATGGAGATTGGATAGAAAATGCAAATCTAAGAAACCAAGAACACGCGCGTGTTCTTCAGCTTGTTCTTGGCGCCATTTTTAGAAATTCAAATATTTGAATTTTGTGATTTTGTTTAATTGATTCAAAAATTAATTTCTCTCTGAGTTTTAATGATTTTGAGTTGATTCTTTTTTTAATAATTCACAAAAATGTTAAAATATTTTATTTTATCAAAAAATCCCAAAAATATTATTTATTTCATATAATTGATATTTTTGTAAAGAATTAATATTTTGATTGTTTTTGGCATTTTAAATATTTTTTCTACATTGGTTTTGCAACTTTTAATGCTTTCTAATTATTTTGTAGGTCAATACTTAATTTTTTGAAGCATTAATCCAAGATCACAATTTATTTTCCATGTGTTAAACAATTTTTGATCATTTTAATTGAATTTTTATTCAATTAAATACATTTTGAAAACAAATTAGGGTTTTGGATTAATTCAACCCTCATAAATCATTTTCAAAACATTGGGCCTCTTGAGAGAGTGTAAGACCCATCCCCCCTTGTACAAAAACTTTTTGGGCCTCATTCATTGTATAAGTCCCTCTGTACAAGTAAACGGAGCGATCGTCGCCCGTTTAAAATAAAAGAATCATTTGGGCCTACCCTCGAGTAGTAAGACCCATTTCTTTTTCTTAAAACTTTTTGGGCCTCTAATAGAGTGTAAGACCCAATCCTTTTTTTGACCAAATCATTTTTGGGCCTCAGTCACTTGTATAAGTCCCGATACCGTCAAAAACAAACGGCGCGATCATCGCCTTTTCAAAATAACCCTTGGGCCTCTCCTTGAGCTATAAGACCCATTAAAAACACTTTGGGCCTCTATTAGAGTGTAAGACCCAATCCCCCTTTTAACCCAAACATCTTGGGCGTCACTTATTGTATAAGTCCCTCTGCGTTAAAAGAAAACCTCGGCACGATCGCCATTTTTAAATGAAAAATCATTTGGGCCTACCCTCGTGTTATAAGCCCCACTCTTTTTCCTTTAAACCTTTTTGGGCCTCTTGAGAGAATGTAAGACCCACCCCTTTGTACAAAAAACCATTTTGGGCCCCAGTCACTTGTATAAGTCCCCCTGTACAAAGTCAAACAGTGCGCTCACTGATAAAACCTTGGGCCTCTCCTTGAGCTGTAAGCCCCAAATCTTTCTTTTTCAAAGCACTTTCTCCTTTGATTTTGAATACTGTTGTTTTCAATCTTTCTTTGTTGAACAACTAACCAAACAGCATGGAAGCACTACAACCGAGTAAGTGGTTATCGCTTTCATTTACTGCTTTCATATTATAAACTGTATTGTGGGGCTGCTCACTGTAAGTCTCCTTTCATAAACTCATATCTACTGTGTAATAATAGTATAGATATTTCGAGTTTCCCCGGCAACTACGTCTAGAACTAGGTGACGCCGTTTCATTTATTCGTAGAAATAGACGCCTAGATCCCCAATAGGAGCACCAGATACAGTCTTCTCTTCGGCTGTCCTCCTTAGGAATCGTCAAGAAGCTCTACTCCCCAAGATGAATGTATTCTCCGTGAATGGCATCTTTGAGTTTCTTCCAAATTCTCGAACTTTCCTGACTTGATCTATTCCTTGTGGATAGCTTACCTTGAATGTCTCGGGGTTTGGGTACCCACTACGGTCATAATCTTGGACCTTAACTAAGGAACCCTCTTTAAAAGCTAAAAGTCGCTGGATAGTAAACCTCGCACGTTTACCAGTGGTTTTTATCTTTAAAAGAGTTATCTCTCCTAATGGAAATGAGATGATAGACCCACGGGCTTCTTAAAAGCATCAGCCTCCTCTTAGGCATCGTACAAGGACCCACAGGCTTCCTAAAAGCAACCCCGCCTCCTCTTGGGCTTCGTACAAGGACCCTACGGCTTCTTAGAAGTATTCACAACCTCCTCTTAGGCTTCGTATAATGATCTCTTCCTCCGGGAATGATAGCCTCCTCTTGGGCTTCGTACAAGGACCCGTCGGCTTCTTAAATGTTTCCAGCCTCCTCTTGGGCTTCGTACAAATTGTCCCGACGACCTCCTAGAGGTATAGGAACAGAACTTAGTCATCTGCATAGAACAGTCCTTTCATAGAGTCTACTACTGTTTCTCACAGCATAGTACAAAAGATGAAACTCTAGACATGGACAGTCTAACTTCCTTGAGTCTCAAAGACATTCTCAAGCGACCCCTTCGTTAAATAGGAAGGAAACCCGCAGACTCGGACAGTCTCAATACCCTTTGGATTTCCCGTTTCCTCAAAGAGAAGGAGATATCCCTGATCCTTGAATCAAATCCCTGAGTACAGTATTGCTCATATAAGAACTGATTTTCTCTTTTAAAATCAGTATATTGGATCTGTCACTCAACTGAAACAGTGACAATAGCCTCCATCTCGGGCTTCGTACGAGATACCAAAATTCTCCCCAGTGGAGTCAAACAACATTTTCGCCTCTCTCTCGGGCTTCGTACGAGACACATAAGAGACTCTCTCGTTGAGTCAATTACCCCTTTCGCCTCCATCTCGGACTTCGTACGAGATACAAAGACTCTCTAATTGAGTCAAACCTCTTAGCCTCCATCTCGGGCTTCATACGAGATACAAAATCACTCTCTTGTTGAGTATAAAAGATTCTCCTGTTGAGTCAACCCTTTTAGCCTCTCTCTCGGGCTTTGTACGAGACACAAAATAGCCTCCTCTTAGGCTTTGTATAATGATTTTCCTAGCGGAAATTAGCCTCCTCTTAGGCTTCGTATAAGAAAACCACTGGTTGATCCAATCAACCTTTTAGCATCAAAGTTGTGCCTTGTTCACAGTATACAAACATCAACAACTCCTTTCCCTTCATCTAATCGCTGTAAGCGGCAAGCCTCTGGATCATCTATATCCACGCCACTGTCCCTCTTTTAGCATGAGAAATTCCTAAGGAAAGATGGCATTGCTCTACACTGAGTTAAAGTCTTCTCCTTTAGCTTAAAACCCTTTCTTCGGAAATTATGGCATTGCTCGGATCCGCGTATCCCAGTTAAAGTAATTCTCCTTCTCCCCTCTTTAGAGATGACAAATTCTCTCTAAAATCGAGGTCTTTCAGCTTCACGTCTTGGGCTTTGAATAAGACACAAATAGACTTTTCAGCTTCACATCTTGGGCTTTGAACAAGATACAAATCACCTTTCGCTTCACGTCTTGGGCTTTGAACAAGACACCAAAACACCCATTTCCTCCCATAGAATAGGAGGAACTACGAACGCTCTGATTTCCATGTTTTGGTAAACGGGAATACGTAGGCATAAGATCGAAAGAAAAGATCTTAGCGAGCGCAATCAACAAAAAACCTAAATCCCATATCTCCATCAATCAAAAGCAGTAATTCAAAAACATCAGTCCTAACATCCTAATCCTTGTTCCCCGCTAGAAAGTCCTAGAAAGAAAGAAAACCGTATTGGTGAAAATACAAATAACCAGTACAAGGCCCCCCCACATTGATAGCATTCGTAACTTAACAGACCGCTGTTTAAACTCAGTATGCAAGCAGGGTTAATTGGAGACATCTATTTCCCTTCCTTATTCAGCTCACAATAGGATAAAAAATGAATCGACCTGTAGTCAAAGCTCAAACCGCAGAGAGCGACCAGCGCTTAAGAACCGCGTCCAAAATCGCTCGCTACAGAAAAATGGCGCCCACCGTGGGGCCGGGTCTTTCTAAAACTTTTTTTTCCTTTTTTTCTCTACACTTGTGTGAATACCACAGATTGGGGCTTCCGCCGGGGAACCCATTTTCTGTCAGGAACTTAGGATTCTTAGCTTTATAAGTCTAGGATTATTAGGACAAATATATATATATATACTGCTTTTCCTAATTGCTATACGTGTTTATTTTTCTGCTACTAGGAATGCGTGTGATGCCGCATGTGGTGAGAATGAGTATACACTTAAGATAAGTGATGGCGACGGGGTCGACCAACAACCTCAGTGGAGGCTGACCAACGCAACTCATTCACTCTTCTAGCCAATGGGCCGGTTGTTAAGTCTGAGAAGCTGAGGAGCCAAACCCTTTCGTAGTGCGGAAACTATCGGAAATAGTTGTTACGCGATACTACCCTCATTTGAGGCTGGTGATCTATTCTCGGTGAATGGCACTTACTCTAAGATTGCTTTACAACTCGCTGGCGATCCGCTTGTTGTTTTGCTTTCCTGGGAGGAGCTGATGATAATGAGTACAGGTACAAAAATCACCCTAGTATAAACCTTTGGGGATGGGTAGAGCCTTGACTTCATGACAACGACCCTTTGACCCCATGTTTTTTCTATGTCTTTGTGTGTTGCATTCATGCATCCATTTAATAAAACATTAAAACATTCAAAAAACTTCTCTTCTAGTCTCTCTGTTTTTCAAATTAAACTAAGACTGTGATTGCAAATATCAGAGAAAAAGATTGCATTAATGGATTTCGGTAGAAGGAGAACTCACCAGTATACCTTCAAGGTTCCAAAGCTAGGGGATTTGAGAAAGTTAGCAAGGATGATCGTTAACCCAAAGGCTTTCGGAGCCAAGCACGGTGGTTTGCTACCACTGTTAAGAGTCCATGTGATTAAGGGGATCATGGACGCGCTCATTCAGTTCTACGATCTAGTTTATCATTGTTTCACATTCCTGGATTACCAGCTATCACCAACGTTGAAGGAGTATTCTCATCTGACTGATTTACATATCACTGATCGAGCTCCATTTTCTGGACTGGAAGAAATTCCAAAGAATCAGACTATTGCAATAGCAATTCATTTGGACAAGTCTGAGGTCAGGACTCACATGACCACTAAGGGTGGCATCCAAGGTTTGCCAGCCCAGTTCTTGACAAAAAAGGCTCTATACTTCGCTAGTATAGGGAACATGACTGCTTTTGAAAGCATCTTTGTCTTGCTTACCTACGGGTTATTTTTGTTTCCTAACATCAATAACTTTGTCGATATTAACGTTATTAAGGTTTTTCTCATTGGAAACCCTGTGCCGACTTTGCTCGCAGATGCGTATCATTCTGTACACTTGGGAAATTTGTACAGCGGAGGGGAGATCACATGCTGTGTACCTTTGCTCTACAAATGGTTTATCTCTCACTTGCCCAAGTCTGCTGCTTTTTGGGATTGTAAGAGTACCTTACGTTGGTCGCAGAAGATCATGTCTCTCACCAATTCCGATATAGATTGGTGTAATAGGATTTATGAGGGAATCAGAATCATTGACCGTTGTGGAAACTTCCCCAGCGTACCCCTCATAGGAACTAAAGGAGGAATCAACTATCATCCGACATTGGTTCTTCGTCAATTTGGATACCCGATGAGACACATCCCACTGGGTGTTCATCTGGAAGGTCTTTTCTTCAAAGAAGGAGAAAATGACAGAGCACTAAAGATGGAAATAGTGCAAGCTTGGAAACACGTTCATAAGAAAGGACGAGAGTCTCTAGGAAAACCGGAATGTGTCTCGGTGGAGCCTTATCTCCATTGGGTACAAACTAGAGCTCTCAAGCTAAAGATGCCTTATCCTCGTTACGGAATTCTTCCGCCAAGGGAAACTGTCATGTACTTCATGACGAAAACTGAAAAGCTTCAGGTTACTCTCAACAAAGTTCAAAAGGAAAGAAGTTCTTGGAAGAACAAGTACCGCACCCTCGACGTAGAGTGTATCCAATTACAGCAACTACTAAAAGATAAAGATGCTCTGATTGAAATTTTGGAGCAGCATGCTGTAGAGAATCAAGATGACCAAAGGAATTTGCTCGCTCCTTTCACCTGGCAAAGGAATGACAACCCGACAACGGCCCAAGCGCCCCGGTCAAAGAAGAGGACTTGGGACCCATTAGTTTAGGTTTCTGTTTCTGCACTTTGTAATCTACTGTATTTCCATTTCTGTAATCCTTTGGAATTCAATAAAAAGGGGTTTCCCCACTGTTTGATATTTGCAATCTAATTGTCGAAGTTTATTTTGACAAAAAAAAAACAACAATTAATATAATCATTGCATTCATCATTCTCACATCGCGTATTCTTCTTACCTACGAATCTCACATTTGTGTCTCGATTCTAGAGTCAAACTGTCTCATTCGTATAATACTCGGGCCAATCGTCAGAAAAAGATGGATGATCTTGAGGAAGAAAACAGAGAGTTGAAAGAAGAGATCGACGCTCTGAGAGAGGATATGAGAAAGCTTCGTAACGACATGCAAGCCATGGCAGAAGCTCAGCTACAAAGAACTGTGATCTCAGAGATCACCTCAACGCCCATAGTGGAGAAGTATGATCCTAGGTATCAAATACCGAAAGATCGTCCTTGGGGCATGCTTGTTAACTATATCACGGAAGGATATGTTCCGCCGATCACGAAGATCAGGGAATCGCAACAGAAGCCGCTGGGCCTAAAGGTTACAAACTTCGGGAAAGCGAAGATGCCAGGGGCATACTCAAGACTCCTGAAGGTTGCAAACTTTGGGAGGCGCCAAGACTCACTACCGTAGTCACGGTACCACCCGCTGTGGTGCACACTGTCCCGGAAGGACAGATTCCACAGACACCTTCTGGTAAGAAGGAAACTATGTTTGACAGAATGGATGAATTCCAGGAGCAGTTCTTGGAAATGCAGAAAGAGCTGCAAGCCATTCGCGGTCAGGATCTATTTGGAAAGGACGCCGCAGACCTCTGCTTGGTCCCAAATGTGAAAGTCCAGCACAAGTTCCAAGTGCCCGACTTTGAAAAATACAAGGGTAACTCTTGCCCTCAGAACCATCTGGTGATGTACGCTCGGCGGATGTCAGCTCAGACGGAGAATCAGGACCTGCTGATTCACTACTTCCAGGATAGTTTAACCGGTGCCGCACTCAAATGGTACATGGGTTTAAACCGTACTACGATCAGTACATTCAGAGATCTTGGTACTGCCTTCGTCCAACAATACAAGTACAATTTAGACATGGCACCCGACAGAGATCAACTCAGATCAATGTCGCAAAAGGACAAAGAAACCTTTAAGGAGTATGCTCAAAGGTGGCGTGAAATTGCCGCTCAAATTTGTCCACCTCTTGAGGAAAAAGAGATGACAAAGATCTTCTTAAAGACCTTAAGCTCATTTTACTATGACCGAATGGTTGCCAGTGCGCCCAGTGATTTCACCGAAATGGTCGGCATGGGTGTACGTCTTGAGGAAGCCGTCCGAGAAGGACGTTTGGTAAAAGACACTGGATCAACAAGCGGTACTAAAAAATACGGTAGTGCTCTCCCTAAGAAAAAAGAGCAAAATATTGGGAATATCTCTCTCGGAAAGCAAAGGTGACGTTATCAGCCAGTAGCAGCTGTAACTCCTGCTATCGGCCCCGCGCCTGTTCCGATGTATCAACCTCAGGTTGCGCAGAGCCAACCTGACCAACAAAGGACACAACAGCCTCTTCAGCAGGCTCGTCCTCCATATAACAACAACCGTACAACACGGCCATCGGGGTTTGATCCTATACCCATGTTGTACGCAGAATTATTTCCGCTACTACTGGCTAAGGGGCACATTCAGACTAAGTCTCCTCTTACAGTTCCGGAAAATCCGCCTTTTTGGTTTAAGGCGGATCAAACATGCCCTTATCATCAAGGAGGTTCAGGGCATAACATTGAGACTTGTCTCAATTTCAAGTCCGACGTGCAAAAGCTTGTTAGGAGCGGGCTCTTATCTTTCAAAGATAGGAATCCCAATGTTCTCACGAACCCGCTGCCTCAACATGAGAAAGCTGCAGTCAATCTGATTGAGAAAGAGACTAACAATGTCTATCAAATTCAAGATCTACTCTTATTGGGGACCAATCTGGTCAAGATGCGTTGTAGACAGAGTGGATATGGCCATGTGCCACCTCATAACTATCACCAGTGTGATATCTGCTCTAAAGATAACCAAGGATGTTCGGTAGTGCAATCAGCTCTACAGGAACAGATGGATCTCGGATGGATCCAAGAGCACCGAGTTCGTGGAGTTAACATGGTTTACACGAATTCCAACGTCATTCAAAACCACGACATCCGTGCGATGAATGTCAACTTGGTGGCGATGCACTCAAGGCAAAGCCAGTATCATAATCTGCCACGGCACGATTACAGTTCCTGTCTGATTTGCTCGGTAAACAAACAGGGATGCTCTTTTATATAAGAGGCCCTCCAGCGTCAGATGGATCTTGGATGGATCCAAGACTACCATGATAGGAACTCCTATCAAATCAACATGGTTCAGGTCTTCGATATTGTCGCTCCCGAAAGATTCGCATCCAATGGTACAAACGCGAGAGTGGCGCAAAAGAACATAGAGTCGCCAGCAAAGTGTATTTATCCCAAGAGAGGGAAAGGAAACACTGCGTAAACTTGGAAGAAGGGAAAGAGCATGGTCTCACGACCAAGAGAACGGGTACGGGAGTCGGTTACGCGAAGGGAAGGTGTTAGCACCCAACACGTCCATCGTACTCGACGGGATCCACGCTTGCTGTCTGCATCAAAGGGTGTCGTCATCTGGAACTCCACTGCTACTGGAAACGAGAAAGAACGAGAACGGGAAAGAACGATGAAACGAAGAAGAAAAGAAAAGGAAGTGACTCGATAGGACAGTATCGTTGTCCTAGGCCTACGTACTCCCTCAGTGCAATGGGAAAGTCAGAGTCAACGTAGTTCGGACGGGAACTGTGGGGGAAGGTTGCTCGCCAAGACAATCGCTGTCTTGTGCCTACGTATCCCCAATCGGACGAGAGAGAGGAATCAGAGCTGACGTAGTTCGTGGGTACGACCACGGGTATGTAAGTGTTTTTTATGTGAGCGACGAGCTCTTTTCTGAAAAAAGAAGTTTGAAACCCAACAATCCCGGAGGATAAAAAGATTTGAATTGGTTTGGTGTTTTTTAGACAGAAGTGTTTTGAGTTAGTTCGTAACTTACATTGCACCAAAGTCTACCATGCGGGAACGAGTGAGTCGCATGATCTCCCCCGAATGAGACGTATGCTAAACACCCTAGAAGAAGAGAGGAGACCCCTCGTTCTTCACTTCCTACACTTAAGACTCGAGCGCAATATACGTTATATTTTATTAAGTGTTTTCAAGAAGTTTGAGATGAGAAGAGAAGCGACAGAAAAGGAAACTCTACAGGGAAACTAAGAGTCCTAATGTTATCATGCATGGATGTCCTATGGTTAGTGAGGTTTAGGAGAGACGACTAACTAACCTAATGCTAATCCTACTCCAAGCTTAATCGAAAATTAAGTTGGACTAGGTAGCTCTAAAGGGAGAGAATCCAAGACTTAAACAAGTCTTGAGACTCGAGGGATGAAAAGAGTGAAAGAGAAGGAGGAGAAAGAAAAGTGAAACACAAGTGGCCTAAGCTCACTTCAAACACAAGTATGAAAGTTAAAAGGTAAAGGAAGAAAGTAAAATGTGGAAGCATATCCACATTCAAACAACTTACCATTTGCCCCTGAAAATGTTAGAAGTATTCACATATGACAAAATGAAACTCAAACAAGCATAAGGCCATGAAGAAACAAGTTCTAAAGTAAATCAAACATCAGGTTCAGAACCTAATGGTCCTACTGACCTCTACTATTAATCATGCATAATTAGTCAAAAAGAAAAGGGAGAAGTCACTCAAGTACCATTCAAGTCATTAAAGAAGGAGTGAGATGAAAAGAAATGATCATGTAAAGCAACCAAGTCAAAATTCCATAAAGCAAACCAAGTTCAGAAGTGAGACAATCCTAAATGTGTGTCTAAACAAGATCTTCAAACATCATTCAAGTCATACAAACACTTTCACAATCAATTAAGAAGCAAAGAAGAAGAAGTGAAGTGAAGTGAAACATGATTCATTCTTGTGAAACAAGTGACTTAAGGTGCAAGGAAAATATCAAACATGCAAAGATGAGATCCAAATATCACAACCAGAAGTCAATTAACATGCTATCAATCCTCAAACAAGACCTAAAATTATGGCACAAGTGCCTTCATGATCAAGCAAACCAAACATGAAGCATATATTCACAAATTGGACAAGTTAAAGCTCATGCTTCAAAGAAATAACAAACATGCCTCAAAAATTATATCATTCAGTATTCAAGCATCTCAAACATGTATAATTGACATATCAAATCGACAAGCAATGAATCAGAACCAAAGTCAATCAACAATTAGGTCAAAGCATCAATAGGATTTCATACATTCATGCTCAAAGCAACACATCAAAAGTCATCCAAAAAGGACCTAAAAATCATACCAAAAATCTCAAACATACTTCAACATGTTATGAACACAACCCAAAAAGAATCAGGATCAAATCACTTTCCAAATGAGAGAAATAAAAAATGCAACATAAAGTATGCAATATAAAGTGCAAATGAGACAAATTAATTTGGAAAATTAATATTTAATGCAAATTTAATGCAAAAATAATAAAATAAAATGTGAAAAATTAATTTTAATAATGAGAAGGGATGATGAATTTTTTTGGAATTTTTTAGCACATGCAAGTATTTTTAACAATTAATTATGAAATGGTATAAAAATAGAAAATAACAAGAAAATGAAATGAAGGTAGGGGTGCAAAGAGAAATCCAAACGCGTGCAAAATGACCATGGGCTAAGAAATGGGGGTGTAAACAGTAGAAAAAGCCCAAGCGCTATCAAGCCTTCAGAAACAACGAACGGCTGAGATTAAGTCAAACATAAAAAGTCTCCAGATCCACAGGCTCATGCTCTCAGTCAAACAAAGTAAAGTCAACAATCCAATGGTCCACATTCAAATGCACTAATTAAATGAAATCAAACGGTCATGAATTAATCAGATCCACTAAACCCTAATCAATTAATTAACACCACATAACCAAGATCCAACGCACGTGAATTAAACTGGAAAATTAATCACAATCCAACGCATGAGATTCAAACTGGAAAACCACAAACCCTAATTAAACCCTCACCGGCCGGAGAAGCGCCGGTCATCTTCTCCGGCCACTCTTCGGTCACCAAACTTCAAACCATAACCAAAAACAACAAATCATACATCAAAATGTTCAGCAACTCACGTAGATCACAAATATGCCACTCAAAATCATTTAGCCTGCATATATTTCAAGAATCGAACGAAACAAGTTTGGATCTGAAAATTTCAGATCTAAATTTCGGCCATGATTCACGTTGAAAATCAAAACCAAACACATATATGAGCTCAGCACATCAAGATGAACATTAAACACACAACAAAAATCAATTCTAGATCTATGAATTTGAAGCTCACCTGAGATTTGCAGAAATGGAAATACGTCAAGAAACTCCAAGATAAGCTGCAGATCAACTCTTTCAACCGTTTAATTGCAAAATAAATGCAATTAGACCTTCAAACTAGCCTGAATCCTTGAATCCGAAAGTTGAAGCTCTGAACTCAACTTGATGAATTCCTTGCTTAAACCTCAAAACAGTGGTGGATTTCTCTTCCTTGTGCTTCACTGATCCTAAACCAACCAAGAAAAATGGAGGAACCTTGAAGGATTGGGAGAATCGAAGGAGAGAAACTTGAGAGCAAAACTTTGAAAAGTGATGAAAATGAATAGTAGCTGCTGAGAAATTCGTGTGAGTTAGCTTATATAGTGTGCCAATGCTACTGTTTAGGGTTTTAATCTTCAAGGACTTGAGAGCAATGAGTTTTGGGCTGTTTTGCAAATTTGCAAGTTTGTGCACATGAGGTATTTGGCTCGTGCATTCTTCATGAAAAGTGCATGATTGTTTTCCTTTTGATACAAGGACCACCTTTGGATTGATCTTGGGGCTGGAGAGTAACTGAATTATGAATTCCAAGTGAACTTGCAAAATTGCATAATGATGAATTATGACTATGTAATCCACGGATTCATTCAATTCTTAGCTCAAAATGATGCTAAGTGAGGTGCAATGGAGTGTGGTGAGGTGAACTGAACAATTAGAAGCCATATTGGTGAGTTAAAATGCATCTTGCAAGTTATGTCAAAATGGTATGCATGGTGGAACACCAAATGCCCTCTAACTTCAAATGCCCATAACTCTTGATCCAAAAATGATATGATCATGATCCACCACTCTTTGGAAAGAGGAGAAAGAGATCTACAACTTTGGTGTTGGGCAAAAATTCGTTTGAAGCATTTTTTATCATGAAAAGTTTGGTTAAAGTTGGTTGAAAATATGCCAAAAATAGTAACTTGAAATTACAAGTCACTTTCCCAATTTAGCAACTTTTTACCAAAGCTTGATTCTTGCAAATTGTGATCATGAAAGCCTTCCATAGACCAAATAAAGGTCTCTTGACTTGATTACCATGATGAGGACCTCTCAAAACCTTAGTTTGACTTTTCAGTTGACCAGTTTGACTGATTACTTCATCTGTAAGCTACTGAATCATCTGAGGTCTTCCATGGTGAATTTTTGGCTCAAAATCCCTCCTTAGACTTGTTTTGACATATGGAGAACCTTGGTGAAAGGTTTGAATCAACTCCTTGAGCTTAGGACCCTTAACCATAAAACCCTAGTTTTGGTCATCAGTGTAAGGACACCAACCCTTGATATAACCACTTGGAGAAACCCTCATTGAAATACCCTTGGGCCACCATATAAGGATGTGAGAAGCTTATGGAGCTCATAAGAAGCTTTTGCCCTTGAGTTGAACCAAATACCTCGATCCCATGCTAAGAACCAAATGCTATGCACAATGCAAAATGCAAGAAATGAAAAGAAACCTAAGCCAGTTATCTAAAAACAACAAGGCAAATTTTGAGGTGTTACAGCTGCCCCTATTCAATCAACTTGATCCTGAAGGTATGATAGTGACGGCTATCATGCGTTCCAAGGATTCACGGAGATTGAATACCAAAAGAAACCTAAAATTTGCAATCCTCAAGGGAGGGACGACTCCATTGGGGAACAAACAAAAAAAAAGTTGCACTGTCACGACACGTACGAGTGTTGGAAACCAAAACTGTAATGAAAAGTCCTAAAATAAACACAAACGAGTGTTAGCTATGCTGGGGATGAACACGGATGGGTGTCAAGGAATCCAGGATGTCAAATACGGACGGGTATTGAGAAAGGTACACGGACGGGTGTAAAAGGAGGTTCAAGATGACATCTCTGGGGATTGAGAATGCACACGGACGGGTGTCGAACATTCAATACGGACGAGTACTGAAAAGGGTACACGGACGGGTGTAAAAGATTTCAATACGGACGGGTATTGAAAAGGGTACACGGACGGGTGTAAAAGATTTCAATACGGACGGGTATTGAAAAAGGTTGTAAAGCAACTTTATCGGGAATTAATCTCGCTGGGGAATGGAAGGCAACACGGACGAGTGTCATCAAAAGGTCAATACGGACGGATATTGAAATCAACAGTTCACACACGGGCGGGTGCTGAAGGAAACACAGACGAGTGTCAAATGTCAATGCGGACGGGCATTGAAACAAAAGAGTCAAACATGGACGGGTGCTGAAAGAACACAGACGAGTGTCAAATGGTAAAATTTTGAGGGAATAAACCAAAGGACCACCTGGACAGAGGGGTACAAATAGAATCAAGGATAAACAATCCTGGAAAAACGCCCTGTCGGGGAATTGTCAAATATTGCTTAACCCACCACCTGTGGAGTAGAGATATCTTTTCGAAATCCGGCTTTTCCTGACGAAGGAAAACTCAAACCTGGCTTACGCTACGGATGCATATGTTTGAATTTTGCCGTAATGCCCCACATGAAGTGGAAATGCTACGCATTTGGGAGGATGCTATGCAAAACAAATGCTTATGCAATGCAAAAGAGACGTCCCAGCAGAATAAATGCTGAAGACCAGAAGTAACTCCGCTAGGGACGGCAAACTAAATTGCCCCTGAAACAAAGGAAAACCTGTTGAGGAAAACTTCTCCCTGCTAGGGGATATCCAATCACCAACTCTGTCAGAGATGGACGAAACTCCAAGAGGATATCCACTCTGTTGGGGAATATCAAGATCAACTACTCTGCTGGAGATGGATGAAGCTCCGAGAGAATACCCACTTAGCTAGGGATGGATATGAATACTGAAGATGGAAATTCCACCGCTGGGGACGACCAGCTATTTCAGAACTTGGCTTCGGCGCCTGCCACAAACGATTGGCCTTAAGACCTGCTGGGGATGCCACTCACCACCAGACTCTGATTGGGGAAATGAGCTTAATCTGCTGCTAGGGAAGTAACTTTACCCTCACCCTGCCGGGTACTAGATCAAACCATTGTCTACGAAACTATACTTTCTGACTAACCGAGGAAAGTAGACATCAGGACCCTGTGGGGATAATAATATCTTCGTCCACAAACTTCCTATTGGAGGTATGGCAACATTCACCTCAAAGCAATCAACTTCTGAGTACTTGCTGGGGAATAACAATCCAAACACGACTCCGGCTGGGTATACAATCCTCTGTACTTTGCTGAGGAAGACGATCCTCAACGACTCCGCTTGGGGGGAAAGTAATTGTCAACATTCACCTGCTAGGGGATAACACAAGCTTCCTGACTAGCTGGGGAACAAATAACTGCCCCCTGCTCCGTGGGGAGACATCACTTACTGGAGAAAGATGTGCCAAGTCACAACTCTGGCCTGGGAAAAAAAACCTCTTATATCCTGCTAAGGAGGACGATCCTTAACGATTCCGCTTAGGGAATTACTCCTTTATACTCTGATGGGGAAGAGTAATAACCTGCTGAGGACGATCAGACTTCAAAGTTGAGGAGAGCTCTACTCTACTGGGGAAAGTACACCTGTCATCCTGCAAAACCAACAAAAGTCTACGTGCAAGAATGAATACATTGATTATCCACATGGTGACTGTCGCCTAAGCAATTGCCACTGTTTTTCATCTTGTGTCATAAAGCTCAACGTTTTAGCATGTAATGTTTTTATCAAAAATATCGGACATTTTCACAAACAAAACAGGTAAAACAGAAAACAAAAGCTCTTTAACTGAAATGCAAACTTTATTGAATGAATTGGCCTGTAAATAGGCATTTACATCTGGAAGCAATTCCTGGAAAGAGGTAATTGCGCAAAAAGCAAAAGAAAATACAAATGTCGGCAATGTGGGGAACAGACATCCACCATGACTCAACTCAGCTATAACCCATATGACTTGTTCATCCGCAGATACTTTGGCCTTCGAAGACGACTAACTGGACTGATTCCTTTCCTCCGAATTTTCCAAGTGCGAACAGTGATCACAGATCGAACGCGGATCGTAGTCTTTGCCTTAAAAAATCCCTAACTTTTGCTTGGATCGCCCTTCTCGGGTTTTCAATCCACCGGGATACCCATTTTTGCCAAGGTTGCCTTTTCAGGTTTTCAACCTTGCGGGTTTATTCTTTTTCTTTTTATCCCTAATTTTTGCCCGAACCTTTTCTTTTTATGGTTCGCCAGGATGCCCCATTTTTGCCTGAACCTTCTTTTTATGCTCAGCGGGTCTCTTTTATGCAAAGTATTTTTTGACTACATCTGCGTTCACAGGGGACGTAAAATCTTCGCCATCCATAGTTGAGAGTAATAAGGCTCCACCAGAGAAAACCTGTCTTACTACATATGGCCCTTCGTAATTCGGAGTCCACTTGCCCCTGTGATCTGTTTGAGGAGGAGTGATCCTTTTCAGAACTAATTCACCAGCTTGAAAACACCGAGGACGCACCTTCTGATCAAAGGCTTTCTTCATCCTGCTCTGATACAACCGGCCATGCGCAATGGCTTTCAATCTCTTCTCTTCAATGAGGTTCAATTCATTCAGCCGGGAACGCACCCATTCAGCTTCATCCAGCTTCACATCTGTCAGAATTCTCAAAGAAGGAATCTCAACTTCTAATGGCAAGACTGCTTCCATGCCATACACTAGTGAGAAAGGAGTTGCCCCAGTCGAGGTGCGTACCGAAGTACGATACCCATGCAAAGCGTAAGGCAACATCTCATGCCAGTCTTTGTATGTCACTACCATCTTCTGCACAATCTTCTTTATGTTCTTATTAGCCGCTTCAACAGCCCCATTCATCTTCGGACGATAGGGAGAAGAATTGTGATGTTCAATTTTAAAGCTCTGGCATAGCTCCTTCATCATCTTGTTATTCAGATTTGAACCATTATCAGTAATGATTCTCTCCGGGACTCCATACCGGCAGATGATGTCCTTCTTAATAAACCGGGTTACCACTTGTTTGGTGACGTTGGCATACGATGCTGCTTCCACCCACTTCGTGAAATAATCGATAGCCACCAGGATAAAACGATGTCCATTTGAAGCAGTCGGCTCGATCTTCCCAATCATGTCAATACCCCACATAGAAAAAGGCCAAGGTGACGACAAAATATTCAGAGGAGTAGGCGGTACGTGCACCTTGTCAGCATAAATCTGGCATTTATGACATTTCCGGGCGTATTTAAAACAGTCAGACTCCATAGTCATCCAATAATACCCCGCTCTCAACAATTTTCTGGCCATAGCATGCCCATTGGCATGAGTACCGAAGGAACCTTCGTGAACCTCTTCCATTAACAAGCCTGCCTCGTGTTCATCAACACAACGTAGCAAGACCATGTCAAAGTTTCTCTTGTACAACACATCATCCTTGTTCAAAAAGAAGTTTCCTGATAACCTCCTCAATGTCTTTTTATCTTTGGAAGATGCCCCAGCTGGGTATTCCTGACTCTTCAAGAAGACTTTAATGTCATGATACCAAGGCTGGCCATCTGATACCCCTTCAACTGCAAATACAAAAGCAGGTCTATCCAAGCGCATGATTCTGATTGAGGGAGCTTCATTCCAAAGACTCACTTTATACATTGATGACAACGTTGCCAACGCATCAGCCATCTGATTCTCTATCCGGGGAATGTGATGGAAGTCTACTCTGTCAAAGAAAGGTAACAATCTTCTGGCATAATTGTTATATGGAACGAGATTTACTTGACGAGTCTCCCATTCTCCTGTAATCTGATTCACCACCAACGCAGAATCACCATAAACATCGAGGTTCTTGATTCTCAAATCAATTGCTTCTTCTAACCCCATGATGCATGCTTCATACTCCGCCTCATTGTTGGTGCATATGAACGCTAATCGGGCAGTAAAGGGTATATGAGAACCCTGTGGAGTCGTAATGATTGCCCCGATTCCGTTGCCATATGAATTAACAGCCCCATCAAAAACCATCTTCCATTGAGATCCAATCTCAGGTCCTTCATCAGGCAAAGGCTCTTCGCAATCCTTCATCTTCAGATACATGATGTGCTCATCCGGAAACTCAAACTTCATCGGTTGATAATCCATAATTGGTTGTTCGGCAAGATACTCTGACAACACACTTCCCTTAATGGCCTTTTGGGAAACATACTGAATATCATATTCTGTCAGAACCATTTGCCAACGGGCTATTCTACCAGAAAGTGCTTGCTTCTCAAACACATACTTGATTGGATCCATCTTCGAAATCAAAAGGGTTGTATGGTTTAACATATACTGCCTCAAACGCTTAGCGGCCCAAACGAGTGCACAACATGTTTTCTCCAGCATCGAGTATCTTGACTCGCAATCAGTAAACTTCTTACTCAGGTAATAGATGGCGTGCTCTTTTTTACCTGACTCGTCTTGTTGACCGAGCACACAACCCATTGAATTCTCAAGAACCGTGAGATACATAATCAAAGGCCTTCCTGGTACTGGCGGCATAAGGACCGGAGGTTCCTGCAAGTATTCTTTAATCTTTTCAAACGCCTTTTGACAATTTTCATTCCACCTGACCGCTTGATCTTTTCTTAGCAACTTGAAGATTGGTTCACACGTGGCTGTGAGATGCGAGATGAACCTAGCGATGTAGTTCAATCTCCCCAAGAAACCACGAACCTCTTTTTCTGTTTTCGGCACAGGCATTTCTTGTATGGCTTTTACCTTAGCAGGATCAACCTCAATACCTTTTTCACTAACAATAAACCCCAGCAATTTTCCTGATCTCACCCCGAAGGTGCACTTGTTCGGATTCAACCTCAGTCTGAATTTCCTTAACCTTTCAAATAACTTCTGAAGATTCACCAGATGTTCTTCTTCCGTCTGTGACTTCGCAATCATGTCATCAACATAGACTTCAATCTCTTGGTGAATCATATCATGAAAGAGAGTCACCATCGCCCGCTGGTAAGTTGCCCCTGCATTTTTCAATCCAAAGGGCATCACTTTATAACAGAAAGTTCCCCACGGTGTTATGAATGTTGTTTTCTCCATGTACTCTGGGGCCATCTTGATTTGGTTATACCCAGAGAAGCCATCCATGAAGGAAAACACAGAATACTGAGCAGTATTGTCAACTAACACGTCAATGTGAGGGAGCGGGAAATCATCCTTTGGGCTGGCTCTATTCAAATCCCTGTAATCAACACACATCCTGACCTTCCCATCCTTCTTAGGTACAGGCACGATGTTAGCAACCCATGGAGGATAATTTGTTACGGCAAGAAATCCGGCGTCTAGCTATTTCTGAACCTCTTCCTTGATTTTGACAGACATCTCCGGTTTAGTTCTTCTCAACTTTTGCTTGACCGGAGCACAACCTTCTTTGAGTGGTAGCCGGTGTACAACAATATCAGTATCCATCCCGGGCATGTCTTGGTAAGACCAGGCGAAGATGTCCACATACTCACGGAGCATTTCAATCAATCTTCCCTTGACACTGTCTTCCAACGCAGCCCCTACTCTTACTTCTTTTCTAGCGTCCTCGGTTCCCAGATTCACAATCTCGATTTCCTCCTGATGAGGTTGGATGACTCTCTCCTCTTGCTTCAATAAATCTGGCCAACTCTTCGGGAAGTTCACACTCTTCGTCAGCCTCTTCTTCAGCCTGATAAATTGGATTGTCAAAGTCATACCGAGCTATAGCTGAGTCATGATCGGCGCCATCTGGACAAAAAGACCTGCAATGATTTATGAGGTATGTTTTATTATGATGCAACAAAAGAAACACATTGCCATTTTGATGTGGGTTTTTTAATGCATAAAAATAAAAACAGAAAGACAGAGATCAAAATATTTGAGTGTGAAAAGTCCTTTATTGATGATAAAGCATAACATGCGACAGTTAAAAGCCCTACAAACAGAATCACTACGTCTTGGGCAGAACGTAGGATTAACAAAATAGGAAAACAAAGCAATTACTCGAAGCCTGTCACTTGAATGACTTTCTCGGAAGACCAGTTGTGCAGACTTTCCCCTAGGACACAAGGACGGATCCAGCTATCCATGTCACAATCACTGTCTCCTTCTTCTTCAATAGCATTAACTCTGTCGAAGAAAACTCCGGCGCTAGTGAACCGGACAGGGCCATAGAATTTTGGGGGATCCTCGTCTCTTTTGGATGGATTATATCCCAATCCATAAGTATCCTTCTTTTTCTGGACTTCAACCACCTGGCCCCACCTCTGTGAGCTACCCGCTTCAACCACAGCTTTGGCGTCTTTTAACGAAGACATGGAACCCTCAGGTTGATTTACCACTACAGGTTGCACTACAGCTTCAGACTGAACAACTTCTTCAGAAACTTTCACCTTCTCAAATCCCTGGCACAGCGTCTCGTGGATTTCCCCATCTACTTCCACGTATTTGAAGGTTGACAGCTGACTGATCATTATGTCTTCTTCCCCGCATACTGTCACTACGTGACCATCAACCATATACTTCAGCTTTTGATGTAAAGTGGAAGTTACAGCACCTGCCCCATGGATCCAAGGACGACCCAATAAACAGTTGTACGCTGGCTGAATATCCATAATGTAAAACGTTGCATTAAAGATTTCCGGTCCAACCTTGATTGGAAGCACAATCTCGCCAAAAATAGATCTCTTCGAGCCATCAAAAGCTCGCACCACCAAGTCGCTAGGTGTACAAATAAGTCCTCGAGTATCCAACTTCATTAACGCTTTCTTGGGCAATACATTCAACGATGAACTAGTATCAACCAAGACATGTGACATCAGCGAGCCACGGCATTCGATCGAAATATGCAGGGCATTGTTATGATTCCTGCCAGCAGAAGTCAAGTCAAGATCTGTAAAGCCCAGGCCGTTACCAGCGTTCACGTGCGCTACAACCCCTTCCAGCCGATTAACAGAAATCTCTTGAGGAACGTATGTTGCATTCAAAACCTTCAAAAGAGCATTCCTGTGAGCCTCAGAACACAAGAGCAGAGACAGAATATAGATCTTGGACAGGGTCTGATGTAATTGGTCCACGATCTTATAATCACTTTTTCGGATGAGCCTCATAAATTCCTCTACATTTTCCGAAAAAACATCATCAACCGGCTTCACTGTAGATTCCACAATCACTGGAGTCTGAACAGAACCATCCATCGCCTGTTTTCCTCTATCCTGCCTAGAGGTACTGGGTTGATCGTTAACCGGAGGGAGCACTCTACCACTTCTGGTTATGGCATCAGTCTCAACTTTAACCCCTGAACTAGAATCCACTGGTGAAGTATTCATTAGCTCTTGCTTTTGCCCATTGACAAATACATCTGCACCATAATTCCACGGAATAGCCTTAGAACTCTCGTACGGAATGGGTCCAGCCCTCGTGATAATGACTGGAGGTGGCCTTGCTGGACCCGAAATAGTAATTGTTTTGAACGGGATAGTGATAGTGGCAACCTTCTCACTAACAACCTCCTCTAGCTGATTACCTCTGTCAAACTGTAAACAGCCCTCATCAATCAGATTCTGAATACCCCTCTTCAACGAATCACAACCATTAGCCTTTATCAAACAATCTGAGCAGTTCTCACCACAGCCCGGATAGACATCACCTTTCAATAACCTGTTCTTAACCACCACCAATGGAGTCTTCAGTTCCTCCACATCCATGATCAAATTCGAAGTTTCACAGTCCTCAATTATAGCATTCACCCTTGGCCCATTGTAATTAGGCATCGGGTTTTGAATAACATTGGGTCCGTCATTCGAGAAATTGATGGCTTTAGAGTCCACATGGTCCTGCACCTTGTGCTGAAACGCCCTGCACTTCTCCACCGTGTGCCCCGGAGCACCAGAATGAAAATCACAGTGTGTGTTAGCATCGTAGCCTCGTGGGAGTTCCCCTGTTGGCGGAGCCAGGGTACGAAGCTCAACTAGACGCAACTGTAGTAAATGTTGCAACAACTGTGCATATGACATTGGGGGTTGATCAAAATGCCTCTCTGCATTCCTCTGTCTGTTCTGATACTGTCCCTGTTGCCTATTCTGATTAGCATTACCCCTTTGCTGCTGTGGTGGAGGTAATGTTGCTGGAATGGTTACTGATGCTACCTGTTGATTGTTAAACTGGCGCTGTTTCCCTTTTCCCCTGTGGGATGATACAGCGTTGGTCTCTCCTTTCTTCTTATAATTATCAAACGGCTTCTTTCCCTGTCCGGAAGACGATCCATCACCGCTAGAAACCTTCCCAGCCTTAATTCCAACCTCTATCTTCTGCCCAATAGCAATCACATCTGCAAACTTGCCTAGAGAACAAGGCAAAAGCTTCTCATAGTAGTGCTTCGGCAGTGTGTCCATGAACATATCTAGCATCTCTTTCTCTAGCATTGGTGGCTGCACCCTAGCCGCCAATTCACGCCACCTTTGCGCGTATTCTTTGAAACTCTCATCATTCTTTTGGGACATGCTCAACAGCTGGGTTCTGTTAGGAGCCATGTCTGTGTTGTACTGATAATGCTTGATGAAAGCTGCAGCTAGCTCTCTCCAGGTACGAACATCTCTGCTTTCTAACCCCATGTACCATTCCAAAGACGCGCCAGACAGGCTGTCTTGGAAGAAGTGCATCATTAACTTTTCATCCTTAGCGTGAGCAGCCATCTTCCGGGTATAGGCCTTCACATGAGTCCTTGGGCAGGTAGAGCCATTGTACTTTTCTAGCGTAGGAATCTGAATCTTGTGTGGAATAACAACATCAGGGACCAGCCCTAGGTCGTCCAAATCAATCCCCAAATCATCCTGTTTCACCACTCCTTTCAATTGAGCTTCGATTAAACGGATTCTTTCATCACTGACCACAGGAAGGGCAGCATCTAAACTCCTGACCGAGAACACATCGTCCTGTTGATCATCAAAATGATGGCCATGGATAGCCCGAACAGTACTTCCCTCTCCAACCACTGTAGGAATTCTGCCCTGTCCACCAGCACCAACTCCACCCGGAGGGATATTACGGTTAATAAGACCACCGTGCAGGATACCATTTTCGTCGACCTGCGCCACTAACGGCTGAACCAGAGTTCTAAACTCGTTCTGACTTTGCACCACACCCTGCATCATCTCCATGAACTGGTCGATGCGAGCTTGCATAGCGGCCATATCTGCCTGAACTTTGTCCATCACTCTGTTTTGATTGAGCCGAGTAGAATAACGATGAGTTGGTTGATCAATCCTGACTGAGAGAAAGAGAGAGCATAAGAAAACCAGAGAAACCAAGATAACCTGCAATGCAAAAATGATTATGATTATGCAAATGCAAATGCAACCATGTTTGTATATTTGCAGGGTGATCCACCCCTTGATTCCAGTTTAAAGGTGAAATAGGATGAAACTGCTGCTCATATAAATCAGAGTGAATCACTGTCAGAAATTACAACCCAAGGTACCAAAAAAATAGCCAGAAACAAAAATAAGCAGAGGTCCCAGCCAACAATTCTGGTGGTGACCCAAAATACAAAGAAAGAACAAAGTACAAACTACTGAGTAGAGTTCCCTTCAAGGATCTTGCACCGTATGAGGGCCACTGCCTGAGCTAGAGCACTCCCACTTAGACCTCTTCACTCCTGCTTGTATTTTCAGCTCTTCCATGGTTGCTATGGCTTCTTTGAGCCGTTCCTCAACTGCGTGTCTTCGGAACGTCCCTGACAAGATCTCCTCGTCCTTCTTCCTGAGCTTCACCTTCAGACTCTCAATCTGCTCTAAATGCTTATCTTCTTTCTGCTTGTTGGCCGTGATTGCAGTATCTCGGTAAGCATTGAACCTGCGAATCTTCGCCCAAGCCTTGGCTAAGTCATCCTTCTTGGATTTGAGAGTCTTGCAAACGCCTTTTAGAGCTTGTCCTACCCTTTTCCTAGCTGCTATCTCTTCAACCAGCTCCTTTTCTTTTTCAGCGAGACGTTCTGTCTTCAGCTTGGCGATATGAACAGCCTCACCTCGCTCATGTTTCAACTGGTAGATTTCCTTTTGCAACTCACGGTTCTCCTCTCGAATCTTCTCCTTTTCAGCCCATAATTGATTGTACTTCTCCATCTCAATCATGGTTGGGGGTTCAATCAGTAAAGGGTAAGAAGGAGGTTCCCTGCAGAATGGCAAAAGTACACTTTCCACTCTGCTCTGAACCCAGTCTTCATACGCATGAAAAGCTTTGTTGTTACTCTTTCCAAAAGAAGTCTTTCCTTTCTTATGGCGATCTCTCCAAGCGTTTGCAGCTTCTTTCAACACTTCCAGATTGGCTTCCTCACCCAAAAACAGAGACTCTTGAACATCTTGGCCTTTTGGCGGTTCCTTTAAAGCATACCCAAATTGCCTAATAGCAAGAATGGGGTTGTAGTTAATTCCCCCCTTCCTTCCTATTAAAGGTACGTTTGGGTAACCTCCACAACTAACCAGGATCTCTCGGCCCAACAAATCACGATTGATCCAAACTAAGTTGTCGGCCCTTAACCCCATCAATCTCTTTGCCCAATCTAAAGTTCCTTTAGTGTCTTCGAATGCCCCAGATTTGGGAAGACGATCAGCAAACCACTTATAGAAAATTGAAGCACAACAATAAAGAGGTCCACCTCTCCTTTTCTCATTCTTATAGTGCATCGAATAATACAGATCCCCAAGCAAGGTAGGTACCGGATTCTTCGTGGTGAATATCCGGACAGCATGTGCATCTACAAAATCTTTCACATTAGGGAATAACGCCGTTCCATAAACACACATAGCCAGAATTGCATTGAACACTGACCAACACTTAGCCTTAGCACAAGTAGCAGCCTGTTCGATCAAAAACTTCGTGTGAAAACCTTGATAACCCCCTTTACTAGCAATATTTTTCTTCAACAGTGACTGATCCAAACGTAAAGTAGCAGCAACCCTTTCCAAATCAGGAAACTCCTTAGAAGGATATAAGGGAGCTCCCTCTTTGACCGAAACATCCAAAATAAGAGCAAATTCTTCCAACGTTTGAGCCAAAAGATAATCAGCAAATAGAAAACACCGGAGTTGAGGGTCATAGAACTGTGCCAGAGTGTGCAGGGCCCTGAACTCATAATTGGTAACATTCCGGGTGAAACTCAGAATCCTCCCATATTCTCCTCTGAACTCTGCCAATGCCTCAGGTTTTGCCATAGCCGAGATCTTGTGCACAGCGTCTAGATGAAGCTCTGGGAACTTGTACGGGATGATGTTCTTTCTTTTTTCAGCGCTAATACTCATCATGGACAGTCTTCAGACAACCGGAATCAAAGTTAGGATGCAACCCTACAAATGAACAAACATGTCAGAATGCAAAAAGATGATGCAAAATGCAGGCATGGGATCAAGGTATCCAAAATGCTCAAACTGCTGCTGTTCTGCTGACTGAATAAGACCCAGAATACCAGAAACCCAAAAATCCAGAATAACAACCCAATCAGACCGTCAGAATATCAGGATAATATACACAGATGAGAAACCCAGAAACCAGGTAGGTTGGAGGTCTCGGTTACCTGCAAAACTGCAAACACCCATCCCCTCTCACATGTGGGTACTAGGATGTTCAGTATCCCGGGCTCTCAGGTCTAGAAATGATGATATGTTCACCATTTCTGGTTTGGCATCATCATCAAAAGAGGAGGCCTCAACCGATTCTCCAAAACAAAAGATCCTCAGCTTCGGAGGTTTGAGAAGCAATAGCACATTCAGCCCGAAGGATACAATGCTATCGCCAATCAAAGAGGTCGTCCGCTGATTCACTACAAAAGGGAAATCCTATAGCAAGTTCCCAGCATTGGGTCCTCGGATCAAGAATGTGCAATGGGTTTGCCACAGAAAGTGGGCTGCCACTGTCACATCTCGGGAGGAGTGCCGCAACTGAGTCCTCGGGGATGGTCGCCAGAGTCGACAGTTTTCCAGATTATATTCCATCATCTGCCCCAAATGGACAGGACAGAATATTACCAAGAAAACCTCGTCTGGATGTGGAGTTTTCATGTATACTTCGTCTGGCCAAATGCCAAACAAGTCACACTACTTTCCATTCTAATCATAGGTGTATGCTCAAGCCTTGGTATTGGGCTTTTCTCTCATGAATCCAACCCACCCTGCAAACAGAAAATCCAGCAGCAGAACAGCACAACAATATCCAGTATGACAGTAATAAATGAAATGCAATGCAATAAAGAGCTGTAAGTACAGTAAAGTATATAAGACAATAAATACAGTAATATACAACAAAGCAAAGCACCATAAAAACAAACACCCAGAGAAAACAGACAAGCGCTAGGATTAACTCGCTAAAGGGGATGGACCAGCAAGAGGTCAACCAGAGATTCTGGGTTCGATCCCCAGCAGAGTCGCCAGCTGTCGCTCCCGAAAGATTCGCATCCAACGGTACAAACGCGAGAGTGGCGCAAAAGAACACAGAGTCGCCAGCAAAGTGTATTTATCCCAAGAGAGGGAAAGGAAACACTGCGTAAACCTGGAAGAAGGGAAAGAACATGGTCTCACGACCAAGAGAACGGGTACGGGAGTCGGTTACGCGAAGGGAAGGTGTTAGCACCTAACACGTCCATCGTACTCGACGGGATCCACGCTTGCTGTCTGCATCAAAGGGTGTCGTCGTCTGGAACTCCACTGCTACTGGAAACGAGAAAGAACGAGAACGGGAAAGAACGATGAAACGAAGAAGAAAAGAAAAGGAAGTGACTCGATAGGACAGTATCGTTGTCCTAGGCCTACGTACTCCCTCAGTGCAATGGGAAAGTCAGAGTCAACGTAGTTCGGACGGGAACTGTGGGGGAAGGTTGCTCGCCAAGACAATCGCTGTCTTGTGCCTACGTATCCCCAATCGGACGAGAGAGAGGAATCAGAGCTGACGTAGTTCATGGGTACGACCACGGGTATGTAAGTTTTTTTTATGTGAGCGACGAGCTCTTTTCTGAAAAAAGAAGTTTGAAACCCAACAATCCCGGAGGATAAAAAGATTTGAATTGGTTTGGTGTTTTTTAGACAAAAGTGTTTTGAGTTAGTTCGTAACTTACATTGCACCAAAGTCTACCATGCGGGAACGAGTGAGTCGCATGATCGCCCCCGAATGAGACGTATGCTAAACACCCTAGAAGAAGAGAGGAGACCCCTCGTTCTTCACTTCCTACACTTAAGACTCGAGCGCAATATACGTTATATTTTATTAAGTGTTTTCAAGAAGTTTGAGATGAGAAGAGAAGCGACACAAAAGGAAACTCTACAGGGAAACTAAGAGTCCTAATGTTATCATGCATGGATGTCCTATGGTTAGTGAGGTTTAGGAGAGACGACTAACTAACCTAATGCTAATCCTACTCCAAGCTTAATCGAATATTAAGTTGGACTAGGTAGCTCTAAAGGGAGAGAATCCAAGACTTAAACAAGTCTTGAGACTCGAGGGATGAAAAGAGTGAAAGAGAAGGAGGAGAAAGAAAAGTGAAACACAAGTGGCCTAAGCTCACTTCAAACACAAGTATGAAAGTTAAAAGGTAAAGGAAGAAAGTAAAATGTGGAAGCATATCCACATTCAAACAACTTACCATTTGCCCCTGAAAATGTTAGAAGTATTCACATATGACAAAATGAAACTCAAACAAGCATAAGGCCATGAAGAAACAAGTTCTAAAGTAAATCAAACATCAGGTTCAGAACCTAATGGTCCTACTGACCTCTACTATTAATCATGCACAATTAGTCAAAAAGAAAAGGGAGAAGTCACTCAAGTACCATTCAAGTCATTAAAGAAGGAGTGAGATGAAAAGAAGTGATCATGTAAAGCAACCAAGTCAAAATTCCATAAAGCAAACCAAGTTCAGAAGTGACACAATCCTAAATGTGTGTCTAAACAAGATCTTCAAACATCATTCAAGTCATACAAACACTTTCACAATCAATTAAGAAGCAAAGAAGAAGAAGTGAAGTGAAGTGAAACATGATTCATTCTTGTGAAACAAGTGACTTAAGGTGCAAGGCAAATATCAAACATGCAAAGATGAGATCCAAATATCACAACCAGAAGTCAATTAACATGCTATCAATCCTCAAACAAGACCTAAAATTGTGGCACAAGTGCCTTCATGATCAAGCAAACCAAACATGAAGCATATATTCACAAATTGGACAAGTTAAAGCTCATGCTTCAAAGAAATAACAAACATGCCTCAAAAATTATATCATTCAGTATTCAAGCATCTCAAACATGTATAATTGACATATCAAATCCACAAGCAATGAATCAGAACCAAAGTCAATCAACAATTAGGTCAAAGCATCAATAGGATTTCATACATTCATGCTCAAAGCAACACATCAAAAGTCATCCAAAAAGGACCTAAAAATCATACCAAAAATCTCAAACATACTTCAACATGTTATGAACACAACCCAAAAAGAATCAGGATCAAATCACTTTCCAAATGAGAGAAATAAAAAATGCAACATGAAGTATGCAATATAAAGTGCAAATGAGACAAATTAATTTGGAAAATTAATATTTAATGCAAATTTAATGCAAAAATAATAAAATAAAATGTGAAAAATTAATTTTAATAATGAGAAGGGATGATGAATTTTTTTGGAATTTTTTAGCACATGCAAGTATTTTTAACAATTAATTATGAAATGGTATAAAAATAGAAAATAACAAGAAAATGAAATGAAGGTAGGGGTGCAAAGAGAAATCCAAACGCGTGCAAAATGACCATGGGCTCAGAAATGGGGGTGTAAACAGCAGAAAAGGCCCAAGCGCTATCAAGCCTTCAGAAACAACGAACGGCTGAGATTAAGTCAAACATAAAAAGTCTCCAGATCCACAGGCTCATGCTCTCAGTCAAACAAAGTAAAGTCAACAATCCAATTGTCCACATTCAAATGCACTAATTAAATGAAATCAAACGGTCATGAATTAATCAGATCCACTAAACCCTAATCAATTTAATTAACACCACATAACCAAGATCCAACGCACGTGAATTAAACTGGAAAATTAATCACAATCCAACGCATGAGATTCAAACTGGAAAACCACAAACCCTAATTAAACCCTCACCGGCCGGAGAAGCGCCGGTCATCTTCTCCGGCCACTCTCCGGTCACCAAACTTCAAACCATAACCAAAAACAACAAATCATACATCAAAATGTTCAGCAACTCACGTAGATCACAAATATGCCACTCAAAATCATTTAGCCTGCATATATTTCAAGAATCGAACGAAACAAGTTTGGATCTGAAAATTTCAGATCTAAATTCCAGCCATGATTCACGTTGAAAATCAAAACCAAACACATATATGAGCTCAGCACATCAAGATGAACATTAAACACACAACAAAAATCAATTCTAGATCTATGAATTTGAAGCTCACCTGAGATTTGTAGAAATGGAAATACGTCAAGAAACTCCAAGATAAGCTGCAGATCAACTCTTTCAACCGTCTAATTGCAAAATAAATGCAATTAGACCTTCAAACTAGCCTGAATCCTTGAATCCGAAAGTTGAAGCTCTGAACTCAACTTGATGAATTCCTTGCTTAAACCTCAAAACAGTGGTGGATTTCTCTTCCTTGTGCTTCACTGATCCTAAACCAACCAAGAAAAATGGAGGAACCTTGAAGGATTGGGAGAATCGAAGGAGAGAAACTTGAGAGCAAAACTTTGAAAAGTGATGAAAATGAATAGTAGCTGCTGAGAAATTCGTGTGAGTTAGCTTATATAGTGTGCCAATGCTACTGTTTAGGGTTTTAATCTTCAAGGACTTGAGAGCAATGAGTTTTGGGCTGTTTTGCAAATTTGCAAGTTTGTGCACATGAGGTATTTGGCTCGTGCATTCTTCATGAAAAGTGCATGATTGTTTTCCTTTTGATACAAGGACCACCTTTGGATTGATCTTGGGGCTGGAGAGTAACTGAATTATGAATTCCAAGTGAACTTGCAAAATTGCATAATGATGAATTATGACTATGTAATCCACGGATTCATTCAATTCTTAGCTCAAAATGATGCTAAGTGAGGTGCAATGGAGTGTGGTGAGGTGAACTGAACAATTAGAAGCCATATTGGTGAGTTAAAATGCATCTTGCAAGTTATGTCAAAATGGTATGCATGGTGGAACACCAAATGCCCTCTAACTTCAAATGCCCATAACTCTTGATCCAAAAATGAGATGATCATGATCCACCACTCTTTGGAAAGAGGAGAAAGAGATCTACAACTTTGGTGTTGGGAAAAAATTCGTTTGAAGCATTTTTGATCATGAAAAGTTTGGTTAAAGTTGGTTGAAAATATGTCAAAAATAGTAACTTGAAATTACAAGTCACTTTCCCAATTTAGCAACTTTTTACCAAAGCTTGATTCTTGCAAATTGTGATCATTAAAGCCTTCCATAGACCAAATAAAGGTCTCTTGACTTGATTACCATGATGAGGACCTCTCAAAACCTTAGTTTGACTTTTCAGTTGACCAGTTTGACTGATTACTTCATCTGTAAGCTACTGAATCATCTGAGGTCTTCCATGGTGAATTTTTGGCTCAAAATCCCTCCTTAGACTTGTTTTGACATATGGAGAACCTTGGTGAAAGGTTTGAATCAACTCCTTGAGCTTAGGACCCTTAACCATAAAACCCTAGTTTTGGTCATCAGTGTAAGGACACCAACCCTTGATATAACCACTTGGAGAAACCCTCATTGAAATACCCTTGGGCCACCATATAAGGATGTGAGAAGCTTATGGAGCTCATTAGAAGCTTTTGCCCTTGAGTTGAACCAAATACCTCGATCCCATGCTAAGAACCAAATGCTATGCACAATGCAAAATGCAAGAAATGAAAAGAAACCTAAGCCAGTTATCTAAAAACAACAAGGCAAATTTTGAGGTGTTACAGATATCTACGCAATGAATACCAACCTGGTAGAGTTACATGCTGAGCAGGTCCGACTTGGATTCTTAATATCACATGACTATCAAAATTGTAAAGCGGGTTGCGAAAACGATCGAGGTTGTACCCTTGTCCAGGAGGCACTTCAGCACTTGTTAAATCACTGGTGGATGCCAATCTACATGGATGAAGATACTCAGCAGATTAGTATCAATAACAGGAATCCTACTCGTCGTCAAAGTCAGGATGTCCGATCAATGGAAGGTAACCTAGTGAGGTTACATTGTATTCAAAGTGGGCGTGGCCAGGTGCCTCCACACAACTATGACAGTTGTAGCGTCTGTTCGGAAAGTAACCAAGGGTGTTACCTTGTGAGAGCAGCTCTTCAGGGTCGGGTCGATCATGGAGAAATTCGTCCATATCCAGGTTCTGGACCCATCAACTGGACGCCGAACTACCTTGCTGGTCAAGTTGAGGATGTTGTCACAATCTCTGGTCATCACAGGACCAGGGATGTTTTTGCCATCATTCCTCTACTCAACGAATCTAAAGTTCCCAACCAGGAACAGATCGAGATTACTTATGATGGTCAGAAAAATCAGAAGGTTCCCATAGTCATCTATCTACCGGGGCCACTACCGTATGAATCAGCTAAGGCAATCCCTTACAAATACGGTGCAATAATAATCGAGAATGGAAAGGAAATTCCATTACCCTCCGTCGTGAATATTGCAGACATCAGTCGTGTAACACGGAGCGGTCGAATCTTCAACCGAGGGGTTGGAGAATCCAACAAAGAAAAGGAACTTCAGGCAGAAATTCGTGATCCGCCAGTCGGTCAATCTAGTAATCCCGACTTTTCAAAAGACAAAGATGAGATGCTAAAGCTCATCCAAAGGAGTGAATATAACATTGTTGATCAACTATTACAGACTCCTTCAAAGATCTCAGTATTATCACTGTTACTCAGTTCAGAAGGCCACAGGGAGGCTCTACAGAAAGTCTTGGAGCAAGCCTTTGTGGAACAGGATGTAACAATCAGACAGTTCGATAGCATTGTCTCTAACATCACTTCCTGCAATAATTTGGGATTTAGTGATGAGGAGTTACCCGAAGAGGGTCGCCGTCATAACATGGCGCTCAATATCATAGTTAATTGCCAGGGCGATGCTTTAGCCAACGTACTGGTAGACACAGGGTCAGCCCTGAATATTATGCCGAAGTCTACTTTGATGCAATTATCATTCAAGGGCCCTCCGATGAGAGTCAGCGAGGTCGTCGTCAAAGCATTCGACGGATCCAGAAAAACAGTTATCGGCGAAGTTGATCTTCCCATAACAATTGGTCCTCACACTTTCCAAATCACTTTCCAGGTCATGGACATCCGGGCAACATACAGTTGTTTATTAGGAAGACCTTGGATACATCAGGCTGAAGCGGTTACTTCGACCCTCCACCAAAAGCTAAAGTTCGTCAAGAACGATCAACTTGTCACGGTTTGTGGGGAACAAGCCTTGCTTGTGAGTAACCTATCATCATCTACTTGTGTGGAACCCGAGGAGGTTATTGGAACTCAGTTCCAAGCACTATCGGTGAGCAAGGACAATCAGTTCAAAGAAGGAACTTCAATTCCTTCATACAACGATGCTATCAAAGCGGTCGAGAGTACCGATACAACAGGATGGGGACGGCTTGTCATTCCTATTGACAATAAAACAAAGAAGGGTCTTGGTTTTTCTGCAACCTATACCCAGACAGTTGCTAAAGATGAAAGTCTTCATCCCCTTCAAAACTTCTTCCACAGTGGAGGTTTTCTTCACCCAGTGTCTCAGACAGTTCATGCTATCAATGAGGAAGATCCCTCTGACACGGATGAAAACTGGAAGTCCTATCTTAACAAGGACGGCTATATGTCTCAGGAAGAGGTGCCTATGCCTTTTTGCTTTCCTACAGAAAGTCCGAGATTTATACCGAGATCAGATGTCGAAATGATCTACGGAGATTGTGATCCGGAAGGATGTCGTGCTCTGCCAAATTCATTAGAGGAGGACACTCTGATGAAAGACAACTTTGACCACAACTACTATGGCCCAATGGATGGCCTGCCAATGTCGCAGCCTTACCCAGGAAACTTGGGGCAAGAGAGTCAGCCGAACAATGAAACTCAGCTGACCGTCATTGAACAGAATACCTATGTCCCCACCATGTCATGGGATCAACACTCAGGTCATTCGAAAATTATTCAACATGACGATGAATTCTCAACGTTTGCAGGACTAGAATTCATCAATTATGCTTTTCCCGAGGTTAATGTCATCGAGAGGGATGACTTCTCCAGTTCCAAAGAAGTTTAGGACACTCTGGGATAACCAAGTGGAAAGTACGACTTTATGGTCAAGTACACTGCTCCCGAAAGCTCTCGTATCAAGCTCGAAGATATCCAGCCAACTGGATGGGGAGATACAGCTGAGAGCACCAATGCTATGCAAAATGCAACAGAGGAATCCTCCTACGACAATTCTACCTGGGAGACAGATTCCAACGATCCTGCTCCACCAGAAATCAGCGTCATTTCTGAAGACAAATCAAGGAAGGTGCCAGACTTTGTGATTCACCGAGGAGTTCGCCGCCAATGGGTTGCTGTCGAGGTTCCGAAGGTCGTTCATCAGTCAAAGTAATTGCCATCTTTAACCTTTCACCCTGCCCAGGTGATACGGATGTTTTGATAGGGCTCGTTTTCTGTAAATTTCCCTCTTCGCTTTTCCCGAAGCGACAGAGTTTTGTTTTATAGGGCTGTAGTTTCAAGATTCAGCTTGTTCATTAATAAAATGACGTCGTTCTGTAATTTCCGCATTAATTGTTGTTTTCTCTTTTTGCTTTTTCAGAAAATGGTAATCCTAAAAAACATTCAATAATAAAAACAAGCAGTAAAATAAATACACTGCACACACTTGCATTTTCTCTATCTCTTCTAAACACGAATCATCACGTCATGCAGATTGCTTGTTTTAAACCCCATTGAAACATACGATCCGATGCCTTCTCCCAACTTTGAGTTCCCGGTATTCGAGGCTAAAGAAGAAAATGACAACGAAATTCCAGAAGACATCTCTCGACTACTCAGACAAGAGGAAAGGTCCATTGAACCTCATAAAGAACCGTTGGAAACGGTAAACTTGGGTTCAGAGCAAGAGAGAAAAGAAATCAGGATTGGGGCACTGCTCAGTCCAACTGCCAGAGAGGGTTTGACAAAGCTTCTCAAAGAATTCCCCGATGTATTCGCTTGGTCCTATCAGGATATGCAGGGGTTGGATACCAGCATCGTGGAACATCACTTATCGTTAAGATCAGAATGTCTGCCAGTAAAGCAAAGGTTGAGACGGACTCACCCAGACATGGCCATCAAAATCAAAGAGGAGGTACAGAAACAGATTGACGCAGGTTTCCTCGCTACATCTGAATATCCTCAATGGTTAGACAACATCGTACCCATTCCCAAAAAGGACGGAAAGGTTAGAATGTGCGTCGATTACAGAGATCTGAACAGGGCAAGTCCAAAGGACGACTTTCCTTTACCGCACATTGACATGCTGGTTGACAGCACAGCAAAGTTCAAAGTATTCTCCTTCATGGATGGATTCTCGGGCTATAACCAGATCAAAATGGCGCCGAAAGACATGGAGAAAACTTCGTTCATTACCCCATGGGGTACCTTTTGTTACAAGGTAATGCCGTTCGGTTTGAAGAACGCCGGGGCAACCTATCAAAGGGCCATGACTACTCTGTTTCATGACATGATACACAAGGAAATCGAAGTGTATGTCGATGATATGATTGCAAAATCAAGAACAGAGGATGAGCACGTTGAACATCTGTCAAAATTGTTCGAACGTCTAAGAAAATTCAAGCTCCGCTTGAATCCTAACAAATGCACCTTCGGTGTCCGTTCAGGGAAACTACTAGGGTTCATCGTCAGCCAGAAAGGGATTGAAGTTGATCCTGACAAGGTCAAGGCCATTCAAGAAATGCCTTCTCCGAAAACTGAAAAGCAAGTCAGAGGATTCTTGGGACGTTTGAACTACATCTCCAGATTCATATTCCTTATGACCGCGACGTGTGCGCCGATTTTCAAATTGCTCAAAAAGAATCAGGATTGCGTTTGGTCAGATGATTGCCAGACCGCCTTCGACAGTATCAAGGAATATCTGTTGAATCCTCCGATTCTATCACCTCCAGTGGAAGGAAGACCACTGATCATTTACCTCACAGTTATAGAGCACTCAATGGGATGTGTACTTGGCCAACAAGACGAAACTAAACGGAAAGAGTCTGCCATCTACTATCTAAGCAAGAAATTCACCGACTGAGAGACTCGGTACACAATGCTTGAGAAAACTTGTTGCGCTTTGGCTTGGGTAGCCAAACGTCTTCGCCAGTACATGATTCGTCATACTACTTGGTTGGTCTCCGAAATGGATCCAATCAAGTACGTCTTCGAAAAACCTGCTCTTACGGGAAGGATTGCCCATTGGCAGATGTTACTATCAGAATATGACATAGAGTACCATGCTCAGAAAGTCGTTAAAGGAAGTATTTTAGCCGATCATTTGGCTCATCAACCGATTGACGATCAAGAATCAATCGGGTTTGACTTCCCAGACGAAGATGTCATGTATCTAAAAATTAAAGATTGCGATGAACCGCTACCCAGTGAAGGGCCAGAACCAGGTTCCCAGTGGGGACTTATCTTTGACGGAGCAGTCAATCATTATGGAAACGGAATTTGGGCAATCATTGTTACCCCTCAGGGTTCCCACATTCCTTTCACTGCCAGACTTACGTTCAAATGTACGAACAACGAGGCCGAATACGAAGCATGTATCATGGGTCTCGAAGAAGCGATTGATTTAAGGATCAAAAACTTGGACGTATACAGCGATTCATCCTTGGTTATTAACCAGATAAAAGGAGATTGGAACACATACCAATCAGGATTGATTCCTTACAAAGACTATGCAAGAAGGTTGTTACCCTTCTTCAACAGAGTCGACTTTCATCACATCCCTCGTGATGAGAATCACATGGCTGATGCATTAGCCACTATCTCTTCCATGATTAGTGTAGGCTGATGGATTGACATACCTAAGATCGACATCATGCGCCTTGAACGGCCCGCTTACATCTTCGTGATTGAAGCAGTCATAGACGACAGACCTTGGTATCACGATATCAAATGCTTCCTTCAGAAACAAGAGTACCCATCTGGGGCACTCAGAAAAGACAGGAAAACCCTCAGAAGATTGGCTGGAAACTTCTTCCTGAGCGGTGACACTCTTTATAAAAGAAATTTCGACATGGTCTTGCTCCGATGCATCGACAGACCAGAAGCAGACATGCTCATGAAAGAAATTCATGAAGGATCCTTTGGCACTCATGCCAACGGACACACAATGGCGAGAAAAATTCTCAGGGCCGGGTATTATTGGTTGACAATGGAATCCGACTGCTACAAGTACATGAGGAGGTGTCACAAGTGTCAGATATACTCCGACAAAATTCATGTACCGCCATCACATCTCAAAGTTCTTTCTTCCCCATGGCCTTTTTCCATATGGGGAATCGACATGATTGGTATGATTGAGCCCAAGGCTTCAAACGGACATCGGTTCATCCTAGTAGTCATTGACTATTTCACCAAGTGGGTCGAAGCAGCGTCATTCGCCAATGTAACCCGACAAGTGGTGGTCCGATTTATCAAAAACAATATCATCTGCCGTTATGGTGTTCCAAGCGAGATCATTACTGATAATGGATTTAACTTGAACAATAAGATGATGAAAGAGTTGTGTGCAGAGTTCAAGATCGAACACCATAACTCATCTCCCTACCGACCCAAGATGAACGGAGCGGTAGAAGCGGCTAACAAGAACATCAAGAAGATCGTTCAAAAGATGGTTGTAACCTAAAAAGATTGGCACGAGATGCTACCCTTTGCTCTTCACGGTTATCGCACATCTGTCCGCACTTCAACAGGGGCAACCCCTTTCTCCCTAGTATATGGCATGGAAGCAGTGCTCCCCATAGAAGTAGAGATCCCATCAATCCGGGTATTGATGGAAGCTAAGCTCACCGAAGCTGAATGGTGTCAAAGTCGACACGACGAACTGAACCTGATCGAAGAGAAGCAAATCACGGCACTATGCCACGGTCAGTTGTACCAACAGAGAATGAAGAGGGTGTTTGACAAAAAGGTCCGACCTCGTGTCTTCAGAAAAGGAGACCTTGTGCTCAAGAAGATACAATCATTTCTCACTGATTCCCGGGGCAAATGGACCCCAAATTATGATGGCCCCTATGTGGTCATGAAAGCTTTCTCAGGCGGCGCCTTGAGATTTGCAACCATGGACGGAGAGGAATTTGCCTACCCCACGAATGTTGATGTAGTCAAGAAATACTTCGCCTAAACTAAAAAAAAAAAACGTCTCGGTGGATTGAAAACCCGAAAGGGCAGTCCAGGCAAAAGTTAGAGACATGAAAAAAAAATCATCCCGATGGATTGGAAATCTCATAGTACAATCCAGGCAAAAGTTAGGGATAATGGCAACTAACTATGTTCAACAGAGGCAAGTCCTTCAGCAGCAGCAGCAGTTACGGCACCCATCGGAGGAAATCTCCAGTCAAAGGTCATCTTCGACAGAAGCTCAGGATGTCCCGAACTCAAAGTTGGTAGAAGAATTGTGGTCGTTATGTTTCAACGTAGCCCTTTTCCCTGTAAATTACCATTTTCTAACTTTGTATATACTCTTTGGAATCACGCGTTTGGCTGATCTCCATCTTATCAATAAAATTTGAGCCCTTGTGCTTGTGTTTGTAATTCTTTACTTGTTTTAGCTTTACAGAACGACGTTGTTTAAACTTAATCAGTGATTCTTGAAATAAAACAAAAATGAATTTACTTGTTAAACTTTTTCTGCTTTTAATTTAAAGATGGCATTTCTTTTGACTGTTGAACATCAAAAGAACATCGATCGCTTCTTCCGAAGTAAGCGAACTTCAAAGTGTAGAATCAAAGTGCTCCTTCTAGACCAGCACTCCTGAATGAAGGATCAATAATGTCAGAGACCATGTTTCGTCTGACATCCTCGACCGAGTTCTCATCTCCTAAGCCCGATCAACATAGCTCCCAACGGGACTATCTCTCCTAAGCAAGGTGGAATTGCTATTTTGAATCAACGGTACTTCTTCGCCCCGCGATGGCCGAGTATCCAATTGTGTTCATCCATTAGTCTGTATGTCGTGTCTGTTTTGTCAGCATATATATACATACATCATGCATTTTTTATTTGCATTCGCATTTCATATTGCATCACTATCACTCTACTCGGTCTTGTCCCCTAGTGGTAGAAGTCCTCTCAATCAAGTTGTCAGTTCTTGCCTCGTCAGGAAATACTGTGTCTGAACAACCTCGCTTCCAGTTTAATTCTGGAAAGAAGTTGGTCCTTGACCACTTTGATAACTTGAACCTCTGAAAAGCCAGAGAAAACCTTCAATAAACATCACTCTTCGCCATTGAAGATGATATCCTTGCTTTCCCGGATTAAGGAAAATCCACAGAGAAAGCCTCGTGATCAGAGATTCGGCAGCACGCCAGTATTTCTCCGAAAATCCGCTGATGAAAAGGTCATTGACACCTCAAAATTGGATCCCATCATATGGCATTTCTCCAGGAAGATCCCGAGAAAAGTATGATGTAACCCCAAACGAAAACAGTTTCTCAAGAGACTCGTTTTCCCCAGTAGAATCGACAAATGGCGTCTCCAAAATAGAGAAGTTTGTGTACCTCTACAACTCAGACGTTGGGTTCCCCAGCAAGTCTGACATCAAAAATTTTTCCACTCAAATGGCATCTCCCCAGGAAAATTCGGCGAGAAGTTTGAAGGAAAGCCGCTACGAATAGCGTCCCTTGTCAGTAAAGTTTATTGACAAAAGGAAACTGAGACCAGTTCCTTGGTAGGAAACCAGGATCGAGGGGAAGTTTAAATCAGAAACTAAGACCAGTTCCTTGGTAGGAAACCAGGATCGAGGGGAAGTTTAAATCAGAAACTAAGACCAGTTCCTTGGTAGGAAACCAAGAACGAGGGGAAGTTGACAATCAGAAACTAAGACCAGTTCCTTGGTAGGAAACCAGGATCGAGGGGAAGTTTACCTTTTCTAAGCATCATCGCTTAGCTAAAGAAGATGAATGCGTAAGCTACCATTCATAACCACCATCAAAATTTCGGGTATTCCGATATTTAATCCTCTTGCACCCCGAATGCCCGAACACCTTCGTCATTCACACCTTCGGGTCCAAGAAGATTAAATAGGGGCATCTGTAATACCCCAAATTTTGACCACTTAGATTTCCCATCATTGTGAAAATCATCATCACAATATGGGTGAACCATCATGCTTCATCAGTCTCCCCAAAGATGGGTGAGCATCCACTACAATCAAAATTAGGGTTTCAAGCCCTCTCTGAGCTTTAGACAAAGGCTCAATCAAGAAATGACTTGATTTTCAACTTGTCTAATCTCTCAAACATCCTCAATGGATCAAGAGGACTCCCACTTCAAGGATTAAGCACAAGGTTGCTCCCTTCTAGGTGGATCAAGCCTCAAGATCGCCAGTGTCACCAAATTAGGGTTTTGATCACCCAGGGCCTCCAGATGAAAAGTTTCATCTGGGAACAAGCCATTGATCCAAAACATAACCTAATATACTTCATGGAACCTCATGAACCCATGCATCAAGTTAATTTTTCCTCAAGGGATGCATTCATCAAAAATCAGGAATTAGGGTTCCTTGACCTAATTCACCCCTAAGTTGACTTTTGGGACAAATCATGAGCCAAGACCTCAAGAGATGATTTGAGGGTCTCTAATATACCATATTGATCCATTTGGGACAATGGATTAATCCAAGAAGTTTGAGCAACAAGTCTCAATTCCATCTGCACCACAATTAGGGTTTTAAGGGAAAAGTCAACTGTAACTTTGACTTTTGACCAAGACATGCTCCCAAACCCTAATACATGATTGAATATACCCTATGACACCCATGGAACATGTCCATCAAGTTTGATTTAGGTCAAGGACATGATTTCCTGAAGAATTGCACAGTTTAGAATTCATCTGATAAAAAGTCAACTGTGCACAAAAGTCAACTTTGACTTTTTGAGATTTTTCACCAAAATGGATTTTTAACCCTAAAATGATGTTAATGTATGATTTGAATCATCATTCATCAAGAAAAATCAAGAAAAGTGAGATAACTTGTAAAAAGGGGTACCCATAAAACTTAGAAATTTTTCTAAGTTAAAAATAAAGTGGCAAGGGTACCAACTTTGAAGGACCATAACTCCTAAACCACAAGGCCATTATTTCTCATCCAAATATGGATTTGTAGCCCTCATTATCACCTACAAAAACTTCAACTACAAGTCATTCCAATTCATTAAGGATTTTGAGTTATGGAGTGATCAAAGTGGCTGAAAAGTGAAAATGTCACTTTTTCCAACACTTAGTGAAATTTTCACTAAGTCAGATTCTGCCTCACTTTTTGCCAAATGTAGGGGGATTTTTCACTTGGAATCAAAAGAGATCAAAACCAAACTTGTTCAAACAGTTGTTGTATCATGTAAGAGCTTTCCAAAATGGCCAAGAACATTGCCAAATTCAACCTACATCATGAGATATGACATGGGCAAGTTGCCTTGCTAAAATCTGTCAAGGCAAGGCAGAATTTGCAACTTTGGTCGATTTTCCAAAATCAGCCAAATTCAATTGCTCCTATCCACTTGGACACCTTAGAGGATTGAATCTAAAGGGGACAATCACTGAGCCAAGCCTCCAAAGTCCATGGAACAAGAAATAGCATGTTGAACCTAGAATGGCCAAAATAGGGACAAGACTTCAAATTTGGAATGAGGCATTCAATGGAACCATCAAGGTGGCATGGACTGAGCCATTCTCATCTGAAATCAGTCAAGACTTATCCAAGACCAAGGGGACCATAGCTCTGTGCCCTAACCTCTAGTCAATGGCTAGAGGAGACTTGCATTTCCATTGGACAACATTGGCCAAACCTACTTACCAGCTGCCATGCACTATTCCTTGCAAAACAAACTTGCTCTACTATAAATAGAGCTCAATTATGGTCAGTTTGAGTACACCAAAGCCATCTAACAGATGCTTTCCTCAAAATCTCTTCTTTCACTCCAATTTTGCCTTCTAAGGCAAGTCACTATCGGGTTTTGAGTTTGAGAGCAATTCCAATCAAACCAATCACTCACACACCTCACATACATCACATATGAGCTGATCAAACACTTAGATTACTTCTGAAACATCAATTTCACAAAATCACCAGCTGGTTGCTCAAGGTTTAAACCAAAGTGCAGCTGAGGTACCACAAAATGATCCAGCCAATTCCAATCAAGTCCAACCATCCAAACACAGTCCATAGGGTGTAAGGAAGCTGTTCAGATCATCACCACTCATCTGTAACACCTCCAAATCAAAAATCACATTGCACTTGCTGTCACGGCTTGGAGGTAAGCACATGCTTGGTCATCTCTCAATCTATGCATATTTCCTCGCACAATAATTTGGCCATATGTTCATAATCATGCATGGAATGTTTTCCCTCAATTAATTGCATTGTTTGAATCGTGTATCAAAAATCCTAGCCTTCATGCAGAAATTAGGGTTCTTGAGGTCTCTTCGTGATTTCTTGTTGTATGTTTAATTTAAATGAAATTAAAGTACATAGACATGATCGTGAGGTTGAGACGAGCATAATGATATGTGGATTGCATGATATGATTATGTATTCATGGAGATTGGATAGAAAATGCAAATCTGAGAAACCAAGAACACGCGCGTGTTCTTCAGCTTGTTCTTGGCGCCATTTTTAGAAATTCAAATATTTGAATTTTGTGATTTTGTTTAATTGATTCAAAAATTAATTTCTCTCTGAGTTTTAATGATTTTGAGTTGATTCTTTTTTTAATAATTCACAAAAATGTTAAAATATTTTATTTTATCAAAAAATTCCAAAAATATTATTTATTGCATATCATTGATATTTTTGTAAAGAATTAATATTTTGATTGTTTTTGGCATTTTAAATATTTTTTCTACATTGGTTTTGCAACTTTTAATGCTTTCTAATTATTTTGTAGGTCAATACTTAATTTTTGAAGCATTAATCCAAGATCACAATTTGTTTTCCATGTGTTAAACAATTTTTGATCATTTTAATTGAATTTTTATTCAATTAAATACATTTTGAAAATAAATTAGGGTTTTGGATTAATTCAACCCTCATAAATCATTTTCAAAACATTGGGTCTCTTGAGAGAGTGTAAGACCCATCCCCCCTTGTACAAAAACTTTTTGGGCCTCATTCATTGTATAAGTCCCCCTGTACAAGTAAACGGCGCGATCGTCGCCCGTTTAAAATAAAAGAATCATCTGGGCCTACCCTCGAGTAGTAAGACCCATTTCTTTTTTTTTAAACTTTTTGGGCCTCTAATAGTGTGTAAGACCCAATCCTTTTTTTGACCAAATCATTTTTGGGCCTCAGTCACTTGTATAAGTCCCGATACCGTCAAAAACAAACGGCGCGATCATCGCCTTTTCAAAATAACCCTTGGGCCTCTCCTTGAGCTATAAGACCCATTAAAAATACTTTGGGCCTCTATTAGAGTGTAAGACCCAATCCCCCTTTTAACCCAAACATCTTGGGCCTCACTTATTGTATAAGTCCCTCTGCGTTAAAAGAAAACCTCGGCACGATCGCCATTTTTAAATGAAAAATCATTTGGGCCTACCCTCGTGTTATAAGCCCCACTCTTTTTCCTTTAAACCTTTTTGGGCCTCTTGAGAGAGTGTAAGACCCATCCCTTTGTACAGAAAACCATTTTGGGCCCCAGTCACTTGTATAAGTCCCCCTGTACAAAGTCAAACAGTGCGCTCACTGATAAAACCCTGGGCCTCTCCTTGAGCTGTAAGCCCCAAATCTTTCTTTTTCAAAGCACTTTCTCCTTTGATTTTGAATATACTGTTGTTTTCAATCTTTCTTTGTTGAACAACTAACCAAACAGCATGGAAGCACTACAACCGAGTAAGTGGTTATCGCTTTCATATTATAAACTGTATTGTGGGGCTGCTCACTGTAAGTCTCCTTTCATAAACTCATATCTACTGTGTAATAATAGTATAGATATTTCGAGTTTCCCCGGCAACTACGTCTAGAACTAGGTGACGCCGTTTCATTTATTCGTAGAAATAGACGCCTAGATCCCCAATAGGAGCACCAGATACAGTCTTCTCTTCGGCTGTCCTCCTTAGGAATCGTCAAGAAGCTCTACTCCCCAAGATGAATGTATTCTCCGTGAATGGCATCTTTGAGTTTCTTCCAAATTCTCGAACTTTCCTGACTTGATCTATTCCTTGTGGATAGCTTGCCTTGAATGTCTCGGGGTTTGGGTACCCACTACGGTCATAATCTTGGACCTTAACTAAGGAACCCTCTTTAAAAGCTAAAAGTCGATGGATAGTAAACCTCGCACGTTTACCAGTGGTTTTTATCTTTAAAAGAGTTATCTCTCCTAATGGAAAGGAGATGATAGACCCACGGGCTTCTTAAAAGCATCGGCCTCCTCTTGGGCATTGTTCAAGGACCCACAGGCTTCCTAAAAGCAACCCCGCCCCCTCTTGAGCATCGTTCAAGGACCCTACGGCTTCTTAGAAGTATTCACAACCTCCTCTTAGGCTTCGTATAATGATCTCTTCCTCCGGTAATGATAACCTCCTCTTGGGCTTCGTACAAGGACCCGTCGGCTTCTTAAAAGTTTCCAGCCTCCTCTTGGGCTTCGTACAAATTGTCCCGACGACATCCTAGAGGTATAGGAACAGAACTTAGTCATCTGCATAGAACAGTCCTTTCATAGAGTCTACTACTGTTTCTCACAGCATAGTATAAAAGACAAAACTTTAGACACGAACAGTCTAATCTCCTTGAGTCTCAAAGACATTCTCAAGCACCCTTCGTTAAATAGGAAGGAAACCCGCAGACTTGGACAGTCTCAATACCCTTTGGATTTCCCGTTTCCTCAAAGAGAATGAGATATCCCTGATCCTCAAATCAAACCCCTGAGTACAGTGTTGCTCATATAAGAACTGATTTTCTCTTTTAAAATCAGTATATTGGATCTGTCACTCAACCGAAACAGTTACAATAGCCTCCATCTCGGGCTTCGTACGAGATACCAAAATTCTCCCCAGTGGAGTCAAACAACCTTTTCGCCTCTCTCTCGGGCTTCGTAAGAGACACATAAGAGACTCCCTCGTTGAGTCAATTACCCCTTTCGCCTCCATCTCGGGCTTCGTACGAGATACAAAGACTCTCTAATTGAGTAAAACCTCTTAGCCTCCATCTCGGGCTTCATACGAGATACAAAATCACTCTCTTGTTGAGTATAAAAAATTCTCCTATTGAGTCAACCCTTTTAGCCTCTCTCTCGGGCTTTGTACGAGACACAAAATAGCCTCCTCTTAGGCTTTGTATAATGTTTTTCCTAGCGGAAATTAGCCTCCTCTTAGGCTTTGTATAAGAAAACCACTGGTTGATCCAATCAACCTTTTAGCATCAAAGTTGTGCCTCATTCACAGTATACAAACATCAACAACTCCTTTCCCTTCATCTAATCGCTGTAAGCGGCAAGCCTCTGGATCATCTATATCCACGCCACTGTCCCTCTTTTAGCTTGAGAAATTCCTAAGGAAAGATGGCATTGCTCTACACTGAGTTAAAGTCTTCTCCTTCAGGTTAAAACCCTTTCTTCAGAAATTATGGCATTGCTCGGATCTGCGTATCCCCGTTAAAGTAATTCTCTTTCTCCCCTCTTTAGAGACGACAAATTCTCTCTAAAGTCGAGGTCTTTTAGCTTCACGTCTTGGGCTTTGAGCAAGACACAAGTAAACTTTTCAGCTTCACATCTTGGGCTTTGAACAAGATACAAACCACCTTTCGCTTCACGTCTTGGGCTTTGAACAAGACACCAAAACAACCATTTCCTCCCATAGAATAGGAGGAACTACGAACGCTCTGATTTCCCTGTTTCGGTAAACGGGAATACGTAGGCATAAGATCGAAAGAAAAGATCTTAGCGAGCGCAATCAACGAAAAACCAAAATCCCATATCTCCATCAATCAAAAGCAGTAATTCAAAAGCATCAGTCCTAACATCCTAATCCTTGTTCCCCGCCAGAAACCTTCTGCCCAGGTAAAAAGAAAGAAAACCGTATTGGCGAAAATACAAATAACCAGTACAAAGGCCCCCCCCCCCACATTGATAGCATTCGTAACCTAACAGACCGCTGTTTAAACTCAGTATGCAAGCAGGGTTAATTGGAGACATCTATTTCCCTTCCTTATTCAGCTCACAATAGGATAAAAAATGAATCGACCTGTAGTCAAAGCTCAAACCGCAGAGAGCGACCAGCGTTTAAGAACCGCGTCCAAAATCGCTCGCTACAGAAAAAATGGCGCCCACCGTGGGGCCGGGTCTTTCTAAAACTTTTTTTCCTTTTTTTCTCTTCACTAGTGTGAATACCACAGATTGGGGCTTCCGCCGGGGAACCCATTTCTGTCAGGAACTTAGGATTCTTAGCTTTATAAGTCTAGGATGATTAGGACAAATATATATACTGCTTTTCCTAATTGCTATACGTGTTTATTTTTCTTCTACTGGGAATGCGTGTGATGCCGCATGTGGTGAGAATGAGTATACACTTAAGATAAGTGATGGCGACGGGGTCGACATTCAACCTCAGTGGAGGCTGACCAATGCAACCCATTCACTCTTATAGCCAATGGGCCGGTTGTTAAGTCTGAGAAGCTGAGGAGCCAAACCCTTTCGTAGTGCGGAAGCTATCGGAAATAGTTGTTACGCGATACTAACCTCATTTGAGGCTGGTGATCTATTCTCGGTGAATGGCACTTACTCTAAGATTGCTTTACAACTCGCTGGCGATCCGCTTGTTGTCTTGCTTTCCTGGGAGGAGCTGATGATAATGAGTACAGGTACAAAAATCACCCTAGTATAAACCTTTGGGGATGGGTAGAGCCTTGATTTCATGACAACGACCCTTTGACCCCATGTTTTTTCTATGTTTTTGTATGCTGCATTCATGCATCCATTTAATAAAACATTAAAACATTCAAAAAACTTCTCTTCTAGGCTCTCTGTTTTTCAAATTAAACTAAGACTGTGATTGCAAATATCAGAGAAAAAGATTGCATTAATGGATTTCGGTAGAAGGAGAACTCACCAGTACACTTTCAAGGTTCCAAAGCTAGGGGATTTGAGAAAGTTAGCAAGGATGATCGTTAACCCAAAGGCTTTCAGAGCCAAGCACGGTGGTTTTCTACCACTGTTAAGAGTCCATGTGATTAAGGGGATCATGGACGCGCTCATTCAGTTCTACGATCCAGTTTATCATTGTTTCACATTCCCGGATTACCAGCTATCACCAACGCTGGAGGAGTATTCTCATCTGACTGATTTACATATCACTGATCGAGCTCCATTTTCTGGACTGGAAGAAATTCCAAAGAATCAGACTATTGCAATAGCAATTCATTTGGACAAGTCTGAGGTCAGGACTCACATGACCACTAAGGGTGGCATCCAAGGTTTGCCAGCCCAGTTCTTGACAAAGAAAGCCCTGTACTTCGCTAGTATAGGGAACACGACTGCTTTTGAAAGCATCTTTGTCTTGCTCACTTACGGGTTATTTTTGTTTCCTAACATCAATAACTTCGTCGATATCAACGCTATTAAGGTTTTTCTCATTGGAAACCCTGTGCCGACTTTGCTCGCAGATGCGTATCATTCTGTACACTTAGGAAATTTGTACAGCGGAGGGGAGATCACATGCTGTGTACCTTTGCTCTACAAATGGTTTATCTCTCACTTGCCCAAGTCTGCTGCTTTTTAGGATTGCAAGAGTGCCTTACGTTGGTCGCAGAAGATCATGTCTCTCACCAATTCCGATATAGATTGGTGTAATAGGATTTATGAGGAAATCAGAATCATTGACCGTTGTGGAAACTTCCCCAGCGTACCCCTCATAGGATCTAAAGGAGGAATCAACTATCATCCGACATTGGTTCTTCGTCAATTTGGATACCCGATGAGACACATCCCACTGGGTGTTCATCTGGAAGGTCTTTTCTTCAAAGAAGGAGAAAATGACAGAGCACTAAAGATGGAAATAGTGCAAGCTTGGAAACATGTTCATAAGAAAGGACGAGAGTCTCTAGGAAAACCGGACTGTGTCTCGGTGGAGGCTTATCTCCATTGGGTACAAACTAGAGCTCTCAAGCTAAATATGCCTTATCCTCGTTACGGAATTCTTCCACCGAGGGAATCTGTCATGTACTTCATGATGGAAACTGAAAAGCTTCAGGTTACTCTCAACAAAGTTCAAAAGGAAAGAAGATCTTGGAAGAACAAGTACCGCACCCTCGACGTAGAGTGTATCCAAATACAGCAACTACTAAAAGAGAAAGATGCTCTGATTGAAATTTTGGAGCAACATGCTGTAGAGAATCAAGATGACCAAAGGAATTTGCTCACTCCTTTCACCTGGCAAAGGAATGACAACCCGACAACGGCCCAAGCGCCCCGGTCAAAGAAGAGGACTCGGGACCCATTAGTTTAGGTTTCTGTTTCTGCACTTTGTAATCTACTGTATTTCCATTTCTGTAATCCTTTGGAATTCAATAAAAAGGGGTTTCCCCACCGTTTGATATTTGCAATCTAATTTTCGAAGTTTATTTTGATTAAACCAAAAAACAACAATTAATATAATCATTGCATTCATCATTCTCACATCGCGTATTCTTCTTACCTACGAATCTCACGTTTGTGTCTCGATTCTAGAGTCAAACTGTCTCATTCGTATAATACTCGGGCCAATCGTCAGAAAAAGATGGATGATCTTGAGGAAGAAAACAGAGAGTTGAAAGAAGAGATCGACGCTCTGAGAGAGGATATGAGAAAGCTTCGTAACGACATGCAAGCCATGGCAGAAGCTCAGCTACAAAGAACTGTGATCTCAGAGATCACCTCAACGCCCATAGTGGAGAAGTGTGATCCTAGGTATCAAATACCGAAAGATCGTCCTTGGGGCATGCCTGTTAACTATATCCCGGAAGGATATGTTTCGCCGATCACTGAAGATCAAGGAATCGCAACAGAAGCCGTTGGGCCTGAAGGTTACAAACTTCGGGAAAGCGAAGATGCCAGGGGCATACTCAAGACTCCTGAAGGTTACAAACTTCGGGAGGCGCCAAGACTTACTGCCGTAGTCACGGTACCACCCCCTGTGGTGCACACTGTCCCGGAAGGACAGATTCCACAGACACCTTCTGGTAAGAAGGAAACTATGTTTGACAGAATGGATGAATTCCAGGAGCAGTTCTTGGAAATGCAGAAAGAGCTGCAAGCCATTCGCGGTAAGGATCTATTTGGAAAGGATGCCGCAGACCTCTGCTTGGTCCCAAATGTGAAAGTCTCGCACAAGTTCCAAGTGCCCGACTTTGAAAAATACAAGGGTAACTCTTGCCCTCAGAGCCATCTGGTGATGTACGCTCGGCGGATGTCAGCTCAGACGGAGAATCAGGACCTGCTGATTCACTACTTCCAGGATAGTTTAACCGGTGCCGCACTCAAATGGTACATGGGTTTAAACCGTACTACGATCAGTACATTCAGAGATCTTGGTACTGCCTTCGTCCAACAATACAAGTACAATTTGGACATGGCACCCGACAGAGATCAACTCAGATCAATGTCGCAAAAGGACAAAGAAACCTTTAAGGAGTATGCTCAAAGGTGGCGTGAAATTGCCGCTCAAATTTGTCCACCTCTTGAGGAAAAGGAGATGACAAAAATCTTCTTAAAGACCTTAAGCTCATTTTACTATGACCGAATGGTTGCCAGTGCGCCCAGTAATTTCACTGAAATGGTCGGCATGGGTGTACGTCTTGAGGAAGCCGTCCGAGAAGGATGTTTGGTAAAAGACACTGGATCGACGAGCGGTACTAAAAAATACGGTAGTGCTCTCCCTAAGAAAAAAGAGCAAGATATAGGGAATATCTCTCTCGGAAAGCAAAGGCGACGTTATCAGCCAGTAGCAGCTGTAACTCCTGCTATCGGCCCCGCGCCTGTTCCTATGTATCAACCTCAGGTTGCGCAGAGCCAACCTGACCAACAAAGGATACAACAGCCTCTTCAGCAGGCTCGTCCTCCATATAACAACAACCGTACAACACGGCCATCGGGGTTTGATCCTATACCCATGTTGTACGCAGAATTATTTTCGTTACTACTGGATAAGGGGCACATTCATACTAAGTCTCCTCTTACAGTTCCGGAAAATCCGCCTTTTTTGTTTAAGGCGGGTCAAACATGACCTTATCATCAAGGAGGTTCAGGGCATAACATTGAGACTTGTCTCAATTTCAAGTCCGACGTGCAAAAGCTTATTAGGAGCGGGCTATATTCTTTCAAAGATACGAATCCCAATGTTCTCACGAACCCGCTACCTCAACATGAGAAAGCTGTTGTCAATCTGATTGAGAAAGAGACTAACAATGTCTATCAAATTCACGATGTACTCTTGTTGAAAACCAATCTGGTCAAGATGCATTGTAGACAGAGTGGATATGGCCATGTGCCACCTCATAACTATCACCAGTGTGATATCTGCTCTAAAGACAACCAAGGATGTTCGGTAGTGCAATCAGCTATACAAGAACAGATGGATCTCGGAAGGATCCAAGAGCACCGAGTTCGTGGAATTAACATGGTCTATACGAATTCTAACGTCATTCAAAACTACGACATCCGTGCAATGAATGTCAACTTGGTGGCGATGCACTCCAGGCAAAGCCAGTATCATAATCTGCCACGGCACGATTACAGTTCCTGTCTGATTTGCTCGGTAAACAAACAGGGATGCTCTTTTATACAAGAGGCCCTCCAGCGTCAGATGGATCTTGGATGGATCCAAGACTACCATGATAGGAACTCCTATCAAATCAACATGGTTCAGATCTTCGATATCCGCGTAATGAATACCAACCTGGTAGAGTTACATGCTGAGCAGGTCCGACTTGGATTCTTAATATCACATGACTATCAAAATTATAAAGCGGGTTGCAAAAACGATCGAGGTTGTACCCTTGTCCAGGAGGCACTTCAGCACTTGTTAAATTACTGGTGGATGCCAATCTACATGGATGAAGATACTCAGCAGATTAGTATCAATAACAGGAATCCTACTCGTCGTCAAAGTCAGGATGTCCGATCAATGGAAGGTAACCTAGTGAGGTTACATTGTATTCAAAGTGGGCGTGGCCAGGTGCCTCCACACAACTATGACAGTTGTAGCGTCTGTTCGGAAAGTAACCAAGGGTGTTACCTTGTGATAGCAGCTCTTCAGGGTCAGGTCGATCATGGAGAAATTCGTCCATATCCAGGTTCTGGACCCATCAACTGGACGCCGAACTACCTTGCCGATCAAGTTGAGGATATTGTCACAATCTCTGGTCATCATAGGACCAGGGATGTTTTTGCCATCATTCCTCTACTTGACGAATCTAAAGTTCCCAACCAGGAATGGATCGAGATTACTTATGATGGTCAGAAAAATCAGAAGGTTCCCATAGTCATCTATCTACCGGGGCCACTACCGTATGAATCAGCTAAGGCAATCCCTTACAAATACGGTGCAACAATAATCGAGAATGGAAAGGAAATTCCATTACCCTCCGTCGTGAATATTGCAGACATCAGTCATGTAACATGGAGCGGTCGAATGTTCAACCGAGGGGTTGGAGAATCCAACAAAGAAAAGGAACTTCAGGCAGAAATTCCTGATCTGCCAGTTGGTCAATCTAGTAATCCCGACTTTTCGAAAAATAATGATGAGATGCTGAATCTCATCCAAAGGAGTGAATATAACATTGTTGATCAGCTGTTACAGACTCCTTCAAAGATCTCAGTATTATCACTGTTACTCAGTTCAGAAGCACACAGAGAGGCTCTACAGAAAGTCTTGGAGCAAGCCTTTGTGGAACAGGATGTAACAATCAGACAGTTCGATAGCATTGTCTCTAACATCACTTCCTGCAATAATTTGGGATTTAGTGATGAAGAATTACCTGAAGAGGGTCGCCGTCATAACATGGCGCTCAACATTACAGTTAACTGCCAGGGCGATGCTTTAGCCAACGTACTGGTAGACACAGGATCAGCCCTGAATGTTATGCCGAAGTCCACTTTGATACAATTATCATTCAAGAGCCCTCCGATGAGAGTCAGCGAGGTCGTCGTCAAAGCATTCGACGGATCCAGAAAAACAGTTATCGGCGAAGTTGATCTTCCCATAACTATTGGTCCTCACACTTTCCAAATCACTTTCCAGGTCATGGACATCCGGGCAACATACAGTTGTTTATTAGGAAGACCTTGGATACATCAGGCTGGAGCGGTTACTTCGACCCTCCACCAAAAGCTAAAGTTCGTCAAGAACGATCAACTTGTCACGGTTTGTGGGGAACAAGCCTTGCTTATGAGTAACCTATCATCATCTACTTGTGTGGAACCCGAGGAGGTTATTGGAACTCAGTTCCAAGCGCTATCGGTGAGCAAGGACAATCAGTTCAAATAAGGAACCTCGATTTACTCATACAAAGATGCTATCAAAGCGGTCGAGAGTACCGATATGATAGGATGGGGACAGCTTGTCATTCCCATTGACAATAAAACAAAGAAGGGTCTTGGTTTTTCTGCAACCTGTACCCAGACAGTTGCTTAAGATGAAAGTCTTCATCCCCTTCAAAACTTCTTCCACAGTGGAGGTTTTCTCCACCCAGTGTCTCAGACAGTTCATGCTATCAATGAGGAAGATCCCTCTGACACGGATGAAGACTGGAAGTCCTATCTTAACAAGGATGGCTATATGTCTCAGGAAGAGGTGCCTATGCTTTTTTGCTTTCCTACAGAAAGTCCGAGATTTATACCGAGATCAGATGTCGAAATGATCTACGGAGATTGTGATCCGGAAGGATGTCGTGCTCTGCCAAATTCATTAGAGGAGGACACTCTGATGAAAGATAACTTTGACCACAACTACTATGGCCCAATGGATGGCCTGCCAATGTGGCAGCCTTACCCAGGAAACTTGGGGCAAGAGAGTCAGCCGAACAATGAAACTCAGCTGACCGTCATTGAACAGAATACCTATGTCCCCACCATGTCATGGGATCAACACTCAGGTCATTCGGAAATTATTCAACATGACGATGAATTCGCAATGTTTGCAGGACTAGAATTCATCAATTATGTTTTTCCCGAGGTCAATGTCATCGAGAGGGATGACTTCTCCAGTTCCAAAGAAGTTTGGGACACTCTGGGACAACCAAGTGGAAAGTACGACTTTATGGTCAAGTACACTGCTCCCGAAAGCTCTCGTATCAAGCTCGAAGATATCCAGCCAACGGGATGGGGAGATACAGCTGAGAGCACCAATGCTATGCAAAATGCAACAGAGGAATCCTCCTACGACAATTCTGCCTGGGAGACAGATTCCAACGATCCTGCTCCACCAGAAATCAGCGTCATTTCTGAAGACAAATCAAGGAAGGTGCCAGACTTTGTGATTCACCGAGGAGTTCGCCGCCAATGGGTTGCTGTCGAGGATTCGAAGGTCGTTCATCAGTCAAAGTAATTGCCATCTTTAACCTTTCACCCTGCCCAGGTGAAACGGATGTTTTGATAGGGCTCGCTTTCTGTAAATTTCCCTCTTCGCTTTGCCCGAAGCGACAGAGTTTTGTTTTATAGGGCTGTAGTTTCAAGATTCGGCTTGTTCATTAATAAAATAACGTCGTTCTGTAATTTCCGCATTAATTGTTGTTTTCTCTTTTTGCTTTTTCAGAAAATGGTAATCCTAAAAAACATTCAATAATAAAAACAAGCAGTAAAATAAATACACTGCACACACTTGCATTTTCTCTATCTCTTCTAAACACGAATCATCACGTCATGCAGATTGCTTGTTTTAAACCCCATTGAAACATACGATCTGATGCCTTCTCCCAACTTTGAGTTCCCGGTATTCGAGGCTAAAGAAGAAAATGACAACGAAATTCCAGAAGAGATCACCTGACTATTCAGACAAGAGGAAAGGTCCATTGAACCTCATAAAGAACCGTTGGGAACGGTAAACTTGGGTTCAGAGCAAGAGAGAAAAGAAATCAGGATCGGAGCACTGCTCAGTCCAACTGCCAGAGAGGGTCTGATAAAGCTTCTCAAAGAATTCCCCGATGTGTTCGCTTGGTCCTATCAGGATATGCCAGGGTTGGATACCAGCATCGTGGAACATCACTTACCGTTGAGATCGGAATGTCCGCCAGTAAAGCAAAGGTTGAGACGGACTCACCCGGACATGGCCATCAAAATCAAAGAGGAGGTACAGAAATAGATTGACGCGGGTTTCCTTGCTACATCTGAATATCCTCAATGGTTAGCCAACATCGTACCCGTTCCCAAAAAGGACGGAAAGGTCAGAATGTGTGTCGATTACAGGGATCTGAACAAGGCAAGTCCAAAGGACGACTTTCCTTTACCACACATTGACATGTTGGTTGACAGCACAGCAAAGTTCAAAGTATTCTCCTTCATGGGTGGATTCTCGGGCTATAACCAGATCAAAATGGCGCCGAAAGACATGAAGAAAACTTCATTCATTACCCCATGAGGCACCTTTTGTTACAAGGTAATGTCGTTCTGTTTGAAGAATGTCGGGGCAACCTATCAAAGGGCCATGACTACTCTGTTTCATGACATGATACACAAGGAAATCGAAGTGTATGTCGATGATATGATTGCAAAATCAAGAACAGAGGATGAGCACGTTGAACATCTGTCAAAATTGTTCGAACGTCTAAGAAAATTCAAGCTCCGCTTGAATCCTAACAAGTGCACCTTCAGTGTCCGTTCAGGGAAACTACTAGGATTCATCGTTAGCCAGAAAGGGATTGAAGTTGATCCTGACAAGGTCAAGGCCATTCAAGAAATGCCTTCTCCGAAATCTGAAAAACAAGTCAGAGGATTCCTAGGACGTTTGAACTACATCTCCAGATTCATATTCCTTATGACCGCGACATGTGCGCCGATTTTCAAATTACTCAAAAAGAATCAGGATTGCGTTTGGTCAGATGATTGCCAAACCGCCTTCGACAGTATCAAGGAATATCTGTTGAATCCTCCGATTCTATCACCTCCAGTGGAAGGAAGACCACTGATCATTTACCTCACAGTCCTAGAGGACTCAATGGGGTGTGTACTTGGCCAACAAGACGAAACTAAACGGAAAGAGTCTGCCATCTACTATCTAAGCAAGAAATTCACCGACTGCGAGACTCGGTACACAATGCTTGAGAAAACTTGTTGTGCTTTGGCTTGGGCAGCCAAATGTCTTTGCCAGTACATGATTCGTCATACTACTTGGTTGGTCTCCGAAATGGATCCAATCAAGTACGTTTTCGAAAAACCTGCTCTCACGGGAAGGATTGCCCGTTGGCAGATGCTACTATCAGAATATGACATAGAGTACCATGCTCAGAAAGCCGTTAAAGGAAGTATTTTAGCCGATCATTTGGCTCATCAACCGATTGACGATCAAGAATCAATCGGGTTTGACTTCCCAGACGAAGATGTCATGTATCTAAAAATGAAAGATTGCGATGAACCGCTACCCAGTGAAGGGCCAAAACCAGGTTCCCAGTGGGGACTTATCTTTGACGGAGCAGTCAATCATTATGGAAACGGAATTGGGGCAATTATTGTTACCCCTCAGGGTTCCCACATTCCTTTCACTTCCAGACTTACGTTCAAATGTACGAACAACGAGGCCGAATACAAAGCATGTATCATGGGTCTCGAAGAAGCGATTGATTTACGGATCAAAAACTTGGACGTATACGGCGATTCAGCCTTGGTTATTAACCAGATAAAAGGAGATTGGAACACATACCAATCAGGATTGATTCCTTACAAAGACTATGCAAGAAGATTGTTACCCTTCTTCAACAGAGTTGACTTTCATCACATCCCTCGTGATGAGAATCATATGGCTGATGCATTAGCCACTCTCTCTTCCATGATCAGTGTAGGTTGATGGAACGACATACCTAAGATCGACATCATGCGCCTTGAACGGCCCGCTTACATCTTCGCGATTGAAGCAGTCATAGACGGCAGACCTTGGTATCACGATATCAAATGCTTCCTTCAGAAACAAGAGTACCCATCTGGGGCACTCAGAAAAGATAGGAAAACCCTCAGAAGATTGGCTGGAAACTTCTTCCTGAGCGGTGACATTCTTTATAAGAGAAATTTTGACATGGTCTTGCTCCGATGCGTCGACAGACCAGAAGCAGACATGCTCATGAAAGAAATTCATGAAGGATCCTTTGGCACTCATGCCAACGGACACACAATGGCGAGAAAAATTCTCAGGGCCGGGTATTATTGGTTGACCATGGAATCCGACTGCTACAAGTACATGAGGAGGTGTCACAAGTGTCAGATATACTCCGACAAAATTCATGTACCGCCATCACATCTCAAAGTTCTTTCTTCCCCGTGGCCATTTTCCATATGGGGAATCGATATGATTGGTATGATTCAGCCCAAGGCTTCAAACGGACATCGGTTCATCCTGGTAGCCATTGACTATTTCACCAAGTGGGTCGAAGCAGCGTCATTCGCCAATGTAACCCGACAAGTGGTGGTCCAATTTATCAAAAACAATATCATCTGCCGTTATGGTGTTCCAAGCGAGATCATTACTGATAATGGATCTAACTTGAACAATAAGATGATGAAAGAGTTGTGTGCAGAGTTCAAGATCGAACACCATAACTCATCTCCCTACCGACCCAAGATGAACGGAGCGGTAGAAGCGGCTAACAAGAACATCAAGAAGATCGTTCAAAAGATGGTTGTAACCTATAAAGATTGGCACGAAATGCTACCCTTTGCTCTTCACGGTTATCGAACATCTGTTCGCACTTCAACAGGGGCAACCCCTTTCTCCCTAGTATATGGCATGGAAGCAGTGCTCCCCATAGAAGTAGAGATCCCATCAATCCGGGTATTGATGGAAGCTAAGCTTACCGAAGCTGAATAGTGTCAAAGTCGACACGACGAACTGAACCTGATCGAAGAGAAGCGAATCACGGCACTATGCCACGGTCAGTTGTACCAACAGAGAATGAAGAGGGCGTTTGACAAAAAGGTCCGACCTCGTGTCTTCAGAAAAGGAGACCTTGTGCTCAAGAAGATACAATCATTTCTCACTGATTCCCGGGGCAAATGGACCCCAAATTATGATGGCCCCTATGTGGTCACGAAAGCTTTCTCAGGCGGCGCCTTGAGACTTGCAACCATGGATGGAGAGGAATTTACCTACCCCACGAATGTTGATGTAGTCAAGAAATACTTCGCCTAAACTAAAAAAAAAATGTCTCGGTGGATTGAAAACCCGAAAGGGCGGTCCAGGCAAAAGTTAGAGACATGGAAAAAAATCATCCCGATGGATTGGAAATCTCATAGTACAATCCAGGCAAAAGTTAGGGATAATGGCAACTAACTATGTTCAACAGAGGCAAGTCCCTCAGCAGCAGTTACATCATCCATCGGAGGAAAACTCCAGTCAAGGTCATCTTCGACAGAAGCTCAGGATGTCCCGAATTCAAAGTTGGTAGAAGGATAATGGTCGTTATGTTTCAACGTAGCCCTTTTCCCTGTAAATTACCATTTTCTAACTTTGTATATACTCTTTGGAATCACGCGTTTGGCTGATCTCCATCTTATCAATAAAATTTGAGCCCTTGTGCTTGTGTTTGTAATTCTTTACTTGTTTTAGCTTTACAGAACGACGTTGTTTAAACTTAATCAGCGATTCTTGAAATAAAACAAAAATGAATTTACTTGTTAAACTTTTTCTCCTTTTAAATTAAAGATGGCATTTCTTTTGACTGTTGAACATCAAAAGAACATCGATCGCTTCTTCCGAAGTAAGCGAACTTCAAAGTGTAGAATCAAAGTGCTCCTTCTAGACCAGCACTCCTGAATGAAGGATCAATAATGTCAGAGACCATGTTTCGTCTGACATCCTCGGCCGAGTTCTCATCTCCTAAGCTTGATCAACATAGCTCCCAATGGGACTATCTCTCCTAAGCAAGGTGGAATTGCTATTTTGAATCAACGGTACTTCTTCGCCCCGCGATGGCCGAGTATCCAATTGTGTTCATCCATTAGTCTGTATGTCGTGTCTGTTTTGTCAGCATATACATACATACATCATGCATTTTTTTTTGCATTCATATTTCATATTGCATCACTATCGCTTGAGTCGGTCTTATCCTGCCGTGATAACCGTCCTCTTAATCGAGTTTGTCAGTTCTTTCCTCGTCAGGAAGTATCACGTCTGAACAATCTCGTTTCCAGTGAATCTCTAAGATCAGAGTCGGCAATTGGCCACTTTGATAACTTGAACCTCTGAATGACCAGAGAAACCTTCAACAGATATCACTCTTCGCCATTGAAGATGATATCCTTGCTTTCCCGGATTAAGGAAAATCCATAGAGAAGGCCTCTTAAACGGAGATTCAGCAGTACATCAGTATTTCTCCAAAAATCCGCTGATGAAAAGGTCATTGGCACCTCAAAATTGGATCCCATCATATGGCATTTCTCCGGGAAGATCCTGAGAAAAGTATGATGTAATATCCCCAATCAGAAGCAGTTTCTCAAGAGACTCGCTTTCCCCAGTAGAATCGACAAATGGCATCTCCAACAGAGAAGTTTGTGCAACTCTACAACTCAGACGTTGGGTTCCCCAGCAAGTCTGACATCAAAACTTTTTCCACTCAAATGGCATCTCCCCAAAAAAATTCGGCGAGAAGTTTGAAGGAAAGCCGCTACGAATAGCGTCCCTTGTCAGTAAAGTTTATTGACAAAAGCAAACTGAGACCAGTTCCTTGGTAGGAAACCAGGATCGAGGGGAAGTTTAAATCAAAAACTAAGACCAGTTCCTTGGTAGGAAACCAGGATCGAGGGGAAGTTTAAATCAGAAACTAAGACCAGTTCCTTGGTAGGAAACCAAGAACGAGGGGAAGTTGACAAAAGAAACTAAGACCAGATCCTTGGTAGGAGACCAGGATCGAGGGGAAGTTTACCTTTTCTAAGCATCATCGCTTAGCTAAAGAAGATGAATGCGTAAGCTACCATTCATAACCACCATCAAAATTTCAGGTATTCTGATATTTAATCCTCTTGCACCCCGAATGCCCGAACACCTTCGTCATTCACACCTTCGGGTCCAAGAAGATTAAATAGGGGCATCTGTAATACCCCAAATTTTGACCACTTAGATTTCCCATCATTGTGAAAATCATCATCACAATATGGGTGAACCATCATGCTTCATCAGTCTCCTCAAAGATGGGTGAACATCCACTACAATCAAAATTAGGGTTTCAAGCCCTCTCTGAGCTTTAGACAAAGGCTCAATCAAGAAATGGCTTGATTTTCAACTTGTCTAATCTCTCAAACATCCTCAATGGATCAAGAGGACTCCCACTTCAAGGATTAAGCACAAGGTTGCTCCCTTCTAGGTGGATCAAGCCTCAAGATCGCCAGTGTCACCAAATTAGGGTTTTGATCACCCAGGGCCTCCAGATGAAAAGTTTCATCTGAGCATAAGCCATTGATCCAAAACATAACCTAATATACTTAATGGAACCTCATGAACCTATGCATCAAGTCAATTTTGCCTCAAGGGATGCATTCATCAAAAATCAGGAATTAGGGTTCCTTGACCTAATTCACCCCTAAGTTGACTTTTGGGACAAATCATGAGCCAAGACCTCAAGAGATGATTTGAGGGTCTCTAATATACCATATTGATCCATTTGGGACAATAGATTAATCCAAGAAGTTTGAGCAACAAGTCTCAATTCCATCTGCACCACAATTAGGGTTTTAAGGGAAAAGTCAACTGTAACTTTGACTTTTGACCAAGACATGCTCCCAAACCCTAATACATGATTGAATATACCCTATGACACCCATGGAACATGTCCATCAAGTTTGATTTAGGTCAAGGACATGATTTCCTGAAGAATTGCACAGTTTGGAATTCATCTGATAAAAAGTCAACTGTGCACAAAAGTCAACTTTGACTTTTTGAGATTTTTCACCAAAATGGATTTTTAACCCTAAAATGATGTTAATGTATGATTTGAATCATCATTCATCAAGAAAAATCAAGAAAAGTGAGATAACTTGTAAAATGGGTAACCATAAAACTTGGAAATTTTTCTAAGTTAAAAATAAAGTGGCAAGGGTACCAACTTTGAAGGACCATAACTCCTAAACCATATGGCCATTTTTTCTCATCCAAAGATGGATTTGTAGCCCTCATTATCACCTACAAAAACTTCAACTACAAGTCATTCCAATTCATTAAGGATTTTGAGTTATGGAGTGATCAAAGTGGCTGAAAAGTGAAAATGTCACTTTTTCCAACACTTAGTGAAATTTTCACTAAGTCAGATTCTGCCTCACTTTTTGCCAAATGTAGGGGGGTTTTTCACTTGGAATCAAAAGAGATCAAAACCAAACTTGTTCAAACAGTTGTTGTATCATGTAAGAGCTTTCCAAAATGGCCAAGAACATTGCCAAATTCAACCTACATCATGAGATATGACATGGGCAAGTTGCCTTGCTAAAATCTGTCAAGGCAAGGCAGAATTTGCAACTTTGGTCGATTTGCCAAGATCAGCCAAATTCAATTGCTCCTATCCACTTGGACACCTCAGAGGATTGAATCTAAAGGGGACAATCACTGAGCCAAGCCTCCAAAGTCCATGGAACAAGAAATAGCATGTTGAACCTAGAATGGCCAAAATAGGGACAAGACTTCAAATTTGGAATGAGGCATTCAATGGAACCATCAAGGTGGCATGGACTGATCCATTCTCATCTGAAATCAGTCAAGACTTATCCAAGACCAAGGGGACCATAGCTCTGTGCCCTAACCTCTAGTCAATGGCTAGAGGAGACTTGCATTTCCATTGGACAACATTGGCCAAACCTACTTACCAGCTGCCATGCACTATTCCTTGCAAAACAAACTTGCTCTACTATAAATAGAGCTCAATTGTGGTCATTTTGAGTACACCAAAGCCATCTAACAGATGCTTTCCTCAAAATCTCTTCTTTCACTCCAATTTTGCCTTCTAAGGCAAGTCACTATCGGGTTTTGAGTTTGAGAGCAATTCCAATCAAACCAATCACTCACACACCTCACATACATCACATATGAGCTGATCAAACACTTAGATTACTTCTGAAACATCAATTTCACAAAATCACCAGCTGGTTGCTCAAGGTTTTAACCAAAGTGCAGCTGAGGTACCACAAAATGATCCAGCCAATTTCAATCAAGTCCAACCATCCAAACACAATCCATAGGGTGTAGGGAAGCTGTTCAGATCATCACCACTCATCTGTAACACCTCCAAATTAAAAATCACATTGCACTTGCTGTCACGGCTTGGAGGTAAGCACATGCTTGGTCATCTCTTAATCTATGCATATTTCCTCGCACAATAATTTGGCCATATGTTCATAATCATGCATGGAATGTTTTCCCTCAATTAATTGCATTGTTTGAATCGTGTATCAAAAATCCTAGCCTTCATGCAGAAATTAGGGTTCTTGAGGTCTCTTCGTGATTTCTTGTTGTATGTTTAATTTAAATGAAATTAAAGTACATAGACATGATCGTGAGGTTGAGACGAGCATAATGATATGTGGATTGCATGATATGATTATGTATTCATGGAGATTGGATAGAAAATGCAAATCTGAGAAACCAAGAACACGCGCGTGTTCTTCAGCTTGTTCTTGGCGCCATTTTTAGAAATTCAAATATTTGAATTTTGTGATTTTGTTTAATTGATTCAAAAATTAATTTCTCTCTGAGTTTTAATGATTTTGAGTTGATTCTTTTTTTAATAATTCACAAAAATGTTAAAATATTTTATTTTATCAAAAAATCCCAAAAATATTATTTATTTCATATAATTGATATTTTTGTAAAGAATTAATATTTTGATTGTTTTTGGCATTTTAAATATTTTTTCTACATTGGTTTTGCAACTTTTAATGCTTTCTAATTATTTTGTAGGTCAATACTTAATTTTTTGAAGCATTAATCCAAGATCACAATTTTTTTTCCATGTGTTAAACAATTTTTGATCATTTTAATTGAATTTTTATTCAATTAAATACATTTTGAAAACAAATTAGGGTTTTGGATTAATTCAACCCTCATAAATCATTTTCAAAACATTGGGCCTCTTGAGAGAGTGTAAGACCCATCCCCCCTTGTACAAAAACTTTTTGGGCCTCATTCATTGTATAAGTCCCTCTGTACAAGTAAACGGCGCGATCGTCGCCCGTTTAAAATAAAAGAATCATCTGGGCCTACCCTCGAGTAGTAAGACCCATTTCTTTTTTTTTAACTTTTTGGGCCTCTAATAGAGTGTAAGACCCAATCCTTTTTTTGACCAAATCATTTTTGGGCCTCAGTCACTTGTATAAGTCTCGATACCGTCAAAAACAAACGGCGCAATCATCGCCTTTTCAAAATAACCCTTGGGCCTCTCCTTGAGCTATAAGACCCATTAAAAACACTTTGGGCCTCTATTAGAGTGTAAGACCCAATCCCCCTTTTAACCCAAACATCTTGGGCCTCACTTATTGTATAAGTCCCTCTGCGTTAAAAGAAAACCTCGGCGCGATCGCCATTTTTAAATGAAAAATCATTTGGGCCTACCCTCGTGTTATAAGCCCCACTCTTTTTCCTTTAAACCTTTTTGGGCCTCTTGAGAGAGTGTAAGACCCATCCCTTTGTACAGAAAACCATTTTGGGCCCCAATCACTTGTATAAGTCCCTCTGTACAAAGTCAAACAGTGCGCTCGCTGATAAAACCCTGGGCCTCTCCTTGAGTTGTAAGCCCCAAATCTTTCTTTTTCAAAGCACTTTCTCCTTTGATTTTGAATATACTGTTGTTTTCAATCTTTCTTTGTTGAACAACTAACCAAACAGCATGGAAGCACTACAACTGAGTAAGTGGTTATCGCTTTCATTTACTGCTTTCATATTATAAACTGTATTGTGGGGCTGCTCACTGTAAGTCTCCTTTCATAAACTCATATCTACTGTGTAATAATAGTATAGATATTTCGAGTTTCCCCGGAAACTACGTCTAGAACTAGGTGACGCCGTTTCATTTATTCGTAGAAATAGAGGCCTAGATCCCCAATAGGAGCACCAGATACAGTCTTCTCTTCGGCTGTCCTCCTTAGGAATCGTCAAGAAGCTCTACTCCCCAAGATGAATGTATTCTCCGTGAATGGCATCTTTGAGTTTCTTCCAAATTCTCGAACTTTCCTGACTTGATCTATTCCTTGTGGATAGCTTGCCTTGAATGTCTCGGGGTTTGGGTACCCACTACGGTCATAATCTTGGACCTTAACTAAGGAACCCTCTTTAAAAGCTAAAAGTCGCTGGATAGTAAACCTCGCACGTTTACCAGTGGTTTTTATCTTTAAAAGAGTTATCTCTCCTAATGGAAAGGAGATGATAGACCCACGGGCTTCTTAAAAGCATCGGCCTCCTCTTGGGCATTGTTCAAGGACCCACAGGCTTCCTAAAAGCAACCCCGCCCCCTCTTGGGCATCGTTCAAGGACGCTACGGCTTCTTAGAAGTATTCACAGCCTCCTCTTAGGCTTCGTATAATGATCTCTTCCTCCGGGAATGATAGCCTCCTTTTGGGCTTCGTACAAGGACCCGTCGGCTTCTTAAAAGTTTCCAGCCTCCTCTTGGGCTTCGTACAAATTATCCCGACGACCTCCTAGAGGTATAGGAACAGAACTTAGTCATCTGCATAGAACAGTCCTTTCATAGAGTCTACTACTGTTTCTCACAGCATAGTACAAAAGACAAAACATTAGACACGGACAGTCTAATCTCCTTGAGTCTCAAAGACATTCTCAAGCACCCTTCGTTAAATAGGAAGGAAACCCGCAGACTTGGACAGTCTCAATACCCTTTGGATTTCCCGTTTCCTCAAAGAGAAGGAGATATCCCTGATCCTCAAATCAAACCCCTGAGTACAGTGTTGCTCATATAAGAACTGATTTTATCTTTTAAAATCAGTATATTGGATCTGTCACTCAACCGAAACAGTTACAATAGCCTCCATCTCGGGCTTCGTACGAGATACCAAAATTCTCCCTAGTGGAGTCAAACAACCTTTTCGCCTCTCTCTCGGGCTTCATACGAGACACATAAGAGACTCCCTCGTTGAGTCAATTACCCCTTTCGCCTCCATCTCGGGCTTCGTACGAGATACAAAGACTCTCTAATTGAGTCAAACCTCTTAGCCTCCATCTCGGGCTTCATACGAGATACAAAATCACTCTCTTGTTGAGTATAAAAGATTCTCCTGTTGAGTCAACCCTTTTAGCCTCTCTCTCGGGCTTTGTACGAGACACAAAATAGCCTCCTCTTAGGCTTTGTATAATGATTTTCCTAGCAGAAATTAGCCTTCTCTTAGGCTTCGTATAAGAAAACCACTGGTTGATCCAATCAACCTTTTAGCATCAAAGTTGTGCCTCGTTCACAGTATACAAACATCAATAACTCCTTTCCCTTCATTTAATCGTTGTAAGCGGCAAGCCTCTGGATCATCTATATCCACGCCACTGTCCCTCTTTTAGCATGAGAAATTCCTAAGGAAAGATGGCATTGCTCTACACTGAGTTAAAGTCTTCTCCTTCAGGTTAAAACCCTTTCTTCAGAAATTATGGCATTGCTCGGATCCGCGTATCCCCGTTAAAGTAATTCTCCTTCTCCCCTCTTTAGAGACGACAAATTCTCTCTAAAGTCGAGGTCTTTTAGCTTCACGTCTTGGGCTTTGAACAAGACACAAGTAAACTTTTCAGCTTCACATCTTGGGCTTTGAACAAGATACAAACCACCTTTTGCTTCACGTCTTGGGCTTTGAACAAGACACCAGAACAACCATTTCCTCCCATAGAATAGGAGGAACTACGAACGCTCTGATTTCCCTATTTCGGTAAACGGGAATACGTAGGCATAAGATCGAAAGAAAAGATCTTAGCGAGCAAAAAACCAAAATCCCATATCTCCATCAATCAAAAGCAGTAATTCAAAAGCATCAGTCCTAACATCCTAATCCTTGTTCCCCGCCAGAAACCTTCTGCCCAGGTAAAAAGAAAGAAAACCGTATTGGCGAAAATACAAATAACCAATACAAAGGCCCCCCCCACATTGATAGCATTCGTAACCTAACAGACCGCTGTTTAAACTCAGTATGCAAGCAGGGTTAATTGGAGACATCTATTTCCCTTCCTTATTCAGCTCACAATAGGATAAAAAATGAATCGACCTGTAGTCAAAGCTCAAACTGCAGAGAGCGACCAGCGCTTAAGAACCGCGTCCAAAATTGCTCGCTACAGAAACCCGCAGACTCGGACAGTCTCAATACCCTTTGGATTTCCCGTTTCCTCAAAGAGAAGGAGATATCCCTGATCCTTGAATCAAATCCCTGAGTACAGTGTTGCTCATATAAGAACTGATTTTCTCTTTTAAAATCAGTATATTGGATCTGTCACTCAACTGAAACAGTTACAATAGCCTCCATCTCGGGCTTCGTACGAGATACTAAAATTCTCCCCAGTGGAGTCAAACAACCTTTTCGCCTCTCTCTCGGGCTTCGTACGAGACACATAAGAGACTCCCTCGTTGAGTCAATTACCCCTTTCGCCTCCATCTCGGGCTTCGTACGAGATACAAAGACTCTCTAATTGAGTCAAACCTCTTAGCCTCCATCTCGGGCTTCATACGAGATACAAAATCACTCTCTTGTTGAGTATAAAAGATTCTCCTGTTGAGTCAACCCTTTTAGCCTCTCTCTCGGGCTTTGTACGAGACACAAAATAGCCTCCTCTTAGGCTTTGTATAATGATTTTCCTACCAGAAATTAGCCTCCTCTTAGGCTTCGTATAAGAAAACCACCGGTTGATCCAATCAACCTTTTAGCATCAAAGTTGTGCCTCGTTCACAGTATACAAACATCAACAACTCCTTTCCCTTCATCTAATCGCTGTAAGCGGCAAGCCTCTGGATCATCTATATCCACGCCACTGTCCCTCTTTTAGCATGAGAAATTCCTAAGGAAAGATGGCATTGCTCTACACTAAGTTAAAGTCTTCTCCTTTAGGTTAAAACCCTTTCTTCGGAAATTATGGCATTGCTCGGATCCGCGTATCCCAGTTAAAGTAATTCTCCTTCTCCCCTCTTTAGAGATGACAAATTCTCTCTAAAACCGAGGTCTTTCAGCTTCACGTCTTGGGCTTTAAACAAGACACAAGTAAACTTTTCAGCTTCACATCTTGGGCTTTGAACAAGATACAAATCACCTTTCGCTTCACGTCTTGGGCTTTGAACAAGACACCAAAACACCCATTTCCTCCCATAGAATAGGAGGAACTACGAACGCTCTGATTTCCATGTTTCGGTAAACGGGAATACGTAGGCATAAGATCGAAAGAAAAGATCTTAGCGAGCGCAATCAACAAAAAACCTAAATCCCATATCTCCATCAATCAAAAGCAGTAATTCAAAAACATCAGTCCTAACATCCTAATCCTTGTTCCCCGCTAGAAAGTCCTAGAAAGAAAGAAAACCGTATTGGCGAAAATACAAATAACCAGTACAAGGCCCCCCCACATTGATAGCATTCGTAACTTAACAGACCGCTGTTTAAACTCAGTATGCAAGCAGGGTTAATTGGAGACATCTATTTCCCTTCCTTATTCAGCTCACAATAGGATAAAAAATGAATCGACCTGTAGTCAAAGCTCAAACCGCAGAGAGCGACCAGCGCTTAAGAACTGCGTCCAAAATCGCTCGCTACACCTAGCAGTTGCATCTTAGCATGTATTTCAGTGCATTTTGCAATGCATGGCATATTCATCCCCAGCAATATAGCATAACAGGATCCAGGATCTATTCGCAAGCATCTTGGCCAGTCCTTCACCAAAATCGGCAGTATTCCTCTAAAAAGAGTTTATGCCCCGCACGTGCTCACAGAACCCTATTCCCCAGCAAGTCATTCTTCAGCCAGGCAATTGATAATGACAACCCCCAGCAGTTGTTGCTATTCTTACTCCCCAAGCAGAGGATACCATAGAAAGTTTCTTGTCAGCTTTCCCCTGCAAAGCCAGCACATTTCCTCCGACAGGAATCTTGCTCAACTATTATTCAGCAAATTTACCGTAGAGATACTGCTTTGGTATCATCGAGGGACCTTAATGGATAAGGGACTGCTTCGATGACCCAAAGAATCATTTGCTTTCAAAGATACTGCTTTGGTATCGTTGAGGAACCTTAATGGATAAGGTACTGCTTCGATGACCCAGAGAATCGTCTACTTTCAAAGATACTGCTTTGGTATCGTTGAGGAACCTTAATGGATAAGGGACTGCTTCGACGACCCAGAGAATCGTCCGCCTTTCAGAGATACTGCTTTGGTATCATCGAGGAACCTTAACGGATAAAGGACTGCTTCGACGACCCAGAGAATCGTCTGCTTTCAGAGATACTGCTTTGGTATCATCGGGGAACCTTAACGGATAAGGGACTGCTTCGACGACCCAGAGAATCATCTGCTTTCAAAGATACTGCTTTGGTATCGTTGAGGAACCTTAATGGATAAGGGACTGCTTCGACAACCCAGAGAATCGTCTGCCTCTCAGAGATACTGCTTTGGTATCATCGAGGAACCTTAACGGATAAGGGACTGCTTCGACGACCCAGAGAATCGTCTGCCTTTCAGAGATACTGCTTTGGTATCATCGAAGAACCTTAATGGACAAGGGACTACTTTGACACCCCGAAGAATTGTTTGCCTTCAGGGATACTGCTTTGGTATCATCGAGGAACCTTAATGGATAAGGTACTGCTTCGACATTCCAGAGAATCTTCTGCTTTCAAAGATACTGCTTTGGTATCATTGAGGAACCTTAATGGATAAGGTACTGCTTCAATGTTCCAGAGAATCTTCTGTTTCCAAAGATACTGCTTTGGTATCATCGAGGAACCTTAATGGATAAGGTACTGCTTCGACATTCCAGAGAATCTTCTGCTTTCAAAGATACTGCTTTGGTATCGTTGAGGAACCTTAACGGATAAGGTACTGCTTCAATGTTCCAGATAATCTTCTGCTTCCAAAGATACTGCTTTGGTATCATCGAGGAACCTTAATGGATAAGGGACTGCTTCGACGACCCAGAGAATCTTCGACCTTCATAGATACTGCTTTGGTATCATCGAGGAACCTTAACGGATAAGGTACTGCTTCAATGTTCCAGAGAATCCTCTGCCCCTTCCCCCCCCCCCCCCCCCCTTCATAGATACAACTTTGGTATCATCGAGGAACCTTAATGTGTAAGGGACTGCTTCGACCACCCAAAGAACCTCAAGTTATTCTGTTAATTTTGTACTCCCCCACCTCATCTTGCCAGTTCTTACTCCATAAGTACATGTCCCTCTTGATAGACAAATTTTAGGGTCTTCTTATATCTAATTGACTTCTACCCTAAAAATGAACGCCATGCAGTAGTTTATTCTCTCGGGTTCAAGGCAATTAGTTAGGGGCATCTGTCATACCCCAAATTTGTCCTACCCTCTCATTTTTCTTATACCAAGCATTTGTGTTGCTTCTTGACCTTTCTCAGGGTAATCATTTGGCCTTTGACTGTAATCCTCTATAATTTAGGTAATAGAGGTTTTGTTTATGCTCATTGTAATTAGAGGCTCTTGCAAGTGTGTTTGATGTCAAGTGGAGATAAAAGAAGAGGTGCCCTCATTCTCATAGTCAAGACGTGGTCCATTCATTCTTAGGCCAATGGTTAGTTTCGAGATAAACGTGTGGCAAGTTGTGGTTTAATTTGTTTCAAGTTGGTTTTGAGCCTTGTGATCAAATTAGTCAAGCTATGGTTGGTTTCAAGATCCACTTGCGGTCATATTCCAATTTTAAGTCATGTTTCAAGTGGTTCAGTCCTATTTTCAAGCCATGGTTAGAAGAATTGTTTCAAGCTTTGTTGGTTTATGACTAAGTTTACGCCGTGGTTAAAAAATGCAAGTTGTGATCCTTCATTTTCAAGTCATGTTTAGAAAATCATTCCAAGGCATAATTTTGATTGTTCCAAGCTATAATGAGAAAGCCATGATTAAATGGTTTCGTGCCATGAGTAAGGTTTATGCCTAAGACTTGTTTCAAGTTTGATTAAAATCTTAAGGTCAAAGTTTCAAGCTATGTTTAGTTTCAAGGTCAATCGGTGGCAAGCTTGAATTTAATTTGTTGGTTTCAAGTTGTGATAAAATTATCCAAGATATTGATTCAAGTTGTTTCAAGATAATGCAAGTGGTCTCAAGATGATTCTAAGGCGTATTCCAAAGGATTTTTTTTCCATTTTTAAGTCATGTATGTGGATTATTTTGCAATTACGTGGGAGTTATTCTTAATCCATGTTGGAATTACTTGAAGGCAAAATTGGAGGGTATTTCAAAGTACCATTGGAAGTTATGGTCAAAATTGGTTCAAGTGTCCAAGTGCTAGCTTTGGAAATTCAAATTATAAACATTCAAGGATGGCTCCAAATTCAATCCATGATGGATACATGTTGAAATTTCAAAAGGAGAAGGGCTGTGTAATTTATAAATGATCTTCAAGCTATTTTCAAGGAAAATTCAACTTTCACAAGAATGAGATTTTATTGGTTTCAAGGTTCTCAAGATCAAGAATAACCAATTTCTAATTGATTGAGTTCCAAAAGTCAATTACAAGATTCAATTAAACTACAAGATTCAATTACATCACACATGATACTTGGTTACCAATTACACAAACTACAAATCATGGCGAATTACAAAAGTATCATTGGTACAAAAGAAAATTCAAATTCAAATGAACTTAAAGTCAATGAGTACAAAGAGTTGATTTAGCACTAAGAGTGAAAAGATGCAATTGAGTTTCAAATACTTGAGCATATTTGATGCATGAAACCAAGCCTAATTTCCATAAAGTTACAAAGCATAGGCCTAAAGCAACTAAATGCCACGTTATTTTCTCTTTGAACCAAAACCTTGGTACAAGATCTCCTTCCAAGTCGCCACACTTCACGCCAAAAGCCAACAGCACATTACTCACCATGACCCCCCATAGTACAACTTTTAGTCACTCTCCAAAAACCTACAACAAATAAAAAGCATCAACAAAGTCTTGTGCACAATTAAGCCAATTTGCCTTATCAAACCAATTTCAAAATAAAAAATAATACAAAAGGAAAGTAGGATAAAGGACTTGCTACTACGGTGAAACTAGCATGCGTCTGCTCCAAGACAAACACAAACTTGTGCCTTATGCCTCCTGCTACGGTCATCTGCTGGAGAACAGTAGGATAAAACCATGTTAAAAACTTCACCACAAAGTCAAAGCTGACAACTGTACAAAGCCCATAGCAAAAGTGATTCAGAGCAGGACAGGGTTTATAAATCATTAAAAAATAAAAGAAAGTAAATAAGCAGGTCCCTGTACAAAAAGTAGTGACACGAATAAGGGAAATATCAGCAGCCTCAGAACAAAGGAATCGAAACAGTAGAGGCAATGGTGCAATTCCTAGCATAGCAGAATTTATCAGAAAAAAAGCTTCAATAACTAATTTGGAAAAAAACAATTGAGGATCACAGAGCACAACAGTCAAGGCGTTGATTCAAATTTGAACTTTGTTCAAAGAGAAGAGAAGTCTGACCTATAAAAGGGGAACCCTAAAAATTTTCGAGGGGGCAAAAAAAAATAATCTCACAAACCCTAATTCACCAAAGCTCTAAGAATTAAAAAAAATTACTCAGAGTTTCTCATCGAAACTCTAAGCTAATTCGAGCTAAAACCTATCCTATTCAGACGAAAACAACAACACACAGAGAGATCAAAGAAGTAGAGAAGGAAGAGGAAGGTCCGAGTTGAGGGGAAGGGATCAGAAACCGATACCTGGGCACGTCTTGAAATCTCTCCCGAAGGAATCTTAGAGAGGTAGCATTTCTGAATCTTGAGTATGAATTCCCTTGCTGAAATGTGTGTTTTTGTTGCTCCATGACTTGATTGCTCGCCTTCATTTGTTGATTTGGTTGATTCTGGTTTAGTTTAGGAGTTAGGATTTCATTTGGGAACGAGTTTGATTTGAGGTTGTGGTTTAAGTTTTCGCAGAATCTGGGTTTAGATTCGTGTTGAGGAAGAGAAAATAGGGGGGTTTGTGTTGATCGTTTTTGGTTTTAAGGTGGTGTCGCCGGAGAAGACGGTGATGGCCGCCGCGCGATGCCGCTTCTCCGGGCGTTATTAGGTTTCCGGCGAGTGATTCTTGTAGAGAGTGTTGAGAGAATGGGATGAGAGAGCTAGGAAATGGTTAGCAGTCTGGGTGAAAGTGGAGTAGTGCTTTATTCTTTTTTCTTTTTTCTTCCTGCCACGCGTATACAAATTGGTGAGGGTGGCAAGCATGCACCAGTGACAAGTGTCACCGGTCTTCGCATTTTGGATCCCACGCGTCCCTGTCTACGCATCCCCACCGTATGCCTTCGCATCTTAACCCTCAAATCAGAGTCAAAGGGCTGACTCATTGAGGGATCCAACGCTCATGGTTGGCTGAGATCTACGGTAGACCTCCCCTGCGTGGGCTCACTTGTTTGGGCCTGGGATGTTTTTTCGGAGTATACCCCCTTTCTACTAACAAATCTTGGCCCATTCTATTTTTTATTAGATTTGTTTTTAATATTACCTTTTTTAATTAGAAAATCCAAAAAAACATTTTATTTTCTTTTAAAAAAACATAACTTATGAAATATTGTTAATAAATTAATATAGTTAATTTTATTAAAAATTTTCATTTAATATTAATTAATCTTTTTATGATTAATTTTATTAAATATTGAATTTTAATTTAATTAATTATTATTTTTGTTTCAAATCTAAAAAAGTTCTAAAAAAAATACTTTTATTTAATTAGTCCTCAATTCTTATTTAATTAATTTTATTAAATTATTCTATTTAATTTAATTAATTTTTTATAATTAATTTTATTAAATATCTTGATTTAATCTAGTTAATTATTGGAACTTGAATCTAAGAAACCTAGGACTTAATTTTAGTTTAGGACTTCCCTCCTTAGAATTAACTTTAGAATTAGGTTACTAACCTAACTAATGTGTTTGATTTATTTATCCCACTATTTTATTTTATAGTTATTATGTGTGTACTTTATTCATGTGGATTTTATTTCATGCTTTAATTATATGTATGCTATTCATATTATACTTGTCCAAACCAAAAAATCTTTTCGAACTAATATTGCGACTTTATGTCAAACCTTTTTTAATACCTTGTAAGTCGATCGTTTTCACGATCGCAATCGACCTTACAATGCCTCCTCTTGGGCTTTATACAACGATAATGGTTGCACATTTCACTTTGGTTTGTATGCGTATGTGTGATTGACTCACTTTAATTACGGCTCGAGTATTCCCACTTGATTAATTACACCCCTCTCCCATAAGATTAAAATCAACCTTTTCAAAGGAATAAACAAGCTTGATCCAACGTCAAGTGTTTTTCAAATTAATAGCAATTCATCCTCAATCATTTACTTGATCCATATATCAAGTCCCTTACCCCTCTTGTAAGTCGAGCGCTTTTGCCTCGCCATCGACCTTACCTTAAACCATAGGACCGCCTTTCCATTAGTCCTCAACTATTTCGCACGCACATTCAAACCTCGATCAACATCGAGTATTTTTTTTAATCAAATTAATACATTTAATTATACTAAATATCCTTTCATAAAAGGTGAAAAGGAGGGGGATCAAGTCTTTGGTATTTCTCTTCAATTGTTCGGGTGCGAGTTTTCTTACTCGTGTGTGGACAATTGACGCCTTTAAAACACACAAACTTGACAAACCTTCAAACCTTTTCAAATCAAATTATCAAAACACTTAATCCTTACTGAAACATTTTTACTAAAAGTGAAGTGAGGGTGGTCGAGTCTTTGACCCTTCTCCTCAATTGTTTGGATGCGAGTTCTCTTACTCGTGTGTGGGCAATTGTCTCCTCTAAAATATCCAACACGACTAAAAACTCTCCTTTCTCGCCTTGTGCGACCGAAACTCTAAAACACACGCAAATCAAATTATTTTCTTAATCAAACTCTTTAATACACTTAATCCTATATTCACACAACTTTCTAAAAGGTGATGTGAGGGGGGCCAAGTCTTTGACCTTTCTCCCCAATTGTTTGGGTGCGAGTTCTCTTACTCATGTGTGGACAATTGGCGCCTACATAAAAAACACAAACCAAACAACCGTAGTCCCACGAACTACGAATGCTCTGACTTTTCCATTGCACGAGGGAATACGTAGACACAAGGATCTTCATCCTTGCCGAGCACCCTAATAAAAAACCACCCATTTTCCCCTTAGAAAGCAATTGTACCTAAGAAGAAAACAAACAAACCGAGCTAACATTTCTCCCAAATCAAATCAAGAGGTTCCCGTTGAGTACAACGGACGTAGAGGGTGCTAATACCTTCCCTCTTACGTAACCGACTCCCGAACCCGAATTTGGTTGCGATGACCATTTTCTTATCCTTTAAAGGTTTTATCGATATTTTCCTTTCCCTCTTTGGGATAAATAAAGTTCGGTGGTGACTCTGTTTCGAACAGCTTTTTCCGCGTCCATCGCGAGGATCGTATTTTTCGAGGTACGACAAATAGAACAAAAAGAAATCACCATAATCGTCACAATCGTCAAAGGGGATGACTATAACCCTCAAAACCTATAACCCTATATTAACCTAAACCACATTTCAAATATTTCTGCATAAAGCCTACTCATTGCAGATTAGGGGATAAAAAAGAAAACGCATACTTGGAAAAGGGTTGTGAACCCATAATCAGGGGCGTTGAAGAATTTTGAGGTTCATGTGAGCTTTGCAGAAGTCGTGGGAGAAAAATAGAGAAATGAAGCGGATGGGGGAACTTTTATAAGGAAGTTAAAACTACAAGGGACCTTTTAGGCTCCCCCATAATTTTGAAAAGCTCAGCATGTTTCTGACACACGACACTAATGTTTAAGGCCTCGAAAAATAGGAAATCATTACTTACATTAAATAGAAAAGTGTGACCATTTGAAAGATTGATTAACATTCCCCGTTGACATTTTATATAATCAAGAGACATTTGGAAAGGAGATACTTGTCTCATATTGAAAAGGCCCCCTCCAGCTAAAGGACTCGCCATAAGTCGAGGGACTCACTTCTCATTAATAAGGTTGCCTTCAGCTGAAGGACTCGCCTCTCATTAATAAGATCGCCTCCAACTAAGGGACTTGCATCAAGGTGAAGGGTTCGCCTCTCACTAATAAGATCACATCCAGCTGAGAATTTCGCCCCAAGCTTAGGGACTTTCTTCTCATTAATGAGGTCGCCTTTAGATTAGGGACTCGCCCCAAGTTTAGGGACTCTCCTCTCATTAATAAGGTCGCCTTCAAATGAGGGACTCACCCCAAGTTGAGAGACTCGCCTCTCGACCGAAAGAAACCTTAAAAATAGTTTGCTCTTCACAATCCCTATTGCTTGAGGGACTATGTAGCATTATATTTGTGATACTCCCAAACAGAGGTGGCTTCGGGGTCCCTGCCTAGAGTGATGTTACCCAGGAAATACCCCCAAAGAGCATAGGGGATATCCCTTGGAACAAATTATGTGTATAGTACTATTATTTTGCGTTAGTCATATATAGAAAATAGTTAGTCATTAGTCTCCCCTAGTTAAGGGGGAGCGGTTACTGCTTCTAAGAGTTTCCAAAATCCTAGACCTAACAGGCCCTTATATATACTTCTCCCCCAACGGGAAAAGACATATCCTAACTTATGCATAACACCCAAAGTATAATGCTTATACACAGAGTCTCTCACCTCACATGAGCAGGTCCTCTAAAACCACTGTAAAACCACCATACAGGGCTTCTCACCGTTGTGGGAAAACCATAACCTTTACAAACTATTATAAACCTACTAATTTCTCTATGTATCCCTTACCCTTGTAGGGATATCATGCACGCTTATACTTTTTAACTAGTACAACTTTCAACGCTGATTTTTTTTATTCAAGTGATTGCATGGAGGAAGGAACTGTTGGGTCAAATAGTATAATCATCCAAGTCACACATCGGGTAGTAGAAAGAAAATAAAATTTGAGTATTAATATAAATAAATATAGTTAGCTTTAGTTTTCAACACAACAACAAAATGTAGTTTTTTTGGTGTATTGGGAATTTGGGTAGTTATGTGTATAGAGAAGGTTTTCTATTTTTCCGTTTAAAAATAGTTTGTCGAGAGGGTTTTCTATTTTTCCATTAAAAAATAATTTGTTTAGAGGGTTTGCAATTTTCCGTACAAAAATTTTAGTTGACAGAGTGTTTGTAATTTTTCCGTCCAAAAATTGTAATTGAGCGAGGATTTGCAACTTTTCCGTCCAAAAATTGTTGTTGAGAGAGGGTTTACAATTTTTCCGTCCAAAAATTGTAGTTGAGCGAGGTTTTGTAATTTTTCTGTCCAAAAATTGTAGCTGAGAGAGGGTTAACAATTTTTCCGTTCAAAAATTATAATTGGGAGGGTTTGCAATTTTTTCCTTAAAATTGCAATTGAATGGGAGATGTAATACCCCGTATTATTTAAATGCTCAATTGGATATCAGATGAGATCAGATGAGCATCTATGTGCTCTATCTTTGGTAAATTGGATTAACGGAATCCACTAAGTGATTTAAGTATGGTCAATTGGGATCAATAGAACAACTGGTGAACTCTGAAGAGACAGATTGGTGTTTATTAGTACGAGATAGTATTTTAAGATAACTCTAATAATTGATCAATTGGGTTGAGACGATAAAATATCAATTGGAGATATTTTACCCTGTTGGAATTATATTATATAATAAGTTATATATATATATATATATATATATATATATATATATATATATATATATATATATATATATATATATATATATATATATATATATATATATTAAGAAAAAGATAGAAAGGAAAAAGAAAGGAAAAGAAGAAGAAGAAAGAAGAAAAGAGGAAATGGAGAGAAAAAAAGAAGAAGCTCCAGGAAGAAGAAGAGAAAGTTGGAGCATTGGATCATCATCTTCTTCAAACTCCTCTTTGATTACCAGGTGGGTTCTAGTTAGACACTCTAAGTCTAGAAATATAAGTTTTGAACTTAGGTTAGATTTGAGTGAAAATGAAATCTAACGGACGAAATTCGATATAAATTGCGTAGTGTAGTCGTAAAATGCATGTGATCAATTGATGCTACTTGTTTTGATGTTTGGAAATGATTAGGTATGGGAAAGATGAATTTTTGGGTGTTTGGAACCCTCAGAGCGCAGCAGAGAAATTCTGCATCTGATACAAAGCGTCGGGCGGTGGTTTGAGCGCCGGGCGACGCAGGAGTTGCGCCGCTGCTCCGCCGGGCGATGGTCAAGAGGCGCAACATGTCACGTTTCTGTAACTCTTGAGTTTTGGGATATGGGATTGATGCCACTGCTTCGCCGGGCGAAGAACAGGCGAAGGGGCACCGCCGGGCGGAATTTTTGTAGCGCCGGGCGCTCCTAGGAGTTTCCAAATATTTCTTTTCTTTAAAAATTCATAACTCCCGAACCGTAATTCCGATTTAAACGTTCTTTATATCGTTGGAAAGCTATGACAATCCTCTACGCAATAAAAAGTGAAAATATTAAGTATGTTGTGGGATTAATTATTTTAGTGGAAAATGAATGATAAAATGTTATGTGATATGTGGAAATCCATATCTTTTGGATCATAAGTCCGATCGAGGCATAGTAATAGCCGTTAGAAAGCTGTGAAAATATCCAACGGGATAAGAGTGAAAAGTATTGTTTTGATACCCGATTAAATAAATCGGGGGGAACCCGAAAGTGACGTTTTCTGTGACGTGTGATTATATGTGTTTACTTGGAATAATTGTGTTATGCAGTATCTAGCTAATTACTGTTAAGTATGAATGAGAGAATATGCATGCTTAAAATGAATTAGGTAGAGTGAGGAAACGTTACCCCATAACAACTTGATAGTGGAACCTAGTAATGGCTAGGAAGTGATAGAAACTCTGGATGGCGATGCTCGTGCATTCATTGACGAGCTCTAGCCTGGAGTAGATAACTTAATGACAACGCTCGTGCATGTGAGGCCGAGGCGTGTATCCATTTCCAAAATGACAATGATCGTGCGTGAGGGGCCGAGGCGTGTGTCTATTTCCGAATGGTATAGAAAGAGTGAAACACTAGTATGGAACATGTGTGTAAACCTTTGTGGTTTTGTGAAAAGGCAAAAGAGGCCTTAAGGCATTGTGGTCTTGTGATTGTCGAATACAATCACGTTTGTGTGTGTGATCACGTAATCTTAACCAGTTCTTTGAGTTACAGTTTCATGAGTCTCGAGCTCCTCTAAAATAAGGCATGGTACTTGGCAGGTTTGATTCCTGTGTGTAGTATGAATGGAACCTAAGGGTAGAGACTTGTGATGGTTAACAGGTCATGTGAAGTGATGGTTCATGGCTAACAGGCTGATGTTCCCGAATCCATTTTGTATGCCAAGTAAATTACAAGGATCCATGACTCGGGCCGACTTCTAGACGTAGAAGAGGACGGGAAAAGGGGATGCCTTGGTACGGTTATCGATTAGTGATATTTTGAGTTGATGAACTCATGACATGTTTCCATATAGTGTGAGATTGTGAGATTGTGAGATTGTGTACTCAAGTCTTTTCCCTCCCCCTTGACTTGAGTTAGGATTTGATAGAACCCTGTAAAGCCGAGAGAATCTATAAGATAGGGAACTCACTAAGATTTGATGTATCTCACCCCCACTATAGTTGCTTTATTTCAGGTGTGGTTTGCAGGTTTGATTTACAAGTGGAGCGATGCTTGGATGGTTCAAGAGAAGTTTAGTTGAGCTTATTTTCCGCTGTGTATTTGTTGTATACAATTGAGGATATTGTATATTGATCTTAGTTTTTATTTTTTGGCTAGTCTCCATATCTTGTACCATAGATTGTATTATGTTTTAGAAATGGTCAAGTATATGAATTACGCCATTAGGCACTTATGATGGTGTCAGTACCAAAAACAATGCTTGTATTGTATTATTCTAGGTATATATTATACAGGGCATTATAGGAGAGTTTGTAATTTTGTCCTTGTAAAAATTACAAGTTAAATTATGGTTTTATGAGTTTTTGTTAGAATTTTTGTTGGCAAAAATACTGTTTTAGTCTTTTAAGTTATTTTAAAATATCAAGTTAGTCCTTTAAGTGTTTTTTAGCGCTTTGGTCATTCATGTTAAGTAACGTTTGTGTCGTTGACTTTTTTAAAAATCTCCGTTACAATAAATTGCAAACCCATATACCAATTAAACTGGTTTTTCACGCTGATCAAGAATATGTAATTAGTTTTGAGTTTGATTGTGTATTTTGGTCGGATCGAACGATTTTTCATTATATATTTATCCACTTTTTTCCCTGGATTCTCATAAACAGAAACTTGTTTGATAAATTTGATTACATATTCGTGATCAGCGCGAAAAACCAGTTCAAATGGTATATGAGTTTGCAATTTATTATAACGGAGATTTTTAAAAATGTCAACGACGCAAATGTTACTTAACATAAAGGACTAAAGCGTTACAAAAAAAACTTAAAGGACTAACTTGATATTTTAAAATAAATTAAAGGACCTAGATAGTATTTTTGTCAATTTTTGCTTCTTTATCCTTTTTGTGGATATACTTTCGCGTGTGTAGAATTTATTTATTTTTTGTTATTTTCTCTACAACTGGTATCAGAGTTAAAGTTCCGATTAAGGGAGGAAGGAAGAGTAACAAATATTTTGATCAAGAGAGGAAGAAGACTAACAGATTGAATAATAATAATTGTACAAATATGTCATATAATTATAATTATAATGATCGTTTGAATATGACGTTGAAGACAAAGTGAAGATATGTGAGACTTTGGATGAATTAAGGGATGATTTGTAAGGTCAAATAGTATATTCATCCAAGTCCCACAACGGCTAGTAGGAAGAAAATAAAATTTGAGTATTAATATAAATAAAGATAGTTAGTTTTAGTTTTCAACACTACAATCTTTTGGGTGTACTGTGAATTTGGGTAGTTATGTGTCTAGAGAAGGTTTTCTATTTTTCCGTTCAAAAATAGTTTTATAAGAGGGTTTGCAACTTTTTCGTCCAAAAAATGTAATTGAGCGAGGGTTTGTATTTTTTTCGTCCAAAAATTGTAATTGAGCGAGGGTTTGCATTTTTTTCGTCAAAAATTGTAATTGAGCGAGAGTTTGCAATTGTTCCGTCCAAAAATTATAGTTGAGATAAGATTTGCAATTTTTTCGTTCAAAAATTGTAATTGGGCGAGAGTTTGCAATATTTCCGTCTAAAAAATGTAGTTGCGCGAGGGTTTGTAATTTTTCCGTCCAAAAATTGTAATTGAGAAAGGATTTATAATTTTTCCTTTCAAAAATTATAATTTGGAGGATTTTGAATTTTCTCCTTAAAAATTGCAATCGTATAAGAGAGTTTATAATTTTATCTTTGTAAAAATTACAAATTGAATTATAATTTGATGAGTTTTTGTTAATTTTGTTTTTAAATATATACTTCCGCGTGTGTAGAAATTTATTTTTTTATTTTTTTTTAATTGGAACTTTGTCTCTCAATTTTAATTTTTTTAACTAATCCAATGAACATTAAGTGAAAATGCGGAAAAAAAAATGTCTTAAATAACTTGATGTGATTTATTGTGTTATTGAAATGCTTACGGATTCTAGTATTTAAAGACAAACACCAGTATTATAAGGCAGATCATAATGGCTTGAAGGGTTTATCATTGCTCTCTTATTTACCCGGGTAGTGTGAATCCCTTTCTGTGGGTGATGGTGGCTCCACGAGTTCAGAACAGCGTCTTATGTGCAACATATTTTGTTGATCTTATCTCTAAATGTACAATTTTTTTCAGATTATGGTTATATGATCTCTATCTTCTTTTTAAGTCAAATTATCAAGTTTAATTGAGGCCAAAATCTTAACGACCATGATAAGTCGTAATAGATTTGAAAAAGATTTAGTCGACTCACATTTGATTATGTTGGTATTTATTTAACTTGCTATCGGCGGAAGGGAATTTGTCTATCTATTAGTTTATGTTTTTTATTCCACATAATATGTAATGCATTTATTTTGCCATAAATAATTAAGGGTTAAATACATAACCCTCTGTAATGTTAACGAGTTTTCATTTTAGCCCCTATAAAAAAAAATTTAAACATCCCTTCATTTTATTTAGATTCCCTTATACATCCCCCCAGATTCCAAGTGGCATTGAAGATTCAGTTAAGTTTTCAAATTTTTTCCACGTTGGCATTTTTTATTATTTTTTCTTTGCTTATTTGGTATAAAATTTTCAAACACCCCCTTGTAATAGTTAGGGTTCATGCGCGAAGAAGATTCATCTGCGAAGAACACGAAGACAAAGACGGTTGTCCACGAGTCTAGAATCGAACGGGAAGACGAATACATTTCCATAATCGAAGCTCGTAATGACTCAGGTATGTTTATTTGTAAACTTTCTCACGGTTAAATGTTACGATTAGGGTTTTCGGAATCTGCATGTTTGTGAAATCTGAATGGAATTTTTAGGGTTTTTGATAACTGGTTATGATTATTTCACATGAATTTAAACCTTTTAATGTTACTTTTCACCATGGGGTGAATTTATTAGGGTTAATCCGGATGAAATTATTTACAAGGGGGTTGATTCGATTGTAACTGGGTTACATGTGATGATGAAAGGCCCAAGTATGAAAGATTTAGGAAAGAGCACCTCAACAAGGACTATAAGTTCAAGTGGGGTATGGAATTTAATTCACTTGCTGACTTTAAGGATGCTATTCATGAGTGGTCAGTGCTCAATGGGAGGGAAATATCTTTTGTGAAAAATGAGAGCTATAGGGTAAGGGTTGAGTGTAAGGCTAAATGTGGGTTTTTAGTCTTACGCTCTAAGGTGGGCCACAAACACACTTTTGCTATAAAAACACTCAAAGACACCGACACATGTGCTAGGGTTTTGAACAACAAATCTACAACATCAAAGTGGGTGGCTAAGCATGTGGTAAAGAGGATGCAAACATGTGACATAGTTAGGATAAGAGATATCATGCAAGATATAAGGCAAAACTTTTCTGTGGGTATTAGTGTTGCAAGAGCATGGAGGGCTAAGTTGATTGCAAAGAGGATAATAGAAGGTGATACTAATAATCAGTATGCATCCATTTGGAGGTATGCAGCTGAGTTAAGAAGGGTAAATCCAAGCAACACAATCAAGATTAATGTTGAAAGACCTAATCCATCCATACAACCAAGGTTTGGATCATTCTATTTTTGTTTTGATGGTTGTAAGAAAGGCTTTATAAATGGATGCAGACCCTTTGTGGGGGTTGATGGATGTCACATGAAGACCAAATATGGTGGCCAATTACTAATTGTTGTGGGTAGGGATGCTAATGATCAATACTTCCCTTTGGCATTTGGTGTGGTTGAAAATGAGACAAAGGAGAGTTGGAGGTGGTTCCTTCAACTATTGATTAAGGATATTGGCCAGGATAAAAGATATGTATTTATATCTGATCAATAAAAGGTACAACATTAACATATCTAATTCCTTGTACTTATGTATTTAATTTTGTTTCTGTAATTAATGTGTCAACAATTGGTGTTATGTTTCAGGGACTTGTGGTTGTATTTGAGGAAATTCTTGACAGGATTGAGCACAGGTTGTGTCTTAGGCACCTTTATGCTAATTTCAAGAAAAGGTTTGGTGGTGGATCAATGATCAGAGATTTAATGATGGGAGCTGCTAAGGCAACATATTATCTGGAATGGGTCCAAAAGATGAATGAGTTGAAGAAGGTAGATCCCAATGCTTGGACAATAGAGTGATGCCTATACCTAGAAAGAGGTTGGACAATGAAGTTTTCAATAGTGGACATTGGTTGCCAATATGGTCAATGGCTGAACAATTTCAAGTCACACATAGTTTCAACAATCAAGAGTTTATTGTTGATATTGCCAAAAGATCATGTAGTTGTAACTTTTGGGAATTAGTGGGAATACCTTGTAGGCATGTTGTAGCTGCCTTGAGCTATAGGAAGCAAAACCCTGATGACTTTGTAGATGAATGTTATACAAGAGAAAAGTTTGCCCTTTGTTATGGTTTTTCTGTAAGTCCAATCAATGGTCAAGATATGTGGCCAGAAGTTGAAATGGAGGAACCCCTACCACCATCCTATAAAAGTGGCCCAGGTAGACCTACAAAGGTTAGGATAAGAGAAAGTGGAGAGGAGGGTGCAAGGAAGATAAGAACAGGGGTGGCATATAAGTGCACCAAATGTGACAAGTTTGGTCACAATGCATTGACTTGCAAGGCCTCCTCAAAGGACCCCAATGCACTTAAAAGAAAGGTACTCCTTGTGTCTTACTTTACAATGACTTGTTTGGTTTATAATTCAATTACATTTCAATGACTTGTGTATTACATTTGATTGTGTAGAGAAAGGTTAAAAAGGAACAAAAACTGATAATGCACCAACTGCTGCTGATAATGCTCAAGCTGATAATGCACAAGGAAATGCACAAGAAAATGCACAACGAAATGCACAAGGAAATGCTACTGATAATGCTTCTGATAATGCACTAATTGCAGTGGTTTCTAATGTTGCCCCAACTGCTGCAGATTCTATGAATCAGACCCAACCACCAACTGTTATGAGTCAAAGTGGATCTTGTGTTGTTGATTCAATTAAAAAAAGAAAGGAAAGAAACCGGTCATTACAAGAAGAAGGCAAAGTGAAAGGGTCAAACTGTCTTGGTTCAAAAAACCAATTGTAGGAGAAGGATCTAGTGAACAACCAATCACAGTACCAGACAAAGAGGTCAAATCAAGTTCAAAAGACTCTTACCTTGGATTGCAAACTAGGTCTATGAAGACATGAAAGACCAAGAAAATGAGAGATTGAGTGTTATGTGTTGTATTGCCAATTGTCATTTTGTGTCATTTTGTGGCTATGCCAATTGTAGCGAGCGATTTTGGACGCGGTTGCGAAGCGCTGTCGCTCTTTGGTACTACAGTTTGATTCATTTTTTATCCTATTAAAGCTGATGAAGGAAGGGAAATAGATGTCTCCAATTAACCCTGTTTGCATACTGAGGTTAAACAGTCGAAACTGTTAGTTTACAGATGCTACAAAGATTCGGGGTTTGTCCTAGGTTATTTTGTTGACGAGGGGGGCTTTAGGCTATTGGTTGAGATGTTAGGACGGATATATATGAAAGTATGGGATTTTGGGTTTTTGTTTAGTGTGCTCGCTAAGATTTTTCTTTCAATCTTATGCCTACGTATTCCCGTTTACCGAAATAGGGAAATCAGAGTGTTCGTAGTTCAAGGATATTAGACTGTCCAAGTCTAGAGTTTCATCTTTTGTACTGTGCTTTGAGAAATAGTAGTAGACTCTATGAAAGGATTGTTCTATGCAGATGACTAATTTCTGTTCCTATACCTCTAGGAGGTCGTCGGGACAATTTGTATGAAGCCCAAGAGGAGGCTGGAAACTTTTAAAAAGCCGACGGGTCCTTGTACTAAGCCCAAGATGAGGCTATCATTCCTGGAGGAAGAGATCATTATACGAAGCCTAAGAGGAGGCTGTGAATACTTCTAAGAAGCCGACGGGTCCTTGTACTAAGCCCAAAAGGAGGCTCGGTTTCTTTTAGGAAGCCTGTGGGTCCTTGTATGATGCCCAAGAGGAGGCCGATGCTTTTAAGAATCCCGTGGGTCCCCAAACCCTGAGAAATTCAAGACAAGTTATTCACGAGGAATAGATCAAGCCAGGAAAGTTCGAGAATTTGGAAGAAACTTAAGAGATGCCATTCACGGAGAAAAGATCATCTCTGGGGAGTAGAGTTTCTTGACAAGTGCTTTTAAGAAGCCTGTGGGTCCCCAAACCCCGAGAAATTCAAGACATGTCATTCACCGAGAATAGATCAAGCCAGGAAAGTCCGAGAATTTGGAAGAAACTCAAGAGATGCCATTCACGGAGAAAAGACCATCTCTGGGGAATAGAGTTTCTTTGACAACTTCTACGAGTGACAGTCTATGAAAGGGTTCACAAAGAATGCTGCCTTTCATATCTCCATATTGTTTAACCCCAAGAGGAGGAAAGACTGTGTCTGGTAATCCTATGGGGATCTAGTTTAGACTATTTAAGAGTGATCAACGGGCTTAATGCTAGACGTAGTTGTCGGGGAAACTCTAAATATCTATACTATTATTACACAGTTGATATGAGTTTATGAAAGAAGACTTACAGTGAAACAGCCCCACAATACAGTTATATGTATATGAAAGCGGTAAATGAAAGCGGATAAACACTTACTCGGTTGTGGAGCTTCCATGTTGTTTGGTTAGTTGTTCAACAAAGAAAGATTGAAAACAACAGTATATTCAAAATCAAAGGAGAAAGTACTTTGAAAAAGAAAGATTGGGGCTTACAACTCAAGGAGAGGCCCAGGGTTTTATCAGTGAGCGCACTGTTAAATTTGTACAGAGGGACTTATACAAGTGACTGTGGCCCAAAAGTTGTTTTCTGTACAAAGGGATGGGTCTTACACTCTCTCAAGAGGCCCAAAAAAGTTAAAGAAAAAAGAGTGGGGCTTATAACACGAGGGTAGGCCCGGACGATTTTTCCGTTTGAAATGGCGATTGCGCCGAGGTTTTCTTTTAACGCAGAGGGGCTTATACAATATCTGAGGCCCAAAATGTTTTGGTTAAAAGGGGGTTAGGTCTTACACTCTATTAGAGGCCCAAAAAGTTTTAAATGGGTCTTATAGCTCGAGGAGAGGCCCAAAAGGTTATTTTTCAAAAGGCGACGATCGCGCTGTTTGTTTTTTACGGTATCGGGACTTATACAATACACTGAGGCCCAAAAATAGTTTGGTCAAAAATGGATTGGGTCTTACACTCTATTAGAGGCCCATGAGTGTTTGACCATGATTTGTTTCAGTGAAAATCAAATAAACCCTAATTTTATTCTTTAAAAGTAAACATTTAAAGAAAATCAATGAAAAATACCAAATAGGTTTGAATAAACCACTTGTGATTTTTGTTTAAGGTTTAAAAAATGAGGTATAAATCACAAGAGATATTAAAACTCATTTGGTCTTGATTTTTCAAGATGAATATTCATTTTAAAATGTTTAAAAACAAATAAAAGTGAATTTATTCACAAAAATACTAATTATATTAAATAAATAATATAAATTCAATTTTTTTGTGGAATAAAATATTTCAACATTTTTGTGATTTTTTGCAAAAAGGACCAATCAAAAATAATTAAAATTGAAAGAGTTATTAATTTTCCAATTAATTAATAAACCATGAAAATATTGGGAAAAATGGCAAAATGTGAAAAAACACAAAATGGCATGGGTGGGGTTTGAACCCAAGACCTCAAGGTTACAAGGTGCGCGCCTTACCACTGGGGTGGTGATACATCCATTGTTTGAAACAAAATAACAAATATACAAGGCATGACTTGGTTTTAGGCCTGGCCCAAGGCAAGTTTTGGCAAGTTTTTGCTCAGAAACGTGAAGGTCATAACTTTCTCAATTCTTAATGGTTTGAGACAAAATTTATATGTATATGATCAATGGATTTCAAAGCATTGCATGTTTGAAATATTTTCTATGCTACAACTTGGAACAAGCATGGATTACATGGTGAATTAGCTCAAACACAACATATACAACATGTATGAGATGTTTATGATCAATGGACTTCAAAGCATTGCATGTTTGAAATATTCCAAGTTGTGAGGCTTACCTCTTTTTTTGAGATTTTGGAGCTTTTGTACAATTTGTCAAACCTCTTGTTCCAGAAATGATTTGATGCTTTAGACACTTTTAGGATGATTGGAATTGACTGGTACCTGCAAAAACACAAACAGTCCCTTTCTTGCAAAAGGGGTTAAAAGTGACCAAAATAGCAACTCCCTCAAATGGTGTTCCAGATGAGGGGAACCATTTGGGACAGTTCAAGGATGATATTTGGAGTGTGTTTGAGGTTTTATCTGGTTTGGAAAGTGACTGAATCAAGACATGGCTTAAAAAATGCAAACAAAGCCTATTTTGAGGTTTTGAGAGGTGACTTTGTGATTTTGTGATTACAGGTCACTTGTGATAGTTTGCACAGCTTACATATGATATATATGAGGTGTGTGTATGATTGATTGTGATGAAAAAGCTCTCAAGCTCAAAAACTCAAAGTTGCCTTGCTAAAGAAGGCATTTTTGCCAAGAGAGAGAGGTTTTGAGGAAAGCATCTGTTTGATGGCTTTGGTGTACTCAAACTGATCACAATTGAGCTCTATTTATAGTAGAGAAAGTTTGTTCTGGGATCCACAGTGAATGGCAACTGCAGCATGTGTTTGTTCAATGTTGGCCAATGGAAATCCAAGTCTCCTCTAGCCATTAACTAGAGGTTAGGGCACAGGGTTGTGGTTCCCTTGGTCTTGGATAAGTCTTGACTGAATTCAGTTGCAAATGGCTCTGTCCATGCCACCTTGATGCTTCCATTGAATGGTCCAATCCAAAATTGGAGTCTTGTCCCTATTTTGGCCATTCTAGGTTCAACATGCTATTTCTTGTTCCAAAGACTTTGGAGGCTTGGCTCAGTGATTGTCCAATTTAGATTCAATCCTCAGATGTGTCCAAGTGGATAGGAGCATTTGGATTTGGCTGATTTTGGTAAATCGAGCAAAAATACAAATTCTGCCTTGCCTTGGCAGATTTCAGCAAGGCGGCTTCCCAATGTCATATCTCATGGCTCAAATTGAATTTGGTAATGTTCTTGGCCATTTTGGAAAGCCCTTACATGATACAACAATTGTTTAAACATATTTGGTTTTGATCTCTTTTGAATCCAAGTGAAAAATCCCCCTACATTTGGCAAAAAGTAAGGTAAAATCTGACTTAGTGAAATTATCACCAAGTGTTGGAACAAAGTGACTTTTCTTGATTTTGATCACTCCATAACTCAAAATCCATGAGGAGTTGGAATTAGGTCTAGTTGAAGTTTTTGTAGAGGGCAATGAGATCTACAAATCAAGCCTTGGATGGGAGAAAATGGCTTTGTGGTTTAGGAGTTATGGTCCTCCAAAGTTAGTACTCTAGCCACTTTATTTTTAACTTAGAAAATTTTCTAAGTTTTTTATGGTTACCCCTTTTACAAGTTACCCAACTTTTCTTGATTTTTCTTGATGAATGATGATTCAAATCATACATTAACATCATTTTAGGGTTAAAAATCCATTTTGGTGAAAAATCTCAAAAAGTCAAAGTTGACTTTTGTGCACAGTTGACTTTTTATCAGATGAATTCCAAACTATGCAATTCTTCAGGAAATCATGTCCTTGACCTAAATCAAACTTTATGGACATGTTCCATGGGTGTAATAGGGTATATTGATGCATGTCATAGGGCTTGGGAGCATGTCCTGGTCAAAAGTCAAAGTTACAGTTGACTTTTTCCTTAAAACCCTAACTGTGGTGCAGATGAAATTGAGACTTGTTGCTCAATCTTCTTGGATTAATCCATTGTTGTAAATGGATTAATGTAGTGTATTAGAGACCCTCAAATCATGTCTTGAGGTTTTGGCTCATGAGTTGTCCCAAAAGTCAACTTAGGGGTGAATTAGGTCAAGAAACCCTAATTCCTGATTTTTGATGAATGCATCCCCTGAGGCAAAACTGACTTGAATATTGGGTCCATGAGGTTCCATGGAGTATATTAGGTTATGTTTTGGATCATTGGCTTGTGCCCAGATGAAAAATTTCCATCTGGAGGCCCTGGTCGACCAAAACCCTAATTTGGTGACACTGTCGATCTTGAGACTTAATCCACCTAGAAGGGAGCAGCCTTGTGCTTAATCCTTGAAGTGGGAGTCCTTTTGATCCATTGTGGATATTTTAGAGGTTAGACAAGTTGAAGATCATGTCATTCCTTGATTGATCCTTTGTCTAAGAACTCTGAGAGGGCTTGAAACCCTAATTCTTGATTGTAGTGGATGCTCACCCATCTTTGGGGAGACTGATGAAGTATGATGGTTCCTCCATATTGTGATGATGATTTTCACAATGATGGGAAATCTTAGTGGTCAAAATTTGGGGTATGACAGATGCCCCTATTTAATCTTCTTGGACACGAAGGTGTGAATGACGAAGGTATTCAGGCATTCGGGGTGCAAGAGGATTAAATATCGGAATACCCGAAATTTTGATGGTGGTTATGAATGGTAGCTTACGCATTCATCTTCTTTAGCTAAGCAATGATGCTTAGAAAAGGTAAACTTCCCCTCGATCCTGGTCTTCAGCCAAGGAACTGGTCTCAGTTTCTAAAATAAACTTCCCCTCGATCCTGGTTTCCTACCAAGGAACTGGTCTTAGTTTCTGATGTAAACTTCCCCTCGATCCTGGTTTCCTACACAAGACTGGTCTTAGTTTTTGATGTAAACTTCCCCTCGATCCTGGTTTCTTACCGAGGAACTGGTCTTAGTTTCTTTCGTCAATAAACTTTACTGACAAGGGACGCTATACGTAGCGGCTTTCCTTCAAACTTCTCGCCGAATTTTCCTGGGGAGATGCCATTTGAGTGGAAAAAGTTTCGATGTCAGACTTGCTGGGGAACCCAGTCGTCTGAGTTGTAGAGGTGTACAAACTTCTCTGTTGGAGATGCCATTTGTTGACTCTACTTGGGGAATGCGAGTCCCTTGAGAGACTGCATTCGCTTGGGGTCTTTACATCATACTTTTCTCGGAGATCTTCTCGGAGAAATGCCATATGATGTGATCCAATTTTGAGGTGCCGATGACCTTTTCATCAGTGGGTTTTTTGGAGAAAAATTGCCGTACTGCCGGATCTCCGATTTAGGAGGCTTTCTCTCAGGATTTTCTTTAATCCGGGAAAACAAGGATATCATCTTCAATGGTGAAGAGTGATGTTAACTGAGGGCTCTCTAGTCTTTCAGAGGTTCAAGTTATCAAAGTGGTCGAGGACCCCACTTCAATCCAGAAATAAAACTGGAGGAGAGAGACTGTTCAGACGTAACACTTTTTGACGAGGAAAGGGCTGACAACTCGATTGAGAGGACTTTTATCACTAGGGGACAAGACCGACTAGAGTGATAGTGATGCAATATGAAATGTGAATGCAAATCAATAATGCATGATGTACGTATGTATATGCTGACAAAACTGACGCGACATACAAACTGACAGGTGAACACGACTGGATACTCGGCCATCGCGGGGCGAAGAAGTACCGTTGGTTCAGAATAGCAATTCCACCTTGCTTAGGAAAGATAGTCCCTGTTGGGAGCTAAGTTGGTCGGGCTTAGGAGATAAGAACTCAGCCGAGGCGTGTCAGATGAAACAAGGTCTCTGACACAGTTAATCCCTTCATTCAGACGTACTGGGTTAGAAGGAATACTTCGATTCTGCATTTTGAAGCTCGATTACTTCTGGAGAAGCGACCGATGTTCTTCTGATGTTCAACAGTCAAAAGAAAATGTCGTCTTTAATTTAAAAGCAGAAAAAGTTTTAACAAGTAAATTCATTTTTGTTTTATTTCAAGAATCGCTAACAACGTTATTCTGTAAAGCTAAAACAAATAAGAATTACAAACAAAAGCACAAGGGCTCAAATTTTATTGATAAGATGGAGATCAACCAAACGCGTGATTCCAAAGAGTATTTACAAAGTTAGAAAATGGTAATTTACAGGGAAAAGGTCTACGTTGAAACATAACGACCACTATCCTTCTACCAACTTTGAATTCGGGACATCCTGAGCTTCTATCGAAGATGACCTTGACTGGAGTTTTCTGGCGGATGATGTAACTGCTGCTGCTGAGGGACTTGCCTTTGTTGAACATAGTTACTTGCCATTATCCCTAATTTTTGCCTGGATTGTACTGTGATGTTTCCAATCCACCGGGATGATTTTTTCCTTTTTATGTCTCTAACTTTTTCCTGGACCGCCCTTTCGGGTTCTAATCCACCGAGACTTTTTTTTTTTAGGCGAAGTATTTCTTGACTACATCAACATTCGTGGGGTAGGCAAATTCCTCTCCGTCCATGGTCGCAAGTCTCAAGGCGCCGCCTGAGAAAGCTTTCGTGACCACATATGGGCCATCATAATTCGGAGTCCATTTACCTCGCGAATCAGTGAGAAATGACTGGATCTTCTTGAGCACGAGGTCTCCTTTTCTGAAAACACGAGGTCGGACCTTTTTGTCAAACGCCCTCTTCATTTTCTGTTGATACAATTGACCATGGCATAGTGCCGTGATTCGCTTCTCCTCGATCAGATTCAATTCGTCGTGTCGGCTTTGACACCATTCAGCTTCGGTGAGCTTAGCTTCCATTAATACTCGGATTGACGGGATCTCTACTTCTATGGGGAGCACTGCTTCCATGCCATACACTAGAGAGAAAGGGGTTGCCCCTGTTAAAGTGCGGACAGATGTGCGATAACCATGAAGAGCAAAGGGTAGCATCTCGTGCCAATCTTTGTAGGTTACAACCATCTTTTGAACGATCTTCTTGATGTTCTTGTTAGCCGCTTCTACCGCTCCGTTTATCTTGGGTCGGTAGGGAGATGAGTTATGGTGTTCGATCTTGAACTCAGCGCACAACTCTTTCGTCATCTTGTTGTTCAAGTTAGATCCATTATCAGTAATGATCTCGCTTGGAACACCATAACGGCAGATGATATTGTTTTTGATAAATCGGACCACCACTTGTCGGGTTACATTGGCGAATGACGCTGCTTCGACCCACTTGGTGAAATAGTCAATGGCGACCAGGATGAACCGATGTCCGTTTAAAGCCTTGGGCTCAATCATGCCAATCATGTCGATTCCCCATATCGAGAATGGCCATGGGGAAGAGAAAACTTTGAGATGTGATGGCGGTACATGAATTTTGTCGGAGTATATCTGACACTTGTGACACCTCCTCATGTACTTGTAGCAGTCGGATTCCATTGTCAACCAATAGTACCCTGCTGTTAAGATTTTTCTCGCCATTGTGTGTCCGTTGGCATGAGTGCCAAAGGATCCTTCATGAATTTCTTTCATAAGCATGTCTGCTTCTGGTCTGTCTACGCATCGGAGCAAGACCATGTCAAAATTTCTCTTATAGAGAGTGTCACCGCTCAGGAAGAAGTTTCCAGCCAATCTTCTGAGGGTCTTTCTATCTTTCCTGGATGCCCCAGGTGGGTACTCTTGTTTCTGAAGGAAGCATTTGATATCGTGATACCAAGGTTTGTCGTCTATGACTGCTTCAATCGTGAAGATGTAAGCGGGTCTTTCAAGGCGCATTATGTCGATCTTGGGTAGGTCGTTCCATTGACCTACACTAATCATGGAAGAGAGAGTGGCTAATGCATCAGCCATGTGATTCTCCTCACGAGGGATGTGATGAAACTCGACTCTGTTAAAGAAGGGTAACAACCTTCTTGCATAGTCTTTGTAAGGAATCAGTCCTGATTGGTATGTGTTCCAATCTCCTTTTATCTGATTGATAACCAGAGCTGAGTCGCCATATACGTCCAAGTTTTTAATCCTTAAATCAATTGCTTCTTCGAGACCCATGATACAAGCTTCGTATTCGGCCTCGTTGTTCGTACATTTGAACGTAAGTCTGGCGGTGAAAGGAATGTGGGTACCCTGAGGGGTAAAAATTATTGCCCCAATTCCGTTTCCATAATAATTAACTGCTCCGTCAAAGATTAGTCCCCATTGGGGACCTGGTTCCGGCCCTTCACTGGGTAATGGTTCATCGCAATCTTTCATTTTTAGATACATGACATCTTCGTCTGGGAAGTCAAACCCGATTGATTCCTGATAGTTAATCGGTTGATGAGCCAAATGATCGGCTAAAATACTTCCTTTAACGGCTTTCTGAGCGTGGTACTCTATGTCATATTCTGATAACAAAATCTGCCAACGGGCAATTCTTCCCGTGAGAGCAGGCTTTTTGAAGACGTACTTGATTGGATCCATTTCTGAGATTAACCAAGTAGTATGACAAATCATGTATTGGCGAAGACGTTTGGCTGCCCAAGCCAAAGCACAGCAAGTTTTCTCAAGCATCGTGTACTGAGTTTCGCAGTCGGTGAATTTCTTGCTCAAATAGTAAATGGCAGACTCTTTCCTTTTGGCTTCGTCTTGCTGGCCAAGTACACATCCCATTGAGTCCTCCAGGACTGTGAGGTAAATGATCAGTGGTCTTCCTTCCACTGGAGGTGATAGAATCGGAGGATTCAACAGATATTCCTTGATACTGTCGAAGGCGGTTTGACAATCTTCTGTCCAAACGCAATCCTGGTTCTTTTTAAGTAACTTGAAAATCGGCGCACACGTGGCGATCATAAGGAATATGAACCTGGAGATGTAGTTCAAACGTCCAAGGAATCCTCTGACTTGTTTTTCAGTTTTCGGAGAAGGCATTTCTTGAATGGCCTTGACCTTGTCAGGATCAACCTCAATTCCTTTCTGGCTGACGATGAACCCTAGTAGTTTCCCTGAACGGACACCGAAGGTACACTTATTGGGATTCAAGCGGAGCTTGAATTTTCTTAGACGTTCGAACAATTTTGACAGATGTTCAACGTGCTCACTCTCTGTTCATGTCATGAAAAAGAGTAGTCATGGCCCTTTGATAGGTTGCCCCGGCGTTCTTCAAACCGAACGGCATTACCTTGTAACAAAAGGTGCCCCATGGGGTAATGAACGAAGTTTTCTCCATGTCTTTCGGCGCCATTTTGATCTGGTTATAGCCCGAGAATCCATCCATGAAGGAGAAAATTTTGAACTTTGTTGTGCTGTCTACCAGCATGTCAATGTGTGGTAAAGGAAAGTCGTCCTTTGGACTAGCCTTGTTTAGATCCCTGTAGTCGACACACATTCTGACCTTTCCGTCCTTTTTGGGAACGGGTACGATGTTGGCTAACCATTGAGGATATTCAGATGTGGCGAGGAAACCCGCGTCAATCTGTTTCTGCACCTCCTCTTTGATTTTGATGGCCATGTCCGGGTGAGTGCGTCTCAACCTTTGCTTTACTGGCGGACATTTCGATCTCAACGGTAAGTGATGTTCCACGATGCTGGTATCCAACCCTGGCATATCCTGATAGGACCAAGCGAATACATCTGGAAATTCTTTGAGAAGCTTTATCAAACTCTCTTTGGCAGTTGGACTGAGCAGTGCCCCAATCCTGATTTCTTTTCTCTCTTTTTCTGAACCCAAGTTTACCGTTTCCAACGGCTCTTGGTGAGGTTCAATGGACCTTTCCTCTTGTCTGAGTAATCGGGAGATCTCTTCTGGAATTTCGTTGTCAACTTCTTCTTCAGCTCCAAATACCGGGAACTCAAAGTTGGGAGAAGGCATTGGATCGTATGTTTCAACGGGGTTTAAAACAAGCAATCTGCATGACATGATGATTCGTGTTTAGAAGAGATAGAGAAAATGCAAGTGTGTGCAGTGTATTTATTTTACTGCTTATTTCTATTTGAATTGTTTTTTAGGATTACCATTTTCTGAAAAAGCAAAAAGAGAAAATAGCAATTAATGCGGAAATTACAGAACGACGTTATTTTATTAATGAACAAGTCGATTCTTGAAACTACAGCCTTATAAAACAAAACTCTGTCGCTTTGGGCAAAGCGAAGAGGGAAATTTACAGAAAGCGAGCCCTATCAAAACATCCGTTTCACCTGGGCAGGGTGAAAGGTTAAAAGATGGCAATTACTTTGACTGATGAACGATCTTCGGAACCTCGACGGCAACCCATTGGCGGCGAACTCCTCGGTGAATCACAAAGTCTGGCACCTTCCTTGATTTGTCTTCAGAAATGACACTGATTTCTGGTAGAGCGGGATCATTAGAATCTGTCTCCCAGGCAGAGTTGTCGTAGGAGGATTCCTCAGTTGTGTTTTGCATAGCATTTGTGCTCTCAGCTATATCTCCCCATCCAGTAGGCTGGATGTCTTCGAGCCTGATACGAGAGCTTTCGGGAGCGGTGTACTTGACCATATAGTCGTATTTCCCACTCGGTTGTCCCAAGGTGTCCCACACTTCTCTGGAACTGGAGGAGTCATCTCTCTCGATGACGTTAACCTCAGGAAAAGCATAGTTGATGAATTCAAGTCCTGCAAACGTTGCAAATTCATCTTCATGTTGAGTAGTTTCTGAATGACCTGAGTGTTGATCCCATGACATGGTGGGGACACAGGTATTCTGTTCAAAAACGGTCAGCTGATTTTCATTGTTCGGCTGACTCTCTTGCCCCAAGTTTCCTGGGTAAGGCTGCCACATTGGCAGACCATCCATTGGGCCATAGTAATTGTGGTCAAAGTTGTCTTTCATCAGAGTGTCTTCCTCTAATGAATTTGGCGGAGCACGGCATCCTTCCGGATCACAATCCCCATAGATCATTTCGACGTCTGACCTTGGTATAAATCTCGGACTCTCTGTAGGAAAGCAAAAAGGAGTTTGCGTTTCGTCCTGAGACATATAACCGTCCTTGTTAAGATAGGGCTTCCACTCTTCCTCTGTGTCAAAGGGATCTTCCTCATTGATAGCATGGACTGCTTGAGGGACTGGGTGAAGAAAACCTCCACTGTAGAAGAAATCCTGAATGGGATGAAGACTTTCATCGTTAGCAGTTATCTGGGTACAGGTTGCAGAAAAACCAAGACCCTTCTTTGTTTTATCGTCAATAGGAATGACAAGCTGTCCCCATCCTGTTGTATCGGTACTCTCGACTGCTTTGATAGCATCTTTGTAAGAGGAAATCGAGGTTCCTCCTTTGAACTGATTGTTCTTGCTTACCGACAGTGCTTGGAACTGAGTTCCAATAACCTCCTCGGGTTCTATACCAGTAGATGATGATAAGTTACTTACGAGCAAGGCTTGTTCTCCACAAACTATGACAAGTTGGCCGTTCTGAACGAACTTTAGCTTTTGGTGGAGGGTCGAAGTGACCGCTCCAGCCTGATGTATCCAAGGTCTTCCTAATAAACAACTGTATGTTGCCCGGATGTCCATGACCTGGAAAGTGACTTGGAAAGTGTGAGGACCAATAGTTATGGGAAGATCAACTATGCCGATAACTGTTTTTCTGGATCCGTCGAACGCTTTGACGACGACCTCGCTGATTCTCATCGGAGGGCCTTTGAATGATAATTGCATCAAAGTGGACTTCGGCATAACATTCAGGGCTGACCCTATGTCTACCAGTACGCTGGCTAAAGCATCGTCCTGGCAGTTAACTGTGATATTAAGCGCCATGTTATGACGGCGACCCTCTTCAGGTAATTCCTCATCACTAAATCCCAAATTGTTGCAGGAAGTGATGTTAGAGACAATGCTATCGAACTGTCTGATTGTTACATCCTGTTCCACAAAGGCTTGCTCCAAGACTTTCTGTAGAGCCTCCCTGTGGGCTTCTGAACTTAGCAACAGTGATAACACCGAGATCTTTGAAGGAGTTTGTAACAGTTGATCGACAATGTTGTATTCACTCCTTTGGATGAGCTTCAGCATCTCATCGTTGTTCTTTGAAAGGTCGGGATTACTGGATTGACCGACTTATGGATCGGGAGCTTCCGTCTGAAGTTCCTTTTCTTTGTTAGCTTCCCCAACCCCTCGGTTGAAGATTCTACCACTCTGTGTTACACGACTGATGTCTGCAATATTCACAACGGAGGGTCATGGAATTTCCTTTCCATTTTCAATTGTCGTTGCACCATATTTGTAAGGGATCGCCTTAGCTGATTCATACGGTAGTGGTCCCGGCAGATAGATGACTATGGGAACCTTCTGATTTTTCTGACCATCATAATTAATCTCGATCCGTTCCCGGTTAGGAACTTTAGATTCGTCAAGTAAATGGATAATGGCAAAAACATCCCTGGTCCTGTGATGACCAGAGATCGTGACAACATCCTCAACTTGCTCGGCAAGGTAGTTGGCGTCCAGTTGATGGGTCCAGAACCCAGATATGGACGAATCTCTCCACGATCTACCTGACCCCGAAGAGCTGCTCTCACAAAGTAACACCCTTGGTTACTTTCCGAACAGACGCCGCAACGTTCATAGTTGTGTGGTGCCACCTGGCCAAGCCCACTTTGAATACAATGTAACCTCACTAGGTTAGCTTCCACAGATCGGACATCCTGACTCTGACGCCGAGTGGGGTTTCTGTTATTGATACTAATCTGTTGAGTATCTTCATCCATATAAATTGGCATCCACCAGTGATTTAACAAGTGCCGAAGTGCCTCCTGGACAATGGTACAACCTCGATCGTTTTCGCAACCTGCCTTACAGCTTTGATAGTCATGTGATGTTAAGAATCTGAGTTGGACCTGCTCAGCATGTAACTCTACCAGGTTGGTATTCATCACGCGAATATCGAAGATCTGAACCATGTTGATTTGATAGGAGTTCCTATCATGGTAGTCTTGGATCCATCTAAGATCCATCTGACGCTGAAGGGCCTCCTGTATGAAAGAGCATCCCTGTTTGTTTACCGAGTAAATCAGACAGGAACTGTAATCATGCCGTGGCAGATTATGATACTGGCTTTGCCTTGAGTGCATCGCCGCCAAGTTGGCATTCATCGTACGGATATCGTGGTTCTGAATGACGTTATAATTCGTGTAAACCATGTTAACTCCACGAACTCGGTGCTCTTGGATCCATCCGAGATCCATCTGTTCCTGTAAAGCTGCTTGCACCACAGAACATCCCTGGTTGTCTTTAAAGCAGATATCACACTGGTGATAATTATGAGGTGGCACATGGCCATATCCACTCTGTCGATAATGCATCTTGACCAGATTGGTTTTCAACAAGAGTACATCGTGAATTTGATAGACATCGTTAGTCTCTCCTTCTATCAAATTGACTGCAGCTTTCTCGTGTTGAGGCAGTGGATTCGTAAGAACATTAGGATTCGTATCCTTGAAGGATAAGACCCCGCTCCTAACAAGTTTTTGCACGTCGGACTTGAAATTGAGACAAGTCTCTATGTTATGCCCTGGACCTCCTTGATGATAAGGGCAAGTTTGATCCATCTTAAACCAAAAGGGCAGATTTTCCGGTACTGTAAGAGGATATTTAGTCTGAATGTGCCCCTTAGCCAGTAGTAATGGAAACAGCTCTGCGTACGACACGGGTATAGGATCAAATCCTGGTGGTCGTGTTGTACGGTTGTTGTTGTATGGAGGACGAGCCTGCTGAAGAGGCTGTTGTGTCCTTTGTTGATCAGGTTGGCTCTGCGCAACCTGAGGTTGATACGTAGGAATAGACGCAGGGTTGATAGCAAGAGTCACAGCTGCTACCGATTGATAACGTCGCCTTTGCTTTCCGAGAGAGATATTCCCAATATCTTGCTCTTTTTTCTTAGGGAGAGGACTACCGTATTTTTTAGTACCGCTCGTCGATCCAGTGTCTTTTACCAAACGTCCTTCTCGGACGGCTTCCTCAAGACGTACGCCCATGTCAACCATTTCGATGAAATCACTGGGCGTACTGGCAACCATTCGGTCATAGTAAAATGAGCTTAAGGTCTTTAAGAAGATCTTTGTCATCTCTTTTTCCTCAAGAGGTGGACAAATTTGAGTGGCAATCTCACGCCACCTTTGAGCATACTCCTTAAAGGTTTCCTTGTCCTTTTGCAACATCGATCTGAGTTGATCTCTGTCGGGTGCCATGTCCAAATTGTATTTGTATTATTGGACGAAGGCAGTGCCAAGATCTCTGAATGTGCTGATCGTGGCACGGTTTAAACCCATGTACCATTTGAGTGCGGCACCGGTTAAACTATCCTGAAAGTAGTGAATCAGTAGGTCCTGATTTTCCGTCTGAGCTGACATCCGCCGGGCGTACATCACCAGATGGCTTTGAGGGCAAGAGTTACCCTTGTACTTTTCAAAGTCGGGCACTTGAAATTTGTGTGGGACTTTCACATTTGGGACCAAGCAGAGATCTGCGGCGTCCTTTCCAAATAGATCCTGACCGCGAATGGCTTGCAGTTCCTTCCGCATTTCCAAGAACTGCTCCTGGAATTTCTCCATTCTGTCAAACATAGTTTCCTTCTTACCAGAAGGTGTCTGTGGAATCTGTCCTTCCGGGACAGTGTGCACCACAGGGGGTGGTGCCATGACTACGGTAGTGAGTCCTGCCGTTTCCCGAAGTTTGTAACCTTCAGGAGTCTTCAGTATGCCCCTGGTATCTTCGCTTTCCCGAAGTTTGTAACCTTCAGGCCCAGTGGCTTCTGTTGTGATTCCCTGATCTTTAGTGATCGGCGGAACATATCCTTCCGGGATATAGTTAACAGGCATGCCCCAAGGACGATCTTTCGGTATTTAATACCTAGGATCATACTTCTCCACTATGGGCATTGAGGTGATCTCTGAGATCACAGTTCTTTGTAGCTGAGCTTCTGCCATGGCTTGCATGTCGTTACGAAGCTTTCTCATATCCTCTCTCAGAGCGTCGATCTCTTCTTTCAACTCTCTGTTCTCTTCCTCAAGATCATCCATCTTCTTCTGACGATTGGCCCGAGTATTATACGAATGAGACAGTTTGACTCTAGAATCGAGACACAAACGTGAGATTCGTAGGGAAGAAGAATACGCGATGTGAGAATGATGAATGCAATGATTATATTAATTGTTTAAGGTTTAATCAAAATAAACTTCGACTATTAGATTGCAAATATCAAACGGTGGGGAAACCCCTTTTTATTGAATTCAAAGGATTACAGAAATGGAAATACAGTAGATTACAAGGTGCAGAAACAGAAACCTAAACTAATGGGTCCTGAGTCCTCTCTGAAGAGAAATCGGGTGCTGATTCTGGTATCTTCCTTTTCTTTGACCGGGGCTCTTGGGCCGTTGTCGGGTTGTCATTCCTTTCCCAGGTGAAAGGAGTGAGCAAATTCCTTTGGTCATCCTGATTACCCACAGCATGTTGCTCCAAAATTTCAATCAGAACATCCTTATCTTTCAATAATTGTTGTATTTTGATGCACTCTACGTCGAGGGTGCGGTACTTGTTCTTCCAAGACGTTCTCTCTCGTTGAACTTTGTTGAGAGTAACCTGAAGCTTTTCAGTTTCCGTCATGAAATACATGACAGATTTTCTCGGCGGAAGAATTCTGTAATGAGGATAAGGCATTTTTAGCTTGAGAGCTCTAGTTTGTACCCAATGGAGGTAAGGCTCCACCGAGACACAGTCCGATTTTCCTAGAGACTCTTGTCCTTTCTTATGAACGTGTTTCCAAGCGTGCACTATTTCCATCTTTAGTGCTCTGTCATTTTCTCCTTCCTTGAAGAAAAAACCTTCCAGATGAACACCCCGTGGGACGTGTCTCATCGGGTATCCAAATTGACGGCGAACCAACACCGGATGATAGTTGATTCCTCCCTTAATTCCTATAAGGGGTACGTTGGGGAAGTTTCCACAACGGTCAATGATCCTGATTCCATCATAGATCCTATTACACCAATCTATATCAGAGTTGGTAAGGGACATGATCTTCTGCGACCAACGTAAGGCACTCTTACAATCCCAAAAAGCAGCAAACTTGGGCAAGTGAGAGATAAACCATTTTTAAAGCAGAGGTACACAGCATGTGATCTCCCCTCTGCTGTACAAATTTCCCAAGTGTACAGAATGATACGCATCTGCGAGCAAAGTCGGCACAGGGTTTCCAATGAGAAAAACCTTAATGGAGTTAATATCGACGAAGTTATTGATGTTGGGAAACAAAAATAACCCGTAGGTGAGCAAGACGAATACGCTTTCAAAAGCAGTCACGTTTCCTATACTGGCAAAATACAGGGCTTTCTTTGTCAAGAACTGGGCTGGAAAACCTTGGATGTCACTCTTGGTAGTTAGGTGAGTCCTGACCTCAGACTCGTCCAAATGAATTGCTCTTGCAATGGTCTGATTCTTTGGAATTTCTTCCAGACCAGAAAATGGAGCTCGATCAGTAATGTGTAGATCAATCAGATGAGAATACTCTTCCAGCGTTGGTGCGAGCTGGTAATCCGGGAATGTGAAACAGTGATAAACCGGATCATAAAATTGAATGAGCGCATCCATGGTTCCCTCAATCACATGGACTCTTAACAGTGGTAGCAAACCTCAGTGCTTGGCTCTGAAAGCCTCTGGGTTTGTGATCATCCTTGCTAACCTTCTTAAATCCTCTAGCTTTGGAACCTTGAAGGTGTAACTATAAGTTCTCCTTCTACCGAAATCCATTAGTGCAATCCTTTTCTCTGATATTTGCAATCACAGTCTCAGTTTAATTTGAAAAACAGAGAGACTAGAAGAGAAATTTTTTGAATGTTTTTAATGTTTTTTAAATTAATGCATGAATGCAGCACACAAAAACATAGAAAAAACATGGGGTCAAAGAGTTGTTGTCATGAAGTCAAGGCTCTACCCATCCCCAAAGGTTTATACTAGGGTGATTTTTGTACCTGTACTCATTATCATCAGCTCCTCCCAGGAAAGCAAAACAATAAGTGGATCATCAGCGAGTTGTAGAGCAATCTTAGAGTAAGTGTCATTCACCGAGAATAGATCACCAGCCTCAAATGAGGGTAGTATCGCGTAACAACTATTCCCGATAGTTTCCGCACTACAAAAGGGTTTGGCTCCTCAGCTTCTCAGACATCACAATCAGCCCATTGTCTAGGTGAGAGAATGGGTTGCATTGGTCAGCCTCTACTGAGGTTGATGGTCGACCTCGTCGCCATCACTTATCTTAAGTGTATACTCAGTCTTTTCACATGCGGCATCACACGCATTCCCATTAGCAGAAAAATAAACACGTATAGCAATTAGGAAAAGCAGTATATATATTTGTCCTAATCATCCTAGACTTTTAAAAGCTAAGAATCTTAAGTTCCTGACAGAAAATGGTTTCCCGGCGGAGTCACCAATCTGTGGTTTCATTCCAAATTAACGGAGTTTTGACCTAAGATCCTAGTGACGTCAAGGTTTCCACCTAGGGGACAAAAAAGAACAAGATCCCTAAAGAGACAATGGTATTCCCCATCAGAGTCGCCATTTTTCTGTAGCGAGCGATTTTGGATGCGGTTGCGAAGCGCTATCGCTCTTTGGTACTACAGTTCGATTCATTTTTTATCCTATTAAAGCTGATGAAGGAAGGGAAATAGATGTCTCCAATTAACCCTGCTTGCATACTGAGATTAAACAGTCGAAACTGTTGGTTTACAGATGCTACAAAGATTCGGGGTTTGTCCTAGGTTATTTTGTTGACGAGGGGGGCTTTAGGCTATTGGTTGAGATGTTAGGATGGATATATATGAAAGTATGGGATTTTGGGTTTTTGTTTAGTGTGCTCGCTAAGATTTTTCTTTCAATCTTATGCCTACGTATTCCTGTTTACCGAAAAAGGGAAATCAGAGCGTTCGTAGTTCCTCCTATTCTATGGGAGGAAATGGTTGTTTTGGTGTCTTGTTCAAAGCCTAAGACGTGAAGCGAAAGGTGATTTGTATCTTGTTCAAAGCCCAAGATATGAAGCTGAAGGTGTTGACCTTAGAGAGAATTTGTCATCTCTAAAGAGGGGTTTGTCTGTTACGACTGTTTATAAAGGAGAATTACTTTAACCGGGATTTGTGAATCCGGCAATGCCATAATTTCCTTTATAGGGGATTTCAACCTGAAGGAGAAGACTTTAACTCAGTGTAGAGTAATGCCATCTTTCCTTAGGAATTTCTCATACTAAAAGAGGGACATTGGCATGGATGTAGATGATCCAGAGGCTTGCCGCTTACAGCATTTAGATGGAGGGGAAGGAGTGGTTGATGTTTGTGTACTGTGAACGAGGCACATATTTGATGCTAAAAGGTTAATTGGATCAACCAGTGGTTTTCTTATACAAAGCCTAAGAGGAGGCTAATATGTGTCTCGTACAAAGCCCGAGAGAGAGGCTAAAAGGTATTGACTCAACGAGGGAATCTTTTGGTATCTCGTATAAAGCCCGAGATGGAGCTTATTTGACTCAACAAGAGAGTTTTTTGTATCTCGTACGAAGCCCGAGATGGAGGCTAAAATTTGTTTGGCTTAATAAGAACCTTTTTGTATCTCGTATAAAGCCCGAGATGGAGGCGAAAGGGTGATTGACTCAACGAGGGAGTCTCTTATGTGTCTCGTACAAAGCCCGAGAAAGAGGCTAAACGTTGTTTGACCCCGCTGGGGAGAATCATTGTACAAAGCCCAAGAGAGAGGCTAACTTCACAGGAGAAGGATCTTTATACAAAGCCTAAGAGGAGGTTGTGGTGACTGTTCAGTTAAGTGACAGGTCCAGTAGAGAGAAAATCAGTTCTTATATGAGTAATGATGTACTCGAGGATTTGATTCGAGGATCCGGGTTATTCCTGTTCTTTAAGGAAATGGGAAATCCGAAGGGTATTGAGATTGTTCAAGTCTACGGGTTCCTTCCTATTCTTGAAGGGGTGCTTGAGAATGTCTTTGAGACTCAAGGATATTAGACTGTCCAAGTCTAGAGTTTCATCTTTTGTACTGTGCTTTGAGAAACAGTAGTAGACTCTATGAAAGGACTGTTCTATGCAGATGACTAATTTCTGTTCCTATACCTATAGGAGGTTGTCGGGATAATTTGTATGAAGCCCAAGAGGAGGCTGGAAAATTTTAAAAAGCCGACGGGTCCTTGTACTAAGCCCAAGAGGAGGCTATCATTCCCGGAGGAAGAGATCATTATACGAAGCCTAAGAGGAGGCTGTGAATACTTCTAAGAAGCCGACGGGTCCTTGTACTAAGCCCAAGAGGAGGCTCGGTTGCTTTTAGGAAGCCTGTGGGTCCTTGTATGATGCCCAAGAGGAGGCCGATGCTTTTAAGAAGCGCGTGGGTCCCCAAACCCCGAGAAATTCAAGACAGGTTATTCACGAGGAATAAATCAAGCCAGAAAAGTTCGAGAATTTGGAAGAAACTCAAGAGATGCCATTCACGGAGAAAAGATCATCTCTGGGGAGTAGAGTTTCTTGACAAGTGCTTTTAAGAAGCCTGTGGGTCCCCAAACCCCGAGAAATTCAAGACATGCCATTCACCGAGAATAGATCAAGCCAGGAAAGTCCGAGAATTTGGAAGAAACTCAAGAGATGCCATTCATGGAGAAAAGATCATCTCTGGGGAATAGAGTTTCTTTGACAACTTCTACGAGTGACAGTCTATGAAAGGGTTCACAAAGAATGTTGTCTTTCATATCTCCATATTGTTTAACCCCAAGAGGAGGGAAGACTGTGTCTGGTAATCCTATGGGGATCTAGTTTAGACTATTTAAGAGTGATCAACGGGCTTAATGCTAGACGTAGTTGCCGGGGAAACTCTAAATATCTATACTATTATTACACAGTTGATATGAGTTTATGAAAGAAGACTTACAGTGAAACAGCCCCACAATACAGTTATATGTATATGAAAGCGGTAAATGAAAGCGGATAAACACTTACTCGGTTGTAGAGCTTCCATGTTGTTTGGTTAGTTGTTCAACAAAGAAAGATCGAAAACAACAGTATATTCAAAATCAAAGGAGAAAGTGCTTTGAAAAAGAAAGATTGGGGCTTACAGCTCAAGGAGAGGCCCAGGGTTTTATCAGTGAGCGCACTGTTGAATTTGTACAGAGGGACTTATACAAGTGACTGTGGCCCAAAAATTGTTTTCTGTACAAAGGGATGGGTCTTACACTCTCTCAAGAGGCCCAAAAAAGTTAAAGAAAAAAGAGTGGGGCTTATAACACAAGGGTAGGCCCAGACGATTTTTCCGTTTGAAATGGCGATCGCGCCGAGGTTTTCTTTTAACGCAGAGGGGCTTATACAATATCTGAGGCCCAAAATGTTTTGGTTAAAAGGGGGTTGGGTCTTACACTCTATTAGAGGCCCAAAAAGTTTTAAATGGGTCTTATAGCTCGAGGAGAGGCCCAAAAGGTTATTTTTCAAAAGGCGACGATCGCGCCGTTTGTTTTTTACGGTATTGGGACTTATACAATACACTGAGGCCCAAAAATAGTTTGGTCAAAAAAGGATTGGGTCTTACACTCTATTAGAGGCCCATGAGTGTTTGACAATGATTTGTTTGAGTGAAAATCAAAGAAACCCTAATTTTATTCTTTAAAAGTAAACATTTAAAGAAAATCAATGAAAAATACCAAATAGGTTTGAATAAACCACTTGTGATTTTTGTTTAAGGTTTACAAAATGAGGTATAAATCACAAGAGATATTAAAACTCATTTGGTCTTGATTTTTCAAGATGAATATTCATTTTAAAATGTTTAAAAACAAATAAAAGTGAATTTATTCACAAAAATACTAATTATATTAAATAAATAATATAAATTCATTTTTTTTGTGGAATAAAATATTTCAACATTTTTGTGATTTTTTGCAAAAGGAACCAATCAAAAATAATTAAAATTGAAAGAGTTATTAATTTTCCAATTAATTAATAAACCATGAAAATATTGGGAAAAATGGCAAAATGTGAAAAAACACAAAATGGCATGGGTGGGGTTTGAACCCAAGACCTCAAGGTTACAAGGCGCGCGCCTTACCACTGGGGTGGTGATACATCCATTGTTTGAAACAAAACAACAAATATACAAGGCATGACTTGGTTTTAGGCCTGGCCCAAGGCAAGTTTTGGCAAGTTTTGGCTCAGAAACGTGAAGGTCATAACTTTCTCATTTCTTAATGGTTTGAGACAAAATTTATATGTATCTGGACCAGAATTTCATAAGGAATCCAATGGTGGTGGTAGTTTTTTCAGATAACACTCCCTCCTCAAAACCCGATAGTGGTTTTGAAAATGACCTATAAATGCATTTTTTATGCTACAACTTGGTACAAGCATGGATTACATGGTGAATTAGCTCAAACACAACATATACAACATGTATGAGATGTTTATCATTAATGGACTTCAAAGCATTGCATGTTTGAAAGATTCCAAGTTGTGAAGCTTACCTCTTTTTTTGAGATTTTGGAGCTTTTGTGCAATCTGCCAAACCTCTTGTTCCAGAAATGATTTGATGCTTTAGACACACTCAAATGATCCCTTAGAAGCTTTTAGGATGATTGGAATTGACTGGTACCTGCAAAAACACAAACAGTCCCTTTCTTGCAAAAGGGGTTAAAAGTGACCAAAATAGCAACTCCCTCAAATGGTGTTCCAGATGAGGGGAACCATTTGGGACAGTTCAAGGATGATATTTGGAGGGTGTTTGAGGTTTTATCTGGTTTGGAAAGTGACTTAATCAAGACATGGCTTAAAAAATGCAAACAAAGCCTATTTTGAGGTTTTGAGAGGTGACTTTGTGATTTTGTGATTATAGGTCACTTGTGATAGTTTGCACAACTTACATATGATATATATGAGGTGTGTGTGTGATTGATTGTGATGAAAAAGCTCTCAAGCTCAAAAACTCAAAGTTGCCTTGCTAAAGAAGGCATTTTTGCCAAGAGAGAGAGGTTTTGAGGAAAGCATCTGTTTGATGGCTTTGGTGTACTCAAACTGATCACAATTGAGCTCTATTTATAGTAGAGCATGTTTGTTTTGGGATCCACAGTGAATGGCAACTGCAGCAGGTGTTTGTTCAATGTTGGCCAATGGAAATCCAAGTCTCCTCTAGCCATTGACTAGAGGTTAGGGCACAGGGCTGTGGTTCCCTTGGTCTTGGATAAGTCTTGACTGAATTCAGTTGCAAATGGCTCAGTCCATGCCACCTTGATGCTTCCATTGAATGCTCCAATCCAAAATTGGAGTCTTGTCCCTATTTTGGCCATTCTAGGTTCAACATGTTATTTCTTGTTCCAAAGACTTTGGAGGCTTGGCTCAGTGATTGTCCTCTTTAGATTCAATCCTCAGAGGTGTCCAAGTGGATAGGAGCATTTGGATTTGGCTGATTTTGGTAAATCGAGCAAAAATGCAAATTCTGCCTTGCCTTGGCAGATTTCAGCAAATCAACTTCCCAATGTCATATCTCATGGCTCAAATTGAATTTGGTAATGTTCTTGGCCATTTTGGAAAGCCCTTACATGATACAACAACTGTTTGAACATATTTGGTTTTGATCTCTTTTGAATCCAAGTGAAAAATCCCCCTACATTTGGCAAAAAGTAAGGTAAAATCTGACTTAGTGAAATTTTCACTAAGTGTTGGAACAAAGTGACTTTTCTTGATTTTGATCACTCCATAACTCAAAATCCATGAGGAGTTGGAATTAGGTCTAGTTGAAGTTTTTGTAGAGGGCAATGAGATCTACAAATCAAGCCTTGGATGGGAGAAAATGGCTTTGTGGTTTAGGAGTTATGGTCCTCCAAAGTTAGTACCCTAGCCACTTTATTTTTAACTTAGAAAATTTTCTAAGTTTTTTATGGTTACCCCTTTTACAAGTTACCCAATTTTTCTTGATTTTTCTTGATGAATGATGATTCAAATCATACATTAACATCATTTTAGGGTTAAAAATCCATTTTGGTGAAAAATCTCAAAAAGTCAAAGTTGACTTTTGTGCACAGTTGACTTTTTATCAGATGAATTCCAAACTGTGCAATTCTTCAGGAAATCATGTCCTTGACCTAAATCAAACTTGATGGCCATGTTCCATGGGTGTCATAGGGTATATTGATGCATGTCATAGGGCTTGGGAGCATGTCCTGGTCAAAAGTCAAAGTTACAGTTGACTTTTTCCTTAAAACCCTAAATGTGGTGCAGATGAAATTGAGACTTGTTGCTCAAGCTTCTTGGATTAATCCATTGTTGCAAATGGATCAATGTAGTGTATTAGAGACCCTCAAATCATGTCTTGAGGTCTTGGCTCATGACTTGTCCCAAAAGTCAACTTAGGGGTGAATTAGGTCAAGAAACCCTAATTCCTGATTTTTGATTAATGTATCCCCTGAGGCAAAATTGACTTGATGATTGGGTCCATGAGGTTCCATGGAGTATATTAGGTTATGTTTTCGATCATTGGCTTGTGCCCAGATGAAAATTTTCCATCTGGAGGCCCTGGTCGACCAAAACCCTAATTTGGTGACATTGTCGATCTTGAGACTTAATCCACCTAGAAAGGAGCGGCCTTGTGCTTAATCCTTGAAGTGGGAGTCCTTTTGATCCATTATGGATATTCTAGAGGTTAGACAAGTTGAAGATCATGTCATTCCTTGATTGATCCTTTGTCTAAGAACTCTGAGAGAGCTTGAAACCCTAATTCTTGATTGTAGTGGATGCTCACCCATCTTTGGGGAGACTGATGAAGTATGATGGTTCCTCCATATTGTGATGATGATTTTCACAATGATGGGAAATCTTAGTGGTCAAAATTTGGGGTATGACACCAATTAAGTACTATGTAGCTTCCTTAAGTATTATGCTTATATCAATGATGTAACAGACATATGCACCAAGTGTGCTTTTCAAGTATTATGTATCAAATTGCAGAATTTAATGTAAATGTTTTGTGAATGTTTGTGTCAAATCTTTGTGAAATTATAAATAATTCCAAACAATTGCTTTCAATGATAAGAGACTGATTGAAAATATGAAATTATCAAATTGCAAAATAATGAAAATGAGAAATTGAATACATAACAAATGCTTTCATTGATAAGAAATTGATTGAATACATTTTAACTTACATCAAACCTTAACAATTAATCCCAAACAACCTAAACAACTAATCCCAAACAACCTAAACAACTAATTCCAAACACCCTAAATAACTAATTCCAAACACGAGTCGATTACATTAACTTAAACAATACTGCAAAGATTAACCATGACAGACCAAGTGCAAACAACATCCATAAATTTTTCCTCTTTTCCATTGGAATCTTTCTTTTCAATTTTTCTGTTTTGATAATGCTTCCTTCTGCACCATACTTCTTCAATACTCTGCTTTCAATTTCCTGAGCAATCTCCTTTGCAAATTCTCTCAAATAACCCTTTGTGACTTCACAATCACAACATCTTGATTGATTCATGTTGTTCGATTCAAGCTCATTAACAAAATCGTCCCACACAAACAAACCGCAACCATTCTGCAAATTAAACAATCATTAACACATAATCAGGAATTAACATATGGTGTTTGATACAAGCTGAAAATAAACTCACCAAGGAATTTTGACATTTCTAAAATTTTCTACTTGGATTTTCAATGGTGTTTGATACAAACATCTTCATCGTATCGTTGCAACCACATCTTGGCAAACCCTTTCCAAAATTTCCCCCAGACGAAGACTTGCTTCCACCCATGTAGAAGATGATGGCGGACGAAGAAGAGAGAAATGGGGGAGAGAAACCCTAACAATTGCAAGGGGGTATTTGTAAAGACATAAATTACACAGTCACTGGCCCACGTGGAAAAAAATTGAAATATTCAGTAAATCTTCAATGTCACTTGGCTTCTGGGGGGTTTTCTGAGGGAATCTAACTAAGATGAGGGGGTTTTTAAAAAAAAAACTTTACTAGGAGCTAAAATGAGAACTCGCTCACATTTCAAGGGAAGGGGTTGTGTATTTAACCCAATAATTAATAAGCAATTTTCTCATGAGGAATAAAGCAGTCAAGAACAAGAGTATATCGATATGGTTGGCGACGTGTTAGTGTTTGTGGTTTTAAAGGAATAACGTTATTTTTAAGAGCGCGGGGTTGAATATAGAAGAAACGTGTTATCACATCAAATTATCATCTTAGAATTGGATTGTTCTAGAATTGAAAAGTAAATTGGTGTTGTGTTTTTATAATTTGTGGAGAAATCCCGTGGATTATGTTAAATTACATTGACTCTGTAAATTGTTTAGAATAATATTTGTGCTCTCTTTCAATATAATTGCTTATTGAAACAAAAAAAAACGCAATTTTTGCTTGAAAAAGTATGTAGAATAGGAATTTTTTAATTTTAGTTTAGACTAAACATGATAAAGAAGATCTAAAGGTAACCCATCTAAAGTTATTTCAAACCAAACCGTTATTTCATTATGTACCATACAAAAATTATTTTATATCAGTATCGAAATTCTGTTCTTAGTTCTCTGGATTTTTATTTGTGGCTCCACCTCTACAAGAATCCATATCTTTACAATTGATGCTACCTCGACATATATTTGATAAATCTTAATCTTTGAAATTGAATCATGAAGTTCATGCATAGCCATTGAATTAAAGGTTGTGAAAAGAAACAGAACCGCTCAATTATGATTGAATTGTTGACCAAGTAGAAAATCATTCTAGTACAAAACTACAAATTATCACCCTTTCAAATTTGGCATAAGAATAAAGAAAAGATATACCAAAGTTTCTTTATATTGATTTTTTTTTTGCTTATCTTCACATACAACCGACACATTACACACTAAAAAAAATTGAAGTCAATGATATATGCTCGATATATATCATACCATGCTAACAGAATTAAAGGGAAAGAAAGATGAAAAGCAAAGAATATGGAGGAGAGGTGGTGATGTGGAAATTCAAAAGAGTTAAAGTAAATCCATTTTGGAAGAATACACTTTACAAGTTGAGACTAGGCTATATATAGATAGGGTTGTTTCTAATTAAAGCCATGGACCCATCTAGTTTATCTGATAATGTTACATCATTTATAGACTCAACACTTTTATTTGTCATAAAAACTCAACCTTTTGTTGATCCTTCTTTAACTCTTTTTTAAAAGGAGATCCTTCCTATGGACTCTACCATTTTTTTTATGTTTATTTTGATGGAGGTAGTAACACTAGCTACCTAGCCCGGATATAATTATAATTATAATAAGTTTATAAGAGGTTTAAGATCTAAAATAAAGTATTTAATGGAATGTTTAGTTGATGATAAATATGTCTACATATATGATTTTGAAATTGTTTGAGATATTTTTATGGTTGATTTAGTGTAATATTTTTTGTATTGTAATTATGATTGATTTAACGAATAAAATCAACACATATAATTTATTTGCTAAAATTTGTTAGTGTTACTTCTAGAAAAATAACTTACTCAATGGCATTTATTTATATGGAGTTGAAAAAGGAAGACATTTTCAACCAAACTTTAAAAAGGTAACGTGATTTGTTGAAATTTTGATATAATTATGTTAATGTAATTGTGAATTGTCAGATCAATGTTTGAATGAGTGGTGTTATTAGAGTTTTGCTCAGCTCTTCTCTCTTTTACTATGTCGATATCACATTTAAAAAATATATATATCAGAGTTAGATGTAAGTTTGGGTGTAAAAAAAAAAATTTTAAGTTTAAGAAAATTAACATAAAGGAGTTAGGGAAAATAATGAGTTGTTTGATCATTCATCATGATATGTGTAATTCTTGTGAATTCATGAATATCTATGTGAATTTATATGCATGTCCTTGTTGATACATTTATTGGCAGCTCTTTATGTTGAAACATGTTTGAATTGATGTGTGAAGTGGCTTGGAATGAGTGATAATCGAATATCACCTTTTGATATTCGAATACCAAGAAGAAAAATGTGAATGTATGACTTCTAGATGAGAGATAATTGAATACTATTTAGTGGTATTCGAATACCTATGTTAAATTCTGAAATATAATTGAAATTAACATATCTTGAGTTCTGTAATTTCAATTGAAACGCGGTTTCAGATAGCTATTTTAGAGTAAAGTAATATAATGTTTGTAAACAATGTTTTTCTTACTAGAAACTAGGGTGTAGTATGGTATTCCCCTAAGTTGAATTGAACTAATAAGAAATTAATGAATCATTGGTAGTGTGTTAATTTCTAATCAAATAGGAAGATGAAAATATGAAATGAGAAAAATCCTAGGAGTTGAGTGAGAATTCCAAAGTAAAGAATGATTTGTAGAAGTAAAATAATATTTTCATTTCGGCGAGTATCTATAATGGGATCTCGAAAGGAGAATTTACTATATAAGTGTAGTAAATATCGAAGCACATAGGATTTGTCATGAATGTAAATTATCATTAGGAGTATAAGACCCAGAAAAGGGAGGAAGATAATCATGTAACACTCGCCTTAGTGGATATGATCCAAGCAAGGGGAGGAAGGTAAATATGTATTACTTCGCGTTAGTGAGCATATTCCAAGACTCGGTAGGGCAGGTCGTACTGTAAAACCACTCTAATGGATAGGCGTTGTAGTTCGTTACGAACGTTCTGACTAACCACCTCCTAAGATCTACATGATTGTGCAGCTAGGGGATTGATATTTACATATTGTGTGAAGCTATAAGAGCTTTGTTCCTCTTGTTTCATTTATCTAATACACGAGTATAGTATTAGGGCACAAGGATAGTGTTAGAGACTTTTGGCCGAGTGGACTTGCAATTAAGTTAGGAATCCACTGAAATAATTGTATCTCATCCTATATTGGATATTTCAGATAACTCGAGACAAAATAAAGACAAGAGAAAGATGACCTGATGAAGCGAAGACTTTATTGTTTGTTTTGTATTTCTGTTGCGTTGTCTATGTTTAGTATTTTGTTTAGACATCCGTTTTGTATATACATATTTTGGGATGTCATTTAGACATTATAGTTATACTGAGTCCCGTTTATAATATTTAAATTAATATGATTCTATACGCATATTTATTTGAGGTGTTATACAAATTATATCAATTCTTTTTGTAAAAAAAGATAAGAATAAGATTAGAAAGATACTTTCTAACACATATTATCTCAGTACATTATTTTCTATTAGTTAAAATTAATATGAATTCCATCGTGGGTCACATATAAATTTGATATAATTCATGTGAATTTTAAGAAATAGAAGAACGTGAGAATATGTGTTATTCAAAAAATAATACAAACTACAATAAATATTAATAAAATATTTTCTCAAAATATATTATAAAATTTTATAACAAACATAATGGGCTAGAGCCCAACATATACTGATACACATGGGACAAACAATCCTTAAAGTCGACTACTAATGACACGCCATTTTGTTACTAATACACCCCTATAAACCCTTTTCAATTTTTAATGCTCATGTGTGAAGTATCCATCAATTTTACTTATAACTAATTTTTATTGAAAATTTTGACTGATAACTTAGAATCTCCCGTTTCAATCATATTTTTTCTATCTATTAAACTCGAATCTGAAATCTTGTTTAAGAAATTCAAATTCAATTTCACCCAAACCAATATAATGTTGGTAAATAAGCCACAAAATTTGGTATAATAGTGAGGAGGATGAGTGTTATGTATGAGGTTCTAAATTTAAATTTCAAAAGCTAATCAATCAACTCACGAGACTATATGTTTGATCTTGACTCTTTCATCTTTTTTTGGGTTGTTTATGTTTTTCTAATATTTTTGTCTAGAAATAATTTGTTTCTTTTACTAATGATAGTACTAAAACAACATGTATTTTTTAGTTAAAGATAAATCATATCTCAAATTTTCAATTAATTTTATCATATGGTACGAGTCCATTTGAAAAAGTGCAAAGATTATATCATGACAAAATGAATATATCAATTGTTTAAGGGTATAACATGTACCTTTAGTGCATGTATTAAGAAACTTAAAAATAGAATTTGAGTTAGAAAAATCAATTAAAAAAAATTAATTATTAATATTTAATTTTAAAATGCACAATTTCTATTAAAAAAATTCTACATTTAACTCTTAACCAGTGCCTTTAGCATTACCCATTTTTTAATAATATTGTTTAATTTGAAAGTTAGTAGAGTAACCGATTAATTGTGATTAATTGTGATTTTTTTTGTATGTTTTAAATGATTACATCTAAGGGATGAATATATGAGTTCTTTTACTTTTTTTAAAGAGTTAAAGAGGGTTGAGTATAAACTTTAATTTTTTTAACTATTAAACTAATAATACATAAGTAAAAACTAAAGCGAAAAGATAAAGGATAAATTTATGAACATAGTTTGTGATTGATTGTATGTCCTATAAAATGTACAAGTGTATTATTTATAGTCAAAATTAGCTTTACGGCTAAAATTATTTGATACGGTATTTAAATTTGAAATTATCTATTAATTTTAAAATGAACAATAATTATGTAAATTCAATTAAATTAAAATATAAAATAAAAAAAAGGACTCGTGAGATGAAAAAAATAAATATTTAATATTTAAAAATAAAAATTTTATCTTTTAAATTAAAATAATTATTGATTAAAATAAAATATGTAATGTGTTTATAGTGATCCGTAAAATAAAAAATTCATTTAATACAGTATAAAATGTATTTATATACAAATGTAAAATTGAAATTAGTTATTTAATTATAAAATGAAAAATAATTATACAATTTCAATAAATAATGATGCAAAAAGAAGAAAAAAAAGACTCGTGAGATAAAGAAAGACAAAAAAAAATTGATTCGATAATGACTCGTAAGATAAAAAAATTATTTGATGCGATTAAATATATTTAGATACAAATGTAAAATTCAAAATAATTTACTTAATTGTAAAATAAATAATAATCATACAAATTTAATTGTATTAAATAATTATATAAAAAGGAAAAGAATATTTAAAAATAAAGATTTTGTCTCTTAAATTAAGATAATGTTTGATTAAAATAAAATAGATATTGTGTTGATAGTGACCCGTGAGATAAATATATAACGTTATTTTATTAAAATTAAAAAATAAATTATTAATATTTTTAGTAATAATAAATAAATAAAGAAAAAAATTAAAATAAAAGTGGGAAAGTGTTGGAAAAAGAAATATGAAAAAGATTTGAAATTTGAAGGAAGAGAAAGAATGAATGGATTAAGAAGATTTGTTGAAAGCTGTTAAAGGCTGTATTTTTGGAAGTTTTGCAACTGCTAATCGATTAGCAGGATTGTTGCTAATCGATTACAGCTGTTAGTTATCCAAAAATAACAGTTTTAACAGCATGTGCACTTTAGTTGTATTTTTAGTTTTTGTTGTATTCTCTCAAGTGTATAAATACTCTGATGTATTCCCAATTCCAATTAATGCCAATTTTAATCCTCACTATTACTCTCTACCCTAATTCTCTCTCTCTCAATTCATCTTCTTCCCCAAGTTTCTTTCCCCATTGTTACTACCTTCCCAAATTCTGTTTTATGTTTTTCATTGTCCTAACATTTGGCATCAAGAGCTCTGGTTATTGATCATAATCCGCTGCAACAACAATGGCTACCGTTTCCAATGATCGAATTCCCACCAATCTCCCAATTCTTGATTTGAAGAACTACGACAAATGGGCGAAACAAATGAAGGTTTTGTTTGGTTATCAAGAGGTTCTTGAGATCGTCATCAATGGAGTTACACCGTTAGGGGCTGATGCTAACGATGCTCGTAGGGCTACATACAAGGAAGAAAAGAAGAAGGATTACAAAGCTCTATTCTTGATTCATTCGTGTGTTGATAACGACAATTTTGAGAAGGTTGGTGATTGTGAATCCGCGAAGCAAGCATGGGAAATCTTGGAGAAAACGTATGTCGGTGCTGTCAAAGCAAAGGTGGTAATGTTACAAACTTACAAACGTCAATTCGAGTTAACGCAAATGGAGGACAAAGAAACGATCAACGATTACATCACGCGCATTACCCGGTTAGTCAACCAAATCAAGTCATGTGGCGAACGATCCTTGAGCAGAATGTTGTATCGAAAGTGTTGCGTTCGTTAACATCACGTTTCGATAACATTGTTGTGGCTATTGAGGAGTCGAAGGATCTAACGAATTTGAGCAAAAATGAGTTGCAAAGTTCGTTAGAGGCGCATGAACAAAGGATGGATGAGAGAAGTGCCGACAAAGCCAAAGCGGAGATCGCTTTGCAAGCGCGTTTACATGAGAAGAACAAGAGATCGAAGGGGAAGTGGACTTATAAAAGTAAGAAGAGTTTTGGTGGAAAAGATCCACAAAATTCAAAGAGTGAAGGAAGCTCCAAAGAGGGTAATCAAAGCACCCACAAGCCGTTTGACAAAAGTTCTGTGAAGTGTTACAATTGTCAAAAGCTTGGACATTTTGCGAAAGAATGTCGCTCAAAACGCAAGGAAAAGGATGCGGATGAGGCTAAGGTTGCTAGGGAAGAGGTAGATGATGAAGATACCCTTCTTGTGATGATTACGGAAGAGAATTATGGCATTGTTGGTGCTGCTGGCAGCAGCTACTGTGATGATAGTTTGCGGGACAGCAGCTGTACTGTGTCGGAAAGTGGCGGAAAAATGCGTTCAGGTCGAAATGCATTGCTTACCATGAGTGATGGAGTTCAAAGTAAAGATGAGTGGTACTTGGATTTCGGTTGTTCAACACATATGACGGGTCGAAAGGATTGGTTTGTGCAAATCAATCAAGCGACAAAGAGTAAAGTCAAGTTTGCCGACGACACCACTTTAAGAGTCGAAGGGGTAGGAGATGTTTTGATCGGAAGAAAGAATGGTGGACATTCTAGGATCAAAGATGTCTTGTACATACCGGGAATTAAGTGTAATCTTTTAAGCATTGGCCAATTACTTGAAAGAGGATACTTAATTCGGTTGGAGAACAAGATGTTACGCGTTTTAGATTCAAATGGTGTGTTGATTCTAAAAGCGCCGATGGCTGCCAATAGAACTTTTAAGGTTGAGTTAAAGGTTATGGAGCATCGTTGTTTAGCTACCGCGGCAAGTAGAGATGAGTGGTTATGGCATTACCGTCTTGGTCACCTTAATTTTAGGGATCTCAAGATGTTGCAACAAAGTGGAATGGTAACGGGGCTGCCACAGATTAGTGTTCCGTCAGAATTGTGTGAGGAATGTGTGACAAGTAAGCAACACAAGAATGTGTTTAGCAAGGATGCGGGTCGAAGAACCAAAGGCTTACTTGAGGTGGTGTATTCCGATGTTTGTGGACCAATGCAAGTAGAGACTTATGGCGGCAATCGATATTTTGTTACATTTATTGACGATTTTAGTAGGAAGCTTTGGACATATCTTATCAAGAGGAAGGATGAGGTATTTGGAGTGTTCAAGAGTTTCAAGTCCATGGTGGAGCGTCAAAGCGGTCGGAAGCTCAAAATTCTCAAAACGGATGGTGGAGGCGAGTATACCTCTAGTGAGTTTGGGAAGTTTTGTGATCTTGAGGGTATCGTGCGTGAGGTGGTGCCTCCATATACGCCTCAACAAAACGGAGCTGCCGAGAGGAAAAATCGTACAATAATGAACATGGTGCGTAGTATGCTTTGTGGGAAGAAATTGCCTAAGGAATTGTGGGGTGAGGCCGTGTCTACAGCCACCTACTTGTTGAATAGGTGTCCTACTAAGAAGCTGGAGAAGATCACACCAGAAGAGGTTTGGAGTGGTTTCAAGCCAAGTGTGGATCATTTGCGCGTTTTTGGATCGATTGCATATCGTCATGTACCGAATCAACTTAGAAAGAAGTTGGATGATAAAGGTGAGAAATTGATATTTGTTGGATATCACTCTACTGGAGGGTACAAGTTGTTTCATCAGAAGAATCGGAAAATCGTGATAACCCGGGACGTGCTGTTTGACGAAATAAAAACTGCTGAAACAGCAGGTGTAATCGATTACGCAGATGTTGCTAACCGATTACAGCCTGCTGAACAGCAGCAGTTTGTTGATTTGTTTGATGCAGAGGGTTCCGATGCCGCTGTACCTGCACCTACTGAAGCGGAAAATGCTGTTGTGAATAATGGTAGACCAGTGAGGCAAAGAGCCTTGCCTCATAGACTCCGAGATTGTGAGACGTTCCAAGATAATGAAGTGAATAATGATGGTGATTTTGTTCATTTCGCACTTATGGCCGAATCTGAACCAGTAAATGAGGAGGAAGCTTTAAGTGATCCTAAGTGGATATGTGCAATGAAAGAGGAGCTGGAATCTATTGAGAAAAATGGTACTTGGGAGTTGGTCGATTTACCACGTGGAAAGAAACCGATTGGTGTGCGATGGGTCTATAAAGTCAAAGCAAATCCTAAAGGTGAAGTAATCACGTACAAAGCTCGATTAGTTGCCAAAGGGTTCTTGCAACGTGAGGGGATAGACTACGAGGAGGTATTCGCACCGGTGGCTAGATTGGAGACTATTCGTTTAGTTGTTGGAATTGCGCATAGCAACAATTGGGTGATTTACCAAATGGATGTGAAATCTGCGTTTTTGAATGGTCCTCTTGATTAGGAGGTTTATGTGGGACAGCCACCCGGTTTCGTGATCAGAAATCAAGAGAAGAAGTACTACAAGCTACACAAGGCGTTATATGGTTTGAAACAAGCTCCGAGAGCTTTGAACAAACGTATAGACGGCTTTCTTATTGACATCGGTTTCAAACGGTGTGTATCCGAACATGGTGTTTATGTGAGATCGGATACTATTGATGGTGTTATTATACTTTGCTTGTATGTTGATGATCTCTTGATTACGGGCAGCAATAACAAGTGTATTTCAAGGTTCAAAGTGGAGCTCATGAGTGAGTTTGAGATGACGGACCTTGGTGTCATGAGATATTTTCTTGGCATAGAGTTTCACAAGTCAAAAGTGGGGCTGCTTATGCATCAAAGAAGGTATGCTCTAGCTTGAAAAGGTGTGAAATGGAACATTGTAATGCTTCCAATACACCTTGTGAGGCTAGAGTTCAGCTGTCCAAAAGTGATGATGAGGATGATGTGGATCCAACACTTTACCGGAGTTTGATTGGATCGTTACGGTATTTGTGCAATACTCGACCGGATTTGGTTTTTAGTGTCGGTATTGCGAGTAGATTCATGGAGATACCTAAGGTGTCTCACTTGGCAGCGGTCAAGAGGATCCTTAGATATGTGAAGGGTACTGTTGGTTGTGGTATTTTGTTTCCCACATCGGATATGGGTCGCAAATGTACGTTACTTGGCTACACCGATTCTAATTGGTGCGGAGATAAAGATGATCGAAAATCTACGGCGGGGTACATCTTTATGTTCGGTAGTACACCAATCTCATGGTGTTCGAAGAAGGAACCGGTTGTAGCCCTCTCTTCTTGTGAGGCCGAGTACATTGCGGCATCATTGAGTGTTTGCCAAGCTATGTGGTTAGTGAATCTAATGAAGGAATTGGGATGTGGTGATGATGATGCCACCACACTGTTTGTGGATAATGTCTCCGCGATAAATCTTGCGAAGAATCCGATTGCACACGGAAGGAGCAAGCATATTGAGATGCGGTTTCATTACTTGAGAGAATTGGTCGGTGATGGAAAGCTTAGATTGAACTATTGCCGAAGCGAGGACCAAGTTGCGGATTTGTTGACCAAGGGTGTGACAAATGAGGTGTTCAAGAGACTGTTGAAGAGCTTGGGCATGATGGACTTGGAGCAACTAAAGTGAGGTGGTGTGTTGAAAGCTGTTAAAGGCTGTATTTTTGGAAGTTTTGCAACTGCTAATCGATTAGCATGATTGTTGCTAATCTATTACAGCTGTTAGTTATCCAAAAATAACAGTTTTAACAGCATGTGCACTTTAGTTGTATTTTTAGTTTTTGTTGTATTCTCTCAAGTGTATAAATACTCTGATGTATTCCCAATTCTAATTAATGCCAATTTTAATCCTCACTATTACTCTCTACCCTAATTCTCTCTCTCTCTCAATTCATCTTCTTCCCCAAGTTTCTTTCCCCATTGTTACTACCTTCCCAAATTTTGTTTTATGTTTTTTATTGTCCTAACATTTGGCATCAAGAGCTCTGGTTATTGATCATAATCCGCTGCAACAACAATGGCTACCGTTTCCAATGATCGAATTCCCACCAATCTCCCAATTCTTAATTCGAAGAACTACGACAAATGGGCGAAACAAATGAAGGTTTTGTTTGGTTATCAAGAGGTTCTTGAGATCGTCATCAATGGAGTTACACCGTTAGGGGCTGATGCTAACGATGCTCGTAGGGCTACATACAAGGAAGAAAAGAAGATGGATTACAAAGCTCTATTCTTGATTCATTCGTGTGTTGATAACGACAATTTTGAGAAGGTTGGTGATTGTGAATCCGCGAAGCAAGCATGGGAAATCTTGGAGAAAGCGTATGCCGGTGCTGTCAAAGCGAAGGTGGTAAGGTTACAAACTTACAAACGTCAATTCGAGTTAACGCAAATGGAGGACAAAGAAACGATCAACGATTACATCACGCGCATTACCCGGTTAGTCAACCAAATCAAGTCATGTGGCGAAACGATCCTTGAGCAGAATGTTGTATCGAAAGTGTTGTGTTCGTTAACATCACGTTTCGATAACATTGTTGTGGCTATTGAGGAGTCGAAGCATCTAACGACTTTGAGCAAAGATGAGTTACAAAGTTCGTTAGAGGCGCATGAACAAAGGATGGATGAGAGAAGTGCCGACAAAGCCAAAGCGGAGATCGCTTTGCAAGCGCGTTTACATGAGAAGAACAAGAGATCGAAGGGGAAGTGGACTTATAAAAGTAAGAAGAGTTTTGGTGGAAAAGATCCACAAAATTCAAAGAGTGAAGGAAGCTCCAAAGAGGGTAATCAAAGCACCCACAAGCCGTTTGACAAAAGTTTTGTGAAGTGTTACAATTGTCAAAAGCTTGGACATTTTGCGAAAGAATGTCGCTCAAAACGCAAGGAAAAGGATGCGGATGAGGCTAAGGTTGCTAGGGAAGAGGTAGATGATGAAGATACCCTTCTTGTGATGATTACGGAAGAGAATAATGGCATTTTGGTGCTGCTGGCAGCAGCTACTGTGATGATAGTTTGCGGGACAGCAGCTGTACTGTGTCGGAAAGTGGCGGAAAAATGCGTTCGGGTCGAAATGCATTGCTTACCATGAGAGATGGAGTTCAAAGTAAAGATGAGTGGTACTTGGATTTCGGTTGTTCAACACATATGACGGGTCAAAAGGATTGGTTTGTGCAAATCAATCAAGCGACAAAGAGTAAAGTCAAGTTTGCCGACGACACCACTTTAAGAGTCGAAGGGGTAGGAGATGTTTTGATCGGAAGAAAGAATGGTGGACATTCTAGGATCAAAGATGTCTTGTACATACCGGGAATTAAGTGTAATCTTTTAAGCATTGGCCAATTACTTGAAAGAGGATACTTAATTCGGTTGGAGAACAAGATGTTACGCGTTTTAGATTCAAATGGTGTGTTGATTCTAAAAGCGCCGATGGCTGCCAATAGAACTTTTAAGGTTGAGTTAAAGGTTATGGAGCATCGTTGTTTAGCTACCGCGGCAAGTAGAGATGAGTGGTTATGGCATTACCATCTTGGTCACCTTAATTTTAGGGATCTCAAGATGTTGCAACAAAGTGGAATGGTAACGGGGCTGCCACAGATTAGTGTTCCGACAGAATTGTGTGAGGAATGTGTGACAAGTAAGCAACGCAAGAATGTGTTTAGCAAGGATGCGGGTCGAAGAACCAAAGGCTTACTTGAGGTGGTGTATTCCGATGTTTGTGGACCAATGCAAGTAGAGACTTATGGCGGCAATCGATATTTTGTTACATTTATTGACGATTTTAGTAGGAAGCTTTGGACATATCTTATCAAGAGGAAGGATGAGGTATTTGGAGTGTTCAAGAGTTTCAAGTCCATGGTGGAGCGTCAAAGCGGTCGGAAGCTCAAAATTCTCAAAACGGATGGTGGAGGCGAGTATACCTCTAGTGAGTTTGGGAAGTTTTGTGATCTTGAGGGTATCGTGCGTGAGGTGGTGCCTCCATATACGCCTCAACAAAACGGAGCTGCCGAGAGGAAAAATCGTACAATAATGAACATGGTGCGTAGTATGCTTTGTGGGAAGAAATTGCCTAAGGAATTGTGGGGTGAGGCCGTGTCTACAGCCACCTATTTGTTGAATAGGTGTCCTACTAAGAAGCTGGAGAAGATCACACCAGAAGAGGTTTGGAGTGGTTTCAAGCCAAGTGTGGATCATTTGCGCGTTTTTGGATCGATTGCATATCGTCATGTACCGAATCAACTTAGAAAGAAGTTGGATGATAAAGGTGAGAAATTGATATTTGTTGGATATCACTCTACTGGAGGGTACAAGTTGTTTGATCAGAAGAATCGGAAAATCGTGATAACCCGGGACGTGCTGTTTGACGAAATAAAAACTGCTGAAACAGCAGGTGTAATCGATTACGCAAATGTTGCTAACCGATTACAGCCTGCTGAACAGCAGCAGTTTGTTGATTTGTTTGATGCAGAGGGTTCCGATGCCGCTGTACCTGCACCTACTGAAGCGGAAAATGCTGTTGTGAATAATGGTAGACCAGTGAGGCAAAGAGCCTTGCCTCATAGACTCCGAGATTGTGAGAGGTTCCAAGATAATGAAGTGAATAATGATGGTGATTTTGTTCATTTCGCACTTATGGCCGAATCTGAACCAGTAAATGAGGAGGAAGCTTTAAGTGATCCTAAGTGGATATGTGCAATGAAAGAGGAGCTGGAATCTATTGAGAAAAATGGTACTTGGGAGTTGGTCGATTTACCACGTGGAAAGAAACCGATTGGTGTGCGATGGGTCTATAAAGTCAAAGCAAATCCTAAAGGTGAAGTAATCACGTACAAAGCTCGATTAGTTGCCAAAGGGTTCTTGCAACGTGAGGGGATAGACTACGAGGAGGTATTCGCACCGGTGGCTAGATTGGAGACTATTCGTTTGGTTGTTGGAATTGCGCATAGCAACAATTGGGTGATTTACCAAATGGATGTGAAATCTGCGTTTTTGAATGGTCCTCTTGATGAGGAGGTTTATGTGGGACAGCCACCCGGTTTCGTGATCATAAATCAAGAGAAGAAGTACTACAAGCTACACAAGGCGTTATATGGTTTGAAACAAGCTCCGAGAGCTTGGAACAAATGTATAGACGGCTTTCTTATTGACATCGGTTTCAAGCGGTGTGTATCCGAACATGGTGTTTATGTGAGATCGGATACTATTGATGGTGTTATTATACTTTGCTTGTATGTTGATGATCTCTTGATTACGGGCAGCAATAACAAGTGTATTTCAAGGTTCAAAGTGGAGCTCATGAGTGAGTTTGAGATGACGGACCTTGGTGTCATGAGATATTTTCTTGGCATAGAGTTTCACAAGTCAAAAGTGGGGCTGCTTATGCATCAAAGAAGGTATGCTCTAGCTTGAAAAGGTGTGAAATGGAACATTGTAATGCTTCCAATACACCTTGTGAGGCTAGAGTTCAGCTGTCCAAAAGTGATGATGAGGATGATGTGGATCCAACACTTTACCGGAGTTTGATTGGATCGTTACGGTATTTGTGCAATACTCGACCGGATTTGGTTTTTAGTGTCGGTATTGCGAGTAGATTCATGGAGATACCTAAGGTGTCTCACTTGGCAGCGGTCAAGAGGATCCTTAGATATGTGAAGGGTACTCTTGGTTGTGGTATTTTGTTTCCCACATCGGAGATGGGTCGCAAATGTACGTTACTTGGCTACACCGATTCTAATTGGTGCGGAGATAAAGATGATCGGAAATCTACGGTGGGGTACATCTTTATGTTCGGTAGTACACCAATCTCATGGTGTTCGAAGAAGGAACCGGTTGTAGCCCTCTCTTCTTGTGAGGCCGAGTACATTGCGGCATCATTGAGTGTTTGCCAAGCTATGTGGTTAGTGAATCTAATGAAGGAATTGGGATGTGGTGATGATGATGCCACCACACTGTTTGTGGATAATGTCTCCGCGATAAATCTTGCGAAGAATCCGATTGCACACGGAAGGAGCAAGCATATTGAGATGCGGTTTCATTACTTGAGAGAATTGGTCGGTGATGGAAAGCTTAGATTGAACTATTGCCGAAGCGAGGACCAAGTTGCGGATTTGTTGACCAAGGGTGTGACAAATGAGGTGTTCAAGAGACTGTTGAAGAGCTTGGGCATGATGGACTTGGAGCAACTAAAGTGAGGTGGTGTGTTGAAAGCTGTTAAAGGCTGTATTTTTGGAAGTTTTGCAACTGCTAATCGATTAGCATGATTGTTGCTAATCTATTACAGCTGTTAGTTATCCAAAAATAACAGTTTTAACAGCATGTGCACTTTAGTTGTATTTTTAGTTTTTGTTGTATTCTCTCAAGTGTATAAATACTCTGATGTATTCCCAATTCCAATTAATGCCAATTTTAATCCTCACTATTACTCTCTACCCTAATTCTCTCTCTCTCTCAATTCATCTTCTTCCCCAAGTTTCTTTCCCCATTGTTACTACCTTCCCAAATTCTGTTTTATGTTTTTCATTGTCCTAACATTTGGCATCAAGAGCTCTGGTTATTGATCATAATCCGCTGCAACAACAATGGCTACCGTTTCCAATGATCGAATTCCCACCAATCTCCCAATTCTTGATTCGAAGAACTACGACAAATGGGCGAAACAAATGAAGGTTTTGCTTGGTTATCAAGAGGTTCTTGAGATCGTCATCAATGGAGTTACACCGTTAGGGGCTGATGCTAACGATGCTCGTAGGGCTACATACAAGGAAGAAAAGAAGAAGGATTACAAAGCTCTATTCTTGATTCATTCGTGTGTTGATAACGACAATTTTGAGAAGGTTGGTGATTGTGAATCTGCGAAGCAAGCATGGGAAATCTTGGAGAAAACGTATGCCGGTGCTGTCAAAGCGAAGGTGGTAATGTTACAAACTTACAAACGTCAATTCGAGTTAACGCAAATGGAGGACAAAGAAACGATCAACGATTACATCACGCGCATTACCTGGTTAGTCAACCAAATCAAGTCATGTGGCGAAACGATCCTTGAGCAGAATGTTGTATCGAAAGTGTTGCGTTCGTCAACATCACGTTTCGATAACATTGTTGTGGCTATTGAGGAGTCGAAGGATCTAACGACTTTGAGCAAAAATGAGTTGCAAAGTTCGTTAGAGGCGCATAAACAAAGGATGGATGAGAGAAGTGCCGACAAAGCCAAAGCGGAGATCGCTTTGCAAGCGCGTTTACATGAGAAGAACAAGAGATCGAAGGGGAAGTGGACTTATAAAAGTAAGAAGAGTTTTGGTGGAAAAGATCCACAAAATTCAAAGAGTGAAGGAAGCTCCAAAGAGGGTAATCAAAGCACCCATAAGCCGTTTGACAAAAGTTCTGTGAAGTGTTACAATTGTCAAAAGCTTGGACATTTTGCGAAAGAATGTCGCTCAAAACGCAAGGAAAAGGATGCGGATGAGGCTAAGGTTGCTAGGGAAGAGGTAGATGATGAAGATACCCTTCTTGTGATGATTACGGAAGAGAATTATGGCATTGTTGGTGCTGCTGGCAGCAACTACTGTGATGATAGTTTGCGGGACAGCAGCTGTACTGTGTCGGAAAGTGGCGGAAAAATGCGTTCGGGTCGAAATGCATTGCTTACCATGAGTGATGGAGTTCAAAGTAAAGATGAGTGGTACTTGGATTTCGGTTGTTCAACACATATGACGGGTCGAAAGGATTGGTTTGTGCAAATCAATCAAGCGACAAAGAGTAAAGTCAAGTTTGCCGACGACACCACTTTAAGAGTCGAAGGGGTAGGAGATGTTTTGATCGGAAGAAAGAATGGTGGACATTCTAGGATCAAAGATGTCTTGTACATACCGGGAATTAAGTGTAATCTTTTAAGCATTGGCCAATTACTTGAAAGAGGATACTTAATTCGGTTGGAGAACAAGATGTTACGCGTTTTAGATTCAAATGGTGTGTTGATTCTAAAAGCGCCGATGGCTGCCAATAGAACTTTTAAGGTTGAGTTAAAGGTTATGGAGCATCGTTGTTTAGCTACCGCGGCAAGTAGAGATGAGTGGTTATGGCATTACCGTCTTGGTCACCTTAATTTTAGGGATCTCAAGATGTTGCAACAAAGTGGAATGGTAACGGGGCTACCACAGATTAGTGTTCCGACAGAATTGTGTGAGGAATGTGTGACAAGTAAGCAACACAAGAATGTGTTTAGCAAGGATGCGGGTCGAAGAACCAAAGGCTTACTTGAGGTGGTGTATTCTGATGTTTGTGGACCAATGCAAGTAGAGACTTATGGCGGCAATCGATATTTTGTTACATTTATTGACGATTTTAGTAGGAAGCTTTGGACATATCTTATCAAGAGGAAGGATGAGGTATTTGGAGTGTTCAAGAGTTTCAAGTCCATGGTGAAGCGTCAAAGCGGTCGGAAGCTCAAAATTCTCAAAACGGATGGTGGAGGCGAGTATACCTCTAGTGAGTATGGGAAGTTTTGTGATCTTGAGGGTATCGTGCGTGAGGTGGTGCCTCCATATACGCCTCAACAAAACGGAGCTGCCGAGAGGAAAAATCGTACAATAATGAACATGGTGCGTAGTATGCTTTGTGGGAAGAAATTGCCTAAGGAATTGTGGGGTGAGGCCGTGTCTACAGCCACCTACTTGTTGAATAGGTGTCCTACTAAGAAGCTGGAGAAGATCACACCAGAAGAGGTTTGGAGTGGTTTCAAGCCAAGTGTGGATCATTTGCGCATTTTTGGATCGATTGCATATCGTCATGTACCGAATCAACTTAGAAAGAAGTTGGATGATAAAGGTGAGAAATTGATATTTGTTGGATATCACTCTACTGGAGGGTACAAGTTGTTTCATCAGAAGAATCGGAAAATCGTGATAACCCGGGACGTGCTGTTTGACGAAATAAAAACTGCTGAAACAGCAGGTGTAATCGATTACGCAGATGTTGCTAACCGATTACAGCCTGCTGAACAGCAGCAGTTTGTTGATTTGTTTGATGCAGAGGGTTCCGATGCCGCTGTACCTGCACCTACTGAAGCGGAAAATGCTGTTGTGAATAATGGTAGACCAGTGAGGCAAAGAGCCTTGCCTCATAGACTCCGAGATTATGAGAGGTTCCAAGATAATGAAGTGAATAATGATGGTGATTTTGTTCATTTCGCACTTATGGCCGAATCTGAACCAGTAAATGAGGAGGAAGCTTTAAGTGATCCTAAGTGGATATGTGCAATGAAAGAGGAGCTGGAATCTATTGAGAAAAATGGTACTTGGGAGTTGGTCGATTTACCACGTGGAAAGAAACCGATTGGTGTGCGATGGGTCTATAAAGTCAAAGCAAATCCTAAAGGTGAAGTAATCAAGTACAAAGCTCGATTAGTTGCCAAAGGGTTCTTGCAACGTGAGGGGATAGACTACGAGGAGGTATTCGCACCGGTGGCTAGATTGGAGACTATTCGTTTGGTTGTTGGAATTGCGCATAGCAACAATTGGGTGATTTACCAAATGGATGTGAAATCTGCGTTTTTGAATGGTCCTCTTGATGAGGAGGTTTATGTGGGACAGCCACCCGGTTTCGTGATCAGAAATCAAGAGAAGAAGTACTACAAGCTACACAAGGCGTTATATGGTTTGAAACAAGCTCCGAGAGCTTGGAACAAACGTATAGACGGCTTTCTTATTGACATCGGTTTCAAACGGTGTGTATCCGAACATGGTGTTTATGTGAGATCGGATACTATTGATGGTGTTATTATACTTTGCTTGTATGTTGATGATCTCTTGATTACGGGCAGCAATAACAAGTGTATTTCAAGGTTCAAAGTGGAGCTCATGAGTGAGTTTGAGATGACGGACCTTGGTGTCATGAGATATTTTCTTGGCATAGAGTTTCACAAGTCAAAAGTGGGGCTGCTTATGCATCAAAGAAGGTATGCTCTAGCTTGAAAAGGTGTGAAATGGAACATTGTAATGCTTCCAATACACCTTGTGAGGCTAGAGTTCAGCTGTCCAAAAGTGATGATGAGGATGATGTGGATCCAACACTTTACCGGAGTTTGATTGGATCGTTACGGTATTTGTGCAATACTCGACCGGATTTGGTTTTTAGTGTCGGTATTGCGAGTAGATTCATGGAGAGACCTAAGGTGTCTCATTTGGCAGCGGTCAAGAGGATCCTTAGATATGTGAAGGGTACTCTTGGTTGTGGTATTTTGTTTCCCACATCGGATATGGGTCGCAAATGTACGTTACTTGGCTACACCGATTCTAATTGGTGCAGAGATAAAGATGATCAGAAATCTACGGCGGGGTACATCTTTATGTTCGGTAGTACACCAATCTCATGGTGTTCGAAGAAGGAACCGGTTGTAGCCCTCTCTTCTTGTGAGGCCGAGTACATTGCGGCATCATTGAGTGTTTGCCAAGCTATGTGGTTAGTGAATCTAATGAAGGAATTGGGATGTGGTGATGATGATGCCACCACACTGTTTGTGGATAATGTCTCCGCGATAAATCTTGCGAAGAATCCGATTGCACACGGAAGGAGCAAGCATATTGAGATGCGGTTTCATTACTTGAGAGAATTGGTCGGTGATGGAAAGCTTAGATTGAACTATTGCCGAAGCGAGGACCAAGTTGCGGATTTGTTGACCAAGGGTGTGACAAATGAGGTGTTCAAGAGACTGTTGAAGAGCTTGAGCATGATGGACTTGGAGCAACTAAAGTGAGGTGGTGTGTTGAAAGCTGTTAAAGGCTGTATTTTTGGAAGTTTTGCAACTGCTAATCGATTAGCAGGATTGTTGCTAATCGATTACAGTTGTTAGTTATCCAAAAATAACAGTTTTAACAGCATGTGCACTTTAGTTGTATTTTTAGTTTTTGTTGTATTCTCTCAAGTGTATAAATACTCTGATGTATTCCCAATTCCAATTAATGCCAATTTTAATCCTCATGATTACTCTCTACCCTAATTCTCTCTCTCTCTCAATTCATCTTCTTCCCCAAGTTTCTTTCCCCATTGTTACTACCTTCCCAAATTCTGTTTTATGTTTTTGATTGTCCTAACAAGATTGACACTTGACATGTTAATAGAGAGAAAATTGAGAATTAATTGAGACATTTGTTAATTACTAATTTATTCATAATATAATGTAATAATTTTTGTGTGGAAAGATTAATAAAGCAATACATGCAATCTACTTTTAATAGGTAGATATAGTAGATAGTAGACATCATGGTCTACATAATCCATCTTTGTTTAGCTATTGTCGCGTTTAGTTGTTGAGAATATGTAATGCCCCATGTTTGGTTTGTTTCCTCTATATTGCCATTTTTTTCTCTCATCTAAACGTGCATCCTTTCTTTAAAATATGTCTCTGTCAAATATAGTTGTTTCGGTTTGTGGCGCTATACAAACATGAAAGGTGTGTAAAAATGATAAATTGATAAATTATTAAATTATAGTGCCTATTACTACTTCTGACACTCTAATGACATGTGTGATCCTAGTTGGATCTAAGAAATACTTATTTGTCTTGTATTTATGTGTTTTTGTATTCGACTAACATTCATTTGTTTGTGGAGAATTTGACTAAAGGTCCGTTTGTTTTGCTTTTTTTTTAGAATGATTTTTGCAGTGTAACATAATTTTGTTGAAAAAAATTTTATGAATAAATTTTTCATAAAAACTTCAAATGAAAATTTGGTTTGAATAGTTATTCTTAAAATGTTATTTTAGGTATTTCATCATTTTATGGAAACTTTCTTTGAATATCAAAATTTCAAAAAATCACTTAATTTTGAAGCTATTTCAAATAGCTTTTCATAAAAATCATTTTTGAAATACAACTTTTTGAAAAAATTGTGATTTTGAGTATATTTTGATCTTCAATAATGTATATTTATGTTATTGAATGTCAAAATTAATCTTTTAATTTATAAAAAAACAAATTTAAAAAAACTTATAATATTTTGAAAAACGTTTTTGTAGAATTCATTTTCAAAAATACAAAGAAAAAATTCATTTTTTTAAAGCTAAAACAAATTGGCCCTAACTCTAAATCTAATTGCTTGTTCTTTTTGGTGAACAACTTAACCATATTTATGTATAAACAAATATCCTTTTGTATTGTATATCTATTGGCATAAGTAGATAGATCATGCAACTTAATTAGAGTTTACTTCATGTATAATGAAATCATTGCATCGCAAAATAAAGAGATAGTCGTTCTAAATTATGTCCCGGTTTGTAGAAAGGTGAAGATTCATTTAACTTTGTTGATCTAATTATCTTAAGGTAAGACCTTTCCTCAAATAACTTGAGCCAGTTTTTACCCTCATCTTATTATCTATTTTTCCCTTGTTTTCACCTATATTTCGCCTTGCACACATACTTGCGTGTTTTCTTCAGCTCTTTAACTTTTTGTTCTAGTTACTCTCTCTTGATTTTCTCTTCTGCTCTTGCAGCATTTTGCACTTCGGCATTTAGTATTTTCACTTGGCTCACAACAACATCTACATCAGCAGCATGACAACTTCGGCAACTTGTGAGCGGCATTTCTTCAAGCATTCAGATCTTCAATATATAGAGCTTGAGAATAGATCCGTTGGAGGGTATAGAGGGAAACATATTCCAAATGTAATATCCCTATATTTACTTACAAGAATGGTCACATCATAATACAACAGAGTTATCCTTGCGCCACCTAATCTAGGTCGAGGTCACAGACTACTCTGTACTTTTATATTCATTTAAATACGCAATCATTCTTGATCTTCTATCTTCTAATCTTCAGAGGCTTCAAATATATATTTGATGAAGCATGTAGAGAGATCAATACTTGTAACTTCAGAACCTAAGTCTCCAGAATCTCAGATCTTTGTTCAGCAGAACTATCTTAAGAGTCTTCAGCACTTGGTCTTTAGAAGTTCTGTCTTCAGAGACTTCAGAGGTTGTTCAGTGAAACCTCGTCTTCAGAATCTTCAGAACTTGTTGAGCACATATTTGTCTTCAGAATCTTCAGAACTTCGTTCAACAGAACTTTGTCTTTAGAAACTTCAGAACTTTATCTTCAGAAAAATAATGTCTTTAGAATCTTCAGAACTTCGTTCAACAGAACCTTGTCTTCAGAAACTTCAGAGCTTGATCTTCAGAAATGATGTCTTTAGAATCTTCAAAACTTCGTTCGACAGAACCTTGTCTTCAGAAACTTCAGAGCTTGATCTTCAGAAATGATGTCTTTAGAATCTTCAGAATTTTGTTCAATAGAACCTTGTCTTCAGAGTCTTGAGAACATGAACTTCAGAAATGATGTCTTTAGAATCTTCAGAACTTCGTTCATTAGAACCTTCTCTTTAGAAACTTCAAAACATGTAGCGATAGAAGCACATCTCTCAGAAAGCTTTCAAGGCTTACTTACAAAGTCACAATCATAAGCTTTGATACAAACGTTCTTCAGAACGGTTGCATTGAAAAGCATTCCTGAATATTGACTTTTAAATCTTGTACACACCATATGTTTTCTTCCAGAGTGTTTAGATTAGAGCCTGATGACATCACACGCATTTCAATCAGATTTAGATCCTGTTTAGCGAAAGCTACACACTAGATAGAAACAACAGAGTACCGAATTGTTCTCTAGGATAACATGTGCAGTTATCATCAAAACTTAAGGCCAGATGCAGAACCACTCTTGTTCTTACAATCTCCCTTTTTTTGATGAATATAAACCATGTATTTTGATAGAGCAATTCATACAGTGTAATAACCATAAAACCACTGAATCAGAGTTAAGCTAACCACCTCCCTCTGAGTCATTTACTCTCAAAATTCATTTATGTTTGTTCAGAGTCTCCCCCTAATCCTAATACTCACAAAATAATTTTGAAGTACAGAGCATACGAACAGAGAAGGAATACGTCTCAGAGACGTCTCATCAGAGTCTGACTTGAACTACCTGGTCTTCATCTCAGAATCTGGCTTGCTATCAGAGCATGATTGACGTAATCAGAGCCTAATTTGTAATTTTCTTGATGCCTCGCATCATATATCAGAGCTAGGTTCATTCAATATCTTAAAAATTTCACCAGAAGGTGCAGTAATCAATGTGTCATCAGAAGGTTCAAAACTTGAACATTTCCTGAATGACCATTTCTGATTAGATATCCATAAGATCCACAATCTTTGAAGTACTAGAGTCTAGCTACCATACTTTCAGAGAGTTCACAACTTCTGATAAGCCTAAGGTATCAAAGCACTCACAGACGTTCTTTCAGATTATTCTTTTGCTTCTGATTAATGAGTGGTCAAAAGCCAATTTGAATAATGTGTTATATCAGAGCAAACTCATTCAGAGCACCCTTCTTCTGATAACATATTCTAACACACGGTGAACTTTTACAAAGTTCCTGATCAATATTAAACAAAGGTTAGTGGTAAAAGCATATTGAAATATGTATTTAGGTTCAAGATTCTTGGAATAGGTATGTCAAAATCATTTCACTTTCTCCCTTTTTGTCAGAAATCAAAAAGGTAAAACAAATTTAACATAAACACAAGTAAAGATAAAAGAAATTTATTATCAGGAGACGAGTACAAGCGAAACAGTGCAGTTTCATAACAACTAGGAAAAAATAACAACACGACAAAAAACTTTCAGGGTCTGAGGTTTGTAAGCTCCCCCTGTGTCAAATAGTCTTAGAGAAGAGGTTTGTAAGTTCCTCCTAATTTCTATTTGTGAAGTCCAAGATGTGAAGTTAGTTTCACTAAAGAAGAACATGAAATATTTCCGGAACCAAAAAAACATAATAAAAAAATGAATATAAAAAATATTCATTTAACTATTTGAAATGGTTAAAAAGAAATAAATAAGGAGAGAGAAATAAAATAAATAATAACAGAAATTAACAGAAAATAATAGATAACTTCGTTAATGTTATAGAAGGAGTACATGCCAAACATTTTAAAGGGAGTAGCAAGGGAAAAAGACAATTACAACCAAAACCAGATAACACCAAGACCACATGAAAACGAACATCATCAAAAACCAACCGACCACATACACCCTACAGACACAGAAGCCACAAGACCCAGAAGCAGCTAAACACCTTATGTCTAACCAGCAGAAAAGACTACCAATCCAGCAAGCTTGTAACAGTTTCACATATTTCCTCAACAGCAACAACATTCGGTCCATGCCTTTTAGCCAACCCAATGATTTCAGCCTTATGAAAAAGTTCAGATAGAATCCTTCCATAAGGTATGAAGGACTTATACTATCCTCTTGAGATAATGACTAATTCTTTTAGATGATTGAAGATGGTTTGAGGCAGGTTGGCACGGACGTTATTCATAACAAAGTAGATGAAAAGTCTGTCAACATGGGATAGAACATTTTTGTCTACACCCCGAGGACGAAATTTAGTTAAGAAGAGGTTAAACCAAGCTTTAGCTGTAGGAAGAAGCCTTTCAGGATTGTCGGGTTCAAATCTGAGGAATGAGGTATCATGAATGTTAATGAGTTTGTCAACAAAGGTGTAAGTAAATTGAAACTCGTCCATAGTGACACCGGTTTGAGGAATGCCAATAGCTTTAGCAATGGAAGTAGGAGTGATAGTGACGGGAGTGCCATAAACACAAGAACAGATGGAGTCACCATTCACACTGACCAAGGCATATTTCCAGAATTCCTTCACAAGGTTTGGATAAATGGGTCCATGCAACAATGCATAGTATTTGGGCCAATCATATGTATATGCATACTCAAGACAATGTCGTGATCAGTTCCTGTAAGACGAAGAAAGATGGCTCGTTTTTCACAGATAACTTCCAATAGGTCTTCATTACCACAAAATATTTTAACAAACATTGTTGGGTAAAAAAGGAGAAGAAGAAAAAATAGACAAGGTTTTTGCAAAGGTGGAGAGTTGGGAATGATTGTTAGAGGGTGAACTGAAGAATATAAATAGAGCAAATGATGGGACGAAACAAGGCAATAAAGATAAAACAATTTATGATATACAAATTCGAAACACGCAAAGCAATTAATGGTTAACCAAGAAAATGAACAACCATCATTACCAAAGAGAGTATCACATAGGAAATATAAACGCATGAAAAGGAATTAAAGTGAAATAGTAAAGATTACATTAAATACTTTCGTTATTTCAATAAAGGAATAGATTAAAGGATACCTAAAAGGTATTAGGTAACTGACAAAGATAAGAAAAGGTAACAATAAAAGAAATTAATTCTAACAAAAATAGGGCGTGAAAATTTATCAACCTAAAATCAAGAGTCTCGTCACCCAATGTGTCACGTTAGGCATGAAGCAATGTTCATTAAAAGATAGCTGACTTATAATGAATCACAAACTCTTCACTATCCTGACAACGTGTTAATGAAGTAAACTCTTCAGTTTCCAAAGGTCAAAAATCAACTCAATAGAGCATTCTGACCATAGATACTTCAGATACATGATAACTTCACTTGTCAGAAGCTTCACATCTCAGAAGTAAAATGCTACGACTCAAACATTAGAAAATATTTTTCTATTCTGGAGGATATATATATTCTGAGATACTTCTTTTCATTCTGGACATAGAACAGAGTTCACATGTAGAATGAGAACAAGTTTATCTTCAGCAAGGAATTCGAATTAGGTAACAACCATAAGAAAATACTGTATCAAAGATTTTAATAAAAATAGTTCCTTTCTGAACATAATCTCAAGGTTTTAATCCTAGAATATAAAAATATATTTTTAGACAGTTAAGAAAAAGTATTAAGAGTTAGAGAAACGTTACTCAATTTTCTGGTATACTTCCAGCTTGCTTCTGTATCTTAAAGATGTGTGTACTTTTTCAGAATCACCACTCAAATTGCTTCTGCAATTAAGGACGTTGTTGATGATGTCTCTAGCTGGACCACTAGAACAAATTCTCCTTAGAAACTGTCTTCATAAAATCTTCTTTCTTCCTTTAGATCTTGAATGAGATGCAGAGGAGTCTTTGAATCTTGTGTAGAGACAAGATTGTCTTCATAGCTTCCTTGATCTTCTTATTCTGATGGATGACATATTTCTCCTTATGTTTGTTGTATCTAGATCATCAGAGGGATCTGAGTAATCCCTTTAGCTTTCTGCTTTTGATCAACCGCTTATATCTTCACTAAGACTTGTTTCCAAAAAGTCAATTGATTCAACCAACTAATTCTTAATTCCATATTTAGAAAGCTAGATGCCATATGTTGAGAGAACTTAGTTGGATTCTTCTTGCATCACTGGAGTACAATCTTTGATCAGACACTCTTCTTCAACAGATGCAGATATCATCATGAACATCAAACCATGAAATATTTCTTCAGAGGGTTTGAATGTTGATCTTGTTCTTACTAGCTTAGTTTTATCACCTAGAATCAGTATTTCGGAAAGTAAAGACTTATGTATAAGCTTTCTCAAGGGAGTAAGAACTGCGATGGCTTCTGATTGAGCATCTTCTAATTTATTCATCTTGTACTTCTTTAGCAGCTCTAATATCTTCAATGTCTGAAAAATGTAATTTCCATATTTGCAATCTTCCGACAAGCTTTGGCTTTCAACTACCAAGCTTATCATCAAATCTGACATCAAATTATTCATCAATAGAAGTAATTCAACTCCAAGTAATTGAAAACTTTGAGCATTCTAATCATGATGCATCAGAAGTGATCTGAAAAGAGATCTGTTCAGAGTGTCATGCAATAGCTTCCTTATAAATGCTTTGTCATGATAATTTCAAATATTCTGATTTTAGCCATTTCTTTTTAAGATCATGTTCTCCTTTTTACATATGTATCTGGTTATAAATAACAAGGACATGAAGAACTCATTTTCATCAAATAGCTTATCAAGCTGTTTGTTATCATTCTATTGACCAAGATTATTTTTAACCTTGAACATTCTTATACAATCACTTTGCACTTAGAGAGAAGAGAACAGAGAATGATTCATCCTTGTTTCAAGATCGTTCTCCCATGTCTATTCTGTAGAGACTAAGTAACTGAATCAATACTTCATACTGTGGTATTTCACTGGTTCAGATATGTTAGTGTACAAAAAAAGTGCAAACAGTTAGAATCCTGGTGACAAGGCCAGAGCTTTAACTGAGCAACTAAGAATTTCTGCAACAGAGATAGTTTTTGATGAATCAAAGACAAAAACTACTTCATCTTCTGGAGGGATCTTCTTCATCAGATATTCTAACGCAAACCAATCAGTGCTACGTTAGTTGGTTCTTCATCTTTATCATCTTCTGAGAACTCGGAATCATTCCATGTTGACAAACGATTGTCTAGGCGTTTTAGTTATGTTTTCTTGAGATCTTCTTCCATAGTGATCAACTCATCTGAGTAGAAGTGACAGTACATCTTCTTCTATACTGTTTGATCATTTATACTTGAAGTCACTTTGATCTTCTTTTGACAGAGATGTTATTCAGATCTTCAGCAAACTTTAGAGTGATTACCAAAAGTCTTTATCTGGACAGCAAACTTCTGATAACTTACTTCAAGTGATCTGACGAAGAGTAGCCTTAGTTGGCAACCCAGAGTTCTGCAACTGAAGTTTTAAAAGTTTGAGAGCAACATCTCAACAGTTTCAGCGTTCTTCGTTTTTGAAGTCTTATGCTTCTAAATCAAAATAAGAGCAATTGTTTTCTTGATTTAAAATAGTTCTTAATGAGTTATTATGAGAAAGTCAAATAGAAAATAATAGTCCAGTTTTGAAAACATCTCAAACTCAGGAAGAATTAACTTTCATTAATCAAGGAACTTCTTGCTTTCTGATGATTCTTATCATCTTTTTCCAACTGATCATTCAGATTTACTTTCAGCTTTTCATCAGCTTCATTTGAGGGAGATATGAAGTTATCAACTACCATATTCAAAATGATCAATATCACCTTTTAGAAAGAACTTTTCTAATACAGCTTTCCAGTACTCAATGTAACGCCCGTTTATTTTAAATTATTTTTCGTAATTTAATTTTGTGAAGTTGTGTGTATAAATGTGATTGTGTATGCTTTGTTGTGTTTGGGGTACCATACGGTAGGGGGTAGTGACCTTAATGTTAATGACCTCGAGGGTGAGGGGTGTGTGGCTAATTTTGTAGAAATGGGTGGTGTGGTGAGAATGGTGAATAAAGTAATATTATTATGAGATAGTGTTGTTATTATCTTAGTTATAAAATAATTGGCAATTGAGAGAATGTTGAGGGCAAAATAGAGAGTTAGAGGAATAAGTAAGGGCATAAGAGGCAAATCATAGTTGAAGGAGTTATAAAGGAATTGGAAAAGATTGGAATCAATTTTTCTGATCGTACGTGTTTTGGAACTGAAGTGAGAAAGGGTAGGGCTAGAGGAAAAGAAGAGGAACCACCATCTGTGAAATTTTGGAAAGCTTGATTTCGAGGTAAGGGTGGGGTTCTGATCCTATAAGGGTTAACATGTTAAACAGTGGGTAGAAGTTAGGTTTTGTCTTATGGGTGGAATGTTTGGAAAGCTTGATTACTATGAATACTTGATCAATGATGAAGTTGTTATTTGATTGTGTGATAAATGATGGTTTCTAACTAATATGTGATGAGTTCTGTACATGTATGTGTGTAGAAATTCTGTTTTGTAAATTGTTGAAAATTCCTCCATTGTTGAGTTTTGGAGTTTCGAGTCGGAAGAATGAAATTATGATGAATTGTTGTCAATCCATGAGTAAAACAATGCATCATCGAGGTTTAGGATGTTATTTTGGTATAAAATTGGGTCTATGGTGATAGGGGTTAGTGGTATAGGCTTTGGTGTGAAAGTCTGGGGGTGAAAGTGTAACACCCCTTCTATACCCCGTACAAAAACGGAATAAAAAAAATATAATCTTATAATAAAACATCAGAGCAAAGATTAAGTCATTTAGATATAAACAGAGATGTCACATCAACATGAACTAAAAACAACCTGCTCATAAAGATATATAACACCTGGATAGTTTTTATAAACAAAGGAACTCCGTTCCAAAATATCAGCATTCAGTTACAGAATTAAAGCGGAACATCCATAACTGATGTCATCACAAAATATAAGTATGTCATATACATATTCATACAAGGCCACTATATACAAGCTAAAAGAAACATCTACACTCGAACCCCGACTACCCGTGTTACATATCAGAGCCGACGGAACGACAAAAAGACGAAGACACTAATCTTCGCAAAAGACCTCCAGCGTCTAATCTGCAATGCCATTACTTCATTAAACCACAACAGAAGGGTGAGAAACAGGATTATAATATAATTGCATATCATTATATAACACTTAGCAAAATATGCACAATATTCTCACCACACAAATACGATACTTGTAAACAACACAAGACATATTAAACCCATTTCACACATCAATCACATAAGCATATACGTTAACACAATGCATAACAAATCCTTCTCAAAATTCAACACATAAACATTCATGTAATGAATTATGCAAATGCACAGAGACCGACACAACGACTCTACGCATGCGGTACCAATCCAACCTTGCAATTCATTAGTCCCCCAGGAACTCTTGGAATCATCGCTCTTTACATAGAGTAACTCCCCGTCGGGCCTACGATGTTCCCCGTCGCTATAAACCATTATTTCAGGGCGTACGACGTTTATGGATTGCTTTAGTCCACTATTTCGAGGCGCACAATCCGATTGCCATAGTCCACTATTTCAGGGCGCACAATCATTTGTGATTAATCGCTTCTACCATTATTTCAGGGCGTAAGACGATAAAACTGATTCATTTATGAATCTTCCAATGCAAGAATGCATATCATGATACTTGACACATTAATGACTCATGCCAACATCAAATGCTCATGCATTAACAATAATCATGTATTTCAAGTACATATAAAGTAATGCACACAATTGCCCAAAATGGCCACAAACACCAATATACCATTCCACAACATCAAATTCCCATCAAAGAATCATCACACAAGCCATCTCATAACATATCATAATATGTCTTACAATATTGAAAAATAACTCAAAATTCCATTATTCGGTTTTCCTAAAAAGTCGGCTAAAAGTCGGCCAAAAATAATATTTTCTATCATCATCAAAAAGTACTCATCGACAGCTTCAATTCGGTATAAAGAACTCGTAAATATGATAAACGGTTAATAAGATATGAATATTTCAAAATAACGCAAAAACATAAACCGGACGCCCGACACTACGGAACGGTTCGAAAATACTGTACCGATTGGACCAAGTTCAGACCCCAAAACTATTTTTCCTAAAAAGAACATCTCGTTAGTTTTCCAACGCTTCGAACGGGGGTTAAAACCGACTTACGGTTCAAGAGATATGAATTTTTTTAAAAAAAAAGAAAAATTGTTTTCAAAAACAACCAACCGCCCGGCGAAGCATGCTCACCGCCCGGCGAAACGCGCTTCGCCTCTGCTTCGCCCGGCGAAACACAGGCGATACCAATCCTCCAAAATAATTCAAAGAGACAGAAGCTTGGCACCCCTGCGCCTCTCTAAACCGCCCGGCGAAAAGGACGCATCGCCCGGCGCTCAGGGCCTTTCGCTCGGCGCTTTGCACCAGAAGCAGAAAAATTCTGTTGCGTGAACACTGTTCCATACCTCCAATTTTTCCCCATTTCTTCCCCAAATCATTTCCAACAGCAAAACAATTACTAGCAATGGTTCATACACATACATAGATCATACAACACAAATTATATCGAATTCCGTCCGTGAAAACATCGATTTCTACCCGATTACGCGATTTCGACCTATATCCGAAAAACTACCGAACGAGACAAAACAACATGCAACCACACATACATAATCATACACAACAATAAGATAATCGAGTTTCACACCCTTACTCGATTTAATCGATTCCTAGAACTTGTTCTCTTGATTTCCCAAGCTTTTTCTCCAATTTCTCTCTTTTCTCTCTTCTCCTCTTTTCTTGTCTTCTTTCTTTCTTTTCTCTTCTACTATTTTTTTCTCTCTATTTCTATTTTTCTTTTCTTTATTAACTTAACAAAATACGCCCAAATGCCCAAAATACCCCTACACTCAAATATCTCGCAAACGTTCCCAAAACCCGATAAAATATATTCACGACGAAAAATAACATATTTTCACATAAAAGTCAGAAATAAAATAATATAATAATAAAATAATCAAAAACGACTCAATTAAAATAAAAGACCAAAACTGGGGCGTTACAACTCTCCCCCACTTAGAAATTTTCGTCCTCGAAAATCTCACCTGAAACAAACAACTCTGGATACGACTCCCGCATCCGACTCTCCAACTCCCAAGTCAAATCGCCCTCAGCAGCGCCTCCCCACGCTACCTTCACCAAAGCAATATCCTTGCCTCGCAACTGCTTCACCTCGCGATCCAAAACCCTAACAGGTAAAGCCTCAACTGTAAGGTTTTCTCTTACCTCAACTTCATCCATCAGAATCACATGAGACGGATCTGGAACATACTTCTGTAGCTGTGAAACATGGAAAACATCATGTAGATTCGAAAGGTTCGGTGGCAATGCTATCCTGTAAGCCACTGCACCAACTCTTTCGGATATCTGATATGGACCAATAAAACGTGAAGTAAGCTTCCTCGACTTCAAAGCACGTCCAACACCAGTCACCGGCGAAACCCTCAAAAACACATGATTTCCCTCTTGAAATTCCAGATCCCTCTTCCTCTTATCATGGTAACTCTTTTGCCTACTCTGAGAAGCTTTCATCTTCTCCCGAATAAGTTTCACCTTTTCCGTCGTTTGTTGAACTAACTCAGGTCCAACCACTGCACTTTCACCAGATTCATGCCAACACAAAGGTGTTCGACATCTTCTTCCATAAAGTGCCTCAAAAGGTGCCATTCCGATACTAGAATGGAAACTGTTATTATACGTAAACTCGATCAATGAAAGAAAACTGTCCCAAACTCTACCTTGCTCAAGAACACAAGATCTCAGTAAATCTTCCAATGACTGAATTGTCCTCTCCGTCTGACCATCAGTCTGCGGATGATAAGCAGAAATCAATCTCAGCTTAGAACCTAACGCCTTTTGCAAACTTTCCCAAAATCTGGAAGTAAACCTTAGATCACGATCAGAAACAATACTCAACGGGACGCCATGCAACTTCACAATCCCACGGATATAAATCTCAGCCAAACGCTCCATAGAATAACTGATATCAATCGGAATGAAATGCGCCGATTTAGTCAGCCTATCAACGATCACCCAAATAGCATTATGCCCACTCGGAGAATTAGGCAAACCCGTCACAAAATCCATCGATATACTATCCCATTTCCACTTCGGAATATCCAACGGTTGCATTAATCGTACAGGCCTCTGATGTTCCACTTTCGACTTCTGACAAGTCAAACACGCATAAACAAACTGAGCCACATCTCGTTTCAAACCAGACCACCAAAATATTTTCTTCAAATCTTGGTACATCTTATTAGCACCAGGATGTATACTCATACTACTCCGGTGTCCTTCCTCAAGAATCATCTTTTTCAACTCTGCATCATCCGATATACAAATTCTACCACGGAATCTCAAAATACCCTGATCATCCACTTTAAAGTCACCGTTCACTTCTTGATTTCCAACTAGCAACAAATCAACAAGTTTCAAGTCCAACTTCTGTTTCTCTATAACAGACAACAGAAAATCATTAGTGATCTTTAACATACCAAGCTTCACACTCTCATGTGAAAGCTCACAAACCAAACTCAAGTCTCGAAATTGCTCCAGAAGTTCCCACTCTTTCACCATCAAAGCAGATATACGCAAAGATTTCCGACTCAAAGCATCAGCTACCACATTAGCCTTACCAGGATGGTAATTCAAGCTAAAGTCATAGTCCTTCAGAAGTTCCAACCATCTCCGTTGCCTCATATTTAACTCTTTCTGATCAAACAAGTATTTTAAACTTTTATGATCACTAAAGACTTCGAATCTAGCACCGTAGAGATAATGCCTCCAAATCTTTAATACAAAAACCATCGCAGCTAATTCCAAATCGTGAGTAGGGTAATTCTTCTCATGAACTCGTAACTGCCTCGAAGCATAAGCAACCACCTTACCATCTTGCATCAAAACACCACCTAAACCAATTAGAGATGCATCACAATACACAACGAACGATTCATTAGGATTTGGTAAGATCAAAATCGGGGCTGTAGTCAATCTCTTCTTCAGCTCGTTGAAACTTTCTTCACATTGAATATCCCAAATAAATGCCTTACCCTTACAAGTCAGTTGGGTCAACGGAAGTGCCAACTTGGAAAAACCTTCGATAAACCTTTGGTAATATCCAGCTAAACCCAGAAAACTTCGAATTTCAGTAACAGATCTAGGAGCCTCCCATTGTAGAACTGCCTCTACTTTGGATGGATCCACAGCAATACCATTACCTGAAATCACATGCCCCAGAAAACTCACTTCTGACAACCAGAACTCACACTTGGAAAGTTTGGCATAAAGTTTCTTCTCCTTCAGAATCTGCAACACGATTCGCAAATGCTCCGTATGTTCTTCCTGAGACTTAGAATAAATCAAAATGTCATCAATAAACACAACAACAAAATGATCTAAATGCTCATGGAATATACGATCCATATACTCCATAAACACACCCGGCGCATTAGAAACCCCGAACGGCATCACAGAAAACTCGTAATGTCTGTATCGTGTCCTAAAGGCCGTCTTCTGAATATCCTCCTCTTTAACCCGAATTTGATGGTATCCTGACCTCAAATCAATCTTACTAAACACACTTGCACCTACCAGTTGATCCATCAAGTCATCGATCCTTGGAAGTGGATATTTATTCTTAATCGTCACCTTATTCAACTGCCGATAATCGATACACAAACGTATACTTCCATCTTTCTTTTTGACCAACAAAACAGGAGCACCCCAAGGTGATACACTAGGCCTTACAAACCTCTTTTCCAACAACTCATTCAATTGTCTTTTCAACTCCACCAACTCAGATGCTGACATCCGATATGGTGCCATAGAAACAGGTCTAGTACCAGGAACTAGGTCTATAGAAAACTCCACCTCTCTTTCTGGCGGCACATCTGAAAAATCATCCGGAAACACCTCCTGAAAATCACACACAACAGGAAAACTTCCAATTGCAACTTGACTCTCCACAGACAACGATGCAAACAATCCAAACAACTGAGCTTCCTCCGCCAAAAGTTTCTTCAACTCTTTGGTAGATAAGAAACCAGATTCCCTTTCTTCTTCAAGAGAAGGAAATCTCACCCGCTTAAGATAACAATCAAGATGAACACGATTGAACTCTAACCAGTTCATTCCCAGAATCACATCCAAACCCTTCAATGGCAAACATACCAAGTCCATCACAAAATCTCTACCAAAAATTGTCAAAGGACAACTTAAACAAACGAAAGAAGTAGTTACCGACCCCGAAGCTGGAGTATCGATAACCATCTCTCCACCCATCTTAGACAACACCAAATTCAAACGTTCCGCACAATCAATCGAAATAAACGAATGAGTCGCTCCAGTATTAATAATAGCAATTAAAAGATTACTATTAATAAAACAAGTACCTCTGATCAAACGATCTGCATTAGTAGGCTGAGCTCCCGCCAATGCAAATACTTTCCCTCTAGGTTGAGCTTGCTTCGGTTTCGTGCACCTCGTACTAACATGACCAACTTCCCCACAATTATAACATGTAACCCCAATCTTCCTCCTACAATCAGCAGCCACATGACCCTTCAAACCACAATTAGCACACTTATCCACATTATTCATATTCCTCTTACATTCCGATATACGATGACCTAAACCACCACAATTGTAACATTTCACAGCAGAATTCATTCCTCCACCACTAGGCTTCCTATCAAAAGTAAACTTCTGTTTCCCTTTATCAACAGGGGTAGCATAAGGCCTACCTCTGAACTGCCCCTTTCCTTTCTTATCATTCAGATTCTTGTAATGAGTAGCACACGCTTTGCTATCCTCATCAAAAATCTGACTCTTGTTCACCAACACTGAAAACTGTCTTATCTCCTGATAACCGATACCTTGCTTGATTTCTGGCCTCAAGCCATTCACAAATTTCAGACACTTAGACCTCTCCGAACCAGCCGTATTATAATTGGGACAAAACTTCACCAGTTCCTCAAACTTAGCAGCATAATCCGCAACAGAGGAATTATCCTGCTTCAGTTCAAGAAATTCAATTTCCTTTTTACCTCTCTCATCTTCCGGAAAACACTTTTCAAGAAAAGCATCTTTGAACACAGCCCATGTAACCACTATCTCATCCTCCTCAAACCTCTGAGAAGCATTCGCCCACCAGTCTTCAACTTCCTTTTCCAACACATGAGTACCAAACTGCACCTTCTGATCCTCGGAACACCTAATGAAACGGAAGATCTTCTCAATCTTCTTCAGCCAAATCTGTGCTCCCTCAGGATCATGAGTACCCTTGAAGCTCGGTGGATTATTCTTCTGAAACTTATCCATACTACGCGATTCCTCGTCCGCCGCAGCATTGGATAAATTCTGCATCGCTTGCGCCATAGCTTGCATGGCCGCAGTTATAGCAGCATCGCGTCTTCCCGCCATAATCTGAACATTCCCAATGATAGCAAATTATGGTTAAACAACCACTCAACAGAGTGCAACAGTCCAACAACGACACAAAGGCACGGTCGGACAGACCAAACAGACACTGGCTCTGATACCACTTAATGTAACACCCCTTCTATACCCCGTACAAAAACGGAATAAAAAAAATAATCTTATAATAAAACATCAGAGCAAAGATTAAGTCATTTAGATATAAACAGAGATGTCACATCAACGTGAACTAAAAACAACCTGCTCATAAAGATATATAACACCTGGATAGTTTTTATAAACAAAGGAACCCCGTTCCAAAATATCAGCATTCAGTTACAGAATTAAAGCGGAACATCCATAACTGATGTCATCACAAAATATAAGTATGTCATATACATATTCATACAAGGCCACTATATACAAGCTAAAAGAAACATCTACACTCGAACCCCGACTACCCGTGTTACATATCAGAGCCGACGGAACGACAAAAAGACGAAGACACTAATCTTCGCAAAAGACCTCCAGCATCTAATCTGTAATGCCATTACAGCATTAAACCACAGCAGAAGGGTGAGAAACAGGATTATAATATAATTGCATATCATTATATAACACTTAGCAAAATATGCACAATATTCTCACCACACAAATACGATACTTGTAAACAACACAAGACATATTAAACCCATTTCACACATCAATCACATAAGCATATACGTTAACACAATGCATAACAAATCCTTCTCAAAATTCAACACATAAACATTCATGTAATGAATTATGCAAATGCACAGAGACCGACACAACGACTCTACGCATGCGGTACCAATCCAACCTTGTAATTCATTAGTCCCCCAGGAACTCTTGGAATCATCGCTCGTTACATAGAGTAACTCCCCGTCGGGCCTACGATGTTCCCCATCGCTATAAACCATAATTTCAGGGCGTACGACGTTTATGGATTGCTTTAGTCCACTATTTCAAGGCGCACAATCCGATTGCCATAGTCCACTATTTCAGGGCGCACAATCATTTGTGATTAATCGCTTCTACCATTATTTCAGGGCGTAAGACGATAAAACTGATTCATTTATGAATCTTCCAATGCAAGAATGCATATCATGATACTTGACACATTAATGACTCATGCCAACATCAAATGCTCATGCATTAACAGTAATCATGTATTTCAAGTACATATAAAGTAATGCACACAATTGCCCAAAATGGCCACAAACACCAATATACCATTCCACAACATCAAATTCCCATCAAAGAATCATCACACAAGCCATCTCATAACATATCATAATATGTCTTACAATATTGAAAAATAACTCAAAATTCCATTATTCGGTTTTCCAAAAAAGTCGGCTAAAAGTCGGCCAAAAATAATATTTTCTATCATCATCAAAAAGTACTCATCGACAGCTTCGATTCGGTATAAAGAACTCTTAAATACGATAAACGGTTAATAAGATATGAATATTTCAAAATAACGCAAAAACATAAACCGGACGCCCGACACTACGGAACGGTTCGAAAATACTGTACCGATTGGACCAAGTTCAGACCCCAAAACTATTTTTCCTAGAAAGAACATCTCGTTAGCTTTCCAACGCTTTGAACGGGGGTTAAAACCGACTTACGGTTCAAGAGATATGAATTTTTTTAAAAAATAAAAAAAAATTGTTTTCAAAAACAACCAACCGCCCGGCGAAGCATGCTCACCGCCCGGCGAAACACAGGCGATACCAATCCTCCAAAATAATTCAAAGAGACAGAAGCTTGGCACCCCTGCGCCTCTCTAAACCGCCCGACGAAAAGGACGCATCGCCCGACGCTCAGGGCCTTTCGCCCGGCGCTTTGCACCAGAAGCAGAAAAATTCTGCTGCGTGAACACTGTTCCATACCTCCAATTTTTCCCCATTTCTTCCCCAAATCATTTCCAATAGCAAAACAATTACTAGCAATGGTTCATACACATACATAGATCATACAACACAAATTATATCGAATTCCGTCCGTGAAAACATCGATTTCTACCCGATTACGCGATTTCGACCTATATCCGAAAAACTACCGAACGAGACAAAACAACATGCAACCACACATACATAATCATACACAACAATAAGATAATCGAGTTTCACACCCTTACCCGATTTAATCGATTCCTAGAACTTGTTCTCTTGATTTCCCAAGCTTTTTCTCCAATTTCTCTCTTTTCTCTCTTCTCCTCTTTTCTTGTCTTCTTTCTTTCTTTTCTCTTCTACTATTTTTTTCTCTCTATTTCTATTTTTCTTTTCTTTATTAACTTAACAAAATACGCCCAAATGCCCAAAATACCCCTACACTCAAATATCTCGCAAACGTTCCCAAAACCCGATAAAATATATTCACGACGAAAAATAACATATTTTCACATAAAAGTCAGAAATAAAATAATATAATAATAAAATAATCAAAAATGACTCAATTAAAATAAAAGACCAAAACTGGGGCGTTACAGAAAGTGCTTTTAAAAAAATGTGATTTTTGGGGTTCAGAACAGTATGCGCTGACTCATAGGTACCCTGGGTCGACTCATAGCCACCCGAATGCAAAATTGTGGAAATTTTAACAGTATGCGCCGACTCATAGGTTTTGGAGTCGACCTAAATACTCTGTGCATCGACCTCTGAGTCGACTCATAGGTAGAAAAATGCCAGAAACGGTTTCGGTCATAACTTTGTAACCGTTAATCCAAATGACGAACCGTTGGAAAACTATTAAGTAGAACTTTAACATGGTATAATTATATGAATCATTTTCCTAATAATTTTATGTCTAATATCTTGAAGAATGTGATTGTTTCTTATTGTGTGCCTTAAGAAGTCGTGGTTTAAGTGACGAACCTTGAGTGTTGTTGGAAAGATGTTAATGATGTTGTTGTGATGTTAATGATAGTATTATGAAGATGTTTTGATGATGTTGTTGTGATATTTTGATGATGTTGTTGTGATGTTTGATGATGTTGTTGTGATGTTAATGATGGTAATATGAAGATGCTTTAATGACGTCGTTGGTGTAGTATGAGCATGTTTAATAATGTTGTTGTGAATGAAAAATAAATACATGTATATATCCATATTGTTTGAAATATAATTTGATGCTTGTTGGCCAATTTGGGTGGTGTACAATAACCATGGTGGTGGATTATTGTGCACGATGATGTTCTCGTTATCGTATGCATAAATAGCCGCATTGCATACCCTTGTGAACATGAGTAGTGACATTTTATTATTTGACGTGAATGAAGGTTATGTTATGATGTTGTGTGGTATAAAGTATTATTTCAAATGTGATATTGTTGAGTTGTGGTGATTGCATAAAAGATATATATGTTGCATGAACTACATGTTATACTTGTTGGCCAATATGGGCGGTGTACAATAACCATGGTGGTGGGTTATTGTACACGATGATGTTGGTGTTGTTATATGCATAAATAGTTGCATTGCATACATTTGTGGACAGATGGTTTGTTGTTGGTGAGCCTAAAATCCCATTGTGTGGATTGGGCCGGTAGCTGATTCGGAGGTAATGGATCAGTGAGTGGTTCTGATCCTAGGAGGTGGGGATCAGAACGGTGAACTTGAGTATTCACGAAAATTGGTACCACATGCATACGCATTGAGTCGGGTGTGAGTCTCATTGCATTATATGTCATATATGTTGCTAAGTTGTTAAATATGTGGTGTTGTGTGATTAATTGAATTGTTATCGTGGGATTGCCTATTTGTTGGTGAATGATTGGTGATAATATTGTTGGTTGATTAATGTGAGATATTTAGTTGAACTTTTGTTATGTTAACCTGATGCATATCGTTTAACATGTTTTCCTTTATATTATCATGATATCTCACCCCTTATGTTTGAATGTTGCCTCCACGTGGGTAACGCGCAGATGCTCCGGAGTAGCTTGTAGAAGCATTGGAGATAGCTTTAGAGTACCTTATTAGTTTTTGTTAAATTGAAGGTGTCTTGCTCTGATATGTCTGATATTTTATGATGATTTAGAAGATGTCGAACCATTGTAATTACAATTCAGATGTTATGTTATGTTGTTAACATATTTATTTTTGTATTATAAAGATGAGTGAAGTTGTTTTATGATTATGATTCCGCTGCGAGGCTTAATTTAGGTGTTGTAGTCATAAAAGATAATGACGTTAATTATGTTGTAACGCATGTTACGGAGCAGAATGATTATTATGAATGTTTTCTATGAAGTGTGACACCCTTGAGTGGTGAATTAAGCTGAATTATCCTTATTATTTTGCGAATTATTTTGTGGGGTTAGAAGGGTGTTATATTAGTGGTATCAGAGCAGGTTGGTCCATTCAGCCAGGTTGTTTAATTATGTTGTTCCCTAGTATGCGACATGTGTGTGAAAACACTATCGATGCTTGTTTTGTTTTTCATTTGCAGGTTGGGAATGAAACAAGTGGGGAGAAGCTTGTGCTTCTCCAAGATGCTTCAAGCGTGGAGTGATGACTAAGTGTGTCGTTGGACGCTACTATAGTTTGGTAAAGATGGTTTGTGTCCCATCATGATTGTCGGCTGTTTATTGACAAATTGAGGAACTGATCACTCTTAATCTCTTGTTGATAATAGACGAGATCATGTTGGATGGAATGGACGTGTCTTGCCAGCTTAGATGGTGTATGCAGTGATTTTTTGGAGCTAATCCAAGTGCTTATAGATGATTTTGATGAGTCGATGCAGATTATTATATCTAGAGATGAGGCAGTTTTGAGTTTCTTATTCGTCGGTCAAGTTAGGATGTCTCTGAGGGAGAACGATCAGGTATCGTTGATGGTTGTTTTTCAGAGAGTAGATAGTAAGGTGACGGCTAGAGATATGCCAGTGGTGTGTAAATCCTGATGTTTTTTTCTAAAGATAATTGTAACTTGCCTCCAGAGTGTGGATCTGGGTTTGGTGATAGTAAGGAGCTGACGTTGTTGGCTGCTAAGCAAGTGAATGAACTTCTAGAAGATGAAGCCTTGATGTTGGTAATGTTTGCATAGTTGCAAGTTGATCATGAAGTTAAAAGTGTTGAATTACTTGTTGTCTGTGAATTTCCAAATGTACTTCCAGACGACATAAGTGATTTACCGCCATAATGTGAAGTGGAATTTGCTATCGACCTAGTACTTGATATGAGCCTGATGTCAATGACTCCGTACAGAATATATGCTTCTGAGTCGTGTGAATTAAAGAAATGGTTGGAAGAATTACTTGAGAAGAGGTCGGTAAGACCAAGTGTGTCACCTTTAGGAGCTTTGGTATTGTTGGTAAAGAAGAAAATGGTAGTATGAGATTGTGTACAGATTATCGGCAGTTGAACAAAGTGACGATTAAGAATAAATATCCACTTCCGAGAATTGATGACCTGATGGACCAGTTGGTTGGTGCCTATGTTTTCAGCAAGATAGACTTAGGGTCTGGTTCCCAACTGATTCGTGTTAAACCAGATGATATTTTGAAGACGGCTTTCAGAATGAGGTATGGTCACTATAAAACCACTGTGATGTTGTTTGACGTATCCAATGCACCAGGTGTGTTCATGGAGTATATGAATCGGACTTTTCATGAATATTTGGATAATTTGTCGTGGTCTTCACTGATTATATTTTGATCTATTCTAAATCAAAAGGAGAGCATGTTGAGCAGTGGCGAACTATGTTGCAAGTGTTGCAATAGGAGAGGTTGTATGGGAAAACTGTCAAAATGTGAGTTCTGGTTAAAAGAAGCGAGTTTCCTTGGCCATGGGATATCTAGTGGTGGAATTTCTATGGATCCTTCTAAAGTTGATGATGTGTTGCAATGGGAAACTCCTAAATCGGCTACTGAGATTTGAAGTTTACTTGGTTTGGCTGGTTTTTATCGCAGGTTTATTGAAGATTTTCTAAGTTGGCATTACCTTTGACTAGGTTGACTCGAAAGGGTCAAGCTTATGTGCGAGGTGTTGCGTGTGAAGAGGGTTTATGGAATTAAAGAAGAAGTTGACGACTACTCTAGTATTGGTTGTCTAATCTGAGTGGGTCTTTTATAGTATAATATAATGCATCGAAGATGCGTCTTGGGGGAGCACTGATGCAGAATGGTCATGTCGTTGCTTATGCTTCTAGACAACTAAAAATTCATGAAAGGAATTAACCTACGCATGACTTAGAATTAACAGATGTAGTGTTCGTGTTGAAAATTTGAAAACATTACCTTTTTTGCTCTAAATTTGAGGTGTTCAGTGATCATAAGAGTCTGAAGTATTTGTTCGATCCGAAAGAGTTGAATATGAGATAGAGGAGGTGGCTTGGACTTCTGATAGATTATGATTTTTTATTTAAGTTACCATCCCAGTAAGGCTAATGTGGTAACGGATGCTTTGAGTATGAAGTCTTTGGTTATGTCGATGCTTATGATGAGAAAGTTTCAGAGACATGAGTTTGGTGTGTGAGGAGACTTCTAACAGCGTGAAATTGGGGATGTTGAAATTGACTATTGGTATTCTTGAAGGAATCAAAAGGGGTTGAAAAATCTGATTTGGGATTGGTTGATTAGTTAACCTTGATTAACCAAGATAACGGAGGTGAATTCTAAGTTTATGAGAATGGTGTGATGAGGTTCGGTGATAGAGTGTGTATTCCAGATGTTCCAGAAATTAAGAAGAGTATTCTTGAAAAAGGACATCGAAGTAGGTTGAGTATTCATTCCGGTGCGACAAGATGTGTCAATAATTGAAAGAATTATTTTGGTGGTCGTATAAAAAAGGAAATTGCTAAATTTATTTACGTGTGTTTGACTTGTCAGAAGTCAAAGATTGAACATCAGAAGCCTTTGGGTCTGATGCAACTGTTGAATATCTCATGATGGAAGTGGGATAATATTTCCATGGGTTTTGTGTCAGATTTGCCAAAGACTGCGAAGGGGAATGATGTTATTTGGGTGGTAGTAGATAGGCTGACAAAGTCGACTCATTTTATTTAGATTAACATCAGTTTTTCTATACAGAAGTTGGCAGAAATCTACATCCGTGTAATTGTTAAGTTTCATTGAATTCCGTTGAGCATTGTGTCGGATAGAGATCCGAGGTTCACTTCCAAATTTTGGGAGAGTTTGCAAGAGGCATTGGGTACTAAGCTGAGGTTGAGTTCGGCTTATCATCCATAGACGGATGGTCAGGCGAAAATAACTATTTAGTCGTTAGAAGATCTGCTGAGGGCTTGTGTTCTAGAACAAGGAGGTGTTTGGGATAGTCACTCGTCGTTGATTCAATTCACTTATAACAACGGTTTTCATTCTAGTATTGGGATGCCACTTTTTGAAGCGTTGTATGGTTGGAGATACCGGACGCCTTTGTGTTGGCATGAATCTGGTGAAAGTGTAGTGCTTGGACCTGAATTAGTCCAACAGACTGCGGAGAAAGTGAAACTAATTCGAGAGCAGATGAAAGCTTCTCAGAGTGGACAAAAAAGTTATCATGACAAGAGGAGAAAGGATCTTGAGTTCCGGGAAGGGGACCTTGTATTCTTGAGAGTCACTCCATTGACCGGTGTTGGACGTGCCTTGAAGTCGAAGAAGCTTATTCCTCGGTTATCGGTCCATATCAAATATGAAATTCTGGCATAGCAGACAACACATGTCCTAACAGATGTCAAGAAATTGTTCTGCATAATTATTAAACAAAGACAGAATAAACAACTGATATTTTGAATATCAGCAACAGCAGCAAGACCGGCGAAAACACAGCATTGTTAACCCAATTCGGTGCAAATCACCTACGTCTGGGGGCTACCAAGCCAGGAATGAATTCACTATTAGCAGTATTAATTTGGAGCTACACTCCCCCATTTACAACTCCTCACTTAATCCCTACCCAGTACAATTCTATCTAGAAATCACCATCTAGATAAGAGAAACCTATCGCAATTCCTAAATCACCTCAGTGATATCTAACAGTTACAATCTCCAGCAATTGCATCAATCTGTTCAATTAAAAGACTTTCCTTCCAATAATAATATTCAGCCAAGACTCTTGACTAACAACAATACTCGGTTTTGCTTAAAAGCTTCAACCAAGAACAATACTCAACTCTTGCTTCAAAGCTTCGAGTGAAAACAATTTACAACAACCTATGTCGACCACATAGTATCAAAAGATACATGGGTGACTTACAAACTACACAAGAGACTCTCAAAACTCTAAACCCTTATGTTGCACCGACGTATTCTTGTTGTGTGTGCTTCCTATTTTAGGTCTAGCAAGTCCTTATTTATAGACTCTTGCAGTATGAGCTTAGACTCTTTAATCAGGTCCAATCTTCACGTTTTAATTCAACTGCAAGATCTTCTCCATAAAAATAGGAACAAATCTCCAAATAGTTTCCAAAAAAGTCTCCAAGATCCTTTTTATGAAATCCAATTAAATCTACACTTTATTCCTAATAAATCTCTTTGACCTGTGTATAATGATGAGACATATCCAAAATATTCTCATTAAAACAAAACAAATATGTCAAGAGATATACAACAGCAGTACCTGCTGTACCAGACAAAGATGTCGTGACATCTCCTTCGACATCTTGATTAAAAGTCATATGACAGTAACACAACAACACCTGCTATACTAGACTAAGATGTCATGACATCTGTCTGAAACACATAACAGTAGTACCTGATGTACCAGACCAAGATGTCATGATATCTTACTGTCATGACAGTTGATGAAGATGCTTCAACATCTTACTCGACATCTTGCCAAGTATTATAACCACATCTGTACTGATGTCTGATCAATCATGTCAGGACATCTTACCCAACATCTTGCTGTAAACTTGTTTTAGCCAAAATGTAGCCAATCAAAGACCTAACAATCTCCCCCTTTGGCAAATTTTGGCTAAAACAACCTTTGGATAACACATCCAACTCCCCCTTATGGAAACAACCAAAGAACACTACTACTACTTACTTCTCCCCCTTTTTAGCCATAATATGCCAAACCAAGCAACTATGCATTTAAGCGCAATCAACCAAAAGCAAGTAATTCAGTAGCAGTACTTCCCCTGTCATACACAATTAGTCCTCCCCGTCAAGGGAAAACCCCCACACATCAGAATACATGCAGCGGAACAACAGAAGCAGCATCAACACAAGCAGCACAAGCATGACAAACTATCATGCTCCCCCTAAGTAGTTGCATACATCAAGCTACCATAAATACTACTCTCTCTGCATTTAGAACTAGTGCTCCTTTGTAAGTAGAACACCTTGTTGATGAATGGAAAACATAAGACGCATCTTCATGTCTTCAAGAGCGCACCCTCTGTTCAACACACCTGCTGAACGCATTCACCCAATGCTTGACCCTAAAGCAATCCATGTACCACACTAGTACATATAACAAATAGAAGTTCTCCCCCTATCTTTCTCAACAGGTGTTTCTTCAGCAAGAAACACCCAAAATCACCACATGATATGCCATGACAACTTCATGATCATATAGTAAGAGTACCAGGAATGCATCCTTGTACCACAACCAACAAACTCTTGGATTGAGACCAAAGCTCCATTGATCCCTCTCACCCATAAACCATCTATACACCACACGAATTCCTCCTGAATTCTCATGTATAGATCTCCTTGTTCCCAGAGATACAACCCAATTGAATCTGGAATACTTCACATTCCTCAAAGAAACATACAGAGCCCCTTAGTTTGCTAGCTCCCCCAGATATTCTTCATACTTGAAGAACATCAAACACATGCTCCAGAAATCCTCAGCCCATTTGCTCCACAAGCACCAAACTGATCCACTTCTAGCATGTCCAATTCACATCGGACTTCCAAGACAATCTTTTACCCATCATTCTCCTTTATGAAAAGATAAATACCTCTTAGACAAGATGTGAGTGTCACACACTCATAACTTAGCATCCTACTCGAAGGATAACCAACCCAGGAGATGTTCTAGCATCAGTTAGGACATCCTTCACATATCATAGACACCAACCAACATGGTTCTAGATATGTTCCACCACTGGACTTACTATCTGTATAGTAATCCAACTGAAGATCTTCAAACAACACTGCGCCACCAGATTGATCAATAAGAACTCCAGTAACCAAAGAGAGAAATAAACTCTCATCCACCAAAAGAAGGTAATCCTCCATCATCAACTTAGAACTTCTACCACATGCTCCAAGATAGACCTAAATCAGAACCTCCTTATGTTTTCAATCAACTACCCTCTGCCCAAGAGTAATTAGTTCCAAGCACCCTGCTTGAATGCACACAAAAGATCAACCAAATACCACTTTTTGAATGATCTCACCCTTTTTCAAAACTCCCACAAGATACACCGATCCACCAATAAAATCTGATCTTCAAGTTACATGAACTACTTGCTCCATAGCAAGACATCTTGGATCCACCAAGCCTTAGACATGTAACATCTTCTCCATCCATAGCTCCTGCAAACTGCATGAGATAGACCTTTTTGAAGCATCCATAACATCCATTCTTCTGTAGATCAACTTATCTTAAGCTGATGTGCCACAACAGCAGCTGAGATCCTGATGTTAAGCTTGATGTCAGAACATTCTGATATAACATCCAGCTGCTGAATTCAGCTCCACCTTCTTCCACTTAGAAGAACCTCCTGCCTATTACATAACAAGAGTTCCATGCTCCCATAGACTTGATTCAACAACCAAGTTTGAGTAAACAACCTCTATCCTGCTTAATCTTATCACAGGTATTCCATTCAAGATCACACCTTGATGAATAACTACTTTGAAGCTCCAGAGAATTCACACCTGCCATGTCTGATTCTTCAGAAGACAATTCATAGACTACACCATAGCCATACCAAAGAATGCCACTTTCCTTAGTAGAGCAGTCTGTAGAAAGTCAGAGATAACTGCCACTTAACCTTGACCTCCAAGATGAGCAAGATCCCATACTCCTAAGTACTTAGATCAGAAATAAACTAATCCAAGATGTGTCATCACCAGCACTCCATTCTGGACAAGTCTCTTTCCAGGACACTTTCCAGATAAACACCAGATGCTTCTAGTAACAACTCAAACACACCTGTTCTACTCCAATACTCCTATATCATAAATAAATTGATCCAAGAATTATCCATCAAGAATATGATGTCTTCTTCTTCATCTTCCACATCACCATTCTCTGGACCAGTTTCTTGCCAGGAAACTCTCCAGAGATCAGATGCTTTTGCCACACCAACTAAAGCAGATTCTTAGGTCAACACCCAAGAGAAAAAGATCCAAAAGCTTATGCAATACCCCTCTCATGATTTTGCACAAACCCATATGAAGAGATGTTTCAACATCATGTTGAACATCAGTAATCTTGAACTCCACATACAAGAATAATCAATCAAATACTTGTGAGTAACACAAATAGCAATTGATCTTAAATCCTTGCTCAATAATATTGTTTCACTATTGAAGCCACACTCCACCAGATCACTTCATGAACCCTTATCAAGTATTTAATCTTTTGCAAGTATCTTCTTTGACAAACAAATTATTGATATACCAAGGTTGCCACCCTTTACTCAAGTAATTAAGATTCTCTCTGAACGAACCCTATTTACCTCAACAGTTCTGAAAACTCCATTTAGATTGGATCCATCCTTAGGATTAAGAGAGATGAATCCTTCCTTGCACTTTTGGATGGTGAAAATAAATCACCTCCACTTTCTTCAGATTTATGTTTCACAGAAACACCTTCTAGTCAGAAGAATAACTAGAAGACTCCAGATGCACGACTGAGATGCCTTTATGAGTGGACTTTAGAGTATTCTCAAGTATCTTTGACATTTTATACGATCAAACATTTATCAAATTCCTAGAGCATGAACTTGATAAACCTAATCTCAACTCCCGTCCTCTTCAACTGACTTCAAACTGCACAATGGAACCAAGTTTCCACGTACCAAGTCACCATACCAGACATCTACCAACAACTCTCTCCACTCTATCGCTCCCGAATTTGGTATAAAAGATGCAGATATCTTCAAATATAGAGGCCGACGATTGAGATCTTCCACCATCTGTCTTCAGTAACAACTCCAGAACTCCATAAATTCCAGAGCTCTTCCATCAGAAACATATGCAGCAGAACCACCAAGGAACAAATTCAGCTTGCCCTAATAAGATGTCATAACATCTTATAAGACACCTCAACAAGAGAGCTAGCCACTTCTCTTGCAGTTGTTGTAGAATCTCCTCAGCAACATGAACAACCACTGGGTTGTTATCTTTGATCCAGAACATCCATCCCATCCATTAATACCCTTGAGTATGTCTGAGTTGATTGATCTGATCTTCAAAACTCCTCCTTGTTTAAACGCCAGAAAGTATCTCTCAAAGATCTCATCCATAAACAGACAGGATGCCTGCTCTGATACCAATTAAAATTCTGGCATAACAGACAACAGCTGTCCTAACACATGTCAAGACATTGTTCTGCATAATTATTAAACAAAGACAGAATAAACAAACTGATATTTTGAATATCAGCAACAACAGCAAGACCGGCGAACACACAACATTGTTAACCTAGTTCGGTGCAAATCACCTACATCTGGGGGCTACCAAGTCAGGAATGAATTCACTATTAGTAGTATTAATTTAGAGCTAAACTCCCCCGTTTACAACTCCTCACTTAATCCCTACCCAGTACAATTCTATATAGAAATCACTATCTAGATAAGAGAAACCTATCTCAATTCCTAAATCACCTCAGTGATATCTAACAGTTACACTCTCCAGCAACTGCATCAGTTTGTTCAATTGAAAGATATTCCTTCAAATAACAATATTCAGCCAAGATTCTTGACTAACAACAATACTCGGTTTTGCTTAAAAGCTTCAACCAAGAACAATACTCAACTCTTGCTTCAAAGCTTCCAGTGAGAACAATTTACAACAACCCATGTCGACCACATAGTATCAAAAGATACATGGGTGGCTTACAAACTACACAAGAGACTCTCAAAACCCGAAACCCTTATGTTGCACCGACGGCTTCTTGTTGTGTGTGCTTCCTATTTTAGGTCTAGCAAGTCCTTATTTATAGACTCTTGCAGTATGAGCTTGGACTCTTCAATCAGGTCCAATCTTCACTTTTTAATTCAGTTGCAAGATCTTCTCCACAAAAATAGGAACAAATCTCCAAATAGTTTCCAAAAAAGTCTCCAAGACCCTTTTTATGAAATCCAATTAAATATGCACTTTCTTCCTAATAAATCTCTTTGACCTGTGTATAATGATGAGACATATCCAAAATATTCTCATTAAAATAAAACAAATCTGTCAAGAGATATACAACAGCAGCACCTGATGTACCAGACAAAGATGTCGTGACATCTCCTTTGACATCTTGATTAAAAGTCACATGACAACAAAACAACAACACCTGCTGTACCAGACTAAGATGTCATGACATCTGTCTTCGACATCTGTCTAAAACACATAACAGCAGTACCTGTTGTACCAGACCAAGATGTCATGACATCTTACTGTCATGACAGTTGATGAAGATGCTTCAACATCTTACTCGACATCTTTCCAAGTATTATAACCATATATGTACTGATGTCTGATCAATCATGTCAGGACATCTTACCCAACATCTTGCTGTAAACTTGTTTTAGCCAAAATGTAGCCAATCAAAGACCTAACAAGATATCTGGGTGGGTAGGACTTGTTTCTTATAGAGTGGCGTTGCCACCAAGATTGTCCAATTTACATAATGTGTTTCATGTTTTGTAATTGTGGAAGTACATTCCAGATCCATCGTATGTGATTTCGATGGACGATGTGTAAGTAAGGGATAACCTTACTGTGGAGGCCTTGCCTGTGAGAATTGATGGTTGCGAAGTGAAACAGTTGCGGGGCAAAGAGATTTCCCTCGTGAAGGTCGTGTGGGGAGGCGCTGCCGGAGGAAATTTGACTTGGAAGTTAGAGAGAAGGGTGCCAGAGTCGTACCCTGAGTTGTTTGCGTCAAGTAATTTCCGAGAATGAAAATATTCTAAGTGGGGGAGAGTTGTAACACCTGTTTATTTTAAATTATTTTCCGTAATTTAATTTTGTGAAGTTGTGTGTATAAATGTGATTATGTATGCTTTGTTGTGTTTGGGGTACCCTACGGTAGGCGGTAGGGGGTAGTGACCTTAATGTTAATGACCTCGAGGGTGATGGGTGTGTGGCTAATTTTGAAGAAATGGGTGGTGTGGTGAGAATGGTGAATAAAGTAATATTATTATGAGATAATGTTGTCATTATCTTAGTTATAAAATAATTGGCAATTGAGAGAATGTTGAGGGCAAAATAGAGAGTTAGAGGAATAAGTAAGGGCATAAGAGGCAAATCATAGTTGAAGGAGTTATAAAGAATTGGAAAAGATTAGAATCAGTTTTTCTGATCGTACGTGTTTTGGAACTGAAGTGAGAAAGGCTATGGCTAGAGGAAAAGAAGAGGAACCACCATCTGTGAAAGTTTAGAAAGCTTGATTTCGAGGTAAGGGTAGGGTTCTGATCCTATAAGGGTTAACATGTTGAACGGTGGGTAGAAGTTAGGTTTTGTCTTATGGGTGGAATGTTGTTCTATATGGTGATTACTATGAATACTTGATCAATGATGAAATTGTTATTTGATTGTGTGATAAATGATAGTTTCTAACTGATATGTTATGAGTTCTGTACATGTATGGGTGTAGAAATCCTGTTTTGGAAATTGTTGAAAATTCCTCCATTGTTGAGTTTTGGAGTTTCGAGTCAGAAGAACGAAATTATGATGAATTGTTGTCAATCCATGAGTAAAACAATGCATAATCTAGGTATAGGATGTTATTTTGGTATAAAATTGGGTATATGGTGATAGGGGTTAGTGGTATAGGCTTTGGTGTGAAAGTTTGGGGTGAAAGTGCTTTTAAAAAAAGTGATTTTTGGGGTTCGGAACAGTATGCACCGACTCATAGGTACCCTGGGTCGACTCATAGCCACCCGAATGCAAAATTGTGGAAATTTTATCAGTATGCGTCGACTCATAGGTCTTGGAGTCGACCTCTGAGTCGACTCATAGGCAGAAAAACGCCAGAAACGGTTTCGGTCAAAACTTATTAACCGTTAATCCAAATGACGAACCGTTCAAATCGTTGGAAAACTATTAAGTAGAAATTTAACATGGTATAAATATATGAATCATTTTCCTAATATTTTTATGTCTAATATCTTAAAGAATGTGATTGTTGCTTGTTGTGTACCTTAAGAAGTCGTGGTGTAAGTGATGAACCTTGAGTGTTGTTGCAAAGATGTTAATGATGTTGTTGTGATGTTAATGATAGTAATATGAAGATGTTTTGATGATGTTGTTGTGATGTTTTGATGATGTTGTTGTGATGTTTGATGATGTTGTTGTGATGTTAATGATGGTAATATGAAGATGCTTTAATGATGTCATTGGTGTAGTATGAGCATGTTTAATAATGTTGTTGTGAATGCAAAATAAATACATGTATATATCCATATTGTTTGAAATATAATTTGATGCTTGTTAGACAATTTGGGTGGTGTACAATAACCATGGTGGTGGATTATTGTGCACGATGATGTTATCATTGACGTATGCATAAATAGCCGCATTGCATACCCCTGTGAACATGAGTAGTGACATTTTATTGTTTGACGTGAATGAAGGTTATGTTATTATGTGGTGTGGTATAAAGCATTATTTCAAATGTGATATTGTTGAGTTGTGGTGATTGCATAAAAGATATATATGTTGCATAAACTACATGGTGGTGAACATGGTGGTGATTGCATAAAAGATATATATGTTGCATAAACTACATGTTATGCTTGTTGGCCAATTTAGGCGGTGTACAATAACCATGGTGGTAGATTATTATACACGATGATGTTGGTGTTGTTGTATGCATAAATAGTTGCATTGCATGCATTTGTGGACAAATGGTCCATTGTCAGTGAGCCTAAAATCCCATTGTGTGGATTGGGCCGGTAGCTTATTCGGAGGTGATGGATCAGTGAGTGGTTCTGATCCTAGGAGGTGGGGATCAGAACAGTGAACCTGAGTGTTCACAAAAATTGGTACCACATGCATACGCATTGAGTTAGGTGTGAGTCTTATTGCATTATATGTCATATATGTTGCTAAGTTGTTAAATATGTGGTGTTATGTGATTAATTGAATTGTTATCGTGGGGTTGCCTATTTGTTGGTGAATGATTGGTGATAACATTGTTGGTTGATTAATGTGAGATATTTAGTTGAATTGTTGTTATGTTAACCTGATGCATATCGTTTAACATGTTTTCCTTTATATTATCATGATATCTCACCCCTTCTGTTTGAATGTTGCCTTCACGTGGGTAACATGCAGATGCTCCGGAGTAGTTTGTAGAAGCATTGGAGATAGCTTTGGAGTACCTTATTAGTTTTTGTTAAATAAAAGGTGTCTTGCTATGATATGTAACATCGGGTTGGGAACGCCTGTTATGCAAATGTTGTGTTTCCTTGATTAACATATTTTATGATGATTTTGAAGATGTCGAACCATTATAATTACAATTCATATGTTATGTTATGTTTTTAACATATTTGTTTTGGTGTTATAAAGATGAGTGAAGTTGTTTTATGATTATGATTCCGCTGCGAGGCTTAATTTAGGTGTTGTAGTCATAAAAGATAATGACGTTAATTATGTTGTAACCCGTGTTACGGAGCAGGATGATTATTATGAATGTTTTCTATGAAGTGTGACACTCTTGAGTGGTGAATTAAGCTGAATTATGCTTATTATTTTGCGAATTATTTTGTGGGGTTAGAAGGGTGTTACACTCAACTTTTTCACCAACAATGGTGGAAGATGAAAACTGAGAGTATTTCAGACTTGGAATGACAGGTGGTGGAGTGAAAATCGTCAAGGTGTTTTTCAAAGCTCGTCTGGATCTTTAACTGACACGGTTAAGTGTTTGATAAATATCAATAACAGAACCGGAGCTCTGATACCAATTGAAGGGGTGAGAAACACAAGAAATGGAGGTTTGAATTGGGTTTAACCAACAATGATATCTTTTGCGGAATTTCAATATCAATGCTAACAAGACAATAAAAATAAATTGACACAATTAGTTTTATCATGGTTCACTGTTAACAAAGTTACTCCAGTCCACCCACCAAGGTAATTTCGCTTTAGACAAGGACTTAATCCAATAATCTAGAAAGATTACAACCTCTAAGTGTTAGAAAACAACTTAGCCCTCTCAAGTATCTAGACTAACGACATAGTCACTTGAGGAATCTACACTTTGAAAAGTGTTTACAAAGGTGTGTACATGAATTGCTTCTAAACAAGCAGATGACCCAATTGAAGTACAATAACACAAAAGTGTTTCTAGCAAGATATGAACAACATCTTCTTGCTAATTTACAAAACTATCTTAAGAATAATCTCCTAGAGATTTGCATCGTATCAGCATGAGTTTTGTGAGCATAAAAGCTTTTTTTAATGTGTCTCTCATTTCTTGTAGAGCAGCGCTCTAATTTGGTTGAGCATTGAGTATCTTCTTCTTGAGCTTATAACTTGGTGCTTGCTTCCGCCTTGCACACATACTTGCGTGTTTTCTTCAGCTCTTTAACTTTTTGTTCTAGTTACTCTCTCTTGATTTTCTCTTCTGCTCTTGCAGCATTTTGCACTTTAGCATTTAGTATTTTCACTTGGCTCGCAACAACATCTACAACAACAGCATGAAAGCTTCGACAACTTGTGAGCGGCATTTCTTTAAGCATTCATATATTCAATATATAGAGCTTGAGAATAGATCTGTTGGAGGGTATAAAAGGAAACATATTCCAACTGTAATATCCCAACGTTCACTTATAAGAATGGTCACATCATAATACAACAAAGTTGTCTTTGCACCACCTAATCTAGGTTGAGGTCACAGACTACTTTGTACTTTTATATTCATTGAAACACGCAACCATTCTTGATCTTATGTCTTCTAATCTTCAGAGGCTTCAGATATATATTTTATGAAGCATGAAGTGAGATCAATACTTGTAACTTCAGAACCTAAGTCTTCAGAATCTCATATCTTCGTTCAGCAGAACTATCTTAAAAGTCTTCAGCACTTGGTCTTTAGAAGTGATGTCTTTAGAGACTTCAGAGCTTGTTCAGAAGAACCTCGTCTTTAGAATCTTCAGAACTTGTTGAGCACATATTTGTTTTCAGAATCTTCAGAACTCCGTTCAACAGAACCTTGTCTTCAGAAATTTCAGAACTTGATCTTCAGAAAAATGATGTCTCTAGAATCTTCAGAACTTCGTTCAATATAACCTTGTCTTCAGAAACTTCAGAGCTTGATCTTCAGGAATGATGTCTTTAGAATCTTCAGAACTTCGTTCAATAGAGCCTTGTCTTCAGAAACTTCAGAGCTTGATCTTCAGAAATGATGTCTTTAGAATCTTCAGAACTTTATTCAACAGAACCTTGTATTCAGAGTCTTGAGAACATGAACTTCATGAATAATGTCTTTAGAATCTTCAGAATTTTGTTCAACATAACCATGTCTTCAGAAACTTCAAAACATGTAGCGATAGAAGCATACCTCTCAGAAAGCTTTCAAGGCTTACTTACAAAGTCACAATCAGAAGCTTTGATACAAACGTTCTTCAAAATAGTTGCATTGAAAAGCATTCCTGAATATTGACTTTTAAATCTTGTACACACCATATGTTTCTTCCAGAGTGTTTAGATTAGAGTCTAATGACGTCACACGCCTTTCAATCAGATTCAGATCCTATTTAGCAAAAGCTACACACTAGATAGAAACCATAGAGTACCGAATTGTTCTCTAAGATAACATGTGTAGTTATCATCAAAACTTAAGGCCAGATGTAGAACCACTCTTGTTCTTTCAATTTATGTCCTAATTTTTAGAATTCTTCAAAATATTCAACATTTAACATTTATGTAGGGGTGACATGTAATCTAGCTATCCAATACCTATACTAGATTGATCACTAGTTCAATTTTTTTTTTTAAATGAAAATTTCTAAAGTCCTAGATTAGAATAAATATAGTACATGAAATTATGTTTTTTATTGGAAAGATGTCAGACACAATGTCCGGGACAATGTGTATGACGAGATTAATGCACTAATAAATAAAATGTGAATATAGTAAAAGACATAAGGAATTGATAATCCAGTTCGGTGTAAAGTCACCTACTTTTGGAGGGCTTTAACCCAAGAAATAAAATCCACTCTTAATATTAAAAGTAAAAAATAATCTTAGTTGAACCCTTATAGTTCTAAGTCTTTTTTCTTAATATTACCTATGAATTTCTATTTAGAACTCTCCCTAAATATGAGATCCCTCTCACTTTATCTGAAGAACTTTCCTTAGTGTTTGGACAATTATAATATATAGTATGAAAAATAAAACCAATTACAACTGAAAACAAACTATATTCCTTTATATAGGAATGACATTAGCGAATAGAGTTTCAGAACACAACTAACAACAAAAACAAAAGACTCAGTCAACTAAACATGTCTTGCTTGTTGTCTCAAGGTCTGAGTCTTTTACATGGAGAATGCCTCCTTAAATAGAATAGAATCCAACAACATGGCCCGTTAGGGTTTTGGACATTTCGTGCGATTGAAGCAAATCCAAAAAATGCAATACATTAATCTCTATTAATTCAATTTGCAATCTTTGATATTGAAAATCCGCATCAATCTGATTTGTTATTTTTAAATCTTGAAAATTGTTCTTTTGGGAAATCTTTCCTCTTTCCAAAAAGGGCATAAAAAATCAAACAATAAAGGAAACAAATCTTTATCAGGATCGAGATTTACTCAGTGTAGACTAGCTTCTGAACAAGGCAGAATGTTCCTTAATGTGTAGAACATCTTTTTCCACATCTTGCCTCTTGGTTTGAGCATATAGAGACGAGATGTCTCAATATAATGTCATGGCATCTTGCTTCACATATTTCCTATAAAATTTTGTCAATCAAATGTAACAACAATATCCCAATACAACATGCAATATGTGAAACGAAATGATTTATAGAATACGGTGCAACAACAATTGAGAATGGAAAGGAAATTCCATTACCCTCCATAGTGAATATTGCAGACATCAGTCGTGTAACACGGAGTGGTAGAATCTTCAACCGAGGGGTTGGGGAACTTAACAAAGAAAAGTAACTTCAGACAGAAGCTCCCGATCCATCAGTCGGTCAATCCAGTAATCCCGACCTTTCAAAAAACAACGATGAGATGATGACGCTCATCCAAAGGAGTGAATATAACATTGTTGATCAGCTGTTACAAACTCCTTCAAAGATCTCTCTGTTATCACTTTTACTCAGTTCAGAAGCGCACAGGGAGGCTCTACAGAGATCTTTTACTGTAGAGCCTCCCTGTGCGCTTCTGAACTGAGTAAAAGTGATAACACAGAGATCTTTGAAGGAGTTTGTAACAGCTGATCAACAATGTTATATTCACTCCTTTGGATGAGTGTCATCATCTCATCGTTGTTTTTTGAAAGGTCGGGATTACTGGATTGACCGACTGATGGATCGGGAGCTTCTGTCTGAAGTTCCTTTTCTTTGTTAAGTTCCCCAACCCCTCGGTTGAAGATTCTACCACTCCGTGTTACACGGCTGATGTCTGCAATATTCACTATGGAGGGTAATGGAATTTCCTTTCCATTCTCAATTGTTGTTGCACCGTATTTGTAAGGGATAGCCTTAGTTGCTTCACATATTAATGACATGATTTATAGAATATAGGAGAGCACCGAAAAATAGATATCATGTGCATATGCTAAAAAAATTATGAGGTTCTAAGGAACTTGCATAAATTTGTTTGTAAGAAAATTTTCTTGCATAATCATAATTGTTCATCAGATTTGTTCTCCCCCTTATTGCCTCAAAATGGGTAATGGGTAAATAAGTAGTCATTCAAAGAGAAAACAACTCAGGAGTCATACCAAAAAACCAAAAGAAAAAAATGGAACCATCCCAAGAGGGTACAAGGAGACATTATCCAACCCTACAGGAAATTAAACATATTTCATAAATACCCACACAGGGGCACAGATCACCAGAATCAACTGAACCAAACAACTCATTAATCAATAACTTCAATCTTTAGATTCACCAAAAGAAAATGATTCATAGTCGTATTCACTTCTATATTTACCAACCTCAATGTCACCAACATCCTTCTCTACATCATTGTTGGCATCATTGCTTGCATTCACAACAACCGCTTTAGATGTAGATACTTCAGGTCCTTTGGGACTCATCATTTTGATCAAGTCGTCCACCTTAGTCTTTCTGCTTGTGAAGGTAAGAATAACTTCCTGTAATGACTTGTAAACCTGTATCAGCTCCAATAAAACATGGCTTATGACAGTACCAGACAGTGGGGGAACTTCAGAAAGGTTCCCTTCAACAGTCAGATCAAAGTGTTGAAACTCGGGAAGAGAGATCTATGGAACATGACTTCTAGCAAACAGGCGATAACTAAAATTTAATAGACTAGAACTAATGCCAACAACATCCTCACTACTCAAAATGCCAAGTTTTTTGGTTAATAAGAACACCTAATATAAGATATGGAAGCTCAATAGGTAATTTCAAAACAAATGACTCAGCTTGCTTCAGGATTTGTTCAAACACATACTCACCAAAACCAAAGGCATGCCTAGTTCCTATTTGATAAATCAACATAGCCAAAGAGAGACTAATACATGAACCGTGATTAGTAGGAGGCTAGTTAGAGACTCGAGTCCTGTTCAGAATGACATACTTCACACTCAAACTTCTAGATGGAAGAAAGTCTTTACTTTGTCAATCTTCATAAACCCTGCCAGTGATTTCTTGAGCAATGATCTTTAAGGGAGGAAACTTGTTTGTCGTGGTTAGTTTTCTTCTTCCCAGGTACTCATTGATTATTTTAGGAGAAAATCCAATACAACATCCTCAAACATGAACCTTTTTGTAATCCTTGCTTATAGCATTATTGAAATCTTTAAGAATATTAACTATAAATTCTTTGACAAGCATAGTATACTAGGACTAGGCCTATCACAATCTTCATGATTTGAGCATGCTCCAGCAACTCAACAATCTATTCATATTTCCAAGCTTCCTTAGACAGCTCCCTCTCAGCGGCTTTCCTCCTGTGATACACATACTTCCACTTTAGGACACTGTCCTCATAATGGAAAGAAACATTGTCTAAGGGAGCAACACGAAAATTTCTAGGAACCATCTTTCCACCAATAATTTTCTTATTCTTCTTGAGAGGGGGTACCATAATGTTATCTAGAATGCCTTCCACATCTTCTTCAACATCTTCCACCACATTAATAATTTTCCTTTTAGGAGTTGTTTTCTTCTTTCCCTCGGACTTTTCATTGGTTCTTACCGCTTTCTTCTTCTTACCAGAAACATTATTCCTTTTTTATTGTCTTATTTGCCTTGGTAGAAGTAGACACCTTATTAAATGGAGTTTTCTTATGCTTAAGAGCAGATTTCTTCTTATTTGCCTTTTTTTTTTGTTTTCTTTGTAAATGTATTCTTTTTAGTATTGTTATTAACACGATCAACATGTGTTTCATCAGTATGAACCTCAACATTCTCAAGACCAGGTTCTTTATTTTCATCCATCGGGTTACCATGATTATCATCAAAGTTGTTGCTAACAATGTTCTCAACATTATCTACCACATGATTTTCAAGGATTACAAACTCATCTTCCTTCTTAGTTAGAGACATTGTCTCCAACATATCAAATTGGTTGTCTGATATATCTTTATTTCCCAGATTAGTTTTTTGGGTTACATTAGCAATATTCTTTTGAATTTCTTCCTCTACAAGGACTTCTATTTAAGTTTCAGTCTCTTCTTCCAACTGTTCTTCCTCCACTTCTTCAGCAACTTCATTATCACTAGTTTCCTTACTACCATTTCCATCTTAACGATTTGTTTATATAGATTGTTTAGATTTATTTTTAGGGTTATCAATATCAATGTTGAAATCATTTTCAACAGCATCATATTGACTTACCAGAGACTCTTCATCCTTAGAGTCCTCATTTCCACAAGTTTATCATTCAAAATGTCATTAATAAAGGTGTCTACAACTAGAACACCAACATCATGGATTTCTACAGATTTTTCACTGAATTTTTTTAATGAGATCTTCCCTAGAAGGTTTATCACATGCATGAAAAGAATCTAGGGTCTGGGTTAGGTTTTCAGAATAAACATCTTGAGTCTTAGTATTAGTTTTTTAAACCTCGACAACATTCTCTAACATACCTTCAACAAATTTTTTAGAGGGTTTGGTTTTAGAAACTTTACCCTTCAACGGTGACTGCAATAATCAGTTGAAGTGGCACAACATCAAGAAATTCCTTTGCTAGTTGACCTACATGGTTAGTCTAGTTACTAGGAACATCCTTAACCTTAGAGACTTTATTTTTGTCTTCTTTTCCTTGCCTTGTAAGATCGAAATATGGTTAGTAGCACTCTTCAAGTGCGGTCACTAACCTTCTTCAGTTTCTTCTATCTAGCCTCTTTTGATGGTTCCATGGTGGAAAAACCTTCAACCGGATCATCAGTCCTTCCTCATAGAACTAATCCTTTCATTTTAACACCATGCATGTTGATCTCCCGATTGGCTTCCATAATAGGCTTCTTGACTTTCTCTGTTGTCTTATTTTCTTTGCCAAAGATATTTGCTCCCTGTCTTGTTCCAACCATGATTGCACACTTTACGAGAGGAGTGGCTTAGGGTTAGGGAAATAAGAATGGAGAGAAGTTATGAGAAAATGAATGTTTTTTTTAGATACTTGAGGCGTGTAACGTAAGATTATAAGTTAATTTGAATAAAATTCGTATTAGGAATACTAATGGTCAAGACAAAAAGTAGCATACGTGCCTTGGACATGATGGTTATGAGAGACAAAAGAATGACAGAGTTACTCCCATGCCATTTCAACATTAATTTTTAGAGACTCTCAACAATACATATACCTAGGGCATTTCTTAATTTTTCAAGTTGAGTAGCATCTAATGACTTGGTAAATATGTCAGCAAGTTGGTTTTCTATTGATACATGATCTAAGGTAATAACGTTTTCTTAAAAAAACTCTCTAATGAAATGGTGACAAATGTCAATGTGCTTAGTACAACTATATTGAACTAGGTTTTTCAAAATATGTATAACACTCATGTTGTCATAGTATAATGTTATTAAATCTTGTTTGATATTTTACTCTTTCAACATTTATTTCATCCACAATAATTGTGTGCAACTACTTCCTGTTGTAATGTACTTTTATTCAGTAGTATATAATGACACAATTCTTGCTGAGATAAACATCCACCAAAAGGGCTCTTTCTATTTTCAGTATTGCTTGCCTAATCAACATTACAATACCCAACTAGAATGGAGTTTGTGTCATGAGAATACATGATATCATAATCACAAGTTCCTTTTATATATTAATGATTCTTTTGACTTGTGTGAGATGACTAACTTTTGGTTTTTCTTGGTAACGAGGACACACCCATACTGAAAAAATATTATCAGGGCGACTAGATATGAGATACAAAAGGATATTAATCATACTTCTATAAATACTTTTATCAACATCAACTCCTTGATCATCTTTAGTCAATTTGATATGCGTTGCAGTAGGTGTACGCTTGTGTCTTGCACTTTCAAGACCAAATTTTTTCACAATGTTCTTAGCATATTTGCTTTATGACATAAGCATACCTTATTTCATTTATTTAACTTAAAATCCAAGGAAGTATGTAAGTTCACCTACCAAACTCATTTTGAATTTTGACTGCTTTATTGCACAAAATGCTCTACCATCTTGTTTGACATTTCTCCAAACACGATATCATCCACATAAATATGCGCAATCATCGGTTTTTCTTCTTATTTCTTGACAAACAAAGTTTTGTCAATACCACCTTGTTGCGGCGAGAAAATTGAGATTAAGTTATTGATTAAATTAATTTGAAAAGCAAGAGTAGCCACCGAACTTTATTATTTCCAAAGGGAAAAGGGAAATGGTCAAACAAAACCCACAAAAAGAAAAAAGAGCTAAAAAATGAGTGATTTGGATACGGGGGTTGGTTATGCAAGGGGAAGGTATTAACACCCCTCACATACGTTGTACTCAATGGGAACCACTTGTTAATCTGTGTTTATATAAAGCTGGGTTGTTTGTTGATTGATTTTAAATGAAAAGATATTTTGTCGTTTTCGAGTGGAAAAACTCAACTTACTACTCAAAAGTATGAGAAAATGAACATTTACATCATCTTGATATGGAGAACTTTTACTTGGACTTTCTCACAAGCACATCTCAACATTAAAGTGGAAAATGTCAGTCATTTCTCAGCATCCTGTAGAAGTATAATGGTTTGCGTCACTACAAGAATACACTAATATCCAATCTTTTGAAAAAAAGGCTCTTAAGGAAAAGTGCACAAAGACACGAAAAGAAGTTTGATGAGGTTTGTCTTTTTTAGAGTTTTGAAAAGAGTTTGAATATGCTTAAGTGTTATAACATTTATTGAGAAAAGATATTCTGGATCACTTGACAAAGTCAAGGTTTATTAAGAAAAGGTGTGAAGTTTGAAAACAAGAAGTTTTTGAAATAGGGAGAAGTTTTGAAAATTGAAGAAGTGGGAAGGAGATGAAGAGACTATCCTAAAGCATAAAATAAATGGTCTCATTGTCAGGTAGCCCAAGAGAAAGTCTTTGTGTGTGCAAGTGTGCTAACCACAAGAATAGGCAAGCATTTAACATAAGTCAAAACCAACATTCCTTTCCCTTTGGATTGAACCACACGATGAACAAGTAACAGATACAAATGAATATCAAAGTAAACCAGATGAGTAGAAGGTCATAGAGCCACAGAGAAAGCATCCAAAACTTGAATTGAGGATCATAAAGTCTCAGGTGTAGCACTATGTCTCAGATAAACTCCAAAGCCTCATATATCACTCCAAGCAAAGGGAAAGCACTAAGGCCTAAGTCCATAGTCCAAAATACTCCTCAAGCAAGGGATAGTAACATAAAGTCCAAGAGATTAAAACTTTTCTTTAGAGTTTTATCCATTTTATCATGTTTTTGTTCTTTTTGAAATAAGAAAGCAAAAGAATGTATAAAGATAAAAGGCAAAAACTAAAAACAAGAATACAAATGCCATGAATGTAAATGACATAAAGTAAATGACATAAGGTAAATGACATAAATGTAAAGGCATAAAATAAATGTTAGATGTTAGCACAATTAATATGTCAATGTTAGTATTATTGAGAATTTAATCGAGTCGAGACAATTTAGCGCTATGTTAAACAATCATAAATGGAATTATGTAGAAGTCACACCTATCTGAGGCCGGTCAATAACAATTTATGTGTTCAAATATGCTAGAGAAATGATACAAAATCATCCTCCTAAAACAATGTAACACAAAAGTTAAAACAAAAAGAAAGGAGATAGAGAAGAGAAGAGAGATGAGGAAGTGAAATGAGAGCTCAAGAAATCACTAAGGATCATCTATCAACAAGTCAAAGGCCACAAAGCAATGATTATTAAGGGATAACCTATCTTTGATGCAAAGTGTCACATTAGTAATATTTAGTTAATTAAAATATTAGTTGAATATTATTAAATTAAATAATTAGTGATTATTATTATTTTAATTAGTGAAATTAGTAATAATAATAATATTATAATAAAAGAGAAATAAGGTAATTTGGGAGAGGGAATTGTCAGATCGTGAAAACAAAAGACAGTGAAAAGAAGAGGCTATGGCAAGGAAGAGAAAAGAAACTTTATTGTTGTGAAGCTTTTGGCAAGAACTCTAAGGTAAGAGTGGAGTTCTAATTATCTAAGGGTTAACATGATAATGGTGGGTAGATTATGCCATGTATGGTTTGTGTTTCCTTTCTCTATTCATGTTTCTGATGAATTAATAATTCTTGGAGTTAGTAATTCTTGATGAACTGTGTGTGGTATGTTGATGTTATAACTGATGTTAGTATGATGCATTGTTGCAATTGTTGTTGTTGAAAGTGTGCCATAGATGGATTGTATGATGTAGTTGTTGTGTTGTGTTGTGTTGTACCCCAAATTTTACCCTCAGATTCTAATCTTTTCATATCATCATGAGTCAGGTTTTTCTTTGCACATTTGCTAAACATTTCATTGATCTTTGATCATGCATTTCGGTCAGCCCTTATCATCCCACAACATTTAGATTTCTATTTTAATTTATAACTCTTAGTTTATATTCTTAATTCAGTATATGTATTTAACCTAATTTAATTCTAATCATAATTTAGCTTTTTTAGTCTAATTTTTAAATAGAACAATTTTTAATTTAAATCCTTTTTAATATAGTTTAATCTATATTTTAGAATTAGAACTTTTGTGTTTAATTTTATTTTATTTATCATTCTTTTTAAGTTACTAGTGTAGCCAATTTTTTATTCTATTTTCTCTTTTATCAATTATTTAATAGTCATCAAATTAATTTTCATTTTTTAGTTATTATTATTTCTTAGTTATTATTATTATTAATTAGTATTTTATTACTGTTATTCCTTTTTTATTATTTTTACTGATTGTGTCAAGTCCACATGCAAAAAAAAAAGGTCCTTTGGCTCGTGTTGCCACCATGACTCACTCCTACCCTCCACAGCAAAGGCTTCTGAATCATTCAGCATCAAAAACACTACACTCCAAAACTCTGCACAATAGCCTGCACCAACCTGCAAATTTCAAGCACCAAAACACTCCCTGATATACCCCGCTGCAACACTCTGCCCACTACAGCATACCAAGCCTGTAACAACGATTACAACATCTGCAAAGTGAGAATGATGTATCAAAACAATAGAGGACAAGATCAAACTTCACAGACAAGCTTGGGTGATTTTAAAAAGAAAAGGAAACCGAAAATTGGGGAGGGCGGTGAGGACTCACTTGGCTTAAAAACATCAGTGACGAGCTCTTTCCATAGGGGAGAACAAAACTGCTCCATTGGAATCGACCCTAACCACTATCACACACAACCTCTTTCATTTTTCTCCATTCAACAACAAAACTCAGCTTCTTCCATTCGAAGCTCACGATCAGCTCCTCATTCAAACCAAAACCGCACCACATCACCCCTGTTCAACAACGGTGGTGTGAAACCATTCATCGGCGTATTTCTCAAACCACAGAAACAAAACCTTTCTTCAACCACCATTCTTGCCGTTCCATCCACGACTTCGTTCGCACCCCTTCACACCTTCAAACACTTCCCCTTTCAAAGTCCCCAATCTCATCCACAAATCTTCAATCTTCAAACCATAAACCTAGTTTCTAACCTAAACCCAAAACAACACCTTCAACCAGAACCTCTTTCCTTCCTTCTTCTTCCTCCATTATCGATTCAATCTCATAAATCAACACCAGCCAACCATCTTCAAACAAATCAAACCTAATAACGCCAACCAAACCAGATTCAGATTCAAAACCGAAAAGAAACGAGACGAAGGAGAGATTGAGATGAACGAACCAGAATAAATTAAAACCCAGGCGGAAGGAAATCATCGAACATGAAAGAAAGTTGAGCGAAAAAACTTACTGGTTTCGTTTGTGCGGTTTCGTTTGTGTGCACGGTTGATGCCTCTCCTTTAGGTTTTTTTTCCGTTTTTAGGGTTGACGGTGCGGTTTCTTTGCTTCATATTTCTTCTGTTTTTTAGTTCGGATATTGTAAAACCTATTACAAGTTTTTTTTTTATTTTAGTCTGGCTTTGAATCCACTGGGCTCAGAAGCCCACGGCGAGCTTCCATCAGCACCCCCCTTCCATGTTTTCTTAATTTGTTTTAGCATCTTACTTTTTTTTAAATTTTCTTAAAACATTAATCTCTTGACAAATTTTGCGTTTTCATACATTTGATTTTTATTCATATTTTGTTTCGATCCATTTCTCTGTTAATGAGTATTTCATTTCTCATTCCGATTTTATTTTAATTCTCTTTTTATTCTTCTTAAAAGGCCTATTATATAGAAAAATCATGATTTTTGTTGAGTTATTTGAATCAATAAAATCGTGATGAATATGAGGCCCATTTCTTTATTTTTGTTGGTCCATGAGAGTTTAATTAAAAGATTATCGGTTTTACCGATTTAAAATCTTGATTTAGACTAGATCGACTTTATGTTTTATTTCGATCTCAGTTTTATTTTTGTTGGTCAATGAAAATCTAATCTAGAGGTTTTTGATTTATCGATCTAAATCCTTAGTTAGATGAGACCGACTTTATTTCCGCTTTGAGCCCATTCTTCTTTATTTTTGGGCTGATGATATCACAAAAATCATGACTTAGTCGATTTATTCAAATTACTAAAAGTCTTGATAAATATGAGGCCGTTTTATTTTATTTTTTAGCTCGTTGGTCAATGAAAGTCAAACATCAAGATTATCATTTTTCGGTTAAATCTTGATTAAGACGAGACCGACTTTATTCTCACTTCATATCGCATCTATTTTTTATCTTCATTTTTATTTTTGATCGATGAAGTTCTTTGTTCACGAACGTTAATTGTCGGGGTAATCAACCTTCATTATTTCAAATCTTTAGTAAGTAATCTCGAGATTACTTTCTATACTTTGGGATCGTGATAGGTTACCTTCGACTAATCAACGAAAGTTTGTGATTAAGACGAGATCCCCACCTTTTCTTTTCATGTGGCACGATTTTATTAGAGAATGATCCTCGATATCATTTCTCTATCGTGTCTTAACACAAAGATCAAATTGTGCATCCTCCTATAGTGTGGTCTTCCTTATAGATCACGCTACGATGGTTTAGCACTACATTGGACCCGATTCTTCGATCCGATAAATTAATCACTAACCACTAAATTTACTTTCAGTCAATACATCTTGATTTATTTTCTGTCCAATATTATCTTGATTATTATTCTTATTCATATTATCTTGATTTTATTTTGTTCATATTATCCATGTTTATATCTTGTTCACATTATCATGTCTATATCTCGTTTATTTTTCCCCTTCCAAAGGAAAGCTCCCAAGTTGACTCCTAAGTCAATAAACACCCCACATTTCACCTTGGCCTCCTAGACCCATTTTCCCCCATAGTTTAGTAATAGGATAGAGTTATCGAAAACTCTATATGATTCTCTATCACGAGAACTCACTTTCCCTTTACTTAGACTTATAGAGTTATCGTGAACTCTATGTGATTCTCGCCATCGTTAGAACTCACTTCTCCACCCATGACGTAGACTTAGAGAGTTATCGTGAACTCTAAAATGAGCTCAGACTCATTTCCCTTTGGAACGTTGGCCATAGTCAATGTTTCTTTCCTTTCACCCCTTAGTTAGGTGAACTACGGTTGCTCTGATTCTTTAGTCCGATACGTAGGCACAAGATGCGACGTTTTGGCGAGCAAACTTAGTGTACATACTTTTAGGTCTTTACCTTTAGCATAGATATTTCTTAGCAAGCAAACATAACATAACACAAACTTAACAAGAGGTTCCTGTAGAGTACTACAGATACTTAGGGTGCTAATACCTTCCCTTTGTATAACCAACCCCTGAACCTTAGATCTCCCCCTTTTTAGGTTTTCTCGATCTTGAACCTTTCCTTTGGATAAATCAAAGTCGATTGTAAAAGAAATATGATGCAAGTTAATTAATAGCTTGTTATCTGATTTTCACCGCAACAGAAATGGCGACTTCACTGGGGATAATAATTCTTTTTTAGGGTTAAGCCCACCTTGTTTCGTTTATGTTATTTATGATTGCTTGCTATACTTGTACATATATCTGTATATATCTGTATACCTGTTTTGTTTGGGTTCTTCTGTGTGCAGGGTGCTACTATTAAGTGGTGAGATAAGTCCTAACCCGGACTTGAGTGCACTTATGATAGGATAGTGGATATAGTCAAGGAGACTTTGAGGGAGTCGAATCCCAAAAGAGTTGACTTGAGATTCCACACTCAGTTGAGGCCCTCTCGTAGTTGGTATATGTTGAACAAGCAATCGTGAAGGCGTTGCCACTTCGACCTTGGTGCCAGTGATACTGATGACCTTTAGTTACCCTTACCCCCACTTGGCCTTTTAGGATGTAGTGCGGTGACCATGAGGGAGTCTATTTCTGAAATGGTTGTCACGCGATACTACACTCAGACGAGATTCTCTTTAGAATATTATTGATTACCAAGTTAATTGGGAAGTAGATAATATCCGAAAGATGGATTGTCGACTCTGGGAACCTTTTTAGAACCCTGTTCTACAGATGAAAACCCATAGTACATACCTTCTGGGATGGGTAGACCATGGCTCCATGCTCGTGATCTTCAAACCTAGGCCCTCTCTTATTTGTGTGTGCATATCTATGAATATCTGTATATGTGTGTTTGTGCATACGTTCATCCATGCATGAGACCCCTAAATCTAGGGCTTGTGTGCTGTGGTGTGTACATATATCTATGTTTTTATGTGCCCGTGTTTTGTACATTGCATACATCTCATTGCATCCATTGATGGTTTCAAGGAACTCAGACGTTCTTTTCTTTGCAAAGATCCTTAGATATCACGGATTTTTAAAACAAAACTCTTCAGTTTTCCAAAATGTTTGCAGCTCGCCTTTGAGTTCCTTGAAACAATTTGGCTTGCATTAGCATTGCATGCGCATTTGCATTGCATTTGCATTTCTCAGCCTTGAGTCTCATCCGTCCTTTGTCTGTAATCCAGTTGACTTCCTGAGGCCATCATTGGACTTGAAGTAGATTTTGGAGGATCATGAACTCAGAGGAGCAGAACCAGTTTGTGACCAGAACGGATTTTGACTTGTTGAGTAACCAGTTGGATCAGATTGTGACAGCCTTGACAAAGAAAGACGACAACATTCAAAGGACTTCTGTGAATGATGCTGCCCAAGCTCCACCTGTGCAGGTTCCTGTAGAGACCAGTTTGGCAAGTCAAGAAAGGAAAACTAGTTCCCCGAAGCCGGTAATCTTTTGGCTGTTTCGCATTTTGTTGTATTTTCTTTGCATGTTTGAAATTATATTTGCTTATAAGCTGTTGTTTTTTTCAAATTGGCCAGATTAATGAAATGTTTATGCATCTTTTGATTAAGTCCATTCGTTTCACTCATTTACTTTTACGTTCGTAAAAAAAAAACAAAAAATATATCTTTATCTTGCTTCTTCCCACTTATCAAACTATTTGTTTAAGCAAAGATTGGGGAGGATGACGAAAATATTATCCATAATTGTTGTGGTATGCTTTCGATTAAACCTTGCCGAGGATGTAAGGCATTGTTTCAATTCCCAAACACTGGAGAAATAAGGAATATAATCCCTCGTCAACCCTTCGAGCCTAGAAGTATGAGTTTTCTTTCTTTACACAAAAAACCCTTAAATCCCAACCTTGGGGCAGGGTAGTTCTCAGTTTAACTTGGTTATGCATTCGAATGCAAGCGCTTCATGCAGGACACCAGTCAGCTCTCTCAAATCAAATGAGTTAGCGTTTGTACAAGTTATTCCTCCTAACAGCAAATAAGGAAGGATCGTTGAAAAAATCCTTAATCAAAGAATGAGTCGAGTCTCTTTCAAGGCAAAAGCCAAGAAAGATGGGAAGCCCAAAACTTTGCCTTATACAAAAGAACTTGTACAACAACCAAGAAGAGGCCTCAAAACCTCAATCAAAGACAAGAAGAGGTATCATAACCTCAACCAAATCAAAAGAAGAGGTCTCAAAACCTCAACCAAAAAGAAGAGGTCTCAAAACCTCAACAAAGCAAAAAAGAGGTCTCATAACCTCAAACAAAGACAAGGAGAGGTCTCAAAACCTCAGCATTAAAGGATAACCAAATGTTGTAAAGGAGCAATGACTACAAAGGTGTCTGAATCATCAACTATCATCAGCTCAATTCCTAGCCTATGGGAATCTGAATGTGTAGCCTAAGTTAACTGAACGTAGGACTGGAGTTCATAACGAAGATGGGGTGGGTACAAATAAATTTTGAGCCTTTATCCTTTGTTTCATAAACCGTGAACTAAGCCACGTTACAACCCTTAAAAGACCTAATTGAGGTAAGGTTGTTTTGAAAGCATACTACAACAAGGTTGATTAACCTGACTCCTAATGATCTTTGCTAATTGCGTGTGTTGATCACTTCATCTGCCTGCCATCAATGGCTAGGTACACCTTTGTTTTAATCATTTAATCACTCCACTGTGTGTGTTTCATCAAATAAAATTTGTTTTCAAAAGCTTGCATGAATTTTGCATTAAAATTGCCAATTTTTAATGCACAACACTTGTTTGCAAAACAATTCAATGTCAAAGAAATCCCAACAAATGCAGCCAACTAGGGAATTTGACTTGATAAAGAAAGCTCAGTCAGGGGCAACCAAATAGAAGGTTCTGCCAATCCACCATCTCAATAGCCAAGAATCATGGGCAGAACTCCCCAAAGTTCAGCATATTGGGGCAAGTGTTCTTGAGGTCATCTTACGATAAGTTTGGACTCCATCGACCCATCAACAGGGGCAATTTTGTGCCCCAGCTGTTTCTACCGCAGTCTGGGTACTTTGTGTTGCAAAAAACGTTGAACTAGGGGCAGTTACGTCAAGGTTCCTGAACCTCTCCAAGAGTTTGAAGATATTGAAGTGTTTGGTATTTCAATTCTTCTGTAAAATCCTCTCACAGATCAGTAAATCAGAGGCAATCAGGTCGAGATTCAACAAATCTCTAAAAGACAACCAGTCTGGGACATCTCCTTCACAAACCAACCAAGCTAATAGGGGCAAGTTTGTTCCCTAGTTGTCAACAACCTGTCCGGGCAACTAGTTCAAGGACTTTGTTGTGCAGACGCTGTTAATCTTGGGCTTTGTACAAGATACCCAAAACCCCCCTTAATGAGTATACACCATCATCTACAGCCTCCTCTTAGGCTTTGTATAATGATTCTCCCCTACGGAGTCAGTCGGTCAACTTTCAGCCTCCTCTTAGGCTTTGTATAATGAGTAACCCCTATCAGACAACCTCCCCTTAGGCTTTGTATAATGATTTTCCTCAGGGGAATCCAATCAACCTCTTAGCTTCAACCTTGGCTTTGATCAAGACACACAACTAGTTCAAGGACTTTGTCGTGCAAAGGCAGTCAATCAGGGGCAGTCAGGCTGAAATTCATGAATCTCTCCAAGAGTTTGAAGATATTGGAACACCTTGTATGCCAATTCTTCTGTAAAATCCTCTTGATGTATTCTTCTGACAGACCATGTACTCTGGGGCAGATGAGTCATGCAGAATTACTCAGCTTTTGTGGCGTCTCTGCTAGCTCCCTAGAAAGTTGTCTCTTCAGCTAATCTTGGCAATTCTCAATGGATCTCTTATCTCCAGTGAAGAAATCAAGCTCATGATGACAATCCTAGTGAAGTCATGATGCTATACCAAGTGGAGTACTCTTTCCCCAGAGAAGGTCTTAACCTTGAATTAGAGCTGCTTCATCTGCAAGTTCATCCCCAGTAATGATCCAATCTGATGAGTTTGGCTGGGTATCTTTGTCGAGATGTTTATTTCATCTCCAGTTTTGCTTCGTGTCTGTTTTGTCAGCATACGCATAGGCATGGCATAAGCATTCATGTGCATTGCATTTTAGCATTCTTGTTTCTTTTTTGGTGTTTACCTGTTTTGTTCACCTTGGCATTTCTCCCCAAGTGACTGGGTGTGTCTATTCTCTCCAATAGAGTTGTCAGCCCTAGGCATAAAGTGCCCATCCATTCTTGAAATCCCCACAGAGTTATATCCTCGTGGATGATGGTTGTTTCAGTTATCTTTTCCACATTTGGATAAGATAAATCCCCATTTGAGTTCATTCCTCAATTGGAGTCTTGTTTGGCCGTTTCTTTCTAGCTTGTTCCTAGATTGAACTTTGGTCCCTGACATGTGTGGTTTCTGAACCCACTTTCGAAAGTGCATTTATTTTGCACCATGTCTCCCAGGAAGAATCTTTTACAGATCCCCATTGAAGACAAAATTATTTCTCCAACAGTGTTGTAATATCAACATCTCTTTGGAATTTATACCTAACAACAAGTGGCAATCTCCTAGAGAAGCTTGTTTTCCATCATTACCTCTACAACGATAAGTGGCCATCTCTCTCACGAGAAGCTTATCCGTCCATGGTGTCACCTTCAATCAGTCCCTTATCGTCTGCCCTTTGACAATGTGCCTTTATTTCCCTAGTGAAGTAAAGACATTCCCGGTTTATCTCCAAAATCATTGTCTAAGCTAGGCTTATGTCCAGTATTCACCCTTATATGTCAGATTTTGACTCTTTGTGCAGTATTCCCCAGGAAGTCTAACCTGCAACCCTAGTACTGACCTATATGGTATTTAATCACCTCATTTGGATACTTAAAGTCCAGTCATCACTGGCATCTTTTCTTTTTCAGGTCTCATAAGAACCTAAAGTCCAGTCATCACTGGCATCTTTTCTTTTTTTCAGGTCTCATAAGAACCTAAAGTCCAGTCATCACTGACATCTTTTCTTTTTTTCAGGTCTCATTTGAACCTAAAGTCCAATCATCATTGGCACCGTTCTTGTTTGAATCGAGTCAAACCTGAACCTAAACTTCGAGTTATCGTGAGCTCGTTGTTTATCCTTTGTTAGCTTCAGATTATCGTGAGTCTGTTGTCTAAAACCGTTCTTGTTTGAATCGAGTCAAACCTGAACCTGAACCTCGAGTTATCGTGAGCTCGTTGTTCATCTTTTTTATTTCAGTTTATATCTGTTCTTGTTTGAATCGAGTCAAACCTGAACCTGAACCTCGAGTTATCGTGAGCTCGTTGTTCATCTTTTTTATTTCAGTTTATATTTGTTCTTGTTTGAATCGAGTCAAACCTGAACCTGAACCTCGAGTTATCGTGAGCTCGTTGTTCACTCTTTTATTTCAGTTTATAGCAGTTCTTGTTTGAATCGAGTCAAACCTGAACCTAAACCTCGAGTTATCGTGAGCTCGTTGTTTATCCTTTGTTAACTTCAGATTATCGTGAGTTTGTTGTTTAAAACCGTTCTTGTTTGAATCGAGTCAAACCTGAACCTAAACCTCGAGTTATCGTGAGCTCGTTGTTTATCCTTTGTTTACTTCAGATTATTGTGAGTCTGTTGTTTAAAATCGTTCTTGTTTGAATCGACTCAAACCTGAACCTAAACCTCGAGTTATCGTGAGCTCGTTGTTTATCCTTTGTTAACTTCAGATTATCGTGAGTCTGTTGTTTAAAACCGTTCTTGTTTGAATCGAGTCAAACCTGAACCTAAACCCCGAGTTATCGTGAGCTCGTTGTTTATCCTTTGTTAACTTCAGATTATCGTGAGTCTGTTGTTTAAAACCGTTCTTGTTTGAATCGAGTCAAACCTGAACCTGAACTTCGAGTTATCGTGAGCTCGTTGTTTATCCTTTGGTTATCGTGAACCCTTTTGCTTGCTTCAGGTTATCGTGAACCTAAGCTTTTCGGTTATCATGAACCGTTTGTTACCCAAACCAACTTAATTGGTATCTTATTCAACTCAAATTGGTGTATACTGACATATCACTTCTGAGTCCAATCCTTATTGGCATTTTAATCTGGTTCCCAACAGAAGTTCAGTCATTATCAATAGCTCTTTGAAAGTCCTTATGACTGATCATCATTTGGCACACGCAGAGTTTGTCTCTGTCTTTCCTGGCTTTTCTTGAAGATCCCATTTGAACTCTTCAAATTAAGAGATCCCCAAAAAATCTTTGTAAGATGTCTACCCTTTTATTTTAGACTGATCCCCAGTGGAGGTCATGTTTTCTTTCTGGTTTCATGCCCAGTAAGAATGTGTCTTTTTTCCCCAGTGTCGTCTGGTCACATATGAGCCTGTCGCCCATCTCCCTGGATCTTTCCCTAGTGGAGAATACCTTTCCAGCTTTTATCTTCAGTGAGGATCTGTAGGGTTTCCCCTCAGTTTCATTTTCTATCCCCAGTGTTTCCTCAGAGTCTCCCCAATGAGTCTTGTTTTTGTCGGTTAGCCTGTATCACCAGTGGATCTTCCTTGTGGATACTAACCTTCATCCTTCCCCAGTGAAGCTCATATGTGGTTGTTTGCTTTTTATCCTGTAGTGTCTGGTTTGTCTGCATTTCTTGCACTACCATGACATCATATCATCATACTAGAAGTTCATGGCATGTCAGCATTTGCATGTCTGTTGCTTGTCCTTAGCATATGCATTCCATCTAAGGGCAAAATTTTCGGTTTGCTATATTTAAATACCTTTCACCTTGACGTCCCGAGGATTTCCATCCCTCGTGCCATCCAGTAAAGCTATTTAAATAGGGGCAACTGTTGTACCCCAAATTTTACCCTCAGATTCTAATCTTTTCATATCATCATGAGTCAGGTTTTTCTTTGCACATTTGCTAAACATTTCATTGATCTTCGATCATGCATTTCGGTCAGCCCTTATCATCCCACAACATTTAGATTTCTATTTTAATTTATAACTCTTAGTTTATATCCTTAATTCAGTATATGTATTTAACCTAATTTAATTCTAATCATAATTTAGCTTTTTTAGTCTAATTTTTAAATAGATCAATTTTTAATTTAAATCCTTTTTAATATAGTTTAATTTTTATTTTAGAATTTAGAACTTTTGTGTTTAACTTTATTTTATTTATCATTCTTTTTAAGTTACTAGTGTAGCCAATTTTTTATTCTATTTTCTCTTTTATCAATTATTTAATAGTCATCAAATTAATTTTCATTTTTTAGTTATTATTATTTCTTAGTTATTATTATTATTAATTAGTATTTTATTACTGTTATTCCTTTTTTATTATTTTTACTGATTGTGTCAAGTCCACATGGAACAAAAAAAAAGGTCCTTTAGCTCGTGTTGCCACCAAGACTCACTCCTACCCTCCACAGCAAAGGCTTCTGAATCATTCAACATCAAAAACACTACACTCCAAAACTCTGCACAATAGCCTGCACCAACCTGCAAATTTCAAGCACCAAAACACTCCCTGCTATACCCCACTGCAACACTCTGCCCACTACAGCATACCAAGCCTGTAACAACGATTACAACATCTGCAAAGTGAGAATGATGTATCAAAACAATAGAGGACAAGATCAAACTTCACAGACAAGCTTGGGTGATTTTAAAAAGAAAAGGAAACCGAAAATTGGGGAGGGCGGTGAGGACTCACTTGGCTTTAAAACATCAGTGACGAGCTCTTTCCATAGGGGAGAACAAAACTGCTCCATTGGAATCGACCCTAACCACTATCACACACAACCTCTTTCGTTTTCTCCATTCAACAACAAAACTCAACTTCTTCCATTCGAAGCTCACGATCAGCTCATCATTCAAACCAAAACCGCACCACATCACCCCTGTTCAACAACGGTAGTGTGAAACCATTCATCGGCGTATTTCTCAAACCACAAAAACAAAACCTTTCTTCAACCACCATTCTTGCCGTTCCATCCACGACTTCGTTCGCACCCCTTCACACCTTTAAACACTTCCCCTTTCAAAGTCCCCAATCTCATCCACAAATTTTCAATCTTCAAACCATAAACCCGGTTTCTAACCTAAACCCAAAACAACACCTTCAACCAGAACCTCTTTCATTCCCTCTTCTTCCTCCATTATCGATTAAACCTCATAAATCAACACCAGCCAACCATCTTCAAACAAATCAAACCTAATAACGCCAACCAAACCAGATTCAGATTCAAAACCAAAAAGAAACGAGACGAAGGAGAGATTGAGATGAACGAACCAGAATAAATTAAAACCCAGACGGAAGGAAATCATCGAACATGAAAGAAGGTTGAGCGAAAAAACTTACTGGTTTCGTTTGTGCGGTTTCGTTTGTGTGCACGGTTGATGCCTCTCCTTTAGTTTTTTTTTCGTTTTTGGGGTTGACGGTGCGGTTTCTTTGCTTCATATTTCTTCTGTTTTTTAGTCTGGATATTGTAAAACCTATTACAAGTTTTTTTGTTTTTAGTCTGGCTTTGAATCCGATGGGCTCAGGAGCCCACAGCGAGCTTCCATCAGCACCCCCTTTCATGTTTTCTTAATTTGTTTTAGCATCTTACGTTTTTTTAAATTTTCTTAAAACATTAATCTCTTGACAAATTTTGCGTTTTCATACATTTGATTTTTATTCATATTTTGTTTCGATCCATTTCTCTGTTAATGAGTATTTCATTTCTCATTCCGATTTTATTTTAATTCTCTTTTTATTCTTCTTAAAAGGCCTATGATATAGAAAAATCATGATTTTTGTTGAGTTATTTGAATCAATAAAATCGTGATGAATATGAGGCCCATTTCTTTATTTTTGTTGGTCCATGAGAGTTTAATTAAATGATTATCGGTTTTACCGATTTAAAATCTTGATTTAGACTAGACCGACTTTATATTTTATTTCGATCTCAGTTTTATTTTTATTGGTCAATGAAAATCTAATCTAGAGGTTTTCGATTTATCGATCTAAATCCTTAGTTAGATGAGACCGACTTTATTTCCGCTTTGAGCCAATTCTTCTTTATTTTTGGGCCGATGATATCACAAAAATCATGACTTAGTCGATTTATTCAAATTACTAAAAGTCTTGATAAATATGAGGCCGTTTTATTTTATTTTTTAGCTCGTTGGTCAATGAAAGTCAAACATCAAGATTATCATTTTTCGATTAAATCTTGATTAAGACGAGACCGACTTTATTCTCACTTCATATCGCATCTATTTTTTATCTTCATTTTTATTTTTGATCGATGAAGTTCTTTGTTCACGAACGTTAATTGTCGGGGTAATCAACCTTCATTATTTCAAATCTGTAGTAAGTAATCTCGAGATTACTTTCTATACTTTGGGATCGTGATAGGTTACCTTCGACTAATCAACGAAAGTTTGTGATTAAGACGAGATCCCCACCTTTTCTTTTCGTGTGGCACGATTTTATTAGAGAATTATCCTTGATATCATTTCTCTATCGTGTCTTAACACAAAGATCAAATTGTGCATCCTCCTATAGTGTGGTCTTCCTTATAGATCGCGCTACGATGGTTTAGCACTACATTGGACCCGATTCTTCGATCCGATAAATTAATCACTAACCACTAAATTTACTTTCAGTCAATACATCTTGATTTATTTTCTGTCCAATATTATCTTGATTATTATTCTTATTCATATTATCTTGATTTTATTTTGTTCATATTATCCATGTTTATATCTTGTTCACATTATTCATGTCTATATCTCGTTTATTTTTCCCCTTCCAAAGGAAAGCTCCCAAGTTGACTCCTAAGTCAATAAACACCCCACATTTCACCTTGGCCTCCTAGAGCCATTTTCCCCCATAGTTTAGTAATAGGATAGAGTTATCGAGAACTCTATGTGATTCTTTATCACGAGAACTCACTTTCCCTTTACTTAGACTTATAGAGTTATCGTGAACTCTATGTGATTCTCGCCATCGTTAGAACTCACTTCTCCACCCATGATGTAGACTTAGAGAGTTATCGTGAACTTTAAAATGAGCTCAGACTCATTTCCCTTTGGAACGTTGGCCATAGTCAATGTTTCTTTCCTTTCACCCCTTAGTTAGGTGAACTACGGTTGCTCTGATTCTTTAGTCCGATACGTAGGCACAAGATGCGACATCTTGGCGAGCAAACTTAGTGTACATACTTTTAGGTCTTTACCTTTAGCATAGATATTTCTTAGCAAACAAACATAGCATAACACAAACTTAACAAGAGGTTCCTGTAGAGTACTACAGATACTTAGGGTGCTAATACCTTCCCTTTGTATAACCAACCCCGAACCTTAGATCTCCCCCTTTTTAGGTTTTCTCGATCTTGAACCTTTCCTTTGGATAAATCAAAGTCGATTGTAAAAGAAATATGTTGCAAGTTAATTAATAGCTTGTTATCCGATTTTCACCGCAACATGTTATTTATGGTTAATTTTCGAGTCAGAGTCGTAACTAAAGTATGGGTAAATTTTTATGAAAAGTATTGGAGTCTTAGTGCTTTTAAAAACTGAATTTGGGGTTAAATAATGTATTTTTCAAGTAATATGAAAATGTGGGATTTTTGGTGTGTAGAAAAGTGATTTTCGTACTGAAAAGCAACAGAAAAGTGCTTCTGCTGCAGGTGTGATCGGTTACCAGGTTTTGGGTAATCAATTACACTGTGTTGAAAACGTGGTTTTTGGCCAATTCTGTGAGGGCGTAACTGGTTACCTTGATTGTGGTAACCGATTACACCATAAGGCAGTAGCGAAGGGTGGCTGGTTACAAGGGGTGTAACAGGTTACCTCATTTTGAGTAATCGGTTACACTGAGACCATTTTTAAAAAATTTCTAAAATTCATAACTTTAGTTCCGCGTGTCCGATTCGAGTGTCGTTCGAAGCGTTGGGAAGCTTACGCGACGAACTTTATTCAAATAATGGTTTTTGTACCAGTAGTTGAATAGTTTTTTTGTATGAAGGTGTTAAGCGCATTATTATCGTTATGTTGTGGTGTGTCATAATTGTAAATGCCTTTGTAGTTGCTTGCTATGTTGTATGTCGATGTTGCTGGATTGTTATGACATGTTGTGTTGTGGCCTGTAGTGGCGTGATACATTGATTAAATGAAGGTCATTGTATGTTGTTGTTATTGTTGTCATGCATTTTATGATTGCATGAGTTGAGAGATAAGTCGTGTGCCCAGGTGGGGTGTGAGCGTCTTATCTGGATTCTAGTTATAGAATTGTGTTATTGTTGAGGTGATCGTGTGCCCGTGTGGGGTGTGAGAGATCATGGAGGTCGTGTGCCCGTGTGAGTGTGAGTGACATAATGGAGATTCCGACGAGAATTATGATTCTGAAATAGAAACCGGGTTCTGAAATAGGAACCAAATGGTACCACATGCATTGAGTCAAGTTGTGAGTCTCATTGCATTGCATCTTGGTTGTATTTTTTGTTGTGTTTGGATATTGGTTGTGTTGGATATGTGAATGTATGTTATAGAATAGGTGTTTGCGCATATGATAATCTAATGCTTGTTTATTATCATGCTTCCTTTATATAATTATGATATCTGAACCCCTTCTGTTTGAATGTTGCCTTTACATGGACATCGTGCAGATAACTCGCAGTAGAGGAGTTGATGTGAGTGAAAGATGAAGTCTTTCGTTTTACTTATAGTGTCGGCGTCTGTTCTGATGTGTAACACCGGGGTTGTGGAACGTTATGTCTGATGGAGATTTTTGGATATCGCTAAAGTTGTAGTTGATTATGATTATTTTGAAAACATGGATATGTTATGAATAATTATTTGATTTTGATGCTTCCGCTGTTTTAATAAAAGTTGATGTTTCATACATATTTGATTATTATGGTTATTATAAATAATTTTTAAAAGTTGCATATGTTACACATCATGTTATATGAGCATGTGTTTGTTGAAAGTAGCATCTTAAATACCTTAAGTTTTATTCTACTCTAATATTTTAATTATAATTACGCGGAGGTTATTTAGGATGTTACATTCCTCGTTGAGCCTCATGTTGTGTGGTACAATATCCCTAATTTTCTCGTCTCTTTGTTGTATCATGATAAATTTAGTTTTCCCAATTTTAGATATATTGGTGGTTAAGTGAGTTTTGGTCGAGTCCCCACTCCTTTTCTCTGATCTATTGATTTTTGCCTAAAAAAATATTAATGAATAAACATCAATTAAATTATCAAAAAATATTTATATGTATACATTAATGTAAACAAATTATTTAATATTTATAAATCAATAATTTAAAAAAAATTATATTTAGACAAAAGCATCGATATCTAAAAAGAAAGACCAAATAAATATGCAAATACAATGATGGTGATGTATTGACAGTGTAAAACTTTTTACACTGTCAGTGCATAGTAATTAATCTCTTTTTTAAATAATTTAATTGAAATGCACTGACAGTGTAAAAGGATTTTACACTGTCAGTTAATTATAACCGTTGGATGTAAAGAGAAGTTTGACTTTTAATTTAATAATCTATAAAGTAACCCAAACGGATGATGGTGATGTATTGACAGTGTAAAACTTTTTACACTGTCAGTGCATAGTAATTAATGTATTTTTTAAAGGATTTAATTGAAATGCACTGCTGTCAGTTAATTATAACCGTTGGATGTAAAGAGAAGTTTGACTTTTAATTTAATAATCTATAAAATAACCCAAACGGATGATGGTGATATATTGACAGTGTAAAACTTTTTACACTGTCAGTGCATAGTAATTAATCTCTTTTTTAAATGATAGTGAAATATAAATATTTTTTTAAACAAGTGAAAATATAAACAATAAAAATTACATAAAATATATAATGATGTAGAAAGAAAACAAAATAGTGAAAGAGCAATCACAAAAAAAAAACAGTAATACAGGAACGCAAAGACAGTGAGAGAGAACCAACCAAAGTAAAAGAGATTGAGCCACTCTCTCTACTCTCTCTTTGTTGGTTCACCCTTTTGCTTCCTCCTCCTTCTTCTGTTCTTCATTCAGAGACTGAAGAAGTTGTTATTGTTGATCGGAATCAATGAGTGCACAAGGACAAACACAAGTTCAAGCACAAGTTCATGCACAAGTTCAAGGGATTGATGAAGCGGTTCTGGATGACATTATCCGCCGGCTCACCGAGGTCCGATTGTCCCGACCCGGAAAGCAAGTTCAGCTATCTGAGGCTGAGATCAAGCAACTTTGTATTGCTTCTAGAGATATCTTCCTTCAACAACCTAATTTGCTTGAACTTGAAGCCCCCATCAAGATTTGTGGTACTTTAATGCTTATCCCCATTTTGATTTTTTTGATTTCTAGGGTTTGAAATATCTGTTTTTTAAATGTTTATGCTTTTGGGTATCCTTAATTTGTTGCAAGATTGGAACTTTTTGATTTAGGGTATATTTGATTTGATTGATTGTTAGGGGTTGAAGAAGGAAATGTGGTTTGGTTTACACTTTTAGTTTTAGGGTCTATGAAATGTGGAAGTTTGTGAGATGAATTATGTTTGTGAACTTTTATGTAAGTGTTTATTGTGTTTGTATCCTTAATTTGTTGAAAGATAAAGCCTTTTAATTTTAGGGTATATTTGATTGATTGGTAGGGATTGAATTAGAAAATGTGGTTTATCCTTTTAGTTTTTAGGGCTTATAAAATTTGGAGGTTTGTGAACTTTTCTCCAAGTGATTATTGTTTTTGCTACCTTAATTTGTTGCAAGGTAAAGCCTTTTAATTTTAGGGCATATTTGATTGATTGGTAGGGATTGAAGAAGAAAATGTGGGTTGTTTTTTGTAAATTTTTAGGGCATATAAAATTTTGAGGTTTTGAGAAAATATTTTTAAGAACTTTTCTCAAAGTGTTTATTGTTTGTGCTTAGTCTTTAAATATGCGTTTTGTGTTGTAGATTGTTGATTGTTGTTAAGGTTATTTTGAGTGAATGTGTGTTGGGATTGAATTAATTGAATGTACTATTTTGTTCTGGTATGGTTGGAATTTGAAACCTCTCTTTGAATTTTCAGGTGACATTCATGGGCAGTACAGTGATTTGTTAAGGCTCTTTGAGTACGGGGGTTTGCCTCCTAAATCTAATTATCTCTTTTTAGGGGACTACGTGGATCGTGGCAAGCAGAGTTTAGAAACCATATGTCTTTTGCTTGCTTATAAAATCAAATATCCTGAAAACTTTTTCCTTCTGAGGGGAAATCACGAATGCGCTTCGATTAATAGGATATATGGATTTTATGATGAATGTAAGCGAAGGTTTAACGTGAGGCTTTGGAAAGCTTTTACCGATTCTTTTAACTGCCTTCCTGTTGCAGCTCTCATAGACGATAAGATATTGTGCATGCATGGCGGTCTTTCCCCCGATCTCACTAATTTGGATCAAATCAGGCATCTGCCTCGTCCAGTTGCTATCCCTGACACTGGTTTGCTCTGTGATTTGCTTTGGTCTGATCCTGGTAGAGATGTGAAGGGTTGGGGTATGAACGATAGAGGAGTGTCCTACACCTTTGGTCCTGATAAAGTGGCTGAATTTTTGACAATGCATGACTTGGACCTTATTTGCCGTGCTCATCAGGTTTCTCTATATTTTTTCGCCCCCTCCATCTTTCATGTTATTCTTTTACCTACCTCTAGAAAATGAGTAAACATGTGATACTTTATCGGTAACTAACATGGTAGTCTTTTGATAGGTTGTAGAAGATGGATATGAATTCTTTGCAGACAGGCAACTTGTTACGATTTTTTCAGCTCCAAACTACTGTGGTGAATTTGACAATGCTGGTGCAATGATGAGTGTTGACGAAAACCTGATGTGTTCTTTCCAGATTCTTAAGCCTGCAGAGAAAAAAACAAAGTTCGTGATGTCAAACAAGATGTGATGGTTGCCACATCACTATTCCTTAATTAACTAAGGTTTGCTTTTTGTTGCATTTGAATTTTATGGCCTTACAACGGTGTTAATCAAACATACACCTTTAACTGCAATATGTCGGCTATTTGAGAATTCTGTGGTTTTTGAATTGGGATAGTTTAGCTTTTGTTTTAGAAAGGAAGATTGCTTCTCATCTTCGCTAAAAGATTAATTCCTCCATTTCTATAGTACCATTGATGTTTTAAATTCTTTTTATTTCAAAACTGTTGCTACTTTAGAAATCCAAGAAACGTGATTCGTTCTAAGGGGCATAGCGCATGAGAGCATTTGGAACCACTTACCACTCCAACGCTGATGAATCCCTTACCACCACTGACCACACCAGCTTTGAGTCTCTGACCCCACCTCTTCAACTCTAGATTTCCGAAGAAGAAAGCACGGATACATTGAAGAAGCTATGCACCCTAGCTACTTTTAGTTCTACATTCGCTCATTGTATCCAGTATAAAACCTCTCAAACGAACACCCTTTCCTTTGTCGCGAACCTTTTGTTGGAGAAGAAGATTGAGTGATGAATGGACTGTGATTAGTATGAGTGGTGACATGATAATCGAGGAAGATTGTGATGGAGGTGTGGTATGAGGGAAAATGTTTTGGTGATTCTATGATAGCTATGGATTTATGGTGGTTCAATGTTACCGTGTTCTCTATAGATTGTAGAGCTTGTTAGTGGCACTAGTTGGGTATAGAAATGGTGATGCGTTGGTTTTGTCATGCAGTAGGGGTGGAAAGAATATAGTGCAATGGGTTGTTTTAGTCTGTGTGTAGAGAGGTAATAGGACAACGAGTTCGTGGGTTTATTCACGAAGGTTGTTTTAATGTAGGCGAGAGCAAAACGGATGGAAACATGTCTTGTGATGTTAGATGTGGCTTCTTGTTATTCTTTGAAAACATCACCATCTTCCTTTGAAAAGGGAATAGTGTAAGAACAATGTCATCAATAAAGTGGAAGTGGAAAACCCTAACTTCATTTGAACCATGATATTAGTAATGTGATTCGTACAGTGTAGTCAATAGCGGCGCTATCCCGCTATAGCAGAGCGGAGCGAAGACTGACTGCTATGGAAAGAGTCTTAGCGATGCAAAACACTATCGCGGCCGCTATGGGGTAAATGGCAGGATAGTAGAGCAGAGCAATTCTCGGGCCAGAGCGGTTACTAACCTGCTATCTTTTTACCCTCTAAAAAACCGAAATTACCCCTTAAATTTACAATGTTTTAAGGATAATTTTGGATTTTTCAATCAAATTTGAGTTGAGACTCAACCTTAACCTTTCTTCATAGTCGTTCATGCACTTCATGAGTCACGTGTGCTTTGATTTATTCATTCCGCTATTCGCTATTGTACTATCCCACTTTTGGGGTCGGCCGCTCCGCACCGCTAACTGGGAATGACTACTCTGCAGAGGCGGAGCTACAGCTGGACTAGGGGTGGCCATGGCCCCCTCAATTAAAGTGTTCTAGCTCCGCCACTGCTACTCTGGATCCGTATCCATACGCCATTGGGATTTTTTGGAATGAAATATCAGCCACTAAGCCAGATTCCTTCAATACAAAACCAGTACTAGCTAGTTAAAGACTTCTTTGTTCTATGACTTTCCGGATATTCCTTATGATAATGATTATTTAGTTGTTTCATAATTTTCTTTAAGTGCTAATTTCATTTTTGCTTAATTTTAATCTTAGTCCCTTTCCTTTTGTTGTTTACTCTGGCACAGATGTATTCGTCAGGTTAAATTAAGCTCGGAAAGAGGTAGATTTGCATGGTCAGTTGTATCGATTCTGAGGTGATGATAATATTCAAATTGAACCCTAAATCCATCCAGTGAGGCAGTGGGCATAATATAATGGTTACATAATGTTAAAGCTCTTGTGGTTGACCATAATAGCAAAGGTTTTTATTTACCTTTTATTCTGTTCATTTTTATCTTTAAATTATGCTACAACGCGATATGTACATATATGTGTTGTAGATGAGTTTGGGAATATGTTACTCTGTTCTCAAAGGTAGTCTGATATTATTAGACAATATCAAGTTAAAATGATAGAGAAGTTTGTGTTGTTTGTGATGATTTTCACCGATTCCGTTGGTTGATTTTATTAGTGTCTCCTTATCATGAAACACCTATGTTTTCTTTCAATTTCTGCTACTTCATCTGTCACCAAACCATTCTTTTCTGTTACAATCCCAAATCTCAATCAGTGTCGTGTTATCTCAGTCTCTTGCAATGTCATTGTTGAAGTTGTAACATCATTGTCATGGGACCAAAGGTCTGTTATAAGGTGAATATGACTAAAAAGTGATGGTTCATTTTCAACTATGTGAAGCACAAATACTTCAAAAATGGTCGAATGAATATGAGTATAATACTTCTCGATATGTATTGAGAAAGTATCCAACAATTTATTTTATAAATATTTATACTGATACTTACCAAGTATAAACGCACTTGTCATGATGCAACAACATGTTACATACATGTTTCATCATACTAACTATCCATTAACATTAAAATGTGTTAATAATTAATATACCTTGGCCGTTTAGTATCATGATTTTCATATCTCTGCATTACTTCCGTTCCTGTGTATGTAGTTGGGATTGGGCTTCTTAAAATCACAATTTTACCAAATTAAGTGTGTGTTTGATTGGCTTTTGAGTCTCTAAACTCTGGTCCATCTATGATTTTGTTCTGCGGTGGTTTTGTAGAAGCTACAACGCTAAGTGTGTCTTTAGTTTTGCGGTGAAAAAAATTGATGCTGAATTAATTGGTTATGTAAAATTGATTTTGGTTAAAACTGAGTTGAAGGATAAATAATTTATGTTTGAAAAAAAATCACGGTTAGATTCAAAAATTACATTTCTTAGTTGTAAGTGGAATCTATTTTGGAAAGTATCATCAATTTTAGTCAAGGGCAATCACAATTAGTTAAGTACTGAACTCAAAAATATACTAAGCTTTTACGCAGATCTAGCTAAGTCAGTTTGATTTTGATCTAATGTGAAAATTTGAATGTGTAACCAAATGTCCACAAAAACTTAAAAAGGGGTTTCTTATTTTATCCTATGTGATGGAATAACACTAAAAATTTAAAAATGCTCCTTAAAATTTGGAGATGCATTTTTAAATGTATCCATACACATTTAACTCATTCGTATTGAGCTACACTTTAATTATATGACATAATTTATTTTAAAAATGCATTTATTTTAAAAATGCATTTTTAGAAATACTCCAAAAATGTATTTCTGAAACAAATATATTTCTCTGAAACTTTCAAGATGTGCTTTTAACTTGTTAATAATGACCTCATTCACACCTAAGATATCTAACATTTAAAATTTAAAAATATTGCTCCTAACATAGCTTTTTGTCTCATATTCAATGTATGTGACTTGATGAAGGCATAGATAGAATTGAACCGAATTGAAGTTTTATTTCATAGGTTCATTTACATGATAAACAAAAATTAAGTAATCATAGCTTGATAATTGATGAAGTGTTTGTGTTTAATTGTTTAAATTAATTATTTATCTATAGAATCTTAGTGTTTTTTCAAGTTCCGAAAATATATTTATGGATTAACTTTAGTTATAAAATTGAGCTGTGACTAAAAACGAATACCTTATATGTGTATGAGGTGTGTTCGGAGATACATCTTTAAATTTTAATAGTATTTTTAACTTTTTACGAAGTATCCTAATAAATTAAGTGCATTAAGAAATCTCTCAACTTAAAATGGAATGTTTAACCAAATGGCCAATAGTTAACAACAAACTGTCAATGACATTACAATTAGAATTAGGTATAACAATGAGAATGACAATATAATACTTATCTACATATTCACTTTTGAAAAAAAATATCAGAATCCGAGTTCATACACTTTGAACACCAAGTTAGCATATGTATTTGTATCCAATAGATATGGAATAAATTTCCAAACCCGAGTTCATACACGTTTGAACACCAAAGTTAACATATGTATTTGTATCCTATTAGATATGTAATATTCAAACCCACTACCTGTATTTTTAATAAAATAAATAGACTAATTATAAAAGCATTATATCGTTTTAAATATTTAAGAACATTAAAGAAGTTTTTAAAAGATTGATTTTTGATTTATGAAATAAATAATCATTTAGTTCTGTTTGATTTGATTTTATAAAACTGTTTTTTAGTTTTTAAAATTTTAAAACAGTAAAACTATCCTAGTTTTACAAAATTATCTTTAAAAACTATTATTTATTTAAAAGTTTTATAAACTAAAATATTAAAATAGGTTTTAGAGGTTTTAGTTTTTAGTTTTTAATTTTGAAAATTAAAAAGAGAAAAAAAAAAACAAGGAAAAATTGTAAATTTTTTATTAATGACAAATTTGTAATATTGTGCAACTTTAAAAGAGTTTTTAAAAGTAAGATTACCAACATATTTTTTTAAACTATTTTCTAAAATTGATTTTCAAAATAATTTTTAAGAACTAAAATCAAAACTCATTCAAACAAGTTCTTAACAGTTTAACATATATATATTTTTTATAAAATTTATAGACATACATTTCTATATAATAATATAAATTAAAATGCATAAATATATATCTCAATTATACCCATTTATTTTAATTGATAATTATCCGCCCTCATATTCATATTTATTTTGCAGGTTTTATCCTATTTATAATAAATATTTTTTTTAAGGTACCCACTCACTAAGAATGATTCAAATTGTCATCTCTAATTTCAATCTACTTTTCTCCATGATACGAGAGAAATCCTACATGGTGCTTCACTTATACCATCCCCAACATGAGAGGAGTATCAATTTTTTCTCCTTTGACTATGTATAGAAGAAAATAGAGATATTTTTTCGAAAAGAAAACATCAAATTTTCTTGAACAAAAGAGTCCCATTTGACGTGCCAATTTATTTACCGTTGTTTTATGGTAAATCAAATCATAAGTTTTAATTCACTTATATGATTAAACTTGAAATTTTTTAAAGACATATTGTGCAAAAGAGTTTAAGAAAATGTGTTCATGATTAGAAATTAAACGTTTAAATGTGGGATAAATGGATAGAAACTTCAAGATTAAAATGCAGAATTTCTTGAATAATAACTTAAATGAAAGGAAATGATAAAGTCAATCGAATAAAATGCTTAAGTTAAAAATGAGACGCAGATTCATACATTTTCTAACAAATTCACTATCTATGTAACTTGGATTTTTGAATTTTATAGAGGACAATAATGAGAAATGCGAACCCTTGTTACAGAGACTAAGACCAGTAACCATTTATAGCGGTCGATTCTCCAGCACTTGACACGTACACTGTTACATGGTCTTTTGTTATCTACATTGCTCTCACGTGTCTTCAGTTCTTGAACTGCTGTAAAACTGCTACTTCTGTCGAGAAACATTCCCAAGTCCCTCAATTGCTTCTGTCAAGAATTCCTAGTCAAGTCTTGTAATCTTGGTGTCGAAGCACGCTTCAGCTACTTGTGTTTACCCTGTGTATTTATCTCACACCATATTCTTGTCGAAAATGCCAAAGAGATTTTGAACATGTTTTGAAGAGAAAGTGATCATAATCTTGTGGATATGTTCTTGAGATTCTTCCAAATCAGACTTAATGGGTCTCAGTGCAGCTTGAGTCGAAAATCACAGGCTAATAGTTATACACCAAGAGATTGGGTATAACAGTTAAGTTAAACCGTCGTGATCATTGAATTAATCACCGTAAGGATAAGTAGACGCTAGCATCAACAATGACATACAAGGGATTCAAAGCAAAACCTAATCGACTTTAATCTGATCGATTTCCAACAATCTATTTATGCAATTTGCTTTTCGCAAGTTAAAATCTTGAAAACCCCTGTTTAATTTCAATAACACTTGAATCACATTGTTAGAATAAAGCAATCTCTATGGAGACGAACTTATAAATTTTATTACTTCAATAACTATCGGTACACTTGCCGATTGGTCATCACTTGACGATTCTCTTTTTTTCCATCTCAGAGAGAATAAATTCAAAACATTCATACTTTCTAAATTTACTTTCTTCGATCTTCCGACTTCGTAGCATTTCTCCTTCCCCAACCTGTTCGTCATCGGAATGGAAATAACCTGTTACATCTTTCTTTAATTTGGAGGTTTAGCTCGTGACAATATTCTGTATGTTATGATATCTTGCATGATATTTCATCTCCATGTTAGAGCCTGTGTCATTCTGCGTGATGGGCTGAATTAACACATCTTTTTCTTTGATTTTCGTTGTACCTTTTGCTTGTAGATCATCTTTCTCCATTAGATTCTTCTATTTTGCATGTGCAAATCCTGGCAGAGAGTCACTCACAATACTCTTTTTGCTTTGTGGAAAGAATTACTAGTGATAGGGATATAAAATTTAAATTATTAAATATAAAAATTATACTTTTAATTTATTTATATTAAATGACCGTAAAATATTTATATATTTTTGAAAAATTTATTTAAAAATCTTTTTAAAAAATATTGTAAGTTAAAGATAAATGCATCGAATTAATTAATGAATGAAATTCAAAAAAAAGAAAAGTTAACGGGTAATTGAGAGCTGGGATCCCCACACTATACCCACTACCCGGCGCTCAATCGCAATATCACATCGTCTTTCGAAATTTTCAATTCGGTAATCTCTGATGCAGTTTTGAATGCAGGGTTTCTAATTCCGCATTTTTCATTCCCAAATCCATTTTCTCACCGTTAACACTCTAGGTTACAGCAGCGACAAATCTCTCCGATCCATCAATGTCGTTGTTGGCCGCCAGTGGCGGCGACACCGTCAAACTATTCGACGCTTCCGACAAGCTTTTCGACTCTTCCATCAAACCCGGCGATCCGTGTACCCTTAGCTTCACTCCTTCTCCTGGATTTCAAGTCAATTCAGTCAAGTGGAATCACACAAGTCAGTTCATTTCACTATTTTTGTTCTCTTTTGCTTTCTAGGGTTTGAATTTGTGAACAGATTTTGGTGATTCTGTTTGATTTTGGCGAATTATGTTTCTTAACAGATTTGGTTGTTGCAAGTGCTGGTGATGATAATAGGATCTCTTTCTGGCGTAAGAATGGACACAGCATGGGGACTATCCCAGTTGATAATGTTGACAACATTGAGGTAATTTTTCATGTTGGATTTTGTAATTTGTATTGCATTGTGTTGAAAGTTTAATGCTTTCTAAGGGTTTTTTTTTTGTTGCTTAAACACTGTTTTCTGTGTAATTTTAAGTACTTGAAAACAAATCTCTAATATTCTTTACTTGGTTTGAAAGTTCCCAGAATTGTGTCTTTTAAATCAAAACAATTTTGAATTAGTAACATTCCTTTGACTTATAGTGTTATACGATTAAAATAAAATGTGAACAAAGAGAATGGCATTGTACCAGCTTGTTGTGACATTGGAGATATGAACCCATTATCTTTTAGGTACCAATTTTAATAGCTTGATAAAAAAACAAACCTAGCTTCGAAAATACCATCTTAAAAAGCAAAGTAAAAAGCATAGCGAGATCCTGCCAAATTAGTTTCCTAGGATTCGGTTGGGATAACAAGATCTTGAAACGTAAGATCATAACAAGGATTATAAGATCCGGATGAAATGAAAATATACTAGTAGTGCATACAAAGTATGTCATGATCACAAGTTCATAGGTAACCTACAAAACACAGTAACAAGACTTGAATCCAAAATCACATACAAAACAGAGGCTTTCCTAAAGTTTAAACATAACTCAACCAACCAGGTCCACAAAAGAAAATACTCGATGCTTATTTCATAGTAGTCAAAATTGTGAGGCACTTGTTAAATCATACAAGTTTATGATGTTTGGAGTGTTTTGCAGTTCAGATCTCACTCACAATTTCCCATTGTGGTGAAATCAAGCCAAATCTCTACCGAAAATCACAAAAACGCATGGTAGTGCATTCTTATTTATGTGAGGGAAAATGAAGGTTGGGAAAGCTGAAAGGGAACCACAAGATCTACATTGAAGATTTAATTGTGATGGTGATTGGTATGTATGCGGCTGAGGAAGAAAATGCAGCTGTGGGCTGTGTGGCTATGGTTGATTCAAACGATGATGATTTGATTCATATTGAAGAAGCTGGTAGTAGTGCTACATCAATTGTACCTGTAGATGAATTGGATGTTCCTAGTGTTGAAGAAAGTAACTATGAAGAGGGAGATGATGATGGACAGGATTGAGGAGATGATGATGAGACGAATGAAGATAAAAATGTTAATGTTATGTAAGATGATATGGTTGGTTGGTGCCTTAGAGATTTGGTCTAGGCTTTAAGTATTTTCTTTGGTGGACTTGGTTGTGTTATCTTAAGCTTTTATTAGTCTCTTTTGTGGGTAGTTTCATGTTTAAATTTAGAAAATTTCATGTTTTGTGTGTGCTTTATTTATTAAGACTTGTGAACTTATGCACTGTATTAGTATTAGTTTTCGTTTCAGTAAGATCTTACCATCATTGTTACTATCCCTTTTACGATCGTGCTACCCCAACCCGTTGATCTTACATAATTATCTTGGTAGGATCTTCCTACCCCTTCCCAATCTTAGGCAAGATCAACCTTGACGACATTGGTAATTAGAGTCACCTTCCGGCATAAGCATGTTCTTTTTCTTTCCGTTTATTTTCTGCAAATATATGCCCACTCTTCAGTGTTAGTGGTACTGATAGTTGATGATTACAGCATGATTAATCACTTTTTGTTCTTTTACTTCATGCTGATTTATTTTATTGGCAGGAGTCAATACTGGCTATCAGTTTCAGCAACAAGGCATCCAGATATATGTGTTCTGGAGGAAGTGATCAAGTTGTAAAGATATGGGATTTGCAAAGGAAGCGCTGTATTAAAAGGTTTAAAGGTCATACTAATACCGTCACAGGTGTAATGTACAATTGTAAAGACGAGCATTTGGCTTCTATCAGCCTCAATGGGGACCTTATACTTCATAACCTTGCCTCTGGGCAAAGGACAGCTGAACTCAAAGATCCCAATCAACAGGTTTTTCTCATTTTCTGAACTCGAACCTTCTGCTTGGTGCATGTCCTTGCAAGTGTATATATGGACTAATCTGCTATATTTGAAACTGTAAGACCAGATGTTGAGAGTTCTTGATTATTCTCGGGTTAGTCGTCACCTTCTTGTGACAGCTGGTGATGATGGGACAGTACATCTGTGGGATACAACTGGACGCAGCCCTAAGGTATGCAATGCACTACAATTTTTGACTTGGTTGATAGTTGAAGCAATTAATCAGTGTTCTCCTTTCAAAATTGTAATAGAGCATAACTTCACTTGAACATCTTCCCCATCTGCAGCATTCTTAATCATGTCTTTATTATAGTTTACAAATAACGGTTTGTCTTAACTGAAAAACAACCTTTGCATTTTCACTTGAGCCGTGGTTTGAGACCCAAAATTATGTTCAAACATACTCACTCATCCATTGTTTTACCGAACATGTTATTTGGGGATGAAACTCATTTTTGGGTTTGTATATAATCGATCATGTTATTAGTAAGCAGTTTAGTATTTTTATTTTTTATCAAGATTCCAAATGGGTATTTTAAAGTTAACGGCTCTTTTTTTTTTGGAAAAATATTAAGATTTCATGGACGAAGCAGCATTCGGCACCAACTGCGGGCATTAGCTTCTCTCCATCCAACGATAAGGTTTTTTTCCCACTGCTTGTTGTAGATTTATATACTTAGCGAGGATGTTTCATGTTGCGGTTATCATTTTACCCTTTCTTTGTTCAAGATAATTTTGCTTTCTGATTTCTTTCTCCAATTAACAGATCATTGCTAGTGTTGGCCTTGATAAGAAATTATACACTTATGACTCTGGATCTAGAAGAACAACATCTTGCATTTCTTGCGAAGCTCCTTTTTCTTCTGTAGCCTTCAAAGATGATGGCTGGATGCTGGCCGCCGGAACTAGCAATGGGCGTGTGGCTTTCTATGATGTCCGTGGAAAACCACAACCTGTTGGTGTTCTTCACGCTTATGGTAGTTCAGAGGTAATTCTTTTGCTTCATTAGTTCATTTACAATGTTTTGTCTTGTACTGCATGATTTATTGCATTCAAACGTAGGAGATATAAGGGTGGCTTGGTTGGTGGTTTGGAGGATGGAGTTAAAGAGTGGAGGGACAAAGAGGTCGAAAGTTCGATTCCTACCCTTAACATGAAAACTAATTACTAAAATTTTTGTTTAAAAATAACTTTAAGATCAGCTGAGTGCAAATCCCTCAACCATTTTAGAATTCCTCTCTCATATTCTCTTATGTTCTTCAAATGAAAGCATTAACCTCTTGATGTCAGGTTATCAGTTTATAGTTCTACTAAATTATTATACCATGCAACAGGCTGTTACAAGCTTATGTTGGCAAAGATCAAAACCAGTTATTGTCGATGAAAGGAATTGCACTGCTGAGACTGCTCTTGTGGGAGATTCTGTTGAAGATTCAATCCTTATGCCCGATCCTTTACCTCCTGCAACTTCATCAAGCATTCCCCTATCTACATCAGTGTCTGGTACTTGGAATTCTGGTCGGCTGGGTGCTTCCATTGACACATCTTTGCTTGCAACATCCAGCAGTGAATTTATAACAAGCCTACCAACTGTGTCTATTGGAGAGGAAACACCACTTCGAAACAATTTACGGCTAGGTGGAACACTGTCCAGGTTGAATGCTCCGCGTTATAAATTGACGGAGGAAATAGATGTATTCTCCCCTCTTGTGGATGTTACACCAATAACACCTTCAATGTGGGATGGAAATGGGGTAAAGAAGGATATTTTATCATCCAGTAGAAGATTTCCAAACTCAGAAGTCGTAAGCAGTGATCATGCAATAGCTGATTGGAAGTCTGGCTCAACTACCAAACAGGTTATTGTCTCCCTAACTTTGAGTATAACTTCATGTGAAATGTTGATCTATGAATAAACCTTCAATTCGATGCAACAAATCTTTATATCTTGCCAATCATGCCTGTCAATTAAACAGTGTTAATGTGTAGCACTTGAAAATTGTCAGGTTTCAAGGCATATTACGTTCTCAGGAATGACATTTCCATGATACTATGACCAGGACTGTTAGTCATGGATAAGTTTAAAAAATGTGGATAGCATTTGATGTTTTCTATTTTTCAAGCATTATTTAATCAAAACATACTAAAAGAGTGAGAGAACAAATGTGGTAAAAGGAACTTAGTGCAGAAGTTAATGGTTGGCCAGGTTCTCAAATAAATCCCATTCCCATGGGAAAATAATATGCCTACCCTAGTCATGGGATGTAAAGGCGAGCAAAATATGGGGATTTTTCTTTCTAGGAAATGAAAAATGCTTGGAAATATTAAGTTTCACATTCCAATGTTCTCTTTCTGCAGTGTAATTACATAAACATTGTTACAAACACACCCTAGTATAGGAGGAAAACCTATTTAATGAAAAGAGCTGTATATTTGGAGTTCATTAATCTGAAAGGCCATTTATCTTTCTTTTTTATCCTTGTTAAACTTTGTCGTCCAATCCCAAGGATGCACATGTGCCCACAAACTTTTGGCATGAGTTGTGTTTCAATTTAATTATCCCCCCAAATCTTATTTGTTCAACCAATACAGCTCCCTCTTTTCTCTTGAGACGGTTAAGGAATCTTTCTGCAAATTGTTATCTTAATGGTTGAATTTCTGAGTCCTAGAATTTTCAGGGAGGATTTGATTCACACATTTGATTTTAAACATACTACATAATATCATCTATTTTTTGAGTATGTCCATCAAAGTCAGCCCTAGGTTTATTTATTTAAGAAAGGTGCAATAGTTTATTTATTTAACATCAAATCAAATGCTTACAAATCTGATGACATGATTTCTAAAATTATAGCAGTGATACTAATGAAATTTATATATGAAATAATTTCCTATTTTTGAATATTGTATATAATTTATTCTTACTGTAGTTATTTTTACTATTGTAACTAGTAATTTATATAAATAGATTAGTGCTTGTACATAATGCTTGCTTGAAATATATTATTCAGTTTTCACATTGAACATTCAACACACATGATTTAGGTTGCAAATCAAAACTCATATTTTTACGTGTCTGGATAATTTAATCATATTTTTACTTATTATAATACCAATTTGCGGTAGGATATCACTCAATCTTCCTTTCCATTTGCGGGGATAACTCCTCCATCCACGAAGAGTGAAGAATCTTCCATCACTCCTCCAGAGGCATGGGGTGGTGAGAAGTTAGCTGATAAATATATTTACCCACGTCAAGGAAATGCACCATCTCGTTTTGGGATGTTAGCTTCCAGTGGTCAGACAGCAGGATTGACGCTTTCTGGAGTGCAGGATACATCCTCATCATCTGGTATCAGTCCCTATACCAGTTCAAGCCTAAATTTTTCCAATTTACGCACCAAAGATGCTTCTACCGGCCAGGAGACTTCATTGGGGTTTACTGATCACATGTTCTCTACTTCTTTGCCTTTTCCCATCAATACAAAAGCCAGCATTGTTGGACAGGCGAACATTGACTCTCCAAAAATATCTGATTCTCCTAGAATGCAATCCTTTTCTAAAAGAATTTCTAGTTATGCAGAAAGAATAAGCACTGCACCTGCCTTCGGCGATGGTGCATCTCTTGCAGGTGGTTCACCGAAGATTAAGAAATCAGGAGCAGAAACCAGAGAAGAACTTCTAAATAGCTTGCTATTGAAATCAGACACATCTATCCCTACAGAATCAGGCTCTCTACTACTGACAAATGTATGCTAATATTTACAATTTAGTTAGATACGTTAATATTATCTCTATGCTTGTTGACATCCGTTATGGTAGTCTTTTGAAATGTATTTATGTCCCTCTCGTTTTCTAATGTTATTTGATTTATGTAACTTGATGATAGGGAACAATACCACAACAGAAAGCATCTCAGTCAGAAGCACAAGGATCTTCATTTACACTTCAGCTTTTTCAGCGTACATTGAATGAAACTCTAGGTTCCTTTCAGAAATCTATACATGAGGATGTGAGAAACGTCCATCTCGAAGTATTAAGACAGTTTCATCTGCAAGGGGTATGCATCTTGAATAAGTGAAGTCCGTTTGCATTTTTCATGTCTTTAATTAATTGTCTTGTTGAACAGATGGAAATGTCAACCATGATGAACTCAATTCTGGAAAATCACGCCGAGTTAGTGAAAGAAGTGAAGGCTCTGCGTAAGGAAAACGAGCAGCTTAGACAATTGCTTTGATCGATGTGAATAAGGTCAATATATTTTTCTGACAGTGTCTTTATCCCATGGGATCTGTTGTATCTTTTGCAGACTAGTAATTAATCTTTGATTTGTTACACGCAATTGTGTTTCGGGGCTTTTTGACAGTGGTGGTTGAAAAAAAAAGTATCACAAGTGAATTGCATATTACTCGAATAGGTATTGAAAATGTATAGAGGTGATTTTTTAAATATGGAATCTATTTGTTGGTGATCTATAATTGGCAGATTATATATATTTATGGAATCAAGTATATAAATTTAAAATGTGATGATATATGCTTGGTTTAGTAAGAGTCAGTTTGGTTGGTTCAAATGAGAGGATGAGATGAAAATGATCTTTAAGAAGGGAAGGAATGGAAGAGATTTTATGGAAGAAAGCCAAATTGATTTAGGAGGGATTTCAAGTACAGGGGTTTTAAATAATCTTTTCCCACCCCTATGCTAAAATTAAACCAAACAATTATTTAAAATAATCTTTTTCCTTGAATCACACTTCATTCCATTTTCAGTGTGTTGTATGATCAAATATATTAAAATACAAATCTAGTACTTTAAAAATCACTGCCAAAATCTTGTAGAATTTTTCTCCTAAATAGAGAAAAAATGTCCCTGAGAAATTAAATCCACAAGCGGTTTCTACTACAACTTTTTTACACATTTATTTTTAATTCTAAACAATGCTGTGAACCAGTTGTTATACTATAGCCTTCAATTGTAGAAACAAAGATACTCTATAGGGTTCCAACATAATACCCCTTAGGCCCAAAAATACACCAAAGGATTCTAGGATAATATACCATACGGAGTCGTCCACATGCACCCTCAAAGTGTTCAATCATAATACCTTGTAGGAAGTCAGGCGGCGCAAGGATACCCAGAAGGGTTCTAACATGATACCACGTAGGGAGTAGCGCATAGACGCAAGAATATTTTGGAGGGTTCCAACATAATATCTGTAGTAAGTCGTCCGTAGGTGCAAGGATACTTCAGAAGGTTCTAATAAGATACCCCTTAGAGAGTCGCTGTAGGTGCAAAGGTACTCCAGAGAATTCCATCATGATACCCTGTAGCTAGTTACTCACATGTGCAAGGACATCCTAGAAGCTTCCAACAGATACCTTATAGAGCTTTGAAGATGATGTCGAGTCACATACTTGGCTCCTATTAATTTCATAAAACCTAAAACCTAAAACCTAAGTCATCAATTAATTTCTTAGCCTCTTTGGATGTTACACACAAACTGAGCCCAATTTCAAAGCCAACTATTGAATCGAAACTTCACATAAAAGAAGGTATTACACCAAAATGAGAAAAAAAAAAAATTAAAAAGGGGCAAGCAACCATCTTACTATAGTAGAAGGACCTAAACTTATCACAATTTATAAATCTAATCACAAAAGCTATCAATCTTGTTGAAAAATCTTATGGAACAGACCATAGACCATTAATAAAGCTATCATAACATTAATGATTCTCAAAATACAATATTAAATAACGCTATTTAACATCACCATTGTAATATGTATGCTACTTTAGTTTAAACTCTTAATAAGATTGAGAAAGATTGAATTATTATACTCCTTTAGAAACCTCAAATAGAAAATAAATAATAATTGATATTTGTTGGTGCAACATAGTGAGCCACCCATGCTTATAGCAGCTTCGGTTCATTGTGCCGCCAGATCAACCGTCAAAGAATGAAAGAAAACAATTAAAGTCAATAATGGAAATTTTGATCCGCAACTTGTAGACATTCTCATTAAGTCTTTAAAACAATTAAGGTTTGATGAGTTTAAAGTTTTAAAAGGAATGAATTCATTAAGAACTATGAATTAAGTGCTTTACTGTGAATAATTCATTAATTTAAATCACTTGTTTGTTTCAAGTGTTGTGTGGGTTAGGAATTAGTTAAATTCGTTATGCAAAAAAGTTAAGATGGGTACAAAAATGCAATTTACATATAGCAAAATTTAATGAAAATTTTGTTTTAAATTTAATTATAAAGGTTCTATTAAAATAAAGTTTAATCAAATAAAAGTACAATTTTCAAAAGTAAAATTTTTATATCCAACATAAACTATTTATTCAACAATTTTTATATTCAACATAAACATAAGTTAGCATTATCTATTATTTTAGCATTTTTAACACCCAATAGTTATTATGATTTTATTCAAGTTGATCAAATGAATAAACAAGATATAGGTGGCCTCATATATTTTTAAAAATAATTAAATTATTAATATCTTTGTTTTTTTTTTTTTTTTTTTTGATAACTGCTTATTAATATCTTTGTTAACAAATGATGAGTCGAGTCTTTTTTCCTTTATATCTTTGTTAACAAATGATGAGTTGAGTCTTTTTTATATTTGCGGGTTCCATTTAGAGTTAAAATAAAACTTTAAAAAGAATACACTTTTAGATTCCAAAATTTCACCCACAAACTAATTTTTTTATTATTTTTTGTTTTGTTTTTTTTAATGCATACATAGAATATAATGACTTTTTAATAAGAAAAAGTATTTAAATATTTTTATAATAGGTTTAATGGTGGTGCACTGACAGTATACAAATATTTTACACTATCATCCAATAGAAATATATTATTTTATCATATCATACAAGTATTTTAAAATTTACAGCGTGACTTGGCGGGAACGATCGTCGTCATTGGTTGACAATGTAAAATTAATTTACACTATCAGTACATCACCCATTTTCTCTTTATAATTAAATTAGTTTTACTTTTGAATACATAATTTTTGAAAAGATAGAAAGTTGTATAGTTTATATAAAATAATTTTATAATATCATTTTATAAACGAAATTTCAGTTGCCCATAATTTTTTTAAATAGTATTAATAGATTAATAATTTTTTTATAGGACCACAATATAAAACTACTCCATACTAACTTTTTTTAGTAAAAGGAAAAAGGAAAAAAGGAAAAAAAATAAAATTTGAATAGATAAAAGGAAAAAAATAAATTATTTTTATTCAAGATCATTTACGTGAGATATAAGAAACTTTTTTCAACTTAATTATTATTAATTATTGAGATCTTATTTGATACAATTAAGGCTGACTTCATGATATGTGAGGTTTCTGGACAGCGTGGTATCAGAGCTTCGACAGAAAGAAGGGGTACATATGACATGAATATAATAAAGAGAGTGAGTAAAGGAGAAAACTACTTAATCATGGAAACACCACAACCAAACACGCAACCTATTACTACCACCGCTTCCCTATCACTTCCTAAACCTTGTAAAAAGACTGATACCCATAAAATAGAAACCTTGTTGAGTATTCTTATGTCCCAGAAGATGCTCAAATTGCTGAAACAGTACCTCCCCTTTTAAATCCTTATAATATCTTCAAAAAACAAAAAACAAGAGTATGTCCCATCAGAAACCTAATCTCTACAAACTGCCCTCATATGAAAGAGTATGTCCAGTCATCTCGACTAAACCAATGTTGTCTGAGAGCTACAAACCAAGAGCAGTATGTAGATTTAGAGACTCCTCAGAGTCTCATAAATCACTAGAAATTAGAAGGATACACAACTTTACATTTTGAAGCGGTTAGACTCATCCCCCTTTCTCTCCATGAAAGAAAAAATCAGACCGTCTTCTGCAAAATAGCTCTCCTGGATTCGAGCTATCTCCATTATGAAAATGTTGTCATAGGGACTATTCTAACCACACTTCATGCGAGAAGTGTTATCCTAACTGTTTTTCTAAACTATAATGTAAGCCTCAACGAAAACACTCTATCCACAAGACTAAAATTCTAAATCCAAATCACTGGATCTCATCAAGTTCCATAAGCCATATATGCTACTCTCCATCATCAAATAATCTATCGCTTACAAAATCATTCGATAGATTTGCCTTTCACGGGATATTCTTCTGATTCACTGTTAGTAGTTACTAATGGAGAAGAAGATCTACCCTCTATCGTTCAAATACCAATAAGGATCATAAGGGAAGAATTAACTCAACTAATTCTCCTTGAATGGATAACAAATTATGAAAAATTTCATCAAGATAGAAAACAAATACAATCTCAAGAGGCTACCTTCAGAAAATCCATTGACAAAATTTTCATAACAATTTCCAATAAACCAGTTGAAGGATCAAGTCCAACTTCTCCTATTTTCCAAACCATGATGATCCAGCCGATTCTCAAAGATGGTGTGTGCCCGATTCATGCTGTTACTAGTAAAGGAGAACCTATCTATACTGACAAAATAAATAGTCACTTTATTAATGCGACCCAGGATGTGAATGTTAGATGCACAATAATGATTTTCAGAGAAACATTCTCCTCCCAAAAAAGAAAAACAAAGGGACGTGCAAACCATATCTTCCTCCATGGAGAATATATGACCCTGATAACGGTTCGTTGGTAGGAATCCATGAGCCAAAGAAACCTCTTCCTATTTATGAGGAAGCTCTCCAAATTCTCAGGAAAGAAATTTTGTTGCCACTAGATGACCCTACTTATTTTACGTGGTCACTGTCAAACAACTGTAAACCTTTGAATCTTCAAAAAAATGTTAAGCCAATCCCTTTCTTTATGTACTCAACTACAACATCAAATTATAGCCAACAATTTCCTGCTCTAGAAAGGAAGATAGATCCAATCACAGGCAGAACATCTAAACCCTTTATTCATCCTAATGAAGTCCATCCCGATGGAAAACTTAAACCTTTAACTCAAGCTGAAGAAGTTCTAAATTGGCAATCGGAAAACATGATTTCTCAAAATTAGATTCTCCAAAATCTCGACAAAAAGGTGGATAAGATTGCTGAGAAAATACAAGAAATAGATGAGTATTTCAAGGTTTTATCCCAAAAAATGAAGAAGCATCATAGAAGCTTAAAAGCCCAAGTATCTCAGCTGGATTGTGATTTGCGACAGATGTTAGAAGAGAGAACTTTTGGCAAAACTTTTGACCAAAAGGAAAGAGAAATCAGAAGTCTACAAGGCTAAGTAAAAGAGATAGATGATTTCTTAAGAGCTTCTCATGAAAGAAAGGCCAAGCCTATTGAAAACTCTTTCTTTGACCCTCCTGCTTTTCCTACATATTTCAAACGACCAAAAATGCCTTCTCCTTTCTACCATGCCTATGTTTCATCACCACCAGATCAGGTCAGATACATACCTACAACTTACATATTAAAATCTTCCAGAACTACCACTACCTCAACTTCCAAGACAAAAGGGAAATCTACCAGTTTGAGCGCTTCATCCTTAGACTCTCAGAATATTCACGAAACACCTCCTCCAAAATTCCAAAAGGAAGAAGAAATCTCTTATAAAGGTTTCCAAGCCATGGCAATCACTAGAAATTAGGAATCTCCCCGAAAAAATTACTCTCTAGTTGAATCATCAGCACAAAAGTGAGACGAGTCCTTGAAAGCACCTTTGGTTTGACATAATTTTGGTGAAACAATGTTAATGATAAAGATGAAGAAATCTGGCCCTGATATCGCACCTCGAAAAAATCACTTAATCGAAGACACGACCCTTCGCGCGAAAGGCGCAGAATGGTTCGACAGAGTCGCCACCGAAATTTATTTATCCCAAAAGAGGGAAAGGAAAATATAGAGAAAACCTTTTAGGAAGGATAAGAACATGGTCGTCGCAACCACATTCTGGGTTCGGGAGTCGGTTACGTGAGGGGAAGGTACGCGCACCCCCTCACGTCCGTTGTACTCAACGGGAACCTCTTGATTCGAATCGCGATACTCATTAGCTAAGTTTGTTTGTTTTCTTCTCAAAAATAAATGCGAAACGGTAAGATAAAAGGAAAAGATGCTAAGGGAAAAGGGTTGGTTTTAAGGATAGAGTGCTCGGCAAGATCATCGCAATCTTGTGCCTACGTATGCTCATTCGGACGAGAATGAGTAATCAGAGCAATCGTAGTTTGACTACGGGGTTTGACGGAAAAAGATGGAAGTGTGGAAAAGGTGGAAAAAGAAAAAGTGTGCTAAAGGTAGACGCAAACAAGGGAAAAATAAAAAGTGTGCTCGCCAAGATCATCGCAATCTTGTTCCTACATATCTTTATTCGGACTAGAATAAAGAATCAGAGCAGTCGTAGTTCGTGGTACGCCCACGAAAAGAGGGAAGTTGGTTTGTTTTAAAGGCGTCAATTGCTCACACACGAGTAAGAGAACCCGCATCTAAACAACCGAAGAGAGATCAAAGACTTGAACCCCCATTTTTCACCTTGAAAAGAGTTGCGATAGGTGTTAGTTGTTTTGAAGTTTATTTGTGAAAATCCGCTTGACGTTGGATCAAGGGTTTATTTGTATGCGAAGAGGTTAGTTTGAAAAAAAAAAGTTTGGTTAGAGGTTGATTGAAAATGGCTCGACGACGAATCGAGGGTTTGGTTGAAAAGAGGTTTGTTTGAAAATGGCTCGACGGCGAATCGAGAATTAGTTTGAAAATGGGTTGTCTATGCTAGTCCCTAGGGGTGCTCCTAGTAAATAAACCACAATCAAAGAAACAACGAATGCGTACATCGGAATAGGGAGAGGGGTACATATAAAATACAGGGGATGACATGAAATAAAAGGTCTCATTATAAGGTAGCCTAAGAGGAAGCCGTGTGTGTGTGAGGTGTCCTAAACTAAGCCTTGAGCGAGAGTCGGATGAAAGCTCCAAGCAAAGGATAGTAACCAACAGTCCGCCAATTGAGTTTTTTATTGTTTCGATAATTGTTAGTGTGTTTTTGAATAGTGTATGAACAAAGAAAATGGTTAGATGAACAAGATATGAATATGAACAATATGATAAGAATATGAACAACAATATTGACAAGTAAAGCAAGATAATATTGAGCAGAAACTAAAGTTAGTGGTTCGTTGTTAATTGTATGAATCGGGTCCAATGTAGCGCTAAGCCATCGTAGCACGATCTATGACGAAGATCATGCTATAGGAATCGTGCCACACGAAAAGAAAAGGTGACGATCTCGTCTTAATCACAAACTTTCGTCGATTAATCGAAGGTAACCTATCACGATCTCAAAGTATAGAAAGAGATCTCAATGATCACTCACTACAGATTTGAAATAATGAAGGTTAATCGCTTCAACCATCAACATTCGTGAATAGAAAGACTTCATCGATCGAAAATGAGAAAATAGAAGAAGAAGATGCGAAAATGAAATAAAAATCGAAATGAGATAGAAAAGAAGAAAGGTCTCCTCTTTACCAAGATTTTAAATCGATAAATCGACAATCTATGGTTATAGATTTTCATCGACCAATAGTTAAAAGAAAAATAAAAAGGTGGTCTCATATTGATCTAGATTTTTCGATTTATTCAAATCAATAAATCCAAGACCTTTAGTTATATCATTGACCAATAAAATAAAATCGAAAAGGAAAAGGAAATGAAATGAAAGTGAGAAGTAAAATCGAAATGAGATAGAAAAGAAGAAAGGTCTCATCTTTACCAAGATTCTAAATCGATAAATTGACGATCTATGGTTTTAGATTTTCATTGACCGATAAAAAAGAAAAATGGCCTCATATTGATCAAGATTTAGTCGATTTGAATAAATCAACCAAACTATGACCTTTTGTTATATCATTGGCCCATAAATAAAATCAAAAATCAAATCAAAGATGAAGATAAAAATGAAATGGAAATAAAAATATTAAGATGATAAACTTGAAAACAAATATATTTATGTAATAATATGTTAGAAAACTTAATAAAAGAATCAAGAAAAATAAAGTTTAAAAACTATTTTTAAAACCAAAGAAAGTAAATAAAAGGGAGGGGGCGCTGAAACAGTGTGTGTGTGAGACTTCATGGTGTTGTGAAATAATAAATACTTTGGGCTCATGAGCCCTTCTAACAATCTTAAAAAAAAAATCTAACAGGAAAAATATGTGCTTCAAAAAAGAAGGGTGGAGGACCAAGATCCATACGGATCCAAAATGAAGGGTTAAAAAACCAGCAACAACCTCCGCTTCATATAATCGTGACGGCCATGGAAATTGAAAAGAAGAGAAAAAAAAGAAAAAAAAAGAATGCCCAGAAGAACCTATGCTTCATCATCGCGCTCAAACACCAAAGTGATTTCAGAAAAAGAAGTTATACGAGGAAAAACGACATCCACACAACACCAACCTTCAACTCGCGAGTTTCAGTATCAACCATGAATTCTCCTCGCTTCTCACTCAGTCTCGTCTTCTCCTTCTTCAACAGGTTTGTGTTTCAACAGTTTGGGTTTTGATTTGCTTTTCCTCGCACTCTCTCTTCGTCTCAATCTCCATGATTTTTGGGTTGTGAAAGAATTTGTTGTCGTTGTTTATGAGGGAGAAAAAGGTTGTTTTAAGGTCTCTGTTGTTTGGGTGAAGAAAGGTTAATGATTTGAGGAGATGGTTTTGTTGTTTTTTTAGGTGAAGATGAATTTTGACAGGGTGTTTGTGGTTCCAGAGAACTTGAAGAAATGAGGGTGTGGAGTGTCTCTTATATAGGAGCAGTGAGGGTGAAATGGGAAAGATTGAAAAAGTTGTGAGCTTGAAATTCTCGTAACGGTTTTGAAAATTTGTTCTACCTCTACTACGTCGTTATTTGTAGGTCATTAGGTATATTGGCGTGTCGATTATGTAAGTCCTGGTTGCGTTGCTTTTGTACTGCTGTAAGTAAGTTTTTCCTTTTCATTACTGAGTGTCAATTATGAATTTGTGTGGGGTCCTCTTACACTTGCGTTCTGGAATTAGTCAGGTGGGCTCATGTTGGCTTGGAAATATTATGTATTGTGTGTTGAAATCTTGAGTAAAGTTGGCTCGCGCAAGGTGAATGGTAGTTGCTGCATTAGCTTGGTGTGGATTATGGTGCGGTGTGCTGTACGCGTAATGATCTTGGTTGCAGGTTTGGAATATTGGTACTGTGTGGCTATGTCTTGGCCGCAGGTGACATGGAATTGGGCAGTAGCATGGGCTTGGAGCATGTGGTGATGGCTTTGCTTTGGAATGAGCTTGGTTTATTAAAATAAAGTTGTTTGTTGTAAATTAAATGATGGACTTGTAGAATTGTAAAAAACAAACAATGGCCTTGAAATACAAATGGAAATTGTTTTGTGATTTTTCTTGTAATGGAATCTTTGTGTAATGTCCTTTACTTGCAATATTTTCATGAGCAAGATCTTTTGTAGAAACATTTGGCAATTTGAAATTTGATCCTTGCTTGTATCTTTGATTTTGAAATTGTCGCACATGCTTGCCATCGATTCTAATGCACCACACTTGAACAAACTTTTTGCATAAGCTTGAATTTCTTCTGTCACTTAAAACACGTTGAGGCAAAATGCCCAATGTTATGACTCAGATGAACATGCCTTGGAGTAGTCTTGAGAGATGAGACCAAAAAATGAATCAATCTTGAACATTAAGACACTTGAATACTGAGAAATGAAGTGAACCTTGATAATCTTCAACCATAAAGCACTATGACCTTGACACAACCTTAATAACCTGACCCATGCACGGATGGCTTGGCACGAAACCCTAATTGAAACTCCAGACACACACCGCTCAGATAATGCACCCTGACCTTGATGAGAAAATGACATATTTTTTGGATTTTGTGAATATGGTTAGTGGATGAATGTACATATGAAAATTATACACAGGTAGGACAAATTTGGGGTATGACAGATGCCCCTATCTAATTGGCTTAAATCGAGTAAGATGAACTGCTACGACATTCATTCTTTCAAGGTAGAAGAAAATTAGATATGAAAAAGGCCACGAATTTGTCTGAGAAGAAAGAGAATGTTTGGGAGGTGGAATAACAGGTAGTTTACAGGGGTCGTTATCACCAAAAGGATGATAACAGTAAATCTAACACCAAAAGGATGACAGACCCATCACCAAAAGGATGATAGTAAACACACGCACACAGATCCTTCCACCAAAAGGATGAAAATGAGGTCAAAGCCTGCTATTACCAAAAGGATAATAGGGCGCACACACACAAACCCTTCCACCAAAAGGATGAAAATGAGGTCGAAACCTGCTATTACCAAAAGGATAATAGGGTACACACACACAGACCCTTCCACCAAAAGGATGAAAATGAGGTCAAAGCCTGCTATTACCAAAAGGATAGTAGGGCACACACACACAGAGACCCTTCCGCCAAAAGGATGAAAATGAGGTCAAAGCCTGCTATTACCAAAAGGATAATAGGGCACACACACACACACCGACCCTTCCACCAAAAGGATGAAAATGAGGTCAAAGCCTGCTATTACCAAAAGGATAATAGGGCACACACACACATACACACAGACCCTTCCACCAAAAGGATGAAAATGAGGTCAAAGTCTGCTATTACCAAAAGGATAATAGGGCGCGCGCGCACACACACAGGCCTTTCCACCAAAAGGATGAAAATGAGGTCAAAGCCTGCTATTACCAAAAGGATAATAGGGCACACACACACAGACCCTTCCACCATAAGGATGAAAATGAGGTCAAAGCTTGCTATTACCAAAAGGATAATAGGGCACACACACACACACACATACCCTTCCACCAAAAGGATGAAAATGAGGTCAAAGTTTGCTATTACCAAAAGGATAATAAGGCACACACACATCAACCCTTCCACCAAAAGGATGAAAATGAGGTCAAAGCCTGCTATTACCAAAAGGATAATAGGGCACACACACACACACAGACCCTTCCACCAAAAGGATGAAAATGAGGTTAAAGCTTGCTATTACCAATATGATAATAAGGCACACACACACAGACCCTTCCACCAAAAGGATGAAAACGAGGTCAAATCCTGCTATTACCAAAAGGATAATAGGGCACACACACACACACAGACCCTTCCACCAAAAGGATGAAAATGAGGTCAAAGCCTGCTATTACCAAAAGGATAATAGGACACACACACACACACAGACCCTTCCACCAAAAGGTTGAAAATGAGGTCAAAGCCTGCTATTACCAAAAGGATAATAGGGCACACACACACAGTTATCTGACACCAAAAGGATGACAGACCTATCACCAAAAGGATGATAGGGAACACACACACACATACCCTTCCACCAAAAGGATGAAAATGAGGTCACAACTTACTACTACCAAAATAGCAAGCAAAACAATAACATAGGTTGTCATTCACCAAAAGGATGATTCACATACCATAGGTTCACGGATCGGCGACACCAAAAGGATGACGGATCAATACAAGCTACCACCAAAAGGATGATAGGAACTTCCCACTTGCGAGGACCAACACCGAAAGGATGCAGGTTAGGTTGATATGACATGAACGACTACCACCAAAAGGATGATAGTAAGTTTCTGATTTTGAGGATTGACCAACACCAAAAGGATGCAGGTTGAATTGAGTTGACAGGGTTCGGCTATCACCAAAAGGATGATAGTAAGGCAATTGACAAAAGATCAAGTTTGCTGGGGATATGACAGGTGAGGCTTATTTGGAGACATCAACAAAAGGTTGAAGCAAAGAAGTCACTGAGGAACACCATCCTTGTCAACAAAAGGTTGAAAGGACCAACTCACTGGGGAACACCCAAGGACTTGAAGGAGATACCCCTGACTGGGCTGAAGATTGCTTTGAAATCTTGTCTTGTTCAACAAAAGGTTAATACAACTTCGTGAATACAACTTCGTGAGGAACACCCACGGATTTGCTAAAGATGATGCCCCTGGATAGGCTGAAGACCGTCTTGAAAATCTTGAAATTAATCCTGGATCTTGATCATGCATATATGAATGCTTGATTTTGTAATGATGTTCCATGACGAATGGAAATGCAATGCAAATGCTGACGCGTGGAGATGCAAGTGCTGGGGAAGTATGATTTGGTTTTTTGGGATGCACATGATGCAAATGATGCTTATGATGTCAAATGTGATGCATATGATATGTATGATGCATATGATTGCAGACGGGTGATTGGATATATTGTGAAGGTGCCAGCATGGTGGTCTTTTGGTAATTGCCAATGCGGATTGGACTTTGGGAGAGGGGATTTGATTTCCTCGACACTCAGTTAGTGGAAGACGCCATGATCGAAGCATACGAAGATACTCTTGATGCCTCAAGTTTGGTCACTTGATGATAAGTCATTTCTAAGAAGACCATAACTCTTATAGTTGAGGGTCAAGATGGCTTGAAAAGATACAGAGATGATATGCTTTCTGCGACGTGTCTTGCCCCAGTCTGCACATGGTAATGGTCTTCCCCTGATTAACTAGTTCTGAGATGATTTGATCTTTGGAAGCTGAGCTTTGATGATATGACTTGCCCCTGATCGAGCTACTGAAGGATTTGCCCCAGATTTAGTTGTTGAGATAGTCTTGCTTCAGGTCGGCACCACTGAAAGTTCAAATTCCTCTTCGATTGCCCCTTGTTGGAGTTGTCTTGAATGTCTAGCACTGATTTGCAGTTAAAATTGCTCATTCATAAATGGTAATCTTAATACAATGCTCATGCAAGTTTTGAAAAAGTGTCGTTTATCAGAGTTTCGTAATATTGTGAGACGAGTGGACCGTTAGTCCAGACGTTGTATTGATTTTGGTGGTGTGAAAGACATGGCAAGGAGAATGACACCAATGCTGAAGATTAGCAAATATGTGGGGAGTCAGTTTACACAACCTTGCAATAGTACACTTTCAGAATAAAACTCGCCTCAATTAGGTCTTTCGAGGGTTGTAACGTGGTTTGGTTCACGGTTTATGAAACGAAGGATATAAGGCTCAAAACTTAGTTTGTACCCACCCATTCTTCGTGATGAACTCCAGTCTTACGTTCAGTTAAATCTGCACATGTTTGTATTCCAAAAGGGTTGACGATTCAAGATATGCTTGAAATGGCAATCACCTTTATTTTGTTTTTGATGAATGTCAGTGACTTTTTGGATTTTGACATGGTGGCCACTGAATCTTATTTTATTTTTGTTGAGGATCCGAGGGCCTCTTTTGTTTTTTCCTTTTAATCCCTATCTTTTGCATGGACTGATTTTGCTTTTCGAGTCCATCAGGGTAGCCTTGATTTTTGCCTAAGTCTCCTTTGAGGTGCTCGACTTAGCAGGCTTTTGATTTTTGTTTTTTTGGTTTTGTTGGATGATTGTGACTGCCAAGTCATGGTTATTGAAGTACAACTGTCATGTCTTTTGGATTTTGCTTTGTGATTTGAGTGCGTAATTGAGTTAACTGAACACTACCCTGCCCCAGGTTGTAACGCCTGAATTTAACTAATTAGTTAATCAAATTATTGAAGGATTTAATTATTGGATTTAGACGAAGTTGAGAATTAATCGGAGTAGTTGGATTTGTCGGTATTATTTTAAGAGGCGTATTGGGATTATTAAGTTAAAGTCGGATTTTAGTCGGTTAAATCGGAGGAATAATATTATTTATTTATTGGACTATCTTATTTAATTAACTAAGTTGAATTGTTGGACCATTTGGTTGATAATCAGAATTAATCTATTAAGCCGGGAGTAAGTAGTTGGTCGCGAATTATTATTTCGGTTAATTTTGTGTTTCGAATAATTAAGTCGTTAAGTCGGAATATTAGTCGGAAAGTCGAAGAAATAATATTATAAGTGATATTATGGATTATTGGAGCATGTTGGGTAATGGGCTGGGATTTCGTCGGGATTAACAATTAAGGGGTGTATGACTTAGGCCCATTAGTTGTTATATTGGATTATTATTATTATTATTATTTTAATAATAAGAAAAAGAGAAGAGGAATTAGTCAAGAGGAGAAAGAGGAACAGAATGGGAGAATGGGAGAACGAGGAAATTTGAGAAAACAGTTACGAGAAGTTGCCGTCGAAAAGCCTATCGGAGATTCGAGCCGACTTCAATCCAGGTAAGGGTGGGATTCGAATTTTATAACCGGGAGTATGATAGTTGATACGTAGGATTGGGGTTATATAAATTCTATCGTATGTGTTGAAATTGCACTGAATGAATCTTGTGTGTTTAGAAATTGATTTTTAGTAATAGTTTAGAGACCCATTTAAGATTCGGATTGAAATCGAAAGTCGTAGAATTCGCGTTTGATGGTTCCAAATCACTACTATATGTTTGGTATGAATGAGTATGTGTTTGTTTCGAAGAAAATAATTGAATCGGTCGGATTTTCGGGCGAAATTGCTCAAACCCGTAGCAGTTTTTATGAAGAAAATTCTGTTTTAGAAAAACTTCAAAAATTCATATCTTTTGATCCGTAAGTCGGTTTTGACCCCCGTTCGAAGCGTTGGAAAGTTAACGAAATATTCTTTCTATTAAAAATAGTCTTGCTCCCAGTAGATGATTTTGCTTATTTGTATGATTTCACATGTTTGGGTGAATTTGATGGAAAATTACAACATTTGATATGTTGAGATTTGAGATTTGGATCCAAAACTTTTGTGTTGGAAATCATGTTTTGAGGTTCCTAATTATTGATACATGATAGATATGGGTTGCTATGTATATAATTTGTATTATAGTGATGTTAGATGAGATTTTGAGGAAAATTGAGTGAAACCCGTAGCAGTTTTTATGAAGAAAATTCTGTTTTGGAAAAACTTCAAAAATTCATATCTTTTGATCCGTAAGTCGGTTTTGACCCTCGTTCGAAGTGTTGGAAAGCTAACGAGATGTTCTTTCCAGGAAAAATGGTTTTGAGGTCTGTATCTGGTCCAATTATAGCAGAAAAATAATATAATCTTTAATTATAAGTAGCAGTACAATATTTATACAACAGTCCCGATTAGCCAAATTAAGTGGAAAATTAGTTGTCCGGAATTTAATGAAAATTGGCGGGATAACTAATATAAATTAGTAGGTATTCTTGGTTGGTTTGTTTTGTGGTAATTATGTCGATTAAGTTGATTTGCAGGTACAGTTGAATAGGTTGAATTGTCCCGGTTTATGGGCACTGTTAAGTTGTAGGTCTTATGACCAATGTTTTATGTTGATGTTGAATACGTTGTTGATGTGGTGATGTTGGTGATGTGATGTTGAATATGTTGTTGTTGATCAAGTTGTAGGTCGAACGACCAATGTTGGATTAAGTTGATGCTATTGATGCATGTCTGAGTTGTTGTTTTCGTTGTTGTTGTTCTGGTTGTTCTTGTTGATGATGTAGTTGATTGTATGCCTTGATAATTGTCGCATACATTGCATTCATGAGTCGGGGCTGTATGCTCACACCATGTTGGCCTTGATGGCAATGTTTAAGTTGGCCTTGATGGCATTGATTAAGTTGGCCTTGATGGCACCTGATTAAGTTGAAATGCCTCGATAACCTGGCAATGTTTAAGTTGGGAGCTCTGCTCCAATGGTACCACATGCATGTGCATAGCTGTGTCACATTTTGAGTCGTTGTGAATTTATTGTTGTTATTGATTCGTTGTTGTTGTGAAGTTGCTGTTGTTGTGAAGTTGTCGTTGTTGTGAAGTTGTTGCTTGTTATAAATTGTTATTGCTGTAAGTTGTCGCTTGATACAGGTTGTTGTTATAAGTTGTTGTTTGTTATAAGTTGTGGTTGCTCTTAAGTTGTTTACTAATAGTTGTTGTATGACTGTTGTATGAAGCGGTGAAATTTGTGTGATTCTAATCTAACATATTAATTATCATGCCTTTGATTGTATTTTTTGATATCTCACCCCTTCTGTAATGATGTTACCTATTATGGGTAATTGAGCAGGTACTGAAGAATAGCTGTGGAAGTGGAGTAATTTTATGAAGTCCTTTAGTTGCTGTTAGTTCGAGTTGGTCTTGCTCTGATACGTAGCACTCGGGGGGAATGTTTATCTTGTTGTTTCTAAGTTGTTGTTATTACTAATTCTTGAATAATTATAAATTGAAGTTTTGATCTAGTTGATTAAAGTGAATATGATTTATAAGTTGTGAAGGCCGAATGCTATGTATCTATTTTAAAAAGAAATACAGGTTTATGTTATTGGTTTTGTTGTTCAAGTTGAAAATGTGACATCTCATTTGTTTTATGTTGGAAATTTTGCACTCTGATTTTTAATAAACGTTGGGTAGAAAATGGGGTGTTACACAGGTTGAGTGTAAGGGTTTGTATATCCGAAGGAAACTACTACTTCTATGCTCGAAGTGGTTTACTAAGGATTAACTCCTTGTCTCTCAAGTGTTTGGGGGTTGAAACAATGTCTGTACATCATCGGCGAGATTCTATATGAAAGCATACATTTTGCAATTATGGGTATTTCGTTGTCATCATCCTTCCTCCAATCATTGCTAACAACAGTTTGATATAGAGAGTGAAGTGGATAAATGTGTCGGTGTTTTGCAGTAAATGGAAAAATGAGTGAATACGACATAACTGATTCAAAACATGCATAATCACTACATTAATAAACCAAATATGAAAGGCAATATTCAAAGCATACAATACTTAAACAAATAAAGACAAAATACAAGAATGCATATGATGGGATGGCAACATGTCTGCCTTCTTCGGGGAGATGAACTTGACTTGATTTGACTTGACTTGATGCTGACACTAGTTTGGCGGCGGTAGAGGGTTGTTGATGACATTAGGAGCCCTCCCATTGAATGTGAGAAACTTTGAATCAATCAGGTCTTGAACTTTGTGTTTGAAGGCTCTGCAGTCCCTAATTGTATGCCCTGGAGCACCCTTATGAAACTCACAATGAGCATTAGCATCATAATCTTGAGGGATGACAGTTGGAGGATCCAAGTCTCTCAGAGTAATTGCCCTCTTCTCCATCAATTAAGCAAAGATCTGAGCATATGACGTAGGTAGACGATCAAAGTCTCTATCTGACCTCCTTGTCCTCTGTTGATTAGGCTGACGTTGTTGAACAACTCTCTATTGTTGATATTGAGGAGGATACTGATACCCTTGTTGATTGTAAGATTGTTGCTGAGGAGCCTGTTGTTGAGGCATTGGAGCTCGAACAGCTTGAACTGTTGGCTGATAAGACATTGGAGCGTATTGCACAGCAGCAACATATGGGTACTGGAAGTAGGGAAGTGGAAAAGGCATTGGAGCGGGAGCTTGCCCTTTCTGAGCAGAGACAACATTTGTTCCACCCTCTTTTTTCTTGTATCCATTGTTGAAAGGTTTCTTGGCTTGAGACTGGCTGCTAGAACCTCATTGGGTCCTTCCGCTCTTTAGACCTTCTTCGATTCTCTCACCGACGATTACTAAATCAGAGAATCCAGCAGAAACACTACCAACCAACTTCTTATAGTATTGACCTTGCAAGATACCCATAAAGATGTCAATCAGTTCACGGTCAACCAGAGTTGGATGCACTCTTACAGCTAGCTCTCTCCAGCATTGCGCGTACTCCTTAAAGGATTCGTTGTCCTTTTGAGCCATACTCTGAAGTTGAGTACATTTTGGAGCAAGGTCGGTGTTGTATTTGTATTGCTTGACGAATGCATCAGCTAGCTCAGCCCAAATGCGCACACTGGTACACTCCAGCTGCATATACCATTCAAGTGATGCCCCAGACAAGCTGTCTTGGAAGCAATGGATCATCAGCTTTTCGTCTTTGGCATAAGCAGCCATCTTGCGGCAGTACATCTTCAGATGGTTGTGAGGACAACTGAGACCTTTGTACTTCGAGAATTCTTGCACTTTAAACTTGGGAGGAATAACAACATCTGGCACCAAGCACATTTCCAGAGCATTCAGAGAAGTTGAGTTGTGCCCTTCCATAACTCGGAGTTTCTCAGCCAAATCACGACACATCTTGATGGCTTCTGAATCTTGAGCAACAGTAGGATTAACAATCGGGATAACAGAATGATAATTTTGAACTTCATCATACTGACCTGTAGATTCTCTTCAGCATGAGGGATATGAATCTGAATGACAGCAAGTTGAGCTTGCGGAATGGCACCGACAGTGACTCCAGATGTTGGAAGTGGTTGAGAAGTGGCTCCTTCGGCAGCAAGGGTAAAGTTCATTGGTATCCCATAATTAATAGGGTTGGGAACAGGAACTGAGAGCCTTGAGGTTGACCCTTGCACAGGCACATTGTTGTTGGCAGCAGCGGCTTCACGCAATTCTTCTTCTTTTCTGGCCATCATGATGGCTTCAAGAATCTGGTCAATCTTTCCCTTGATAGAGTATAATTCTTCTCTAAAGGCGGCTTGCTCTTATTGAATCTGCTCCATCATTCGTCTGGTATTGGCTTAAGTTGCGTACTGGTGTCGAGGAATCCGCTTGATTTACTGGAGAAGGAAGGAAGTTGAAGTGAGATTCTGAGGTTAAAAATGCAATGCAAGATGCGTAACAGATGCAATGCAATGCAATGACATGAGATGCAATGCAAGATGCAAGATCCAAGATCGCATATCACAGGTTCAGCGGATTCTGAGGTTGGCCGGAGGAACGGGTCAAGAACCACAACTAGGATCAAGAAAGCCCACGGGTAGGTTTGTAATACGGGTAGGTGCCTAGAGTTATGGATATATTTTGACACATTATAACCAAGACGAAGAGACATCTGATTATAATATCCTCGAAATAATCTCGTCTAGGTGAGGTCTTCGTTTCTTCCCCACGAGAAAGACTCCTCGGAGGCGTCCACTACATAACCATCGACACACGGGTTCTATGTAGGTTCTCAGAATCCTAGATCGAGGTCGAAAATATTACTGTCAGGATGTAATACGTTCGAGGGATCTCATCTGATTGGGGCATTCGTATTAACTCACAAAGAGTTAACACTACCAACCACTATGTGAAATTCTGGTACCAGATATGCGATGTTACGTGTGATGTCATAGCAACACACTCTGCAATGGACAATAACAAACAGCAACAGAAACACACAGAATTGTTTACCCAGTTCAGTTCAACAACTTACTCCGGGGGCTACCAAGCCAGGGATGAAATTCACTACTTGTAGAATTAATTTACAGACTCAACAACCTAGTTGACAATCTCTTAAACTTAATTCCTACTAATGAACTTTCTACCTAAGAGCCCACTTAGGCATGAGAACACTACTCAATCCCTAAAACCTCTCAAAGATCAAACACTTTGAGAAACACCTTGATCCTGCTTCACAGCTTTGATCAAGTTACAAAACTCTCTTGCTTCACAGCTCTAGAGAGGACAGATTACACTCACCAATTCACACTAGAATGGTTAACACAATACTCGTACAAAGACAATGATTGACACCCAGTCTATGCTCTCTGTCTTCTGTCTACTTTCTGTATCGTCTTCCTTTGGTTGATGCGCTTTATATAGCCAGCTGAATTGGGCTTGGATCACCTGCAATATCTGACCTGATTTGTTATTTAAAACTGAATCTTCAAAACAGATTTTATCCCCAAAATATTTTTAAATCTCAGTCTTTAAACCTCCTACAAATCTGCATCAAATCTCTATGCAACAGAGAATATCTATCCCAAGATATCCGCATCCAATGAGACTAATAGCTTTTCCAATATCCAGCTAAAACGCAAACCCTAACAACATCACTAAACCTGATGTTATTAATCTTCTGCAGACCTGATGTCATAACATCGCATGTGACATCAGACTTCAAAACTTCAACAAGATAAACACTTAACATAAACCAATGTTAAGACTCAATGTTAAGACATCACCCAAGTGACAACTTTGTTTTACCAAAATTCTAGCCAATCCAAGAACCAACAATCTCCCCCTTTGGCTAATTTTGGCTAAAACAATCTCTGCAACAACATCAGAGACTTCAGCAGCGGATTAAAAAACAACCAACAAATAGCTCCCAAGCTCCCATCAACAAAGAGCAAACTCCCCCTCAAAACCAGAACCAGCATAACCAGCTGTTCATCATACACACTCCCCCTCAAAATCTGCATTTCAGCATCACACTAGTTGCACTTCTTAGCATTGCACAATGACAAATTCTTCTCCTTGGACTTGCAACACCTTGACTAACTCTTGGCTAACTCTCCCCCTTTTTAGCCACAATTGGACAACCCTCAACATGTAAGTCCTACTCACTACAGTTAGTCCTAAACAGGCTCTCATTGTCAGTCTAAAGTCAGCAAGCAAGACACGACAAATCATAGAACATAAAAACATAAATAGTGCATAAACAGGCACAATATTCAAATTACATATTAGGCACATCAAATGCAGAATCAAAAACAACAAAAAATAAAACTAAACTACTATCTAGAAAAAGCAGCAGGGAAACTAGTCTTCATCAGAGCTGGCCCCATCTTCATCATTAGTGCTAGGACCACCTTCTTCAGAACCTGGTTTTTCAACATCATCATCATTTTGGTTAGCATTGACTGCTTCATCTTCTTTTTCTGCCAATCTCAGAGTCATGAGAAGTTTTTCAAATTTCTGCTTTCTTTCAGTACTCACTCTGATGACTTCATCCAACTCCTTGTAAGCCTCCTCCAATTCTGAAATCAACCCAGTTTTGGCAGGTGGCTGTTGTGATGTTGAAGCTGATGTCTTGACAATGTCAGGGACATGCTTCCCTTCAAACAGCTTATAGTGGATTGACAATGCAGATTCTCTCTTACACACCACATCAGATTGATGAAGAATCTCAGGATGTTGTGACAAGATGATCCCACAAATGAGAGAGGGAAATGCAATAGGCATCTTCACTGCATTTGTAGCAGCATGCTTGATAGTCTGATCATATATATAAGCCCCATAGTCAAACAAACTCTTTGTCCCAACAACATAAATGAATTTTCCCAATCCAGCAGAGATAGTTGTCTTGTGATTGGTAGGGACCCAATTAGCTGCTCCTATTTTGTGCAGAATATCATATTTGACACTTAACAAACTGGCAGACAATTTTTCTTTTAGAGGCCAGACTTTCACTTGCCCTGCTGTGATTTCCTTGCACACAGCATTGTCTGTTTGTTCTAACTCTCTATACTCCAGCTCATCCCTTCCAAGGTAAGTGTTAATTACCTCAGGAGATAATTTTACACATTGACCTCTCACATAAACCTTCCTAAAATCCATATTTCTGTTGTCATTAATAGCCATAGGAATGTTGACAATAAATTCCTTGACTAATCCATCGTAGCACTTGGACAGTCCAGACACAGTCTTCACCAACCCAGCCTCATTAATCAGCTCCATAATATCCTTCATCTCTAAAGCTTCTTTCCCAAGCTCCCTCTCTAGGGCTAGTCTTCTCTGACATACAAATTTCCAAATTGATGCACTGCTAGCATAATGAAAGGAAATGTTATCAACTGGTACTTCAGGGACTTTGTCAGAGATTCTCTTCAAAATTGTTCTTCTGACAGGTGTGATGTCTCAAACATCATCCTCAACATCAAAGTCAGAATCAGAATCTTCCCTTACCTTCCTCTTTTTGGAGGCTGTAGCAACCTTGCTCCAAGGTTTTGTAGGACCAACAACAACAGTTTTCTTCTTACCTTCAGAAGACTTCTTTGGAGAGGATTCAACAATATTTCCTTTCCTTGTCTTCAGTTTCTTGGCAATACTTGGAACAGATTTTCCAATGACTTCATCATCATATAAATCAACCACATTGATCACATCCTCATTCTTTTCTTCACCAGGAGTAGTTTCAACAGGTGATGTTCTAACATCCCCCTTAACATTAGCTTCCTCATGCACATCATCTTCTTCCACTCTCACTTCAGAATCTTCAATAACAGACATAGCAAGTCTATGAAGATTTGTAGCTGCACTTTGGATGTCACTCTTTTCCCTTTCAGAATGTTCAGCAGGCATTTGCCTCAGTGGTCTAGATATACCCTTTATAGCAAGCCCTTTCTCAAAGATTTTATCGACAATCTGACCTAAGCTTTTATCAACATCTACCCTTTCTTCAACAGTGGATGACCTAGGTACTGTTTTATTACTAAATAGAACACTAGTAACAAGCTTCTTTGTTTCATTATCTCTAAAGATAGTCGCAACCCTTTTTGGAACAAGTTTAGGAGGTCTAGATTTACCTGACTCTGGGAGCATCATAGAGATGGGTTCTACATTCAACGCTTCTTCTGCAGACCCCTCTTCTGAAGAAACCCTAGCCTTATCTCGCGAAGAGCTTTGAGAAATAGATTTCTTTGATGGAGAAGACATCTGGCTTGACATGGTTCCCTTTAGGCAGTATGAGTTCAGAGACAGATGATTCTTCTTGTTGAAGGAGACGAACAGTCGGGAGATATGATCCTTGATGAAACGTGATATTGCTGCAAAAGGGAATGATGGTCTAAGGTATGGCGCTTGATTTTGTGTATCCCTTAAATACCAATCAATGAGTTTCTCCCTCCAAATTAACTTTCCTTTTAAAAATTTAAAAAGATTCACATTAAGAGTAATTAACCCTAATTGACCTTTCAACAGACTTTCACACTTGTTGTCACAATCTGATGTTACAACATCACCAGATAAACTGTCCACTTGAGGCACCCATTGATAACAGTTATTTCTGGATCTTATTCCCTTCATCACTACCTCATTCTGCTCATTTGTCACCACACACTCATCTTTGGTGTAGCTGACCTTATAACCATCATCACAGAGCAGACGTATGCTAATTAGATTAGCACTCAACCCTTTGACAAGTAACACATTGTCAAGATCAGGTCCAGCATGCCACTTCATTTTTCCAGCACCTTTTACCACCCCTTTCTCTCCATTTCCAAAAGTAACATCAATTGATGAGCAAGAATTGACATCCACCAATTGGTTTTTGAATCCAGTCACGTGCTTTGAACAACCACTGTCAAAGTACCATCCATCCTTAGCAAAATGTCCATCTGAGGTGTGAGCCAATAGACATTTAACCTCTTCTTTAGGAACCCACTGCTTAACAACCTTGGGCCTGTTCACCTTCTGTCTGGGTTGAGGGTTAGATTTGGGATAACCATGTAGCTTGAAACAAGAAAACTGCATGTGTCCAAATCTGCCACAGTAAAAGCACCTAACTCTGTCTTTTCTGAAGTGGTTAAACCTTCTGCCACCTTAATGATGATACTGCTGTGGCTGCCACCCATAATGTTGTCTTCTTCTCCCATAGTTTTACTGTCTTCTATGGTAAGGATGTTGTCCTTTTGGCTGTCTTCTATGGTGATGAGGCTTCCTTCTTCCATAGTAATAAGGCACAACATTATTATATCCATAGCCATACATGTTTCCCTGATGTTGAAACATCTGATGGAACATGTTCTGTTTGAACCTAGAAGCCTGCATGCTCTTATAATATTGTGGAGGCATATACTGCCTAGCTCCAGAAACATGTGCCTTCCTTTGATGAGGACCACGAGCATGACTCTTCCCAACATTTTGAGGTTAAGGATGAGCAGCCTGCTTAGGTTTAGGATCCTGTCTCTTTGTTTGAAGTTGAGACATTGGTTGAGACATCTCCTTCTTGGTTCCTGAAGTGTTTGCTTCAGCAGATACCTTTTTCTCAACCACAAATCCTATGCCTGACTTATCTCCAGCAACCTTTTCTGTCTGAAGGATCTTATCAAGTGTGTCTGTACCACAGTTCAGCATCCTAACAGATTTGGTCATATGATCAAGATGAGCTTTGACTAATAAGACTTCATTTTCCAAATCAGCTTTAGCAGTCTCAAGCTAAACAATCTGTTTCTTCTGTTTTTCACTTTCTTGACAGATTTCTGCACTCTTCAGACAAAGCTCTTGATAAGTGGAAGCTAAATCCTCAAAAGTCAGTTCCTCATCACTTGAATCACCATCAGACACAACTGTTCCAGTTAAAACTTTGACATGCTTGGCTGACTCTCCTTCACTTTCACTGTCAGAGTCTGACCAAGAAACTGTCATTCCTTTCTTCTGCTTCTTCAGGAATGTGGGACATTCTTTCTTAATATGTTCATGACCTTCACACTCAAAGCATTGAACACCCTTGTCTTGAGCAGTCTTCTCTTCATCCTTCTCCTTAGACTTGCTGATGTCAGAAGCGATGTTCTTGACATTAGGCTTGAAGTTCTTGTTCATTCTTTTGAACACCTTGTTGAACTGTCTTCCCAACATAACAATGGCCTGAGATATATCCTCCTGGGATTCAGCACTATTCCCTTTCTCTTCTTGATCATTTGAAACCAAGGCTATACTCTTTGGCTTCTTTTCTGGTTCTTCCTCATTCAACCCAAGCTCAAAAGTTTGAAGAGATCCAATGAGCTCATCAACCCTCATCTTGCTGATGTCTTGAGCTTCTTCAATTGCAGTCACCTTCATCTTGTACCTCTTAGGAAGGGACCTAAGGATTTTCCTTACAAGCTTTTCTTCTGACATCTTTTCTCCAAGAGCACTGGATGCATTGGACAGCTCAAGAATACTCATGTGGAAGTCATGGATAGTCTCATCTTCCTTCATCTTCATACTTTCAAACTTTGATGTTAGAATCTGAAGTCTTGACATCTTAACTCTAGATGATCCTTCATGTGTAGTCTTCAAGATGTCCCAAGCTTCCTTAGCAACTTCACAGGTATTGACCAGCCTGAATATATTCTTATCTACTCCATTGAAAATAGCATTTAAAGCTTTGGAATTACCAAGGGCAAGCTCATCTTCTTCCTTGGTCCATTCTTCTTCAGGTTTCAGCTTAGAGGTGCCCTCTTTATCTTTCCCAGCATCATCTTTTTCAAACACAACAGGTGCTTTCCATTCTTTTATGATAGCCTTCCAAGCCCTGCTGTCCAAGGAATTCAAAAAGGTAATCATCCTTGGCTTCCAATAATCATAATTAGAGCCATCCAAAATAGGGGGTCTATTCACAAATCCACCAACTTCCTTGTCCATCTTTACTAGAAAGTATCAGCCCTAGATCTCACCCAGATGCAGAGCAGGATGCCTGCTCTGATACCAATTGAAATTCTGGTACCAGATATGTGATGTTACGTGTGATGTCACAACAACACACTCTGCAATGGACAATAACAAACAGCAACAGAAACACACAGAATTGTTTACCCAGTTCACTTCAACAACTTACTCCGGGGGCTACCAAGCCAGGGATGAAATTCACTACCTGTAGAATTAATTTACAGACTCAAAAACCTAGTTGATAATCTCTTAAACTTAATTCCTACTAATGAACTTTCTACCTAAGAGCCCACTTAGGCATGAGAACACTACTCAATCCCTAAAACCTCTCAAAGATCAAACACTTTGAGAAACACCTTGATCCTGCTTCACAGCTTTGATCAAGTTACAAAACTCTCTTGCTTCACAACTCTAGAGAGGACAGATTACACTCACCAATTCACACTAGAATGGTTAACACAATACTCGTACAAAGACGATGATTGAAACTCAGTCTATGCTCTCTCTCTCTTCTATCTACTTTCTGTATCGTCTTTCTTTTGTTGATGCGCTTTATATAGCCAGCTGAATTGGGCTTGGATCACCTGCAATATCTGACCTGATTTGTTATTTAAAACTGAATCTTCAAAACAGATTTTATCCCCAAAATCTTTTTAAATCTCAGTCTTTAAACCTCCTACAAATCTGCATCAAATTTCTATGCAACAGAGAATATCTATCCCAAGATATCCGCATCCAATGAGACTAACAGCTCTCCCAATATCCAGCTAAAACGCAAACCCTAACAACATCACTAAACCTGATGTTATTAATCTTCTGCAGACCTGATGTCATAACATCGCATGTGACATCAGACTTCAAAACTTTAACAAGATAAACACTTAACATAAACCAATGTTAAGACTCAATGTTAAGACATCACCCAAGTGACAACTTTGTTTTACCAAAATTCTAGCCAATCCAAGAACCAACACTATGGATAAATGGGTTAATGGTCCTTAGGATGCACATTCCTAAGTTTGTTCACTTTCTCTTTGGAAGTTTGGTTACTAGCCTTAACAAAGATTGTTTTATTAGAACTTGGTTTAGAAAATTTTGAATAACCAAGCCCACTTTTATCATTAGAATACCTTTGTTGGCTAAGAACATTTTCCAATCCAACTTGTCCCTTTTCATACCTTTCAAGGATTCTTTTTAGTTGAACAATTTGGAAAGAAAGTGACTCACAATTTTTGCATACCAACTCTTGTTTTTCTTCACTAGTTTTCATTTGTTTTTCATCTTTTGACTGTTTTTTCATAACATCGACTTTTTCTTCTAAAGATGTTATTTGTCTTTTTTTGTGAAGAAATTGTTTTACATAAGACCTTACATTCATTTAAAAGTTCATTAATAACTTCTTGTGCATCATTATCAAAAAAATTATTACTAACCTCATCTTCTTTATCATCGGAGTGGTGTGATGCTATCAAAGCAAGATTTACATGTTCTTCATCTGAAGATGAACTTGTTTCGTTGTCTACATATGTTTTCCTTTCCTTTTTATGATTCTTTTTCTTGAATTTATTTTTCTTTTGAAGTGTAGGACATTCACTTTTAACATGTCCTCTTTCTCCACATTCAAAGCATTTAATCTTTCTCGTTGGTGCTTCCCCTTTAGTGATCTCTTTTTTTCTTTCTTTTCTTAGAAACTTTTCAAACTTCTTGATAAGATCATCATTTTCATCACTATTGGACTCATCCTCTTGATTGCTATCAAAATCTTTTACTTTTGTCTTTAAAGCAACATCTCTTGAATCTTTTACTTGTATTTCATGCTTCTCCAATCTTTCAAGTTCTAACTCATGCTCTTGAAGTTTACCAAATAGAGATGCGGAAGTCATCGTAGAGAGGCTTTTCTTTTCCGATATTGCCGTTACTTTTGGTTGCCATTCTCTAGTCAATGATCTTAGAATTTTGAGATTTAGTTCATCATTTGAGAATGTCTTACCAAGTGCTATTAAGTGATTAGTCAAATGAACAAATCTTTTTGTAATGCAACAATGGTTTCTCCGGGCTGCATTCGGAACATTTCATATTCTTGACTTAGTGTGTTTAATCTGGATCTTTTAACTTCAGTCGTTCCTTCATGTGTTTCTACCAAAGTATCCCATATTTCTTTAGCAGATTTACATTGTGAAACTCAGAAAAATTCATCCATACTTAATGCACTTTGAAGAATATTAATAGCTTTCTTTTCATCGAGCACTTTCTTTCTATCATCTTCATTATAAGCAATTTTAATCTTTGGAGTTGCAACATTGTTTACAACACTCATTGGTTGGTGTGGACCATTTTCAATAGCTTCCCATATACCTTCTCCTTGTGCTTCAAGATATGCTCTCATACGAATCTTCCAAAAATCAAAATACTCTCCAGAGAAAAGTGGGGGCTTGTTACTACTACCACAGTCTTTGAAAACCGGGTTTGAACTTGCGGAAGCCATACTGGATCTGTAGGAACAGGTTACCTATATCCTGCTCTGATGCCAATTGTAAGTTATATGTGTGCCTAAGAGGGGGGTGAATTAGGCTCTTAGACAATTATCCAGATTTTTTACGGTTTTTGAATTTTACTTTCCTAAAAGTTTTTAAGTGAGGAAAGCGGTAAATGCGGAAAGTAAAGAACACCAAGACGTATAGTGGTTCCCCTCACAGGTCGAGAGTACTCCACTCCCCTTTCAACATGAAAGAGATTTTACTATAGTTTTGGACAAGACAAGACTCTTCCTAGTCTTTCTATACAAGTCACTTAACTATCACCCACCAAGAACACCCTCTTGGATTTTACAAGTTTAAAGTCCAACCAAGAACAAATCTTACAATGGACCTCTTGTATCCACAATCCGGATAACAAGGATTCTAACACACCCTATAAGAGAAACAATCCTTCCCTTATAGTCAACACCTAAAACCAAACAGTTTTTGGAACTTTAGGATTTTACAATAATTCTGAATTTTTGAGTGAGTAGTTGAAACTTTGATTCTTCAATATATCAATCCAAAGATTGATCTTCTCTTTCAATGACAATAATTCACAAACAATAAAGTGTTTAGATTGCTCAAGTACTTTCTGGTTAGATGATATGAAAGTGTGAAGCAAAGTTCTTGAGTGAAAGCTTAATAAACTTGAAGTGTGAATATGTGAGAATTTAAAAGTTTGATTGAAAGAGATGAAAATTTGATTTGAAATATCATGTATTTATATGCACATAACACCCTTAGGAAACATGGTAAAAAATGTAAAAAATTCATGAATAAATGCCATTGCATAATGAAAAGGTTCCATGAAGAGAGGCATGAAGAGGTGTTATGAAAAATGATGATTTTTCAAATCTGTTAAGGTGTAAATCGATTGCACCTATGTGCAAATCGATTGCACAATGCTTAACGTAACAAAATTTCAAAAATGAACAGCATGCAATCGACTGAACCAAAGTGCAAATCGACTGCACAGTGAAAAAGTGTGAAAAATTCAGCAAACAACAAGTGCAAATCGATTGAACCCACATGCAAATCAATTTGCATCAGTGAAAAGGTGAAAAATGCTTATTCTAAACAAGTCATGATCATGAAACAAGTATGCAATGAGGTTTGTTTAATTGAGCATCTAAGACTTTAGTATTTGATTAGAATTGTCATTATACCTTCATGAAATGTGAATTTCTTGAACACTAAGTCTTGAAATATTTGAAATTCTTTAAGTAGCTTGACTTGTTTGATCCAAATTCCTTTTTGTATATGCATAACATCTTGAATAATGTTGTTTTCATCAAAACCATTGAGAAGCTTGCCTTCACATTCTCCCCCTTTTTGATGATGACAACCCAATTTTGAAAATTTACTTTAATATTGTTTCTCTAACGCAAAAGGCTCCCTTGATCAATGTTCCCCCTAAATTCATGATTTTTATAGAGTCTTTACTAGCTTCACTTTGTTAGAGAAAAACAAACACAAACACATATATCTTCTCCCCCTTTGTCATTAGCAAAAAGGATGGGAAAAGACTTGAAATATATAGAGAAATCTTGAAAAATAAAAAATATTTTTTTACCTATGAGATTTTACCTCAAGATTGACTTCATCAAAACATTTATCCTTGGTGAACATGATCTTGAAGCCTTTGTCACAAAGTTGGCTTATACTAGGAAGATTATGCTTTAGTTTGTCAACTTAAAGTACATCTTCAATAGATGTGAAAGTTAGTGCTTCAACTTTGCCAATGCCAAGAATTCTTTCTTTAAGGGAATCCTCATATGTGAAATAATCCTTGGACTTTGGAACTAGATTTGAAAGTTAGTTTATGTCTCCCACCAAAAGCTTAGAGTCACCACTTATCAAAACAACATAGATTTAAAGTGGTCCTCAAGCAAACCTACAAAACAAATTAAGTTTGATTTGGTACCCAATGTGCTTTGGGTCCATCATAGTTAGTTCCTTTCTTTACCCACACATAATGCCCACTTGAAACACTAAAATTTCTTACATAGCAAGCATTAGGTGTATGGCCAACAATACCACAATAAAAACAAGTAGGTTCAAAGTTGCTCTTATATCTTGGAACATAAGATTTCTTTTTAGGAAATCTTTTCTTTTTAGGATTAGGATGCACATTCCTAAGTTTGTTCACTTTCTCTTTGGAAGTTTGGTTACTAGCCTTAACAAAGATTGTTTTATTAGAACTTGGTTTAGAAAATTTTGAATAACCAAGCCCACTTTTATCATTAGAATACCTTTGTTGGCTAAGAACATTTTCCAATCCAACTTGTCCCTTTTCATACCTTTCAAGGATTCTTTTTAGTTGAACAATTTGGAAAGAAAGTGTCTCACAATTTTTGCATACCAACTCTTGTTTTTCTTCACTAGTTTTCATTTGTTTTTCATCTTTTGACTCTTTTTTCATAACATCGACTTTTTCTTATAAAGATGTTATTTGTCTTTTTTGTGAAGAAATTGTTTTACATAAGACCTTACATTCATTTAAAAGTTCATTAATAACTTCTTGTGCATCATTATCAAAAAAATTATTACTAACCTCATCTTCTTCATCATCGGAGTGGTGTGATGCTATCAAAGCAAGATTTACATGTTCTTCATCTGAAGATGAACTTGTTTCGTTGTCTACATATGTTTTCCTTTCCTTTTTATGATTCTTTTTCTTGAATTTATTTTTCTTTTGAAGTGTAGGACATTCACTTTTAACATGTCCTCTTTCTCCACATTCAAAGCATTTAATCTTTCTCGTTGGTGCTTCCCCTTTAGTGATCTCTTTTTTTCTTTCTTTTCTTAGAAACTTTTCAAACTTCTTGATAAGATCATCATTTTCATCACTATTGGACTCATCCTCTTGATTGCTATCAAAATCTTTTACTTTTGTCTTTAAAGCAACATCTCTTGAATCTTTTACTTGTATTTCATGCTTCTCCAATCTTTCAAGTTCTAACTCATGCTCTTGAAGTTTACCAAATAGAGATGCGGAAGTCATCGTAGAGAGGCTTTTCTTTTCCGATATTGCCGTTACTTTTGGTTGCCATTCTCTAGTCAATGATCTTAGAATTTTGAGATTTAGTTCATCATTTGAGAATGTCTTACCAAGTGCTATTAAGTGATTAGTCAAATGAACAAATCTTTTTTGTAATGCAACAATGGTTTCTCCGGGATGCATTCAGAACATTTCATATTCTTGACTTAGTGTGTTTAATCTGGATCTTTTAACTTCAGTCGTTCCTTCATGTGTTTCTACCAAAGTATCCCATATTTCTTTAGCAGATTTACATTGTGAAACTCGGAAAAATTCATCCATACTTAATGCGCTTTGAAGAATATTAATAGATTTCTTTTCATCGAGCACTTTCTTTTTATCATCTTCATTATAAGCAATTTTAATCTTTGGAGTTGCAACATTGTTTACAACACTCATTGGTTGGTGTGGACCATTTTCAATAGCTTCCCATATACCTTCTCCTTGTGCTTCAAGATATGCTCTCATACGAATCTTCCAAAAATCAAAATACTCTCCAGAGAAAAGTGGGGGCTTGTTACTACTACCACAGTCTTTGAAAACCGGGTTTGAACTTGCGGAAGCCATACTGGATCTGTAGGAACAGGTTACCTATATCCTGCTCTGATGCCAATTGTAAGTTATATGTGTGCCTAAGAGGGGGGTGAATTAGGCTCTTAGACAATTATCCGGATTTTTGACGGTTTTTGATTTTTACTTTCCTAAAAGTTTTTAAGTGAGGAAAGCGGTAAATGCGGAAAGTAAAGAACACCAAGACGTATAGTGGTTCCCCTCACAGGTCGAGAGTACTCCACTCCCCTTTCAACATGAAAGAGATTTTACTATAGTTTTGGACAAGACAAGACTCTTCCTAGTCTTTCTATACAAGTCACTTAACTATCACCCACCAAGAACACCCTCTTGGATTTTACAAGTTTAAAGTCCAACCAAGAACAAATCTTACAATGGACCTCTTGTATCCACAATCCGGATAACAAGGATTCTAACACACCCTATAAGAGAAACAATCCTTCCCTTATAGTCAACACCTAAAACCAAACAATTTTTGGAACTTTAGGATTTTACAATAATTCTAAATTTTTGAGTGAGTAGTTGAAACTTTGATTCTTCAATATATCAATCCAAAGATTGATATTCTCTTTCAATGACAATAATTCACAAACAATAAAGTGTTTAGATTGCTCAAGTACTTTCTGGTTAGATGATATGAAAGTGTGAAGCAAAGTTCTTGAGTGAAAGCTTAATAAACTTGAAGTGTGAATATGTGAGAATTTAAAAGTTTGATTGAAAGAGATGAAAATTTGATTTGAAATATCATGTATTTATATGCACATAACACCCTTAGGAAACATGGTAAAAAATGTAAAAAATTCATGAACAAATGCCATTGCATAATGAAAAGGTTCCATGAAGAGAGGCATGAAGAGGTGTTATGAAAAATGATGATTTTTCAAATCTGTTCAGGTGCAAATCGATTGCACCTATGTGCAAATCGATTGCACAATGCTTAACGTAACAAAATTTCAAAAATGAACAGCATGCAATCGACTGAACCAAAGTGCAAATCGACTGCACAGTGAAAAAGTGTGAAAAATTCAGCAAACAACAAGTGCAAATCGATTGAACCCACATGCAAATCAATTTGCATCAGTGAAAAGGTGAAAAATGCTTATTCTAAACAAGTCATGATCATGAAACAAGTATGCAATGAGGTTTGTTTAATTGAGCATCTAAGACTTTAGTATTTGATTAGAATTGTCATTATACCTTCATGAAATGTGAATTTCTTGAACACTAAGTCTTGAAATATTTGAAATTCTTTAAGTAGCTTGACTTGTTTGATCCAAATTCCTTTTTGTATATGCATAACATCTTGAATAATGTTGTTTTCATCAAAACCATTGAGAAGCTTGCCTTCACATTCTCCCCCTTTTTGATGATGACAACCCAATTTTGAAAATTTACTTTAATATTGTTTCTCTAACGCAAAAGGCTCCCTTGATCAATGTTCCCCCTAAATTCATGATTTTTATAGAGTCTTTACTAGCTTCACTTTGTTAGAGAAAAACAAACACAAACACATATATCTTCTCCCCCTTTGTCATTAGCAAAAAGGATGGGAAAAGACTTGAAATATATAGAGAAATCTTGAAAAATAAAAAATATTTTTTTTACCTATGAGATTTTACCTCAAGATTGACTTCATCAAAACATTTATCCTTGGTGAACATGATCTTGAAGCCTTTGTCACAAAGTTGGCTTATACTAGGAAGATTATGCTTTAGTTTGTCAACTTAAAGTACATCTTCAATAGATGTGAAAGTTAGTGCTTCAACTTTGCCAATGCCAAGAATTCTTTCTTTAAGGGAATCCTCATATGTGAAATAATCCTTGGACTTTGGAACTAGATTTGAAAGTTAGTTTATGTCTCCCACCAAAAGCTTAGAGTCACCACTTATCAAAACAACATAGATTTAAAGTGGTCCTCAAGCAAACCTACAAAACAAATTAAGTTTGATTTGGTACCCAATGTGCTTTGGGTCCATCATAGTTAGTTCCTTTCTTTACCCACACATAATGCCCACTTGAAACACTAAAATTTCTTACATAGCAAGCATTAGGTGTATGGCCAATAATACCACAATAAAAACAAGTAGGTTCAAAGTTGCTCTTATATCTTGGAACATAAGATTTCTTTTTAGGAAATCTTTTCTTTTTAGGATTAGGATGCACATTCCTAAGTTTGTTCACTTTCTCTTTGGAAGTTTGGTTACTAGCCTTAACAAAGATTGTTTTATTAGAACTTGGTTTAGAAAATTTTGAATAACCAAGCCCACTTTTATCATTAGAATACCTTTGTTGGCTAAGAACATTTTCCAATCCAACTTGTCCCTTTTCATACCTTTCAAGGATTCTTTTTAGTTGAACAATTTGGAAAGAAAGTGTCTCACAATTTTTGCATACCAACTCTTGTTTTTCTTCACTAGTTTTCATTTGTTTTTCATCTTTTGACTCTTTTTTCATAACATCGACTTTTTCTTATAAAGATGTTATTTGTCTTTTTTGTGAAGAAATTGTTTTACATAAGACCTTACATTCATTTAAAAGTTCATTAATAACTTCTTGTGCATCATTATCAAAAAAATTATTACTAACCTCATCTTCTTCATCATCGAAGTGGTGTGATGCTATCAAAGCAAGATTTACATGTTCTTCATCTGAAGATGAACTTGTTTCGTTGTCTACATATGTTTTCCTTTCCTTTTTATGATTCTTTTTCTTGAATTTATTTTTCTTTTGAAGTGTAGGACATTCACTTTTAACATGTCCTCTTTCTCCACATTCAAAGCATTTAATCTTTCTCGTTGGTGCTTCCCCTTTAGTGATCTCTTTTTTTCTTTCTTTTCTTAGAAACTTTTCAAACTTCTTGATAAGATCATCATTTTCATCACTATTGGACTCATCCTCTTGATTGCTATCAAAATCTTTTACTTTTGTCTTTAAAGCAACATCTCTTGAATCTTTTACTTGTATTTCATGCTTCTCCAATCTTTCAAGTTCTAACTCATGCTCTTGAAGTTTACCAAATAGAGATGCGGAAGTCATCGTAGAGAGGCTTTTCTTTTCCGATATTGCCGTTACTTTTGGTTGCCATTCTCTAGTCAATGATCTTAGAATTTTGAGATTTAGTTCATCATTTGAGAATGTCTTACCAAGTGCTATTAAGTGATTAGTCAAATGAACAAATCTTTTTTGTAATGCAACAATGGTTTCTCCGGGATGCATTCAGAACATTTCATATTCTTGACTTAGTGTGTTTAATCTGGATCTTTTAACTTCAGTCGTTCCTTCATGTGTTTCTACCAAAGTATCCCATATTTCTTTAGCAGATTTACATTGTGAAACTCGGAAAAATTCATCCATACTTAATGCGCTTTGAAGAATATTAATAGATTTCTTTTCATCGAGCACTTTCTTTTTATCATCTTCATTATAAGCAATTTTAATCTTTGGAGTTGCAACATTGTTTACAACACTCATTGGTTGGTGTGGACCATTTTCAATAGCTTCCCATATACCTTCTCCTTGTGCTTCAAGATATGCTCTCATACGAATCTTCCAAAAATCAAAATACTCTCCAGAGAAAAGTGGGGGCTTGTTACTACTACCACAGTCTTTGAAAACCGGGTTTGAACTTGCGGAAGCCATACTGGATCTGTAGGAACAGGTTACCTATATCCTGCTCTGATGCCAATTGTAAGTTATATGTGTGCCTAAGAGGGGGGTGAATTAGGCTCTTAGACAATTATCCGGATTTTTGACGGTTTTTGATTTTTACTTTCCTAAAAGTTTTTAAGTGAGGAAAGCGGTAAATGCGGAAAGTAAAGAACACCAAGACGTATAGTGGTTCCCCTCACAGGTCGAGAGTACTCCACTCCCCTTTCAACATGAAAGAGATTTTACTATAGTTTTGGACAAGACAAGACTCTTCCTAGTCTTTCTATACAAGTCACTTAACTATCACCCACCAAGAACACCCTCTTGGATTTTACAAGTTTAAAGTCCAACCAAGAACAAATCTTACAATGGACCTCTTGTATCCACAATCCGGATAACAAGGATTCTAACACACCCTATAAGAGAAACAATCCTTCCCTTATAGTCAACACCTAAAACCAAACAATTTTTGGAACTTTAGGATTTTACAATAATTCTAAATTTTTGAGTGAGTAGTTGAAACTTTGATTCTTCAATATATCAATCCAAAGATTGATATTCTCTTTCAATGACAATAATTCACAAACAATAAAGTGTTTAGATTGCTCAAGTACTTTCTGGTTAGATGATATGAAAGTGTGAAGCAAAGTTCTTGAGTGAAAGCTTAATAAACTTGAAGTGTGAATATGTGAGAATTTAAAAGTTTGATTGAAAGAGATGAAAATTTGATTTGAAATATCATGTATTTATATGCACATAACACCCTTAGGAAACATGGTAAAAAATGTAAAAAATTCATGAACAAATGCCATTGCATAATGAAAAGGTTCCATGAAGAGAGGCATGAAGAGGTGTTATGAAAAATGATGATTTTTCAAATCTGTTCAGGTGCAAATCGATTGCACCTATGTGCAAATCGATTGCACAATGCTTAACGTAACAAAATTTCAAAAATGAACAGCATGCAATCGACTGAACCAAAGTGCAAATCGACTGCACAGTGAAAAAGTGTGAAAAATTCAGCAAACAACAAGTGCAAATCGATTGAACCCACATGCAAATCAATTTGCATCAGTGAAAAGGTGAAAAATGCTTATTCTAAACAAGTCATGATCATGAAACAAGTATGCAATGAGGTTTGTTTAATTGAGCATCTAAGACTTTAGTATTTGTTTAGAATTGTCATTATACCTTCATGAAATGTGAATTTCTTGAACACTAAGTCTTGAAATATTTGAAATTCTTTAAGTAGCTTGACTTGTTTGATCCAAATTCCTTTTTGTATATGCATAACATCTTGAATAATGCTGTCTTCATCAAAACCATTGAGAAGCTTGCCTTCACAAGAACATGGTCGTCGCAACCACATTCTGGGTTTGGGAGTCAGTTACGTGAGGGGAAGGTACGCGCACCCCCTCACGTCCGTTGTACTCAACGGGAACCTCTTGATTCGAATCGCGATACTCGTTAGCTAAGTTTGTTTGTTTTCTTCTCAAAAATAAATGCGAAATGGTAAGATAAAAGGAAAAGATTCTAAGGGAAAAGGGTTGGTTTTAAGGATAGAGTGCTCGGCAAGATCATCGCAATCTTGTGCCTACGTATGCTCATTCGGACGAGAATGAGTAATCAGAATAATCGTAGTTCGACTACGGAGTTTGACGGAAAAAGATGGAAGTGTGGAAAAGGTGGAAAAAGAAAAAGTGTGCTAAAGGTAGAAGCAAACAAGGGAAAAAGAAAAAGTGTGCTCGCCAAGATCATCGCAATCTTGTGCCTACGTATCTTTATTCGAACTAGAATAAAGAATCAGAGTAGTCGTAATTCGTGGTACGCCCACGAAAAGAGGGAAGTTGGTTTGTTTTAAAGGCGTCAATTGCTCACACACGAGTAAGAGAACCCGCATCTAAACAACCGATGAGAGATTAAAGACTTGAACCCCCATTTTTCACCTTGAAAAGAGTTGCGATAGTTGTTAGTTGTTTTGAAGTTTATTTGTGAAAATCTGCTTGACGTTGGATCAAGGGTTTATTTGTATGCGAAGAGGTTAGTTTGAAAAAAAAGTTTGGTTAGAGGTTGATTGAAAATGGCTCGACGACGAATCGAGGGTTTGGTTGAAGAGAGGTTTGTTTGAAAATGGCACGACGACGAATCGAGAATTAGTTTGAAAATGGGTTGTCTATGCTAGTCCCTAGGGGTGCTCCTAGTAAACAAACCACAATCAAAGAAACAACGAATGCGTACATCAGAATAGGGAGAGGGGTACATGTAAAATACAGGGGATGACATGAAATAAAAGGTTTCATTGTAAGGTAGCCCAAGAGGAAGCCGTGTGTGTGCGAGGTGTCCTAAACTAAGCCTTGAGCGAGAGTCGGATGAAAGCTCCAAGCAAAGGATAGTAACCAACAGTCCGCCAATTGAGTTTTTTATTGTTTCGATAATTGTTAGTGTGTTTCTGAATAGTGTATGAACAAAGAAAATGGTTAGATGAACAAGATATGAATATGAGCAATATGATAAGAATATGAACAATAATATTGACAAGTAAAGCAAGATAATATTGAGCGGAAACTAAAGTTAGTGGTTAGTTGTTAATTGTATGAATCGGGTCCAATGTAGCGCTAAGCCATCGTAGCATGATCTATGACGAAGATCATGCTATAGGAGGATGCACAATTTGATTTTTGTGCTAAAACACGATAGAGAAATGATATAGAGGATCATTCTCCAATGGAATCGTGCCACACGAAAAGAAAAGGTGAAGATCTCGTCTTAATCACAAACTTTCGTCGATTAATCGAAGGTAACCTATCACGATCTCAAAGTATAGAAAGAGATCTCAATGATCACTCACTACAGATTTGAAATAATGAAGGTTAATCGCTTCAACTGTAACACCCCCAATCTATACCCCCAATTAAATAAAGCAGTAAAATAAAATTCAAAATTTCATCAGAGTATATTTAGAAATTCATAGCATAGACCGAGGGGTCACATCAAATTGAAACAAACATACAACACCTGCCCATAAAGATATGCAACACTCGCAGGTAGCAAACAAACAGAGGAACTTAGTTCCTACTACCCACATTTCAAATACAGAATAAAGCGAAAAATCTGTACTGAATCTCACATATATATATATATCATAAAAAGTTTGTCATACATCAAGTCATACATGCACAAGCCAAAAGATATATATACATATACACATCAAACTACAAAACGATCCCACTGACTACCCGGTGCCACATATCAGAGCCGACCGACAAAAGAATGAAGTCCTAAGCTTCACAAAAAGACCTCCAGCATCTAATCTGCAATGCCTCATAGAGCATTATAAAACAGCAGAAGAGTGAGAAAAACAATCATAATATAATTGCATACAATTATATATAACACAAAAAAAAATACACATATATACTGTTCTCACCACAACGCACACCAGAATTCAAACACAAAACAACACAATGTGTATTTCATATTTCCATCAGCAAAGTATACCAACCATGCACAATACAAGTATCACCAACACATATACATATATCAATTTATCAATTTTATCCATAATTCCACACATAAACACACCATTAATGATTTATACAAATGCAAGAGACCGACACAACGACTCTATGCATATGCGCATGCGGTACTGACTTCCATCATTTCTCAACACCAGTTCACTTAGGAACTATTGGAACCATCGCTCGTTACTTAGTGTAACTCCCCGTCGGGCATACGATGTTCCCCGTCGCTTTCGGTCCTCTTTGTATAAGGCTCACGACGTTTATGGATCGCTTTTGGTCCTCTTTGTTTAAGGCTCACGATCCGATCGCTCACACCCCACATGGGCACACGATCGTCTATAACCATCGCTTTCGGTCCTCTTATTTTTAAGGATCACGATCCAATCAGATCGCTTTCAGTCCTCTTATTTTTAAGGCTCATGATGTTATAGCAGATTCCCTCTGGAATCAATCCGTCACTCAGGACGTCACAAGAATGCATATCATGATGCTCAGCATACAATGACCCATGACATTCAAATGCACACATATATGCAACCATCTCACTTAACATAAATCATGCTTTGCAATTCAAGCCCAAAACAATGCCTTTATTTGCCATACGGCCACAAGCCATCATCACGCCATCTAAACACATGCATTTATATCATATAATCTGCACACAAGTCCTACAACTATATCTCAAGCCTGTTGCGTAATAACGCCTCAAATACACACAGTTAAAACGGTAAAAGTCGACTCACAACACATTTCCAGATTCTCGACATAATTAAATTGGATAACAATCTTAAAGCCCTTACAATAATAAAGAACATTTCACAAGCTTTCTAACGCATCAAACCACGCCTCAAACTGACTCACGGATCAAAAGTTATAAGGAAAACAAATTGGGAAAAATTGTCATGTTCGCAGTGCGAAGCTCCTAGCGAGTCCTTCGCTTCTCCATTCGCAGTGCGAATGTCCTAGCGAACAGTGGCAGAATGAAAAATAGCCTATAAAATTCCCAACGTTCGCAGTGCGAACCATCCAGCGAATGCTCGCTACCCCATTCGCAATGCGAATCCTCCAGCGAACAGTGGCAGAATGAAAAATAATACAACGTTCGCAGTGCGAACCTCACGCGAACGCTCGCCACTCCTTCGCTGGCCATTCGCAGTGCGAACCTGCGATTTCAGTAAAACCCAGCAGCGCACCAGTTCATCCAAAAATGATATTTTCTCAACCAAAACATTTCCAAACCAACCTATAACAATTAGAACATAACTCAATCATGGTAACAAGTATTCTAATACGTTTACACCGATTTTCGACCGTGAAACCATCGATATCACATTATATTTCTCATTTCAACCTAGAATCCAAAACTAGAGAAAGACAATAGCATATGCAAACGCATACATACATAATCATACACAAGCATAAGATAATCGATTTTCACACCCTTACCCGATTTAATCGTGTTCTAGAAAGTCGGTTGATTGATTTCCAAGTTTTCTCAAATTCTCTCTTTTTCTTCTCTTCTCCTCTTCTTTTCTCCTTCTCTTCTTTTTCTTACTATTTTTCTCTCTTTCTATTTTCTATTATATTCTAACTTGACAAAATAAATCAAAATGCCCAAAACACCCCTATACTCAAACATCTCGCAAATGTTCCCAAAACGCGATAAAATATATTCACGATGAAAAATAACATATTTTCACATAAAAGCAGAAATAAAATAAAATAATAATAAAATAATAAAAAACGACTCAATTATATAAAAACTGACAAAATTGGGGTGTTACAACTCTCCCCCACTTAGAAATTTTCGTCCTCGAAAATATACCTGAGACGAACAACTCTGGATACGACTCCAGCATCCGACTCTCCAACTCCCAAGTCAAATTGCCCTCAGCAGCGCCTCCCCACGCCACTTTCACAAGTGCAATATCCTTGCCTCTCAACCGTTTCACCTCGCGATCCAAAACCCTAACTGGTAATGCCTCGACCGTAAGGTTCTCCCTTACCTCAACCTCGTCCATCGGAATCACATGTGACGGATCCGGAACATACTTCCGAAGCTGTGAAACATGGAACACATCGTGCAAATTCGACAGATTCGGTGTCAACGCTACCCTATAAGCCACAACACCCACTCTCGCAGATATCTGGTAAGGACCAATAAACCGAGAAGTAAGTTTCTTCGATTTCAATGCACGACCAACACCCGTTACCGGCGTAACTCTCAAAAATACATGATCGCCCTCTTGGAACTCAAGATCTTTTCTTCTCCGATCATGATAACTCTTTTGCCTACTCTGAGAAGCCTTCATTTTCTCACGAATAATCTTCACTTTTTCCGTAGTCTGTTGCACCAACTCTGGTCCAACTACCAAGCTCTCACCTGATTCGTGCCAACACAACGGTGTTCGACATCTTCGTCCATACAGTGCTTCAAACGGTGCCATTCCAATACTCGAATAGAAACTGTTAATATACTTGAATTCATTCAATGCAAGATAACTATCCCACGCACCACCTTGTTCAAGAACACAAGCTCTCAACAAATCTTCCAAAGACTGAATCATTCTCTCCGTCTGCCATCCGTCTGCGGATGATAAGCCGAACTCAATCTCAATTTAGAACCCAACGCCTTCTCTAAACTTTCCCAAAATCTCGAGGTAAACCCCGGATCTCGATCCGAAACAATACTCAATGGAACCCCATGCAACTTCACAATCACACTGATGTAAATCTCAGCCAACCTCTCCAAAGTAAAACTGATGTCAATCGGAATAAAATGAGCCAATTTAGTCAGCCTATCAACAACCACCCAAATAGCATTATGCCCTCGCTGCGGAAACCCTGTCACAAAATCCATGGAGATGCTATCCCACTTCCACTCAGGAATATCCAACGGTTGCAACAAACCACTAGGCCTCAGATGTTCCACCTTTGATTTCTGACAAGTCAAACATGCATAAACAAACTGAGCCACATCTCTTTTCAAACCAGACCACCAGAAAATCTTCTTCAAATCTTGATACATCTTATTCGCTCCCAGATGTATACTCAAATTACTCCGGTGTCCTTCCTCCAAAATCATCTTTTTCAACTCCACATCATCAGGAATACAAATTCGACCTCGGAACCTCAAAACACCATTAATATCCACTTTAAAATCACTATTCGCATCTTTTTCTCCAACCAACATCAAATCCATAAATTTCACATCTAGCTTCTGTTTCTCACTAACAGTCATCAGAAAATCATTAGTAATCATTAGCATTCCAAGCCTTACGCTATCCGACGTCACCTCACAAACCAAACTCAAATCTCTAAACGATTCCAAAAGTTCCCACTCCTTAACCATTAAAGCGGACATATGCAACGATTTCCGGCTCAATGCGTCGGCTACCACATTAGCTTTACCAGGATGGTAATTCAAGCCAAAGTCTCAGTCCTTCAAAAATTCCAACCATCTACACTGCCTCATATTTAACTCCTTCTGATCAAACAAATATTTCAAACTTTTATGATCACTAAAGACTTCAAACCTTGCACCTGTCATACCCCAAATTTGTCCTACCATGTCATTTTTCTTATGCCAAGAATGTTGTTGCTTCATGATCTTTCTCAGAGTGATCATTTGGGTTATGGAGGTCTTGTTTGTGCTCATTGTGTATACAGTTTCTTGCAAGGGTGTTAGATTCAAGTGGAAACAAGAGGAAAGATATGTCCTAATTATCATGGTCAATTGGTCAAGATATGATCACGTGACTTCAAGTTGATTTTAAGCCATATTTCAAAAATATTTTAGGCCATATTCAAGTCATGTTTCAAGTGGTTCAAGCCCATTTACAAGCCATAAGTTGAATTGTTTTGTTTCAAGCTATTGCAAGAGATTTAAACCATGATTCTAAATGTCTAAGTATAATTGGAAGTTTTCAAGTCATGGTTGGAAGCTTTTTTTTTCAAAATTTATTTTGGTTAGTGGTTCCAAATTGGCAAGTTATGTTCCTCAAAGTCTTGTTAAGTTAAAAAAAAAGACCTGATACGGTTTTTGGGATTATTTTCAAGTTATGTGAAGAATGTCTCAAGCTGATATGAATTTTTGGGGACAGAACATGAAACTGCTAAATGCATAGGTCATCAAGAAAATTCATGTTTTAATTACCCTTTCATTTTCAAGGAAGTTCATAAAAAGGGCGCATAGGTCATCAAGAAAATTCATGTTTTAATTACCCTTTCATTTTCAAGGAAGTTCATAAAAAGGGCGATGTACATAGATCATCAATTTTCATGCTGCCACACAATTGCAAATTCCACTTGGTTTCAAAGAGATGCAAAAATAAGAACTACCAATGGAATTCCAAAGAACAACTTGTTCAAACAAGTACATTATTACAAAAGAAAAAAACTTCAGAAAAGTGAAATGAAGGAAAGGAATCACGAGCCATCACGTTTGACTTTATTGACCGGGTTGTTTCACCAAAACAAGAACTGCTACACTTTGTACCATCAACCCGCCATCAATACCAACGTATTACATACGGGCCCCACACAAACTTGCACCATTCTTCACAACCCACATATAGCCTCACGCAAGCACCCTAGCACAACCAGCAGCGACTTTCAATACGAACAAAACCGTACAGCCTCCTCAAGTCCCTACAACAAAAGAGACATTTTCAATATCAATTCCAAAATCCAACATCAAAACTCAGTCACATTCAAAATCTATATCAATACCATTCATGTTCCAGTCAAATCACAAAAGCCATATTCAAAATAATCCATTTTCATTCATTCAACCAAACCAAAAATTTCATTCATTCAATTCCTAACCAATTCAACATTAGAACATTTTAAAACCAAGACCATTCATGATCATTTAATTAATCCAAAAACAGCCTCATACACATTCGTTTCATTTTCAAAATCATTCAATCCATATACATATTCATGACACACTCCCTTCACATAACATCAAATTTAAAAAAAAACTACAAGACAAGAAAGGTGCTCATTGGACCACAAATTCAGAATTTCATAAGCAAACAAAAGAATAAGGCACATAGCAAAACACGAGCAGAGCAGCAAAATACACAGTTCATCAGACCTTAACACAAAAAGGGAACAGGACAAAATTCACAGCAAACAAAAGGGACAAAGTCTTCATAGCAGGAAATTCAGAGCAGCGAATAGCAGAAAAGTACCACAGAGGTTTCAGCAAGGCAATAACGTATTTTTGGCAAAAACGTGTTCTGAGTTTAAAAAATATTACCTTGCAAATTTCCATGAACGAGATCCCTCATCTATTTGGACACAGCTCTTCAAACCTTAATCTTGACAATATAAAAACAAGAGCAATGAATCAAAAAAGGGGGACCGGAAGAAAAACCCTAACATGAATCACTACTGCAAAGAAAATTTCGTCTCTAACCCTAATCCACCTAAAGTTCAATCCTAAGAACTACTCTGAATTTCTCATTGAAATTCAGAGATAGTGTGAGCTAAACCAAGCACAACAGCCATTCGACACGGTAGCAAACGTAGCAGAATAGTTCATAAAGAAGAAGAAGAAACTTAAGACGTGGAAGTAAGATTTGAATCTGAAATTACCTGAGTACGACCAAAGACTCGTGTTGAAGGAGTTCTTCGAGAGGTAATCCTTTTGAAACTCTGCTTCTCTTCAATCTAAGCTCTATTTCCTGATTTTGCCTTATTTGCTGCTCTGATTCGTGTATTTGTCTTCTCGTGCCTTGATTTGCTTCCATCTGCCGTGTTTTTGAGTTAGGGTTTTTGTTTGGGAATGGGGGCGATTTAAGGGTTTAGTTAGTTTTTTGAGAAATTGGTAGTCAGATTTCGAGAGAGGAGGAAAAATAATGTAAGGTTTGTGTTGGACTTTTGAGGAATGGTGGTGGTGTCGCCGGAGAAGACGGTGGCGGCCGCCGCGCGTCGCCGCTTCTCCGGCCGTTGCTAGGTTTCCGGCGATGTTAGTTTTTGCGAGAGAGAGGTGAACGAGAGAGAGAACAAATAGAATGGGTGAGAGAGTGTCTGAGTGAATGATATTCTTTTCCCCTTCATTTATCATTTGTGCCACGCGTGCAAGGGTTGGTGACGGTGGCAAGCATGCACCGGTATTGGCTTTTTTTTTATCCCACGCGCACCCTTTGGTAGTCCCACCGTGGTCTTTAAATCTCAAACCGTTAGATCTAGGAACCGTTTAATCCAACGCTCTATTTTTCCTCCTTAGTCAACCATTCCAGTTAGGGTCCATGGTAAACCCTTAGCCCAGCGTGGGCTTCTGGAAGTTGGGCTGGGTTGATTTTTTCTAAGCACACCTCCGTTTATTAATGCTTCCGGCCCATTTTCTGGTTTTAATTAACTTATTTTTTTTTAGTAAAATTTAAATCTATTTATTTATTTTATGTTAAAAACAGAATTTATAAAAACATATTTTCAAACCACTTAATTGATTTTATTAAAATTCTTTATTTAATATTAATTAATCTACCTATGATTAATTTTATTAAATATTAAATTTTAATTTGATTAATTATTAATTTGGTCTTAATTAATAAAATCTAAAACATTTTCCTTTTAATTCCCAACTCTTATTTAACTAGTTTTATTAAATTATTTTATTTAATATTAATTAATTTTGACAATTAATTTTATTAAATATTTTAATTTAATCTAATTAGTTTTGAGTCTTTGTTAACCCTAAAAAATATATTTAAGTAAGCTTTAATTAATTTTATTAAATCATTTTATTTAATATTAGTTACTGTTAAATGATTAACTTTATTAAACATTTTGATTTAGTCTAATTAATTATTTGGACTTTAATTCTAAAAGAAACCTAGAAATTAATTTGAGTTGAGAACTTCCCCTCCTAAGATTAACCTTAGGAATTTAGGTTTCTAACCTAACTAACATGCTTGATTTTTTACTCTACCATTTTATTATGTGTATACTTTATTCATGTGGATTTTATTTTATGCCTTGATTATATTATGCTATGTCATTGCGTGTTTATTCAAATCAAAATATTTTTCAACTAATATTTGGACTTCGTGTCAATCATTTTCATACCTGATAAGTCGATCGTTTTCACGATCGCAACCGACCTCCCTTTTGCCTCCTCTTGGGCCTTATGCAACGATTACCCATTCTATTTTGATTTGTATGCATGTGATTGGTATATTTTAATCGTGGCTTAATTAACTCCATAAGATTAAAATCACCCCTTTTTATAAGAACAAAAGCAAACTTGATCCAACGTCAAGTATTTTCCAAATAAATTTAATTAACTCGATCTCAAGCATCTTACTTGGTCCATATATCAAGTATTTCCAACCTTCACTTTAAACCATAAGACATCCTTATTTCTTAACCTTCTCATAAATCAAAACCTCGATCCAACGTCGAGTACTTTTCTCAAATCAAATCAACATACTTAATAATACTTAGACATTTTCATAAAGGTGAAAAAGAGGGGGACCAAGTCTTTGGTTTTTCTTTTCAATTGTTCGGGTGCGAGTTTCCTTACTCGTGTGTGGGCAATTGACACCTTTAACACACATTTTATCCGATCACCTTCAAACTCATTTTCTTAATCAAACATTAAGATATGTAATCAATATTCAAATACATTTTTATAAAGGTGAAAAAGAGGGGGACCAAGTCTTTGGTTTTTATTTTCAATTGTTCGGGTGCGAGTTTCCTTACTCGTGTGTGGACAATTGACGCCTTTAAAACACACGAACTCGACAAACATTCAAACCTTTTAAAATCAAATTATTAAAACACTTAATCCCTATTTAAACACACTTTACTAAAGGTGAAGTGAGGGTCGTCGAGTCTTTGACCCTTCTTCACAATTGTTTGGGTGCGAGTTTTCTTACTCGTGTGTGGGCAATTGTCACCTCTAAAACATCCAATACGACTAAAACTCCTTTCCTCGCCCACGTGCGACCAAAACCCTAAAACACGTTCAAATCAAATCATTTTTCAATCAAACTCTTTAACATACTTAATATATTAAAACAACTTTTTTAAAAGTGATGTGAGGGGGGCCAAGTCTTTGACCTTTCTCCCCAATTGCTTGGGTGCGAGTTTACTTACTCGTGTGTGGGCAATTGGCGCCTACATAAAAAAATACAAACCAAACAACCGTAGTCCCACAAACTACGAATGCTCTGACTTTCCCATTGCACGAGGGATTACGTAGGCCCAAGGGTTCTAATCCTTGTCGAGCACACTAATAAAAAAAAACACCCCTTTTCCTTATAAGCAAACCCTTTAGAAGATGACAAACAAACCTACCTAACTTTCTCATGAATCGATTCAAGAGGTTCCCGTTGAGTACAACGGACGTAGGGGGTGCTAATACCTTCCCTCTTGCGTAACCGACTCCCGAACCCAAATTTTGTTGCGACAACCACGTTCTTATCTCCCTTTCGAAGGTTTTCTCGATATTTTCCTTTCCCTATTTTGGGATAAATAAAGTTCGGTGGCGACTCTGTTTCGAACAGTTTTTTCCGCGTCCATCGCGAGGATCGTATTTTTTGAGGTACGACAGATGGCGACTCTGCTGGGGACAACGCATTGCCCTATGCTAGAGAGAGTCAAGCCTAACTTGACTCGATTCGTGAGTGTTAGATCCGCTTATTTGTTTATCTTCTCTTGTTTGTTTGCTCACTTATTTGACTATCTATTATCTACTTGTTCGCTTATTTTTATTATATCCTATTATTATCTCTTGTGACACTGTGGGGGTTCTCTGATCATTGGGAACTTTGTGAGATGGCTCTACACCCGAGTCTGAGTATAACCCTAGGATTAGAATGGTGGTTGTGTAATGTAGGCTTGCGTGGTCTCTTCCGCGTGAGTTGAATCGAAAACCTTGCTAGGAGTAGGTTCCCTTGGATATATTATTGCTGTGGTGAAACTTTGCCATGGTGGTAATATTTTTGAGCCTGAATCGTTGATCCCAAGGACCTTTAACCTAATTGCCCATGGTGGTTAGTAGTGTTAATTCTATGTGAGTTAATGCAAACGCCACAATCAGATGAGATCCCTCGAACGTATTACTTCCTGACAGTAATATTTTCAACCTCGATCTAAGATTCTGAGAACCCTAAACCCGTGTGTCGATGGTTGTGTAGTGGGCGCCTCCGAGGAATCTTTCTCGTGGGAAAGAAACGAAGACCTCACCTAGACGAGATCCTTTCAAAGATATTATCGTCTGATGTTCCTTCGTCATGGCTATAATGTCTTTGAAAGATATCCATAACTCTAGGCACCTACCTGATTAGAGCCTACCTATGGGGGGTCTGGTGATCAGAGATATCCTGTGTCTAACTCCTTCCTCAGAATCAGATGTTGTTTTGATCCTGTACCCTTGCATGAGCATCGCATGACCATAACATTTGCACCCTTTTTGTTTCCAGGGAATCTAAGAATTGTCATTTGCTATAGATAGGAATTATGGAAACTGACGTCCGTTGCCCTCATTCTTTCAAGTTCAAGAAGCCTGATCTGACTGCTTTACGTGGGTTGGTTTCGCGTATGCCTTCCGTCTACCGAATTAACTTTGGGAAGAACTTTGGTAAACTATTGCATATTCTGAATCAAGATGTGGACTTTTCCATACTAAGCACCTTCGTACAGTTCTATGATGCTCCCTTGAGATGTTTCACCTTTCAAGACTTTCAGTTAGCACCAACACTCGAAGAGTATGAGAAACTGGTGGATATCCCAATGAAAGGCAAGTTGTTATTTGAAGGGGTTGATGTGACTCTGAAGGATGAAATCATTGCAAAAGCTCTCCACATGACTAAGCAGGACGTCACTAACAACTGGAAGATCAAGGGAGGGGTTAAGGGCTTCTTCCTCTCATTTCTGTTGGAAAGGGCTGAGGCTATGATGAAAGAGAAAAGTTGGGAAGCTTGTTATGCTGCTGTAGCATTAGCCATCTATGGGATTGTTCTATTTCCTAATGTGGATGTAGATTATTTCATAGATATTACTGTTGTCCATGTTTTCGTCACAGGAAACCCTATGCCTACCCTTCTAGCTGACGCGTGCTATTACCTGAGTTGGAGACACATTAAGAAAGGAGGTATGATTGCGTGTTATGCTCCTCTATTGTATCAATGGACCTAAATGTACCTTCCGAAGAAGGGACCCTTCATAGAACAAGTGGACGAAAGTTGGGCCCAAAGGTTGGGAACCCTCAGATCAGCTGACTTATCTTGGTACTCCCTAGACTACGATACAGTCATATCCAGTTTTGGTCGGTTCCCTAATGTTCCCCTCATCAGAACCCGCGACTGTGTTAATTATAATCCTATATTGTCCGTGAGGCAGTTGGGGTATCCGATGAGCGGACCACCTGATGAGAAGGCTTTGTGTTAGTTCTTGGATTGGCTGGAATTTTGGTAAAACAAAGTATATTCAATGTTGATGTCAAGGTACTGATGTTGCAACATTAAGATTTAACACTGGGCTGTGTTAAGTATTAAATTACTGAAGTTGGATGTCTGATGTCACATAGGCGATGTTGTGACATTAGATCTGCAGAATTAAAAACATTAGGTTGTGATGTTGTTAGGGTTTGCGTATTAGCTGGAATTGTGGAGAGCAAGCTGTCTCATTGGATGCGAATATCTTGGGATAGATATTTTCTGCTGCATAGGAGATCTGGTGCAGATTTGTAGGAGATTTAAAAGGTTGAAGATTTAAAAAGATTTTAGGAGAAAGTCTGTTTTAAATATTCAGTTTTAAATAACAAATCTGGTCAGATATTGTAACAAGTCGAAGACCAATTCAAGGAGCTATATAAAGCGCACAAGACCAAAGGAAAAGGTACAGAAAACATTCAGAAGATCAGGAGCTGGAGGCTTAGTATCTAGAGTTTGTCTAGAGTGCTTATATTTACACTATTCTAGGGTTTGAATAAGTGTTGTGTTTCTGTCCTCTCTAGAAGCTGTGAAGTAATAGAGAGTGGTTGCTTGATTGAAGCTAGGAAGCAAGATCAAGGGTACTCAAAGTGGTTTCTTTGAGTGTTTGTAAGGGATTGAGTGGTGTTCTCATACCTAGGTGGTTTCTTAGGTAGGAAGTAATTAGTAGAGTATAAGTTTAGGAGATTGTCAACGGGTTGTTGAGTCTGTAAATTATATCTACAAGTAGTGAATTCCATCCCTGGCTTGGTAGCCCCCAGAGTAGGTTGGTTGTAACTGAACTGGGTGAACAATTCTTGGTGTTATATTGCTGTTTATTCTGTCCATTGTGCAGAGTGTGTTGTTGTGATATCACACCTTAACATCACACGTCTGATACCAGAATTTCAATTGGTATTAGAACAGGCATCCTGTCTGTCTCTAGGTGAGATCTAGGGAAGTTACTTTCTGGTGTAAAGATGGACAAAGAAGTTGGAGGATTCGTCAACAGACCCCCTATTTTGGATGGATCCAATTATGATTATTGGAAGCCAAGGATGACTACCTTCTTAAAATCCTTGGACAGCAGGGCATGGAAAGCCATTATTAAAGAATGGAAAACACCTGTTATGTGTGAGAAAGATGATGCTGGCAAAGATAAAGAAGGCACCTCAAAGCCAAAGCCTGAAGAAGAATGGACCAAGGAAGAAGATGAGATTGCCCTTGGAAATTCCAAAGCTCTAAATGCAATCTTCAATGGAGTGGATAAGAATATCTTCAGGTTAATCAATACCTGTGAAGTTGCTAAGGAAGCGTGGGATATTTTGCAGGCTACACATGAAGGAACATCTAGATTTAAGATGTCAAGACTTCAGATTTTAACATCAAAATTTGAAAGCCCGAAGATGAAGGACGATGAGACTATTCATGACTTCCACATGAATGTTCTGGAGCTGGCTAATGCTTCCAGTGCTCTTGGTGAAAAGATGCCAGATGAAAAGCTTGTAAGGAAGATTCTTAGGTCACTTCCTAAGAGGTACAAGATGAAGGTGATTGCTATTGAAGAATCACAAGACATCAGCAAGATGAGAGTTGATGAGCTCATTGGATCTCTTCAAACTTTTGAGCTTGGTTTGAATGAAGAAGAACCAGAAAAGAAGCCAAAGAGTATAACCTTGGTGTCAAATGATGAAGAAGAAAAAGGAAAGAGTTCGGAATCCCAGGAGGATCTATCTCAGGCCATAGTTATGTTGGGAAGACAGTTCAACAAAGTATTCAAGAGAATGAATAATAACTCCAGGCCTAATGTCAAGAACATAGCTTCTGACACCAGCAAGTCAAAAGAAAAGGATGAAGAGAAAACTGCCCAAGATAAAGGAGTTCAGTGCTTTGAGTGTGAAGGATATGGACATGTCAAGAAAGAATGTCCCACCTTCTTGAAAAAGCAGAAGAAGGGTATGACAGTTTCCTAGTCTGACTATGATAGTGAAAGTGAAGGTGAGTCAGCAAAGCATGTTAGAGCATTATCAAGAGCTGTGCTTAAAAAGTGCTGAGATTTGTCAAGAAAACAAGTGCCACGAGCAACAGATTGCTCAGCTAGAGAATGAAAAAGCTGACCTGGAAAATGAAGTTGTACTAGTTAGAGCTTACCTTGATCAAATGACCAAGTCTGTTAGGATGCTGAGCTGTGGAACAGACACACTTGATAAGATCCTTCAGACAGAAAAAGCTGCTGGAGACAAAACTGGGATAGGTTATGTGGCTAAGGATAAGGGAACTTCAGAAGAAAGCAATTCAGGTTCAAAGAAGGGAGTGTCACAACTTTTGTCTCAACAACAGCCAAAGAAGCAGGATCCTACACCTAAGAAAGCTGATGTTTCACAACCTAAGAAGATTGAGAAGAAGACTGGTCCTAATCAGAAGAGAAAGCAGCCACAAGGAGCTAGTCAGTATATGCCCCCACAATACCACAAGAGCATGCAAGCTGCTCAGTTTAAACAGCACATGTCTCATCAGGTGTCTCAACATCAGGGGTATGGTTACACCAATGCGGTTCCTCATATCTATGGAAGAAGAAAACCACACCATCATGGGAGACAATCCAGGAAACAACATTCTCAGCCTTCTTGTGGAAGAAGATACCAGTATAATAGAAGGCAGGCCAGTTATGGTAGGAGGAGACCACATTATGGATGGCAGTCTAAGCAATCTCATCATGGTAGAAGATTCAGAGATGAAAGGGTGAGATGCTTTTATTGTGGGAGGTTTGGACATATGCAATACTCTTGCTACAAGCTGCATGGATACCCTCAGCCTCAGAACAGATGGAGAGAGTACATGCCCAAAGTTGTTAAACAATGGGTACCTAAGGAGAAGGTGAAGTGCTTATTGGCTCACATGGCTGACAAAGAGTTTAAAGAAGGAACATGGTATTTTGACAGTGGTTGTTCCAAACACATGTCTGGATGTAGATCCATGTTTGCTGAAGTCAGTCATTGTCCCTCTCATGAGGTTATGTTTGGCAATGGAGAAAAAGGAGTAGTAGAAGGAGTTGGAAGAGTGAAGAATCATGATGGCCTTACTCTTGATAATGTGCTCCTTGTTTAAGGGTTGAGTGCTAATTTAATTAGCATAAGTCAACTTTGTGATGAAGGTTACTAGGTTAGCTACACCAAAGATGAATGTGTGGTAGCTGATGAGCAGAATGAGGTAGTGATGAAGGGAGTAAGATCCAAATATAATTGCTATCAGTGGATACCTCAAGTGGACAGCTTATCTAGTGATGTTAAGGTTGATGCTGTAACATCAGATGGTGACATCAAGTGTGAAAGTATGGTGAAAAGTCAATCTGGGTTAATGACTTATGGTGCTGTTACTCCTAAGTTGGATGATGTGTTAAAAGCCAACTTGAGTAGTCAGTTATGTGAGCAAGATGAAGGAGTCAACAATGCTGATGGAAGGATCAAAAGCTGTGACCTTAAGAAGTGTTGGGAGCTGAATACTTGCAAGGCCAAGAAAGATGACAACCTGACTAATGACTCCTATAGTTCAGAAGAAAAATTTCACAAGTTGACAATCCTTAGGTTGGAAGATACAGATGCTAGAGCTGATGTTAAAACATCTCAAGTCAAGAAAGCTACTTCTAGCCTTAAAATAAAGAAGAGTGATGATGAACAAATTGTAAAAGTGGTTCCTAGGGTTGCTAAACGACTGAAATCAAGGAAGAGGAAAGCTATTGAGTCACCTCCAAAGATGAGAACTGATAAGCAGAAGATCTATGTGGATGGTACTACAAAATCCAGGAGTAAAGTGTTCATCTCTTCCAGAAATTGGAAGATCAGGGATAAGTCTGATGATAATGTCCAGGATATCTCTCAAATGAAGGAAGCCGTTGTTGTTAGAACTTCTGAGAAAATTCAAAAGGCCATACTGGATAACATTCCTGTGTTTTTCATAAAATGGTGGAAGTATGTTATGGAAAAAGAATTTGGTATAAATACTCTGGATATGGTTGAGTTTGCTAGGATATGGTTCAGAGAGGGTGTGGGAACTTATGGTATTCAAGTGTGTACGAATAAGTTGCTCTGACTGTATTTTTTTTGGGAGCTTCTTGAAGGACTTCTTTGTGCAATAAGTCCTTTGAATGGTGATGAGAAGCTAATGTCCCAAAAGATGTTATAACGTCATGTTTGCTGGTGGTTATATCTGGAAGATGATTAAGATTGGACATGTGGAGTTGGATGCTCTAGCATTTTTTGTCAGAAGAGGTGGAGATTATGGTCCTGTGTTTAGTAGTTTGTTCTGGCAAAGCATGACTACTGTCTTTGAAGACTTCACCAGTTTCAACAACTACTGGTGGATGTAAGGATAGAGGAATTGTGATCTCTTGAAGAGACTGGATCTCAGTAAAGCTGAGAATTTGTGGAGTTTGTGACACAGTGTTGAGTTTGGATGACTATACTGATTGTAAGTCCAGTGGTGGAGCATTTCAAAGAACCATGGTGTCAAGAGTGTCCTAACAGATGTTAGAACATTTTCTGGGTTGGATATCCATGGTAAAGGGTGATTTTGTTCTGGTTTTGAAGCCTTGTGCATACATTATACCTAAGGAGCGTCTACGTAGTCATACGGGAGAATGATGAAGTAAAAGGTCTGCCTTGGTTAGAGAATGTAGAGAAGACTGAAGTCTGAAGATGAAGAGTATGATAGCCTTTAGAGAAAGGGAAAGTGGTACCAAAATGCATGTGCTCAGCAAGTGTGCTCAAATGTTCATATTCATCTAGAGCATTAGTTATCCTTGCCAGGGGGAGTACTTATCTATGGTGTTTGCTACAAGGTGCATATATTATGAAGCTTGCATAGTGATCAAGCTTGTGGAGATTGGTTGCCTCTTATGAGGATATAATGTCAGATAGCATGTTATGACATTAGGCTGTTGATTGGTGTTTTGGTGTGGCCTTGAATGGTTTTAGTCATATGAAGCAAATTGTTTGAATCTTGTGCGCACATGCTTCTGAGGAGATGTCTGAAGACAAGATTGAATCATGGCCTTGAATAGATTGTACACTTGTCTTGGTGTGTGTTATTCTTAGAGTTCAGTGGAAGGCATTGTGTGTGTGCTTTAGATCTTGTGGATGATTGTGTGAAGCCTTCATGACTGGATGGATGAAGACTATGCCTGGATGTTCAAAATATGTGGATATTGCTGACAGAAGAAGTATGGTTTTGTACAGGTTGTCATAGGACTTACTGGTGAAGGTTGTTAAATTGTGGCTAAAAACGGGGAGAAGTAGCCAATTGAAGAAAGCCAAAAATACAAATGTCAAATGATTGTCTAATGCTGTCAAAGGAATATGTTAGCTATAGTACAGTAGTGCAGAAATTCAGGGGGAGTAATTGCTGATCTGCTGAATAGCTGCTATGCTGGTTGTTGCATTGAGGGGGAGTGCTCATTGCTGCTAACAATGAAATATGTGCAGCTGTTGAAGATAATATGTGCAGCTGTTGAAGATAATATGTGCAGCTGTTTTGAAGCATAATGATATATGCTGAAGTGACTTGAAGATGTTGCTGATGCTGCTGCTTGAGGTGAATTGGAGATTGATACATGCTAAAGTTTTTATGTGAGCAGCAGAGTTTTGTGAATTGAAGATGTTACTGATGCTGCTACCTGGAGGTTCAAATTATTGATTGAAGTTTTATTCCGCTGCCGAAGTCTCTGAAGGTGCAGAGTGCAGAGTTTGTTTGCAGAGCGCAGAGATTGTTTTAGCCAAAATTAGCCAAAAGGGGAGATTGTTAGTTCTTGGATTGGCTGGAATTTTGGTAAAACAAAGTATATTCAATGTTGATGTCAAGGTACTGATGTTGCAACATTGAGATTTAACACTGGGCTGTGTTAAGTATTAAATTGCTGAAGTTGGATGTCTGATGTCACATAGGCGATGTTGTGACATTAGATCTGCATAATTAAAAACATCAGGTTGTGATGTTGTTAGGGTTTGCGTATTAGCTGGAATTGTGGAGAGCAAGCTGTCTCATTGGATGCGAATATCTTGGGATAGATATTTTCTACTGCATAGGAGATCTGGTGCAGATTTGTAGGAGATTTAAAAGGTTGAAGATTTAAAAAGATTTTAGGAGAAAATCTGTTTTAAATATTCAGTTTTAAATAACAAATCTGGTCAGATATTGTAGCAAGTCGAAGACCAATTCAAGGAGCTGTATAAAGCGCAGAAGACCAAAGGAAAAGGTACAGAAAACATTCAGAAGATCAGGAGCTGGAGGCTTAGTATCTAGAGTTTGTTTAGAGTGCTTATATTTACACTATTCTAGGGTTTGAATAGGTGTTGTGTTTCTGTCCTCTCTAGAAGCTGTGAAGCAATAGAGAGTGGTTGCTTGATCGAAGCTAGGAAGCAAGATCAAGGGTACTCAAAGTGGTTTCTTTGAGTGTTTGTAAGGGATTGAGTGGTGTTCTCATACCTAGGTGGTTTCTTAAGTAGGAAGTCATTAGTAGAGTATAAGTTTAGGAGATTGTCAACAGGTTGTTGAGTCTGTAAATTATATCTACAAGTAGTGAATTCTATCCCTGACTTGGTACCCCCCATAGTAGGTTGGTTGTAACGAAACTGGGTGAACAATTCTTGGTGTTATATTGCTATTTATTCTGTCCATTGTGCAGAGTGTGTTGTTGTGACATCACACCTTAACATCACACGTCTGATACCAGAATTTCACTTTGGAAGCATTCTTAGTACATGGTTTGAAAGCTGAGAACCCGGACCTACTCCAAAGAATCACAAAGGCATGGAAGGAGGTCCATAGGAAAGGAAAAGCTGAGTTGGGGAGAAGGAACGACATTACTAAAGAGCCTTACTTCATATGGGTCAGGGAAAGAGTGGAAAGAATCAAGTTGCCTTTTGCCATTAAGGTGTCCGAGCCTTTACCTGAGCCAAAGCTTACTCACGTCCCGATTGAGGAGGCCGAGGATCTCAAGGCAACGATAGCCAGATTAGTAAAGGAAAATGAGCAACTGGAGTCGAAGCTTCGAGATGTTACTAGTGAGAAGAATAACTTGAAGTGGGAGCTTCAACGAAAGAACACTCAACTAGAAGTAACAGGAAGTAAGGCCAATGAAGAAGAGCAACAGAAGAAGAAAGTTAAGATTTGTCTTAATCAAGCTGATGGTGCATTAGAGAGGATTAAGGGAGAATTGAATCAGGCATATGCAAAGTGTGCTGAAAATAGGAAAGCTTGGCTCCTTGCCACTGAAAGGAAGAAGGCACTTAGAGAAGAGATGGGAGCGGAAATAGAAAAATTAAGCTCAGCTTTACGCAGTCAAAGGCTTCTGAAGCAATGGAACGCCAACTTAAGGAGGATCTCATGAGAGTTGCTTATGTGGGGCCAGCAGATTGGGACAAAGTGTGTGGCGAGCTGAATAATCTCAAAAGGCTTGCGGAAGAGCAGAAGAATCATTTTGAGGCTGTCCTGGCAGACAAAGATATTTGGGCCTCTGCGAGGAAGAAGGTGCTTGATGAATGTACTGGCTATGAACGCTCTATTCACATTCTAATAGCTGACAGAGATATGTACCGCAACAAGCTTAATTGGCTAGCGGATTTTTGTAACTGGTTGGCTGAAGACTTGGTGTGGAAGCATAGATATGCCTTGGAGGCTCTCGACGAATCTACCCCTCAAGCCATCGTCGAATTTGTTTGCCTTTGTAAAGCGATGCTGAAGAGGTTTAAGGAAGAGTTGAAGGAGCGCGAAGCTCGAAGGCCCAAGTTTTGAGTCTTATGTTGTTTTTTCTTGCTTTTTGAATTGTACTAATGTCCGGATGATTATGTATCACTTGATTATTATAATCTTATGAATGAATGAGACTTGACCTCCTTTGCAATAGTTTGTTTCTTAATATTCCTGTATAAATAATCATTAGTTTGAACGATCCCCTGAAAACAAATGCATACCACCTGCATACATATCATTGCATCCGTTTTCCAAAAGCACCTAGCAATAAACTCATTTACTCTATCATTTCTCCAAACAGAAAACCTGACTACTCGACGCCGATATGAGACTCGCCTAAGCTTCAATATGACGCTGGAACAGATCGAGGAGAACCAGAACATAATGAGGGGTGATATCGATTCGCTGAAGGCTAAAATGGATCAGCTACTGGAAACTATGATGTTGCTGGCCCAGAAAGAAAAATATGCTGAAACAGTGGCTAATGCCAAGAAGCTGGTTGAGAAGATAGGCACTTCTAGAGTTAAGGGAATCCCTCCTCCCATTTACATAGACTTGTCAAAACACTCGGCTCATCATGGATCTGTGAGCGATACGGACGAGCAAGTTGATGCCTTCAACATACCACCTCCACCTCCTCAACTTGTTGGATCCGATCCATCTGCTGACCGATTACACGTACTGGAAGAGAAATTCAAGGCCTTGGAGGTTCAGACAACTCCCGGCTTGGATGCTGTCGACATGTGCTTGGTCCCTGGACTGGTAATCCCTCATAAGTTTCAATTGCCGACGTTTGACAAATACAAGGGACTTAGCTGCCCTAAGACTCATTTGCGAGCATACTATCGCAAAATGGCTGCCCACGTTAGGGACGACCCTCTGCTAATTCACTACTTTCAGGATAGCCTCAGTGGGGCATCGCTGGAATGGTATATGCAGCTAGAGAAGAGACAGATTAATACTTGGAGGGATCTCTCTGAGGCGTTCCTCAAACATTACCAGTACAACACTGATTTAGCACCAAACCGTACTCAATTACAAGATATGACTCAGCGCAACAATGAGTCATTCAAAGAATATGCTCAACGTTGGCAGGAATTGGCTTCTCGTGTTCAACCACCTTTGCTGGACAAAGAATTAATGGATATGTTCATGGGAACTTTGCAACTTCAGTATTCAAACTGTATGATGGGATCTAGCTTCCCCAACTTTGCTGAGATTGTGTTAGTAGGAGAAAGAATCAAGAGCCAGTTGAAGAAAAAAGCTGCTATTGCTTCTACAAGCGGAGTTAAAAAGCCTTTTGTGAAAAGGAAGGATGAAGAGACTAACGCTGTCATGAGAGGACGAGGGGGTAGAGCCCTAGTGAATATACCATATCAGCAAGTGGCTGCAGTTGCACAAGACCCACTTCAACAACCTGCTCAGCAGCCGAATTATCAGAATGTTCCTCCGCCGCAATATCAGAATGCCCCACCACAGAGGCAACAAAGACCAAGAAGGCATATCGATCCTGTGCCAATGCCGTATAGCCAGATTTTTTCTCAACTGTATCAGAGTGGGCATTTGAAACTCAGGGATTTGAGACCAGCAATCTTCCCATATCCTCCCGGATACGATGACAACGCCCATTGTGAGTTTCATAAGGGTGCTCCCGGGCATACTATAGAAAACTGCTATCCGTTTCAGAACAGAGTTCAAGATTTGGTTGAGTCCAAAGATCTTACTTTCACTCAGCGAGGCGCTAATGTTAAACACAATCCCATGCCCCCGCATGGAGGACCGTCTGTTAATGCCGTGGAAGAAGGCAACAGACATAAATTGATTACAAGGGTTAAAGATATTCGGACTCCTATGGCGGTTATAAGAGAAAAATTGAAGAGATGTGGGATGATTCCTGAAGATGAGCTTGATAATTTGACTAATGAGGTGATTAAGAAACATTTGCAGAAATTCCTTGATCAAGGTGTGATTCAGGTTGAGCGCCGGGATGCAAGAGAACAAAGTGTGGCTGTCATTAACCTTCAGTATGATGCACCTGAAGGTCGTCAACAAAGGCAAGTTCGTCCTGCTCCGGTAATCATTGAATATGACGGAGCTAGTGTTTTCCAACGAAGACCAGTTCGTCCTACACCGTTGGTTATTCAGTTTGATGAGGCAGATGTTAACAAGTCAAGGCCAGTGCGCCCTATCCCGATAACTATTGAGTATCCTGGTAATGTTCCTGAGTCTAAGTGTGATGCTGTGGTAGGAACAAGTGGGATGACCCGTAGTGGTCGAATCTTTGCAGCAAAACCAGTAGATGTGCCAAACAATGACAAAGGTAAGGCGATTACTGTACCAGTTGAAACCCCGAATGCTGAATTACAAGAAGGGTTGTCATCTCCAAGAGGGGCGTTCACACAAAAAGAGGCTGAAGAGTTTCTGAAAATTATAAAGAAGAGTGACTACAAGGTAGTCGATCAGCTGAACCAGACTCCTGCCAAGATATCTATGCTCACCCTGTTGCTCAGTTTCGAGGCACATAGATCCTCCCTGCTGAAGGTGTTGAGTGTTGCACACATTACCAAGGATATCACTGTAGCACAGTTTGATGATGTGATAGCCAGTGTCACCACTGGCAACTTTCTGGGGTTTAACGATGATGATCTGACTGCTGAAAAGAAAAACCATAACAAGGCTCTTCACATTTCCTTTAGGTGTGAAGACGTTTTGATATCTAGAGTCTTGGTGGATACGGGATCCTCCTTAAATATGCTCCCGAAGACAACTCTGGAAAGGATGCCTGTGAATGGGGTAATCATGAGGCCAAGTACTCTCATAGTGAAGGCATTTGATGGATCTAGGCGTGCGGTTATTGGTGAGGTGGAATTGCCAATTAAGATTGGACCTACCATTTTTGCCATTACTTTCCAAGTAATGGACATTTATCCTGGTTACAGCTGCTTGCTAGGAAGGCCCTGGATTCACTCAGCAGGGGCAGTTACGTCCACTCTTCATCAGAAGCTGAAGTTCATTTCCAATGACAAAATGGTTGTGATAGGCGGCGAAGAAGATATCCTGGTAAGTCATCTGATATCGTTCTGTTACATTGATGTCGAAGGTGAAATGGTTGAGACCCCTTTTCAGTCCTTTGAAGTGGTGAGTACACTGGCTGTGCAGCGGGTACCAGAGCATCAAGAGTTAAGATCATCAATGGCCTCATACGAGGAAGCTAAAGCTGTGGTCGAAGAAGGAAATGCCCAAGGCTGGGGCAAAGTGGTTGAAGTTACTGAAAAGCTTGATAAGTTTGGGCTGGGTTATCAGGCATCCCGCAGTTCAGCCTTTGTTCCATACAATGGAAATCAATTCCCTCCTGTTAAGAAGACTTTTATAAGTGCTGGTCGCATCTTTGATTCTCCAGTAGCAATGATCATTGAAGACCATGTAGTTGATGAGCAAGCGTCTGTAAGCTGGATCCGACAAGCAAGGCCTGGTGAAGAGCTCCAGAATTGGAAGACCATTGAAGTCCCTCAGTTTTTCACACACCAAACGTAATTTTACTGTTTATCAAAAACCCTACGCTCTGCCCAAGGCGTAGTGGAGCATTGTATGGGCCACCTGATGTTTTCAAACTTTGTTTATCATTAATGAATTTTAGTTTGCATTCAATTTTCGCTCACTTTCTTTCATTTTTTACTTTACAATAAATGGCAATATTTTTTTCATTTGCACACACTTTCCTAAATAAACTGCATAAATCATAAACATGCAGAAACACCACCGAGGTCCTTGACATAGACGCTGCTACGGGTCTATATGATTTTGATTGCCCAATCTACCAAGCTGAAGAGGAAGGCGTGAAAGATTGTGAACTCCCCGACGAGTTGGCAAGGATGCTCAAGCAAGAGGAGAAAGTCATCCTACCGAACCAAGAGGACATTGAAGTCATCAACCTGGGTACTGAGGAAGACAGAAGAGAGGTAAAGATAGGTGCATCTCTTTAAACTGAAGTCAAGACCAAGTTGATAGAGCTCCTCCGTGAGTACGCTGACGTATTCGCCTGGTCGTATCAAGACATGCCCGGGTTGGATACTGATATGGTTGTACACAAGTTACCACTCAAGGAGGAATACCATGCTGTCAAACAAAAGTTAAGAAGGACCCATCCGGATATGGCTCTCAAAATTCGTGAAGAAGTTCGAAAGCAGATTGATGCTGGATTCCTGGCAGTAGCAAAGTACCCACAATGGGTTGCCAACATTGTGCCTGTACCTAAGAAAGATGGAAAGGTTCGCATGTGTGTGGATTACAGAGATTTGAACAGAGCTAGTCCTAAGGACGACTTCCCATTACCTCACATTGATGTATTGGTTGACAACACAGCTCAGTTTTCCGTATTCTCTTTTATGGATGGATTTTATGGGTATAATAAGATTAAGATGGATCCAGAGGATATGGAGAAGACCACATTTATCACACCATGGGGAACCTTCTGCTATAAGGTGATGCCATTCAGACTTAAGAATGCTGGGGCAACGTATCAACGTGCAATGGTAATGCTCTTTCATGATATGATCCATAAAGAGATTGAAGTGTACGTCGACGATATGATTGCCAACTCTCAAACCGAAGAAGAGCACTTGATCAATCTGTATAAGCTGTTTGTTCGATTGAGGAAGTTTAGACTGAGACTCAACCCCAACAAGTGCACATTTGTGGTAAGATCTGGAAAACTGTTGGGCTTCATCGTAAGTCAGAAAGGAATCGAAGTGGATCCTGATAAGGTGAGGGCAATTCAAAATATGCCTGCGCCTAGGACAGAGAAAGAGGTTCGTGGCTTTTTGGGAAGATTAAACTACATCGCCAGATTCATTTCACATTTTACTGCCACCCACAAACCTATTTTTAAGCTGCTAAGAAAGAATCAGTCAATTGCGCGGGATGATGATTGCCAAGGGGCATTTAATAAGATCAAAGAGTATCTGCAAGAACCACTGATCCTGATACCGCCTGTTCCTGAAAGGCCACTTATTATGTACCTGACTGTACTTGACGATTCTATGGGCTGTGTGTTGGGGCAACAAGATGAGACGGGAAAGAAAGAACATGCCATCTATTACTTTAGCAAGAAGTTCAATGACTACGAGACAAGGTATTCCTTACTCGAGAAGACTTGTTGCGCATTAGCCTGGGCTGCCAAACGTCTCAGGCAGTATATGTTGACCCACACTACGTATCTGATTTCCAAGATGGATCCCATTAAATACATCTTTGAGAAACCTGCTCTCACCGGCAGAATAGCCCGATGGCAAATGCTTCTGTCTGAGTACGACATTCAATACATCACTCAAAAAGCCATCAAGGGTAGCATACTGGCGGACCATCTTGCCCATCAACCGGTGGATGATTATCAGCCCTTGAAGTTCGATTTTCCAAACGAAGACATAATGGTACTAAAAGATTATGAAGAGCCAGGTCCAGATGAAGGCCCCAAACCAGGGGAGCGATGGACTCTCATGTGCGACGGTGCCTCAAATGTTCACGGAAATGGAATTGGGGCAGTAATTACATCACCCAAGAATTTCCACTTACCATTCACAGCTAAGCTCTGCTTTCTATGCACCAATAACATGGTTGAGTATGAAGCTTGTATACTTGGACTGAAAGAAGCCATCAATTTAAGAATCAAGCCTCTTGATGTGTTTGGAGATTCTGCTTTAGTAATACATCAGATTCGAGGTGACTGGGATGCCAAACATGCCAATCTAGTTCCATATCGAGATTACGTGGCAAAGCTACTTCCTAGATTTGATGATATCACCTTTACCCATGTGCCTAGAGAGGAAAATCAAATGGCAGACGCTCTGGCAACTTTGGCTTCTATGTATAAACTGATATGGCCCAACCATCGGCCGCATATTGATCTACAGCGATTTGAAGAGCCTGTTGCACCCCAAAATTTGCCCTCCTTACCTTTTACTAACTGGCTTATGTTTCATTTCATTTTTTTACATTATCATGTATGCATATCATTAGCATGGGGTCAAGGTGCTTGAAACAGTTCAAGAAGGTCTTATCTGGTCTACTACATCATCAGGGGTTCACAGGTGGCAAGGGATTTCAAGTGGGTTACTCCCTCCTAACCAGTGCATGAATTAGGGTTTGAGATTCTTGGGTTTATTGCTCTAATGGGTCAGCTCCTTGGGTTTTTATCATCAGCAAATGGCATATCTTATCTTTGTTGAAGAGGATACACATCATATTCAGAGGAATTTGGATTTGGAGACTGTGTTATTTCCTCCTAGACGGAGGGTACCAAAACTATGGTTTGCTATAAAGTCAGTTTATTTCTGATTTTTTGGGCGAGACTTGATTCTATGGTCTTCCTTGGGTCCATGAGCATCTAGGAGTGGAGGATTGTCCATCAGTTTGATTCAGGAGAAATTCAATTGGCCAATGGATTGAAAATCAGTTAACTTGGTCAAAAAGTCAACTGTGGTAAACACAAAGTCAAACCTCAAGATTTTGGTCAACATTAAGATTATGGGGTGAAATTCATCATTTGATCAAGGGTTGATCATGATTCATCATGGAAACTTCAGAATCATCAAGAATCAGGAATTACTGAATTAGGGTTTTTGTAGGAAAAGTCAACTGTACTTTGACCAGGCCTAACTTCCACATACTTCATCAAAAATTCCTCAACCAAAGCCCATCTTGAAGGAAATTTAATTCCCTACAACTTTGTGTCTCACAAGCCAAGTCCATAAATGCTTCATTTGGGAGATATGAACCAAGGCATTATAGGTCATTTTGAAAGTCAACAAAAGTCAACCTTTTTCAAAAGCTCATAACTTGAACATGGAAGATCAAATTGACATGGGATCAAAAGGTTTGGTTAGAGGACATCTTGAGGTTTCTAAAAAGTATTAGTTTGCATTAAGGAGCTAAAAATTGAAGGAGTTATGCTTAGTCAAAGTTGGGCAATTTTGAGGAGGTGCACAAAGCAAACTATGCCTAAAATCCAAATTTTGACAAATGGCCCATAAGTTTCTTAAACCAAACTCAAACATAAAGCCATGCACGATCCAAAGAGCACATATTTGATTTTTCCTCATTTTATTTTATTTTTATTGGATTTAATTAGTTAAAATTCAATATTAAATGAAATAATTCAAAAATAATTAAACAATGGATTATTCAGGCCCAACTCATAATCAGAAGAATAACCCTAAGTATTTAAAACCCATTCATGCATTGGTGAGGGTTGAGACACGGTGACATTTAGAGGATTGGAGCATTTGAACCCTAAAGCTTTATTTCAACAAAACTCACGATCCACAAGGTTTTGGCAAAAAGCTCCTCCACAAATATTTTCCTGGGGATTTCTAGAGTGCAAATTGAGCACCGTTCGCAGCCAAAGACAAGGATTGGAGCTGCCCCATCTCCGGTTGAGAGGTTTTTTCGTATTCTTAAAACTCCTATTTTTTGCATGAATATTGACGTGTGATGAATGGTGATCACTCTGGTATAATTATTTTTAATTATGGATGTGTGAATTGCTTGTAATATGGATTTAAAGTTTTGTGCCCTAATGGTTTTTTATTTGTTTTTTATTATACACTAACAATTTGCGATTTTTAAGGCCATATTTGGATTCCTCGCCAAATTCTGGGTCGGATAGTGTACCCATACGCATTTTCTGGGCAGTTTGGTGGTTGCAGGTGGCGGCCGGCGGTAGAATTCCGGCGAGGGACGGTGGTCCGGCGAAGGCATATGGCTGGAGGTTGAAGAAGCAATCACAGCCGTCCATGGGCTCCATCGTGTGGCTCTCACGCTGCCACATGCCTTTTTTTCTTTTATTTTTTTTCTGTTTTTAATTACTGATCACATGCTTATTACCCCACACCCTTACCATGTGCCTTCTAATCATGTTATTCCATTTTAATTACTTTTTAATTTAGTTGACCAAATCGTGGACGTTGATTAAATCAGACGATTATAACGCTGCCAACACATTAAAATCGCATGTGCCGTGCACATGGCCTGTATATGGTGTTCCTTTTTTATTTTTATTTTTTTTCTGATTTATTATTTAACATGGGCCCAGCGTGTTTGTTACTTGCACCCTCCCTTTTCAGCCCATTAGCGTACTGAACATGAATAAGTTGCTGGACACACCCCCCCTTGCATATTTCTTTGTTTTTTATTTCTATTAATTATTATATTTCATTATTAATTATTAAAATTATGTAATTGCATTAAAAAATTACTAAAAAATTCATACTTCATTTTTATTATCTTATAAAATTTTTACAAATTTTATTTTTTATTTTTATTTTATTTTTATTATTTAAATTAATTGTTTCATTAAACTTCTTTTTAATTACACATCTCATGCATACTTGAACTTCTTGTTTTTATTTCTCTTCATTTATAAAATGTTTTTCTCTCGTTCTTTTTGCATTCATTCATTAACATCCTAAATTGCATAAAAATATTTTTATTTCATTTTTAAATTTATTTTACATTGCATTTAGGTCCTTCTCTTTGGCACATTGAACCATATCCCTTACTTGAGTTTTGTATGACCGTTTGAATGGCTAACACTTTGGATTTTTGCAGGGATTTTTTATATGTTGTTTGCCTCTGGTTGAGGATCCCTAATGATTAATTTGGGAATTTTAGGAATCATTTTTCTAATTATCGGAGTTATTTTCACTTGAGATTTTCTTGCAGGCGCATCTTTGACCTTATAAGGTTATCTGTTTGAAAAGGCATTTGTGCCAATTGCTTTGAGGCTGTTCTTTGTTTCTTTGGTTCATGTTTGGATTATTATTATCATTGTTTGCCTTTGCTTGATTTTCTTTCACCTCATCTCTTACTTATGTCTGTTTCTCACTAACCTTTTATGCAGGATCAAGGTAAATTCCTTAAGGGTATGGATAAGCATCCATGGTCACCCTTACCTTTTCCTCTCCTTTCTTCTTCCTTTAGGTTTAGGTTGTCGTCAAATCTCACTAACCGTAGGTCACCCATGCATGATAACATTAGGACTCTTAGTCCCCTTTAGAGTTACCCTTGCGTCTTCTCTCTTCTCATCTCAAATTTCTTTAAAACACTTAATAATAATAAGGTGTATTGCACACGAGCCTTAAGTATGGGGAATAAGAAATGAGGGGCTTCCTCTCATATTTCTAGAGTGCTTAGCGAGCGTCCTGTCTTGGGACGATGCGTTAAGTATTCGCCCCTGTGCCCTAGACTTTGGTGCAATGCAGCTTAGGAACTAACTTAAGCCACTTCTGTCCTAAAAAACACCAACCAACCTCAAACCTTTTTGTCCTGCGGGACCTTCAACTTAAAGGATATCTTCAAAAAGGGCACGTTACCCTCCGTCTGAGTCGCAAACAGGCATCGACCCTAACTGCCGGACGCGAGCTTAACGTCGCTCATAAAAAACACAAAAAGAACTTGGTCCGAACTACGTTGACTCTGAATTCCCCATTGCACAAAGGGGGTACGTAGGCCTAGGACGTCGACGTCCTACCGAGTCGGTCTTTGTCTTTCCCTTCCCGTTTTAGTACAGCCCTAGATGATAGTATAACTCACCCTTAGAATAGACAACAAGCGTGGATCCCATCGAGTACGATGGACGCGTGGGGTGCTAATACCTTCCCCTCGCGTAACCGACTCCCGAACCCAGGTTATGGTTGCGATGACCATTCCTTTCCCTCTTCCTAAGGTTTATGCGGTGTTCCCTTTCCCTCTCTTAGGATAAATTTACACGGCTGGCGACTCTGGTTTTTCCGCGCCACTCTCGCGTTTGTACCTGGATGAAAATCCTGGGAGCGACAGAGCCAACTCACTGTTTGGCTACCGATGAAGAGTCAGATGAAAGGCCATGGTTCTATGACATCAAATGTTATCTAGAAAAACAAGAATATCCAGAGGGCGCTTTGGCGGTGGATAAGAAAACTTTGCGCAGACTGGCATCAAATTTCTTCCTCAATGGGAATGTGTTATACAAGCGTAATCATGATACTGTGCTACTCAGATGTGTGGAAAAGCATGAAGCTGAGCAGATTCGAAAAGACATTCATGAAGGTTGTTTTGGTACCCATGCAAATGGGCATACTATGGCAAAGAAGATATTGAGAGCAGGCTATTATTGGCTTACCATAGAGGCCGATTGCTACCATCATGCCAGAACTTGCCATAAATGCCAGATCTACTCTGATAAGATTCATGTACCTCCCACTCCCTTGAACGTCTTGACTTCACCATGGCCATTTTCCATGTGGGGAATAGATATGATTGGGATGATCGAGCCGAAGGCCTCAAATGGACACCGATTCATATTGGTTGCCATAGACTACTTTACCAAATAGGTTGAGGCTGCATCGTATACGAACGTTACCAAGCAAGTGGTCGCTCGCTTCTTGAAACACAACATCATATGCATATATGGAGTGCCTAACCGTATCATCACTGACAATGGGTCTAATCTCAACAACAAAATAATGGATGAATTGTGTGCTAGTTTCAAGATTGAGCACCATAATTCGACACCATACAGACCCAAGATGAACGGAGCCGTTGAGGCAGCCAACAAAAACATTAAGAAGATCATTCAGAAAATGGTGGTCACTTATAAGGATTGGCATGAGATGCTACCTTTTGCGCTGCACGGCTACCGTACCTCAGTGCGAACTTCAACAGGGGCAACTCCTTACTCATTGGTTTATGGCATGGAAGCGGTCCTTCCAATAGAAGTCGAAATCCCCTCATTGAGAGTATTGATGGAAGCCCAGCTCGACGAAGCAGAATGGGTGAAGACAAGGTTCGATGAACTCAACCTTCTCGAAGAAAAACGCTTGGCAGAGATATGCCATGGCCAGCTCTATCAAAGACGCATGAAGAAAGCTTTTGACAAGAAAGTGCATCCTCGGACATTCCAGGAAGGTGACTTGGTGCTCAAGAGGATCATGACCACGTATAATGAATCCAGGGGCAAGTGGACGCCAAACTAAGAAGGCCCATATGTTGTAAGAGAGGCATTCTCTGGTGGTGCCTTGAAGCTCGCAACTATGGACGGTGATGAATTACCATACCCGGTAAATGCAGAGTACGTTAAGCGATACTACACCTAGAAAAGTGGAATAATAAAGCCTCTAAGTCGAAAACCTGAAAAGGCGACTTAGGCAAAAAATGGCAACCCCGATGGACCTGAAAAAACAAAATCAGTCTAGGCAAAAATTAGGGATAAAATAAAAGATATAGGCCCGCTGAATTGAAAACCCGAAAGGGCTGTTCAGGCAAAAAAGGGCGTCCCGGTGGATTGAAAACACGAAAGGGCGATCCAGGCAAAAGTTAGGGACAAATTCCAAGGCAAAGTATCTAGTCTGCACGTCCACTTGATCCTGATGTACCACTGAAGAGAGGAATCAACCCAGCCGTCTTCCTACGAAGCAAGGTGTTGAAGTTATCAAAGTCATGGGGACCATAGCAGTGTTGAAACTCAATGGAACCTCATTAATTTGTATTGCCATTATGTTTTTTTCTTGCACTGCAATTACCTCATTAAGGAATTGCATCCTTGTACATACTTACCCATTCCAGGGGCAAATCAATACAAAGAGAGATTTCTCACCAAATTGTGCTCATTTTTTTACTTTATCTGTTTGTTTGCAAATTGATTCTGTTTTTGATAAACTGTGTTTTGAAACTACGGTTAATAAAGACAATATTTGAAAACGATAAAATTTGTTTGGTGTTGGGAGAACTAAAAGGAATTAGATAGTCTCAAAAAGAATTTCACCACATGAAAGCATCAAATCAGTTGTCAGTCGTTCTAGCTCTTCACCACAAGCAGTGTAGCTTAATAGGAATGTACTTACTATAATCTCAAACAATGAATCTTTCAAGCTCAACAGGGGCAGTCACACTCCCTAGTCATATTTGGCTTGCTCAAAAGTGGTCGAGTAGTAAAAAACTCTCACCATCCCCTCAAAACCCAAAGTCCAATCCTCTATTGGCAACTACTCAAAAGTCCACACTCGTTTGCACCTTCAAATCTACCCTTCAAAGTCCAGTCTTCATTGGCAACCATTAAAAGTCCACCGCCGTTGGCATCCTCATAACACCAAAATAACCAAAGTTCAATTTCATTTGGCAATTACCAAATTCAATCCCTGTTGATACCCTCGACAAGGAAGCTTATCCCCAGCGCGCCCTGATCATCTGCATCGTCATATGCATAGCATGCTAGCATAACATTACATAATCATATCAAGCACTATCATATCATACGTGCATTAGATTCCCTAGCAGTTGCATTTTAGTATATGTTTCAGTGCATCATGTTAGTGCATGGCATATCCATCCCCAGCATAGCATAGCAGGATCCAGGATCAATTCGCAAGCATCTCGGCCAGTCCTCCATCAAAGTCGGCAGTATTCTTCTCAAGAGAAGATACCCCGCACGTGCTCAAGGAATTCTATTCCCCAGCAAGTCATTCTTCAGCCAGGCAGTTGACAATGATAATCCCTGACAGCTGTTGCTATTCTTACTCCCCAAGCAGAGGATACCATAGAAAGTTTCTTGTGAGCTTTCCCCTGCAAAGCCAACACATTTCTTATGACAGGAATCTTGCTCAACTATTCTTCAGCAAATTTATTTCAGAGATACTGCTTTGGTATCATCGAGGAACCTTAATGGATAAGGGACTGCTTTGACGACCCAGAGAATCATCTGCCTTAAGAGATACTGCTTTGGTATCATCGAGGAACCTTAATGGATAAGGGACTGCTTCGACGACCCAGAGAATCATCTGCCTTCAGAGATACTACTTTGGTATCATCGAGGAACCTTAATGGATAAGGGACTGCTTCGACGGCCCAGAGAATCGTCTGCCTTTAGAGATACTGCTTTGGTATCATCGAGGAACCTTAATGGATAAGGGACTGCTTCGACGACCCAGAGAATCGTCTGCCTTCAGAGATACTGCTTTGGTATCATTGAGGAACATTAATGGATAAGGGACTGCTTTGACGACCCAGAGAATCTTCTGCCTTAAGAGATATTGCTTTGGTATCATCGAGGAACCTTAATGGATAAGGGACTGCTTCGACGACCCAAAGAATCGTCTGCCTTCAGAGATACTGCTTTGGTATCATCGGGGAACCTTAATGGATAAGGGACTGCTTCGACGACCCAGAGGATCGTCTGCCTTCAGCAATACTTCTTTGGTATCATCGGGGAACCTTAATGGATAAGGGACTGCTTCGACGACCCAGAGAATCGTCTGCCTTCAGAGATACTGCTTTGGTATCATCGAGGAACCTTAATGGATAAGGGACTGCTTCGACAACCCAGAGAATCGTCTGCCTTCAAAGATACTGCTTTGGTATCATCGGGGAACCTTAATGGATAAGGGACTGCTTCGACGACCCATAGAATAGTTTGCCTTTCAGAGATACTGCTTTGGTATCATCGGGGAGCCTTAATGGATAAGGGACTCCTTCGACGACCTAGAGAGTCGTCTGCCTTCCAAAGATACTGCTTTGGTATCGTCGAGGAACCCTAATGGATAAGGGACTGCTTCGACGACCCAGAGAGTCGTCTGCCTTCCAAAGATACTACTTTGGTATCGTCGAGGAACCCTAATGGATAAGGTACTGCTTCGACATTCCAGAGAATCTTCTGCTTTCAAAGATACTGCTTTGGTATCGTTGAGGAACCTTAACGGATAAGGTACTGCGTCGACGAGCCAGAGAATCTTGTACCTTCAGAGATACTGCTTCGATATCATCGAGGAACCTTAACGGATAAGGGCCTGCTTCGACAAGTCAGAGAATTTTCCACTTACAGAGATATTACTTTGGTGCTATCGGAGAACCTCAATGGACAGGGGACTGCTTCGGTCACCCAAAGAGCCTCAAGTTATTTTGTTCAGTTAGAATCCTGTTACTTTGTTCTGTCAACTCTCACTCTATATCACTTTACCTTATGTCAGCAAAATTTTGGGGTCTTCTTATATCTTATTGCCTTCTACCCTAAAAATGAACGTCGTACAACAGTTCTTTTTCTCAGGTTCAAGACAATTAGATAGGGGCATCTGTCATACCCAAAATTTGTCCTACCATGTCATTTTTTTATGCCAAGAATGTTGTTGCTTCATGATCTTTCTCAGAGTGATCATTTGGGTTATGGAGGTCTTGTTTGTGCTCATTGTGTATATAGTTTCTTGCAAGGGTGTTAGATTCAAGTGGAAACAAGAGGAAAGATATGTCCTAATTATCATGGTCAATTGGTCAAGATATGATCACGTGACTTCAAGTTGATTTTAGGCCATATTTCAAAAAGATTTTAGGCCATATTCAAGTCATGTTTCAAGTGGTTCAAGCCCATTTACAAGCCATATGTTGAATTGTTTTGTTTCAAGCTATTGCAAGAGATTTAAACCATGATTCTAAATGTCTAAGTATAATTGGAAGTTTTCAAGTCATGGTTGGAAGCTTTTTTTTCAAAATTTATTTTGGTTAGTGGTTCCAAATTGGCAAGTTATGTTCCTCAAAGTCTTGTTAAGTTAAAAAAAAAAGACCTGATACGGTTTTTGGGATTATTTTCAAGTTATGTGAAGAATGTCTCAAGCTGATATGAATTTTTGGGGACAGAACATGAAACTTCTAAATGCATAGGTCATCAAGAAAATTCATGTTTTAATTACCCTTTAATTTTCAAGTAAGTTCATAAAAAGGGCGCATAGGTCATCAAGAAAATTCATGTTTTAATTACCCTTTCATTTTCAAGGAAGTTCATAAAAAGGGAGATGTACATAGATCATCAATTTTCATGCTGCCACACAATTGCAAATTCCACTTGGTTTCAAAGAGATGCAAAAATAAGAACTACCAATGGAATTCCAAAGAACAATTTGTTCAAACAAGTACATTATTACAAAAGAAAAAAACTTCAGAAAAGTGAAATGAAGGAAAGGAATCACGAGCCATCACGTTTGACTTTATTGACCGGGTTGTTTCACCAAAACAAGAACTGCTACACTTTGTACCATCAACCCGCCATCAATACCAACGTATTACATACGGGCCCCACACAAACTTGCACCATTCTTCACAACCCACATATAGCCTCACGCAAGCACCCTAGCACAACCAGCAGCGACTTTCAATATGAACAAAACCGTACAGCCTCCTCAAGTCCCTACAACAAAAGAGACATTTTCAATATCAATTCCAAAATCCAACATCAAAACTCAGTCACATTCAAAATCCATATCAATACCATTCATGTTCCATTCAAATCACAAAAGCCATATTCAAAATAATCCATTTTCATTCATTCAACCAAACCAAAAATTTCATTCATTCAATTCCTAACCAATTCAACATTAGAACATTTTAAAACCAAGACCATTCATGATCATTTAATTAATCCAAAAACAGCCTCATACACATTTGTTTCATTTTCAAAATCATTCAATCCTTATACATATTCATGACACACTCCCTTCACATAACATCAAATTTAAAAAAAAAAACTACAAGACAAGAAAGGTGCTCATTGGACCACAAATTCAGAATTTCATAAGCAAACAAAAGAATAAGGCACATAGCAAAACACGAGCAGAGCAGCAAAATACACAGTTCATCAGACCTTAACACAAAAAGGGAACAGGACAAAATTCACAGCAAACAAAAGGGACAAAGTCTTCATAGTAGGAAATTCTGAGCAGCGAATAGCAGAAAAGTACCACAGAGGTTTCAGCAAGGCAATAACGTATTTTTTGGCAAAAACGTGTTCTGAGTTTGAAAAAGATTACCTTGCACATTTCCATGAACGAGATCCCTCATCTATTTGGACACAACTCTTCAAACCTTAATCTTGACAATATAAAAACAAGAGCAATGAATCAAAAAAGGGGGACCGGAAGAAAAACCCTAACAAGAATCACTACTGCAAAGAAAATTTCCTCTCTAACCCTAATCCACCTAAAGTTCAATCCTAAGAACTACTCTGAATTTCTCATTGAAATTCAGAGATAGTGTGAGCTAAACCAAGCACAACAGCCATTCGACACGGTAGCAAACGTAGCAGAATAGTTCATAAAGAAGAAGAAGAAACTTAAGACGTGGAAGCAAGATTTGAATCTGAAATTACCTGAGTACGACCAAAGACTCGTGTTGAAGGAGTTCTTCGAGAGGTAATCCTTTTGAAACTCTGCTTCTCTTCAATCTAAGCTCTATTTCCTGATTTTGCCTTATTTGCTGCTCTGATTCGTGTATTTGTCTTCTCGTGCCTTGATTTGCTTCCATCTGCCGTGTTTTTGAGTTAGGGTTTTTGTTTGGGAATGGGGGCGATTTAAGGGTTTAGTTAGTTTTTTGAGAAATTGGTAGCCAGATTTCGAGAGAGGAGGAAAAATAATGTAAGGTTTGTGTTGGACTTTTGAGGATTGGTGGTGGTGTAGCTGGAGAAGACGGTGGCGGCCGCCGCGCACCGCCGCTTCTCCGGCCGTTCCTAGGTTTCCGGCGATGTTAGTTTTTGCGAGAGAGAGGTGAACGAGAGAGAGGTGAACGAGAGAGAGAACAAATAGAATGGGTGAGAGAGCGTCTGAGTGAATGATATTCTTTTCCCCTTCATTTATCTTTTGTGCCACGCGTGCAAGGGTTGGTGAGGGTGGCAAGCATGCACCGGTGCCACTTGTCACCGGTATTGGCTTTTTTTTGATCCCACGCGCACCCTTTGGTAGTCCCACCGTGGTCTTTAAATCTCAAACCGTTAGATCTAGGAACCGTTTAATCCAACGCTCTATTTTTCCTCCTTAGTCAACCATTCCAGCTAGGGTCCATGGTAAACCCTCAGCCCAGCGTGGGCTTCTGGAAGTTGGGCTGGGTTGATTTTTTCTAAGCACACCCCCGTTTATTAATGCTTTCGGCCCATTTTCTGGTTTTAATTAACTTATTTTTTTTTAGTAAAATCTAAATCTATATTTATTTATTTTATGTTAAAAACAGAATTTATAATAACATATTTTCAAACCACTTAATTGATTTTATTAAAATTATTTATTTAATATTAATTAATCTACCTATGATTAATTTTATTAAATATTAAATTTTAATTTGATTAATTATTAATTTGGTCTTAATTAATAAAATCTAAAACATTTTCCTTTTAATTCCCAACTCTTATTTAACTAGTTTTATTAAATTATTTTATTTAATATTAATTAATTTTGACAATTAATTTTATTAAATATTTTAATTTAATCTAATTAGTTTTGAGTCTTTGTTAACCCTAAAAAATATATTTAAGTAAGCTTTAATTAATTTTATTAAATCATTTTATTTAATATTAGTTAATGTTAAATGATTAACTTTATTAAACATTTTGATTTAGTCTAATTAATTATTTGGACTTTAATTCTAAAAGAAACCTAGAAATTAATTTGAGTTGAGAACTTCCCCTCCTTAGATTAACCTTAGGAATTTAGGTTTCTAACCTAACTAATATGCTTGATTTTTTACTCTACCATTTTATTATGTGTATACTTTATTCATGTGGATTTTATTTTATGCCTTGATTATATTATGCTATGTCATTGCGTGTTTATTCAAATCAAAATATTTTTCAACTAATATTTGGACTTCGTGTCAATCATTTTCATACCTGATAAGTCGATCGTTTTCACGATCGCAACCGACCTCCCTTTTGCCTCCTCTTGGGCCTTATGCAACGATTACCCATTCTATTTTGATTTGTATGCATGTGATTGGTATATTTTAATTGTGGCTTAATTAACTCCATAAGATTAAAATCACCCATTTTTATAAGAACAAAAGCAAACTTGATCCAACGTCAAGTATTTTCCAAATAAATTTAATTAACTCGATCTCAAGCATCTTACTTGGTCCATATATCAAGTATTTCCAACCTTCACTTTAAACCATAAGACATCCTTATTTCTTAACCTTCTCATAAATCAAAACCTCAATCCAACGTCGAGTACTTTTCTCAAATCAAATCAACATACTTAATAATACTTGGACATTTTCATAAAGGTGAAAAAGAGGGGGACCAAGTCTTTGGTTTTTCTTTTCAATTGTTCGGGTGCGAGTTTCCTTACTCGTGTGTGGGCAATTGACACCTTTAACACACATTTTATCCGATCACCTTCAAACTCATTTTCTTAATCAAACATTAAGATATGTAATCAATATTCAAATACATTTTTATAAAGGTGAAAAAGAGAGGGACCAAGTCTTTGGTTTTTATTTTCAATTGTTCGGGTGCGAGTTTCCTTACTCGTGTGTGGACAATTGACGCCTTTAAAACACACGAACTCGACAAATGTTCAAACCTTTTAAAATCAAATTATTAAAACACTTAATCCCTATTTAAACACACTTTACTAAAGGTGAAGTGAGGGTGGTCGAGTCTTTGGCCCTTCTCCACAATTGTTTGGGTGCGAGTTTTCTTACTCGTGTGTGGGCAATTGCCACCTCTAAAACATCCAATACGACTAAAACTCCTTTCCTCGCCCACGTGCGACCAAAATCCTAAAACACGTTCAAATCAAATCATTTTTCAATCAAACTCTTTAACATACTTAATATATTCAAACAACTTTTTAAAAGGTGATGTGAGGGGGGCCAAGTCTTTGACCTTTCTCCCCAATTGCTTGGGTGCGAGTTTACTTACTCGTGTGTGGGCAATTGGTGCCTACATAAAAAAATACAAACCAAACAACCGTAGTCCCACGAACTACGAATGCTCTGACTTTCCCATTGCACGAGGGAATACGTAGGCCCAAGGGTTCTAATCCTTGCCGAGCACACTAATAAAAAAAAACACCCCTTTTCCTTATAAGCAAACCCTTTAGAAGATAACAAACAAACCTACCTAACTTTCTCACAAATCGATTCAAGAGGTTCCCGTTGAGTACAACGGACGTAGAGGGTGCTAATACCTTTCCTCTAGCGTAACCGACTCCCGAACCCGAATTTGGTTGCGACGACCACATTCTTATCTCGCATTCGAAGGTTTTCTCGATATTTTCCTTTCCCTATTTTAGGATAAATAAAGTTCGGTGGCAACTCTGTTTCGAACAGTTTTTTCCGCGTCCATCGCGAGGATCATATTTTTCGAGGTACGACAGCACCGTAGAGATAATGCCTCCAAATCTTCAACACAAAAACCACAGCCGCTAATTCAAGATCATGAGTAGGATAATTCTTTTCATGCACTCTTAACTGCCTCGAAGCATACGCCACGACCTTACCGTCTTGCATCAGAACACCACCTAGACCAATCAAAGACGCATCACAATAAACCACAAATGGTTCATTAGGATTCGGTAAAATCAAAATTGGAGCTGTCATCAATCTTCTCTTCAGCTCATTAAAACTTTCCTCGTACCGAATATCCCAAATGAACGCTTGCCCCTTACAAGTCAACTGGGTCAAAGGAAGTGCTAGCTTAGAAAATCCTTCAATGAACCTTCGATAATATCCGGCCAAACCCAAAAAGCTTCGAATTTAAGTAACAGATCTCGGAGCCTCCCATTGTAGAACTGCTTCTACTTTAGATGGGTCCACAGAAATACCATTACCTGAAATCACGTGCCCAAGAAAACTCACATCCGACAACCAGAACTCACACTTGGACAATTTGGCAAAAAGCTTTCTTTCTTTCAAAACCTGCAAAACAATACGCAAATGCTCTGCGTGCTCCTCCCGAGACTTAGAATAAATCAAAATGTCATCAATAAACACAACAACAAATCGATCCAGATACTCGTGAAAAATATGATTCATGTATTCCATGAACACACCTGGCGCATTAGAAACCCCGAACGACATCACAGAATATTCATAATGACCGTAACGTGTCCTAAAAGCCGTCTTCTGAATATCTTCCTCTTTCACCCTAATCTGATGATATCCCGACCTTAAGTCAATCTTACTGAACACACAAGCACTAACCAACTGATCCATCAAATCATCAACCCTTGGAAGAGGATACTTATTCTTAATCGTCACCTTATTCAATTGGCGATAATCAATACACAATCGCATACTTCCATCTTTCTTTTTCACCAATAAAACAGGAGCACCCCAAGGCGACACACTTGGTCTCACAAACCTCTTCTCCAACAATTCATTCAACTATTTCTTTAACTAGACCAACTTAGATGCCGACATACGATAAGGTGCCATAGAAACAGGTCTAGTACTAGGAACTAGATCTATAGAAAACTCCACCTCTCTCTCTGGCGGCAAGTCTGAAATATCCTCGGGAAACACTTCTGGAAAATCACACACAACAGGGAATACCTCAAGTGAAACTTGACTATCCACAATCAACGATGCAAACAACCCGAACAACTAAGCTTCATCTGCCAAAAGTCTCTTCAACTCTTTGGAAGATAAGAAACTCGAGTCTTCGTCTTCCTCAAGAGAAGGAAACCTTACCAGCTTATGATAACAATCAATATGAACCCTATTGAACTGCAACAAATTCATTCCTAGAACCACATCTAAACCCTCCAACGGTAAACACACCAAATCCATCTCAAAGTCTTCACCATAAATGGTCAAAGGACAACTTAAACAAACCAAATAAGTAGTTACTGACCCCATTGCTGGAGTATCAATAACCATTTTACCACCCATCGAAGACAACACAAGATTCAAACGCTTCGCGCACTCAGACGAAATAAACGAATGAGTCGCTCCAGTATCAATAATAGCAACTAAAGGAGTACTATTAATAAAACAAGTACCTCTGATCAGACGGTCTGCACTGGAAGTCTGAGTTCCCGCTAATGCAAAAACTTTCCCACCAGCTGGAGCTTGCTTCGGTTTCGAACACTTTGTACTAATGTGACCAGGTTCACCACAGTTGAAACACTTCACCACATTCTTCCTTGAACAATCAGCTGCGACATGTCCTAAACCTCCACAATTAGAACACTTCCTCAAATCTTTCCTACATTCAGACTGACGATGTCCCACATCACCACATCTATAACATCTCAGAGGACCAGACACTCCTCCTCCACTTGACCTTCTTTCAAAATTACCCCTTTGTTTACCCTTATCAGCTGGTGTTACATACGGACCACCACAGAATTGTTGCTTCCCTTTTCTCTCGCTCACACTCTTATAATGCGTAGAACGAGCCTTACTATCCTCCTCATAGATCCTACAATAATCCACCAAATCAGAAAACCTCCGAATCCTTTGATAACCAATTTCCTGCTTTATCTCAGGACGCAATCCGTTCTCAAACTTTACACACTTAGAAAATTCCGCGGTCGCTTCAGCATAATGAGGATAAAACTGCACAAGTTCCACAAACTTAGCAGTATAATCAACAACAGACATATTACCTTGTTTTAACTCCAAGAACTCAATTTCCTTCTTTCCTCTTACATCTTCAGAAAAATACCTCCTCAGAAACTCAGTGCTAAACACAACCCAAGTGATCTCCTCCTCTGCAGCTTCCAACACATGACGTGTACTAACCCACCAATCATCAGCTTCTTCCAGTAACATGTGAGTACCCAGTCTCACCTTTTGATCCTCAGCACAATCCATCACTCGGAAGATCCTTTCAATCTCTTTCAACCAAATCTGTGCACCATCAGGATCATATCTTCCTTTGAAGACAGGCGGTTTGTTCTTCCTGAACTCATCATTATCTGCAGCATTAGGTGCACCCTGCACAGCCCGAGCCATAGCTTGCATAGCAGCAGGCAAAGCAGCGTCATTCCTACCAGCCATATTCTGTTCATTTCCAATAACAGCAACTATGGTTAAACAAACAGCTCATCCAAACACCAAGACCGACAAGGATTGACACAAACTGACACGGACTGGCTCTGATACCACTTAATGTAACACCCCTAATCTATACCCCCAATTAAATAAAGCAGTAAAAGAAAACTCAAAATTTCATCAGAGTATATTTAGAAATTCGCAGCATAGACCGAGGGGTCACATCAAATTGAAACAAACATACAACACCTGCCCATAAAGATATGCAACACTCGCAGGTAGCAAATAAACAGAGGAACTTAGTTCCTACTACCCACATTTCAAATACAGAATAAAGCGGAAAATATGTACTGAATCTCAAATATATATATATATATATATATATATATCATAAAAAGTTTGTCATACATCAAGTCATACATGCACAAGCCAAAAGATATATATACATATACACGTCAAACTACAAAACGATCCCCCTGACTACCCGGTGCCACATATCAGAGCCGACCGACAAAAGAATGAAGTCCTAAGCTTCACAAAAAGACCTCCAGCATCTAATCTGCAATGCCTCATAGAGCATTATAAAACAACAGAAGGGTGAGAAAAACAATCATAATATAATTGCATACAATTATATATAACACAAAAAAAATACACATATATACTGTTTTCACCACAACGCACACCAGAATTCAAACACAAAACAACACAATGTGTATTTCATATTTCCATCACCAAAGTATACCAACCAGCACAATACAAGTATCACCAACACATATACATATATCAATTTATCAATTTTATCCATAATTCCACATATAAACACACCATTAATGATTTATGCAAATGCAAGAGACCGAAACAACGACTCTATGCATATGCGCATGCGGTACCGACTTCCATCAATTCTCAACACCAGTTCACTCAGGAACTATTGGAACCATCGCTCGTTACTTAGTGTAACTCCCCGTCGTGCATACGATGTTCCCCGTCGCTTTCGGGCCTCTTTATATAAGGCTCACGACGTTTATGGATCGCTTTCGGTCCTCTTTGTATAAGGCTCACGATCCGATCGCTCACACCCCACATGGGCACACGATCGTCTATAACCATCGCTTTCGGTCCTCTTATTTTTAAGGCTCACGATCCTATCAGACCGCTTTCAGTCCTCTTATTTTTAAGGCTCACGATGTTATAGCAGATTCCCTCTAGAATCAATCTGTCACTCAGGACGTCACAAGAATGCATATCATGATGCTCAGCATACAATGACCCATGACATTCAAATGCACACATATATGCAACCATCTCATTTAACATAAATCGTGCTTTGCAATTCAAGCCCAAAACAATGCCTTTATTTGCCATACGGCCACAAACCATCATCACGCCATCTAAACACATGCATTTATATCATATAATCCGCACACAAGTCCTACAACTATATCTCAAGCCTGTTGTGTAATAACGCCTCAAATACACACAGTTAAAACGATAAAAGTCGACACACAACACATTTCTAGATTCCCGACATAATTAAATCGGCTAACAATCTTAAAACCATTACAATAATAAAGAACATTTCACAAGCTTTCTAACGCATCAAACCACGCCTCAAACCGACTCACGGATCAAAAGTTATAAGGAAAACAAATTAGGAAAAACTGTCATGTTCGCAGTGCGAAGCTCCTAGCGAGTCCTTCGCTTCTCCATTCGCAGTGCGAATGTCCTAGCGAACAGTGGCAGAATGAAAAATACCCTAAAAAATTCCCAACGTTCACAGTGTGAACCATCCAGCGAATGCTCGCTACCCCATTCGCAATGCGAATCCTCCAGCGAACAGTGGCAAAATGAAAAATAATACAACGTTCGCAGTGCGAACCTCAAGCGAACGCTCGCCACTCCTTCGCTGGCCATTCGCAGTGCGAACCTGCGATTTCAGCAAAACCCAGCAGCGCACCAGTTCATCCAAAAATGATATTTTCTCAACCAAAACATTTCCAAACCAACCTATAACAATTAGAACATAACTCAATCATGGTAACAAGTATTCTACTACGTTTACACCGATTTTCGACCGTGAAACCATCGATATCACATTATATTTCTCATTTCAACCTAGAATCCAAAACTAGAGAAAGACAATAGCATATGCAAACGCATACATACATAATCATACACAAGCATAAGATAATCGAGTTTCACACCCTTACCTGATTTAATCGTGTTCTAGAAAGTCGGTTGATTGATTTCCAAGTTTTCTCAAATTCTCTCTTTTTCTTCTCTTCTCCTCTTCTTTTCTCCTTCTCTTCTTTTTCTTACTATTTTTCTCTCTTTCTATTTTCTATTATATTCTAACTTAACAAAATAAATCAAAATGCCCAAAACACCCCTACACTCAAACATCTTGCAAATGTTCCCAAAACGCGATAAAATATATTCACGATGAAAAATAACATATTTTCACATAAAAGTATCTAGTCTGCACGTCCACTTGATCCTGATGTACCACTGAATAGAGGAATCAACCCAGTCGTCTTCCTACGAAGCAAGGTATTGAAGTTATCAAAGTCATGGGGACCATAGCAGTGTTGAAACTCAATGGAACCTCATTAATTTGTATTGCCATTATGTTTTTTTCTTGCACCGCAATTACCTCATTAAGGAATTGCATCCTTGTACATACTTACCCATTCCAGGGGCAAATCAATACAAAGAGAGATTTCTCACCAAATTGTGCTCATTTTTTTACTTTATCTGTTTGTTTGCAAATTGATTCTGTTTTTGATAAACTGTGTTTTGAAACTACGGTTAATAAAGACAATATTTGAAAACGATAAAATTTGTTTGGTGTTGGGAGAACTAAAAGGAATTAGATAGTCTCAAAAAGAATTTCACCACATGAAAGCATCAAATCAGTTGTCATTCGTTCTAGCTCTTCACCACAAGCAGTGTAGCTTAATAGGAATACTTACTATAATCTCCAACAATGAATCTTTCAAGCTCAACAGGGGCAGTCACGCTCCCTAGTCATATTTGGCTTGCTCAAAAGGGGTCGAGTAGTCAAACACTCTCACCATCCCCTCAAAACCCAAAGTCCAATCCTCTATTGGCAACTACTCAAAAGTCCACGCTCGTTGGCACCTTCAAATCTACCCTTCAAAGCCCAGTCTTCATTGGCAACCATTAAAAGTCCACCGCCGTTGGCATCCTCATAACACCAAAATAACCAAAGTCCAATTTCATTTGGCAATTACCAAATTCAATCCCTGTTGATACCCTCGACAAGGAAGCTTATCCCCAACGCGCCCTGATCATTTGCATCGTCATATGCATAGCATGCTAGCATAACATTACATAATCATATCAAGCACTATCATATCATACGTGCATTAGATTCCCTAACAGTTGCATTTTAGTATATGTTTTAGTGCATCATGTTAGTGCAAGGCATATCCATCCCCAGCATAGCATAGCAGGATCCAGTATCAATTCGCAAGCATCTCGGCCAGTCCTCCATCAAAGTCGGCAGTATTCTTCTCAAGAGAAGATACCCCGCACGTGCTCAAGGAATTTTATTCCCCAGCAAGTCATTCTTCAGCCAGGCAGTTGACAATGATAATCCCCGACAGCTGTTGCTATTCTTACACCCGAAGCAGAGGATACCATAGAAAGTTTCTTGTGAGCTTTCCCCTGTAAAGCCAACACATTTCCTCCGACAGGAATCTTGCTTAACTATTCTTCAGCAAATTTATTTTAGAGATACTGCTTTGGTATCATCGAGGAACCTTAATGGATAAGGGACTGATTCGACGACCCAGAGAATCGTCTGCCTTCAGAGATACTGCTTTGGTATCATCGAGGAACCTTAATGGATAAGGGACTGCTTCGATGACCCAGAGAATCGTATTTCTTCAGAGATACTGCTTTGGTATCATCGAGGAACCTTAATGGATAAGGGACTGCTTCGACGACCCAGAGAATCGTCTGCCTTCAGAGATACTGCTTTGGTATCATCGAGGAACCTTAATGGATAAGGGACTGCTTCGACGACCCAGAGAATCGTCTGCCTTCAGAGATACTGCTTTGGTATCATCGAGGAACCTTAATGGATAAGGGACTGCTTCGATGACCTAGAGAATCGTCTGCCTTAAGAGATACTGCTTTGGTATCATCGAGGAACCTTAATGGATAAGGGACTGCTTCGACGACCCAGAGAATCGTCTACCTTCAGAGATACTGCTTTGGTATCATCGGGGAACCTTAATGGATAAGGGACTGCTTTGACGACCCAGAGGATCGTCTGCCTTCAGAGATACTGCTTTGGTATCATCGGGGAACCTTAATGGATAAGGGACTGCTTCGACGACCCAGAGAATCGTCTGCCTTCAGAGATACTACTTTGGTATCATCGAGGAACCTTAATGAATAAGGGACTGCTTCGACGACCCAGAGAATTGTCTGCCTTCAGAGATACTGCTTTGGTATCATCGGGGAACCTTAATGGATAAGGGATTGCTTCGACAACCCAGAGAATCGTCTGCCTTTCAGAGATACTGCTTTGGTATCATCGGGGAACCTTAATGGATAAGGGACTGCTTCGACGACCCAGAGAGTCGTCTGCCTTCCAAAGATACTGCTTTGGTATCGTCGAGGAACCCTAATGGATAAGGGACTGCTTCGACGACCCAGAGAGTCATCTGCCTTCCAAAGATACTACTTTGGTATCGTCGAGGAACCCTAATGGACAAGGTACTACTTCGACATTCCAGAGAATCTTCTGCTTTCAAAGATACTGCTTTGGTATCGTTGAGGAACCTTAACGGATAAGGTACTGCGTCGACGAGCCGGAGAATATTGTACCTTCAGAGATACTGCTTCGATATCATCGAGGAACCTTAACGGATAAGGGTCTGCTTCGACGAGTCAGAGAATTTTCCACTTACAGAGATATTACTTTGGTGCTATCGGAGAACCTCAATGGACAGGGGACTGCTTCGGTCACCCAAAGAGCCTCAAGTTATTTTGTTCAGTTTGAATCCTGTTACTTTGTTCTGTCAACTCTCACTCTATATCACTTTACCTTATGTCCGAAAAATTTTGGGGTCTTCTTATATCTTATTGCCTTCTACCCTAAAAATGAACGTCGTACAACAGTTCTTTTTCTCAGGTTCAAGACAATTAGATAGGGGCATCTGTCATACCCCAAATTTGTCCTACCATGTCATTTTTTTTATGCCAAGAATGTTGTTGCTTCATGATCTTTCTCAGAGTGATCATTTGGGTTATGGAGGTCTTGTTTGTGCTCATTGTGTATATAGTTTCTTGCAAGGGTGTTAGATTCAAGTGGAAACAAGAGGAAAGATATGTCCTAATTATCATGGTCAATTGGTCAAGATATGATCACGTGACTTCAAGTTGATTTTAGGCCATATTTCAAAAAGATTTTAGGCCATATTAAAGTCATGTTTCAAGTGGTTCAAGCCCATTTACAAGCCATAAGTTGAATTGTTTTGTTTCAAGCTATTGCAAGAGATTTAAACCATGATTCTAAATGTCTAAGTATAATTGGAAGTTTTCAAGTCATGGTTGGAAGCTTTTTTTTCAAAATTTATTTTGGTTAGTGGTTCCAAATTGGCAAGTTATGTTCCTAAAAGTCTTGTTAAGTTAAAAAAAAAAGACCTGATACGGTTTTTGGGATTATTTTCAAGTTATGTGAAGAATGTCTCAAGCTGATATGAATTTTTGGGGACAGAACATGAAACTGCTAAATGCATAGGTCATCAAGAAAATTCATGTTTTAATTACCCTTTCATTTTCAAGGAAGTTCATAAAAAGGGCGCATAGCTCATCAAGAAAATTCAGGTTTTAATTACCCTTTCATTTTCAAGGAAGTTCATAAAAAGGGCGATGTACATAGATCATCAATTTTCATGCTGCCACACAATTGCAAATTCCACTTGGTTTCAAAGAGATGCAAAAATAAGAACTACCAATGGAATTCCAAAGAACAATTTGTTCAAACAAGTACATTATTACAAAAGAAAAAAACTTCAGAAAAGTGAAATGAAGGAAAGGAATCACGAGCCATCACGTTTGACTTTATTGACCGGGTTGTTTCACCAAAACAAGAACTGCTACACTTTGTACCATCAACCCGCCATCAATACCAACGTATTACATACGGGCCCCACACAAACTTCCACCATTCTTCACAACCCACATATAGCCTCACGCAAGCACCCTAGCACAACCAGCAGCGACTTTCAATACGAACAAAACCGTACAGCCTCCTCAAGTCCCTACAACAAAAGAGACATTTTCAATATCAATTCCAAAATCCAACATCAAAACTCAGTCACATTCAAAATCCATATCAATACCATTCATGTTCGATTCAAATCACAAAAGCCATATTCAAAATAATCCATTTTCATTCATTCAACCAAGCCAAAAATTTCATTCATTCAATTCCTAACCAATTCAACATTAGAACATTTTAAAACCAAGACCATTCATGATCATTTAATTAATCCAAAAACAGCCTCATACACATTCATTTCATTTTCAAAATCATTCAATCCATATACATATTCATGACACACTCCCTTCACATAACATTAAATTTAAAAAAAAACTACAAGACAAGAAAGGTGCTCATTGGACCACAAATTCAGAATTTCATAAGCAAACAAAAGAATAAGGCACATAGCAAAACACGAGCAGAGCAGCAAAATACACAGTTCATCAGACCTTAACACAAAAAGGGAACAAGACAAAATTCACAGCAAACAAAAGGGACAAAGTCTTCATAGCAGGAAATTCAGAGCAGCGAATAGCAGAAAAGTACCACAGAGGTTTCAGCAAGGCAATAACGTATTTTTGGCAAAAACGTGTTCTGAGTTTGAAAAAGATTACCTTGCACATTTCCATGAACGAGATCCCTCATCTATTTGGACACAGCTCTTCAAACCCTAATCTTGACAATATAAAAACAAGTGCAATGAATCAAAAAAGGGGGACCGGAAGAAAAACCCTAACAAGAATCACTACTGCAAAGAAAATTTCGTCTCTAACCCTAATCCACCTAAAGTTCAATCCTAAGAACTACTCTGAATTTCTCATTGAAATTCAGAGATAGTGTGAGCTAAACCAAGCACAACAGCCATTCGACACGGTTGCAAACATAGCAGAATAGTTCATAAAGAAGAAGAAGAAGAAACTTAAGACGTGGAAGCAAGATTTGAATCTGAAATTACCTGAGTACGACCAAAGACTCGTGTTGAAGGAATTCTTTGAGAGGTAATCCTTTTGAAACTCTGCTTCTCTTCAATCTAATCTCTATTTCCTGATTTTGCCTTATTTGCTGTTCTGATTCGTGTATTTGTCTTCTCGTGCCTTGATTTGATTCCATCTGCCGTGTTTTTGAGTTAGGGTTTTTGTTTGGGAATGGGGGCGATTTAAGGGTTTAGTTAGTTTTTTGAGAAATTGGTAGTCAGATTTCGAGAGAGGAGGAAAAATAATGTAAGGTTTGTGTTGGACTTTTGAGGATAGGTGGTGGTGTTGCCGGAGAAGACGGTGGCGGCCGCCGCGCGCCGCCGCTTCTCCGGCCGTTGCTAGGTTTTCGGCGATGTTAGTTTTTGCGAGAGAGAGCTGAACGAGAGAGAGAACAAATAGAATGGGTGAGAGAGCGTCTGAGTGAATGATATTCTTTTCCCCTTCATTTATCTTTTGTGCCACGCGTGCAAGGGTTGGTGAGGGTGGCAAGCATGCACCGGTGCCACTTGTCACCGGTATTGGCTTTTTTTTTTATCCCACGCGCACCCTTTGGTAGTTCCACCGTGGTCTTTAAATCTCAAACCGTTAGATCTAGGAACCGTTTAATCCAACGCTCTATTTTTCCTCCTTAGTCAACCATTCCAGCTAGGGTCCATGGTAAACCCTCAGCCCAGCCTGGGCTTCTGGAAGTTGGGCTGGGTTGATTTTTTCTAAGCACACCCCCGTTTATTAATGCTTCCGGCCCATTTTCTGGTTTTAATTAACTTATTTTTTTTAGTAAAATCTAAATCTATTTATTTATTTTATGTTAAAAACAGAATTTATAATAACATATTTTCAAACCACTTAATTGATTTTATTAAAATTATTTATTTAATATTAATTAATCTACCTATGATTAATTTTATTAAATATTAAATTTTAATTTGATTAATTATTAATTTGGTCTTAATTAATAAAATCTAAAACATTTTCCTTTTAATTCCCAACTCTTATTTAACTAGTTTTCTTAAATTATTTTATTTAATATTAATTAATTTTGACAATTAATTTTATTAAATATTTTAATTTAATCTAATTAGTTTTGAGTCTTTGTTAACCCTAAAAAATATATTTAAGTAAGCTTTAATTAATTTTATTAAATCATTTTATTTAATATTAGTTAATGTTAAATGATTAACTTTATTAAACATTTTGATTTAATCTAATTAATTATTTGGACTTTAATTCTAAAAGAAACCTAGAAATTAATTTGAGTTGAGAACTTCCCCTCCTTAGATTAACCTTAGGAATTTAGGTTTCTAACCTAACTAATATGCTTGATTTTTTACTCTACCATTTTATTATGTGTATACTTTATTCATGTGGATTTTATTTTATGCCTTGATTATATTATGCTATGTCATTGCGTGTTTATTCAAATCAAAATATTTTTCAACTAATATTTGGACTTCGTGTCAATCATTTTCATACCTGATAAGTCGATCGTTTTCACGATCGCAACCGACCTCCTTTTTGCCTCCTCTTGGGCCTTATGCAACGATTACCCATTCTATTTTGATTTGTATGCATGTGATTGGTATATTTTAATCGTGGCTTAATTAATTCCATAAGATTAAAATCACCCCTTTTTATAAGAACAAAAGCAAACTTGATCCAACGTCAAGTATTTTCCAAATAAATTTAATTAACTCGATCTCAAGCATCTTACTTGGTCCATATATCAAGTATTTCCAACATTCACTTTAAACCATAAGACATCCTTATTTCTTAACCTTCTCATAAATCAAAACCTCGATCCAACGTCGAGTACTTTTCTCAAATCAAATCAACATACTTAATAATACTTAGACATTTTCATAAAGGTGAAAAAGAGGGGGACCAAGTCTTTGGTTTTTCTTTTCAATTGTTCGGGTGCGAGTTTTCTTACTCGTGTGTGGGCAATTGACACCTTTAACACACATTTTATCCGATCACCTTCAAACTCATTTTCTTAATCAAACATTAAGATATGTAATCAATATTCAAATACATTTTTATAAAGGTGAAAAAGAGGGGGACCAAGTCTTTGGTTTTTCTTTTCAATTGTTCGGGTGCGAGTTTCCTTACTCGTGTGTGGACAATTGACGCCTTTAAAACACACGAACTCGACAAATGTTCAAACCTTTTAAAATCAAATTATTAAAACACTTAATCCCTATTTAAACACACTTTACTAAAGGTGAAGTGAGGGTGGTCGAGTCTTTGACCCTTCTCCACAATTGTTTGGGTGCGAGTTTTCTTACTCGTGTGTGTGCAATTGTCACCTCTAAAACATCCAATACGACTAAAACTCCTTTCCTCGCCCACGTGCGACCAAAACCCTAAAACACGTTCAAATCAAATCATTTTTCAATCAAACTCTTCAACATACTTAATATATTCAAACAACTTTTTAAAAGGTGATGTGAGGGGGGCCAAGTCTTTGACCTTTCTCCCCAATTGCTTGGGTGCGAGTTTACTTACTCGTGTGTGGGCAATTGGCGCCTACATAAAAAAATACAAACCAAACAACCGTAGTCCCACGAACTACGAATGCTCTGACTTTCCCATTGCACGAGGGAATACGTAGGCCCAAGGGTTCTAATCCTTGCCGAGCACACTAATAAAAAAAAAACACCCCTTTTCCTTATAAGCAAACCCTTTAGAAGATAACAAACAAGCCTACCTAACTTTCTCACGAATCGATTCAAGAGGTTCCCGTTGAGTACAACGGACGTAGAGGGTGCTAATACCTTCCCTCTTGCGTAACCGACTCCCGAACCCGAATTTGGTTGCGACGACCACATTCTTATCTCCCTTTCGAAGGTTTCTCGATATTTTCCTTTCCCTATTTTGGGATAAATAAAGTTCGGTGGCGACTCTGTTTCGAACAGTTTTTTCCGCGTCCATCGCGAGGATCGTATTTTTCGAGGTACGACAGCACCGTAGAGATAATGCCTCCAAATCTTCAACACAAAAACCACAGCCGCTAATTCAAGATCATGAGTAGGATAATTCTTTTCATGCACTCTTAACTGCCTCGAAGCATACGCCACGACCTTACCGTCTTGCATCAGAACACCACCTAGACCAATCAAAGGCGCATCACAATAAACCACAAATGGTTCATCAGGATTCGATAAAATCAAAATCGGAGTTGTCGTCAATCTTCTCTTCAGCTCATTAAAACTTTCCTCGTACCGAATATCCCAAATGAACGCTTGTCCCTTACAAGTCAACTGGGTCAAAGGAAGTGCTAGCTTAGAAAATCCTTCAATGAACCTTCGATAATATCTGGCCAAACCCAAAAAGCTTCGAATTTTAGTAACAGATCTCGGAGCCTCCCATTGTAGAACTGCTTCTACTTTAGATGGGTCCATAGAAATACCATTACCTGAAATCACGTGCCCAAGAAAACTCACCTCCGACAACCAGAACTCACACTTGGACAATTTGGCAAAAAGCTTTCTTTCTTCCAAAACCTGCAAAACAATACGCAAATGCTCTGTGTGCTCCTCCCGAGACTTAGAATAAATCAAAATGTCATCAATAAACACAACAACAAATCGATCCAGATGCTCGTGAAAAATATGATTCATGTATTCCATGAACACACCTGGAGCATTAGAAACCCCGAACGACATCACAGAATATTCATAATGACCGTAACATGTCCTAAAAGCCGTCTTCTGAATATCTTCCTCTTTCACCCTAATCTGATGATATTCCGACCTTAAGTCAATCTTACTGAACACACAAGCACCAACCAACTGATCCATCAAATCATCAATCCTTGGAAGAGGATACTTATTCTTAATCGTCACCTTATTCAACTGGCGATAATCAATACACAATCGCATACTTCCGTCTTTCTTTTTCACCAATAAAACTGGAGCACCCCAAGGCGACACACTTGGTCTCACAAACCTCTTCTCCAACAATTCATTCAACTGTTTCTTTAACTAGACCAACTCAGATGCCGACATACGATATGGTGCCATAGAAACAGGTCTAGTACCAGGAACTAGATCTATAGAAAACTCCACCTCTCTCTCTAGCGGCAAGTCTAAAATATCCTCGGGAAACACTTATGGAAAATCACACACAACAGGGAATACCTCAAGTGAAACTTGACTATCCACAGTCAACAATGCAAACAACCCGAACAACTAAGCTTCATCTGCCAAAAGTCTCTTCAACTCTTTGGTAGATAAGAAACTCGAGTCTTCGTCTTCCTCAAGAGAAGGAAACCTTACCAGCTTATGATAACAATCAAGATGAACCCTATTGAACTGCAACCAATTCATTCCCAGAACCTCATCTAAACCCTCCAACGGTAAACACACCAAATCCATCTCAAAGTCTTCACCATAAATGGTCAAAGGACAACTTAAACAAACCAAATAAGTAGTTACTGACCCCATTGCTGGAGTATCAATAACCATATTACCACCCATCGAAGACAACACAAGATTCAAACGCTTCGCGCATTCAGACGAAATAAACGAATGAGTCGCTCCAGTATCAATAATGGCAACTAAATGAGTACTATTAATAAAACAAGTACCTATGATCAGACGGTCTGCACTGGAAGCCTGAGTTCCCGCTAATGCAAAACTTTCCCACCAGCTGGAGCTTGCTTCGGTTTCGGACACTTTGTACTAATGTGACCAGGTTCACCACAGTTGAAACACTTCACCACATTCTTCCTTGCACAATCAGCTGCGACATGTCCTAAACCTCCACAATTAGAACACTTCCTCAAATCTTTCCTACATTCAGACTGACGATGTCCCACATCACCACATCTATAACATCTCAGAGGACCAGACACTCCTCCTCCACTTGACCTTCTTTCAAAATTACCCCTCTGTTTACCCTTATCAGTTGGTGTTACATACGGACCACCACGGAACTGTTGCTTCCCTTTTCTCTCGCTCACACTCTTATAATGCGTAGAACGAGCCTTACTATCCTTCTCATAGACCCTACAACAATCCACCAAATCAGAAAACCTCCAAATCCTTTGATAACCAATTTCCTGCTTTATCTCAGGACGCAATCCGTTCTCAAACTTTACACACTTAGAAAATTCCGCGGTCGCTTCAGCATAATGAGGATAAAACTGCACAAGTTCCACAAACTTAGGAGTATAATCAACAACAGACATATTACCTTGTTTTAACTCCAAGAACTCAATTTCCTTCTTTCCTCTTACATCTTCAGAAAAATACCTCCTCAGAAACTCAGTGCTAAACACAACCCAAGTGATCTCCTCCTCTGCAGCTTCCAACACATGACGTGTACTAACCCACCAATCATCAGCTTCTTCCAGTAACATGTGAGTACCCAGTCTCACCTTCTGATCCTCAGCACAATCCATCACTCGGAAGATCCTTTCAATCTCTTTCAGCCAAATCTGTGCACCATCAGGATCATATCTTCCTTTGAAGACAGGCGGTTTGTTCTTCCTGAACTCATCATTACCTGCAGCATTAGGTGCACCCTGCACAGCCCGAGCCATAGCTTGCATAGCAGCAGCCAAAGCAACATCATTCCTACCAGCCATATTCTGTTCATTTCCAATAACAGCAACTATGGTTAAACAAACAGCTCATCCAAACACCAAGACCGACAAGGATTGACACAAACTGACACGGACTGGCTCTGATACCACTTAATGTAACACCCCCAATCTATACCCCCAATTAAATAAAGCAGTAAAAGAAAATTCAAAATTTCATCAGAGTATATTTAGAAATTCACAGCATAGACCGAGGGGTCACATCAAATTGAAACAAACATACAACACCTGCCCATAAAGATATGCAACACTCGCAGGTAGCAAATAAATAGAGGAACTTAGTTCCTACTACCCACATTTCAAATACAGAATAAAGCGGAAAATCTGTACTGAATCTCATATATATATATATATATATATATATATATATATATATATATCATAAAAAGTTTGTCATACATCAAGTCATACATGCACAAGCCAAAAGATATATATATATATATATATATATATATATATACATATACACGTCAAACTACAAAACGATCCCCCTGACTACCCGGTGCCACATATCAGAGACGACCGACAAAAGAATGAAGTCCTAAGCTTCACAAAAAGACCTCCAGCATCTAATCTGCAATGCGTCATAGAGCATTATAAAACAACAGAAGGGTGAGAAAAACAATCATAATATAATTGTATACAATTATATATAATACAAAAAAAAATACACATATATACTGTTCTCACCACAACGCACACCAGAATTCAAACAAAAAACAACACAATGTGTATTTCATATTTCCATCACCAAAGTATACCAACCATGCACAATACAAGTATCACCAACACATATACATATACCAATTTATCAATTTTATCCACAATTCCACACATAAACACACCATTAATGATTTATGCAAATGCAAGAGACCGACACAACGACTCTATGCATATGCGCATGCGGTACCGACTTCCATCAATTCTCAACACCAGTTCACTCAGGAACTATTGGAACCATCGCTCGTTACTTAGTGTAACTCCCCGTCGGGCATACGATGTTCCCCGTCGCTTTCGGTCCTCTTTGTATAAGGCTCACGACGTTTATGGATCACTTTCGGTCCTCTTTGTATAAGGCTCACAATCCGATCGTTCACACCCCACATGGGCACACAATCGTCTATAACCATCGCTTTCGGTCCTCTTATTTTTAAGGCTCACGATCCAATCAGATCGCTTTCAGTCCTCTTATTTTTAAGGCTCACGATGTTATAGCAGATTCCCTCTGGAATCAATCCGTCACTCAGGACGTCACAAGAATGCATATCATGATGCTCAGCATACAATGACCCATGACATTCAAATGCACACATATATGCAACCATCTCACTTAACATAAATCATGCTTTGCAATTCAAGCCCAAAACAATGCCTTTATTTGCCATACGGCCACAAACCATCATCATGCCATCTAAACACATGCATTTATATCATATAATCCGCACACAAGTCCTACAACTATATCTCAAGCATGTTGCGTAATAACGCCTCAAATACACACAGTTAAAACGGTAAAAGTCGACACACAACACATTTCCAGATTCTCGACATAATTAAATCAGCTAACAATCTTAAAACCATTACAATAATAAAGAACATTTCATAAGTTTTCTAACGCATTAAACCACGCCTCAAACCGACTCACGGATCAAAAGTTATAAGGAAAACAAATTGGGAAAAACTGTCATGTTCGCAGTGTGAAGCTCCTAGCGAGTCCTTCGCTTCTCCATTCGCAGTGCGAATGTCCTAGCGAACAGTGGCAGAATGAAAAATAGCCTAGAAAATTCCCAACATTCGCAGTGCGAACCATCCAGCGAATGCTCGCTACCCCATTCGCAATGCGAATCCTCCAGCGAACAGTGGCAGAATGAAAAATAATACAACGTTCGCAGTGCGAACCTCACGCGAACGCTCGCCACTCCTTCACTGGCCATTCGTAGTGCGAACCTGCGATTTCAGCAAAACCCAGCAGCGCTCCAGTTCATCCAAAAATGATATTTTCTCAACCAAAACATTTCTAAACCAACCTATAACAATTAGAACATAACTCAATCATGGTAACAAGTATTCTACTACGTTTACACCAATTTTCGACCGTGAAACCATCGATATCACATTATATTTCTCATTTCAACCTAGAATCCAAAACTAGAGTAAGACAATAGCATAAGCAAACGCATACATACATAATCATACACAAGCATAAGATAATCGAGTTTCACACCCTTACCCGATTTAATCGTGTTCTAGAAAGTCGGTTGATTGATTTCCAAGTTTTCTCAAATTCTCTCTTTTTCTTCTCTTCTCTTCTTCTTTTCTCCTTCTCTTCTTTTTCTTACTATTTTTCTCTCTTTCTATTTTCTATTATATTCTAACTTAACAAAATAAATCAAAATGCCCAAAACACTCCTACACTCAAACATCTCGCAAATGTTCCCAAAACGCGATAAAATATATTCACGATGAAAAATAACATATTTTCACATAAAAGTCAGAAATAAAATAATATAATAATAAAATAATAAAAAATGACTCAATTAAATAAAAACTGACAAAACTGGGGCGTTACAAACCATCAACATTCGTGAATAGAAAGACTTCATCGATCGAAAATGAGAAAATAGAAGAGAAGAAGATGCGAAAATGAAATAAAAATCGAAATGAGATAGAAAAGAAGAAAGGTCTCATCTTTACCAAGTTTTTAAATCGATAAATCGACAATCTATGGTTATAGATTTTCATCGACCAATAGTTAAAAGAAAAATAAAAAGGTGGTCTCATATTGATCTAGATTTTTCGATTTATTCAAATCAATAAATCCAAGACCTTTTGTTATATCATTGACCAATAAAATAAAATCGAAAATGAAAAGGAAATGAAATGAAAGTGAGAAGTAAAATCGAAATGAGATAGAAAATTAGAAAGGTCTCATCTTTACCAAGATTTTAAATCGATAAATCGACGATCTATGGTTTTAGATTTTCATTAACCGATAAAAAAGAAAAATGACCTCATATTGATCAAGATTTAGTCGATTTGAATAAATCAACCAAACTATGACCTTTTGTTATATCATTGGCCCATAAATAAAATCAAAAAGCAAATCAAAGATGAAGATAAAAATGAAATGGAAATAAAAATATTAAGATGATAAACTTGAAAACAAATAAGTTTATGTAATAATATGTTAGAAAACTTAATAAAAGAATCAAGAAAAATAAAGTTTAAAAACTATTTTTAAAACCAAAGAAAGTAAATAAAAGGGAGGGGGCGCTGAAACAGTGTGTGTGTGTGTGTGTGTGTGTGTGTGTGTGTGTGTGTGTGTGTGACTTCATGGTGTTGTGAAATAATAAATACTTTGGGCTCATGAGCCCATCTAACAATCTTAAAAAAAAAATCTAACAGGAAAAGTATGTGCTTCAAAAAAGAAGAGTGGAGGACCAAGATCCATACGGATCCAAAATGAAGGGTTAAAAACCAGCAACAACCTCCGCTTCACATAATCGTGACGGCCATGGAAAGTGAAAAGAAGAGAAAATAAAAAAAATAATAATAAAAAAAAAAGAATGCTCAGAAGAACCTATGCTTCATCATCGCGCTCAAACACCAAAGTGATTTCAGAAAAAGAAGTTATACGAGGAAGAACGATATCCACACAACACCAACCTTCAACTCGCGAGTTTTAGTATCAACCATGAATCCTCCTCGCTTCTCACTCAGTCTCGTCTTCTCCTTCTTCAACAGGTTTATGTTTCAACAGTTTGGGTTTCGATTTTCCTCGCACTCTCTCTTCGTCTCGATCTCCATGATTTTTGGGTTGTGAAAGAATTTGCTGTTGTAGTTTATGAGGGAGAAAAAGGTTGTTTTAAGGTCTCTGTTGTCAGGCACAGATCCACATTAGTGCCTTTGGGGGCAGCTGCCCCCACTCTGTTATTTATAATATTACAAAAATTTCAAAAATTTTACTTTTTACTTAATGCCCCCATTAAAAAAATCAATATTTTTAAGACTTTAATAGTTATATATTAACAGTGTAATAAAATTTTCTGTTATAATTCAATAAAAATATATCATTCCATTATATTATACAAGTAATTTAAAATTTTCAATCTAATTTGATGAGATGCATGGTCTTCATTAATTAACAATGTAAAATTAATTTATACAATTGATGCATCATTCATTTTGCTATTTAAAAAAAAAAAAATTTTAAAATTTTAAAATATAAAAATCATTCAAAAAAACATTTCTTAGATATTAAGTATACCTTATATTTTATATATAAAATGACAAAATTTTGGTAGTGTCTACATTTTTTACTTAATACATATTATATATTTATTGTACCACTATTATATATATATATATATATATATATATATATATATATATATTGCCCCCACACACTAAAATATTTTGATCCGTCCCTGCCTGTTGTTTGGGTGAAGAAAGGTTATTGATTTGAGGAGATAGTTTTGTTATTTTTTTAGGTGAAGATGAATTTTGACAGGGTGTTTGCGGTTCCAGAGAACTTGAAGAAATGAGGGTGAGGAGTGTCTCTTATATAGGAGCAGTGAGAGTGAAATGGGAAAGATTGAAAAAGTTGTGAGCTCGAAATTCTCGTAACGGTTTTGGAAATTTGTTCTGCCTCCACTACGTCGTTATTTGCAGATCATTAGGTATATTGCCGTGTCGGTTATGTGAGTCCTGGTTGCGTTGTTTTTGTACTGCTGTAAGTAAGTTTTCCCTTTTCATTACTGAGTGTCAATTATGAATTTGTGTGGGGTCCTCTTACACTTGCGTTCTTGAATTAGTCAGGTGGGGTCATGTTGGCTTGGAAATATTATGTATTGTGTGTTGAAATCTTGAGTAAAGTTGGCTCGCGCAAGTTGAATGGTAGTTGCTGCATTAGCTTGGTGTGGATTGTGGTACGGCGTGTTGTACGCATAATGATCTTGGTTGCAGGTTTGGAATATTGGTACTGTGTGGTTGTGTCTTGGCCGCAGGTGACATGGAATTGGGCAGTAGCATGGGCTTGGAGCATGTGGTGATGGCTTTGCTTTGGAATGAGCTTGGTTTATTAAAATAAAGTTGTTTGTTGTAAATTAAATGATGGACTTGTAGAATTGTAAAAAACAAACAATGGCCTTGAAATACAAATGAAAGTTGTTTTGTGATTTTTCTTGTAATGGACTCTTTATGTAATGTCCTTTATTTGGAATATTTTCATGAGCAAGATCTTTTGTAGAAACTTTTGGCAATTTGAAATTTGATCCTTGCTTGTATCTTTGATTTTGAAATTGTCGCACATGCTTGCCATCAATTCTAAGGCACCACACTTAAACCAACTTCTTATATAAGCTTGAATTTATTCTGTCACTTAAAACACGTTGAGGCAAAATGCCCAATGTTATGACTCTGATGAACATGCCTTGGAGTAGTCTTGAGAGATGAGACCAAAAAATGAATCAATCTTGAACATTAAGACACTTGAATACTGAGAAATGAAGTGAACCCTGATAATCTTCAACCATAAAGCACTATGACCTTGACACAACCTTAATAACCTGACCCATGCACGAATGGCTTGGCACGAAACCCTAATTGAAACTCCAGACACACACCGCTCAGATAATGCACCCTGACCTTGATGAGAAAACGACATATTTTTTGGATTTTCTGAATATGGTTAGTGGATGAATGTACATATGAAAATTATACACAGGTAGGACAAATTTGGGGTATGACACCGGAACAAAGATGTCGAAGAAGATGTCCTAACCTGAAGACATGACATCCTAGAGTACTGCACTGATTTAGGAGGTTTTAAATCTGTAACAAATTTGCTCAAGATTTGATGCGCTTTCTAGGAACGGATCAAAGACACGAAATATGAAGCCTGAGACTGCAGAAGCCTATATAAGAAGACTTAGACTTAGGTTTATGATATGATATTTTGTAACCTAGTTCTCTTGTGTAAAAATAAGGGTTTAGGGTTTTGAGAGTCGTTGGCTCTCTAGGTTATAAGTCTTCCTTTGTATCATTTTATGCATTGTGGCAGATATAGGTGTCACACAGATCCATAAGCCTTGAGGTATTGGATTGTGTATTGTTCTTGGATGAAGCTTTTAAGCAAATCCGAATTAGCTTGTTTGTCAAGTATGCTTGACAGAATTCTGTATTGACAGGGATGATGTAGATATCACAGTTTGTGATTAAGGGAAGTGAGTGAGGTATCTCATATCAAAGAGGGCGTTCTTTGATAAAGATTCCATGGGGTAGATATTAGGAGATAAAGTTGTAAACGGGGGAGTTTAGCTTTATGATAATTCTACAGATAATGAAGTCTTCTTCCTGGATTGATATCCCCTAAATGTAGGTGAATTGCACCGAACTGGGTTAACAATTCTTGCATGTTCTTTTATCATTCTGCAGATTTACATATTCTGTTTTTGGTCTTGATAAACATGTTGGAAAAGATGTTGTAACATCTGTGATTCTGCAGTTCTGATATTCAAGGTATTAGTCTGCTGTTTTGCTTCTTTATTTAAATGTCTATGCAGAACTATGTCTTGACATGTGTTAGGACATCTGCTGTCTACTATGCCAGAATTTCAATTGGTATCAGAGCCGACATCCTGTATGTTTTTGAATGAGATCTTTGGGAGATACTTTCTGGCGTTTAAACAAGGAGGAGTTTTGAAGATCAGATCAATTAACTCAGACATACTCAAGGGTATTAATGGATGAGATGGATGTTCTGAATCGTAGGTAACAACCCAGAGGTTGTTTATGTTGCTGAGGAGGTTCTGCAACAACTACAGGAGAAGTAGCTAGTTCTCTTGTTGGGGTGTCTTATAAGATGTTCTGACATCTTATTAGGGCAAGTTAAATTTGTTCCTTAATGGTTCCGCTGTATGTGTTTCTGATGGAAGAGCTCTAGAATTATGGGATTCTGGAGTTATTACTGAAGACAGATGGTGGAAGATCTCAACCGTCAGCCTCTATATTTGAAGATATCTGCATCTTTTTATTCCAAAGTCGGGAGCAATTGAGTAAAGAGAGTTGCTGGTGGGTGGCTGTTATGGTGACTTGGTACTTGGAAGCTTAGTTCCAGTGTGCAGTGTGAAGTCAGCTGAAGAGGAGAGGAGTTGAGTTTAGGTTTATCAAATTCTTGCTCTAGGAATTTGATAGATTATTGATCGGCTAAGTTGTCAAAGATACTTGAGAATTCTCTCAAGTCCACTCATAAAGGCATCTCAGTCGTGCATCTGGAGTCTTCTGATTATTCTTCTAACTAGAAGGTGTTTCTGTGAAACATAAATCTGAAGAAAGTGAAGGTGATTTATTTTCACCATCCAAAAGTGCAAGGAAGGATTCATCTCTCTTAATCCTAAGGGTGGATCCAATCTGATTGGAGTTTTCAGAACTGTTGAGGTAAATAGGGTTCGTTCAGAGAGAATCTTAGTTACTTGAGTCAAGGGTGGCAGCCTTGGTATCTCAACACTTTGTTGGTCAAAGAAGATACTTGAAAAAGATTGAATACTTCATAAGTGTTCATGAAGTGATCTGGTGGAGTGTGGCTTCAACAGTGAAACAGGATTATTGAACAAGGATTTAAGATCAATTGCTATTTGTGTTACTCACAAGTATTTAATTGATTATTCTTGTATGTGGAGTTCAAGATTACTGATGTTCAACATGATGTTGAAACATCTCTTCATCCGTGTTTATGCAGAATCATGGGAGGGGTATTGCATAAGCTTTTGGTTCTATTTCTCTTAGGTGTTGACCTAAGGATCTGCTTCAGGTGGTGAAGCAGAAACATCTAATCTCTGGAGAGTTTCCTGGCAAGAAACTGGGCTAGATAATAGTGATGTGAAAGATGAAGAAGAAGATATCATAATCTTGATAGTTAATTCTTGGATCAGTTTATTTCTGATCTAGGAATATTGGAGTGCAGTAGGTGTGTTCAAGATGTATTTGATGTTGTCCAGATTGGAGTGCTGGTGATGGCACAACTTGGGTCAATTTATTTCTGATATAGGTACATAGGAGCATGTGATCTTGCTCATTCTGAAAGTCAAGGTTAAGTGGCAGTCATCTCTGTCTTTCTACAAACTGCTCTACTCAAGGGAAGTGGCATTCTTTGGTATGGCTATGGTGTAGTCTCTGACTACTTTCTTTTCTGAAGATTCAGACGTGGCAGGTGTGAATTCTTTGGAGCTTCAAGGAAGTGATTCATCAAGGTATGAACTTGTATGGAATATCTGTGATAATATTAAGCAGGATGGAGGTTGTCTACTCAAACTTGGTTGTTGAATCAAGTCTATGAGAGCATGGAACTCTTGTTTTGTAATAGGGAGGAGGTTCTTCTAAGTGGCAGAAGGAGGAGTTGAATTCAGCAGCTGGATGTCGTATCAGTATGTTCTGACATCAAGCTTAACATCAGAATCTCAGCTGGTGATGTGGCATATCAGCTTAAGATAAGGTGGTCTACAGGAGAATGGAAGTTATGGATGCTTCAAAAAAGTCTATCTCATGCAGTTTGCAGGAGTTTTGGATGGAGAAAATGTTACATGTCTAAAGGCTTGGTGGATCCAAGATGTTTTGCTGTGGAGCAAGTAGTTTATGTAACTTAAAGATCAGATTTCATTGGTGGATCAGTGTATCTTGTAGGAGTTTTGAAGAAAATTTAAGATTAATCAAACAGTGGCATTTGGTTGATCTTTATTGTGCATTCAAGCAGGATGCTTGGAACTGATTGCTCTTGGGCAGAAGGGTAGTTGGTTGAAGATGTAAGAAGGCTCTGACTCAGGTTTATCTTGGAGCTTGTGGAAGATTACCTTCATTTGGTGGAAGAGAGTTTATTTCTCTCATGGTTATCTAGAGTTCTCATTGATCAAGCTGGTGTCGCAGTGTTGTTTGAAGATCTTCAGATTAGATTACTATGCAGATAGTAAGTCCAATGGTGGAGCATATCAAGAACCATGTTGGATGGTGTCTATGATGTATGAAGGATGTCCTAACTGATGTTAGAACATTTTCTGGGTTAGTTATCCTTGGAGAAGGATTCTAAGTTCTGAGTGAGGAACTTGACACTCACATCTTGTCTAAGAAGTATTTATCTTATCATACGGGAGAATGATGGGTAAAGGATTATCTTGGAAGTCTTATGTGAATGGGACATGCTAGAAGTGAATCAGTTTCGGAAGCTGAGAAGTTCTGGAGCATGGATACGATATCTGACATCGTTAAGAAGATAACAAATTAAGAGGTATGGTATCTCTTTGAGGAATGTGATTCCAGACCAATTGGATTTTATCTCAAGGAACATGGAGGTCTGTACATGAGAATTCAAAAGGAATTCATGTGGTGTATAGATGGGTTCAAGAAGAGAGGGATCAATGGAGCTTTGGTCTCAATCCAAGAGTTTGTTAATTTAGGATGGTGATCCTAATGTGTCCTCACGGGAAGCATGATGGTGTTCATGTGTGAGTGATTATTGGTTCTTGTCAGAAGGAGCAATAAGTGCAGTTGGTGATTGTGTTCAGCAGGTAGGTTGGACAGAGGGTGCGCTCTTGAAGACATGAAGATGCGTCTTATGTTTTCCTTTCATCAGCATAAGTGTTCATTGGTAGGAAACTGATTATTTTAGATAAGGGGAGTTACTCCTTGATCTAAGATGTATTACTGCAAGGGTGCAGTTCTGAATCCAGTTTGTTTGAAGGTCAAGGTAACTGTGATTATTTTTGAAAATGAGATGTCAAGAAGGATGCCTTGACATTGCTCTGCTGCTACAGACTGTGGGGGTATTGATCAATACAGAAGTTTTTATTAGACAATGTCTGACATGATGTCAGAACATTGTTAGGGACATGTGATAAAAATAACTAGTCTTGTGGTCGGTGGAGAACATGCGCGTTCAATGTAACTTGCATTACTTTTGGATGGTTTTCTTCAAAGAAAAAATAGTCAAAACATTTTTGGTCAGTGCGCATTGGTTTCTGGTGAAGTTACAACTGTGGATTAATGACCTCATTGATTTGACCATTGTTATTTTCAAGGGTTCGTTACATTCGAAGGAAATTTCTTGGGTATTTAAGGGAGTCCTTGGATCAGTTTGTCTCAGCCTATGTTTTCTTTGTGGTGTGTTCAAAATGTCTTTTGTTCAAGTCTAGATTAGTATTGGTTGGGTATGGCAATGTCTTGGCTACCTTTGCCAATTTTTGGCTAAAAAGGGGGAGTATGAGTCTCGAGTACAGGGGATGTGTGTGTTGTTTTTGCAGTTGTTTTGCAAGAACATTGAACAAGGTGTTAGATTTATAATCTCGTATGTTTCTCTTGTGTCTTGTGACTTGAGTTAAAGATCAAGGTGGTTGTATCTTGTGACCTGAGTTACATGCTTTATGTACTTAAATCCACGAAGTATACAACTGATCTCTAAAGGAGGAGTGTGTTTGAAAGGAGTGTCCAGTGTTCTGGTGTTTCAGATTTTCTTCCTGTTTCTTTAGGAGTCTCAACTTCTGGACCTTTTTCAACTTCACTCACCCTGGGAAGAGGAAGGTTGTATTACATTCCTCCTCATGTACACCAATATGAATCTAACATGCTCAGTATTCCAATCATAATCGTCATTTAAACTAAAAGGAGTTTTAGCCAAAATTTGTCAAAAGGGGGAGATTGAAAGCACCTTTGGTTTGACAGAATTTTGGTAAAACAATGTTAATGATAAAGATGAAGAAATCTGGCCCTGAACAAAGATGTCGAAGAAGATGTCCTAACCTGAAGACATGACATCCTGGAGTACTGCACTGATTTAGCAGGTTTTAAATCTATAACAAATCTGCTCAAGATTTGATGCGCTTTCTAGGAACGGATCAAAGACCAGAAATATGAAGCCCAAGACTGCAGAAGTCTATATAAGAAGACTTTGACCTAGGTTTATGATATGCCTTTTTGTAGCCTAGTTCTCTTGTGTAAAAATAAGGGTTTAGGGTTTTGAGAGTCGTTGGCTCTCAAGGTTGTAAGTCTCCCTTTGTATCGTTTGATGCATTGTGGCAGATATAGGTGTCACACAGATTCATAAGCCTTGAGGTATTGGATTGTGTATTATTCTTGGATGAAGCTTTTAAGCAAATCCGAGTTAGCTTGTTTGTCAAGTATGCTTGACAGAATTATGTATTGACAGAGATGATATAGATATCACAGTTTGTGATTAAGGGAAGTGAGTGAGGTATCTCATTTCAAAGAGGGTTTTCTTTGATAAATATTTCATGGGGTAGAGATTAGGAGATAAAGTTGTAAACGGGGGATTTTAGCTTTATGATAATTCTACAGATAGTGGAGTCTTCTTCCTGGATTGGTATCCCCCAGATGTAGGTGAATTGCACCAAACTGGGTTAACAATTCTTGCGTGTTCTTTTATCATTCTGCATATTTACATATTCTATTTTTGGTCTTGATAAACATGTTGGAACAAATGTCGTAACATCTGTGATTCTGCAGTTCTGATACTCAAGGTATCAGTCTGCTGTTTTGCTTCTTTATTTAAATGTCTATACAGAACAATGCCTTGACATGTGTTAGGACATCTGCTGTCTGCTATGCCATATTTTCAGTCCTCCTCCGATGGTGACAACAACTTTGATAAAGAAACATTTACTGATGAAACACTGAGATCTTTTTCATCGAAATCAGAATTCAAAGACAACTATATCCTAAGACTCTTCATGGCAAATATAAAAGAGGAAGAATCCTTTTTTGAAGAATCTCTGAAGAAACTCTAGTCCCTGAATGGAAAAAACCAAATGGCGATCCTTGGTTCACTTTTGATAATGTACCACCAAGCCGTTGGAGAAAGAGACTACTTGAATTTGGAGCTTGGCTTGATACTCAGATGATGAAAATAAGTACAAATAGCTATAAGGTCATTGAAGAATTTTGCTATAGAATGACAGGCACGATGAATGAATGGTATCGCGATCTCGAAGCTTTCAAACAAGATGAGTGACGCCGTCTAGAAACTTAAGCTAATATTCTTGGTGTGCTTTACAGTGAATTTATCGGTGACATGAAGATATTTGATAGAAAAAACAGACAAAAATTCTTTGAGATGAAGTGTTGTTCCCTCAAAACAAAGGACCTCGACAAACACTATCATATGATGACACATACATATTATGTCCTCAATGGATACAATGACCATAGTCTCAAGAATACCTATGTATCCACTCTACCACAAGAACTCCGTCCAGAAATTCATAGGATGTTAGCCGCAACTCAAAAGGATATTAAAACCACGAGTCTTGGTCAGATTCACTTGGTGACGTTAGAAGCACTTGAAAAGCTTTGCAATTTTCATCATCAATTTTCAGAAGTTATAGGTTAAAAGTCAAAATTCACACCGGCATGTAAGAAGCCTTACCTAGAGCTTAAGTGTAAAGACAAAAGGTGTAGCTGTACAACAAAAAAGAAACATCATCATAAAAAATACTCCAAATCTCATAAGACCTTCAAGGGAAAGAAAAAGAAGACTATGAAGTTCTTTATAAGAAAACCTTTCAGAGGAAAGGGGAAAAATTAGAGATGCTTTATTTGTGAAAAAAGGGGCATTTCTCTAAAGAATGTCTTAATAATACCCACAAAGTCGCAAAGCTGATCAACTCTCTTCATGCTCTAGAAGGAGACTTAAAATCTTTGTATTCTGAACAAAGCTCTGCTGATGAAGAAATAACTTTTTTCCCCTTCAAGACTCTTCGTCTGATGAAGCATCATTTTCAGAGTCAGAAGATGACAAATATCTCCCTATTTACTCCTTCAAAGAGATATGAAGTTCTCTTCCTACTCTACCCCTCCCTTGTGTTGAAGTTCATGTCCTCACAATAAAGTTTTCTTGTCCGAAGAAAGTTATAACTTATATGGACACTGGGGCCCAGATTACAATGATGAATGCTAACTTTCTCCCATCAGAATCATGGGTGACACATGCTGCATACTTTGTAGCAGCAGATGGAAAAGTTTTCAGGACAAATTTAATGACCAAGGAGAAAATAAGAATTAAATTCTTCCCAGACTGCATAGTCTAGACCAGGGTCATTGGCATTAATCTTCCAAACAAAGATATTGTAGTAGAAATGAATGTCTACTCAGTAGCAAATAGACTTCAAATTCTCCCTACAGGAGTCAAATTCAAAAGATAATTCAAACCTTATTATGGAACATTGAAACCATATTCACTTTCTAAAATCCTTGCTGGCTATGAAAATATCAAGTCCAACCTACTCAAACTCAGTGCATACAACCATGAAAAATTCTGCCATCCAAAGCCTCTATGAAAAAATAAAGACTTTTTGTTCAACTTCCTTTCAAACTAAATGAAGATGTTAATCAAACCAAGGTCAGTCATCCAGGAATGAGTGCATCAGAATATACATTAGCTAGGGAAGAATGCAACAAGCTGCTCAAACAAGGTCAGGTAGAACCCACCAAATCCGAATGGGCTTGCCAAACATTTTATGTGAAAAAGAGATCTGAAAAGTTGAGAGAAAAAAAGAGGCTAGTAATTGATTACAAACCTCTAAATCATTTTCTCAAAGATGATAAATTTCCCATTCGAAAGGCCTTGCCTTAAACGTTTTCATCAAAGATGCCCAGATCTATTCCAAGTTCGATTTTAAGTCAGGATTTTGGCAATTGGGTATCGACCCCGAGGATCGTTACAAAACCGCTTTTTGCATTCCTAACGCCCAATACTAATGTACTGTGTTGCCATTTGGGCTTAAGGTAGCTCCATCGCTTTTTCAAAAGGCCATGACTAGAATTTTTGAGCTCATTCTCAATAGTATCCTTATCTATATTGATGAAGTGCTATTGTTCTCAAAAGATGAAAAAGCCCATAATCAATTATTGGGGCAATTCCTTTAAATAGCCTAACAACATGGAATGACACTCTCTAAAAAGAAAAGACATTTGGGCCAAGGTAAATTTGATTTTTAAGGGATGCATTTCTCCCAAGGAAAATATCAACCCCAACCTCATATTGCCCAAGAAATGTTAAACTTTCCTGATGAAAATCTCACAGTTAAGCAAATTCAGCAATTTCTTGATATAATTAGTTATATGAGAGATTTTCTGCCAAAACTGGCGAGATACACAAGTCCTCTATTCTAAATGCGGAAGAAAAAACTCCACCATGAGGAAAAATAATGTATTCATAAGTATAAGTGTGTCGGTTTTTTGAAAAAAGACATTCTTATAGTATTAAAAATGCCATGCTTGTAAATAGTGTTGTTTTTGTCTTATATGCACCACCTTGACTATAAAAGGAGAGCTCTTGTAACATATTTTCATAAGCAATCACAAACAAATTTTCTTGTGTGCTTAAGAACCAATATGTTCTAAAAATCTTTTCTTTCTCCCCAAAAACTTTAGTTATTATATTTATATCATAATTCTGCAATAGATGCAAGTTTACTTTACACTTGCCTCTAAATGAGATCAAAAAACATGCGACCACTAATCTATACTACATTTCTCGCTAGCATGAAATGTCAGTTTTAATTGTTAGTTTATATTATACTTTTTAATTGTTAGTTTATATTATACTTATGATTGACTATCTAATAACATAGAATTAAAGTTGATTTCATGATATATGAAGCTCCCAAAAAATATGGTATCAAAACCTCAACCAAAAAAAGGGTGCATACGATTTGAATATAATAAAAGAGTAAGGGAAAAAACAAATTAATCATGGAAACACCAAAAAAAATGGAATCATATTAAGTCGCATATACCACAAAAGACAATTCTTTCTATCCCCTTTTAATCCTCCAATCTCTACTCCACCTTCCATTATCACTCACCTCCCTACTTCATAATTCATACACTCTTCCTGTTTTTTATTCAAATTCAAACCTCAAAACCCATGACTGAACAAGGTATTATTCCCAATTCATCAAAAATTCAGTTTTCAATTCTTTGAATTCCATGTTCAATCTTTGCCTTCTGGGGTGCTTCAATTCAAATTAAAAATTTGATTTTTACTATCAATTCCCTATTTACTTTTGTCGGCTCTTTTCCTTTTTGCAGATGGTGGTATTGGGTCTCCGAAATCTTCATCTTTGACTTCCTCCTATGAAGAAGCATTGGAGGCTTTGTCGTCTTTGATCATTAGACGCACTCGTGCCGATGGTAGCAATTTCGGTGATCAATTTGATGTTCTATTTGAATACATCAAGGTAAAATTTTGAAAAGTTTGTGTTTTACTATCAAACAGACACGAGACACGATTGACATGTAGACACTTATAATAGTTTAAGAAAGTAGAAGTAATAATAGAATAAAACTAAATGTGTATGTATCGTGTTGGTGCTGACATTGACATGTGTCGGACACAGAGTCGTTTTAAGTTTTATCATGTAGGTTTATCATAATTTAACTGTGGAAAAACAAATAGGAGCCTATTTTGTTATGGTTTAATCATAACAAATATTTTATGAATCTTTTTAGCCAGAATTTAACCTGAAAAATTTTAGGCTATGTACGGTAGTCCTCCTTGCATGCCCTCAAAGACGGTCCTGCAGCGGCATAAATGTGTGAATTGGGCAATTGAGTTTTGAGTATTTGGTGATTTTGTTAGGATGATTGTTGTTAATAATGAAATATAATTTTCGTAGATGCTAGATTTGGAGGACCAGATTTCAAATATGAAGATTATCCATGTGGCTGGTACCAAAGGGAAGGTAATCTCTTTTTCTTTTGTGGTTTGCTTGTTGCTTGATACTGAAGCCATCATGAGAATTTTCATTTGGTTTCTACAATCAATAGGAACAGTGCCTATAGCATTGTACCTTAGTTTTGTCCTTTATAATTCTGTGTGTATATTGTATTTAGTAACTATATGAAAATTGTAATGATAATTGTGGTTCCATAGGGATCTACATGCACTTTCACAGAATCTATATTACGCAACTGTGGTTTTCGTACTGGACTTTTTACATCTCCCCACCTCATTGATATCCGAGAAAGATTTCGTTTAAATGGGTTAGTGCTTCAGATTCATTTGTTGCAGCATTACTTCAGTTATTTGATTGTTTAGCATTATTTTTGTTGCTTCTGCAGTATAGAAATCTCTCAAGAGAAATTTATAGCATACTTCTGGTGGTGTTATGATAGACTAAAGGTATGTTTTCATGCATATGACAGAAAGGTGTCTAGTGTTATTTAATTGAAAAAATGAATAAAAATATTACCTGATATTGTGATTGTCTGTATGGTTAAGTAACTGGTTTTGTCATTTCAACTGTCCACAGGAAAAAATAGATGATAATATTCCAATGCCTAACTATTTCCGCTTCCTCGCTTTACTTGCCTTCAAAATATTTGCAGAGGAGCAGGTTTGATCCCAGTGCTTTGAATTTCTATGGAATCTTGTTTGGTAGATATATACAATTTTTTTGCGTGCACTGTGTTATTAACAAATACTTTTATGCAGGTAGATGTTGCTATCATGGAGGTTGGATTAGGTGGAAAATATGATGCAACAAATGTGGTATGTATGTTTTTTTTCCGTCAGAAACATATTGGTTTAACACGGCATACTGTACGAATATTGAATATCGGTATTTGTATTAGTTTTTCTATAAGTTAATATCTCGGAACAGGCTAATGCGAATGTGTTTGTATTTCAGGTTAAGGCCCCTATCGTGTGTGGAATAACTTCCCTTGGGTATGACCACATGGAGATTCTTGGTTAGTTTTCTTTTTTAAAATTCTAGGTAATCGCCAATGTAATGCATACTTATAGCTATTGATTTATACGTTTGAAAAACTGATATGATATACGTGAAGTATCCGAATGTGGTTGAATTGAATACACATGTTTCTGTGTTCACTAATTTGTACAGCAATTAACAGGAAATACTCTTGGGGAAATCACTGGTGAGAAGGCCGGTATTTTTAAGGTTGTTTTTTTTATTATGTAGAGTATTTTCTTCTTTTCGAGGTGACAAAAATCAGTTTCTGTCTATCAACAATTTGCTCGTTTTTCCCTGTATTTATTTGTTCGTTTGTTTCTAGGATCGGATTCCGGCTTTTACAGTCACACAGCCAGAAGAGGCCATGCATGTACTTGAAGAGAAGGCTTCTAAGTTAAATGTACCGCTTCAAGTAGCGCCTCCGTTAGATGCCAAGTTGCTAAATGGCTTAACACTTGGTCTTGAAGGTGAGCATCAATATTTAAATGCTGGTCTTGCCATTGCACTGTGCTCTACTTGGATGAAAAGGACGGGGCATCTTGGAGACACAAACTTGGAACGAACGGTAAGTTCTAAAACTAGATATTTTTACACCTTCCCCGTTTTTAAAGCCTTAATGATGAAGTAATCATCTATTTGCATGAAGGACACTTTGCCGGAACAGTTCATAAAAGGGTTAACAAGTGCAAGTTTGCAAGGAAGAGCTCAGATTGTTACCGACACACACTTCAAGAGTGAACACTCGAATGAACTTGTTTTCTATTTAGATGGGGCTCATAGTCCCGAAAGCATGGAAGTGTGTGCAAGGTGGTTTTCTCTTGCTATCAAAGAAAACAACCCGGACCAAACATTGTTTCATCGGCAACTTGATAATCCTGCGTCACACGAGATAGTGAAGATGCAACACGGGGAAAGAGGATTCCAGAGAAAATCCACTCCGGTAGAGTGCATATTTAAATTTTTTACTTTCTAGATATAAGAAGGCACAAACTTGTGAGATAAGAGAAGAACTGCTTGTTCTTTGAATCGGAGTTGATGATTGAAATTTTATGTTAAAGTCGATGAATGACCTGCAGATATTACTGTTCAATTGCTTGACTGTACGAGATCCTCAATTGCTTCTTCCTCGTCTGATGGAAACATGTGCTGATCACGGTTAGTAGTTTCTGGATTTCACCAGGATACAATTATCAACTATGGTTTAGTCCTATAATGGTTTCCGCGAATAAGTGGTTTTTCCCTCTGGTAATACTGTGATTATTCATGTTTGTCAGGATCGAAAATTAATGCAAACTATTTTTTATGTTGAAAATTCTTCTAAAGAAAGTTTTCTTTGTCTATGGAATAATGAAAACAATTAAATTGAAATGTAGGAGTATATTTCAAGAAGGCGCTCTTTGTACCAAGTTTATCTGTGTTTAACAAAGTTGGATCCCAAGCATCAACAACAATGACTGATTCTAAAGTCGATCTGTCGTGGCAGTTCGATCTTCAAAGAGTATGGGAAAATCTCATGCAAGGCAACAAAGGTATTTATTGATTCGTGACACATAAATTGCAATTTCAGAACTCAGACTTCTAATTTGATTTTTTTGTGATTGTTTTGTCGATACGGTATGTAATTAGAACCATATCTGTGATTATTTTATGACTTCACTCTGATCCCTTGGCTTAACAGGTCAAATTACTGACACTGTTTCTGAAGAACTAAAAGATGGTATGGAAATGAGTGACAGTAATTGTGAACACAGCGCCGTGTTTTCGTCGTTGCCAGTTGCAATCAAATGGCTTAGAGACAGAAGTCAACAAAATCAGTCGGTTCGTTTTCAGGTAATATAAATTACACCAAAGAGATGCAAATATCTGATTTCACATCACAAATTATCTAACATGCAAATTATCTGGTTGATACCTCAGGTTCTTGTGACCGGCTCTTTACATCTTGTTGGCGACGTTTTGAAATTAGTTAAGAAGTGATTTGCAGTACAAATTTGAATCTTCCTTAATACGAGCTTCAATTCGAATCTCCAAACATCATTATGGTATTCATGACCTTATTCCATGCCATGAGTTTTCTCAAGTACACACTTTGGTTCTTTTGAAAAGTCTCAACCCAACAGCTATGGACTCCATTGATTCATCCTTAGTAGGATGGTGACTTTCTACCTAGCAAATTTTGATACATTACAAATGTGTTGTAACATTGATGTTCAGATTCAAGATGGTTTCACTTTTCTGTTTTATTTTTATCTTTTCTCTTGAATAAAAGAAAAAGTAATGTTTAAGGCTTTACAATTTGTACATTCACTTTTTTGGAATGTAGCTTAGAGTGCAATATCAGTTCCTATTAGGTTAATAGTCACAGTTTCACTTTAACAAAATTTTGAGAATTTTACCTGCAACCCCAAAATTAAATCTGGCACTCTCAAATTTTCATAATTTTAAAATTGTTCTTGAAAAAATTTGAAACAAAGTGGAATTTTTTTTCATTATCGGAAATTTTGAAATTTCTAGTAATGTGTAAAAATTTCTGGAAATTTCAAAATTAGCAGTACTGTACCGGAAATTTTGAAAAAATTTTAATTTTTTTTTGAGTTAATACCTATTTTCTCCCGTGCCATATGGGCGTGTTTTGAAAAAAACCCCTGCGAAAAAAAAAGTTGCAAGACTGGCCTTAACAAATTTTAAAAGTTTTGATTTAAACCTTTATCAGGCCACATCATAAAAAATGCTTATGTGGCAATCATTTATTTAATTTTTAATTGGAACATATTACCACATCTATTAATTAGGACATGCATTGACTGTTTTACCCTCTTTAACAATCACTCTTTAACAATCACTCTTTAACAAAAACCCTAACCCATCATCTTCTTCGTTTTCTTCTCTTTCGTCTTCTTCTCGTCTTCTTCTTTTTTCTTCTTTTTTCGTTTGCCCTACCCTATCCGTTTCCTTGTTTTTTTGTTTTCGTCAATGAATTCCAGCTACGATAGTCAACTATTTTCGTCTAACTCAAGCTTATCTTCCAATGGAAGAGTAACTCCCAAATGTGGCCACAATGTCTCCATGAAGATGTTTGTATCGAAATCGGTTTCAAACCCTGGGAGAAAATATTGGAAATGTAAGTTTTGGGGTAAAGGTGATGATTGCAACGCATTTCACTGGGATGATGAGTTTTTCAGCTACTCTGATGTAGAAGCAGTTCAACTGAGTGATATTACAAGCAAGATGGAAGAAATGAAGAAAAAGCTTGATGGGTTGACAAAGAAGATGAATTATGTTTTAGTTGCTTTAATTTGTATCTGTGTTCATTCCTTTCTTAGGTCATGTTGTAACTGAAGTGATTGTAACTTTGTTGTAGATAATCTGATTGTAACTGATGTGGTCCAATGTTGTAATGTTTTTCTGCGTGAATAAATTTAGTTGTTGTTTATGTTATATGATTTTATTGCTTTTATTGGAATATTGCACTGTTATATGTTAAGATAACAAGAACATAAAAGAACAATAACATAACTAATAATTTGGATAGATAACAATTATCACACAAACAGAATGGCACATTATGTGCTTAACAAAATAAGTCATATGTGCTTAACAGAATGGCACATTATGTTCACAAAATAAGTCAAAGTTACAAAATGACACATTATGTGCTTAACAAAATAACAAACAAACCGAAAAGTTTCAAATCCAAGTTACAAAATGGCACATTATGTGCTTCACTACTGAGTCATGCGCCTAGCAATATCCTTCCACTTATTCTTTGATGTACTCCCACCAGTTTCATCATCAAAAACTAATGGCACATCAGGTGTTGATCCAGGCCCACCATGTCTTTTGGCATTCCTTACTTCTTTCAACCTTTCACTGCACCTCTTTCTTGATGGCTTCTTACTTGCAACTTTTTTCTTAGCAGAAGGTTTTGTGACATTGATAGCAGCAGGTAGTGTATCTGTTATAGCAGCAGGTTGTGTTTCTGAAACTTGTGTAGCAGCAGGTTGTGTTTCTGAAACTTGTGTAGCAGCAGGTTGTGAAACTTGTGTAGCAGCAGGTTGTGAATCTTGTGTAGCAGCAGGGTGTGAATCTTGTGTAGCAACAGGGTGTGAATCATTTGGTTCAGGTGTGGGATTAACAAGTTGTGATTGTTGTTCTTCATAAAGACTCATCATTTCATTCAGCAATGCATCTAACTCTAGGTCATCAACATTTCCATCAACATTTCCATCAGCTTGCGCAGTAGATGTTTGTGGTGCATCAGGCTTTGTAGAGGCTTTGGTCCTTGGTGTCTTTCTCTGCATAATGCAGAAACATATATAAGAACACATATTAGATCAACATATAATTCAGAAACATTACATGATACACCTTACCTTTCTCTTCAGTGCATTAGGATCTTGTTCCTTAGCTTGACACTTCCTTGAATTGTGGCCAAATTTGTCACACTTTGTGCATCTATATGATACACCTACCCTCCTCATCCTTGAACCAGTCTCATCCAGCTCTCTAAACCTCAGTTTCTTAGGCCTTCCAGGGCCCTTCTTGTATTATGGTGGCAACAAGTTTTCAGCATCCACAGTAGGCCACATATCCATACCATTGATTGGACTGACATTGTTTTCATAGCATGTCTTGTAAGCTTCCCTCATATAGCAAGGGTCAACATATTTCTCAGGATCTAAATTCTGATATTGCAATGCAGAAACCGCATTCCTACAAGGTATGCATACAAGATCCCAAAAGCAACAAGTGCAGGTTTTTTCCCTACATCAACAACAAACTGCAGCCCATTATATGGGTGGTGGACTTGCCACAAATCACCCATACTCCATGTAGGCAGCCATTCTCCACTTAATAGTGTTTCCTTATCTAGCCTTTTCCTAGGATTAGGCATCACATTGTGCTTCCACTTATCAAGCTTGACTATACTATTAGCAATCCTATTCATCAAATAGTTTCTAATCCATTCTACCATAGTGAGTATTGGCTTATCCCTAGCTTGTAAAATGGTACTATTAAAAGATTCACTCAAGTTATTCATCAAAACATCACACTTAGGGTAGAATGAAAATGAATGCTTACACCACAGTTTTGTTGGCACTCCCATTAACCAATCCCATGCCTTCTTATCAAGTTGTTTAAGCTCATTCATCTTCTTCTCCCAAGCCTGGAAGTATGTTGCTTTTGCAGCCCCCATTAAAAGGTCCCTAATGGCAGCTCCACCACCAAATTTCTTCTTGAAGTTTGTATACAAGTGTCTCAGGCAAACCTTGTGTTCAATTTGCTCAAACATCTCCTCAAAGACACTAACAAGACCCTAAAACCAAAAGCACACAAACAACAAAACAATATAACATTAGTTTGAATCTATAAACATAAAAACTTCATAAAAATGCATAACATATCACACTATGTACCTTTTGTTGGTCTGAAATAAGAACATACTTTCTTTCCTCTCCAATGTCTTCCATAAGCAATTGCATAAACCATCTCCAACTTTCCTTTGTCTCAGTCTCCACCACACCAAATGCCAAAGGATAATATTGGTCATTTGGGTCCCTTGCTACATCAATTAATAACTGTCCTCCATATTGTGTCTTAAGATGACATCCATCTACCCCTATAAAGGGTCTACAACCCTTGGTAAACCCTTTCTTGCATCCATCAAAACAAAAATAAAATCTCCCAAATCTTGGTGGTAGTGTTGGATGTGGTCTCTTAGTACTTATCTTGACTGTATTCCCAGCACAGTGGTTTCTCAACTCAGCTGCATAAGTCCATAACATATTATATTGTTCCTTTGCATCTCCTTCAATTATTTCCTCTGCCATACATCTAGCTCTCCAAGATTTCCCTTTGGTTATGCCTATTGAATATTTCTGCCTTAGTTCAGACATTATCTCAGAAACTTTTACTTTCCCTTGTGATTTCCTCTTTTCAACCACTAACTTAGAGACCCACTTGGAATTGGCAGACTTGTTATTTAATACCCTAGCACATGTGTGGGTCCCCACCCAATTCTTTATCTGATAAGTGTGCCTATCCCCCACTTTGCTACACAAGGCTAAAAAACCACATTTGCCCTTGCACTCAACCCTAACCCTATAACACTTATTCTTAACAAAAGTTAACTCCCTACCATTTAAAACTGACCATTCTCTAATAACAACTTTAAATTCCGAAAGAGATTTGAACTCCATACCTAATTTGAATTGAAAGTCTTTGTTAAGGAGCTCTGATCTGAACTTCTCATACTTTGGCTTAGTAGGTTTGTCATCCATGTCACTTTCATCAGCATCTGAACTATCAAGTTCCTCACTAGCATAATCCATATCTTCACAGTTTGTTGCATTCCTCTATGAACAGGATCCTAAGACCCTTTTGGGCACCGAAAGATCCAGCTTCTTTACCTTGCTCCTTGCTTTCATCTTCTTTGGATCCTTGGATGCACAAAGCTTGACTCTCAGTGATTTTCCATTGACATCCACCTTATTCCCACTAGCTAGATAATCTACCCGCACTTGTTCAAATTCTTCCTCTTCTACTTCACATGCTCTTTCCTCTTCACTGTCATCGAAACATTGTTCAACATCAACATCAGAATCAGTGCTATCATCTTCACTAGAAGTTATGAAGTCATCCACATCAGGATGAAGCACCTTGGTCATCATGTCTTTTACACCATGCTTTACCCATAGATGGCCATCAACCTTACAAGACATGCAATGCTTTGCAATTTCTACAGCTTGTGCATCATCAACAACATTTGTAAAACCTTCGTCCATATGAGGAATCTTTCTCCAAAGCCTAAAACCTTCATATCCCCAATCTTTAACCAGACTAACAGCTTCAAAAAAGCTCCATTTATCTTCGTCCAGCCCTTCAACAATTGTCTCCCTACCCCCTCTATAATACGTATGACTGTCTTGAACAAAATTTCCCCCATGGTGAAATATTAAACTAAACACGCCCATATCTGCAGAATACAAAGAATAAACCGTACATATTGTTAGAAAGATACTCACTTGGGACCACATTATTGTACTTGGATGAGAATAGAAACTTTGAGAATAGTACGTACCTTTCAAAATCAAACTTCTGGAGGTTTTGTTACAAGAACTCTTGCGGATGTTGGAATGCAAACGATATGACTTCTGCAGTTGACTTACGAACGAAATTGAAGAAGCTTAAGGAAGATGAAGATGAAGAACGATATTAGTTAGGGTTTGAAATGAGACCTTTCCCAAATGTCCAAAAATCTGGATATTTTTTTAAGAAAAATGCTGAGGGTAAAACAATCAATGCATGTCCCAATTAATTGATGTGGCAATATGTTCTAATTAAAAATTAAATAAATGATTGCCACATAAGCATTTTTGATGATGTGGCCTGATAAAGGTTTAAATCAAAACTTTTAAAATTTGTTAAGGCCAGTCTTGCAACTTTTTTTTTCGCAGGGGGGTTTTTCAAAACACGCCCATATGGCAGGGGTGAAAATAGGTATTAACTCTTTTTTTTTACACTACCACCAGTTTTGATGGTGCAGTATCAGAAATTTTCAAATTTCCAACACAGTCCCACCAATTTCGAAATTGGTGGTAGTGTAAAATAATTCTTTTTTTTTTTTCGAAAATTTTGAAATTTCTGATAAAAAAAAATGAAATTTCCAGTATTCTTTTTTAGAAATTTTATTTTTTATTGGAAATTTTCGGTATATATCGTGAAATGTCTGATATACACCTATAAAGTTCATAATTTTCAAAAATTTTTAAAAGACAAAAATGTAACTTCGCCATAATTATTAAGAGTGCCAACTATACGTGCAGGAGTCGTAGCCAGAATCCTCAAAAATCTTCAATGTGTAGTAGCTGCTCATTGCTCATTTCGGAAAGGACACCACAATAATTTTACATGTTTCTAAAATTCAATCACTTGAAATAACACAGTTTCATGATAAAGAGTTAAAGCAAAAACTCAAGTTTATTTATTTGATCTTAGACATGAAATAACATATAAGATATACCTAAAAATAAGCTATAAACATTATATAATTGCCTGTGTATATGAAGTATGAACATCCAAGATATAATCAGTTTGATTGAATGCTTTCATATCTAACGGTATGGCGTCTAAGCCACAACTGATACATTATAGTGTTAAATGCATCCAACGGCTGAGGAGGTCGATTCCACTGCAAGTGCTTACTTCCTTCCACACCCAATCTCTTCATATTTTCCTCTCTTTTCTTCCACGTGTCACTATCATTCTTCACACCACTTTTCACAAACACAGCCATCTCCTTCCACCTCAGCACATCCATAAACGGCATGTCGTTTACATCTCCCTCCGTAACCACAACAACCGGAACGCAACCTAAACGCATCGCTTCCCCCATGTCGTTTCCGTAGTCTACAAAACAGAAATCTCCACCGCCCGATTTAACAGGCGCGTGGAGATTTGTTTTCGGTGGTAATGTAAGATCTTTGTGAGGGACAAACCTGTGACGGCGCGTGGGAAAGCACGAGATCTGAACCGCGTTTTTCTTCAGCTCCACGATGTTCCTGTCGTTTGTGTTGGGAATTCCAGCGCAGGAGAGGTAAAAGTGGTCGGCGCCGAGAGAACGGTTCCAGTAAGGAAAATCGTTGCGGATGCGTGAGATGAGACGCGATAGAGAGCGCGTGGAGATTTCAGAGGAGAAAGGGAAGAAGAAGAGGTGTGCTTGTTGTGGGTGTTGGGTAAGGTAAGAACTGTTTTGAAGTGAAGAATAGAAGAAAGATTCCAGTTCTGTTCCGAAATTGAATTGGTTTGTGTTTGGTGGATACATAAACACTTTGAAATTTTGAACCATTTTATGGTAATTTTGAAGGAAGAGTGTTGTGGATGTTAGGTAAGGATTGTTTTGTGATAGTGAAAGCATAAATGAAGAGGAACATAATAGTAGTAAGAGGTAGAGGTTTGTCCTGGACAAGAACATTTTACAATTGTGCATGGTTTAATAAAATTTGGCTTTTTCAAAAAAAAAAAATTAGATTTGTGTTGTGATAGTTTGAAGGTTGAAATGAAGATGAATAGGTAGATGAGTCAAAGCTCGACACTTTGATGATGTTAGAATATTCACTTGCGTTTGCAAAGTTGCGTTGAATAGTGTGTCTCTTTGACTTGGCCTTTTGCGGTTGCCGGTTGGATCACTATTAGAATTTGGGGAGAAAAATAAGTGAGTTTTATTTTTATTTATAATTAAAGATAGGGTTAAATATGTATAAGATCCTTATAAATATCTCAACTTTCTGGTTTAGTTCCTCTAAAATTTTCCTTCAAACAATGGTTATCTGAAAGTTTTCCGTCTCTAACTTTAGTCCTTCCCGCTAGTTTCCATTAACGGTGGCTTATGTGGCATGCCATGTGAAATTTTTTTGATGACGTGGTTTACATGTGACAATGCCAACGTGTCAAAAATTGCTGACATGTATGCCACGTGGCAATTGTTTCAAATTTTTTTTATATTAATATCATATTTGAACTCAGAAATGGTAGCTAATCTGTAGCTACTTCCTAGCTAATTCCTAGCTAATCTCTAGGTAATTTAAACACACCATTTTTGTAGCTAATTCATAACTAATGTCTAACTAATTTAAACACACAATTATATTAGTAATACACAACTCATTGATTCTCATTATAACCCCAGTGTTGCAAAAACATAATACCACTTATAATTATCTAATATAGTTTTACTGTCATCTTATAACATTGATCAATAATAATTAATCGTAAAGTGATAGCATAAAATGAAGATTGACCGTTACAAGTTATAACAATAACAACTATCTTGCTTCTTGAGAAGTAAACATGAAGAAACAGTCACAAAACCAAAACTTCTCATAGATTAGCAGTAGCAGAATATGCTATTCCAAACGGCAAACCATGCAGTAAATGCTATTCCAAACGGCAGACCATGCAGTTTGATTAAAAGCAACTTTGACAGGTACTATCCACCATTCTTTATAAGGAAATAGCTCCTGGATAAATGAGAAGGCGCTTAGCATGTCTGCATAAGCAGAGAATTCAAGTACAATGCAAAACAAGGAAAATAACATTGTTAATTTGTTACAATGGTCTACCTCACAAAACTGATAATAATAATGAGAAAGAGAACCATGTAGAGTGAATGATCATTGATGAATATGAAAGTTTCCATACTTTTGACATATGTTCAAGTGCATACTAAAAAAATATGTGGATGTAATAATTGGCATACTTTTGCAATTTCAGTCCATAGATATCCCACATTATGAAGTAACACCTACTCTACAACTACAAATTACATTCAAAACATGACATATAACTAATGCTAAACGAGTAACAGTAATTACTCCAGTATATAAGGATTTCCCATCCAATTCCCTTGTTGAAAATCACAAAATCAAACCAAACTGGAATCATATCAGTCATATCAACTATACTATATTTGGCTGCAATCAGTGGCGGAGGCAGGACCCCAGACCAGGGGGTGCATAATTTTATATTAACATTTTAATAGAATTAATTTTTATTATATATATATATATATATATATATATATATATATATATATATATATATATATATATATATATATATATATATATATATATATACTTTGACAACACTTGTACTAGATGTAGTGGTATAATAACATTGTGATTTTAACTAATACCAATATTATTTATAATACTAGTACTACTCATTAACAATTTATTAATAAAAAATGTTGTACATACTGTTTTAACGTTGCATTTTAAAATTTTGTGGCTTGTGGTGCATAAGGTTTTGTGGCTTGTGGTGCAAAGTTCAAAAGTCAGGGGGTGCAAAATATAAAAATATAAAAGTATAGGTGCAAGCTTTATGAATTCAGGGGGTTCATTTGCACCCCCTCAGTACCATGTGGCTCCGCCACTGGCTGCAATCTAAAGAAACCAAACTGGATTAAATATGTTTCTATACAGATATATCAGAGTACTTGGTTGATGTAATCGTGTTAATAATCTGAATAGGACCAAATTTTCCAACATTATTGTATGAGTAACTAATCCAAAACCTACCTACAAGAGGCATATTTTACTAGTGATCCACGGGGGACCAGAACGTGAAAATAGTCCGAAACTCTAACGACGACTTACGTTTGCTCTTGGAAGTAGAAGCTCATGGTCTACCTTGTTGTAATGTCTGAGAGAGCGACTCGATCGATGTCAGTTTGGCAAAATCAGGAGAAAACGGATGTGTGCCTCAAAACTCAAATCATTTGTTTTCTCTGGTTTTTGTCAAACCAGCACTGACTAGGTCACTGTATCAGTTGTGAGATCGAAGAGGACCGTGAGTTTCTACTTCTAGAGTGTGCCATCAGTTACCATTTGGTGTTTTGGGCCAATTTCAACTACCATTTCACTGTAGATTTGATAGGTGGCCATCGTGGAACTTGCCCCATCTAAATCATATCACAAAACACCAAGTTAAGATAATTATCAACAAATTTTCAGTACCTCTCCATCTGGTGAAAAGCTTAGCGCTGGGATCGCAGTAGTTAACAAGGTTCCTGAAGCCGTAGCTGTGAGCAAACTTGGAAGTCCCGGAGGCCCACTTGCATCCAAAACCTTTACCATTGTCACACTGCATAAGAAACAAAGGCTTCAACTATAGGAAATTATGATATCTCTAGTCATCACAGAGGGAATAAACAAAGGCAGACATCAATCTGAATTAGATTTCATAAGCTTAAAAATGCAACCGCTATATAAGATTTATTAGTTTGAGAAGAGCAGGGAGCTTAACGAGTTATTAATGCCATTATCATATTATATTCTTAATTATTCTCATCCAACCCTGAAGTTTTAAATGAAAAAAGGTAAATACTCAAGCTATGAAATCAATAATGAATTTTTCGTCAACGATTGAAATTTTTTATTTTTCCCATTCAAATTTTCATTTCAGTTCCATCCCTATTTTTTTTTGCTTTTCCACCCTGCATATGACACAAATGATACAAGGTCAAATTAAGTGCACTTCTTTCAAGTCCATCTGTGTGACAGAACTAACACTGACAGGGTATTTACGCATTGTAAGCCTAAATCGTAATTTAAAATTACAGCCTTTTTTCTTAATCCTGATACCTTTGCATATCATAGACCCTAATGCTTGCATTGTTAACTTCCCCAATCACTTCTCCAACTGCTAGTCTGGTCCAAGACTCATTGACAGCAACCATAGGATATACACGCACAACTTCTTTGAAGGTTGTCATTGAACTCTGGAAGCATGCCTTCCGCATAACTGAGTTGCTAGGATCAATAGTCTGTAAAATGAAGTTGACAACCTGCACATCTGACCCATCGTCACAGAAATTCATGTTTCATGTTTGGAAGCAATTAAGTAGCATGTAATTTGAAACTTAAGAGGTGAGAAAACTATTAACAAACCACATGTCTTACAATTGAGAGAAAAGAAAAACAAGATAGACACTCAGAATAGAGAATCACTCAGCCCCTGACCATCAAGAACAGAATCTAACAGCAATAAGTGGTAAAAAAGAAAATCACGTATGAAAACTTCTAGATACAAGTACACAAACCCATCCAAAAACATGTTTTCAAGCAAAATGAATCTGATAGAAATATACAAAATTTTCAGTTTGCAAGATATAAATACTAAATAATTCTAGAACAAGAAAGTAAAAAAGAAATGATAATTGAAAAGAAAATCAAAAGGAAGGAAGTCTGTATAAATAAGCATCTTGAAGAATATACTGAAGAAAACAATGAAGTTTGGTGGAAAAAATCAGCCTAGAACAAGAAGCAGTAAAATGAATCTATTGGAAACATCCATAAAAAAAATCCAGTCAGTCCTAGTAACTAGTGGCTTTACAAACCTTGTCAAGATACCGAGCCAAATATCTTGGAGAACCACGCATAATCCTTATGAGAGTCAACAAAGAAACCTTGTGGACAGGTGAATCATATGCAGTTGACCAAAGATTAACAATGTATGTATATATACATACCAAGAACACGAACGACCTCTGCTGTGCTTCCACCGTCATCGAAAACGGGAAGAACATGAGCAACACGGATGGTGAAGTTTTTAAGATCCTCAACGACGCCGTTGAAGGCGGTTCCACCGGAAAAGACAAGCAAAGCAGGCTGTGGTTGAGGGAGGTTAGGGTTAGAGTAACAACGAGGAATTGAAGGCTGTGGTTGAGGGAGGTTAGGTTAGGGTTAGAGTAGCATAGGATTCTTGAGAGGATAGGACAGAGAGAACTCATTAGAACAAAAATAACAAATTATCTTCACAAACAACAACTTTCGATTCATGTGTGTTTCTTCTTTGAGAAAGGAAAAGGATGACAGTGTAGGGGAGTAATGGGAAGATTGCTGCAATTTACACGTCACCAAAAGAAATATTACACTTGGCGTGCCACATCATCCTCCGTTAGTGAAAATTAACGGGAGGGACTAAAGTTAGGGACGAAAATTTTTTAGAGGATCAATGTTCGAAGGAAATATTTTGAGGGACCAAACCTCAAAGTTGAGATATTTATAAGAATTAAAAACTTATTTAACCTTTAAAGATAATCATTCCGTTTCAAAATCGTTTAGGGTCGCTTGGTTCAATTAGAGGGAAGGGAGGAGAGATATTTTAATTATATATATTTTTGATTCAAAATATGAAAGAGAAGAAGAAGAGAGACATTTTATTTACAAATATGTTTGGTTTACAAATGGAGAGGAAATATTTTAAAACTGATCTACTTTTTTATCTTTTTAATTTTATCTAAAAATTCATGATATTTACCGTTTATAATTTAAATACAAATTCATTGATGAAATATAAGTATTCAATCATAGAACATCATGAAAGATTTTATAAAAATGTAACAATTATATTATATAATTATAAAAAAATTATCAAATACAATAAAATCTAACAAAAATTATTATTAAACAAAAATTACGATAATTAAAATATAATATTAAAATATAAAATATAAAATTAAAAAATCAAAGTGGTATAATGATAGTAAAAAGACAATATAAAAATACAATAATATAAAAAGAAAGAAAAAAATTGTTCAAAATAGAACTTTTAATATTTTAATAAGTTAAATTTATATTTAAATAAATAAATAAGAATAAACATGTAAATTTAATTATATTTAAAATGAAACACCTCCCATTCACTCTAAAATGAGGGAAGCAAAAAGTGGTTTAGGAGGAATTGTGGTCCCCTTTTTTCACCCTACCCTTTATATACCTTCTCTCCCCCTCTTAAAATTTAAACCAAACACATAATCTATTTTTTTTTTAATTTTTTTTTTATTTTAAAATCTTGGTATCCGGCCTTGTGACCGACTAATCTAAGAGGACCAATCCCGCCGTGCCCTAGCAGGGCCCCGTTTAAAGTTAGAGCAAAGCTCCGTATGGACTGACCCAACACAAGGATTGATTGCACTTAGCAGGATTCGAACCTGAGACATTGAGAGGAGCACACTCTCAAGACCCAACCCTCCACCACTAAGCCAACCCTTGGGGGTTCCAAATACATAAACTATTAAATACTCCATCCCCTCGTCTCCATTTACCCCCAACCAAACTGACCCTTAAGGTTTTTGCACAAAAATTAAGGGAGACATTAATATTGACATAAGATATTACACTTTTACAAAATTAACCTTATTAAAGTATTGAAAGTAGTGTGGAGAACAATAATTAAAAGACATAATTGATAAAATTGTAATTATTGCTACATTAAAAAATGAGAATGAAAGTCACTTTAAAACAAATCTTATTTGCTAAAACAACAATAATTTTGGAATATTCACAATATGATAGATATAATTGTACATCATATCATAATATAAATAATTCAATAAATATGTAGATGTTATAATTGAATCTATTTGATCAAATATAGAAACAATAAACTGAGAATGTTATTGTCTTCTTTCTGTTGGAACAACGATAAAGTTAGTTTCTAATCTAATGGCGTAATTGGAATATATAATCACGAGATGAGAGAAAGAACCTCCCAGTAGAATAGCCAAAAAATTGATCCAATCTATCACATATTATTCAACAATTCAACCCAATACAATATTCATTTTTATTTAATCAAATTAATATTTGATATAATAATTATATTTTATTTAATAATTAATTAAAATAAATCCATATAATTTAACACGCTCCCACTTGGATGACTTTAATTAACTATTAAAATATAACAATTATAATAAACAAATATAAGGGTGAGAAAACACAAATTTAACAATGTATAAATTGTATCCGATAGGAAAAAAATCACACATGTCAAATACTCATATTTCACATAATGATAATGAATATGGATTAATATAACATAATGAAGAAATATGTAATCCACTAATGGTTCAAGAATCTAAAATGATATGAGAGATATAATTATTAAATTGACGTCATCTTATACATATCTCATTATAATAATCAAATACAACAACCAAACTCCTATTATTTCAAAATATCAAATGACTTAATCACACCCATGTTTGTTGCATGCCTTTGAAAAAAATCCAACAGTTAAGCCTTTGGTCAGCGGATCTGCCACCATGTTCTCTATGGTGTCATACCCCAAATTTTGACCCTAGATGTCATCATCATTCTGGTAGCATATCACATTTCATTTGCTAACCCTAATATTATTCAAGTTTGTTCTTGTTTGATTTCATATGAATTAGGGTTTTGGCTCAAGAAAATCAAGAGGATCATTATCTAATAAGTCAATGTTTTGGATTGATCATTAACCCACCAAGTAATCAAGCACTCAAGATGCCTTTCTTCACCAAGAATCAAATGCAAATTGGTCCTATTACAAGTTCTTAGAAGCTCAATTTCATCAGGCCCCAAATTAGAGTTTTGTCTAGAAAAGTCAACTGTGCCTTTGACTTTTGATAAAAACGTGATCCCAAGCCTTGGAAGATTATTCCATACACTCAAATATATCCTTGGAGTCCACCCATGATGATTGAAAAGATTCAAGAATGCCAGATCATTGAAGATCACACAGTTAAATTCATCTGATACACAAGCTTTATCTGACAAAGTCAACCCTTTGACTTTTGAGAGTTTTGGTCAAAATCGAAGTCCTCAAGTCAAATTTCATCAAGACATGTTTGATCCATGAGTTTGAGCATGAAAGATCAAGATTTGAATGGTTTCTTGCAAAAGGGGCAAAGTTAAGAAACTTGAAATTTTTCTAAGTATGGGAAGAAAAATCCTAGTTTGGTGCCAATTTTGGAAAGTCATAACTTTCAATCTACACATCCAATTTTTGTGATCCAAAGATCAAATTGAAGCCCTCATGACATACTACAACTTTGTCAATTTGAGTCCATCTCCAAAAAGTGTTTAGATTTTGAGTTATGGAGCCATCAAGTTTGTGAAAAAGTTTAAACACAGAAAATTTTTAAGGCATATTGTGTTCATCAAAAGTACTAAACTTTAGAGCCAGTTTTCACCATGATCCCTTGGGATTCAAGAAATTTATCAAACATGAAAGTTGTAGAGCATGTTTGGGGCTTTTCAAAAACTACAAGAACTCCTCCATAGAATTTGTGAGCAAGGAGTTTCGGAGAAAGGAAGTTAGCCTTCCACACTTGAAGTTTTGGCCATTTTCACCAAGATGCAAGTTGCAAAATCAATCCAAACCTGCATAATCTTGCTTTGCAGGCGTTGTTGCTTCTAAATCTACCTTTGATCAGAAGTTTGTACTAGTTTTTGAGGCACTACACAAAGGTTTGAGCATCAATTCAAAATATCATTCCATTTATGGAGATTTTGGCCATAAAGGTCACAATGTTACTGTTGAAAAGTGACTTTAATCACAAATCTAGTTTTCCTTGAGACCCCGTCTTGTTTCTTCTGCAGAAGCAAGGTCTAAAAGATTCCAACCACTCAATATATCTCTGTATTTTGCATTGGGACCATGAGAACCATCAAACCATCTAATTGAATTCCAACCAAACCATGAAACCATCAAGTTACAATTCTGCATAACTTGGTTCTCATTCTTTCCCTATAAATAGAGCCTCTCACCAAGCTTCAGAGGACAACAAAAAACATTAGCAAAACCCTCTATAATCCCTCTTGCAACAGCTCTTGCAGAAAATCATCCATTTTGCCTCTAAAACATCATTTTGCACAAACTTCCCAAAACCATTTCCAGTCACTAAACCACTAAACCAATCACCCTAACACATCACAAAACATGTGTTAGAGGTGTTCAGATCATCACAACCATACAAAAACCAACAAATCCAAAAGTCAACTCTCAAACCTGAAAGATTTGACTTTCTGCATTTCTATATCCAAAACACTGTCCAGTTCATTTCCAAAGCTTCCAATCCTCCAAACACTCTTTAATAAACATCCTTGAGCTGTTCCAAGCATAGTTTTCCAACTGTAAGTCCATTTGGTAGAGTTTCCATTTTGGTCATTATTGACCATTTTGCAAGAAACAAGCATTTTCAGTTCTGGTGATTTCCATTTGATTCTAAGCATTCAAGAAGTTCCCTAAAGGTCTATTGGAGGTCTCTAAGGCATTATTTTATTTCTGTAGCAAGCATATTGGAGTTTGGCTTTGTGCTTCAAGAGGTAAGTACCAATAAACTTTGAACCTTTGAAATATGATGTGCTTTGATGTCCCTTGAATCTGAACATGTTTAATATGCTATTTGTGTCATGTTTGAACCATTTTGTGATGCTGTTGGGGACTGTATAATGGTATGTCTTAGAAATTTAAAAAATGTAGCTTTTCAAGTTATGCTATCGTGTTTTATTTTGGAAGCATTTTTATGCAAAACCAATTGGACCTTTGTGATCCTTAGGAAATTCTTGGCAGGTTTGGTTTTTGTTTCATCAATTTTCATGGAGAAATGAGGGAGTTATGGTAGGTTTTGTAAATGACATAAAACTTGAAGTCTTGGGCAACTTGACCTTGGGCGCCCTCTATTTTGTTCTGGCCAGACCAAGCTTTCTAGGCATATTAATTAATGGTTAGGGGTGATACAACAGATGTATCACCACCCCAGTGGTTAACCTGTGCGCCTTAAGTACTTGCAACCTTCTGAACTGGGGTTCGAAACCCCCATCGCCCCTGTTCTTTTTGTTTTTTTTGGATTTTCAACTGAATAATACATATAATAACACACCCTCACCTTATTATCACAATGCACATACAGTAGGGTTGGTTATTATTTTAAACTATGAGCGAAGTGTCTTGGGTTCAAGTCCCATGGAGGACATTCCATTATTTTTTTATGACTTGTTTTATTCACTTTTCTTTGTAAATTCAAATATTCATAACTTTCTCCTTTTTCTTTTTATCATTTTGAACCCATTCTCTTTGCAAAATGTTCAATATGATGTCTAGTTTCTGTTTGTGAATTTTAATTTCCACAAATAATTATTTTTGTGGCACTTATGCATGTTCAAAGTGTATGACCATTTTAGGGTTTTCATGGATTTTTCTTGATTCTTTTGAGTAATCCCTTGATTTCTTTTGTACATGCTGCCTTGTATGGATCATATACACTTTGTAGAAACTTTGTTTGACCTTGTAAATTTGTGCATTGTGCTATTACTTGAGTTTTATGCATTGTTGATACATGTCCACATGTTTAAAGTGTATGTTGAACCTTGTCCATATCATGAGCCTTTGCACAATTATTTTACTTGAACATGAGATGTCCTTTCCATGATTACATGACCATGATATGCATGTTTGCCTTAGTGATTGATTTCATCATGTTTATGTGTTTTTAGACACTTGGATTTTGCTTTGAAAATGATGTTGAATACATGTTTGTATGCTTAAACCTTTGAGATATTATTACTTGTTTATGACCATGTTTGAACCCTAATATCCATGTTTGGTTGTTACCTATTTGTCTTAACATGTGCAACTTGTATTCATGCTTAAATGTTTAATTAATGCCTTAACTTGTTCACATGATGTTTGAATTCTAAACATGTCATCTTTAAGCATTCTCACATGCCATCCCTTGTATGTTTACACCCTTATCCACATGTTATTGTCATAAACATGTTTCTTTTGATCAAGTATGCTTGATTGTTACCATTACTTGTTTTAAATTGTATTCATGATTAAGTAATGTCTTAACTTACACATGTATCCTTTGAACTTTGATTGTTATCATGACTTATGTATGCCTTACTTCATCTTTAAACTTCCATCCATGATAAGTGATGTTTTGACTTATACATGTTAACTTTGAACTTTTTGTCTTCATCCATGTTTAAGTGTTGTCATAACTTTCACATGTTAACTTGAACTTTGAATCTTGCTATGCTTAAGTGTTGTGATGACTTATCCATGTCGAAATGATTAAGTTGTATTCATGATTAAGTGTTGTTATAAATTATTCATACTTGTCTTGTATTCATGATTAAGTGTGGTTACAACATATCCTTACTTGATTTGTATTCATGATTAAGTGGTGTTAGTAAACCTTAATGCATGTTTTGCTTAGGCTTTGAACTTAATTTTTTATCCATTATGCTTTAGTCTTGTTAGAACTATACTTCATAAATGTTTAAATGTTGTAACATTTTGTTTATCTTGGTTGTCACCACATTGTTTTAACCTTCTTGAACTTTGAATATATATGGTTGTTACCCTGTTTTCTTTCATGACTTTGTCAAGTCCCTTAGATGTTGTCATATCTCTTCTTTATACTTTGGTTGTAACCTTGTGCTTTATGTTTGTCATATAAACATCATGCTTGAATGTTACTTTGAATATTCTCATTTGATATCATGTTTGAATATCATACTTGTTCATATAATCCATACTTAATCATACTTCTTTTAACTTTGTCAAGTTATTTCCCCCCAAGTGATGTTAGCTTGTTAGCTTCCATCCTTAAAGTTGGCTTTTATTCCTTAATCCAATGGAAAGTCTTTCTATTGACTCAATGTCATAGGTAGCTTAGCCATACCCATTCCCTTTGACCTTGTTAGAGTCATTAGGTCCTTTAACTTATACTTGAGTTAGAACTCACAAATCTTTTGACTTTGTTAAGTCAAGTAAGTGTTAAGACTTTAACACTTAATTCCCCTTTGAACCTTGATCATAATCAAGTGTTCATTTATTCTTAGTGAGGCGAACTACAAGTGCTCTGATTCCTTCATTGTAAGGATATATAGACACAAGACCGCGATGTTTTGGCGAGCAGTGACTAAACCCTTAGGTTCCTATCTTTCACCATACAACCCAAACACAAAACAATAGCAAATAATGACACAAATACTAGCAAGAGGTTCCTATAGAGTACTATAGATGCTTAGGATGCTAACACCTTCCCTAGGTATAACCAACCCCGACCCCACAATCTCTTAGCATTGTTGTAACATTGCAAACTTAGGGTTTTTTTACGATCCTTACCCTTTCCCTTGGATAAATTAAAGCTCGGTGGTGAATCTTTAAAAGATTTTTGATTCAAGTTTAATTAATAGCTTGGTATCCAATTCTCACCGCAACAAAAATGGCGACTTCACTAGGGAATATCTAGAGGGTTAAGCCTAACTTGCTTATTTGTGATATTATTTGCTTGCTTATTGTTTTATCTCTTATGGGGTGTTACCTTGTGTGGTGAGGAAAAAGTCCCAACCTTGGACTTGAGCATAAAAATAAGATAAGAAGGTGGTATATTCAAGGAGGCTTATAGGGAGTTGATTCCCGATCAAGCTAACTTGAGAAATCACCACTCAGTGGAGGCACTTTTAAGAATAAAGTATTATTGATCAAGAGATTGTGAAAACGATACTATTTCTTGATTGGGCCTATGAACCTGAGAACCTTTAGTCACTTTTAACCCCACTTAGCCTTGTTAGGAATGTAGTGCAATGACTATGGGGGTGTACACCCAAAATAGTTGATACGCGACACTACACTCAAAAGAGGTTCTCTTGAGAATATTATTATCTACCGAGTAATTGAGACATTGATAATATCCGAAAGACGGGATGATGACTTTGGGAACTTGTTAAAACCCGATGTGCATGTACACAATAAAACCTAGTACATATCAAATGGGAGGATTAAACCTTTGACTTCATGCAAACCTTACACCATGTTTGAATGTGATCTCAAACCTTTGACTTCATGCAAGCCTTACACTCCACTCAAAAGAGGTTCTCTTGAGAATATTATTATCTACCGAGTAATTGGGACATTGATAATATCCGAAAGACGGGATGATGACTTTGGGAACTTGTTAAAACCCGATGTGCAGGTACACAATAAACCCTAGTACATATCAAATGGGAGGATTAAACCTTTGACTTCATGCAAGCCTTACACCATGTTTGAATGTGATCTTGTTATGTTTTTGCATACATACATTCATAAGCATCATTTTCATAAAAGTTTCATGGAACTTAGACCTTTTGTTTGCAAACATCATATGTTGTACCCCAAATATTACCCTTAGATTCTTTGAGCTCTTTGCATATCATTTTGAGTCAGCCTCTATTTATTTTCAGTTAAACATCTTTAATCACGTACTTTAGCCGTTTTTTTATCATGTTATGTCTTTTTTCTTTTTTGTTTTTCTTTTAGGGTTATTCAAATAATTTTTCTTAGATTATTTAAATATAATTTAGTTTAATTTCATTTTCTTTAAATTGGTTCATTCCCATTTAGTCCAAATTTAATTTAGTTTATTTGTAATTTTTAGTGTGTTTAATTTTAATTTTAGTTTAGCTTTTATTTTTAGTTTAGTCTTAATTAGATTACTTTTAATTCAGTTTACTTTTAATTTGATTTAATTTAATTAGATTAATTTTATTAATTTAGTCATGTTTAGTTTTATTTTAATTCTAATTTAAATTAAGTTTTTAATTAGTTTTCATTTTTATTTTCTTTCGTTAAAAAAAATCATAAAATATACTTAGAAGTCATTTTTTCTTTTATTCATAATATATTACAAAATACAAAAATTTCAAAAGAAAAAGAAAATCACAATATCCCTACACTCCCACTTTTCTGCATCACCATGTACATAAAGCATCACAACAAAATCTCCCTACATCCCAACTTGCTACAAAAGCCATAAAATCTGTGAAACTGTACTACACACTGCTGTAAAGCCAACTCCACTCCAACTTGCTACACGCAAAAAAACTGTACCCCAAATCCCCTGCTACACAATGCAAAACTTCACACGCCTGCTCCCTCGTACAACCTTTTAATCGAGAACCACCACTTCACACACTTTACACAAAAGTCCCACAATTCAGACAACGAACCAGACCACGCCTGTACCTCAAAGACCATAACTTTCCATTACGCACTGATACCGAAGGGCATCCTTCATACAACTTTCAGTGGCCAAGCGCACAAAAAACCAGGACGTACATGTTCTGCTACAACCACCCTAGAAAACACAATCTGTGATGAAAAGAGAGAACCACACACACGTATCAGTAGGAAACATACACATTCATCAGAAAAAGAATCAGTAAAAAACATCACATATACACACTGCCACACACCAATACACACATTTTGAAAAAAAAGGCAGAGATAGCAGAGTAAAACCAATACACAGAGCAGTAACTCATCATTTCATTCAGCAATGCATCTAACTCTAGGTCATCAACATTTCCATCAACATTTCCATCAGCTTGCGCAGTAGATGTTTGTGGTGCATCAGGCTTTGTAGAGGCTTTGGTCCTTGGTGTCTTTCTCTGCATAATGCAGAAACATATATAAGAACACATATTAGATCAACATATAATTCAGAAACATTACATGATACACCTTACCTTTCTCTTCAGTGCATTAGGATCTTGTTCCTTAGCTTGACACTTCCTTGAATTGTGGCCAAATTTGTCACACTTTGTGCATCTATATGATACACCTACCCTCCTCATCCTTGAACCAGTCTCATCCAGCTCTCTAAACCTCAGTTTCTTAGGCCTTCCAGGGCCCTTCTTGTATTATGGTGGCAACAAGTTTTCAGCATCCACAGTAGGCCACATATCCATACCATTGATTAGACTGACATTGTTTTCATAGCATGTCTTGTAAGCTTCCCTCATATAGCAAGGGTCAACATATTTCTCAGGATCTAAATTCTGATATTGCAATGCAGAAACCGCATTCCTACAAGGTATGCATACAAGATCCCAAAAGCAACAAGTGCAGGTTTTTTCCCTACATCAACACGCGGAGTAAGAATCACAAACACCAACAAACCGAATCCTCAACCTTCTTTTTTTTCTACGAACCCAACAAACCTCAATAACCCCAAATCATCCTCTTTCCAAAGCAAAACCCAAATCATTTTCAAACCTAAACACTAACCGACCCAGAATTTGAAATCGAAACAGAGAGATATCATCTTCTTCAATGCGCAACCTACATCACAAAAAAAAAAAATCCACCACCATATTCCATTACCGTCGAAACCTCCATTCACTCCAATTCGTACAAAATTCCCCTTCACCATTCACAAACCCTACCCTTTGAAACATCCAAAAAAAATTCACTACTACGAAAAACCCATTTAACGACGCCAGGCTTACAACGGATTCGTATCCCACCGTTGTAATAGGTTAAAAATTTTGCAGCTGATTTATAATGCCATATTTAACGACGGTCGTATTAAAAAACCGTTGTAATATATGGTGTGTAACAAGCTTCGATTCCCAACAACTACATTTTTTTTTCCATATTTTTACATTTTAAACACGCTTGTATTATAACACCGTTGTAATACATGAAGTGTAACAAGCTTCGAATCCAGCAGCTACATTTTTTTTCTCCATATTTTTAGATTTTAAACATATATTTTATTTCTTTTGTTAGTGTTACGGGGATTTAACCTCAAAACTCAAAATTCATTTTTGTTTTTCTATTTTTAAGTGCAAGAGAATAGGTTGAAATAGTTTGATCATAACTTCTTTAAAAATAAAAGTGAAAGAGATGAGTATATATAAAAGAAAACTTTATTAAGATTCCAAATAAGAAGAGTACATCGATAATCATATATTACATATATTTATCAATGTCAGAGCCCATAGCTGCAAATGCATCTTCATAATCCAGGACTCTCTCCTCACTTCCCTCATCGGAATCATAATAAACAGTCCTCCTTTTCTTCTTCAGCTTCTTCTTCTTCTTCTTCTTCTTCTCCTTCCTTACCCTTAACGCATCCCTGACGTTGGCCGCTGGTTGGACCTCTCATTTGGCAGCTGACGTTGTTCATTTGTGCCCTTATTGGTGATGTTTCTAGCATTCTTATTTGTAGAACTCATTGTTACGAAGAATATATTATGAAGAAATGTAACATTGTCTGAGGTTGAAGATGAAAAGTCTGATAGTTTAATGCTTGCAATGATGATAACTTGTAAATGGTTGATATTCTGGAACGATATTTTTTGAAAAACGGAGAAAATTTTAAATCATTATTATACTTGGCCAGAGTGTTCTCTATTCCGGGAAGAGCAAAGGTTATAATATTACAATGGTTAGTAATAATAACCGTAGCGATACCCCTTATACTTGGTACAAGGTTCGACTCCAGACAACAACAATTTTCTATTTTACGTAATTTTTTATACCAAGTATAAGGGGTATCGCTACGGTTAATATAACTAACCATTGTGATATTATTAAAATAATATATACTTATCATTATGGTTCTTTTAGAAAACCGTTGTGAAATATTTACCTATATAAGGGAATTAACTTTCCCATATTGACAGTAGCGCCGTTTCCTTCACAGCGAAACCCTAACACCCATTTTTTCTCTACATTTTTGGCAGCAAACTTCATCTTTTTTTTAGAATCCGCGAAAAGAAATAAAAGAAGTATGAAGCTTTTGATTTAAGCTTCTTCCTCATTTTATTTCTTCTTGCAGAGTCTAAAACTATATGAACATGGTGATGATGCTGGCGGTAGCAAGCGTAATGTACATATTGTTTATGGAAAATAAGGTATTCTTCTACTTCAATCTTTTTGTTAGATAGTTCCCATTATCTCATTTGCTTCATGTTGTTTTTGTTGATTGTTCTCATTTTGTGCAGATTCGACTTTAATGCTTCACAAGCAAGGTGAACTTCATTGTAATGGTACAGTCCCACTTCTTAGGGTTTTGTTTCAACTTTTGCTTATTTTGTTTTGAATACTAACTAATTTTCTTCATTGCTTCCCACTTCTTAGGGTTTGTTTCACATGGTGATGATGATGGTGGTACATATATATGAATTCATTCTGAAAAGGTACATATATATGAATTCATTCTGATATTGTATATATATGAAATTTAGTTTATTATATACTATGTATATTGTTTGTTTCACTATCCTTTTATTGAAAATGCAATCAGTTAAATTGATATAGAAACTTATAGTCTGAAAATTAAGATGTATTTGAAAACCAACCTTTATCATGTCATCCATTTCATTCAGCACATTTAATGTTCCTTAACATAAAATTTATGGTTCAATGGTCCGTTTACTTCAATTCATCGATATCTTTTATTATAGTTTACCTCACCGTCGTCACTAATCATCATGGTTGTTAAGATCATGATTGTTATGATGATAAAATCGCAATGATTTTTGGAGATGAAGAGGTAAACTATAATAAAAGATATCGATGGATTGAAGGAAACCGACCATTGAACCATAAATTTTATGTTAAAGAACATAAAATGTGCAGAATGAAATGGATGCAATTCGGAAAACAGTGGCGTGTTTAAGTTGGTTTTCAAGAACAGTTTAATTTTCAGATTATATATTTCTTTACCAATTTTAATGGTTGTATTTCTTTAATTAAGTGTATGGTAAAACAAGCAATATACATTTGTATTTAATAAACTAAGGGTACATTCCACAACAGTTGAGACTCATAACCGTTGTGATAGTTAATATATATTACAACGGTTGAAATACCTAACTGTTGCAATATAACGCGCACTTTCCAGAATACAACAACGGTTTCTAGACCGTTGTAGAAACAACAAACTTACAACGATAATCTACATAACAACACCTTCGCCCGGTCATTATATGTCATTCCCAACCATTGTTAAATAGGTTTTTTGTAGTAGTGATTGCAGCAACAATTAAAAAAACACATTAACTTTCCCACTTTCCTCCTTCTAAACATCACACAGATCTCAAAACCAAACTCGACCTTCTTCTTCTTCTCCAATCAACCTTAAAACTATAAACCACCCACTGTCAAACAACCTTCAGCCTACGATCCGTTTCTAATAACAACAACTAATCCTCGAATACATGAAGCAACAATAATAATTCTTTTCACTCAACATCCACTGCCGTTGTAACGAGAAGAAATTATGAGCAGCGGATAGAGAGAGAAATGTTGAGGATCGCGAGAAGAAAGAAAGGGTTATGTTTAATGTGAAACCCATTTCTCTTATGATAAACCATGTTTCAGGTCAGCTGGTTTGGGCCATAGCCTTTTGTTTTCATGTTTTTTTGAACCTTCCTGTTTTTTCTACCACACCCATTTTTGCTTTGTTACTGTCTCTTAAATTGGTTTATTTTTGTTTTAATTTATTTAGTCTTTTAGTTTCTTTAGAATTTAGAATTATTAGAGTTTAGAATTAGTTTTTTTATTATTATTTAGATTTTGATTTTAGAAATACTTTAATTCTAGAAATAGTTTAACTTTTAGAGTTAGTATATTTTAGAACTAATTAATTTTAGAATTAGGTATTAGAAATAGTTTAGTTAGTTAGCTTATATTTAGATTTAGAATTTAGTTTAATTGATTAAATAAGCTAGAGATTTATTTATTTAGTTAGTTAAAATAGGACTAGTAATTATTTCTCTACCTTACGGACGCTCTGATTTCTCAAGTTCATCTTGAGAATACGTAGGCATAGGATTGCGAGATCCTAGCGAGCTACCTTTTTATTTCTCTACCTTTTCATTTCTCTAGCTTTTTCTTTCTCCACCTTTTCTTTTTCCACCTTTCTATTTCTCACCCTTTTACCCCGTAGTGAGGGGAACTACGAATGCTCTGATTCCATTCCTGTTAGGATACGTAGGCACGAGATGCGATGTCTTGGCGAGCATACTTCGTGTACATACTCTTAGGTCTATACCTTAGCACATTTCCCTTAGCAAGCAAACTTTAGCATAACACAAATACAAACAAGAGGTTCCTGTAGGGTACTACAGATACTTAGGATGCTAACACCTTCCCTAGGTATAACCAACCCCCGAACCTTAGATCTCTTAGCTGTGTTCCTACATAGCGCATTTAGGGTTTTTCGATCTTTACCTTTTCCTTTGGATAAATCAAAGCTCGGTGGTGAACTTCATGATTTGTGATTCTAGTTAATTAATAGCTTGATATCCGATTCTCACCGCAACATCATAGGATTATCATGGATTGTGAAAGAAAGAAAACTTTGAAGTACACTTTCAAGAGTCCTAAGCTGGATGACCTAAGGAGATTGAGAGCTTTGGTTGAAGACCAAGAACGTTTCAAGAACAAGTATGGGAAGATATTATCACTGTTGAAGACTAAGATGGAAGATGGACTTCTCTCTACCCTACTTCAGTTCTATGATCCAGTCTACCACTGTTTCACCTTCCCCGATTATCAACTTGTGCCCACATTGGAAGAGTACTCTTATCTAGTTGGTTTGCCTATACTTGATGAGTCTCCCTTTCCTATCTTGGAGAAAGATCCTAAAGAGCAAGACTTTGACAAAGCCACATATTTGGGATTGTCTGAAATTCAAGCTATCATGACCACCAAAGGAGGAGTCTTTGGGTTGACCGCAGAGTTTCTGACTGGGAGAGCTCAGTATTATGCAAATCACATGAGTATGGATGCATTTAAGGCTATTCTTGCATTGCTCATCTATGGAGTGTTCCTCTTCCCAAGCTTTGAAGACTTTATTGACATCAACGCAATCAAGATTTTCCTACAGAAGAATCATGTGCCTACTTTGTTAGTAGATGCTTATCATTTCGTTCACCTAAGAAACTTCCACAAAGGAGGGATGATCACATGTTGTGTGCCATTATTATACAAGTGGTTTATTTATCACTTGCCCAAATCAAGCTCTTTTTGGGATCTCAAGAATGGTTGGTGGTATCAGAAGATTATGTCTCTTACTCATTCTGCTATTGATTGGTACAATCATGTGTATGATGGAGTAATGATCATTAATGGCTGTGGTACCAAGGGTGGGATCAATTACAATTCGGCCTTGGCTTGCTGTCAGCTAGGGTATCTTTTGAAAGATAAACCCAATAGTGTGCATGTTGAGAGTATTTTCTTCAAAGATGATGAAGATAACAAGGACCTCAAGGAGAAGATTGTGGCCTCCTGGCGCCATTTGCATTGGAAAGGGAAGAAAGACATATGAAAGCCTAACTGTGTTTCTTTAGAACCCTATCTCCAATGGGTCCATCAAGCTAAAGAGGCCTTATGCTCGACAAGAGCCCATAACTTTGAAGAAAGAGCCTACTCTGATCTTCATGTCTGAAGTAGAGAAGTTGAAGATCGGTTTGAGCAAAGCGCAATAAGTAGGAGATGCTTGGAAGAACAAGTATCAAGTGATTAATCCCGAATCTGTGATGCCTATTCTTTTATGATTTACCTGTTAACCTCATTCCAAAGGAAAAGAGCCCATCTGTTAACTGCCACGTCATTTAGGATAGCCTTATCCTTCATTCCCTTGTCTCACGCCGCCGTACGATCGAGACTTTCTTTCCCTGTTTAGAGTCGGCGACTCTAAATGACGGCATAAAATATGTACCAGGGACAAGATCAATAGAGAATTCCACCTCTATCTTTAGCGGCACATCCAATATGTCATCCAGAAACACGTCTGGAACTCACGTACAATTGGCAGTTCACATTGTGACTTTACTGCTAATCCCCAGAACACCATCATTGCAAACATGGCAAACATCTGAGTATCATCTCTTGAGAGTTCTTCTACTTACTTAGCAGGTATAACCTTAACTCTTTACTTTCGTCAAAGTTAAGTTCACTCTTTACCCTCTAAGAAGCAACCATCAAAAATACCAGATCATTTCCTCTCAGAGACATCCCAACTTACCGACGTACAAAACCTCAAATCTGCCTCATCTTCAGATATATAAGAATCTGCATTGGCTCATCAAAACCATCTGTAACCACTTTGCTTAACTTCGAACAATTCACTAAACATACTATCTAAGCCGACAAGATACGTCTATTTAATCCCACATGATCTCGTCTACTATCAACAAGAGATTAAGGGTGATCAGTTCCTCAGTTTTTTAATAGACAACCGACCATCATGATGGGGCATAAACCATCTTTACCAAACTATAATAGTGTTCCTTGCATCTTGTGCACAAGCTATCTAAGGCACAATCCTTAGTTGACATAAGCATTCTTTCTGTATTCCTTTAGTTTCAGAAACAACACACTCTCACAACTCCTAAATTCTTGAAATCAGTAGCACACTACCTTACTTATCCAAACGATTGGTAAACACAGGGTTTTGCTCCTACCAATGCGTCTCAAGAATAACATCATCTGTTCTAACTAAAGACAAACTGTGCCCATCCTTAAGAAACACGTCAGGATACTCCACACATCACTGGCCAATCTCTAGCCAAAACACCGCCTTCTCCCTCACAAAGAAGCGAACAACGAGGACACTTGACCATCTTCCCTCGAGGATCACACTATTCTCAAACAAGTGAACAATCCAACACTGCACTCCCTCATGTAGTAACATGATATCCAATCTCTTCAACAACAGGAACAACATTGTCCCAATCAACAATTGCACTCTTGCAATCAACGACACACTAAGCCAACACTCCACACCTGAAGCATCTTGGAGAAACACAAGCTTCTCCCCCACTTGTCTCACTCTCATCCTGCAGATAAGGGATTAGAAAAACAAGAAAGCACTGATAGTGTTTCACACATATATCACATACTAAGGAACAAACAACATCGACATTATTCAACTGTCAGACCACAACAACTCGACGACTTGGCCGGACGGACTGACCTGTTCTGATACCTCTATGTAACACCCTAAACCCCCGCGACAATTAATAAAATAAATATCAGAGTAAGTTAAAATATACAATCAGTTAGGATGCTACATTCCACAAACACCTGCTCATGCATACGATATGTAACACGTAGATGTTATCAATAAAATCATGCAAAGTCAATCTTTTCATATGGCAGCGGAAAATCAACTGAAACAAAACATCTTTAATACCACATAATCATCATCAAGTAAAATAAAGCGACGTCAAATACTAAAATAAACAACAAAAAGCGTTCCAAAAACCCAGTGTTACAATCAGAGCAGACGCCGACTCAATGAAATAAAAGAGAAGACTCATTCTTCACTAACTTTAACTCCGCACTAATTCTGCTTATCTGCATGTTACCCACGTAGAGGTAACATTCAAACAGAAGGGGTGAGATTCTCAAATCAACATAAGAAATGTATAAGATAAGTATGGAAGAACATAATCCATATACAACTCACCCTAACAACATAACATCAACACAAATACAAATTTCCACACAAGCAGACAATCATATGCACCACAACACAACACAATGCAATGCAATGAGACACACAACTAAACTCAATGCATGTGGTACCAATTCGATCCCTTTTTCATGATCATAATTCCCGTCAGAATTTCCATATAAGTCGCTCACACCCCACATGGGCACACGACATTCATGATCACTCACACCCCACATGGGCACACGATCACCTCAACAACAACAACAACATCAACATAATTATATTTCAAAGAATCCAAATGAGACGCTCACACCCACATGGGCACACGACTCATCAAACAACGTATGCAACATGGCATGCATACAACGACAACATACAATAACAACAAAATGCATATGCCTAACAATGCGTCAATACGTCATATGACAACTTGTAGCGTGATTTTTGTGGTCCTGAGTCACGATCGCTTGGGTACATCAGTTCGATTCATTTTTTATCCTATTGAGCTGATTAAGGAAGGGAAATAAATGTCTCCAATTAACCCTGCTTGCATACTGAGTTTGAACAACGGTCAGTTAGGTTACAAATGCTATGTGGAGGTGGGGCCCAATCATTGGTTATTTCGCCTGAGAACACGGTGTTTGGACTATTTGTGAGGTTTTTGGTAATGTGTTTAGATTTGATGCTTTTGGGTTGATTTGGTGGAGATACTGGATTTTGGATTTTTGATTAGTGTGCTCGCTAAGATTTTCTCAATCTTATACCTACGTATTCCCGTTTGATTAAACAAGGAAATCAGAGCGATCGTAGTTCCTCCTATTCTATGGGAGGAAAAGAGGTTGTTTTGGTGTCTTGTTCAAAGCCTAAGACGTGAAGCTAAAGGGGGTTTAATCTTGTTCAAAGCCCAAGATGTGAAGCTGAAGGGTCTATTTGTATCTTGTTTGAAGCCCAAGATGTGAAGCTGAAGGGTTTTGACTTTAGAGAGAATTTGTCATCTCTAAAGAGGAGTTGTTTGGTTTGTTTATCACAACTGTTGGGTGACTGATTATAAAGGAGAATTACTTTAACTGGGATATGTGAATCCAACAATGCCATAATTTCCTTTATAGGGGATTTTTAACCTGAAGGAGAAGACTTTAACTCAATTTAGAGCAATGCCATTTTTCCTTAGGAATTTCTCATGCTAAAAGAGGGACAATGGCATGGATGTAAATAATCCAGAGGCTTGCCGCTTACAGCAATCAGATGAAGTAAAAGGAGTTGTTGATGTTTGTATGCTGTGAGCAAGGCACATATTTGATGCTAAAAGGTTTAATTGACTCAACTGGGGCTTTCTTTATACAAAGCCTAAGAGGAGGCTAGTGACTGTTCTGGGGAAGATGTTCTTTCTGTCTTGTACAAAGCCCAAGATTGAGGCTAAAAGGGTTTGACTCAACAAGAGAGTCTGTCATACTCAACAAGAGAGTAATTTCTATCTCATACGAAGCCCGATGTGGAGGCTAAAAGTGGTTGACTCAACAAGAGAGTCTTTTATATCTCGGTCGAAGCCCGAGATGGAGGCTGAAAGGGATTTGACTCAACAAGAGAGTCTTTTATACTCAACAAGAGAGTGTTTTTGTGTGTCTTGTACAGAGCCCAAGACGGAGGCTAAAGAGGTTTGACTCAACAAGAGAGTCTTGGCCAGGTGATTGACTCAACAAGAGAGTCTTTTATACTCAACAAGAGAGTGTTTTATATCTCGTACGAAGCCCTAGATGGAGGCTAAAGGGGACTCGAATCAACAAGAGAGTCTTTTATACTCAACAAGAGAGTGTGAAAAGGTCAGCTCCGCTGGGGAGAATCATTGTACAAAGCCCAAGAGGAGGCTATTTATGCTGGTGACTGTTTCAGTTTGGTGACAGGTCCAGTATGTTGGATAAAAGAGAAAATCAGTTCTTATAAAAATTAAAGGTAAGGTTGTGCTTTGGCACTGGTCAGAGGATCAGGGTTATTTCCTGCTCTTTAAGAAAATGGGAAATCCAAAGGGTATTGAGACTGTCCAAGTCTACTGGTGTTATGAGAAATTGATTCTCAGATAGTGAATGATCTTTGTATGATGCCCAAGAGAAGGCTGATACGTTAAGGGATGAAGGTCAACCCATTAATTGGCCTGACACTTGACTAAGAAAGACAGCTCTAGCAAATTGATGACTAGGTTATGTTCCTATACCTGTAGAGGTCTTGGGTTCTTGTACTAAGCCTAAGAGAAGGCATGAGAGCTTTTAAGAAGCCGAAGGGTCCTTGTACAATGCCCAAGAGGAGGCGGGGGTGCTTTTAAGAAGCCTGTGGGTCCCAAACCGAGAGAAGTTCAAAAAATGCAATTCACCGAGAAGAGATCATTTCATGAAAGTCCGTGGTTTGAAGAAACTCAAGAGATGCCATTCACCGAGAATAGATCACCTCTGGGGAGTAGAATTTCTTTGACAATTTCTAAGGGTGACAGTCTGAGAAAGGGTTCACTAAGAATGCTGCCTTTCACGTTTCCATATTGTCTAACCCCAAGAGGAGGGAAGACTGTGTCTCGTAATCCTATGGGGATCTAGTTTTGACTGTATTTAAGAGTGACCAACAGGGCTTTACCTAGTGCTAGACGTAGTTGCCGGGGAAAACTCTAAATAACTATACTAGTATTACACAGTGGATATATAGCAAGTATATAAAAGTTTGTGAAAGAAGACTTACAATGAGCAGCCCCACAATACAGTTATATATATATATATGAAAGCGGATAAAGAAAGCGGGTAAACACTTACTCGGTTGTAGAGCTTCCATGCTGTTTTGTTAGTTGTTCAACAAAGAAAGTTTTGATAACAATATTATATTCTAAATCAAAGGAGAAAGTGCTTTGAAAAGATTGTTGGGGCTTACAGCTCAAGGAGAGGCCCAAGGTTTTATCAGTGATTGCACTATTTGTACAGGGACTTATACAAGTGACTGAGGCCCTAAAAGGTTTTCTGTACAAAGGGATGGGTTTTACACTCTCTCAAGAGGCCCAAAGGTGTTTAAAGAGAAAGGAACGGGGCTTATAACACGAGGGTAGACCCAAATGATTTGATTTTTGAACTGGCGATCGCGCCGAGGTTTCTTTACCGTACTGGGTCTTATACAATGCATTGAGGCCCAAAAAAGTTTTGGTTAAAAGGGGGATGGGTCTTACACTCTATTAGAGGCCCAAAAATTATTTTAAAAGAAAATATGGGGCTTACAACTCAAGGAAAGGTGTAGCACCTAAAAATTTGCTCTTGTTGTTTTTACCTAACTGGCTTATGTTTCTTTGCATTTCTTGCATTAGCATTTGTGCATAGCATTGGTTCTTAGCATGGGATCAAGGTACTGGGTTTAACTCAAGGGAAGAAGAGGGTTTCAGGGTTTCAAGCAACAGTTCATGTGCATTGTTCAAAGGACTAAGAGGAAAGAAAATTCTTGATGCTATCAATTCTTGAACCACAAATGAGCCTTGAGCCTCAAGGTGTTTTATTTGGTCCATCATCTCATCACAAGATCAAGATTGGCAGGGGAATTCAAAAGAATCACACCCTCCTAACCTGATTTCCTATATTACGGTTTTGGAGATTCTGAGATCTAACCCTCAAATGAGCAAGCTCTTTGATTGTTTATTATCTCCAAATGGCACATATCATCATTGGTGGACATGACACACATCATACTCAGAGGAATTTGAATTTGGAGGATGTGCTGATTTCTCGTAACCAGAGGAGCCAAAATTAGGGTTTGCCATAAAATCAGTTTATTTATGATTTTTTGGGCAAGACTTGATTTCATGGTTTTCCTTATGTCTTTAAGTGTCTAAGGATGGAAGATTGCCCATTAATTTGTTTCAGAAGGTTTTCAATTGATCAAAATTACAAAATCAGGAGAATTGGGAATGAAGTCAACTGTGCTGGGAAAAAAGTCAACCCCTGACTTTTTGAGGTCAACATCATGATTCTCAAGTCAAATATGGTCCATGGACAAGATTTGATCAAGAAATGTTCAAGGATTCATGAAAAATCAAAAATGTGGAAAAGTTGCTATTTTTGGAAATCTAGGTTTTTAAGGAGTTGCTATTTTTGGAAAGTTCTAACATGAATTCAGCCATCTTCCAAGCCAATTTCCATCATGATAAAAGCTTCATTTCATTTTTCTTCAAACATGAAAGTTTTGGAGCTTGTTCCAAGCTTTCCAACCATGTAAAGTTTGTCTCATTTGGATTATTTTTGAGAGAGTTATGATGTTTTGAAGATGGAGGTTTCAAGTTGGAAATTTGGAAAACTTAGAATTTTTTTTAAGTTACTTTTGACAGCTTGGTGCACCATTGTTCATGGCCAATTTTGAGTGACTTCCAAGCCTTGAATTGAGAAACTTCGAACATAAGAATTGTAGAGGACAATCTCCTCTTTCCAAAGAGCACAAATATGCCTTGATTGGATCAATATTGAGCAAGTTGTGGTCTCTTGAAATCCAAGGTTTTTCATGATTCATGATGAGTTCAAAAACTTAGAATTTTCTCTAAGTCTTCTTTTGGCAGCTCTAAAGACAAGTTTTCATGGCAAGTTTTCAGTGTCTTACAAGCTTGAATTCCACTAGTTTTGAACACCAAAGATGTTCCTTGAAGTGTAGGCTTTCCAATGAAATTCAATTGGTACAATTTGGATTGAAACTCATGAAGATATCATGGCATAAAGTGGGTTGCATGAATTTATTTCTAAAGCATGGTAGGATATGTGTTGTTGGCATTTGGTAGCATGCTCTTGCAGCACGACTTTAGTGCACATTACCTCACGTATACCCTTTCTTTTTCTTTACTACAAATTGCCAAACATGTACTACACTCCATTACACACTAATTTGAATTACATGACCAAAATTAGAAAAGCCAAACTTGCACAACAAGAATTGGATTCCACTCAATTCTGACTTCACCACACACTCTCTCACGTGCCCTTCCATCCACACCAATTTCATGCCTCCATTCCACTAGAAAAGATCACTAAACATACCCCTCATCCAAGGAAACCCGTAGGAGCACTTTTGACAAGTTTCAAAACACACACCTCATTCTTTTTATTCAGGCCCAAAAACACTCCAAACCCATGATATTTAAGCAAAGCAAACCCTAAAAAGTGGAGGAGGTTCTCATTTTGGCAAGATCAGATCAAGAAACATTCGTTTTCCCTCATTTTTCACTAGCTTCGAATATTTGGTTTTCTAAGGTCTCTCTGAGAACAATTGCTTCATTTCACCTCTACCAAAGGAGTTCTTGTTTCTGTACGCATTTATTGGCACCTGTAATCATCAGTGGAAGCTCTGCAAGCTCATACTTTTCCATTTTCGAGTTGGACCTGGGTGGAAGTTTTCAGCATTTTTCTGGTTGGTTTGAGCTTTGATCTACATTCTACAGAAGATTTCAAGGTTTCCCATATCATTTCTTGAAGTTTGTAGCTGTTGAGAAGACTCAACGGAACTTCTCCGTTAGGTAATTTTTCTCCCCTTCGAATATGCCATGATACACGTCCATATTGCTTGTTTTTGCTGAATCTGAAGTCCTCTATGTGTAGAGGCATTGATAGCATATATGTTGTGTTCGTTCTCACGATTTCCAGTTGATGTGTTTAAACTTCAAGCTCTGTTTTCATGGTCTATTTCTGATTTTAAATACTTTTTGAGGGTGGATTTGGATTCTCCATGGAATTTCCTTCAAAATGATGTCAAACTTTGCTCGTTTTGGTGAGATATGTGTTAAGCTCCGACGGGGTCAATCAGAGAAGAGGACCGGAGCTAGGGCTCCGGCATCTGATGTGTGCAGCTGACGTGTGAGACTGACCCTGTTGACCAACCAATGTGCTAGCGACGCGTGTGGTGGAATTCTCGTTTGACCATCCGACCTTAGTGAAACGCTGCGTTTCATTTTAATGTTTTTTTTGTTGTTTGGAATTCTGAGTTTGTTTGGTTTGGGCTTAAGGCCTTATGCTATCCACACCCCCATGTTGGTAAGCCCAAACGCGTATATGTGAATCTGTTCATGGTCCGTTTTACTTGTAACCCCCCCCCCCCCCTCTGCCTTATGCTTCATTCTATTTTATTTTCATTTTCATTTTAGTTTTCAGTTTTGTTTTAATTAATAAACATCTTTTAAAAATCCACAAAAATATTTTTATATTTAATTAGTATGCCAACTTAATTTTCATAATTTTTATTTTATTTTTAATTTCGTTTTATTATTTTATTTGGAATTAAATTAATAGTGTGTTTCCAATGATACCCTTCTTTTAGGGTTAGGAACTTTTGTGATCTTCGCACACCATTTGAGGTCAATCTCTTGGACACTTTTAAGGCATAATATGAGGGTGTTTCAAAGCTAATTTGATGATGGTTTGAGTTGCTTTAGGTGACTTGCCATTTGCTTTTCATGAGCCCTCGATTCTTGTCCGATTTCTTGCACATCTTGACTTGTGGATCACTTTTAGACAAGCTCTTTAACTCTTTTTGCTCCAATCTTTTTGCACATGTTACTTGACTGAGTTAGCTTCTGTTTGATTATTTTTTGGGATTTTATTGATCCACTTTGCTATTTTTGGTTGAGTTTTGTTTGTGATGCAAGTTTGAATGAGACATACTTTGGTACTTGGTCAATTTTGGATGCATTTGCTTACTTGTAATGGAATGATGCTTGAGATGTTTTTAGGGTGTGATCATGTTCTGTTTGTGCTTACTTGTGGCTTTGGAATCATCTCTTTTCACTCATTTTCCTATTTGTTCTTGATTTTACAAAGTGTTGTTGTTTTGGACTTGAACTTTGTGGAATGCTCAACCTAATCTTGTGATTGCTTCTTTGTGGGAACCCATTCATGTATGAAACCTTTTGTTTGATTTGTATGACACGCTAGAGGTTCTGACCCTTTTGGTTTAAGGTGTTTTATGTGACATGTTCTCACTTTTTTTGCTTCACATGTTTCTTTGCTTGCTTACATGAATAGTAAGTGGTTGCTATGATAAATTTTGATACGTGCTTTGGATGTGTTTCTTGGTGATTAATCTTGTATGACTTGAGTTTGATCTTGGAATGATGTTAATGTGTATGCTACTTCCCCTTGAGTTCATTGCTTGGTTTTCATCTCACTTTGTCTTCATGGTTGAATTATGTGATGCATATCATCATCATTGGTTTTGTGGTTTCTTTGGCTCATAATGCATCATAATATGAAACATTCTTGCATGTTTGTATTGGATGATCATGATGTGAATTAAATTCTGACTTGGTTTCACTTTCATCTTATATTGTTCATGTCATCTTTGTATGAGGCCTTAGTGTGTGAATTTGTGAATCTTAATTCAAGTTTACTTGCATCCTTTCTTGTGTGCTTTCACTTGTGTGTTTGAGAGGTGTTTGTTTGATCTTTGAAACATATTGATTGACTTGAGTTGGACATGATGATTATGATGTACTTGCTGCCCCATCTTGCTTCTCATCTTATTTTCCTCTTTCTTCTTCTTCTCTTTCACTCTTTCTCACCCCATGAATCTCAAGACTTGATTAAGTCTTGGATTCCTTCCCCCTTAGAGCTACCTAGTCCAACTTAATTTCTGATTAAGCTTGGAGTAGGATTAGCATTAGGTTTTAGGTAGTGGTCTTTCCTAAACCTCACTAACCCTAGGATCTCCATGCATGATAACTTTAGGACTCTTAGTATCCCCTTAGAGTTTCCTTTGTGTCTTTTCTCTTCTCATCTCAGAACTTCTTCAAAATACTTAATAAAGGTTAACGAGTATTGCGTCCGAGCCTTAAATGTAGGAAATGAAGAACGAGGGGTCCCCCCTCCTCTTCTAGAGTGTTTAGCATACGTTCCATTTGGGGGTGACCATGCGATTCACTCGTTCCCGCACGATAGACTTTGGTGCAATGCAAGTTACAAGATAACTAAAAAACACTTCTGTCTAAAAAACTCAAAACAAACAATAACGTCTTTCCTTCAGGAATTCTTTTCTCATCTCACTCACTCTCAGCGTACGAACGTGCTCTTACTCATTCTCTTGCAAGACGGTAACGCTTAAGTCTCGATTCAGCGAGCTGCAACACCTGAGCTAGAACGTAAGCCGCTCTCTAAAAAACACAACCCACCCCTAGTGAGGGGAACTACGTCGCTCTGATTCTCATGCTCCCGATGAGATACGTAGGCAGTGTGGTAGGGCCCATGCGAGCACTTCTTTTTATTTTCCCTACATTTGTTCCTTTGTTTATTTCTGTTCTCGTTCTTTTCGCCGGTCCAGTAGCAGTGGAGCTCCAGACGACGTCACCCTTTGATCGAGACAAGCAAGCGTGGATCCCATCGGGTACGATGGACGTGAGGGGGTGCTAATACCTTCCTCTCGCGTAACCGACTCCCGAACCCAGTTCTCTTGGTCACAAAACCATACTCTATCCTTTCCTTCAGGTTTATGCAGTGTTTCCTTTCCCTCTCTTGGGATAAATACACATTGCTGGCGACTCTGTTTCGGTGCCACTTTCGCGTTTGTACTAGGATGAAAATCCCGGGAGCGACTGCTGGCGACTTCACTGGGGATAAGAGATCTGGTTGACTTCTTGCTGGTCCATCCCCTTTAGCGAGTCAATCCTAGCGCTTGTCTGTTTTTTTTTTCTGGGTGTTTGTTTTTATGGTGCTTTGCTTTGTTGTATATTACTGTATTGCTATTTACTGTATTTTTACTTTACTGCTTTACTATTTTTACAGCTTTTATTGCATTGCATTTCATATTATTACTGTCATACTGGATATTGCTGTGCTGTTCTGCTGCTGGATTTTCTGTTTGCAGGGTGGGTTGGATTCATGAGAGAAAAGCTCAATACCAAGGCTTGAGCATACACCTATGATTAGCGTGGAAAGTAGTGTGACTTGTTTGGCATTTGGCCAGACGAAGTATACATGAAAACTCCACATCCAGACGAGGTTTTCTTGGTAATATTCTGTCCTGTCCATTTGGGGCAGACGATGGAATATAACCTGGAAAGCTGTCGACTCTGGCGACCATTCCCGAGGACTCAGTTGCGGCACTCCTCCCGAGATGTGACAGTGGCAGGCCACGTTCTGTGGCAAACTCATTGCACATTCTCGATCCGAGGACCCAATGCTGGGAACTTGCTATAGGATTTCCCTTTTGTAGTGAATCAGCGGACGACCTCTTTGATTGGCGATAGCATTGTATCCTTCGGGCTGAATGTTCTATTGCTTCTCAAACCTCTGAAGCTGAGGATCTTTTGTTTTGGAGAATCGGTTGAGGCCTCCTCTTTTGATGATGATGCCAAACCAGAAATGGTGAACGTATCATCATTTCTCGACCTGAGAGCCCGGGATACTGAACATCCTAGTACCCACATGTGAGAGGGAATGGGTGTTTGCAGGTTTGCAGGTAACCGAGACCTTCAACCTACCTGGTTTCTGGGTTTCTCATCAGTGTACTATTATTATCCTGGCATTCTGGCAGTTTGATTGGGCTGTTATTCTGGATTTTTGGGTGTCTGGTATTCTGGGTCTTATTCAGTCAGCAGAACAGCAGCAGTTTGAGCATTTTGGATACCTTGATCCCATGCCTGCATTTTGCATCATCTTTTTGCATTCTGACATGTTTGTTCATTTGTAGGGTTGCATCCTAACTTTGATTCCGGTTGTCTGAAGACTGTCCTCGATGAGTATTAGCGCTGAAGAAAGAAAGAACATCATCCCGTACAAGTTCCCAGAGCTTCATCTAGATGCTGTGCACAAGATCTCGACTTTGGCAAAACCTGAGGTATTGGCAGATTTCAGAGGAGAATATGGGAGGATTCTGAGTTTCGCCCGGAATGTTACCAATTATGAGTTATTGCCCTGCAGACTCTGGCACAGTTCTATGACCCTCAACTCCGGTGTTTTCTATTTGCTGATTATCTTTTGGCTCCAACGTTGGAAGAATTTGCTCTTATTTTGGATGTTTCGGTCAAAGAGGGAGCTCCCTTCTATCCTTCTAAGGAGTTTCCTGATTTAGAAAGGGTTGCTGCTGCTTTACGTTTGGATCAGTCACTGTTGAAGAAAAATATTGCTAGTAAAGGGGGTTATCAAGGTTTTCACACGAAGTTTTTGATCGAACAGGCTGCTACTTGTGCTAAGGCTAAGTGTTGGTCAGTATTCAATGCAATTCTGGCTATGTGTGTTTATGGAACGGCGTTATTCCCTAATGTGAAGGATTTTGTAGATGCACATGCTGTCCGGATATTCACCACGAAGAATCCGGTACCTACCTTGCTTGGGGATCTGTATTATTCGATGCACTATAAGAATGAGAAAAGGAGAGGTGGACCTCTTTATTGTTGTGCTTCAATTTTCTATAAGTGGTTTGCTGATCGTCTTCCCAAATCTGGGGCATTCGAAGACACTAAAGGAACTTTAGATTGGGCAAAGAGATTAACGGGGTTAAGGGCTGACAACTTGGTTTGGATCAATCGTGATTTGTTGGGCCGAGAGATCCTGGTTAGTTGTGGAGGTTACCCAAACGTACCCTTAATAGGAAGGAAGGGGGGAATTAACTACAACCCCATTCTTGCTATTAGGCAATTTGGGTATGCTTTAAAAGAGCCGCCAAAAGGCCAAGATGTGCAAGAGTCTCTAATTTTGGGTGAGGAAGCTAATCTGGAGGTGTTGAAAGAAGCTGCAAATGCTTGGAGAGATCGCCATAAGAAAGGAAATACTTCTTTTGGAAAGTGTAACAACAAAGCTTTTCCTGCGTATGAAGACTGGGTTCAGAGCAGAGTAGAGAGTGTACTTTTGCCATTCTGCAAGGAACCTCCCTCTTACCCTTTGCTGATTGAACCTCCAACCATGATTGAGATGGAGAAGTATAACTAATTATGGGCTGAAAAGGAGAAATTCCGAGAGGAGAACCGTGAGTTGCAAAAGGAAATCTACCAGTTGAAACATGAGCGAGGTGAGGCTGTTCATATTGCCAAGCTGAAGACAGAACGTCTCGCTGAGAAAGAAAAGGAGCTGGTTGAAGAGATAGCAGCTAGGAGAATGGTAGGACAAGCTCTAAAAGGCGTTTGCAAGACTCTCAAATCCAAGAAGGATGACTTAGCCAAGGCTTGGGTGAAGATTCACAGGTTCAATGCTTACCGAGATACTGCAATCACGACCAACAAGCAGAAAGAAGATAAGCATTTGGAGCAGATTGAGAGTCTGAAGTTGAAGCTTAGGAAGAAGGACGAGGAGATCTTGTCAGGGACGTTCCGAAGACACGCAGTCGAGGAACGGCTCAAAGAAGCCATAACAACCATGGAAGAGCTGAAAATACAAGCAGGAGTGAAGAGGTCTAAGTGGGAGTGCTTTAGCTCAGGCAGTGGCCCTCATACGGTGCAATATCCTTGAAGGGAACTCTACTCAGTAGTTTGTACTTTGTTCTTTCTTTGTATTTTGGGTCACCACCATAATTGTTGGCTGGGACCTCTGCTTATTTTTGTTTCAGGCTATTTTTTAGTACCTTGGGTTGTAATTTCTGATAGTGATTCACTCTGATTTATATGAGCAGCAGTTTCATCCTATCTTATCTTTAAACTGGAATCAAGGGGTGGATCACCCTGCGAATATACAAACATGTTGCATTTGCATTTGCATAATCATAATCATTTTTGCATTGCAGGTTATCTTGGTTTCTCTGGTTTTCTTATGCTCTCTCTTTTTTCTCAATCAGGATTGATCAACCAACTCATCGTTATTCTACCAGGCTCAATCAAAATAGAGTGATGGACAAAGTTCAGGCAGATATGGCCGCTATGCAAGCTCGCATCGATCAGTTCATGGAAATGATGCAGGGTGTGGTGCAAAGTCAGAATGAATTCAGAACTCTGGTTCAACCATTGGTGGCGCAGGTCGACAAAAATGGTATCTTACACGGTGGTCTTCTTACCCGTAATATTCCTCCGGGCGGAGTTGGTGCTGGTGGACAGGGTGGTATTCCTACAGTGGTTGGAGAGGGAAGTACTGTTCGGGCTATCCATGACCATCATTTTGACGATCAACAGGACGATGTCTTTTCAGTCAGAAGTTTAGATGTTGCCCTTCCTGTGGTCAGTGATGAAAGAATCCGTCTAATTGAAGCTCAATTGAAGGGAGTGGTGAAACAGGATGATTTGGGAATAGATTTGGACGACCTAGGGTTGGTCCCTGATATTGTTATTCCACATAAGATTTAGATTCCCACACTAGAAAAGTACAATGGTTCTACCTGCCCTAGAACTCATGTCAAGGCTTATACCAGGAAGATGGCTGCTCACGCCAAGGATGAAAAGTTAATGATGCACTTTTTCCAAGACAGCCTGTCTGGCGCGTCTTTGGAATGGTACATGGGGCTAGAAAGTAGAGATGTTCGTACCTGGAGAGAGTTAGCTGCATCTTTCATCAAGCATTATCAGTACAACACAGACATGGCTCCCAACAGAACTCAGCTGTTGAGCATATCCCAGAAGAATGATGAGAGTTTCAAAGAATACGCGCAAAGGTGGCGTGAATTGGCGGCTAGGGTGCAGCCACCAATGCTGGAGAAAGAGATGCTGGATATGTTCATGGACACACTGCCTAAGCACTACTACGAGAAGCTTTTGCCTTGTTCTCTAGGCAAGTTTGCAGATGTGATTGCTATTGGACAGAAGATAGAGGTCGGAATTAAGGCTGGAAAGGTTTCTAGTGGTGATGGATCGTCCTCTGGACAGGGAAAGAAGCCGTTTGATAATTATAAGAAGAAAGGAGAGACCAACGCTGTATCATCCCACAGGGGAAAAGGGAAACAGCGTCAGGGCAGTAATCAACAAGTAGCATCGGTAACCATCCCAGCAACGTTACCTCCACCACAGCAACAGAGGAACAACGCTAATTGTAACGCCCCAGTTTTGGTCAGTTTTATTTAATCGAGTTTAGTTGATTATTTTATTATTATATTATTTTATTATTGACTTTTATTTGACAAAATGTTATTTTTCAATGTTGTAATCTTTTGTCGCGTTTTGAGAGCGTTGGCGAGATATTTGAGATGAGGGGTATTTTGGTCATTTGGGTAGATATTTTGTTTAAATAGAATAGAAAGATAGAAAAAGAGAAAAGAAAAGAAAAGGAAAAGAAGAAAGAAGAGAAAGAGAAGGAAAGAAGAGGAAGAGGGGAGAAAAGAGAAAAAGAGGAAAATCGAGTATTCGTCCGTTTCAATCGCGATTAATCGGGTAAGGGTGAGAAGTTTCAATTATATCTTGCTTGTGTATGTATATGTGTATGCTTTCTTGATTGTTTTGGATATTTTCTTATAGTTTTCCGTTTAGGTCGAATTGTAGGAAATCGATAGAAATCGATGTTTTCACGGATGAATTTCGAAATAAATTGCGTAGTTTAGTCGAGTGAAGTGAGGCCGACGTTATAGAAACTCGTTTCGTTAAAATCGGTTGATATTTGAAAATTTGGCGTTTTTAGGTTCCGGAATAGTGTTTTTCAAAAGTCGCGGAATCGCGTAATTTTTTATTCTAATACGTCCGTATACATTTATGGAGGATTATCATGTATTTTGTTTGAAGAAAATAATTGAATCGGTCGGGTTTCGGGCGAAAACGCCCCAAGAATCACTGCTGAACCAGAACTGGTGTATTTTCACGCAGTCGTACGGACACGACTGCTAGTGTGAAAATTCTGGTTTCGTGCGATTTTCGGAAATTCATATCTCTCGAACCGTAAGTCGGTTTTGATCCCCGTTCGAAGCGTTGGGAAGCTAACGAGATGTTTTTTCTAGGAAAAATAGTTTTGAGGTCTGAATCCTTCCCAATCGGTACAGTTTTTACGAACCGTTTCGTAGTGTCGGGCGTCCGGTTTATGTTTTGCGTTATTTGGAAATATTCGTAACTTATTCGTCGTTTATCGGATTTAAGAGTTCTTTATATCGAATCGAAGGTCTTTAGGAGTACTTTTTAGTGATGATGAAAAATATTATTTTTGGCCGACTTTTCCGAGAAAACGAATTATGGACTTTGGTGTTATTTTTCAATATTGTGGGTTATGCTTTGGTAAGTGATTGTATGACTTGTGTGATGATTCTTTGATGATAATTGGTTGTTGTGGAATACTTTGTTGATGGTTTGTGGCTTTATGACAATAATTGTGTTGATGTGAATATATATGATAAGTATTGGTGATGATGGTTTGTGGTGTTATGGAGGAATAAATGTGTGTTTTGGGTTTTGATTTCAATGTGCGATAATGATGTGTTGTGAGTAGCATTTGATATGTGAATTCCTTGTGGAAGTGATTGTGATTGCATAATTGTTGTGGTTTGTGGTTTGTAATGAAAATGCATGTGGTGACATGTTGTGAAATGAATATGCACGTGATATTGTTGTGATGATGATTTGTGGCCTTACGGCAAGAAAATGCGATACGTGGTAATTGTTGATTTATGCATGATTATATGCTTGGTTTCGTATAGATATATACATTGTGATGTATATGAGTGAGTTGGGATGAATTGTGGTGTGAATTGTGAAGGGATGTGTTATGTGTGGAAAATCATGATTCGATTTATTATGTGTGATATATTATGTATTGGTGCCATGCTATATGTGTTAGTATGTGATGTATGCGGTGAGAAATATTACATATGTGAATTATCTGTGTTGTGGCATATTATTATGCAATCTTGTTATAGTTGTTATTTCTCACCCTTCTGCTGGAATATGCTTTTTATGGCATAGTGCAGATTGTCAGCTTTAGAGGCGTGGAGGATTTTGTGAAGATTAGTCCTCCGTTTCGTTGTCGGTCTTGGTGTCTGCTCTGATACGTAGCACGGGAGTCGGGGAATGTTTATTATATGTATATTTTTGTTGAATATATTAAATATTATTTTGTATTTATATTTTGATGTTCTAAAACCATTTATTTGTAAAACAAGTCGGTTATGGATCCTTCCGCTTTATTCCATAATTGACCATCCTTTTGTAAGGAAAAGTTTCTCTTTGTGTTATGTATCAAATTTATGAGCAGGGATTGTATTTTGTTCATTTAAGTGTGACATCCCTGTTTCCTGTCGGAAAAATAAATTTTTAGTTACTCTGATTTTATTTATGTATTATGTATTCGCGATGGGATTTGGGGTGTTACATTAGTGGTATCAGAGCAGGTCGGTCCGTCCGGCCAAGCTATTGAGTCAGTTGGTGTGACAGTTGAATACTGTCGTTGTTGTTTATCTCTTAGTACGTGATAGGTGTGTGGAACACTGTCAGTACTTTCTGGGTTTTCTAATCCTTTGTTTTCAGGATTGAGTTTGAGATAAGTGGGGGAGAAGTTGGTACTTCTCCATGTTGCTTCAGGTGTGGAGCGTTGGCTCAGTGTATTGTGAATTGCAAGATTGTAAGTGTTGTTCGGACAATGTTGTTCTCAGTTCCGAAGGGGATGCGGAGGTAAGGTTTATGTCAACTAAGGATTTGTGCCTTAGGTAGTTTTGTGTACAGGATGTAAGAAATGTTATTATAGTTTGGTAAAGACGGTTTATGCCCCATCGTGATTGTCGGCTGTCTATTGACAAATTGAGGAACTGATCACCCTTAATCTCTTGTTGATAGCAGACGGAAATTATGTTGGATGGAATAGGCGTGTCTTTTCGGCTTTGATAGTGTGTGAAATGGATTAGAGATTTTGATATGTTGGTCCAGTTGGGAAGTCATTGGGAGAGAACGATTGGGTATCGTTAATGGTTGTTCTCAGAGAGTAAAGTGTGAACTCAAATTTGACGAAGGTAAGGATTTAAGGTTTGGATATGCTAAATAAGTAGAAGAACTTTTAGGAAGCGAAACTCAGATTGAAAGAGCAGTTGAAGGATTTGCTGGAAAAAGGGATTTGTGAAACCAAGTGTGTTGTCTTAGAGAGCCCCAGTATTGATAGTAATACAAGGAACTGATGATTGAATGGAATAACAAGTATGATGGAGATGATGGTATTGGTATTGAGACTATGAAAAGTAAAACTTAGAGTTCTAGTGAGGTTTGGAGTCTTTGGAGTTTTAGAGAAATAATGGGAAATGTTGAGAGAACCCCTAAGTGTGGATGTAATATTTAAGAGTTATTGTTGGTTGGTTATTGCTACATGTTGGAATTTATGGAATTTGGACTGTTAAGCGAAGAAAGTATGTATGGATTGCTAATAGTGGAATAAGGTAACGATTGAGAATAAGTGACCACTTTCATGAACAGATAACTGGAATGGTTTGGTTGAGTTTGAGTGGAATTGCAATTGTTTGGAACGTTTGATAAGGATATTGAATTGTGTGAGTGAAGGCTTTGATCGATTTGATGTGACTTGTTTGTGTTGTTACCATCGGATTAGGCTGTTAATTACTCGGTTAAGCTTGTGTGTGAGTAACCAGTTTCCCAGTGGAAAGTTTTGCAAGAGCTTTAAGAATTTTTATCTTTTGGAGTTTGGTTGGACATTACAATGTGCAGTGATGTTGTTCGGTGATAGTAATGCGTCTGTAATGTTTGTGGAGTAGAGGAATCGTATCTTTCATATTTATTTGGATAAGTTCGTATTGGTTTTGATTGAGGATATTCGGATCTGTTATAAACCCAGAGGAAGAACATATAGAGTGTTTGAGATTTGAATCACAAGTATTGAAAAGAGGCGAAGTTTTATGCTAAGCTATCCGAGTGAGAATTTTGGTTGAAAAGGTTAGCTTTCTTGGATATGTTATTTCTGAGGATGATATTTGTTGTGGATTCATCGGAAGTAGATGCAGTTCTACAATGAGAGGTTCCGAAGTCGGTTAAGGAGATTAGAAACTTTTGGGCTCAGTTGGTTGTTACGGTAGGGTATGGAAGACTTTACTAAGTTTGTACTTCTGTTATTTCAGTTGGCTTGCAAAGGATGAGTCGTTTGTTTTGGATGTTCGTTGTGAGTTAGTTTTGGGTGAGTTGAAGTAGAAATGGTATACGGCTTCAGTTTTGATTCTGTGTGATCCTAATAAATCGTTTGTGAGGTATTGTGATGTGTCTTTGATGAGTTTAGTCAGTGTGTTAATGCAAGGGAGTAAAGTCGTGGCTTATGCTTTACGACAATTGAGGATTCATAAAAGGATCTATACTATTCAGGATTTGGAATTGGTTGCGGTTGTATTGTGTTGGAAAATTTGGAGGTATTATTTTTATGGTTCTTGACTCGAAGTGTTGGGTAACCACAAGAGTTTAGAGTACTTGGTTGGTTTGAAGGAATAGAGTATGAGACAATGAGGATGGCTAGAATTTGTGATGAGTTATGAATTTGGCTTGGATTATTCTTTGGGAAAAGCCGAGGTTGTGCCGGATGAGTTAAGTCGAAAGTTTTAGTGTATGTCTGTTTTGATGGTCCGAGAATTAGAATTATTTGAGCAGTTTAGAGACTTGTGTCTGGTGCGTGAGATAACACCGTAGAGTGTGAAGTTGGATATATTAAAAGTGAACAGTGATTTTTGGAGAATATGAGGAAGAGTTAGACTTTGGTCGTGAGATTGGTAGTTTTGATGGTTACGAGTAATCAGAGTGCGCATCGAAAGCGTGATGTGGCACATTTCATATATAAGTGTGTGACTTGTAAGATTTCTTAGGTTGAACATTGGGAATATGTAGGACTGATGAGACCATTGAACTTTTCAAAATGGAAGTGATAAGTGAAAGGTTTAAATGTTATTCATGGGCTGTTATGTAAATGGATGTTTTGGTTATATGTTCGATTGGTGAATCGTAGCATGGTTGTAATAAGGTTGTGTGACAAGGATGTTGGTATTATGGTTGTGTGGAGGTTGTTTAATCGATGTTGTGTCGTGGAACTTGTGTTCTTGTTTGTGTTATTGCCTCGTTTCCATGGTGATGGTTCGAGTGTGTGTAGCTAATTCCTGTGTGGGGAATTAGGGGAGTGTTACCTAGAGTAGGGTAACGATCTTGTTGTGTTTCGGTTCTAGAGTGAACCTGTGTGTTGGTATCGTGGTTTTCCTTGAGTTGTGAGTTGGTCGTCAAGTGCATTGTATGGGCTTTGCATCTTGTCGTTGTTGTTGTCGTCGTATCGTGTTGTTGTAATTACGGTTAGCAAGGTGTTTATCTGTTGTGTTATTCGTGGTGTGCCTTTTGATGGCATGTTGGTTTGTTTGTCGGATGCGAGAGTCGTGTCCGGAGTTGTTCGTCTCAGTAGATTTTCGAGGACGAAAATGTCTAAGTGGGGGAGAATTGTAACGCCCCAGTTTTGGTCAGTTTTATTTAATCGAGTTTAGTTGATTATTTTATTATTATATTATTTTATTATTGACTTTTATTTGACAAAATGTTATTTTTCAATGTTGTAATCTTTTGTCGCGTTTTGAGAGCGTTGGCGAGATATTTGAGATGAGGGGTATTTTGGTCATTTGGGTAGATATTTTGTTTAAATAGAATAGAAAGATAGAAAAAGAGAAAAGAAAAGAAAAGGAAAAGAAGAAAGAAGAGAAAGAGAAGGAAAGAAGAGGAAGAGGGGAGAAAAGAGAAAAAGAGGAAAATCGAGTATTCGTCCGTTTCAATTGCGATTAATCGGGTAAGGGTGAGAAGTTTCAATTATATCTTGCTTGTGTATGTATATGTGTATGCTTTCTTGATTGTTTTGGATATTTTCTTATAGTTTTCCGTTTAGGTCGAATTGTAGGAAATCGATAGAAATCGATGTTTTCACGGATGAATTTCGAAATAAATTGCGTAGTTTAGTCGAGTGAAGTGAGGCCGACGTTATAGAAACTCGTTTCGTTAAAATCGGTTGATATTTGAAAATTTGGCGTTTTTAGGTTCCGGAATAGTGTTTTTCAAAAGTCGCGGAATCGCGTAATTTTTTATTCTAATACGTCCGTATACATTTATGGAGGATTATCATGTATTTTGTTTGAAGAAAATAATTGAATCGGTCGGGTTTCGGGCGAAAACGCCCCAAGAATCACTGCTGAACCAGAACTGGTGTATTTTCACGCAGTCGTACGGACACGACTGCTAGTGTGAAAATTCTGGTTTCGTGCGATTTTCGGAAATTCATATCTCTCGAACCGTAAGTCGGTTTTGATCCCCGTTCGAAGCGTTGGGAAGCTAACGAGATGTTTTTTCTAGGAAAAATAGTTTTGAGGTCTGAATCCTTCCCAATCGGTACAGTTTTTACGAACCGTTTCGTAGTGTCGGGCGTCCGGTTTATGTTTTGCGTTATTTGGAAATATTCGTAACTTATTCGTCGTTTATCGGATTTAAGAGTTCTTTATATCGAATCGAAGGTCTTTAGGAGTACTTTTTAGTGATGATGAAAAATATTATTTTTGGCCGACTTTTCCGAGAAAACGAATTATGGACTTTGGTGTTATTTTTCAATATTGTGGGTTATGCTTTGGTAAGTGATTGTATGACTTGTGTGATGATTCTTTGATGATAATTGGTTGTTGTGGAATACTTTGTTGATGGTTTGTGGCTTTATGACAATAATTGTGTTGATGTGAATATATATGATAAGTATTGGTGATGATGGTTTGTGGTGTTATGGAGGAATAAATGTGTGTTTTGGGTTTTGATTTCAATGTGCGATAATGATGTGTTGTGAGTAGCATTTGATATGTGAATTCCTTGTGGAAGTGATTGTGATTGCATAATTGTTGTGGTTTGTGGTTTGTAATGAAAATGCATGTGGTGACATGTTGTGAAATGAATATGCACGTGATATTGTTGTGATGATGATTTGTGGCCTTACGGCAAGAAAATGCGATACGTGGTAATTGTTGATTTATGCATGATTATATGCTTGGTTTCGTATAGATATATACATTGTGATGTATATGAGTGAGTTGGGATGAATTGTGGTGTGAATTGTGAAGGGATGTGTTATGTGTGGAAAATCATGATTCGATTTATTATGTGTGATATATTATGTATTGGTGCCATGCTATATGTGTTAGTATGTGATGTATGCGGTGAGAAATATTACATATGTGAATTATCTGTGTTGTGGCATATTATTATGCAATCTTGTTATAGTTGTTATTTCTCACCCTTCTGCTGGAATATGCTTTTTATGGCATAGTGCAGATTGTCAGCTTTAGAGGCGTGGAGGATTTTGTGAAGATTAGTCCTCCGTTTCGTTGTCGGTCTTGGTGTCTGCTCTGATACGTAGCACGGGAGTCGGGGAACGTTTATTATATGTATATTTTTGTTGAATATATTAAATATTATTTTGTATTTATATTTTGATGTTCTAAAACCATTTATTTGTAAAACAAGTCGGTTATGGATCCTTCCGCTTTATTCCATAATTGACCATCCTTTTGTAAGGAAAAGTTTCTCTTTGTGTTATGTATCAAATTTATGAGCAGGGATTGTATTTTGTTCATTTAAGTGTGACATCCCTGTTTCCTGTCGGAAAAATAAATTTTTAGTTACTCTGATTTTATTTATGTATTATGTATTCGCGATGGGATTTGGGGTGTTACACTAATCAGGGCCAGGCTCCGCGTCAGTATCAGCCAAGGCCTAGGCAGAACAGGCATTTTGATACCCCACCTCTACCTTATCCTCAGTTGTTTCAACATTTGCTACAGTTACAACTGGTACAAAAGAGAACTCTAGCTCCTCCCACCGGTAATCCACCTCCGGGTTATAACCCTAACGCCCACTGTGACTTTCATTCTGGGGCACCCGGACACTACATTGAGGACTGTAAAGCTTTTAAGCACACAGTTCAAGATCTTGTGGATTCCAAGGCTATCAACTTTGCCAATGATGGGCCCAATGTTGTACAAAACCCGATGCCTAATCATAATGGGCCGAAGGTGAATGCGATAATCGAGGAAGGCGAAGCTTTGAATTTGATCATGGATGTTGAAGAGCTGAAGACTCCGTTGGCTGTGGTCAAGAACAGGTTGTTGAAAGGTGGTGTTTATCCGGGTTGTGATAAGAACTGCACAGATTGTTTGACAAAGGTTAATGGTTGTGACTCATTGAAGGTGGGTATTCAAAGTATGATTGATGAGGGCTGGTTACAGTTTGACAGAGGTAATAAGCAAGAAGGGGTTGTTAGTGAGAAGGTTGCCACTATCACTATTCCATTCAAAACAATTACTATTTCTGGTCCAGCAAGACCACCTCCAGTCATTATCACAAGGGCTGGACCCATTCCGTATGAGAGTTCTAAGACCATTCCATGGAATTACGGTGCAGAGGTGTTTGTCAATGGACAAAAGCAAGAGTTAATGAATACTTCACCAGTGGGTTCTAGTTCAGGGGTTAAAGTTGAGACTGATGCTATCACTAGGAGTGGTAGAGTCTTCATTCCGTATGAGGATCAAGTTGGCAGTTCAAAACAAGACAGAGGTAAACAGATAATGGATGAATCTGTACAGAGGCAGGAAGCAAATACTTCTATGACAAAGCCAGGTGGGGATACCTTCTCAGAAGATGCAGAGGAGTTCATGAGATTGATCAGGAAAAGTGATTACAAAATTGTTGATCAACTTCACCAAACTCCATCGAAAATTTCCATCCTATCTTTACTATTGTGCTCTGAGGCACACAGAAATGCATTGCTGAAGGTTTTGAACATGGCTTATGTACCGCAGGAAATATCTGTCAATCAGTTAGAGGGGGTTGTGGCTCATGTGAATGCGGGTAATGGCCTGGGTTTTATAGATCTTGACTTGACTTCTGCTGGCAGGAATCATAACAACGCCCTGCATATTTCGATTGAATGCCGTGGCTCGCTGATGTCACATGTGTTAGTTGACACCGGGTCATCTTTGAATGTACTGCCGAAGAAAGCTTTGATGAAGTTAGATACTCGTGGTTTGATTTGTACACCAAGTGACTTGGTGGTGCGAGCTTTTGATGGCTCGAAGAGATCTGTTTTTGGCGAGATTGTGCTTCCGATCAAGGTTGGACCGGAAATCTTTAATGCAACGTTTTACATTATGGATATTCAACCAGCGTATAGCTGTTTATTGGGTCATCCTTGGATCCATGGGGCAGGTGCTGTAACTTCCACTTTGCATCAAAAGCTGAAGTATATGGTTGATGGTCACATAGTGACAGTGTACGGAGAAGAAAACATAATGATCAGTCAGCTGTCAACCTTCAAATACGTGGAAGTGGATGGTGAAATCCATGAGACGTTGTGCCAGGGGTTTGAGAAGGTGAAAGTTTCTGAAGAAGTTGTTCAGTCTGAAGTTATAATACAGCCCGTAGTGGCAAATCAACCTGAGGGTTCCATGTCTTCGTTGAGAGACGCCAAAGCTGTGGTTGAAGCTGGTAGCTCACAGAGGTGGGGCCAGGTGGTTGAAGTCCAGAAAAAGAAGGATACTTATGGATTGGGATATAAGCCATCCAAAAGAGATGAGGATCCCCCAAAATTCCATGGCCCAGTCCGTTTCACTAGCGCTGGAGTTTTCTTCGACAGAGTTAATGCTATTGAAGAAGAAGGAGACAGTGATTGTGACATGGATAGCTGGATCCATCCTTGCGTCCCAGGGGAAAGTCTGTGCAACTGGTCTTCTGAGAAAGTCATTCAAGTGACAGGCTTCGAGTAATTGCTTTGTTTTCCTATTTTGTTAATCCTACGTTCTGCCCAAGACGTAGTGATTCTGTTTGTAGGGCTTTTAACTATTGCATGTTTTGCCTTATCATCAATAAAGGACTTTTCACACTCAAATATTTTGATCTTTGTCTTTCTGTTTTTATTTTTATGCATTAAAACCCACATCAAAATGGCAATGTGTTTCTTTTGTTGCATCATAATAAAACATCACTCATAAATCATTGCAGGTCTTTTTGTTCAGATGACACCGATCATGACTCAGCTATAGCTCGGTATGACTTTGACAATCCAATCTATCAGGCTGAAGAAGAGGCTGACGAAGATTGTGAACTGCCTGAAGAATTGGCCAGATGGTTGAAGCAAGAGGAGAGAGTCATCTTACCTCATCAGGAGGAAGTTGAGATTGTGAATCTGGGAACCGAGGACGCCAGAAAGGAAGTAAGAGTAGGGGCTGCATTGGAAGACAGTGTCAAGGGAAGATTGATTGAAATGCTCCGTGAGTATGTGGATATCTTCGCCTGGTCTTACCAAGACATGCCTGGGCTCGATACTGATATTGTTGTACACCGGTTACCACTCAAAGAAGGTTGTGCTCCGGTCAAGCAAAAGTTGAGAAGAACTAAACCGGAGATGTCTGTCAAGATCAAGGAAGAGGTTCAGAAACAGCTAGATGCCGACTTTCTTGCCGTGACAAATTATCCTCCATGGGTTGCTAACACTGTGCCTGTACCTAAGAAGGATGGGAAGGTCAGGATGTGTGTTGATTACAGGGATTTGAATAGAGCAAGCCCAAAGGATGATTTCCCGCTCCCTCACATTGACGTGTTAGTTGACAATACTGCTCAGTATTCTGTGTTTTCCTTCATGGATGGCTTCTCTGGGTATAACCAAATCAAGATGGCCCCAGAGGACATGGAGAAAACAACATTCATAACACCGTGGGGAACTTTCTGCTACAAAGTGATGCCCTTTGGATTGAAAAATGCAGGGGCAACTTACCAGCGGGCGATGGTGACTCTCTTTCATGATATGATTCACAAGGAGATTGAAGTCTATGTTGATGATATGATTGCGAAGTCATAGACGGAAGAGGAACATCTAGTGAATCTTCAAAAGTTATTTGAAAGGTTAAGGAAGTTCAGACTGAGGTTGAATCCGAACAAGTGCACCTTCGGGGTGAGATCAGGAAAATTGCTAGGGTTTATTGTTAGTGAAAAAGGTATTGAGGTTGATCTTGCAAAGGTAAAAGCCATACAAGAAATGCCTGTGCCGAAAATAGAAAAAGAGGTTCGTGGTTTCTTGGGGAGATTGAACTACATTGCTAGGTTCATCTCGCACCTCACAGCCACGTGTGAACCAATCTTCATGTTGCTAAGAAAAGATCAAGCGGTCAGGTGGAATGAAAATTGTTAAAGGGCGTTTGAAAAGATTAAAGAATACTTGCAGGAACCTCCGGTCCTTATGCCGCCAGTGCCAGGAAGGCCTTTGATTATGTATCTCACGGTTCTTGAGAATTCAATGGGTTGTGTGCTCGGTCAACAAGACGAGTCAGGTAAAAAAGAGCACGCCATCTATTACCTGAGTAAGAAGTTTACTGATTGCGAGTCAAGATACTCGATGCTGGAGAAAACATGTTGTGCACTCGCTTGGGCCGCTAAGCGTTTGAGGCAGTATATGTTAAACCATACAACCCTTTTGATTTCGAAGATGGATCCAATCAAGTATGTGTTTGAGAAGCAAGCACTTTCTGGTAGAATAGCTCGTTGGCAGATGGTTCTGACAGAGTACGATATTCAGTATGTTTCCCAGAAAGCCATTAAGGGAAGTGTTTTGTCAGAATATCTTGCTGAACAGCCAATTGATGATTATCAACCGATGAAGTTTGAGTTTCCAGATGAGCATATCATGTATCTGAAGATGAAGGATTGTGAGGAACCTTTGCCTGATGAAGGACCTGAGATCGGATCTCAGTGGAAGATGGTTTTTGATGGAGCTGTTAATTCATATGGAAATGGAATCGGGGCAATCATTACGACTCCACAGGGTTCTCATATACCCTTTACTGCCCGATTAGCGTTCATATGCACCAACAATGAGGCGGAGTATGAAGCATGCATCATGGGGTTAGAGGAAGCAATTGATTTGAGAATCAAGAACCTCGATGTTTATGGTGATTCTGCGTTGGTGGTGAATCAGATCACAGGTGAATGGGAGACTCGTCAAGTAAATCTCGTTCCATATAACAATTATGCCAGAAGATTGTTACCTTTCTTTGACAGAGTAGACTTCCATCACATTCCCCGGATAGAGAATCAGATGGCTGATGCGTTGGCAACGTTGTCATCAATGTATAAAGTGAATCTTTGGAATGAAGCTCCTTCAATCAGAATCATGCGCTTGGATATATCCGCTTTTGTATTTGCAGTTGAAGGGGTGTCAGATGGCAAACCTTGGTATCATGACATTAAAGTTTTCTTGAAGAGTCAGGAATACCCAGCTGGGGCATCTTCCAAGGATAAGAAGACATTGAGGAGGTTATCAGGAAACTTCTTTTTGAACAAGGATGATGTGTTGTACAAGAGAAACTTTGACATGGTCTTGCTACGTTGTGTTGATGAACACGAGGCATGCCTGTTAATGGAAGAGGTTCACGAAGGTTCCTTCGGTACTCATGCCAATGGGCATGCTATGGCAAGAAAATTGCTGAGAGCGGGGTATTACTGGATGACTATGGACTCTGATTGTTTCAAATACGCCCGGAAATGTCATAAATGCCAGATTTATGCTGATAAGGTGCACGTGCCGCCTACTCCTCTGAATGTTTTGTCGTCACCTTGGCCTTTTGCTATGTGGGGCATCGACATGATTGGAAAGATCGAGCCGTCTGCTTCGAATGGACACCGTTTCATTCTGGTGGCTATTGATTATTTCACGAAGTGGGTGGAAGCAGCCTCATATGCCAACGTCACCAGACAAGTGGTAGCCCGGTTTATTAAGAAGGACATCATCTGCCGGTATGGAGTCCCGGAGAGAATCATTACTGATAATGGTTCAAATCTGAATAACAAGATGATGAAGGAGCTATGCCAGATCTTTAAAATCGAACATCACAATTCTTCTCCCTATCGTCCGAAGATGAATGGGGCTGTTGAAGCGGCTAATAAGAACATAAAGAAGATTGTGCAGAAGATGGTAGTGACATACAAAGACTGGAATGAGATGTTGCCTTACGCTTTGCATGGATATCGTACTTCGGTACGCACCTCGACTGGGGCAACTCCTTTCTCACTGGTGTATGGCATGGAAGCAGTCTTGCCATTAGAAGTTGAGATTCCTTCTTTGAGAATTCTGACAGATGTGAAGCTTGATGAAGCTGAGTGGGTGCGTTCCCGGCTGAATGAACTGAACCTCATTGAAGAAAAGAGATTGAAAGCCATTGCGCATGGTCGGTTGTATCAGAGCAGGATGAAGAAAGCCTTTGATCAGAAGGTGCATCCTCGGTGTTTTCAAGCTGGTGAATTAGTTCTGAAAAGGATCACTCCTCCTCAAACAGATCACAGGGGCAAGTGGACTCCGAATTACGAAGGGCCATATGTAGTAAGACAGGTTTTCTCTGGTGGAGCCTTATTACTCTCAACTATGGATGGCGAAGATTTTACATCCCCTGTGAACGCGGATGTATTAAAAAAATACGTTGCATAAAAAAGACCCGTTGAACATAAAAGGAAGGTTCAGGCAAAAATGGGGCATCCTGGCGAACCATAAAAAGAAAAGGTTCGGGCAAAAATTAGGGATAAAAAGAAAAAGAATAAACCCGCAAGGTTGAAAACCTGAAAAGGCAACCTTGGCAAAAATGGGTATCCCGGTGGATTGAAAACCCGAAAAGGGCGATCCAGGCAAAAGTTAGGGATTTAAAAGCAAAGACTACGATCCGCGTTCGATCTGTGATTGCTGTTCACACTTGGAAAGTCCGAAGGAAAGGAATCAGTCCAGTCAGTCTCTTTGAAGGCCAAAGTATCTGCGGATAAGCGAGTCATATGGGTCATAGCTGAGTCGAGTCATGGTGGATGTCTGTTCCCCACATTGCCGACATGTGTATTTTCTTTTACTTTTTGTGCAATTACCTCTTTTTAGGAATTGCTTCCAGATGTAAATGCCTATTTACTGGCCAATTCATTCAATAAAGTTTGCATTTCAGTCAAAGAGCTTTTGTTTTCTGTTTTACCTGTTTTGTTTGTGAAAATGTCCGATATTTTTGATAAAAACATTACATGCTAAAATGTTGAGCTCTGTGAAACAAGTTGGAAAACATTAGTAATTTCTTAGGCGACAGTCACTATGATGATAACCAAAGTAATCATTTTTGCATGTAGACCTTTCTGTTGGTTTTGCAGGATGACAGGTGGGCTTCCCCAGTAGAGCTCTCCCCAACTTTGAAGTCTGATCGTCCTCAGCAGTTTATTACTCTTCCTCATCAGAGTGCAGAGGATCATTTCCCCAGCTAAAGTTATGTTTGATTACTCCTTTAGCAGGCAGACATGATTTGATGTTTTAGTATCCCCAACAAGAGACTGACGGGATACCTTCTTTGGATAAAGATGTTATTTCCCCACAGAGTCTGAACACTCATTTTCCTCGGCTAGTCAGGAAGTGTTTTTTCTCATCAGCAATGGTGTGGTCTGATCTCCAGCAGATGAGTAGGCTCGATGGTATCCCCTAGCAGAGTTGACGTCGTAGATCATTAAGCAGGCTAGCTAATAGTGGATGATGTTCCCCAGCAGGGTGAAGCTGCAGATGTCTCTCAGTAGCAGGTTGAGTCCAGTAACATCGCCAAACAGGTTCAGTATTATTGACTCGTAGCTTTAGTATCGAGGATTGTTTTCCTCAGCAGAGTATGAAGAAGTAATTCCCCAAACGGAGTCATTGAGGATCGTCCTCCTCAGCAGGATATAAGAGGTTTGCACCCAGCCGGAGTGTTAGTTTGGCTCATCTCTCCTCAGTAGGTTATCCCCAAGCAGAGTTTGTTGGCGGTTGGTATCCCCAGCATTTTCTTTTGAATTCAGGTTCTGAAGAATTTAGTGATCCCCAGCGAAGGAATCTCTACTCTCAGTATCCATCCCCAACAGAGAGGGTTTTTCTCTCGGAGTTTCGTCTATCTCCAGCAGAATTGGTGATTGTGATCTTCCCCAGCAGGGCGAAGTTTTCCTCAACAGGATTTCCTTGGTTTCAGTGACAATTTAGTTTGTCATCCCCAGTGGAGCTGCCTTGGTCTTCAGCATTTATTTTGCTGGAATGCCTCTTTTGCATTGCATAAGCATTTTCTTTGCATGGCATCCTCCCAAATGCGTAGCATTTCCACTTCGTGTGGAGCATTATGGAAAAATTCAAACATATGCATTCGAAGCATAAGCCGGGTTTGTTAGCCTTTTCCGATTTCTTTCCCCAGTAGAAAGTAACATGATTCAGGAGATGTTGTTTAACATTACACCGCAACCAGTGGATTCGTCCTTCTTGTTGATCTTTCTTATACATCCCCGCAGAGTTGTCTGTTTAGATTTCTCTGGTCCCCGACGGAGTCATCTTTGTAGATCTGTCGATTCTACATATCGTTGTTTGAAAGTCCACCTTCGGCTGGGTTTTTCTGCCTTTTCGAGTTCGCCTTCGTCCGTCCTCGCACTCGCTGTTATCTTGATATCCCCAGGAAAGTATACCTTCGACTTAGTCTTTCTTTTTGAGCCCACCTTCGGCATGGTCTCATATTCTTTCTTTTTCGAACCCACCTTCGGCATGGCCTCGTATCCTTTGTTTGAGAGTCCACCTTCGGCTTGGTCTTTCTTTTTGAGCCCACCTTCGGCATGGTCTCATATCTTTTGTTTGAAAGTCTACCTGCGGCATAGTCTTTCTTTGAAAGCCCACCTTCGGCTTGGTCTTTCTTTTTCGAGTCCACCTTCGGCTTGGCCTCGTATTATCCTTCATTTGAAAGTCTACCTGCGGCATAGTATTTCTTTGAAAGCCCACCTTCGGCTTGGTCTTTCTTTTTCGAGTCCACCTTCGGCTTGGCCTCGTATTATCCTTCATTTGAAAGTCTACCTTCGGCATAGTCTTTCTTTGAAAGCCCACCTTCGTTTTGGTCTTTCTTTTTTCGAGTCCACCTTCGGCTTGGCCTCGTATTATCCTTCATTTGAAAGTCTACCTTCGGCATAGTCTTTCTTTGAAAGCCCACCTTTGGCTTGGTCTTTCTTTTTCGAGTCCACCTTCGGCTTGACCTTGTATTATCCTTCATTTGAAAGTCTACCTTCGGCATAGTCTTTCTTTGAAAGCCCACCTTCGGCTTGGTCTTTCTTTTTTTTCGAGTCCACCTTCGGCTTGGCCTCGTATTATCCTTCATTTGAAAGTCTACCTTCGGCATAGTCTTTCTTTGAAAGCCCATCTTCGGCTTGGTCTTTCTTTTTTGAGCCCATCTTCGGCATGGTCTCGTATCCTTTGTTTGAAAGTCTACCTTCGGCTTAGTCTTTCTTTGAAAGTCCACCCTCAGATTGGTCTTTTTTTTTTTTCGAGCCCACCTTCGGCATGGCCTCGTATCCTTTATATCCCCTAGTGTAGTCCGTTTTTAGTTGGTCTACCCTTTTCGAGTTCGTCTGCGGCCGTCTTCGTAAACCATTATTTTTCATCATCCCCACAGGTTGCAAATTTCCAGGTTCTTTTGGTATTCAACCTCCCTGTATCCCGATTGTCCGAAAGCCGTTGCTTCCGTACTTTCAGATCCAAGAAGTTTGAATAGGGGCAGCCGTAGCACCTCAAAATTTGCTCTAGTTGTTTTTACCTAACTGGCTTATGTTTCTTTGCATTTCTTGCATTAGCATTTGTGCATAGCATTGGTTCTTAGCATGGGATCAAGGTATTGGGTTTAACTCAAGGGAAGAAGAGGTTTTCAGGGTTTCAAGCAACAGTTCATGTGCATTGTTCAAAGGACTAAGAGGAAAGAAAATTCTTGATGCTATCAATTCTTGAACCACAAATGAGCCTTGAGCCTCAAGGTGTTTTATTTGGTCCATCATCTCATCACAAGATCAAGATTGGCAGGGGAATTCAAAAGAATCACACTCTCCTAACCTGATTTCCTAAATTAGGGTTTTGGAGATTCTGAGATCAAACCCTCAAATGAGCAAGCTCTTTGATTGTTTATTATCTCCAAATGGCATATATCATCATTGGTGGACATGACACACATCATACTTAGAGGAATTTGAATTTGGAGGATATGCTGATTTCTCCTAACCAGAGGAGCCAAAATTAGGGTTTGCCATAAAATCAGTTTATTTCTGATTTTTTGGGCAAGACTTGATTTCATGGTTTTCCTTATGTCTTTAAGTGTCTAAGGATGGAATATTGCCCATTAATTTGTTTCAGAAGGTTTTCAATTGATCAGAAATTTCAAAATCAGGAGAATTGGGAATGAAGTCAACTGTGCAGGGAAAAAAGTCAACCCCTGACTTTTTGAGGTCAACATCATGATTCTCAAGTCAAATATGGTCCATGGACAAGATTTGATCAAGAAATGTTCAAGGATTCATGAAAAATAAAAAATGTGGAAAAGTTGCTATTTTTGGAAATCTAGGTTTTTAAGGAGTTGCTAGTTTTGGAAAGTTCTAACATGAATTCAGCCATCTTCCAAGCCAATTTCCATCATGATAAAAGCTTCATTTCATTTATCTTCAAACATGAAAGTTTTGGAGCTTGTTCCAAGCTTTCCAACCATGTAAAGTTTGTCTCATTTGGATTATTTTTGAGAGAGTTATGATGTTTTGAAGATGGAGGTTTCAAGTTGGAAATTTGGAAAACTTAGAATTTTTTTTAAGTTACTTTTGACAGCTTGGTGCACCATTGTTCTTGGCTAATTTTGAGTGACTTCCAAGCCTTGAATTGAGAAACTTCTAACATAAGAATTGTAGAGGACAATCTCCTCTTTCCAAAGAGCACAAATATGCCTTGATTGGATCAATATTGAGCAAGTTGTGGTCTCTTGAAATCCAAGGTTTTTCATGATTCATGATGAGTTCAAAAACTTAGAATTTTCTCTAAGTCTTCTTTTGGCAGCTCTAAGGACAAGTTTTCATGGCAAGTTTTCAGTGTCTTACAAGCTTGAATTCCACTAGTTTTGAACACCAAAGATGTTCCTTGAAGTGTAGGCTTTCCAATGAAATTCAATTGGTACAATTTGGATTGAAACTCATGAAGATATCATGGCATAAAGTGGGTTGCATGAATTTATTTCTAAAGCATGGTAGGATATGTGTTGTTGGCATTTGGTAGCATGCTCTTGCAGCACGACTTTAGTGCACATTACCTCACGTATACCCTTTCTTTTTCTTTACTACAAATTGCCAAACATGTACTACACTCCATTACACACTAATTTGAATTACATGACCAAAATTAGAAAAGCCAAACTTGCACAACAAGAATTGGATTCCACTCAATTCTGACTTCACCACACACTCTCTCACGTGCCCTTCCATCCACACCAATTTCATGCCTCCATTCCACTAGAAAAGATCACTAAACATACCCCTCATCCAAGGAAACCCGTAGGAGCACTTTTGACAAGTTTCAAAACACACACCTCATTCTTTTTATTCAGGCCCAAAAACACTCCAAACCCATGATATTTAAGCAAAGCAAACCCTAAAAAGTGGAGGAGGTTCTCATTTTGGCAAGATCAGATCAAGAAACATTCGTTTTCCCTCATTTTTCACTAGCTTCGAATCTTTGGTTTTCTAAGGTCTCTCTGAGAACAATTGCTTCATTTCACCTCTACCAAAGGAGTTCTTGTTTCTGTACGCATTTATTGGCACCTGTAATCATCAGTGGAAGCTCTGCAAGCTCATACTTTTCCATTTTCGAGTTGGATCTGGGTGGAAGTTTTCAGCATTTTTCTGGTTGGTTTGAGCTTTGATCTACATTCTACAGAAGATTTCAAGGTTTCCCATATCATTTCTTGAAGTTTGTAGCTATTGAGAAGACTCAACGGAACTTCTCCGTTAGGTAATTTTTCTCCCCTTCGAATATGCCATGATACCGTCCATATTGCTTGTTTTTGCTGAATCTGAAGTCCTCTATGTGTAGAGGCATTGATAGCATATGTGTTGTGTTCGTTCTCACGATTTCCAGTTGATGTGTTTAAACTTCAAGCTCTGTTTTCATGGTCTATTTCTGATTTTAAATACTTTTTGAGGGTGGATTTGGATTCTCCATGGAATTTCCTTCAAAATGATGTCAAACTTTGCTCGTTTTGGTGAGATATGTGTTAAGCTCCGACGGGGTTAATCGGAGAAGACGACCGGAGCTAGGACTCCGGCGTCTGATGTGTGCAGCTGACGTGTGAGACTGACCCTGTTGACCAACCAATGTGCTAGCGACGCGTGTGGTGGAATTCTCGTTTGACCATCCGACCTTAGTGAAACGCTGCGTTTCATTTTAATGTTTTTTTTTGTTGTTTGGAATTCTGAGTTTGTTTGGTTTGGGCTTAAGGCCTTATTCTATCCACACCCCCATGTTGGTAAGCCCAAACGCGTATATGTGAATCTGTTCATGGTCCGTTTTACTTGTAAACCCCCCTCTGCCTTATGCTTCATTCTATTTTATTTTCATTTTCATTTTAGTTTTCAGTTTTGTTTTAATTAATAAACATCTTTTAAAAATCTACAAAAATATTTTTCTGTTTAATTAGTATGCCAACTTAATTTTCATAATTTTTATTTTATTTTTAATTTCGTTTTATTATTTTATTTAGAATTAAATTAATAGTGTGTTTCCAATGATACCCTTCTTTTAGGGTTAGGAACTTTTGTGATCTTCACACACCATTTGAGGTCAATCTCTTGGACACTTTTAAGGCATAATATGAGGGTGTTTCAAAGCTAATTTGATGATGGTTTGAGTTGCTTTAGGTGACTTTCCATTTGCTTTTCATGAGCCCTCGATTCTTGTTCGATTCCTTGCACATCTTGACTTGTGGATCACTTTTAGACAAGCTCTTTAACTTTTTTTGCTCCAACCTTTTTGCAGATGTTACTTGACTGAGTTAGCTTCTGTTTGATTATTTTTTGGGATTTTATTGATCCACTTTGCTATTTTTAGTTGAGTTTTGTTTGTGATGCAAGTTTGAATGAGACATACTTTGGTACTTGGTCAATTTTGAATGCATTTGCTTACTTGTAATGGAATGATGCTTGAGATGTTTTTAGGGTGTGATCATGTTCTGTTTGTGCTTACTTGTGGCTTTGGAATCATCTCTTTTCACTCATTTTCCTATTTGTTCTTGATTTTACAAAGTGTTGTTGTTTTGGACTTGAACTTTGTGGAATGCTCAACCTAATCTTGTGATTGCTTCTTTGTGGGAACCCATTCATGTATGAAACCTTTTGTTTGATTTGTATGACATGCTAGAGGTTCTGACCCTTTTGGTTTAAGGTGTTTTATGTGACATGTTCTCACTTTTTTTGCTTCACATGTTTCTTTGCTTGCTTACATGAATAGTAAGTGGTTGCTTTGATAAATTTTGATACGTGCTTTGGATGTGTTGCTTGGTGATTAATCTTGTATGACTTGAGTTTGATCTTGGCATGATGTTAATGTGTATGCTACTGCCCCTTGAGTTCATTGCTTGGTTTTCATCTCACTTTGTCTTCATGGTTGAATTATGTGATGCATATCATCATCATTGGTTTTGTGGTTTCTTTGGCTCATAATGCATCATAATATGAAACATTCTTGCATGTTTGTATTGGATGATCATGATGTGAATTAAATTCTGACTTGGTTTCACTTTCATCTTATATTGTTCATGTCATCTTTGTATGAGGCCTTAGTGTGTGAATTTGTGAATCTTAATTCAAGTTTACTTGCATCCTTTCTTGTGTGCTTTCACTTGTGTGTTTGAGAGGTGTTTGTTTGATCTTTGAAACATATTGATTGACTTGAGTTGGACATGATGATTATGATGTACTTGCTGCCCCATCTTGCTTCTCATCTTATTTTCCTCTTTCTTCTTCTTCTCTTTCACTCTTTCTCACCCCATGAATCTCAAGACTTGATTAAGTCTTGGATTCCTTCCCCCTTAGAGCTACCTAGTCGAACTTAATTTCTGATTAAGCTTGGAGTAGGATTAGCATTAGGTTTTACGTAGTGTTCTTTCCTAAACCTCACTAACCCTAGGATCTCCATGCATGATAACTTTAGGACTCTTAGTATCCCCTTAGAGTTTCCTTTGTGTCTTTTCTCTTCTCATCTCAGAACTTCTTCAAAATACTTAATAAAGGTTAACGAGTATTGCGTCCGAGCCTTAAATGTAGGAAATGAAGAACGAGGGGTCCCCCCTCCTCTTCTAGAGTGTTTAGCATACGTTCCATTTGGGGGCGACCATGCGAATTATTCGTTCCCGCACGATAGACTTTGGTGCAATGCAAGTTACAAGCTAACTAAAAAACACTTCTGTCTAAAAAACTCAAAACAAACAATAACGTCTTTCCTTCGGGAATTCTTTTCTCATCTCACTCACTCTCAGCGTACGAACGTGCTCCTACTCATTCTCTTGCAAGACGGTAACGCTTAAGTCTCGATTCAGCGAGCTGCAACACCTGAGCTAGAACGTAAGTCGTTCTCTAAAAAATACAACCCACCCCTAGTGAGGGGAACTACGTCGCTCTGATTCTCATGCTCCCGATGAGATACGTAGGCAGTGGGGTAGGGCCCATGCGAGCACTTCTTTTATTTTCCCTACATTTGTTCCTTTGTTTCTTTCTGTTCTCGTTCTTTTCGCCGGTCCAGTAGCAGCGGAGCTCCAGACGACGTCACCCTTTGATCGAGACAAGCAAGCATGGATCCCATCGGGTACGATAGACGCGAGGGGGTGCTAATACCTTTCTCTCGCGTTACCGACTCCCGAACCCAGTTCTCTTGGTCGCAAGACCATGCTCTATCCTTTCCTTCAGGTTTATGCAGTGTTTCCTTTCCCTCTCTTGGGATAAATACACATTGCTGGCGACTCTGTTTCGGTGCCACTTTCGCGTTTGTACTAGGATGAAAATCCCGGGAGCGACAAGAGGCCCAAGGGTTTTGTTTGAAAAATGACGATCGTGCCGAGATTTCATTAGCGTATTGGGACTTATACAATGCACTGAGGCCCAAAAAGGTTTGTATTTACAAAGGATTGGGTCTTACACTCTACCAAGAGGCCCAAAGTGTTTTAAGAAAAAGAATTGGGAGTTATAGCTCGAGGAGAGGCCCAGTTGATTTTGTTAAAAAGACGACGATCGCGCTGTTGTTTTTGAAAATACAGTGGGACTTATACAATGACTGAGGCCCAAAAGGTGGTGTATTTACAAAGGGGTTGGGTCTTACACTCTATTAGAGGCCCAAAGTGTTTGAAAAAGTTTGATGAGGGTTGAATTGATCAAAACCCTAATTTGTTTGCAAAATATATTTTAATTGAATAAAAATTCAATTAAAATGATCAAAATTGTTAAACATGTGTGAAAAACAAATTGTGGTATTGGATTAATGTTTGAAAAATCATGTTTATACCCACAAAATAATTGGAAATCAATTAAGTTTGGAAAATCAAGGGAGAAAAAATATTTCAAATGTTAAAAACAAATAAAACATTAATTCTTTGCAAAAATATCAAATATATGAAATAAGTAATATTTTTAGGATTTTTTGGTAAAATAAAATATTTTAACATTTTTGTGAATTATTAAAAAAGTAGAACCAACTCAAAATCATTAAAACTCAGAGAGAAATTAATTTTTGAATCAAATAAATAAAATCACAAAAATTCAAAAATTCAAATATTTGAAAAAGGGCGCCAAGAACATCTTGGTCTTGCCCGCGTGCTCTGTTTTGCCCAGATTTGCGTTTTCTCATCAGTCTCACTGAATACTTGATGAAATCACACAATCCACATATCAATCTACTCGTTTTCACCTCACGATCATGTCTATGGTCTTTAATTTCATTTATTTTAAGCATGGAATAAGAAATCAAAGAGAAACCTCAAGAACCCTAAAATTTGCATGAAGGCTCAGAAATTCCATACATGATTCAAACAAAGCAATTGATTGAGGGAAAACACTCCATGCATGATTATGAACATATGGCCAAATTATTGTGCAGCAAAAAATGCATGGATCTTAGAGTTAGAAGAGCTCATGCTTACCTCTTGCAGCTGGTGATCGTGTTTTGTGCTAGAGGTGTTACAACTAGGTTCCAATGATGTGGATAGCTTCCCTAGGTGCCAAGTGATGTGCCTGAGTGCTTAGAATGGTTTGAAATAAGCTGGAACTGAAGATGGTATCCCAACTGCAACTTGGTTAAAACCTTGAGTAGTTGGCTGGTGATTTTGTGAAATCAGTGTTCTAGATGTTGTTTAAGTGTTTGGATGACTTCTATATGATGTTTATGAGGTGTGTGTGTGTGATTGGTTTGGTTGGAATAATTCTCAAACTCAAAACCCGATAGTGGCTTGCTTTGGAAGGCAATTTTGGAGTGAAGAAGGAGATTTTGAGGAAAGCATCTATTTGATGGCTTTGGTGTACTCAAACTGATCACAAATGAGCTTTATTTATAGTGGAGCAACTTTGTTTTGGGAGCAATAGTGATTGGCAATTGCTGCATAAGTTTGGCCAATGTTGATCAATGAGAATCCAAGTCTCCTCTAGCCATTGACTAGAGGTTAGGGCACAGGCTGCTGGTTCCCTTGGTCTTGGATAATTCTTGACTGAATTCAGTTGGAAATGACTCAGTCCATCCCACCTTAGTGCATCCATTAAATGCTCCAAAACAAAATTAGAGTCTTGTCCCTCTTTTAGGCATTTCTAGGTTTGGCATGCTACTTTTTGTTCCAAGGACTTGGGAGGCTTATGGATCTGTGTTTGTCCCTCCTTGGTCTCCCCCTGAGGTGTTTAGATGGATAAGTGTGTTTGTCATTTGCACAAATTTGGTAAATCGAGTAAAATGCACAAATCTGCCTTGCTTTGACAGTTTTCAGCAAGGCATATTGCCATTGTCATATCTCATGGCTCAAGTGGAATTTGATGGAGTTCTTGGGCATTTTGGAAAGCCCTCGTATGATACAACAACTGTTTGATCATAATTGGTTTTGATACTTTTTGGATCCAAGTGAAAAATACCCCTACATTTGGAAAAATTGAAGGCAGATTCTGACTTAGTGAAAATTTCACTAAGTGTTGGAAGAAAGTGACATTTTCACTTTTTGTGATTTTGATCATTCCATAACTTAAAATCCATGAGGAATTGGAATAAGTTGTGTTTGAAACTTTTGTAGAGGCCCATGAGAGCTACAAATCCAGCTTTGGATAGGGAAAAATGGCCTTGTGGTTTAGGCGTTATAATCCTCCAAAGTTGGTACCCTAGCCACTTTGTTCCATAACTTAGAAAAATTTCTAAGTTTTTATGGTTACCCCTTTTACAAGTTATCCCACTTTTCTTGATTTTTCTTGTTGAATGATGATTCCAACCACACATTAACATCATTTTAGGGTCAAACAACCATAATTGTGAAAATATCAAAAAGTCAAAGTTGACTTTTGTGCACAGTTGACTTTTTGTCAGATGAATTCCAAACTGTGCGATCCTCTATGAAATCAAGTCCTTGACCTAAATCAAACTTGATGGAATTGTTCCATGGGTGTTATAGGGTGCATTGAATCATGTCCCAGGGTTTGGGAGCATGCCTTGGTCAAAAGTCAAAGGCACAGTTGACTTTTCCCGCGAAACCCTAACTATAGTTCTGATGAAATTGAAACTTGTTGCTCAAGCTTCTTGGATCAATCCATTGTTGCAAATGGATCAATGTGGTGTATTATAGACCCTCAAATCCTCCTTTGAGGTCTTGGCTCATATTTTGTCCCAAAAGTCAACTTAGGGGTGAATTAGGTCAAAAAACCCTAATTCCTGATTTTTTATGAATGCATCCCCTGAGGCAAAATTGACTTGATGATTGGGTTCATGATGTCCCTTGGAGCATCATAGGTTATGATTTGAAGCATTGGCTCATGCCCAAAGTAAATTTCCATCTGGAGGCCCTGGTCGACCAAAACCCTAATTTGGTGACACTGTTGATTCTGAGGCTTGATCCACTGGGACTGTTGCAGCCTTGTGCTTAATCCTTGATGTGGGAGTCCTATTGATCCATTGGGGATGTTTGAGAGGCTGGACAAGTTAAAGATCATGTCATTCCTTGATTGATCCTTTGTCTAAGAGCTCTGAGAGGGCTTGAAACCCTAAGTTTGATTGTAGTGGATGCTCACCCATCTTTGGGGAGACTAATGAGGTATGATGGTTCATCCATATTGTGATGATAATTTGCACAATGATGGGGAATCTTAGTGGTCAAAATTTGGGGTATGACAGATGCCCCTATTTAATCTTCTTGGACCCGAAGGTGTGAATGGCGAAGGTATTCAGGCATTCGGGGTGCAAGAAGATTAAATATCGGAATACCCAAAATTTTGATGGTGATTAAGAATGATCGTTCACGTATTCTTCTTCTTTTGCTAAGCAATGATGCTTAGAAAAGGTAAACTTCACCTCGATCCTGGTTTCCTACCAAGGAACTGGTCTTAGTTTCTGATTTGAACTTCCCCTCGATCCTGGTTTCCTACCAAGGAACTGGTCTTAGTTTCTGATTTAAACTTCCCCTCGATCCTGGTTTCCTACCAAGGAACTGGTCTTAGTTTCTGATCTGAACTTCCCCTCGATCCTGGTTTCTTACCAAGGAATTGGTCTCAGTTTCTGATTTGAACTTCCCCTCGATCCTGGTTTCCTACCAAGGAACTGGTCTCAGTTTCTTTTGTCAATAAAATTTCTTGACAAGGGACGTTGTGTGTAGCGATTTTCCTCAAACTTCTCGCCGAATTTTCCTGGGGAGATGCCATTTGATGGATATATGATCTGATGTTAAAGTTGCTGGGGAACCCAGCTATCTGAGTTGTAGAGGTACACAAATTTCTCTATTGGAGATGCCATTTGCCGACTCTACTGGGGAAAGAAGGTCTCTTGAGAGACTGCTGTCGCTTGGGGGATATTACATCATACTTTTCTTCGAGATCTTCTCGGAGAAATGCCATATAATGTATCCCAATTTGAGGTGTTGATGACTTCATTAACATCGACTCTCCGGGGAGCAAAATCAATGTGTTTTTGAAAGTCTTTAGTTGTGAGGCTTTCTCTGGGGATTTTCCTTAATTCGGGAAAGCGAAGATATCATCTTTAATGGCGAAGAGTGACATTTGTCGATGGTCCTCTTGCTTTTCAGAGGTTCAAGTTATCAAAGTGGTCAAGGGCCGGCTTCAATCCAGAAATAAACTGGAGGCGAGGTTGCTCAGACGTGACATTTCTTGACAGGGAAAGAACTGATAACTCGATTGAGAGGACTTTTATCACTAGGGGATAAGACCGACTAAAGTGATAGTGATGCAATATGAATATGAATGTAAATCAATAATGCATGATGTATGTATGTTTATGCTGACAAAACTGACGCGACATATAGACTAATGGATGAACGCGACTGGATACTCGGCCACTGCAGGGGACAAAGAAGTATCACTGGTTCAAAAGTAGAAATTTTGCCTTGCTTAGGAGAGATAGTCCTCGTGGGGAACACCGTTGGTCGGGCTTAGGAGAGAAGAACTCTGTCGGGGATGTCAGACGGAACATTCGCATCTGACACAGCTGATCCTTCATTCAGGTGCACTGGTTTAGAAAGAGTACTTTGATTATGCACTTTGAAGTTCAATTACTTCTGGAGAAGTGATCGATATTCTTTCGATGTTCAACAGTCAAAAGAAATTGCCATCTTTATTTTAAAAGCAGAAAAATTTTATCAAGTAAATTCATTTTTGTTTTATTTCAAGAATCGTTAATCAGGTTAAAATGTCATTATGCAAAGCTAAAACAAATAAGAATTGCAAACAAAAGCACAAGGGCTCAAATTTTATTGATAGGATGGAAATCAGCCAAACGCGTGATTCCATAGAGTATTTACAAAATTTAGAAAATGGTAATTTAAGGAAAAAAGGGCTACATTAAAACATGACGACCACTATCCTTCTACCACCTTTGAATTCTGGGCATCCTGAGCTTCTGTCGAAGATGACCTGGACTGGAGTTTTTCTCGGATGGTGTAACTGCTGAGGAGTTGAATTGATCAGACGTAGTTACTTGCCATTAATCCCTAATTTCTGCCTGGATTGTACTTTGAGATTTCCAATCCACCGAGATGATTTTTTATTGTGTCTCTAATTTTTTCCTGGACCTCCCTTTCGGGTTTTCAATCCACCGAGACGTTTTTTTAGTTTAGGCGAAGTATTTCTTGACTACATCAACATTTTTGGGGTAGGAAAATTCTTCTCCATCCATGGTTGCAAGTTTCAAGGCGCCGCCTGAGAAAGCTTTCTTGACCACATAGGGGCCGTCATAATTCGGAGTCCATTTTCCCCGAGAATCACTGAGAAAAGATTGTATCTTCTTGAGCACAAGGTCTCCTTTCCTGAAGAGGCGAGGTCGGACCTTTTTGTCAAACGCCTTCTTCATTCTTTGTTGATACAATTGACCATGGCATAGAGCCGTAATTCTCTTTTCTTCGATCAGATTTAGTTCATCGTGTCAACTTTGACACCATTCAGCTTCTGTAAGCTTAGCTTCCATCAATACCCGGATTGATGGGATCTCTACTTCTATGGGGAGCACAGCTTCCATGCCATATACTAGAGAGAAAGGGGTTACCCCTGTTGAAGTGCGGACAGATGTGCGATAACTGTGAAGAGCAAAGGGCAGCATCTCATGCCAGTCTTTGTAGGTTACAACCATCTTCTGAACAATCTTCTTGATGTTCTTGTTAGCCGCTTCTACCGCTCCGTTCATCTTGGGTCAATAGGGAGATGAGTTATGGTGTTCGATCTTGAACTCTACGCATAACTCTTTCATCATCTTATTGTTCAAGTTGGATCCATTATCAGTAATGATCTGGCTCGGAACACCATAACGGCAGATGATATTGTTTTTGATAAATCGGACCACCACTTGTCGGGTTACATTAGCGTACGACACTGCTTCGACCCACTTGGTGAAGTAATCAATGGCTACAAGGATGAATCGATGTCCGTTCGAAGCCTTGGGCTCAATCAGGCCAATCATGTCAATTCCCCATATGGAAAAAGGCCATGGGGAAGAGAGAACTTTGAGATGCATTGGCGGTACATGGATCTTATCGGAGTATATTTGACACTTGTGACATCTCCTCATGTACTTGTAGCAGTCGGATTCCATAGTCAACCAATAATACCCTGCTCTTAGAATTTTTCTCGCCATTGTGTGCCCATTGGCATGAGTGCCAAAGGATCCTTCATGAATTTCTTTTATCAGCATGTCTGCTTCTGGTCTGTCTATGCATCGAAGCAAGACCATGTTGAAGTTTCTCTTATAGAGTGTATCACCGCTCAGGAAGAAGCTGCCCGCCAACCTTCTGAGGGTTTTTCTGTCTTGCCTGGATGCCCCAGGTGGGTACTCTTGTTTCTGAAGGAAGCATTAGATATCCTGATACCAAGGTTTGTCGTCTATGACTGCTTCAATCGTGAAGGTATAAGCAGGCCGTTCAAGGCGCATTATGTCAATCTTAGGTAAGTCGTTTCGTTGACCTACACTAATCATGGAAGAGAGAGTGCCTAATGCATCAGCCATGTGATTCTCTTCCCGAGGGATATGATGAAGCTCGATTCTATTGAATAAAGGTAACAACCTTCTTGCGTAATCTTTGTAAGGAATCAATCCTGATTGGTATGTGTTCCAATCTCCTTGATCTGATTGATGACCAGAGCCGAGTCGCCATATACATCCAAGTTTTTGGTCCTTAAGTCGATCGCTTCTTCGAGACCCATGATACAAGCTTCGTATTCGGCCTCGTTGTTTGTACACTTGAATGTCAGTCGGGCGGTGAAAGGAATGTTGGTACCCTGAGATGTTATGATGATTTCCCCAATTCCGTTTCTGTAATGATTGATAGCTCCGTCAAAGATTAGTCCCCATTGGGAACCTGGTTCTGGCCCTTCACTGGGTAGCGGTTCATCGCAATCTTTCATTTTTAGATACATGACATCTTCGTCTGGGAAGTCAAATCTGACTGATTCCTGATCATCCATCAATTGAGGAGCTAAATGATCGGCTAAAATACTTCCCTTAACAGCTTTCTGAGCATGGTACTCTATATCATATTCTGATAACAACATCTGCCAACGGGCAATTCTTCCCGTGAGAGCAGGTTTTTCAAAGACGTACTTGATTAAATCCATTTCAGAGATTAACCAAGTAGTGTGACGATTCATATACTGGCGGAGACGTTTGGCTGCCCAAGCTAGAGCACAACAAGTTTTCTCAAGCATAGTGTACCGAGTCTCGCATTCGGTGAATTTCTTGCTCAAATAGTAGATCGCAGACTCCTTCCTTTTCGTTTCGTCTTGTTGGCCAAGCACACAACCCATTGAGTCCTCTAGGACTGTGAGGTAGATGATCAGTGGCCTTCCTTCCACTGGAGGTGATAGAATTGGTGGGTTCAACAGGTATTCCTTAATACTGTTGAAGGCGGTTTGACAGTCTTCTGTCCAAACACAATCTTGATTCTTTTTGAGTAATTTGAAAATCGGTGCACATGTCGCGGTCATGAGGAATATGTATCTGGAAATGTAGTTCAAACGTCCCAAGAATCCCCTGACTTGTTTTTCAGTTTTTGGAGGAGGCATTTCTCGAATGGCCTTGACCTTGTCAGGATCAACCTCAATTCCTTTCTGACTGACGATGAACCCTAAGAGTTTCCCCGAACGGACACCGAATGTGCACTTATTGGGATTCAAGCAGAGTTTGTACTTTCTCAGACGCTCGAATAGCTTTGACAGGTGGGTCACATGCTCCTCTTCTGTTTTAGATTTTGCAATCATATCATCGATATATACCTCAATTTCCTTATGTATCATGTCATTAAACAGAGTAGTCATGGCCCTTTGATAGGTTGCCCCGACGTTCTTCAAACCGAACGACATTACCTTGTAACAAAAGGTACCCCATGGGTTAATGAACGAAGTTTTCTCCATGTCTTTCGGCACCATTTTGATCTGATTATAGCCCGAAAACCCATCCATGAAGGAGAAGACTTTGAACTTTGCTGTACTGTCAACCAGCATGTCAATGTGTGCTAAAGGAAAGTCATCCTTTGGACTAGCCTTGTTTAGATCTCTGTAATCGACACACATTCTGACCTTTCCGTCCTTTTTCAGAACTGGTACGATATTGGCTAACCATTGAGGATATTCTGACTTGGCGAGGAAGCCCGCGTCAATATGTTTCTGTACCTCCTCCTTGATTTTGATGGCCATGTCTGGGTGAGTCTGTCTCAACCTCTGTTTTACCGGCGGACATTCTGATCTCAACGGTAAACGATGTTCCACGATGCAGGTATCCAACCCTGGCATGTCCTGATAGGACCAAGCAAACACATCGGGGAATTCTTTGAGAAGCTTTGTCAAACTCTCATTGGCAGTTGGACTGAGCAGTGCCCCAATCCTGACTTCTTTTCTCTCTTTTTCCGAACCCAAGTTTGCTGTTTCCAACGGCTCTTCGTGAGGTTCAATGGACCTTTCCTCCTGTTTGAGTAGTCGGGAGATCTCTTCTGGAATTTCGCCGTCGACTTCTTTTTTAGCCCCAAATACCGGGAATTCAAAGTTAGGATAAGGCATCGGATCGTATGTTTCAACGGGGTTTAAAACAAGTAATCTGCATGACGTGATGATTTGTGTTTAGAAGAGATAGAGAAAATACAAGTGTGTGCAGTGTATTTTTTTTTTGAAAAACTGCTTGTTTATTTTGAATTGTTTTTTAGGATTACCATTTTCTGAGAAAAGCGAAAAGAGAAAACAACAATTAATGCGGACATTACAGAACGACGTTATTTTATTTATGAACGGTCGATTCTTGAAACTACAGCCCTATAAAACAAAACTCTGTCGCTTTGGGCGAAGCGAAGAGGGATATTTACAGAAAGTGAGCCCTATCAAAACATCCGTTTCACCTGGGCAGGGTGAAAGGTTAAAATAAAGACGACAATTACTTTGACTTATGAAAAATCTTTGGCACATCGATAGCAACCCATTGGCGGCAAACTCCTCGGTGAATCACAAAGTTGTCGTAGGAGGATTCCTCTGTTGTCCCAGGCAGAGTTGTCGTAGGAGAATCACAAACTTCCTTGATTTGTCTTCAGAAATAACACTGATTTCTGGCGGAGTAGGATCATTGGAATCTGTCTCCCAGGCAGAGTTGTCGTAGGAGGATTCCTCTGTTGTATTTTACATAGTGTTTGTGCTCTCAGGTGGATCTCCCCATCCAGTAGGCTGGATGTCTTCGAGCCTGATACGAGAGCTCTCAGGAGCGGTGTACTTGACCAAGAAGTCGAACTTGCCACTCGGTTGTCCAAAGGTGTCCCACACTTCTGTGGAACTGGAGGAGTCATTTCTTTCGATGACGTTTACCTCAGGAAAAGCATAGTTGATGAATTCTAGTCCGGCGAACATTGCAAATTCATTGTCGTACTGGGTATTTTCTGAATGCCCTGAGAATTGATCCCATGACATGGTGGGGATGCATGTATTCTTTTCAATGATGCTCAGCTGATATGCATCATTCGACTGACTCTTTTGTCCTGAGTCTCCTGGGTATGGCTGCCAGATAGGTAGGCCATCCATTGGGCCATAATAGTCGTGGTCAAAGTTGTCCTTCATCAGAGTGTCCTCCTCTAATGAGTTTGGTGGAGCACGACATCCTTCAGGACCACAATCTCCGTATATTATTTTGACGTCTGACCTTGGTATAAATCTCAGACTCTGTGCGGGATAGCAAAAGGGCGTAGGCACTTCTTCCTGAGACATATAACCGTCGTCATTGAGATAGGACTTCCATTCCTCATCTGTGTCGGAGGAACCTTCCTTGTTGATAGTGTGTACTTCTTGGGACACTGGGTGAAGGAAACCTCCACTATGGAAGAAGTTTTGAATGGGAAGAGGACTTTCATCGTTAGCATCTGTCTGGGTACAGGTCGCAGAAAAACCAATACCCTTCTTTGTTTTATTATCGGTAGGAAAGACAAGCTGTCACCATCCTTTCGTATTATTATTTTTGATCACTTCGAGAGCATTTCTGTATGAGGAAATCGAGGTTCCTTTCTCTGATTGATTCTCATTGCTCTCCGAAAGTGCTTGGAACTGAGTTCCAACAACCTCCCCGGGTTCTAGACAAGTAGATAATGATAGGTTACTCACGATCAAGGCTTGTTCTCCACAGACCGTGACGAGTTGATCGTTCTTGACGAACTTCAGTTTCTGGTGCAGCGTCGAAGTGACTGCCCCAGCCTGGTGTATCCAAGGTCTTCCTAATAAGCAACTGTATGCTGCCCGGATGTCCATGACCTGGAAAGTAATTAGGAAAGTGTGAGGACCAATAGTTATGGGAAGGTCGACTTCGCCGATAACTTCTTTCTGAGATTTGTCAAAGCTTTGACGATGACCTCACTGCCCCTCATGGAGGATCCTTTGAATGGTAGTCGCATTAAAGTGGACTTCGGCATAACATGATGGCCGATCCTATGTCTACCAGTTGTAAGACCCTAATTTTTGACCCCTAAGATTCCACATATCATTCCCATTTCATTTTGCATCTTATACCACAAACAAGATCATGCTTTGGTTCCTTTATCCCTCTCTTCTTTGGGTTTATGCCTCGCAGGGATCAAAGAGCATCTGTATCTTTCTTACTTGCCTTCATTTGCTTATGTTTACTGACCTTTAATCAAAATCCAAAAATATGTTTGTTTCCCTTTTACTAACTTTTTCAGGAAGAGAATCAAGGATATTAAACAGTCCCTCAGCTCGAATGAAATTCATCTGAACAAAGTCAAAGTTAATCTGCAAATAATTCAAATTCATCTGATCAAGAGTTTCCATGATTTAATTGATTATTATTCAAGAGACTCCAAGGTTCATGTGTTTATTTACATGCCTTCTTTGACAAGCAAGTAAAATCGAGCCAGAACCAAGACAACACATCAAAAAGCCATTTTTCTCATTTTTTTCATTGTGTTAATCGATTAACCTAATTGCACTGTGAAGTGGTTAATCGATTAACACATGCAATTTTTGGAAAAAATGTGCCAAATTCAAATTTCAGCAATTGGCACCAATTTTGATCACATGTGGAATATTCTAGCCCATCTCATTTTAATTCCCTACATGACTTTGATCATTTCCTACCATACACCTTCACTAATCACCTCTCTTTTATAAATTTCCCTCCAAATTCAAATTCCAAGCCTAATTTTCATTTCCAAACCAAACTCCAATCCACCAAATTCTCCAAGCCTAAACTCTATAAATATAGCCTTCATTTCATTCATTCTTCAAGCTTTTGAGAGCCAAAAACCCCTTGCAAAATATCTCCCCAACTACCAAAATTCACCAAAAGCTCAATTTCTTATTTCATAAGTTAATAAGAATTCACATTGATTCTTACTAATTTAGAGCTAAACCTTCATCCGTTCTTGTTTTTATTCATAGATCAAGGTTTTGGAGTGTAGATCTTGCTGCAATTTGGAAGGATTTTCTGATTTGGAGTGGTAATCACATTTTCCACCATTGTTGTTCAATTTCATCTTTCACAATGTAGATCCTTTCTTGATCTTGTTTGCTTGATCTTTGGATCTTGCAATTTGTGTTGATTGCTGGTTTTTGCTGCTGTTTTACTCAAAATTTCGTGCACAATTGCATCCTTAATCATGAGGTGTTTGAATAAATGATTGATCAAGGATTATACAATTTTCAAACTGATTTTCTGCTGTTTTTACAGTGTTAATCGATTAACCAAAACATGCACGAATTGGTTAATCGATTAACAGTTGAATTCTGCGCAAAAAATCTGCAAGTTTGCACTGGTTAATCGATTAACCTAATTACACTGTGAAGTGGTTAATCGATTAACCAGCATCCAGAATGTGAAAAATACTTGTTTTTGGGGCTGTTTTGGTTCCTTTTCCATTTTCTTCCCTCTCCTTTTGTTCTTAGCCTTAGATCACACAATTGTGTGGTTTAATTTGGCCTTCTCTTCATCTATTTCTCTTTTCTTTTGATCGATGAAAGTCGTAAAGATCGTGGAATTCTTTTGTTGAATTTCGATCGACACGAGATCGCTACCACTTTTCTTTTCGTGCGGTATTGCTTTCGGATGACGATCTATATATCATTCATCTAGCATGCATTAGCACAAAGAGCTATTGACCGGCCTCATTGTAGGGTAATTACTCCGTAAATTACTCGGCGATTGCTTAACATAGCGCAATATTTGTCCCGCATCAGAAAACTATCAAGAATAGTTGATTATTTGTCTTTTGGTTCAAAACTTATGAAACTTGTTGTTAGGAGGCTTTGGTCTTATCAATCCTCTAATGAGTTCTCATTAATCTTGACCTAAGTGCAATTATTCAATTATAATTGATCACTAACTCTAACAACTAATCACTAACTTACTAACATTAATATTGTACTAATCCTTTACAATTCCTTCTCGCTCCTTATCTCTTTTACTTTTATGCTTCAATTTTATCATTTCATTTCATGTTTATGCTTCCGCAATTTGCCCTTTGTCCGTTGGACATATGTTTATGCTTCCGCAATTTTTCCTTTGTCCGTTGGACACATGTTTAAGCTTATGCCGTTTTTTCTTTGTCCACTTGGACCAAAAACATTAATAAAGGCTAAAACCTCTAAAAAACTTGTGCTTCTAATCTTGGACTATAGTTACTATCCTTTGCAATGGACATGGAGTTTTTGCACCTAGACCTTGGACTTCAATGCTATTCTTGAATCCTTGAACTTAGACCTTGGGCATCCAATGCAATTCTTGGAACCTTGGACTTAGACTTAGGGCCTTTCTCCCTTTGCTTTGGAATTATGGTTCGAAGACTTTGAAGACTTGTGCTTTTGCATGGTTTATGGTGAAGATAACTACATTTGTGGTTAGATCTTTCTTATCCTTAGCTTTTACTTTATGCTTCAGGATAGTCACTTCTTTTCCTCCCCATTCTTCAATTTTCAAAACTTTCTCCCTTTTTTCAAAACCTTCTTGATTTCAAACTTTCACCTCTTTCATAATCAAACCTTGACTTTGTCAAGTGATTTTACTCTTTTCCTTTCATTTCTTAATAAAATGCTAAACTACATAAGCATATCGACACCTTTTTCAAAAGACTTTAAAAAACATCAAACTCATCACTCTCTTTTTGTGCCCTCGTGCACTTTTTCCTTTAACTTTTTCATAAGTTTAGACATGATTCATTTCTTTAAGCGAAATTATTCGGTTGGAAATGACGACTTGTCTTTACATTTAAAAACAACCAAAACAAACAAATTTTCATTCTTTGTACCACGAACTACAGGGTTTTGATCCTACATTGCACATCGTGGGTACGTAGGCATGAGACGACAAGTCTCTCCAAACACAAAAATCTAAAAAACAATTTCTCTTCTCATCTCCTCAATCACTTTTCAAGCAAACTTTTTCAGACCAAAAGCGATAGATATTTCAAAGGGCTCCTATAGAGTACTATAGACGTTTTGGGTGCTAACACCTTCCCATTGCGTAACCAACCCCCTTACCCGGACTCTCTTCACTTGTTCTTGTTGTAGAGCTTGTGTAGGTTTTGTTCGCTATTTTTCCTTTCCTTTTTGGATAAAATAAAAGTGCGCTGGCGACTCTTGCTTTTCAAGTTAAGTTAATCAAAAGCTTACACTCACGATTTTGCCGCTACAGAAAAAGTGGCGACTCTGCTAGGGACAGATTGACCTCTTGCTGGTCTATCCCTTGAAGGGTTTAGCCTACTTTGATTTATTTACTGCTTTTTGCCTGATTTTCTTGTTACTTGCTTGTTCTGTTTGGGAATTCTTCTGTGTGGCGAGATAAGCCTAATACACAGGGTTAAGTGTACACCTAAGACTAGGGTGGAAAGTAGTGGGACCTACGTGCCGTCTTGGTACGTTTGGTGTTCACGAAATTCACATCCAGACGAGGTTTTCTTGGGAGATATTCTGACGTGCGTGTCTTGCGCATTTCAGGGTGTTGATCTAGAGAGCTGTCGACTCTGGAGACCATTCCCGAGGACTCAGTTGAGGCACTCTTCCCAAGAGGCAATAATGGAAGACCAGAAATGGTAAACCCGTTATGCTTCTTGATCCGAGGACTCGAAGCTGAGAACTTTAGAATCCTTTAACCCATCTTGGCCTTATTAGGACGTGGTGTGGTGGCTATTCAGGTGTAAACTTGAATCAGTTATTACGCGATACCACACTCAGACGAGACTCTCTTGAGAATATTATTGACTACCAAGCAGTTGGGAAATTGATAATATCCGAAAGACGGGTTGTAGACTCTGGGAACTTCTTTAGAACCTTGTTCGGGAGGTGTTATACCCTTAGCACATACCTTTGTGGGATTGGTTCTTACCCTCGACTTCATGCTCGTGACTCGAACCTTCGAACATGTGTGCTTTGAGTGATCTTGTTTGTGGTTGTTGCATCCATGCACTCTTGCATCCATGAGCATACCTATGCATTCTTCCAGGTTGCCTCCGAAACTCATTTCAACTATCTCCTTCTTCAATTATCTGTTCACCGTCAAGATGTTTCCTCAACACAACTACGGAACTAGAGCTGCTGTCAGATTGAGAATGGAAAACCAAGAACAACACAACGCCGAAGTCAAAATGGAAATTGATGAGTTGAAGGCCGGTATGACCAAGCTCACAGAAATGCTGCAAGTTTTGATTGCTAGAGGTGAACCACCTCAGAGGACTGTGATTGTTGAAACTTCACCTGCTGCTGTTGACCCTCCACTGACTCAGCAACCAGCTTCTACTTGGCCAGAATTTGGGTTACCTCCGAATTACTCGCCACCCTTTGCAACTACTCCTGTGTTTGTCTCGCCAGTATCTTCACCTCCATTGTTCACTGAACCTCAGCCTATTGTGCATTCTGTTGCTCAAGCTATTCCTGAGAATCCTTTCATGTACTATGCTGCTGGTCCACAATCTGAAAGTCAGGGAGAACCTGGATACATTGAAGAAGTCAGAGAGCAATGGCAAACTCTAGACAAAAGGATAAGAGCCGTGGAAGGAAGTGATGTCTTTAATGCTGCCGCAATAGACATGTGCTTGGTTTCCGACTTGGTTATTCCTCCAAAATTCAAGACTCCTGATTTTGAGAAATACAAGGGAAACACCTGTCTCAGAACCCACTTGGTGATGTACTGCCGCAAGATGGCTGCCCATGCCAAAAATGACAAACTGCTCATTCATTGTTTCTAAGACAGCTTGAGTGGGGCTCCAATGAAATGGTATATGGGACTTGAGAAGAACCGTATCCAAAGCTGGATGGACTTGTCTGATGCTTTCTTAAAGCAATATAAGTACAATCTGGACATGGCACCTGATCGCCGTCAATTGCAGAACATGTCTCAAAAAGAAAAAGAATCCTTTAAGGAGTACGCTCAGTGCTGGAGAGAGCTAGCTGCTCAGGTGGAGCCACCCTTGGCTGAAAAAGAATTGTCTGGATTGTTCATGGACACTCTTCAGCCACTCTTTTGGGAAAAGATGATAGGCAGTGTATCATCTGGTTTTGCTGACCTAGTCACTATTGGAGAAAGACTAGAAGAAGGTATCAAGAAAGGAAGGATTGCTAATGCTGAAGCCTTCAGTGGTGCTAAAAAGTATGCTGGGAATTTTCAAAAGAAAAGGATGGTGATACCCATGCTATTTCAGTTGAAGGTAAACCTCATCGCAGACAACAACAATATGTACCTGCAGTTGCTCCTATTGTCAATGATCAACCAGTTCAAGCTCCTCGTCAGACTGTTAGACAAAATCAGAATCGCAATAGGATTAACTTTGATCCTATCCCGATGTCCTACAATGAGTTGTATCCATGTCTTGTAAAGAAAGGTTTGGTTACAACGAGGGATCTACCTCCTCCTCCAAATCCTCTCCCAGCCGGCTATAGGGCTGATCTTCACTGTGAGTTCCATCGAGGTGGGGCAGGCCATAACTTGGAAGGTTGCTATGCATTGAAAGCTAGAGTGCAAGAATTGGTGAACTCAAAGATTCTGTCCTTTGCTGATGATAATCCCAATGTTGTCAACAATCCTTTGCCAGAGCATGCCAAGTGAAGTTTGAGTCAGTTCAGACGGATCATCTCCTAAAGCCAGTGTTTTAGATAGGACAGCTCATCCTTGTTGCTGATTAGTCACTAGGCCTTGTTTCTTTCTGTTTGCATTTTTCTTTGATTGTATTGACTATTTGCTTTCGAACTTTATTTGTACTTTCATGGTAATTTCAATGAAATGAGCATTGCAATGTTTTGATTCAATTCATTTTTATCCACTATGTGCATCTTTATGCTTTCTTTTTCATAAAACAAAATATATCTCCTGTTCACTTTCTTCATCAAGCTTTTGTTTATGCAAAGATTGGAGGTAGGATGATGAAAACAAAATACCTTAAATTGCTGAACTGTATGCTTTAAATTTAAAACTCGGCTGATGATGTACAGGTATTGTTTCAACTCCCAAACACTGGAGAAATAAGGAAGTTAATCCTTTGTCAACCCCTTCGAGCCTAGAAGTTGAAGTTTCTTTCAGTACGAAAAAACCCGCAATCTTAACCTGGGGATGGGTAGTTCTCAGTTAATTTGACTGTGCATGCAAGACGCCTTCCAATAAAAGTTGCAATCACAAGTTTTCCTTCGCACACATCAAAGAAGTGTCGAAGATGTCTTTGAAATCTAAAGTCAATGATGGTTCACCGTAATCATTAAGCCAGGCAGTCACTATCTTTTAAAAAAGAGATATAGGAAAATCAAATGAAAAGCCCGCTAAGTCAAAACCTACGAAGGAGACAGGCAAAAATTGAGGCATCCCGCTGACTGTAAGCTCAAATGACACAGTTCAGGCAAAAGTTAGGGATAACAAAAGAAAAATCAAGAGGTTACCAAACCCCTCAAAGACAAAACAAGTTGACTAATGTCCTCATCAAAAACAACAAAATGTTGTAAGAAAGACTGACTGCCATCTAAAAAATCCTTTGGTCCTTGAGCCATCATCATAACAGTGTTGCAATTCCAAAATCGCTTGGAACCTGAATGCATAGTTTGAATTAACTGAGTATAAGACTGGAGTTCATCATGAAGAATGGGTTGGGTACAAATAAGCTTTGAGCCTATATCCTTTGTTTCAAAAAACCGTGAACCAGACCACGTTACAACCTTCAAAAGACCTAATTGAAGCCAGGTTTCTTTTGAAAGCATACTACAGCAAGGTTGCATAAACTGACTCCTATGTTTGTTGCCTATCATTCGCTTTGATATCTTACTTTTGCTTTCTCTTTCATTTTTGAATGTCTAAACCGCCGTGTTTTGACAAGTGTTTCATTTGCTTTACATCAATAATATCATTCCAAAAATGATTTTTGATTTCAAAAATTGCATGAGCTTTGCATTAAAATTACCATGTTTGTTTGAATAATCCTATTTGCCGGCAAAATTTCCTCAGCAAGAAATTTTAAACAGTTGAGAAACTCGGTCAGTGATCCTATCAGGGGCATATTACTTCCAGATCCTGTTGTGAGTCAGTTCAAGATTTGTTGTTCAGTGCAAGTTATTCTCAGAATTGGTTAACCAGAAGATCTCTTTCAAGACTCATACTGAGATTAGCCTTCTCAACAGTCATTTCAAGAACTGAAGCCATGATCAGTTCATCCCCAACAACTGAAGCCATGATCAGTTTATTCTCAACAATCATTTCAAAAATTGAAGCCATGATCAGTTCATTTTTTCAAGAATCTATGGTCAGTTCATTCTTCCCCTACATCAGCTAAACTGAAGCTATGATCAGTTTATCTTCATCAGTCGATCAATCTGAGGCAGTCTTCTTCAAGAATCCTCAAGATGTCTTTCCTCAAAAGACCATCAGCCTGATACAGTTCATAAATGTGATAGAGATGTGTTCAACATCTTCTCTCCAAGCAGAATGGGCAGTGTTCCCTGTGTTGAGGAATCAGAGTTCCATTCTTCCCTCACAAAAGAGTCTATCTCAGTTGTCCCTATCATATGCATTGCATACATAAATCATTCATTTATCATACATAGAAAGATTTACATAGCTCGAAGTGTGTTTCGCGCTCATATGCATTTTTTCGAGGTTCTGTTGCTTTCAACATCTTACCTTGTGATCAAAGTCCAACTTACTTGGCACCTACCAAAACTTTTACTTGTCTTTTCACCCAATGCTATTCCTTGATGTCTTGTTTATTTTCTTTCATTCAGTGCCATTCCTGAATGTTGTCGTTTAACCGTCTTCTTTAATTCCAGTGCTATTCCTGGATGTCTTGCCTATCTTCTTTCATTCCAGTGCTATTCCTGGATGTCTTGCCTGTTTTATTTCTTTCCAGTGCCGTTCCTGGATGTTGTTGTTTCCCTGAGCATCTATTGGTGTTGTTAGATGTTTGTTTTCTTCCATTCCAGTGCTATTCCTAGATCTTTATTTTCTTTCACTCCAGTGCCATTCCTGGATGTCTGTCTCTTTTGATCTCAAGTGCCATTCCTGGATATTTTGTTCCTCTTATTTCTCCCAGTGCTATTCCTGGAAGTTTTGCCTCTTTTCTATAATCCCCAAAAAATTTTCTTAGATATCTTTCAGTGCCATTCCTGAAAGTTTCTATCTGTTCATTCAGTGCCATTCCTGAATGAGTTTACCTTTATCTTTCAGTGCCATTCCTGAAAGTTTTATCTGTTCATTCAGTGCCATTCCTGAATGAAATTTTACCTTTATCTTTCAGTGCCATTCCGGAAAGTTTTATCTATTCATTCAGTGCCATTCCTGAATGAGTTTGATCCTTTGCATTCAGTGCCATTCCTGTAACACCCCCAATCTATCCCCCCCAATTAATTAAAGCGATAACAAATAATCAGAGTATAATTAAAACATTCATGGCATAGACGAAGGCGTCACATCAATTGAAACAAAATACAACAACCTGCTCATATAGATATGCAACAATCAGGTAGCACATAACAGAGGAACTCAGTTCCTAACACCCACAATTTAGATACAGAATAAAAGCGGAAAATCTGCAACTGAAATCTCATATATATATATATATATATATATGTATATATATAAATATATATATATATATATATATATATATATATATATATATATATAACATAAAAGTTTGTCTCTCATATACAGAGTCATACATGTACAATCCAAAAAGAACATATACATATACACAATAATCACAAACGATCTCCTCGACTACCCGGTGCTACATATCAGAGCCGACCGACAAAAGAATGAAGACCTAAGCTTCACAAAAAGACCTCTAACATCTAATCTGCAATGCCTCATAGAGCATTCAAAACAGCAGAAGGGTGAGAAACACAATCATAATATAATTGCATACAATTATATAATAACACAAAAATACACATGTAAAATATTCTCACCACAACTTACACCAGAATTCAAAAACAAAACAACATAATTCATATCTCATACATCCATCACAAAGACATATCAATCATGCTCAATGCATTTATCACCCACAACACCTACTCTGAGAATCCTTTATTTTCTCACGAATTAGTTTCACCTTGTCCGTAGTTTGTTGCACTAACTCCGGTCTAACCACCGAACTTTCACCCGATTCATGCCAACACAAAAGTGTTCGACATCTCCTTCCATACAACGCTTCAAAAGGTGCCATTCCAATACTTGAATGGAAACTGTTGTTATACGTGAATTCCACCAACGAAAGATAACTATCCCAAGCACCACCTTGCTCAAGGACACAAGCTCTCAACAAATCTTCCAACGACTGAATAGTTTTCTCGGTCTGACCATCCATCTGAGGATGATAAGCAGAACTCAACCTTAACTTGCAACCTAACGCCTTTTTCAAACTTTCCCAAAATCTAGAAGTAAACCTCGGATCTCGATCTGAAATAATACACAACGGAACACCATGTAGCTTCACAATCACACAGATATAAATCTCAGCCAACCGCTCCAAAGAAAAACTGATGTCAATCGGAATGAAATGCGCCGATTTAGTCAGCCTATCCACAACTACCCAAATGGCATTATGTCCCCTCTGTGTATTCGGCAACCCTGTCACAAAATCCATAGAAATGCTGTCCCATTTCCACTCGGGAATATTCAACGGTTGCAATAATCCACTATGCTTCTGATGTTCTACCTTTGACTTCTGACACGTCAAACACGCATAAACAAATAGAGCCACGTCCCTCTTCAATCCGGACCACCAAAAGATCTTCTTCAAATCTTGATACATCTTATTAGCTCCATGATGTATACTCAAATTACTCCGGTGTCCTTCCTCTAAAATCATCCTTTTCTAGTCCGAATCATCAGGAATACAAATTCTACCACGAAATCTCAAAGCATCCTTATCATCCACTTTAAAGTCACCATTCACACATTGATCTTCAACCGTCATCAAATCAACAAATTTCACATCCAACTTCTGTTTCTCGCTAACGGTCAACAGAAAATCATTAGTAACCTTTAACATTCCAAGCCTCACGCTATCAGATGTCAATTCACACACCAAACTCAAATCCCTAAATGCTTCCAAAAGTTCCCACTCTTTAACCATCAAAGCGGACATATGCAAAGATTTCTGACTTAACGCATCGGCTACCACATTAGCTTTACCAGGATGGTAATTCAAGCCAAAATTGTAGTCCTTCAAAAATTCCAACCATCTCTGTTGCCTCATATTCAACTCTTTCTGATCAAACAAGTATTTCAAACTCTTATGATCACTAAAGACTTCGAATCTTGCTCCGTAGAGATAATGCCTCCAAATTTTCAACACAAAAACCACTGCCGCTAATTCCAAATCATGAGTAGGGTAATTCTTCTCATGAATCCTCAATTGCCTCGAAGCATAAGCCACAACCTTACCTTCTTGCATAAACACCCCACCTAAACCAATCAAAGACGCATTGCAATACACCACAAACGGTTCAGTAGGATTCGGTAAGACCAAAATCGGAGCTGTAGTCAATCTTCTCTTCAGCTCACTAAAACTTTCCTCACACTGAATATCCCAAATGAACGCTTTACCTTTACAAGTCAGTTGGGTCAAAGGAAGTGCTAACTTGGAAAAACCTTCAATGAATCTTCGATAATATCCAGCTAAACCCAAAAAGCTTCTAATTTCAGTAACAAATCTAGGAGCCTCCCATTGTAGAATTGCATCTACTTTGGATGGATCCACAACAATACCATTACCTGAAATCACGTGCCCAAGAAAACTCACTTCTGACAACCAGAACTCACACTTGGACAACTTGGCATAAAGTCTCTTCTCCTTCAAAATTTGTAACACAACACGCAAATGCTCCGCATGCTCCTCCCAGGACTTAGAATAAATCAAGATGTCATCAATAAACACAACAACAAATCGATCCAAATGCTCATGGAAAATACGATTCATATACTTCATAAACACACCCGGCGCATTAGAAACCCCGAATGGCATCATAGAATATTCGTAATGTCCGTAGCGTGTCCTAAAAGCCTTCTTCTGAATATCTTCCTCTTTCAGTCTAATCTGATGATAACCCAATCTCAAATCAATTTTACTAAACACACACGCACCTACCAACTGGTCCATCAAATCATCAATTCTCGGAAGAGGATACTTATTCTTAATCGTCACATTATTCAGCTGGCGATAATTAATACACAATTGCATACTTCCATCTTTCTTCTTCACCAAAAGAACTGGAGCACCCCAAGGCGATACACTCGGCCTCACAAATCTCTTCTCTAACAATTCATTCAACTGCTTCTTTAACTCAACCAACTCAGATGCCGACATACGATAAGGTTCCATAGATACAGGTCTAGTACCAGGAACTAGATCTATAGAAAACTCCACCTCTCTCTCTAGAGGCACATCTGAAATATCCTCTGAAAACACCTCTGAAAATTCACACACAACTGGAAACACATCAAGTGCAACTTGACTATCCACTGTCAACGATGCAAACAACCCGAACAACTGAGCTTCATCCTCCAAAAGTTTCTTCAACTCTTTGGTAGATAAGAAACTCGATTCCTCGTCTTCTTCAAGAGAAGGAAATCTTACCAACTTATGATAACAATCAATATGAACCCGATTAAACTGCTACCAATTCATTCCCAGAACCACATCTAAACCCTCCAACGGCAGACACACCAAATCCATCGTAAAATATTTACCATAAATGGTCAAAGGACAACTTAAACAAACCAAAGAAGTAGTTACCGACCCCATTGCTGGAGTATCAATAACCATCTCTCCACCCATCGAAGACAACAAAAGATTCAAATGCTTCGCGCACTCAGACGAAATAAACGAATGAGTCGCTCCGGTATCAATAATAGCAACTAAAGGAATACTATTAATAAAACAAGTACCTCTAATCAGACGGTCTGTACTAGTAGTCTGAGTTCCTGCCAATGCAAATACTTTCCCTCCATCTTGAGCTTGCTTTGGTTTTGGACACTTCGTACTAATATGACCAGGTTCACCACAGTTGAAACACTTCACCACATTCTTCTTACAATTAGCTGCGACATGTCCTATGCCTCCACAATTGGAACACTTCCTTATATCCTTTCTACATTCAAACTGACGATGTCCTAAATCACCACACCTAAAACATCTCAGAGGATTAGACATACCTCCCCCACCTGGCCTTTTCTCAAAATCACCCCTTTGCTTACCCTTGTCAGCTGGTGACACATAAGGACCACCACGAAACGGCTGCTTCCCTTTCCTTTCGTCCACACTCTTATAGTGAGTAGAACGAGCTTTGCTATCCTCCTCATAAATTCTACAACAATCCACCAAATCTGAAAACCTCCTAATCCTTTGATAACCAATTGCCTGCTTGATCTCGGGACGCAATCCGTTCTCAAACTTCACACATTTGGAAAACTCCGCAGTTGCTTCAGCATAATATGGATAAAACTAAACAAGCTCCACAAACCTAGCAGTGTAATCCACAACAGACATGTTACCTTGTTTCAACTCCAAGAACTCTATTTCCTTCTTTCCTCTAACATCTTCAGGAAAATACTTCCTCAAAAACTCCCTGCTAAACAAAGTCCAAGTGACCTCTTCACCTGCAGCTTCCCAAACACGACGCTTACTAACCCATCAATCATCAGCCTCCTCCTGCAACATGTGAGTACCCAGTCTCACCTTATGTTCCTCAGCACAGTCCATCACTCGAAAGATTCTTTCAATCTCCTTAAGCCAAATCTGAGCACCATCAGGATCATGTCTTCCTTTGAAGACAGGCGGTTTTTTCTTCCTGAACTAATCCTTCCCACCAGCATTAGGTGCACCCCGCACAACCTGAGCCGTAGCTTGCATAGCAGCAGCAAGAGCAGCATCATTCCTACCAGCCATATTCTATTCATATCCAATAACAGTAACTATGGTTAAACAAACAGCTCACCTAAACACAAAGACCAACACGGACTGGCACAAACTGGCTCTGATACCACTTAATGTAACACCCCCAATCTATCCCCCCCCCAATTAATTAAAGCGATAAAAAATAATCATAGTATAATTAAAACATTCATGGCATAGACGGAGGCGTCACATCAATTGAAACAAAATACAACAACCTGCTCATATAGATATGCAATAATCAGGTATCACATAACAGAGGAACTCAGCTCATAACACCCACAATTCAGATACAGAATAAAAGCGGAAAATCTGCAACTGAAATCTCATATATATATATATATATAACATAAAAGTTTGTCTGTCATATACAGAGTCATACATGTACAATCTAAAAAGAACATATACATATACACAATAATCACAAACGATCTCCCCGACTACCCGGTGCTACATATCAGAGCCGACCGACAAAAGAATAAAGACCTAAGCTTCACAAAAAGACCTCCAGCATCTAATCTGCAATGCCTCATAAAGCATTCAAAACAGCAGAAGGGTGAGAACCACAATCATAATATAATTGCATACAATTATATAATAACACAAAAATACACATGTAAAATATTCTCACCACAACTTACACCAGAATTCAAAAACAAAACAACACAATTCATATCTCATAGATCCATCACAAAGACATATCAATCATGCTCAATGCATTTATCACCCACCCACACACACACACACACACACACACACACATATATATATATATATATATATATATATATATATATATATCAACTCATCCATTCCATTCACAATTCTACACAAAATCAATCCATTCATGATTTATGCAAATGCACAGAGACCAACACAACAACTCTATACAATACAATGCGGTACCGTTCCATCCATCATTCTCATCATTAGTTCACTCAGGAGCTATTAGAATCATCGCTTGTTACTTAGTGTAACTCCCCGTCGGGCAAACGATGTTCCCCGTCGCTCACACCTCTTTGTATAAGGCACACGACGTTTATGGATCACTCACACCTCTTTGTATAAGGCACACGACCCGATCGCTCACACCTATTTGTATAAGGCACACGATCGTCTATAATCATCGCTCACACCTCTTTGTATAAGGCACACAATGTTATAGCGGATTCCCTCTGGAATTATTTCATCGCTCACACCCACTAGGGCACACGACATCACAAGAATGCATATCATGATGCTTGGCATACAATGACTCATGACATTCAAATGCACACATATACACATCCATAATCATGCATATACAATCAAACACAACACAATGCATTTTCTTGCCCTTAGGCCACAAACCATCATCACAACATTTCATCATATGCATTTACATCACACCACAACACACAAGTCATACGATATATATCAAAAGCACATTGCATGGTAACACATCAATTACACGCAATTACAACGGTAAAAGTCGACAAAACGACATATTTCCAAATTCCCGACATAATTAAATTGGCTAACAATCTCAAAACGATTATTATAACAAAGAACATCTCAATAGCTTTCTAACGGTACCTAGAACGCCTCGATCCGAGTTACGGATCAAAAGTTACGGCATCGAACGCAAAATCGGATACAATTCTACACCCTCTCTGGTCATACGCGTATTGCCTTAGGCTATACGCGTAATGCCCAGCTCGCTCGCCCATTCCATATGTGTAATGCCCAAAGTGCTACGCATATGGGCAGAGACCAATTTTCCCCCAAAAATTCCACTAAAACTCCATATGCGTAATGCCTCACTTGTTACGCGTATTGCCTTGCAAAGTACGCGTACCATTATGCAAATCAGCAGAAGGCCGTGAAAAATGTGTTCCATATGCATATTGCCCTCATTTCCCCCTTGCCATACACGTATTGCCCAAACCAATACGCATAATGCCAAGCCTGATACGCGTATGGGCAGCGAAACCTAGAATTTTTTCCTGCATAATTTTCTGCTACAGATTCACCCAAAATCATCTCCAAATTTCATCTAAACACCAGCAAATTACCAATTGAACGCACAACAACATCTATCTAACATGTCTCAGCAATTAGGAACATTAAAACATGATTTCAGACACAATTTGAATCAAATTCTAACAATCTTAACATATTAATGATTTTGGTTCTATATCCAATTTCAACCAAATATCACACAAATACATACATACATAATCATACACAAGTATAAGATAATCGAGTTTCACACCCTTACTCGATTAATCGTGTTTTCTACAGCCGGTTGGATCGTTTCCTTACTCTCCAAGTTTTTCCCCTTTTTTCTTTTTTTCTTTCTCTTTTCCTTCTTCTCTTTTTCTTTCTCTCTATTTTTCTCTCTTTCTAACCTCTAAGTTCTATTTTAAGAAAAATAAGTAAAATGACCAAAATACCCCTACACTCAAATATCTCGCAAACGCTCCCAAAACGCGATAAAACATAATCACGATGAAAAATTATATATTACCAAATAAAAGTCAAGAATAAAATAATATAATAATAAAAATAATTAAATTGACTTGATTAAATAAATCTAACAAAAACTGGAGCGTTACAATTCCTGGATGTCTTTCTCACTATCATTCAATGCCATTCTTGAATGTAGTGATTTACCTTTACCTTTCAGTGCCATTCCTGAAAGTCCCTGCTCACTTTATTCAATCCCAGTCTTGGATATTGTGAACTCTTTTTATCCAATGCCATTCTTGGATAATTCTGAGGTATTTTTCCAGAATTTTTCTCACTTCATCCAATGCCATTCTTGGATGTTGAGATTCCTTTTATCCAATGCCATTCTTGGATATCTCTTCCTCAACAGAGTCCAATGCCATTCTTGGACACCTTTTCCCCGGCCAAGTCCAATGCTATTCTGGGATATCTCTGATTGTTTAACCTTGTCATCCAATTCTATTCTTGGATGTCCCCAATGAAGTTTTCAAATGGAATTTTGTTTATATCCAATGCTATTATTGGATGACTCTGATGTTTACGGTTGTCTCATTCAATATTGCAGTTCCTTTTATCCAATGCCATTCTTGGATACCTTATCCTCAATAGAGTGTTTTTCACTGCCATCCAATGCCATTCTTGGATGACGCTGTTGTTTTGACCAGGAACTTTCTTGTTGTTGTCCAATGCCATTCTTGGACATCTTTTGACATACCTTTGTCTCGTTTGTAGTTTCTATCCAATGCTATTCTTGGATGTTACTACTCATCTTTCCATGGTCTTGTCCCTCTCTTTCCAACTATTAATGGATACTTCTTGTCACCTTGACAGATCTCCAAAAATAGCTTGTGTTCCCCAGCGTGTCTTTTCACATCATTTCTTTCAATCTACCCTAAATCCTTTGTTTCAAGTTTCCCCGCAGTCTGTTTCATCCTTTGCATTCATATCATCTTGTGGCACTTAGGGCTTAAAAATGTAGCTTTTTGTATTTAAGTATCTTCATATCTCCCGATAGAAGAGACTTAAATAAGGGCAGCTGTAAGACCCTAATTTTTGACCCCTAAGATTCCACATATCATTCCCATTTCATTTTGCATCTTATACCACAAACAAGATCATGCTTTGGTTCCTTTATCCCTTTTTTCTTTGGGTTTATGCCTCGCAGGGATCACCGAGCATCTGTATCTTTCTTACTTGCCTTCATTTGCTTATATTTACTGACCTTTAATCAAAATCCAAAAACATGTTTGTTTCCCTTTTACTAACTTTTTCAGGAAGAGAATCAAGGATATTAAATAGTCCCTCAGCTCGAATGAAATTCATCTGAACAAAGTCAAAGTTGATCTGCAAATAATTCAAATTCATCTTATCAAGAGTTTCCATGATTTAATTGATTATTATTCAAGAGACTCCAAGGTTCATGTGTTTATTTACATGCCTTCTTTGACAAGCAAGAAAAATCGAGCCAGAGCCAAGACAGCACATCAAAAAGCCATTTTTCTCATTTTTTCATTGTGTTAATCGATTAACCTAATTGTACTGTGAAGTGGTTAATCAATTAACACGTGCAATTTTTGTAAAAAATGTGCCAAATTCAAATTTCAGCAATTGGCACCAATTTTGATCACACGTGGAATATTCTAGACCATCTCATTTTAACTCCCTACATCACTTTGATCATTTCCTACCATACACCTTCACTAATCACCACTCTTTTATGAATTTCCCTCTAAATTCAAATTCCAAGCCTAATTTTCATTTCCAAACCAAACTCCAATCCACCAAATTCTCCAAGCCTAAACTCTATAAATAGAGCCTTCATTTCATTTATTCTTCAAGTTTTTGAGAGCCAAAAAACCCCTTGCAAAATATCTCCCCAACTACCAAAATTCACCAAAAGCTCAATTTCTTATTTAATAAGTTAGTAAGAATTCACATTGATTCTTACTAATTTAGAGCTAAACCTTCATCCATTCTTGTTTTTATTCATAGATCAAGGTTTTGGAGTGTAGATCTTGCTGCAATTTGGAAGGATTTTCTGATTTGGAGTGGTAATCACATTTTCCACCATTGTTGTTCAATTTCATCTTTCACAATGTAGATCATTTGTTGATCTTGTTTGCTTGATCTTTGGATCTTGCAATTTGTGTTGATTCGAAAATTTGGAGGCATTATCTCTACGGTGCAAGATTCGAAGTCTTTAGTGATCATAAGAGTTTGAAATACTTGTTTGATCAGAAAGAGTTGAATATGAGGCAACGGAGATGGTTGGAATTTTTGAAGGACTACAATTTTGGCTTAAATTACCATCATGGTAAAGCTAATGTGGTAGTCGATGCGTTAAGCCGGAAATCTTTGCATATGTCCGCTTTGATGGTTAAAGAGTGGGAACTTTTGGAAGCATTTAGGGATTTGAGTTTGGTGTGTGAATTGACATCTGATAGCGTGAGGCTTGGAATGTTAAAGGTTACTAATGATTTTTTGTTGACCGTTAGCGAGAAACAGAAGTTGGATGTGAAATTTGTTGATTTGATGACGGTTGGAGATCAAGGTGTGAATGGTGACTTTAAAGTGGATGATAAGGGTTCTTTGAGAGTTCGTGGTAGAATTTGTATTCCTGATGATTCGGACTGGAAAAAGATGATTTTAGAGGAAGGACACCGGAGTAATTTGAGTATACATCCGGGAGCTAATAAGATGTATCAAGATTTGAAGAAGATCTTTTGGTGGTCCGGATTGAAGAGGGATGTGGCTCTGTTTGTTTATGCGTGTTTGACGTGTCAGAAGTCAAAGGTAGAACATCAAAAGCCTAGTGGATTATTGCAACCGTTGGATATTCCCGAGTGGAAATGGGACATCATTTCTATGGATTTTGTGACAGGGTTGCCGAATACACAGAGGGACATAATGCCATTTGGGTAGTTGTGGATAGGCTGACTAAGTCGGCGCATTTCATTCTGATTGACATCAGTTTTTCTTTGGAGCAGTTGGATGAGATTTATATCTGTGTGATTGTGAAGCTACATGGTGTTCCGTTGTGTATTGTTTCAGATCGAGATCCGAGGTTTACTTCCAGATTTTGGGAAAGTTTGAAAAAGGCGTTAGGTTCCAAGTTAAGGTTGAGTTTTGCTTATCATCCTCAGACAGATGGTCAGACCGAGAAAACTATTCAGTCGTTGGAAGATTTGCTGAGAGCTTGTGTCCTTGAGCAAGGTGGTGCTTGGGATAGTTATCTTTCATTGGTGGAATTCACGTATAACAACAGTTTCCATTCAAGTATTGGAATGACACCTTTTGAAGCGTTGTATGGAAGGAGATGTCGAACACTTTTGTGTTGGCATGAATCGGGTGAAAGTTCGGTGGTTAGACCGGAGTTAGTGCAACAAACTACGAACAAGGTGAAACTTATTCGTGAGAAAATGAAGGCTTCTCAAAGTAGGTGTTGTGGGTGATAAATGCATTGAGCATGATTGATATGTCTTTGTGATGGATGTATGAGATATGAATTGTGTTGTTTTGTTTTTGAATTTTGGTGTAAGTTGTGGTGAGAATATTTTACATGTGTATTTTTGTGTTATTATATAATTGTGCTAAACTACATTCACGGACTCTCTTCACTTGCTCTTGTTGTAGAGCTTGTGTAGGTTTTGTTCGATCTTTTTCCTTTCCTTTTTGGATAAAATAAAAGTGCGGTGGTGACTCTTGCTTTTCGAGTTAAGTTAATCAATAGCTTACACTCACGATTTTGCCGCTACACTAGTACGCTGGCTAAAGCATCGCCGTGGCAGTTAATTGTGATGTTGAGCGCCATGTTGTGACTTTTGCCCTCCTCTGGCAAATCCTCATCACTGAATCCTAAATTGTTGCATGAAGTGATGTTAGAGATGATCCTATCGAACTATCGTATTGACACATCCTGTTCCACAAAGGCCTGCTCTAAGAATTTCTGTAGAGCCTCTCTGTGGGCTTCGGAACTGAGTAAAAGTGATAGCACAAAGATCTTTGAAGGAGTTTGTAATAGTTGATCAACAATGCTATATCCACTCCTTTTGATGAGCTTCAGTATCTCATTATTGTTCTTTGAAAGGTTGGGATTACTGGACTGACCGACTGGTGGATCAGGAGCTTCTGTCTGAAGTTCCTTTTCTTTGTTATGTTCTCCAATCCCTCGGTTAAAGATTCGACCGCTCCGTGTTACACGAATGAGGTCTGCAATATTCACTATGGGGGGTAATGGAAGTTCCTTTCCATTTTCAATTACTGTTGCACCGTATTTGTAAGGGATCGCCTTAGCTGATTCATACGGTAACGGTCCTGGCAAATAAATAACTACAGGAGCCTTCCGATCTTTCTGACTGTCGTAAGTAACTTCAATCAGTTCCTGGCTAGGAACTTTTGATTCGTCCAGTAGAGGGATGATGGTACAAACATCCCCGTTCTGTTGATGATCAGATATTATGACAACATCTTTGATTTGATCAGCAAAGTAGTCCGGCGTCCAGTCGATTGGATCGGAGCTCAGACATGGGTGGATTTCTTTTCGGTCCAACTGACCTTGGAGTGCTGCCCGCACAAGGTAGCATCCTTGGTTATTCTCCGAGTAGACTCTACAACGTTCATAGTTGTGTGGTGGCACTTGGCCACGTCTGCTTTGAATGCAATGTAACCTCACTAGATATGTTTCCGTAGATCGGACATCCTGACTTTGATGCCGAGTAGGGTTCCCGTCAACCACACTGATTTGTTGCGTGTCTTAATCCATATAGATCGGAAGCCACCAGTGGTTTAACAAGTGTTTTAAAGTTCTTTGAAGTAGAACGCACCCTTGGTTACTCTCACAACATCCTTTACAGCTCAGATAATCGTGAAAAGTGAGAAAACCGAGTTGGACCTGCTTGGCGCGTGTAACTCCACCAAGCTGGTATTCATCAGACAAATATCAAAGATTTGGATCATGTTGATCTGATAAAGATTTCTATCATGGTAGTCCTGGATCCACCCAAGATCCATCTGACGCTGGAGGGCCTCTTGTATGAAAGAGCATCCCTGTTTGTTTACCGAGCAAGTCAGACAGGAATTGTAATCGTGCCACGGCAGATTATGATACTGCCTTTGCCTTGAGTGCATCGCCACCAAGTTAACATTCATTGCATGGATGTCGTGGTTCTGAATGATGTTGGAATTCGTATAAGTCATGTTAACCCCACGAACTCGGTGCTCTTGGATCCAACTGTTCCTGTAGAGTTACTTACACCACAGAACATTGTTGATTGTTTTTAGAGCAGATATCACACTGGTGATAATTATGAGGTGGCACATGGCTGTATCCGCTCTTTCTACAATGCATCTTGACCAAATTGGCCCTTATTAAGAGTACATCATGAATTTGATAGATGTTGTTAGACTCTTCCTCTATCAAATTAACTGTAGCTTTCTCGTGTTGAGCCAGCGGGTCTATGAGAACATTCGGATTCGTATCTTTAAAAGATAAGACCCCGCTCCTAACAAGCTTTTGCACATCGGATTTGAAACTGAGATAGTTTTCTATGTTATGCCCTGGTCCTCCTTAATGGTAAGGGCAAGTCTGATCCGTTTTGAACCAAAAAGGAGGATTTTCCGGTACTATAAGATGAGACTTAGTTTGGACGTGCCCCTTGACCAGTAGTAATGGAAACAGTTATGCGTACACCATCGGTATAGGGTCGAACCCTGGCAGCCGCGTTGTACGTTTGTTGTTGTACGGAGGACGAGCCTGCTAAAGAGGCTGTTGTGTCCTTTGCTGATATTGCTGTTGATTAGGTTGGCTCTGCGCAACCTGAGGATGATACGTAGGAACAGGCGCAGTTTTGATAGCAGGAGTTACAGCTGCTACTGGTTGGTAACGTCGCCTTTGCTTTCCGAGAGAGATATTCCCAATATCCTGCTCTTTTTATTAGGGAGAGCACTACCGTATCATTTTTTACTACTTGATGATCCAGCGTCTTTAACTAAATGTCCTTCTCGGACCTCTTCCTCAAGACGAACTCCCATGCCCACCATCTTGGTGAAGTCACTGGGCGCACTGGCAACCATTCTATCGTAGTAAAATGAGCTCAAGGTCTTTAAGAAGATCTTTGTCATCTCTTTTTCCTCAAAAGGTGGACAAATCTGAGCGGCAATTTCATGCCATCTCTGAGCGTATTCTTTAAAGGTTTCCTTGTCCTTTTGTGACATTGATCTGAGTTGATCTCTGTCCGGTGCCATGTCCAAATTGTACTTATATTATTGAACGAAAGCAGCGCCAAGATATCTGAATGTGCCGATCGTAGCGCGGTTTGAACCCATGTACCATTTTAATGCGGCACCGGTTAAACTATCCTGAAAGTAATGAATTAGTAGCTCCTGGTTCTTTGTCTGAGCTGACATTCGCCGAGCGTACATCACCAAGTGGCTTTGAGGGCAAGAGTTACCCTTGTACTTTTCAAAATCGGGTACCTGGAACTTGTGTGGAACTTTCACATTAGGGACCAAACAAAGCTATGCGGAGTCCTTTCCAAATAAATCCTGACCGCGAAGGGCTTGCAGCTCTTTCTGCATTTCCAGGAACTGTTCTTGGAATTCATTCACTCTGTCGAACATGCTGTCGTTTCCACCAGAAGGTATATGTGGAATCTGTCCTTCCGGGACAGTGTGTACCACGGGCGGTGGTATAGTCATTATGGCCGAGACTCTCGGGGCCTCCCGAAGTTTGTAACCTTCAGGAGTTGCTGTCATGCCCCTGACATCTTCGCTTTCCCGAAGTTTGTAACCTTCAGGCCCAGCGGCTCCTGCTGCGGTTCCTTGATCCTCAGTGATCGGCGGAACATATCCTTCAGGGATATAGTTAAGTGGCATGCCCTAGGGACGATCATTTTTCATTTTGTACCTAGGATCATACTTCTCCACTATGGGCGCCGATGTGATCTCTGAGATCACAGTCCTTTGTTGTTGCATTTGAGCTTCTGCTAGAGCTTGTATATCGTTATGAAGCTTCCTCATATTCTCTTTCAGAGTGTCGATCTCTTCCCTCAACTCTCTGTTCTCTTCCTCGAGATCATCCATCTTTTTCTGATGATTGGCCCGAGTATTGTACGAATGAGACAGTTTGTCTCTAGAACTAAGACACAAACATGAGATTCGCAGGTAAGAAGAATGCGTTTACGCGAGAATGATGAACGATATGCAATGATTATATTAATTGTATGTTTTTGTTTATTCAAAGTAAACTTCGACAATTGGATTACAAATATCAAACAGTGGGGAAGATCCCGTTTTATTGAATTCAAATATTGCGAAAACGGAAATACAGTAAATTACAAAGTGCTACGAAAGGAAATCTAAGCTAATGGGTCATGAGTCCTCTCTGAGGAGAGCTCAGGTGCTGGTTCGGGTGCTTTCCTTTTCTTTGACCGGGGCTCTTGGGCCGTTGTCGGGTTGTCATTACTTTGCCAAGTGAAAGGAGCGAGCAAATTCCTTTGGTCCTCTTGATTCTCTACAGCATGTTGCTTTAAAATCTCAATTAGAGCATCTTTTTCTTTTAATAGCTGCTGTATTTTCTTACACTCCACATTGAGAATGCGGTACTTGTTCCTCCAAGACCTCTTCTCCTGCTGAACTTTGTAGAGAGTAACCTGAAGCTTTTCTGTCTCAGACATAAAATAAAAAGCAGAGTCCCTTAATGGAAGAACTTCCTGGCGAGGGTAAGACATCCTCAGCTTGAGAGCTCTAGTTTGCACCCAATGGAGATAAGGCTCCACTGAGACACAATCTGATTTTCCTAGAGACTCTCGTCCTTTCCTATGAATGTGTTTCCTGGCATGCACTATTTTCGTATTTAGTGCCCTGCCATTTTCTCCTTCCTTGAAGAGAGACCTTCCAGATGAGCATTACGCGGGACATGCCTCATCGGGTATCCAAATTGACGACGAACTAACATAGGATGATAATTGATTCCATCCTTAGTTCCTATAAGGGGTACATTTGGGAAATTTCCACAACGGTCAATGATTCTGATCCCGTCATAGATTCAATTGTACCAATCGATGTCAGAGTTGGTAAGAGACATGATTCTCTGCGACCAACGTAAAGTATTCTTTTGATCCCAAAATGCAGCAGACTTGGGTAAGTGGGAAGTGAACCATTTATATAGCAAGGGTACACAACACGTGATCATTCCTCTGCTGTATAAATTCCTTAAGTGTATAGAATGATACGCATCTGCGAGCAAAGTCGATACAGGGTTTCCAATCAGAAAAATCTTAATGGCGTTGATATCTACAAAGTTATCAATGTTGGGAAACAAAAATAACCCGTAGGCGAGCAAAACAAAGATGCTCTCGAAAGCAGCCATGTTCCTTATACTAGCAAAGTATAGAGCTTTCTTTGTCAAGAACTAGGCAGGCAAACGCTGGATTCCCCCCTTAGTGGTCATATGAGTCCTGACTTCTGACTCATCCAAATAAATTACACTTGCAATGGTTTGATCTTTTGGAATTTCTTCCAGGCCAGAAAAGGGAGCTTGATCAGTGATATTCAAATCAGTTAGGTGAGAGTACTCCTCCAGTGTTGGTGCTAGTTGATAATCCGGGAATATGAAACAGTGATAGACCGAATCGTAGAACTGGATTAGTGTGGACAGGATTCCTTCTATTACATGGACCCTTAATAAGGACAACAACCCTCCATACTTGGCTCTGAAAGCCTCGTGGTTGGTGATCATTCTCGCCAAACCTCTTAAATCCTCTAGTTTTGGAACCTTGAAGGTGTACTTATAAGTTTTCCTTCTACCGAAATCCATTTGTGCAATCTCCTTTCTCTGACATTTGCAATCATTGTCTTAGTTTAATTTGGAAAAGAGAGACTAGAAGAGAAGATTTTCTTTTTTGAATGTTTTTTTAATGAATGTATGAATGCAGCACACAAAAACATAGAAAAAACATGGGGTCAAAGGTTCGGTGTCATGAAGTCAAGGCTCTACCCCCCCCCCCCCCCCCCCCCAAAAGGTTTATACTGGTATTTTTTGTACCTGTCCGCAAAATCATTGACCCCTCTGGGATAACAACAGCAAGCGGATTTCCAGCGAGCTGATGTATCCTAGAGTGATCTTAGATGAGGGTAGTATCGCGTGAAAACTATTTCCGATAGCTTCCGCACTACAAAATGGCTTAAGTCTACTAAAAACCTCAGCTTCTCAGATAACCCAGTCGACCACACTACTTTCAACAACCGAAGTCGTGTAGGCAATGTATCTGCAAAGGGAGTCTCCACTGAGTTTGATGGTCGATCGGGGGCTCTTAACTGGGATTCACTCCCCGCAAGATTACCCACATTCCATCACCTATCTTAGGTGTATACTCAATCTTTCCACATGCGGCATCACACGCATTCCCATTAGCAGAAAAATAAACACAGATATCAATTAGGAAAAGCAGTATATATATTTGTCTTAATCATCCTAAACCTCTAGTCTTATGATCATATACAGACATTGACTCCCCAGAAGAGTTGCCATTTCTGTGTCATTTTGTGAACTTAAGGTTTTCCACCTAAGATTGTAAGAAAGAAAAGACGGACCCCACGATGGGCGCCATTTTTTCTGTAGCACGATTTTTGTGGTCCTGGGTCACGATCGCTTGGGTACTACAGTTCGATTCATTTTTTATCCTATTGAGCTGATTAAGGAAGGGAAATAAATGTCTCCAATTAACCCTGCTTGCATACTGAGTTTGAACAACGGTCTGTTAGGTTATAGATGCTATGTGGAGGTGGGGCCCAATCTTTGGTTATTTCCCCTGAGAACACGGTGTTTGGACTATTTGTGAGGTTTTTGGTAATGTGTTTAGATTTGATGCTTTTGGGTTGATTTGGTGGAGATACTGGATTTTGGGTTTTTGATTAGTGTGCTCGCTAAGATTTTTTCAATCTTATGCCTACGTATTCCCGTTTGATTAAATAAGGAAATCAGAGCGATCGTAGTTCCTCCTATTCTATGGGAGGAAAAGAGGTTGTTTTGGTGTTTTGTTCAAAGCCTAAGACGTGAAGCTAAAGGGGGTTTGTATCTTGTTCAAAGCCCAAGATGTGAAGTTGAAGGGTCTATTTGTATCTTGTTCGAAGCCCAAGATGTGAAGCTGAAGGGTTTTGACTTTAGAGAGAATTTGTCATCTCTAAAGAGGAGTTATTTGGTTTGTTTATCACAACTGTTGGGTGACTGATTATAAAGGAGAATTACTTTAACTGGGATATGTGAATCCAGCAATGCCATAATTTCCTTTATAGGGGATTTTTAACCTGAAGGAGAAGACTTTAACTCAATTTAGAGCAATGCCATCTTTCCTTAGGAATTTCTCATGCTAAAAGAGGGACAGTGGTGTGGATGTAAATAATCCAGAGAATTGCCGCTTACAGCAATCAGATGAAGGAAAAGGAGTTGTTGATGTTTTTATGCTGTGAGCAAGGCACATATTTGATGCCATGTCTAGTATGTTAGATAAAAGAGAAAATCAGTTCTTATAAAAATTAAAGGTAAGGTTGTGCTTTGGAACTGGTCAGAGGATCAGGGTTATTTCCTGCTCTTTAAGGAAATGGGAAATCCAAAGGGTATTGAGACTGTCCAAGTCTACTGGGGTTATGAGAAATTGATTCTCAGATAGTGAATGATCTTTGTATGATGTCCAAGAGAAGACTGGTACGTTAAGAGATGAAGGTCAACCCATTAACTGGTCTAACACTTGACTCAGAAAGACATCTCTAGCAAATTGATGACTAGGTTCTATTCCTATACACGTAGAGGTCTCTGGGTCCTTGTACTAAGCCCAAGAGAAGGCATGGGAGCTTTTAAGAAGCCGAAGGGTCCTTGTACAACGCCCAAGAGGAGGCGGGGATGCTTTTAAGAAGCCCGTGGCTCCCAAACCGAGAGAAGTTCAAAAAATGCAATTCACTGAGAAGAGATCATTTCATGAAAGTCCATGGTTTGAAGAAACTCAAGAGATGCCATTCACCGAGAATAGATCATCTCTAGGGAGTAGAATTTCTTTGACAATTTCTAAGGGTGACAGTCTGAGAAAGGGTTCACTGAGAATGCTGCCTTTCACGTTTCCATATTGTTTAACCCCAAGAGGAGGGAAAACTGTGTCTGGTAATCCTATGGGGATCTAGTTTTGACTGTATTTAAGAGTGACCAACAGGACTTTACCTAGTGCTAGACGTAGTTACCGGGGAAAACTCTAAATAACTATACTAGTATTACACAGTGGATATATAGCAAGTATATAAAAGTTTGTGAAAGAAGACTTACAGTGAGCAGCCCTACAATACAGTTATATATATATATATATATATATATATATATATATATATATATATCTATATGAAAGCGGATAAAGAAAGCGGGTAAACACTTACTCGGTTGTAGAGCTTCCATGTTGTTTTGTTAGTTGTTCAACAAAGAAAGCTTTGATAACAATATTATATTCTTAATCAAAGGAGAAAGTGCTTTGAAAAGATTGGTGGGGTTACAGCTCAAGGAGAGGCCCAAGGTTTTATCAGTGATTGCACTGTTTGTACAGGGACTTATACAAGTGACTGAGGCCCTAAAAGGTTTTCTGTACAAAGGGATGTGTCTTACACTCTCTCAAGAGACCCAAAGGTGTTTAAAGAGAAAGGAATGAGGCTTATAACACGAGGGTAGGCCCAAATGATTTGATTTTTGAACTGGCGATCGCGCAGAGGTTTCTTTACCGTACTGGGTCTTATACAATGCATTGAGGCCCAAAAAAGTTTTTGTTAAAAGGGGGTTGGGTCTTACACTCTATTAGAGGCCCAAAAATGATTTTAAAAGAAAAGATGGGGCTTACAACTCAAGGAGAGGCCCAAGGGTTTTGTTTGAAAAATGAAGATCGCGCCGAGATTTCATTAGCGTATTGGGACTTATACAATGTACTGAGGCCCCAAAAGGTTTGTATTTACAAAGGATTGGGTCTTACACTCTACCAAGAGGCCCAAAGTGTTTTAAGAAAAAGAATCGGGACTTATAGCTCGAGGAGAGGCCCAGTTGATTTTGTTAAAAAGACGATGATCGCGCCGTTGTTTTTGAAAATACAGTGGGACTTATACAATGACTGAGGCCCAAAAGGTGGTGTATTTACAAAGGGGTTGGGTCTTACACTCTATTAGAGGCCCAAAGTGTTTGAAAAAGTTTGATGAGGGTTGAATTGATCAAAACTCTAATTTGTTTGCAAAATATATTTTAATTGAATAAAAATTCAATTAAAATGATCAAAATTATTAAACATCTGTGAAAAACAAATTGTGATATTGGATTAATGTTTGAAAAATCATGTTTATACCCACAAAATAATTGGAAATCAATTAAGTTTGGAAAATCAAGGGAGAAAAAATATTTCAAGTGTTAAAAACAAATAAAACATTAATTCTTTGCAAAAATATCAAATATATGAAATAAGTAATATTTTTGGGATTTTTTGGTAAAATAAAATATTTTAACATTTTTGTGAATTATTAAAAAAAGAACCAACTCAAAATCATTAAAACTCAGAGAGAAATTAATTTTTGAATCAATTAAATAAAATCACAAAAATTCAAAAATTCAAATATTTGAAAAAGGGCGCCAAGAACATCTTGGCCTTGCCCGCGTGCTCTGTTTTGCTCAGATTTGCTTTTTCTCATCAATCTCACTGAATACTTGATGAAATCACACAATCCACATATCAATCTACTCGTTTTCACCTCACGATCATGTCTATGGTCTTTAATTTCATTTATTTTAAGCATGGAATAAGAAATCAAAGAGAAACCTCAAGAACCCTAAAAATTTGCATGAAGGCTCAGAGATTCCATACACGATTCAAACAAAGCAATTGATTGAGGGAAAACACTCCATGCATGATGTTGCGGTGAAAATCAGATAACAAGCTATTAATTAACTCACATCATTTTCTTTTACAACCGACTTTGATTTATCCAAAGGAAAGGTTCAAGATCGTTAGAAAAACCTAAAGGGGGGAGATCTAAGGTTCGGGGGTTGGGTATACAAAGGGAAGGTATTAGCACCCTAAGTATCCGTAGTACTCTACGGGAGCCTCTTGTTTTAATGTTATCTTATGTTTGCTAAAGGTTCTATGCTAAAGGTTGAAACCCTAGGGGTTAGTATCTAAGTATACTCGACAAAGCATCGCGCCTTGTGTAACACCCCACATTCCCATCGCGAATAAATAATACATAAATAAAATCAGAGTAACTAAAAATTTATTTTTCCGACAGAAACAAGGATGCCACATTTAAAGAAAGAAAATACAATCCCTGCTCATATATTTGATACATAGCATAAAATAGAATACCCTCCAAGGGGAAACTTTTTCCATCTAAAATGGAAAGGTCAATTATGGAATAAAGCGGAAAGATCCATAACCGACTTGTTTTACAAAATAAATCATTTTAGAACATCAACTATATATACAAAAGTACTACAAAATACATTCAACAAATGTATACACACATATATATATATATATATATATATATATATATATATATATATATATATATATATAATCGTTCCCCGACTCCCGTGCTACGTATCAGAGCAGACACCAAGACCGACAACAGAACGGAGGGCTAATCTTCACAAAAAGACCTCCAGCAACTCTAATCTGCAATGCCTCATAGAGCATTATAAAACAGCATAAGGGTGAGAAATAACAACTAAAATCAAGATTGCATAATAATATGCAAATACACAAAAATTCACATGCATAGTTATTCTCACCTCACGCATCACATACCAATACGTATAGCAAGCCACAGATGCATAACATATTTCTGAAAATCTGAACACATAGCATATATAAATTATGCCCACATAATAACATTTCCCACATAATGCACACCAAAGTTATGACACATGGAACCACACTACCACATCACCACAAAACATATGGCTATACATAAAACATATGATCCACAACCAATGCATTTACCACATATGCACGCCAATTCACCAATCCAATCATAAATCTCAACACATATTCAATCAATTCACAATTTCCCACACATAATCACATTATCAATCCATTCATGATTTTCCACACATAATGCATCCATTCACAATTCTCACACATAATCAATCCATGATTTATGCAAATGCACAGAGACCGACACAACGACTCTATGCAAATGCCATGCGGTACCGACTTCCAACATTTCTCATCACTAGTTCACTTAGGAACTCTGCTGGAACCATCGCTCGTTACATCACTGCAACTCCCCGTCGAGCATACGATGTTCCCCGTCGCTCACACCCCACATGGGCACACGACGTTTATGGATCGCTCACACCCCACACGGGCACACGACCCGATCGCTCACACCCCACATGGGCACACGATCTTCTATAATCATCGCTCACACCCCACATGGGCACACGACGTTATAGCAGATTCCCTCTAGAACCAATCCGTCGCTCACACCCCACATGGGCACACGACGTTTATGGATCGCTCACACCCCACATGGGTACATGATCCGATCGCTCACACCCCACATGGGCACACGATCGCACAAGATGCATATCATGATGCTTGGCATACAATGACTCATGACAATCAAATGCATCTTCACACATATATGCAACCATAATCATGCATATATTTCAACTCATCAATTCCATACATTCACAAGTCAACCATATGAATTAATCAACCTCATCACATTCATGCATTGCAAATCAATTCAAACAATGCATTTCAAACCATAAAGGCCACCAACCAACATACATTGAAATTTCACATAAACAATGCATATCATCACAAACCACAACAATCATACAATCACAATTACTTCCACAAGGGATTCACACCACAAAGGCTACCCACCACACATCATAACAACATACATTGATATTCAATCAAACAATGTATTTTACCACACAACAACATCATTAATCACGCATCGAAGTCTAATCCAAAACAATGCACATACTTGCCATAAGGCCACAACCCATCATCACAACATTTCATCATGTATATTCACATCATATAACAACACACAAGCTACACGTTACATATCAAAATCATATAGCATGATAACACATCAATCACACACAATTAACGCGATAAAAACCCGACAACCCGACTATTTTTCAAAAAACATGAATTAATTAAATCATATTTTACCCTCCAAACCATTTTTAATAGAAAGAATATTTCATTAGCTTTCCAACGCTTCAAACGGGGGTCAAAACGGACTTACGGTTCAAAAGTTATGAAGAAAACAAAATCGAACATTTTGGAAAATTTGTATCACTCGCGAGTATGCTCAGGTCGACTCATGAGTCGACGCAAGGGTTCTTTAGGTCGATGCAAAGGTGCTTTAGGTCGACGCATATTGCGCAAAATTTGATAAAAACTCAGTTTTCGATCGTTAAATGACTTCCGAACCTCCGATTTCGATTCCGTAAAAAGCTGTGATCTCAGAATTCAACATACTATAATATTTCCACCATTAAAAAGCCATCCAACACATTTTCCATTTTTGAAATATTTTGAAACATAATTTTATCAATTTATCCCAACTCCAAACTCGCTCAAAACCACTCGAAAACACACAATTAACCATTCCCGATTAATTCCTATCCTTACCCGATTAAATATCAACCTATACCAATGTTACCAGACATATCCAAACACTTTTACTCGATCACAACATCAATTTGCACAAAAATATCAATATATATCAAAAACTCAAAAGTTACAAATTCAACTCGATTCAATCAAACGATCACACTAAATCACGACCCAACATCACACGACTCTACTACGCGATTTATTCCGACTTTCGTCCGTAAAAACATCGATTTCTAATCGTTTTTCTCATTTCAACCTAGAATTGGAAAACTATGGAAAAACAAGAAAACATTCACACAATCACACACATATACATATACAAGCAAGATATAATCGAAACTTCTCACCCTTACCCGATTATTCGCACTTTAAATGGAGTTTTCCCGATTTTTCCTCTTTCTCCTCTTCTCTCTTTCTTTCTTCTCCTTCATTCTCTTTTTCTCTTCACTTTCTCTTTTTTTTTTTCTTTTTCCTTACTATTTTCTCTCTTTTCTTTCTATTTATGAAAATATCTACCCCCAAAAAGACCAAAATACCCCTACTCTCAAATATCTCGCAAACGCTCTCAAAACGCGATAAAACATAAACAACGATGAAAAATAATATATTGTCAAATAAAAGTCAAGAATAAAATAATATAATAATAAAATAATCAAATAGACTCGATTAAATAAAACTGACAAAAACTGGGGCATTACAACTCTCCCCCACTTAGAAATTTTCGTCCTCGAAAATAAAACCGATACGAACAACTCCGGATACGACTCTCGCATCCGACCAACAAACTAACATGCCAACAAAAGCACACCACGAATAACATAAACTGACAACCCACCTTGCTAAAAACAACTACAACAACGACACGACACAGATGACAACTACAATGACAAGATGCAAAGCCCATACAATGCACTTGACGACCAACTCACGACTCAAGGAAAACCCAAGCTACGAACACACACTGGAATTAGCTACTCGCACTCGAACCAACACGATGGAAACGAGGCAACAACACAAACAAGAACACAAGTTCCACGACACAACATCGATTAAACAACCTCCACAATACCATAATACCAACATCCTTGTCACACAACATTATTACAACCATGCTACAATTCCCCAATCGACCATATAACCAAAACATCCATCTACACAGTAGCCCAAGAATAATAGTTAAACCTTTCACATATCACTTCCATCCTAAAACGTCCAATGGTCTCAACACTCCTACATATTCCTAATGTTCAACCTATGCACTCTTACCAGTCCCACACGCATATACGAATCATGCCACTTCACGCTTCCGTTGCACACTCTGATTACTCGTAACCATCAAAACTACCAATTTCACGTCCAAAGTCTAACTCTTTCTCTTATTCACCAAAAATAACTGTTCCCTGTTAATATTTCCAACCTCACACTCTCCTGTGTTATCTCACACACCAGACACAAGCCTCGGAACTGTTCAAATAATTCTAATTCTCTGACCATCAAAACAGACATGCATAACAACTTTCGACTTAACCCTTTAGGTACAACATCAGCTTTTTCCAAAGGATAATCCAAGCCGACTTCATAACTTGTCACGAATTCTAACCATCCTCATTGTCTCATACTCTATTCCTTCAAACCAACCAAGTACTTTAAACTCTTGCGATTACCCAACACTTCGAGCCGAGAACCATAAAAATAATACCTCCAAATTTTCCAACACAATACAACCGCGACTAATTCCAAATCCAGAATAGTATAGATCCTTTTATGAATCCTCAATTGTCGTAAAGCATAAACCACGACTTTACCCTCTTGCATTAACACACTGACTAAACTCATCAAAGACGCGTCCCAATATCCTCACAAACGGTTCATCAGGATCACACAGAATCAAAACTGAAGCTGTAGACAACTTCTACTTTAACTCACCAAAACTTACTCACAACGAACATCCAAAACAAACGACTCACCCTTTGCAAGTCAACTGAGATAACCGAAGTACGAACTTAGCAAAGTTTTCCATAGCCTGCAGTAACAACCAACTGAGCTCAAAAGTTTCTAATCTCCTTAACCAACTTCAGAGTCGCTCTTATAGAACTACATCTACTTCCGATGGATCCATAACCAAACTCTCATCTGAAATAACATATCCAAGAAGACTAACCTTTTTCCAACCCAAATTCTCACTTGAATAATTTAGCACACAACTTCGCCTCTATTCAACACTTGTAATTCAAATCTCAAACACTCTACCTGTTCTTCCTCCGAGTTCATAACATTTTTGAATATCCTCAATTAAAACCACTACAAACTTATCCAAATAAATATGAAAGATACGATTCATCTACTCCACAAACATTACAGATTCCTTACTAACACCAAATAACATCACTGCACGTTGTAATACCCAAACAAATTCCAAAAGATATAAATTCTTAAAGTTCTTGCAAAATTATTTTCCCTGGGTAACTGGTTACTCACACACAAGCTTAACCGAGTACATAACAGCCTATCCCAACGACAACAACCATACCCAGTCACATTAAATCGATCAAAGCCTCAACTCACACAATTCACCACTTTTATCAAACATTCCAACCAATTATGATTTCACTCAAACTCAACCAAACCATTCCAGTCATCTGTTCATGAAAGTGGACACTTGTTCTCGATCGTTACCTTATTCAACTGCCAGTAATCCATACACAATTTCTTCTCTTAACAGTCCAAATTCCATAAATTCCCCACGTGTAGCAACAACTATCCCAAAAGAACTCTCAAATATTACATCCACACTTAAGGTTTTCTCAAAATTTCTATTAATGCTCTAAAATTCCAAAGACTCCAAACCTCACCAGAACTCTAAGTTTCGCTTTCCATAGTCTCAATACCAATACCATCATAATGCTTGTTATTCCATTCAATCATCCCTCCATTTTGTTACTAACCATACTGGAGCTCTCCAAGACGACACACTTGGCCTCACCATTCTCCTTTCCAGTAAATCTTCCAACTGCTCTATCAGTCCGGGTACTTCTAATACTAACATCCAATATTACATCCGGGAATACTTCTGAAAATTACGCACAACCGGTAGCTCATCACTGTGTCCTTTCTGCCAATTTCTAGAAAACTATCGTCACAAACATAACAACATCTTAGTTTCACGTCCTAAAAGTTCTTTTACTTACTTAGCAGATCCAAACCTCAAATCCGTCTCATCTTCCAGTATAAGAGTCGTCATCAACTCATCGAAGCAACCCGTAATCATTTTCTCAATTCCAAACAATTCATGGCACACACTATCCAAGCCGAAAAGACCCGTCTATTCCATCCAACATAATTCCTGTATACTATCAACAAGAGATTAAGGGTGATCAGTTCCTCAATTTGCCAATAGACAGTCGACAATCATGATGGGGCATAAACCATCTTTACCAAACTATAATAGCATTACTTAAATCTCATGCACAAAACTAACTAAGGCACCAATCCTTAGTCGACATAAATCTTACCTCCGCATTCCCTCCAGAATCAGGAACAATACTGTCCAAACAACACTTACACTCTGGCAACCAACGGCACACTGAGCCAACGCTCCACAACCGAAGCAACTTGGAGAAGTTCCAACTTCTCCCCCACTTATTCCATTCTCAATCCTGAAAACAAAGGATTAGAAAAACCAGAAAGCACTGACAGTGTTCCACACACATATCACGTACTAAGAGACAAACAACAACGACAGTATTCAACTGTCACACCAACTGACTCAACAACTTGGCCGGACGGACCGACCTGCTCTGATACCACTAATGTAACACCCGAATTCCCATCGCGAATAAATAATACATAAATAAATCAGAGTAACTAAAAATTTATTTTTCCGACAGAAACAAGGATGCCACATTTAAAAGTATGAAAACACAATCCCTGCTCATATATTTGATACATAGCATAAAATAGAATACCCTCCAAGGGGAAACTTTTTCCATCTAAAGGGAAAGGTCAATTATGGAATAAAGCGGAAAGATCCATAACCGACTTGTTTTACAAAATAAATCATTTTAGAACATCAACTATATATACAAAAGTACTACAAAATACATTCAACAAATGTATACATATATATATATATATATATATATATATATATATATATATATATATATATATATATATATATATATATATATATATATATATATATATATATATATATATATATATATAATCGTTCCCCGACTCCCGTGCTACGTATCAGAGCAGACACCAAGACCGACAACAGAACGGAGGGCTAATCTTCAAAAAAAGACCTCCAGCAACTCTAATCTGCAATGCCTCATAGAGCATTATAAAACAGCATAAGGGTGAGAAATAACAACTAAAATCAAGATTGCATAATAATATGCAAATACACAAAAATTCACATGCATAGTTATTCTCACCTCACGCATCACATACCAATACGTATAGCAAGCCACAGATGCATAACATATTTCTGAAAATCTGAACACATAGCATATATAAATTATGCCCACATAATAACATTTCCCACATAATGCACACCAAAGTTATGACACATGGAACCACACTACCACATCACCACAAAACATATGGCTATACATAAAACATATGATCCACAACTAATGCATTTACCACATATGCACGCCAATTCACCAATCCAATCATAAATCTCAACACATATTCAATCAATTCACAATTTCCCACACATAATCACATTATCAATCCATTCATGATTTTCCACACATAATGCATCCATTCACAATTCTCACACATAATCAATCCATGATTTATGCAAATGCACAGAGACCGACACAACGACTCTATGCAAATGCCATGCGGTACCGACTTCCAACATTTCTCATCACTAGTTCACTCAGGAACTCTGCTGGAACCATCGCTCGTTACATCACTGCAACTCCCCGTCGAGCATACGATGTTCCCCGTCGCTCACACCCCACATGGGCACACGACGTTTATGGATCGCTCACACCCCACACGGGCACACGACCCGATCGCTCACACCCCACATGGGCACACGATCTTCTATAATCATCGCTCACACCCCACATGGGCACACGACGTTATAGCAGATTCCCTCTAGAACCAATCCGTCGCTCACACCCCACATGGGCACACGACGTTTATGGATCGCTCACACCCCACATGGGTACATGATCCGATCGCTCACACCCCACATGGGCACACGATCGCACAAGATGCATATCATGATGCTTGGCATACAATGACTCATGACAATCAAATGCATCTTCACACATATATGCAACCATAATCATGCATATATTTCAACTCATCAATTCCATACATTCACAAGTCAACCATATGAATTAATCAACCTCATCACATTCATGCATTGCAAATCAATTCAAACAATGCATTTCAAACCATAAAGGCCACCAACCAACATACATTGAAATTTCACATAAACAATGCATATCATCACAAACCACAACAATCATACAATCACAATTACTTCCACAAGGGATTCACACCACAAAGGCTACCCACCACACATCATAACAACATACATTGATATTCAATCAAACAATGTATTTTACCACACAACAACATCATTAATCACGCATCGAAGTCTAATCCAAAACAATGCACATACTTGCCATAAGGCCACAACCCATCATCACAACATTTCATCATGTATATTCACATCATATAACAACACACAAGCTACACGTTACATATCAAAATCATATAGCATGATAACACATCAATCACACACAATTAACGCGATAAAAACCCGACAACCCGACTATTTTTCAAAAAACATGAATTAATTAAATCATATTTTACCCTCCAAACCATTTTTAATAGAAAGAATATTTCATTAGCTTTCCAACGCTTCAAACGGGGGTCAAAACGGACTTACGGTTCAAAAGTTATGAAGAAAACAAAATCGAACATTTTGGAAAATTTGTATCACTCGCGAGTATGCTCAGGTCGACTCATGAGTCGACGCAAGGGTTCTTTAGGTCGATGCAAAGGTGCTTTAGGTCGACGCATATTGCGCAAAATTTGATAAAAACTCAGTTTTCGATCGTTAAATGACTTCCGAACCTCCGATTTCGATTCCGTAAAAAGCTGTGATCTCAGAATTCAACATACTATAATATTTCCACCATTAAAAAGCCATCCAACACATTTTCCATTTTTGAAATATTTTGAAACATAATTTTATCAATTTATCCCAACTCCAAACTCGCTCAAAACCACTCGAAAACACACAATTAACCATTCCCGATTAATTCCTATCCTTACCCGATTAAATATCAACCTATACCAATGTTACCAGACATATCCAAACACTTTTACTCGATCACAACATCAATTTGCACAAAAATATCAATATATATCAAAAACTCAAAAGTTACAAATTCAACTCGATTCAATCAAACGATCACACTAAATCACGACCCAACATCACACGACTCTACTACGCGATTTATTCCGACTTTCGTCCGTAAAAACATTGATTTCTAATCGTTTTTCTCATTTCAACCTAGAATTGGAAAACTATGGAAAAACAAGAAAACATTCACACAATCACACACATATACATATACAAGCAAGATATAATCGAAACTTCTCACCCTTACCCGATTATTCGCACTTTAAATGGAGTTTTCCCGATTTTTCCTCTTTCTCCTCTTCTCTCTTTCTTTCTTCTCCTTCATTCTCTTTTTCTCTTCACTTTCTCTTTTTTTTTTCTTTTTCCTTACTATTTTCTCTCTTTTCTTTCTATTTATGAAAATATCTACCCCCAAAAAGACCAAAATACCCCTACTCTCAAATATCTCGCAAACGCTCTCAAAACGCGATAAAACATAAACAACGATGAAAAATAATATATTGTCAAATAAAAGTCAAGAATAAAATAATATAATAATAAAATAATCAAATAGACTCGATTAAATAAAACTGACAAAAACTGGGGCATTACAACTCTCCCCCACTTAGAAATTTTCGTCCTCGAAAATAAAACCGATACGAACAACTCCGGATACGACTCTCGCATCCGACCAACAAACTAACATGCCAACAAAAGCACACCACGAATAACATAAACTGACAACCCACCTTGCTAAAAACAACTACAACAACGACACGACACAGATGACAACTACAATGACAAGATGCAAAGCCCATACAATGCACTTGACGACCAACTCACGACTCAAGGAAAACCCAAGCTACGAACACACACTGGAATTAGCTACTTGCACTCGAACCAACACGATGGAAACGAGGCAACAACACAAACAAGAACACAAGTTCCACGACACAACATCGATTAAACAACCTCCACAATACCATAATACCAACATCCTTGTCACACAACATTATTACAACCATGCTACAATTCCCCAATCGACCATATAACCAAAACATCCATCTACACAGTAGCCCAAGAATAATAGTTAAACCTTTCACATATCACTTCCATCCTAAAACGTCCAATGGTCTCAACACTCCTACATATTCCTAATGTTCAACCTATGCACTCTTACCAGTCCCACACGCATATACGAATCATGCCACTTCACGCTTCCGTTGCACACTCTGATTACTCGTAACCATCAAAACTACCAATTTCACGTCCAAAGTCTAACTCTTTCTCTTATTCACCAAAAATAACTGTTCCCTGTTAATATTTCCAACCTCACACTCTCCTGTGTTATCTCACACACCAGACACAAGCCTCGGAACTGTTCAAATAATTCTAATTCTCTGACCATCAAAACAGACATGCATAACAACTTTCGACTTAACCCTTTAGGTACAACATCAGCTTTTTCCAAAGGATAATCCAAGCCGACTTCATAACTTGTCACGAATTCTAACCATCCTCATTGTCTCATACTCTATTCCTTCAAACCAACCAAGTACTTTAAACTCTTGCGATTACCCAACACTTCGAGCCGAGAACCATAAAAATAATACCTCCAAATTTTCCAACACAATACAACCGCGACTAATTCCAAATCCAGAATAGTATAGATCCTTTTATGAATCCTCAATTGTCGTAAAGCATAAACCACGACTTTACCCTCTTGCATTAACACACTGACTAAACTCATCAAAGACGCGTCCCAATATCCTCACAAACGGTTCATCAGGATCACACAGAATCAAAACTGAAGCTGTAGACAACTTCTACTTTAACTCACCAAAACTTACTCACAACGAACATCCAAAACAAACGACTCACCCTTTGCAAGTCAACTGAGATAACCGAAGTACGAACTTAGCAAAGTTTTCCATAGCCTGCAGTAACAACCAACTGAGCTCAAAAGTTTCTAATCTCCTTAACCAACTTCAGAGTCGCTCTTATAGAACTACATCTACTTCCGATGGATCCATAACCAAACTCTCATCTGAAATAACATATCCAAGAAGACTAACCTTTTTCCAACCCAAATTCTCACTTGAATAATTTAGCACACAACTTCGCCTCTATTCAACACTTGTAATTCAAATCTCAAACACTCTACCTGTTCTTCCTCCGAGTTCATAACATTTTTGAATATCCTCAATTAAAACCACTACAAACTTATCCAAATAAATATGAAAGATACGATTCATCTACTCCACAAACATTACAGATTCCTTACTAACACCAAATAACATCACTGCACGTTGTAATACCCAAACAAATTCCAAAAGATATAAATTCTTAAAGTTCTTGCAAAATTATTTTCCCTGGGTAACTGGTTACTCACACACAAGCTTAACCGAGTACATAACAGCCTATCCCAACGACAACAACCATACCCAGTCACATTAAATCGATCAAAGCCTCAACTCACACAATTCACCACTTTTATCAAACATTCCAACCAATTATGATTTCACTCAAACTCAACCAAACCATTCCAGTCATCTGTTCATGAAAGTGGACACTTGTTCTCGATCGTTACCTTATTCAACTGCCAGTAATCCATACACAATTTCTTCTCTTAACAGTCCAAATTCCATAAATTCCCCACGTGTAGCAACAACTATCCCAAAAGAACTCTCAAATATTACATCCACACTTAAGGTTTTCTCAAAATTTCTATTAATGCTCTAAAATTCCAAAGACTCCAAACCTCACCAGAACTCTAAGTTTCGCTTTCCATAGTCTCAATACCAATACCATCATAATGCTTGTTATTCCATTCAATCATCCCTCCATTTTGTTACTAACCATACTGGAGCTCTCCAAGACGACACACTTGGCCTCACCATTCTCCTTTCCAGTAAATCTTCCAACTGCTCTATCAGTCCGGGTACTTCTAATACTAACATCCAATATTACATCCGGGAATACTTCTGAAAATTACGCACAACCGGTAGCTCATCACTGTGTCCTTTCTGCCAATTTCTAGAAAACTATCGTCACAAACATAACAACATCTTAGTTTCACGTCCTAAAAGTTCTTTTACTTACTTAGCAGATCCAAACCTCAAATCCGTCTCATCTTCCAGTATAAGAGTCGTCATCAACTCATCGAAGCAACCCGTAATCATTTTCTCAATTCCAAACAATTCATGGCACACACTATCCAAGCCGAAAAGACCCGTCTATTCCATCCAACATAATTCCTGTATACTATCAACAAGAGATTAAGGGTGATCAGTTCCTCAATTTGCCAATAGACAGTCGACAATCATGATGGGGCATAAACCATCTTTACCAAACTATAATAGCATTACTTAAATCTCATGCACAAAACTAACTAAGGCACCAATCCTTAGTCGACATAAATCTTACCTCCGCATTCCCTCCAGAATCAGGAACAATACTGTCCAAACAACACTTACACTCTGGCAACCAACGGCACACTGAGCCAACGCTCCACAACCGAAGCAACTTGGAGAAGTTCCAACTTCTCCCCCACTTATTCCATTCTCAATCCTGAAAACAAAGGATTAGAAAAACCAGAAAGCACTGACAGTGTTCCACACACATATCACGTACTAAGAGACAAACAACAACGACAGTATTCAACTGTCACACCAACTGACTCAACAACTTGGTCGGACGGACCGACCTGCTCTGATACCACTAATGTAACACCCGAATTCCCATCGCGAATAAATAATACATAAATAAATCAGAGTAACTAAAAATTTATTTTTCCGACAGAAACAAGGATGCCACATTTAAAAGTATGAAAACACAATCCCTGCTCATATATTTGATACATAGCATAAAATAGAATACCCTCCAAGGGGAAACTTTTTCCATCTAAAGGGAAAGGTCAATTATGGAATAAAGCGGAAAGATCCATAACCGACTTGTTTTACAAAATAAATCATTTTAGAACATCAACTATATATACAAAAGTACTACAAAATACATTCAACAAATGTATACATATATATATATATATATATATATATATATATATATATATATATATATATATATATATATATATAATCGTTCCCCGACTCCCGTGCTACGTATCAGAGCAGACACCAAGACCGACAACAGAACGGAGGGCTAATCTTCAAAAAAAGACCTCCAGCAACTCTAATCTGCAATGCCTCATAGAGCATTATAAAACAGCATAAGGGTGAGAAATAACAACTAAAATCAAGATTGCATAATAATATGCAAATACACAAAAATTCACATGCATAGTTATTCTCACCTCACGCATCACATACCAATACGTATAGCAAGCCACAGATGCATAACATATTTCTGAAAATCTGAACACATAGCATATATAAATTATGCCCACATAATAACATTTCCCACATAATGCACACCAAAGTTATGACACATGGAACCACACTACCACATCACCACAAAACATATGGCTATACATAAAACATATGATCCACAACCAATGCATTTACCACATATGCACGCCAATTCACCAATCCAATCATAAATCTCAACACATATTCAATCAATTCACAATTTCCCACACATAATCACATTATCAATCCATTCATGATTTTCCACACATAATGCATCCATTCACAATTCTCACACATAATCAATCCATGATTTATGCAAATGCACAGAGACCGACACAACGACTCTATGCAAATGCCATGCGGGTACCGACTTCCAACATTTCTCATCACTAGTTCACTCAGGAACTCTGCTGGAACCATCGCTCGTTACATCACTGCAACTCCCCGTCGAGCATACGATGTTCCCCGTCGCTCACACCCCACATGGGCACACGACGTTTATGGATCGTTCACACCCCACACGGGCACACGACCCGATCGCTCACACCCCACATGGGCACACGATCTTCTATAATCATCGCTCACACCCCACATGGGCACACGACGTTATAGCAGATTCCCTCTAGAACCAATCCGTCGCTCACACCCCACATGGGCACACGACGTTTATGGATCGCTCACACCCCACATGGGTACACGATCCGATCGCTCACACCCCACATGGGCACACAATCGCACAAGATGCATATCATGATGCTTGGCATACAATGACTCATGACAATCAAATGCATCTTCACACATATATGCAACCATAATCATGCATATATTTCAACTCATCAATTCCATACATTCACAAGTCAACCATATGAATTAATCAACCTCATCACATTCATGCATTGCAAATCAATTCAAACAATGCATTTCAAACCATAAAGGCCACCAACCAACATACATTGAAATTTCACATAAACAATACATATCATCACAAACCACAACAATCATACAATCACAATTACTTCCACAAGGGACTCACACCACAAAGGCTACCCACCACACATCATAACAACATACATTGATATTCAATCAAACAATGTATTTTACCACACAACAACATCATTAATCACACATCGAAGTCTAATCCAAAACAATGCACATACTTGCCATAAGGTCACAACCCATCATCACAACATTTCATCATGTATATTCACATCATATAACAACACACAAGCTACACGTTACATATCAAAAGCATATAGCATGATAACACATCAATCGCACACAATTAACGCGATAAAAACCCAACAACCCGACTATTTTTCAAAAAACACGAATTAATTAAATAATATTTTACCCTCCAAACCATTTTTAATAGAAAGAATAATTCATTAGCTTTCCAACGCTTCAAACGGGGGTCAAAACGGACTTACGGTTCAAAAGTTATGAAGAAAACAAAATCGGACATTTTGGAAAATTTGTATCACTCGCGAGTATGCTCAGGTCGACTCATGAGTCGACGCAAGGGTTCTTTAGGTCGACGCAAAGGTGCTTTAGGTCGACACATACTGCGCAGAATTTGATAAAAACTCAGTTTTCGATCGTTAAATGACTTCCGAACCTCCGATTTCGATTCCGTAAAAAGCTGTGATCTCAGAATTCAACATACTACAATATTTCCACCATTAAAAAGCAGTCCAACACATTTTCCATTTTTGAAATATTTTGAAACATAATTTTATCAATTTATCCCAACTCCAAACTCGCTCAAAACCACTCGAAAACACACAATTAACCATTCCCGATTAATTCCTATCCTTACCCGATTAAATATCAACCTATACCAATGTTACCAGACATATCCAAACACTTTTACTCGATCACAACATCAATTTGCACAAAAACATCAATATATATCAAAAACTCAAAAGTTACAAATTCAACTCGATTCAATCAAACGATCACACTAAATCACGACCCAACATCACACGACTCTACTACGCGATTTATTCCGACTTTCGTCCGTAAAAACATCGATTTCTAATCGTTTTTCTCATTTCAACCTAGAATTGGAAAACTATGGAAAAATAAGAAAACATTCACACAATCACACACATATACATATACAAGCAAGATATAATCGAAACTTCTCACCCTTACCCGATTATTCGTGCTTTAAATGGAGTTTTCCCGATTTTTCCTCTTTCTCCTCTTCTCTCTTTCTTTCTTCTCCTTCTTTCTCTTTTTCTCTTCTCTTTCTCTTTTTTTTCTTTTTCCTTACTATTTTTCTCTCTTTTCTTTCTATTTATGAAAATATCTACCCCCAAAAAGACCAAAATACCCCTACTCTCAAATATCTCGCAAACGCTCTCAAAATGCGATAAAACATAAACAACGATGATAAATAATATATTGTCAAATAAAAGTCAAGAATAAAATAATATAATAATAAAATAATCAAATAGACTCGATTAAATAAAACTGACAAAAACTGGGGCGTTACACCTTGCGCCTACGTATCCTCGGGAATAGAATCAGAGTATGCGTAGTTCTACTTCTACTGAATGATTGACTGTGGTCAATATTCAGAGGGGAAATGAGTGTGACCTCATTGTAGAGTATAAGAACTCTCTAAATCTAGTTATAATGGTCCTATATTGAAGTTTTAGTCAATAGGGAAAGTGAGTATTCATTAGGATGAATATCACCAAGAGTGTAAGAACTCTCTCCTAAAGCTAGTTATGATTTCTATGGCTCTGATGAGGCCAAGAAATAAAGTTTTCTCCTAAGAGGTTACTTAGGTTAAGGTGGGGGGCTATGACTTTAAGAGTTAACATTAATCACCTTCCTTTGGAATGGGGATAATAACAGTTGTAGGATATGATAACAAAAGATATTAATAAAGATGAATAAGATAACAACAATAACATGAGTATGGAAATAAGTATTTCATAATAAAGTATGGATAAGATGGACATGATCATCATGAGACATGTAAACCTAGACATATCAATATGTTTCAATCTTAAGGAAAACAAACATAAGGGACACTCACAAGATAAAAAGGCATGATATTAAACTAATATGATATTTAAAGAAGAACAAAATTCACACATCCAAGTCAAACAAATGATAATTCAAACATGGGATAATTTGTTCAAGACCTCAACAAGATATTAGTGAATAAAATCAAAATGATTAATAGAGATGACTCATAAACAAAGTTGACAATTAATCCAAAGATAAAACTCACACATTAATTAATTAAGCTTAAATAAAAAATTCAGAAAATAAAATGATAATTAAAATTAAATAAAGATTAAAATATTTTTGGAGTTTTTGAAATAAAGAAAAAGTTTTAAATAAAATAAATAAAATAAAAAAGGTTTTGAAGAATACTTGAAATAAAAAAAAATACTTTGAGTTAATAAAAATTAAAACAAAGGAAGAAACACATGGGGGGGGGGGGGGGGGGGGGTATTAGCAATTGAAAAAAAAGAGCTGAGTTATGCTGCAACGTGTGGGCCTGATTGGAGAGGGGTGTTATTAGAAAAGTGGCCCAAAATGCAAAGAGCAGGACTTGGAAAAAAAGAAAAAACAAACAAAAGGGTGTATGGGGCGAGGGGGATTCGAACCCCAGACCCCTTGGTTAAATGCACTGCACTCATACCACTGGGGTGACTATACATCCGTTGTATAAGCCACCCCTAATAACATATAAGCCATTAGACATCAGAAAAAAGAAACTGGAACCACATGGAAAAAGTAGCGCTATGTCGGACCCACATTAATTGGTCACAAACCAATTAAATCACTAAATGCCAAAACAAGTTTAAACCTATCACCACGCCATAATATTCGTAAATCATGCAACCAATACCAGCCAACCATTTCTCCTCGCGAAAAAAAAAAACGCAAACATGGTAAACAAAACTTTATTTAAATCAAGCACTCTCGTTTCTTCACTTAAATGACAAAGAAAATAGCCTGGCCCATCCTAACTCACCACGTCTCCATTTTCTTCATGCACATGAAACCATAAACCCCACAACTAAAGTGAAATACACCAGCAACAAAAAAAAACCATGGCAACGTCACCTTGTCTAATCATTTCCAGCTTATTTTTCCATCAAAGTTTATGAAGTAAAGTATCATTTTGTAGGGTTCAAGACATAGAACAACAACGAAACCTCAACAACGCGAAAAAACAACTTAGTCATAGAGAAAAACAGCGCGTAAGTAAAGCATACAAACTGAAACCAAAACTCTCAAGATGCTAATAAACCAACACAAGTTCGAACAAACATGTATATTGTCAATCTAAACTAATACAGAAGCAAGACATGAGTATGATAACAGCGTAAGATCATTCAAGCTTGTATATATGGGAATGGAATCATGAGTGTTAAAGGAGAGAGAGAGACTTACCAAGTGGAGTAAGTCCACTGCCCCTTTAAATCAAAGCTTGAGGATCCAACTTCTTGCACTCTTTCCTCTCCAAGATGGAAGTTACTGAGGTTCTTCTCCTTTCCTTCTTTGCACGAAAACTTGAAGTGGTGGCTTATGTTTGTAGTGAAGTGTATAGTGGTGTTCTCTGGTCTTGGAGTATTGATGATTCGGTGTTGGAGTGTTGGTGATCTTGGTATTGGAATGTTCTGAAATGTGTTGTTTGGTGTTGTTTTATTGTTCTGGTGGTGTGTGCAAGAAAAATGGTATGGAAAAGAGTTGATGATTTCTCATATGAAGATTCTGATATGTGGTGTTCATGCTTGGATATTTTTCATGCTAGCCTTGTGAGTAGGTAGGATGGAGAGATTTTGAAGTGGTTGTTGTTCTGCTACTTCGTGTTTGGCATTGGTTTATTGTTCTGATGCCTTTTGTTCTTGGAGCAGTGGTGGTTTTTTTGAGTGAGAGGTAGTGTTCTAGTTCTTGTTGTTGGTTGTTCACGAAGGATAATGAATCCTTTTATAGCACAAGGCAGCTGGTCCCTTCCTTCAAACATTTAGTGGTTTGAGCCTTTGTCTAAGGGAGAAACAAGAGCAAGTGTGGTTTTACACGCATGGCTTTTGTTGTTAATCAATCTTGAGCCAAGTGCAAGATGGCTGCTTGTTTCAATGTCTTGAGTCAGAAGGAAAAAAGATCTTGAAACCACATGTTATTGTATAGACACGATGGTTTATGCCTTTGTCTTGAAGATGTCAACTACCAAGTACAAAAGTTGATGTACTTTTGGGTAGCTTTACACGGTTTGTGGCAAAAGATAAGCATTGGAACTGATGGCAAGGAAGTCAGAATAGTATACTTGGATTTGGCTAGGATTTAGTTCAAAAGAAAATGTATTTGTGTAATGAAAACCCAAAGTCATGGATCTCTTGTTTTTGCACACGACAAACTTCTAACAATGGACCAAATGCTACTACTCTTGATCCTCTTAAATAAATGGTGTGAGGAGGTACAATTTTGATGTCATTGATATGTTAAAATGGTGCTTAGAAACACATGAAAGATCATGGCAAAGTTTGGTGCACATAAAGAACTAAATTCTGAATTTTCTAAGTGTACTCAACATTTCATTGTGACCACTTTAGTGCATGATATCTTGGTGATCATTAATCCAAGTTATGAGATTTTTGTTTCTAGGCATTTGAGAGAACAAATTTCTCGTGGGAAGATTCTTGAAATAAGGTTTGGAAAAGTGTGAAAATCAACCATGAAGTTATGCAAACCAAGCTGCCAAAAAGAAACTTAGAAAAATTCTAAGTTATGGAGTTTTCACAACTTGAAACAACTATCTTTAAAACATCATAACTTGAGATTGGCTCATTCAAATGAGATGTTCCACATATGGTTGGAAAGCTCTCATCATGCTCTAAAACTTTCATTTGGGACCCAAGTCTTGAATCCAAGTGGAAATGGGTGAAAAATGAGGTCCAAGTTAGAGAAAATTGTGAAGAAAAGTGTTGAAATTTCTCTAAGTGTTGGTTAAATTATCTTGCAGGCTTCATAACTCAAAAACCAAGAATTTTTGGAGGAAAAGTGATATGGAACAAATTGAATATCTTGAAAAGAGCTTTCCAATGAGCTTTGATTCACTCAATTTGAGTGTGTGGTTAAGGAGTTATAGTCATTTCAAATTGTGTTATTAGAGAGAAAATCTCACATATGAAATCTTTCATGGTCAAAACCCTACTTCTCTTGCAAGAAACCTCATGAAACTTGATCTTGATGCTTTGAATACCTCTGTGATATGGTGGAGAACTGACTTTTTAATTTTGTTTTCACAAAACATGTTGCGGTTAGTAAGAGTCGCCACCGACTTTTCTTTTATCCAATTTATTTAGGAAAGGTGAAAAGAACAGGAAAGACCTTTTTGAAAAGATTTTGAGTTCGGGGGGTAAGTTATGAAAAGGGAAGGTGTTAGCACCCCTTTTCATCCGTAGTTATCTACGGGCTCTTAATTGCTTACTCACTTTAACTTGCTTTTTTTTAAATGTGGTGTGTGTTTAGAAAATATTTTGTAAAAGTTGACTTTGTAATAATTCGTGTAAGAATGTATACAAAGTGTTTGTTTTTGAAAATATTTTTGAAAGTGTGAGGTGTGAAAAGTATTTGTTTTTTTTTAGTTGTGAGCAAGCATTCAAAAGTTACTTACCCTTAATTTATAAGGTCTTTCTTGTACTTATCATTTTCCTTGAGAGATAGTACTATCCATACCATTAGTGGGTAGGTAGTCCTATCTATTGGATGTGAAGGGACATCGAAGCGTCATCGAATGGTCATAGAAGGCAACATGTAAGGATACCTTAGCAATTTGAAGGGACTATCATCATTTTTCCGTAGGGTCATCGAGGGACAAGATCATTTTTCGTAGGCAACTCGAAGGGTCATCGAGGGATTATGATCTTTATATCGAAGGGACTATGATGATATTATTCGTAAGGGTCTTTTGCTAAAGTATCCCTACGTTCGAGGGACATGACCATTATTTCGTAAGGCAAACGAAGAGAGGTTACCCTAGAGGTGCATGTGTGTGCATTAGGTCGATGGCGATGCTAAAAAGCAGTCGACTTACAGGGTTTAAAAAAAAGGGCTCGATTATTGAATCGAGAATTGTTTGATATATTTTTTCTAAAAAAGGTTTAATATAGTAGCAAGATATGAGCAAAATAAAGGAAAGCAACAAAATTATTTTTACACATCATGGGAATTGGGATACATTTTGCCAATGGGGATAAGAATAAGCGATGAACATACAAGCAATAATTCAACAGTAATTAGCAAAAGTTTTAATCTAAACTTAATAACCAGATAAATAATAAAGAATGATATCAATATTTAAATCTAAATTCAGACAAGATTAAGATCAAAATTGAAACAAAATTAACATCAAGAAATAAAAAAGAAATATGAAATCAAAATTATTCGAGAATTAATAAGAAAATATCGCTAACGCAAAAGTGTCATACCCCAAATTTTGACCACTAAGATTTCCCATCATTGTGCAAATCATCATCCCAATATGGGGGAACCATCATACTTCATCAGTCTCCCCAAAGATGGGTGAGCATCCACTACAATCAAAATTAGGGTTTTAAGCCCTCTCAGAGCCTTAGACAAAGGATCAATCAAGAAACAACATGATCTTCAACTTGTCTAACCTCTCAAACATCCACAATGGACCAAAAGGACTCCCACTTCAAGGATTAAGCACAAGGATGCTCCCTTCTAGGTGGATCAAGTCTCAAGATCGACAGTGTCGCCAAATTAGGGTTTTCATCGACCAGGGCCTCCAGATGGAAAATTTTCATCTGGGCACAAGCCAATGATCCAAAACACAACCTAATATACTCCATGGAACCTCATGGACCCAATCATCAAGTCAATTTTGCCTCAAGGGATGCATACATCAAAAACCAGGAATTAGGGTTTTCTTGACCTAATTCACGCCTAAATTGACTTTTAGGGCAAATCATGAGCCAAGACCTCAAGAGAGGGTTTGAGGGTCTCTAGTGAACTATATTGATCCATTTGGAACAATGGATTAATCCAAGAAGCTTGAGTAACAAGTCTCAATTTCATCTGCACCACAATTAGGGTTTTAAGGAAAAAGTCAACTGTAACTTTGACTTTTGACCAGGACATGCTCCCAAACCCTAGGACATACCTCAATATACCTTATGACACCCATGGAACTTGTCCATCAAGTTTGATTTAGGTCAAGGACATGATTTCCTGAAGAATTTCACAGTTTGGAATTTATTTTATAAAAAGTCAACTGTGCACAAAAGTCAACTTTGACTTTTTGAGATTTTTCACCAAAATGGATTTTAACCCTAAAATGATGTTAATGTATGATTTGAATCATCATTCATCAAGAAAAATCAAGAAAAGTTGGATAACTTGTAAAAGGGGTAACCATAAAAACTTAGAAATTTTTCTAAGTTAAAAATAAAGTGACAAGGGTACCAACTTTGGAGGATCATAACTCCTAAACCACAAAGCCATTTTTCCTCATCCAAAGATGGATTTATAGCCCTCATTACCCTCTACAAAAACTTCAACTAGACCTAAGTCCAGTTCATTAAGGATTTTGAGTTATGGAGTGATCAAAATGGCTGAAAAATGAAAATGTCACTTTTTCCAACACTTAGTGAAATTTTCACTAAGTCCAAATCTGTCTTCATTTTTTTCCAAATGTAGGGGGGTTTTTCACTTGGATTCAAAAGATATCAAAACTAAACATGTTCAAACAGTTGTTGTATCATGTAAGGGCTTTCCAAAATGGCCAAGAACATTACCAAATTCAATTTGAGTCATGAGATATGACATTGGCAAGTTGCCTTCCTGAAATCTGCCAAGGCAAGGCAGAATTTGCACTTTTGGTCGATTTACCAAAATCAGCCAAATCTAAATGCTCCTATCCACTTGGACACATCTGAGGATTGAATCTAAAGGGGACAATCACTGAGCCAAGCCTCTAAAGTCCTTGGAACAAGAAAAAGCATGTTGAACCTAGAATTGCCAAAATAGGGACAAGACTCCAAATTTGGATTGGAGCATTCAATGGAAGCATCAAGGTGGCATGGACTAAGCCATTTTCATTTGAATTCAGTCAAGACTTATCCAAGACCAAGGGAACCAGCAACCTGTGCCCTAACCTCTAGTCAAAGGCTAGAAGAGACTTGAACTTCCATTGGCCAACATTGAACAAACCTACTCAGCAGTTGCCATTCACTATTCCTTCCAAAACAAACTTGCTCTACTATAAATAGAGCTCAATTGTGATCAGTTTAAGTACACCAAAGCCATCAAACAGATGCTTTCCTCAAAATCTCTTCTTTCACTCCAATTTTGCCTTCTAAGGCAAGTCACTATCGGGTTTTGAGTTTGAGAGCTTTTCCAATCAAACCAATCACTCACACACCTCACATACATCATATAGAAGTGATCCAAACACTCACATAACATCTGGAACACTGATTTCACAAAATCACCAGCCAATTGCTCAAGTTCATGACAGTTTTGCAGTTGAGGTACCATCTTCAACTCCAAACCATTTCAATCCATTCCAAGCACTCAGACACATCACTTGGCACCTAGGGAAGCTATCCACATCATTGGAACCAAGGTGTAACACCTCCAACACAAATCACGATCACCAGCTGCAAGTGGTAAGCATGAGCTCTTCTAACTCTATGATCCATGCAATTTTTGCTGCACAATAATTTGGCCATATGTTCTTAATCATGCATGGAATGTTTCCCCTCAATTAATTGCATTGTTTGAACCGTGTATCAAAAATCCTAGCCTTCATGCAGAAATTAGGGTTCTTGAGGATTTTTCATGATTTCTTGTTATATGTTTAATTTAAATGAAATTAATTGACATAGACATGATCGTGAGGTTGAGACGAGCATAATGATATGTGGATTGCATGATATAATCAAGTATTCAGTGAGATTGGAGAGAAAATGCAAATCTGGCCAAGCCCAGAACACGCGCGTGTTCTTGGTGTGTTCTTGGCGCCTTTTTTCAAAATTTGAATATTTGAATTTTGTGATTTTTATTTAATTGATTCAAAAATTAATTTCTCTCTGAGTTTTAATGATTTTGAGTTGATTCTAAAATGTTAAAATATTTTATTTTCCCAAAAAATCCCAAAAATATTATTTATTTCATATAATTGATATTTTTGCAAAGAATTAATATTTTAATTGTTTTTTACATTTTAAATATTTTTTCTACATTGATTTTGCAACTTTTAATGTCTTCTAATTATTTTGTAGGTCAGTACTTAATTTTTGAAGCATTAATCCAAGATCACAATTTGTTTTCCATATGTTAAACAATTTTGATCACTTTAATTGAATTTTTATTCAATTAAAATACATTTTGAAAACAAATTAGGGTTTTGGATTAATTCAACCCTCATAAATCATTTTCAAAACACTTTGGGCCTCTAATAGAGTGTAAGACCCAATCCTTTGTAAATACAACCCATTTTGGGCCTCACTTATTGTATAAGTCTCGTTGTATTTCAAAAAGTTCGACGCGATCATCATCCGTTGAAAAACAAACCTTGGGCATACCCTCGTGTAGTAAGACCCATTTCTTTTCTTTAAAACACTTTGGGCCTCTAATAGAGTGTAAGACCCAATTATTTTTTGACCAAACCTTTTTTTGGGCCTCAGTGTATTGTATAAGTCCCGATACCGTCAAAAACAAACGGCGCGATCGTCGCCTTTTAACCTTGGGCCTACCCTCGAGTAGTAAGGCCCATTTCTTTTCTTAAAACTCTTTGGGCCTCTATTAGAGTGTAAGACCCAACCCCCTTTTAACCAAAATCATTTTGGGCCTCAGATATTGTATAAGCCCCTTCGCGTTAAAAGAAAATCTCGGCGCGATCGCCATTTTTAAACGAAAAAGTCAACTGGGCCTACCCTCGTGTTATAAGCCCCACTCTTTTTCATTAAATTTTTTGGGCCTCTAATAGAGTGTAAGATCCAACCCCCTTGTACAGAAAACATTTTGGGCCTCAGTCACTTGTATAAGTCCCTCTGTACAAATTCAAACAGTGCGCTCACTGATAAAACCCTGGGTCTCTCCTTGAGCTGTAAGCCCCAAATCTTTCTTTTTCAAAACACTTTCTCCTTTGATTTTGAATATACTGTTGTTTTCAATCTTTCTTTGTTGAACAACTAACCAAACAGCATGGAAGCTCTACAACCGAGTAAGTGGTTATTGCTTTCATTTAGCTTTCATAAACTCATATCAACTGTGTAATAATAGTATAGATATTTAGAGTTTCCCCGGCAACTACGTCTAGCACTGGGTAAAGCCGTCTCGATCACTCTTAGAAATAGTCTAAACTAGATCCCCATAGGATTACCAGACACGGACTTCCCTCCTCTTGGGGTTAAACAATATGGAGATATGAAAGGCAGCATTCTTTGTGAACCCTTTCATAGACTGTCACTCATAGAAGTTGTCCAAGAAACTCTATTCCCCAGAGATGTTCTTTTCTCCGTGAATGGCATCTCTTGAGTTTCTTCCAAATTCTCGAACTTTCCTGACTTTGATCTATTCTCGGTGAATAGCATTGCCTTGAATTTCTCGGGGTTTGGGGACCCACAGGCTTCTTAAAAGCACTTGTCAAGAAACTCTACTCCCCAGAGATGATCTTTTCTCCGTGAATGGCATCTCTTGAGTTTCTTCCAAATTATCAAACTTTCCTGACTTGATCTATTCCTTGTGAATAGCTTGCCTTGAATTTCTCGGGGTTTGGGGACCCATCGGCTTCTTAAAAGCATCGGCCTCCTCTTGGGCATTATACAAGGACCCTCAGGCTTCCTAAAAGTAACCCTAGCCTCCTCTTGGGCTTAGTACAAGGACCCTACGGCTTCTTAGAAGTATTCACAGCCTCCTCTTAGGCTTCGTATAATGATCTCTTCCTCCGGGAATGATAGCCTCCTCTTGGGCTTTGTACAAGGACCCGTCGGCTTCTTAA